>JAGDQO010000515.1:0-2796894 GCA_018342035.1 Solanum appendiculatum
GACTTTGAAGGATTACAAACACACTCCTACCTTATATATATATATATTCCTCTTATCCGTTGGAAGTTGCAGACATTGAAATATTGGAAGGAAAAAATTACTACTTTTTCTCTCTTTTTCTTTGTTATTTAACTTTTAATATCTTTATTTTATAACAAAGTGTATTATATCTAACCATTTAAAAAAATTTCTATTACGTAATGTCAAGAATTGCGCTGCTTATGCGATATTTATGGGCTAAAAGAAAATCTATTTAACCAAAGTTTTGAAGTGACATGTATAATCTTTACAAACAATCCACAAAATATTGGTAGTTTTTATTCGTGGATGCCTTTCAAGTTCATCTTGATTAATGTGCCCTCAATAATTAATTGACGTTATTGCTCCTTTAATTTTTCTCTAATAATTTCGAAATCAAGGTATTACTCCCTCTGTCCAATAATAGTTGTCCACTATCGACTTGAAACACCCCATTATTGTTGGATAGAGAGAGTATCTTTTAACTTTTATATATATATATATTGGGCATTTCACTAATTAATTGCTTTATGCCGGTAATTACTCAAAGACGATGAACGTGGTCAGTATTATAGATAAGATACACATTTTAGTTTGCTTTTGTTAATATATGGACCACATTCTCTAGTTGGCAACATCTTTCATTTGTTTACATTTGGTGTTTCGTATTCATTTTTGAAGTTGAATTAATGCGATTTGCATCGAAAAGTCTATAAAGCGTTTCTTATCAAAAATATTTCATATCCCAAACTCGAACCTGAAATCTCTAATCAAGAATAAAGGAATACTTATAAACTCCACAATTTTGGTGTTAACATACATTTCTTTACCATAACGTCACTGTGATTTGCACTTGAACACTAATTAAATCGATTTTGATGTTGGCATATTGCAAATGGTATGGCGGCCTTTGTAACATATCTAAATTTTAGTAGAGATAAATATTAAACATGTATTATTAATCACGAGTTAAATAAATAAATCAACAAATTCATGCTCAAAGTGCAGGCCCTTAAGTCTTATATATTATTAAATTAAGGAAAATGGCTTAGATAGTAGAGTTAAAAATATTGTATTAGGCTCTTTTCATGAACTTTGGAAGGTTGGATAGTGATCTATGCGATTCTTTAAGAGCATTTAGTTTGTCAGAATTGCATCAGTAATCAGTCTTGATTAATTAAGTGTTCAACCTTCTTCTAATCAAACACAATGCACTGTTAAAGACTCAAAAAAATCTACCTCTATATATCGAGTGTTTACATCAAATCAATAAATGTATGATACATGTTATCAATTGAAAATCTAATCCGAACGCTTTCCTCCTTCGAGTTACAGTTATTCTTTACTTAGTGCTATCTATTGGCAGTTTTTGAAGAACAATAATAACAATAATAAGAAGCAAAAAGAAAGATGAAGGATAAGAATAAGAATAAGATGGAAGAAAGTTCGTTCGAATTTTACATACTTAATATTGTTGCTAAGATTTAAATACTTTGCAAAAATAGCTATCTTTTAAATAAGTGCCTTAAAAATCAAATCAAAATGGCCCAGGACGGAGCCCAGCCCACAGAATGAAAAAGAGAAACCAATAGTTGAACGTACAAACGACGTCGTTTTGCGTCTCCTCCTCCCAAATTGATCTAATATCTTCTGGGTTTCAATTTGGCTGCGAAAAAAAGCTTCAAAGGTACGATTTTTCGAATCTCTCTTCTCTATATTCTGGAATTGTGCAGAGGAATTTAGTTAGAGATTTTTGCGCATTAGTTTCTCCTTATTCTTATCGATCTTCAGATTATTATTATTTTGCCCAAAATTGAAAAGCAAAGGTTGCATTTTGAGGTACACTTCCTTTTTCTGTTCGTGTAGATCAAAAGATCCGTTACATTTTACTGTCTATGAATTTATACATTGTGATGTGTTGTAACTTTTATTTTTGAACGACTGTTAACTGTTAAGAATGTTTGGTGATTTTTCCCATTTTGTTAAATATTTATCAGTTTCAAGATGAGTAATAGCTTGTTATTTTCTGGAAACTGATCCTTTTTGAACAAAATTTAAAAAGCTCTTTTTTGGATACTAAAAGAATACATAAAGACTTAAGCTACATTAGATAGAGAAAGCAAGTATACAAGGAAAAAAAAAAGAAGAAGAGAGAAGAGAGAAGGAGAGTTGCATCAACTTGGAAAGGGAATAAGTAGTTTGAAAATTTGGGAACTGTATTGTGGGTGCTGAATTTTGTGCTGATAAATTTTGGATAAACAGTTTATTTCAGCCCATTCCGAAAAAAAAGAGGAAAAAAGATCCTTTTGACCTGATTTGGATTCTATAACCCAATATTGTTAAAAATATTTGTTCTGGGTGTTGATATGAATGGTTGTCAATAGTCAAGAAAGGCATCAAACCATTTTCGTTGGTAGTCTTCGTAAGTTCTTTGTTTGCCCTATGATAGACATTTTCTCTTTACCATCCGCCCATCAACTATTTAGAAAATCTAATTGACAATTTTGACCGAGTTCTCAAGTTCAAAAGATGTTTAAGTTGAGAACATTCGAAATGAACCACATTTTCCCAAAGTATCTTCTGCAGAAACGGAAATTATTTTTTCAAAGAGTTCATATATTGGAATAAGCTATATTCTTCTTTCTCGGTAGATGTTTTAGCAAGTTGAATTTTCTAAATACTTGATCAAGAGATCATAAGGAAAGACACTAGGTGATTTCTTCTTATTTGCCTAAGCCTTGTACTAGTGGGACATAGCAGGTACTTAGTGGATAGTCGAGGTGCGCTCAAACAGACCTGGACACCATTGTCATTAAAAAAACTGACGACAGTTGTGTTTGTTTTTGGAAACAAACTTTGTTATGCGGAAACCAAATGCAATATAATTTCTGGAACAAGAAACAATTTAAACACAGAGGCAAGAAAAAAGATGTCAGATATTCTGAAAATTATAGAATTTTAAGTGCCTCGAGTTTTGGTTGTATTCCTTTATGAAAATTTGAATTCAATAACAGCATCAGTCATACTGATTAAATATAATTACAATAACTTGAAAGTGGTAGTGTTTGATATCTTGATAGTTTGAAGAATGATCTAGTATGTATGCAATACTTAAGACTGACATGTAATCATATTAGCTTTATTGAGTTGACCTATGTTGAAGTGGTGAATGCATGACCTTGTTGAGTTCATCTCTTGAAAGGGATAAGGAAAGACGACACATAAAATGTCACAAATTGCTGATTTTTTTTTTAAAAAAAAGATCTCTATCTTCTTTTCACAATCTTGTCTCGAAATTTGCATGTTAAAGGAATTATGTTTGGCCTCATATATCTCTTGCCATGAATGGTTATCTTACACTATCTCTTTCACTGAAGGGGGAAAAAGTACACGACATGAGGGCCATATTTTGTGGCAATCTGGAGTTTGATGCTCGCCAGTCAGATGTTGAGCGGCTTTTCAGAAGATATGGGAAGGTTGATAGGGTGGATATGAAATCTGGTATACTACCTTTTTCTTGACCTTAAGTTGTTTTTTTGAAAGGAAGCAATCTCTTAGAGATAGAAGCCTAAAGGGTCAAGGTAAACTGTGTGTTTACATTTGTTTCCGGGATGCCTATTATGTACGTTGAAGGACTAGACCTCGATTATGTGGGAGAAGTTCTTGGAAAATTTATAAATGAATCTGTTCCTTTTTAATAGTTTTCTCCATATACGTGTATGTTGTTTTCCCATGGAAATTCAAGTTTTTGGTATTTGTTCCGATAGATGGCTTTATGTTTATTGAATTGCATCCTCATAAAAGTTAGATATTATTTTCTTTCTGATTGATCAAAATGTTTTCTCTAAATTGTTTTATCAGGAGAAAAAGCAAGTTATTGTGTAGTTGAACTCCCAATCTCAATAATTTCTTTGGCGCAGGATACTTGGAAATTCCTAGATCTTCCTGGATGAAGGGTTCTCTGCCTTTCTTTTTTTTGGCTTGTGCCCAAGATACATACTCTTATGTTTATCTAAAAGAACCAATATGATCTGCCATGGTTCTACCATCGTACAATTTACTGAGACCATTGCCTTTGCATTCCTCATGACCTTTGCTCAGTCCTCGGTATCCAACATGTTTCAACATAGATAGCATGACCATCTCGGATCCAGTTGCAGCTGTTGAGTTCCTTCATACAGATTTTTCTTTCCCCTTCCCCCCTTCCCCCCTCATTCGTGGGGGGTTTTGGGTGGTAAGTTTGATCTAGTCGCATTCTGTAGTGTGCTGATATTTATTTGCAGGAGGCATCTTAACTGACCTTTATGTATGAAAAATTTAACTGAATTTTTTTGGTTTGATTTCATGTCACTTTGGTTTTGTAGGATTTGCTTTCATCTATATGGAGGACGAGCGAGATGCTGATGATGCAATTAGAAGACTTGACAGGATAGAGTTTGGTAAAAAGGGACGCAGGCTTCGTGTAGAATGGACTAAGGTATGATGTTGTTGTATCGTGAAGTTGCAGCACCATGACCAATAATATTTACAGTATCAGTTTGTGTGGAAACGGGGCACTTCTTTTTATGTTATAACTGCAGAACTGATCTGACTGAGTTGATGTTACAGCAGGATCGTGGTAGTAGGAGGCCTGAAATTTCCAGAAAACCTGCTGCGAATACTAGACCTTCAAAGACTTTATTTGTCATCAACTTTGATCCAGTTCATACTCAGACAAGGGACATAGAGAAGTATTTTGAACCATATGGTAGAATATCAAATGTTCGAATTAGAAAGAATTTCGCGTTTGTTCAGTATGAGTCAGTGGATGATGCTAGCAGAGCATTAGAAGCAACAAACATGAGGTTAGCAGTTTAGAACAACCTTTGATGAGTGTTGTACTTTCCTTGCTTGTAATTCATACATATCATTGTTACTGGAATATTTGATTACTCTTGCTAAGTGAGTACTCCATTTCACCTTATAAAAAATAATTAACCTCTCTGAAATAGTCAGGGAAATGACTTGAGAATAGACTATAGGCACAAAATGTTGAAGGGTCATTTTTCCTTCATCAGTTCATTGCTATGATGTTAGTAACTTCTGGAGATTATTTGTAGGTGTTCTCTTTCCATCTAGGTAGATATAATTGAAAATCAGTAGACAACCTCATTGCCTTCTTTCTTCCCACTGTTCTTTTTTTGTTCATTGGGTACCTGGATTTCCCCCACCAGTACCAGTACCGGGTAACTCTATCCAAGGCTCAGAAAAACGTGAAAAATCACCTAACTTTTCTCTTCGTGAAGATTTAAATTCTGGTTTCTTCATGTACTATTGGGCAGCACTCTTGGTTACACCAAAAAAAAGCCATTACTGCATTTCTCTTTTTCGTGGCTGCTGCAATTCTACATTATAATTTCTTTCAAATGACTAATTGTACACTCTTAGTTTTACTCATTTGAGGTTTTTGATTAAATTTGGCAGCAAATTCATGGATCGAGTTATTTCTGTGGAATTTGCAATTCGAGACGATGATGACAGGAGAAATGGTCGCAGTCCTGACAGAAGAGGTCGTGACATGTCGCCTGACAGAAGAGGTTATGATCGTCGGCGTTCGCCTAGCCCATATAGAAGGGATAGGGGTAGTCCTGACTATGGGCGTGGAGCACCTCTAAACTCAAGGCCTCAGACCAGGAGAAGTCCTGAGTATGGTCGAGCCGAAAGTCCCGTCAATGAGAGATATCACAGGTCCCTTCACAATCTTCTTTTTTTGGTTTTTATCCTTATGTCTCATCCCCACCCTGGGGTGTGTTTTATTCAAGCTGTATCCATGTCCAAACTTTTCATATATACTAATTTTGTTATGATCTTTACCAATGCAGTCGTTCACCACCGCCACGTGAGAGGTCTCGATCTTGAGAAGAAAACTTCCAACCAAAGATTTCATAAGAAAAAAACACCTTCCAATTCAAGAAAGAAGTATCGGTTGTTTATGTGGTCTGTAGGTCTCATCGTCATCTGGAGTTTTTAGCTTTAACCTTAGGTAGTCAACCTGCAGATTTTTACTATGTTGTACCATTTTGTACTTTAGTTTGATGTTCATTTCCATTGGTGAGTATGTTGTGTGCACTAGTATTTAAAATACTACTCATTGTTGCATTAGCTGAAAAGGAGAATGCTCTTGAAAACTCCTTGATTCTATTTTTTTCTGCTCTTTAAGTCATGTGCTGATTGTGAATGTAGCTCCCCATGTTTAGTGATCCTGCACACACGAGTAGTCTCACATTGAATAGTGGAGGAAGTTACAGTAGGTTTACACTCCTCAGGGGTTGTTTTCGCAGATGAAGTTATTTCGAAAATTATAATTCTGGGACTAATTTATCCTATCTAGGAGGTGAGATAAAATAATACCAAGTTGGATGGAATATCTTAGATTAAGGCTGAGATTAAATTTATCCCCTATTTGATTGAAGGTACAAGTTAAATTATATTTTCAACCAAATAGAGTATAATATTATCTCAAACTTAATTCTAAGATATCTCACGTACCAAATGACCTGTAGAAGTATAAAGTGGAGGTGCGTGGAATGAAGTGTGGATCAACAGTACGATGTATTGTGTTAATTCATTGGACCAGTACAAATTCATGTACGCACTAATAAATAAAATGGACTAGAATATGGTGGTACGATTTGACCAATTTGCGTAGTTGGTTGTTGATATATGCATGTAATGTGGTGGGGTAAGTGTTCATTGTTGTTGGTTTGTGATTTAATGTAGTGCTTTCAATGCTTAGTAATCGTTGATTCCAAATTCAAATGAAAAGACAGGAAACTTTACATTATTAGATCATCTTTATCTATCGTATGTAATTTATTTTATTTTAAGATTATAAATTTTTATATTTTAAAGACGTTTATCTATAAATATTTTTTGGGCAATTTAATAGTGTAGGAGCGTGTTGTTTGTAGTTTGTAGTAGGGGTGTTCACTGGTCGGTTTGGATCGGTTATTGGTCAAAATCAAAACCAAACCAACTTAATCGGTTTTAAAATTATCAAAACCAAACCAAATATAATATATATTTATCGGTTTGGTTGTTATCGATTTCGGTTCGGTTTGATTAGGTTATTCGGTTATAAACCATACACAAAAATAAAAGAAACAATTCATACAAAACGTAAAAAAAAGTGACAACAATCCATTTAAAACGAAAAATAGTTTGAACGAGTGACATTACAGAACTTTTGATCACTGAATTTATATGAAACCAATAAGATAAAAAATTGTTATAGACAATCATATACATGGAACTAATAAGATAAATGTTCTCACCTTGGGCATTTTTGCTTTCATAAGTAAATTATAAACAAATTTTGATGAAACATATATAAGATCTTTAAAATTGTTTATAAAAATAATAAATTATGTATGTATTATAATAAAATATACAATATATAATTTTTCAATTCGAATTGGTTCTTTTCGAACAAAGTCATAACCAAACTAAATACTATCAATTTTTAAAAATCTAAAATCAAACTCAAATAAAATAGATTTATTTAATCAATTTGGTTTGATTTTTTTATTTGAATTGTTTTTTATCCAAACCGTAAACACCCGTTGTAGTATGTGAAATAGGAAGAAGAAATGTAGCATTAGCATTGAATAATGTGACAGACAAGAGACAGCGTTCCGTCGAGGTTACGTCAAGCCAAATTCCCGCACGCTTCTTGGTTGACTCCATCTAGGCTTTCCCGATCTGTACCTTTCAATTTGAATTCTCCAGGCTTACTGTAGGTACTAGAAATCGAATAAATAAATATTTCCTCCACGACTAGGTACGAAATTTTCTTTAAAAAAAGTTTTAAAAAATTTATGATCTAAAATAAATTATAAATATTTATATGACTATAAATCTTTTCAGAGTAAGTAGATACTTTAAAGTTAAATTATTAGTACTAAATCTAGATTTGTATCATTCTTTTTAGAACTGATTAAAAAGAGAAATGTGTTGTATAAATTAGGACAAAGAAATCAAAGTAGTACGTATTTGAAGTTATCGTTAATAAAAAAAAATACTACTTGATATCTAAGTGATTAGATAGACACTTAAATTGAGTAGAAGTGTGTCTTTTGAATACTTAACACCAAGTGTGTGAAACACACTTGCTTCTAATACATAAAATGGACCAATTATTAGATGACACATGTAATTTTTAAAAAATATATAACTAAAAATAGAATAAATACTCTTTTAGAAAAAATACAAACCCATTTTTATTTTGGTTTAACTTGCCAATAATCTCTGAAGTTCAAATGTCAAATTCAACTACATAATATCAGTTGGAAATCTCATTCATCAACTGAAATATCAACCAAAAGAAACACTACAAAATTCACAAAAAGATTATATCTTCTTTTATTTTTTTTACTAAAAACATAGCAAAAGTACATTATTTATAAGATGATTAAATCACAAATGTAATTATAGTGTCCTCAAGTTTAAACAGTTGTGTTAGCTAAGCCAAAAGCTTGATGACTCATTAAAACTTAGATTAGTTAGATTTTCATGTAATAATTTCTTATATTTGAAAAACTGATTGGAAAAGTGGTAGGACAAATTTGAATATGTATATTGCATGGTCATGTCAGATAAGAAAGGGAGTGATGAAGAAATTGCTCAACAGTGATACAGTTGACCATGTGGGGGTGGGGGTAGGGTTTGGGGGGGGGGGGAGTTGTTTCAGATTTCAAGTGAGTAATATCTTTAGTATAATTCCACTAATCAAACAACTACATATATATAATCATGTAGTTCATGGTTGTCTATATATTTGTAGCACATGATTTGGTTTATAATTTAATGATTGAGGAAGTTTGTTTCCATCATTACTTCTCTTTTCAAAATTTGAACTTCCTTATATATAAACAGAGTAAACAGATATAGCAAAAAAACAAATTGTCCTTTTTTTCTCAAATTATAATTGCACATGTTTTTGTTGTTGAGTAGGATCTACCATTAAGATCTCATGAGATGGAGGGAAAATATTTAGCATTTTGGTTATGTTTTATTGTGAATTTTAAAAAATTGCTTTATTTAAAATTTTCAAAGTTGGAGTTGTGTTTGTCTATAATTATATAGTTAATATAGAATTTAAATGTATTTTATACAAAATATAAATATTATTTGAACATGAAATATAATTTAATTGAGGTTATTTTATGAAAAATAAAAATTTTAGATTAATAAAATAAATTAACAAATGAAAAATGTGAAAGTGAAAACAATGTTTTGGGTATATTTTAAATTTCAAATAAAATTTCAGTTATATTTGAAATTTTCATGGTCAAATGTTGTTTTTGAAATAAAGTAAAATATTTTTAAAAAAATAGTGAAAAATTCTCATGGCTAAACGGGTGATTATCACAGTCATATACTCTTACCTAGTAGTGAAAAAATTTCATGTTCAAACGCCCCTTGATGTGTCAATTGTATGTCATATACACTTACCTACTAGTTATAACAACAACAATACACCAAGTGAAGTCTGACGTAAGGTAAGGTGCATGTAAATCTTACTTTTATCTTAGTTGAGGTAGAGAGGTGATTTCCAATAGACCCTCAGCTCAAAAAAGGAGCTTTCAAAAACAGATGTGATAAACACAAGAGTAAAAGTTATGGAGATACTGTAAAAAAGAAAAATAGTGGCATAGAAAATAATAAAGATACCCAGGTAAAAATGTTAGTAAAATATCTTTTGAGCCTAATACACTCATAACGGATGCTAGCTAAGTGAGTCGGCCCATTAGTTAATCTAACGTTATGCCATAATATCATCTATATAAACATCACTATGAGTATTGGAAGACATACACTAAATCGTCTAGAAAACGGCTAGGGTTAAGGTTATGGAGCTGGGGATTCCCGACGATCAGTGAGTTCTGATTGCTACAGACGATCTACTTCTGTAAAGTGAAAATCTGTAAGTTCCCTAACTAGGGTATTACAACAAAAATAAATAACATTAGTGATGTAGTTGAGGAATAAGACAAATAATAGAATAATAATAATGATACTGGTAAGTATACAAGGGAGCAAATAAGGTGTCTAAGCTAGAACTATGCTCTCCCACAAGAAAAAAATAAATCACACGACTATGTATTAACCCTCTACAATCTGCCTTGATCCTCAATTTTCATGCTTTCAGCCTATATAGGATCATGCCATTAGTTAGTTGATGATATGTCATGTTATGCCCTACCACTTCTGTCTAATTTTTCCCCGCACCTACATCTACTTCTCATTAGATCTATCACTATCAACCTCTCATCCCTCTTCAATAGGATATCTATGCTCCTTTTCTTTACATGTTTGAACCATCTCAATCTCGCTTTTCATATCTTATCTACCACTAAAATTACTCTCACCTTGCCTCGTATATCTTCATTTTAAATCATATTGCTTCTAATTGTATACACTTATATTAATTATAAAACTTGTATAAGATAATTGATGGATCTTTGAGGTGTTTTAGCCTCTTTATTTCTTTTGTAGAACTATTACTAAATTAGGATATATCACTATTCTAAAATTAAAAGTTCCTAAAGTTTAAATTCTAATTTTCATCTAAATTGAATTAATATAATTGATCCCAATTTATTTGAGATTAAAGCGTAATTGTTGATTTATTTTTTTCGTACTATTATCATTCTTGAAATTGATGTATCTAGAAATGATATTGTCCTCTATTTGGAAATGAGATAGGGAATTTTGAAATTTGCATAAATTTGAATTTGGATGGACCATTTCATATGTAGTACGATTTGTAACTCTATACATTATAAATTTGAAATTATGTAGGTCAATTTAGGTTTGAGTGAAAAACTTTAATTTTCTTGTTGGCCTCAAGTATAAATTAGCACATTAAAACTGTTTAATTTGAAAAAGGTAGGTGAGCTCCTCATATTTATTTGGTTGTTTATATTTATATTACACACCTTTTAATATATAAAATATTTCAAATTATTTTATTCATATATAACTTTGGCCACTTTAAAAGCTCAAACTGTTTAAATTCTAACCTTATTTAATGTGATATTTTCTGCCGTCAAACTTATTTCTCAATCATTACTCCATTTTTCTTCCAAAATTATTGCTCCCTTCATTTCAAATTCTTTGTACTTTTTAAAAAAAATCATTTTTTAAAAAATGTTTTTTTTCTATTTAATGACTTTTAATTTTTTTTTATTTCTACATCATACGTTTAAAACTATAAAATTTAAAATATTTTATTTTTTAATATTTTCAAATATTTGAATTGCTCTTATGGAAGATCAACAAAAATAATACCCCCTTCGTGTCTTGTTCTTTCTTTTTTTTGAGATTACAAAATTTTAAAATATTTTAATATATTTTTTATATATATATAATTTAAGACCACAAGATCGAAATAGAGGGAGTAATGTAACACACGAGTCCAACTAAAATCTTTAACTTTTAATTTAGTGTTAATCATATTGTTCAGAACTATTATATGGGTTGATGCTTTAACTTATATAGCAACATGTCTTAACTCTATTGTACCAAAAAAAAGGTCTTTAACTCTCATGTTTTATTGCTATGCAATATAATATCATGTGATATTTGAATTTTTCAAATATTTTTTGAATTTTAAATTTATCTTCAAAAATAAATATTTGAGGCTATATATGGTGGATTTTCTTTTTTCTTTTTTTCTCTAATTATTGGATGACAAAATTGAATTCCATTTTTCATAAAAGGTACCACTTTTTTATCCAAAAGTGCCACTAAGCAGTACAGTGCCAGCTACACGTTCACCCACCACCATAAAAAGCAAATATTTCTCATGGGTCCCACCTATTTCACACGTGGCAACTTTTACTGACACATCAGCCTCCTTGATTTTCAAATTTCAACGGTCTGATTTACTGTTTTGATCCTTCAATCACAACCGTTCATTTCTTAGCATGCTCTCTCCTTGGCCTTGCTGTATTATTATTGGAAAGAATCTAGGTGACAATAAGACAGGACTGTATCTGACATTTTCTTCTTCTTATAGAGAGAGAAGAGAGATTTGGGGTGTCTTTGATTTTGATTTTTGAATCAAGATTTTGTTGTTTCTCTCTATGTGTTCTGTCTTCTATTGTTTAGGCTCCACTACTTTAATTGGTGGCCTTTTTTAAAACTAGGTGCTGTTGTAAGTTGTAACAGCTACATTTTTAGCTTCTTCTACTTCCAGTTCAAAATTCTTCTCACTTTCTTTCATAAAAAACCCAAAATTTGCTTTTGGAAGATGGTCAACATGTGTTTTCTGGTTTGTGGTCAGCATTGAGATTTGGGGGTGTTTCTTGATTTACATTTCTTGCAAATTTTTTATCAAAGTTTGTATCTTTTTGAGAAAAAGACCTTCAGCTTGAGAGGGGTTTGGAAGGAATTTAGGATCAAGCTATTTTTGGTTCCAAGTTGAGGAAAAAGGGTGCTACTAATTGTTTCTGAGTCTTAAAGGTTGGTTCTTTAGCTTTTTTTTTGGTACTTGATCTTAACATTAGAAAGGTCCATGCTGCTTCTAACTGTTTTTCTTTGAGTCGAGGCTCTATGGAAAACACTCTCCCTACATCCAAGGAAGGGTAAGGCCTGCGTACCTCTCTGCTATCTAGACCTCACTTTGTGGGAGTAGACTGAGTAATGTTGTTGATCGTAAGATTAGACAGGCTGAGAATGAGGGGAAAAGGAGGTCTTTATTTATCTTTGGTAGGTTTTGATTTTTCAAATCTAGGTGATGATTAGTGAGTGATCATTTTTTTTTGGGATTTATTTTCTTGATTGTGATATTTGCTTATAGAAACAGTAATGCAAGTTTTTAAGTGGCTGATAAAGCTTTGAGTGACTTGGATGATAGCCAAAAGACTAGTCAATTAGAGGTATGCAATGAAATTTCTTTATTGCAGAAAATTTGGTGAACATTCTTTTAGTGGGAGCTAGGCCCCATTTCAAAACCATGTATGTACAACTGGAGATTAAAAAAAATCTGATCTTCTCTTCAAAGCAAAGAGTTTTCCTTTTCAATACTATACCAGCAATGGATATCCATATATATGAGGATAAAGTTGGAATTAAGTTACAAATTGAACTAGTGGACCTGTCCTTTCTTGGAATTTTGGCCATTTAGATTTAGATCTACTCCATGTTATACCTTTTGTTATGTAGTAGTTGAAGATTTTACTATTCATTTAGAATCAATGTCCTATTCCGTAGCTGAAAGGTAAAGTTATGAAGTTTCATTTTTCTTTACCAACTTGACCCTATCTTTTCCGTAAATGCCCTGCTGATAACATCACCTGTATGTGGGGCATTTTGGTCATGGTATAAAACATTAGCCGACATTTTCTAATGGCTAGTTGTGGTGTATTTGTAGAAGAGTTCCATCATTTCACTTTCATCAGCTGTCAATGAATGTTTAAAGTTTGGTTTTACTTGAGATTTTCCATGGTGATTTTTCTGTCTACTTGAAAAAACTTTTGAGTGAACTCGTGTGGGGACTACTTTATTAGGTGCTTAGTAATTATCTGTCGGCTTTCATTTTCAGCTAACCAGATTTCTGTGATCATGCAAGATACTCGAACCCTCTAATTTTGGCCTCCTCCCTATCTGTCCTTCTATTTATTTAATGAAGTTTTTTATTTGCTGATTCCCTATAGTTTAATGCTTTGTGATTGTAACTGCTCCCACAACTTTAACTTTTCTAGGAGAAAAGATGGTATTTTTTTATGCTTTTCTGAAACTAACCCACCACTTTGATGGTTTTAGTTTGTCTGAAGTTTACTTTTCCATCTGAAAGACATCTTGGTGCTTAGCTCACACATTTTTCTTCCTTAAAAATCATTTCTTTGTGGATTCTCTTCTTCTTTGATACCAAACTCTCAAAATGGGTTGTTGTGAAAGAACTTGATCCATGTTTAGATCAGTTCATGTGAAATATTGGATATTTTCCTGTAAATCTTATCAGTGTCATTGTTGTTGATGTTCTTGGTTTTCTGAATTGCAGTTCTACTCAGCAGCGGTATAGAATCTGATCCTTCACCTCTCCTTGATATCATGGTGGATGATAGTGGCAACATGTCGGTTGAAGAGTGGCTCTCGCGTGCACAAGAACTTGTGCCTGTTGCACTTGAGAAGGCAAGAGAGGTTAAAGGATTCCCTGGTAGATGGAGGATGATTATCTCAAAATTGGAACAGATCCCAAATCGACTGTCTGATTTATCTAGCCATCCTTTCTTCTCAAAGAATGCTCTTTGTAAGGAGCAGTTGCAGACTGTATCAAAGACGTTAAATGAAGCTGTTGAATTGGCAGAGAAGTGCATGGAAGAGAAGTATGAGGGAAAACTTCGGATGCAAAGTGATTTAGATGCATTGTCAGGGAGATTGGATTTGAACTTGCGTGATTGTGGGCTCTTAATCAAGTCTGGAGTGCTTGGTGAGGTTACTTTGCCGTCATCTGTTGCAAGCACATCTGCGGCACCTGAGGTTGCAGTACACGGAAATTTACGAGAATTGCTTGCTAGGCTTCAGATTGGCCATTTGGAGGCTAAACATAAGGCGCTTGATAATCTTCTTGAAGTCATGAAAGAAGATGAGAAAAATGTTTTGGCTGTCCTTGGTCGGAGCAATATTGCAGCTCTAGTCCAATTGTTAACTGCTACTTCTCCTCGAATGAGGGAGAAGACAGTAACTGTAATTTGCTCACTTGCAGAATCTGGGAGTTGTGAGAATTGGCTTGTTTCAGAAGGTGTTCTCCCCCCTCTTATACGTCTTGTTGAATCTGGTACAACTGTGAGCAAAGAGAAGGCCACCATTTCTCTCCAGAGATTGTCAATGACAGCAGAAACAGCTCGTTCTATTGTTGGACATGGTGGGATTAGACCTCTAATCGAGATCTGCCAAACTGGTGATTCGGTTTCTCAGGCAGCTGCTGCTTGTACCCTGAAAAATATATCTGCTGTTCCCGAAGTTCGACAAGCTCTAGCTGAAGAAGGTATCATAAAAGTTATGATGAACCTCCTCGATTGTGGACTACTGTTGGGATCAAAAGAGTATGCAGCTGAATGCTTGCAAAGTCTAACTTCTGGAAATGATGATCTCCGAAGATCAGTTGTGTCAGAGGGTGGAATCAGAAGCCTGTTGGCATACTTGGATGGTCCACTGCCCCAAGAATCAGCTGTAGGGGCGTTGAGAAATTTGGTTGGGTCTGTGTCAACGGACATTTTAATATCTCTTGGTCTCCTTCCGAGGTTGGTCCATGTCCTCAAGTCAGGATCACTTGGTGCTCAACAGGCTGCAGCATCAGCAGTGTGTCGGATTTGCGCCTCAACTGAGATGAAAAAACTTTTGGGTGAAGCTGGATGCATTCCTCTCCTTATTAAGATGCTGGAGGCTAAAGCAAATGGGGTGAAGGAGGTTGCTGCTCAAGCGATTGCTAGCCTAATGTCCCTTGCGCATAATTGCAGGGAAGTCAAGAGAGACGATAAAAGCGTGCCAAATTTGGTTCAGCTGCTTGATCCAGCTCCTCAAAACACTGCTAAGAAGTATGCTGTTGCTTGCCTTTCCTTGCTTTCCTCGAGCAAGAAATGCAAGAAGCTGATGATTTCCTATGGAGCAATTGGCTATCTGAAGAAACTTACCGAGATGGATATTCCAGGTGCAAAGAAGCTACTCGAACGCTTGGAAAGAGGGAAATTGAGAAGCTTGTTTAGCAGAAAATAGGTAGGCCAAAAATTCAATGTCCTTCCTTGTACAATGAAATCTTACTCTTAATCCAATCTATGATCATAAAATCATATGTAGCTCAAGAGAGGGGGTGGGGGGATTTAGTAGGTATAAGCCTGTTCTTCTATGCAGGTCAAGGGTTTAAATAAAACCTCCTGACCATTAGTAATAACTTCTTTCAAGTTCTATTTATCAGTTTCTTATCAACTAAAAGCAAGTTGGTTATGTTGTCATCCTATTACTTCTCTTTTGTTTTGTTGATCTATTGAATGTTTTCGGAGATCTTTATACAAAAAATCGTGCGATTGAGAACTGGTGGTGAGAAGCTCATCGGTATCAGCTCCTTCACCGGCTACTCTGCTATGTCATTCACATTTATGAGATTGGCATTTGGCAGGTCTTTTGATACCACCAAGGTGAGTCGCTCGCATCTTGTTTCAGGGAAACCTGTTTCAAATTGAAATCAAGACAAAATGCTTCACTTTTTGGTTCTTAGAATGGAGAGGAGAGGAGTTTAGTACCAGCACCTGATTAAGTTTAGAGGCAAACCTACATTCAAACCTCTCTATAACGACATCATTTATCTAGATATTTTTTTGTTGCTATAGCAAATTGTTGTTATAGAGAACATCTAGATAAAATGAAAAATTGGTTCCAGAGAAACTTGTCCTAAGTGAATGGAATTGGGATATGGATGGAATATAATGAAATAGAGTCACTTTGAGGTTCTGAATGAGGCATGTAAGGAAGTGCCACTAGAAGAAAGTCCGGGGAGTTATAAATAAGCTTCAAGCTCATTTTGGTCATGGATTGGGAATGTGAAACTACATTGGATCGAATCTCCTCTTGTTCCTTAGACCGAAGGCTAGAAATAGTCATAGATCTGCTATGGTCTTTTTTAGGCATTATGTTGAGTCACTCCTTATAGAAAGGTTGTACATGTATTCTTCAGAATATTGGAGTTTTTAACCTTCTAAAAGTACTCAATGGCTGTAATATTTTTGAGGAATGTAGCCATATAGCTGTCATGCTTTTAGGTGTCTAGAATACTTGCACTTAGAAAATTGTATTGTTGCCAAACCTGTTGTGGTTGCTTCAGAAATACTGGAAAGTGAGTCACATGAGGTCACCAGAAGATTGAGTTTGTTGTGCATCAGAATCAGCACATTGAAGGGTTGGCACAGCCCCACAACAAATTTGGCTTTTTCTTTGACATTTAAGTAAACATCAGTATCAAGCCATATAAGCTATGAAACTAACACTTGAAGATGATCACCATCTTAAGCCATCAGTAAATAGAAACACTAATAGATTTTGAATTCAGTAAATTAGGTGGTATCGGTAGAATTCTGAATTCTTGAATTTATCAAGTTCAAATTTTTAATCCGCTGTAAGTTAGAAAGTGCAATCACTATGGTTACAGCTTTAATTCCACAGCTTTTAAAAAAAAAAAAAAATGAATGGACGAACAAACTTATTAGTAGTACTATTATCTTTATATAAATTAATTTAAATTATAAACCCTAATCAAATTCACATGTCCATAAAGATCTTAAATTTGGATTGAAGTATCATTCACCATTTATATAGTACATTTCCAACCTAGTGTTTTATAGCATAGAGACTAGTAATGTTAACATTATTCTGTATGAACGATTTGAATTGTTGTATAAGATGTTTTTATTGCTGCACATAATTTTCAGACTCATTCATATTTTTCATTATTGTCAATCACATTAAATGAAAATGAGGTACAATATCTCAAATGTCTCTCAATAAATAAATGCTTATTAATTCATATCTTTAATATATCTCTTTAATAAATTACTCCATAATTAGTAGGGTCTGGGGTATAACTTAGACCATCCAACCCCCATAGTAAGACAAAAATATTTTGAATGCAGTTTGTGACATTTAAATTTGTTTATGTACTGAGGAAAAGGAAATAAGAAATCAAAATTAAACAAATGAAACATGCATGTAGCAGAGAGTATGAATTCATTAATTAGTTGAATTCTAGCATGTATTTAAATTTGATGGAATATAACATGTTTAGAACTAGTTTCTTTCTTTTTAATGCTTTCCTTTTTCCTATTAAAACATATATTATTACATCATGTATATTTGTATTTGATTTTTGATTTTAATTTTTTTCTTACTTACATCTTAGTGGAGTCCACAAGAAGAAAAACAGACCTTAGCTGACGCTCTAAGCCTATCACAATTACAAACTTATCTTTGCTGTGCAGTGTGCACCGCATCAGTACGCCACTCATATCGCTAGTTAAATTAAATTATTGGAATATAAGTTTTACATTATATAAATTTTTAGTGAAATAACAATAGTTATTTATTATTGATAAGGTTTGCATATATTCTATCATTTTCAGATCCTATTAGTAAAATTTCCCCAAATATGTTACTGTTATATTATTGTTTTGATATTTGTACTAGTGTAAAATCTATTTAAGGAAATAATTCACTAAAAAATTTCTTTCTTTCATCCTCAAAACTCGAACTCAAGACTTCATTTTAAGAATGAATATGAAGGGCAGGGGCTAAGGGATTCATTGAAAACTCTTTAACCTCTTGATGTGTTTATTTTTTGTATTTCGAACATCTTTAATAAAAATCTTGACTCTACCATTAATTCTCATCCAATTTGAAAACACGACAAAGATGATATAAGTAATATTTTATGATAAATAAAAGTTGATTGAGTATAGAAAGTAAATATATAATTTGAGTATATTTAACGTTAATAACGTAATTTTCGAGGACCAAGCAAGGCCTTATCAACAAGACGGCCTCCTATATTTGTATAATGAACAAATATTAGTACAAGATTGAACAAACAGCTCAGACGCTACGATAGTTTCCTTTTTAGGTGGTGTAAATTTCAAGGCAAAAGGCTGTGGCACGAATCCCCGTAAGACAACTCTCGCTTCCCCTCTCTATATATAAAAACTTTCTTGCTTTCACGAACAGATCTCTTTTTTCGGTTGAATTTACGAACCCTATCTCTTGCTTTTAACTGTTCCCCCTTTAGCAGGTATCAAAATTGATGCTTTCGATTCCTAAAGATTCGTTTTTTCTTACTTTTTTTACGATCGGAAATGTTTTTTATTGATTTTGTTTGGTCCCAATTTATGGGATTCTTGTATTGCTGAAAGTACATGTGTCAAACTCATATTTTTAGTTTTATTGGTGGACATTCTTGATTTCTGTTTTGTTCTGTTCTATTGAATCTGTAGTTACTGTGTTTTAGTTTAATACTTTTTCTGATTCTGTTGAATATTTGATTCTTGGGTTTTAGTTTAATATTCTTTCTGGTTGCTGTGTTGGGATATTCTAATGAATCTTTAATTAATGGGTTATACTTTATACAAAAAAGATTGAATTTTTGATTAATTGTTACTTTCATTTGTTGTATTAATTTTCTGTGTTTCTGTGATTTGTTTCAGATGTGTACATATATTTTGATGTTTATGGGTCCCTATGACAAAGATGTGTGTCTTTTCTTTTTATACAATTCAATGCTTTTGTTTCAACTCTTTGTTTGTTCGTTGGAAGTTGATGACGGTTGAGTCTAGGAGTTTCCAGTTTATTTGTTCTTGAGGAGAATCTTTGAGCTGAACTTGGAGTGATGTCGAATGTATGATAAAACATGTGAGCTGGTTGGGAAGTCTGCTCTTCTGCTATCCTGTCTGGTTTTGTTTATGTAGCCTGAGTTAATCTATTGGTATGTATAACGATTCAAGGTGTGGAAATAGGAACTTGGGGGCGTATCACTTTAGGTAAATTGGGTGAGGAGTATGCGGTTGATGGCTTTTACCAAACCAGTGGAAAAAAAAATGATACTGAGACAAAATGCTGGGGTCATGAGGGAGGGGTTATGAACAAGATATATTTAAGATAGCCCGTAAAAGCTTGGATAGAATCCATTGATACCTGATAGTTGTTAAATAGAAACAAATGCAATGTGTGGAAGTTGATTAAAAAGAGCCATCAACGTATGCCCATAATCTAAATCAACTTTGTTTCAGCATTCCTTTGAGACTTAAGTAATAATTTCTGTGATGAAAAAAGGGGTATCTAGAAGGACCAGGAGACATAGAATAAACCCTCTCCCGTTTCTGCTAAGCTTTCCATCTCCAGGGAAAGGAAAAGTGGACATACTGAACTACTTATGCCCTAAGTATTGAAAACCTGGTTTAGGCACTAAAATCATGAGTGAAATTCTAACCTCAAGATATGCAAAACAAAAAGACACGGTATATGGTATTCATTGTTAAATTGCTATAAAGGCTATCTTCTTCCAGATATAGTTTAATGGAAGAACCTTAGTTTGCTTAGCGCATAGAATGTGCTTCTTCCTGTCTTACCATACTAATATTATGAAGGAATTGAGATGTGTGTCCTTTATCATCATCATCACTGATATTACTTCTTTGGTTATCAAGAGTCATTTGACATCTTGGTTTCGAACTCTTATCTGACTTTTATTAGTTTCTCCTGTATTTAAGGTGTCAAGTCGGTTTCTCGAGTAGTAGGTTTTCTCCCCAAAAAACTGGTGATTTTCTTCCCAAAAAACTGGTGATTTTCTTTTACTCCCATCTATTCCTTTTTGAAAGGGGAACTTACAAGCAATGGACATACACTTGCTCAGAGTAATCTAGACACCCCGAATTATGGGCACTCTAGGGGCTCATTGTAGTTTGTTACGTTTCTTTGCAACAAATATAAAATGGTTGTCTATGAGAGAAGTAATTAGTTTGCTTCTGAGAAATGGTCAGAGTATATCAAGGGCTGTATCTTGTCTTCCTATCACATATCCAGTTTCATATTAACCTTGTGCAATTCTTATTTTGCAGTATTTGTATAGTAAAATGAGTGCCTTGGATGCAGCCAGAGCAGAGCTTGCCCTTGCAGTCTTGTACTTAAACAAAGCAGAGGCAAGGGACAAGATATGCAGGGCAATACAGTATGGTTCAAAATTCCTGAGTAATGGAGAGCCTGGCACTGCTCAAAATGTTGACAAATCAACTAGCTTAGCAAGGAAAGTATTCCGTCTTTTCAAGGTTGAGTTACAGTGCAATTTTGCATATTCATATTAAGGGCATTTCTGTATTCAAACAGTGGTACTTACTATATATTTTCACCATCAGCTATTATGATTTTGAGTCTTGTTCCTTTACTGCTACAGTTTATCAATGATCTGCATGGGCTTATTAGTCCACCTGCCCCAGGAACCCCACTTTCACTCATCTTGTTGGGGAAGGTAAACACCGACTCTCTCTTCTTGTGATCTCCTTTTAATTCTCGTGTTACCTGTCTAACAGTGCTGGTGATTTCAGTCTAAAAATGCATTGCTATCGACTTTCTTGTTTCTGGATCAATTTGTGTGGCTTGGAAGGACAGGCATTTACAAGGTATTAAATCTTTTGTATTATGTAGTCGTTCCGTTTCTCTAGAGATGAGACAATGAAGGGAAAATGTCCTAAGATTCTTGTTTTTTTACACAGAACAAAGAACGCACCGAGTTACTTGGCAGGATCTCTCTCTTTTGTTGGATGGGTTCCTCGATATGTACTACATTAGTGGAGGTTACTTCTCACCTTACTATTCAGCATGTGAAATTAGTGGTTCATCATTGCTCCTAGTGTTTGCTTTTATGCCAATAGATTGTCTCACATTTTGTTACCCCAGATTGGGGAGCTTGGGAGACTTTCTGCATCAATGAAAAAGCTGGAGAAGGAACTCAAGAATAGCGACAAATACAAGGTTTGCCAATTCCAAGCATCATGCATTATGGTTATTTGGTAGCACTGTGGAATTTTGCTTTGAAGATTATTCTATATTAGTAATGTTTGGTGGATTTTGCATTGTAGAATGAGCAATACCGGATTAAGCTTCAGAAGTCAAATGAGAGGTCTCTAGCCCTGATTAAAGCAGGCATTGATATAGTAGTTGCTGTCGGATTGCTCCAATTGGCACCCAAGAAAGTCACTCCTCGTGTAACAGGAGCCTTTGGATTTGTTAGCTCCTTGATATCATGTTATCAGGTACATATCACTTATGTATTCATCTTCTCCTGGTCTACTTAAGCAATATGCTGATACTATCAACTACAGTGGAAATGATTTACAATTAAAGAATAAAACTTGGAAAGCATGATTAATTAAAGAGAAATTTTTGATGCCTTAGATTAACCTAACTTCAAGAAAGTCTTTTCAAAAGGAACAAAATCTTATCAAAACTCCTAGTGTCTGTGTATTGAGATGGCTTATTTTCCTGTGCAGTTGCTCCCAGCACCGCCAAAGGCCAAGACATCGTGAAAGGCTCTGATGCCATTGATGAATTCCCAAGATCACTAGAATAATTATTTAAGCTATGCATACTGCTTATGAGGTC
Source organism: Solanum appendiculatum (assembly GCA_018342035.1). Lineage (NCBI taxonomy): Eukaryota > Viridiplantae > Streptophyta > Magnoliopsida > Solanales > Solanaceae > Solanum > Solanum appendiculatum. Next base: position 22,198 of record JAGDQO010000515.1, read on the forward strand.
TCAGCAGTTTGTCTACATGTTACAGTATTTCACCTTGTTTACTGCATCTTTCATTTTGGTACAGAACTTTAATAATGACATGTCGTGTCTTAGATTCACTACATTTTAATGGTATGGCATGTCAAGGCCAGCTATTCTACTGCAAGAAGATTTCTAGATCATAGTCAACAGTAAATGCAAGGGTTTTTAGTGGTAAGGACTAGGAGTAAGGATCTCTCAGATAGTGGACTAGATTTGTATTTAGAGATACAAGAAGCTGAATGCCACTTATTCTTTCAAGAGAAAATCAAGTTGACATGATTTGTATTAAAAATAAGAAAAATATTCTCCTGGGACAAGTGTATTGACTATATGGATCTTGTAGAACCTGAAAGAGTAGTAGCAATCTTTTTCTAAAAGAAAGTTAAAGCGCATAGTTTGAAAATGGTGCTTGATTAGCTCGGGCTTTTTAGGCCAGCTTAGTTCTCTTATTCATTGGTCCATTGCAAGGGCTTATCTCAAGTAGGGACCAGGGAAAATGTAATTGTCTTGTTCACTGTCTCGATGCATTCCAGGTCAAGCGAGGAATTGAGGCTGAACAAGAAAACCAAAGTTACTTTGGAAAACATAATTCCTGTGGTTAACATGTGTAAAATCTTTCAAGAATCGCAAACAAACCTATGCTGCTATACTGAATCCCCATCTTTATATTTAGACATGGTAGATATTTACTCTAGCATTGATGATTTTTCAATAAGAAAAAAATTATTTCTTGAAACATTCATCATCTTCCATTCCCACCTGAACGATTAGGTTTAACTATGTGACAGAAAGAACTGGTGCAAAACTATATAGGAACACACCATGTTAGAGAATGGATGGTATTTACTTGGAATGTAATGTAGAAAACAATGAAAAGATAATGATAACGTTAAGTTACAGAGGGTGCTTAGAATGGAATATTATATTTTTTTTAGAAGGAACTTCACGTCTCACTATCCAACCCTTTGTAAAATTTAAAACTATTTCAAATAAAATATCAGAGAAGGTTCTCTTTCATATCAAACACACCAAATTTCTTTTTGGTCCATTAAATTGCCTTCATCATTCTACTTCACAAGTCCAAAACCCAGCAGGTAATTTCAAACATTATTTCTTCGAATGTTATTGAAATCTTGGATGAATCCTATTAGACAGGCTTTGCAACATCGATTAAAGAACCTCTCTTTTGTACTCGAGCACAAAGTCTCCAGACAGTTCGATGTTCTGTACACCAAAGGCAGGACTGAGCGGTCGTCCTCTCACTTTCACATGGCTAATGCTGCACATATGAATTAACTGTTTTCAGATCACATACGAAAGGAACAAGCACTGACTGATATTATATCTGAAATAATCTTAGTTTCCAGTGAAAACAAGTTTCCTCCGTTCCCCCCTTTGTGTTTTCTTTTTCTGCTTTCTGTAATATTAAATTCAAACAGGATAGAATAATTTCCCTTTTTCTTGATGAAGACCGAATTTACGCTTACCACTGTAAATCTTGAGAATTTAATACCTTGGAGTAATGACCAGGAGCACTTTTTCTTTTCTTTTTCCTACTAGTCTGTTTCATGTTTCCTAGCTAATTTGGAAGTTTTCTTAAATCTAAATTCAGTAATTTGGATTGTAAATAAACTGGGAAGTAGTGAAAAACAATGCATAACAACCAAAATGGATGAGTCTTTTGTCTAAAAGAACGAAGTTGGTGAGTGATAAACATGGACTTAGATTAGGAAAACTGGAAAAGGAACATTTCAAGTATTGATTGATATTTCATTAGAATTATTGGCAATTGAATATCTAAAGAAGTTGCATTGTTCTCTAGTTTCTTTCATAACTGTACTAATTTACAAATTTAGGCCCCATTTCTTGAGTTAGAAATGTATGTTTTGAAGAGAAAATATGGGTTTCAATTTCTTTGACAAATGAAATTAGTTACTCGGGCCAAATCAGTAATACATAGACAAGACAGCAACAAAATCTTGCTAATGGATAGACCAATAAATACAAAACAGAACTTCAAGACAGGAAAGTGTTGAACACTAACCATATGTAAAACAAGTTGTCAATATCACATCTCTGAGCTCTGCCCAACAGTTCAATCTGCAGATATCCACCAATACAGAGCACCGGTTCTGGTAACTTGAACTGCTGCAAGCGGTTTTCCTGGCCATTAAAGTTTGATCTGTTAATTTTCCTATGCTAATTACTCCATGACACTTCTTTGAAAGGCCTGTAGATGATGTTTAACCTAGTTTACTATTTACTTATGACCAGACTTAGAAGCCTTGGCTCCCTATCAGTGGTGAACTCCTCCATTACTTCTTTTTATTGTTGGAATTGTTCCACCTACGACCAGAATAAACTTATTCGTGCCTCCACCAGTAAAACGACAATTTAGTCAATAAGATCACCTGTGTTGGGAAAAGTAAAGTTAATAACTGCACCTGTCTCATCTGGAATTCTTCCGAGGTATACGTCCATATAAACTTGTCATCAGCAGGCTGTAGCTGGGGGAAGTGCAGGAGATAACTCTTTTCTCTTGAGGATTTGAGATGTCCTAATCGAAATCGAACAGATTTTGCGGAGTATATGGGCCTGCCTCGATGGAAATAAACTGATTTGCAAACATATTAGTAAAAGAGCGCCAAAAACTTCGGAAGTCTGATCATGAGTGGTCAAAAGGGCATCTAGTGCCACAAGGTGATGATAAGAGAGAATGAACAATCACCTTCAAAAGGTTGTATGTTAATTTCAGTGATACAACAAAGATCAGCTTTCAATTTGTAAATTAGTGTCTCGGGAGCATTGGGATCACTGTGCCCTATACTTGACCAATATGAAGACCTATTTCGATATCTGTCTGGTGGAGCTAGAGTATTCACAATACTTTCAAATGGATAACGGTCCGTACTTGAAGCCCTGACTGGATGACCTAGGCAATCACTTGGGCATGAGTTTGATGTTTCAATATCTTGAAGTAGAGAAGCATAAACATTATGGTCTCTTTTTAGAGCCTCCCAACAGGAATTGCTAGACTCGTCTTTTCTTTCTGCTACTCTCAAATCTGGTTCTGTTATACATGTAATGCTAGAAAGCTGCGGAAACTTTCTCAGACACAGTTGCTTGGAAATTCCATTTGTAGCCACTGCAAACAAATAAGTAGACCTTCAACTCATTCGTTCCCCCAAATAATTTTAAACCTTCAATGACCTTCAAGTAGCAAAAAATGGCATCCCTAAATTTCTTGAATAAATGCTCATTATAGTATCAGTTTTCTGTATGAAAGAAATTCTAAGAAATTGAAGCCCCATCAAAATGACAGGGGAAGTGATGAAATTGGAAGGCCGACAGTCCAAGATACAGTCATTAAGTTCTCGACTTCAACATAAATTAGTTACACCACACACCAGCAACAGAAGGAAAATATGATGTGCAAGTATAGTGTCTCCAATTAGTAATTTATAAAAAAAAAATTTAAGAAATACTACTCCCAAATTATTAATTACTGGATACAAACTCAAAAGAAAATTTACAACATGCAAATGGACAAGCTACACTCAACTAGATATATCAGGTGACATTTGAGGACAAACAAAAAGACCAACTGTGCCATCACACAACTAGATTATACTTCTAGAGAGAACCATCAATATAGCAATCCAGAAAATGATGTTGTTTGTATTCATAGAGAAATCAACTGTTTTTACTTCTGAAGCAAGCATATCAATGTTTCTAGAGAACTGGAAACGGGGATATAAGTAGTTTGAGATGGAAACAATGGAGCCTCAAGCAGGGGTATTCTTTCAGCTTTTGCAGTATTGCATTGTCCCCAAAAGATTCTTTCCCTTTTTACTTTCTCTTCCCGGAACAATCTTTTTCCTTCAACCGAAAAAAGAATCTCTTATTAAAAAACGCGTTCAGTAAAAAAAATTAATTTCACTGTATGAAAGTTTGAAAATGTTTTAGACCTTTTGAGAAAGCTCTACACTACTCCCCCAAAACCACTCCTCGTAAAGCAACCCCAAAACCAATTCATAGAACCAAATCCTAACACTCACTAACCCCAAGAAGAAAAGAAAAAGACAAACCAAACAGTTTTTTTATCTGAAAGCCCAGTTGATCTAATACTGCGAAAAGGATTCAAGTTCAAGGACTAACTAATTTGGTGTTCATGAAATATCTATCACAATTCTTTCCAAACTTAGCTACTCAGGCATCAAGTCATTAGGAATCTGACTTGTGGAAAAAAAAAAGATCTATGTGAAGTTTCTAAAATATAAAAGAGAAAGAGGGACACAAGAAACGGAGGTATATTAGAGGTCTTCACAGCCAAGGTTGGAAACACATTGCAGTATTTCAACTTACATAAAATTTTACGATGGTACTAAACGTCATATTTGTAGAAAGCAGGACAAACGAAAGGGATCAGGTAATTTGGTCAAGGTCTAACCTTACATTTTGAATCTCAGTAGGTTCTCTTATACTGTTATACAGTGTTCTTTGTCACATGCATTAATTAATTTGCACCTGGTATTTCGAGAACAAATCAAAGAAATTTGATTATGATTGGGTTAGCTGTACCCTTAAGAGGATTCTCCTTCCTCTTTCTGAGGCTCTACTTATTTGTACTCATTCCAGGCATATTCAAATTGCAGATTTAGTGTCAATGCTCATAGTAGGTGTAGATGCAAAGAAAGAAAATGTTATCAATGCAGAAAGGCTCTTTACTTAAGTATCTGTAATGATGAAAGAATATAGGATAGGCAACTATGAGATCTTAGGCACATTAAATATAGCAAGCATAGTAAAAAGACTAGAAGAGAATGGAAATAGGAAAATGCAATCTATGACTTATCATTTGTGAAACATAACATCGTTAAGAGTGTAGTATTATGATGAGATGAAAAAAAGAATAGGTTTTCAGTCTCACAGCCTAAATAAATTACTAAACAAGGTAATAACTGCTTTAAAGGAAAAACTGAAGGCTTGAACGACTCACCAAATTGGTGCCAAAGGCGTGAAACAGAGGCAGCACGGACCACATCAGCTGGATCATCCAAACGCATCAGAATGTTCAGAGACACGTCAGTTTCAAGCCATTGCACAAAATCAACATGTGTCTCCATACCAAAGCAAATTTACTCAAAAGTTCCAAACCCTGATTCATCAAAAAACACATAATTCATGCAATCAGCAAAATTATTTATATTGAAAAAGATAGAGAGGAAGTAAGTAAAATAGAAAAACTAAAGCCAGTTTATATTTGTTCTTGGGGCTACTGAAAGGCTCACGAGAATGGCTTCGTTAAGCTGCTTTCAAGGAATGAAACTGCCACAAGCAAGTCAAAACACACATAAAAATTCTCATCCTTCATACATTAACCAATTTTCCAATTCAAAAACACCAAGAAGAAAAATCTGGAAAACCATCTAACCAATGAAATGAGAAAGCAAAAATGAGGCAAGAAAGACAAACATAGCGAAGATACTAACAGTTAGGTGCATTAAGAAAAGGAAAGAAAATTAGCACGCAACCAAGAATGACCTACGCATCTGGAGTTCACCCAAAAAATTCAACGAAAGAATGAAGGCCAATTAAACACCAAGACCAGCAGAGAGTAGAAAAGGAAGGGAAGGGACTTTGTACCTTTTGTATTGAAGAAACAGAACAAAACCTAGAGAATGGAACAATATGCATACAGGGATAGAGAAAATGTTCACTGTTTCCACCCTATTTTAGAAGTGGAATTGGCATCACAATGGCTGCATTTACCGTGTAAACTTTAGAAGCCTCAAAACTTTCTTCATGGATAAACTAATTTCTGAGTTTTCTGTAAGCACTGAGGAATCACTGTAGAAGCTTCACTTTGCAACTGTGGGATTACAGCATACCGTTAACTAATAATAGTGAGGATGAGGTTTTATCATACATGCTACTTGTAGGTAAGAACAAAATATTACCACACTAAGCAATAAAAGTGATTAAGGATAGTTCCTTGTAGGTGAACGAACTTAAACAAGAGTTCTTCTGGATTTGGAAGTGAAAAAGTTTCTCCATTTTAAGATCTTAATGCTTGGATATGCTAGTGTTTCATTAATGTATATAAGTAGGTCTCTAGTGCATGAACAAACTTAATGTATACACTTTTTTTTTCCAGAGAAAAGAAAAGGTTACATTCATCTTGCAATCATTATTAAACAAATACTTCAGAACTCGACTTGACAGATAAACGGAGAGGAAAAATGGTAATCCATCAGGGGAAGAACACAAACTCCTGGAAACTCCTAGAGAGCACATATTCAGAAACCCATCTCTTCACTATTCACATTCAGCCTACTTGTTACATTCTTTTTGAGAAGAACCTACTTGTTACATTCAGCCTACTTGTTACATTCTAGATCATAACATAGCTTAAAAGCCTGTGCATGGTCTCTTCTCCTCCGAGATAAACATTTATAATCAAAATGCAGTTTAAAGTTTTGATCTTGGACCTTTCTTCCCGGGAATGTGCAATGCATCATAATGACCAAATCCATGATACAGAACCTTAATAGGATTTTCCTTGCCATATTCTTGCCCGTATTCAGCAATAGAAATCAGGCCACTTGCGTCCTGGTCATACATGTAAACACTAATTGGCATCTGGAGAACATGAGAAGCCATCAAAAGTTCTGGTTCACCTCCCCACACATGAGAATTCCTTATTTGGGTAACATATGTGTTAAAATCACCTTCAATAAACCATTCTGTCTCTTCTCTCCTCTTAATAAATTCATCTGCCACTCTGGCCCGCAATTCATCTGCTAATTGCCTCTGTCGGTTCTCATCAGGAGGGGGCTTCCCTGACCTTACACAAGCACCATGAGCAACAGAACGAAATAAACATCTTCCATCTCCAGGTATACCAATTACAGAATAGTCAGTATAGACCTTCTTTCCATGTGAATAGCCAGTGGTTGAGGAATCACAGCTATCTCCCCTACTTTCTCCTGATGCTTCAGCATGTACTGGTTCAGAGGCAGAGCAGCAGACTAAAAATCCAATAAATGAACCAGCAGATGTATGATTTTGCCGTCCAGAATTACGCCCACATTTGCAGCTGTTTTCCGTAACCTTCGACTGAGTGGGCAAGAAAAGTCTCATATTCACATTTTGGAACCAAAAATAAATATCACAACACACCTTCCTGCTACTCGCAGCAGTTGTAAGCGTTAACGAGCGGCAGCTATTCTTCAGGTTGGAGTTGGTATACGCAACACATCTCTTTTGGGATCCCTCAAAGTTGATTGATGATGAGATACAATTTGATCTGGGTGCAGAAATAGTAAATTTTGCAGGGTTGGTTGAGATATAAAAACACAATGAGCTGGCTGGTGATTGCAAAACTAAATTACAGAAGCGGCTTGTCATTTGTCTTCTTACGTGTCTTACACAACCAAAAAATCAGGCAAGATTTTGAATGTTGAAGAACATATAGTAGATTGTCTTGATTCTTGTCCCCAATCTATCTATCTCCCTCTTTTTTAGTTGCCAAAAATTTATTTATTCCAGAAGGATCTAGGTATTGTCTGGAAGAACCCAGAATTTAGGGTCCTGGCTTTATCCACACAAGTACAATAATCCTGATCAAAAAACAAACTTCAACCTCTATTAACCGTTATTACATGCCAAATCAAACCACAAAATTGCTCAAATGGGAAACAACCAAATCAACTAGCAGAAGACAAGTTACTAGAACCAAATGAAATCCCTAATTTATTGTGCTTCTAGGCGAAATCGAGATGAGAAAAGGCTAACCTTTAGAGAAGGGAAATTTAGAGTCCACGAATCTGATACAAAGCCGACTGGACAACGCTTGTGTTTTCCTCAAATACCAACACTTTCTTGGGAGGGCTGGTATCTTATTTTATCCGAAACAAAGTACCTATTGATACTTTAAAAATCATGTTTATTTTGATTGTTATTATGTCAGTCAAATTTAGCGTGATTGCGTTATTATCTTATTTTTTAAGTTTATACCCTCGAGTATTGAATTATTGCTAACTCGAGACAATTTCGAAAATGGATACGTTGATAATTAATATAACGTTGATTAGTAATATGAAATTCTGCATTATCAACTTAATACTTAGTGTAATTCCACAAAATCAGATGCAGAGAGGGTAAAGCATACGTATACCTTGCATTTTTCTTGAAGGTAGAAAGGTTATTTCCAATGATTTCACTGACGACTGAGGAAGCCTTACTTCCCGTAAGCGCAAAAGCAAACAGTTGAAACCCACTAATGAAAATGTCATTTGCATGAACAAGAATGCAACTCTTTACTGATTTGTTATTGAAAAATGTGCAAAAGCAAAGTAGAAGCATCTCAACAAATCATACAACAAAAATATAGTTTCATCCAAAAGGGTTTATGCAGCTCTAGAACTTTTAAGTACACAAAGAACTGCTGGAAAACTACTTAATTAAGGACCATCAAAGACAAGCGAATATGCATCAATCCCGACATTAAATTACAAAAATCCCTCTTCATCCATGTCATCATCATCCTCTTCGTCGTCCCCCCATCCCATGAATTCAAAACCTGGATGGTGGTTCTGTAAAAAATACTCCACAATGTCCGCATCAACCACAAGGTCATCTGATAGTGTTGGAGGAATATTTGAGTCTTGGTGACCTCCATTAGACAAGCTTTGCAACATGCATCCAAAAACATCTCGATTGTACTTCAACACAAATTCTTGAGACGGCTCTTGGACCTCTATGTCGAATGCAGGGCCCAGAGGTCGCCCTACAACTTTCACATGACTAACACTGAACAAAAGAATGAAATATCATCAAAATCACATAAATGATTACAGTCAACCAGCCTTGTTATAAAACATCTACAATACAGTTTTTTCGGTCAGTAATGCAATGCAAGTCCAGTACAACAACTTGCTGATAGATAGAGCAAATAGTTAGTAGACCCTTCAATCAAAGAGAGAAAAGATGAACACAAACCATATGTAAAACAAGTCGTCCATTTCTTGTCTCTGAACTCTGCCCAAAAGTTGAATCTGCAGATATCCACCAGCGCAAAGCACAGGTTCTGGCAGATTGAACCGCTGAAAGCATTTTTCCTGGCCATTAAAGTTTGATCTGTTAATTCTCCTCCTCATGCAAATTAGTCTATACACCCCTTTCAAGAACTTTGAGGACAAATTTGACTAGTTTTTACTAGCAACAAGACTTGATCAGGACAAAGCCTATGACAACTCTCACCATCAGGAAACTTTTCCACAAAAAAACATAGAAAACTGAATAAATAAAACTATCTTTTACAGGAAGAAAACTAAAGAAGTTAAAAAAACAAGACCTGTGTCATAGGGAATTCTTCAGAAGTATATGTCCATATAAACTTGTCATCAGCAGGCTGTTGCTGGGGCATTTTCAGGAGATCACTCTCATCCTTCGAAGATTTGGGGTGCCCTAATCGAAATCGAACAGATTTTGCAGAATATATGGGCTTGCCAGGCTGGAAATAAGCTGAATTGGAAAAATTATGTATTAGTCAAGAGGACCAAATAAAGCTTCGGAAGCCTGTGAAACTCAAAACTGTAAATTTGAGGGGCATCTAACCCCCAGGATGATAATAAAAGAGACTGAAAGGAAGCTTCAATCACCTTCGAAAGGTTGCATAAAAACTTCGGTGATAACACATAGATCAGCTTTCAATTTGTAAATTAGCGTCTCGGGGGCATTCGGATCACTGTGTCCTTTACTTGACCAGTAGGAAGGTCTATTTAGATATTTGTCCATAGGGATTAAGGTATTGACAATACTTTCATCAGGATAATTGTCCGTGCTTGAAGCACTGACTGCATAGCCTATGCAATCGTTTAGACATGATTTTGATGATTCAATAGCTTGAAGTAGAGAAGAATAAACTTCATGGTCTCTTTTTAGAGTCTCCCAGTTGGAATTGCTAGACCCAACGTCTTTTGCTTCTGCTGCACTCAAATCTAGTTCTGTTATCCGGGCAATCCTAGAAAGCTGCTGAAACCTTCCCACACAGAGTTGCTTAGTGAGTCCGTTGGTAATCACTGCAAATAAAATAAATCATCAACCTGTTTGTTCTTCCAAATGGTAATAAACTTTCAAGGATAGAAACTGGCATGCCAAGATTTCTCGAAGAAAGGCTTAATGTAGCCAATTTCTTGTGAAAGAGATTGTAAAGTTCCTAGAAATTGATGACACATCGTCAAGCCAAAAAGGCAGCAAAGTCAGATCACGGCAGCACTGAGTAAAGTGCCAACATCAAAATAACTTAATTGCATTGCACACCACTCAGAAGAAAAATATAATTTTCAAAATAGTAGCTTATCAAAAGAGTTAAAGAAATACCAGCAATTAGTTAACTACTTTACAACATGCAACTGGGCAAGCTCCACTCAACTAGATAGCTCAGGTACTATATGCGAGGATAAGCAAACAAGGCCAAGTATGGTGTCACATCACAAAATGATACTTCTAGATAGTCATCACTATATAAAATATTAACTATACTAGCGATGATGTTAGTGTTCAAAGCCAAATCAATTGTTGTTTTTTTTTATAAAAAGAAAATCAATGTTTCTTTTTAGTGTTTTGGGACGAGCAATAGTCCCAGGCATGCCCAAAAGCTGAACCTACCCTTTCAGTTGTTGAAAAATGCATTTTGTCCCCAAAGATTTCTTTTTTAAAAACTGTGGAATGTCTATTTCCTTCATCAAATGAAACTATTTAAAGATATATTTCAGAGCGACAAAGTTGTAGTTGGATTGAATTTAGTTTCACCATATGAAAGTTCCAAAAATGTTTGAGAGCTTTGGTGAAAGTTCTCCAAATATTCACAAAACAACCACAGAACAAATTCCCCTAAAATCAAATCCAACCACTCGGTATCGTTTTGCCCAAAAAAAAAACGAAACCAAACCATATTTTCAACTGAATTTCACTTGATGGTGAGAGTTGATCACTAATCATTCTGCAAGTATGCATGCATTTACTTCAGGACTGAGACAACTCACATCCATTAATTCATCAAATTCACTGAAATAATAAACAACGTGTCCTCTATACATTTGGACGCAAGTAACTTAGCAAATTATCTGACAAGCTGCCTCATTTGACCTCTCCATACATTTCTTATAATCATAATAAATTATTTAAGAAATTCCAACTTCCTTCTACTGTTTTTGTTTTTTTTGTTTTAACTTTTTCCATAGGGCAGGGAAAAATAATGAATGATGTGTTCTGTATGCATCCGGATGCAAATAATTTAGCGAATCATCCAACAGGCTACCTCACTGGACTTCTCATGCATGTCCTGTTATCACGAAATTCCAGGTAGAAATAAAAAATAGCAATAATTTGGTCAAAATTTAATCTTTGTAGTTGAAATTCAATAAATCAGACAGTGTTTCTCATAGCAGACATCACTTCATTGTGTGATTGGTATTTGACACTTTCATGAAACCAACCAAATCTGATTATGATTCAGTTTGCTGTACTCTTTAAAGGATCCGTCTCTCCTTTCATCTTTCCAAGACTTCACTTATTTTGTACTCGTTCCGGATAATTTATCAAGGCATATTCAAATTGAGGATAGAGCCTCATTGCTTAATAATTCTAGATGCCAATAAAGTAGTTATGAGCCTTTATGCACACTAATCACATGATGTAATGGGATAAAGTATACCAAGTATATGAAACAAGAATAGAAGAGTCCTGTAACGGAAACAAAGGAAAACTCTGCAGTTTATGAAATTTAACAACACGAGAAATGATACCCAGTATAATCCCACAAAATGGGGTCTGGGAATTAGAGTGCACGCAGACCTTACCTCTACCATTGTTTCCGATATATCGTCAGCTCAAGAAAAATCATCCAAAGCAGTCCAGAAAAAAGTAGCAGCCATACAGGAAATAGCAGATAGTAACAAAAACAGCAGGTAGTACCAGGACAGTAACTACAACAAATAATATGATAGTTAAAGTACAAGCAACAACAAAAATTGAAGGACAAGAAACCACCGGGGCAATACTACAACTACTGTGTTTAAGGAAGAAGGAAAGCTTGATTAGCTTACCAAATTGGCGCCAAAGGCGTGAAACAGAGCCAGCACGGACCAGATCAGCTGGATCATTCAAACGCTTCATAATGTCCAGAGACATGTCAGTGTCCAGCCATTGCACGAAATCAAAACGTATCTCCATGGCACAAACAAAAGCGTACTCCCTTATTCAAAGTTCCAAAACCTGAAATCGTTAAGAAACACAAACAAAATGATGCAATAAGCAAAAAATCTATAAAAAGAGAGGGAAGTAAACGACAAGGTTATCAGCACTAATATAGGGATATCAGAGTTAATTCGGCAAACATATCCCAAATAAGATAAATGTATAAACTTCACTACCAATTTATACTTGTGCTTTGGGTTTCAAAAATGGATCATGTAAAATGTCTTCTCTTAAGCAGCTTTCAAAGAATGAAACTTTCACATTAAGTCCATCAATTAACTACACCTCAATACCAAATTACTCGAAGTCGGTTATTTGAATCTTCTATATCCAATCCCCTCTGTTTCAGGTCCTCTCGTAAGTCAATACTCACATAAAAATCTCATCTTTCACAGAATTTACCAAATTTTTTTCCAATCGACGGAAAGCAGAAAATGAAAAGGCCACATACCAATTAAAATGGCAAAGCAGAAAAGAGGCAAGAACAATAAACATAGATAGATTTAACAATCTGGGGTACAACTTGAGAACAATCTAAAATTGTGGGATTAACCCAATAAATTGAAGAATGCATTGAACAAAAATGTTAACCAACAGAGAGTGGAAAGGAAGAAACTTTGTACCTTGTGAATTGAAGAAAGAGAAGAAAACCCTAGAAAGATTAAGAAGAGCAGAAAGAAATCTAGAAATGGAAATTGAGGACAGATAAAATGGATTTGGTCATTACAATAGCTTCAATCAACCAATAGATTTATCTGAAGCTTCCAAATTTAATTGGTGGATGAAATTGCTTCTACAGTTTTCTTACAGCAGTGAAGAAACGCTATGCATTTAATTAGTAATTAATTTCATCGATTTGGTTCCTGGGGCGGCTCTTATATGTAGATCTAACATGATGAGATGACGGAAAAAGTACAACTCTTTGCTGGAGACGTCAATATGGGCTAGGCCCGTTGGGCCAGCCTGACCTAACCGTGATTTGATAGGATTTTGCTAAGATTTTTGAAGTTCATTTAAAAAAAAGATTTTTTAGCTCAGCCTGAATAAGTCTGTTGATTTGTGAGGCTTGAAAAATATGAGTAGGGCCGGCCCGTGGACCAAATAAGAATTAATTAAAAGTAAAATAGAGTATTAAAAATAACAAGAGTCTAAACTCAAAATCTATTTAAAGTTTTCAATATTAAAATTTAAATACAAATTATGTTTATAAAATATGTCCTATATAAAATAAAAAATCTCTAAAATTTCTAGGGAATCACTACGTAGGTTGTAGCCTATGGAATATTGTCATATTTATTGTGTTTTATTATGATCATTGGAAACAATTATGTTAATATTTTTATTTAACTATTTTATACTTTTACTTGAAATCTAACTTAATAAATATTATAAAGATAATTTTATTTATGGATTAGATTAACAAGTAGGCACACTAACCCCATGTAATATTGTCTTGTCAATATTTATGATAATATTTTTATATTATAATTTGATTTAAAAATATACTTTTTAAAATAGTGGGCTGGCCCGACACAGCCCGTAGCCCACGTACTTGTGGGTTGGGTTCACCATTTTCCGGTCCACAAAAAAATGGATCAGCCCGGCCCGGCCTGGCCTGGCCTGTCAAATCTCAAAGCATGTATAGGTTAGCCCGGATTGGGTGGGCAAGCCTATAATGACTACTCTACTCTTTGCCGCATACGAGGTAGGCAAATATTTCTCTCACTTAATTAGTTCGGCATAATTTTAGAAAAATATTATCTCCAATTAAATAAATTTAGTAGGAAATATATCTTAATTATGCTTGTTATTAGGGGATTGCATAGTTTTGGGCCAGATAAAATTTTTGAACTTTTATTAGGCAGTGCAATAAAAAAAAAATATACGATTAATTAATGAACACGTTGAGTTTTTTGGAATAATTATTTGGTATTCGAAATCTACTTACCAATTAATCCACATTTGTATTGCAATTGCGAAGGACTTGAAAAATTAATCTTTACTTGTGTTGCGATTACAAAGGACCTGAAATGTTTCTTTTTCTATTTTCAAAATTCGAATAAAAAATCATGTTTATTTTGTTGTATTGCATCCGAAATATGTACGGTTTAGAATGTCTAAACATAGCATTTGTAATTTGTAGGAAATTTCCTTCGACGACAACATGAGTATAATCTTGCATCCGAAATGATCCTGTCTAATCCTTTGACAACAACGTAAGTCCAAAAAATAAAGTTCAAGGACGTAAGTTGAATGAGTTCACAAGATTTTCTCTCTATCAACTAATTTATTATGGTCAAAAGGATTTTCAATTCTTTATTGATCCATAAGACCTGAATTCCATACTGAGGGTACACCTTGAACCCTTTGAATTCAATCACCCGGCACTATGCCAGGTCTTTTTTTAAAACAATTATGCTCTTATGACTTATCCACATAGTACCTTGTTTGGATGGTTGTTATTCATTGTGTTGTATTGTTATTAGGTAACGATGAAAATTTTTATAGTGTAATGATTAATTTGGTGGGATTGTTTCGTTATTTTAATTCTTTCTTCTCATTTTATTTTCACTTGCTATTTAATAATTCTATTTTATTCTTTAAATTGTTAATCTATGACATTATATAACAATGATGGTTTGATACAATCCATTCAAAATTTGTATTTTTCAATAACTATAATGTTATACATACAACTCATTATAATAAAAAACATTATGAAATAATATGTAACAAGCGTCCAACAAAGTGTTAGGCATTTGCAATAGGCTATCGTCACAATAATACAACGATGCTTTTCTTTTTAAATTTTGTTTGGATGACTATTATATATTGTTTTATAATGTATAATATCGTTATCATACTGCATCTATAGTTTGATAATAAATCTATAAGAAAATTAGGGTACGAGTAGAATTACTATGAAAAGACAGTGCAGGGGATTAAATAGAATTATTAAATAATAAATAAAAACATAATGAGAAAAAAATATTAAGTAACAATACAATCACATCAAATATGTTGTTACACAAAATGGATGTTTTCATTATTATGCATGAATTTTAATGAACAGTGAAAACAAATATCATACTTAAACTAAGGATGCAATTCAAGGTGTTACAGTAGATGATGACAATCTCAATCGCCATTGGAGATAAAGTTTCTGATATCCTGAAGAAAATCATGATTGGGAGGCCCATCTTCTTTCATCTCATATTTCTTACCTAATTCTACAGTGAACTCTTCAACCCCTATTTCTCCACATCCCTTCCCCAAAGCTCCTGTGCGCGAAGTACCCCTCCGCCGCCACCGTCTCACCGCCGTCACCGGCAGCCTTTCATAGTGGCCTATCTCGATCCCTTCTAAATCATCCAGCGGGCCTAGCCCACTGCTATTCACCTTGTAGAGCTCGCCCCGGTATGGGATCCCGTAGGGCCCGCAGACGAGCGGGAAGGTCTCCACCATCGTGAACTCGCCGACGAAGACTACATTGCCACCGCCGATCAGATTTTCCATCAGGCGATGGTTAGGGAATCCCCCCTTTAGGGTTCCGTACGTAAAAATCAACCGTGAATCGCTTTTGGTGGCCCCTTCTGTGATCGCCATTATCGCTCTAACTGATTTTCCAGTAAAGTGGAGACTTTATTGTGACTTTTTCACGTTACATTGCTACCAACAATTTATAGCCAATCATAGAAGATATCAAAATGTTAAGTAGGTGAAATTGAATAAAAATCTCTATTTTTTATTTAACGGAGCAAAATGTCCATTTCTTGACAAAAATATTAGTATATTTTTTCTTTTTAAAGATATCCTATTTCTAATAAAGATATTATTTTTTAAAAAATCCTATCTTGTCTTGGAACGAAGTCATCCTTGTCCAAATTGATGCTCCTTCGTTGGAAAATTATATTGTAGCATGGGTGATTTTTCAATGACATATATTTACCTTTTTAGCTTTTTCGCGTATTCATCTTTTTATATTTTGACTCATCTACTGTTTCATGACATTGCATCAAAAAGGAAAAATAAGAGAAAAGTATCATCATCTAAGCTGAAATCAACTATTGTCTATCATTTCCTGGACTACTGTACAAAAAAACTGAAGCTCTAGGTGCTAAGAAGAAACTACTAGAAAAAACAGAAGGGGCTTTTGAGGAGAAAACAAACTATATACATAACTAATAACTGTAAGCCAATCAACAAGAAGTCAATTGTTTAGCTAAGCTACTAGGGCATATTAACACAGAATCAACACACAGACCACCTTTTGTATGTGTACAATCTATCTGTGTCAATGAATATTTGATCTTTGTTGGAACAGTGGCATCATTAACAACAAAATCTCCTACATGGTGCTGCATCCAAGTTCCTAAATTGTCCAGATAACACCGGGATGTCACACGACAATCATCCGCTGTTGTTAACTGAAACTGAACAGGTTTCAACTCCCAGCCGTGAACGTGCTCATAGTTACAGGCACGACGTTTGTGCCTCTTTGTCGCCTTACCAAGCTGAAGTCTAAAGAATAGGCTATATGTCCCTTCTGGGAATTGGAACTCGAGGTCCCCATCGACTTCAAGCCACCAGATTTGTTGAAGATAAGCTACAGATTGGAATCTACATGAAGAATGAGAGTATCAGTATACAATCAGAAGCATAAATGAACTTCAAATTAAGTCTACATTGCTGCACGAGGGAAAGAGCAAACAGATCGCAAAATGTACGAAACGAGTGAACTGAATTCCAAGGCTAACACATCTACAATACAAAAGCCTTCTTTTGGCTTACTTATTTTAAACAACCAAAATTCCATATACTAATGGAATCAACCTATCAAAGATCCATCCTCACAGGTCAAAAGAAAAGAATGAAACACGACAACACCTCCCTCCCCTATTTTCTTTTTTCCATAGAGGCATACACACACACACAAAATTATGCAGTAGCATTTGATTTTGTCACGATGTCTAATTGATTGGCCACCCCGATTGATCATCAGGCAAGCTCAACTTTGTGACTGGCCCTGAAGGAGCTGCACTCATTAGGAATGAAATCTTGAGTATTCATGCTACTTGATCATCAATAAGTGATCTTGCATTAATTCTTAGAACTATCAATACCTCTGTCTTCCATCAACCTCATTGTACAGATACAAAACAGATTTCAGATTCAGATGGAATTACAATTTGAAATATGAAAAGGGTTTGATTTATTTCATACAATACTACAATTAACTTATAAATCTGCAATAGTATGTGTGGATTGATTAATATAGAAAAGAGGATAAGTAATCCGCTATAACATGTTAAACTATCAGTAAACTTAAAGTTCACACGTTTGACTTAAATCCGTATTAAAAATAACTTCACAAGGGATTAGTAGCCTCCCCTGAAGTTTCCTTTCATGTTAGGTAATTTATTGAAATTCAGAGGTCGGAAACAGGGGATCAGCCAGCAAATACTACTCAAGCAGACCCTTAATTATATTTACACCAAGGGAGAAAAAAAACTCCTCTTTGTTGTCATTTTTGTTTTTAAAAAAGCATATAACTCCCACCTTGATTCATCTGTCGGAATGTGATTCCAATATCTGCGATCATCGATGCCAGTAATTGCCATTCCTTTAGATGAAATTGCCAAGCAAACCCCTCCATTCTTCTTATCAATCCATACTTCCTATAACCAAAATCAAAATCATCAACCCCAAATTTCAAAACGCATACTCACAACAAGAACTGAAAAAAAGGAATAAAGTTAGCATTTTTAATACAAAATGTATAAAAAGAAGAGACCTTTGTGCCACCATCAAAGGACCTGGGACAAGAAAGCTTAGCAAAAAGATCCTTTTTACACATGCCATCAACTTTCAGGCCAAGCAACTCTTGAAGAATATAGTTGTAATTAGAGGGCAATTGAGGTTCCCATATAAAATCAGCAGATGAAGCAGCAAGAAATACCCTGTTTATACGTGCTAACTTGCAGATCTCAGGTGGATCAAGGTATGAAAGTACATGAGCAACACAAGCCTCTGGTATATCATCAAGCTTGGGCTTAAATGGCAGATAATTCAACCCCTCATCAGATTTTGTGTCAACAGAAGATACATTAGCACCCATTTGATCAGAAAAAACCAAGAAACAGGGGAAAGGAGATATTAAATGAAATGAAAAAATGGTGGAGGTTTTTAGAGGGGATTAAGGTCTCTCTATGTATGTATGTCTCTGCCTGGTGGAACAAGAAAAGAAATTGTGGATTTTGATGTTTTCTAGAGAGAGAAGAGATGTCTGAAAAAGGTTTTTGACCATTGGTATATCAAGGACGAGGAGAGAAAGAGTATTCTTATCCAAAACTATCAAAAGTTTTTTTACGCGCTTATTTTGAGCGTTGTTTACACGTAAGCATACGTTAGGGGTCGTTTGGTTATATCGGTTAGAGAGGAGTTATCGATGAATTAAAATTAGTATAACTATATAAATTGTTTAGTTATAAAAAGGATAAGAATAATGACCATATAAAATCTAGCATAAACTATATAGTATTTGATTGATCTTTTCTCGTTTACTTAAAATAAAGCATTGCTGATACAACGAAACACATTTTTATCCTCAATTCTAGCTTAATAAATTTCAAATAAAATGAAAAATATTTAAAATTTATTTCATATTACTAATTTAACCCTTATTGATATGGTATATCTTCAGAAATTTTTAATTAAATGTGTATTTTACTAAACTAATCTTATTAATAAAATATCTAGTTTTAGTATAAGAATCAAATAAATGAAACGAAAGAGTACATAATTCTAATGAGCAATCAAACAATCCCATGTCATTTGTTAGTTGGTTAGAGTTGATAAGGTATTAGTAATACATAAACCAATTATGAGAAATTTATGTATCATCTAATGCAGAGGTTAGTTTATGAAGGGTTTAGTTATTATGTATTACTTATTCCACCTTCTATATATATATATATACACACTTTATAACTTGATACATGTATTCGCTATGCGGGTTTCTAAATTGCAATTATCAAACATACATGAATAACTTAACTTCACAACAACAACAACATATTCCGTGAAATTCCACAAATAGGATTTAGAAAAGGTAGAATACATACAAATCTTATCACTACTTATACAAAATATATTATTACATAACTCATCTTTAAATCAACTGTCAACAACCCTTAAGGGGTCGTTTGGTACAAACATTGATTACGCAAGAATTAGTAATGCATGGATTAGTAATACAGTGATTAGTAATGCATGGATTAGTAGTGCAGGGATTATTTCTTGTCAAATGTTTGGTTCATTGTTTCTCACTTAATCTTGTGTTTAATTTAAAACTCTACAAAAAATTTCTTTCCTATTATACCCTTGTGTTATTATGAGATTGTTTATTTAATGTAATTGGGTCAAGGTAGATAAATATTATTTTTTTTGTAGGATTTTCTTTTCCATTTAACTAGTTTATATATATATATATATATACATATTGTTAGTAATTTTAAGGTGTGATGTACCGCTAAGGAGATCCTTGATAGCACGGTGTATTTCTAATTTTTTGTTGGTCAAATATATCTTAAACTTAACATAGATTTAAGACTACTTAAATTGTTCAATACCTAAAGCTTATTTTTTTTAAAATAGTTCAAGTGGTTAATAGACGAACTACATTGAATAAAAAAAATTCAAAAAAATGGAGAAAAAAATATTAGTGAAATCATTAAATTACACTAAACAAATTTGGAGAATTAAAAAGAACATTTATAACCATTCCAATATAAATAAAAAAGAAATCAAATTACAAAAGAAATTTAGGAAAAGTAATAAGGGGATAGTTTAGTCATTTAGGGGTCTTATCCAAGGTTTGTTAAACCTTGGATTAGTTATCCCAGGCCGGCTCTTGCCTATAAAATTTAAGGCCAATAAATTGGGGGCCTCAAATTTCTATAAATAAAAAATTTTGTATTCATTTTTTCATGAAAAAAATTAACTATTTATAATAAAAAGTACATTTTAAAAAAATATATATTATTTTAATCTTCTTAACCCCATTAAAATAGAAGAAATCAAGAAAAATTATTTTGCATTCTTACATTTTCTTCGCTAACACTCACATTATTTATCCCTTTTAACTCCTTTTGCACTCTCTTTCTTCAAATCTTTGATAGTTAGAGTAATACTCTATCAAAATAGGCATAATACGTAAACATGACCCTTAACTTGGCGTCAGCTGGCAACTATGACATTTAACTTTGGGTGTGCACAAGTAGGCACTTTAACTTGTATAAAATTGAACAAATAGACACATTCGTTTTACATGGCACCTACATGGCAATTTTGTGTCCTACGTGGCGTCCTACGTGTATTATGCCATGTAGGACATATGTGTCTACTTGTTCAATTCTATACAAGTTAAAGTGCCTACTTGTGCACACCCAAAGTTAAATGTCATAGTTGCCAGCTGACGCCAAGTTAAGGGTCATGTTTATGTATTATGCCATCAAAATATGAATCAATAGTCGAAAAGTGTTGAACAAAGTGAATTACAATTTCTTTTTTATTTCTTCGTAAATTTTTATATTAAAGTAGGGTTTACAAAGTTATCAACTTTTTGAATCAAATTCTATGATTCTAACTCTTATCTTTATTTAATGTTTATCAACTTACAACTTATAGAATTATGTTAACAATTCATATAATAACTGTCCCAATAAAAGGATGTTTTTCAATGTTGAATTGATAAAATCTTGCCTAAAAATAATAATTAAAAAAAAAAATTGAAAAAATCATTTATAAAAAAGATATTAAGTAATAATTTACATCTAAATATTTTTAGAAAAATAAATAAATACAGATAAAGTTTATTTAGATTTTAAGACTCTAATTAAAATTTCGCTTTAGGTTTCAAATTATGTTGAGCCGCCCCTGAGTTATCCCTCAAACAATGTATTAGATGGACTAAATTTTAATCTATGGACTATTCTATTTAATATTGCTTACCAAACGAGTCCTACATGATAAGTTGTTTGGTCTTTGTTAGCCACTTGGCTTATCGGGTGTGCTGTAAAAGTAGAGGTTTCCGCAGTGTTGCGCACTGTCCTATGAATGGTAGTGAAGTTTTTGCCCAACAACTTGCCAACTTGGCTTGAATTTCATAGGGTACTTGCCATTTCTCAAAATATATTATTCTGAAGAAATTGCTCTTCTGGATAATGCATAAATATTAACTCAAAAAAGTGCCATCGATGGTCAATTCGAGCAAAAATTACAAGTCCAAATTGAATAATTATATCATCAGTCTTGTCCAATTTCATTTCCTACTAGTTGTGAGGGTCTACTTTTTATCTCGTACAAAACTTGATCCAAAGTTGGTGAATAATTAATTTCAAAGAGTATTGTAATTATAATTAGCTATTATTTAAAATATATATATATATTACGTCAATAAGTTATTATCGCTAAAGGTTAATTATTTTTTATATAATGATATGTTTTATATATTATACCTCACATATTCATCTTTTAAGCCAATGAACTAACATTTGTTAATAAAAGATCACTAGATAACAACATTATTAGTTACTTTCTTTTAATATAATTCTGCCATTATAATCCAAATATAATTTATTCACGATGCCTTAAATTCTTAATTATGCTTACATATATTTTATCAATCCATTGATATGCGTGCTCTCTTTTCAACATTATAATTTATAGTGTTTATCCGAAGTAAATGACTTTTGAGAGAAATAAAGAAAACACAAAATGAACAACCAAAATTACAAAAATCTTAGGTAGGACATCGATATTCTATCGAAATCAATAAAATCATTCTTATGCTGGCAGGTAGCTATCAATTAATACTATGCTATACTATAAGATCAAATATATATGTATGTGGTCCATCTTTCCTTTTCACCATTGCACTTCTGTTTCCACAAGGAAAAACATTAACTATTAATTAGCATTAGAAAAATTAAGTGTCCACCAATCACTCTCCTAACCACACATTTTTATATTAAACTAATGGAAAAGCAACAAAGTAGTAATATTCTAGTAACTACTAATAAAAGTTAGGTCGGACCCTCCCCCCTTGTGCAACTTGTTTGTGTCGTATATATGCTAAAATCAGAATCTTCAAAGGTAATTTTAATTATTTTAATTCAATAGAAGACAATTAGACATAAATAGTAAAATCCATTAGTACTTTACATGTGGAATTGAGTCAGCAAATAGATGTAGGCCACAAATGGCTTTTCACTAACACGTATCAAGATGCTCGCACAATCAGCACTTATATATGCGGAAATGAAATTTCTTCCTCAGATAGAAAAAATATTCTTTCAGATATCTTATATGTAAAAATAAAGATTTCAAGTTTTTTAATGGCTAAAAAATGATTTCTCCTTATAACTATTATTTTTATATATAAGCTCAAAATTGTCCGTTTAAAAATTGAAAACTAAATTCCTATATGAATTGAGATCCTAGATGGGCGAGTTGACGAGTCATATTTTTATGGAATAATGTAACAACTCCTATATACCAAAGATCAACCCACTTGTGATAAGGGATATCAACTTATAAATTATAATGCTGATTTATTTGTAAGGTGAATATAAGCAGAAGAAGAAAGAAACTTCTCTAAAAAAAAATCCATATTATAAAAATAATCGAATGCAATAAAAAAAATTTCATGGTTGTACATCTGTTTAAGAATGATGTTTTTTCTAACGTTTATCCATGTGATGCTAAGTTGCTAACAAGAAGACATAGCTGTCCATGTCCTAATTACACTTGATTTTACTTATTTAGTAACCCTTGCAAATAGGATTAAAAACAGCAAATAAATGAAGTGATCAATTTATTAAAGATATTTATGTTTCGACTGTAAATAAAGCGATTCAATAATGATGTGAAAATAGTATGAATCCAATTAAAAATATTAATTTTAGTATGAAATAGGTGAGTTGAATTATGATATATTCTTAGTTCATTTTAATCTCATTATTTCAATTCAAATAATTTTTGAATGGACTAAGGGTGTGTTTGGTATGAAGGAAAATGTTTTCTGAAAAACAAGTGGATTTCTGACTTATTTTCTCATGTTTGGTTAAGTGGATAGAAAATATTTTTCAAAAAATACTTTTTAGCGTTTGATTTATGAATAAAAAACATTTTTAAAAAATATCTTTTATTTTTACTAAAGAGTAGAAAATTTGAAAATATTTTTCAAAAACAATTTTTTAAATTTTTTTTGAGGTGACGGGGGGCTTGTGAGGGTGGGGGGTAAAAAGTTAAAATTTTGAAATTAAAAATATTTTTTAAAAATAAACTTTAAATTATTTTATTTTGGGAGGGGGGGGGGGGGGTGGGGGGTTGAGGGTAGGGGTGGGATGGGAGTAAAAAAAAAAAATTTGAAATGGAAAATATTTTTTAAAACAAACTTTAATTTATATATTTTTTCGGGGGGTGGGGGGTGGGGTAGGGTGGCTGGTAGGGGGTTGGAGTAGGTGTGGGTTAAAGAAAATGAAAATTAAAAAAAAATTATTTCAAAAAAAAACTTTTAAATTTTTTTGTGGGGAGCGGGGGTAGGGATATTTAGGGATTGGGTGGGGTAAAAAGAAGGCTATATTTTACCACTAGTTTAAAAATATTACTTATAATACCATTTTTAATTAAATATACCATATATTTTTAAAAGTTACATGAGATACACAATCCCATTAATTATGGTTATTAATAATTATCTTTATATTATAACTCCTTAATTAATGAAACTTTTACAATTCAAACACTTCTCTCTCTCATCCAATTCAGCTGTTTCCCTCCCCAATCCCACGTTTCCTCTTATCCAAAACCAATTTCAGCCGTTTCTATCCCCCAACCCACGTCTTCTTTGTATCCAAACACATTACCCCTTTCTTCATCTACACAATTTCTCATGAATTACCCCCTTCTTCACTAACCTAACTCAATTCGTTATTGCATGTGCTTATAGCTTAATCTACATAAACAATAGATGTATTGTAAGTTTTTTTTTGGTTAATCAGAGTCTCCATAGTGTATTTTTTATTTTGTTTCTATTGTTTTATTATTCTCATGTATCTTGATTTTATATCTGAGTTAAAGTTCATAATGTTCTCCAAGTTTAATTAACAGAACAAATACGAAATAATTGCAGATCCTAAAAAAAGGAAGAATTTTGAATTTTTTAAACTTTTTTTTGGATTAATGATAAACAGATATTCTACGGTCGTGATTTGCTCCTAAATTTGTGTGTTTCAGTTACATTCCATATTTAGATACACATAATTATATGTATGTGCTTACTATGTATTCGAGATACATATTTTTGAATATAATGTATGAAATTGATACTTGATACATCAAATTAATACTAGATACATATAAAAGATATATGAAATTATAATTAGATCGTATAAATAGATACATGAAATTAGTATTAGATCATATAAATAGATACATGAAATTAATACTAGACACATATAACAAATTCCAGAAATTAATATTAGATATCTCTATGATACATATGAATGTCATTGTATGATACTCATGTATCTAAGTGTTTAGTTTGTTGGATACATCATATATTGATAATAGATACATCAAATTAATGAATTTATTATTTTAAGAGTAATAAAATGAAATTAATCAAATTAATGACCAAGATATACATGTTTTTGTCTTTTATTAATAATATTAATGAATTTATTATTTCAAAGTATAATAAAATGAAATTATTAAATATAGATATACTCTTTGATTTCCGCCTTATATTAAGGAATTTGAATTTCAAATTAATTGTCCATATATTCTGAAAATCCCCAATTACTTCTCTAATTAAGGAAATCAGTTAAAACCAATTCATTTAAATAAATAAAATATGTATCTCGATTTTAAAATTCGGCAGATACATGTATCTCGCGGATTCATATTCATATATCCTAAGCATGAAATATGGTAGATGAAGTAATATTTAAAACTAATGGGAATTTTAGTAATTAGAACCTAAACTAGTGGGATTTATGTAGTTTGCCCTTTATAAAGAAATAGAAAATTTTAAAATTTGAACTATTTTTAAAAAGTAAAATTTTAAGTTGTTAATTTTTTTTTTGGTTGGGGAAGGGGCTGGTTTGGTAGGGGGGGGGGGGATAGGGACAAAATAAATTGATCTTTTCAACAAAAAAAAATTAAATGGAGAGGGTGGAGGTACGGGGTGGGGTAAGACAAAAAATTGTAATTTGAAGTTGGAGGAGAATTTTGAAAAATGTTTTCCTTAAATTTGAGGAAAATGAGTTGATTTGGAAAACATTTAACCCAATCAAACATGAGAAAATTGAAAAACATTTTCCGAAAAGTATTTTTCTTCATACAAAACACACCCTAAATAACCGGTTTTTATATAAACTCAACTTATTTGACTTGTCAAATTTAATTCAATTTACCTATTTGACATCCCTGCTTATAAAAATAGTCCCTTGCTAAAATGTGAAAGCAAGCTACTTGTAATAAATCTATGTGATTTGATGATCCCTTTGCAAAAAACTTAACACGTCGATAGCCCATTATCAAAAAGTCTATTTTCACACAAAATATGGTTGAATTTGTCGTGTTTCAAGTAGCCATTTATTTGGACCACGAAGCAATTCTAAAATTTCCACTTCCATATATAGTCATCCCTAGTCACTTGCACAAATATAGTGTATAATTATTTTCTCATTGATAACTTTTCAATGGTTATTCCACGATTTTTTGATTGAATCAGTAAAAAAGAAAAAATTAAAAAATTAGGAAGCTTTTCGATATTTTAACAAGAATTTGTTTTGAAACATGCGTTTTTTCAATGAACTAATTATGTGGGAAATAAATGGGATCTATTGATTTGCGGTCGAAAAAACTTATGTTTCTAAAAATAGAGTATGGTTAGCATTTTAAAAAAAATCTTGGTTGAGTTGGTTGCTTCATGAGATGGTACTCAACCAAGTATGACCACTAACTTGTCACAGAGCAAGTAATTGTTTCTCATATGACGGATGCTAATTTTTGTCATGACCTATGGCTGTAGCACATTATATACATAGGTAATAGCATGTCACCATACTATATTATATATTCAATGTGATGATTTATGTTTTTTTGGGGGGAGGATTCACTATAACTAGATCAACAGACATTGTTGATCAAGTTGACAAGCCTTAATTCGAAATTTATTTTTTCACAAAAATAGTTGATTTTGCTGATGTTTTCCAAACGACATATTGGACCATGAAGCAACCTCTAATAGTTTTCCTACCAAAATACGTACTTTCTGTACGCAAACATTATACGTGTTCATTGTTTATATATATGTGTCGATAATTTAAATGATTGGGTGGATGACTACTTAAATTGATTCTTCTTTAGGAACGTTGTTGTGTGATGGACTAGTCTCAAGAGTAGGCAAATTTTGTTATTGGGCTGGGTGGCTGGCCCAGTTGTCATTTCCATCTCACAGTCATTAGGCAACTGCATACTGAAATATATCAAGAATGTTAGACAGGCCCAGACTCAATACATCTTTTTTATGCTTAGATATTCCTCTTCTGGTTGTATAGCAAAAACTGGTATTTTCATAGCATAACTTTTGAGTTTTGACCTTGCTTTTCCGAGGAAAAACCTTCGAGGTCAAAAGTTAAAATTGTTGCTCAAGAGACAAAAGTTGTTATACTTGAAGTTTTGCCAGTAGGAGGACAAACATGATAAGAAGTTCAAGATCGCTCATTTTCAAGGCCATTCTCGTAAATTATCCCTTCGTTTGTCTGCTGGCCCAACATAAAAGAAAAATTGAATTATCTGTTGATCTTTGCTAGTTGTCCAATTTTCATAAGCCAACAAAGTCGAAATATTAAAGTTTGTTCATGCTCAATCTTATGAAGAAATTGAATGCTTAAATATTTAATGAAATTACTTTTACATATGGTTAACTCATTTAATTTTTGTTGCTTTCATTTGACTTTATAAGATAAGTATTCAACCAAAGTACGATGGACCACTAACTTATCACGGAGTAATTAAGTTGTTTTTCTTTGTCTTAGTCCAATTCAATTAAGCCTTTGAAAATTAGATGACTTCATAATGAAGATCACACTTGGGAAAGACATAAATGTACTAAACTAAACTAAGTTTAATCATTAGGAAAAATTACTAAAAGGTATATTATTTTCCATTTGTCCCTATATCTTTTAAAAATAACTAAAATTTCTTATTTTAATAATGTATCCGTAATAATATATCATTGTATCCGTGCTTGTATTAATGTATCCGCGCTTTCATTAATGTATCCGGATTGAGTTAATTTTTATTTTAATAATGTATCCGTATTAATGTATATGTGCTTGTATTAATGTATCCACGCTTTAATTAATGTATCCGGATTGAGTTAATTTTTATTTTAATAATATATCCGTATTAATGTATCCGCGCTTTCATTAGTGTATCCAGATTGGGTTAATTTTAAGGGATTATTGTAATTAGAAAAAAAGTAGGGATAGATAGTAATTTCATCTTTACACTATGTGATTTATGTAACTTACCCTAATCATTATACTTTGGAGAATTAATTTGAAAAACTCTTCGAATATAATGCATTATTATTATGACACAATCATCTCGGAATGTACATCATTCGATTCATTTTTTTAAAGGTTTAATTTGTACATTCCATTAAAAAATATTTAATAATCTTAATTATAAGAGTAATTGTCCAAGTCACCATTTATCTATACCATTTCCAAACAACCTTTAGATATGTGGTATTGAAGTTTCATATAACTGAATTCAATTCTTTTGTATGAACATCAACCATATGAAATTTCAAACATCACATATCTAAATTTGTTTCGAAGGGGGAAACTTGTAAATTTTTATATGTATGAGAGAAACCAGAAAGTCGGACAAATACATGCAAATCATACTAGATATCTGTATTTGGGATACTATTTAATTTTGACCACATGTTTCTGGATGCCATACATGTATTTAATTTGGTGACCGGAATCTAGCACGAATGATAATTTCGAAAACTCACAAGAAGGCACGTAATTAGGTCTTACACTAGTGGTATTTGTGTTGTTTACTCATAAAGAAAACATTACGACCAACATGGATTGTGGCAGGATGGTTGGGATCCTTATATTCTTAATCATAGGTCTCATATTCGAGCTCCAACGAATGGAAAAAAATCCTATTGGGAGCGCTGCCCCCAGAAATGAGCCCTTCAATGTGTGAATCTGAATTTAGTTGATCTCAATACTAGTATTGAACACCAGTTGAAAAATCGAAAATAAAATAAAATTGCGAACAATATTATTTTAATCTGATCCATATTAAGGATCCTAAATGACTAGTTCGCCCTGGATTTGATATTGGAAATTATCAAGTGAATGCATATTTGCATTACTTTCTATAATGGATAGAATCCAATCAGTAACAAGAATCCTTAGTCCATATGATGATGTTTTGTCATTTAAAGTTTTAACGTTTTATTATTTAATAGGTACCTTTTATTTATTTTTAGTGTGTAAATGTAGGTGTACAAGATGTATATTAGTACTAAATTTCGGTGTTAAACGACGTAAATAATCAGAGCAAATATCATACGGTCTTAAGATTTGTTCAAATGTACAAAACCACCCTAATACTCCCTTGTTCCGTCTATTTTAACTTGATACCAAGTTTTAAAAAATAAAAAAGACTTTTGAACTTTGTGTTTATAAATTGTAGATATGTTAAGTGCACCAAAATGTTCATTAATTTTATGATTTTAAAAATATGATGTGGAAATTGAAATTAAAAAATTGATAGAAAAGGAAAAACCCTTTTTTAAAATCAAACTTAAAAAAAATAGATCAAATAAATTAAAACATAATATTTAATATTTATCTAAATTATACATAAAAGAGAACCTGGATAATATCTCCTACTTGTTTATTACCAAGCATTAGAATTAGAAAATTATAAGTAAAAACATCACCCTTTTTTTTCTTTTTTTGAAACATTCCTACTGAACACATCCTTAAATCTTTCACATTTGTATTATGGGAGGGGTACAAATTTCAAAGTAGATCTCTCTTGAAGTAGAAAATTGTACCAATTACTACCATGTGGTTAGTTCATTCAGCTACAAGTCCACATGAATTGTCACTGCATCTCATCAAAATAGTTTCATTTTCTTTTTTATTTTACCAATAACATGATCATTCAGTGATTACGTACAAGACCAACTAAACCTTATTTTATTTGTTATTAAGAAATAGATTTTAGATAAATATTAAAAAGAATTTGTTGTCAAGATTATCCACCTATTCATCTTCACTAATTATTTAATTTTCTGGGAGATACCAATACCAAGTGGCCGGGCAAAATGTTTCCACTCCAAGCACCAATTATAACATAGACATTTAAGAGAATATAAACAATCTGATTGTTATATATAGACAAATAAGGAAATCACCCTAACCATGGTTAATCCAAATATTTGTTTATCTAACCATTTAAACTACAAATATATAATATATGTATAATCAATACATAATTATTGGAAAAAGTAAACAATAAATGCGATATGTTATTTGTATTAGAGCTGTCAATATGGGCTAACACATCCCATCCCATCCGAGCTAAGCCATACAGGCTTTGAGATTTGACAGGTCAGGCCGGACTGGCCCATTTTTTTTGTGGGCCAGAAAATGGTGAGCCCAACCCACAAGTACGTGGGCTACGGGCTATGTCGGGCCAGCCCACTTTTTTTAAAAGTATATTTTAAAATCAAATTATAATTTAAAAATATTATCATAAATATTGGCAAGACAATATTACATGGGGTTAGTGTGCCTACTTGTTAATCTAATCCACAAATAAAATTATCTTTATAATATTTATTAAGTTCGATTTCAAGTAAAAGTATAAATAGCTAAATAAAAATATTAACCTAATTGTTTCCAATGATCATAATAAAATACAATAAATAAGATAATATTCCATAGGCTACAACCTACGTAGTGATTCCCTAGAAATTTTAGGGAATTTTTATTTTATGTAGTACATATTTTATAAACATAATTTGTATTTAAATTTTAATATTGAAAACTTTAAATAGATTTTGAGTTTGGACTCTTGTTATTTTTAATACTCTATTTTATATTTTTAATTAATTTTTATTTGGCCCACGGGCCGGCCCTACCCATATTTTTCAAGCCCCACAAATCAGCAGGCTTATTCAGGCCGGGCTTTGAAGCCCTTTTCTTAAACGGGCTTCAAAAATCTTAGCCCAGCCCTATCAAATCACGGGTTAGGCCAAGCCTGCCCAACGGGCCTAGCCCATATTGACGGCTCTAATTTGTATAAAGATCTCTTAAAATTTTATATGGGGAAATGGAAAATAGTACCAAAAAAATTTATTCGACGTGTAGATTGCAAAGTCGGTTTGAGAATTCCTTTAATAATTACACTTTAAAAACAAAATAATTAAGAAGGAAAACCTGTGGAACATTAATTTCTCAATGTCAACTTCATTAACATGTACAATTTTCATATAATTATTTAGGAAGATAAGTATGTTTAAACCAAACATGTGCTCCATACAGACCAGTTGTACATTGGATTAGCCTGAGGGTATTGTCTTGTCGTATTAGGCATAATGAAAGATAACAACTCCATCATCAGTGGTCTAATTAGTTAACGGGGTTGTTTGGTGTGATGGATAAAAGGAATTAGTCCCGAGATAATTTTTAAGTGGTCTTTAATCTGTTGTTTGGTTGTAAGGGTTGGGATAACTTATCCCAGGATTAGCAATTAGTCCTGCCATAAGTTATCCCTCCTTGGGGGTAGAATAGTAATCCCAGGATAACTTATCCTGAGATAAAGTATGTGTAGTAACAAAAATACTCCCTTAAACTCTCTTTTATACACCCACCACTTTTACATTCATGTATATTAATATAATTTTTAAAAACTACAATAACATTGACAACCTTAATTAATCATTGTTTTTATGATAATATATTTTTCTATTAAAAAAATTAAATTTTAGAAATACAATTTTTATTTGTGAATATGTTATAAGTTGAATTTATTTGCCTAATTCTTATGTCTATCTATATTTTTTTATTTCTCTTAAAATATTCACTCCACTACTAAATTGCATATTTTTAATTAAGTAATTTATTACTTACTTAAAAATTATATTTCATGTATCAATTAAAATGTAGATAACTTTAATAATAAAATTTCTTTTACTTTGATAAACTTAAAATGGAAGTTTATTTTTAAGCTAAATAAGATGGAAGTTTTATTTTTAAGCTAAATAAGATGGAAATTTTATTTTAAAGTTGAATAAGATGGAAGTTTTTTTTAAAAAGTTAAATAAGATGAAAGTTTAATTTTAAGAACACACGACACAATTATGGAAATGCACACACAAAAATATTTAAGCTAAATAACATGAAAATTTTACTTTTAAGAATGAATAAGTAAAGCTTGCAAAGAAAATATTAAAAAAAACTAAATAAGGTGGAGGGTATTTTTGTAAACAAACAACTTATTTTTAAAAATTAGGTAATGAATATAAGTTTGAATATGTCAAACCAAACAAGCAATAAAAACTACTCCCAGCATAGCTTGTTTTCAAACCAAATGACTGTTGGGATTAATTATCTCATATAGAAGGTGGGATAACTAATTCCATGAGATATCCCACCATTGTACCAAACAATCCAGGGGTCGTTTGGTAGAAAGTATTAGGATAAATAGTCCATGTATTATGTTTGGTATTATTTAATACTTTGTTTGGTAGGAATTTTGGATCCATGTATAACTAATCCATGGATTAGTTATACACCTTACATGGTAATAAATATGATGTATTACTAATACCTCCCATTTGGTGGTATTAGTAATACATAGGATTTAATACCATGGGATTATCCATGTAAAGACAAAAATATCCCTCAAATCCTTTTAATCATTTTATTTATTTTCTTAATTTCATGTTTTATGTTTGTACTAGTAAATTTATTTAAATAAATTAGCTTACAAATTTTATTATTTAGAGAGAGTTGTTTGTGCTAAATAAATTCAATACAATATTTGAAATGTGAGTTTTTTAACATTTAATAATTGAAAAGACAATTATATATCAACACGTGACATTTATGATCTTAATTGAATGTATTATTTGTTGATATATGTGATTTTCTAATTATTTGTATTTTGAACAATTTATAAAATTGCATACATATAATTATTAAAACTACAACTTGCAATTTTTATGTGTAAATGTAGATGGTTTATTTGATTATACTATTGTTTACCGTCTTTTCGATTTTAAAAGTAGTTGGTCTATCTTTTTTAAATTGAATTGACGTTTTGTGAGTAATCAATTTATTTAGATAACAATTATTTTACCCTCAAATAATTCAAGTGAGAAAATAACAAACATGACAACAAAATTGTTCTTCTCCTAACTAGTTAGAAGGCCATAAAAAAATAATATTTTCCGTCAATTATCTACTTTGACCCGATTACATGAAATAAAAAATCTCATAAATAAATCAAGGATATAATTGGAAAGAAACATTTTGTAGAGTTTTAATCCAAACATAAGATGAGATGGGAAGCAATAAACCAAACACTTGATAAAAAATAAACCCTGCATTACTAATCACTGCACTACTAATCATTGCATTGCTAATCCCTACGTTATCAATCTTTGTACCAAACTACCCCTAAAAGGTTTTTAATCCAGTAGACCAATTACTTTGATGGAGTGACTAAAAAAATGAAGTCAGAGGCAGAAGGTGAAAGAGAGGAATCAAGATTAACAAATCAAGCTGAAGTCAACCACACACCAAGTCACGACATGCAGTGCATGTTCCTCTGCACCTTAATAAATAAGATGTATTAACATAAACACAATTATTTCACTACATTAAATATTTAGTGGATACATGGAAATTGAGAAGAAACCTTGGAATAAAATTAGCTCATAAAAGTATGATTTGTTTAGTTCATTCAAATTTGGATTGGTCATTATTGATCCGTTCATTTATTATTTCAATCCATCAAAAATTGAAATGATATGTAGTTTAAATTGTGTCTTATAAGAAATATTGTCAAAATATTTTTAAAAAGTCAATTTTCTATTCAACATTTCATATAAAATAATTTTATTAGATACTAAAAATCATAGAAAAACAAGCAAATAAATTAAAACTTAATAAGAATTGAACAAATTAAATTATGACTCCTTTTCTAGTCTCAACCATTTCAGCTCAAATAATTATAACCTATCGACTTATTAATTCATTTTCTTTTGACTTGTCGAAATCTAATTCAATCAATCTACTCGACATCCTTAGCTAATAGCCCTAGCTAGTGAAGAAAAAATGGGGGATTAAAATAGTGAAGAAAGGTGCATGGCGCGTTGCAACGTGAACCTTCATGCACAGCCACTACTTTTTCCATTGATATCAAGCGAACTCATTAAAATACTTCATCATCGGACTACTTCACCATAATCAATCATTTGAAAAAAAATGTTAAATGTATTTTCCCTTTATTTCAATTTATGAGATACTATTTGAATCAATATAGAATTTTATAATGAAAAATAATTTTTAAAATTTATATTTTTAAATATGCCATGCTATTAGGTGCTACTATGAAAACTAAAAAGTGTTACTTTCTCCATCGAAAATTTTTATCTTGGGTGAGGCACAACAAACAAGAGGTGTGTGAGGCTAACCCATGTTTGACAAGTGGCGTTATGGTCCCACAAATTATTTTACTTTTCAAACTTTTTTCTCTTTCTTCATTTCTAATTTATTACTAGTACTATTCCTATTCTTTTTCACATTTCTCTCTAATATTTATTTTTTTAAGAAAAGGTGTTAAACTCCTCTCGGAATCAACATGGTATTAAGATAATTTAAAAATCATAAAAAGTTGAATCGACCTTTATTTTTCATGATAATTAAATATCACAAAAAAATAATATTTTATAAAAAATAGAGCAAAATTTATGAAATTAGTAATCAAATTAAATATATTATTTTAAAATTTTGTATGCGGAGGAAATATTAAAATAATGCAGAAATATTTTTCCTTGGAACCATTTTTTTAATCTCTTTATAATAGTTTTTCTTTTATCTCATTATAAATTACTTCCTTATATCTTCTTAATTATTCAAATATTTATTATTTTTTTAATAAACACATAGCAGTCTATTTGTTATATTTTATTCGAGACTTTAGTTTAGTAAATTTTGTAAGTTTCAACTCAAAATTTAAACATAAAAAAGCTCTTTTTTTTAAAAAAAAAATTTCGGAGTTGAACTCTAAAAAAATGTTTGGCCATAAAATTTTGAAATTCTTATAGAAAAGTAATTTACAATGATCATATTGATATAACGATGAATATGTAATTATTGAAAAAATTAATAAATATTTAATAATTAAGAAGGTATAGAGAAATAATTTACAATGACCATATTAATATAACAATGAGTATAGTTATTATGGGTAAAAAATCTATTACAAAGAGATAAAAAAAATGGTTTCAGAGAAAAACATTTCTCTATTATTTTGAAATTTCCTTCGTAAACAATCTTTTAAAACAATATATATAAGTTGATTACTAATTTTATTAAAAGAAAATTCTATTTTTTATAATGTAAATTTTTTGTGATTTTTAAATTATCATGAAAAATAAAGTCAATTTAAATTTTTATGATTTTTAAATTTTCTTAGAAATAATAATAGAGGCAAAAAGTTGGAAAGCAAAATAATTGTGGGACCACAATACCACTTGTCAAGCGGTGAGTCTCATACACCTTTTGTTGGTGGCGCCTTAGCCATGATAAAAAATTTTCCCCTCCGTCCCATTTTATGTGGCACTTTTCGGATTTCGAGATTCAAACAAATTTATTTTTGACCGTAAGTTTTTCATACATCTTTTAAACATTTTGAGTTATCAATTATTGTGAATTATTTTTATGTAGTTTACAAATATATAAATTTCATTTTTAAAAAATTGAAGATTCCATGCGTAAATTACCGGTCAAACTTAAATTGTTTGACTCTCGAAAAACGAAAAGTATCACATAAATTGAGACAGAGGGAGTATTAAAATTTTAAAAAATAACATTTTAAAAAAAAAACATACGTAAAAAATAATTTTAAGAAGACACCATATGAGGAAATACTTAAACCAGAAATAAAGCACCACTTGTCATGAGATTTGAACTCTTCAAACTATGAATTTTGGCCATTGGAAGTTGAAACTTGGAACTATTCTGATTATAAAAATGACAAATAAAACTCATATTTAATCAGTGACATTTTTGTATTGTTCTATACAAAAATAGATCAATTCTATAAGTTTCACGCGTTAGACAGCGCGTGAAATGTGACAAGAAAAAGAAAATAAAACTATGTAGAAGACTATTTTAGAAGCATTCACTGTTAGTATAAACCTGTGTTTAAAAACCAGCTAAAAAGAAAATAGAAGTTTGAGCAAAAATCAAATTTGCAGAAATTTATTTTGATGTTTGAAGTCTGAGGCCAGCAAGGTCTTTGAATTTTTAGGCAATGAAAAAGTGAGATGGAGAGAAACAATTCAAACTGTGATTTATTTATGCAATTCAAAATGTGTTTTTTTTCATTTTTCGTTCACACCATAAAATTTCAATAATCTCCCACATGAATGAGGATGAGTATACAATGAAAATTAATTCACAATCAATTGCATCTGAATGAGTAGACTTTCTTTTAAACTAATTTTTGTAGTAGACATATATTAAATAGATCCAGTATTTTTGACCATCACGCTTTGATCTATATATGTAAACAACATAAATCACAATTAAACAATTTAACGTTGTTAAATTTTTATTATTGTGTTAATTTCAATCAGGAACGCCGCCTTATTCATAATTGTGCACAAAGAATAGGCGTATGCACATAGAAATGTATTTCAAATTAGGTTTGGATATGCACTTAATTTGGAAAAAGTTGAATTTTCATGAGTGAAAAATAAATTTTACTTGAAAAATTGGTCAAATCACATTTTCAAACTTGACACTCGTTTTAATTTCTTTTTTAAAATTCAAAATATAATATACCATCAAATGTAAATACTAAAAAAATTGTATGGAGAAAAGTTTGAAATCTGATTATTGCAACTATTACTGCTTCTATTTACTGGTCAGAGTAAATCTGATCGTATTGAATTTGTAGAACTGCCATTTCTGAAAAAATGCTTTAATTCCTACTGTACTAACATAACAAGTTTAGTCCTACCAAAAGAAAGAAAAAGTAACAAGTACTCATTTTTAGAATTGTTTAATTAAAAAATATGTGATTTCGTGTTTATTATTTGGGTGGAAATCATTTAAATTTCAAGTTTACTTTAAAAGTTTAATTCTTCCTCCAATTTCAAGATAAACATTTTCCTTCATCTATCTTAAACAATGTCAATTATTTTTTATGTATCGTGATTCGTGTATAATGCTTAAATTTGCATAATATCTCTAACATAATATGTACAACTTAAATCTACATGACTTGAGAAAATATTGCACTTACGAGCATGTTTAGTTTGGGTTCTTTTACCTTTGATTAAATTTGTCTCATGAAAACACGATCAGTGTTTAAATATTCGTAGTAAGTTTTTTTAGTTTGTTTTTTCACTTTGT
The DNA here is from genome assembly GCA_018342035.1 of Solanum appendiculatum. NCBI lineage: Eukaryota > Viridiplantae > Streptophyta > Magnoliopsida > Solanales > Solanaceae > Solanum > Solanum appendiculatum. The sequence goes on from JAGDQO010000515.1 coordinate 59,250, forward strand.
GTTGATATTTGTATTAAGATCCTATTAAATTTGAATGCGCGCATTGGAGGGCCTATTTCTTAGCGGAGGGGGAGGCGCCACTCCCAACCTGATCTTTTTTCTATTGCAAGAAATTTAAACATAAAACCTCTGCTTAAAAGTGGAGGAATCTCAATTGACAATCACTATCACAATCCATATTTATAGTAGTAAGAGTTAATTCTTACTGGTTTGTGCGAATAAGATCGAAGTACAACCATTGTGCTTCGAACTTTTCCTTACATTTACTTAAAAATTTTATGGACAAAAATTATTTAGTTCTAGTGCTGAGTAAAATAAATAAATACTAGATAGTACCAACTAAAATGTTCAAAAATTGAGCAGACAACATAACAAGCACATAATACTTGAATCTCCAATTTTGATAAGAATCCATATGTACGTTTTGCCTTTCGTATTCAAGAGCGTAATAGGTACCATCAGAGGTCATGGTCGAGTGATAAATACTTCTTCATCTTTAATTATCAATTTTAAATTGAACTTTGAATATGACATTGCCTTTGATAAGAAAGGTTTTATTCTCTAAAGTGAAACTTCCAAACACGAATCCAAATATATTGATGTATTGGGCCGGAAAAAAAAGTGTAACAGGTACCTTGCGTACGAGAGCAAAAGCAAAAACAAAAGGTAAGAGTAATAAAATTGTTTTTTAAACTCATGTGAAAGTATATATCTGGCGGAAAAAGAAAGGCATAAAACTTTATTAATCGGACTATATATATTTGCCATATAACATATTCATTCTTTAGCGATTGGTACATAATTTATATATCTCGTTTCGCTCGAATTCTAATACGTCAAATTAATTCTTCTTCTGTCCATTTGTTTATGTTTTATTTTCTCACACTGTTATTGTACATATATTTTCTATAATTCTAAAGTATTCTCTCCGTTCAACAATAGTTGTCCACTATATTAAAAATAGTTGTCCAATAATACTTGTCTAATTTAAAAAATCAAGAGATAATTTACTTTTGTGTCTATTTAAAAAGTCAAGAGATAATTCAAAGAATTATATTTAATAAAATCAAAGGATAATATAGTAATATTATCCCTATTATTTATTGTTTCTTAAGGGTGTGCCAAGTCAAACAACTATTATTGGACAAAGGGAGTACAAATGTTGGGTGTGTTTTGGACTTTGGTATCACTAAAACATTTTTCTTGGTAACATAATCATCTTCGAATTAACAACTCTAATTTTCACCTTTGACATTTTTATGATGCAAATTTGAGTTAGCCGAATCAATAAATTTCAAGTATCAAATAATAATGTAATAAAATTTTATCGTTATTTATGAAAAAGTAAAACATCTAGGACAATACAAGTAATTTCAAAAAATAAATAATATAAATAAGATTTATATCATCAGATCACTAAAAAAATGAAGCACATAGTAATTTTCTTTACGAATATTAATTTCCAACCTTATAAAATAGAAGCATCCTTCTGTAATAGATCAAATTACACTATAGTTTATAAAGATATTTTCACACTCATATATAACTTAAAACTCTTTTTTTTATTTTGGTAAATAGAATTAAGAACTATGGGAAAAAGTAATTAAATAAAGGAAAAAAGATCCGAAACTCCAAATTCTTACCAAAAAAATAAAAATAAAAATAAATTCTTACATTTGGACACACTCATCCATAAATATACTTCCCCTTCCTTGTGGCCTTTTCGACTTCTTCGTTTCCCTCTTTTCTTCAATCAATTTTACTCACGAGGGAGCGTCGGCGCGTATACCACCCCCACTCCTTCAAATAACTCATCACCTTTCCCCAAGAAATCTCATTCATCACCCAAAAACAGAGAGCTAAATTCAAAGTTCATCAACTTAATTTTTCCTGTTTATTGATTTTGAATTTTATCTGCTCTGTTTTTTGATTTTGTGTGGCAATGGCGATATTAGCCAATTCGTCACACTCCCTTGCATCGAATATCAAGAAAGCTAATCTTTACTACGTGGCTGCCGCAATTGTTCTCTGTTGCACTTTCTATGTAATCGGCCTTTGGCCCCAAGGTGGTGATGTAACCAGCCGTCAATTATCCTCAACCGCCTCCATTTTACCCACCCTCCCATGTAGCCCATCAATCAAAAACACAAATCCCAATTACAGTTCATCGATTTCCATCGACTTCACCGCCCACCACACCGCTGATGACCTTGTACCACTCTCATCATCGGCTCGTGTAAACCACTACCCATCGTGTAACCCGGAATTGTCCGAGTACACCCCGTGCGAGGACTCGAAGAGATCGTTGAAATTCGATAGGAACATGCTTGCTTACAGAGAAAGGCATTGTCCAGAGAAGAATGAGTTGTTGAAGTGCAGAATTCCGGCGCCGTTTGGGTATAAACCGCCGTTCCGGTGGCCGCAAAGTCGTGATTCGGTTTGGTATGCGAATGTTCCGCATAAACATCTTACGGTTGAGAAAGCCGGACAGAATTGGGTCCGGTTTAAGGGTGACCGGTTCACGTTCCCCGGCGGCGGCACCATGTTTCCACGTGGCGCTGATGCTTATATTGATGATATCGGAAAATTGATCAAGCTTAAAGATGGTTCCATTAGAACCGCCATTGATACCGGTTGCGGGGTACGTTTTATTACTTTTGTGAATTCATTTGGAATTTTTCTAGTTTTATGTTGACTTATTTGGTTAGAAAATAACAAAATATTTTTTAAAAATATTTAAATCTCATATTTTATCAATAATGTTAGCAAGTGAAATAGTGTTTAGGTACATGTGATTTGTCATGAATCGATAAGTTTTACTATTGATGCTTTCAATCTACCGCAATCCTCCTCCGAATAAAATTGTGCTAGCTCGCACTACTTGAGATTAAAATTATGAATATTAGAGATACATATCTTGGGTTTCATGGTATAGTCCCGATAAGTAGTTTATTGAGTACATTTCTTTTTGAGGCTTTGACTTTTCAAGAAAAGAAATAAGAATAGAATTAGGTAAGTTGATGGCAATGCACATGGGTTTTCAAACGTATTGGTTTGGAAGTTGTCAAAAACTACATACTTTCATTTTAATAGAGAATATAATGAATTCATAAATTTGACTTTGTTACATTCCCAATTAAAGAAAAGTTTACTTAAGTAGATGGTTCATATAAAAGAGGTCCAAGATAGTCTTCCCATCTGTGTTAATCTTGGTGGACAAAGTTATCTGGTACATGTACCATGTTGCTGGTGGAGGTGACAAGTATTCTGTGGAATTAGTTGAGTGGTCTTGACACCACGGTGTTAAAAAAATGAGGTCCTAGATAGTTGGTTGAAGGTGGGGTTGGGAGTGGTTGAACAAAATGATGGTTAGAAATACATCTAGTGTGGGATTTTCATTTCTAGAGTTGAAATTATTGGTCTTACTGTAAAAGGTTGGTAGTAATTTGGTTTACTTGATTTGAAAAGAGAAAAAAGAGTTGGTAGTTTGTTTTAGTGAACTTGGTGGAATCCACAATTGGTTGAAACCCAAAATGTGTGTTTCCTTCAATTGCACACATTTATAGTGTAATCCTATTATGAATTTAACATTTGTAACTATGGAACTTATTAATTGTTTAGGATAATGTTGTTTGAATTTTATTTTTCTGCCATTTCTGGTTTTAGTTTTTCCAATATATAAGCATTCTTTGGACCAAAGCCTTAATTGCAATTTTATTGAAATTAACAAGATAGTAGGTTGCTAATTATAGAAGTTGCATTAAATTTATTAAAGCTAAGTGTGCTTATTTCACTAAAAGTGGTCCAGAAATAGCTTCATTCTTGACTGAGACGTTGAACTGAATTCTCAAATTTGCATTACTAGTAAAATTTGAACAATCAACGGAGGATCCACAATTTAATGGGGACTATCCTGTATCTGTATACCAGGGGTGGAGCTAGAGGACGTGAGGGGGTCATCTGAAAAAAAATTAAATTGTATATACAACGTCAAAATTGAATCCCTTTAGTTTTTTCGTGTGTTTACTTTTTTCAATTTCTTTTGTTTTACTTAATCATATGAGGCTGATTGTACAATCACAACTTCAGGTTGCTAGTTGGGGTGCTTACTTGCTTTCCAGAGACATCCTTCCAATTTCATTTGCACCCAAAGACACACATGAAGCTCAAGTTCAATTTGCCCTCGAGCGAGGAGTTCCAGCATTGATTGGCATATTAGCCACTAATCGGCTACCATATCCTGCAAGGGCATTCGACATGGCACATTGTTCTCGCTGTCTCATCCCTTGGGGAAAATATGGTAATCTAAATGACATACCTTTGCTCTATTTACTCGGTTCTTCTTGAAGGAAGATCAATCTTTTTAATTAGTATTTTACTTTTTTATCCATTTGATGTGGCGCAGATGGTCTATATTTAATTGAGGTTGATCGAATTTTACGTCCTGGTGGATACTGGATTCTCTCGGGACCACCCGTTAACTGGCAAGATCACTGGAGGGGCTGGAACAGAACAGTTGACGATTTGAAAGCAGAGCAAGATCAAATTGAGAGTGTTGCTAGAAGCCTATGCTGGAAGAAAGTAACTCAGAGAGGTGACCTAGCAATTTGGCAGAAGCCTACTAATCATGTGCATTGCAAAATTAACCGAAAGGTCTTCAGAAAGCCACCTTTTTGCCAGGAACAAGATCCGGACAAAGCGTGGTAATGTTCTACTACTCGAATGATTATAATTGAACACAAGGCTAGACTTTAGGAGACTTGTTGTTTCCCCTGTCCACATTCTTGCAGCACAGGACGCGTTGTTTTTTCATATATTAATTTCTTGGATAGTTTCTAAACGAGATCTTTAGGTGCATAGGCCTTTCATAAAAGAAGCAACATGAACTTCAAAGAAGTCCCTAAATGTATTTATCAATGACTTTAATCTTCCAGGTACACCAAGATAGATGCTTGTTTAAGTCCACTTCCTGAAGTGTCCAGCATTAAAGATGTCGCTGGAGGGCCACTGGCGAATTGGCCTGAAAGATTAACCTCAGTCCCTCCTAGGATTGCTAGTTCTAGCATAGAGGGAGTTACTGCAGAGGGCTTCTCTGAAGATACAGAATTGTGGAAGAAGAGAGTCGCCCACTACAAGGCCTTGGACAGTCAATTAGCAGAACGTGGAAGGTACCGTAACATACTTGACATGAATGCTTGGCTAGGAGGATTTGCAGCTGCACTTGTTGATGATCCAGTTTGGGTCATGAACATCGTCACTGCTGAGGCTGAAGTCAATACCCTTGGAGTTATCTACGAACGTGGTTTAATTGGAACATACCAAAGCTGGTAAAGCCTACTGATCCTGTATAAAGTTTGCTTTGCTAATTCATTCCTAATTGTTACTGATGAATGCTCTTTCCGTTCAGGTGCGAGGCAATGTCTACGTATCCAAGAACTTACGACTTCATACATGCTGATTCAGTCTTCACCCTATACCAGGACAGGTAATTAACGAATGGAATGTTCACATTTCTCGAGCATGTTTCTTAAATGTGACTCGTTGATTCACGTTTATGTATTGCAGATGTGAAATGGAAGATATATTATTGGAAATGGATAGAGTATTAAGGCCACAAGGCAGTGCGATATTCCGAGACGATGTGGATGTTTTGGTAAACGTAAAGAGCGTATTAGACGGACTACAATGGGAAAGCAGGATGGTTGATCACGAAGGCGGTCCTCATGTTAGAGAAAAGCTTCTAATTGCTACTAAGCTGTATTGGACAGCACCAGCACCAGATCAAGATAAACTATGAGTCTTGTATACTAGTTTTACAATGTAGCCAATTTTTTACTTACTTTTGGTGATAAGTTTTTGTTTGTTCTATAGGCGCTTATGATTTTTCATTAACCTCTCTATCTTTTGGCTTCAAAATAAACAAGTGGATATTGAGGTTTTCCCCTGAGATTTTTACTCTTACATACTGTGAAATGCAAAATTTGGTATAGAAACCAGATTTTAGATGATATTAGTGTTAAAATGACTGTAGATTGTTTTCTTCTACAGTTAACCAATTGCAATCTAAACTTAGAATTGTGCAATTTGAATTTACCACACTTTAATGGATGAACTATTGCCATTTTTTGTGCGTGTGTTTTAATTGTGATATGTTGGAACAAAATTAAGTTAATATTTCTATTTAGCTAGTTGTGTTGTTACTCACTGTTTAGTTTTTTTATTAATAGCTATATTTGGTTCGAGTTGTATATATCATGTCAAAGTTATTCGGTTTCGCGAAAGCTTTATGTACATCAAGCCGAACTTAATATGTATTTTTAGGATTATTTTATTTGTTTATTTGAGACTTGGTTAGCAAGTTGTAAAACCATCTAATATTATCTTGTAAATATTCATGTTTGGCATTTTAAATTAGAATCTTATTTTTTTTAAAAGTGGGTTGGGCCACCGCAAACAACAATCCACGTAGTAATGAATTGGGCTGACTATTTTATGGTCCATCAAAATGATAAATCTGTCCAACCTAGCGCATCCCATCTCATATTGACAGCTCTACTTGTGGCCTTGTCAATTCATGTCAAATGAAAATTTGATAACCAAAAAAGGGAGCAACCATTTCTATTAGTCAAAACTTAGTAGAATACTATAATCCACACATCAAACATTAATTTCTCCTGCGTTATGGATTTGCAATATCCATATCCCATCTCATATTGACAGCTCTACTTGTGGCCTTGTCAATTCATGTCAAATGAAAATTTGATAACCAAAAAAGGGAGAGCAACCATTTCTTTTAGTCAAAACATAGTAGAATACTGTAATCCACACATCAATAACATGACATATAACTAATTTTCTGAAATGTTCCTCGGCTCTATGTTTGAAATGGGAAATGTCAAAGCCCAAACATTAATTTCTCCTGCGTTATGGATTTGCAATATCCATATGTCCATTTGAGAGAGACACTTACAAGTCCAATCCACAACTTTAATAACACAAATTATATCTCCTTATTACAAACTTTGACATGCTACTATCCTTTTTCTTTTGGGGGTCATGCCATTATTTAAGTTTTGCCTTCGTTTTAAAAAATGTTAAAATAATTTTTTCTCTATAATTGGGAGCACAGGTCATCATGATTTCTTATTTGATATATCTTAACGAATCGTCAGGATGTTTTGAGCATTTGTGCTTGAAATGCTAGCGACATGTTAGGATTTGTGGGAAAAATTCTAACGATTATCATAACTTACGCAAAAGTTTACTAACACGTTTTTGCTTCTTATCCATACCAGGATATAGTAGAAACTAGAAAGTATGATCTATTCTCGAACTGCAGAAGAATTATGGAATGAGTTAGAACAGACGTATATATATGAACAAACCGTGGGACCAAAATGTTCCCATTTGCAAAGAGAGCTTATCAACATCTCTCAAGGGAATGTTGTTGGATTATTATTTAAAAAGATTAAAAGAATATGGAATCATATTTTTAGGGTAAGAATAACTTAAATAGTCGTCCATCCTCTGATTAAATTAAATATAGTCGGCTGATATATAATATATGTATAATATGTATAGTCAGCAGACAATTGGAAGTTCGATTTCATCGATGCACTTTTGGTTTGGTTCTATTTATTTATCGGGTAAGTTACATAAATCACGTAGTGTAAAGATGAAATTACTATCTATCCCTACTTTTTTTCTAATTACTACAATCCCTTAAAATTAACCCAATCCGGATACATTAATGAAAGCGCGGATACATTAATACAAATACATTATTAAAATAAGAGATTTTAGTTATTTTTAAAAGATATAGAGACAAATGAAAAATAATACAAGGTGTCCTTTATTTATTGCACGACACGATGTGCCAACTTTTAGACCTTGAGCTTTTAAATGTTTGTGCTGCTCAATTATTTCCCTTAGATTAGGCAAGCGCTGTCTTAAAGACTTTTTACTATTACACTACAGTATTATAACTACGTCCTCAATTATTTATTTCAGTACGGGAAGCGACATGTTATATAACCAGGGACGGATCTACTTTAGCAGGTGGGGTTCTTGCGATTCCACACTTGCTGCGGTAGATCCTATAATTATATTAATATTCATAAGTATCCTCTTATGGAACCCATAACTAAATGGATGTTTGGTTCCATGGCAAAGGAAGACAACTAGGTGCTGCACTTTTTATAGTGAAAAAATATTCATCGTCTCTGTCTCTGTATATAATAACAAGCTATCTCATCTTGATAGTGTAAAAATAAAAAAATTAAACTTAGATCTAAAATCTTTTATTAAATGATGAAGTGAAAACACAAAGTTCATGGAATTAATCTATTATCTTTTGCTTTGTGTATCCAGAAAATGAAGGAATTGATGGAATTCCTGAAGCCAATGAAACCATTCTCTTTGCTACGATTTATACTGCTCAACCTACAAGTCCCTCCACCCAGTAACATATCTGCAAAATCCCACAACCCAACCTCTTCTAACTTTGTCGAAATCAAGTTATTCTCTCTCACAATTTTATCCCACACAGGCCCCTTATCCTTCATCATCTCAGAAAATGAAATAATCTTTTCCGTCGCGTCGAATTCCACATATTCTACTCCGATTTCTTCAGCCAACACCTTCCACAAATGCTTCCATTTGAACACATCGCCATTGGTAATGTTGAATGCCCTGTTTTTCCCCTGCGGACACATTGCTGCCCAAATTTGATGCTCTGCCACCAAATTAGCATCTGATGCATTCGAATAACTATCCCAAACGGCTTCTGTCCCTGGAAATTTCAGCGGAATGCGTATGAATTTGCATATTGTTGCGTATACGCAAAGTGTTCCAATAATGTTCAACGTGCTATAGGGTGAAAACCCGAAAATTAAATCAGGTCTGTGGACTGACCATGTTAGGCTTGGTTTTCTAGAGACTTCATCGAATAGTACATCTTCTAAAGTGTAATAAAAGCTGTGGATGTTTTCCAATCTTTTCATGTCTTCGTTGAAAGGCGGATCATGAGAAATAACATGAAGTTTTCCATCAATTGATTTATGTATACTCATATAATGCATCCCACCTGTCTGGAGACAGATGTGGCGCAAATTAGGTGCATTTGGTATGACAGAACTGAGGACATTGCGAAACATTGCTCCATTGATTTCGCAACATTTGGCTGTTGACAGGTCAAAAGCTGAAGTCACCCAAAAGACGTGTGTCACATCGTTTAGGGTCGATAATTTTGCTTGTACATCAGTTGTCATAGAAACATCGCACTGAATATATGTGACTTTAGCAATACTGCAGACTGGCGTCCCTCGTCTTGACACACCATAGACCTTCCACGGGCCGCCTGGGGTGTCAGTGGATGAGAGTACTCCAGCCAAACTGTTGCCAACTACACCGGTGACTCCAATAATGAGGCCAACATTTTGGTACCTTATTTCATGTGTTCCACAATACTCAATATTTTTCTGCCAATCAAAAGTTTTTGACACACATGTAAATGTTTGATCTAAAATTGAAAATATTAACAGAATTATAATAGCAGATGAAAATTACAAAAAATTGAAAACAGAGTTCTTTTATGATATTATCTGGTCACTTTGTTCTTACCTGCAGTGCATTATTGATAGATCTTGACCACCACCAGTTCATTCGGAGAAAGTGTGCTGATAGGCAAAAGTATGATTTTGTTAGGTCCTGTTATACAAAATTTGAATCACTTTATAAGGACTAGTTCTTCTTCCTAGTGGAGTAAACATGAAGCAATCCCGAAATCAGAATTTTAATTTTATAAGTTCTGAATTTTATAAAGACAATTTCAAGTGTTATAAACTGGATTCTAAACTTAATATTTATACATATTCAATAAACTTCTTAATGCAATTACACTGTTTGAACAAAAGTTAGTAAGTTCGGCCGAACCTGTATTATATAATAGTACAATAAAGGCTTACATGATATATTAAACTATTTTTGATGACAAGTCATTCTCTCTTTTTAAAGTATTTAAGAATTGGTTGACTCTGCCTCTAGCCATTTTTTATAATACTAAGTGCACGAACTTACAACTACGTTTTGTAGGATGTGATTCAAACATATTGTGCATTCACCATCTTATTTAAAATAAATAAATTGAAATTTAATATAATTAATCTACGACATATATGTTAAAAAAAACACTTTGATATTTCGTTGAGTGGACTTAAAAATTAATATTCTTGTCGTGTACACTGATTTATCCATACATTCAAATGAGTTTAATATTCAAATTGTGCCAACCCATTACACAATTTATTGTATCAAGGTATATTATATGCATTGACAAGTTATTAGGTATATGCATGTGCTTCTAATTAGTACACTTGAGACAAGAATCGGTATGAGCGAAAGCAATTAAAAAAAAGGATAAATTATCTATATACACACCTTTTCTTACCTTATTTTCCATTATTCCCTACCTTTTTAAAATATTATAAAAATCCCTTTTTTCTCCCCAATTCTTCAATTTTTCTGATACACAAACATCCCCATCCAAACTCACGTTTATCCACTGCTTTTTTCACTCCTTTAATCTCTCCCTAATTTCACTCAACATTCTTATCAGTTACAATTTTCATATCAATTTGATTTTCAAAAGGATTCTCTCTCCGTCTCAGAATTTGCCACATCGCATTGATTAAGTGAACAGTCGGATTCAAAGGCAGACGAGATGAACTGAAATTCTTACAGAACAGTCGAACGCATCTAAAAGACCTTCACAACCTCTGCTTCAAAATTCTTGAGAGAAAAAGAGCTTGATACATGGCCAGATGCCAAGAAGTTCCCTTCACAGACATCAAACATTTTCAAAGTTCTCTTCACAGGATGGTGCAAGAACAAGAAGTCGCCATGCCACAAGAACAACACCTCTCGATCCTCCAAAACTTTCAACAGATTAATCATTTCATAGCACAACCAATTGTTGCATTCAGGAGAAATATTTATGACAATCTCTTTAACCCATGCACTAGTAACTCCGTATTCCTTCATCACCCATACCTCAAAATGACTACTTGCATTATTATCGCAGACACAAAAACAACGTCCAAAAATTCATAATTATTGTATAGGTGGTAGGAATGTATCAAATATTAAAGTTCACGATTGAACTCTTGTATGTAATGTTCCCACTAATGTATCTTATAGCTTGTTTACTATACATTAATTTTTTATAGCTTATACAATTTAAATGAGTATCAGATACATTTTTCATTGTTTATATATCAAATAAGCAGTGAAGATACATTGCAGTGTAAATTATGCATAATATAACTAAATTAGTTGTTTACAATTCTGTTCTATGTTTGTTCATTATTTAAACTTGTTTATGTTAGTCAATCAAAAAATCATACATTAATGATAAAATTCATGTTTCCTATTGTAATGTATCAATATTTAAGTTTAATTAGTTGATACATTAACTCTAGTTTTAAAGTGTTTGTTTTTATTGTTTTGAGATACTTCTACTCAAGTTTTAGAGTGTTTCTCTAAAAACTTGTTTATTTTGACTTTAACTTTCATTATATTTAGTTGTTATTTACGGTATGGATTGTCTTATACATTTGTCTTATATAATGTGATACAAAAATGTCATAAAATTAAGTATCGAATTCATTCATACATACACACACAAAATTCTTTTTTCTCAGTAGTTCTAGTTAGTTGCTGATACATTTGACACCTAACCAATGTACTTGATAACTTGATTGTTGATTCATTCATGTATATACTTGATAACATAGTTGTAGTTAGTTGTTGATTCATTCATGCTGATACACTGGACACTTAGTTGTAGTTAGTTGCTGATTCATTCATGTCTCTAATTGATAACTTAATTCTTATTTATTGTGATACATTTGTAAATACACTTTATTTCAGCTTACATACATCTTTTTTCACAACCTTATTATATCAGATTCATTATTATCAACTACAAAATGAAACATTATATAAAAAATGTATCTAAAACATATTAAGTGGTACTATATTCACAAACATAATGTCTGGTCTATTATTATCATTTATAGAATAATACATTATATTAAAAAATGTGTATGAAACATAATGTGTGGTTGAAATGAACACGAGGTTGAAAAGATTAACATGTCAATTTATTGTATCAGAATTTCATCATCTAATAGTAAATTGTATTATATATAAATGTAATAGTGGAAAATCCAAAAACTGAAAATATCTAACCTCAAAATAATGCATCTTAAACATAACAGTAATCCCAAAAAAGATTTTGTCAATCTTCTTTCGGAAAGAAAGTACAAGTTCTTCGATTGTGACCTTCTTGTCCACAACGTCCACTACATTTTGTGTTTGTGCTTATCTTGTCATCTGGATTTTTTCCCTTCTTTTCCTTGGTCGTCCAGGCATTCTTTTGTACCTAGGTGGAAAGACAATTTCTTCCAAAACAAAAAAAGTTTAATATACATGCTAAAGTGAATTATAGATACATTAAAAAAATATATTCTGTTCCACACTGATACTTTAAAAAAAAAAGAAATTTATATACTGATACATTAAAAAAAGAAATTCACAATACGTTATAGTAACAACACTCTGACTCACAGTTATAAAAACCCATTACATAGGACCCTTTCGAGTTAGTTTCTCAAATGGTTATTCAATTAATAATTGTTATCTCAAAAAGTAGCTTGGTTTTATTGAGTAACAAAAAATTTACTTAACGAATGGTAATTATCTCAAAAAATCACTCAATTAATTAATAGAGTACTTATTTACTTTTTAAAAAATTTTGATGTAATAAATATAAACAAATTAAAAAGCACTGATCCGACCCGAATCCATATAAAAAAAATTAAAATATTAAAGAAACAAAACTCATATGGAATGACTTCTAGCGGTGGAGGACAAACTTTTATTATCATATATATTATACAGAGACACTGTGATTTTCCAGCGAAGATGGGTCGAATGAACCTTCTTTTGCCCCTCCGGCTCGGGGCCTAACTAATACATAAGTCCAACAATAACAACAACATACCTAATGTAATTTCATAAAATGGAGTTTGTAGATGGTAGAGTATATATGAGTCATGCTTAAGGGAAGATGCAAACACTATTAGTCCTGATTCTAAAGGAGGGGTGAAAAAAATGGAGGGTAGAACGTACCCCTACCTCATAGAGATAGAGATATTTTTTGATAGACCTTTAATTAGTTCAAGTAAAACATCTCAAAGAAGCTCGGCACGAAAAACAGAACAAAGCACACAAAACAAGAAATCAACAACAACAAACTAGCGTTATCCCTAACACAAGAAAATGAAACACAAATAGTAATTACAATCGACTAACAAGAAACTACAAGAATAATGTTAATATAATTCGCGACTTTCAAATCCTACTATCTAAATTCATGTCCTCGATAAATTCAAGATTAATCATGTCATGTCTAATCACCTTCCCATAATTTTATAAAACTTGATTTTATTTTATTCCAACAATTCCTCGAAGTTGGACATTTGTTTGATTGTTAAAGCAAAGTTGAAGGGAAAATATTGTTTTGCTTCTCCAATTTTACTTTATAGAAATCAAACAGTTTTCCAAATTTTGAATAATTAATATTCTCCCTCCATAACCTATGGAATGTCTGCCTCCCGTAGTCTCCTATTACCATTATCAATTTTTTATTCCTGAGAACAAAATACCACTAGATCTACAGTTCACTTTTCTATTTCTTAATAAAAGTTAAAGTCTTTTTACTGAATGAACTTGTATCCCAAAATGGTTATTACTCCAATGTTTAAATCTATATGTGGAGTTCGGAGTCAAAAGAGAAAAAAAATTGAGCAAAAAATTTTCAAAAGGGCAACAAAAAATAAGTATCAAATCAAAAGGATAACATTTGAACGGAAGGCGGACGCTGTGTGAAATCATATGTAAGAAGGCGCAGCTCGCCTTACAGTTAAAAAAAAGGTTTAGTAATAGTAGTCTAAGTTGAAAAACCTTTAACTAGAGGAATAATGACTCAAAAGCTTCTAAAGAAAAAATAATCTCAACTGTTAAACGTGATTAAGCCATGGGGATTATTCAATGATCCAGAGATGAAGAGACAAAAGAGAATAGCTAAGTACAAAATTTACACTATTGAAGGAAAGGTCAAAACTTCAATTAGGAATGGACTAAGGTGGTTCAAAAATAACTGCTCTGAAATCATCCATGGATATTGATGAAAAAATTATCCTTTCCGACTCTACTAACACGAGATGCTTTGTGCATCAGAGTATTATGTCCGGTCTCTTCTTTGTCAAAATGATCTGTTTGAGGAAGGTGGAAAACATAGAGGTGGCAGGTCTAATTTCATATAGTACTTAGGATTTTTTTTTTCAAATCGAAATTATAATTTGTTCGCATGTCATTTAATCATGTTTAACAATTGAGATTTATTTTTCCTTTGAAGCTTTTAAGTCATTATTCCTCTAGTTAATGGTTTGCCAACTTAGACTACTATTACTAAACCTTTTTTTTAATTGTAAGGCGGTACCTTACAAGGCGCAGCCAGACATGCGCCTTGTTCCTACATACGATTTCACGACGTCCGCCTTTCGTCCAAATGTTGCCCTTTTGGTTTGATCCTTATTTTTTGTTGCCCTTTTGAAAATTTTGCTCAATTTTTTGGCCCTTTTGGCTCCGAACTCTACATATGTATTGGTGTGTGTGAGAGTAGGCGGCCTAAACGAAGCCCCTCTGATCTAGGGATGGCAATGGGGCGGTGCAGGGCGGATTGAGCTTAACCCGCAATTTTTTTTACCCGCCCCGCATAACAAATTTTTTCATTTTCAACCCGCCCCACCTCGCCCCGCATAAACCCGCCCCTCATAAACTTGCACCGCATAATTTTTTGTATATTTTCTTTTTCTAGTTAAGTTTGACACTAAAAATAAAATTCATAAAAATAAATTCATTTTTTCATTTGTATTAATTTAATAGATAATAACTTTAAATTTTGTATTTTAGATGTCAATTGGAAACATGTAAGAAATTGTATTATTTTTTATTGAACCATTTTCATTTACTATCTTGAATATTTTGGTAGCTTTAAAGAAATGATCTTAATAAAAAATGTTCTATCACTCTTATAACATGTAAAAAGTTAAAATTAAGTTTGAACCCGCATAAAATCACATATACCCGCCCCGCCCCGCATAGCCTTAAACCCACCCTGCCCCGCATCCGCCCCGCTCCATTGCCATCCCTACTCTGATCTAGTTTTATAATGAAGGGAAATAGTTCAAAAATGCTAACTTCATTAATTATTAAATCTGCGAATTTATTGTGACACTTCTATCTTCCGGTACGTTAATAGTGTGATCCAATTCCATCTCTACCGCTACTTAGTTGGACCAACAGGATGTTGATGCAGTGGATGGGGTTGCTCCTCCCTTAATCAGAGGTCTCGGTTTGAGTCTTGAGTACGGAAAAATCCTTAGCAAGGAGCGCTTCTCCCCGAATGGGTCTTATGCGGCGCGAATCTGAAATAATCGGGCTCAAATGCGGGTACCAGACAACGGGTGAAAAACCAAAAAGTATGCCTATAATTCACACGGAGTCTAACGTGGCATAATGTGAAGACTAATTGGAGTGTAGTTATGAACTACGCAAGCACTTATGGGTGTAACTAAGTGGTCAATGAATTGAGTTGAGAATTATAAATTCTCAAGTTCAAATTCCAATCGAGATAAAATACTACGTAAATTTTTTCTCATCTGTCCTAAACTTGGTGGACATAATTACCTAATACTTTTAGCTAGTGGAGAGAGGTAAGTATCATGTAGAATTAGTCGTAATGCGTGCAAGTTTGTATGGGCACACCACAATTATTAAAAAAATGAACCTATATATAGAGAGAGAGAGAGAGAGAAACATAAAAGGAGGACATAGGCCTTAATTACCTCCTATAGCAAAATACAGTAGAGCACCATAAGTTAGTGCTTAGCAATTGGTGAGATCTAAGTTAGAGAGACCTAAGATACATCATATAGCTAGGATGATTCCCACTCGAAAAGGGAGGCTCATCTACTGTAACATTTTTTTTTTTTTAGTGGCAATAAATATGCACATTAATAAAGAGTGTTAAAGTCTTTAGACATTAGTTAATTATCATAGGATCCAATGTCGCTATAGACTTTAGAGACATTTAGAAAGAGTATTTAAATGTAACTGTCACTTGTAATTGCTTCTAAAAAAACATGTTTAGCGACAATTAAACCATTACATTGAATTAATTGCCCTAATAATCATTTTTGGTGCAATGATCCTTGACAAAAACTATATACTCATAATTCATCCTTTAGGGAACTAGAAAATTAGCGGGGTGATAGATAGAAAGACTAGGGGTTGGCATGGCATGGTATATACCGAATTACCATACCATACCGAAATTTTTAATACCGTGGTTTTGATATTATGGTATTTGGTGTGGTATATGGTATATATTTTAATTTTTTTGGGTATTTGGTACGGTATTTGATATTTAGAAATAACACACCGAAATATCGAATATCATACCGAAATATATAATTACATATATAACATATATACATTATTAAAATACTAACAAATATGCAACCTCGTATAAGTATAAAGTATAAACTAAATGTTCAGAAGTTGAAACTTTGACTACTCTATTTTGATTGAAATGTAATTGATTAACAAGGGGAGTTGTTTGTACTTTATTTTGAATATATATTTCTACATGTGTAATGTGTTAGTATTATACAATTGATACCTTTTTTTTTACTTGTCGAAATCATAATACTCTATTATACGAGTATATATTAGTCGAAGTTGAACCAATTATGGTTACCGATTTACCATACCGTAGAATACCGAAACCAAACTTCAATATATCGAACCATACCGAATTAAATTGGTATGGTAATGGTATAATATTTTAAAAATCGAATACCAAAATTATGGTATCGAAACTTTCAAATACCGTACCGTACCATAGCACGCCCACCCCTAAGAAAGACTGTTGACAAAACTATGAAGACAGTTCTTCACTGTGGCTTTAACCCAAAAATGAGGAAAAGCCTCCAGTAGTTGCTAGCAAAAGAAAAGAAAAGTCACAAGGCTATGATGGATTGGAGCCTTGACTTCTTGAGTTGCCATTACCTGGAAAGGTTCAAAACAGGATCACATATATTAAGGACATATTTAATCCAATTTAATTACTAATTACATGAATTATGCAATAACTAAGAGTAATAATTATAGTAATTTGTCTCATCAATTTAAGAAAACAAATAGCTAGAGCTCATTCTATGCCACTTTTAAGCAACTTCAAATGTCATTTTTATATAACATATTGCACATGGAATCTTTCCTAGAGTAATAAGTGGTATGATCCTCTGAATTTGGTCAATATTTTGTACTTGAGATTTAGTGAGACCATTGATCATATAGTATGAAAAGCTAGAGTACTTTGTACCATCCATTTCGGTGTGATTGAATTCTATTCAATAGCCCAAGGACTTTCTTTTCTTGCGAGCAGGAAGCACACTAGTAGCGTGTGTTGAGTAATTCTACTGTGTTTTTTTACATTTGACTGGGTGGACAGTTGACCGGAAGATAACTTCGATTCACCCGCCCAGCTATATATATTAATATAAATGTGTTGTATTCAGTACCTGTCCTATATTATTCAAATGCGCTTCCTCTATGTATTATTATATTAATAATTGATCTTCCAACTTGATTCTTTATTAATCTATCCATTTTAATATCACTAGCCATCCGAAATCTTCCAACTTGATTCAAATAAGCTTAAGCATTGACATAGAGAATAGAGGCAAACATAAGGAAAAGAACCTTAATTACACCTCAACCTCACTATACTTTCTCCCCTACAAATCATCTCGATGTGTTTTTAATTACTTACTCTGTTTAAAAAAGAATAATCTTTTTTTTTTTAGTCCGTTTAAAAAAGAATGATCTCTTTTTCTTTTTTGGTAACATTTTAATTTCAGCTTTCCACTTGACATGTTTAAGACCACAAGATTAAATGACAATTTTATAAATTTGACATAATTTTAATTTAAGACCACAAGATTCAAAAGTTTTCTTTATTTTCTTAAACTCGGTGCCAAATCAAACTAGGCCACTCTTTTTGAAACGGAGGGAGTACTACTTTCTCCCCCCACAAATCATCTAGATGTGTTTTTGATTACTACGTGCTGATCATTAATAACTAGGTATTACCCATTTATGGATAATTGAGAGGTTAGGCCACGGACGAGTAACGTGAATGAAGTCTTTACGCAGTTTCAACAATCCAGATGGATTTATTGCGTATCCAACTGTAAGTGCATACTTTCATGACGCCTATTAAATGTCCATCTCTGCATAAATTTGAATATAATACTTACTACACAAGATCGTGTATATGAATTGTGATTGAAGAAAACAATTACTCCTAACAAGTGCGTATTTCATGCCTCTTTTAAGTTTTGAGGGTCTCAGATTTGCCAACAATTATACGTGGATTGCCGCTTTCTCCCAATATTCTTTGCGTAGCTCCAGGCGCAGTCAACTAAATCAAAACTTTACCCACAAAAGAAGAAGCATTCAATTTATATATTTGACCCTTATATTAAATTACGCCATTTACTAATATTCCTTCCTCTTCATTTTAGTTATCGTGCTTAACTAAAAATAAATGATCCATAATATTTATTTAGAAATCGAATTGTTCCAATTCATATTACTTTCCTTTTTAGTTTATTTAGAAAAGAATGATTCTTTCCTAATTTGGTAACTCTTTGATTTGTACATTCCACTTGGCATTTTTAAAATTACTAGATTAAAGGATATATCAGTATATATATTCTTAATTTCACATCACAAGATTCAAAAGTTTTTTTATTTTCTTGAACTCCCAGCAAAGTTAAATGGAGAGAGTAATGAATTATTATTTTACACCTTTACCCGTACTTAATAAATGTAAAGAGTGCTTAATATGATGACAAAAAAATGTAAAATAGGCTAGAAGCCCGTTTGGATTGACTTAAAAAAAGTCGTTTTAAGTCAAAAATAAAAAGTAGAACCTAAATGATTTTTAAGTCAAAAAATAAAAAATAGGAAGACCTACTTTTGGTTTCTGACTTACTTTGAGTCATTTTGACTTATATTTGTCAAACACTTTTAGAAATCAAAAACTGATTAAAAAGTATGCTTGATTAACTTTTAAGTCAATCCAAACGGCCTCGAAGTAGTATTATATATTTGTAGATCCAAGAGGGAAAAAAATGTGAAGACAGAAAGAAACCTAAAAACAACATCAAGTTATCCGGCGCTGCAGCAAGAAAAATTCTCGTTTTCCAATGGCAAATAAGCTCAGGTAATTCCTATATTCAGTTTCAATTGCTTTTCACTACCAGCAAGACGTACATACATAAAAATTTGAAATGCTACGTCGGATCAACGCATAAAAGAAAGCAAATAAAACTTTTGAATTTTGGCATTTTTGTGGCATCAGGTTAGAGGGTAAAGTAGCTGTAATAACAGGTGGTGCAAGTGGCATTGGTGAAGCAGCTGCGAGATTGTTCGTTGAACATGGGGCCCGCGTTGTGATCGCCGACGTTCAGGATGAACTTGGTCGCCAAGTCGTGTCCTCCATCGGAAAAGACAAGGTCTGCTACCAACACTGCGACGTCTCCGATGAGAAACAAGTCGAGGAAACTGTCGCCTACGCTGTCCAAAAATACGGTACTCTCGACATCATGTTCAGCAACGCCGGTATCCTCAACCCTTTCGAGAGCATTCTCGAAATGGATATGACTGTGTTTGACAGGACAATGGCTGTTAATACGCGGGGAGCCGCGTTAGCCGTGAAGCACGCGGCTAGAGTCATGGTAGCTAATAAAATCCGCGGCTCCATTATATGTACGGCTAGCGTAGAGTCTATCCTAGCTGGTGCAGCTCCGTTAGCCTACATTGCGTCGAAGCACGCTATCCATGGCGTGATGAAAGCCGCGGCGCGTGAACTGGGGCAACATGGAATTAGGGTGAATTGTGTATCGCCTTTTGGCATAGCAACGCCGATGGTGTGCAAATCGTTTGGAGCTGATTCCGCCACTATTGAAGCTGCAATATGTGGAAATGCTAACTTGAAAGGTGTTTCGCTAAGCACGAAGCATATAGCAGAAGCAGCGCTTTTCTTGGCGTCGGATGAATCGGCTTACATTAGTGCTCAGAATTTAGCTGTCGATGGTGGACTTAGTTCTATGATGAAGATAAATGTAAACTAAATCGTGCAGTACATTGTTTTGTTTCAATAAATGCTAACAGCCTGTTTATGCCCGGTTAGTTTAAATATAATATTTATGTAATAACTGATTTTGGTGTGATTGTACGTCACCGTAATATTTTTGTTTAATTTCATATAATTTAAAAATATTTTAAATCATTTTCCATAAATAGAATAATCCTTTTATGAAGTTGTTACAATATATAATGCTATTTTTTATGATTTTTATTTTTTTAATACATCCACTAATTAAATAATCCTTTTATGAAGTTGTTACTGTTGACATCCCTTAATAAGGGCACAACGTCGCGGTGACTCAAAAAATAGCAACTAGTTCAAATTTAAAAAAAAAAAAGGGAAAGGGTTTAAAAGGGAAGGGGTTTAAAGGGAGTCGCCACTTAATTTTAGCAAAATTAGGAAAACCAATTAATAAAAAATATCTACGAAACCAATAGATTCTAGGTAAGGGTTCAAGTTATTCCAAAGGAAAGGTATTAGGCATCTTTCAGAATCCACAATTGTGGGTCCCGACTGAATTCATTTTTTCAAATTGAGGAGGAGATAACACAATATACAAGTATAATGAATATGAAATATAAATAAATAATAAAGTAAAGCAATAATATAAGAAACGGCCTAAGTTTACTTAACATCAATAATATATACAATAATGAAATAAAAAATATAATTCAAACTTCATTTGAATAGCTTTCTTGGAAAGCAACTCCGGGTACCTGTAAAGACACTTGATAAAAGTGTTAGTAACAAATAAATATGAATAAAAAATGAATTAATCTAATAATAACTTGAAAAATAAAAATTCATCTTATAGACATAGGAGGCCTTGGAAATCGACGATAATTTCTTCATCGGCCAATTTTAACATACAAAAATATAAGCTTAACTAAAATTCCGTCTTTTAACATTGGGGAGGCCTCTAAATCGACGGAGATATTTTTTCGTTGGCCAATTCAATGTAAAATATAAACAAACATGAAGACATAATCAACGGAAGAAACGATATTGATAATAATTCAGAGCAATACTAATCAGTAGGTAACAACCTAACAAATAATGAAAAATCAAAACAAAGCTAATTTATTTAATAGTCAAAACAGAGACAAAATAAGTGAAGTTGAACCCATGAGAAATATAACCAAACAAAAATTAAAATACATAAAGACTACCAAATTAACTTAACAAAAAACTCAAACAAAATTTAGAAAGAAAATAAAAAATGAGCAGAAACTGAATAATGAATTGTTTTAAAAATCTAGCATAATTACATGTAAAAAAAAAAATAGAAATAGCAATATAAAAGAGATAAACCATTCCAAACAACCAACTATTCAGGAGATAAAAATAATAATAAATAAACTATTAAGGAGAGGTCACTGGAAAATACAAGACATAATCACTAAAATAAAAGGAAACCTTAATATTAATCAAAACATAGACAAAATAGTAACCAAATGGAGCAATAAGCGACAATTGAAAGTAAGATGCAAAATGCTCATACGCCGGAGTGGTTTGACCGGAGTTTCGTCGGATAAATAATGCTTGGTCGAGCTCTTGAAGTTCGCCGGAGCTACAGGTTTGGGTTGGAGGTCGCGAGTGCTTCAGAGTTGGGGCTCGAACTCCTGCAAAACAAAGAAATAGTGAAGGGGAAGAGGAAAATGGAACTGATGGGTCTTGTTTGCTATTGTTTTTGGTCTCCGTTTGGGTCTGTTGGTGGTTGACTTGGAAGCTGTTTCTGGTTAGAGAAGAGGGAGGTCTGTGCGTGAGGGAGAAAGGAGAAGCAGTGAGGTTCGGCTTGGGTGAAAGCTCCGGCGGTGAGATGGTGGTTTTTTTTTCCGGCGGTTTGGAGTGATTTCTGGTTGATTTTGGTGGTGTTTGGAGGTGATGGGCTGGTGGGTTTTAGTCTCCTTGAGTTGCTGTTGTGGCAGCTTGGTGGATGGTTGATTATTGTGTTGTCGGAGCTTGCCGAAAAGTGAAGAAAAGTGGGAGTTTTGGTTGCCGGAAAAGGAAGGAAAAAAAATGGAACAATGGGGTCTTTGGGTGGTGGACTTCACCGGATTTCGGCGGAGCTTCGATGAGCTTGTAACTAGAAAAATATGAACACTTAAAGAATTTATTAAACATTAAAAATCTGAAAATTACCCCTAAAATCTTATCCACCACCTCCTAATTTAATGACCAAGCTATTACTTAAATAGAAAATTGAAAACCACCAATAGTATAAAATCATTATCTTAAAACTGTGGGTCAAAACCACCGGTTAATAAAATATATGTGTATGAAATCTTATCCATATTTGGATGAATTTTTTAGACTTCGCAAAAATATCAAAATGAATATTAACAAACGTAACGAATAAAATAAATATTAAAAAAAATGTAACGAACATATCCAATGGCATGTAAAAAATGCAATTTAACAAAAATAATGATTTAATTAAACTGAACAAATATTTGAACATATTCAATCGGTTGTGACAAAAATAAGGTAATCAAAATTAACTGATAAAAATCCTAATATTTTGAGAAATAAAGATAATTATCAACAAATTGTATTAAAATTGCAAAATATGTATTTTGAACAATTAATGAATAAAATACTTTAAAATATCAACTTTAAAAAATATCAGACCAAAATTTGGTGTCAACAGTTACAAAATCTAATGCTATTTTGTATGATTTTTATATTTTTTAATACATCCACTAAATACATGGGTAGGTATGGGAGTGCGTGTATATATCTATTTATATAATATCGAAACGTTATATATACGTGTGGTCTTTCAACTGAATACTATTTTGGTCATGGTATATTTACATAAGAATCCCATCTTATATATTCATGTGTATTGTTTATACAATATTTATATACTTCAACAGTTCATCTTTCTTACCCTAGCTAATTTTTTTCTATCACAATCAACTTAAATTTCTTCTAATAATTCTAAATTTTAAATTTGAGTTCCTTTTAATATTTTAAGTCTTCTGGTATATTATTTATTCAAATAAAGTTTTACATTTGCGGTAGATCAAAATTTAAACCGACTAAAATCTCTTTCATCAATTTAATAGTGCCTACGGTTAAAGCTAGAATTATTTGTAAATGGCCAGGAAGGTGGAAACATGAGCACATCATAAAAAGGGGTAAGGAATGACCGAATGTACTTCGCTAGAAAAAAGAAAAAGGAGCGAATGACCATTTTGTATAGTATACATTGTACAAAGAATTTTGACTCAATAAACATTTTGTTTAATTTTTCCATCTAAGAAATACTTATCATTTCCGTTTATATGGACTAATAAGTAATAAATGAGCAAGTTATTGACCCATCTAAAAGCTATTTGGACTAAAATATATAGCTAAAAAGTGGATCAAAACTTAATTCGTCCAAGTATCAATTGAGTTTTCAAATTGCAAGTGAAGTACATTTCGCACTTTCTTGCTCGCCTTCTTTGATCTATTCTTTCTTATTCTTCTTTATTTCTTCGATGTTTTCCTCCTTCTCCTTCTCCTTCTCCTCCTCCTCCTCTCCATCTTCCACGTTCAAAGCTCAAATTTTAAAATTGACATGCTGCAAAAGTGAATCATTTTGCATGAATAATAGAAGAAAAAACTCAAAATATTGAGAGGAATATTTGGGATTGTTTTAGGTGAGATTTAATTTGGTTGAAATTGATTAATTTGCAATGTATACTTTGTTGTATCAAAATATATATATATATATACATCTCTGATATATAGTTATACATAATCTATACATGGATATATACCATTTTATACAAAAATGGATTCAGTATTATATATACATATCAATACATTACATAAACATATGCCCATTTTGCTGAGAATAATTTTTGTTTCTTGTACATTTATCACTAATTTTGGCCTATTTTTATATAAATAAAAACTTGTCTATATTTGATGCAAAAAACTACTTTATTATATATTTATGAAATTACCCGTCTAAATTATCTGTAAATATTATGGAATGACTACTATCACGGTAGAGATATGATTTTTATCAAGGATATTTATCATATATGCAAGAGAAGGGTCAAGTCTATTAAGACTCGTTCATGCATAAAGAAAGAACAAAAGAGTGATAAACTCATAAAGTAGACTAAAGCACTTTGAAACTCAACTCATACATAAACATATATATTAGTCATACTGATTTCAATAAATTGTTTGAGTTAAATCTTTTTGTGTTCAATCAATTTATTGTTCCAACATAAACTATGCTTGAGAAACTTATGAACGATGTGAATGTAACGAGGCATATTTTGCGGAATTAAACTAGAACCAAGAGGAGCGCTCTTTTAAGTGAAACTTTTGTTACTTGAACTTTGTCAAAAATATTGATGCACTAGCATTAAATCCTCAAAAAATTACATTATTTTTAAAGAATTTGACACATAGTCAGTGATGTTTTTTGAAGAGTTGGAACAATAATATAGAATTAAACTCAAGAATGATGAAGAAGAGGCATTATTAAGCCCAAAAGTTGAACAAGAGTTACAAAAACACTCAGAATAATGACTCGATACAGGAGAACTTGTCGAAATAGAAAAAAAAACAAGAGAACGAAAGAAGAATAAGAAACCAAAAATTACATCAACCAATAGATGGGATGTTGTGAAATGTGTTTCATCTTTATTATTTGGTGTACGTTAGTCTCTTAATTGCATGCTGAAGAAGGGAATGTCAAGCCCAAAGATGGAAATTTCTCGTGGGTTATGTCATCAATTAATTTTGCCATATCCTCCGTCAAATAGTTTTTCCAATCACCAATTTCTCCTTTACGAAAAAATACAGTATTACTAACTTGTAGAGTAGTTTGTGGTCGATGTACCCCACTCTTATTCACCTCTAAATGACTCAATTTTTCGAAATTACAACGTGCCACAATTTGTTGAGGCATACCTAGCTGTTATTCCTCTTTAGAGAAGGGTTTGTCCAACTTTTTCACATAACCCAATGTGTCCTCCTTCAAATTTTCGTACTTGAAGAAGAACACTCTCTCGGGTTTCTCAAGTACACTTGCTTTCCAATATCCCAACATGTGATCCCAGTAAGGTCCATATCCAGATTTTCCTTGGCAAAACCATTTAAATGCTTGATCGATTGTAACTAGGGGTACTCCAAATTTTTTAGCTTCGATCTTTTGTGTGAAATGCCACCCAGAAACAAATGTATCTTTGGGTTCTCTACATATGTAAATGATCTTGCAATTATCTGCTTCTTATATAGATTTGGGTAAGATGTTGTAAGGAAGATGTGTGGCTAATAATGGCAACTCCGTGTCAATGTCAAGAAGGGTATGCAATCTTACTGAGTAAAGGGTGGGTCATAATGGAAAAGGTTAATGCTTTAAGCCAAGTGGTCCCTGTTTTTGGAGCACTACAAATGAAAATATCAAAAGGTTGAGCCTTGAAGTTTTGTTGCATACATAAAGCTGCTTCTAAGTAGGCTGAATAGTAACAAATGCCTTCATATTCGCAGAAATTATAAATTGGATGATGAGGCATTCGTTTGGGAAGAGTTGATATCATCTCTTTGTATTTTTTGTGCATTTCATTGAAATTTTCTGATCCATAATTCCTAGATAAGCGGCTAGCTTTGGAAGGGAAATTAGAGCAACTCATTTTTTGGAGAGTACCAAAGTGATAAAAAATAGGAGACAACTTGTCTATTGATATAGAGGAGTGAGGAAAATTAATAACTTCTTTACTCATTCAAGGAAATTACATAAATGTCCTTGTCTATAAATTGGCACGTCCATAAACAATGCCCTGCTTCTAAACTTTTCTATATATATAAGTAAGGGAAAATGGTCAAAAATACCTCTCAACGTTTGTTTTATTGGTTGACTAAGCCTCCGTCGTTAAAATTAAGTTATTTTTATCCTTGCCGTCTACAAACTTGTCACCTGTACCCCTCAATTGGATGGAAAATCCCAAATCAACAAAAATAACCCAATTAACTTAAATTAACCAATTTTAACCCGATCCGACCCACAGGAGCCTCACGTGACAATTCCACCCCAGTAACCATCTCCGGCGAGGCCTCGAGTCTAACAAAACTCTCCGGAGACTGCTCAACTCCTCTGTTAAACTCGTCTAAACAATTAACAGTGATCACACTCTCTGTTTCCTCAGTCACCGACCCATTATCCTCAGCCGTATTTCCTATACAACTCTTCTTTCTCACTTCAATTTCAATATGATTCTCCGCTTTCAACCTTGCCAATCCAAAATCACTGATCTTCGCATTGAAATTATCATCCAATAGAATATTAATAGGCTTGATATCGCCATGAATCGCTGGTGAGTCACAGAAGTGGTGTAAGTACTCTAACCCTTTAGCTATATCAAGAGCAATCGATAACCTCTTTTTCCAATCCTTCAATTCACTACACTTGCGATGCAAAAGATAGTCTTGTAAGCTTCTATTAGCCAAAAGCTCGTAAACTAGTAACATACGACGACCTCTTTTGTCATAAGAGAAACCGATAGTGGAAACAATGTATTTCGAATCAATTTTCCCAGCGAAAAAAGAGCTCGTTTTGGAATTCACTCTCACCTTGCAAGGACCCAGCGGCCATAACTTTAACGGCAACCGAGACATTGGAATTGGTACTTGGGCTTTTGATAGTTCCTCTGTAAGGAGAGATGCAACATCAGCTATTCCTCCGGCTAGAGGTGGCAATAGATTGTGGCTCTGACGGTGAACAGGCGGTGACAACAACAGTGGTGGCGGTAGTGAACGGAGTTCACGAGATGGCATGATTGAAATTGAAAAAAATTATAGAAATGAAGAATTTTTGCAGTGAAAAATCCACATAAGTTTTTTTCTTTTGGATCAGAGATTTTGTTTTTGTTGTACAAATTTGAGGTTTTGAAGTGGGTTATATGATTGGGTGGGTCGAATCGGGTTTAAATTGATTAATTTAAGTAAATTGGGTTATTTTTGTTGATTTGGGATTTTCCATCCAATTGAGGGGTACAGGTGACAAGTTTGTAGACGGCAGGGGTAAAAATAACTTAATTTTCACGGCGGGGGCTTAGTCAACCAATAAAACAAAGTTGAGGTGTATTTTTGACCCTTTTCCCTATAAGTAACAACATCATAAGACCAAATCTCCAAATTATTTTCATATATATTTCTATTAGAGAAAATTAAGTAGAATAAGCATTAACTACATCTTCTTTTATTACCGGACCACTCTACTCATCACCAAAATGTACTCCATCCATCTCTATTTTACCGTTAAAGCTGTAATTTCGAATGTACTCTTCTGAGATCAAGAACATAAAATAGGTTGAAGGATAAATACAATTTTTTTTTATGTAAAAGGGTAAATACAACCCCAACTTTAACTCTAAAAATATCAAATAAAATAAATAATATTTTATTTTATGACAAAACCCCTTGCTGAGATTCCCAGCTAGATATCTCAAACTCAAAACATTTTTGAAATAATTGAATAAGACATATAGAAAAAGTTAAAAGGACCCAGTAATTAATCTTTTTTAAATAGTCACGATTTTATTGCCCCCTTAGAAGAAGAGCTGCAAAGGGGGGCTATGCCTGACCATTTGCTACAAGGGACCCACTACTTAAAAGTTTATTTTTTCCTCACTTGGTGTCAGAAATCTATATTGAAATTCGATTAAATTCAGATCGCGCACTGCAGGACTGGGTGTGACGTTGCCAACAAAATTTTTTCTATATCTAAAATTTGAACTTGAGACC
This sequence comes from Solanum appendiculatum, assembly GCA_018342035.1. Lineage (NCBI taxonomy): Eukaryota > Viridiplantae > Streptophyta > Magnoliopsida > Solanales > Solanaceae > Solanum > Solanum appendiculatum. The sequence continues at coordinate 87,352 of JAGDQO010000515.1, forward strand.
TCTGATTAAGGGTGAGACAATCTCATCATTGCACCACAACCCAGGTTAGTAAAAGCTATATATAGCTGTGTGAAAGGGCTAAAACTGGACCATTTTTCTTTATCTTTTTTTTTTTAAAGAAAGACCAATAAAAGGAACAAACATTAAATCAAAATAGGATAGTTCAAAGGTTGAGTGTAACGTAAGTAAATCTTACTTTTACCTTGTGAAAGATAGAGAAGTTCAAGTCGCATCTCTAAAGAAACAATACAGTAAAGTAAAGAACCATGGAGTCGATCATAGGGTAAGGTGTGGTGGAATTGATAAGATTTCTCTGTCATTAATTGAAAGTTTCGAATTCAAAGTTTTGAAAAAGAAACAATTATTGATACACAAGGCATTCTCCTTTAAAAACTCTACATGACGCGGATCTGAATTAGTCTTATTTCAGTTAACAAATACGAAGAAGTTATAACTTACAATTGAAACCTGATGTCATAAATTTGAATTCCAATGGACTCTTTATTGTTATAGCAAACCCCCGTTAACCAAATAAATAAACTTAAAAAATCACTTTTTTTCTTATAACAAAACATAGAAACTGATTTGTCTAAATCAAGATATATTCTTTACTGTAACAAAACATCTTTTCCACAAGACTAAAGTAAAACACTATTTTAGAACACTAGAAATAGTTCATTCTAAATGAAACAAACATAAGAAATATAAGAGTTATCAAATGTTTTTAATTTGAGCTTTGCATATTGATTAGTATTTGAGCCCGTTTGTAATGGCCGAAAAAAAAGTAAACTTTTTAAATAAAAAGTTAAATTTAAAATGACTTTTAAGTCCAAAAAAAAAGTGAAGAAATTCTTATTTTTTGTTCTTAACTTTTTTTTTTAAAAGTTATTTTTAACTTTATCACACTCCCAAAAGCTAAAAATAACTTAAAAAATAGATATGACAAACTTTTATGTCAATCCAAATAGGTTCTTTTGTCTTCTTTACTTGGTGAAAGTCCAGAGGTGAACCCTTCGGGGTGGCCCAGTGATTTGGGCTTGGGACTTCCATGTTGGATGTCTCAAGTTCGAAATCCCTTGCCAGTGAAAGCAAAGGGTTTGCCTTCTGGGTCGAGCTCGTCGCACCGGGCTTGCCTAGTGCGGATTACCTCTCCTATATAGTTTGCGAGCTATTGCATAGGAGCGGGGGTTTTACCATGTGCGCACCCAAAGGTAGCGGCTGCGGGTTTCCCTTGTCATAAAAAAAAAAAGTCGAAAGGTGAAAAAATAATTAAAATTAAAAATATAAAATATTCTAATTTGACAAGAAGTGAAAACACAGTTTATATTAGTACCACAACATTTGTACACAATGTGGTTCCTGTTTTTGGAGCACTACAAACGAAAACGTCACAAGATTGAGGCTTGAAGTTTTGTTGCATACATAGAGCTACTTCTAAATAGACTGAATAGTACCAAACGCCTTCATATTCGTAGAAATTATAAATTGGATGATGAGGAATTCGTTTGGGAAGAGTTGATATCCTCTTTGTATTTTTTGCGCATTTTATTGAAATTTTCTGATCCATAATTCCCAGATAAGCGGCTAACTTTGGAAGAGAAATTAAGAGGAACTCATTTTTTGGAGACTGCCAAAGTGATGATACTGATAATAAAAAAAGAAATAGGAGACGACTTCTTTATATATATATATATATATATATACTAGAGGGGCATAGCCTGTGCTTAGCACTGGCCCAACATGCATGTTTTCGATTTCTTTTTGTCACTGTAACAATACAACAGTACAAACAAACTAAATATGACGCTTACCTTGGTTAAAGTAACATTAGCAAAACAATTCTTGTGCTTGTCTACATCAATCATTCTTGTAGTTGCAATTCTAATTGAATGAAATAGAGAATTTTTTTACGTAGAAAGAAGTCTAAGAGATATACAATTGAGTTGCTTATTATAGCCTATCTTATCCATAGTTCGGAAAGTTCAAGTTTGCAATAGTTATACCATCCATATGCCAACCCTAACTCTTCACCTAGTTATATGCCATAAGCACAATCCAACTCATTCTTATGAGAAGAATGATTCAAGTAAAATCTGCAAAAAGAGAAGATCAAGTCAATTTACAAATGCCAGAAAAATGAACAAATGGCGGAGCCAGAAATTTCACAAAGGGTGTTTTGAAGATGAAAATCTAATGATTCCACGTCTCTGCATTTCTCTCAAATGAGTTGCTATACCTCTTCAAAAAAACTGATAAAGAGACGAATTCATGAGCAATGCACTCGAATACCAGTCCAAAAACAGCAGGATGCAATGAGACACACCTGCAACACTCCCTCCCGTGATGAATGCAATTTCTCTAGCCTCTGATTCTACCATTAACCTCCAGATGTCACCGCCTCAAGCACATATTTTCACCGGATGACTGAGTCATCACACGAAAATTCAATATACTTTTGTACTGTAATCTGAAGATCCAAAAGTAAACTCCTACAGATGATTTCCATTTGCACTTGCTTTTCAAGCAAAAAAAAAAAAAACTCAAAAGCTGGTGTATTTGAAGAGTGATGTATTTGTTATTTGCTTAAGTAGGAGTTAGCAAAACCCAAATTTTATTTCTTTTATGCCAAAGTGAACATATGTCCACAAACAATTACTTGCAAGTGGCTGATGACAGGCCTGAGAGAAGGCCAAATCACTAGTCAGAACCTGTAACAATCACCTGACCAAGAATTCCCATAGCCTGCAATTAAGAAGACACAACAGATGTTAAGCAACCAAAGGCGTCACGTGTTATACGAGTTTTCTCACAGATAAACATAGTTCTGCATAGCAATGACACTAAATAGGAGATATCTAATTGGTTCCAGAAACTGAAAGTAGCACTACTCCTAACAATAAAGCAACTTCTGATCCTATAGTTAAGGATACTAAAAAGAGTTTTTTTCATCAGAAGTTTCTTCTTCTTTTTCCTTTGATTGTTTCAATAGAGGTTCAGTTACAAACAGGCCTTTATTATCCCAAACACCTTTGTAAAAGAAGTCTCTGTAAGCACATCATTCATTTTCAACTATCCAAATTGAACTACTGAAAAACCAAGATACAAGACCAGTGCCAGGGTAAGCAAGTACAAAAAGTAGATTGCAAGGCTATGGAGTTGAAACAGTCTGAAGCCAACGGAATATCAAACTACCTAATACAACAACATACCCAATAAAATCCCACAAACTAAGGTATAGGAAGGGTAGAGTGAACACAAACCTTACCCCTTACCCCTAACTTGTGGAGGCAGAGAGGTTATACATTCTTTAAATCTCTCAGGAAATAAAGTAACAAATCCAGAACATACTCATGTCATGGTAAGCATCCGGGAAAAGCTGCTTACCAATAATATAAAGAATCATGGTGCATATAGTGAATCTGTCGGTACCATTTTGAAATTAGCAGTAAACATTTAATCCATAACCCGTCACTGCCTGATAATACTATCATGAAATCCCATATTTACGTAAATCAACTCATCTGAGATACTGATATCTAGATTTAGAATTTTTCATCATCAAAATGTTTCTTTAGGCCCCTTTAAACAATCTTCTAACAAAAGATAACATCAACATCTGACTAATGGATATGGTGCAATAGATGATATTATTTGTGCTATCCTTGAATACCATCCTATTTAGTGCGAATCTAAATTAGTGAGATTCCAATATAAATGTACATTAGATTGAGTTACTCGCACTATTTTTGAATAGGGTCCTATCAGCGTGAATTTGAATTAGTCAAATTTCTATACAAATATTAAATGCGAATTAGTCGGACTTCATTATAGATGTGCAGTAGATCGATGGAGTTACTCACGCTATTCCTAAAAAGGGTCCTATCTAGCATGAATCTAAATTGGTCAGACTCCAATACAAATATTAAATATGGGATGAAATAAAAGAAAATCCATTCTTTTTCTATTTCTCACTCAAGGAGGGGGGTGGGGTGGGGTGGGGGGTAAAAGAGGGGGTAGTGGGTGATTAATTGTCCAAACCTGCTTTTTGGTGGAGAGAAGAACCTGATGCCCTCTTTTGATGTGTGAATGGGTGGTGCTCTTTTCTCATCAACTCTCTATATCTCTTCACTATTCTTCTTTCCTTTCAATCTTCTCTACTCGCATCTCCTCTCCTCTCCATCCATCCAGCAAAAGAACATATGAGGGACACAATACACAAGTTGCACAAGTCCTAGAACTTTAAAAATAGCCTTTTAATTAACTTTTCAGCTAAATGTTGCCAAAGTAAGTAAGATCCGCAAAGCACTTGTATTGTAAGTAAAAAGGCAGTCATGCAAAATCTAAGGTTACATCCAGTTAAGATTTTAAGTGACCAGACACAAATATTTTAGAACTAAAATGAATCTGATAATGGAGTTGTAAAATATATACTAATACTCCTAATCTCGCCCCCTCACATCTATCAGTTGGCATTAGTTATTTACCTTTCCCTCAATGTGCATTCCCAACAGATGCAACTTTGTCACCATCCCAAATCCCAACCTCTTCTTCAGCTTCGCGGCAAGAATCACACTCATGTCATCTGCAGAACGAAAATTCATTCCCAGCTCCAATACCTGCACTCAATATACCTTAGCAAATAAGCACAAATCGAGCAGAACCATACTGATGGAATAGAACAACTTTCTTAAGTCAGGATCACATACAAGGTGATCATCTCCAGTAGATTCACGAAGAACCCTCATTTCCGTGAACATAGGCGGGCTTCTTCCTAAGTAGAGAGACTGCACTGCAATGTCTTTCTGTAGGTTAACAGAAAAGCATCCTAGTAACTTATCTTGCAGAACAAATGAATCCTCATACTGAAGTTATGAAAATTACTGATTATGTTACAACGATTAACAACTAATGTATTTAACAAAGAAGCCAGCAATTAAGCCTAAAACACAACTATAATTCAAATCACATAACAGAGGGGAAAATCAAAACCAAAGCCCTTTTACATCTAAATGATAATTGATACATAAGTATCCCTACCACAGTCCAAGGTTTGTATTTTTGCATAAACCATGGAATGATAGGGAGGAGAATTTTCTGTGAAACGATATTCTCCATGCATACAGGCCAAATCTTTTCAAGTGCATGGTTTAACCACCTCACTGTTTCAGAATCAGAAAGCACCTGAGAAAAGCCCAAAAAAGGTATAAAAACAAAAAAAAATATTGACTCAACTACCATATCTATAGCAAGTGACTACCATTTTCATCAGTATTCAAATTTAAAAAAACTAATTTGCTAGGCATAATCTAACAACAACAACAACATCAACATACCGAGTGTAATGGGGAGGGTAGAGTGTACACAAACCTTATCCCTACCTTGTGCATGTAGAGAGGTGGTTTCCGATAGACCCTCGGGTCTAAGGAAGGCAAAAACACAGCATTTATGGAAACATACGCAGTAACAACAGCAGGATAGTAAGAAAGACAAGGCATTAGAGACAACAAGTAGTAATAGAAAACTAAAAATGAGAAATACAGAAATAATAAAATAATAAAAATACCAGAAATAATACTAATACTACTGGTAAGAAAAGCAAGACACGAAACTATTACTACTACCCTTCTACCGAATCCTCCACCCTCCCCTCCGGCCATGTCCTTGGTAAGCAGAAGGCTTGTCATGTCCTATCTGATCACTTCTCCACAAGTTCATTTTAATGACTTTTGTAAAGTAGTGTAAAGATGCTACTCGTGAGGCCTTGTTAACTATTCAATCTAATTTGGCATAAAGAATCATAGTGCAAAAGAAAATGAACATTCTGGAACCCTTCAACAATTTGTAAAGCTTGGAACTTTTAACAACTGCAAGAATACAGAATCTTCCATATTTCACTAATAAAGCCAAAATATCTCTCTGCAACTTTTTGAATCTTGGAATTTTTTATACTTTTTGCCCACCAATATTCTTCGTGGGCTTGTTAAATCAAACAATACAAGAAATACATAAAGATATCCCATTAAAAAGGGAAAAAACGTTACAAATTGTGCTACCAAATACTCACTCATCGTTGATTCGACTTTCTTTTTTCCTCAAACTACAGTTTCTTCTTTAATCTAGTTTCATACTGCTCATTAACCTTCAAAAAATCCAACAACAAAAGCCTAAATTAACATCATAAGACCATAAAATCTTGAAGAACAAAAAAAACAAAATCTTGTAATACATACCAGATAAAGATAGATTATGGAGATGAAATAAACCAAAGGGTGGCCATAATTGAAGGAATTAAGCAACCATAGTACAATTAACACAATGCCCACATGATGTAGCATTGTAACCTCCGTTATAGTTGCCATTTCTAAAATCTTCCAACCCTAGAAAAAAAAAACCCCTTTTTGATTCCTATTTACAGTCACTGATCAAAAATAAACACACCCATCACAAAATCTTGAAAAAAAAATCTCTTTGTTTCCTATTTAAAGTCATTGATCAAAAATAAACACACCCATCGTGAAATCTTGAAAAAGGAAACTTTTTTGATTCCTATTTAAAGTCACTGATCAAAAATAAACACACCCATCACCAAATCTTATAAAACACTCTTTTTTGATTCCTATTTACAGTCACTGATCAAAAATAAACACACCCATCATGAAATCTTGAAAAAGGAAACTTTTTTTATTCCTATTTAAAGTCACTGATCAAAAATAAACACACCCATCACCAAATCTTGAAAAAAAAAACTCTTTTTTGATACCTATTTACAGTCACTGATCAAAAATAAACACACCCATCATGAAATCTTGAAAAAAAAAATTGTTTCTATTTACAGTAACTGATCCAAAATAACGACACCCATTAGGCACCCACAAACCTTTTCACTTTCGAAAATATAAGTCTGGAGACAGATGTGGCGCAAATTACGTGCATTTGGGATGACTTTTATGAAAGATTGTGACTTTCCGAAGGGTTGTAATTTTTCAAAGGGTTGTGACCTTTCTGATAATGCACAATAAACATATGTTCACACTACCTTTGGAGGATTTCCTCTTATTTTTCAACAATGAAATAATGAGTTTTTAGACTTCTACTTCTACTACTAAATCTAGTATTCTAAGTGTATTTTACTGCAGTTGACTGGTTCGCTGACACCAACGTTTTGGGTATCAATACTCTGGTGAATAAGTCGTTCTACCCTGGGAGGATCTATTCCAGTTCAAACCTCGGATACTAGAGGGGAATAATTTCCTTAAGGGGACACTGTGCATTCAGTGGGCTCGATTTTCTTCTTTGAGAAAAATATTTTGTATATTGTTTTAATCTGTTTCTGATTCAATTTTCTCTACAAGTTTTAATTTTCTAGTTTTGAAAATACTCTTTAAACTTTGTTATTTCTTACCAAGTTCTTCAAAGTTTTTGTTCTAAGTATCTTAGGAATACAAGATCAACAACAAAAAATAATGTATAAAAGGGGTTTAAAGAGATATTTTTTTCATTTACGTATTTTATCTCGGAATTACTATAGCACCCAATGAGAGGAATAACTTATCCAGGTTCTAATTATTAATCCCGAGATAAGTTATCTTGGACTTGCTAACCAAACAACAAACTAAGCAGCACTATAATTTAATCTCAAAATTATTTGGTGTTATCCTTCACACAAAACAATCCCTTGGTATGACATTTTAATTTAGAGTCCGAAATAAAAAAGGTAACAAAATTAATTAAAAATTTCAAAAGGACAAACAAATTGAGGATGAAATCAAAAGGGGGACATTTGTATTAAGCCGTTAACAGCATTAAAATCATAGGATAAGGCATGAGCCTTACACAAGGCTCATGACAGCATGAATGCCAACAGTATGTTTAGAAGGTTGTTATGCTAACTATTGTATTATGCTTAGAGGTCTAAAAAATGAGCCCAAATATGGGTACTCACTCAATCCTTCCATAATTTTAAAGGCTGAACTCAAGATAACTTGAATTGGGTTCAATCTCAACTCATTCAAGTCTTAAATCATTTTAAGAGAATTCTCAATTGAGCCCAATTTAATCTCCAATTTCAACATGTTCTAAGTCTCTTTATTTGCATTGATGTAATGTATGTTTCTATATTGAAGGTATGAATTACTATCTATTTAATATTTTTTAGGATTTATTTATCCATTTGTAACTTCTTATATTACATTTTTTTGAGTTGAAATTCATATTGTGGTTATAAAACTTAAATAACAATATATTAAAATTATTGAAATTAAGTGGGTCGAATTGGATGGGTCAAGACCCAACCCATTTTAAAGCCCATTTGAGCCCAGAGTTAACTTGGGCCAATATCTTTTTCAACTCATTTTAATATATCCAATTTCAACCCAACCCAACCCATAATTTATGTTGTGTTATTAATTTGAAGAGTATGAAATTGGAGCATCCTTATCTTCTTAATCTCTAAAAATGTTCTCGTGTTCTTCCTGCGAATTCATTAAGTTTTAAGATATGAAATATTTTGAAGAGCAACATGCCTTATGTAATAAATAGTTAACAAAGACATTAACGGTTTATTGTAAGGTGTGTAGTTGGCCAAGGGGCGGACCAATATTGAACCTTTCAGGTGCTCGAACACCCATTAATTTTGTATCGAACTATATATATTTATATAAAAATTTGAAAGAATAGTATAAAACTAAATAGTGAGCACCCATGCAACAAATAGTTGATTGGTGCAATGGTTATTTGTCGGTGCTCAAAGTTGAATATTACATTTGTTGTGTCCAGTGTTTGATTCTCACTATGGGTACTTTTTAAAATTTTAAAGACCAACTCTTCTCTTCTTACTTATTTATATTTACTTTTCTCTTAGTTTGCCGATGGTTGTTTTTTCTCTTTCTCTGTTTCTCTTGCTACCCTTTTGCTAATTTTTCCTAAAAAAACTTTTTCATTATCCAAAATAATATTTATTTATTTTTTGTATTAATTATTTTTACTATTGGGTTTAAATATGATTTTTTTTTATTACAAGTCATAAGATTGTTTACTTATATTTTGTGATTAATAGCTAAGAAAGCACTCATAACCTTAAAATTCTGGATCCACCTCTGAATTAAACACACCTTAGTAAATGATTGATTCTCTCACCCTATTCCGCTCATATGCTGTATAACATTGATTCAATCATTCTTATGCAACACAAAAAATGAACTCGAGTTGGAATAACACTCAAAATAAACACACGGTACATGATAACTTTTTTTAAAAAAAAAAAAAAAACAAAACGCGAAAGAAGAAGGAAACCAGAAACTACATTAAACGATTGATGAAATGTGTTTCTTCCTTATTATTTGGTGTACGTTAATCTCTAAATTATTATATTGAAGAAGGGAACGTCAAGCCTGAAGATTGAAATTTCTCGAGCGTTATGTGATCAATGGATTTTGCCATATCCACTGTCAAATAATTCTTCCAATCGCCAATTTCTCCTTTTCGAAAAAATAGACTGTTACTTATTCCTGGAAAGATTACTTGTGTATATTCCTCACTCTTATTCACCTCTAAATTGCTCAAATTTTCGAAATTACAACGTGACACAATTTCTTGAGGCACACCTCGCTCTTGTTCCTCTTCAGAGAAGGATTTGTCCATGAAGTCGGCCAACTTCTTCACATAACCCAACGTGTCCTCCTTCAAATCTTCGTAGTTGAAGAAGAACACTCTCTCAGGTCTCTCAACACTTGCTTTCCAGTATCCCAACACATGATCCCAGTAAGGTCCATTTCCGGATTTTCCTTGGCAAAACCACTTAAATGCCTGATCGAGTGTAACTAGGGGCACTTTAGTACTTTTAGCTTCGATCTTATGTAGAAAATGCCACCAAGAAACAAATGTATCTTTGGGTTCTCTACATATGTAAATGATCTTGCAATTATCTGATTCTAAGATTGATTTGGGTAAGAGGGTGTAAGGAAGATGTGTGGCTAATAATGGCAACTCCGTGTCGACAATTTTAGGAGTGGGGAGAAAAGCAAATTCCAAGAAGGGTACGCAATCATGGGGTACCTTAGTGAGTAAAGGGTTATTTGTAAAATCGTCATGTCTAGTCATGATGGAAAAGGTTAAGTCTTTAAGCCAAGTGGTGCCTGTTTTTGGAGCACTACAAAGGAAAATATCAGAGGGTTGAGATTTGAAGTTTTCTTGTAAACATAAAGCTGATTCTAAGAAGGCTAAAGGGTACCAAAAGCCTTCATATTGGCAAGAATCAAAAATAGGATGGGAAGGCTCTCGTTTGGGAAGTGTTGATATTATCTCTTTGTTTTTTTTTTTATCATTTCCATGAAATTTTCTGATCCATAATTCTCAGATAAGCGGCTAGCTTTGGAAGGGAAATTAGAAGAGCTCATTTTTTTGAGTGTGAAAGTGATAATGATCAAAATAGGAGACAACTTCTCTATTATATAGAGTTAATTTTGGTAGCATATTGCATGTAAGTCCATTACTCATTCATGCTTGACTTTCATTTTTGGTCTCCTATTTATTTATTTATTTTTATTAAATTTTAGATTTTTATTTGTCAACTTTGATATTATACGTTTTTTAAGAAATGATAAATAAAGAAGTAATTTTATTATATCACTCTTATTAATTATAAGTCATTTAAATATTAAAAATAAATACTATCTTTTAATTTTTTAAATTGAATAAATAATATAGAATAATAAATAGAGTATTAGTAGACAAGTAGAAAGGTTGGAGGGAGTAACAATTTATAGCACTGTCACGCTCCATACTTTTTTTTATCAAATCAATTCGAATTAATTATTTTCTGCTCAACTGTAAGTAATGTTTGCCCGCAATTTCATGATTCCTATTTAATGTCCATCACTGTATTTTATTACTCTCTTCATTTTAAAATTTTAGTAAATTGTTCAAAGTGTAAGAATTTTTTTTTATATACTTTATTTACATTTTTTAGGTGATAATTTGAAGAGAATTAATTGTTCATATTTATGATTTTACTTTGAATTATTTATATTTTTAAGAATAGTTTGAGAATAACTAAAACGATAAAAGTGAAGAATGATGTTTAATTTATGTCATAAACTTTTTTTTTAATAGGTGTGAGTTGCCTTAACAATTCATTTATTTTGAGTTGAGAGAATATTTAAAAAAAATAGTTAAAAGGATATAAGTTAAAGTATAGTATTTTTAACTATTTTTTTTCAAATTTGAAAAAGAAATCTCAATAATTCTCTTAAATTTTAAATAATTAACTTTTTTTAAATTATGAAAAGAGAATTCCAAGAATCTACTGAATATGAATCAGAGGGAATAATACTTACTGTAGATTTATAAACCAGTTGCTCCTATTTTATTTCAAAACATATCGTAATTTATAATTTATCTAGCAAGTGCATATTTTTTTAAATTGATATTTCAGACCTTTTTTTTTTCAAGTTTCAATTAAAAATATGATCAAACGATTGGTAAAACTCTTAATAATGCAGGAAAAAACCCTAGTATATGCAATCTCTAATTTATTCTCGACTATTATTTATATTGAGGTGAAGTTTGATTTTTAAAGCAAAATCGAGGAATACAAATAATCTTCACACAATTAATTTTGAACATCTGTTATTGGATGCTACAAGTTTAACTTTTCTGTTTGCCTTAATATAGTGTGGATAGAATGGAGAGAAACAAATTCAAAATTTAAATTTAATTGATTTGTCGTTCAGAGTTTTAGTACTAAATTTTTTGCACTTTTAAATTTTTGAATTTAGACATGGTAGAAATTTTTCGGGTCTTGACATATGTTTCTAAAATAATACATCATTCATTTAAACTACATAAATAATTAATTACTGGTCAAATATACTATAATTAAAGTAGACGTAGCTTGTAATCAAATACTTAAGTATTTAATAAAGTCATTTAGTAATATTATGTCAGATCCCAAAATCGTGCGATAGATGGCATCTCTTGCCAATTGCCATGTTATAATAGGATTGGTTTGAAAATATGATATGATATCATACTTTGAAATCATATTGATTTGAAATTAAATATTATTTAAATATGCTATATGAATTTGCCAACAATTGTATGTGGATCCCTATATTATTTGCCGCTTTCCCCCGTTTTTTTTTTTTTTTTTAGCTTAGCTTAAGGCACAGACAACTGAATAAAAAGTTTACCCACAAATGAAGAAACATTCCATTTATATATTTGACCCCGTATTAAATTACTACATTCGCTTGATATTCCTTTCGTTCCATTTTAATTACTCTGCTCATTAAAAATCAAATGATTCGTAATATTTATTATTTTAAAAATTACGATATAATTTATTTGTTCCAATTTATAGTATTTATTTATTTTAGTTTTTTTTCAATGACTCTTTCTTATTTTGATAATTAATTAATTTCAACATTTCACTTGTTAAAAATGTGTTTTAAATAATAATAAGAATATATTTATTTTTAAATAGGATATTTTAAAGTCATTAATTAACAATAGGACATTTCTAGAGTCCTTTCCGAATTTAAAATTAAGGGCATAAAATATGTGGAAGAGCAAAATATCTCTTAAAAGGAGTAAGGAAAAATTACATGACTTAGGTAATCTTCTTACTACATTTATAATTCGTAAATGTTACTTTTTTTAAAATTACACTTGTTAACACTAGTTAAAATTCTATAGCCAACACCTCTTTGTAGCTTAATTTTCTTCAATAGCTCAATATATCGGGGATTCAGGGAGCATTAGTGAACAACCATTATTGTCAATCATAACATCGCCAATAGGACCTTCACTTTTCGACAACACTTGTTCTCAGATCGGGATGGAAGTCTTATTCTCGTTTTAATATTAATGACGAGTTAAACTGAACAAAACAAGGTTGAGGAAGTAAACCACCGAAAAAGTATTAGGGAGCTCATCCTCAATCACTCTTTGTTTTACCCTTGTATTAATGTATGTATAAAACCTCTTTATGTTGCTCTCCTTTGTCATTAGTGAAAAATAAATCTATAAAGGGTATCAGATCAGAAATTTAAAACAAACGCTTTTTTTTTTGTTGTAATAATAAGTGTATGTAAATATTTAAAAAATCAGTTGTGAAAGAATTTGTCTTCTATCATAACTGTGAATTAGAACAAGGAATTGACTGTAGCATATATGTTTAACAAGTATATTACATCTATGGATGGGAAAGAAGATTGATATGTCATCCCATTAATTAATGAGGAACTTTCACATATAGCCACTCAAAATATTTTAATTATGCTCCATAGCTATAATTTGCTAATTACGATTCGTAGCTACATGCTATAAGAGGAGAGTGGCGAGCGAGACTGGAGAGAGAGGATAGAGGCGAGCGAAAGAGGGCAGAGAGTCGAGAGAGGCGAATTGTATATGTATATCTGTCAAAATAATTGTATATATGTAACTGTTATACATATGTATATGTATATCTAGCGAGCGAGATTGGGAGAGGGATGAGAGAGGCGAGCAAGATTGGTAGAGGGAGGAGAGAGGCGAGCGAGATTGGGAGAGGGAGGAGAGAGGCGAGCGAGAGAGGGCAATAATTTGTATATTTCGCATCTCGTTTGTATAATTCGCGAGTACGTTTGAATAATTCGCGTGTTTTTGTATAATTGAGCAATACAAAGTCTGGAATTATACAAATATGATAAAATTCGAAATAACGAATTGATACAAACATAAACATATGAACTTTAAACAGTTATACAAATTATATTATACAAATTACATTATATAAATTATATTATACAAAATCCGAAAACTATACGTTTATATAAACTTTAAAAAGCTATATAAAAAAATATTGAATATATATGGTGATAAAACTAAAAAATCAAAGAAAATCATCGTCATATACAAATACAAACCATCGTATACAAATACAAATCGAACGACGAATTGTTAGTTGCAAATTATACAAATGTGACTAATTATACAAACCTGAAGTCAGCCCACGTAATTAATGGTTAATGTTAATCGCGAGTGGTAACTATAACAAACTATAGCTATGATGACTAATTAAATAGTATAAACTTGCTTAACCGCGTAATTTTCCTTAATTAATTTCACAAACACAAATAAATCATCGACCATTTATAGATAAATTATTGATCAATATATGTTTATTATGTTGATTGCGAAGTATATTGTGGTAGATGATCATTATATAGGTATTATAGGAGGAGACTCCAATTAGAATTAAAGAATTATCACAAAATAAAAAAGAGGCATTTAAAAAAAAGAAGACGTAATTTTGAAGAAAAAAAAAACAGACGAAACATATTTTCAAAAAAGTATGTTGCTTGTGGTTATTGGAAAAGTGTGATACATGCGTTGATACACCTAGGAATAAATTCTTCTATGCGTTGATACAATAAAGATGTTTTCTTCATTAAGTCAATTAGGAGTAAACATGGTTGAATAGATATCGAATTATCATATTGAAATTAAAATTTTTGATATGCGATCTTGGTATATTATGATATTTGTTATTTGCATTTTAATTATTGTTGATACGTGATACAATATTTGATATTTTAAAGAAAAATATTAAAGTAGTGAATATCATATGAAAGTATAGAATTGTATTTATAATGTGAAAATTACAAGAATATACTATTTAAGATCTTAATTAACAATAAATACATACACTCCTTTTTAATTACAAAACTAGCTTTTTAATTACAAACATAACAAAAATATTTAATTTTCGAGATTTAATTAAATAATTTATTTAGTAGTATTTTTTTCTTCTTTTTTGGGGTTATGTGCAGATTTAGTGGGATTGATAATTATCGTATTACTTTTTATTTTTTCAATCACAATTTTAGTCATATACATTACCTATTTTGTACACATATTAATTTTCTCTCTCTTCTTATTTTATTCAATCTATATGTAAAAAAAAAGTCTCTCTCTTCCCTCTTACTATGGTAATCTGTATTCTCTCTCTTCTTCTTTTATTCAATTTATCTGAAAAATATATTCTCTCTCTCATCTTTTATTTTCATCTTCTTCAAGAGAACAATACCCTATTGTTATCTTATAAGAACAACGATTTCTTCTCATCTTTAATTTCTTCTCCTCCTTGATTTTTATCTTCAAAACAGTGATTTCAAAGTTCCATAAAATCTATGATTTTAAAGTTATTTCATTTGATTTTATAAAATTATGAGTGCAAAAAATTCTAGCGAAATCGATTCTTATAAAGAGTTCAAAATTTAAGAAGTGTAATAGCCATTCAAACAACTCCATTATATTATCAAGGTCAAATTTTGAGTTGAATGCATTCACTCCATCTCTGATCAGTGAAGGTGTAAGAGAAAAACTTCTACGAACTGAAAATTCTCCCAATGTTACTCCAAATAGATAAAAAGGAGGGGATGCATGTTATTTGTCTATTAATTAATTAACTAGTGTACTCATTCGTCTTCCCGCGAAATTAAATATATTTTATGAATAACTGATATCCTTAATTGACTATTCTTAAAAAA
This sequence comes from Solanum appendiculatum, assembly GCA_018342035.1. Lineage (NCBI taxonomy): Eukaryota > Viridiplantae > Streptophyta > Magnoliopsida > Solanales > Solanaceae > Solanum > Solanum appendiculatum. Next base: position 102,882 of record JAGDQO010000515.1, read on the forward strand.
ATAGTGTATAAGAAAAAAATACAAATTAAGTCACAGTCTTGATGTTGTTTGTTCAAAAAATTGCTAGAGAAATATTTTCAAACTGTAATTTTCACTTAACATTGCCGAATAAAAGAAAAAAAAACATAAAATGTTAATCTGAATTTTTTTAGTAAATTGATTATCGTAGTTTCTTATTAAATTCAATGAATTTTATAACAATAATATTAGTTCAATCAAAGTAACATTAAATTTAATTCATTATAAATTACATGACTTTGTTTATGTATAAACTACTTGATTTGTAATAAAATAATTTAAAATATATTTATGACGCATAAAAGTAAGAAAAATACTTGAATTATGTTTCAACATAGTTATACATGAAATTAAAAAGTTAGTGAGATCTTCTTCTTTTTGTTTGGCTTTCTTTGATATTTGATTTTTCGTATTGAGATTAATCTAATGTGTACGCGCATTGCATATGATTTATTAATATTAAAGGATCACATATTTCAACTTTCATTTTTATATAATATCTATTGAAAAAAACATCTCAAAAAAAAGAAATTAAGTTGATTATATAACATTACATCGGAGATCATAATTTGCAATAGAAAATAAAAGAATTGAAAAACATAACGTAAAAAATAAAATGTATATTTATAAGAAGTCATGATGTCATTAGTAATTTGATGTGTTACTTATGTTTTCGATTATATAAAGATTATCATAAAATGACAAAATATTAAATTTTCAAGAATACATAAAGTGTCAAGTTATAGAAAAGTATACCAAGAGTTGAATTAATATTTATCCCTAACACATGTAGAGCAGTGGAAGAGTTTTATAACGTTAAGCTAATTATTATTGTTGTCATCACCAAAAAAAATTAATACATGATAATAACTATTCAAAAGATAACTCCTTTTTTAATTTGAAAATTTTAAGATAAATTATTTTTGCTTTAAATAATTCGAAGTTAAATACACATTAATCACATATATGCACATTTATTATAGTAGAACTATAAAATATTTTTTTATTATATATTTACATCTTATTTATAATATCATAAAGAAAAATATTTTATGTATCCGATCATGCTACATAATATGTTATTGGGAGAACTAAATTAGGGAATTTAAAATATTTTTTTTACAATAATTAAGAGAAGTTACAGAAATAGTATTTTTTAGTTTTAATATAATTAATGTGATTAAGAGGAAAAATTGAGTTGACTTTTGAGCTTTTATAATATGAAACTGAGAATTTTTTCTTTATTCTTTTCATTAAATAATTTGTTTATTGATTAAAAGTTTTAAAAATACTAAAAGGATGATTTATTTATTCATTCTGTGACTTTTTTTTAATATGATAAACCATATCATATATTTTTAGGGGCAACAATATGTAATAGCTATAAGAAATGTATCATGGGTAATATTATATCTTTCAACCACGACAAAATTTAAAATATTAATTAGAAACTGACAAACAAATATACACAAAAACAAAACCGTATAACTTTTCATCTTCATTCATACACATAACAAAGAAGAAGAGCAAAGTTAAATGAGTAAAAAAAATGCTAATTGAGCTTTCTAATATGTTGGTTAGTAGAGTTTCATAATTTAATTTTTGCTGAATAAAAATAAATTATATATCTAATCAAAATAAAATAAAAAAGAATAGAATAATATTAATTGAAATCAAAACAATACATGAACGAATCTTCAAAATATTTGGAAACCATTCAAACTTTTGTATTAATATGACCATCTCTCTTGATGAAATCTTTCAAGATAATTAAGCTTCCTTCTTCATTTTGATGAACTTGTACCAAACTAATGTGAACATCCATGTGATGAATCTTGAAGAATATATCTATGATCTTTGTGATGAGTTTTTGAAGAATATATCTATGATCTTTATCAAAATGAAGACCATATGGTGATATTATTAAGTACATAATTGATGAAAAAGATGAGAAATTTTTTTTTTAAAAAAAAAAGAGGAAAACTATACTAATAGAAAGAAAGAATGAGAAAATGAAAATGAAAACGAACATTCAACATCTCCATAGATAATTGTTATTTATAGATTGTGTAAATCATAAGAATAGTTAGAAAGGAGTTGAAGAGATATATTATTTAAGTAGGGAATGCAAATAGATGGAGGTTTTTTTTCTAACTTATTAGATATAATTAGAATATTAAATATGGTTGAATTTTTTAATTAATAAACAAATTATTTAATGAATAGAAATGAAGATAAAAAGCCAAAAAAAGGAGAAAAAAGATAAATAGAAATGGAGGCCATAGAGAGGTGCCACATCACATTGTCTATGTTTCTCCTTTATATATATATATATACGATATGGTCTGATGAATTGTGGAGGTGTTGATGTTATGGTATTAAATGTGATATTGAATTATTATGTTGATGATTTTTGTGATTTCTAGTTTATAATTAATATGGTGTGTTGAGCTGTGGAGATGTATATATTATGGTGTAGAGTAGTGAAAATGAATGTTTGTGTTGGTTGTTTTAGTGAGAATATTAATAGGTATTTTTATACCATTTAATGCCCCATAGGAATTCTTTAGTAATTCTATTTTTAGAGGATTATACCATGTGTTAATCTAACAACATAACTCAATATATGCAAATAAATATCACAAAATTATACCATATTTTTAATAAATATTCAACCATTTAATATACAAACATTTATACCAACTATAGAACCAACATTATACCAACAATTATTATAATAATATATACCTTTAAATATATATATATATATATATATGAAACCATTTTAACATTTAATTTTTTTCAAAAAATCATTTTATACCATGAAGAAAATCAACTTTTTGACGATGGTTTGACAATATGGAAGGCATAATCTTACCATTTTGAATTAGTAAGCATTACAAAATCATTTTTAAAGTGGGTATATAATTTGATATATTTAAATTGAAATATAACACCACTTTTATATTAATAGGTAATTTTATACCATTAGATGCCCCATAGTAATTTTAAGGTAATTATGTTTTTAAGAAAACTACAACATGTGTTAATCTAACAAATATAACTCATATATGTCAATAAATATCACAAATTTATACTATATTTATAACCAATATTCAACTATTTAATATACAAATATTTTAACCAACTATAAAATCAACACTATACCAACAATTATTGTTATATATACCTTTAGATATACCATTGTATAAGAAACAGTTTTAACATAGACTTTTTCCCAAAAAAAAAACATTTTATACCATAAAGTAAACTAACTTTTGATAATGGGTAAACTAATGTTTCAACACTAGAACGAATACCATTCACGAATAATAAAATCGTTAATACCATTAAATATTCAATTGCAAAAAAACATTGTTTTAAATAAATAAATAAAATTCAACAATATTAACTAATATTTGAAATATTTGTGGAAGGTAAATAACAAAAGGAGGAAATTAAGAGAATTAGAATATTACTAAATATTGAATAGTATGTTTTCCTTTTTTCAATTTTTCGTTTTTATTTATTATTTATTATTATTTTTGTGTTTTGCAAAAAATTTATTGCTATATTGATGAAAAGTAAAACTACTGTTATACAATGGTAATTTAGATGCTTATTTTGTATAGTTAAGTTTTTTTATAATTTGTATATATTATTATTATATTAATAAACTTATAAATTAGTATTCGTACAAAATTAATTGTTTATACCCTGAAAAACTTTGATTATTCTATATTGGTTGAAATGTCATTTTGTGCAATTCATTAATGACTATGGAATTGCTTGCACTTTCTTTTTAATATTTCTACATATTTAAAGTGTTAGTTTAATATGATTGAGATATTTTAAAAAAAATCAAAGTCATAATTATCTATTATATGATTATCATATGTAAGTTAAAGTCAAACAAACTATGATAATCAATTAATCATACCGCAAAATATCAAAATCAAACATAAAAAATATTGAATCAAACCAAATTAATTTAATATAATAATAATATAATATTTTAAAAATTGAAAACCAACCCTATCGAGTTGAAGTTTTAACTACGGTACCGTGCCAACTGCCACCCCTAATCTCGATTGCGCGAACGAAAAGGTATCTATCGTTAAATTCTCTCTTTTATTTATACTATATATATATATATATATATATATATATATATATATATACACTACTAGTTAAGAGTAGCCCAATAATATTATACTATAAATTTTTCATAAAAAAGATAATTATTTTCAATTATGCTTTCTTTTAGAGTCTAGATAACTTTTTATTTTAATTCATGTTATTTCAGTGGATTAAATTTCACCCAAAAAATAATTTGAATAAATTATTACTTTTTAATATAAATTTTTGATCTTTTGATCTCACGAGAATCAGTGTACATAGTAGTGATTTCATGAAAAATAGAAGATTATAATTTTGTTGGTCCTAACTATTACTTCCTTTGTCCTATTTTATGTGATTTTTTTTATCAAACTAAGCCATTATTTAAAGCAATTTATCAAAATAATACGTTTTAATTTTTTTTTACAAAACTAGTATAAGAGTATTTCACAGTAACGTTTTAGGATATATTTTATTTAAAAAAAAATTAGTTGTGTTCTAACGGCGTTAAATTGAGAAACGCTTAGTGTGAGTAACGTTTTTTTTAAATAAAATTTATATATTTGTAAATTATGTAAAAAATACTATAAGTCACAATTATTGACAATTCAAATTATATAAAAGATATATGAAAAATTTGCGGTTAAACATAAACTTGTTTGAATATCGAAATCCGAAATGTGTCATATAAATTGGGACAGAGGGAGTATATAATTTACAGGTAAAACAACAAATCAATATTTTTATGATTTTGTGTAATAATTTGATAAGATAATTTTTTTTATCAGTATACACAAATTATCTCCTATTAATCGAAGAAGTAACCTTTTAGACTACAAATTATTAATATATATAATTTCCAGGATTCGATTCTAAATTTGCAGGATTCGATGTCTCTTGATTGGATTCTTACGAAACGTTACCGTGAGTAACGTTTTAGGTGTAAAATGTGACTCAAAGTAACGTATTATAAAACGTTAAGCGTAAAACGTTACTCACAGTAACATTTCTTAACTTAACGTCGTCAGCATACAACTGATTTTAAAAAAAATAAATTATACCCTAAAACGTTACTCTGAAATATGTTTACACTAGTTTTGTAAAAAAATTAAAAAACGTATTATTTTGGTGAATTGCTAACGCAGTACGTACCCTTTTCTTTTTAGTCAGTCTAAAAAAGAATGTCACCTTATTATAATTAGAAATCTTTTAACTTTAAAATTCCTCTTTTACCCTTGATGAAACTATTCTTACCACACAAATATCTTAGAATTGTTTTAGACCACAAGTTTAAACATTTTTCATTTTTTTAAACACTGTGTCAAGTCATATAGTGTCACATAAAATGGGATGTAGGGAATATAAAATACTTAAATTATAAGGGCATTCACAAATTTTGTGGTATGAAAAGTTCTAGAGGTGCTTTGTGCGTCATCCATTTCATATTACTTGGTTCATAGTGATAAGAGATTCCCCTTAAGAAAATTTTAATTGGAGACTTATTTTATCAAACTAATTGTATTAATAATATTTTGAAACTATAAATTTGATAAATTTAAAAAAGACTAATGTTAACAATACTTGAGTACTCCCACGTGCTTGATACCACTAAATTATAAGTCTTTGATATCACTAAGGGGTCGTTTGGTTAGGAACATATTAATCTTTGATCAATTATTTTGAAATAAGTTATTTTATTAAATATATGAAATAGAATAAGTTACATAAATCACATAGTGTAAAGATGAAATTAGTATCTATCCCTACTTTTTTTTCTAATTATAATAATCCCTTAAAATTAACCCAATCCGGATACATTAATGAAAGCACGGATACATTAATACATACACATTATTAAAATAAGAGATTTCCCAATCCGGATAAATTCGTGAAAGCACGGATACATTAATACAGCAATCCGAATACATTAGTGAAAGCGCGGATACATTAATACATTAATACAGATACATTATTAAAATAAGGGATTCCAATCCGGATAAATTAGTGAAAGCGCGGATACATTAATACGAATACATTATTAAAATAAAGAATTTTAGAGATTTTTAAAAGATATAGGAAAATATGAAAAATAGTTTACTTAAAGTTGTACCCTTAGCTGGGGAAGTAGAATGTCGTCCAACATCTACTTCCCTAACTATATTCCGTATTTGTTCTTGTGTGTAAATATTAGGGTTTTTCTTTGCATTATTAAACTATTACAATTACTCCTTTTTGTCTTTGTATTTGTGTTTGTGTTTGGGCTCCTTAATTTAAAAAAGGAAAAATTACGCGAAATAGTAAACATTTAGAGTATATTATGTAATCTAGCTATAGTTTCGATTGTTTTTAATCCGTAGCTAAAATTTTGTAAAATTCTGCTATTCGATTTCCTAATCGTATAAATTCAGAATTCGTATAATTATATATCTGATTGTATAAATCTAGAATTTGTATAATTCGATTCTTGATTGTATAAATCCATAATTTGTGCTTACCCTAGCTAATTGTATATGATTTATGAAAACTTCATAATAAATTACCCTGTTTGTATATTGGCAAGCAAAATATACAAATGGAGTTCTAAAAATTTCTAAATGTATAAATATAGAATTTGTGTATATTTACTCTGTTTGTAGATTTGCAAGCGAAATATACAAACGGATAATCAAAATATATAAACTGTACCTCCATAGCAAACAAAACTATAACTATGAAGCATAATTATCGAAACTATAGTTATAGAACCTTATTATATATATTATTTTTGAATTTTTTATTTTTTTTAATCTTACTGGGCAATAGTAGGAAAACAGTTGGAACTGTGCCAGGATACGGGCTTAGCAGGCCCATTACTTAGTAATATAAAATTCGTGAACGTCACACACGTGCAGGATCAGTTCAAGTTTTTTCTTCTCAGTGTTGCTCCCGGAAGTGGTAAGAAGACAGAGCAAAAACCCTAGCTCCGATCGAACATTCTACAAATTAATATCCAATGGAACCCGACGAGGATTTAGGGCAAATAGCCGACGAGATCTACGCCAACGGCGATGAAAACAAGCAGCGTCACCGGCCGATTATCAGCAGCGAGCAGCTCGATATTGAGGCGTACGCCGCCTTATACAGTGGCCGGACAAAAATCATGAGGCTTCTCTTCATAGCCGATCGATGTGGCAATGCTTCAGTGCAATTGGAGGCTTTGAGAATGGCCTATGATGAGATTAAGAAAGGGGAAAACACGCAATTGTTCCGTGAGGTTGTGCAGAAAGTTGATGGACGTTTGGGCACTAATTATAGGCCAGACTCTGCTTGGGCTGACTCTGTGGATCGCCGGGCTGATCTGAGGAAGGAGAAGCTTGAGAGCGAACTCAACGCTTATAGGGTATCTTTCTTTGAAGAAAACTTTTATTCTGTTTAAATCTCCGTTGCTTTCATTGACACCCTTCATTGTCTACTTAATGTTTAGTAAATTAGCTTGTTATTCCCTTTGTTACAATTGTTTCTGCACTTTTCACGTATAAGAATCAATTTGGATATCTCGTATGTGGTACCCTGTGCGGCTGCTGGTTTCCTTGTCATAAAAAAAGAGTCAATTTGTATAACTCTGGAAGCTAAATATGATTAGTTTAATCATTTTTTTTTATATTATAATCTCGATAATCAGAAACAACATGATATTATTATAAATTAGTAAGTTGCTGTTTATATTTAGATAGTGAAAACATTCAGGTTATATTTTTATAATTAGGAAAGGGGTTGCGAGGGAGCTAGGATGGTGGCTGCTAATGTGTGTGTTGAATTTTATTCTGTGTTCTTAATCAAGGTAACTTTATGGTTTTGTCTTTGTTCTTTTAGCTTTATCTTGCTCAACTATAGGGCATACTTAGGGATGCATCCATTTGATATTGCTGAAGCAACATACATGTTATTGATAGGATATGGTAGGGGTAAGCTTGCCGAGCTAATTTTTTCATCATGGTACATTAGGCACTCAGGAGCAAGAATCTTAGTAACAGTTCCTTGTAAGTAACCATGTTTGATGTACTTTTAGTTCAGACTTTGTGTCAATGAAAATTTTGACTCATAAAAAAAATTAACCTATTTCCAATTCATTACCTTAAAAGGAAAGGAAATCTGTCATGGTTAATAATTAATCTGAAATTGACATAAATAGAAACTGTAGAAGGCTGTTGTACCCTTATGAAACATTTTCAACTCCTAGTAGATATTGGTTAGTTACCTGCTTGACCACACCCAATTTTCCCCATCAATTTGTGCCTATCACTAATCTGGCGAACGTTTCTTTTAATAGGATATATTTCTACTTTAGATGAAAAATCTGAACTGCTTAGAATGTACGTAAATTGACAAAAGAAGAGGAGGAAAGATTGAGAAACAAGGGAGGGTCAATCAAACATCTATCCTTTGATTTAGAATACATATACTTTCATTGTATGCTGTGGTATAGACAATTGAGAAAAGACTCGTAATTGTAAGTTTATAGACCTGTATCCTCGTTGTGTCCTGGCCTGCATTTTATGAGATACTTCCTCTCTGACCAGTTTTTTTACCTGATGCTGTTCTTGGATTTATTTCGGTGCTGCATGGTTTGTAAAATGTACCCTCACAATAAATTTTCTTTGCCTAAAGGGAAGATTAAGTGGGTATAGTCAAAGGTGCTAGCCAAGTTGGTTTCAGATTGATCAATATGGTTAGACTTTCTTGAGTGATATGGATTTTGGGGGAGTTAAAAGTTCTTTTTGAAGAACTATCTTTCTACTTTTTACCATTTCATGGAAATACAGATTACTCCACTCTCCTTATCCAAATTACATTTGTTTCAGATTTATTAGATCGGGCCAATTGTTTTTTTTTGTTTTATGAGTCCAAATTTTTTTATCAATAAACACATCGTCAGGAAAAAAGGTTAAAGACATGCATGACTGGGCGTGACTCTTCTTGATGAATCTATCATCTTCCACTAAGTTAAACATCCATACAAGATGGTATTTTCTCCTCGCCTAAAAAATTGCCATCTACATTAGTGTCACACTTTATGGAACAGTCTAGTGTTCCATTCATTTTTTTCTTGCCATTATATCCCCTTAATTCATAACTGTGTCAGAAATTGACCCTGTTTTTTGAGGAAGTAAAATTATAATGCTAATTAATTCATCAATAAGATGCATAGTCACAAAAGGAATCAGAAGTTGACATATTATTGACCAGGCATACTATTATGATATTGACGTATTTCCTGTGTATGAACCTAACACATCAGAATTCCGTTTGACTGGGCTTATGCTTCATCTGTTAAGTTAAGCATGAATCACTGCCGTTTTCTTAATCTTGGCACCATTGCACCTTTCCATTAGATTTCCTTTTTTTAACTATGTCATTGCCATTATTTTGTTACTTTTTATTTCTGTTTGCTTAACTTATTATATTATCTAATTTTATTGCGTAAGTGGAACTCACTTGACCTTTCTGTGCAGACAAATCTGATCAAAGAGAGCATTAGGATGGGATACAATGATTTTGGAGATTTCTACTATGCACATGGACAGCTTGGAGAGGCATTTAAGAATTATGTTCGTACACGTGATTATTGCACGACTGCGAAACACATAATCCATATGTGTTTGAATGCGATTCTGGTCAGCATTGAGATTGGCCAGTTCACACATGTTACAAGCTATGTTAGTAAGGCGGAGCAGAGCCAAGATGCTCTAGACACTATTACAGTTGCAAAACTTCGTTGTGCTGCTGGGTTAGCTCACTTGGAGGCAAAGAAGTATAAGCTTGCTGCTCGGAAGGTTTGTGTGTCCCGTTTCTGATTAATGAGGCCTCTTAAGTTGTGGTTCAGATGATATTAGGTGCTTTATGGTCCTCAATCACAGAAACAAACTTGATCTAGTATAATGATCTTAGTTTGGTGAAGGTTGAAATGATTTTAGGCACAATATATCCAGATTACAGTTGGTCTCAAAAGACTAAAAAGCACTTAATATACATAAGTCATTTACAACAAAAACAACATACTCAATATAGTCCACAACTGGGGTTTTTTTTTTTGGGGGGGGGGGGGAGGTGGGGATGTACCTTACCCCTTCTTTTGTAGGATGGAGAGGTTGTTTCCAACAAACCCATTGGCTCAAGAAAATTGTTTTTCAGAACAGGTTTCAATGAAAATATTGAAGAAAGAAAAGTATTGACACTAAAAATAGAAGTAAAACAAACAACTACAGTAAGAAAATCACATAGTAATAATAATATTGGTAAGAGAACAAATAGGTGCTCTAGACTAGTACCTTGCTCTTCCACTAGGAGGAGAGAAAATGCTCGACTACCTACTAACCATGTACCCTGATTCTCAATCTTCATTATCTCTGATCATGTTCTTGGTGAGCTGAAAATATGACATGTCCTGTCAAATCACCTCTCCCAATTCTTATTTGGTCTACCTCTCTGCAGATTTTTCACCACCAACCTCTTGCACCTCCTTATTAGGGCATTTGTACTCCTCCTCTTTTAGTTTCGAAACCATTTGAGCCTCGTTGCTCATACAAAGCTCTTCTTTTCTCTTTCTTTTAAACTCTTGATCCATTACCTAGAGCTTATGCTGGGTTGTGAGGTTCTCAGGATAACCTTACTGTTCTTATATAAACCTCTATTGCTCTTCCTAAGGAGTAGGTAGTCGTTTTGAGCCTTTACGACCGTACTTTGAAAGGTGACCAAGTGCTCCTCCCTCATCTGAAAACTCGAAGATATACTGATCTTGATGAGTGAATTTGATAATCACACCATTTGATATATGTATTGTATTCCCGTGCAAATTTATGATTTACTGATCTTGATGAGTGAATCAGTGCTGGGTAATTTTTAGTCAAGATTTATATAAAATTAAATCTGGTCTGGTCTTCTTCTAGTTTCCAAAGGACTTTTGTTTCACATCGTCAACTTGCTTCACTTCTCTGAAAATTTGAACTGCTAATATTGTAGCATGCACTATATGCATGGAACTTGTTGGATCATGGTTGTTGAAGTATTGGAAGTTCTTATTCCTTCATATACTTTTTTGTTCCTTCATATTTATTCTCCCTTAAGTGTTATGTTTTAGTTGCCTCTAAGCTGATCTCAGAACTGAGGCTGTAGATATTTGAAATGTAAAAAACTCGATAAATTGAAGCTATGTAAACATGCGAATAAATAATTGTGGAATAGTTAGATAAAGGTGTGAAATGACTTTGGGCAACTATAAGGAGTGGGTAAATCCTATCAACAGAAAATTGCCAGAAGAACTAGGGTCAGATCATGTTTGACTGTGACTCATGTTCGAAGTGTGCTTTTCTGGAAGTATATTCTTGCACTTGGCAATAATTATGAAGGACATGACATGACAAGAAAAATTATTGAAAGTAGAAATTTGGGGCCAAGGCCAATAGTTCTTCTACAATGTGGTGCCTGAGATTTTTGCAAGATTGCTGGACAGCTTTGTTGCTATTCTTTAGAATTGTCATAACTGATTGTCTTCTGCTGTTAGATAAAGGACTTCTCCTTGTTTTACTTACCTATCTCATCAACAAAATATCTTGTGTTAAAGTATGGTGGTTTTTGATTGTACATCCCAAAGTATCATTAGAATTTGTATTCTTAACAATATTATGACATTTGTGGCTATAAGAACATGTAAGCAAAGGCAAAATGGGAAGCTTAAACCTAAAGAGTTTCCGAATAGGGAAAAGAGTTATTCTCTTTGGAACAAACTAAAAAGAAAAGAATGTCATATGCAATGGAAAAAAAGTTCTTTTTCTCCATTATCTTACCCTTTGCCATGATGATTCAAGCATGCTGATGTCCTTGATATTTTTCATTTCTTCCAAGTTTTCCAATTGGTTTTCCTTCCTGCAATGTCCTTGGGAAATATAGAAGCAGCAGAGAGAATGAAATCCAGAAAAGAAAGCAGTAGAATTGGGAAGAACAAACATCACTTGAGCTTTGAATAAGACATTTCTGAAGGAGTATTTGTTTTCTGCTTGGATTTTAATAATGTTTTTGCTTCCTTGATTCTCTTGCACTACATTTAGGGTACTGCAAGGAAGTTCAAAAGAGTCTTATAGATATTCAACATTCGATCAAGTTAATTTTCATTTTATCTTTGCTGCCTTTTTGTACTGGAATGGATTGAAGTGGCAAGCTGCTCCTGAAACAAACAGCTGAAAGAAATTTTTATCCACAAAAACAAGAAAAGAAACAACTGAACTAATGTCTTGCAAGCTAAAATGCAATAGTACGACCTTAGGCCCATCAAATGCATATCCAAATTGATGCTTTTCTTGGTAGGATGGATATAATGTGCATACATTTTCCTTAACTAATCTCGCCTATTGGTAAATGTTAATTGAGGTACTTATGCTCAGTTGCCTTCTATTTCGTTATTTTCAGTAGCAGTTAATAGCAGATACCATGCGTTTTACTGTTCTTTTCTTCTCACTAGATTGAATTGCACCATAGAAGGATTTATAAATCCTTTTGTTTTATTTACTTGACATTTCACTGGGTCGTTGCAGTTCCTGGAAGTTGGTCCAGAATTAGGTAACAACTACACTGAAGTTATTGCACCCCAAGATGTTGCTACTTATGGTGGACTCTGTGCACTTGCAAGTTTTGACCGAGCAGAACTGAAGGCAATAATACAATATTCTTGTTGCTCTGACATGATTTTATTGTCGTAGTTGCATAATAAATACGATGTCATTTGCTGATTCAGATGATTTTGTTTGACAGAGCAAAGTTATTGACAATATAAACTTCAGAAATTTCTTAGAGCTGGTACCTGAGATGAGGGAGCTCATTCATGATTTCTATACAAGGTAAAATTTGAAATCTGTTATGATACTTTGAATTAGATCTACTGTGCACTGTGCAGGAAGGTCTGAGTGGACTAAAAATTGGTAGATGCTATCCATCTGATGTGTGTTAGAAAATGCCCTTTCATGTATTATATTGACTGATGAGTTCCGTATGTAACATTTAATTTGAGCAATTTGATAGTCCTGTTTTTATCCTTTTATCAAGTTCAACCCCCTGATAGATATAATGGTTGTCGAGGATTAGTATATCTACTAGTTTGGGCTAGAGGCATAGTAGTTATTGTATAAATGAGGATGTGGCAGCTATACTTGCTGTTCCATTTATTATGGATTTGTAGGCACAGTAGTTATTAGTGAAATAGATTTTATCCAAGAAGAGACGTAGAGGACTTATCCTGCCTATTTGTGCATTGCGTGTGTATAATTTGATAAGCTTCTCTTTTCCTTCAAACTGTTATTTCTTTAATCCAACTAAAATGTTTGTATGAGTTCAATATTGAATGACCTGACGAAGTTCTCTTGGAATTGATTTTCTCACACTTCTCTTTCCCCTCGCTCTTTTCTATGATGCAGTCACTATGCTTCTTGTCTGGAGTATCTAGGGAATCTTAAAGCAAATCTATTGCTTGACATCCATTTGCATGACCATGTCGAGACACTGTATGATCAAATCCGTAGCAAAGCTTTGATACAGTATACCCATCCATTTGTCTCGGTTGATTTGAATATGATGGCTAATGCTTTCAAGACGAGTGTTGCCGGGTTGGAAAAGGAACTTGAAGCTTTGATCACTGAAAACCAAATACAGGTGAAGGACTAGTAACGTGCACCTCTGTATCCATCTGCTGTGTGCATTATTGTTTGGTTAATTTCAATGTATATAAATCATGATTGTTACTGTCCTGCAGGCTCGAATCGACTCACACAACAAAATTTTGTATGCACGGCATGCTGATCAGAGAAATGCAACCTTCCAGAAGGTGCTGCAGACAGGTAAGGAATTCGATCAAGATGTGAGATCAATGCTTTTGAGAGCAAACCTTCTCAAGCATGACTACATCGCTAGAACATCAAGGAAACATTGAGACGAATGAGGAGGATGGTAGCAGGCAGTTTTGTTTTCCTTGATTGCGAGGTTAGGTATGCTGCATGAAGTTGACCAGACCATTGTCTACAGAAGTTGGTTGAGTCTTGGAAAGCCATATCTTTTGGGGGCTCGAGAAGTTTTTCCGGATAATAGAGGGGACTGCTGTTCATATTTATAGATTTACCTGTTGCTGGAAAAGTATATATTTTTGCCTGATCTAATTCCTGCAACCTTTCTCGGTGATGTGTCATCAACGAATGCTAATCCATTTACTCGTTGCCATTTAGTACCTTGTTTTTTTGTTCCCTTTATAATTTAAGATGAAAGATTCCATCTAGCCTATTGTTGATGATTATATGTCCTGGCCTATTCATCAATGGTCATTAGTCTTTGAGTTTGCATTGGTTAGTTTGGTTAAGTTACTGAGACTTTGATGACTGCGTTTTTCTTCAATAGTACTGTCTGTTATCATCGTATTTTTAGTCTTTTTTAAAAAAAAGAGAAATCCCAGTTGGGTTCGTCCAGGCATAATAATATTAAAACCAATACAAACTCTAAAGGATAGAAGAAAGTGTAAATAACCACCGACAGTTGTGTGCTAATTTTTTTTTTTTTGGTATATATAAACCCAGCTTTCTTTGTACAACAAATTAATGATAGTTTACTTGTTGAGCTATTAATCGAGATAGAACATGTATTATTAATATCACTAGTTATGGTTGAGTGATAAAACTTTGCATAAGGAATACATGCTATGCATTCGAATTATTTTAGGTACAGATTGAACAGAGATAAATATTTGTCGCATTTTTTCTTTTTGATCTTCAAAATCTACGATCCTTTATATTAATATTTGAAAGTCTAAAAAAAATTCATATCCTCTCATGCCTTTGAAACCGAGTAACTTTGACTTTGAAATCTACATTGATGTTACACGCTCACATATGAATGCAATGTTTAAATTAGAATAGCATTAACCCTAATGCACTTATGTCACATCTTCCTAAATTAAGCTTTAGACTTGACATCATAGAGTTCAATGAGTCCATCCTTAATAAGTTCAAAATTTCTTGAATATCTTCCAAACATTTTACTTATATATGAACAGTTTCTAAGCATTCAATTCAATAAAAATAATATAAGTTTATGCTAAAAAACTAAAGACGAGAGATCTATAAGGGAGACAAACGTCAAATGTAATATACTTAACAAAGAAATTATCTCCATACTTCCTCTTTTAAATCCTTTTTTAAGTTTTAAATCACCAAAATGTCTGAATGTTACAAATACTAAAAAATAAAGAATAAAAATATCCTCTCTCTGCAAGCTTCTTTAAGCCACACTCACATCAAAAAGGCAGTACAAATCTACTTCAAACATATGCTTCAGATCTTCAACACCATAAATCTGTGTGGAAACTCCTATTTCTGTAAATATACGTGTATTATCTATACTTATATGTGTGATTGGATCTTGAAGTTGTATTGTTAACTGCTACTGCTCAAAATACTGAAAATGGGTCACTTAAATCTACCATCGTCGAAGCGAAATTTTCGACAATGGCGTCTTCTTGATTTGGTTTCAGCAGCTTTCTTTGCAGCAGTGTTGATTTTCTTCCTTCTTCTCTGTACTCCTTTGGGTGATTCTTTGGCTGCTTCAGGCCGCCAGACTCTTCTCCGTTCTGCCTCTGGGGATCCGCGCCAGCGTAGTCGCCTAATTGCCCAGGTAAAAATTATTTAATACTTCAGTTCTATTCGATCTGTTTTTTGAATTTTGTTTGTTTTTTGACACGGTAATTTTGGAATAGGTGGAATCAGGGAGACATAACACACCAATTGATGCATGCTCAGCTGATTATGTGGATTATATGCCTTGTGAGGATCCGAGAATCAATAGCCAATTGAGTAGGGAGATGAATTTTTATAGGGAAAGACATTGTCCATTGCCTAAAGATACGCCTCTTTGTTTGATTCCACCAACACAAGGTTACCGCGTTCCTGTTCAGTGGCCTGAGAGTTTGCACAAGGTAATGCATTTCAAGAAACCGTTCTGATCTCTTAGGTTTACTTTTGATGCTGAAAAGGCCGAATCTTTGGTTACTTGTTATTGATCTGAAGTTAATTCTCTGCAGCCCAGAAGTTTGTGCTGAAATGTGTAGAAGAAACACTTTTATTTACTTGTTTTAGGTTGTAGATGCAGCCTTCCTAGTGAGTCTAATTGTTTTACTTTGTTTGATGGATGGCCGTGAGAATGGAACTCAGGATTTCTGCATGTTCTGAGTCCATGTTGAAATGTGCATATGCCCTTACTTTAAAGTTTTAAGCTGTTAGGGGAGATAGTTTTGCTTATGTTAGGTTGTGACAGTTTGAGTGATTTTTGAATTCATAAGTTCCCTCAGTTTGGTTGCTTTTAGTGTAGGTGAACTGGAGTTAGCTACCTCGAACAAGTTTAAGTTGCCTCTAGATGTATTCCCATCTGCAGCTTATGTATGATCCAGCTTAATACTTGTATTCACGCTTGTTGTTTCATTAGATGGATCCCACAATAGTTTTCTTTTACTCTTCCTTTTTTCCTTTTAGTTGAATGTGGATGGTGGCTTTTCCCTTTTCTTGGACCTCATTTGGTGGCAATTCTTAGCAACTCAGCCTCTCAATATGCACCCAAGGGTGTGTCTTAGTGGCCAATGAAGTGAGTTGAGAAACATGAGGTCTCAAGTTTAAATCCCAATTGAGACAAAAACACTAGGTGATTTCTTCCTATCTGTTCTAGTCTTGATGGATAGAGTTACTTAGTACTTGTTGCTGGTGGGAGGTGATAGGTATCTTGTGGAATTAGTCGAGGTGCGCGCAAGCTGGGCTGAACACTACGGTTATCAAAAAAAGAAACTCAGCCTCTCAACATGTTAAATAATACAGTTCTTATTTTCTTTTAGATTCAGCCTCTCAATATGTTAAATAATACAGTTCTTATTTTCTTTTAGATTGTGCTTAAATTGTTGCATTACATATGTGATTGTGAGCCTCTTGGCTGCGTTAAATGGAACCCATTCTGTTGAGGGCTGCATTTTTCACTTCTTTTGTCTTCTGGAAGTTTGATGTTCCAGAGCAAGGTCACACTAATCCTTCCCTTTCTTCCCAGATATGGCATGAGAATATGCCATATAATAAAATAGCTGACAGGAAAGGACACCAAGGATGGATGAAAAAGGAAGGGCCATATTTTATCTTTCCTGGTGGTGGAACTATGTTTCCTGACGGAGCTGAGCAGTATATCGAGAAACTTAAACAGTATATTCCGATAGCTGGTGGAGTTTTGAGGACCGCCCTTGATATGGGATGTGGGGTGCGTTGTTCTTGCTCATTTCCTTTGAATCTATAGTAATGTTCTTCGAAATCTGTGACCATAATATTTCATTCCTGCTGCAGGTGGCTAGTTTTGGTGGCTATCTACTTTCTGAAGAGATTTTGACTCTCTCTTTTGCTCCAAGAGATTCACATAAATCACAAATACAGTTTGCCTTGGAACGAGGAATACCTGCATTTGTTGCCATGCTTGGGACACGCAGGCTTCCTTTTCCTGCCTTCTCGTTTGATTTGGTTCATTGTTCACGATGTTTGATTCCTTTTACTGCATATAGTGAGTTCTCTGAGTTCCATGGTCATTGTCAAGGTGCTTTATATATCTTGTCTGAAAACCCTGACAGAAGAGTTTGCCATGCAGATGCAACATACTTCATTGAAGTTGACCGGTTACTCCGCCCTGGAGGCCACCTTGTCATTTCTGGTCCTCCCGTGCAGTGGCCCAAGCAAGATAAGGAGTGGGCGGATCTCCAAACAGTGGCCAGATCATTGTGCTATGAGCTGATTGTTGTAGATGGAAACACTGTCATCTGGAAAAAGCCTCAAGGGGATTCATGCGTTCCTATTCAAAATGAATTTGGGCTTGAGCTGTGTGATGAATCAGTTGATCCAAGTGCTGCATGGTGATTCTTATTCATGATTTCTCTAATTGTTTTTTTTTATTTCTCTCCTTTCATGTTCTTCAGTTACATCTTTCTGCGATCTCCAACAATTTTTTGGTGCATTCTCCTTGTTAAGCATATTGTTGTTGGAAGCTTTATAAATAACTAGCTCTATTTTTCTGTCTCAAATGAATTGCAGGTACTTCAAGTTGAAAAAATGTGTGACTAGGACTTCATCTTCCAAAGGAGAATTTGCCATTGGGAAAATTCCAAAATGGCCTGCAAGGCTGACGAAAGCTCCTTCTAGGGCAATTGTAACTAAAAATGGAGTGGATGTGTTTGAAGCTGACTCAAGAAGATGGACGCGGAGAGTTGCATATTATAAGAGTTCATTGAACTTGAAACTAGGAACTTCATCAGTTCGTAATGTCATGGACATGAATGCATTTTTTGGAGGATTTGCTGCAGCATTATCATCAGATCCAATCTGGGTGATGAATGTTGTTCCAGCACAAAAGCCTTTAACACTTGATGTCATTTATGACAGAGGCCTTATTGGAGTTTACCACGATTGGTGGGTCAAGAATTTTCCTATCACGTATTTGATAGTCATTCTTAGAAGTATATGGTTGACTGGATTCTGTATCATTATCCTTTTTCCTAAGAAAAAAATCTAAATCCTTTCTGCTAGACAGCGAGTTTGATGATATAAATTCTCTTTCTTTATTCTTTAAGTCTGGAAAGTTCTTTCCTCACTCAAAGACTCATCCCCTAGTGGTTTATTTATCCGAAAACTTACAGAGCCATGGGAAAAGTGAAACCTCCACATGATAAGTGCTGACATTAGCTTCTTGCCTCGTGTTGTTCTTTCCCCAAAGGAAATGGATAGATTGGTCATTTACTTCAACTAATGAACTCCATTTTCCACTCGTGTCACAGGTGTGAGCCTTTCTCAACATATCCTCGGACTTATGATCTGATTCACGTCGGAGCCATAGAATCTCTCATAAAGGATCCCATTTCTGGCAAGATCAGGTATGTCTAATCTTTTGGTTTCTTCTATACTCTTTATTTTTTATTATCTGTAATTAGATATTTCCAATTGAACATGAAAGTTCTGACCTATTTCTAGAGAAGGCAGCTTATCTAGTTAATACAATGAAAAATTATATTGCATATTAATAGTTGATGATAGAAACGATACCCTGTATGATATCTCAGTTATTAGAACATTTAAGAGATGCAAAACTATATTAATCCAAGTAGTTATTTCGACATGTTTCTCACAAATACTAATTTAGCTGAACTATTGATCTGATTTCATTGCAATGACATGTATCAGTATTTTTGGGCTATATGTGAAATTGATCTTATCTAGAAAATTTAAATATGTACAATATCCTTGGTGATAGTAATTAAGATCTAAAATAAGATCATTATATGGTTAGAATACAATCTCTTTATTTTGAACAAGAGGTAGTATACAATCTCTTGGAGTCAATGAGTCTATGAGAAGAAGTTGTCTCAAAAGACATAATCAAATCTAGCCCAAAATAAAGCACAACGGAAGTAGAAATTGATGGGCATCTCTCTTGTGTGGTTTGCGAGCTATTGCATAGGAGCGGGGTTTTACCCTGTGCGCACCCAAAGGGTAGCGGCTGCGGGTTTCCCTTGTCATAAAAAAAAAATAAAAAATATAGGCGAAGGTGATACCAATTAGTTGGGATTAGGTTTTACTCATGTTATTAAGCCTACTTTAGGTCCAATATTTTTAGGAGTCTTTAGTCATGTCAGAAATTGATGTGTTAGTAGAAAATACATAGAATTTTTATTTATTTTGATGACGGTTGTGTGTCATGGCTATCTCATGTGCATCTTGAGAAATTCAGG
This sequence comes from Solanum appendiculatum, assembly GCA_018342035.1. Classification (NCBI taxonomy): domain Eukaryota; kingdom Viridiplantae; phylum Streptophyta; class Magnoliopsida; order Solanales; family Solanaceae; genus Solanum; species Solanum appendiculatum. The sequence continues at coordinate 122,827 of JAGDQO010000515.1, forward strand.
GGGTACCTGTTACTTCTCTCCGACATAGTTACTATTTATCTTTGTCTAACTAGGCTTAGACACACGAGAAGAAATAGTTTTTGGCCTCTGTTGAGATTGAAACGACCCCAGTCCCTTGGAAGTATACCATTATACTATATGAGCACGATGCAGAAACACACATACACAGCCGTACATACATATAAATGTATATCTTTAAGTAGTTAATAAACTAAATAAATTTTTCTAAGAATCATTGACAAATATGGTCCTGACTTGGTTCCAAAAAATATTTGATGCACTAGTTGTTTTTTTGGTCTATGGAGGGTCTCATGCCCCAAATCTATTTTTAAGCATTGTACTTAGATTTTGTGGCCTTTATAAAGACCTTGAAGCCTTACGTAAAATCATTTTGGAATACCAATCAAAAAAATGTAAAATCATTTTGGAATTGAGTAAAAACTTGATATATAGCTCTGTGCTTTAATTTACTTTTTTCGAGAGAGCTTGTTTCCTCTCAAGAAGTAAGTGGGTGATACATGGGAATCGCCAACTAAGACAGCCTCTTTTACGGCTATCATATAATAATGGGGTTCCTAACCTCACCAACATTGGGACACCCCCAACGTTTAGGCATCAATACATGGGAATAGCTAACTTTGAGAAAGTCGATATCTTGATCTCCTTGTGTAATTTCCAAGATGTTATGTAATTTTCAAGATGCCTCCAAAGAAAATATGTAGCCCCTTTATTTTATACATGCATGGATTAGGGTTTTAGGGTAGCATTAATCTGGCTTTATTAACCCAAAATGTCCATGGCAGCCTCTTTTAGGCTATCATGTCATAGTGGGTTTCCTGAACTCGCCAACATTGCCCCCACACATCAATATTTTAATTATAAAACATCAGTAAATATTGAGGACTTGAATACCAATATGCTCTGATTATACTTTCTGTTACAACTTCTGGGTTGAGATTTTGGAAACAAATTGCCGCATTGGTTCATTTGCATATAGACATTGAATGAAGCATGATAGTTATTTGTGTACACATTAAATTTCATCTTCTAGCGTTATTGGGTCAGTATTTGACATAAAGTTCGGCAACCATACATCATGTATCTGGTTTCAGTGAGGAATAATGCTTTTACTATTTGCACTTACTGAGATTTTGGGAAATAACCATCATCTGAGTTCACCTTATATGTTGTAGCTAACTATCCACCAAGTCTGACATCAACCAGTGGATGCTGTAACCTCCCTTTTAAAACTAACAGCCATAAACTTGTGGTTTCTTTGAACAAGTTTCTAGTCAAAAGCAGAGCACTTTTTCTAATGGAATATAGACTCCATTTCTTCTCCTAGAGATGAATTCCTTCTCCGATGGTATTTTTTAATTTTCAAACAGCCTTAATAATAATGAGGTGAACAGTATAATCACAGGTACACTCATGATCTGAAGTTTGATATCAGTATATTTCTTCCTTGATTAGTTTACCAAGGTTGAACATTAATGCTATCTTTTTTCTCCTCCCTAGACATAGCTTTTTTATAATGCTCCTAACCTAGAAGATATAATTGATCTGCTTGGAGATGCTGCTGTAAAACTTAATACCTTGTTAGTTTTTTAAAAGGTTAAACAGAAATTGTGTTCTTTTTCCTAATGGCCATTCAGCATGCAAGGAGTTAGTAATAAGAGAAGGGGTTTGAAATCTAAAAATTGTAATTGGCCATGCTTTTCTCTGCCAGTTACCTTGATTTTAGACTTGTTTATAGGGAATAGTTCTTTCCCAGCCCTCTTATTTATGAAATAGACAAAGAACTGGAATAATACCAAAAAAGAGATGTAAGGCTGTGCTAGGTTCCATTGATAGGCATGTCTGATACACCATATTTAGTTGAACCAAGCCCCTTTGGTGCAAAGTGATTGAACCATTTGTACATTCTTCCAGGTGCAGCCTTGTGGATTTGATGGTGGAAATTGATAGAATTCTTCGGCCTGAAGGAACTGTTATAATTCGGGACTCTCCTGAAGTGATAGACAAAGTAGACCGAATTGCTCCAGCTGTAAGATGGACGGCAAGTATTCATGAGAAAGAACCTGAATCACATGGAAGGGAGAAAATCTTGGTAGCCACGAAGAATTTTTGGAAGCTACCTTCTGCATCCTACTGATTGATCCTTTTGTTTTTGTACTGTAGGTATATCCTTTTTTGTCTCATTATTAAGTCCCAATAACTTGTTTCAAATGATGCAACTATTCTACTTCTTTCTTGTCTCTTCAATTAGCTTATGTAGAATTAAATGGAAGTGTACAAGGATGGAGGAAAACTGTAAATTCTTTTTTATAGTATCACTGTTACAAACTCTCCTAACTAATTTGGTATTAGAAAATGACCTGCTAGGTGCAGCTTCTTGTTTACCAGACTCGAGTTGGCAAAAGTTGCATGGTATGAAGCAGCAATAACTAGTTGTTACATCATATTTATAAAATATTTCGAGGGCAATTACATTGGCTTCTCATTTCTTGCTTGACTATGTTCAATTCTTTCATTTCTATGTTTCTTTTCTTTCTTTTACATCATATGTGGACACCTGTGTGTGCATAGTAACTTTGTTTTACTTGCATATGTATTTCATCCCCAAAAACTTGAATGTTTTTAAATAGTCATTTTAGAAGAGTTCTCTGCATATTGTTTGTGTCAATTCCTCATCCTGTTAAACCTCAACATCATGCAGTCCATACACAATGCAGAGAGCTGAAGAATTTCCAGTAAATCATTTATTTAGCAATTTTCACCAAATACCAAAAATGCAGGCACTTGAACCTAAGTTTCTGTAGAGTTTTCTGACTTTACTTTAAAAAGCTCTGATTCACATCTTTTTTTTCTGCGTAGATAATAATGGTGCCTGGCAAGCTTGTGCGCACCTTGATTATTCCTTTGGCACCAATTATCTTCCAGCAGCACGAGTATCAAGTAATTTACCTAGCGTTTTTTTGTCGCTATAGAGATATGAACCTATGTGTTTTCATGGCTTTAACTAATTCCATTCACTGTTACGCCACACACTTGGGTGCTGTCTTCCGCCGCCTTTTCACACACAGAACATCTGCTGCACATAGTGAGGCCCCCTCTTTTCTGCAAGTTCAACTAAGTTAGGCATGTTCTATCAAACAAAATCACCCACCTTAGGGGCTTTGCTTTTCCTGTTGTCCTTCACATGAATGAATAGCTTTATTAGGCTCTTCCCTGATCAAAGTTTATTGTCACCATTTGTCAGTATGCACTACTCATTATTGCTAGTTATTGCTAGCAAACTTAGGAGCCAACATGTCATGTTTGCTGCTTTTACTGTACCCGGCTGAAGGAAAGCTGATTCAAATAGCACTAGCATAGAAATGGAGTAATTACACCCATAGATATTGAGTAACTTTGTCCATCACGAGGTACCTTTTTTCATGTTAAAGAAAATTCTTGGGTGTCATAAAGGTGATGATTGTTGATACAGTTACATGTGATTCAACAAAGTTGTTCTGGCTGGCACAGAGTAAAAGGAGTTTGAAATAGAGCCTTTAAGAGTGGTCCCAAAAGTATAAAATTTAATCACGGGTTGCACTCATGCATTTTGTTTGCTCCTAAAGCTCCTGCAGTGTCCATTGGCTCCTCATTTCATTTGGTGTCTTTCATTTATAATGAGACTTTTTTTTTTTGGGCTCTCCTAACTTTTTACTTATTTCATTTTAGGGAATATTTGCTTAATCTTGAAGTCCCAAGCACGTGTAAAAATGAATATTTAATTAAGTGGTATCTAACTTTTATATATTTTTTATTCATAAAATAGTAATACGGATGCTAAAATCCTAACCGAGAATATTTTAGGTGCTTTCTTGCTTAAATCTGAGGGGCAAGGTAACTCGATGCATGTATAGATAGAAGATTGCAGATACATGGTTGAGATGTACGTAAGCAAGTTGGCCTTAATACTATCATTACATATATAAATATGTGTGTGTATAGAGAGAACTTAGTGTTTGGATAGTTGGCTTGAATAGTTTTCTATAAATGCCTAATCTTTGGATAGTACCAAACAAACATTACAAGGGTAGGTAATAACAACAACAATTTAGTGTAATTCTACGAGTGGGGTTTAGAAAAGATAAAATGTACTCAAGTCTTACCGAGAATATATAGTTGCCCAAATTTGTAATAGCAAAAGGAAAAAGTTGAACTACCTGAAAGTCCAACACTATGTCAGGTTCTTATACAGCTAACTGCGTATAAACTCTGACGATACACCTTAGTAACCAGAAGATTTAATTGAAAATATCAAGAAATTCTTGTACAGTCCAAATAAGAGATTAAAAAAAATCAATTATTTGCACAAATTTCTTCTCTATTGGGATATAGTCAGGATTCAATAGGTCAAAACCATTTACTTTTTCTTTTGTACGATTTCAAATGAGTTTAGTTGGTACAATAGAAAATTGAAATATCCAAGGATTCAAAAAATGAGTTTTCATAATAAACGAATTTCAACGTTGTTTTGTCAAAAAGAAATTCCACATACACCAATGCACCAAATGTAAATTCACTTATAAGACGACTTGTCATAACAAGCCACGATATGACTTTATTGTTTAAAAAATCATACGTATATCACTACGTATGTATTAAGAAGTTCATCCAATATGTTATCTTTAATTAATTAACGAATTGTTGCTTTCGAGTAGAAGAAGTAGAATGAGAGGTTTGACAATAATAATACACACAGAGTCAAAACTTGTGTTTCACAAAGAGTGGCAATTTGAAGTGTTCTACATAAGTCTTGTGTTCACAATGAAGAAAAACATAAGCAAAATTGTAGGGCCTTATAATTGTAACGTGTAAAATAAATCACCACAATATTATACTATTCAAAACACTAGTTGTGTTTACATCATTGAAACAGTACTTTTTTCCGTCTTCATTAGGTGAGAATGCGTTTCAAGTTCCACTTTTTAGCTTTCAATTTAATGTACCATATAATTAGTTCACATAAAAAGTTTGTCTATATTCCAAAGAGTAAGTAATTAAGCAAAATGATAAGTATATAACAAGAGAGTTGTCAAAAGTTATTAAATCACTACCAAAAGTACATATTTTATACAACTATATATGATGTGAAGTCGATCGATACAAAATTTAAGTGCATGTTAGGTTTCTTAATGCTAGCCTAGAGCCTAGAGCACTTAATATATGTGGTCTGGTCATTTATGCATGTAAGGTATTGACCACTTTAACTGATTCAAAACAAATTTTAGTAAGGTCATAATAAGTAGTGAAGGCAGAATTTTCATCAAGGGAATTCAAAACAAAAAAAATGGGATAAGAATATATATATACCTTTATCATTACAACAAAAGAGACATTTAGTGACAATAAATATGTTTATTAGCTGCAATTGAATAAATGTCATTACATTCATAGTCGCTAAAATCTTTAATGACATTTATATGGAGTGCTGATTATAAATATCTATAGCTCCCAATTTTTATTTATTGATATGCTTTTTTTTTTTTCTTTAAAGATGAACTGATTCTAGATTATATCGTTATGAATTGACAGAAGTTGAAATGTTGCTTATAAAGTATGATTCATATTGTGAGCCAAAAAATGTGTAGGAAAGAGGTGATCGATTGCATTAAACTCCTTTCAAATTAATGCTACTGGGGTCATTATAACTACTAATTTCCCCTCCAACTTGCATTTTTTTGCAATTCTTGAATTGACATTTCTTTCACTATAAAAGCATTTTTTTTTCTTTTAATTGAATATTGATAACATGGTCCTGGACTCCTATAGTCATTTAACACGAATTAATTAGAACCGTGTGATATGATATCTCACATCTACTCGCTTTCTTCTCGAACCATAACTAAGGGTTTATACAAAATTATAAAACAATATACAAACATATGTATACACGCATAGATATTAATTGTGAACCTAACAAAAAGAGGCATATCACAACGTGTAAAGAAGTTAGCTCAAGTCCATATAAGCTGATCATCAGTTATTTTTCAATCATTGTGAGGCTCTAACCTATTCTAACACCTCCTTCACGTTCAAACCCAACTGCAACGTGGATCGGGAGTTCAAATGGGGATGAACCTAGCTCTTATACCATGTAACGATATGACACTTGAGCCTAACTCAACCCAAAGCTAGCTCAAGAGGAGATGGTTGCCGAGTCAATATAAACAGACCACCAATTAATCTATTCTCCATCCAATGTGGGACTCTAACCCACTCAGACAACGAAGTCATGATTTTCACTAGCTAAAGAGAATTAATATATAAAGAAGTGATCACACAAAGAAGCCGAGAGGATTCAATATATTGTATACTAGGCCGGGGCAGAGCCAACCCTTTAACTATTGATTCATCAGAACTCAATTATTTTAGCTCAAATCTTATATTTATGTTAAATTTGATAGAAATAAATAATAGGAATAATTACTTGAGTGGATCCCTTTTAAAAAATAATTACTTATTTTAAATATACTCCTTAATTATTACCATTTATAGCAATATATAACAATATTATGTATTTTATTAGATTTGTCTTTCTCTCTCACCTCTACTCTTTTTTCTCTCTCGTCCTTTTTAATATGTCTCTATTTCTCGCTCTTTCTCCCTTTCTTTCTTTCTATATGTTGTTCTTTCTCCCTTGCTTTCTTTTTGTTGCTCTTTCTCCTTTTCTTTATTTCTGTTGCTTTCTCCCTTTCTTTCTGTTGGTCTTTTTCCCTCTCTTTCTGTTGCTCGTTCTCCCTTTATTTCTCTCTCTCTTTACTTTCTTTCGTAGAGTAGTCAATGATTCGTAGACTGAATAAAACTTGTATCAATAATTAATTAGTCAAGTAATCTAATTGTAACAAATGAAGAGACATAATAAACTGCAAAATGAATTAATGTTGAATTAAAAATGTATTACGCACATATTAAAGTTGAATTAGAAGAGAATTAAACATGAATGCAAAATGTAGCAAACGAAAGAACATTCTATGATCTGTAAACTGAATAAAACTTGTATTAAAAGTGTATTACACAAATATTAAAGTTGAATTAGAAGAGAGAATTAAGCATGAATAAAAAATGTAACTAATGAAAGAACAGACACTGATCTATAGAGTGAATTAAACTTAGTAATCCAATAGTAGCAAATCAACCAATAAACTGTAAAATGAATTAAATTTGCATTAAAAGTGTATTACACAATATTAAAGTTGAATTAGAAGAGAGAATTAAGCATGAATAAAAAATGTAACTAATGAAAGAACATATACTGATCTATAGAGTGAATTAAACTTGTATCAATAATGAGTTAAACAAGTAATCCAATAGTAGCAAATCAACCAATAAACTGCAAAATGAATTAAATTTGCATTAAAAGTGTATTACACAATATTAAAGTTGAATTAGAAGAGAGAATTAAGAATGAATTAAAAACATAACTAACGAAAGACAAGACAATGATCTATAGACTGAATTAAGCTTGTATTACTCATGAATAAAACATGTATTATACGTGTCTTATAAATTATTTTAGTTTGTATCACTAACAACACGAGTGATGTTTGCAATATGTATTAAAATGTAGTGTTCATGTATTATAAGCATGTTACCTAAATCATTTGGTTGGTATCACTAAAAAGAGAGTGAAGTTTGCAATATGTATTATAAATGTATTGTTCATGAATACAACCTATATTATATGTGTCTTATAAATTATTTTGATTTGTATCACTAAGAAAATGAGTAACGGTTGCAATATGTATTAAAAATGTATTATTCATGAATAAAACATGTATTATATGTGTCTTATAAATTGTTTTGATTTGTATCACTAAGAAAAATAGCGTTGTTTGCAATATGTATTACAAATGTATTGTGCATATATTATAAATGTATTACAAGTGTGTTACATAAATTATTTTAGTTGATAGCACTAAAAAGGGAGTGAAGTTTGTCATATGTATTATAAATGTATTGTTCAAGATTTTAATACAATTTTAATACAATTATGAAACATATCTAATACAACTTTAATACAATCGTGATAAAATTTCGTAAACTTCATCTTTTTCGAGCTTCAATCTAATATTTCACCTTAAATCCATTCTAAACTTAACCAAACCCTCTTAAAATTGAGATATAAATTTCAAATGATATTTTCAACTATTTGTAGGAACAACCTATCCAAACTAATCACAATTTCGTAAAACTCAAATAATGAATTCAAAATTTGAAGCTTTATAATGACCATCAATGGTGAACTCTTGCTGCTGTAATTTTAGAGATTTGAAATTCCAACTTGAGCATATGATTTTGTATAAATTTTCGGTCTTTCTGTTCCTTTTCTCGTCTTGTTTTTGAGTGTAAATCGTGAAATATGGACAAAAACTGATTTGATGATAGTTTTTAAAATGAAAATTTCAAAGAAGAAGAAGAAAAATAAAAAGAAGAAGAAGAAGAAGAAGAAGAATAAGAAGAAAAAGAGGAGAAGCAAGAGGAAAAAATGACAGAGAAGTGGAAAAGAGCAGAAGATAGCTTTCACTGTATATTTTTTTTAATTTCAAAAAATTGTTATACTTAGTTAGAAATATTATATTGCCATAGATGGTAAGTATTTTCTTAATATAGCATATTTATGTGATTTACCCAAAATAATATGTCAAGAACCCCGTAAACATAAATTTCTGACTCCCATCTTTTAAATTATTCATTACCTATCTTACACGGTATAATTTTAGGACAAGGAGATGGCAAATTAACAAACCTTGGACAAGGATGGCTGTGCTACTTAGAGGCATAGACAGTTAGACAGTGGGTTAGAGCTTATAAGAATAATTAACCAAACTGAGTAATAATTAAATGCTAGTTAATGTGATTGTGATTGTGATGGTGTGCCCAACAATGTTAGATGGAGCTATATTACTTGACTCATGAGGCTTCAAACATGGCATGAATGGCGGCTTCAACACAAATTAAACTTAAAACCTCCACAATGGACCTTTTCTTCTACTTTTTCATGTCAAAGAGACATCAACATGCAACTAATCAAACAAGACCATTACTATATCTCGAACTTTTGATACAATTTCTTATTTCTATGTCCCAATTTATGTGATATTTTTGAATTTTGAGAGTCAGACGAGTTTATTTTTTTTGACCCAGTGCAATATACCTTTTAAATATTTTGAATTATCAATAATTATAATTTATAGTAATTTTTATTTAGTTTTCAAATATATAAAAAAAAATTAAAAATTGATAACCAATTTCATAATAAATTGACTTTTGAAATTTGAACAGCACTACATAAATTGAAACGAAAGAATAGTTAAAAAAAAACAATAGGAAAGTAGTAACTTGTTAAAAAACAAAGGAGGTTATTAATTTTTTGAAGAGGATATACATCAATCTTCAAAGTACTATACCATGTTTTACCAATCAATGTATGAAATGCTAAGATGCATATTATCGAAGTTGTTGCCGACAATGCAAGTACCGCTATAAAAAATTGGAGAACGTATGCGCAAAAAATACATCATTTGTCTCAAATTATACGGTGTTATTATCTTTTACACGCTTTTAAAGAATATTAATTAGAAAAAGTACTTTTAGACTATTTTATCGTTCATTAGAATTTAAACAATCATAGTTTATAACATCACCCCATAATTAAAATAATAAAATATATATATATCTTTTGTCTTAAACTTTTAAAAGTACAAATAATTTGAATAACTATTTACAAAAATCAAGACATATCATTTGAAACGGAGGGGGTACACTCTAGTGAAACCAGAGTTTGGTTTGTAGAAATTTCCTCTAAAAATAATGCTAATTAAATCGTCACTACACTAAAAATGATCTTTAACGACAATAACTTAATTACTAAATATATTTTTTTAGAGGCAACTATCACTCTTTGTAAATGTCCCTAAAACCTATAGCGACATTAGATCCAATGATAATTAATCAATGTCGGTAAGACTTTAACGTTTTTTGTTAATGTCCATATTTTTTACAGCTAAAAGTTGTTTTTGTTATAGTGTGTGTTTATACTTTGTTGAATGATTTAAACAAAAATATTAACAATATCAAGTGGAATAATCCGAAGAACAACCATTTATGCCTCAAAATTGTATCACAACGATTGAAGTAAAATAATAGTTGGGACAAAATTTATGAGTAATTTATTTTTTTCTTGTTTATATGTTTAAAGATTATGTTATTTCATATTTATACGGGTGACTGGTGAGAGATGACATCTAATAAGTAATTGAAAGAACAGTTAAAATATGTGTTACCTGAATATCAATGTTATAAAAAATAATTATGTAAAAATAATATTTCAAGATCTATTACGTGTTTAAGATTTTTATTTTTCTTGATATTTGTTATTTTGACAAAAGAAGGTGGGGCAGGGGGTGTTCAATTTGACAAAGCTCAAATGACTAGTTGAAGGTCTAGTACATTAATATATAGTAGGCGTGTTCGTTTCGATTTTTAAATAAATAGGTGACATACCATCTTTGCTATTTTTTTTGACTTGATACATTCATTAGGAAGAGTTAGAATTCATGAAAGGATTTTGATTTGATAGAAGTAGAATGAGTGGTTGAAGGTCTAGTACAATATATAGCCCACATGTTCGTTCTAACTCCAAATAAATAGGCGATGCACCATTGTTGCTAATTTCCTTGACTTAGACAGACTCATTAAGAAGGAATGGTATTCATGAAAGGGTTCCGATTTGACAAATATAGAATGACGGGTTAAAGGTCTAATACAATAAATAGTAGACGTGTTCGTCCCGATTTTTAAATAAATAGGTGATGCACCATCTTTGCTATTTTCCTTGACTTGACACATTCATCAGATAGAGTTAGAATTCATTAAAGGGTTTAAAATGCCAAAGATAGAATAACGGGTTGAAGGTCTAGTACGATATATAGTAAACGTGTTCGTTTCAACTTTTGAAATAAATAGGCGATGCACCATCTTAGCAGATTTTCCTCGACTTAACACATTCATTAGGAAAAGTTGGAATTCATTAAAGGATTTCAATTTGACAAAGATAGAACAACGAGTTGAAGATCTAGTGTGAAATATAATAGACGTGTTCGTTCGGACTTCCGAATAAATAGCTTATGCTCTTTATTAATTGGAAAAATTACTAAATTACACAGCTTTAAGTTAAAATTACACAGCTTTAAGTAAATTATTTTCCATGTTTCCCTATATCTTTTTAAAATCTCTAAAATCTCTTATTTTAATAATGTATCCATATTAATGTATTAATGTATCCGCGCTTTCACTAATGTATCCGAATTGAGAAATTCCTTATTTTAATAATGTATTTGTATTAATGTATCCGGATTGCTGTAGTAATGTATTAATATATATCCGCGCTTTCACTAATGTATCCAGATTGAGAAATCCCTTATTTTAATAATGTATCTGTATTATTGTACTAATGTATCCGGATTAGATTAATTTTAAGGGATTTTATAATTAGAAAAAAAGTAGGAATAGATAGTAATTTTATATTTACACTATGTGATATATATAACTTATACTGATTAATTTCCTTGACTTCATGAAAGGATAGGAATTCATGAAAATGGACCAACACTACCAAGTGGGGTAAAAGCCCAAACCAGAACCACAGATCCAACTATTTTTGGGCCTAATAAAACTATAAACAGAAAAAAGGGATCCCAGAGAAAAGTAGTAATAAACATCAGCAGTTGACGCCGGTGCCGGCGAGTCACCGGCCAGTTGACTCGGCGGATTCCGGTAATAAAAAATACAGTTGTCGAATATGAATACGACCCGCTTACACACATAGGTCAAGTGGGTCAATGTTCAAACAAAATCTTAGTAGTAGAAAAAAAGAAATTAAAAAATTAAGGAGAAAGAATCTTTTTTCCCCTCAATATTTATGATTATTTTCCTTAAAATTAATCTAGTGATAAACCCATTGACTAATAAACCTTGTTTCCTGTATAAAATTTGTCACCTTGCTGTAATTAATTCATATAATCTTCATGTAAATTTCAGATCCCAATATAGTAAAAAGATAAAGAAGAAATTTTGTGTGTGTAAAAAAACAAAATCTTGGGATCTGAATGAATTGTCTTTACTCTGGCATTTCATTTTCTTCTTGTGTTAAATCTCTGTTTTTATTACAGTAAAAAGTTGAACTTTTAGAAAAATCAAAGAGAAAAAAAAACACAATTTTTTTCACTGTCTTCACGGAAGATTTCAAGAATTTAGAGAGAGAGGGGGTGGGGGTGAAAGAGTCAACCAAACCTTTTCTGTGCTGTTTTGGCTGTATGTATATGTAAGGCTTCGATGAGTCCACAATTTTGCGTATTATCTTCACCTTTTTGTTTATTTTTTTGGTTTTTAGTTCTTTTTTCTACTGTTGTTTCCCCTTTTTCTATCTCTCGTCTCTTCTATTGTCTTTGCAAAACTGATTAAACAAAGCCTTTTTAGCTTCTTTTCTCTCACTTCCTTTTCTGTGCTTTATTTTTTTGTTTTCAAAAGTCAAGCATGCAGAGATATACATATAACAGAACAGAAAAATGCCCTCAAACTTAGGGTTTTGCTTGCTTAAACCATTCTTTTTAAGCTTCTATGCTTTTGTATTTGCAGCAAAAGATTAGTTTAAGAAAGGTCCATTTTTTTTGGTTTTTTGTTAGGAGGGAGAGAAGAGGAATTTTTAATTGGTACTGTTATTTAAGGAAAGTATAGAGAAGAGAAAGGCAAGGAGTAGCACAAGTAAAGGTTTTTTTTTGCTTTCTTTCCTTGTTATTTTTCTTTCAAGAGTAAAAATTAGAGAGGAAGTTGGAGACATTTGGATTCGTCCTTGTGTCTCCTCTACCTCTCATAATTTTTCTCCCAACTTTTACTCCACTTTCTTCTCTTGATTTTTAGCTCAAAAAGATTCAGTGAATCTGTCAAATATATAAAAAAGTTAAGTGCTTTTTGAGTCTGTTGGTTTATTTCATGAATTTTGGGGGCTTTCTTGATAATAATTCTGGTGGTGGCGGTGCAAGAATTGTTGCTGATATACCATTTAATCACAACAGCAGCAGCAACATCGACAATAAAAACAACACTAACAACAATATGCCCACTGGTGCAATTTCTCAGCCAAGACTTCTTCCTCAATCTCTTGCCAAGAACATGTTCAACTCCCCTGGACTTTCTCTTGCTCTTGTAAGCCAAAAAAAAAAGAACATAAAAATTGAATCTTTTTTACTTTTTATGACACCCTTTTGTTTATTATTCTTTTTGGTGTGCAGCAAACAGGCATGGAAGGGCAAAGTGAGGTTACAAGAATGGCTGAAAACTATGAGGGAAATAACAGTGTTGGTAGAAGGAGTAGAGAGGAAGAACCAGACAGCAGATCTGGAAGTGATAACTTGGAAGGTGCATCGGGTGATGAACAAGATGCTGCCGACAAACCACCAAGGAAGAAAAGATACCACCGACACACTCCTCAGCAAATCCAAGAACTTGAATCGTAATCATTATCATCTTTTCAAATGAAAAAAGGAAGATTTTTTTTTGTTCTTTCAACTTTTCTTATGAGATGTTTCTTTTATGGTTTTTTTTCTAGTCTTTTCAAGGAGTGTCCTCATCCTGATGAGAAACAAAGGTTGGAGTTAAGCAAAAGGCTTTCTTTGGAGACTAGGCAAGTCAAGTTTTGGTTCCAAAATCGTAGAACTCAGATGAAGGTAATAAAAAAGATTCAATTTTTATGGTTTTAAAAGATTCATTTTTTTGTGGGGTTCTTTTTTTTTGTGTGTTTTTTGCTTGAATAATGAATCTTGATTGCACCAGACTCAACTGGAACGCCATGAGAATTCGATACTAAGGCAAGAGAACGATAAGCTTCGTGCAGAAAACATGTCTATAAGGGAGGCAATGAGAAATCCAATTTGTACTAATTGTGGTGGTCCAGCAATGATTGGTGAAATCTCTCTAGAGGAACAACATCTTAGGATTGAAAATGGTAGGCTCAAAGACGAATTGGATCGAGTTTGTGCACTTGCTGGCAAGTTTTTGGGGCGACCCATTTCATCTTTAGTTACCTCTATGCCTCCTCCAATACCTAATTCAAGTTTGGAACTTGGAGTTGGAAGCAATGGATTTGGTGGTATGAATAATGTACCAACAACACTCCCCTTAGCTCCTCCTGATTTTGGAGTTGGGATTTCAAATTCTTTACCAGTTGTGACTTCAAATAGACAGTCAACTGGAATTGAGAGATCACTTGAAAGATCCATGTATCTTGAACTTGCTTTGGCTGCCATGGAGGAATTGGTAAAAATTGCACAAAGTGATGAACCTCTTTGGTTCAGGAGCATTGAAGGTGGTAGAGAAATACTAAACCATGAAGAGTACATAAGGGCATTTACTCCTTGTATTGGTATGAGACCAAACAGTTTTGTTTCAGAGGCTACCAGGGAGACAGGCATGGTTATAATCAATAGTTTAGCTCTTGTTGAGACATTAATGGACTCTGTGAGTAATTTAATTTCTTTTAACTTTCTTGATTGCACTTTTAGGTATCTAAATAGTCTTTTCAGTGATGATACATGAAGTCATAAAAATCTTCATTTTCTGATGATTAGCTTTAATTTTGACAGAACAAATGGGCAGAAATGTTTCCTTGCTTGATTGCTAGGACCTCAACAACAGATGTTATATCAAGTGGTATGGGTGGAACCAGAAATGGTGCACTTCAGCTGGTAAATCAAATGCACCTTTTTTTTTAAATCAATGTTATTTTTAGTCAATGTTGAAATATATTATTTATGAATTTTCTTGATTCTTTACAGATGCATGCTGAGCTCCAAGTGCTTTCACCATTAGTACCAATTAGAGAGGTTAATTTCCTGCGTTTCTGCAAGCAACATGCTGAAGGTGTCTGGGCTGTCGTTGATGTGTCGATTGATACCATCCGTGAAACTTCTGGTGCACCAACATTTCCAAACTGCAGAAGGCTTCCTTCTGGCTGTGTTGTCCAAGACATGCCCAATGGCTATAGCAAAGTAATTTCTCCTTCTCTTTACAACTCTCTGAATAAAATTTGTGCGCACTCCAATTATTTCTGGTATCTCTATGCGCGAAGACTTTTCTCTCTTCTTTTAGTGTGTCGTTTAGTACTATATATTCAATGAGTTTACATTCATGGGGTAGCTACTTTTTTGCTTTTTTGTGTTAAATGAGTTTGGTTGAGCAACCACAAATTTTTGGATCTTAGTTCAGAACATTGAATTGGTTTTTCCACCTAATTTGGCTTGTCAAAATGACTAAAAGCTCTAGTCTTTTTTGGTTATTTGGTCCAAAACCAAAAAGATTAGATTATTGAACCTGATAAGATGCTGATTATAGGGAACACAACAGTATTAAAAAGTCATCAAATTTCAGCAACTTCCTGCTTAAGATGAGCTTAATACTAATATTATATGAACACCGTACGTGTGGAAATCGAGGTTAAGGACGATTTAATTAATCTAATAAATTGAATAGAAGTCTCCATTACTTATATTTTTGTGCCTTGGGACACATTAATTTCATATGATTCTTCATGAAAAAAAAAAAAATTTAAAATTTTCCTTGTGACTCTCGAACATTGGTTTAATTAAACAATGTATTTGATGTTTCTATTCCAATCTCTGATGCTGTCTCGATCAGTCCCCCGTGTATATAATTAATTCATCTAACTGTGTATTATCTGGTTCCAGCCTTGTGATGTGTTTGTTTTTTATACTATACTAATAAAGGACTTTTTAGTCAAACAACAAGACTGACTACATTATTTTTTTGTTGTCACGTGAGTATCTACAAAGTCTAAAGCTTTGTGGTACATTTCTCAATGTCTCAAACCTAACCTCGTGCCTTCAAATTTGCATAAAAATGGTGAAAACTCGTTTTTTATGACTACTAATTTTAGGGTTCTAGGTTCTATCATGTCTCTCCTTGAACCTAACCTAGCTAGAAACCATTTCCAAGATTTGTCTTGTTGCATCACAAAAATTTCCCATCAAGTAATGTACTTTTTTTTTTTGGATTTGTAGATCATGTTTGGATAAAATTATACTTGTTAATAGTACCAATAAGTTAGGTCACGTTATTCATGGTGTAAATGTTTGAATTCATTTGTCACAACTAACTTTGTTTAGGAGTTGTAATTATTTGCCTATGGGATAAATACTTGTCATAAATTACACCATAATTTAAAATATTGTTAGTCGATAGTAATAAATAGGAGTACAATTTATGTGATCATTAATTTAGTATGTAATGAGGGAAAATTGAGACAATAATTGACCAACTCCCCTTGTGATTATTATTATTATGGTTTAATTTATTCCAAACAAGTTCAGATAGACTTAGATCAATTCTCATTGCCAATAATTATGTAGGTTACATGGGTAGAACATGCCGAATATGAAGAGGGTGCTAATCACCATCTTTACCGGCAGTTAATCAGTGCCGGTATGGGCTTTGGTGCACAAAGATGGGTTGCCACCCTCCAACGCCAGTGTGAGTGTCTTGCAATACTCATGTCATCGACCGTGTCCGCCAGGGATCACACAGGTAATTAATTAATATAGATATTTCAAAGTAAAATCATAAAATCTATTTTAGTGCAATGAATCAACCTCTATCATGTGATGAGTAGTAGTAGTCCCTTGTATTTTCTGTGACCAAATTTCAAATCACATGCAGCAATAACTCCAAGTGGGAGGCGGAGCATGTTGAAGCTAGCACAACGCATGACAAACAACTTTTGTGCTGGTGTTTGTGCTTCAACGGTACACAAGTGGAACAAACTTTGTGCAGGTAATGTTGATGAAGATGTCCGTGTTATGACTCGAAAGAGCGTCGATGACCCCGGTGAACCAGCAGGCATCGTCTTAAGCGCTGCTACTTCCGTTTGGTTGCCCGTTTCCCCTCGAAGACTCTTTGATTTCCTCCGCGACGAACGCCTCCGTAGCGAATGGGATATTTTATCCAACGGTGGTCCTATGCAAGAAATGGCTCATATTGCCAAAGGCCAAGATCATGGCAACTGCGTCTCACTCCTACGTGCTAGTGTAATTTCCTCAACTTTTTTTTAAATATTTAATTTTGATATGATAGAAAAATAAATTGAGAAGATAATAATGCATGGCGATTTTATAGATGAATGCATGTAGAAAGATTGATTGATTTTGCATGTGTGGGGTTCATTTTCCTTGAGATTAAAAAAAAATGTTGATTGAAAAGGACAAACTAGAGGGATTTGGAAGTATCTCTAAAGGACCATCTTATTGCAGATCTATAAATTTTAACTTTGTTGCATCTATTGTAAATTTGTAAAAAGTCAAAACACATGACACATGTTACCTTTTTTTTAGTCAGCCCTACTATGATATCACCCTTTTAACATGAAAAAGTCTATGACACTGCAACAAAAATTGACGTATTATACCACACAATGGCATTTTTCGTAAATATATTCATAATCGAGGGTTTGTTGACAGGCAATGAACGCGAATCAGAGCAGCATGTTGATACTTCAGGAGACGTGCATAGACGCGGCTGGGGCGCTTGTTGTTTACGCGCCAGTTGATATTCCGGCAATGCATGTGGTGATGAACGGTGGAGATTCGGCTTACGTGGCTTTGCTTCCTTCGGGATTCTCAATTGTACCCGACGGCTCAGGATCTCGTGGGTCCAATGGGCCTTCATGTAATGGGGGCCCAGATCAAAGAATTAGCGGGTCGCTCTTGACAGTAGCCTTTCAGATATTGGTGAATAGTCTCCCTACAGCAAAGCTTACTGTGGAATCAGTGGAAACAGTCAATAATCTTATATCATGCACTGTTCAGAAGATTAAAGCTGCCCTTCAATGTGAAAGCTAAATAGGAAAAATATTTGGGACAAGGAGGACATCTTTTTTAATTTTTTTCTTATAATATATAGTTTAACTAGTAGGAAAAAAAAATGGTGCTAATGATTCAAGTTGACGAGGGAAAGGGGGCTGATCAGTCAAGAACTCGAGCTGAATTGGAGGCTGAGTCAAGAACGAACCGTGCTGAAAAGACCAATGCTAGGTGGTAAGGGCCGGCTCAACTAGCTCGAGGTTGGCTCTTGACACAAAGCAAAGGTGGTGGTTCGGGTATTGACTCAGGGTACTAAGATCAGTTGGTTCATGAATCAATCAGCTTTTGGGTGAATGAATGTGAATTCAAATTATGGAAAATTTAATTTTGGACAAGTTGTGTGACAGAAATATGTCAATTTCAGGAGCTATGGTTTGTTTTGATGAATTTATTGTTGTTTGTTGAAGAGTCATAATGACTCTTTTGTTTGGTATGTTTTGGTGGGGCACAAATCAACTATTGTACGTTATCTTAATTGACCTACTTTAACTTGGCTATGTCTGCCATGTTTATTTTTCTTTGCCAATATGGACTAGGTTCACATTTGATCACAAGTAAAAATGTGTTTTATATTTTAACTTTTGTAGTTGATCAAGTTGTAATATATATCTTTCTGAATATTGTATGTTCAATATCTTTGAAAGTTATGTTATCTTCAATAAGATTAAACAATTGTTCTCCATTCTTGTTATGCAGATTAATTGTTACTTAGACAAAACATGTGATTGTCATGAAGATATTATGAAATTCTACAAATTCAACTGATCTAGTTGGAAATAGTCAGTAGGTGTTTCATGTTTGGACTCTGTATGATACTCACTCCGTTCCTTTTAACTTATTACAATTTGCTTCACAAAAGTCGGTTTAATAAATTTTTAAATCTAAAGTGAATTAGAACAATTTAATATTTTGTATTTAAATGTTTAAAAATTATATATAAAATAGTATTTAAGAAATGTAATTTTGAAACTCCATTAAGGAGTGAATATCACCGTGGTATAGGTGTCCTCAACTTATCAAGGTTCTGAACGAGGCAAAACTATTATTTGTATTGAATGACTAGTGACAAAACCTTGAAGATTAACACTTCAAAGAATTGGGAAAAAATAAGCAAAGAGAGATTCTATTTTCATGAAATAATTCATTTTTTATTTTACTTTTGGAGAAAACAAACGTTAAGAATGTAAGAAACCATTCACCCACTTTTGAGCGAAGTAATTGTTTAGTGCATATTTTTAGACAAGATCCGTTTTGATATGTTATATTCAAAAAAATTCCGATGCCGGACTCATCAAAATAATTACCATTATTGGTGTATGTACTACATCAATTTTATAAATTTCTAACTTATTTATCTTAATTGAATCCTAATAACTTACCCTATACATATTTACACTTTCTAAAATTCCGTATTTAATCAAATTTAAGACACATAAAATAAAATAAATAGCAAATAATATGGAGTATATATTAATTTTTGGCATGCATATACACTGTTTGATGCATGTATTTGTTAAGTTTATGAAGATATATTATCATGAAAAATTTACTTGCGTGAGTATGTATTAATAAATATATTAATATTATTTATAGCAATATATAACGATACTATGTATTAAATGTAAATTATGCATGCAATATAAATGTAATATAAGTGTTTTACAATATATTATGCTTGATTAGAAATTTTACACAATGTATTAGAAGTATATTAAAATGTGTGATAAATATATCATTTATGAATAAAAAATTTATTATATGTGTTTTATAAATATTATTACTATAAATAATAAATATTTTCTGTAATATAATATACTAATTAAGTTTCTCTATTATAGGTGATGAGTAACAGGCCCACCATCTAATTAGTGTCTGTCAGGAAAGAATTACTCGAAAAATATTTTACTACGTGTGAATTCGGAAACAGTTCGAGTTATATAATAAATAGAAGTTGGAATATATGGAATGTTAAAGTTAACTAAATAAGAAGAATTTATAGATAGATTAAAAAAAAAAAAGTGAGCGCAGGGTTAGAGATGAAGGTAAAAGAAAGATGGAATGGGTGAGACAGCTGAGAGGTGATGGAGAAAGAGGGCGGGGGCTCTTGCAAAGTGAGGTGCATTTAATGTCATTTCAGAAACTGTTGGGAGAAACACTTGCCATGCATTTAATGCTCTCTTCCTTATTTATTTTTTCCAAATAGTGTCTCGTACCTACGTTGGAGCTCGATTAAATTTGGATTCACATTGAAAAGTCACACATTGAGGAGTAAAACGCTCCCATTCCTTATCCAAGAGGAATCGAATTCGAAACTCGAGTTAAGAATGAAAAAATACTTAACACTCCACACACAACCCTAATTGGTCTTACCTTTTCTACCACACTACTACTATTTTTTAAGTAGTTTTTTTTTCTTAATAATGAGTAATAATTTTGGAAATATTCTTTTTTCTTCCAATAAAATATCCAAATCACTCTTGAGATCACTCTGGCCTTTTGCCTTGAGACAAGACATTTTCTTTAACAATTGTATGGCTCATCAACTCGTGATGATAAGGGTTTCTTCACCCTAGCTGCTAAGGATTTCAATAGTTCAATAAACTGATGGTCACTGTGGACTTAACTAGCTACAAGGATAACTCTCTTGGGGCCTCATTGGTTCATTTTGGATGAGGAATTACTACTGTACTACTACTATATATTTACTCTTTCTAGTAAAGAATAACATTAATGAGAATGATTTATAAGGCTTACTACCTACTACGAATCTAGATACACAAGTCATTTTCAAAGATCAAATATTAAATGGTTAAATTTGATTTTTACCACCTTTTTTTTTCGTCCACATAACTAATTAATTAATGCCAAAGTTTGTAACCACATATATCTCCTAATCATAGTAGTAATAATTCTTACCGTGATAATTGATTAAAGGAATTTTATTTTATTTTAGAAAAAAGTCCAAATTGAATGAGGAAATGTACTTCCATAAATTCCCTTTTGACTTGTGTATATACCACACTTTAGATAAGTCAACAATTATCTAAAGGCATCAAGTTGAGAGAATACTGCTAATACACTATAAGCCTCCAAGGTAATGTCGTAGGGCACCTAGTATGTTGGTTACACACTTTTCGATAAAATTCAATAATTTTAATTCAAATTTTGAATTTATAGTAAGAAAATTAGAATTCAATAACTTAAAGAAATTAGAATGTTAAAATCATAAACTTTAAATTTTGACTGCGTTTCTCCGTAGATTTGTTGTCAAATAGTGGTGGCATTGGTTGTTACCAGACGAAATACAATGATGCTTATAGATATATTTGTTTTATCTACTGGAATTTTTTATCTCTTTTGTGGAGTCACATATATATTAGTACTCCCCTAGATATCTACAGGGTGTGGTGGTAAAGGAGTTTAAAAGAATATCAGCTAACAATACGCCAGGGAGCAATGATTATTTTGTATCTTTGATTGGCTACTAGCTATTTTATATGGTTAAAATTCAAGTTTTGAGCATGTTCATATGTTTGTACTACTCTTCTATATGTGTGGAAGTCTTATATTTTTTTGAACTTTCATTTTCCCATTAGTTTCATTGCCTTGTCTACATTCACAAGAGTCGTCTGATCTACAAAAAGGGACCATTGAAGTATGTATTGGCTCATCCATAGTGTGTACACATTGCATGTGTCAATTAGTTAATTCTTTTGTTCCCATACACACTCAATTCCATTTCTTTTCACATTAAACCAATTCAAACATTAACATGAGTTAGTGGTGTAGTACTGGAACTGCTTCACTCATAATTAGAGGTCTCGGATTCGAGTCCTGGATATAGAAAAAATTCTATTGGGAGCGTCACCCCCAAATGGGCTATGCAGTACGCAATCCAAATTTAGCCGGAGTTTCGCACACTAAATGAAAAACCAAAAAAAAAATTAAAAATTAACTGATAGCTTGAAATCAAGGCATTAAATGCACAAGTAGGACTAAAATGAATTGGGTTAAAATGATCTATAAAGCGAGTTATTATCTCGTTAAATTCTTACTTAATTTTTTTTTTATTAAGGCTATTTGTAACTAATCAAAAATAATAATATATATATATATATATATATATATATATATATATATATTTGTAATTATTTTTATAAGGTTTTTATGAGTCAATTTGGACTACATATCAGCCCAATATTTAAGTAAAAAAACTAATCATGAGTAACATTAGTAGCATCTGCTTTTGCAAAATATAGTGAGATGATGTTAATTTTATCAAAAGAGATTAACCTATCTCCAGTGGACAAGAAAAATTACACTATCACTTCATTTTTAGAAATACTTATTTCTCTTAATTTAATTATTATATTTTCACATATAAAGATTAATAATTTTTCAGCTTCTCTTTTTCTTCTTATTTTTCATAAAAAACACGTTGTACATATCTAAGATATATTTTTTTGAAATAATGTTCAAATATTTATATAGATCTAAGATATATTTTTTTGAAATAACGTTCAAATTTTTTTGATACTATCGACTTTGAGTATTATTTAAATAAATTGGAGTACATATGATGGTATATGGATCAAAATTTGTTTTCAATTAATTTTTGTATTGTTGATTGAATGAACTAAGAAGAGAAAACATTGTGTGAAGCAATGGAAACACATATCCAAAAACATTTTCATGTTGCGAAGAAGAATTAATAAGTTATGAATAATTTTTTATTAGATTAATTAGTCAAGATTTTAAAAAGAAAAAAAGAGCAAAAAGTCACCATTGATAATTGTCTCAAATTGCATCAATGGTGTTGATAGAGAACGAGGTGAAAATAATGAGGACAAGAAAGCGATAAAAGAATCCTTCTTCTTTTTGGCAACCAAATAAGAATCCTAAACAAACTTTTATAATTAATTTAGAATTCAATTACCATATAATACGTTTTTAAAATTATTTTTATTTAAATATTAATAATATGTGAATATACTAAGAGAAACAAGTATTTCTAAAACTGAACGGATGATATAACTTTTAGAAGTTAATCTCTTATCAAAATAATATAGCAGTATTTTAATTCCTTTCAAAATGTATTAAAATACATTATATTTGGATGCACACAAAATCTAATCCTAACTATATTTTATTGTAATTGTATATGTATGACCAACTGAATTTAATGTATTGTGTTTTCAAATTATAGAATATGTGTGCAGAAACCTTCAAATATGTTGATCTTCGACAAAGCTATGTCAATTTTCGAACGTCAAAACGCCGACAACAGTGAACAAGTCATTAGGTTATATGCTATAAAATTATATAATCTCATTATGTTTTGTAATTATTTAAAAGCGTCACTACAAAAAGTAATAAGGGAATATAATACGCAATATCATGTAATTTTTTCATATTTAAATGATTTGACTTGTGTGAATCATAATGAATTGAGCCAATAAATAAAGGTGTCAATGAGGTACCCAAATATAAGGAGATCATTGTGTGCGTCACATACATTTTCATAGGTTAATTTTATCACCCCTAAATGAAATGAATTAACATTCGATATTGATTATTATATTCTCACTCAATAAAAAAAAAATTGTATTGATTATGAAAATACCTAAATATTTATTACCACTCGAAATTGGTTGCACGGCTTTATCCAAACTTAAATTGTCACTAAACACACACCTAGTCATGTATCGCCTTAATTATATTGATGTTAATCTAATAAAAATATAGGAGTTGAATTTTTCATATACTACCTTCATTTGTTTTTACCTTTCCGATGATCTACATACGTAGAGAATTCTACAACTATAATTTTGACTTTTCATACGAGTTTTGGAGAAAAATAGATGCAATATCTTCGCAAATCTCAAGGTATATCGTATAATTTATAAAAATTACAAGAAATTCCCAACCTTTTTTAACATGTACATTGACAATATTGTAAATTAATATTTTTCATACTAGTTATAAATTAAGTTGCTTACAATGTAAGTATATTTTCATAAGCATGATATGATAGATTCTACTATAAACAAACATAACTACTATAAATAGACTAACATGAATTAATAAATTAAGTAAACAATAAACTTATAAATCGATGAAATTATAATTGATTTTAAAAACATTCTACAGTATATATAATTTTAACACGTTTATATATTTATGGGATGGTTATGTGTGGTGATTTCAATTACCATTGAGTGGGTAACATTTGTACGTTTTCCAGTTTCTTCTTTTAATTCAATGTACCATTCCAGCATATGTCACTGCCTCACAAATATTCTATCTACTTTTTTTCAACACATTGACATTTAATTCCCTTATGAATCTCAACCTCATTTATAACTTGTTTGGATGGTTGTTTTTATTGTATTATATATTGTTTGTTAATTTAAATATAATGTTTATTTTGATTATTATGTAAATTATATTGTTGAAATTCATGTTTATGTAATGACAAAAAGTTTCATTTTATGTAACAATTGATTGGATGTGATCCTGCGCAGTTATTTTCGTTTTGTCTTTGCATATTATCTAATAATCTTATTTTATCTCTTATCCTACCTTTTTATAATAGTTTCTACTTCGTATACTACTTTTCTTGTAGATTTATCCTTCAATTGTCAATGTTTGACATTGCGTAACAACGAGAAACGATACAATATCTATTCAAATGGTGTATATCAATCCAGTATAATAAAATACAATACAATATAATATAATATATAATAATACGGTATAACTCTCCAAACAAAGTATTAAGGTCCAATCGCATTGGAACCATTTAATTCACAACCTACGACCATTAATAACATAAGTTCAAATCAGCCTCCAATTATTAAAGGTGCAACGCATCCAGCCAAATTTGAAACTAAATAATTGAATATTGATTCTGAATTTTTTATTTATTTTCTTGTTTAGATGTTATAATACAATTAAATGATGAACATTATCAAGACTATGTTATATTGTGTTGTTAATTTGTTATGAACACTTTATAATACTAGCATTTGTGCATTGATAGGAGGAACAACACGTGTTAACAAACTCCTACAAATAAATTTGGTTTGATTAATAAATCTTAAAATGAATTTGTAAGACTTAAATTAAAAGTCAAAAATATTTAAAACTTGTGGTTTAAAAAAACTAGAAAACGTCTTATAGATAATAGTTGAGGTCTTAAGGTCAAAATAGACCCCAAAGATGTTTATGTTTGATTAGTATTAATGAGAAAAAATGAAGAATATTATCTGCAGTAACTGTTGAATATTTGAATCCAATAGTAATTTTCAACACTCTGGTCATCCTTCCAAGTTCCAACAGTAGACTTTAGATGATGCAAGTTGAACCTTTTGTCAATACAAATTTATACGAAGACTCTAATTAATGAGCGAGGAAAATACTATGATCTTAAGCGTAACAGCTTATATGTGTGACGACTATAAAAACTTTTTTTTATTTTGAAAATCATAAAGGAAAAATTGGATGTCGTTATTTTTCAGTGCGAATTGGATAAATTTGCGGTTGTTGTCATATGTGTGGCTATAAAAATTTTCCGTTAAAATCAAAGTTTAATTTTAAATTAAATTGAATTTCATTTGAACCTTTTAAAATTATATTATATATATATATATATATGCACCACATCAAATAAAGAATTTAGCGGTAATAATAAGTGTGCTATATTATAATTAGCGGTAATAATAAATATGAGTATTTTTAACTAACACTCTATATATATTGCTAAAGATTTTAGTGACTCTGAATATAATGAAATTAACTTAATTGTCGCTAAATATTTTTACGACAATAAATATTACACTAAAAAACAATCTATAACTATTAAATATTTCTTCTGTTATAGTGCGTATACAATAGTATGATGATAATATTAGCGTAAGAAAAAATTGATATTGTTATTCTTTTTTTATATAAAACTGAATTGATCAGTTGGTTAATTTCTCTGCGTATAGAATAATGCAGGATCGATGAACAAAATATCCAATTCATTTGTCTTTTGTTTAAAATAGTATGGTCTTAAAAATATTACTATATTATTTGTGTGCCTACCAAAATCTTTTTGTTAAAACTAAGATGAAAAGTTTAATTTTAATTTAAAATTAAACTGAATTCAGTTAAATTATTTTTAAAAATATACATATACTGGATAATGTAGGATCCCTGAATTAACTATCCAAATTATTTTTCCGAAAAGCATAAGAAAAGGAAATAAAAATCATTTTAATTATCATACATATATCTTTGGAAAAGCAAAACCGACATGAATGTATTTTCACATTAGAAAAAGGGTCTATTGGTAGGAAATTATAAGGCCAAAAAAGCCAAGAATTTGATTCTATGAAGAAAAAACATTGGAGTGGGGTTTCTGACTTGGGGTGGACGGCAAGCATTATTTTTTGGAATCTTTTCAAAAAAAAATTATCGTATGATTGGATATCCAAAATTTAATTGATTCACCTAATTTAAATTCATATTAGGTAATCTTTATTAAAAGAAATTCGATCACTAAATGAGGTTAATTTTTCATTCATAGGACTTAGCTCAAATTTGAAACTTTTCAGAAAATAATGAAAATTTCATACATCCTATCACATGCTTAACGTGAGTTTATCCCTACATTAATTTATATCACAAAATAACAACCTTTGAGTGATGCATCACTCTACGCATCTAATTATTTTTATGTAATTTCTGTCCCTCCCAAACCTGTCTCACATGCAACTTGGCTCCACATATCTTTGAAATTATAGTACTTAATTTGTTTTAATAGGAAATAACAATATATTATTTAGTACTGTAGTAGAAGTATATTATTTTCTCCGTTCATTTTTATTTGTTCAATATTGATTTAGCACAATATTTAAAGAGCAATAAATAGAATGTCAATTTTATTATATCACTCTTTGACTATAGTATATAATAAGAGCAAATTAAGAATAAAATCTCTTAAATTTTTAAGCTAAATATATATTTTTAACATAATGGATAAGTAAAAATGACCGAGGGAGTACTGATATATATGACGAAGGGATCATTTAAAGCACCAATATTAGCTGTTTTATAATAATTCAGCAAAGGGGGCCATATGTATATATTCTGGCTTCTCATATACATATACATCTCCCTTCCTGTTTTCTTCTCTTTTTTTTTCTCACTAATAATGCAGGAATTGACGTCATATAACGAGTTTTAATAAAGGAATTGTATAAGCCGAATATCTCAAACCTCAATTAGTGGGATTTCACTGAGTATATTGTTCTTAAATTATAATAGTTCTCTAATAAAGTATATGAATTGTTATGTACGAATTGCCTATTGCATGACCTTTTCTTCTTCTTTAGATACTAAAATACACATATTTTAATGTGTAATTAGTTATACATGAATTTGCAATACAATTTTGATTTTCCATTGTAATTTATTTTAAGTAACATCCAAGAAAATTCCCAATTGCCAAATTCAGAGATATTATATTATATTACAATTTAGAAAGACCAAAGTCCCACATACATATAAATATGATTAAATTCTTTTTTGTTTTATCGGAGAATATAATTAAATACACATAAGACAAAAATGTCATTATATATGATAATATTGTATTTATATATCATATCTAAACAAAAATTAGACCTTAAAAATATCTCCAAAAGATTATCCTAACACATGATTGGCATTGATTGGCATTGTGGGGCTAGATAATTTGTTATCCATAGAGATAAAAGAAAGGATCTTGATAATGCTTAAATCAAGAAAACCCCAATATTTTAATATAATATATGAATTCTCTCCATACCTTTTGGAAGCAATAAGAATGGGAGAAAATATACATATTACAAACTTTATAGTGCTAATAAAAGTCAAGAGGATACTTGCAATATTTCTCCCTCCATACAGAAGGACTTTGATCAGAATTTGAAAAAAGAGTGAAGAACTAAAAAAAAGAAGAAAAAAAAGGTCTGGCTTAATTGCATTTATTGAAGTGAGGTGTTCAGTCCATGCTGGGGTCTGAGCCTGAGATCATAGAAGCTACGACTATGCCTTCATTTAAATTTTTAGAAAGATTAATTTTCAATTTTTCATATCATATTTAATTAATATAAAAAGTTACATATTATTGTTAGCCAATTTAACAGATAATATGAAAAATTGTTACATTATTATCGATTCATAAACTTAATAAGGAGAAGAAACAGTTGGAAATATTAAGTGGTATTTTAATTCAAAATTAGACTGTCCTCATAAATATAATCTCATCTCCTCTATACAATGAATAATATCATTAATAAAGTCAGTTTAGTAAAAGACACCTTCTAACTAAAATTTTCTTAAGAATGTATCAAGTCAACAAGGATCAAGTAATAGAAAACGAAGAAAATAATAATAAGCACTTTCACTCCATTCGAACTGAAATACATCCACTCTTCACAATTAAAAAGTGAGTCAGACGTTGAACAAATACGATTCCAAATTAAAATAGCGTAAATAGTACTCCTTCTAATTACTAATTTCTCCGGTGCAATTAATGAAGTTGGTCCTTTACCAACTTTCTTGGAAGAAAATTGAAGTCAATCTTTCTTTATCTTTGTAGCTCCTATTTTTCTTTAACCAAATTGCGTCTATCCTTCTTAATTATCTGAATAAGACCTGCATGCATTATGTATATAATATTATGCACAACTTGTCAAACTAGTCTTTATTATCAAAAGGTATCTAAGAATGATCCAGACACCACTGACTTTCTCATTAATTTTTTCTTCTTTTCCTATTTGACAAAGGTAAATTTTTATATTTTAGTAAATAAATTCTGTACCATATCAGAATCGGTATAGTTTGACAAAATCTTGACCTTCAAGTATATTTTAAAATATTTGATTATTCTAGAACCATATTTTTCAAATTACTTGTTTCTGTTACAAGTTGATGCGTCAAATCCTTAATTGTGTTGTCAAACTTATTAGTCAAATTACTACTACTATCAATCTTTCGTCGACGTGTACCAAAATTGTGGTGTACATACTTGCACGTCTAGTTTCTGAAATATTTTCATATTTTTTTTATGAAAAACCCCCAAAACACCGACCTCTAGGATTTTATTTTATTTTATTTTAAAAAAAACATTTTAAACTTATACAAATTATTGCATAATAATTGTTCTAAAAGAAACAAAAACAACTAAGAAATGAGGTATTGGGCCTAACTCATATCCCAAAGTTAGTTCAAAAAGAAGAGGATTGTTAAAATCATGTATAAGTAGACTCGGATGTGGGATTCCTTCCATCAACACCCCCAACCCCTCAGTGGCGGAGCTAGAAATTTCGAGATGGGTGTGCAAATTTTCTTCTCATCTATGTTAAGGATATGCAAAATCAAATATACACTCATAATAACTAACATTTACCTTTATACACTATATAATTTTCTGGCGAAGGGTGTTCACCGGAATACCCTTCGCCTAAGGTGGCTCCGCCCCTGACCTCCCTATGCCCGAATCCAAATATTCTTTATCTGGGTTCCGCTATCCGATTTGAAGTGTTACATTCAAACACACAGTCCAAGGGAGCCACATCGAACACAATAGGCCTGACTCTAATACCATGTTAAATTAGGTTTTGGACCTAATTCACACCCAAAAACTTGCTTAAAGATAGAACAAACAATCTCAATCAATGAGGGACAAGTTCCCTGGACTCCTTGTAAGTCCAAGGGTGTCACATCGGGCCTAATAGGCTTGACTCTAACACCATGTCAAATTATATTTTAGGCCTGCCTCACACCCCAAAAACTCGCTTAAAGGAAGGAGAAAAAGTCTCACATTGTGAGGAATGAGATCCCGAACTCCGTATAAGGCTTGGATAATCTTCCTTCCTTTAAATTAACTTCTGAGGTGCAAGTTAGACCGTCATTCCTATTTTGTAATACTATATTCTTATTCAAATAGTAAGTGGAGACATGAGATTATTTTCTCAATTATTGAATTCAAATTCGTGTAATAGAGTCCAAGTTGGGCTTTTTCCATTGAATTGTCCCGTCCCGTCCCTTATATAGGTATACCAATAATGTGTCACATATGCCAAAGATGAACCTGTCCATTCTCACATTTCACCACAAACATTGCCAAACACCTCAGTTTTTCAGTTTAGGTGATAAATAGTACTACATTGCTGTATTATTAAAAAAAAACTCAATTATTTTCGATGATTTTTCTCTTTTAGCATGTGAAAATAGTCAAAGGCACAATGTACAAAATGGTCCTACACTTTGATTTTCTACATTATTAAATGTTTACTGAAAATTTAACTCCAATTTCTGAAGGGGGACCCTACATTACAATCATATACTATATCTTTCTGCGCAAAAGATAATCATTCTAATTTTGTGTACTTGTTTGCTTTTAACACTTTTTAGGGAAAATAAACAAAATTTTTATTGCTTACTTAATTAGTCGTTGTCCTTTCTTACGATACAACTAACACTACTTGTCCTGACCTAATTTAACCTTTGGAAGAAATAATTTGATCAGTCATCAACCCATTAATGGCTCTTAATTGGAAAAATTACTAAATTACACAGCTTTAAGTAAACTATTTTTCATATTTCCATATATCTTTTAAAAATCTCTTAAATTCCTTATTTTAATAATGTATCCGCGCTTTCAGTAATGTTTCCGGATTGTTGTATTAATGTATCCACGCTTTCATTAATGTATCCGGATTGGGAAATCCCTTATTTTAATAATGTATTTGTATTAATGTATCCGCGCTTTCACTAATGTATCCGGATTGCTGTATTGATGTATCCACACTTTGACTAATGTATCCGAATTGGGAAATCCCTTATTTTAATAATGTATCTGTATTAATGTATCCGCGCTTTCATTAATGTATCCGGATTGAGTTAATTTTAAGGGATTATTGTAATTAGAAAAAAAGTAGGGATAGATAGTAATTTCATCTTTACATTATGTGATTTATGTAACTTATACCTCTTAATTCACATTTAGACCACAAAGAAATTATTATGGGCCAGAATTCACATCAAAGTTTTGTGGGGACAATTTAACTTGTTCGGCCCATTCTTTATGGGCCCATTTGGTTTAACAGTTTGTTGATCTTTTTAGCCCATCTCAGTTCTTAATGCTTGAGTACTACATGTGTTTAAAAAGTTAAACATGGACAAATTAATTATAGGGAAAAAAATGGTCAATTTAAATTTTGTGATTAAACTATTATTTTCTTTGGGTTTACAAAAGTTCTAATGCTTCAATTTAATGATACTGAAACGTGCACTGTTTTTTTTTTCCTCATAAGATCTCATTTCACATAAAGAGTTGCTATATGATTAAAACTGTTTGGGTCCATATGGGAAAGTAGTAGTGCGAACTACGGCCCAAGAAGCCAGACGACATTGATAGTGGAGTTTTCATGGTAAGGTACAAAGTTTTTTGTCTGGGTCTTGGGCATACGTACTCAAGTGGTACAAATTAATTAATAGAAAGGCTCGTTGAATGAGTGATAACACTAGCGAGTAAGTTGCAAAAGCCTCTTGCTTAATATAAGCGAATGACTTAGTTATAATTTGCTCAAATGAGGGTTTATGAAGCAGGACTACTACATGTCCAGGTATAGTATTTCGATTTCAACATGAAATATAATTTGAGAATCAATATTTATTTTATAAATTTGATCCATTATTTGAAACTTCAACTTGAAATAGAGATTTTGAATTTATAAAAAAACTCATATCCAAATATAATTTCAACTTACTCATTTTTTACTAAACATTGTGCAAACCCCTACATAGTCTCTCACATTATGTATAAATATGTTTTTGGATCATTTCACCAAGGATTATGTCCTCATAGTCCATTAGACTGTATTTTTCCTTTAAATAGTAGCTACTTGTGCAAATGACCCCTTCACCAGCTGCTTTGGTGTTATCAGATCAATATAATGTTGAAATTATTTTACATGATCTAGCCAATGAATTTTTTTATTTGTGCCTCACACTACTGACACTAATTATATGACTCTTTATATAATCTCACAAGTTAGAATTTCAGTGCACTAACTTATTGCGACACAAAGAAAATTCTCACTCGACTAGTATTACTGTATGAGTTGTTGTTGTGTGAGGCACAAAATAAATTTTTTCCGTATAAATATGTCATATATATATAAGATGATATTTTATTAGTTGTTAGAAAAAGTTAAGAGGCGAGTAATTGAAAGTCAAATAATTCGCTGAGTACAGTAGGCGGAGTCTCTATCAGGCACAGAGCAGCATGGCATTAGTCTTACACAAACAAGAAAAAAAGGTAAAATTTTGGACAATTTTGGAGGGAGTAGGCAGCAGCTTTGACACACAAACATTCATACAACAAGAAAATTTGTCTACCTGTTGCAACTACCCACAAAGAAAGGGACATTAAAGGTAAATGTTTTTCTAAAAAAAAAGGGAAAAAATACGCGAGTTTTTTTATTTAATTTTTAAGTTTTGGTACAAAAGCAAAATAATATTATTTCAAAAATATTCATACGAATTCTAAGAAAATATGGGAGGAGGGAGGGAGGGATGACGTGGGAAATGAGTTTTTGGGATGGTCAAGGGGGTGGGGATTAGGTTGTTAGGATGGCGAGAAGACAATAAACTTGTTTTCTATAGTTTTACTTTGAGGAAGTCATTTTTCCTCATTTTCAAAAAACTTATTTTTTCCTATACCAAACATATCGATTTTAAATTGGCATTTTGACATTAAATAGATAAGTTAAAATCACGTTTGATATGCATTTTAATTAAAAAAATAAATATTTTATAAGCGAAACGAAAATTTCGACTAATTCTTCAACTTCAAAAACTAACTAAAAAATCATTTGAACCTACATAATCAAACATTGTTTTGAAATATATTTTTTTCCGCAGAAAAGGGAAAAAATAACTCATGGTCCTAATAATGGCCCTAGTTTAAAAGGACTGGTCAAAGCTTATCTTTTTGCCATGCTATTTTGTCACATTAAATAAATATACATTGTAGGTTAATGTTATAATACTACTAGATTAAAATAACAGCCTCGATTTCTACAAATCACAACAGGCACCACATTCTTGATCAACTCGTTAATTCCATTTTAACCATGTTGCTAATAATCTAAGTTGGATCATAGTTTTATTCCATCCGTTCCAAATTAATTGTCATGTTTCTTCTCTGTCGAAAGTTAGTTTAAATAATTTTGAAAGTTAAATAAGATAGATCAATATACTATTTTGAAATTTACATATTTAAGAACTATATGAAAAGTATTAATAAGTTATGATTCTTTCTCATATCAATATCATAAAAAAATAATTTTAAAAAGTAGATTAAAATAATTTGATTTTCAAAAAGTGAAATATGAAAATTAATTCGAGAAAGAGTGTAAATCATCTCAGATTTTTTTTTAGCTATACAAGCAAGTTCAAAAGTCCTCAAATTAAACATGTGTGATGTGTGCACTATCATGAAATTTTATTGAATATGTTATTATAAACAGTTGAAATTAAGTAAATTTCGGAAAAAAAGAGGAATAAATATAATCAGTTGGATTTATTTGATAAAAAGTTGTGGATGAGACAATGTTCTATCAACTTTTTGAAGTGAACACTTACTATTAAAATTAAAAAGTTTGAATCTTGAAAGCGAAAATTGTCACATTAATTTTGATAGAGAAAATATGTATGTGCAAGTTGTTAATAAAAAATGTGAATACTTTGAGTGTTACATTATTGCCTAGTCAAATATTTTATTTGTATGTGCTTTAAATATTTGGTAAAGAATGTCACAATCGTTGGCTGAATTCGAAGAAACAGATTGGTTTAAAAAAGTCAAGCTTTTCGTATTTCAAATTTCAACTACATTAATGTTAACATCACCTACTTAAGATGACATTGAAAGCAAACATTATTGGTTTGTATATAAGTCTTTAGAGTATTGTTTATTGCTGGAAATTAATTTTTTAAAGTTTCAAAAACACTTTTTGGTGATAGATTTTGAACATGAAAATTTAAATTTTTAAAGTTGAATTTATGTTTGGATATGTATTTTACTTTTTAAAAAAATATTTTTTTCTAAATGAAAGTTCCTAAAACCCGAAAACTAGTCTGACAAAATAGATATTTAAAGATAAACTTTTTAAATCTGATTCAAAATCTATGGTCAAACACTAACTAACTTTTTTCATTTTTACTAATATACTAATTGAACGAGAATATTAAGTTTTAAAACTATTTTATGTTCTTTCCGTAAACGTAACTACCATAACATAAGTCCAATAACATATCATTCTTGAGCTGAATCATGTTTCATTCCATGCAATTATATTTTTTCAAATATAAAAAAGTTTGAAAATATTTTTTGTGATGATTGTGAAAATCTTACAATATAGATTATGAGACTCTTAAATTAATTCAAAGAATCTTAATAGTATATCCATGTAATATATCATATCCCTTTTAATAAGAACAGTTCGTCGTGATCCTCCAAAGAACGTACATTAAAAGCTGGTTAATCCCTTAGTTAATTCATATATTTCATTTCATGCAACTTACTTATTTGATCTCAATCTTAGATGATATTGGAACTTATCTTTTAATTAATTGTCATTAGAATATAATATACTCGTTGAGACCCTCAGATTTTGAACAAACAAGCTTAGTGGTTCCCAAGTACAAACTTTTCATTGCCACCTCAACCACTAAAGAAAGAAAAATGAAGGGGAAAAAAGGACTATTTCTTCTTAATAAGTCGTAGATTTTTTGGAATATTTGCAAAAAACAATTACCACATGTTCCTCCATTCTAATTTAGGGTGTTTGGTACAAAGGAAAATGTTTTTCTTTTTTAAAAAAACAAGTGGAATTTTTCTAGTATTCAGTACGTAACTAAAAAAATATTATTCTAATTTTTTTTTTATATGTAATCAAGAAAAAAAAACTATGGGGGTTGGAGTAGGGGTTCGTGGGTGGTATGGTCAAGAATTAGGAGTTGGGGACACTGGATGGATAGAAAGAAGACAATGAACTTGAATTGTCAAATAAGAAATTTGTCTTCCCTACTCTCATTAGGAAAGACATTTTCCCCCATTTTTAAAGAACTTATTTACTAGAGCAAACTATGTTTTAAAAAAATTTTGACCAACCAAATATAAAAAAAAATTAAAATATTTTTCAAAGATTATTTTCTTCCATACCAAACACAACCTTAATTGTCACTTTTCAATTGTTTATGTTGCAATTGGATAAGGAAAATTTCACCACATGATGAATGTGTTTGGTGAGAAGGAAAATGTCTTACACAAAAAATATGTTCCTAGAAAATAAATAATTTACTTACTTACTTTTCGTGTTTGGTTAGTAAGTAGAAATATTGTCTTGAGAGTATTATTTAGATTTAACCTAAATAAATACTACTAGCTATAACTTGGGACCGTGATCTATATCCCAACCCAACGCAGGACCCGACCCTCGACCTGATACTAACTTAGGACTCGACCCCAATATTGACATAGGACACGATCCTGACCCTGATATAAGAGTTGACCCCAAAATTGACCCGAGACTCGAGACCCAAAACCTGACTCTGAGGTCGAGCTTCAAATCCTGACTTTGAGATTAGAGATCATACCCCAACCTCGACCCACAACCTTAGAGCCACGAGATCCTGACCTTGAGACTTAACCCCAATTATCCCCTACCAAAGAACTGACCACTTACATTGAGACCTTATATTGACTCCCAACTCGAGACCCAAAACCTTACTGCGAGGTCGAGCTTGAGGTCTGGACTTCGAGACCAGAGATCATACTCATACCTTGACCTACAACCTTAAAGCCTCGAGATCCTGACCTTGAGACTTAGCCTTAACTCGACCCCTATCAGAGAACTAACCCCTTACATTGAGACCTTATATCGACTCTCAAAACCTGACTCCGAGGTATAGTTTAAGATCTTGACTTCGAGACTAGAGATCATACCCCAACCTCGACCCATAACCTTAGAGCCTCGAGATCCTGACTATGAGACTTAGCCCTAACTTGACCACTACCAAAGAACTGACCCCTTACATTAAGATCTAATATCGACTCCCAACTTGAGACCTAACCAAGAGACTTAACCTAAATTTTGAGATTTGTGACCTCGAGATCCCAACCCTCAGTCATGAGAACCAACCCTTGCCTTGACCTGAACCTTCAAAACTTGACATTGAGATCCCAATATCTAATCTCAACTCTACCCTTACCTGAGATCCAGTCCTAACTTTACCCTTACTCGAGACTCGACCCTCAGACTTGACCTTGACCACAAGTCCCAAGACCTAACCCCGACCTTTGATAAAAAATCGAGAGTAGCCTTGATACCAATTTATAACGTAGTCTAGTCTCAGGTCTTGATCAAGTCTCGATTTTGATTGGTGGTTTGGTCATATGTTGGGTCCTAAGTCGGGGTTAAGTTTAGGTTATAGTTGAGGGTGGGGAAAGGTCTTAGACTAGGCATCAAATCCTATGTTAGGGTTGGGATGGGGTCGAGTTCTAGGTAGGGGTTCCCTCAATTTTACGTTGATCAGGGGCATTTGGGTGGATTAGGTGGTAGGTGGTGGGTGGTGGGGGGTGGGAGGTGGTGAGGACTGAGGTTGAAATTGGGAAGGATGTTGCAAAATCAATTGTGATCGAAATGTATCTTATTCAGTGACATTTACATTTTCAATGAAATTTAACAGATAAAATTTGAAAAAGATAACGTATACATATGCTTATCTCAACTTTTTGAAGATAAAAAACTATTTTCACACTTGACTATGGACTCGAGTATCGTACCATATTCATTACTATTATTTTCTTTGGGTGATTTTATTAAATGTTTTTTTCCCAAAGATAAATATAGGTTATTTTGTTCACATTGGTTCATTGGATCCTTCCTTCTTTTTCTATAACCAATGGATGTAAAAAAAATTTCAAAGTCATAAACTAACCGCGAAAAGGATAAGGACTAGTCAAAGTGTTGGACAAAAAGACCCCCGCGAATATTCCGCTGGCATAATTATTGTCTCAAATCGCACGCCCCCTCGTAAATCCCTTTCCACACTAAGGATATTATCGTCATTTCATTTGACCTCCTAATTCATCCACCGTTTGATTCAGCATGATGTTAAATCAACCGTTCAAAATTAAAGTTTGACTGCAAGTACGAAAAAATATGCAGACAGGAATGATTGGGCTTTCGGTCATGACTTTGACCAGTGGTTATTTGAATTTTGATTTGAATTTTTTAGAGAGAGATTTCCCTTTTTCTTTTTTTTTTTTTTTTTTTTTTTTTTTTTTTTTTTTTTTTTTTTTTTTTTTTTTTTTTTTTTTTTTTTTTTTTTGCTGTTTTATTTGTTTATTTACAATTTCATTCCTCAATTAAAAAAGAAGAACTATTGTGGTATTCGAGATATGCAAGAGAGAATTTGTAGAATTGAACTCTCACGGATAAGATAAAGATGAAAATTTAGACGGTAATTGGTTAAAATTATTAATTTTTTTAGATATATGAGATTGCATTTTTAAATTACATGAGATTTACTTTCTTTATAATTTAAGTGTGTTAATTTGAATATTTAAAAAATAAGATAGATTTTTAAATTTTATAATCTTAAATCATAATGGGCAATTGGGCAAGTATTTTGCATATATATATAAAAAATCTTATAATATTAAATATGTATGTGATATGTCTGAATTAAAAGGGACGAAATATTAATAATAACATTCCTTTTTAAATTAAGGTAAAAAGCTAAATAAATAAAATAAAATAAAATTTTGTGATCTTAAATTAAAGATATATCAGATGATCTAAATTGTCTTTTAATATTATGAACTTAAACATGTTAAGGTGAAAATTTAGCATTAAAAATTTACAAAAAAAATAAAAACAAAATATTTTTTGAAACATATTAATTTTTTTTTATAGTTTTTAGAAGCAAGAAAATGAAATAAATTATTTTTTTAGTCAAAAGTGAAATAAATAAAAATATAAATGCTAGACTCTTATCATGCTTTTTGGTTTTTGGATTTATTTTTATTTATTATATTATCACAAAAGGAGAGGAGAGTGAGAAGAGGCTTTATGTTGTCATATTTTCTCATTTTGGCATTTCAAAGTCTAATTTCTCTATCTTGTTTGTTTTTCTCTCTTTCTCTCTCCCTCCTCCATTTTCACCATTCAAGAAAAAACTTTTGAGGAAGAGGAGAAGGACTTATCAATTACTCTGAAAATTTTGTGGACGACAACAAGGGTTTTTCTTTTGCGCTCTTGGCGAAGCAGAGATGAATGTCATGCGTCGCCTTAAGAGCATTGCTTCTGGACGTTCTTCTGTTTCAGATCCTGTAAATTTCCTTTTTTCTTTCTCTCAAATGGGTGTAAAATGATTGTATAACCAAACCCAGCTAGTTTAGGATTGAATTATATGTGATTTTGTTTTTTTCTTGAGGCTAAAATGGGTTTAAATAGAAGGGGAATAGAGAGAAGTGATTCATATAGTCGACCCGCTAAGGGTTGATAAATAGTTAAAATTTAGGGAAACTAAGAGAAATTCATGAAAATTTTGTTTATGATTTGTTTTGATTTGCAAATTAGAGAAAAAAGATGTTCACTTTTTGAATTTAAATTATTGGGTTTTTTGTTGTCTTTCTTTTGGGTGTTGTTGAAAAAATTGTGTTGAATGCTTCTTAAATGGTTAGATTTTCACCATTCTTGCTCTAAATATGTGTGAGTTAGGTAATAATGTGGGACTTAACAGAGTCTGGTCTTTAAAGAAGGTAGATGCCTTTTGATGGATCATTTGCTCATGTGATTAATATTTTTAATAAGTTTCTTTGGGGACTGGGGTAGGTGAGAACTGTTTATATCTGGCTGTTGTGTTCTAGATTTTGTTAGTATGGACTATGGACTTGTAATGCAATGATGGGAGTTATAGTGGAAGTTTGGAGCTTTCTTTTTGTTTGTTGTATTTTTAGTAGATTTATCAGTAATTCATGAAAAGAGTATGATTTGTTACTGAATTTTAATAGGGTGGTGATTCAAGCATAAAGAGGGTGAAGGTTGAGCAAGAAGTAGATCAAAGAGTGGTTGGTGTAACTCAAATGGAGGAGAGATGTACAACTACTGCAGTTCCAAAGGAGGATATGGCTTCTACATCTAAGGAAACCACTGCTGGAAGTACATCAACAATGGATACTAGACCTGAAAATTCTAAACTTGATGAGCTTCCTAAAGAAATGAATGAAATGAAAATTAAAGATGAAAAGGCTGATAAAGCTGATAGTCTAGAGGACAATTTGAAGGTATCCCCGAAGTTTTTCACTCTCTTATGTCAAATTTAGTATGTAAAGTAGTTGTCTTTAAATTCTGTAATTAGTGTTGCTGATCTATCTCGCATTCCATAGGATATGGAACCTGCTGTTGTTAGTGGAAATGGAACAGAAACTGGTCAGATTATTGTGACTACTGTGAGTGGTAGGAATGGACAAGAGAAACAGGTGAACTAGTTGTATGGAATTTAATTTTCTCTTTACCCCCAATATGGTCTTTTAGGCTTTAACTTAGCTCAATCAGATGTTGACCTCATGCTATTTTCTCAGACATTGTCTTACATGGCGGAACGCGTGGTTGGTACTGGTTCATTTGGAGTTGTCTTTCAGGTATAGTTGTATGTTTTTCTAATGTCTATTGAAAATGTTAGGTTGTTGTTGTAAGCATTTTAGTTGTCTAGATGACTTTATTGATTCATTTATCACCTTTTTATTATAACAGGCTAAGTGCTTGGAAACTGGTGAATCTGTAGCAATAAAGAAGGTCTTACAGGATAGGAGATACAAGAACAGGGAACTTCAGATAATGCGCACGCTTGATCATCCTAATGTTGTCAAACTGCGACACTGCTTTTATTCTACTACTGAGAAGAATGAAGTCTACCTTAACCTTGTCCTGGAATTCATGTCTGATACTGTTTACCGAGTTTCAAGGCACTACAGCAGAATGAACCAACACATGCCCAATATGTATGTGCAGCTATACACATACCAGGTGAGCTTGTTGTATGATTCATCATTTTTCTCATCAAGATTGTGTAGTTTCAAATTCTAGCAACTTTAATTTCTTGTCTTGTAAACTATCTTGAGCACAGAGTAATGAATTTTCCCTAAATTATAAATTTTACAGATATGTCGGGCTCTGAATTACATGCATGCTGTCCTTGGTGTATGCCATCGTGATATTAAACCACAGAATCTTTTGGTGAGCACTCAATTTTCCCTCTCGATATGCTTGTTGTATTAAGATCTTCCATTTTGCATGTCAAATGACTTGAAATTTTTTGAGTAACCCCTGTAGTGTGCTTTAAGTGGGGAGTTATACGTCCTTAATAGCCTGATTCCATTTGCTTATGTTCTCTTTTTACCCTTTCTCCTCTCTCTGCCCTGGACTAATTGTGGCTTATTAAACTTTTGAAGGTAAATCCACACTCGCATCAGCTAAAGCTTTGTGATTTTGGGAGTGCAAAGATGTTGGTATGTAGTTTTTCTTTTTTAAAAGAAGAATTCTTTTTTTCCTTTACAATTAAGCAGTCCCTAATATTTAAACTTCTGTGCTCTAGGTGCCTGGAGAGCCCAACATATCATACATTTGTTCTCGTTATTACCGGGCCCCTGAATTGATCTTTGGTGCTACTGAGTACACAACTGCAATTGACATGTGGTCTGCTGGTTGCGTTATGGCTGAGCTGCTTTTGGGACAGGTTAGTTGATGCTTGTAATTCATAATCATGGTCCTATTCTATTCACTGGTGGTGATATAATTTCTAGAATTCTTTGCGTTTCACTTGGCACTGTTTCTGTTTCACGTTAGGTTCCGTTAATGGTATTAAGATGAATTCCTTCTGAGCAATCCAATTTTCTTATGTAAAAGATTCAAAGAATTAATAATTAAATAGAAATATATGCCGGTCAGATTGCATTGTTTGTCCCCTTGAATCCGCTTGTGCCTGACAATTTAGTGCTGTATTATCTGCAGCCTCTTTTCCCTGGAGAAAGTGGCGTTGATCAGCTGGTCGAAATCATCAAGGTGTGTAATCAGGGGGACTCTTTAATAGTTAACGTCGGGTGGTTTTTGTCTTGTCAATTTGGTCGCTTTCTCGTTCTAACCATTTTGTTATACTTTGTCTATGCCAGATATTGGGGACACCAACTAGAGAGGAGATTAGGTGCATGAATCCAAACTACACAGAGTTCAAGTTTCCCCAGATCAAAGCTCACCCATGGCACAAGGTTAGTGAAAAGTTATTTGGTGGATGTGTCTGCTTCACTAGTAGTTGAATTCTTTCCATCCTTCCCTAGTCATTTCCTTGATGAAGTTTGTTAAGAACTGTCCATTCAAATTGCACAAATCACTTGCCAAGACACAATGCAAGCATACCAAATCTTAATGAGTTTGCAATCTGCAGATATTTCATAAAAGAATGCCCCCTGAAGCAGTAGATTTGGTGTCAAGGCTTCTCCAATATTCTCCAACTCTACGCTGTACTGCTGTAAGTAAAGAATTTTCTTCTTAATTATCAAGAATTTAGGATATTCTGGTAGTTTCCCATTTTAACCTTCCTTCAAACACGGTGTTCTATTTGTGTCCTGTTTCAATATGCGTGTCC
This sequence comes from Solanum appendiculatum, assembly GCA_018342035.1. Lineage (NCBI taxonomy): Eukaryota > Viridiplantae > Streptophyta > Magnoliopsida > Solanales > Solanaceae > Solanum > Solanum appendiculatum. The sequence goes on from JAGDQO010000515.1 coordinate 164,559, forward strand.
TCATTGAATGTGCTTTTAATACTTCAATGTGATCTTCTCGCCATGCTTATAAATTTCAAAAATAGAAAACTATAGAATGTATGTTGAAATAACATTCTGTTTTGTGGAGAATTAGTGGCTCTACATAGTCTTGCTAAGTTGTTGTCCGTAAGTGGTATCATCCTTTAAACGCAGTGGATATCTGTTTTCTGGGGGATGTTGAGAGCATTTTGTATTTATTGACAGTTGGAAGCATGTGCACACCCTTTCTTTGATTCTTTAAGGGAACCAAATGCTTGCTTGCCAAATGGGCGACCTCTGCCTCCCCTGTTCAACTTTACACCTCAAGGTGAGCTTCAGTTTAGTTTCACTTTTATTTTCACATGATTTGATACTTCAATCTGACTAGTCTATGTCTCATACAGAACTCTCTGGCGTGCCTGCTGAACTGCGGAAGCGCCTTATTCCTGATCACTTGCGCAAGTGAATTTTGTGAAGACAGTTGCTTAGGCTTTGTAAATTGGTTTTCTTGAGAGGTTTAGTTGCCTAATCAGCATTACGTTGCTCCAGCAAATGCAGTTGCTATTCTTGGCCTTGGTAATATTTGATGAAATTCAACATCAGAACATGGGAGCTGGTTATTTGCTAGTTTGTTTTGGTTGAAGGATATGACAGTAAGATTCGTGGGTGAATGATCAGAATGTCTGGTCTTTATAAACATATTATGTTCAGTACCCCAGCAGTTTTAGATGAGAGTTTTCATCTGTTAATTTATACCTTGTAGCAATATCTAGTTTGAGGGGTATTCATAAGATTAATGAGTGCTCCCAAACTGGAGTTATAGATGAATTATTAGGAGTTTTATATTCTTTAAAGTACAACATTTCATCTCTTCTGGTTTTCCTATAGGAATGTGAAATTGCATCATGCTAATTATACATTCATGTTAAGTCAATAGTTGAACTCTACCAGGTGAAGCACTCCCAGGAATGACAAGAAGAAAAAGGATGAACATTCATTGGCTGTCTAATGGAGTCATAGAATTTACCTATTTTTGAAAATTAACCATCTGTGTTATTATTTAAGAATATAATGGAAGTATATTGGGAATTGACCAAAGCTTAGAAGGCAACTTCTTTCAGAATGGATTATATCTGTGCACACCTTGACCAATTTGTCAAATATCTTCCTGTTTCATTTTGCACATATACTGGGTAACTTTTCTTTCCCTCAAAGCTGTAGGCAAATGGAAACATATAAGTTTTGACATATTTTTGCTTTTTGTATGTTTTTTTCACTTCGTTGAATGCTAAGCCACATTCTTTAGATGATAGAGGGCCATGTAACGTAATTTGAGCATTAAAAACTAATTAAGGAATAATTAGCCTATTGGATACAATTCTCTCACCCATCAATTTAAGATCAATCAATCGTAGCCATCAATTGGAGATTCAAAGCACCAACTAACATCAAGTACAATCTTTCTTATAAAAATCAGCACCTAAATAAGTACAACTTTGTGGTCCTATGATCACAGCTAATTTGAACCAGGGAGATTACATCTCTATTCAATAAATAAGGACAATCAAGATAGGTCTGTTAACTTATTGACAACTGCATAATGTACTAGGCATGTGGTATATGTGGTTTATGAATTGGCAATAGACACTTATTTGATCTATACAGTGAGTACACCATCACAGATATAACCATCATAACAACAACATTATGACATTCTAATTAATCTATCGATAGGCTTGTCTTTTACTCTAACTTATTTTTTGTGGTAACCTATTTTTAAGTTTCTTGAGAGCAACTAGTTGAGTATCCAGGATCAAACAAAAGAGAATGTGTCTTTCAAACCTGTCCCATAGTCCCGTTGGAGATCCTGATCGGTAATTACTGCCTCCATCGAGAATATTATCAGTTTTTTTGCATTTCGTTTTCATCCACTCCATAGGGGATGGCTCTAAGAAATGTGTGTTGTTATGGTACACTGCTTGCACCAATAATAGGAAAGGCTCAGTGACTTCAATGGAAAAGGCTCTGAATAACATGTGCTTTTCCTCTGGTCCATACAACCAAAGGCAAGCAATGAACAATAGGCTTTATGAAATATTATCCTCTTGTCATATGCTCATAATAAAGAGGGGGACTGAGGCGCCCCCCCTGAAAACCAAAGGCAGGCAACGAGCACGGGTTCACGAAATATTATCCACGTTACCATATGCTTGCAATAGAGAAACAGAGGACTGGCGGTGGGAAAGCTACAAGTTCCTGTAAGCAAAAGTAAAGTTATCAAACTTTTACATAGAGGAACAAGAAATTGCAGAAGTTCTTATACTTCTGCTTAAGAATAAGAAATTCATGAACGAACTTGATAGAACTGAATTAATTATTAAAATAGGCGTTCATTCAAAATCAGAACATCAACCAATTCATTGACATGACATTAAGAGAGAGATAAATCTGAAAGTAAGATATCTAGACTTCTGATTATAACCACCATCAACTTCATCTTGGAAAGAAAGGGCAAACGAGAAGATGGGCAGAGATTGTCATTGTATATTTTTGCATTGCTTAAGGGTCATCAGTTATTAAAAAGCTGGTGGTGCACACCTACTTAAGGCCCCAGTAATTTTTATGTTTGATCAAATGATATCAGGCAAAAAGACACTGAGTTTTTTGCCAAAACATATGATTCATCTTTTAGATCTTAATCTTGTAAACAGTGACCCACTTACTTTTTACCTTTGAGACTCCAAAAGAATATAATTCCATACACAATTTAGTTTTACGAATAAGTGTATTTGCCCTCAAAATTGCATCACATGCTTCTTTTTGAAAGTACACAGAATTCCCTGAATCTTGTGAACACTTCATCCACTTATCGCTGCCTGCTGATATTTCTCTAATCAAAATCATTGTTGATTGAATGCCATTTTCCATCAAATCTTTCTTCAATAACACCAAATAGCTAGCAAGAACCTGTAGAGTTGTAAAGATACTTAACTACAAGACACTTCTTTCAGGAGAATCAGTAAATTAGAAGAGCCTGCACCGTCAGAAGCAAAAGCATTTTTTCACATGGCAATACAACTAAAAGGATCAGAATCATCGAACACACAGCATTTAGCATAAACAAAAAGGAAGAGAATGAGGAAACTTAGGAGCCCAAGCAACAGGTACAACAGTATCACACTTACCAAAGGAAAATTACCCCACCCGCACCCCAGAAATGACATTATTAACCATCTTTTTCATTTATGAGGTTGTCCAGTTATAACGTAGTTTCAACTTCCCAGTTCTTGCTATTAGGGAAGGCGATGGAATCAAAGAAAATCCATTAGTTTAAATCAAAAATAAAAACATCTTTGCCTTCAGAACATTGTACTATAAGCTAACATGCACCTTTACTTTTTCTTTCAGGATTAACTTATCATGCCATACAAACAACAGTAAACTCCCTAAGTCAACGACATATTGGTTTTGCATTGGATCAATGTCTATCCTTTCTCTCAAGGCAACACACAGATATTCACAAGTACTACACAGATATTCACAAGTACTAGCATGGACTTATGTATCGCATGAACATTCAGGTCCCTATTCTGGTTGGGCAATTTGTCGACTGAAAAGGATATACCTCCCAACTTTAACTGTAGAGAAGATATTAGGAATTATGAAAAGGCAGCAACTCCAATCAAAATTATTATTAAAAGACTCTGAAGATGGTTTCACACCTGTGCAGGAAAACTCATCACATGATCATGTAAAATGAAGCTTTCTTCAGGATCATCAGACCTGCCTTCACTGAGTGAAAAATATTTCTCAGAATGAGGACCAGTTATCTCCCTGATTCGGGGGAGTGGCAATTGGTGCCTGCTGTGGGAGAGTGCTGCGAAATAAGGACTAGGGGATCGACTCACGTATAAGTCTCAGAGAGCAATCAATTACAATAGTTCTTATCATTCACATTGATCTGCATAAAACTTAAAACTTTTAGTTTCCATTTTCCAATAAATGATCTTCATTTTAGCAATTCGCAAATATACAGATGTGAACTGTAAACCTTGTGATGAGCAGCAGACCCGATCAATGAAATTGAATGCTCTGATCTTGCCAAGCGCAAAGGAAACAAGAGCCACAAAAAGGCAAAGGAGTGTTTTCTACCAATAATCCCCACAAGAACATATCCCTTCCTTAAAATGATGAAAACAATTTGAATCTCGCAAAATAATATGTCGATCAAAAACTCTTGACATGAATTTCATTGCATTATGGCAGTCACCACATACACGAAGGTTCTTGTAAATCCGAATTGGTACTCCTTTTGGCACATAAAGAAGCCCAAAAGCAATAGCCAACTTCTCGCTGTGATAAGAAAGACTCCGTTCCCTTCCTTCTTCATTGATATCATGGAGAGAAAAATTTATGTCTGGCACATATCCAGCTTCCTTTATCAATGCAATAACATCATCAAGTTTTGAGTAAATTTCATCACTCTTTGAATGACTTCTTTCCTCAGATATAAATGTGTGCACCACTCCATTCATCTCAATCCAACTATAACCAGGCTCTTTGTTTAAACCCTTCAAATTCATTTTTCTTCTAAGTTTTGCTGCATTTTCCCATTTTCCAGCAGCAGAATAGATATTTGACAACATAACATAAGGGACAGCATCTTGTGGTTCCAGCTGAAAGAGGGCCATTGAAGCTTTCTCTGCTAGATCTGTGTTCCCATGTACTCTACATGCAGCAAGCAACGCTTTCCACACAGTAGCATCAGGTTCAATGTCCATTTCATTGACTAACTTCTCAGCCTCCTGTATTTTCCCCGCACGGCCCAAAAGATCGATCATGCATGCATAGTGATCAGGGCATGGTCTTATCCCATAATCTTTCTTCATTGAAACGAAGTACTTCTTTCCATCGTCAACAAGACCTGTATGACTGCAGGCAAATAATAGGCCTATAAATGTAATAAAGTCAGGTTCTATTCCACTTACAATCATCTCGTCATAAAATCTCAGAGACTCCTTTCCTTTACCATTTTGGGCATAAGCCACTATGAGAGCAGTCCAACTGATCACATTATGCATTTGCATTGAGTTAAATACTTTTTTGGCATCTTCAAGGAACCCACAATTGGCATACATTGTCATAAGAGAATTATCAACTGATAATGATGCCTCAAGGCCAGATTTAATAAAATCAGCATGAACTTGCTGCCCAAGTTCAAGTAGTGCCAACTCTGAGCAAGAACTTAAAACACTAGCAATGATGATTTGGTCTGGTTTAATTTCAGCCATTCTCATCTCACAGAATAATTTCAGAGCTTCTTCATAAAAGCCATTGTGAGCACAGCCAGTGACAAGTGATGTCCATGAGATTACATCCTTTTCAACCATGCTATTGAAAACACTAATCGCACAAGCTAAGTCTCCTTGTTTAGCATACATATCAACAAGTGCATTGCCTACAAGCTTGTAGCGCTCATATCCAGTTTTGGCAACCAAGCAATGAAGACATTTCCCATTTTTGGCATCCTGCATACAAGCAAGAGAATTCAGAACCGAAGGGTAAGTAAACTCATCCACTTCCATATCACTAGCATACATCTTTTTGAACAGAGACAGTGCCTCCTCTGGAAATCCATTCCTCACATACCCAAGTATCATGGTATTCCAAGAAACTGCATGATTTACCTCTATCAGTTCCAATGACTTCTTAGCACTGTCCAAATCTCCACATTTAGAATACATGTCGATTAACGAGCTTTGAACAAACACGTTGGCCTCAAAACCCCCATTAACAATACAACCATGTACCTGTACCCCAAATCTAATATCAGTGAGTGCAGCACATGAACTCAAAACACCTGGAAATGTATACTGGTTCGCCTCAATCCCTTCTGCTCGCATGCTGCTAAAACACTGAATCGCTCTTAATGCATCACCATTTTGAGAATAGCCATTAATCATAGCAGTCCAAGTAACATGATTTTTCCCATGAGACATAATTTGGAAAATACACTCAGCCTCCAAAACACGCTTAGACTTCGCATACATATCAATAAGACCAGTCATAACAAAAACATTCATATCAAAACAAGTCTTAATAGCATATCCATGTATCTGTTCACCTCTCGAAAGCAAACCCTTTATCGCGCACATTCTCAAAATACTTCCCAATGTAAACTGACTAGGCCTATGCCCCTCAGTTTGCATTTGCCAGAACAATTCAAACCCTTCAAATTCATAACCATGCTTACAGTATCCACAAATAAGAGAAGACCAAGTAATTGGACTCTTAATCGGGACCTCTTCGAACACTTGCCTTGCTTCAACAAGCCTTCCTCCATTGGCATATGCCGCAACCATTGTAGTCCATGTAAACTCGTCTTTCTCAGGCATTTTATCAAACATCTTTCGTGCTTCATCAGTTTGGCCCAGTTTTGACAACTCATTCAATTTTTTATTTTTGTCAACTAAGGAACATTTTGGCCCTCGTATGATAGAACTTGCAAAGGTTTGAATCGTGCGATGAAGTTGTACAAACATATGGTGATATTGCTAAACCTTTGGCCAGAGATTAAAATGCTTTCTTAATATGAGCATAAATTTTTAATTAGGAAAATTAATTTGTTCATATGATGTTTAGAATTGCATATTTCATCTCATATAATTTTTGGATTTGCTATCTTCAAATTAATTTGTTCATATCTGTTGCAATTTGCTTTTCTGATAAAAGAGAAGGAATCCGTCCCAAAATAAGTGTGTATTTTTGAAGAATATTTATGTTTGTTCAACTATTCCTTGTTGTTAGTAGTTAATTGACATGATTTTTATTAAAATGATACTTTTTTTGTTTAGACATAAGCAAGTAATTCACTAATCATAGAATTGGCTGTAAGGTGACTTTTCAAATGGGTAGTAATTCTTGTTTTAATTTCAGAAAAGGGTCAAAATACTTTTATAATTATTGAAAATGATTTCAAATTACCTTTAATTGCTTTCAACTTAAATTTAAATCTAAAACTGCCTGTTCTTTTAACGAAAAACATAAACTGAAATATGTAGATTATTTATATGATATTATTATTTTATTAGTCCACATTATTTGAACTCAATTATTTACAATCCGACCCATTAATCAAAACCTTTTTCTAAAAATGAGGTGAAGATGGAGACCATCAAGTTGAGCATGAAGACGCACTAATAATTTAGAGCCATCCTAATCACCCCACTAATAATATAAGACCATTTAATCCTTGTAGCTTTATTTTGTTTATTCACCTCCTCTCTTCTCTCCACCATTTGCTGGTTCTACCAACTCATTGAATATTGTAACCTTTTTTAAAATAATCTATTCTGAAATCAGCAAACTGGTAACAAGCAAAAAAAACTTGTGGATCATATGTACTCAGTAATATTTTAATTTGGAATGATTTTGACTTTTTATATTTCACTTTATTTGGACTCTTCTTTTAATTTGTCAATTTATATATTTTTTGGTATTGATTTGTCTGTACATAAAACGTACTTCTAATTATTTTTCTTGTATTACACACACATATCTTATTATTTTTATACATAATTTATTTTTTATTTTCTACGATTTTCCTTATTAAAACTCACATTTCAAATTGTCTCTAGGCTTTAGATCCTGCCCCTGACTGTGTATTATATTTTTTTCTAACTTTTTTTGTCTTTGACGATGGTGATGGACTCAGAGATCAAATTATGGGTCCCATGATAATTAAGTAATTTTGGTCTGAACTTTATTTTTTTTAATATGTATAAATTTTTAATTTAGAATTCAGTAACTTAAAAAAACTAAAAATTTGAACTCATAAATTTTAAACCGGCTCCGCTTCAGTTTGACAACAATGCTGATATGATCCTGCGTTTACATTATTTGTATCAGACTCATGTACAATAGGGAAAAAAGAACTCTATCATCCAAATAATAGCGCCATGATTGAAAAAGAATCTAATTTCTAATTCACATGAACTTTCATAGGAGTTGGAGCAAACAAAAAATGAATAAACAACAAATGAAAGACAAAGAAACTTCGTCGAAATACATAACACGTCCAGGTCCCCTCTTTTATTTCGAATTATTGTCGAAACTCCTTCTGTTGCATTATAAAGTTGACAGTCCCTCTGTCCAACAATAGTTGTCAACTATTGACTTGACATATTTTTTAAGAAACAATAAATAATAGGGGTAATATTACTATATTATCATTTGACTTTATTAAATTTAATGATTTGAAAAATGTGTTAGATTATAAATAATATTTAATAGCAAGGGTAAAATAGACACAAAAGGTAATTATCTCTTGATTTTTTAAATTAGACAAGTATTGTTGGACAACTATTTTTAGTATAGTGGACAGCTATTATTGGACGGAAGGAGTACTATGTAGCAAAATGTTTGAATTAATAATAAATTAATGACATCCAATAATGAATAACGATGACCCTTTCATAAGTGATAAATAACTCACTCTCCTACTTGTGGAAAATACCGTTCTTGCAAGTTGCAGATGGTTACAAACATACAATAAAGTCTTGCACCTTGGATAAAGTCTCTCATCCAAAATTTCAAAATTTACAGTCACTTAGCTCGTAAGTTGTAACTTTGGCCATTCGGAAATAAATTATGCAAGCTTAGTTCTCCGAGAACCGTCGTGAGTTTCAGAGAAGTGTAGGATATTTTGTAATATATAGAGGTCTAAATTGAACAGACACATTTGTTCGTGAAAGAACATGACTGTCATGAAAAGTCATATATTCATGAAAGAGCATGATTCTTATGAAAAGTCATATGTTTATGAAAGAACACGACTCTTCTCTTAAGTTCTATAAATATAAAGACTCTCTAAAAGAAGCCGTCCTAATACCGGATAGATAGTCCTAAAAACGTGAAGGACTGAGCCAAAAGTGGAAAAAACATGTGTCTCAATGTTTATGAAAGAACATGACTCTTCTCGTTCTATAAATATAAAGATTCTCTAAAAGAAGCCGTCCTAATACCGGATAGATAGTCCTAAAAATGTGAAGGGCTGAGCCAAAAGTGGAAAAAACAATTGTCGCCAGTGAGATTCGAACACGCGAGCTTTACCTTTTCAAGTGTTTGAAATCACTAGGTTATAACAACTTGTTGAGTTAAGGGTGTCTAAAATATGTTATTTAATCATTTCGTTCATTATTTTACTTATATATACGATATTTTTTTCCGACGAAGGGTGTTCAATCCCTGACACCTATGTGGCTACGCCACTGGGCTGAGCACCCTTTTATATTATCTGTAATAAAACATACTGTTATAAAATTTCTTTAAAACTAAAGGTGACTCAAATTTTTCATCCAATGTTTACTCTCTCTTTTTTCTTAAACCTACACAATTACTTCGTATTATTTGTTACAAATCTCTGCTAGGAACTTAGGATATACAGGCCCGTCCGTTTAAAAAAAGAAAATTGAAAGATGATTTTTCAGAAAATATACATAAAAAATGTAGCTACTTGAAATCGAACCTAAGTACTTTTTATGTCTTTGGACAATTCTAGGTATTCAAACACCACACAGGCTCTTTGATGAAATATTTCCATCACTTTTATTCATGCTCTTCAATTATAATTTTACACTTCAAAAATCAACAGAATCCCTCGTCTTTTGTAAAAAAAAATAAAAAAATAAAGAAACTGCATCAATTTTCTTTTAAAAAATTATTATAATTTTCACGCAAAAAAAGGCGCTCGTCCGTCCTCCAATTTTCTTATAGTCTATCAGTTTTCTATTAAAATGCAACAAAATCCACGAATTGGATCAGTTTTTCCTTCATTTTCTAAACCGACCATATCCATAAATTTTCATATTGTTTTTAGTAATAAATTCAAAAAAAAAATTAATAAGTACTCCCTCCTAATTACTTGTCCACTTTTGAATTGACACACCTATTAAGAAAGCAATGAATGCCATGGTAAGTTTATCATTTTACCCCTATTAATTATGAAATGGATGAATTAAAAATTTAAGATTTTCAAGAAGTTCATTAATTAATTAAGGGTATAATAGATAAGAAAAATAATCTTTTTTTGATTTGTTAAAAGGGACAACTAAAAAGAAAAAAAAGAAAAAAAAAGGGACAACTATAAAATGGAAAAGAGGAGAAGTAATTATTTTAAGTCCAACAATAGTTGTTCACTATACTATTTTGGCATGTCCAACAATATTTGTCCACTTTATGAAATCAATGGATAATTTTATACTTAGTTTCTAATTTATCCTTATCATTAATTATAGTCATTTCCTTATTACATTTTTTAAGACATTATATTTATTATATTCAAAATGTGATATTGTAAAATTACCCTTCTATTTATAATTTTATAAGAAGTGTGTAAAGTCAATCATAAATAAATATTATTGAACAGAGTAAGTATATATTATATTTATTGATTTCTTAATCAACATCATTTTTACTTGATTTGGTAAGTACGTAGTAATCAAGATCAACTAATGAACAAAATATCCTAGGGAGCACCACAAGTCAAAAAGTCAAATAACGAAAAAAAGAAAGAAAAACGTGGTGGGTAAGTGTTTTTTAATTTTTATTTTCGCAAATGACAGCTCGACAGATAGATGGGAAGTAAAAAAAAAATTGTAGGTCTATAGAGTACATTTCATTTCTATACTCTAGCAGACAAAAGTCCATAAATCGGACATATATATATATGTAGAAAAACAGTGTAATTATAGTTCATTATCTGAAAATCCAAAACATTTGAATTTCTTATTCCTCACCCCGAATTACATAATTCCAATCATTCACCGTCGATCCTTTTACAATTTCTCAGTCAATTTCATTTCCCGGCGACGATGTCGACGGCGAGAGCCGGTAACGACGATAGTTCTGACGGTGTTGATACGACTCCGTTGCTTACCGATCAGGTCTTTAGGAGCCGAAGGTTGGCGCGCCGTGCCCCGACCCTAAGAGGAGCGGCTCGATTTCTCCGGCGAGCAAGTAACCACCGACTGATGCGGGAGCCGTCGAGGCGCGTGAGGGAAGCTGCTGCTGAGCAAATAGAGGAACGGCAAAGCGATTGGGCGTATTCTAAACCTATAGTGATATTGGATCTTATCTGGAACTTAGCTTTTGTGATTGTTTCAGTTTCTGTGTTGATTTTGAGCCTTGATGAGTTACCTACTATGCCTTTGAGGCTTTGGATTATTGGATATGCTTTACAGTGTTTGCTTCACATGGTTTGTGTTAGCGTTGAGTATAGACGCCGAATTCAGCTTAGCGATTCCTCTCCAATTTTGAATTCTGAGCAGAGAACCGCTGCTGGAGGTTGGAACAGTTCGAGTTCCGGAAGTGACAGTGGGGAAACTGGTGATTATCAGTCCGAGGGGCGTCAGAATGAAGATGAAACTAGGTATAATTTCTCTTTGGAGGCATGTGATTTGATGAGAATTTTTATCGGTGGCACGCGTATATCTTGTTGTTGTTCACAGTTAGCATAGTAGTTGTTAATGCTGTTATATTTATGGAGAAGGATTTGTTTGTTAGGTTAGAATAGGCAGTTTGAGTTGAATACTAGTATGTATAGTTTCTTGGTCCAGGTATTAGTCACTCAGGTTGCTGGAAATGAATTAGTGTACTCCTCAATATGCTTCCTTTCAGAGTTATCATGAGGAGAATTGGCAATCCATGTTACTAGTGCATATGAAAGACATAGGTACTGATCTTTCAGGTGGAAGAAAGTTACTCTAGGCTTCTTAAGATGTGACTATGAGGCTTGAGGTTATTGAAATTGATGCCTGTTGTGGATAATGAAAGTGTGTCCTTAATTTTACAAGGAAAAAGAGTTAATGAAAGCTTGTCCTTAATTTTACAAGGAAAAAGATTAAAATAAAGAAAGAAAAAAGAGTTTGTTGCCAAAGAGTGTCACAATGTTTGGAAGATAGTTCTTCTTATTCTCTTCTCTTGTTAGTTATTTCCTGTCAGTACCTCATTGTTTCTAGAGGACTGGAATCATATGGTTGTGCTTCATAATGTATTAATGATTCTTAACATATTGTTTCAGTGTTGCTAAGCATCTGGAATCTGCAAATACCATGTTTTCTTTCATTTGGTGGATAATTGGTTTCTATTGGATATCTGCTGGTGGCGATAGTTTGACCCGTGATGCACCTCAACTTTACTGGTTTGTTCCAAGCGAGTCTCTAATTTCTGTATTTGTTGTGATTTACTTTGATGTGATGTTTATTTGGGTTCTTTGCAGGCTGTGTCTCACATTTCTAGCATTCGATGTATTCTTTGTTGTTATATGTGTTGCCGTGGCATGTCTCATTGGAATTGCTGTTTGTTGCTGTCTACCATGTATCATCGCTATTTTATATGCAGTGGCAGACCAGGTAGTTATGTAAACTTTTTTTTTTTACATTAAATATCACATGGTTCATAGGAAATTACTTTTTTGGGATCTAGTTCCAATTATTAGCTAAAAGCCAGTCTGCTAGTGCAAGAAATAGATCATGTAAGTATGTTCTGTGATATCTTATTCTTTTGTTTCATCCCTTTGTGTTCTATTATGGTTCTAATTAGCACCTCTTTTTTGAACTCACAGTTAAGGTAGATGCTCTTTTTACATGCAATCTTCATGTATTCTTCTCTCATGGATGGAAGTGTCAATATAAATTAATAAATTCACAGGATAAGTTGAACTGTCCTGAAAATAGTTTGCTTTTGTAGTAGACAGTAAAGACCTCTAGGAAAAAAGAGAGAAGATATTGCAATTGCGACTCTGTAGTTTGCTTTTGTGGCAGACAGTAGAGACCTCTTATTTTCAATGAAATGATTCATTGATACGCATCAAGAAGATGAAGTAAGTAGAAAAGATAGTTAGCTCCTATACATGTATACAACCTAAATTAAGATAGCAGGAGCTAATACAATGCCCTTGTATCGGGAACATACAATTTAGTATGTCATTCAAGTGGCAAATGGCAAGCTGTTGGCTCCTTATCCAGAGGATTAAGGTAAAAGAAACTGTATTATTCCCTCTATTTCAATCTAGATGACATTTTCCATTTTTCGACATTCAAAATATTTTACACCATTCAACTTTTCATAAGTATTTGACACCATTCTATTTCTATACAACAACTTTCAAGAATTCAAATTCATTAACACTGTTCAACTTTTAAACTTTGATGTGATGGTTTCTCTATCAAACTTACTTTTGAACCATTACGCTGATAATTTTATTCCACTGTCTCTACTATAATATTTTAGTCCAATCTATACCTTAAACTTTGTGCTTGATCACATATAGTCATTATAGAATGAAATGGAAAGAGTATATAATTTCACTTTTCATTACCAATAACTATGCCTCAATGCCAAGCATGTTTGGGTCACCTACATGAACCCTCACTGACTAGTATATAGTTTTCATTAATCAAGATAATTATTTTATGTGTTATAACCCTATAATTACTTAGGTGGGTTATTGAGTAACCCTTTTATGACTTGTTAATGAAGTCGACAGATTATCATCTTACTGATGCTAAATTGCTTATAGGAGATGAACCCAGGTGATTCTCTAGATATATTGCAAAGAGATAAAATATGGACAGCATTTGAACTAAGAGACCATTGTATGTAGAAGAGGTGGGGAGAGGGTTCACAAATTGTCTGGTTTCTTGGTCTATAGGTTAGAATGCTCACGTCTTGTTTAGCTCTACCTTTGTTTTTAGTAGCTTTAACATGAGATTCACTTTAAGTGAAACTTCAATAAAAGATTTTATACAGTAAATTTTAAGGCCTGATGCCCTGTAGAAATCAGAAGTTGGTCTGTGTCTCCTATCATCCTCCTTATTGTACATCCTGCATAGTTTGCAAAGCTGGAGTTTACTTCACTACTTCTAGAATAAGACAGCTTTAAATGAAACAGAGGGAATAATGTAGAACAGAACTATGTGGACTTGATACTTTTCGTCTAGTGGTAACAACTCTTTGTTGAATCCACATATTTCTAGCTCTAAGTTGGTTTCGGACCTGTATAACTTGGTAACTGGGGCCTCACTTTTCCTTTAGTCTTGGCTACTCTAGGGAGTGTTTGGAGACAAGCATTCTTGAGCTTTCAAAATTCAAACATGCATATAACATTCACAATTTGGCTGTGTTTTCCATTCATTACTCCCACCAGTCGAGTATAAAACCTGCATCCACCAAAACTCAAGTGTGATTTGTGTGGGTCTGAACATGTTTTACCGACCCATTTCCCCCAATTCACTAGCAGTAATATTCGCTTGTCCTAACTCCCTTATATCTTTGATTCTCCAAATAGAAGCAAATTGCGCAAACAGCCTCTCTACCTGATAATGTCTGCGTACACTCTACCTTCCGAAGATCCCACCATGGGAATACATTGGGTATGTTGTTGTTGGTGATGCTTAGAAGATCATAGATATATCATCATGGTAGTAAAATTGCTTCAGCTCATGTATGCTAGTTACTTTAGGGTCTTGTGATTTCTGGGAAGAAGGCTTATAAATGTGAAATAGTATTTGGTTAACATGGTTGAAATGATGTGCCTGATAATTGTAAGCAATGGTATGATATTGCATCTGTCTAAGTCTGGATTGACCCTTCGGGGTGGCCCATTGGTCTGGGCTTGGGACTTTCATGTTGGAGGTCTCGAGTTCGAAACTCCTTGCCAGCGAAAGCAAGGGGTTTTCCTTCTGCGTCGGGCTCGTTGCACCGGGCTTGCCTAGTGCAGGTTACCTCTCCTGTGTGGTTTGCGAGCTATTGCATAGGAGTGGGGTTTTACCCTTTGCGCACCCAAAGGGTAGCGGCTGTGGGTTTCTCTTGTTATTAAAAAAAAAAAGTCTGGATTACTTCCAATATTTCTTTGCTTTTCAAAATGCAAAACGAAGGTATGCATACTCTAACACTGTTGGAAATTTGAATTTGATATTGTAGGTCCTTATCTTTTGTTCAAGTCCCACTTTGTGCTGAGTTTCATGAAAAGAAATATTTTATGTCTACATTATTCACTACCATCACAGAAAGGAACTGGATGTAAATGAACAGTGTTCCTACTTTTGGATTGATGTACATTTGAATGATTATAATTCCAAATATCGCATGGCTAGTCAACTGTACAGAGAAAGTAACTGCCTTTATTTTATATCTTGTGCTATTGATTGTGTCTCTTGCATCCTGAAGTTTCTCCTTTTGCATCAACTGTCTGAATATCTTTCTCAAAATTGCTTTCTTCTTGAGATAGGAAGGAGCAACCAAGGAAGACGTTGAGAGATTGACTAAATACAAGTTTCGAAGACTTGGTGAATTTGAAAAACAAAATGGCGAGATTCAAGAATCATTTGGAGGAGTAATGACTGAATGTGACACTGATACACCCATTGAGCATGTTCTTCCTCTGGAAGATGCTGTGCGTTCTATAAATTTCTTTCTTTGATTAGATTTTTCCATAAATTCTAGATAAACTTCTCAATTCCCTTCTAGGAATTAATTTCATTCATTCTTGTCTGTTGCAGGAATGTTGCATTTGCCTTTGTCCCTATGAAGATGGAATTGAGCTGCGTGAGCTCCCGTGTCGTCACCATTTTCACTCTGTCTGCATAGACAAGTGGTTGTACATGAATGCAACTTGTCCTCTTTGCAAGTTCAATATACTTAAAAATGGCAATCAGAGCAGCAGTGAAGAAGCATAAGCCTGTGTAATACTGTATATGCAGCCATCAAAATGAAAATCTTGTTGTACTTATGGATGTTCATACCTGATTCAGACTCTAGTAGGTGCTTATATTCACACATCCTAGCATTCGTCTCTCTTGTCATGTTGTAGTGTGTATTTTTGTGGGCTTACATGTTTGTATAACTTTCTTGTATATCACATGTAGATGTCCAATTTAATTGGAGTGGTATGTATGAAATCTCATCATCTTGATGTTTGAAGGTAGATAAGCGGATCAATTTTCTCCTTTCCCCTATTAGGGCAGCTTACACTAGTGTCAGCCTACATTTGTGCATTTGTGTTTGTATTGCCATTACATTGACCAATTCTTGATTTGTGTCGAGTCGAGTTTTAGAAAATGTTCTTGGTGGAAAAAAAAAGTGACAAAAGGATTCCACTTAATTCAATTGAGCCCATAAGAAATAGTGAAAATTCTTGATCAAAGGGTAACCATTCAAGAAGAAATCGCCCCACATATTAACATTTAACACCAACCAATCTCAGCTCTTAAAATAACATCACCCCTGTCTAACATCTACTCTATCAGCAGTTCATACAGATTATCACTTGACTATGAAAATACAAATGTGCTAAAAATAACATAATATAGAATAGCAAGGAAAAACAACTCTGCCTAGTATCGATAACGATTAACATGTTTTTTTTAGAGAGGGGAACTGTTTCTTACATTTAACAACCCAAACAATAATGGAAAACGAATTAGCTTCGAAAGAAAATGTCATATATATGTTTTGAGAAGTAAATGAATCAAGAAACGTTTATTTAGTATTACCAAAATTTAAAATTTTCTTTTCAGACATCATTGCTTTCATTATTGAGTTTTTTTTTGATAGAGAACCAACTTTCAGATAAATCAGAATGATTTTATACGGATTATTCACAGTTACTTAATACAACTCTAGCCTTGTTTTTTAACAACACACAATTCTCTAGCATTTTTACTTTTAACAAGCAAGTTAATACATTAACAAACAATTCATCATCAGTCAAAAGAGTAATGGGTGAATATGGTTGTGCAATACTTTGTCAAATAAACAAGTTACACATGACTCAGAGACACGAGAAGAACACTATTGTTATCAAGCAGAAATAGTAGATTTGAAGAGACAAATGAATACTACATAGTCAATACACAGAGATTTTTCTTATCCAAGGGTTTTATCAACCTCGCCCTTTGGTATTCGTATTAGGCCCGACTAATTAATTCGAATTCAAAAACTAGGGACCCAAACTTTGAGATATTTGATTATGGGCGGAATGATCCCACCACTACCCCATATTGGAGTATTAAAAGGCAGATATGACATGATCAATATTGTTATGATTTTGAATATGACATGATCAATATTTGTTATGATTTTAAATATGACATGATCAATATTTGTTATGATTTTGAATTGGTAAACTATTAATTAATAAACGCAACGTGATCAATATTTGTTATAATTTTGAATTGATAAACTATTAATTAATAAACGCAACGTATCATTCTTTCAATTAAAAAATAAACTGCGTCCTTTCGCAGTAATCAAATTCAATTTTGTTTTTTTACTTAATCAATTAAAACGAATATTAAAAGAGAAAAAAAAATCAAAATCTCGTCGCCATTGAATTACCTAGAAAACTCCCAGGATAAACGGGCACACCCGTTACAACCCCACAAGAACCGTTATAACTATTTCCCATATCGACCGGTGCGGCCGTCCACTGCTGCCTATATGCGGCAGCACAACCGGCCGCACTTTGAGACTGCGGCGCCGCATTCTTAACCCTAACAGAAAAATTAATTATCCCATTCTTCTCACCCTTTTCATTCCTAAGCCTATAACTCAAAAAATGCAAATAATCTTCCGGCAAAATTCCTCCAATAAAATCCGACGTCGGAACCTTTGCGATCCCAATGGTTTTGATCCCGGAGGAATTTCTACATTGAACCTCCACCGTTAGATGCCGTGCATGCATGGGCAAATCAACGATCAATTTCTCGTTCCACGTAGGAAAAGCTCCGCCTTCTTTATCCATTTTAGTCGTTTGGAGGTTGCATGAAAACGATTCTGATTTGATATTTACGAAAGCGTTCTTCTTTACCGGTTGTTTCCGGTTATCTACAAGATTCTCACCAGATATCACCGTTACTTCTAACAAACGCGAGGAGGATGAGGATGATAATGGCTTCATTGTAATAATAATAAAGAAGAAAAAATAAATCAATATCTCTATGCAAAAAAATAATATAGATGATGTGTGTATTTATAGATATGTTAAAAGGAAAGAGGAAAGAAAGGAGAGAGAAAGAGGGATGTTGATTCTATTTGGCCAGTCTTTTACTCGGTTCAATTTTGACGTACGCGTTTGACGTGGTAAAACGGACTTTAATTTGTCCAATAATTTGGTCAATAATAAATATTCTCGGAAAGGAAAAGAAATATACTTCATAAGAAACAATTTCTTACAGTCTTACTTATTCATTATATTATCAAATACAAATGTTATTTTACTTATTTGGTTTGAAAATTAAGAAATAATTTATCTAGTTTCTAATTTTTCTTATTATTAATTTTAATTATTTCTCAATATATTTTTTTAAATAATGAATTTATTATATTTAGAAAATAATGTAATAAAATTGTAATGTTATTTATTAATTCGCATGTCGATAGTGTGTGGATATGTATAAATAGATAGAGGCTGGATTTGACTAAAAACAGTATTAAACTTTCAATTAAATAATAGTGCATGTTGCAGGTGCACACTATCACTTTTTATCAAAACTATTTTGGCCGTTGCAAAGTAAGTGTGATAAGCATCTAGTTTTTCACTTACAAAGTTGGACTAAATTAGCTCAAAACTATTGTTATTGAAAAATTAAAATTGGCAATTGTTTTTAACTATACTTTTGATATTAAAAAATACTTTTTAATATTGCTCAATTTAAAAAAATATTTGATAAAAAAATAACTCTATAAATTGTATTTTATATTTATTGTCTTTTCAATAAACATGAAAAGACCTAAAAGAAAATGACTATCTAATAAGTAAGAGCTGAACTCCAAGCCCTAAGGAGAGGTCTCCTCCTTGCCAAAGAAAGGAACTTAACCCCCATTGAAATTAACACTGACTCCATTGAAGTTATGCATATGATAAACGGAAATAATTTTGCTTTATGTTAATTTGCTTATTGAGTGCAGGTACTTGATGGAGAAATTGGAGGTCACCAAGATGGCACACGTATTCAGGGAACAGAATAAAGTAGCAGATGCACTAGTGAAGCAAGCAACGAAGGAAGGAGTTTTTGACACACCCAAATTTTTGTTAGTTCCTTCACTGTTTGCGCAAAAAGAAATCGACGCAGACATTTTAGGAACTAGTTATGCCAGGAGAAAAAATATTCCTACTAATATTTTCCAGGATCGGAATGTGACCCAAACTAATACTAATGACCATCCAAGCACTAGGGATAGAACAGTGTTATATATTGGCTAACGCCTTAACTTATTTATATATATATATATATATATCTTTTTTCCACCAAAAAAAAAAACTAACAAGTACATTGTCTTTTCTATATTAAGTGAATTTTGAGACTTTTTTATTGTTTAAAGTTAAAGTTGGATGTTTGAATTTTTTTCATATTTGCCTTATTCTAAAATGAAGTTTTATATTCTCTAGGAGATAAATTGCACTACTTACAAAGTTATATTTATGATTTCACAAAGGACAACCTGAAAAATATGTTTAAAATTATGCCTTAAATATTTTTCTTAATAGGTGAATATTGCCTCACAAATTCAGTTAATATGAAATTGAAAAAGTACTGAATCTGGCGGAGAAGTAGGATTAGAATCATGGCATAACCCATCGGTGACCACCAAAAGTTGGCATCAATTTTTACTTAGACATCTTAACTAGGCCTTGTTTATTTTAAACATCTCATGTCTCATGCCTCAATGTATCTATTTGACACTTTTGTCATAGTGAGTGTATCACACTCACTTCTAACACGTGAAAAACTTGTTTAATTAACTTTTATTTTATTTTTTTCTTCTTCTTCCCGAATTTTTAACCATCTCCCAAAACTTAAACTTCTTCGATAGTGCTAATTAGCTAAAACAAAAAGAACTAAAATTAAAATAGATCAAGCTATAATTAATTTGATTTATGAAAAAACATAAAACCGATAGAGAAAACAAGGAAGATTGAACAAAATGAGTCTTGCGTGAGTGAAGAACCGATCATAAACTTGAAAAGAAGAATTTCACTGAGAATGCGATTTGGATAGGGAAAAGAGTGGGGGTTCGGGTGGTGGGGCTAGGTGGGGAGAATGATTTGGGTGGAGGAGGGGTTGGGGTCGTGGGGAAGGGGTTGGGGATCTGGGGGTGGGGGGTGCTGGAGATTGATATTTTTTTACTCAAAATATCATTGACTAATTGATATTTTTTTACTCAAAGTTCATTATTTAAAAATTATTTTTAATATATATGCCACATGTCTTCATTTAATTTACCACTTTGACACGTTATAAGCGAGTGTGTTACACACACCTTACACATTTGACTGATTGTCAAAAAACTGTCAAAATGACATAGTGGGGCATGACATGATGTGTTTAAAATGAACAAAATCTACTTTAGGTGTCTGTCCAAGTGAAAATTAGTGTCAACTTTAGATGGTCACCGATGAATTAGGCCTAGAATCATTAATTAACATAAAATAAGACTTATAAAACTTTCTTTTAAATTGTTGATATATATATATATATATATATATATATTAGATCTGTTTTTGGAGAAGCAACGTATACAAATTATTTATTTCATCAAATCGTCTATAATAAAGCTTGAGAAATTTCTGTGAAAATGCTTCCCAACCACAATTAGGTAAAGTAGCGGTAAAATCCATAATTAGATATATTATCTTTTTCTCCACGGTTACCATAGAAGCACGATTTGTCATGATTAGAAATAATTTAAGTAATATGTTGTCATTGTAAATATTTTTAAATTATTAAATCATTCAAATAATACATATAAATAATTAAGTCGTGTGGCCTAATCCTATTGCGCACGTATATTTTATATGTGAATGTACTTTCAATTAATAATGGAGAGTTATCTTGTTTAATTAAAAAAGACTTGCAGGGATTGTTGGAAACAACATCAAAATTGCTCAAAGGACTCCTAAATGGTTTAGCATTTTTGGAAATACTAGTCAAGTGGATCATGTCATATTGCTTTCGAAATCATAATACATCATATTCTTACGTTATCATGTATCATATTCATTTTGTTTTAACTCCATTTTGTTCTATTCTGTCTTAATTTTATGCCACTTCGTTAAAAATGGAGTTTTTTTAAAGTTAAAAACACGATTAATGTATTTAGATATTATGCAACATTACAATAGGACATATCACATTATTGCTAAAACTAAATTGTTCTGCCACAATAGGAGGAGGATTTAGTAAATTATATAGGAGCTTTTTTTTTTTGCCATTTAAAAACAGGTTCATTCCTAATCTGCCTTTATTATTTTGAAAAAGAGAGAAGTATTGAAAATATTCTTAAACTTGACGCGAATTATTAATTTTATTCTCAAACTATTGACAGTCTTAAAAATACTCCTTTACTTGATTAACTGAACTTAAATATATCCTCGATCTTGCAACATGAGTGAAATATACGCTAAATTCTCGTCAAATTTAGGAGTGTTTTCAACACTTCTCTCGGCTTTTTATTAAGAGTTTCATGCTCCTACAAGAGTTTGAGAACACTTGCTATGCCATATGGTAGATAAGAGTGCATCAAGGGTGTATTTAAGTTCAGTTAGTCAAGTAAAATAGTGTTTTAACACTTCTTCCTTTTCAAAACAAACATGGATGGGTGGATGGAGATCAAAGGGGAGGGGGTGCGGCGGTGGGGAGGCAAGGTTATCATCCATCAGCATCTGACCTTGTCTAGCTAGCAAGTCAGTCAACCTGTCTTGTTCCATGAAATCATGCTTGATAGGGGGATTCACAGCTGGAGGAGTAATTCCCTGCATTAAAGGCTAATAATAGAAAATGGAGTTAAATCTCTAGTCAAGAAAAGATGAGATAAAAATTTGTTGAATGGTCCTTCCATTACTAATTTTCTCAGAAATGCACTCTTTGGAAGTCTTGCAAATGATCGCAACTCTTCAACGAGCTATAGTCAAGGTTTAAAATGTACACGTGAGCTTTGATGTTAGAATTTGAAATTTTATTTGGACATGCATTTTTACTCGAAAAAAATCTACAGTTTTATTAGTGAAATTGGAACTTGATTTATTTTTTTGAGGATAGGTTTTTAAAATATGATCTATGATCTAAGATCTAATTAAAAAAATTGATATAAAAAACTTACAATAGTATAATAAAATGTCC
Source organism: Solanum appendiculatum (assembly GCA_018342035.1). NCBI lineage: Eukaryota > Viridiplantae > Streptophyta > Magnoliopsida > Solanales > Solanaceae > Solanum > Solanum appendiculatum. The sequence continues at coordinate 186,740 of JAGDQO010000515.1, forward strand.
CCACTATCGTGGAACAAGCAGAGAATATATATAATGAGTTATACTATTAAAATATTCTAATTTGTTGAGGCAGAATACTTGTTGGTGTAATATACTACAAATACGATAAATTACAGTTAAAAATAAAATGAACAAACACGAATAATAAAGGATTCAGACTGAGGCGCGAATATCCCAATTTCTTTAAGGAGATTCAAGCCCACTGCGGTATAATCTACACCGATCTAACAGTATATCTCTTGACTTGTCTTCTCCAGGATACAACAGTCTAACAATGTTGTACAATTCAAGCTGAAGAGTGCAAAACTCCACAAAAAGAACAACTTCCTTCAACATATAAAATTACTCTCTTTTGTATAGTGAATTAGTTGAAGACTTAAAATATTATTCTTTGTCAATTCTATCTTTCACTACACAAACTCAATATTACAATATATATGTAATACAACATTTCTCATTTTTTCTTACACTCTTTCTCTCATCATCAATACAAAGTAAGAACACACTATTTATAGATGAAAAATTCTTCCCTGTCATGAATAAGAAAATAATGGGGCGGTAAATTAGATAAATGAATGGCCTAAAAAATTACATAAGTTACAAGAATAAAAAGGTAGGATAAATGGTGAAATGAAGAGTTAGTGGTTACAAAAATTACTAACAACTAATAACCATATTCTACAATAATTGATAAGAATAAAAAGGCACAAATATAATCCCACCAATGAACATAACATGATACACAATATAACTTTTGTATATGAACTAAGTTATTGGATTGTAATGTGGAAATTATAGTACAACATGTCTGCTTTAGCTGTGTGCTTTTCCTCACATAGAGCTACTTGACTTATTAGTTGCGGTAGCACTTTTTATGTGCAAGGTCTCCTATTTACTCATTTATAGCTTTCCAGTGGGGCCCAATTCAATCCTCTCCTTTTTAATGTTTTCTCATTAATTAAAATGTATGTTTCATCATTTATCTAATTTAGTGTTAATTAAAAAGAAATATTTCGTATTACCTAAATATATTTCCTATTCATATTTTAGTTATTCCATTTTCTATCTTACATAAAAATATTTTAAATTTTTAAATGTCATAAAAAATATTTTGTTTTATATAGTTAAATATATTATTATTATTATTATTATTATTTTATTATTATTATTATTTAAGAAAACCTTATTTACCTAAGTAAATTTTTACTATAAAAATAACATACAAAACAGGTACTATAAGTAATCCATTTAATTATTTTATTTCTCCATCTTTTTTTCTGTAAATCATGTCATTGAATTTAAATTTTTTTAAAAAGTATAACAAATAAGATTCTTCAAATTTTATTCGTGCTACATAAATTGGGACAGAGATACTAACATATTATTCAAGAATTATGTAAATTTTATAAGTCACAATAATTAACAACTTGATTTTTTTAGAAAATATATATTAAAAATTAAGTAACTCTCCAAATTTCATTTATGCCACATAAATTATGACAAAATAAGTAATATATGTTGGGCACGGGCTCATAGTCCGGAGCCGAAAGGGCAAAAAAATTGAGCCAAAATTCCAAAGGGCAACAAAAAATAAGTTTGAAACCAAAAGGATAACTTTTGGACGAAAGGGAAGACAGAGTTTAAATTGCGGTTGAAGGGCGCGGGTCCAAATGTGCCTTGTAAGGCGCAAGGGGACAGAGACTTACAAGTCGCAGCCCTGTGCGCTTTACAAGTCACATTGGCCCTTTCGCCCTAAACGTGAAAATATTAAAAAATAAAAACTTTTTTATCCTCTAAAATTTTGCATCCAATTTTTTTTGTTTGTGCGTTTATTTTCCCTTATAAAATTTTAAAAAAAGTTTTTTTATCCTCTAAAATTTTGCATCCAATTTTTTCTGTTTGTGCGTTTATTTTCCCTTATAAAATTAAAAAAAAACTTTTATAATCCTCTATTTATGAAGGATCTCTATTTATGAATAGAATATTCAAAAATCAGAAAATTTATGAAGAATCTCTATTAATACGTAAAAATGTCTATTTTATTAAGAGGAAGAAAATTCTTAAGTATTTGAATTTTATAAAAAGTACTCCTAATAAAAAGCGAAAGCAACGTTTAAAGGCGGGACTCAATTTCTAGAGCTACAAACACGGCTAAAAAACTTTTTTAAAAAAATTTTATAAGGGAAAATTGGCGCACAAATAGAAAAAATTGGATGCAAAATTTTAGAGGATAAAAAAGTTTTTTTTTAAGGGAAAATAAACGCACAAACAGAAAAAATTGGATGCAAAATTTTAGAGGATAAAAAAACTTTTTTAAAAAATTTTTATAAGGGAAAATAAACACAAAAAAAGAAAAAATTGGATGCAAGATTTTAGAGGATAAAAAAGTTTTTTTTAAATTTTATTTAATATTTTCACGTTTAAGGCGCATGGCCAATGCGCCTTGTAAGGGCTGCGACTTGTAAATCTCTGGGCACATTGGGACCTGTGCCTTTCAACCACAATTTAAACTCCGTCTTCCCTTCCGTCCAAATATTGTCCTTTTGATTTCAAACTTATTTTTTATTGCCCTTTTGAAATTTTGATTCAATTTCTTTGCCCTTTCGACTTCGGACTCTAGGACTCACGTGTCAAATATATATATATACTCTCTTATTATACAAGTGGCAGTTAGACATCAAGTGTCAACACACCATCGACATGTGTGTTTCTTTAGGATTAAAATTGAATTAAAAGGTATTTTGGTTATTTAAGGTTCCCACTTGAGAGCTTTAAGCTTTAATTATATTGTACTATATGTTATAGTGTGTGAACATTTCCCATATAGACAAAAAGAGACCTCATTTGTAATCTCTTTTCCATGTGGGTCCCCTGCTAAAGTTTAGCAGCTTTTAACATATGACTTCGTCGATATGACTGCATCTATGGGACATTTTCAGAAAAAAAAATTAATTGTGATTTCTTTTATTTTGTTTTAATTTAATTAGTATATAATTTTTAAAAAATTATTAGACCCGCTTTAGAGTCATAATTTTATTATTTTGAATGTCGATAATATCTATGTATATTTTGTAACTATTTTGAGTAAAAAATTAACAATTAGTGATGAAAAATATTTTAGTTATAGACCTCTTCACATTATTATAATTTATTTTAGAGTAAAAATCTAAAATCATTTAATAAATATCATTTAAAATTTACCAATATTAATAATATTTATTAGGTATTTATTTTATGTTTAATGAGATGATTTCATATCATTTAATTAATATTATTTAAAAAATAAATTTGTGAATAAATATTGAGTATGTGCGTACACAACACGGGATTTTCGTAACCATTATATACAGATGTTTGGATAACTGCATTAAATATGAGATATATAAATATTAAATATGTTTGTTGATTTTATGTTAGTAATTTTTTTTCTCAATTTTTTTAATCTTAAGTATTTTTAAAAACTTTGAAAGAAGAGATTTGAAGAAGAACATTATTGTTATTTTATTATTAATTATTTTATTCTGAAATTGTTATATAGTAAAAATGATATAAACATGATATCATAATTATAATTTTAAAATTTCTAACATAAAAAAGAAATAAAAATAAAATAAAATAAAATAAACATATTATTTAGAAATTATTAGGTGTATTTTTTTTTTGAAAACTAAAAGAGAGAAAAAAAAAGAATGTTAAAGAGCAATAAAACGGCGTCGTGTGAAGCTGCATTATCTTGTCCATTGCTGCTTCTGAGCTGAACAAATGGCTTCAACGTTATCTTCTCGTCTCCCACATCTTCCTTCCAAACCGGTATTCCCACCTTCTAACTCCGGTTCAACTATCCTCCACTTCACATCTAAAACCCGGTTCGACCAGTCCCGGTTCAGATGCTCGGCGGGTCAAACGGGGTTCTTCACGAAGCTTGGTCGTTTGCTGAAAGAGAAAGCCAAAAGTGATGTGGAGAAACTGTTCTCAGGATTCTCGAAAACTCGAGACAATTTAGCTGTTATTGATGAACTTCTCCTTTACTGGAACCTTTCTGATACTGATCGTGTTCTTGATGAACTTGAAGAGGTTTAGTTCCAAATACTCTTTCGGTTCCTGCTAAAACTGAAATTGAAAATTACTGTTTGAGATGTTGTTTTAGTTTATATAGTATTATGTTACTTATAGCAGAAGAAAATGTTGAAGTAATGATTGAAAAGTTACAATGTATCAAAAACTCGAGACAATTTCTGTTGTTGTTATTTTTGCTTGTCTGAGCAATTTTTTGTGTGGTTCCTTAGGTATTTTATGATTTTTCATTGTACATTCCTGATGATCGTCACCTTTGCTCACTATTTGCTGATGAATTAGGTCACAGCCTTAATTATTTGAAACAGGGATTCAATAATAATTTGGACTCTCTCCCAGCATGGCGTAGCGCTTCCCTTTGGCGTGCTACAATTTCTGTAGAAGGTGGAATCTAGTATAAAGTTATGTGTTAATTGATGTACTAGAGTTGAATTGGAAGTTTTACATTTTTAGATATGAACTATCTGGGGAAAGAATACTTTCTTCTTCGATAAAGTAACTGTCTCAAATGAATGTTCCTGATCCTTATGCTGAGATTACTGGCACTATTTGGCATCTTGCATTACGTTACCTAGTATATTTATATCCAAATACTAATCGTGCAGTTATTTTAGCTAACTGAGTTATTATATTCCAGTACATGCAAGTGTTGAGGATTGAGACAATCTTTAACTATGGTTTCAGGTTCTGTTGGTCGCTGATTTTGGGCCGAAGATTACCATAAAGATTGTGGAGAGCTTGCGGGAGGATATATATGCAGGGAAAATCAAATCAGGAAGTGAGATAAAAGTAAGCATGCTGAGATATTCATTTTTTTCAGTAACACGCTGGTCTATGCAATATGCTGTTTTAGAAATAAAACCATTTAATTCAATTTGTTCTCAGGGAAAACTAATGACTGCTCGTGCTCTACGCATAGTAGTTTTACACATTTATTTTACTGCTTGTTTGTTAATTTTCTGTTTTTCTTGCCTATGGATGCGTTGATTTTGTGAAATGCAATGATATGATATGAAGAGTGTTCTAAAGAAGAGTATCTTGGATCTATTGACTAGTAAAGCACCTAAAACAGAACTCAGTCTGGGCTTCAGGTTTCAACTGCTTTACTAATTTAAATTTTACATTTATCTTAAGCTTGTCTTTTAGTGAAGTGAACTAAAATTTGGTGCTTGCTTATATGTACTAGGAAACCAGCAGTAATCATGATTGTGGGTGTCAATGGAGGTGGGAAGACAACATCTCTTGGTAAGGGAACTGATTTTTATTTTCATGGTAAACCTTCATATTGTTGGTTGGAAAATGAGTCAATGTGCAAGAAAGAAAAGCTGTTATATGTTTGTGGCAACAGTGAAATTTCTCCAAAATCCATTTTTATTTCAAATTCGAGTAGTATTTTTGCCTTTTTTTCTTAATCCTCCTGAGAACATTTGATTTGTAATAATGAGTAGTAAGAGGAGCAAAAATTTCTGGGATGTCCATCACATAGTCAACAATTTAAAAAGTGGCAGTAACTTGTGACCGTAACTCTTTTTCTACTAATGCAGGAAAGTTGGCAAATAGGCTGAAGAGAGAAGGGGCAAAGGTGAGGCAAACTGTTATCTTGTAGCTGTCAGCTATGCTGCAGAACTATTAGTGCAAACCACTTTTCTGTATCACTAAAATTGATGAATACTGTGTATTAACAAATATTTCCTGTCAAATTTCTCCAGTGAGCATTAGGTTATGTTTGAAGCAATAATTACTAATATTCATTTTGATCAAAGTATGGCATTGCATTTTAAAGAAATTTTTGTGGCAAGGTTAGACTTGTCAGATATGCTGAAGCTTAAACTCTAGGACTCCAGGCACTGACTCCTCATCTGCTAATATGGAAAAATGCTATCAAAATTGGTGGTGTTAAAAGCTTTTATGTTCTTGAGTTTGTTTGAGAAACTGACACAATCATTAGGTTGAGTAGTTCTGTCAAGAAATATCTTGGTTAAGCCGAAACGAAGGAAGTCATTCCTATGACTGCCTTCCAACCTTGTGCAAATCTTCATACTCATAACAGCAAATATATGTTGGGATCTGCTTTCCATTATTAAACTTTAAACACCTGAAACATTTCATGATCCTTCCCTTCGCCTTGAGGACAAGTGTTGATAGTTTTTCTTACAGTCCAGTAATCTTTACATATTCTTGTTGTGTAAATCTCTCATTCTTTTACATTCCTTTGATATTTAATCACAAAGGAAATTGGTTCTCAGGATAAAGTATTTGTTACATTGTGAAAAACTCACTCAAACATTCTTCTCTGCCACTTAATTAGAATTAGATGCTTTATCTTTCTTCTTCTACTCATGACAGGATAGCTCCTGCATCTCACACTTCCATTCTGTGATCTTTTGCAGATACTATTTGCAGCTGGTGATACATTTAGAGCAGCTGCCAGCGATCAGTTAGAAATTTGGGCTGAAAGGACTGGTTGTGAGATTGTTGTTGCTGAAAAAGAGAAAGCTAAGGCATCGTCAGGTACCAAAGTACAATGTTTAATCCACATGTGATTGCAACGCTAGATATTAATCCAAATAAAAATGTCAGTGGAAACTTTTACTTCTAACCACATGATCTTGAAGTTCTTCCTGAGTAGTTATTTCACAGGCTGTTAAAAGAGGAAAGGAAGAGGGTTTCGATATTGTTTTATGCGACACATCTGGCCGTAAGTTTTGTGAATATGAAAACAGCCTTCTTATTCACACTTATAGAGTATCTCTGAGTAACCAAAATTGAAATTTTAACCAGGTTTGCACACGAACTATAGCTTGATGGAGGAATTGGTGGCATGCAAAAAAGTTGTCAGTAAAATTGTTAATGGTGCACCTAATGTATGTTAAACTTGAACTCTTCTGCTTTTTTCTTTATTATACTGTCAAACATCCATCATAGCTTGTCCCATCTTTTGGAGAACTTGTGATGTTTAAGCGTACAATGGAGTCCCTATCGCCTCTTCACTGAAATGGCTTCAAACTGATAAAACCTATTATATACACAGAAGTACTTTTAAAAAAAACCTATAGTATGTAATGGAGTACCAATGTGAGTTTTGGTGCAAGATTTATTCCCACATTGTCCCTGGTCTTTTAATTATTTGAACAAATTTCTTAGTACGGAGTCCTGTCACTCAACCTTTTTAATGTAAACCTTATTAAAAGTTCTGTTAGAAGATATACTCTTATAGATTCGAAGCATACAAGACCCTTTCCAAGGAAAAATAAAATAGCAGGTTTTAGATAAATTTGATTCTTCAAGGGATTTCAGAGCATCTGAAGAGAGCATGGAAGACTATACAGCTATTTGGTGATGCATTTGGAAAGATAGGAATACGAGGTGTTTTGAAAGACAAAAGAACTCAATATTGAAGATCAAGTCAGATTGTATTTGTTGATATCTTTTCAGTGTAAACAAGAATGGGTAGAATAGTGAAACCCTATAAAAGTTATTGGAATCTTTTGTATAGATAGCCATGGTTATTTTATCCTTTTCCTTTCTTAGTTATTGGCTCCTCTTTGTCATCTAAAATCCAATTTCCCGTCCATTCTATTTACCGTGCTTAAATTCTTTCTAGACTGAGCTAAACTTCTCTTGTTACTGAATGGAAAACCCTTGTCATGAATGTAAGAATAACATATTGAACTTTTGCAGGAAATCTTGCTTGTACTGGACGGAACTACTGGTTTAAATATGCTTCCTCAAGCAAGAGAGTTTAACGAGGTAATGACCCTTGTCAGCTCGTTATTCTGAACCTCTATATGTTACTTTAATTAGTTCAAGGTTCTTTATGAAATTGCCTTCTTCTCTAGGTTGTTGGGGTCACTGGCTTAATATTGACTAAACTTGATGGTTCTGCTCGAGGTGGCTGTGTGGTATACTTTGAATTTTCCAAATTTAGCTCATTTTTCTTTTTATGATTTTGTTGTGGTTAGTTTTCTCTAAAAATCTGATAAATTGCAACTACTTAAATGATCTCGAACTTCTGTCATTGCAGGTCAGTGTGGTTGATGAGCTTGGTATTCCTGTAAAGTTTGTAGGTGTTGGGGAAGGCGTAGATGACCTCCAACCATTCAATGCTGAGGAATTTGTTAATGCTATCTTCCCATGAGGCATAATTCATGGACAGTTTCTCCTAGATTCTAAGTATGTCACTATCTTAAATATTATGGCATATGATGGTAGTGGTGTGGTCTTTCAATCCGTATTTAGTTTGAGTTTCTTTGGTGATAGAAAATGTTAATCCCAAAAGTAATCGATATTGTTGGCATCTCAAACTGATAGTTAGGTGAAGAACTAGTATGGCTACATAGCAGATGAGAACACTTTGCTAATGGAACGCTGTTCATCGTTCCAACAGTATCAATATGACCAATAACTGTATAAGATTCTGGAAACATTCATTTATTATTTGTGCAGTTCAAATTAGTATATCAACTATGGGAGCCTAAAATCCTAGTATGGTAAATATGGAATTTATATTTACTTATAGTAGAGATAATCTCAGCTCATCTTTAGTTTAGATCAATGTGAATACTTTAGAATCAAGAGTATCTAGAGTGTGGCTTAGCAGTTGATGAGAGAACACATGTATTTGTAATAGAGGATTAAGCGAGTTCTTGATTTTGGTAGTATAACAGTCGTTGTATTCTTTATTCATCACATAAGAAATCAACACATCACTGTATGATTTACTGTATAACAATCCATGTAGTATAATTCCTACATAAATAGTTCGTGCAGTGGGAACATGATAAATCATTTACTGTAAGATGTCTAATTCTTGGTTTGGGGAGTATCATTTTCTCTCTGTACAATGAGCACTATCTTTGATGTCATGATATTTTTTTTCTCCTCAGGTGAACTCTCTGGTGTTAACAATATGCAGATAAACATTTTGGAGTGAGGAGTAATGAGACATTAGAAATTGTCTTTAACAGAAAGAGTGCCTTATGCACCTTTATTTATCTAGATCTGCTCTATTTCATTGAGGCTGTGTTCATCAGAAGAGACGCTTAAGTTGTCCAGTGCGACGGATGCCATTAGTTGCATCACCTTTTTTTTTTTTTAATCAAAAGATCTGTGTCATCTCCTTGTCATTTTTGCAGTATTAAGTAGTAATACAACACTGCAGTGAAAGTGGAGTTCCATTGGACACACAGCTAATACAAGATTGATGTACATGATTTTTCACTTCGTTCTCTTTAAATAATTCATCGTTCAATTGTGTATTTCATCAAGCAACACTTGGTTACAAAGATGAAACAGAAGATAAACAAGGGAATCTCAGATAATACGAGATATTGCTATGGTGATTACAGATAAGAGTCTCGAGTCTATATCCATTGATTTGCTATCGTACATGAGATGGAGCTGCTGAACGCGTTTAGCAAATGTATCGACGTAATGTGTTGAGTTGAAGTTCATAAACTTGCTACGGGCATGTGATAGAATGTTGCATTCGAGGTGTAGACCAATTTCCTCGAGTCCTTGAGCCGAAAATCAATTGCAACTGCAGTTATGTTCCTTCCACTCTTAATGATAGACCCGTCTACGACCACCTCTGCCTAGAGAGGACACAAATACAAAAGCAAATAAATATAAGGAAAGAGAGAAGAATGAAATCTCCTTTTATGATGTGCATTTGATCTTTACCAAATTGTAACTATACAATAAAATCTAGTAACATTGAGGTAAAAGGAACTTAAATGACAGCTTTAATACTCACATTGCTTGGAGCAGCAGAAAGATATGACATTCTCAGTTCTCCAAGAAAGAGTTTCTTATCCTTTCCTACAACAGTTCTAGCACAGGCAATTGACACCCTCTCTGCGACAGCTCCAACTGCTCCTCCATGCATGCTACCATAAATATTCTACAATAAAGAGGTTGCACACTCGTCAAATGGCAAATACAAGACTCAAGACTGAGGGCAAGCCCATCCAACTTTGGAAGGCAACTAGAAGAAAACAAAAGCACAAATCAAACAAAGATGTTCTGTTGTTTTGCAAAAGAATGTTGGAATTTAATATTCCAAAAGAATCTATGTATGTCTGCAAATTCAAAAGGCTTGCTTACACACGAAATAAACCTGGCTAGTATGGTGTAAAAGGAGAACAAGCATATACCGTATACAGTAATTTTCCTGTGTAAGATTTAGGACTTCGGATCTAACTCAACTCCAATACTTAATGAAGTGAGATGATCTAGTAATAAACAACAACAATATGGGACCAACACCCTTGCCCGCGTCTTGAGCGTGGACAATATAACATTGGGGCACTAATATGGGACTAACTCTTTGCTGTGCATGAACAATATAAGAACGGGATTTGCTCTAACTCCAAAAATCAGCTCCTGGGGTTATGATTGATCAAAACCATGTAAGGACTCTTAACCATTTCTGCAAAGAGGGTAGTTCACACCTCAAACCTGTGATCTAAATGTCATCAAAAGAGCAACTCTCCCATTGCTCTAAGGCTCGCCTCACCTATATGTATGCAATTCAAAAGAAAAGAAAAAGAGTTCTATGTTCTGTTTATACTCTTGTTACTACAGCCTCAACCTGATTCTCAACCCTTCAATAATTATCGAAATTCTTTACTCCAAGAAACTGGGAAGCTAAAATTTTAAAAAGGAGTTTCATAGAAATTAACCCAAAAATTGAACAGAAGTGAAAATCAGATCCCAACAAAGGGTGAAACATTTTACCGAGATTGCAGATTTGACAGATAAAATGCAGGAGACTTTGCCATGATGGATGCTCTGGACCTTGAGGCAGCCGCGAGTCAGTTCAGAAAAATATTCATATTGGGGCGGAAAGTTGTCCCTGTGGAGTCCCACGCGGCTGAGGAGACGATCCACCAAGAAAGCGGCTTCCTCAGATAAATCTTCGGCGATGATTGTGTCTTTGGTGTATGAAATCTTGGATTTTGAACTCTCTTCCCCCATCTACCTTGCCTCATAAAGATTCAACTCTATATATCTAAGCAATTTGCTATCCAATCAACAAATTTCAAAGGTATGTTTGTAAGAAGAAATTACAAAGGAGTACTAATTTTGAACATGTATGTGCACTGATATACTGTTCATTCCATTGAACCCTAATTCGCCATAACCAATCAAGAAGGGTATATATATATATAATAAAATAAGTGAACATCCCGGAACGGGACCCACACTAGTTTCCAAAATATTTGGTTCGTGATAACAAGTAGTAGAAGGAGCAAAAACTTCTGGGTTGTCCATCATCAAGTAGAGAAAGTTTCAGTAACAACAGTATTTATATTCCAGATGGCTAGGAATACAAATCTAAAAAAGCAAGTCTGTGAATTACCAAACTAAAGCAATCAAATGTTATAACACTCTCTAATCATTAAACCTGGGCTGCTCCTCCTTTTGATCAGTGATTCACCAGTCACTAGAACGATGAAGAATCTCTCCAAAATATGTATCATTTTCTCATTGTACAGTTAGCATTAACTTTGGTGTCATAGTTCTTTTTTCTCCTCGGGTGAACTCCTATCTGGTGTTAACAAGATGCAGATAAACATTTTGGAGTGAGAGGAATAATGAGACATTAGCAATTGTCTTTAACAAAAAGAGTGTCTAAGGCTCCTTTATTTGTCTAGATCTCCTCTATTCCATTGAGGCTGTGTTCATCAGAAGTTACATTTAAGTTGTCCAATATAACGGATGCCATTAGTTGTATCGCTTGTTTTAAATAAAAAAAAATCTGTCATCTCCTTGTCATTGTTGCAGTATAAGTAGTGATACAGCAGTCCAGTTACAGTGGAGCTTCATTGGACTAACCGCTAATACAAGAGTGATGTGCATGACTTTTCACTTCATTCTATTTCAATAAATCATGGTTCAATTGTGTATTTCATCAAGCAACACTTGGTTACAATGACGAAACAAAAGACAAATAAGGGAATCTCAGATAATATGAGATGTAAATATTGCTTTGGTGGTTACAGATAAGAGTTTGAGTCTCAAATTCATCTAGTGATGCTATATGAGCCGCAGAACGTGTTTAGCAAATGTATCTACTTAATGTGTTTTAAGTTCAAAAACTTGCAACAGGAATGTGATAGAATGTTGCCTTTGAGGTGTAGACCAATTTCCTGGAGTCCTTGAGCCGAAAATCAACTTCAACTATAGTTATGTTCCTTCCACTCCTAATGATAGACCCATCTACGACCACCTCTGCCTAGAGAGGACACAAATACAAAGGGAAATAAATATAGGGAAAGCGAAAAGAATGAGATCTCCTTTATGATATGCATTTGTTCTTACCAAATTGTTACTATACAATAAAATCTAGTGACATTGAGGAGGTCAGATGATCTTAAATGAAAGCTTTAATACTCATATTGCATGGAGCAGCAGAAAGATATGACATTCTCAATTCTCCAAGAAAGAGTTCCTTATCCTTTCCTACAACAGTTCTGGCACAGGCAATTGACACCCTCTCGGCGACATCTCCAACTGCTCCTCCATGCATGGCACGATAAGCATTCTACAATCCAGTACAATAAAGAGGTTGCACACTCATCAGATGGCAAATACTATACTCAAGACTGACGGCAAACCCATTAATTCAACTTTGGAAGGCAACTAGAAGAAAACAAAAACACAAATCAAACAAAGCTGTTCTGTTGTTTTGCAAAAGAATATTGGAATTTAATATTCCAAAAGAATCTATATATGTCTGCAAACTCAAAGGGCTTACACATGGAGTAATCCTCGCTGGTATGGGTGTAAAAGGAGAACGCGCATATACGTTATACAGTATTTTCCTGAGATGATCATATAATAAACAACAGCAATATGGGACCAACACTCTTTGTTCGCTTAGGCTTGGTATCTGGAGCACGGACAATATAACGCGAGGATTCAATATTGAGTGAACAGAGATTGATCAAAACTCAGCCCATGGGTTTAAGATTGATCAAAACCATGTTAGTGACTAACCATTTCTGCAAAGAGGGCTGTTCACACCTCGAACCTGTGATCTAAATGTCATCAAAGGCTCTCCCTCACCTATATGTCTGCAATTTCAAATTAAAGAAACAGAGTTCTATGTGCTGTTTATACTCAGCCAAAAAAAAAAAAAAAAACAGAGCCAAGCAACAAAACAGATAAGTTCCACAACAGTATGATCCTTCAATACTTCAGCAAACCGCATAATCCTCTCTTCAATAATTAGCGAAATTCTTTACTCCACGAAACTGGTTAAGTATAATTTAAAAAGGGGGGTTTCGTAGAACTTAACCCAAAAACCGAATAAAAGTGAAGATCCCAATCATTTTACCAAGATTGCAGGTTTGACAGATAGAATGCAGGAGACTTTGCCACGGTGGATACTCTGGACCTTGAGGCAGCTAGAGAAGGAGTCCTTAACATCATATTGAGGTGGAATGGTGTACCCGTCCTGTCGCACGTTAATGAAGAGAAGATCCACCAAAGCAACGGCCTCCTTCGATAATTCTTTCGAGATGATTGTGTCTTTGGTGTATGAACTCCTGGGTTTAGAATTCTCTTCCCCCATCTATCTTGCCTTCTGCCCACCACCTTCCTACCCTGCCTGATAAAGATACCTAACTGATAAATTTGTGGTCCCGCTCTTCTCCCAACTCCGGCTTTTTTTTCCTCAAAAACTAGCTCGATTTACTTGTACTCACCAGCAATGGAACAGTATATAGTTAGTTATTATCATAAAATTTCCTATTTCTATTTTAATCCCTATTTCATTATATATTTTGCAATTGGTCCCCAGGAATTAGTTATGACAGCTCAGCTCACATGTGATTGAATTGTGGTCATTCTCAGTTTGACTTATCAGTTATCAAGTTTGTGCCGGTAAAAATAATAAGATTAATGATTCGATTATGGGATTAATCGATAAGTTTGTCTTGATCATTTCTTGTTGAACATTATTATTTTTTTACTAAAAATAAAGTTGATGCAAGTAAGCATAGGATGATGATGTTCAAAAATAATATATTGCCTTTCTTAAACAACAGCATCAATATTGATGGAAGAAAGTTACGTCCATCTCATAAAATTCACAATGGAGAAGAACTACTTCAAGAGTGATCAATTCTAATAAATATTATCATGCTATATATTCCAAATTTGTGTAAACGGTAAACTGTTCGTAAGGGTAAAAAGGTTAACTTTACTTTTCTTATCTAGTTATCGGTTGACATGTTAAAGAAAGTGGTCAAACCAAGACCCAAACCATTAACCCAATATACCTATTATCGGTTTAGGTTATTGGTTTCACCCGAAATTTGCACAGTCCTAGCACAAAATAGAGGTAGAAGTACAGATGATCCAGCGGAGTTGGAAACTAAGAAAAACGCCACTAGTCTTTCAACAAGTACATGATCATTACTGAAATTGTCTTTTATTAATGGTTTGCTTTCCATTCACATTTATAAACAGGAGTTATTGCATTACTCAGTTTGTGACTGGACTATAATGACAGCAAATTATCACTATTTGGCAGAAACGAAGACAGTTTATTTACACAAACATTTCTAAGCTCCTCTGATTGGGAAACACACACTCCAGCGACACAGCTGAACTTTTCCCGATTCTGATGAAGTACTGAAACTTTGTAAGCTCCAACATTGTGACTTACCTGGTCTTTCAACCTGTTTGGCAACAAAAGAGATTTTGCTGTAGTTATTTTTATTCAAAAATACATGTGAGTGCAAAATGTTAAACAGACATGACATTACTTTTGTCAATCACAGAATATTGCACGATTTTAAGGTGTTGAAAGGGTAGTTGAACACCAGAATACAATTAGTACCATGTATGCAATTGCAAAGGACCGTAAGTTTTGGAACTGATACACGTCAATACATCGTGAACCAAGCTGATTGAAAAGTTTATCATAGCAGCAGAGAAATGTAGGAAGCTCTAAATTTGGCAAAGCTCCACAAAAAGTACTTCACTTAGTATCTTAAATTTCCAAGTAATGTTTTATAGTTCCAAAGCTTGTCAACGAGAAGAAATTGGACGTGTTATCAGATTCCTCGAAAGCGGTTACTATAACCAGATGAACTCAAATATGAGGCAACATGCACAGATGGAAAGGCCACAGAAGTTTTCAGGATACATATTGAAGAACTGATATACATACCAGCAGGATATCTTTGGCTTAATGTGTTGAACCAGGTCTAGTTCATAAACTTGCTACAGGCATGTGATAGAATGTTGCACGAGAGATGTAACACAGTTTCTCAGAATCCTTTAGTCTAAAATCCAGGGCAACTACAGTCAGGTTTCTTCCACTTCGAACAATGGATGCATTAACTATTACTTCGGCCTGTGAGTACCCCCAATCCAAAAAGAGAAATAAATTAGTGAAAAGGCAGGATGGGTATTGTACCTCAACACATTAAGTATTGCAGACAAATAGCTAACTTATCGTGTTGACTAATATATTTTTATACCTCAGTAAACATATACTCTTATCCGCTTCATATTACATGGGCCCCATACTAAAAATAGTTGTTTCAAGTTACTTGTCCAATTTATTAAATCAAGAGAGTTTTATTATATTTTTCCCTTTCTATCCTTAATATTAAGTAACTAAATAAAGTAAAAGTATCCCTTTCTATCCTTAATATTAAGTAACTAAATAAAGTAAAAGTAATAGTCAAATTTAGAGTTCCAAAGCATCAATATTAAGGTTAGTTTAGTAAAATACACCTCTAATTAAAGCTTTCTTAAGGGGTGTGTCAGGCCAACAGGGCCAAGTAATATGAAATGGAGGGAGTAGCATGGTTGAAACAAGACAATTCAACATGACGGCTGTGTTGAACTGACCTACTTTGTAAGTCTAGGTCAGTTCTGTGACTTTCTCATCTTATAATTCCATTTGGGTTTGTCATGTCTGGTGTTAAAAAAAAACATCTGTGCAGTATTTACAAAACTGTGAGAAGATTCACACACACTCGGCACTGTAGCTGGTGAAAAGAAAAAAAACCACCCAAATCTTGACATGCTCTTCCTTGATGCTTAAGCTGTAAGCAGTGCATGAACACATAGAATGCTGAGAGGACAAAACAAATGCCTTAAAGACTCACATTTCGAGGAGCACTAGAGAGATAAGATATGCTTAATTCTCCAAGAAAGAGCTCTTTGTCCTTTCCCACGATAGTTCGAGCACAGGCAGTTGCTACCCTTACTGCTACATCTCCAACCGCTCCTCCGTGCAGTGAACCATAGACATTCTGCAAGGAAATAAGTAAATCAATGTGTTCCAACACTTATTTCACCAGAAACAGCTAAAAGAACGAAGAGAAAATAGTATACACTTGATGCAATTGAATAAAATGCAACTTGGAAGTTGATAGTATCTGCAAAAAGACTGCAGCATTGCACGATGTAGAAAGCACACACATGGATGGTGAAGGAGGTCAGATAGAGATGTCAAGTATATATCCCGCCCTCCCCTTTAACCTTTTCCTTTATTGTGTTGGCTGGCAATGCTATAAAGTACAGGAAACTCGTACATTTCTGTCTCAAACCATTGAGTGGAATAAAATCAGTTGTATCAATTCCAAGATAAATGTGTAAAAGTCCGTTTGAGGGAATTGATCCAATAGAAGTTTCACAATTGGGAATACCTCAAATCCATAGCATATCAACGCCCTGCTAAATAAATGCAGATGCCATCTGACATCTAAAAATCCAAGTCTTGAGAATCTCAACTTCAACCATCTCCAGTCTCCCTTAAATATCCCTCAAAATGATATTTGTCCCCTAACCACTCCCTTTACACTTCCAACCATCCACAAAAAAATGAAACAGAACAAGCCCAGATGCTTAAATACGATAAATGAATTAATTTTTTCAAGCCATTGAATAGAAACCAACTTGTCCATGTAACCAGTGACTTCTCTTAGTCACGCAAGCTTCTTGAAAGACCTGATATTCTAATACAACTTTCAGAGAAAACTGGGATCTCATTAACTACATCATCTTTTGTTAAGATGAGATAATCATTTATTTGTACATATGCTGAGTCAGCACATTTAGATATTAGTCATGTTATTAATCAGTTAGTTTGTTACTTAGTAAAATAGAATAGTGACAGCTGTATACGAATCAGTGCATTGTATATAGAGTAGTGACAGCAGTATACGAATCAGTGCATTGTATATATACTCTCTTGTTGCTTCAATTATACAGTTTTTCATTTTCCCACACAATGAATTTCTCTGTGTAAGATGCTCCCATGGAGTGAAGATTGATGGTGGAAGAGCATAGCTCTCTTCAATTTTGACATCTTTCTCAATCCTATTGGATACCTAACCTTTTGAAAATCAGACACTGGCATAGTAGTGTCAGCATTTAACAGGTGCTGCTGCCCACCCACAACAAAATAATTTTTTTAGTTCTATCAATGGATCAATCAATCAACTACAACCTCAATCCCTAAGTTTCCACACTACGGGGATATTTCGACAAATTTATGATTTGATAGTACGTAATATTCAGAAATTAAGGAACCAAGAATAAAACTTTATCATCAATCAATCAACTACGCCTCAATCCAAAACTAGTTGGGATCAGTGGTAAGGATGAATGATTCCTCTGTAAGTCAATTCCATTTGCAATACTAAAGAATAATTTTTCATTTAAAGAGAAATTAAGGCAAAACAACAAAGAGAAGATTCCAAGAAAATGGGAATCAAACAAAATTCAAGAAAGACTTAATCTTTTCAACCAAATAACAGATATAAAAAAAGACCCAATATTCAAAAAATAATTGCTTACCATGATAGGAGGTTTGACAGAGACAATACAAGAAATCTTGCCACGGTGGATGTGTTGAACCTTGAGGAAGCTACGGCTGAGTTCAGAGAAAGAATCCTTAGTGTCATATTGGGAAGGAAAGTTAAGGTTGAAGAGCCCCATACTTTTGAGGAATCCATTGACCTTAGCAATAGATTCTGCAGACAATTTTTCGGAGATGACAGTGTTTTTGTTCTCCACAAGAATTGGGGCTGAGCGATTTTCACCCATCTCTTCGTTTAATTTCTAGTACTATTATCCTGGGTAGAGTAGTCTTACCTCGTCCTTCATCTAATTTGGTCGCTTATAACCACGGATATCAATAGCCCTCACTACTGGGAATAAGTTAGCTCGGATTAATTATTTTGGAATAAATTATTTCATTATATATATATTGATGATTTTTTTTATCAAAAACATTCTTACACTGTATGTCAAACTTAAATTATATCTTTAAAATATTTTTTTTGGCGGAAAACATTCTTCAAGTATTTGAAAGTTAACCATTTTCATTCTTCTATTAGACATTGTCAAAAAACTAAGAGATCCTATAAAAATTATGTGTAGTTCACCTAACTCTAAAACATGTGCAGTTCACCTGACTATCTCACTATTATTGAATAAGTGGTGGGATAAATAATACAACGACTACCTAATACCTTCAATCAAACATATGATAAAATAATCTCACATCTTATTTTAATATTATTATACTTTATACCTCACACCAAATGACTCCTTAAAGTTTGTTAAGTTGTCTATTTTGGACCAAGGTTAATAGACTCTTGAGGAGATTTTTAGAGAAAAAAGAATTACTTTATTTGAAATTTTTAAAATTGAAATTGGATTTGTGTCTGCCATAACTTTTGCGATAAATTTCTATCTTAAGAATTTGAATATATTTCTTAAAAAAATACATATATATTTCAAATGCTACGAAAAAAACAGTTTATGGTTTGGATTTCTTGAATTCAAAGATTTAAAATTCAAATCAAAGCTTTATTTTCATTCTGAACCTTCTTAACTACTCCCTCCGTTCCTTTTTATATGTCACCTTTTTAGATTGCGCTTGCATTAAGAAATTAAGTAACTTTACCTTTTTACCCTTATTTAATGTTTTCTTAAGTCAACTATTCAATAAATGATGAATATGCTAGATTTCAAAAATTAAAATGCATTTGAATGACTATTTAAATTTTTGAGTTTATTTTTGGAGCCAAGTTTTTTCACCAATTGATCCAAAATTTTAAAAAAATTGTTGAAGCTTCAACTTTCAAGATTATTTTTGAATTTTTCTCCATCTTTTATTTTTAATTTTTTGTTGAGATTTCTTTTTCAAAATCAGATTTTATAGAATAGTGAATGAAGAGAGTAATTAATCAGTGCATAAAGTATTCCAATGAATATTAATTACTTATTAGTTTTCCTAGGTTGGTCAAAGTATATATTTTCAAGATTAATTAACTATTCTATCAAGGGTACAATAGGAAGAATATGGTAATTTATGCATTAATTTTATAAAATGACAAGTATTATGGACCAATTATTTATAGAAAGGGATGACATATAAAAAGGAACGGAGAGAGTACCTTTTTATGAAATTATATCAAACATATCGTTATTATTATTATTGTTGTAATTTGAACTGTCTCAACGCCCACCCCTAAAAATAGTAAAGCTAACGAAAAGGCCAACGATAATCGTTAACTGGAGAAGGCGGCAATATTTCAGTGTGTTTCTAATTTGTGTATTTATTGCATTCCTAATGTTAATGTACAAGGGGGAAAATAATTTTTTATACTATTAATAAAAAAAAGGTTTGGAAAGTGTATTTACCAGCTTTCCTAGCATGACTGTAAAAGGAAATAAGAAATCTTTAAATTTTGGTAAGTAAAAACGCTTTAAATAAAGTCCATAATAATTAAAAGGTGAATCATTGCATTAATCCTAGCACGATTTGGTTCGGAGTTCCGTTGGAGGAGGATAACCATATACTCCCTCGGTCTCAAATTATATATGGATTGACAAAAGGAAATTATTCGGATAGTAAACATTCTTACTTTCAATTTTAAGTTTATGAGTTCGAGTCGTTAATAAAGCAAAAAAGGTTGAAGTTTATAGAGATCGAGGGGTAAAAAAATGTATGTATTACTTAATTTGAATTGAAATCTCATCAAGATTAATTTTGAATCCCAATAAAAATATCTTAAATATACAATATAATTTTATGTCAAGGGGGTTTGAGTGAATACCCTCGCTCCCTCCTAGATCCGCCCATGTTATTGAGGTATTTGTACTCATCAACAATAATTACTACTAAAGATAAAATTTTAAAAATAGTTAATTTTATCTTAAACTAACATAACAATAATTTAAGACAATTATTTTTATAACCCTAACAGATAATTTGACACATAGAAAATAGTATTATTTTACTATTTTACCTAAAGTTCTTGTTCTACAAGATCTCCAATAATTATATCTACAACAAGAAATGTTAACAAAGATAAAAAAAAAATTATTTACCCTCTGAACCATAAATATGTAAAATTAGTACTTTTATTTAGTAAAATTAAAAGATCAATCATTACAAATATATTGCTTTTCATTAAAGAAAAGGAATAACCAGCCAAATATGGCATAAAAGAATTAATGCCAAAATGCCTAACCCGCACTCTTGAAATATTCATTGCTTTGAAAAATTTGGCGTTTTAATCGAATATTCAATATTAAATTCCCATTAATATATTTTCTTCCCAAAATAAGTGTTATCATAAAAAGATCATGTCTATCAACAAATACAATATAGTACTATAATTTATTAAACAATCCTTATCTAATAAATGTATTAAAATTTAAAAGAGGAGATATGATTGAAAAAACATATAAATTTTTTCCTAATTTTATGATGATACTAATTTGTAACAATTTTGTTTTACTAAAGTGACACGTAGAAGGAGTGAGTAATATTTAGAAGAATTTGAAACGTCCGAATTACATAAGAAGAAGGTATTAATAGCAAGTGGATCGCGCATATAAAATCCTAACATAATTATATTACTATTGAAGGAAAATACGTTGCCGACCTTATCTTAATTCCCCACCCATATATATACCAAGCTTTTGTCTACACAAAATTAAAAAGATTATAATATCATCATCATACCCTTTTATTCCTTCCTCAATTCATTGTAAATTTGTCATGGGATTGTGTTTTAGCAAAAAGTCTGCCACCAAAAATAAAAATTATGTTTATGGTACTACAACAACACGGGATAGCAGAGGCTGTAATACTGGAAATAACCCAGAAGAAAAATATGTTTATGGTAGTACAATAACACGGGATAGCAAAAGCTGTAACACTGGAAGTATGGTTTATATAGGAGCTCTAGCGGCTACCGGTGGTTGTGGTGGTGGTGGCTGCGGTGGCGGTGGTTGTGGAGGAGGATGCTAGGATCAATTTAGGTCCTAATTTCGATTTCTTGTAAATATTCGTTGCGACGATATTGGATATAGGAAATAGTATTAGTGGCATATATTATCATAGTGCAAATTAGGACCATATCATGCCTGTAACCTTTTTTTTGGGGCATTGATTTTAGTGTCCTTTTTAATTTGTTGAATTCTAATAAACTTTAGTGGCATTTTTAAAAATGATGTCATCCGCTTAGACTTTCATCTCCCGTAGTGATAATGTTAACTGTTTGGTTATCCAAATTATATATACCTCCAACTATTTTCATGTAAGTACCCTATATGCTACTTATAATTTTAAACAAAACAAATACTATACTTACGAGTATATTGCTTGCGACACACAGAAAAAAAAATGTAAATAAATTTATATGGCTATTGGCTACTTTATATTAAAGTAAACTGGTGTTTAAATATTTGAAAGGAAAGATCGAAATCCTATATTTCAAAGTTTTTCTTTATCATATAGTTATTCCCTGAGTTATTACATTACTGCAGTATTTAATTAGTACCATATTTTTTAATTTAATAAAATGTGCTATTTTAGTTGAACAATGTGAAATTCTGAAAACCAAAATAAGAAGTGGCGTCGCCCGGACTCGAACCGGAGACCTTCAGTGTGTTAGACTGACGTGATAACCAACTACACCACGACACCTCTGTTGACAACGATAAATGCATAATAGTATTTGTTATAATTTCCATTAATTGCTAAGATCTCGTGTTCCTTTATATATACCACCATGTACCTGATTTGTTTTCGAGCCCATTTGGACATGATTTAAAATCAAAATGATTTGAAGTGGAATTTTGTTTGAATATATAATTTGAATTTTTAAGTTATATATTTTTTCATAAAAATTTCAAAATTTGTGAAATTATCGAAACTTCTAGGACTCCTTTAACAAATGAGTAAACTATAGTTCATAAATAAGGTATCAAAAAAATTTAAGGTGTTGCACAAATATATTACATATTTTCATGGTCTTTTTACAAAGAAATGTTTGCGATTACATGTTTTAACAAACTTTCAAATATATATAATTTAACAAAGATTCATCGTTCCAATAAATCGATCAACAATAGTAGTAACTTGTCATTCTTCAATATAATCCTTTCACTAAGTACGGACAATCTCTTGACGTCGAGCATAAATTCTAAAAATATTTAATGATGAGTCTTTATTTACAAAATATAAATTTATGAGTCTAGTTTTACATACAAAAAAATTAAAATCACAATTTAAAAATTGAAACCCTACTTTTTAGAGAATTTAGGATATCAAATCATGATATTAAATTGAAATTTTATTCATATTTTATAAATAAATGTTGATTTTGTTGGAAAACTATATGCACAACGGAAGCATACCAGAATCATACTACTTACATGAATAATAGACAACAAATATGTTTATGCTAGAACACATAAAATCATGCTAGAGCATATAAACTTTCTCAAATTTAATTCAAAAATTACCTCTTGAAGCGTGAGCAGATATCTTCAAGCGAATTCACAAGCTAGTCCAGAAACTGGACGGCAGTTCTGCGGTCTTCTACAGTAATCCCAAGTTCACTTCCAAACTCTCTCAATACTTGGGTGAGCAAGTATCGTATAGAAAACTTCTTTTTTTCAAGGATTAGAAGAATCCCTATTTATAGAGATTTCTTCCTAGTCCAAGGAGGAGAGGAAGCACGCTATCTTTCCTTAGAATAGAAAAAGACATGTACTACTCTCTTTCCTTATAATAGAAAAAGACACATACTTCTCCCTTTCCTTGGAATAGAAAATGACATGTACTTCTCCCTTTCCTTAGAACAGAGAAAGACACATGCTTCTCCCTTTCCTTAGAATAGAGAAAGACACATACTTCTCCTTTTTTCCCCTTAGAATAAAATTCTGAGTTCTAGTTAAATATGGACATGGTAGGGACCACGGAATTAATTACTGAAACTTCCTATTATGGAAATCATTCCAAATAATTAATTTGAATTATTCTTATCATAATAAATTACAAATCATTCCACTAGAAATTCGTAATTGCACACCTCTATTTATATTTCGAAATTCCCCATCAAACAATTATGTAATTTCCCGTGTTAAGATTACAGATACTAATCAATAAATTAAATTACTGACGAATTTAATTCAAAGACTAATTTCCTTTAGAGCACTGCTTAACTAATTTCATGTGTCAGATTCAAAAATCCACTTGCAAGGTTTGACACGATGAAAACTAATAAGCTTCTCAAAAAGGCATATCAACAATCTCTATATCGAGACATGGATTTCGTCAACTAACTTATTATTCCATCAATATATACTATTATCATCCAATCTACCAGGCATATTGACCCATCTCAGAATCTCACCTTTTAATAAATCAAAACGATAATTATCATATACAGATCATAATAGTTATATCAAGATTAAAAATATAAGTACATTTAATAGTTTAGAGAATATGGTTTTGTCAGCCAGTCTAATGCAACTATCTCTAATCGGTTTCGTTCGATACATACAAAATGACTAGCACAAGAAGTTAGAACTATACCATTCCCATAATCAAGATAAACTATCTATAATCTTGTGCACAATCGTACCGATGACATGTCCAATTCTCATTTTAGATTGTGAACAAAAAACTTTATACCTATAAGAACTGATGATTTAATCCTCTGTGTATAAGCTAAAACTCTATACATTAAATCATCTACTATATAAGTAAACAGACACCATAAACGAATACATGATCTATTAAAAATGAATAAATAATTATTCTATAATAAATACTATATCTAAACGCATGATTAATAGTATATATCCCAACAAATTTCACATACGAACTCCAAATTTGAGCCTACTTTGTTTTCCGTTCATTCGTGTTTCTTTGTTTCTTTTTGCTGTAGTGTTCAGTCATAGGAGATATAGTTTGTATATTTATCGTGGGTAGTAAAACGGATTAGGTAATTTAAATCGAAAAAATATATATATTAAAAGACCTTAAAACCCTTTTCTTATGTAATTCATACGATAACTCAAATACAAAAGAAGCTTAATATCTTTGATTTAGTGGTGAAAGCATAATGTTTGACGTGTGAGTTAGAAGAATATTATAATATCATACTCTTCCCCCTATATCAAAACATAATGCTTTAATACTCACGTTGCTTGGAGCAGCAGAAAGATATGACATTCTCAATTCTCCAAGAAAGAGTTCTTTATCCTTTCCTACAACAGTTCTACAGGCAATTGACACCCTCTCTGCGACAACTCCAACTGCTCCTCCATGCATGCTACCATAAATATTCTACAATAAAGAGGTTGCACACTCGTCAAATGGAGACTAGAAGAAAACAAAAGCACAAATCAAACAAAGTTGTTCTGTTGTTTTGCAAAAGAATGTTGGAATTTAATATTCCAAAATAATCTATGTATGTCTGCAAATTCAAAGGGCTTACACACGAAATAAACATGTCTAGTATAGATGTAAAAGGAGAATGAGCATATACTGCATACAGTAATTTTCCTATGTTAAGATTCAAGACTTTGGATCTAACTCAACTCCCATACTTAATGAAGTGAGGTGATCATGTAATAAACAACAGCAATATGGGACCAACACCCTTGCACACTCAAGACTTGTATCTTCAGCATGGACAATATAACATTGGGGCACTAATATGGGACTAACACTCTTTGTTGAGCATGTACAATATAACACGAGGATCCAATATTGCGTGAATCAAGAATAAGATCGAGATTTACTCTAACTCAAAAAATTAGCTCATGGGGTTATGATGTAAGGGACTCTTAACCATTTCTGCGAAGGCCTGTGATTTAAATGTCATCAAAAGAGCAACTCTCCCATTGCTCTAAGGCTCGCCTCACCTATATGTATGCAATTCAAAAGAAAAGAAATAGAGTTCTATGTTCTGTTTATACTCTTGTTATTACGGCCTCAATGTGGATGAGAGCAGGGGTGTTTTTAACCTATGTGTTTTATGTCATTCTCCCCCGTATATTTTGATACTCATTAAATTTCAATTTGTAAATTTTATAGGTAAACTTCCCTACCCCTCTCCCTCCCTAAATTCGTATAAATTAAAAAAAAATGTTTTGTGATCATAAATTTTAGGAAATTGATTTAAAAATTAGTCTAAAATTGAATTAAAGAACATATGAGGTGAGTGAAATAATAGTTCTAAACTTCTAATTTTCAATTGACATATAAAAACTAAATTTGAGTATTGAAATTATCTGTGATAGTATTTAGATTAACTCTCTTCCATTTAATTGAATTTAGCTAAAATGAAGAATATATGAAGAAAAAAACTGGGAAAAATATTGCGATAGTAATATTAGTTTGATGCTATTAAATTTAGTTAAATTTTTGGAATATATTAACGAACTTTGGATTTATTAATTTTTCAATGTAAATTTTACAAATTGAAATTAATGAGTATCAAAATATGTGGGGAGATTTATATTGCATGCTATAATTAAAAAGTAGTTTCCAAATTTAATACTTTAATCATAGTTAAGATGTTTGTTAAACTAATTTAATCTTGACTTTTAAAAATTATATTAGACAAGGATCAGTCATCTAAACGTGTACTTGGGGAAATGGAGAGGAGCCGAATCCAAATAAATATAATAGAGTATAATTTATTAAATTTCATGTTACTTTAGCAAAAATCATGTCTATCAACAAATACAATATATAATTTACGGAGAAGGGCCTAAAATACCCTTCAAGTATGGGAAATGGAACAAAAATACCCTTCTTCCACCTTTGGACTCTAAAATACCTTTCCATCCACCTATATGGACCTATATTACCCTTTCACTTAACAGATTATTTAAGGATAAAAATTAATCCTTTCATTAATGATGTGGCAGCCTGACTGAAGTTTAAATTAACTAAAAATAATAATTTCTCCTAATCAAACTGGGATCCAATTAAATTCTACCCGACCCACTTAAAATTCTACCGACCTAAATCTTAAAAAATCAAGGAGAAAACCTTTCTAAACAAATCAATTTGCTTTCTGCAAATTGGAGGCACCTCTCGAGAACAATTTTGCAGCACTGAGCCCCAAAGGTTAAATCCAGCTCGAATTTCACTCCCTGTTAATGGCGCCTGATTCTACTCCTGCTGATGCGACTACTGATGCTACTCTTGTTACCTCCTTCCCAGTGATTGATCACAATCACCCACTCTTTCTTCAGCATACAGACACTCCAAGTAGCTCCTTAATCTCTCTCCAACTAACTGGATCTGAGAACTACGCACTCTGGAGTAGATCGTTTCGGATTGGCCTTGTAGGTCAAAGCAAATTAGGATTTGTTGATGGACGATTTCCTAAATCTATGTT
Source organism: Solanum appendiculatum (assembly GCA_018342035.1). NCBI lineage: Eukaryota > Viridiplantae > Streptophyta > Magnoliopsida > Solanales > Solanaceae > Solanum > Solanum appendiculatum. Next base: position 213,514 of record JAGDQO010000515.1, read on the forward strand.
TGAACCTCTCCTACATGATCAGTGGGAGAAGTGTAATGCAGTGGTTTTATCTTGGATAATGAATGATGTTCGTCTTGGTCTTTTAAGCTCAGTTGTCTATGTTTCTGATGCTCGTAAGGTGTGGCTGGATCTGAGGGAAAGGTTTGCTATTGTTAATGGATCCAGGATTTTTCATCTGCATAGAGAGATTCACACTCTCCTTCAGGGTACAATGTTAATTACTGACTACTTCTCTAAATTGAGAGATCTTTGGGATGAGTATGATGCTCTCATGCCATGTCATTCATGTCCTTGCCCAGAATCTTAGAAATTTGGTGAACATTGTGAGTACCAGAGGCTTCTCTAATTTCTTATGGGTCTTAATGAGTCTTATTCACCGCCTAGAAGTCAAATTCTTATTATGAGTCCTATTCCGTCTTTGAACAAAGCGTATGCCCTTCTCATGGATCAGGAGTGTCAAAGGAGCCTAGTAACCTCGAACTCCATTACCACAGGATCTGGTTTGATTGAAGGAGCAGCTATGTACAGTCATAGGAACTCAAGCTCTCACACAGGCTCAGGCAGTTTCAAAGGAGGATCTTCTAGCAGTACTGGTGGGGGGTTTAATAGTAATGGTGCCAGCACTTCTGGCACTTACAAGGCTAGGAGACACATTTTGCAATGTGATCACTGTGGATGCAAGGGTCACTCCAAGGAACAATGTTACAAGATTATTGGTTATCCTCCAGACTTTAAGTCAAAGAGGAAAGGCCTGACATCTGGAGCTTCTGCAAATCAGGTTGATACTCCTCTCAGCATTGAGCAAAGGCCCTGCTCAGCACAATCTCCTGGAGGGTTTTTTACTCCAGATCAGTATCAACAACTTCTCCAGCTACTGTCTAAGCCTAGTGGTGCTAATCCAGTGGATACTCAAGTGGCTTCTGTGGATGCAAGTATACATATTTCTGCTCTCTTGTGTTCTTATGATGCTGGTGAATGGGTAGTAGATAGTAGTGTTACTCGTCACATCACCTCCTCCCTTGACACATTAGACACTAGTATTGCATCCTGCTCAAGCAATAAAATTCACTTTCCTAATGGCACTACTACAGTTGTTTCTCATATTGGTAGCACATGTTTATTTCCAAACCAGACTATCTCTAATGTTCTGTATCTACCTGACTTTCAAGTGATCTTATTGTCAGTATCCAAAATCACTAAGGAACTCAACTGCATGGTAGCTTTCTTTCCTGACTTCTGTGTGTTTCAGGATCTCTTTACTGGTCAGGTGAAGGGGACTGGTAAGGAACGGCATAAACTCTACCTATTAAGATGTGGACCAACTCAAGCTCCAAGAAAGCTGGTCAATAGTAGTAGGAGTTTTAGTAGTAACAATGTTGCTAAGTCTACTGTTTCTTCTGAGTCAGCTGATGTGTGGCACAAGAGGTTAGGTCATGCACCTCTTGCTATAATAAAGAGACATGAGTCTCTTAGGTCTTTAGATGAAAAGGATCATTCTCATTGTACTGTGTGTCCTGTAGCTAAACACACAAAACTTCATTTTCCATTAAGTATAACACTGCCTTTGAATTGTTGCATTGTGATATTTGGGGACTATATAGAGTGCCCACTTATAATGGAAAAAGATTTTTTGTTCCTATTGTGGATGACTATAGTAGATATACTTGGATTTTTTTTATCAACTCCAAAGCTGATACTATAGTAGTTCTGAAACAATTTCTTACTCAAGTTCAGAATGTGTTCTCCACAAGTGTTAAGACCTTGAGAACTGACAATGGTTGTGAATTTTTTAGCCATAGTTTTCAGTCTCTATTAAGTAATCTTGGTATTGCCCACCAATCCACTTGTGTATATACACCTCAGCAGAATGGTGTTGTTGAGAGAAAACACATGACCATCTTAAACATGGCTAGGTCCATCAGATTTCAGGCTTCCATTCCCTTCAAGTACTGGGGTGAGTGTGTGTCCACTGCCGTCTATATTCTGAACAGGCTGCCATCAAGGTTACTTGGGTTTAAGTCTTCTTTTGAAAAACTCTATCTGCATCCTCCCTCCTTCGCTCATCTAAAAGTGTTAAGGTGTCTTTGCTATGCTGCCTGTCCTAGAGTGGTAGATAAATTTTTTCCTAGAGCAATTTCTGCTGTGTTTATGGGGTACTCTTCTACACAAAAGGGTTATATCTTGTATGATCTCCATGCTCACTCCTTATTTGTTAGCAGACATGTGGTGTTTCAGGAACACATATTCCCATTTAAGAAGCTCGTGCAATATGCAATCCTATGTTCCCAGTTCTTGATATCATAGTACCAACAGATGATAGTCCATGTGTGATTCCAGCTGACATATCTTTCCCTGCGACAGATGATAGTCCATGTATGATTCCAGCTGACACATCTTGCCCTGTGGTTTCTGAGTCTAGTCCTGTGGTTCCTATTGCTTCTGTTCCTACCATTCCTTTCACTACTACTTTATCACCTGCAGTTTCTACTGCACCACCTAGAAGGTCAAATAGGGCCAGCATCCCTCATATTTGGTTACAGAACTTTGTCACTAAGCCCAAAGAAGTTCACTAAGCCCAAAGGCAATGCCTACTTCTATTCTATAGCTGATCAACTTACTTACTCTCACTTGTCCCAGCCATATCAACAGGTTCTACAAGCCTACTCAGCTCTGTGTGAGCCTGTGTCTTTTCACCAAGCTGCTTCTGATCCTTCTTGGGTCAAGGCCATGCACCTGGAGATTGCTGCCTTAGAAAGCAACAAGACTTGGAGCATAGTGGACCTACCTCTTGGAAAAAAGTCTATTGGCTGTAAATGGATCTACAAGATCAAATACTTGTCCTCAGGTGCAGTGGAAAGGTTCGAGGCTAGGTTGGTGACAAAGGGATTCAGCCAGAAAGAAGGCCTTGACTATGGGGAAACTTTTAGTCATGTGGCCAAGATGGTAACTGTTAGATCCATTGTAGCCCTTGCTGCTTCTAGAGGTTGGTTCATTTTTCAAATGGATGTCCATAATTCCTTCCTCAATGGTGAATTACTTGAGGAAGTCTATATGGATATTCCCAGTGGGTTTGCAAGACTGGGGGAGACTCACAAGGTCTGCAAACTACACAAGTCCTTGTATGGACTCAAGCAGGCACCAAGGCAATGGAACATGAAATTGACAGAAGCACTAGTAGATATGGGGTTTAAGAAGAGTCACTATGACTACTCAATATACACCAAGCACATTGGGAATGACACTGTTGTAGTACTAGTCTATGTAGATGATCTGCTAATTACTGGGAACAACCATCAGCTTTTATGTGACACCAGACTAGACATTAAAAAAAGGTTTAAGATAAAAGATTTGGGAGAGTTAAAGTTCTTTTTGGGAATTGAACTCTCCAGGTCCAACAAAGGCATACTCATGTCACAAAGGAAGTATGCACTAGAGCTGATATCTGAGTCTGGCCTAGGGGGAGTAAAGCTCACATCTGTTTAATTTGATGAGCACATCAATAGTGGAATAGCTGAAGATGACAATATACTCACAGACACAACACAGTATCAAAGACTAGTAGGAAGACTCTTGTACCTCACCATGACAAGACCAGATATTGCATTCTCAGTACAAGTTTTGAGCCAGTTCATGCACTATCCTAAACAATCACACATGAATGCTGCCCTAAGAGTAGTCAGATACATCAAAGAAGCACCTGGATTAGGTTTGCTAATGCCTGTAGGAGACACTACTAAACTTACAGCCTATTGTAACTCTGACTGGGGAGCATGAATGGAAACTAGAAGATTAGTTACAGGATACTTGGTGAAATTTGGAGAAAGGGCTCACTCTTGGAAGTCAAAGAATCAGGAGACAGTGTCAAGGAGTTCAGCAGAAGCAGAGTTTAGGAGTATGGCAGCATGTGCTGCTGAAATAACTTGGTTGATTGGATTATACAAAGAACTGGGAATCAAAGTAACCTCACCAGTGAATATGGTGTGTGACAGCAAAGCTGCCATCCAAATTGCAGCCAACCCAATCTTTCATGAGAGAACAAAACACTTAGACATTGATTGTCACTTTGTGAGAGAAAGAATCTGCCAAGGCATGCTGAAAACTGAACACACAAACACTAAGGACCAACTGGCTGATCTACTAACTAAAAGTCTAGGAAAGGTTCAACATAGTGGCCTGATGAGTAAACTTGGAATGAAGAATGTGTTACAACCATAAGCTTTAGGGGGAGTGTTGATCAATGAATAAAGGTGAACAAGCTATATGGTGTGAAGTTAGTTGAGCTGTTAGGAATGTTCTAGAAGCTTCCAAAGTTAGTTAAGAAAGGGCTTACAATTCTATACTCTATATATAGCAGATTCTCTCAATGTAACAGTGATGGAATAACAGATAATAAAACTGCTTCTTCTTCTCATCTCTTCTATTTCTTCTCTGTAATTCAGTGTGTTCTTGATCTCCATTCATGGAGTTTTCAACAATTACTAATATTCTTCATTGTACGTACGTTATATTAATTGTCATGGGATTGTGTTTTAGCAAAAAGTCTTGCAACAGAAAAAAGGTGAACATAGAAAAGAAATGCACTGGCGCTTATGATGATTCAGCTAAAAGTGATCTGTTTAATTTAGGAACGACTACTCTCAATAGTACTACTTTTTACCCTACTACTGCCAGAGGAGGAGGAGGCGGCCACCACCACCATCATCACGGAGGTGGAGGTGGCGGTTACGGAGATGGAGGTGGCGGTCACCACCATTACTGTGGAGACGGGGGTGGTCATCATTATTGGGGCGTGCGGTGGTTGTGAAGGAAATTAGGACCAAATTAATTTTAAATATTCGTTACTTGTTACTCGTTGTAGAATATAAATTTATGAGTCTAGTTTTACATATAAAAAAAATTAAAATAACAATTCAAAAATTGAAATCCTACTTTTTAGAGAATTTAGGACATCAAATCATGATATTAAATTGAAATTTTATTCATATTTATAAACAAATGTTGATTTCTCATCCGAACTCCAAATTTGTGCCTACTTTGTTTTCCGCTCATTCGTATTCCTTTGTTTCTTTTTCCTGCAATGCTCAGTCATAGGAGATATAGTTTGTATATTTATCGTGGGCAGTAAAATGGATTAGGTGATTTAAATCGAAAATATATTAAAAGACCTTAAAAACCTTTTCTTATATAATTTATACGATAAGTCAGACACAAAAGAAGCTTAATAGCTTTGATTTAGTGGTGAAAGCATAATGTGTGATGTGTGAGTTAGACGCATGTTATAATACCATGCTCTTCCCTATATCAAAACATAATGATATTAAATGGAAAAAAAAAGAAAAAAAAAAGGAAGGAGTGAGCCCATTATTCACTATACATATTCAGAACCTTACAATACTTGCCTCGACGATCTTAGTTAAAAAGGACGAGATATAAAAGTACTTGTTTTTTGATATATGAATTAATTAAATATGACAAAAAATGGTCCCTTAAGAGAAATTAACTTGAATTAGAAAGTGAAATTATCAAAAACATGAAAAAAGATCATACATAAAGAAAGAATAACTTAAACAAATAAAAATAAATAAATATACTATTTAATTTAATGAGAAGATCTATAGTTATTTACTCAATGCCGTATAACCCTTATACAGTTAAAAATATATTAAAATAAAATAAATAAATTGAAACAGAAGAATCAGTATCCTATTATATATAATTTGGGTGCTAATTACATTCTATTCAGAAAAAAAATTCAATTATAATAATTTTAGATTTTTCAGAACTCGCGAATACATTGTTCCTTCCCTAATACTTTGCAAACGATACGTAAGTTATGTATTAAATACATAACTATAAATCAGATTCATACTGATTTATGTTTGAAATAATTAGGATTAAACAATAACATTTGTATGAGATAACATCATACACAAACAAAGTTGTAATGTATTTGATAAAAGTAGAGTAATGTATTCGGATGTTAAGAGAGAGAAGGAAAAGCGGATTTTTTGTAACTAATTCAAATGATAAGAATTTCTAGAGATTATGTTATCTTAAGCGATGTAATTACGTAATTTTCCCCAAATAGTATAGTACTTCATATTTTTGTAGCGTTAATATTTGGAGGGGCTTAATTACCTTAGGGCAGCCCCAAATTGACCATAGTCATAGTCTCGTGAGTGGTGACCAATTATGGTAAGAATTAAAATTTAAAATTAAACCCAACCCAACACAAAGTGGGATAATAGAAGTATATCCCAAGATTACTAGATTTCGGACCTTAATTAGCTCTATATAATCTTTGTCATTCTATAAGATTTTTCATAATATCATAAGCCACTTTTTCTTTGTCTTTTTGATCACAGTACAATTTATAATACTCTTCATTGTACGTACCTTATATTAATTGTCATGGGATTGTGTTTTAGCAAAAAACTCTTGCAGCAGAAAAAAGGTGAACATACAGAAGAAAGGCACTGGCGCTTATGATGATACAGCTAAAAGTGATCTGTTTGATTTAGAAACGACTACTCTCAATAGTACTATTTTTTACCCTACTACTGCCGGAGGAGGAGGAGGCGGCCACCACCACCACCATCACGGAGGTGGAGGTGGCGGTCACCATCACCATCATTACGGAGGTGGAGGTGGAGGTGGCGGTCACCACCATTACTGTGGAGACGTGGGTGGTCATCATAATTGGGGCATGCGGTGGTTGTGAAGGAAATTAGGACCAAATTAATTTTAAATATTCGTTACTCGTTAGGAAATATAGGACTAGTATTTTTTTTTCATTCGGGATCATCCATCCATGCTTTCAACTTTTTCTTATATTTTTTTACAAGGCATGCATGGGTTTAGTTTATGTTATTTTTCATCTATACTATTCCAATAAATCTTAATTAGTTGAAGATATATAGAGTGTTGTTAATTGTAGTGCAAAACTAACATTCAGAGTAATGGTTGTCATCACTAGTAAACATATTAATGAGAGGACTTAGAAGAAGGAGATAAAATTTAAAACCAACATATTGATGGCTTTATTGTTTCGTAAAGTATTGTATTGTGTTGTACTATATTGTTTTAATGAATTAAATGTCTGGATAGATTATATTGTCCTCCGTTATTACATAATGCCACGCGTTCATAATTTGAATGATAAATCTACCGAAAAAATAGGGTACATGGTAAAACTACTACTAAAAGATATGATAAAAGATGAAATAATAAATAAAGACAAAATAAGAAGAAAATATAAAGGTAATGACGCGATCACACCAAATCGATTGTTACATAAAATGGGTCTGAGACTTACCTAAAATGAATTTAGACTATATAATACAATAGAATTTAAGTAATAATCAAAAACACATACTCCATTTAAACTAACAATACAATACAATAGGTAACAACCATTCAAACAAGGTAGACTCTGATTCCTTTTAACTTTTTTTTGTTTAAAATCATTTAGCAGCACTTTCTTGTAACAAAAATAGTCATCAATTAGCCCAGAGACATAGTAGGAAAAAGTAAATGTCTATCTGATCCCATCAAACCTATTACAAAACAGAATTTTCAATCCTAAAAGATTTACAAACTATCTAGGAACTTGTACACGACCACAAAATCACCTTGATGGACACTTCTCAAGTACTCTCTAAATTCACACATCTTGCCAAAATGAACACCAACAACACAAAGTCTACACGATTTTCTACTAGTGCGACACAAGTGCTGGTATTTCATCGGTGATAGTGGTGGCATCACTAATACTGTTACTGTTAGAATCATCATCTGTAATGTTTTGACGTCCTGGGATTGTGTAAATGGAGAGACTGGTGTTCAAGTTTCTTCCAGTACCATTATTTTCGGGTGCGCAGAACCTGTATGAGGAAGGTTTAGAAGGCGGGACAACAACCGAGACAGAGGCTACCCTTTTTCTGTTGGCTCCCCTGTGCATGTGAGTCTGACAGTACTTTTGACAAGGAACAACAGTCTTGCTGCATCTCCATTTCTTACCATCTGATCTTCGGCACCTCTGTTGGTCAGTTTCTGAGCCTGTGTTAAAGTCTAAAGGATTAACCGTTAAGCATGAGCTATTCTCAACAACCATCAAGGTTGCTGATAGAGCTAATAAAAGAAAAGTTAAGCATAAAAGAAACTAACTTCTCCTTCAACTGTCACAGTTTTAATGCAAAAGAATTAAAAAAAAAAACTACAAATAGAAGATAGCCAATCGCTCCACTTGTTACTTGAGATGGTGATATGAAACATCAGCAGCTTTATATCCACATAGAAAATAGGAAAATAACAACTTGAAACAAGACTAGTTCCTTTACTCTTGTTGAATGAATTACAGTCAATAAAGTAATCCGGTGGAAGGTCCATATGAAGATCAAAATCGGAAATGGCACAATATGTCATACCCGAGCTTGAGTTCATGCAGATATTAGCTGACAAAACTGTATGACAATAGAATCCTCATTCAAATTAATGGTGTAAAAAAAATGTACACTTTTTATGTTATTTAACTGTTTATGGCAGATTATTTGTCATCACCAATTTATGGTTTGTATAGATAGTTACAACTAATTGGTTCTATATTAACATGATATGCCAAAAAGATCCATGAAAATTTTCTCCCACTCCAGGTTAGATAGTTAAAAACGGTATGATACGCCAGAAGAATTACTTGAATACTTTCTCCAATTCCAGAGTTAGATTGTTAAAAGCTAACAAGAATTACCTGTAGTGTGTTGCAGATCACTCTTTGTAGATATACCAAAAGTTGGAACCAAAGCACCATCATTCCTAGCATCTCCACAATTCCGTTTTTGGTTGGTTTTGCTGGGAATAATACGATTGAAATCAATGTTCTTGCTATCAGCATTGACACCAGCAATGAAAGATGGGGTTCTTAGGCAAGTTACGGTGTCCTTTCTATTGCAATTCATGTGGTTGTCTTGCTTCTCATAGCCGTTGCCGGAATTGATAAATCTTGGTTTAGCAGATGAGTCCTCGATGCTGTTATTTTGGTTATTTCTGCTAGTAGAAGACAAACAGGAAGTTTTACTACTTGCAGGAGCACATTTGCTGCCAGGGTCATCAGAACTAGCATACAGTTTAGTTCTCTTGGAAATGATAGTTGTATCGTCTGATCTCATACCATGTTCAGAAGCTTCCACAGGCTTTCTTGAACGCCGACCCCGATGCACGTGCTGCCCACAGTACTTCTGACCTGGAATCACATCCCTTTTGCACCTCCATTTCTTCCCATCAGTTCTTCTACACCTTCCTGGTTCAGGATCTGTCATGCTCGTATTATCAAATCGTCCCACTGCAACCAGAAGCCATATTATTAAAACATTACAACATGCTTCAAAGATCCTAAATATTCACATAGCCAAGCTCTTCATTGTGCAAATGAATATAACATGGATTAAACATTTACTCTAGCCCTTACCTATCAAAGAATATTCAACACCAGATATTCATTCCCCACATCAAACCAAGTATGATGTAAATACTTTTAGATGATAAAAGCATAAGTAAGCCTATAGGCTGAGTTTCTAAAATTTAAAGCTCATAGACTCATATAATAGGAATGACATAACAAACAGCGCTTTCTCACAGTTCCGAGGAAAGATGGCGGAACGAATGAACATGATTCTCCAAGGACCAATCCAATCAAATACAGGGCAAATGTTTTATCATAAAACAACACTTAAAAGCATAATGATTACCAATAAGATGCATCTCACAGTATAGTCAATAAAACAGTAGAGCCAATCTAACAAGAGAATCAAAAAAGCATTGTAGACTTCAGAATATCATTATATCAAGGCAAAGGAAAAGAGCCAAAACTCGAAAAAGAAACAAAATCCAAAAGCATTGCAGAGTCAGAATATCAACTCAAAGAAAAACAAAAGCAAATCTTTTCCAGCAACTGAACTTCATCCAATGTACCAAGTTTCAGAAAACAAAAAAAACTCATTTCCAATAGCATAAAGTCAGTTCAATGTTCTTGAGATCTCAGCATTCTTATCAATAGGCTTTTCAACTCTGTTATTCAAAAAAAAATGTTAAAAAGTATCTGGAAACAAACACCACAGTTCCCCCTATTAGACCTACTGAAAACAAAAGGAGAATCATCCAACAATTTTCCAAAAGTTCAACAAAAAAAAAACACATTCTTGAATAGACAGCACCAATTTACTTCATAAAACTAATACTTACAATGAAAAGAAATCATATTTTGCAATTGTTCTTGAAGGAATTCAACAAACACAAAATTAAAAAAAGAACAAGTTAAAGCCAAAGAAGAGGAACTTTACAAGTAGGGTATAGTTTGTAGATTCCACCGTCACCCAAAGAGCTTGAAACACTATTCCAAATGATGAAAAACAGATGAAAAGGAACTGGAAGACCAGAAACTAAATGCTTAAAAATCACAGCTTGGAGTTGAAGTTCTTGAAACTGAGCTGCTGTAAACACAAACTCTGAGGATTTGGCATCTTTTTCATCTTCCTTAACAGCATGGCTTGAACTTCCATAGCCTAGAGACAGCTCTATGCAAGGTGGTGGTGACCCTTCTTCCTTCTTTATTTCATCTTCTTTTCCTATTCCTTCATCAAAATAAGCATAATTTCATCAGTAACACAAACCCCACATAAAAAAATCCAATCTTCAACACATAAACATAAACATATAAAGGTAAAAACAAACAGAGAGAGATGGGTAAAGACCTGAGAGAGAAAGAGGGGTGGCAGAGAATTGATGAAGCTGCATTTCTTAACTTCACATGGAAGAAAAAGGAAAAAGCAAAACCTGCAACTAAACCAACCCAAAATTTACTATACAGAAATTAGAGAGTGGTTCAGCTTCTGAGACTACAGCTGATATTGCTGACACTTGCCAAAGATGCATCACAGCAAAAACTGATGAGCACAGTAAGAGAGAAGAAAACAAAAAAGTTACTTACTTTATTCAATTTATATGATATTTATCAGTTATTCAGAATCAATTTAACTAAATTTTAAATTTAGATTAATTAAATATTTCAAAACTCTATAAAAAAAACTAATCCCTCAATTTCTGTTATAGTGCACATAGGAGTAAATAGGACATATTGACTCGCACATGGGTATGTTTAAATTGACTTATTTTAAATAAGTCATAGGTTATAAATTCGTTCGAATAAACTCTGGAATAATCAGAATGATTAAAATTATACTAATATAGCAAAAAAGAAAGAATAGGTAATTTAGAGATTAGTATTAAAAAGACAAAAAAAAAGATGAAGGGATTATAATTGAAGAAGAACACGGCAGTGAAGCAATGAAGAAAACAAAAGAAGTTAGGTCACACTGATTAGTGGCATGGAAGTGTCAGCTGCCATTTCATTTTTCCTACTAGCTTTTGTCTGTGAATATGAACATGTAAGTAATTAAAGTGAGTGGTCAGAATTGTTCTGACATTTGGTCAGTTTCTTACAGCATTAAAGCCAAATAGCAGACTCCATCAGACAAACAACCTTCAGAAGAATTTCGTGATATCTACTGCCATCTTTTTATCTCTTTACTCTATGGTTAATTACCACTACCTTTACCCCTTGTATTACTCTTCTTTTATTTTTATTTTTTTCATTTGATATTCGATATTTGTGTTGAAGTTTAATTAATTCAGATTCTTATTTGTATAATTTCATTTAGGAAGGAGTGCACTTTACTAAATATTTTTTTATATCTAGAGATTGAACTTGAGACATCTTACTAAAGAAGAAACAGTCTCATCCACTATAACACATTCTTTCATGGTTGTGTACTCTAGAGAAGTTTCTTTTTTCCTTTTTTTCATTCAACCATGCTTGAATTAAAGTTTGAATAATTCAAATTTATGTTGTATATTTGTTTTTTGTTTCAATTTCTAAGATAGTGTTCAGATTTTTAGATTTAAATAAGTTTTTTTAATATAATATATTTTTAAATTTTTTAAATTATTAATTATTGTGACTTATAATACTTTTTAAGTAGTTTTTAATTATATAAATTTTATTTTTAAAAAAAATTAAAGATTTTATGCATAAATTCATGATTAAAATTAAACTATTTAATTTTAAAAATTCGAATTGTATCACATGAATTGGGATAAAGAGAATAACATTTTAAAATGAAAATGCTCTCAAGTCAAAAAAAGAAAAAATTGTACTTACAATTTAAATTTAAGATATTTAATCAAGGATGAAGAGCTTTTATATATCTCACCACATCTATTGTTCAATAGAATGTATTAAAAAAATAATACATGTATTAATTTTTTCTTGTTTGATATAATTTTTCAACGCATATGTAATTAATATTGTACTCTGTTTTGTTATTATTTTATGTAGAATTAATGCATGGCAAATTATGAAACCAGCAATACATGCAGTTTTAACATATACATAGGCATGATTAGAGATATTATTATCCCTAAAAGTGTACAAAGCAAAAGAATTAAGAGGATATTTTTTGTAAACAAATATTTTCCAAAAAATTATACAATACATCAATATAAAATAAATAAACAATAATATCAATATAATTAATTCCTACATGACTAATCCCAACATAATTTACTTGATGTGTTTACTTTATGAACAAAATGAGGAGAAACAAGATATGAATTAGAATCGTATCCTTGTTATTCAAATTGTTTAATCTATATATATCTATCTAATACAATACTATTAATTTTTTTCCATGTGACCATATATAAAATTATAATATTCTTAAATATCTTATGCATTTATTATCTATTATATTATATTGCTCATATATATAAGTGGGAATAGAAGAGCTTCCCGTTAATGTTAATTTACGGGAAAGCCATTAGATTTCACATGTTACATCTATGCTTGCAAACAATAATTGGTTTGAAAATTTAATTGATATTAGCGTTACATGTGTGAATTGCTTAAAGTTTTGGGGCCCACTTCAGTATTTTTTTCTTTTCAATTTATTTGTCTTGGTTTTTTTATATTATATATTTAAAAATTACGAAAAAGTATTATCCTATAAATTATAATAATTAACAACTTAAAATATTTTAAAAGATATTAAAGACGTGAATATTTTAATTTGATTTATAGTTAGTACTTTCTTCATAGCAATTTATTTATTTTACTTTATTTTTTAGTATGTTATATATTTAAAAAATATGAAAAAGTAGTACTATAAATTACATAATTAACAACTAAATTGGAATATTTTCATTTGCTTTATATTTAGTATTCCTCTGTTTAAATTTATTTGTTTTATTCCTTTTTAGTATGTTAAATTTAAAAATTACATAGTACTATAGATTATAATAATTAACAACTAAAAACATTTTTAAAACATAATACAAATTTAGTTGATTTTCAGAATTTTACCGATGTCATATAAATTGGAACAAGAAAAGTAACATATATTATTTGAAATTATGTAAATATATATATATATATATATATATATATATATATATATAAATTACAATAATTAACACAAGCCTTTGAAGTTTCTTTTCACAATAAAAGACATGTAACTTTTGAAAAACCCCAAAACACAAGCCTATTAAAGAATTAAGTTGGGCTATTACCAAAAATGGACATGTTGGGGAAAATTTATTACCACAAATAAAAATGTTGGGAAAATTTATTACTAAAATATTAGAATTTGTAAATAATTTTTGTTATTTTACATTACACTACACTATATAATAGAAGAGAATTGAGGATCTTAGGGTCAGTCGGTCAATTGACCGGCTTGCCCTTCTTCTTCAATTATAAGAGTAATTCTTTTTATATGTTACATATTTTACAAAAATAATGCTAAAAATCAACTTAATATATTAAAATTTTGGTTAACTGTTGAAATTTCACCCGTACTGCATAATTGGGATGGAGGGAGTAACATATATTATTTAAAAATTACATTAAGAGGACTATAAATCACATTAATTAACAACTTAAAAAATTTGAAAAACATATTAAAATGTGATTAATTCTCGAATTTCACATGTGCCACATAAATTGAAACAAAGGTAGTAACATGTATTATTTGAAAATTACGTTAAGAAACTATAAATAACAACTTAAAGTATTTAAAAACATATTAAAATTTTGAATAACTCTCAAAATTACACATATGCCACATAAATTGGGACAGTGAAAAGGACATACATTATTTAAAAATTACGCTAATTAAGAGTACTATAAGTCACAATATTTAATAATTTAAAATATTTTAAAAATCATAATAAAAATTCGGTTGAGTTCAAAATTGATAACATATATTAAAATATTTAAAATATATGTATATATATATACATATTGATTCACGCTCCAAATTGCAAATGTGCCACATAAATCACAATAATTAACAACTTAAAATATTTTTAAAAACATATTAAAAAATCGATTAACTCTTAAAATATCATATGTGCCACATATATTATTTGAAACATACGTTAAAATATTACAAAAATAATTTACAACAAAAAATATTTAAAAATTTAGTTGACTCTCTTAATTTTATCTGTGTGACATAAATTAAAACAAATAAAATAATATATATTGGGCCCGGCCTTGCCCGGCCTTGTGTATCTAGTATGTGAATAAAAGAAGAAGAAAAACGTTATGCGGGTAAGAAAAAAAAAACAGCCTTTATATTTTGAGATTGAGTTTTATACTTGAAAAAATTGGGGGAAAAAAGTATTTTGTAAGTTGATTTGATAGAGTGGTGACAGATTATATCAAATAATTATAATATAAAATTATGGTATAAAATAAGATAATGTTTAGTTGAAATGATTTAGAAAAATAATTTTAGTAAAATTTAATTGACAATATAAGAAAACTAATGTGCGCATAACTAGCACAACATTTATTAGCATCTTTCACAGTATTAAAAACACAGGAGTTAAGATTCATAATTGAAAATCTTCAAAAACCTCTATCTCATTTAACAAATTTACAACACTGGAAATCCCTAATTTCCTTTCTTCCCAAATTCATGAAGCTATACTCATCTTTGGGAACATAGTTTGTACTATTCACCGTATGTGTGATAAATATGATATTCGTGGTATACTTTTATTTCGATTGATCTATTCCTCAAAAACAACAAATATTTATATTTAGCTTTGTTGTTCGGATTTTCACACTATTATTTCTCTCTCTTTTTTGTGGATTTTTCTTCTTTGAAATGTCTTTCCAACACTTGGAAGAGCGTGTGAATTCACACATAGAAATTTTGAGTTCAAATTTGAAATCGAATATATTGGACATTTCGAGTTTGAATTTAGAATTGAGTATATCTGACTCGAATGGTTCAAGCTTAATTTTATGTGAAGAACAGAGATTTATATGGTATTGGTTATGGAGCAAAATTTAATTGACAATATAAGAAAACCAACGCGCACATAACTAGTATAACGTTTATTGGCGTCTTAACAATATTTTAAAAAATTGAAATTAAGATTCATAACCCAAAATTTTCAAAAGTTATCCCATTTTTATAAATTTACAACATCGGAAATCCATAATTTATTTTTTTCTCAAATTCGTGAAGCTACACTCATCTTTGGAACATGGATTGCAGTATTCACCTTATGTGTGATATTCGAAGTATACTTTGTCGTTTTCCATGAATTACTCTTAACAAATATTTATATTTAGCTTTGTCACTTAGACTTTGACGCTATTATTACTCCGCGTTATTTGCTTTCTCTTTTTGTGGAATTTTCTTCTTTAAAATATTTTTTCTGACACTTGGAAGAGTTTGCGGATTCACTTACATAAAATTTGAGTATGTTAGAATCGAATATATCCGACATTTCGAGTTCAGAAGTTTGAATCAAATATATCTCACATTTCGAGTCCGAAATTTGGAATCGGATATATCCAACATTTTCAGTCCGGATTTGGAATCGAATATATCCGACTCGAATGATTCATGCTTAATTTTATATGTCGTTTGATAGAATATACTAGAGAAAATAATGCACGTATTAGTTTTTCTCTTATTTGGCATAATTTTTCTACATATATATAATTAATATTGTATTCTCTATTTGTTATTATTTTATGTATAATTAATGCATAGCAAATTATGAAATTAACAATACAAAAAATTTTAACGCATGGCATAAGCATGACTAAAAATACAACTGTTCTTGAAAGTGTACAAAACTAAAGAATTAGGAAATATTTTTGTAAAGAAACATTTTTTTAAATTTATGCAACATATTATCTTTGCTTACTTGATGTGTTTGCTTTATGAACAAAATAAAATTTCTTTTAGGAGGAGAAATAAGATATAAATTAGAATTGTATCCTTCTTATTCAGATTGTTTAATCTATATATCTCTAATACAATATTTTTAAAAAATAAAATACAGTCATGAAAAAAAGTATTTTGTAAGTTGATTTGAACGAGTGATGATAATGATTATATCAAATAATTTAATATAACATAAGATAACATTTTGTTGAAGTGATTAAGAAATTTTTTTTTTAACATATCTAAAGTAAAATTTAATTTAATAACAAAAGAAAATTCATTTGTACATAATTAACTAGCACAACATTTCTTAGCGTCCTACTATTATTACAACATACTATAGTTTTATTAAGATTCATAAGCCAAAAATTTCAAAATTCATCCCATCTTTACAAATTTATACCATTGAAAAATTCTAATTTCTTACCTTCTCAAATTCATAAAGCTACGCTCTTTTTTAGGAACATGGTGACATTCATTTGATGTGTGATAAAATGTGATATTCGCACCACATTTTCATCGTTTTCAACAGATCTATTCCTTAAAAATAGCCAAATATTTATATTTAGCTCTGTCGCTAAAACTTTCACACCATTATTACTATTCACCGTATGTGTGATAAGAGTGATATTCGCGACATACTTTTGTAGTTTTCGACAATTCTACTCCTCGAAAACAGCCAAATACTTATATTTAGCATTGTCGTCAAAACTTTCACGCCATTATAATTCCCCATTGTTTTCTTTCTTCTTTGTGAATTTTTCTTTTTTTAAAAATGTCTTTCCAACACTTTAAAAAGCATGTAAATTCATATATAGAAATTTCAAGCCCGAATTTAAAATCAAACATATCCGACTCAGTTGATTCAAGCTCAGTTTGATATATGTGAATAAAAGAAGAAGAAAAACGTACGTACCAATTAATGTATACTAAAAAACGAATTTTATAAGAAGAAAAAGGACAACCTCAGACTTTATATAATTAGAATGAGTTTCATACTTGAAATTGAAACGAACGTATTTTGTAAGTTGATTTGAACGAGTGGTGATAGTGATTATATCAAATAATTTTACTATAAAATAAGATAATATTTTGTTGAAGTGATTAAGAAAAAATAATTTTAGCATACTAAAGTAAAATTTAATGTAATAACAAAAGAGAACTAATCCGCACATAACCAGTGCAATATTTACTGGCGTCTTAATATTATTTTAAAATATTGTAGTTAAGATTCATAGTCCAAAATCTTCAAAACTTATCCCATCTTTACAATTTTATACCATTGAAAATTTCTAATTTCTTTCCTTCTCAATTACGTAAAGCCACGCTCTTCTTTAGGAACACGGTGATATCCATCTTATGTGTGATATTCACAGCGTATTTTTATCGTTTTCGACAGATCTACTCCTTGAAAATAGTAAAATATTTATATTTAGCTTTGTCGCTAAAACTTTAACAACATTATTAGTAATAATTTATTACTATTCACCTTGTGTGTGATAAGAGTGATATTCGCGACATACTTTCATCCTTTTCGACAAATCTACTCTTCGAAAACAACCAAATACTTATATTTAGTGTTGTCGTCAAAATTTTCACGCCATTATTATTCCCCCCATTGTTTTCTTTCCTTTTTGTGGATTTTTCTTTTTTAAAGTGTCTTTCCAACATTTCGATAAGCGTGTGAATTCATATATAGAAATTTCAAGTCTGAATTTAAAATCAAACATATCTGACTCAGATGATTCAAACTCAATTTTATCTGATGAAAAAAGATTCACATATAGGTGCGTGGACACAATTCTTGTGATTCAAGATTTTGTTGGAGTTTCAAAACCCAGAAAAGGTTCTAAGGGTTCAAAAATTTGATGGATTTAAAAACCAAGAAAGGATTCATAATGTTCAAAAATCAAAACAAAAGAATGATTCATAAGGTTCAAATATTTTTTTCAAGTTTTAAAATCAAGGAAGAATTCATAAAGTTCAAATATTTATAAATTCAAAAAATCGAGGAATGATTTATAGGATTTAATTATCCGCCGAAATTTCAAATTCAAAAAATAATTCATAAGGTTCAAATCTTTATAAGTTCTACATGTTTTAAGTAGAATATTTTTATCCAAACTTTATTTTCACATTAATGTATATACTTATTTCGCTGTTACTTTTTGTACAATGGCAAAAATTCATAACAAGCTCGAAAACTGATCATACCATCTAATTTTACCCTGTTTTTTAACAAAATGGTAGAAATAATTAGGCCCAGTATATCTTTGATTATTGGTAGTATCATGGGTTTTAGAGTTCAAACGAAAAATGATGAAGCATATGGGTCATAGGAGGGCCCAATAAGCCCCCTTTGGGCCATTCCAAAAATTTATGGGGCTTTTGTGTCACAATGGCGCAGACCCAAAACAAATGCTCTTATTTTAGAGTGATTTTTAATTTTTGCTCCTCAAATTTATGATTTTTATACTTCGTAACAAAAAAGTGGCTGATAATACCCTTAACATCAAGAAAAAGAATCACAAGGCGACATTCGTAAGGCACAAATTATGTTTCACAAGTCATAATTTAGTTTCTATCAAACCTATGATAATAGAAATAAAAGTTTCGTTTCAAAACCTACAAAATTATATCTTAAAAAAATAAAAATTCTCTAGATTTATACCTTGTAAATTAGATACTGTACAACTCATGCTAGACAAGGCAAATATTTGGCCATAAATTTTCATAAAACGAGAAGCGGAGGAAAAAATAATTCAAAGATCATAAATTTGATGGTCAAAAATTAAAGAACACCCTGAAATAGAGGTAATCCGTGCAAAAACCAGTATATATCCCATTTAATTGTTTGGTTACTCATCAAATAATCTAGTCTTTCATTTTAGCCCTTTAAATGGATTGATTTGAAATTTTTACCCCTATAAATTGAACTTAGACTTGGCAAGACATACGTTCTTTAATATTACGCGGGGCATAACTTTTAAGATATTATAATGCAAAAATATAAATCTATTTTCCACGAAAAAATTATTTGCCTTGAGAGGTAAAATCTAAAGACCAACAAAAAGAAGGATGAAAATTACAAATGACCTTATATATCTTATGGCCATAGTTTAGAGTCAAGCTTTCACATAGACAATTTACTGATTTTGTGGCACAAGAATAGATCGAAGAAGTATTGAAAAGAGCTGATTAGACATACATGATTTGCTTGCAATTTATGAAAGGCATGATCTTAGATTAGAGGTTATGGAGATATAAAATTAGGATAGAAAGTTAATTAGATACTCGAATGTTATCTAGTTTCCATTATTATTACTCTCTTAATATTTCTTCATGACTTATTATTGTTATATTCAATCCATTCAAAGTTAACTTGGATCATAATGTATTATGTCAATTTGTATTAAACAATGAATATCATAGTTCAAACTGATTCAACCAAGAAGTGACCTCATGAAATGAACATATTTTCATCCAATTTATCAAGGTGAGTTACAAAATTATTTTCGTTAAATTTGATATCACACTCCCCCCTCCCCCACGAAAACAATATTATCTGGACCAAACTCCAGGCTAAAGACTTTACCAACCGCATTATACTTAAAACTCACTAATAATTGACCTGAATTACTCTATTTTGATGTACCAATAAAAAGGTCAAAGCAAACAACCAAAAATTCAAGGACATTTCTGTAATTTTGTGACCATAAAAGAGTTTTAAAGGTAATAATACCGACAATATCAGATATATCCAGCTGTTGCCCAAATAAAAGTTGAACGGAATTCCCTCACACTCTTCTGTCTCACATGCTATCCATATATTCTTCACTCTCAACCCTAGGCAACTTAACCATAGTTCAACCCCACTTCTTAACCATAGTCAACCGTCTCCTACACCAACTTTAATACCACACTTCTTTATCATCCTCCACTCCCTTTGAAGTTTCACTGCGCATTTCACTTCTCTCTTTGCTAACGTACACCATGAGTGCACTACACTTCTTCCTCTTCACTCTCATTTCCATTTCCGTCACCGTTTCCGTTCATGCACACAACATCACTGAAATTTTGAACCAGTTCCCGGAATACAGTGTGTTCAACAGTTACCTCTCGCAAACTAAACTCGCCGACGAAATTAACAGCCGTGATACTATAACCGTCTTAGCTTTGCCTAATGGAGCTATGTCTGATGTAGTCGGTAAACATCCACTTTCCGTTATCAAAAATATTCTCTCCCTTCATGTTTTGCTTGATTACTTTGACGGCACTAAACTCCATAAGATCTCCGACGGCACTACAACTTCTACTACTCTTTACCAAACTACCGGCAATGCTCACGGAAACGTAGGTTCCGTTAACATTACCGATCTAAAAGGTGGAAAAGTAGGTTTTGGTTCAGCGATTCCGAACTCACCGTTAGCGTCTACGTATACTAAATCTGTGAAGCAAATTCAGTATAATATCTCTGTGTTGGAGATTAGTGCTCCGATTATTGCTCCGGGTATTTTAGCAGCTCCGGCGCCATCTGGTGATTTTAACATAACGGGTGCATTGGAGAAAGCTGGGTGTAAAACATTTGCGGATTTACTTGTTAAATCTGGTGTACTCAAGACGTATCAAACTGCTATTGAGAAGGGTTTGACTATTTTCGCCCCGAATGATGAGGCGTTTAAGGGCGAAAAAGTTCCAGATCTGAGCAAACTCAGTAGCGCTGATGTTGTTTCATTGTTGCAGTATCATGCTATTCCGAGTTACACTCCTATTGGAACTTTGAAAACGAAGAAGGATCCGATTTCAACTCTAGCTACTAATGGCGCTAGTAAGTATGATTTGAAAGCTTCAACTGAAGGTGACCAGGTGACACTTGACACCGGTGTTGATTCATCCAGAATCGCTTCCACAGTCATTGACTCTACTCCCTTCTGCATTTTCACCGTCGACAGTGTGCTTCTCCCTGAGGAATTGTACGGAAAATCTCCTTCCCCTGCACCTGGACCAGCTCCGGAGACTTCTCCGACACCTGCACCTGCACCTACTCCGGAAGCCAGCTCACCTACTCCAATGATGTCTCCTCCTGCTCCGCCGACTTCATCTCCGGTTGGTTCTCCGGCGGATAGTCCCACCGCTGATTCGGAGAACAGTACGGCGAAGAAGAACGCCGGTAACGTTAACGCTCCGGCATTGCTGAAAGCTCTACTCACAGTGTCAGTGTCGGTAATTGTGTGCGTTTATTTGTCCTAGTCTCCTAGACCGCCATTTTCAGTTTGTTTAATTTAATTTGGTTTTTGGAGTCATATTTTTATTTGTGACTGCTTGCAGAGAAGATTTTTATTTAATTTCATTTAATTTTTAAATGTCCTTTAATATTGAGTGAGCCGTTGAGCTGAGTAAAGGGCATTGTTTTTTCTTTTGTTTTGTTTTGTTCTGTTGCTGTACTTTGTTTTTATTTTAAATCTTTTTTCTTATTTTTGATATATAATAATGTTCCACTTGTTGAGGTATTATCAGCTGTTACGCATATCACAGTAAAGCAGTGTTGTAATTGGTGGGTAGTGTCGGTGAGTTTCCAGCTAAGCAAATGAGCAAAGCATTGATAATTGGGCCCACTTTGTGATGGCTGTTTGCTTTTTTATATGTGGTGATTGGTGATTAGATGCGGAAAATGTGAAGAGCATTTGTTTGTTGGCTTAGACGGTGTCAATTGGGCGGGTTGGATCAAAGTTGGACGGGTTATAATGGATTAAGACAATAATCGGGTCAAAATCCAATCCAATTCAAATTTGCTTGGGTCAAAACGAGTTGGGTTAAAATGGATTAGGTAATGGGTTATATTACGGGTCAAGACACCACCCGATTCAATTTTTACTAAACTTAATTATTTTATTTGTTCTTTTAGCTATTTTAGTATTTAATTAAATGATTATTTTTTTTAGGGAAAAGGCTCAAATATGCCATCTAACTTTTTGAAAAGGCTCATTTATGTCATTTGTTAAAAGTTGGGCTCATCTATGCCATTGTTGTTAAAGAAAAGGTTAATCCATGTCATTTTTTTAACTTTGATTTTGCAAAACCACTTTTTACCTCCCAAACAGGTTTAACACTTTTCAATTGAAGTTTTTGGATCAAATGTACTATTTTTGCTTGTTCTTCCTGAAGTACATCAAGAAGACATGAAGAACATTAATAATTTCCAAATTTTGAACATCTTCAATTCTTCACGAAATCATCTCAAATTTCGGCTATATCATTAATTTCTTTTTTTTAAAAAAAATCAAAATTCTAAAATCATTTGTAGTGGTTTAAAAAATTTACCCGTACTAAAAAATAAATCCAAAAAATGAAAATCAGTCCCAAAATTTCAAAAATTTGCTTTGATTCGTGTTTTTGTAGTTGTTTTTGACATTAGATCTTTGTTCCCTAGTGTTTTTTGAATCTATGTTCAAAATTTCAAATGATTTGAAGTTGTGGAGAAAATTCTACCATAAAAGAATGTTGAAGTTTTGAAATTTTGAAGAAATTTCAAGTGAGTCTTGTTGAGTTAGGTTGAATTCGCGCTCAAAAGATATTGAGTTTTGGTATCTAACTTGGAGGGAAACTAACCTTGAAATTTAAGATGATTTCGTGAAGAATTGAAGATTTTCAAAATTTGGAAGTTGTTTATGTTCTTCATGTGTTCTTGATATTCTTAAGGAAGAATAAACAAAATTAGTAAATTTGATCCAAAAAACTTCAATTGAAAATTGTTAAACCTTGTTTGGGAGGTAAAAAGTGGTTTCGCAAAATCGGCGTTAAAAAAAATGGTATGGATGAGCCTTTTCTTTAACTGCAATGACATAGATGAGCCAAACTTTTAACGGATGGCATAAATGAGCCTTTTCAGAAAGGTCGATGGCATATTTGAGCTTTTTCCCTTTTCTTTATTATGGTCATATACAACATGCCAAATTAAAAAAAAAAATTAAAAAATATTTTGACAAGATTTTTCATGTTTCAATTCGGGTTACACATCAATCCAATTTTTAATGGGTTGAGCTAATGACTGGGCGGGTCAATAACTTGCCAAATCTTAAACGGGTTGGGTGGATTGAATGGGTTGGGTTTGATTTTGTCACCCCTTAACGTAGACTAAACTCTTTTATTAAACAAACAAAATTGAAATAATATAAAGAGTGAAGTATGGAAAAAATTCTTAAATTCGGCATAAATTATTAGTTTCATTCCTCAAACTATTGACAACTTTATACACATTCTTTTATTTGACTAACTGAACTTAAATATATTTCTGATCGTGCAACATGAGTGAAATACACTTTTAAATTATCACAAAGTTTAGGAGTACTTTCAATATTTTTCTCGATTTTTTATTGAGAGATTCATGTTACTATAAGAGTTTGAGACCACATGCTATGTCTTGTAACAGAAGATCGAGGGAATATTCAAATTTAGTCAATCAAATAGGAGAGTATTTTTAAGAGTGTCCATAATTTGGAGACAAAATTAATAATTTATGTTAACTTGAGAGGTATTTTCAATTCTTCTCAATCTTATAAAAGTTCTCGATCGTATAAAAGATTGTGGTTTCTAGAACCATCTAATGTTGAATGGTAAAAATGGCTTTGACTAATTGGACTTAGATGAGGTTGACTAAAGTTTTAGGGAGGTGTAGTTCAACGTTAATTCTCTCAGTTGGTTTTTACTTATTAACTATTTCAATCATATATTGTCATTTATATTTTTACTTTTAACATATTATAAAAGGCAGCTATTTTTTTTTTCTTCATATTTTAGTTTTAACATTAATTATCTACTCTTCAAATTATCTTTTAAATTTTAAAATTAAATATTACTTAAATAAAAACAGTATGATAAATAGTCATATCAAACATTATTTTCTTAATTAATACCTCAATTTCAAATGTGACAAATAAAAATAAACAGAATGAGTAGTCATTAAACTTGTCATAATGACATTATGCGGGGCCTTTCATTGTTGTGCTTTGTGATTAATGTCTTGAATTAGACGATCTTTTTAATCTGTGCCGGGTATTAGGACAGGAAAATATAACTATTCCTCTAAATTTTATGCTTTTAAGAGTCATTGGTTTATTGCTTTAACTAAAAGAATCAGTATATACCAGAAGTGTTTGTTCAAGTGTTAAGCATTCTTTATGTTTGATCTTAAAATTTTGGGTACCAGCAATCAAGAGAACAGTTATGTGAGATCTCTTGAGGAAAGGAGTGAAAAAAAATTGCCATAAAATTCGAGCAAGCTTTGATTAGTTATACAAGACAAATTTATCATATCAAATACCTTAATACTTCCTTCATGGTGGTTTTATCTTTTCATTATGATTCAAAATATGTGATATTTTACAAATTGAGAAAATATTAAGTGTTCTCTTTCGTATTTTGCCTCTTTCTTTTTTTATTTAATATAACCGAGAAATTAGATTAATTAGGTCTTATTTAATTAAGAATAAGATAGTTGAATAAAATTTTTTTAGGAGTTAGTAATTCTTTTTTTAAGAAATATGCCCGAGCCAAAATCGATACCCATAGGTTAGGTAGGACATTGTGTCTTTTTGCGGGTGGAATGTTAAGTACAAGTAAAAGTAACTAAAGCCAAGAAAGAAAAAAATAATAATACATGATCATGTTCTTTAGCTTTGATTTATCTAGCATTCATGTATTCTAATTTTGGGTTTGAATAAATAAACACTTAATTTGTATAGAATTGAATACATGTCTTACTTTGTGTCCTACGTGGCAATTCACGTCTTATGCGATATCCTATGTATATTATGTCACATAGGACACGTGTTTATACTTGTTCAACTTTATACAAATTTAATTATCTATTAGTGCGCACTCAAAGTTGAAGGACATAAATACCAACTGAGACTAAATTAAATGACATATTTATGTATTATGTCAAGAAAAATGAATCCTTAAACTTATCAATTTTATTGATTACCCCGCTTCAATTTGCATGACTTATTATTCTTTTTAGTCTATTTTAAAAAGGGTTGACTATTTTCGTTTTTAGCAAATATTTAATATTTTTTAAATTTAATATTACAATATTCAAAGGAACAAAATTGAAAGAGAGTAACTATTTCCCTTATAAACAATCATTTCATATAATGATTGTTTAAGTAGTTATTTTTCATGTTTAACTACTCTATGGACCCCTTAGTTTTGAGAAGTCAACAAAAATTGCCGTTTGAATTCCTATTTGAACTCTTGAATTTTGATCATGATTAAAACACATTTTGAAGAAAAGTGCAATTAGTTGGTAGAAAAATAAATAAATTTAGAAATTGTAAAATTAACCTTCGAAATAATTATCAAATTAATTAAAGAACAATTTACCTAATTCTTTTTTTGTTTTAGAATTTCTATTTTCTCAAAGATAGCCTCATTTGATCATGACTTGTGAGAGAGATTTCTTCCCCTTAACTTGGAGAGGGATGACCTAGCTCCCTCTCAGAGATTTATCACCTAATCTATACCTATATTATAAGAGGCGCTAACTTAGTAATCACTAAGTCACTAACTAAGTGTCGTCTCAACAAAAATCAGTCAATTAGAAATCAATATTAAGCTTACTAAATTATCTCTGTTTAATAAATATCTTTTAAAAATTGAACACTATTAAAAAGATGGAATAAAGGTTATAGTTAAAAAAAATATACCTAATTTTGTCTTGAATTCTTAAGATTACACTTATTCTGAGACAATTTTTTTTTACTAAAATGACAATTACTTTGAAACAGATAGAGTAATTAAAAGCGTAATGTAACCACCCTCCCACGTCCCACCACAATACCACATAGATCTATTTTTACTTTTGGTGAAGTATTGAACTCCTAATTATTTTATCAAAATATCCTCAAAGTGACCATCCTGGTCTAGTGAACAAAATTAGAAAGGAGTGGACATGCTTTAGCAATGCATGATGGCTGATGGTGCATAGCATGCTTGTTCATTCATTGCTCCACCCACAAAGCTCTTGTATTTGAACTTTAAAGTGACTTGCAATAACTTGTCTTGAATTTATTGTAGCAAAAGAAATCAGAACTATGTAATAATATAACAACTTATCTTGAATTCACTTAAATGTTGATGTAGAAGAATTCATAATTAAGCTGCTCTATTATGAATAGATCCACTCCATAGCATGCTAAAATTAAAACTGTAGCCTAATTGTTAGTGAAAATAAACTTTCCGTCAAAAATAAATGAATAATAATGTCATTTTTCAAGATAACATCTAGCTACATTGATTTATCTCTCGTAAATACATTAATCAAATAGCATTGTATGACTTAATAAATTTCGAACTAATCGTCGAGTTTAAAGCTCCACCACAATAAACACCTTTCTTCCACAAAATAATAATAAGTTGGAGATTTACATTTATTTTCTTTTTCTAATAACAACACCTTTTTTTTTTCAATAACACAACCTCAATTTATTGAATAATTGTATTTTACTAAATAAACATATTTAATCTGATAATTTGATAAATTGGGTAAAGTGGAACTAACCCATGCCCTTACTTATTTCATGGACATTCTAAAGCGCTTCAACTAAGGGCCTGTTTGACCATGCAATATGGAATCATGATATGATATCATATTATGAAATCATGAGATGAAGTTAAAGTTTTGTTTGGACATGCAATATGGAATTTTTCTATTGGATATTTTCTCATAAACATAAGAATCCATAAGTTGTAAAACTATTAAAATAGCCCTAATTGTTTATTCAATTTTACCAAATAAACAAAAATTTATAAAATCGCATAATAAATTATTACAAAGCTATTTGTTCTCCACTTAAGTAACTGTTTCATCTAACTTTAATTTAATAAAAAAAATTGAACATAAATTGTAGTGTCCTAGACTTTAATATAATCCTCCCACATAGTATGAACAATCTCCTCACGTTAAACTTGTATTTCTCGATCATATGACCGAGAAGACGAACTAACATTGTTACTTTGAGCCATTTGTTGGTCAATATCATCCTCAACTATATTTTCATGCTCATAGACCATAAATATTTCATCACTCCTTCGATATTCTCGCAAATAATTATGTAACACTGCACAAGCTTTGACAATTTTCACTTGTGTGTCAATATCATAATGGTTCATGCCTTGTTTCACTTGTGTGCAATTACACATTTTCAGTGCATTAATTTCGTGCTAAAATCAAACATATTGAAAGTGATTATCACACATATATCACCAATTTTGTTCTTTTTCATATTAAATTGATTTAAACATTTTCATATGTAGCCGAAAGAGAAGTTTTTTTTTATTATGAAAAACCAAAAAAGTATTACTCCCTCCATTCTTATTTATATTCACTAAATCAATTCCTACTTTATCATTTATATTCACCAAATTTAAAGTAATAATAAATTTTATGTTGGTGAGAATAATACATTTTAAAAAGTAATGATGTGATTATAAATTTTAGGGAAAATGCTCAAATATGTCATCAAACTTTTAGAAAAGGCTCATTTATGCCATCCGTTAAAAGTTTGGCTCATCTATGCCATTGTTGTTAAAGAAAAGGCTCATCCATGCCCTTTTTGTTAACTCCTATTTTGCAAAACTACTTTTTTACACTCCAAACAAGGTTTAACACTTTTCAATTGAAGTTTTTGGATCAAATGTACTATTTTTGCTTGTTCTTCTTGAAGTACACCAAGAACACATGAAGAACATTAACAATTTCCAAATTTCAAACTTTTTAAATTTTTCACGAAATCATCTCAAATTTCGGCTACATCATTAATTTTTTTTTAAAAAAAAATCAAAATTCTAAAATCATTTGTAGAGTTTAAAAAGTTTACCCGTATTAAAAAAAAAATTCCAAAAAATGAAAATCAATCCCAAAATTTTAAAAATTTGCTTTGATTCATGTTTTTGTAGTTGTTTTTGACATTAGATCTTTATTCCTTAGTGTTTTTTGAGTGTATGTTCAAAATTTCAAATGATTTGAAGTTGTGGAGAAAATTCTACCATTAAAGAATGTTGAAGTTTTGAAATTTTAAAGAAATTTCAAGTGAGTCTTGTTGAGTTAGGTTGAATTCGCGCTCAAAAGATATTTAGTTTTGATATCTAGCTCGGAGGGAAACTACTCTTGAAATTTGAGGTGAATTAGTGAAGAATTAAAGAAGTTTGAAATTTGGAAATTGTTAATGTTCTTTATGTGTTCTTGGTGTTCTTAAGGAAGAAGAAGCAAAAAGAGTACATTTGATCCAAAAACTACAATTGAAAAATGTTAAACCTTGTTTGAGGTGTAAAAAGTGGTTTTGCAAAATCGGAGTTAAAAAAAATGGCATGAATGAGCCTTTTCTTTAACAGCAATGGCATAGATGAGCCAAACTTTTAACGGATGACATAAATGAACCTTTTCTGAAAGTTCGATGGCATATTTGAGCCTTTTCCCTAAATTTTATTTACATACGAAATAAATGGTTAGTAGATATAAATGTGGGGTTATTTTAACAAAATATAAACTTGTGGGTCAATTTTGGTATTTAAAAAATCTCAAATCATGATATGGAATTCCCTAATTATGATTTTTGGAGAATATATATAAAATCATGAGATGAAATCAGTATGAAATCCATGTCCAAATGCTTATTCCATCTCACAATTTCATATCGTTATATGATATCAATGCCTACTAAATAAAGGTTTATTGTTTTTACACGTATTGATTACTACAAGTTCAATGCTATTTTATTGGATTTCAAAGAAACAAGTTCTTTTCTTCTAACCCATTTCTATTTCAATTTATTTATCCTATTTTTAATTTATTTTTTCAAAAAATATCCTTTTCCTTTTCTGATAACTTTTTAATTTCAATTGTTCTCGTAACATGTTTAAAACGACAAATTAATAGGCATTTTAGTACATTTGTGATTTAACATACCACACAATTTAAAAGTCTTAATTATTTTTTTATGTTTCTATATCAAATTAAAACATGACAAACAAATAAAAATAAAATAATAATATCTTTTTATTTATTTGGGCATGTTACGTTTTAACTCAACAAATTACACTATTTTAATGGATAACACGCTCTTTGCAATATTATGAATTTTATCATAATTTGGACTTCTAATACATGTATCTGGCGCGTTCAGATACATGTATCTCAGATACATAGATTCAAAATTAGGTGTAATGTATTCAAGAAACACCGTATTAAGTGAATTCGCATATATTTGAGATACATGGATAAATCTCGTTCGCGTACCTGTTATCCCGGATAGATATATCTAGTGCCAGATACATGTATTTAATGTGATTTACATGTATCTGGAATACATAGACAAATCTCGCTCGCCTCTCTCCCTATTTCAACGTATCTAGTAGTAAAAAACATGTATCTAATTTGAATTTTGATATGAAATTATTAATTAGTATGACAATATGTAATTATTTTAAGAGGGACTTTCACAAATAGCCATTCAAAATATTTTAACTATGCTCCATAGCTATAGTTTGATAATTACAATTCATAGCTACATGTTATAAGGAGGAGCGAGACTGGGAGAGAGAGGAGAGAGAGGAGAGAGGCGAGCGAGAGAGGGCAGAGAGTGGAGAGAGGCGAATTGTATATGTATAACTGTCAAAATAATGTATAAATGTAACTGATATACATATGTATTTGTATATCTGGTGAGCGAGACTGGAGAGGGAGGAGAGAGGCGAGTGAGACTGGGAGAGATTGGAGAGTGGCGAGTGAGAGAGGGCAGAGAGTGGAGAGAGGAGAGCGAGACAAGGAGAGATTGGAGAAAGGCGAGTGAGAGAGGGCAGAGAGTGGAGAGAGGCGAATTGTATATGTATATATGTCGAATTATACATATGTATATATGTCAAAATAATTGTATATATGTATATGTATCAAGTATTGTATTTGTATATCTACATATAATTTGAATTCGTATACAATTGAATCGAGTTAAAACATTTGTATTGTATATCTAATCTCTCTCACTTTATACAAACACAAATTATACATTTGTGTTTGTATAAAGCGAGAGAGAGATAGACAAAAGAGAACTGGGTAGGGCAAAATCCAATCTCTATCGCTTTATACAAACACAAATTATACATTTGTGTTTGTATAAAGCGAGAGAGAGAGAAAGACAAAAGAGAACTGGGTAGGAGAAGATTTGTATATGTATAATTATAAGTGTCTAGGGCGGAGGGGTATGCATATGTATTTGTATATCCCGTCTCTCTCGCTTTATACAAACACAAATTATACATTGTGTTTGTATAAAATGAGAGAGAGATTGGCAGAAGAGAAGCGAAAGAGAGACTGGGCAGGGAGAGGAGAGTGGCGAGCGAGAATTCCAGAGAGATGGGGGAGAGGCGAGAGAGAGAGGGAGAGAGGAGAGAGGCGAGAGGCGAGAGAGAGAATGAAATTATACCTTAAAGTTAGTTTCGAATTGTAATTAGTGCAAACTATAGCTATGGTAGATAATTAAGTAGTATAAGTTTGCTTAGCTACGTAATTTTTCGTTATTTTAAACTATAGGGAGAATAGTAAATATAATAGAAATGTTTGAGCAAATTAGATAGTTTTTTCCTAATTTAATCTTATTTTTACCGGATGGATTGATGGGTCATTTTGAATTCAATTCATGGATCAACTCAACAAATAGGTCATAATCCTACGCGTAAAAATACCCATAAGTTGGATTAATTAGACA
The DNA here is from genome assembly GCA_018342035.1 of Solanum appendiculatum. Taxonomy (NCBI): domain Eukaryota; kingdom Viridiplantae; phylum Streptophyta; class Magnoliopsida; order Solanales; family Solanaceae; genus Solanum; species Solanum appendiculatum. The sequence continues at coordinate 244,574 of JAGDQO010000515.1, forward strand.
AGATTGAGTGGATTTCACCACCCTTAAATTTTACATAATACGATACCACAATCCTTAAGATTATTCAAAATTAGATAAAAGGGTGGATATTTTAATACATACTATATAATAAAAGCATACACAAATACCATAATATGTTTTTTCGAAGGATTGTGATAATATTTAAAAAAAATTCAAACTAACATAACACACTACTTACAGCTTGGCTGTAGTCTTGTTTGCTTCCCCGTCCCCATAATCTCCCACAGTCTCATCAGAACCAAGCGAATTCAGTAGCTCCACAAACAGTGTTTTCCTACAACCAGCGTACGTTTTCCCATCCCAATTTCTGCTCACCAATTCTTCACCTAACTTAATTGCTGCTTCCACAGTCTCTTCCGCTCCACTGTGAGCCGAATCGACAAAACCCATTTGTACTCCCATCTCAGCCGTCACTTTAGACGCTTTCATCACCACCTCACGCCGAACCGCCGGCGACCCCATTCTACCCTTCACTAAAGCCGAAAACCAAATCGGTATCGGAAACCCAATATCCAGCTCGCTCATGTAGAGAAACCCTCGATCCTTGCGCATCAGAATGTAGTCATGGCAAAGCGCGAAGACGAAGCCGGCAGCGGAAGCGTGTCCGGTGACGGCGGCGATTGTAGGCATAGGTAGGGTTATAAGATCGGAAACGAGACAGCGAAGCTTTCTGGACATGAGTTTTTGGCGGGCGTTGTCCACTAAGGCCCACTTAAGATCGTAACCATTGGAGAAGTATTTGCCTTGGGCTGTGGTAATCAGAGCGGAGGAAGAGGAAGTAGATTTGGATCGGACGTGGCGGAGAGCGGCGGAGATGGAGTCGATAAGGTTGGGATGTAAACGGTGGTCATCGGTGCCGGTTAAAGTTAGGAGGAAGATATTGCCTCTCTTCTCTAATGTGCAAAGCCCATCGACTTCCATTCTGTGGATGGAAGAGAAAGTGGCTGGACACTGGACAGTATTAAATTATTAATTTATTTTCTTGGTTTATTTTTATTTGTCATATTTTGATTTTCGAAAATAATTAATATTAAAGCTGAAGATAAAATAGAAAAAACAAAAAAATTATCTTGAAATATTAAAAGGTACAAATAAAAATAAACTTAATTTTTATAATAGTGAATAAATAAAAATAAACATATAAATATTCAATAAGAAAATTTTGTTTTATATTTAAGATTTGTGAAGGTGATTTTCTACCGACATTTTTATTTCGTAAAAGTGGAAATACATTCTTTTTCCCTAATTTGTATTTTTTATTGAGTATTTTTATTTTGCTCGCTACTTAATTTGTAAGGGAGAAAAAAATGTAATACACTAAAAATAGGTAAATTTCATAAATAGTCACGTATTTGTGACTTTGTTCACCAAAATCGTATGACTACACTTTTCACTAGAACAAAAAACATAATTATTATAAAATTCAATATTTCAACAAGTGATAACTGATAAGTAATTATTTAAATTAATAATTTATTTTTATCTAATAAATACATACTCAATTAAAATGATTCAACAATATCATTATTATTATAATTTTGATAGGTAGAGTTATAATTTTCACTTGAGAAATTCAAAATATGAAAAAATATACACATAAACTAATCGAAGAAATATATATAAAGTAATTTTAATCAAATATATCCCTAATCCTAAGCCGACTCCGCTCCAGATTTTAGATAAACCAAATGCAGGAAAACAAAGGAGTATAGAGTTGGAGCAAACATTTGGCAGTATCATATTGTGCCAAATTGTGCGATGGTGTCAGTATAGGTACTTTTATGTAAGTTTGGCCGGAACTGGAATTAGTGAAGTTGTTTCGTGGAATAGTTAAGTTTGGCATACTTGGCGAATTTTGTGCCGTTCACTTTTACTTATATACTATTTTATTATAAAAGTAAATTTTTATTTTTTATTTTTGATATATTAAAAATAAGTATTTTTTCTCATATTTGTTTCTACATTAATTACTTATCCTATAAATTATTTTTTAATACTCAATACTAAACATTAATTAATATAAATTAAAGTAATTATTATTTTCTTATTGAGTGTGTAAAGTTCAAATGTGACAAATAAAAGTAAATGAAGGGAGTAGTCAGTAGTATTTTCTCTAATTGACAATTATGACAAACAATAAAACTTAATCCAATGTTCACGATATTCCTTGCTTCTCGCAAGAATGGCTCCTCGGTGGAGAAATAGAAGCGCTAATATTAAAATATAATCTCTTTAGTCCATATAAAGTGAAGTGTTAGGACTTTTTTTATAGTTTAAAATAAGCAAATTATTTAAAGTTCAAAAAGATTGTTGAAACTTTTTTCTTCATATTTACTATCGAATTTTGTACAAAAAATACCGTTCGTTAATTTTTTGACTCTAAAATGCCTTTAAAGTTAACTTATTGGACCTAAAATACCTTTATTTTTGACAACCACATTTAATAATATAATTAAATTTCACACTAAAAATTTAGTAGATCACCTTGGTGTGGTAAAAAGAGTTGTGAATACCTGTTAATTTTCAAAGAGGTTATCTGTAATCTGTATTATCTAAAGCCTGAGGGAGCTCTGGTGCTATTACCCCTATTTTCAAACTGCGAACTATTATCACTGTTTGTTCAATTAGAATCGTTGGATTAATCATCGTTGACAAGATGGAGATGGAGGCTCCTCCTTCTACCGCCGCCGCCACCACACACAACCGCCGCCATCAATTGAAGCAACTAATCGACGAAAAAAAGCACCGTTCGATCTTCGAATTACCGGCGAACTTGTTTGATTCCTGTCGCCTCCTCCAATATCCGTCAGCTTCGCCACTCTTCATAGTCGAACCATTCGATAGTCTCTCAGTCAAAACCCTAGACGACGTAGACATTGATGAAGAATCCAAAAAGGAAGTGGAGAATTCGGAGAGTTCGAGTAGTAGGAATAACGCCAGACAGAGGTGGTCTTGCAATACTTGTAAGGCCGAGTTTGAGTCTCTCCATGACCAGCGTTCTCACTTCAAATCCGATATTCATCGACTAAATGTACTATCTTCCTTCCCTCTCTGTTTGTTTTTTTGAATATGTTCTTTGATAAAATTTTAATTATATTTATGCTGGAACGAAATTGACCTGCACAGAGCATAATTGATAATAGAGGATTCAATTAGCTGATTTCAACTGATTTGGGATTGAGCCATTGAGGCATAATTGATTGATTTTTAATCTGTCTTCATAGGACAACACTATTAAGGGTGAGGATTTTGTAATGAATAGATTAAATAATAAGTCATATATTACTTTTTCGTGCATTGTTCTTGAAGTTGTGAATTGCTATGAATAGCACCTTGCCGCCCATTGGACTGATAATTTGTGAAAAATACGATTTTTATCTTTATAATTGGAGTCAGAGATCTTTTCTTTTGTTGGGTTAAGTACAATCTAATGGTAGTAGTCAATAGTAGTTGTTTTTCCTTTTATCTTCAAGTTTATTTGTTTCTTCTTTTCAGATAACCAAATTAAGTTTTGTATTTATGCTTTTCTGATAACCAAAGACATTAGTAAGTGATATATAAAGTGATGTATTCGCAAGACAGAAAGCAAAATCATTTTTTTCGGTACTTTTGTTTAGTACTTCAGTTAAATGAGTATTCATATAGGTGAGGTTAGCCCTTTGGAAGTAGCAACTTTTAGATAATATCCCAATATTTGTTGCTCTTAGCTTTTAAAATAAGCTAAAATAGGCACGTATCACTAGTAGAGTTTAGGAGTTGGGGTTATGGGAATTGGTCTCAATGTGTTCAGCAAAAGAATATTTTGTCTTAATAATACGTCATCTAATATAATATTTTGAAAGTGGCAGGACATTGCTCTCTGAAATCCTCTCTAGTAAACAGCTTTAGATTCTTCTTTATGACCTTGCTTATAGAAGCACTTCAAATTAGCTTGTGTTTCTGAAAATTATCACTTGGTTACTCTGCCCTTTTAAGTTTTCAATCTGCAGCCCCTCCCTCTCCACCCTGGTCCCCCCAAAAAGAAAATATCTTTTCCAGTTTTCTATTAGTATTTTTGTTCCTGAAGGTGCTGATCGCATTATACTGGCTGTTCATATAGTAGTTATAGTAATATCTTGTCAATACTGATATCAGATAAAGCTAAGCATTTCTGGGAGAGACACTATAAAGGAAGAAGACTTTGATGAGATGACCTCTGATTCCCTATGTAAGGATTATGATTTATCAAGTATTTCTGGATCAGATGACGAAGATGAGAAAGAATCTGGTCAGTCCAATGATTTGCAGCGAAGAATAGTTGGAGATATGAAGAACAAAATATTTTTAAAATTGCATAATGGGGAGATCCTTTCACTATGGAAGGGTTTACTCCTGAATGAGTCGGAGAGCATTTTGTTTGAGAACAAGAAGACGTTTGTTGCAGATGATATCAGGAACAGGATTTGTTTGACAGAAAATGAAGTGACTAAGAAGTTGAAATATCTGATCCATGAACCAAGGGATAATACCCGTTTGAGGATTGTGTTGCTTGCAAGAGGTGGACATTTTGCAGGTTGTGTTTTTGATGGTACCACAGCTGTGGCACATAAGACGTTCCACAGGTTAGAGTCTTTGTTGTAAGAAAAAGTGCGATGCTTCTTTTATGCCATTATCTTCGTACCAAAACAACTAATTCAAAGATTATTTTTTACTAGACGTTGCAATGAACTTTATTTCTGCTGCGCTGATCAAGTTTTGCTTTTATCTTGTGAGAATATGTTAATAGTAGATTACAGAAATTTTAAATCATTTTCTTGTATAGTTTAATTTGATCCCTTCATATCAGTGCATCAAGTTAGAGTCTAGAAAAATTCATGCTCCGTGCAGAAATAAAGGTCTCCGCAGTTATCGACACCTAATTCTTTTGACTGTTTTATAAAAGGTGTGTATCCTCCAGATTCCGAGGGTAAGGAAATGATCAAAATATTGCATCCAATGAAAAATCTCTTGGAACAAAAAAAGGTTAAATAGATAAAACATGTCAATTTTTGTAACCATGTGCCTAATACGAGCTTCAACAAATTGCTCAAATTGACAGGTAGAAAGCCAAATCACAAACCATAACTTTTAGCATCAATCCACAATGAGAATGAATGTCACTGAATGGGATATGAGGGTTATATTGGTCGACCCTTACCCTATTCCTTTAATCTGAAGTATCAGAGTTTGAAGGTCATGGGCCATGTCTGTTTCCTCCTTCCCGCATGTACTTAGTATCATTTATTAATAAAATCTTTGGCGCATCTTGTTGAATTTTTGAGTTTTATATTGAAAAGATTCCTACAAAATTCTATTGCCAGGAACAGACTACGTTGTTTCCTCATTTGCCTCTCTATATAGTTGTTCACTTTGTAGCATGTAGCAAAATCTCTCTCTTACAGGGAGAGTCCTATTTTAAGGGTCCTCTCTGCTTTCCTTCAGACTTCTGAGATGTAAGATTTGGCGATCCCTGGAACTAGTTTCCTTTCTCTTAGTCTTGCATTCTGAACTTGTCTTGTTACGTATTTCAGTACTGTTGTCATCATTCCCTAATTCCTTACTTGGCTTCAAGAGTTTGGTTATTTCGTTTTTTCCTTTTTCCGTGTTTCCTTGACAGTGGCCACTGTCAGATACTGCTTATATTCTCGGCAAAAGTTCTTGTTCAATTTTGATTTTTATCTGGTGCTTACCATGCTTCTTTAATGGAAAAGTCATAGCTACCATTCCGGCATCTCTTCTGAGAGACACAGGGGCGGAGTCACACTTTTAACTACGGGTTCAGCATAACCCAGTAGCTTTGATTCAAATCCTGTATGTGTAGTAAGAAATTTACCTAATATGTATAAACAGTTTGTCTAGAACCCTGTAAACAAAAAACATTGTAATCCAGAACCCATAAACTAAAAATCCTAGCTCCGCCCAGAGAGAATGTGGCTAATTTATATTACTTTATTTTTCTTTTAGATATGTTATACGGGCCAAGGCCGGTAAGAAACAATCATCAAAAGATGCAAGTGGCAAGATGGCGCACTCTGCTGGAGCATCAATTCGTCGGTATAATGAACTTGCTCTTAAAAAGGTAAAGGGATTGAAGTTAATATAAGATAGATTATGTTGCATCAGTATCCTATTCAGTGTGGCTTGTCAAATTATGTATATTTCTTAATTTTAACAAAAGCATCCCATTCAAGCAGGTGCACCAGCATATTTTCTTGTATTGTTTGCATGCTCATCATGAAAAAAAATCCTTATTTTCCTCCCCCACTTTTTTTTCCCTTCATGTTGGTGGCGATGGCATGCTTTTTGTTTAATTCTTGTTAGACACTTCAACAAATGAGTCCAATCGGGAGTTAGGCACTTCAATAAATCAGTCAAATCGGGCCTTAAAGTTGGTGCCATATCCATGCTATGGCTTCTGCTTTCTATGTAGCTGTTTCTTTTTTTAACTTTTTATTTTAGATTTATTTCATGTTTCTGATGGATTTTATTGGGAGTTCCTTCATATTTTATTCATTGATAGTCTGATACTTAAATTCCCATTTCTGACACATTGTCTCATAAATGAATTCCTTTATGAAACTGGAGTGCGTCTACCTTATTGATCTTACTATTTGAAGTGGCTCTCTCTGATTTGAAAAGGAAAAATAAGGGAGAGGATTGTTTGACTGTCATATTGCAAGTGAGCAGAGGCACTATGGAGCATATTTCTAATTTTTGCTGTTTGTTAACCAGGAAATCCAAGATTTGTTCACAGCATGGAAGCCTTACTTTGCTGATTCGTCCTGTATCTTCGTTCATGCTCCCTCGAACAATAGGCAACTGTTTTTTGATGGAGATCGACCATATTTTGTTTGTCAGCTTAATGTTATTAGAAATATTCCTTTGACTGTTCGAAGACCTACCTACAAGGAAGCTCGACGAATATATGGCTTATTGACTCAAGTATCCTTTGAAGTAAATGAGGAAATTGCACCTGCTTGTGAAGAGGTGTCACTATTAAGTGCAAGTGGTTTGAGCAGCAAGTGTAATGAGTCCATGGAGGTTTTGAAGGAGAATTTGGAGACTAAGGAAGTCACAAAAGCATCTTCTAGTGTTATGCCATCTCCCAATGCGATCATATCAAGTGATAGTGATAGTGATAATGACACTGTTGGTACATCCACTCCTTTACATGAAGCAGCAAAGAGTGGGGATTCTGAAAAGGTTTTTGAACTTCTAGAACAAGGAATGGATCCTTGCCTCAAAGACGAGAGAGGGAGAACTCCATATATGGTGGCAACTGAAAAAGAAGTGAGAAACACATTTAGGCGCTTCATGGCATCAAACCTTGACAAGTGGGATTGGAATGCTGCTAAGGTGCCTAGTGCATTGACTAAAGAAATGGAGGAAACACAAGCTGCTAAACAGGTAACTTCTTGATTATTTTAGAGGGTGTCATATTGATAGTATAATTTTCTGCCAAGGTTCCTATATTTTGGATGTGGAGTATATTTTTCTGAGAAGGATCCTATATTTAGGACATTGGATTATATAGAAAATTGATCTAGATGTCGTCTTTATTAACTTAGGTGTTTATGCAGACACTCCACCCAATGTTTTCCAATCTCTGAGTTAGGTGTGGGAGATACAATCTCTGATCTAGGGAATGGGGGATTTGAATTAGAAAGTTCAGTCGATTATTATCTCTTTCAATATGACTCTGAAGATTTTAAGTTCCCTCATTTAGGAAGTGTAAAGCAGTGTCATTAGGCATATACTGTCAAGCGGATTAATGCATGTTTGAATGCTCTATAATATTGGTCACCTTCTGTTCTTTATATATTGTTAAGTAGTAAGAAGATGTTTAGAGTTTCTTCATATCAGGCATATCACAAATGCAGATGAATTTAAATGTACGTGATGTTCCGAATGTTTTCCCATTCATTGTCATTGTTGAAGTGTAAATCTTCTTCTTGTAGTATGCTTGTACTTTACAAATATGAACAGTGTGAATGTGGAATTACATTAAATTCCTTCCTAAGAGAATATATTTTGTCCATGATCTAGGACAAACTGATGGAAGTATTCTGTCTAGTTCTTTCTGCTAGCTATCACATCATAAGGTACTGGACAAGATATACAAAATGAGTTAATTTACTTTTGGCATGTGTTATTTCTCATTTTTCAGCCGTTAAATATGTTTTTTAATTAATCCAACCAGTGAAAATGTGTTTTATGCTGCATTATGTAGCTATCTGATATGTACAGTTGTATGTCTCTCCCCAGGCAGAGAAAGATGCCAAGAAGAAAGCTAGGGCAAAAGAGTTGAAAAAATTGCGGAAAACAAGGCAGAAAGAGGCTCAGGTGCATATTAATTTATTTTCTGATCAGTTTATGATCCTGAACTTTTTCCAATATCCTGTTTTAGGTCTTGCCAAAATAGTTGTTGGTTCATCTTCTTGCTTTAGCCTGGATTATATGGCATGAATTAAGGAGCAAAGGTTCTAGAGTTACTCTTTCTGGTTTTCAGAAACTTCACCTTCAATCATCATCAAGTTTGCAGTTTGCTTGTTTTTTTCTCTCCCTCTGATGAGAAAAAGAAGAGTATCGTTAATCAGCTTAGAAGTTCATTTGCCACAAGGCCACAACATGGACTAATTTGTTTCTCCGCATTCCTCCTGTTATCTCTCTCTCTCTCTCTCACAACGTTGTGACATCATTTTTGCAGGCTAAGGCTGCTCAAGTCCAGACTGCTCCATCTAACTCTGAGAGAGGAACGGTTGCTGCGTCAACTCTTAAAGGAAAATCACAATCTAGTCTTTCAGCAAAAATATCAAAAGAGGTCACACAACATATTAATTCTGTATCTTTTTTTTGTGCACTTAAGCCTATCACTGCTTGAATTGGAATTTCTTTAGAAGTGCTGCTCAATGCTCATGCTGATAATTGTGCTGCGGACGAAGTTTCTTATCTCTTTTATGGTGTCTGATGTGTTTTCTCTTTGCCAATCAGGAGGAATTGAAAAGGGCTCATGATGCTGAAAGGGAAAAAAGAGCAGCTGCAGCTGAGAGGAGATTAGCTGCTGCTGCAGCCCTCAAAGCTCAAGGCACTGACTTAGTTTCTGCTCCGGGTGGCTCGGGGACTGACGTTCTCTGTTCTTGCTGTAACGGGTCATTGGCTGGCAAGGTGCCCTTTCACAGATATAATTACAAGTATTGCAGCAGTGCATGCATGCACGTACATAAAGAGATCCTTGAGGACGGATAAGGGAAATTTCTATGTTGAAGTTGTTCATAACCAAGTTCCATCTTACCGTCCACTACCCATATTACAGGCGCCGAGGCCAGCAATCACCTCAGAGAAAACAACCACAAATCCATGTTTTTAATATTAGAAACTAAGGGTTTGGTGAGAATTTTGCACCTATATATATTATAAGGGAGGAGCTCCACTCAATCTTCCCCAATCTCTTCAATAACAAAATATTGTTTTGCAATTCCACCGTACTTTATTTTTTTAATTCATGTATGAATGATCCCTCTGTAGTCTCTACCTTTTAGCTTAGAATGGCATATGACTAAAAAAATGATAATTTCTCTATGTTTCATTCAATTAGACTGGGATAGATCGCACGAAGAGATAAGTCTTTATTAAATTAGAAGTTCGGAATTCGAGGCCTTAGTTAATTCCTCTACGATTTTCATTGTTCTGTTTGTAATTTTCCTTAAGTTTACCTATTACATTGTCTTTAGTTTATTCTTTGCATCATTTCGTAATGGATAGTTTGTTTTCATATTGTATTATCCTATTGCCGTAATATTTAAATTGTCGCTATTGTTGACATTTTTCTTATTTGATAAAAATAAACCAAGCTAAAATAAAAATGTGATAATTTTCTACTATACACTAAATATCATTCATTTTTGGAAAAATTATCTAATTACACAAATATTTCTACCATAAATACTAATTCACTCTATAGTTTGAAATAATTACATATTGTCTCACTAATTAGTAATTTCATACCAGATATATCAATCCTTCAGATTTCAAGTTAGATACATATACAAAGATACTAGATAAATGTATCTTTGATATCAGATACATTCAGAGATACAAATACATATATATAGAGAGAGAAACGAGCGAGAGAGTTATTATATCCCGAATACATGTGAAGACAAGATATTTGTATTTGGAGTACCAGATTTATTTTGAAATACAATTACATAGTTAGAGAGGTAAGCGAAAAGTAAGTATATACATATTTGAATTACGTTTGGATACAATGTATCTAAAATTAGATTTGCATATATTCGAGATACATGTATCTAGCGAAATAAATGTGGTATAATTTATAGAAGACAATTTTAAAAATTAAAGTGAACATACATAATTAGATTATAAATTAGTGAGATTTGTATTATTTGTTCTAAATTTTTACCCGAGGAAATTAGGCCCCATTGCATGTTTTTACTCTCATTTTTTTTTTTAGCTTTCTTCAAAATTTGACCGGAACGAATTAAGCATTAGAGCAAAATTTGTGGGCCAAAACGATAAAACAAACAAATTCAATCAGCTTCTCCGGGAAGCTAGACAAGAACAAAACCCGGTTCAATTAGGGTTCTCAAAATCCCCGCCTTTTTCACAACTCCCTACAATGGCGAACGAAGACGATAATCCCACAACGCCATTGGCAGCGAAACTGAACTCAAACCCTAGTAAAGACCAGTCTCCAACTCGCTCCGAGTCATGTTCTTCACTTCCCCCTAGCAACTGCAATGGCAATAATAACTGCAAAATTACAGATGCCAATGGCATGGATAATTCACCGTTGCAGAGAAATCCGCAAAGCCCTGAAGATTTTATACTATCTGTGGCTTCGAAAATTGCGTCTCAGCCTTTGCAGTATTCTGATCCTGATGTTTGGGGAGTGTTAACTGCTATCTCCGACAAGGCCCGGAAACGTCTTCAGGTCTCTATTCTTCTTCAATACCTCCACAATGCACTATGTTTCTCTCTACTAGGGGCATTTAGTACCTTTAGATATTCATACCTCAGTATAAATATTGAGAATTTTTAGTGTTAGAGAACCACATATTATTGGCTAGTTGAGTGATCAGTTTTACTCTACCTTTCAAATTGCCAAAATCCATATCCTTTATTCAAGTTTAAGACTTGCTATTATTTGAAGCTCACGGAGGCCGAGTTTATGGAGTAGGAAAAATGAGTTTTGGTAATTCTAGGGTGGACCAAAAAGCTGTATCCCGACCTCTTGTTGAATTTGTTAGCTATGGAGGTGTCTTTATTAACTAGAGGACTGATAACCTTTTTAGCTTCTAGGGTCTATTTCCCAGTTAAAGATCTCTTGTACTAACTAGAATCTAAGAATTAGTAGATCTTCCGCCCAAATAGGAATTGTATGGATTGAACTTTTTCAATTTTTGATAACCAAAGTAGTTCTTTGATAAATTATCATTATGTGTTAGACGTAGTTGAATTTGACGTAAATCCTCAATTTGAATTCATTTTAGGTACATTAGTTACATGGTTCTTTACTTCGACAGGATACACATATCTAAATTTGATATTTATGATGCTTTTTCAGACTGCCAATAGTATGGAGGTATCAAAAATTAGCATTCATTTTTCATGATATTATAAATGGATCAGGTATATCTTGGCAAATAGTGAAATCTAATAATTAAGATCTCGAGAAAGTGTTGGACTGATCTTCTTCCAACCAAAGAAATGATCCGTCCTCAAAAAAAAAGTTCATCAAAATAATTAGTCACCATTGAATTGATACAATGTGAATAGTCTGATAAGAATGGATTGAGACTTCACAATGGTTTAATATGCTCCAAGAGAATATGCACTATTGACCAGGAATAAGCTGTTGCATGCAAAGCTTTCTTAGTAGCTATCCTTGAAGGGTAGGACTAGGACAAGCTGGTACATCCTAAGTTCCTGTCAAGACTTCTTCAAAGGCTAGACCCAAAACTGAAAATCTGGTCTGTTGCATCAAAGTATATATCTGGATGTGACTTGAGTATTCCAGCATAAAAGGAAAGCTGCAAACATAGTTTTGGATGAGTCTTTCAAGCCTCCATTAGACGAGGATTTGAAACTATCACATATGATATAGGTATCTGAAGATATAATGGAATTGAAAAATTCAATTTGGATTAGAGATTTCACCAATGGGTTATCCTTACCGCCATAAGTCGTAGATTGAATATACGAGGATATACTCTCTGTTAGTGCATGCTCATGTTGGGTCATGCCATCCTTAATTCTGATAGCAGATTGCAGTCGATGAAGTAACAGTTACTAAAGAAAAAAGAGAGAGAGAACAGTTTGTCACTTTTTAAGTATGGAATTTAGTATATGATGCAGCATATCATGCTTTACATTATTGAAGCATTCCTTGTAAACGGTTTTATATTCTGACCTTCGTTAAATAGGGGATAAACATGCTTCTCACATCTGAAGAACACTGCATTGGTCGGATGGTAGATAATACCCGTTTCCAGATCTTGTCTCCAGCTGTTAGTGCACATCATTGCAAGATCTACAGGAAAAAGGTTGTCAGCGAAGATGTGGAGCATCCCACCAATCGTTGCACTGCAGTTTTTCTGAAAGATTCAAGGTTGACCATCTTTTGTCGATCTTTTATGTTGCAACTTGACACGAGTTAACTAATCTATTTTGGTTCTTCTGCAGTACAAATGGGACGTATCTGAATTGGGAAAAGTTGAACAAAAGTAGCCCAGAAGCGAGACTTCGTCATGGTGATATTATCTCTATTGCGTTTGCTCCACAACATGGTAGAGTACCTATTTCTGAAACGTTTCTGCTTGCTTCTTCATACATTTACATTTTCTAGCAAAAGATCATACTGTCAAAATCCTTATTTGTTAGGTCTCTATTCTCTAGGTAAATTTTTCTGGCCCTTCAAATGTCCCTAATTATTTTGTCGGTGAGTGACAAGTGTGGGTTGTGTTAAATATGAGTTTGAGATGGTATATGGACACATTAAATGTCGTCTGTTAACTGTCCGTGAGATGAATAAGGTTTTGTGGGGAGTAATCCAAGTGCTTCTTTGGCAGAAAATTGCCCCCCCCAACCGGTTGGGATGATGATCCTACTACAGCCTTTGTTTTAGATATATCTTCTATTTATTTTACTCCTTCCCTCTCCCTTGTCCTCGTTGACATTGTATCTTCAGGTTGAAATTCTCTACCAGGATTTAGTGTCATAACTCTCAGCCCTACCACTGCTGAAAATGAATTGGAAAAGAAAAATATGATCTCTTGTTATGTATTTAAAATAGAACTCAACTTTCTTTATTTTGTATAAATTAAACATAATTTAACTTTTGAATAATAGAAATTTCTCCGCGCCATGATGGGTAGCTGAAGTCTTGTCTGTTTCTCACAGCATGATATTTTTTACATAAATATTACTGGAACTTTGAAAATACTTTTAATTTCCTTGCAATATTTGCAGAACTTGCATTTGCCTTTGTGTTTCGAGAAGTTCTCATATGTAACTCTTCAGCTGATGCTGCTGTTCTAAAGAGAAAAGCAGGTAGATTTTCTCAATGACTGCCTTCATCAGTATCTACATTCTGGAACATTTCATCTAAATCTGTATTATGTAGACTGTAAGTAGTATGATTTGCTGGTTTTAGTGAATTTGTTCAGTTACACTGCTTACTGATTCATTACTTTATCTTCATGATTTTGTCTTGGAATGGTCCTTTGAGAATTTTGTTAAAAGTCACACTTGAGGTGCTTAAGCCCTGAAGTTAGGTATAGGCGTAAGCTAGGTTTCCCCTGACTTAGGCAATGCTGCTGTGCAGGCATCTAAACGCTACTATATGTACCAATGCACACATGAGCTCCCTAATGAAAAGGACGACGATAGACAATAAATAACTCTGATAAACAGATATATTAGTTGGTGAGGAAATTTATGGATGAATATGCCTTGTGATTGAAGTATGAAATTTGAAATATAGTATATGAAAACTAATCACTAAACCAAATTAGAAATCCATAATAACATCTTTTTATATATATCAGAAATGTATGGTTTTTGAACTTGATTGACATGATTTTATTTTATATATTTCACGAAATTGCTTTTCTTAAATTCCTTTGCTCATTTTATCATATATATGTTGTTTGTCTTTATAGTCCTTTTTTACTTGCACTTAATTGTAGTTTAAGGTTTCCTTCATATGTACCTTTCAAATCTGAAGCATGTGCTTCAAGTTTGCTTTGCGATTAAACCCTAGGATACTTGGCGTGTTTCTTCTCTTTTGTTTTTGTCTTTGACAACACTACTTTGAACTCTATGGATATTGATGTAGCTGAAGGAAAAAAAAAACTTTATGCACTCTTTAGATACACAGTAGGAGGCCCATTTTTGCTGGTTAAAACTTGTTTAAAATTTTGGATTCTGATTCATAATCTGGCCAAGTATTCACACAAAATGTTAGGAAGCCTGATCAAGGAATCCTTCCTGAAGAATTTTGGTACTACAGTTGAAGCATTGTAGGGGACACAGTTTTTTTTGGATATGTTTAGTCTTGCCAATTTCTGATGCAAATCTTCCTCTACTTTTTCTTGGGCTGAATATTTAGTGATCATCGTATTGGATGTTTTTTATTTTTATATTTTAAATATAAGTATCAATGGGTTTATACCCTCATCTAATGACTATTGTCGTCCCTATATCTGGCAGTTGTAAAGTTAAATGAGATGTTTGATGTCTTACTTTTATATTAGTTGCTATGTATGCTTTCTAATATTAATAAGCTGGGTGGGTAAAGCTAACTTTACTGATATGCTTGTGTCTTTTTTGATTTAGAGGAGTTTGGTTCAGAAAGCAAAAGACTCAAGGGTATTGGAATTGGTACTTCTGAAGGTCCCATTTCTCTGGATGACTTCCGTAGCATGCAGCGGTCAAATACGGTAGTTTGCCATTCCCATTTATCAAAAAAAATCGGTTTCATGCAGAGTCTGTTAAGGTCACTTGGTTTCATTCCTATTCAACCTTCCTATGATTTCAGTTCTGTTACCCTTGTAGGAACTGAGGAAGCAACTCGAAAGTCATGTTGCGACTATTGATTCCTTGCGAAGTGAAAATCGTGCTGTTGTGGACCACCATGAGATGGTATGTTTACTTTTGTGATTTCAGAATGAACAACCACTGTGACATTGCTTAATTCTGAACGTAATTAGTGGTACTACTAAAAGTGTTGAGACTGATGGGTAGAAAACCAAGTGTTACACCAATGCTAGTTGATTTAACACCATCAACTGTGTTAAGACTTTAAACTGAAAAGCTTCCTTAAGTTTTGTTGCTATTGCCAATACCATCATTAGATGAAAAACCAGGATCACTCCTAAAATGCCATGCTAACATTTTTGTTTTTTTGATGAAAGCTAATATTTTTGTTTTTAAAGTCATGCAACTTTTGATTGCAAATATCATTTCTGTTTCCGAATCCCTCCACCTTTTATAAAGGGTTACTGTGGTAGGCTGAAATGGTCTGCAGGATCAGAGAGAGTAGAAGTATGACTAGACAAAATCCAGTCTTTGTCAGATTGTCTAATTCTGAAAGAACAGTGTAACCTACAGAAAAGCTTTGCTACTAGCTATTCATTCTGGAGAGAAATGTGGTGTCTGGAACTTTTGATAATATCAGAGTCCAGTGTGGTTTAATATGCTTGTTTTTTGCATTATCGTAGATTATTTAAAACGTGTGTTATCATATTGGTTCATGAGTTTATATGCAGTTAAGTTGAGACAAGTTGGCTTTCTCTAATTTCTAGTTCGATATGAGAGGTTAAAGAGGAAAAACATTGAAACAGTTCTCTTTTGGTATAGATATAATGAAAAGCGTTAATATATCAAAAGAAATAGAGAATGGCTGTTGTTTCTTCTCAGAGAAAATGACAATGGAAAATATTCCATATATTACATTCCATGCGTTTTTTTTTTCATGTTACATCCATGTAAGTATATGAACTGTACAGCCAATTCTGATGATTAAAGATGCTAGAGGTATGTGGAAGCTGTAGTGAGAATTCTATAGTAAATCTTGAGAGGGTGTCCCATCTGTTATTTTGAGGAAAAGGAAATTGATCATTCTTTCTTGATTGACTCCAGTTTCTTGTATGGTCATATGGTACATTCTCCATTATTGATAGGTGACAGCTCCCATCAGTTCACCTGTCTCAGTGAGCTTTCCTTTGTCTTGCAGGAAATGAAAGTATTGAGGGAGTCAGTTTCTCAATCATACCTTGAACAACTCAAAGAAGTACAGCAGTTACTGGAAGCCAAGGGAAAGGAGTTAGTTGACTCAAGTAGAGTATCTGCAGAGCAGAAACATGCGTTGGAAGACCTTAATGAAAGACTTAGTGCATCTGAGCAATCATGTGTTGAGGCCAATGAAATAATAAGCAGGTAATGGCTGATGCCATTGATTAAATAGGGAACAGTTAAGACGAAACATGAATGACAGTATGCTTCATTGTATTTATCTTGTTTCATTTCTTCTTGCTTGTTTCTTAATTAGATGAGCTCAAAAGTTTCAGTTTATTATATTTATCTCCCTGTCCTTGCATGGCTTATACTAGTCTCTATGTCATATAGTTTATCCTGATTTTTATTCTTTGGGAACACACATTTTTCTGAAGAAGCTTGTGATAAGTTTTAGGAGAAGTGAGTTAAAGATTTGAAGTGATGTCTGCTTTTTCAGACAGAAATTATCAATTTCAGAACTGAAAACTTTGCTAGATGAGGAGCGTGAACAGAGGAAAGAGGAACGTGAAAAGGCTGCTTTGGATATGAAAACCTCTACACAGAGAGTGCAGGCCGAAGCCCAGGAGGAAATAAGAAGGCTCTCAGAATCTGCTATCAAACGAGAAAAAGAGCAGCAAGAAATTATTAATAAGCTTCAGGTAGAAAATAACCTCTTCTATTCACGGATATAGTAAAGCGTGTCATGTCTCTTTCTCATTCAACTCATAATGGCAGGAAGATGAGAAGGAAAGATGTTCACTGGTGGAAAACTTGAGATTCAAGTTGGTAATATTGCTTAACCTACCTTTTACTTACTGTAAGCCATTCCAACTCTAATTCATTAGCTTGTAACAGGAAGACACCAGGCAGAAATTGGTTGTTTCTGACAACAAAGTTCGTCAGCTTGAAGCTCAACTTCGTGAGGAGCAATTATCTTCTGCATGTAGGAAAAAAGTAAGTACCTGCTGTCAAGATATCAATTGCTTCCCTTTTCAGTTCCTTGGTTGAAAAGCTGACATCTTGCATTTCTAATTTTTTGTTATAGAGAATAGAGGAACTTGAGCATGAGAGGAACATGTTGAGCAAAGAGCTTGAGAGTGAAAAGGTAGGATGACCCACATGAATTTCTGGCATTAATTATTGAAATATGGATCTTGGGATATTCCCCTTTTTTTGCTACTTGATGATTGAGCCCCATGGATGTGGAAGGAAAGATAAGATAACATACTTTCCTTTCTGTATGATATTTTTGTTATGTTTGAGAATTGGAAGAAGCGAATGCTTACTTGCGCCTCGCTAGAAGTGGATCTGTATTTGTTTTAAAATGAGCACATGTTTTAAAAATTATATGTGCAGGAAAGCATGTCAAATATGAATTCTGATCTTTTCTTTCTTTTCTTTTGTTCTCTCTATCAACTCTTTTGCTGTCGGTAGCAGGCAGCTCGAGAAGAGGCGTGGGCCAAGGTTTCTGCTCTTGAACTAGAGATAAGTGCTGCAATGCGGGATCTTGATTTTGAGAGGCGCAGACTGAAAGGTGCTAGAGAAAGAATAATGCTACGGTAAGAAGTAGACGTGTATGACTGTTGCTAATGTCAATTAGGTTTACTGGATTGAAGAAATGTCATTGAAAATTTATTGCTTCTGGATCTGGCACAATCCATCTTTTCCCTTCTTATAAAGCAGTATAAATGCTAAAACTAGAGGTTGTCCGAGTTTGGTAGATTTTTATGCGATGCTTTTTCCTCATTAATTAGACGAACCTCAATTGATTTTTGAGATAACCATATGTCAGCCTGGTCTGTTGACATGTGTTTAATGGATTTCTTATTTTTATCATTACTATTTGTGTTAAGAACAATTCTTTTAAGATCTTGAGCATCTAAGGAGATGATGTTTTTACTTAAAAAATAATTCAATAAGCAAACGGAATTGTTGATACCATACAAGGTATTACATGTATCATTTCACTGAGAGCAATGATTTACATAGTAATGTGCTGAGTTTTTATAATCCTCTTTATATGTTGTCAGAGATGCTAGTGTTTGCTTACTTCCTTTAATCTTTGGGCATTTCCCTATCTCGACTTGTCTTATATAATGGTGGTTTATATTATGTGTTTGCAATGCAGAGAAACACAACTTCGGGCTTTCTATTCTACTACTGAGGAGATCTCAGTTTTGTTTGCAAAGCAGCAGGAGCAATTGAAGGCAATGCAGAGGACATTAAAAGATGAGGAAAATTATGAGAATACCTCTGTGGATATTGACCTTAATCCATACAATGTGAACGCGAATGGATCCCTATTAAGAGAGAAAGAAGTAGGAGATGGAAGCCACAATGTGACGAGGGCTGGCTGCAGTACTTATAACCAGAGGCGTGTTAGGGAATTATTTGATTTATCAAGTGACGATGCAAGTGCTACAGAGAAGCATGATTGCAATAATAGAAGTGAAGAAGGGGGACAAGACACACAGGAGGTAGAGTTTGCTGGTGCTCAATGTGTGAAGGGTGGATTTGGTTCTGAAGTTGATGGTGTTGGGACAGCACCCCTTGAGGGAGATGGTGTGGGAACTGAGCTAATCCCTGAAAGTGATACTGCTGGTGTAGCAGCCAATACGGAGGGTGACCTTGTTGGAACAGAACAGGTGCAAGAAACTGAGAGCTTGGGAATCAATAGTGAAAGGAATTTAGATTTAAACAAATTCTGTGCTTTTGCTGAGAACACATTACAGCTGGGTGATGGAACTCTTGGGAAAGAAGCTCAGGTGCAGAACCCTGCAATTTGTGATGAGAGTATCTCTCCTTCCCCAGCAAATAATGTCGCTGAGGGTGATAATGTGATAGAAGATACTGAAGCTGAAGGAACCATTAGGACAGCTGATCTTTTGGCTTCAGAGGTTGCTGGGAGTTGGGCGTGCAGTACGACTCCTTCTGTCCATGGTGAGAATGATACTCCTAAGAGTAAAGACAATGATGCATGTCCTACAACTTTACAAGATTCAGGTGCTCAAGTGGGTGAAAGTCAATGCGCTACATCTACTTCCAAAGCTTCTTCTAGATGGGATCAAGATCGTAAAGCACTAAGTGAGATGATTGGAATTGTTGCCCCTGATTTGAAGGAGCAATTCAGTCATGCAGTTGGTAGTGACTGTGATCAAGGAGGAAATGAGGGAGACGCTTCTGATTCCGCTACAGAAAGTTGCTCTGATGATGAGGATAACATAATGAATACCGAAGCTGCATCTGATGCAGAGACAGTTGACGGTGAGAAAGTGAATGAGGATGTAATGGACGAAGATGATGAAGCAACCCAAGAAGATTCTGTTGAATAGCCGGCATACTTGTGGATTGAATTTGGTGTTCTCTCTGATATTTTTAGGATTTAGAAGTGCAAATGTGACCATGGGTCATGAAGCCACACCCCAAGCTCTCGTAAACAGGAAGAAGGGAGGCTCGTGCTCTGATATCGTATCTTAAACTGAGCACTTCAGACAGCTTGGATCATGTACAGAAGGTAGCCTAGTATTTGCATGTCTAAATTTTCTGTGAGTTTAAGTTTACGTTAACAGTTTGTAACCAGTTTCATATTTGTATATTTTTAGAGAACTGCATAGAACTAGAAATCTTGGTTAGGTTAAGTTATTGTGCATTAGGTGCTGATTGTTTGCTAAGCACCCGCACCTCTAGTAAATTATCAGGAGTGTAGACTGGCTAGTTCTTTTTCTTAATATTTTTTTGTAGTTATGTTTTTCTCCAAAGTTCACAAGGACTTGTGTGGTCATTTATTCACAATTTTGGTAATTATTAAGCTTCTTTGCTGAGCATTTTAGTTTCTTTCAGAGGCAGCAGAATATTTTGAGTGCCTGAATTGGCCTCCTTTTTTGGAAGCTAAACATGTGAAACAAAGGGCAGTACTTGAACGAATACTGTCACAATTACATGTGAAGAAATGGTTTAAAAACTGTTTCAATAGAATTAGGCCATAATGTTCTGATGGCATTGAAACCAAATACGGTGCAGACCAAAAAGTTATAATTTAAAAGCAAATTATGTTGACGAATTATTTTTTCATGAGGGTTCATCATTGTCTTCAAAGTTCATATTAACTTTTTCATTATTATTTTTTCTTGGTTCAACATTCAAATTACGCCACTCAAGAATAAAATAAATTTATTAGCATGTATATGAAAGAGTTAATAGTGATCTAATAAGTTGATACTGTTCAATTAAGGGACCATTTGAATTGTCCACACGTAGTAATTGGATAAACACCACAAGTCCACAATCTTCTTCTTCCTCCCATAATGATGAACAAGACTCCAAGAGAAAGAAAAAAGATGCGGGTTTAATGATGGTAATGTAGAAGTAGATAGAGCCCAATTTTGGCTCCTTTTGACTCTCCACAACCCTCATTCACATGCACTTGGAACTTGCTTCACCTGTCCTTTTCTATTCAAACTTATTTTCTTAAAAAAAAAAACAATTCATCTATAATCACAATCGAAAGAAAGTAAGTGTTATGAAATCAAACTTAAAAAGATATTTATGTACTATCCTTTATAGCTTGATGACAGCAATGTAACTTGAATGATTTTATTGATACAAATCAAACATACGTGATTTTAATAAAATAATATTATAGCTTTCCTTCATTTCTTACAAAACCAGGAAGCAAAGTTCAATCCTTGAAAAACAATGTGAAAATGTTTGGTAATCTTCACAGTTTCTTGTCTGATTACAAACATAAAATTTAACTTATTTATGAAAGTTTTGTCAGCTTATTTGTCTTATAATCATTAGTCAAATTAAATCTTTGACTAGTAAATGGAATTAAATCCAAAAAAAATCTTTAACAACTTAATCCAACTTTAATCAAGGCAATTTATTGGGCATTATATTAAAAACAATTTTAAAAAGTGTTGTATTTTGGGACCCCTTCTTCGTATCTTCATCAATTAAATACTTTATCCTTTGTAATCAATGACTAATTTGCAATGACTTCCACAACCCAATGTAACTTTTCTTTCTTCCTTTTGGACTTTGAATGCCTCGATTAAATAAATAACTAGCCTTTGCCTCGATCTAACGTTACATCAATTCGTTAAATTCCACTATACTCCATAGCCATCCTTTTTTTTCTTTTGGCGAGTTACACATTTTACCAGTCATTTAAATATAATTACATTAACTAGCTAAATATTTATTATTTCCTATCAAATATACACACACACACACATATATATATATATATAAATATTTACTAATTATTATTTTGACAACAACTATTTATATTAACTTGAGGTGAAGGGGGGTGGGGTGGGGGTTAGTAAAAGATGAAAATTATGCAATTGTTTCAGCTTTTTCCACGGTCTACTTATTGAAGGAGACTACATAAAGGAGTGTAATGATGATATCAAAAGGAGGAATGAACTAAAATTCAAAAAGGTGACCACCAAGTTGTACTCTACTAGCTAGTAAATGCATTTTTCTTTTCTTTTTCTGTTTCACAATTTGATGATATCTAAGTTTTCATAAAATAATCAAAATGACCCCTTGTGTTGGAAATAGATTTAAATTAGTCCCTTGCATTTACTTTTGTGCAATTTTGATCTTTTAAGTTTGTCAAAAATAAACATTTTAATGTCCGTAAAATATTTAAACAAAACTCTATCTGCTAAATTCTATCAAAAAATGTAAGGAAAAATAATATTTTGGCAGGAACTTACATTTGAAGATGCAATTTCTACTATTTTTGGTTTATTTTCGACTAAAATGAATACAGTTCTTTTGTAGTGCAACTTATGCTTTTTTCGTATTTAGTGCAATTCATTGTATTGTGATTTCTCGAATTTGATGGGATTTTCTAGATGTTTTTGATTAAATTATTTCTTTTCACGATTTTTTTAAAATTTAAAAGATAAATTCATAATTAGTATATGACAAAAAATTAAAATGTTTATTTTAACAAATTTAAAGAATCAAAACTCTTTAGGAGTATATTTAAAAGACTATTTTGAATCTATTCTCAAATATAAGAAATCATTTGTGTCGTTTTTTATTTTTATCTCTAAGTTTTACTTATTGGAGTAATTTTAATTTTTACAAAATAGGTCCACGAAGAAGATAAAATTAAAAAAATTACTCTTAACAGTTTTTAAAATTAAGAATAGAGAAATATACAATTAACGTTTGATCGTGAGACTTTTTTCCTCTTAGATTGAGACAATTATAGAAAATTCCAAAGAAACATTTGAAAGTAATTCTATTTGTATTACTCTTTCTTTCCTTATTTTCTTCCTTCTTCTTGAGATATTGTTTGGCTACTTTGTTGGCCTTTTGTAATCGTGAGGACCTTGTGTCATCATTGCTTTGGAAAAATATGTACTACTCTCCCTCTTCCTCTCTGCTTCTCAAATAATTTACTCCTTTCCCCTCATCACTATAAGTAATCCATCCTCTTGCACATTTTTTTCTAAGCTTAATCTTGATTATAATCTACTAATTAATTTTTCCTATTTTTTTTGTCTCGCATTTTAATTCTCTTAGTGAAAGATCAAAATGTGTCATGCAGCTTCAGATCATTTAGAGTCATTTCAATCCTCATGCTACACTGATTTAGTCCACAAGCCACAAACATCTAAAACAGCCAAGATACATGTGCTCAAGCTAAGAAGAAGGTTAGTATATAGCTAGTTGTTTTAATTTGCGTTGTCTCATTAAATTGCTAAAATAAGTGAAGAATCTAATCAAACGTACAGTTTGTAGGATCATTGAATTTGTTTCACTAGTCTAACAGCGTAATCATATATATATATAAATACGAACTACATCATATAAATTAAGTCACAATCTATAATCGCGTATTTGTTACAATTATTTGCTTTTCGGAAAGAAATCAGCACTCGAACTTTATAGGAACGGGAGAAGGAAGAAGGAGAAATTTTTTTGTCTGTTCTTTTAAATTTACAAAGAATGAGAAAATACATTGATTTCTCATATGAAAATCCTTTTATAATTCTAAAAGAATACAACTTTTAAATAGTTGTGTCTCTTCCTTATATTAATAAATAAATATATAACAATTATATATTATTTATTTATTAATATGGATCCAAGTTGACCGACATGAGTGACTCGATTCAATTTCCTTCAATAAATACTAATAACATGCCATAAATTAGTAAAGTCTTGTAACAATATGCATCAAATTAAGCTGTCTTGCAATAATGGATAACTCTTGCAGCAAACATGATATGTTAATAGAGTAATAGCAATATAGCTATAACTAATTATTTAGTAGCATTAATTTTATTATTTTGATATTCAATTATCAATTGATTTGTAATATGTCATGTAGGAACGGTGAAAGATTGTCAAACGAAGCAAAGGAAAGGGCAAAGTTGAGGAAATTGAAGAAAATAATGAAGATGAAGAACTTGAAGCTCTACAAAGAGAACAAAATCATTATTGAAGAGAATGAAAAGTTGCGCAAAAGAGCTATTCTTCTTCATCAAGAAAACAAAGCCTTGTTCTCTCAAATTATTCAACAAATTTCTAAACCCTCCAATAATCACAATTATTAATGACTAAGTTAGCATCATATGATAATTATAGAGCTAATTAATTAAATTAAAGCACTATTTAGCTCGAATATATACACGTAATAAATACCTATGCAAGTTATTTTGTTACTTATTATAAAAAAAACTCTTTATTGTTACTTATCAATTGGTTATTTGTAGTATTTTATTTTTGTCATCTTGTATTCAACTACTTATCACGTGGTGGAATAATAATAGTTTAAAATGGAGATTTGAAGGTTTGTTTGATTTGGCTTCGAGGATCCATTTGATATTTGTTCATGTAAAATTATATGTTATTTTTAATTTCTACTTATTTTAATTATAATATTTTGGTTATGTAAAATTTACTTATTTTAAAAAAATTAATACCATCTTAATATATAATATAAAGTAAAACATATAATAATATGGATTGAAGGAAGTATAAAATATATTTTCAGGAAAATTGGTCAACAAATCTTTTCCAAAGAATGAACAATTATGTTTTTTTAGTTAATCTCGGATTTGAATGAATTTTATTTTGTTTTACACGAAACAATAAATTCTTGATGGTTGAAAAACTTTAAAACAAATGGATGTTGTTGAAAAAAAGGTTTAAAAATAATAGCAAACCTCTATTATTGCCAAATAAGCTTATTAGATTTGTTACTATTATTTTAACAAATTAATGATTGGAATATGTTCTTTATGATATATCGAACTTATATTTTAAGTTTGAGCTTATTTGATGTAAATTTATGTTGAATCATGTGATTAATTTTTGAAATTTAAAGAAAATTTATTCGCTTCAATTTTATACGAAAATATCTCAAATTTAGCCAAATATATTCCTTGACATCATGTGAAAATGCCTGAACCTACCAAATCCCAGTCATGACAGTTTGTCGTTCCATCTGAATAGATGAGAAATGACTGATGTTCTTGTCGAATCATTATAAAAAATCCAATACCAATGTTATGGCTAACCCCTTATATTTGTGTATCAATCAATTAAATCCTTACATATTGTAAGAGATTAAAATACTAGATTTTGAAATATAACAAGTATAATCATATTTTCTAGATAACTTCAATAAAAAAACATCTAAAGTTAGATTTTGTCAAGATCATCATTTTAGCGAAAAAAACATTTGAAGTTATCTTTGACTTGTTATTATATATACGAAGCTTCGTCAAGATCATAATATCAATAGAAAATACGTTTTAAGTTAGGTCTTGCCAAGTTCACAACTTCAGTGAAAAAGATGTTTGAAGTTTGCCAAGACATAACAAATATCAAACGCCTTCACAAGACCACATTCAAACAAAAAATGTTTGAAGTTTGCAAATATTTGATGTTGATAAACTTATAAAATAATTTAATTTTTAAATGACGATCTCAAAAACGAGTATTTGTCCCCTTCACCCAACTTTGCATCTTAGGTATAAGTCCTATAAAAATAGATTTGTAAAATTTCCACTTCAAGCCCAGTGTCTTTTCAAGGGCCTTGACATACTGGGCTTTTTTTCAAAATCTGGGCCTATTAATGCCCGGACCCATCACTTTTTTCTGAAAACATTCAGTTAATGGGCTCGACATAATGGCCCGCACAAAGTACACGACCGAACTCCACTTGACTTTCACGCCTAGATACCCTGGCACTTCTTTTAAGACAGTTATAGCTGAAAAGCCCAATCTCGTAATTTCACTATCCTCGATCGGTCGGCGCAATTCAAAGTCACACCCACGAGGGCGGTTCCTTAGAGGAAACACTGCGATCAACAATATTATTATATTTGGAATAAATTTTTACTATATTTAAAATAATATGGAAATAAATTATTAAAGATACTTATAAAAGAATATTTTAACTCATTTAAGCATACCCTTTCTGTTCATAACGTTTAAGGAGTTAAATCTTTATTTTTTCCTACAAATTTTGTGTATTTATTTTCCTAGTTATAAAAAGTTATGAATTATAATACATTTTTCTTAAAAGAATTTAAGTTATAGTTGGATTATAAAAAATACCTCTACAATTCACTTATTTTGAAATGAAGGAAGTACGTTAGTATGAGAACTTTCAAGATGTTCACCATAAAATTAATAAATTTCAATATCAATGTGATTTGTTGTTAGCTTACCTATTAAGTTTTTAATTTAATTTTTTTATTCAATAAGTGATATCCATATTGAGGCCTGATTAATTTGAATATGTTCCATATAAGACTCCATTCGAGGGGAAGCGATTCTTACCTCATAACTTTTGAGGATATTTAATTTAATTTAATTTCGTGATAGATTAAATAATTTCATGTAAAATAAAATTAAAGGAATAATGATACATTAGTGGTATTTTTATACTTTCACTTATCTAACCTCCATACTTCTCAGTCAGTCACCTACTGTTCCCCCGACAAGTCTCTGTTTTTTTCTTATTCTTTGTTTATTATTTTTTAAAAATATTTAAGTCTCGGTAGCTTCACTTCACTCTCGGCTTAAGTATTCACCGCAAGTGGGCCCACACACCATCTTTCTCTCTCCATATTCTCTTCAATTTGAACCCAAAAAGAGTTAAAATAAAGTGGTTCATCTTCGCTGTTTTTCTCTCTCTACAATCAAACACCTCCATTTCCAGAGAGTGATGGCTTCTGGTGGTGCTTACAGAAACGGTACTCAGAAGGCGCCGGCTCTCCGTACTTCATCTTCATTCAAATCGAAGCTTCCGCCGGCGGCTTCTTCCAACGGACGCCGCAGTAGTACTATTGACGCCGGTGAGTTTCAAATTTTCTACAAGTTCTCATCAACTTAGTTGCTTTCTGGTTGTGGATCGAGTTCGTTTAGCTAATTGAGTTTTCAAGTTGTCGAATTTGCTCAATTGATCCTGCTCTGTGTGAGACTCTGTGTTTTAGACATTGTGCTTTTTAGTGGTTTAGGCTAGTGTTAATTGGACGATGTGACGTTGCGGATACGTTTTGCTAGTTGATAGCTGATATTGGCGCTTGATTTAAATGCTGCATTGTATTTTTGTGTTTTTAGTTGTGAATTTTGGATGTGTCATTTTGTTTTGTTTTCTAAATATTGCCAATTAGGTGAGGTAAGTAACTGCATCAAGCCTTCAAACTTTTGCATCCGCTTAATTAATGTCTAAGTGTGCACATATTTATGTATGATTTTTGATTATATATGCATAGGAATGTATAGTATGTTTAGCTCGTACTCTAGAGGTTAAAAGAAGCTCCAGTAATTATTGCTTTGACGTGAGGTTAAGTTTCTGTCTCATTTAGAAACGAGTTGGCATCATTTAAGTAGCTAGCTGGTTGAGGATTGAGATTATGTTTCTAATTGGAATTTTGAGTTTTGGAATCCGTGGAGTTAATTCTGCTATTAATGTGCTAGAGATTGTATTCTTTACTTATTTAGTTGTTTAGGTTTGTGTTAATTGAACAATGTGATGTTATTACTTTTTTTTGTTAGTTGATACGTGTGACACCACAACTTAAGATAAGAAGTCCCACATCGGCAAAATTGTTAGTTGATATTTGTGACACCGCAGCTTAAGATAAGAAGTCCTACATCGGCAAAATACGGGAGAAATGTTGGATATATAAGTAAGTAGACCTTACATACTAGTGACACGTTTTAAAGCCGTGCGGGCCTAGGCCTGGAGCGGACAATATTACTAATGGGTTGGACCATTACAAATGGTATCAAAGTCACTAGCCTTGTCGATGTGGGCCAAAGTTCAACTGATTCATCAGCAAAACAAAGGAGATGTTAGGTATATAAGGAAGCAGACCTTACACACTAGTGATGCGTTTTAAAGCCGTACAGGCCTAGACCCAAAGCGGACAATATCACTAGCGGTTTGGGCCGTTACGATACTAGAGCTTGATTTAAATTGGTTAATTTGAGAGTTAAAGAGGTGAACATTTTTTTTCTTTTCAAATATTACCAATTAGGTGAACAGGTACTTCAAGCCTCCAAACTTTCCTGTGCGCACCTAATCAGTGTGTGGTAGATTAGCTCGTACTTTACGGGTTAAATTAGGAACTCCAATGATTATGGCTTTGATGCTAAGAATTTGAACAAAAGCAATGTTAACTAGTGTAACTGTAGAGTCAACTTAAAATGAGGAATGGGGTTGGGAACCTCCTCCCAACGCCCGCTATTTCTTAAAATTTAAAGTGTTTTCCCTTTATTAGAGCATCTAACAACTTTTTTAGTAAATGTTTTCGGAGGACACGAGGTATAGTTGATCAGCATAGACCATAGTTAATGAAGCATAATCATAAATTCATAATGTGTGGTAAAACATGTCTTTATTTTATAAATAGAATCAACTAACGATGAGGCAGTTGGGCATGGGCTTGGGGGTTAACGATTGTGCATGTTAAGAGGGTTGTAAATAATATGTAATTAGACCAATTGGGGCATTATTTTCTAGTTAAGGAAGATGTTGATTTCTTCTTCTTCTTCTTCTTCTTTTTTTTGGGGTGAAAAATAAGTTCATTTCTTTTTTTGATTAAGTAAATTAGGAATTGGTTCATAAATTTTAAGTAGGGTGAGGATTGGAAGTATTGGGATATAGGAAGTACTGTTGTAAACTGAACATAATTTATTATTCCCTTCATTCTTATTTATGAAATCTGGTTAGCTAACACAGAGAAAAACATTGGTCTTTGTATTCTCAATTGTGCAAGGGGCTTACTGCTTGGAATGTTTCTCTAGTAAATTAATCATCCATAATTAAAAGAATAAGAAAGTAAGGTTTGTTTTGGTTGAAATTTGAAGTCAGTCAGACATATTTTACATAATAAACAAGTATATAGATCTGGGTTATTTTTTTTTGAATGATATGACATCAAGATACTGGCATATATGGTGCTTTTTAGTGATTTCTCTTGTTTCTAAGAGTATTTATGTTTAGGTCATCCTTTCTGCTGCCTTAAGCTGCACAGCGCAAATTCTTCGTTGATCACTGGCTTTGATATATGTGAATGTTAACTATTTCTTGTGATTGGTCTAAATAGTGTATGGAAGAGTTCGAGTTGCTGTCAGATTACGTCCTCGAAATGCCGAGGAATTGGCAGCAGATGCAGATTTTGCTGATTGTGTAGAGCTGCAGCCGGAGGTTGTCAGTTTTTACCTTTTCCATTCTCATGAGAAGCTCTTTTTTAGAATAACTTGAGTATGATGCAATTTTACTTATTTTTCCTGCCAGCTCAAAAGGTTGAAACTTAGGAAAAACAATTGGGATTCAGATACATACGAGTTTGATGAGGTGTTCACCGAGTTTGCATCCCAAAAGCGTGTTTATGAAGTTGTTGCGAAACCTGTTGTTGAGGTTTGTTGCTTTATTTTGTATTGTTTAGTTACCTTGATCAATTTGGGACTACTTACACCTTGGGAAGAAACCATTGATGCAAAATAACTAGCCCAACATAAATCTTTTTCCCCTAGGGGATAGTTGTGGATGATATGTTGTTATTTTGACAAGGATGTTCTTAATTAATGGAGGTCTGAGGGAATGATTCATTTCCCATTAACGAGGTGATAGATAGCTCAATGGGGACCCAGATTAGAAGAGACTATTTGACCGTTTCAGTATTCATTTATTCCATCTTTGACAAACTATGTTTCGATCCTAAACTACAAGGCATTAGGTGGACTTAACACAATAACTTCTTGTTCCTGCAGCTATTCTTCACCATTGTAGGGTACATTCTGCACATGAAATGCAACATATTGTTTAATTTTATGACAATGATGATGATTGTGGTGATGAATACATGTTATGTTACTTAGATTCTTTTATGAAAGATGTGAAAATTCATACATGTCAGAAATAGTCAGAGCAAGTATTGATGTATTCATTGATATAATTAACATGATTTGTACCTACAAACGGTTGGACGGAATTGTTAAGGATACCTTGAGAATGTAAGTTTTAAGGTATTCCTATGCTATATCTTTTGGAGATAATGTTTTATGAACACTCTTTATCTTTTTGCCCATTTTACTAGAGTGTCTTGGATGGTTACAATGGAACAGTGATGGCTTATGGTCAGACCGGGACAGGGAAGACTTATACCCTAGGACGATTAGGTGATGAAGATGTTTCTGCTCGTGGTATCATGGTTCGTTCAATGGAAGACATATTAGCAAATATTTGCTTGGAGACTGACTCAGTTTCAGTCTCGTACTTACAGGTTAGACTCTGCTTCTTAAACCTATCAGTAAATACATGTCATCGTGCATCTTTGGCTTGCTTGCAGACATTTCCTCTCTTGACCACAATCACTTTGCAACCAAATGATTTGCCAAGTTTTATCTAAATATCCTGGTTTGCGTACAGCTTTATATGGAAACAATTCAGGACCTTCTAAATCCTGCTAATGACAACATCCCCATAGTTGAAGACCAAAAAACTGGTGATGTGTCGTTACCAGGGGCAACTGTAGTGGAGGTCCGGGACCAGCAAAGTTTTCTTGAACTGCTACGGGTTGGAGAAGCTCATAGATATGCCGCTAACACAAAGCTGAATACTGAATCTTCCCGAAGTCATGCTATTCTCTTGGTAAATCAGGAATTCCATATTTCATCTTTCCAGTTAAATGCCCTGTTTGTCAATACAGTCCTCAAAAAAACTATAAATCTGTATAAAAGATATCAGTATAAGCATGTTTCATTTGGAATTTGTGTTTTTAATATTGTTGTAGGTACAAATTAAGAGGTCAGTTCCTGGAAGGGAAGCTGATTTTTCTGCTGAAACAGATCACTCCTCTCACTTGACAACCAATTATAAGCCACCTATGTTGAGAAAAGGCAAACTAGTTCTTGTAGACCTTGCTGGTTCTGAGCGTGTAAACAAGTCAGGTATACTCAACAGCCAACACTGGGATTCCTAAATTGAGTAGCAAATATTAGTTATGTTTGAGATTTTCCACTTTAATCTCTTTCCTAATTTAAGAACATTTCTGCATATGTGATTTAATGTATTTTTTATTTTTATCCTTAGTTTTACACTCTTTTCTGTGTGGGTGAAAAATTGACATGACCTATCTGATTATTTATGAAAGGTTTAGGGAATAACATTACTCAAAGAAGATACAATACTCATAGTTTGTTAAAGCAACATCGAGATAGTCTTGATCTAATTGTAGGCATTTCAGTGTGTCAGTGGCCAGTCTGTAGGAGTATATGGATGAACAGAAGAAAATGTGCAGCGAAATATTGTTGTAATAGAACAGAAGAAAATTTGCATTTTTGTGTAACATAGAAATATAAGAATGGGAGAAATGAAAAGGAACAATTATTGCCCAAAAGGAAAAGAAGAACAGGTTTTTATTGCCGGAGGCATGTTGATGTAACAAGTCTTCTGGTTATTGCACGTAACTTGGCCTTTTGATTTGTAAACAGACTTCATATCCTTTCCTTGATTTCCTGTAGGAAGCGAAGGACACATGTTGGAGGAAGCAAAGTCCATCAATCTTTCATTAAGTGCCCTAGGGAAGTGCATAAATGCCTTGGCAGAAAACAGTGCTCATGTACCTGTCCGAGATTCGAAGCTTACGCGGTTGCTTAAGGATTCATTTGGAGGTGGGCTTGTATTTTTCTTTTTCTTGTGTCTCTGCATTGGTAAAGTTATGAGGTATCTGATATCAATAGATATCAACTGAGTGTACTGCATTTACGAATGGGCTATACCAGTTTCCAGAGTTATGAAGATTCTGGCTTGACTTTTTCTTTCCCATGAACACTAACATTTTATTGAGATATGCTCCTTTAACTGTTTCAAGAGCTAGGAGGCGATATTCTTTCTTAATTATCCACAACCAATAAAAAGGAGTTAGGAGTCAATATCCTAGTTCTTAATGAAGTTCCAATCATGTTGGTTTACTTCCTGTGATTTTGCAGGAACATCGAGAACTTCATTAGTTATCACCGTTGGGCCATCACCCAGACATAGAGCAGAAACAGCAAGTACCATATTGTTTGGACAGAGAGTAAGTTCTCCACTTGTATTTACTTATGTGGATAGATTGTACTACCGCATACATGTTCCAAGATAGTTTTATCCTTTCGTGCAGGCTATGAAGGTGGAAAACATGTTGAAGATTAAGGAAGAATTCGATTACAAAAGTTTATCAAAAAGGCTGGAGGTGCAAGTAGACAAACTTATTGCTGAAAATGAAAGACAACAGAAAGCTTTTGAGACTGAGGTTGAACGAATTAGATTAGAAGCACAAAAGCATGTCATAGAAGCAGAAAGGAACTATGCTGAAGCCCTGAAGGTAGTTATGTTACTTATATCTCTCGACTTTGAGAGTCTTTTGCTGTAATTACTAATTAGAATGGGAGTTGAATCAGATCAAGAACCTCATATTGGTGAATGGACCACTTTACTGTCTTAGTTTGATTTTATGTCCCCAGGTGTCGCTTGCTACCAATAGTTAAAAGTTAAAAGAAGGAAAAACTTATACTCCTGTTTCAGTACATATAAATTTATCAGGGCTATTTTCCAGTTAGTTGTGCTCAGATAAAAATATTTTTGCTTTCTTAAAATGTATCTCTTTTAGTTTGTCTTTCGATTTCGGAAAGTATATAACAATCAACTATCCCTCAATTACAAACTAGTTGGGGTAAGCTATATCATCATAATTTAACTACTTTTTGGTTGGTAGCTTGGCTACCGTAACCCTCCTTTTCCTGGCTACACTATGTAAAACTCTCTTAGGTGGAGCTGATTTCGAAAAGTCTATAAGTTAAACTAATAAGACCAGAGATGCTGAATAAGTGAAGTTGATTTAATTGGACAGGTGAAGTATTATTGGCATGATACACATCCACAAGAGAAGTATTGCTTTCATAATACTAACTACAACAGAATAAGAATTGAGTTATATGTTGATGGAATTTGGCTAAGATTCAATGTTGTACCTACTGGAATTATGTTTCAACTATTGTGGAATAACACTTATGCTTTACTTGCAGGAGGAGAAAATGAAATGTCAGATGGAATATATGGACTCAATCAAGAAGCTGGAGGAGAAGTGGAGCCTTAATCAACAAAAGCCCACAAACAATGCCAGAACTGATGGGACATCTATCACCGAGGTTGTAATCTTGCTTTTGTCCTATTTTTATCAGCATAATCTTAATTATTAATGCTGCTGTTGTTGTGTTGTTGTTGATGACTATCCTTAACACCTCTTGTAGTAAGTATTGAGGTTACACCTTCAGAAAGAGTCGGTTTCTGTAGAAGGAAATACTATAATTGAAACAAGTATCAAGGTTGTACTTTGTAAAAAGTCAGTTTCTTAAAAATGAAATACTATAGTTGGAACATGTATTCCTTTTATCTTCATGGTGACAGCTTTAAAGCTAGATTTATGTCCACCAAGAAAAAACAGAGGGAGGGAGGGGGTGAAAGAGAGAGAGAGAGAGAGTGGGCAGTATACAGGGTGAATATTGAGGTTCATAAAAAATTACCTTGAGAAATATGGGGAGGGGTTGATCTTTATCAGCAATTGATGTATCATCCTCTACCTCTATATCAATTTCAGAGCTTCTGTTTTTTAGGTAGTTTTAAATATCAGTACAATAAAAGAGCTTCTAGAACTGAAGAACCATATGTACTGGTCTAAATGAGAGCGGATTGGATAGTGAGATTGAGGGTTCATATTGCCGACTCCGACTAGCTTACGATTGAGGCTTTGTTGTTGGAGATCTCTTTTTCGTGTTTCTAATGAGTCTTCAGGTTCATTGTGGATGCTGCCTGAAATTATAATAGAACCTTGGCTTCAGTAATCCTCTATAAGTCTCTTTGTACGCATGTATTTCAAGGCATAAATTGGGTTTTACTTCTGACGGAGAGAACAACAAACTGCTTGTTGATTCTTTATTTCTTTTCAGATTCTTAAATTGCTTCTTGTGCAGGAAGTTTCTGAACTTAAGATGTTGCTTCAAAACGAAATGCAAACAAGAAAGGCAGCAGAAGAAGAAATATACAAACTCAAAGATCAACTGCACATGTTAGCAAAACCAGGGGTATGCTCTTCATCGATTATTCATTTTTCAAATAGAATTTCTTGAGTTCAATGACATTTGGGATTGAGCTAATGAATATGACTGATCAATGTGCACTGTAGTCAGCAGGTGGAAATTCTGATATTCTAAACCTCCAAAGCATGCTGGAAGAAGAGATTCGTCATAAGAAGAGACTAGAAGAAGAAGTGATCGTCTTACGCAGTCAATTTTCTCAGCTAACTATGGAAGCTGGTCAAGTACGGTCTTTAATTTGCCTATAAGCTTGCTTACATCTTTGCTTTCTATTCTACTTACTGCTAGCATCTTGTTCTGTTTGCCGCGCAATTGACAAGTTCTATGGTTTGATGGATTCACTTATGTCAACCCTTTGCATTTCTCTTTTTCTCTTTCCTCTCTTTACTTTGATAAATGTTCCAACCAGTTTCGCTTTAATTGCCTCTGTTCACAGAGAACAAGCTATCTGGATAGAAGCAGAAATGGCACTGGACTTCCAGGCCTTGATTCATTGTCTCCTCTTAGAAATCTGCATTGCAAAGATGCGACTAATGGAGAGAGATCTTCAATCACTAATCTTCACGAACAAGGTCCCAATATATTCTTCAGAGTATGTCCTTTTTAATTTGCAAAACAACCTAACACAATTTTTCTCATCTCTGCTTCATGTGAATTACAGTTGGATTACATAAGATTTTGTCTCTGCTGGAGTCTGAAGATGCTACCGTGCGGATTCATGCGGTGAAAGTCGTAGCTAATCTAGCAGCTGAAGGTAATCTATTCTCCACCCAGTCTTCCCAAGTACAGAAAGAAAAGTCTGGGGATGGCATATTTTTCACTTGCCACTTTATGCGACTTATTGGAGAAAAAGTGTGTGGTATAGTGCTGTTTGGGACAGTGGTCTGATACATTTTAAATCTTGCCTCAAATATAACCTGCAGAAGCGAATCAGGAAAAGATAGTTGAAGCTGGTGGACTTAATTCATTGCTGATGCTTCTTAGTAATTCAGTGGATGAAACCATTCGCAGAATAGCCGCTGGTGCAATTGCAAATCTTGCGATGAGTGGTGATTCTCAATATATAGCTCTCTTTTTCTCTTTCTGTTTATTTTACGTCCTTGTCGAGGCCCTTTGTCTGCTAAGAAGTACTATGTTCTGAGGATTATTTTCTGTCTTTTCAGAAGCTAACCAGGAACTTATAATGACTCAAGGTGGGATTGCGCTGTTGGCGGTGACAGCTGCTGATGCTGAGGATCCTCAAACATTACGCATGGTGGCCGGAGCCATTGCTAATTTATGTGGTAACGGTAAGCTCATTCACTTTTTCTGTAGGAGTAGCCCCTCTGCCTGCCCCCACCACCCATCGGCTTTCCAGGAGTAGCTCATTCCATTTCTTCAGATCCTAAAGAGAGGTCATCCTGTTTGGTAGGGAAATTTGCAGCAGCAGTAATGGATGTGAAAACATAGTCATTTTAGTTAGAGTTTTCTTGCATTCTTGCTATCATTTTCACTGTGTTCATGACAACAATGAGGCCCTACTGATCTAAAGGACTCCTCGAAGCTGCTAGTCATCCTTGTATTCAGTGAATTTAGCTTCACTATGGTCCCGTCACTTCCTGGAAAGATTCCATCCAAGTTTTACTTTGTGTTTTATCTAATCCTGCTCCTTCCATCAATTGATTTTAGCCCTTGAATCTTGATCATGGTATATATTTCTATTCCAGATAAACTACAGACGAGGCTGAGGTCTGAAGGTGGAATCAAGGCTCTGTTAGGTATGGTGAGATGTAGACATCCAGACGTTCTGTCTCAAGTTGCACGGGGAATTGCAAATTTTGCGAAGTGCGAGTCCAGAGCTTCAGCTCAAGGTAAATGCCATACATGTCAATCATGTTTATCAGATTACTATGATTCTTAAGGTTATATCTGCTACTACAGGTCAGAAAGCTGGGCGTTCTTCTCTGATAGAAGATGGTGCACTTACATGGATTGTTCAAAATTCCAATAATGAAGCCTCAATGATCAGGCGTCATGTTGAACTGGCTCTCTGCCATTTGGCACAACATGGTAAGCAATCTTATATCCTACCGAAGAGTTTTAGGATACATTCATTGCATTTCTCTCAAACTATACTTTTTAAGTTTCGCCTGTCTTCTTATCCTCAGAGGTCAATGCAAAAGACATGATCAGTGGGGGAGCCCTATGGGAGCTAATTCGTATCTCCCGTGATTGCTCTCGAGATGACATAAGGTCTCTTGCACGTCGAACTCTGACTTCAAGTCTGACTTTCCAAGCTGAAATGCGACGCTTGAGGATAGAGTTATAGTTACCTTATTGGTTTCACTGCCAACACCTAATTCTTGAAATGCACATGCCTAATGTACATGAACCAGTTCCAGAAAAGAAATCGCTCACAATTTTGTATCGAGGGAGTGCATCAAGCAAAGTAGTCCCTCTAGGTGAAAAGTATCAACATTAGATAGTTTCTAGTATGTAGTAGCCTATAATATATGCTATCTTACATTCTTTCATTTTTCTTGGGGTTCTGGGGATAGGAATCATCCCTAAAGTGGTTGCTTAAGCTTCAAAATGTTGTAATTTGTGAGCCTGTAATTATAATAATATAACTAATGAAATTTTTATATTCGTCATTCATAATTTCTGATTGATAAAACTACTATAGGTGGTTTCAATCATTCATAAAGCTTTTTCTAATACACTTCTTTTGTGTCTCTTGATAATTGCTTAGAGGAAGAGAGTTCATATTTCAATAGCAGAGGGGGTAACATGCAACACTCAGAAATCAGATAGGTTGTTATGACGCTTTTTCCCCTAAACTTTAATAATCAACTCTGCAAGAGATTAATGATTACATAACACTTGAAAAGTGGAGATACCCAAAATAAAGTAAGGAAGAAATCTTGAAAGAGTTCAAAAAGAGATTTTGATTTCTATATCATTAAAAAAAAATGCAGCGAATAAGGAAACATAAGTACTAGCAGGTTGTTACTGCTTACTATTATATTTGAGCTTTATGAGCCTATTTCTACTTTCACAAAGGCTCTACATATCTAAGAAAACATGTAGAGTCTAAGATCTCTATTCTCTAGTATGACCTGGTAGTTAGAGGATCCTAGAAGTAGAGGATAACTAGCGGTCACCTTGTATAAGTTCGTTTTTGGTTGTTCCTTATGGAGGCAAGGCACTCCTCTCTACTCTCCTTCTGTATCTTTTGAATATTAATAAACGAGATAGGGGTCTATGCCTAACCCCTCATCATCCCAGGATAACAGGGCGGATGGTTTTATATAAAAAAAGTAATAAAATTAGTAACAAAATTTTAATATCATTAAGTGTTATTTGTGTGTGGATAATATTCATCACCATCTATCATTACTAACTACCTATGTCATCACAATCATCACCATCATTATCAAACTAATGAAGGGAAGAAACTCCCACATCTGTGAAAAGGGGTCTATGGGGCCTTCTTATAAGGCTTGGACAATGTTGTTCCCTTTGAGCTAGCATTGGAGGTGAGAATATCAGGATAAAAGAATGTCCCGATCTAGGTATGAATGGTGAAGCGAAAAACTCGCATGTTTCATTTTTTTTTAATCAAATAATAAATTTATTTAATTAAACTATATTTACAAATAAATAAATTATGCACATTAAGATGTTGAAAATATAATAGTTTTAATAATTCAAATTCAGACATGTTACTACTTTTAATAAAAACAAAAAAGGTTTTGTCGTCTATACCTCACACTTAGCTCCAAACACTGGTTATACTTAGGGAAATCAAATGGGAGGTAGAAATGAATTTAGACAAGTCAAAATGAACCAAATTAATAATTAAGTGACCTAAAATAAATCAAAAAAAAAAGTGGATCATAGTTCTTACGCACAATATTTTTACTAATTTTTAATTTCTATTTTTTAGTACCTAATAAAACTTATTTTCAAAAAGAATGAACATTTTCAACGTAAAAAGATCATTTTCAGTAGTCTCGGGTTTTAATAGCACTTTTCTGCCAAACTTCTCATTTTCATATGAAAAAAATGTGTTTTAACTTTTAGCTCGAAATATTACAACCTTTTAGTTTTGCCACAAGATAATTAAAATATGCTTTAATTAGTTACTTGAATAGTATATATGTTTCGATATTGATATTAAATAAGCACTGGAAGAGACTTGTGTGCAACAACTAAGTGAATTTTCATGCCTATGTAGTAACTGTGATAAATGCCAATCAGAGGCGAATCTAGGATTTCAAAAAGACGGGTGCACCATTGTCAGGGGCGGCTCTGTCCCTTTAAGAAAAAGGCAACCACTTTAGGCTCCCAAATTTGAGGGCCTTATTTATTTTAGCAATAATAGATTATAGGTTTTTCATAAGAAAACTATTAAATACGATTTGCGGGAAAAAAATAATACTAAAGGAAAAAATTATTAGAAGTTTGATATATCTCAAGTACTATGTCACAAGAAAAATGAAATTCATTGACTATATGAATTATTGATCGAAAAAAATTATTAAAAGAAACCATTTATAAAAATAAAAATAAAAGATATGCAATTTTGCATCTCAAGAAATTTAAAAAGTACACTTTATAAAAAGAAAATGATAAATTTTCAAAAAAAATTTAAGAGCTCTCAAGCTTTTAAATTATTTTGTTTTAAAAAATAACAAACAATGGTGCCTTTTAAATTAATTTTTAAAAAGAGGCCCTCTCTAGGAATCGAACCCTCAACCTCACAATCTAAAACCAACGCTAGAACCAATGAGCCACCCAATCATTTGTGATCATGGGTTCCTTCATTTAATATTTAATATATTTTAAGAATTTTACAAATAATACATCGAGTTTTGTCGGATGACCACGGGTTCTGGTGACCCATTTTTTACACTTAAATTCGCCACTGGCCACAATCACTTGTTCTTTCAATGCAGATTATATTCTCGAACCCAGGATCTTAATTAGAGTTGGAGATGGAGGGTGCTTATCATTTGAACAACCTACTCTTGTCTGAAAGGAAGGAAGCACACTAGACACTTTGAATCATTATAGTTATGTAATTCATGTCCTTTATCTGTTATCAAATTCAGCTCTTGATGTGCCGTAATATTTCACTTTTGTAATAAAATAGATTAGTTACCAAAAGAATTTACTCTTCCAGAATATAATTATTTTTTTTACATCATCAAGTATAGTTTAATATGCTGTAGGTTTCTAATTTAACTTTATATATATATATCGATCACTTCATACAACTTAAAACTCACAAGATAACTACAACATGTTAAAATTCACACTAGTCGTGTATTTATGTTAACCGTTGTATACAGACAAGGAGATCATCAAGGATTTATGAGACTGAATGCAGTGAACCATGTACACTTAAGCCCATCACCTTATGTCCTCCTAATTTTCTTTCCAAACCATCTCATTTACTTCTATTGGATGACTTAACATATTCACTCTCAACTTAATATCATCATCAGAAGCTTAAGATAATTAAAACTACAATATTTTGACGGGTAGGGGGAGTAAAAAAGTAATGACTGATCAAATTGAAATATAGTGTCGAACTAAAATAATTTAAAGATACAATCTTAACACATATGGTGGGATATTATTCGCTTTGAGTCAAACCTACGTATGATTTTCACCATACGGGCATTTAAACTATCTAACATCTTATAGGTAGTTTCAACTAGCAAGTGGAAAGTAATTCAATAATGGGTTTGCAGGTTTGATCGAATTCAATATTTTGGATCAAATCTATCTATCTATATATATATATATATATATATATATAAAGTGAAGATTGTCCGAGACCTTACAAAACAATCCTTACCATCTCATAGTTGATATGAGAACTCAATACCTCAACGCATTCACGCTTTAATTAAAGCGTGAATAATATATTATGAACTTCATATTGGATATATAACAACACTTGTAACAATTTACTCAATATAGTCTTATAAGTGAGCTCTAGACAAGATAGAATGTATGTAGAACTTATATCTATCTTCTCATATAGAAAAACTATTTTCAAAAGACTCTCAACTCAAAGAAAACAAAAATACAATACAGTATTCAACTTCAAAATGAATCCAACTGTGAAATCATAATAAAAATATAAACCACAAAGTTAACTCAAATTCAAAAGCTCGCTCACGAGACAGAAAATAATGAATGAGTTGTGGAGTCATGAGGGGAGTACTAGTTAAAGTAAAGAGCAGAAGTTGTTGTGGTACCTTAGCATGGAAGTGAAAGCATTAGTTGCCTCGAAAAGGAGCTAAGTTCAGAGAAGTGCACGTGTAAACCCCACTACCTAATGTTCACTTCATAGTATTAACCCTAAATATAGTATTCACTCAAAAAATGCAATCATTCAAAGCCCATACCTCTCCTGCATCTTCACCACTTTCTTCTATTTAAAATCATTTGCACTCTTGAATTCTCATCTCTTATAATGGCGCCGCTAGCCTTCTGCTAATAATCATGCTCCATAAAGTTAATTCATCCATAACTATCATCACTTCTCTAGCTAAACAAGATATATTCGGAATGTTTTAATTTATTTGTCTGATTTTATAGTCTTACACTAAAGATACGTAGAATGTATCAAGGTGTAAAATATAAAGAGTTTAATGTCCAAAAAAAAGAAAGACATTTTTTATACAAATTAAAAAGAAAATTAGTAAGACAAATAAATTAAGACAAAGGAATATATTATATAATGATTTAAAGAAACATCGAACCTGAACTATGGAGAGGCTTTTTGCTTCTGCAGCAAGTGACAGATTGATTATTATCCAAGACAACTTGAGGAAAAACTCATGCCCCCTTTGTTAACATTTTTTTTTTGGCTACCATTCACATAAAATAAAGAAGAAGAAAAATAAAACCACAAATGATACTTGAAATTTTACATCCTTCACTAAATGACTAATAAGTAACAACGATAACAACATATCCAGTATAACCTTACAAGTTGAGTCAGAAAGGATGATGTGTACGCAGCCTTAAAGATTAAATAACTCCACAAACCCGAGAAGTAGAAGAAGTAACGGTGGTCAATAGAAAATAAGTTGTAGTAGTAGTACTACTGTACTATAATATTGGAATTTGGAAATCATGTTCCAAGATTAACAAAATACAAAGAGAAAAAAAGAGGACAGCTAGTTTTGAAGTTAATTCCCAAATACTTTTTTTAATCAATAAGGAGGACGACCTCCTGTTCCCCAATAAGCTTCAGCTGGTGGTAATTGACATGAATTTAGTAGATTTTGAGGCAATCCTTGTAGTAAATTAGCATTTGGATCAGTACCCATAGTTTGTTGTGCTGCTGCACCTTGATGTTGTTGATTAGTACTTACCATACCACTACTTGTTGGTAAATTTGCTCCACTCCCTTGCTGCCCCACCGGCGATTCTTCGTCTTCAAGTGGAAGCCTTTCATACGCTGCATTCCCAAACGAAGCCGCCATTATCACCACCGGGCCTGAAGCGTTCAACGGCCCAACAACGCTACCGCCAACTACTTGGCCTTGTCCTCCGGCCAAGTATATCGTCAGCCCTGATGCGGCCGACGGTGCTGGCGGTGGCAAGTATGAACCGGAGAGTGATAAGATTTCAAATCTTCCATGTAGAGTTACCACCGCACCCGGAGATGCAGGTTGTCTGTCAGTTAAAAATTAAAGTGAGAATACATATTACAATAGATGCAAAATTTTAAAAAATAAAAATAAAATGTTATATTACCTAATTGTAACGTTTGTAACAGTTCCGCTCCCACTTAATATGCAAACACCGCGTTGTCTTCTGGTGGCGAAGTTTGAGATACTTTCCTGTATATCACATCCACTAGCGATTTCCATTACGTGAGATCTCAAAGCGTTAGCGCTATCACGAGTGATAATGATAGGTGGTTTTGGTTTGTTTTTTGAACCAGCTGGTCTTCCTCTTGGTCTTCTACTGACTTCTCCACCGCCTTCTCCTCCTGTAGTGTTTCCTTTGCTATCCATCGAACCGGATTGATCAGGATTTAAACTGAAGTTATCGTCCCGATCTCGTTTCTGATTTCTGTGTCCGCTTTGTGGTTCGTCTTCAGTTTGCTGCTGCTGTTGTATGTGATGGAACTGACCGTGGAGGTGGGGATTGTTATTCTGTAACTGAAGATCTCTTGTGTGAAAAGGAGGTGGAAGAGGACGGCCATGAGCTGTTAATTGATCCATCCGGATAACCTTCTATTTTCTTCTTCGAGCTAAGTTGTTGCAAATTAAAATTAAAATATGAAATTGATGGGTTGAATTTGTTCTAACCTTCACCAAAAAAGAGTTGGAAAGGGAAAGTCATCAAGTGACAACCCAAAAAGGGTTAATTCAGGAGAAAGAGGTGAATCAACCATACTACAATCCTTTGTTTGTTGATCTTCTTTTCCTTCTCTTTTGGTGAGGGTTTGGGGAAAATGAAGAAAGAGAGAAGAGAGAAATAGGTGTAGCTAGAGAGAAAAATGAGTTGGAGGAATTTGATACTTTTGTGTGTTTTTGGGTTATAGGTGTAGTAGTAGTAATTGGGTTAAGATTAGGTAGGGGGGTAAATGGAGGGTGTGTAGTTGGATGGATGATGAGTTCGGTTTTTGGTGAGACAGACAGCGTGCGTATGGGCGGTGGGAACATGGGCCCCGCCTCTCTCCTGCTTTCTCTCTCCTTTGTCTCTTTCATTTTTGGATGGCTGGGGAGAGCTTTCATCAAATCTCTATTAACAACATGTAAAATGGCTTTTTCCATACCTCTCTTCCTTTTGCATGTCGATTGTCGACATAATTTTTCTTTTTCTTGTACTACTTTTTTAATAGTCAAATTAATTTTATACGTAAAGTATTATATGTTTGAATAAATAAAAAATATTAAAAGAATTTATCAAGTTAAAAATTAGAAGTGATCAATTTATAACTTTGAACTGAGTTTGACTAATAAAAACACTTTAAATATTCATGATAAATGTAGATAAGATTATAAAAACAACATCATATATATGAATTGTGATTAGTTCAAATATGATTGTTCAGAGTTCCAGTATTGATAATTGGTGGTAAGGAGTTGTTGAGAAGCGTTAAGAAAAAATAGGACCCGGAATTCACGTAGAGAGTAAGTGCCATAACGAGTTTAGGGAGAAGGAAGAGAAGGAGAATCATATCACGTATTCTTCTCTGTTTCATTTTACTTGACCTCTATATCAAAATAGATATTTTATTTTATTAGTTCATTTTAATAAATTAAGAGATTTTTTTAATACTACTAGTATTAAATAGCTACATATATAAAGTAAATAGTAATTATTAAATTTAAAATTTTAAAACATCATTGCACCTCTAATATTAAAGCTTTCTTAAGTAATATATCAAACCAACGGAGGCCAAATAATATAAAACTAATTTTACTGAGTGTTCTTGGTGATAAAGAGAGCAAGGACAAACAGAAGAGAGTGTGCGTGTGTATGTATTTGGCTGCTCCCCCAGCAGACACGGTCTGATCATCTTGGGTGGCTTTATTGTTTTTGGGAATGAGTATTGCCTCTTTTTCCCCTCATCAATTCCCACCCTTTTTACTTTATTTTATTTTATGACTATATATGTAAATATCCGGATATTTATGTCAAATCATTTTTACTCTACCATCTCTTTTGTTTTACATAATAATGTCTTTGATTCTACATCAATATTTTAAAAAATAAATGGATTTTTCTTTTTATTGAAGTATGCATAAATTGACCTAAATGCTATAATTATAAAATATGATTAGGTAGAAAGTAAAATATAGCGACGCAACTAGTATCTTAATTTCTATTCTACTTGCTAGTTGAAATGCTTCTTTGCGAAAAGAATAAATAAAATAAAAAACTTAAAATACTTCAAAAGAATATTTAAACATGAGGAATTTTAAAATCTCCAAATTAAGTCAAGATTAGTCAATTCTCATATGACTAGGAGTAAACTAATAGATAAATGAACAAAAGAGTGAGTAATTAAATGCATCCATCGAAATTTATAATGTCGGAAAATGCACTATATATGCTTTAGTCATTTACCGCCAAATTGTTCAGCATGACAACAAAAATAATTTCATAATATTAGTAGATGAAAAGATTGAAAAATTGATGAAAATATACTCTTAATTATTGAAGTGTCAAATGTACTGACTTGACTCAAACAAATAATATTACACCATGCTAAGAGTATATTAAGGTTACTTTAACAACAAACAATCACATAAAAGAATTCACAAGAATGATATGGTATTAAGATAATCACGATTAATTGCTCACACACATTATCATATTCCATTGTATATATGGTTATTAACTCCCTTCAAAATGAGAACTTTTATCCATTACTAATAAAATTTGATCTTTTATATGTATATTTTTCTAACTTACTACTGATACGAGCGTACGGTCATTTCAAAATTTTAAAAGGGTGGCACCTAAATTTATCGATGAGTAATCATAACAAATATAAAGTAAAGTATTTGAATTGCATATTATAAGAAGATATGTACCAACTAAGATGTATATATAGTCACAAGTGGAATGATGAGAGTATAAATTTCGGCCTTCTAGTGACAGGGAGTGGGGATATTTTCAATGCAAAAAAAGAAGAATTTGAGGTGAGAAATAAATTCAATTGGTCAAAGTGGGAAAGAGTAGATGGATGCTATTGGAAATAGGAAATTAAACCAACAAGAGTGGGTTGTACTGACATATCAAAGTTTTTTGCCACCACGAACGCCCACCCTCCTGCTACCTACTCGTGCTCCTCTTTCTTCTGCTCCTCTGTTCTGCCACTTATGCCTAATGCAAATTTTGTTCCAACCAACATCGACAAATCAACATTTATGCGATTATTGTTTATCGTCATTTTGCGATAACAGTTAATATTGTAAAAATAGGGTTAAAGACAAGTAAATTATGATCGATTTAATATGAATAATCAAGGCTTGATAATGGTGGATCAAAGGGAGGAGAT
Organism: Solanum appendiculatum; assembly: GCA_018342035.1. Classification (NCBI taxonomy): domain Eukaryota; kingdom Viridiplantae; phylum Streptophyta; class Magnoliopsida; order Solanales; family Solanaceae; genus Solanum; species Solanum appendiculatum. The sequence goes on from JAGDQO010000515.1 coordinate 289,569, forward strand.
CCAGTGAATGAGGTGTCATTGGTCACACAAGCATAGATTAATCCTTGCATCACCAGTCTAAGATACACTAATAATGTTAGATCTAAGATGTTGTCGGGTCATGACCGGAGACTCCACAACGGGCCTGATTCTATTAAGTGGATGTTTTTGAGTATTAAATTCCAACTAATCCATCTGTCAAATTCAAATTTCACCTCATAGTATATACTATAAATGAAATTTAACTTGTGGTAGGCCAATTGCTATTTTTGTTAGATGATTAATTGAAATTTATGAAATTACTTGTTAAGTGACTTTATAATATAAATACTTTTAAATCATATTATTGACCCAATATTGTTCGACTTATACATAACTCATGAGTATTATGGGAGTACTTTTGAACAATTTTACTGATTGATCAGTCCAAAAAAGTGAAAATGGTCGCACCTGTTATCAAAAGTTATATCTTTCTCTATTAACCGGTCATCATTATTTTTATAGAGTTAGTTTTTATTTATTGTTAAATACTATAATATTAAAATGTATAAAATATTAGTAGACTTTTGTTTTTCCTTCAAAAAGCATAAACGGCCTATCAAATTTTTTTAAAACCAAAAGGGGCAAGTCGCTCCCTCAAGAGCGAGATCCTGGCAGAGAATTAACCCCGTTAACTCGGTTAAAGGAAAAATTCTTAAGAAAATCGCTACCCCAACAACAATTTCTTCAAAAAAAAAAATTATTAATTCAAATCGCTGCTGGAGCAGCGATTTTCGAGATTAATTTTTTTAAAAAAAAAAAACAAAAAACGCTGCTAAGGCAGCGATTTCTCTTCAATTTTATTTTATTTTTAAAAAAATGCTACTGGATGTACACTAATCGTATAAATTTCTGTCCGTATCTTTTTGAAAATTTTCCACAGCGTTCAGTGAAAACACTCAGAAAGTGCATGTACACTTATCTTTTGGCAAATCTAAGAAGGGTGTATAGATGGCATCATGTTCCATTTATGTCGATCAGATTAAACAAATATCACTATTGTCAACTATAATGAGCAGCATCGATTATTTTTGAAAAATAAAAAAATTTAGAAGTGGCCGCCCCAGCAGCGTTTTAAAAAAAATATGGAGAGAAATCGCTGCCTTAGCAGCGTTTTTTGTTTTTTTTTTTAAAAAAAATTAATCTCGAAAATCGCTGCTCCAGCAGCGATGGAGCAGCAATTTTAATTAATTTTTTTTTTAAGAAATCTCCGCCCCGGCAGCAATTTTCTTAAGATTTTTTTCACGGAGTTACCTATTAATTCTGTGTTAGGATCTCGCTCCCAAAGGAGTCATTTGCCCCTTTTGGTTTTAAAAAAATTAATAGGCCATTTATGCTTTTTGAAAGAAACAAATGGCCCTTTTGGCTCCGGACTCTTTTAACTAATGCGGAGTTGTTGAATCATGATAGTAAAAATTACTATCATACTGAATTTAAATCTTCTTTAGAAAAATGAGATATTCACATCTTAGCTTAAATATTTATTTATATTTTAATTTATTTTATTCTTAATTATAATTTATGGTATTTTCACTGATATAATATAGTACTACTCCTTATTGTCTTCATTCTGACTGCCTATTGGTTCTTCAGTGATTATTACCCCTCCCTCCTCAAACAAACTCGTGCAATTCCACTTTCTTTCCACCATTTTTTCTCTACTTTTTAAGCTCAGCACGCATTGCATCACTTTTACAACTTATCAATATTTAATTAATCATAAAGAGTAAGTATTGGACTAAATTACCTTTAGTCTTTTTTTTAATTAAGCAATTTATGACTGTATGTCTTTTTCCATAAAAAAAAAAAACAACTAAAGCATTCTTTGTTTCTTAAAATATTAAATATTTTAAAATAAACTTTTTGGATTAAATTTCAAACTAAGACTTGAATAGGGCGGAGCCACCTTAGGCGAAGGGTATTCCGGTGAACACCCTTTGCCAAAAAATTATATAGTGTATAAAGGTTAAATGTCAGTTATTATAAGTGTATATTTGATTTTACACATCCTTAACATAGGTGAGAATAAAATTTGCACACCCATCTCGAAATTCCTAGCTCCGCCACTGAACTTGAACACGGGTAAATCCAGCAATAATTACTAGTTTACTACTACTACTACTATTTAGTCATTGATTGTGGACTGTGGAGTACAATAGCATCAATTGTTTCTTTATGACAATCAATATGAATTTAGTATACTTAAAATATTGAGATAAGACTTGAACATGGAAAATTTTCATATTCAAGACCCGACCTCGACCAGATAAGACATGTGTTATATATTGATTGTGTATCTCATTTTGCTTATTAATGTTCCTATCAAGGAAAATCTCATCTCATTCAAAAGGTTAGTTTCTCATATTCAAAGTTTAAAGAAGTTAGTTTAATTTACTATAATGTTATTAATAAAATGATGTCAAATTCTGATACATGAAGATGCATGGTCCTTGCTGCTGCTATTATAATAACGATTATGGTAATAAAAATGACAATAATACTGTTGTTTATGAAGTACTATTATTAATTTGCAAAGAATATAATGGTTGGCGATTGGATGATGAAGAATCTAAATAATAGTGTGGGGTCTTTCCCCAGGGTTAACCGCCCCGCCTTCTTCTCTAATTTCTCACGTCTCATTTATTTTTATTGAAATTAAGATGTTTAAATTTGAATGTATAATTGAATATTAAAATATATATTAAAAATTAGATATATGAACCTAAATACATATTTAAATAAAGATGATGTATTAAGATCTGAACACAAAACAATAATTTGTTTTTTCATCATATCTATAAGACTTGTCTTTATATATTTAAAAATAAATAAATATAAAATTCAAATAAAAATACAAAATTAATCTAATACTACATATGTTAATAAAAAATTTTAAAACTTATGTGACAATTGATGATGATGATAGTGTTGATAAAAATGGTAGTTATGAATGATGATTGGAGATTGTGTTACCCGTTGGTGGTGGTTTTAACTTGTAAGTACTAGTTAGTGGTGCTGATTAACAATGATTGTTGATCGTGGTAGTTGATAATGACAGTTGATAATTATGATGGATGATAGTGATAACTAATGTAGTGGTGAATAATGTCGATGGTTGGTGATATATAGTAATGGCTAACTATGTTGAGTGTCGATAGTGATTAATGTATGTTTGTAATGATGGTTACTGGTTACGATGATTATAAATGCTGATTGTAATGGTGGTTGGTGGTGGTGATTATGAATAGTGGCTAATGTTGGTGGTGATTGATTGTGATGGTTAAAGATTGTGGTGATGATAGTTGGTAATGATGGACAACAACGACAATTGATGGTGAAAATAATTATAAAGTAATTACAACTAAAAAGGAGAAAAATCAACCACGAATCAATTTTTGGGGAATACCTACAAAACTCAACTGAAAATCCTTCTTCGATTTAGGGTTGGTAAGTATCAAAAATCGACCAATATTGATCGATTTTAATTTATTTTTTTGTGGAGAATACTAATTGAATTCAATCAATTTTTAAAATTACACAATTATAAAATACATCATTAATGAATTGATTCCCGTCTTCACACTAGATCATTGGTACTTGTTGATTTAAGATTTTCACTTTTTTTAATGTATACTCTCCAAGCTCTCTTTTTTTTTAAAAAAAAAAGAATAATATTATGAATATTTTAAATAAAATTTACCATAGTCAATCAATTTTACAAAATTTTTCACTTTTTCAATTTTAGCGTTGAAACCCCCCCCCCCCCAATGGCTGGTTGGTATTATTAAAAAAGTTAAAGGGAAAAAAACGACCAATATCAATCATTTTTTCGGCTGGTTTTGGTGGTCGATTTCTCCCTCTCTTTTTAGTAGTGAATGGGGGAAAATAGTTATATCGTAGGAATTTTTCAATACACGTCTTAAGAATGTTAAAATTTTATTACATATAAATTTTAATTATTTAGATCTATTCAACTATAAAGGGTTATAAAAATTTATAAACGCACTTCATAATTAAGGTTGAACAGATCTAAAAAATAGATTTGATCACTAACCTCTATATAATTAGGATTAAGACTTACGTGAGAAGGTTTGAAAAAAATAAAATAAAATATATATATATATATATATAAAGAGTAAAATTTAAATATTTGAAATTACACGCACGAAAAATAAAAATAAAAATGCAAATCAAATAATTGAGCAAAAGCATCATTTTCAAGGGCAGTCAACGATTCTCCCACCACCTTTCCAGGAACTGAAATTAATGCCATCCTCTTAATATTTTCTTTAAATTATCCATCACTTTTTTTTCCCCTTGTTTAGTACTACTACATATCTGGCCAATGGTTTCCCAAATGATTGGCATTTCTGCTATTCTTTTTCTTTATAAAAATAATTAAGTTTTTACCTTTGCATAAGTAGTCCAATTGGTAATGCTAGAAATTTCCTCATTCCAATCACAGTCTTAATTCTAAAAATATGCATGCCATCATTTCATAAAACATTACTCTTTTTTGTTATATATAATCTAGCTTTCTTGAATAGAAACCTAGGCATTTTAATATGTTCTTGGTATGCAAAAATAAAAAACAATTGTATTAAGAATGTATAAAATTAAATATACATTCATAGTCTGAACCACCATTGTCTAAGGTGGTTCCGCTCATGGTTCTTAGGCTGTGAGTTGTGAGTCATATACTTTCATTGGAGATACTTCACATATAAAGAGCCACTTCTGCCATTCGTAAATATACTAAGGACATCCAATTCCATGTTACTGGTGGAGGTTAGTAAAATTAAATTAAATATATATTTCAAAACTCACTCTCTTAATACAGAATAAATGACGTCATTTAGATCTTTAATTCACCACTACATATTATTCCAATTAGAAATTAAACAGGAAGATGGCTTGAATATAGCTATTAATTAAACTAAGTACTAAACATCATTCTTCCGAGTAATAAGTCTTGACTCTTGACTAAACGCAAAGATCGATGTCTACATCAAGATGGCACAATTTTAACAGTCCCAAACAACCAAAAACGATAATGGGGAAATGTTGCAGAAGATCGTAATTTAATTAGCACACAATTATATAATCAAAGCAAATAAAAAAGAAGAAAATAATATAAAAACTCAACAAGGTCGGGCCAAGCCTACTACTGATAGAAGTAGAGAGATTTTTATTTTGTTTGTAAAAATATTATCCTGCAATAGAACAAAAAAAAAAAGGAACCCACACCACCATCACCCCCGTCCCCACCCCCCAAAAAAAAGAGATTTTACTTTTTGCAATATAAAAACAAACAGAAAGAAACTAAAGTGATAAATATTCTTTAGATGTAGTTCGTGTGATTTTAAAAATAGTTACTTTTAATTATTTGTCAATTTAGAAATTTAAGAAAAAAATTATTTTTTTAATTTTATCTTTAGTAGTGATAATTGTTCGTAAATACTACAATTATCTTTATGTTGGGTAATGTCAATATCCTACCTATGGCAAGGTCAAGAGGGGCTAGGATCAGAGACGGAGCCAGAATTAAGAGTTTGGGAGTTCTAAATTTTAGGACAGAACAGAAAAATATGGCAAAATATGCTCCTTTTTTTACTTATTTTTGTTAATCTAGTGTGAAAGGCATTTCCATCATTCTTTTCTTATCACTAAGCAATCAATCAATTTTATTAGGGGGTTCACAAGTTAATATACATGTATATTTATTTAATTCTCTAATACAAATACAAGGTCTACGGAAAAATTAGTGGGTTCGTGGCCTCTGGTTAGGATGGCCCGGGTCGAAGTCATGATCAAATATAACGTTTGTTTGATGGACTTAGTGAAGAAATAAAATTAAACCTTTGCTATCAGCTATAACTTTCGACATAATTATGGTAAACGCTTGATCTTAACATTTAGTAGTAATTATTTTTGTAGACTACGTAGAAAAAATTACTCAAAAATAGTTACTACAGTAATATTTCTTCATGACAAAATGGGAGGTCAAGAACACAATCAGTCTCCAAAGATGTACCAACCATATTGTCTTTGTGTTGGAATCTTGAAAAAAGTGGGGTCTTCAAGGCAGACATGGTCTTCTTCTTCTTCCCACTAGATAACTTGGGAAAAAACATAGGAAATTGTTGCAAAGATTGGACAGCCACGATGATGATGACGATAATGAAGATATTTAGTAATAATATTGTCCTTATCTTAATTAATTAATCGACTACTCATTAATTGTCTTAAGTATTAAACAAATGAAAACCCATAACCTTCCAATTAGACAAGCTAATGTTGCGGCAGAAACATGATCATGGACCACTATATCTTTTACCCTTCATGTGAAGAGCACCTAATTAGGGTTCTCTGGCTTACAGAATCTTTTGACTCAAAACTCACTTTTCCATTAGTGGATTCTTATCCCATGTTTATCCCACTTAATCTACATCTACTTATTATTATTATTATTATTATTTGTATTTTAACATCTTCCGGAAAATATTCTTATGGTTCGATCCTTCTCCGAGTTTCACACATAGTGAGAGTTTTAGTGCTCCAAACTGCTCTTTACTTCTTTAAGAAAATAGTCAATAGCAATTATATATCAAGTTTCTCTTCAAGTGGAGAATCCATCCGAAATAGTTTTTCTATCCTACAAAGGTAGGGATAAGGTCTACATGCATCCTATCCTTTCCAAACTCCATTTATAAAATTATACTATAGTATATATGTGTGTGTTTTAGAAAAATAATAATAAGTTACCTATCCTTCCCAAACTCTATATATATATATATGTTTTAGAAAAAAAATAATAAGTTATTTATTTTGATGAAATTAGTAGGAAATTGGCTTGTTGAAAATGTCATCCACGAACTATATATATATATATATACACGGTATGTTTTTAGGAAAAAAAACAGTAAGTTATTTATTTTGGTGAAATTAGTAGGAAACTGGCTTGTTGAAAATGTCATCGACGAACTTCTCATAGTAATCCCATATTTTCTATGGCGTCTTGATAAGAATATTCGTTAAAAACAACTTATATTTGAGATTAAAAAGAGTATTTGCTTACATTAAATCCGCAATATTGGCAAAAATATATAGATACGATAATACTTCGTGCGGATTTAAATTTCTCTTCATTTAATTAGAAGCAACACAAGCTTTAAAATATTGTACTGCATCTTTTAACAGTAATACCTTGAACAATCGAATTGATTATATTAGAATTGCATTGCCCTAAATCCTAATCAACTCTTTCACTTTTTCATTTAAACAAATTAAAAGGAGGGAAATGAAATGTAAGCTCATTTGTCGTATACTAATTTGTCATTGAGGTTTCAAGTTGAGATTAATTAAAAAGCAAGTAGCTAGGGACTTTTAATTAATTGGAATAATTAAAGTCCTAAACAGCCGACCAAGTTTAGGCTTATCCACGTGTAGGATGAGAGTTATCGGTTTGGATTCGATCCACTCTCCCACCTGCTACCCTTTCTTAATTACTTATCAACTTCTTTAATTAATTAATTAATGTCCATTATTTTGATTTTAGCATTATGTCAACCCTCTCTTTTCACATCAATTTGATTGACATTATTCATCATATACTCATATCTTAGCTTGTTTTCAGGTAGGAACAAAATTCTTGCCATTTAGCCAAGTGTTGTTTCTGGATCAGCTTGTTGATGTTAACAAGTCTTAATACTCCCTCTGTTTCAAAATAAGTCTCATCTTAATAAAAATTATTACAATCTTGAAAATTGACCATTATTACTAAATGATGGAGTATAAGGGTATAATTGAGAAAACATACTAACTTTTATATGAAATTTTTAAAAAGACACTTATTTTAAACAAATAATTTTTGCTATGACACTTATTTTGAGAAAAAAGGAGTATATCTTAAGCTTTAAGTCCCTCTCACTTGACCGGATAGTAAATTGACCCCAAAAAAAATCCTTTACCTCTTATCAACTATCCAGGTGTAATAAAATGATTAGAATTTCTTTTAGTCTTAGTCAGAAATCTTTAATTTGAAATCTGTGAATCTAAAATCTTTTGGTATGAAGCATTTTACTCCTCTTAATAAGCATATTTCATTTGAATTCGAATTAATTAAATTGACGAACTTCTGATACTGAATAGTTAAATGAAAATTGCTTTCACCTATTATTAAAAAAAATAGTGATGTTTTGTTGAGTCAATCGTCATGAGAAGTAAGTATCAAATTACAAACATGGAAAGCTAACTAATCATCATACCAATCAGTGAGCTTTTAAGAGGAGATGACTATTTTTCTTTATAGCCCACTAATTAGGTATTAGCATCCCATTTGAGACTTTTAATTCAATAGAACAATGATCAAGTATGAAATCTAACTGCTTAAAGATAATTCATTCAAGCCTTTTTCAATTTTCCACACTTTAAATTAAACGCCATGTTTTGTTTTTAAAAATATATATATATATAAGTCAAATAATAGAAAGTTAATTGCTTGGGGGCAAGACAAAATGTTTTTTTTAACTTCATATTTCTGAAAAATGCAACTTTTAATAGTATTCAAGGTAGTAGAATTTCTGAAATACAAAAAGCTTATAGCATCTTATTAATTATACTTTTTCCCCTTTTTAATCTGAATAAATCAGTTCAGAATCTAATTCCAAAAATCAATTAGATCACGTACACCTTTTTAGGTAATCAGTATCCTCGTTGAAATTTGTCCCATCATATCACAATATTGAAAGGACTTGTATACTGGCTCTAATATCATTTGTGTCGGTCTAAATTCAACTGTCAAGATATTCTCTAGTAGTCAAACCTTTTGAGCCTCACGGATTTGTCAAGGCGCCTCAATTGTTAAATCTTGCACTCGCTTTACATGAATGATATCCCTAACAAACTCCTTGCGAGTTCAACCGCCAGCGATCTGTTGGCTACGTTATTACCCATCGAGTTCATGCTAATGCTAGCTCTAATTAATTATAGAGAGAGAAGTTTTTATCCATCATTTTTATCTCCTTTTGCTTCTCTTCTGATATTTTCTAACTTAATAGTATTATCAGGAAAAAATTCGATGAGATTTTCTAAGATATTTTATTACTTAACATATATATATTCTAGCTAGGTTCATTAACCGACACGCAGAAGTTCATCTGGGTTATAAAGTTAATTAAATAATGCAGAAAAAGAATGAACTATACTCTAGTCGATTACTTGATTAATTAAACGGAGCTAAATCCTTTATTTATTGTAGTGCCCCGAAATTAGTATTTTTAGTTAAATACAGTTCCATATATGTTCCTGCCCGCTTGGAATAGCTAATTAACTAATTGCACAGAGGAGCCTCCAGCAGCAAAGTGAAAAATAAAAGTTTATTATATATATATATATATATTTATAGGAACTTTAAACACAATAATTAAAAGGGTAGGAACTCCTTTTACATAGTACTACTTATAATTATCATAACTAGTAATACTAATCTATTTTATATTTCAAAACAATAATAACATATGTAGATGTTTGTTTTAAAGTGTAGTTATGATCTGTCTGTAATGATAACTTCATTGAAGTGTTATTGAAAAGCTTTCTGAAAAGTAATGAACTTAAATAAATAATTAGAGAGACTTCTTATAATTTAATAAAGGATATATAAATCGAGTTTACAGGTATGATCAGCATTAGGACTTAGAGAGCAAGAAATCAGAAAGTATGTATCAGTTTAACTAGAACAATATGATTTCCCATGAACATGACTAGTATATAATAAATGATTATTATATAGTATTCACCGTCCATTTTTATTTTTTCAGTATTGATTTGACACATACCTTAAAGAGTAATAAATAAGAAATAATTTTACCATATCACTCTTTAAATATAATAAATGACAATAGTAAACAATAAGGGGTCGTTTGGTACAAATATCAATAACGCATGGATTAGTAATGCATGGATTACTTTTTATCAAGTGTTTGGTTCATTCCTTCCCACCTAGTATTGTGTTTGGTTTCCTTATTTCCAATTATATCCTTGAATTATTATGAAATTTTCTATTTCATATAATTGCCTAGGACTACGTAGAACAACCAATACTTCTAGTCACTACTAACCATACACTACGTGAGACGGAAAAATTGGTGTTTCAAATTTAAAGCAAAGACATTATTTTCTTCAATCTATGTGTAACACATATGACACTCTATTGCCTAATAAAAAATTATATGTTAATTTGACAAATCACATATGTCAGCACCTAGTAAATTAGGGAAAAAAAGATGTTATTTTTTAATTGGAAGCAAAATTTGATTGCTGAAATATTATTTCTGCAATTGTAAAAGTGAAGTCTGAAATTAGATAATATTTAGGCCTATTTAATTGAGAAATAGGACGTTTCTTTACCAATTCTCAAGACTATATAAAGAAATTGAGGGGTAGTTTAGACATTTTATTGTCTTATCCAAGTATTAATAAGCATGGTATTAGTAATCCCTAGCTATCCTAGGTATTAGATAAGACCACATATGGTGTATTAAGTTATCCATGTATTAGGTGTGTTTGAATTGAACTATGCAACCAAACATTGTATTGGATGGACTAAATTTTAATACAAGGACTATCTCAATTAATACATCCTACCAAACGGCTCCTAAGAGTAATTAATTATTTCTTAATTTTTAAACTAAATAAGTAAAAATAGATATCTATTTTTTGTACAGCGAACAAGTAAAAGTGAATAGAGAGAGTATTTCAAATTTTTATTTGAATCATTGAAAAGGAATATTGGGATTGGTAGAAAATTTCATGTTGGTACAAGAGCAGCACATAAAATAGATGAAGAGAAAAAAAAAAGATTTAGGACATGTTGCAACATGCCTAGATAACGACCAACTATAGATCATATATTTAACTGATGAATTTAATTTTTTTATCCTGACTTTCATGCCACTGTACTTTTATTATATGTTCAGCATATTTTTTTATATATACAATAAGAATATTGTCTTGAGGATGTTGGAAAAGTGCTGATTAAGTTACACTAAATACTATGTATAGCTAGGAAGACAGCACTATATTTAATATGGATTGTTTCATTGAATATAAACTTATTATAGGGTCCTAAATGATCTGAGGAACAATATCCATATATATATATAAGAGATTGGAAAATCAACAGACCCCTCTTTAGATTATTTTTGTGTTTAATGGTAATTTAATATAACCATTTAGGCTGCTAAAATATTCTGATTAGGTTTAGACAACAAAATCTTTGTTGTATGAATGAAGATCCTAATTAACTCAGTGCTTTATTAATTTAGCTAGTATCTTGCACAGGATTTTAAAAAGGGAAAAGGGCCTGATATACCCCTCAACTTTGTCATTTGAAGTTGATATGCCCCTCGTTATGAAATTGGCTCATATATACCCTTACCATTATACAAACGGCTCACATATACCCCTACCGTTACAAAATGAGCTCACGTATACCCTTCATTTAACGGAAGTGAAAATATTAGTTTTAAATTTATATTTTTGACTTTTAATTTTTAAAAAATCATTTAGGGGTATATATGATCCTTCTAGCTGTTAGGATATACTATTAACCATGCGGTTTTGATATAGTATTATTTATTGAACAATTGTTTATTTATTTATTCAATTCAATAAAGTGTTACATTAAAAGATTAATTTGTCATATATGTGTCCTCAACTAATATAGTAGATGATTTGGTGTATAGAGTTTAAGCTTATACACAGAAGATTAAATCATCAGTTCTTATAAGTTAAAGATTATAGTTCACAATCGTAGATGGAAATTTGGGCAAACCATCAGAAAGATTGTAGCACGAGATTAAATGTAATTTATCTTGATTATGAGAATGGTATAGTTCTAACTTCTCGTGCTATTGCATTTTGTATGTATTGAACGGGACCGAGTAGAGATAGATGTTTTAGACTGAGTGATAAAAACATATTCTCTAAACTGTTAAATGTACTTATATTCTTAATCTTGATATAACGATTATGATCTGTATATATTAATTATCATTTTGATTTATTAAAAGGTGAGATTCTGAGATGGGTCAATATGCCTGGTAGATTGGATGATAATAATATATATCGGTGAAATAATTAGTTAGTTGATGGAATCCATGTCTCAATATAGAGATTGATGATACACCTTTTTATGAGAAACTTATAAGTTTTCATGTGTAAACCCGACCGGTAGATTTATGAATCTGGCACATGAAATAAGTTAAGTATTGCTCTAAAGGAAGTTGATCATTAAATTAAATTCGTCAGTAATTTAATTTATTGATTAGTATCTGTAATCTTAACATGGGGAATACATAAGTGTTTAATGGGGAATTTCGAAATATAAATAGAGGATTGCAATTACTAATTTTTAGTGGAATGATTTGTAATTTATTATGGTAAGAATAATTCAAATTAATTTTTGGAATTATTTCCATAATAGGAAGCCTCAGAAATTAATTATGTGGTCCCTCCAGTGCTTATATTTAACTAGAACTCAGAATCCTATTTTCTAGGGAAAAGGAAAAAAGGAGCGTGTTTTTTTTTTTGGAGAAGAAACGGGTGTTTCTTCTTTCTTGAAAGAAAAGGATTTGTTTTTTATTCTCCTTTTTGAACTGGGAAGAAATCTCTATAAATAGGGATTCTTCTAACCTAGAAAGACAATTCAGTATTCTATTCGATACTTGCCCACCCAAGTATTGAGAGAGTTCAGTTGTTAATTTGGGATCACTGTAGAAGACCGTAGAGCTGGAGTCGGATTTGCTTCAAGATATCTGCACACGCTTCAAGAGGTAATTCTTGAATTAATTTTCAGCATACTTTGTATGTGACACATATTTGTGATTGTTGTCTATATTCATGTAAGTTGTATGATTCTGGAATGCTTCCGCTGCGTATGCTATTTTCTAACACTAGCAAGGTTCAAGGTATATTTAAATCTTTTTCATACATAAATTGTTTTTTGACTTCTTTGATTATCATTATTTGAGTTTCTTATTCTTATTTTATTTTTTCCTTTCATTCCTTAGTGTAAAGAAAAAATTTAAAACTATTTTTTTGTGGCTATATTATAATTTAAAATTATTTTTCGGCTGTATTGTAATTTGGTTTTTGTAAAAAAAAAAATTGGGTCATCTATAATAAAATTTACAAGAATATTAGTGAAACATGAATAAATTTTACCATTAAAATAATAAATCTAATTTAGTCATTGAAACAAAAAAAAAGTCAAAAAAAATATATGTTTGAGGATGATTAAATATACCCGTATGGGATTATATTTTTTAAAAAAAATAATTAAAAAATAAATTAAAATTAATTTTTCACTTCCGTTAGAGGAAATTGGTATATGTGAGTCATTTGTATAACAGTAGGGGTATATATGAGCTACTTTCCTAACGAGAGGTATATCAGCCCTAAATGACAAAGTTGGGGCCGGGGGTATATCAGACCCTTTTCCCTTTTAAAAATATGAACTTTTTGTGGTGCCATTATATTGTCCAATTTTAAAAAAGGGAATCATAAACAACATATTTCTGAATGTTTAGTACTCTTTGCAGACACTTGCAATTTTGAGATAAATTAAAATACTGTAAACTAGGTTCAGCTAGACTAAAAAAAAAAAAGAGAGATTTTACAACTTTAATGTTTAATTTTATTTTTTTGAGTTTCATATTATTGGTTTAGTTTGTTTTTTAAATTCATAATTATTATTTTTTTTAAAAGAAAAGATTTTTCCAATTAAGAAGTATCATAAAAATCCTGGTAAGGTCAATTGACTAGTCATAAAAATTTTATTTTGTTTTGTTTTAATAAAAAAATGGATTCCACGTTCGAAACTTTATGCTACACACTCATTGACATTTCTTTTTTATCAATACAATTTTGGGAAAATTACGCGAAATAGTAAACATCTAGAGTATATTATGTAATATGGCTATAGTTTCGATTATTTTTAATCTGTGGCAATAGTTTCGCGAAATTTTGCTATTCGATTTTCTAATTGTATAAATCCAGAATTTGTATAATTCGTTCTCTGATTGTATAAATTCAGAATTTGTATATGCTTACCCTAGCTATTTGTATACGATTTATGAAAATTTATTAATAAATTACCTTGTTTGTATATTGGCAAGCGAAATATACAAACAGAGTTCTGAAAAATTCCTAAATGTATAAATACAAAATTTGTATATACTTACCCTGTTTGTATATTTGCAAGAGAAATATACAAACGGGCAAGCAAAATATACAAACCGCAATATCCATTTGTATATACTTACCATGTATGTATATTTGCAAGCAAAATATACAAACCGCAGCCTCCATAGCAAACGGAACTATAGCTATGAAATGTAATTACCGAAACTATAGCTATAGAGCCTTATTATGTCTACTATCATTGCTATTTTTGAAATTTTCTTGAAAATTTTAGGTTACTCTCAAAAAAACATATAGATTTTCTAGTATTATGGATAAAGGAATTCTACCTTATTTACTGACCAAAACAAATTCCTACATGTTGGATCATTTAGGCCGTTATAATACAATGGGCTCTGTTGGGCCGTAACAATACAATGGACTCTGGCAGTTTATGAGAAAGGCCCATTTTCCCTAGCAACATTCTACAGCAAAGCTTAGCTAACCATGCACAATTACACAATTTTCATGGATTTTTTTTCCTTTAATGTGTTTGCTAGGATTACGATGAGTATGTTGTTGTTGTTGTCATCTTTGCTAGATTGGTGGTGATCAAAAGGCCACAATTTGAATCTTTGTATGTCCAAGCTAGGATGATACTCGTAAATTGTAATATGGCAAATAATTGCATTTATAGCCGAATTTCAATATGAATATAGCCAAATCGAACCTCAAATGGGAAAAAATAATCTGCATTTACAGAAGATATGGATATTGAGGATATATGTGTAAATTAAACTTATCATTTATGTTTTTCCTTTCATACTTTCTCTTACTATCAGATTCCTCAAAAATGATATCGAACCAATTTTCTTCATCACCAGATAACAAATATTTTTGCAGTAAAGAGAGAAAAGGGAAGCAATACTTTTTTCAGACTTAGTGCAGTGAAGGGAATGTTACCATTTCTATAAATTCTCTAATTCTTCTTTACAAAAATAAATATAAAGACATTTGAGCTTGATTTTGAATGTGAATTTAATTATTCGTCACAAACACTTTGATGACCATCATAAACAACAATTATTGCACAAACGAATAATTTAATCTTAAACGTCTTAATACTTAATTTGCCTTCATTGAAGTTGATCTTGAACGTCCTTTCGTTTTTCCTCTTTTTAATTTTCTTCTTGTTTTTTCAACTATTGAGAGCTATATATATATATATATTTTTTATTTTATTTTCCTCCCATGCCACATACTTTATTCAACTAATTATATTAGTTATATAAATATCACATAAGCTAAATCAAGGTTAAAATCGTTTAATATAATGAATTTTGAATAGTCTTCAAATGTCTTTGATGAACATCCGTGGATAAAGAGATACTGAGGAAATTGATTTTGTAAATCACTTACAATTTTTTTAAAATTATTTCTTATTTTTACTCATAAAATATCTTTTTAAACAAATCTACAAGCAATATTCATCCATTTTCTCATCATATTAATTTCTCGTAGATGATATATATGTGTATATTGGTCTCCACTTGCGACGATAGCGGTAACTATTATTGATATTTTGTTGCTGTTACATCTTTTGTAAGCATATCTAACACTTTTTAGGTGTACTTGTTAACTTTTTTTTTGTCATCATAACATCTTCACTCTGATGAGTTTAGGGGGAGGGGGTACTCAATTCACTTAGAACTATACCCAGGTTAACTTTTTTTTTGTCATCATAACATCTTCACTCTGATAAGTTTGCGGGGGGGTACTCAATTCACTTAGACCTATACCCAGGTTAAATTGACTTAATAGTTAGTTAAATCTACTTTTAAATCACTTTTAGCTTTTGAGAGTATTTGACAAATTTAAAAATGACTTTAAAATAAATTAAAAGTAAAACTCTCTCTGCTTTTTATTTTTTTACTTAATAGTCATTTAAGTTTGATTTTAAAAAATTACTTTTTAAAAGCTATTTTTTAAAGTCAATCCAAACTGACTCTTAAAATGCTTATTAAAAAAAGAAAAACAACGATTAATATAACTATTTTATCATACTATTTCTATTAATTGATATTTAATACATTAAGCTTTAGAAAATAATTAAATAATTAATACTAAGAGTAAAACATGAAAAAAAAATTATCTTCTTAATATGTGAAAAAATGATAAATAAAAGTAGAAATCTACTTTTAAAATAATAGACAAGTAAAAATAAATAAAAGAATAATCACAAGAAAATGCTCAACTTCACTAGTGGACATGCAAATGAAGAAACACACACTTGTGCAAATATGAGGGACATAATTAGTCAAGATAGTGTAAACTATTATTAAAAAAAAAAGCATCAAAGATGGAACTTAAAAGAGGAGAATTATGCTAAATATGGAAATTACCTTCTTGCTTTCATAACATTGACATCCTACCTTAAAACTTGTACAAATTCTTAACACTTCATAATCCAACAACCAAAGAACTTACAAAATCCACAAATTAAGAAATTTCAAAAGAACAACAACAACTACACCTCAATCAAGTTTTGGATCAACTACATGAATTCTCACGATCTATGTCGCTCCATTTAAGCCCGTCATAGACTCACACTCCAATAAACAAAAGAAAACAGAGTAAAAACCATAATGTTGAGCTAAAGATTGCATCCAGTAGCCATCATTTCTTTAAACTCTTCAAAATTAACAAATCCATCACCATCTTTATCAACTCCTTTAATCATTCTTCTACACTCTTTAACACTACAATTTCCACAACCAAGACTAATTAAAACTCTCCTCAATTCCTTAGCTGATATAAGCCCATTATTATCAACATCAAACACAAGAAAAACTTGTCTAATTATCTCATCAATATCCTTAACAGAATCACCAGAAACTTGATCTTTTTCCACTCCCATAACATTCAAGAACTCATCTAAATCCACAAATCCATCTCCATCACAATCCATTTCTTTAACCATAACCTCTGCTAATTCTTCAGCAGCTTTCAGTTCTTGATGATGTCCAAGACTTGACAAAATTTCAGTTAACTCTAAAGGGGAAATCTTTCCATCCCCATTTGTATCAATGAATTTAAAGACTAATTTCAGTTGATTAGATATCTTCATAGTTGCAAAACCTGATAAACAGCTGAAATCAGAAGCCATTCTTTTTGGGGGGGTTTTCCCTTTTTTAAATTGTCCAAGAAATTTTCCAACAGACTTGAACCATATTGTAAAAGAATCCATAGTAATCTTGAAAGTTGAAAATCAGCAGAAAGATGAAGAGTGAAAAGAGTGATTAATTTTGGTGAATAAGCAGAGAATTTGGGGAAATATTTGTCAATTTCTAATCATATACTAAAGCCCTGTGACTGCCGACCGGTTCTATATTAGGAACTACCCTTTATTTTCTAAGAAGGTACTCTTTTGTCCCAAAAAAAGATTTGGGTTAACTAGCACACAATTACGCACAAATTTATAGAAGAGAAAAAAAAACATAAGAATTTAATAAGATTTGACTTAAGTCTAATTTGTCGAATAGAAGTAGTGAGAATTTCACTATGAAAGAAAGAAAGTGGATAATGCTTATGAGTTCCCAACTATTAGGCTTGTATAGAAATCACAAGTAATTTCAAACCAATAAAAGAAAGGTTTTCCGAATTATAGGAGGTTTATATGTTTTAACTTCACCAAACTTATTAGGACGAGATTTTCCTAATTTTACGAGGGTAATTTGTTTTCCTTTACCAAACTGATTAGGACAATGAATTATCCAAACTAATATTCCTTTATCCCAATTTATATGGAACTATTTACATTTTATTCTTTCCAAAAAAAATATCACTTTTCTATAATTAAAAATAGTTCGATTTTAAAAATTCCAAACTTATTGGGTGTAGACATTGTCTTTGCTGTGCTAATTACCAAGACTAATTCCTAGTGGAATAAATAAATATCCTCTTAAAAGTTGCCGGCAATTTTTGTCATCATGCTTCCTTATATGCAGACGCAGTTTAAGGGCTTTAAATTCTAAAAAAAAAAGGTAATTCTAAATAAATTATTTATACATTTTAAATAAATTTATTAATGCAAATACAAAATTTAACCTAAACTCAATAGTTCTACCGAAGCCTAAACGGATCTTTAGCAACGCCCCTACTTTTATATATGCTAACTCTTTCCTTCTTTTTACTTTTCTTTGGCAAAATTTATTACTGAATTACCAAAACTAACAATTGAGTAACTCATTAGTGAATACTGTATAAAGTTTCAAATATCCAGAAGCTTTTGGGTTACAACTTGCCCTCTTATCAAACTTGAAGAAGTAAGAACACTCCTTTAACACATCAATGCTTCACCCTTAACCAGAGGTCTCGAATTAGAGCCATGGTTATGAGAAAATCTTGTTGAGAGCGCCACCCTCGAATAGGCCCTGCAATGTGCGATCCAAATTAATTCGAAGCCCGCGAGCTCCGGACACTAGGTGGGAAACCAAACAAAAAAACACTCTTAACACGTTCTAAAAACTTGGTTTGAGTCTTGAAAAGTGACAACTAATGATATTTTGGTCAAAAACTTTTGAGTCTCCATTTCACATTGATATGTAGAAGAAGAAAGGTTTTTTTTCCTTTAATTATTGGACCCAGTAGGGTAGATCTTTGAGTCATTACAGAATTATAAATGAAATACTGGTCAACTTATTCGAATAGTAAGGAACTAGGTAGATTGGAGCAATTATTTCCCCACATTTTACGAAAGTTGATTGAGACTTGAGGGTCAAGCACTCAGAAAATGTTCAAAAATGATATTGACCCATAAGAAAGCACTAAGTCAACAATATCTTTACAAGATAGGAAAATATTACTCTTTTTTCCAAATGAAAAAATATGAGTTTCATAGGGAAAATATCTCCACTCAAGATGTACACAGGTATAAAAACATACAAAAGATAAGATTTTCAGAATCAAGAAGATGAGGTACAGTACTCCATAACACTTTTTACTTTTTCCTTTTTTGAGAACCAGAAGCCAAAAATATATGTAAATGTGCATATATCTAAAAAGTGGTTGATGATTTGAGATTAGGCACAGTAAATATACACTATTGCAGAAGCAACAGCACACATCTCAAACAACGTGAAGCAGATAAATCTGCAGAAATGCTACATAAACAGGAGTAGATAATTTTAAGGAGAGCTGATAGTAGCAGCTGTGATAGCAAGTAAATAAAGGAATATCCAGCCACGCAAAGCACTTCACTGTAAAAGGATATACGAAACAACAAGGCAGCTAACCACTCAACAATAACTATATTTTTCAACAAAATGTCTAAACATAAAAAGAGAAACAGGTTCAGAAACTAGGTGGAAAATGGAGACCGTTAATCTGCCAGAGCCTAGCAGTGACAGAAACTTGCGTAAAGAGTGAATCGACTAGTTTCAAAGGTTCAAAAACCCTAGTTACTCTTATTCCTATAACAGGGAACTATTTTCAAGTTGGCCCGAACACCATTACCATCAGAAATAAACTTTTATTTTTAAAAAAAGTAGCCATCAATCTAGCATATGCATACCTGTGCATCAACACTAACATCTTTCTCTTCTAACCAATGGAATCGCCATGGATATCTTATACTGCTTCAGAGCTGTAAAATCAAACATTCATTGCCAAACCCCTGCAACTAATCAGATACACAAAGCTCACAAAGTAATTTGAGTCGATACACCACAAGCAACCCTTAGGCATGAAATTGCTCGTATATTATAGAGGAAAATGCTACACATACAACATCAGAACTCCTGCTAACATCTAATAACTCTACAAAGAGCTAAGCCCCTCAATATACTGCAGAAGGTTCTAAATGCCTGGGCATATAAACAATCACTAGTTTTTGAAGCACCGAAACTATCTTTCTGCAATATTAGATGATAGGAAAATTGGCAAAAATACAAGAAATATTACCATATAACGCAAAAAAAATAAGGAGTACCCTAAGCTCAACATGATCGAAGCAAAACAGGACCCACGGATGAGCTGAGCATATCACTCAGGGCTAACTGAATCTCATTTGAACCATGCTCACAACTTATCAAGCTTGAAAGTAATGGGAAGAAGCCTGACAAGTTTTTCTCAAATGATGCATCTCCTAAACTACATATTGCCTGGAGAGTTGCAATGATAAGAGGGGCACGTGCAGCCAACTCTCTCCTTCTACCAGAACCCAGGGGAATTAACCAACGAAGCTGTGCACCAAGAGATGACTCAGACATTTGTCCTGAACGTGCGATTTCAATATAGAAGTGTAAGACCTCGCTGCAAAGGTTGACGAGGTAAGTTTCCACATCAGAATCTTCAAAACCAGTTGGTTTATCTAGCACAAGATTTTGTAAAAATGAGAGACAAATTTGATAAGCCTCATTCTCAAGCCGTAATAACGGAGGGTCCTGCATTTGCGTCATGGAACTGAACTCTAGAAGTTTTGACCGCAGTGTCGTGTCACTGTTTATTTTATGAGCATGAGATGCCACACCATGCATGGCATCAAAGAGGACAATGATGTTTTTGCTAGACAGCTGAGGTCTGTACATGTTGTAGATCTCCATCACAGCCTGCAATGTGCAAGAGATCATTATGGTAGAAATTAAGCTTTCTAGATATACACGAAAAAGGGAATAATTAATCAAATATACCATACAAGGTTTTCAATAATATCAATGATCTTTCTGAAGACATGACCTTTAAGAAAGCAACAACATGGCCCCATAGTTCAGAGAATGACCAAATTAACAAAACAAAGATACCCAGGGTGCAAGTAGACAACTACAAATAGATGCAGAACCCACACCAAAAACACAAACACCTATTGTATCAAAGATCTTCCAACAGGATTCAGAGATACTCTCAGTTACTAAGCTCACGCTACAGGATCAGCAGTAGAAAGATTGTCTGAAATTTGACAAGGCATCAAGAGTCCATAATTTTCGTTCAATTGTAATTTGATTCTCATTTTCCCAGTTTTAGTCAGACATAAAATGAGATTATGATGAAATAAAATTGGTACTAACTCCAATTAAAAACTGTTGAGAAAAAATAAGGAGACTGTAAATTGACTACTCTTGAATTATAATGATAGGGTGTTTATCAAGTGGAGTACTTACCTGGTTATCTTTCCATATTAAAATATCTTACTCAACTGTCAACAAATTACTCCAATTCCAACATGGGATGCATGGTATATCCTTCTAGGCAATTAAATTAGCATTAATTTCCAACATAAATTTGTTATTGTATATCCATATATACATGTCTAACTGAAGAACTCGAATCACCAGCAGCACACCAAACATAAATGCGTCCAAAGATTCTAACTGTGCATATATATTAAAAACCAAATCTTATATGCCAACCCAACATTTCCCCCACACAATTTGACACATAACCCACCTTTTTGTGTCTAATCATGTCAAGCAAACCACGATATATGCAAAAGATCTTTCAAACACTACAACCTCATTGAGCTTTTTTAGTCCATCACATTATTTGTTTTTATGCAGGAACGTGAAGCAATTTACTGATTAAGCCCTTTTATCTTGTACCCCTTAACATAGTGTACAACCATCTTTACTCGCTTCTGGAGAGCATACATAAATTATTATTGTTTTGATGATGGGTGTTAGTAAGATTCGATCCAATGACTCTGCCTGTTGTGATACTACATTGAAGTGTGTGGCCATCTCTAAGCTAGAGCATACATAAATGAATTAGAACTAAACCCACAGTAGTGGCTTTTCTGGATACCTGAATTAATAATAGCTGAACAGCAGCCCTACACTTCACATCAGAAATAGCATCATATAGACGGTGCCTCCTCAAGTTTTCCAAGTCCTCATCTGGAGTATCTGTACCAGTGGTTTCTGCATTGCCATTCCCAGTCATATCTTCTTCCTGGGACCAATAATTGTTATTTTCATTGAGAAGAAAAGAGAAGTCGGGAATAGTTGCATTAGCCGCTTCTTTAATGGACAAAACCACTTCAAGCCATTTATCTTCAGAGAAAAGATTCCCAGCATTGCTCATAAGACGGACAAATGCAGCAATGCCAATACCAGCAAGACTCTGATGAGGACGCTTGACAAAATTCACCAATAAGAACAGCACTTTCTTCAGAAGTGGATTGACTGTGTCATAAAATTTAACAAAGAGATCTACAACCAGTTGGAGCGCCAATGTGCAGGTCTCATAAAGCCATGAATCTTGATCAGGCTCACCCTCTTCAGTATCAATTCCATGAGTAGGTGAGTTTTCACCTGAAGGGTCAATAGTATGCCGAACATAGTCAAAGATAGGAAATAGGACAGATTCAAACACCCTTTCCCATAATGATAGAGAGAAATGGTGCCCATAATTGCGTAAGGTATCAAACAGCACTTGCAAAGCGCTCTTTCTGATTTCAGGCCTCGGGTCAAAGCTAAGTTCAGATAGTCCTGTAAGAGAAAAGGAGTAATTTCTTAAATAAGTGTACCAATGTTGGCCTGAACTTGTCTTATTAAAAGAATAGTGAAAGAGAGCATATGATTTGCAGGCATGAGATCTTAGTCTAAATATTTCACTTTAGTCCTAGAAAGTCAAAGGTCTTAGAGGAGAGCATATGATTTGCAGGCATGAGATTTTGGTCTAAGTCCAATGTTTTTTCCCTTACCAGCCAACAGTGGAAACCAGAAATAAAGATGATCCTCCTTATCTGTCAATTCTCCAGTTTCAATGTTGTGGTCTTTTCCTTTATGAGGTGAAGATGGTGAAACCTTCACAGAAGTTTCTCTGTCCTTGTTCCTTGAGGAGCCAAGATCACCTTCAGCAAGTTTTGCCGCACATAAACGAAGGAAAGCAATGGCATTGAGACTAATATCTTTGTTGAATCTACTATTAGTGAATGCCACAAGGCAATTAACACAGTCTGTGAATGTGGTGGTCTCAGTCTCCGTTATATATGGAAAATAGTCTCGCACAATCTTTTCCATTATCTCGAAAGCTAATAACACAATGTTTTTATGGTCATCATAAGCAGCAGTTGTGAAGACCTGAAAACGTTGGGTAATCAGAAAAAGAAGAGAAGAACTTCAGGTGAAAAGAACAAACTAGCAATTTAAGAAAAGAACACATATGCAGTATTAATGTGCAATCCATAATGAAGCAAAGATCAAAAGATGGTTTACACTACAAAGATTGCAAAATAATGGCAAGAAAAGGGAGAAAATTTGATACCATGAACATACTCTTCCATCCGGATTTCACATGATTGACTCGAGACAAAACCATTTGAGAGACGCATCTGATGATTAATTCTCTGATCTCCACAGCACTACTCTTGCGCATAACAATCACAAAAGGCTTCATAAACTCATTCTGAAAATTATAATTAGCCAATTCTTCTCTCTCCAAGAACTTCATTGATAATTGGCGCAGAGAATCCATTGCAAATATGGCAATTGAAAGATTTTCAGAGCAGCCAATGGTCACAAAAAATTCACCAAGAACCTGCCAGATTTTTGTCCAAACAAATCTGATACGGTTCATGTTGTAGTGCCTGTTTAAAGAAAATGAATCAATAGTTCTGCAAGTTATCAGGAAGCAAAAGGGTAAGTACAACAATACACTTTATGTAAAGAAACCAAAGAACGTACGCAATCTCAACTATTTTTGTGAGACTAAAAACCCTTGGATCTGAAGTAGAACGTAATTCTTCCATAGAGACCTTGCATAAAGCTTTCACAAAATCCACTATAGCCTCACTGTTTAATTTCTGACTCCTTATGAATATGCGGTTCATTTCACCAACTTGTTCCAACATGTTTAAGTTAGAGACCAAGTTGTTCATCTGCTCAGACGTAATGCCTGCAGAAGCACTGCCACCAATACCAGCACTATCGTATGAACCCCTTCTCATAGCTGAAGCTGCACTTTGAATCTTCCCAGGACCTTTCTTTTTCAGGACAGGAAGGATGAGAGACTTAGCTTGTTTTGACTTGTCAAATTCATTCTGAGGAAGTGCAAAGAAAGTTGCATCTGGAGGGGCACCCTCCCCCAAGAGATGCAAATGTTCAAACCGAGAAACACATGTCAAAATATGCTCCCAGGCCTCCTGTAGGTAGTTTCCATCCTCATCTGCGATTGTAATTATTGCCTGTTAAACAAAAAGGAAACATAATGAGTTTCCCAGGTTCAGTTGGTCAAATTTTTTGGAAAACAAATTCCTTACAAATGAGGAAAAATGACTTCCCTATCAACAAGTGGCATTCCACATTGATTGTGTCCTTCCCGCCCTTCAACACACCTCGTCTTCACTGCACCCCCGTAACCCCCATCCCCACCACCCCCCACTCCCCACAATATTTATCTCGATTAATACAAATGCTTTAAGGATAATAATTTTGCTTACATACCAAACACGAGAAAATAAGTAAGAAACCCACTTATTTTATACCGAAGACACTCTATATTAGTCTTACATAAACCCCATCCCCACCACCTCGCACTCCTACCCCCCACCCCCCACTCCCCACTCCCCACAATATTTATCTCGATTAATACGAATGCTTTAAGGATAATAATTTTTGCTTACATACCGAACACGAGAAAATAAGTAAGAAACCCACTTATTTTCCTGGAAAATGTTTTCCAAGAAAACAATTTCCTTCATACCGAAGACACTCTATATTAGTCTTACATAAATCTCAGGGAGAAGATAATACAACAACTTAATAGCACTGCCACGGAGGGAAACTAAACACTCGGCTAAAACGAGGTCCAGACTACTTGTTACTTTGACAAGAAAACGTGGTCCTGCTTTTACATTTGCCACTTGGTCAGCAATGAGCAGTCTAGTAACATACATGAAGTCCCACCAGAATATGATAAATCTAGAGCCTAAAAACACAAGAGCAGTGTAGTTAAAGGTAAATGCAAAAACAAAAAAAATGTTTCCTAACAAGAATATTTGCCAACAACCCCTTCATTATACACATGAAAATCACCTATCTGCAAGGAGGTACGGGCAAACTCATACAAGAAAGAATTTTTTTCTTGGATTTGAGTAAAATTTAGTTTAATCTCAGCTAAAAGAAACAAACAAAAAGCCTGTTTGGATTGGCTTAAAATAAGTAACTTTTAAAAAGTTACTTTAAAGTCATTTTAAAAATAAGTAGTTATGTGTTTATTGATGTGTTTGGCAAAAAAGTGTTGAAAGTCACTTTTTTTATCAAAATGTCTGAAACACCCTTAAAGTTGTTAACATTATAAAAGAATTAAGGGTAAAAAAGTAATATACTTGGTCAAAGTAGAATGATTTATAAGTTAAAAAAAATAAGTAGGGGGCACCCTACTTTTAACTTTTAACTTATTTTAAGTTACTTTTGACTTATTTTAAGTTATTCTTATAATTGCCAAACACTCTAATAAGTCAAAAACTGATTTAAAAGTTAGTTTGACTGACTTAAAATCCCATCCAAACGGGCTCTGAAATCCCAAGTTTGACTGACTTAAAATCCCATCCAAACGGGCTCTGAAAGAGCTTAAGGTTGTCTAATTAGTCCAAAGGGGGAGAAGAAGGTTGAGAAAAAGAAAGTTCAGGCTGAAAGAGAAGCCAAAGAGTCCACTGAAGTCTCTTATACCCCCATACGTTATAAAAGGGCAAGTGAGTCATAATACCAAGCATGACTATGGGAAGCAGAGAATTGATGCTGAGAGGTATCCTCCACCAGCTCTATTTGATTGGATCCACAAAATTTTACAACCATCGCCTATTCTGGTAGAAATCCTGGCACTCTAAATGTTCACAATTTCTAGATAAGCTTTTAACTGTCTACTTTGAATACAGTGGAATATCAGGTAGTAACCCATTATTGACCCTCTTTACTCCGCTAAAAAAAAATTTCTTTTTGACATCTGAATAGATTATTATAACAATTTCATAAATAAGTGTTTACATCATGTTTGAAGCGCGAAAAACATGAAGAGATCTTTTGAAGAGGTGTAACCTTTTTTTTTTAACAATACAAAGTATAATTAACTGACAGTGGAAGGGACCTGTCCGCAAAAACTGAAATAACAACTATACAATCAGAGTTTCTTTTTTTTGATGAAGGACAATCGAAGTTTCTTTATTTCAAGTAGATTGGTTTTGTGGGTACTTCAATTTTTATATTTTGGTTTACACAGATGAAAAACGTGGTTAACCAAGACAATCGAAAATGTCTTCAGAGTTTCTTCGCATCATAGATTAATCTTCTGAAATTCACAGGACAACTTTAAAATGTTCAGAATATACATAAAATTGAATCTATGTGGTCAATTGAAATTTCCAATTTAAGAGGCAAAATATGAGCCCATAATATTTTTTTTGTTATATAAACCTTCTTTGTCTCTCTTTTCTTGTTGTGATCAGGCTGGGAAGGGAGTGTGGAAAAGATGTTTATTCTATCAGTTGGGCATACTAACAAAATCAAAGAAAAAACCTGCCTTGTGTGAGAGCAAAGGTATAGGAAACTCTATTGGTACTTGATATTTAGCATATAATCCCTTACCCTTCAGTAAGAGTCAAGGTAGTCAGAACTAAACTTATGAAGTATAAGGGATAGCATTTGTGAACCATGCTGCACCTTGTCTTGGGAATTGGTGACAAAAATATTAAGTTTTTTTAGTAGATCAGTTACTGAACTTGAGACTATTTCTAGGGATGCTTTCTCCTAAAACTTTGAGAACCCAATGTCCAAATTCCAAGTTAACCCAACTTAATGTGAAGTCGAGCATGGATTTTCAGAGCATCCAGGCCTCCTAGGAATTAGTCATTTCTTTGGGCAGGCTTAAGCAGATATTAGGTCAATGAAAGTAGGATAACTGCAGCAGTTTCCAAAATCTTTTTTGTGAGTAAAAGGAGAAATTTAAGAAACAATGGAACAAAAGAGTTTGGTAGTAAAGAGGAGTTGGAGAGCTAAATCTAGACCACAGGTTTCTCAAAATAGTAATGGGAATGCGCACAAATATGGAATTAGGCTTCAAAGAGAGACAGGGTATGAAAAATTCTAAGTAGCATAGGGAAAAATTACCATACAATCCTAAAATATAGCAGATTTAAGTAGGCACTATAAACAATCAGAAGTGTACTTTTTAAGTCCTCTAACTTACCAAGGCACTGACATTTGTTAGGCAGGCCAGTACCTTATCTTTTGCATTCATAACTTCATCTGAAGATCATTCTCGAACAAAATTTAGTCAAACTATGGTTTTGGTGTTTGGCTTGTTATATAACTATTAGTCTATTACCAGATTGAATGTCCACACTCAGCTCGGACAGTTATCAAGATGAGAGATTGAATTGTAAGTTGACTTGTCAGAATAGGTGTTAACCAAAGGTTACAACTAATCATTCTCTAGGGGTGGAGAATAAAACAATTTCGACGTAAAGAAGTCTAAATTCATTTATGTATTAAAAAATGTAGTGAAACTATCCTTTGACACATTAGATGTCATGCCTAAAAGAAAGCTGAAAGCTACAATCAAAC
The DNA here is from genome assembly GCA_018342035.1 of Solanum appendiculatum. Lineage (NCBI taxonomy): Eukaryota > Viridiplantae > Streptophyta > Magnoliopsida > Solanales > Solanaceae > Solanum > Solanum appendiculatum. Next base: position 317,324 of record JAGDQO010000515.1, read on the forward strand.
TAAGATCATTGCCCAACTCTATTGACAATTATTTGACTCAAACATCATCTTGGGTTCATAACATATTGTTTCATTATCAGTGGAGTTGTAGTTTCACAAGCTAATAGCATCCTGGAACTGAATTAAAGGGGTAGGTTGAACTAATGAAACTTCGTGCCCATTTGGATTAACTTATTTTTAGGTGATTTTTACTTTTAAGTAGTTTTTTAGTATTCGAGGTGTTTGGAAAGGTTATAAAGTGCTTTTAAGTACCCACTTTTAGGCCAAAAAAGTTTTAAAAAATAAGTCAAAAGTTAAAAGTAGGGTACCATCTACTTTTGACTTTTAACTTTTGACTTATAAGTTACTTTTTATAACCCATCCAAACAGGCCCTTCAGCACAACCTTACCCCATAGAAGGTACATTAGCTCAATTAATACAAAACTGTGTTATCAGTTGCCAACAAAAAGGAAGTTCTTTTGGTAAATCATTCACTTCGATGCTGGAGATCTGATAAGTCATTAGCTCAGGGAAAAACAACAACTCATACATCCAGAGTTTCATGAATATTATGCATGGTCTCTATTACCAAAAAAGAAAAAGAAAAATGCATAGCTGATAAACATCACCAAAATGCATATTAGCAACAAAAAAGATTAACTCAGCACAGTAGAAGCATGGGCATTAAAAAGCAGGAGCAAACACAAACCTTGATTGCATCTATGTTTTTCTGTTTGATGTCTGCAGGTGAGTGAAGAGAAGTGAATTTTGCAAGAGAAGTCACAAAAGCATCCCTATGTGTTTTCATGGACATTGCAGCAGTGACATGGATTGCACAACGGAATCCTTCCAAACACAGAGCTATCACAACACCGTCGTCAGCTTGGTCGAGGGGAACACTAAAGGCAGCCAACATCGGAGCCCAGCAAACCTCAACCATGAATCTGAGGATCACCACATCTGTTGCAGCATAATAAACTGACCTGCAAATGCAAGTCGATTTCAAGGTGATCTAGGTTAATCACGCAATGGAATGAAAGGTGGTACACAAGATTGAACTTGAATAATGAATATATTACATATTTCTTCTCCCTAAAGATATCATATGCACTGATACTATGACATATCTTTCTAAAGCTTCCTTATCAATAAAAATGTGTGAAGATTGATCTAACCAAAAAAATACAGTAAGAATAAAAAAAGGAAATCCATTTTCTGCAACAGATTGATACGTAATTCTTTAAAGCTTTCATTTTGATATCTTCACAGGAAAATGCTACAGAGAGTTAAAAAAAAGCAGCTGCTAAGAATAAGAAAGAATGACGGGAGTAAGATAACACTTCAAGAATGTAACTGCAGTCCAAGCATAGAATAATTATCTAGTGAATCTTACTCAGATTTGCGAGCTTTCTCTTTGAACTGCTCCTGCATGTGTCTGACAAGATCATCACTAGTCTCCATACTTTCATCTCCTCGCTTACGGACAACAATATTCAAAATGTTGTCTAAACCTAAAATCCTGTTAGAGTTCAGAGACTGCTTTGGTTGGAGAGCCAAGTTATCATCTTTCATTTTAATTTCATTTTTCGATATCCTCTCAAACAAAGATCTCAAATACTCCTCTGGTACATCCTTTCCATCATCAATTCCGCGATTGTTTCTTATAAAATCATCAGCTGACATCTACAGAATGTAAAACGGGATATCAGGCCGATTTACTTAAAATGGGCATAAGCAAATAGTCATCTCCTGCAAAACGAAAAGCATACCTTGGTTTTGATCGTAGGATTATGGGCATCAGTGTTAAGCAATATAACTGAGTAAGCAAGGACATAGGCAGTGTCTGCACTACTAAAAACTTTTGGATTGCATTTACAGTACCGTTCAGCAAACTTCTCCATGATTCGATCAATCTTCTGTGCCTCGCCAGGCAATCTGAATCCTTGTAGAAAGGCCCTGATGGCCTCATCAAACTCCTTTCCTTGGAAATCAAAGGAATCCACGTACGCATGCATTACTTTCAATGGTAAGTCATCCCTTTCCCCCAGGTAATCACCTATTAAGGTCTTATTCAAACCAGAGGCATCTTTAAGAAATGCCGCAATTTCTTCTGGTGAGTTCCCCACTTTATTAGCATTAATCAGGAATTCAATGCCTTTCTTGGGTTTCCTATTAAACAGAGATATACCTTCCTGCACGAGTTTCAAATTAGAAAATGTCACAGACACTGCTCATGACAATTCTTTTGGCAATCAGAATAGTTACTGGTCCAAAGAACAAATATATTGATCACATACCTGAAGTTCAAGCTTGTAAGCGCGGCGCTGCTCAATTGTAGAAACATCAGAAACTTCACTAGAGGATTCAGAATGAGAATCTGATACTTCAGTAGGCTCATCCTCAATGCCATTTGCAATGGGAAGAATCCCAGGTTCAGAGTTACTGTCAGGTGCCTCATACTTTTTGGTTGAAAGAGGATCTGCAATACGCAAGTGTTTGTTCATCCAATCTCCCAAAGACTTCAAGATAGCCACTAAGCACCTCATTGCTTCTAGCTTCATGGTTGATTCTTGTGGTGGCAAAAGAGTTGTTGTAGCACCAGGAGGTACACCTTGAGCAGTTTTAAGAAGCCCATTGACCATTCTGAAAGAATTTTGCAGATAATAAAGGAGGAACCAGAGATTGAAATTTAAAATCAGACTCAGGTGAAATTTTTTTAACTAAATAATACACAGACAATAAGATTTGAAAGATACCTCTCGAATATGTTTGATGAATTGACATCACAATCATAATTAAGGAATATATCAACCAGAATCTGTGAATCAATACAAAGCCTCTCAAGAAATCGAAGCACTATCATTTTCTGTTGGAAATTTGGTTGAGCAACATTTTCCAATACTCTAAGAACAATCATGGGAAAGAAAACTCCAATTTCTGCCTTGAGGCCGGCTCTAAATCTTGCAACCAGACTTATAAAAATTGAGCACGAAAGCTGGAAGACAATCATGAGGCTTGAAGCACTGTTTTTCAACAGTGACAAACACAAGTACTGCTTAATAGCACCTAAAAACCTGTAAGAATTTTTTAAAAAAAAACAATTAAAACCAAAAATAACCATGAAGAGATCAACTATTATTGAAATTGGAAGATGGCAAAAAAGTTCCCTAGCTGATTGCAGTACATCAAATAATCAGACAGTGCCAAGACCTAAGAGTAGGCACTGATTGAGAATTTCAAATAAAAAGATGTTATGAGGATTACGCACCAAACCAGTTGACGACCAGAAGTAAAAAAGTTATTGCAGAAATCAGGCTAACAGAAATATGTGAAATGGCAACTACACTGACTAGTGCCTAACGAGTGAAAGGATAACACCATCATAACTTGAACATGTCACGACCCAGGCCCATCTGCCAAGGTATTGTCCGCTTTGGGCCGAGCCCTCTGCGCCACCTCAAGGCTTTTGGGTCTTATGGTTTTGTCCCCTTAGGATTTAAACCCAAAACATGTCTGGCTAGTTAGAATTGTGAACTCACCTTTATATGGACCCTAACTTTCCCCTCCCATTCTAATGTGAAATTTTCCTAGGGCAAACTTCACAGCAGACCCCCTTTCAAGTTCAACCATGAGCTGTTACACAATGGTGCAGGAAATAACTAAGAAATAGACTGTAAGTCTGTAACAGTAGCTAGTAATTGATGACAGCAAGCAGTTTCTCAAGGACTCATACCTACAATTTGTAGCTAACATTAACTAGCTAAGATTATGCATTTTGGGCTTGCTTGTTTCATTCGTTTCAAATCCTAGGACAATAACGAAAGTCTCAAGCTTGTACAAGTTATAATGGCTGTGTATTAAACTAAAAATCATCTCTAATAGACAAGAAATGTGAAGTATGAACAATCTAATAAACCAAAAACACACAGTGTCACCCTTAGAAAGTAACAGGGTTAAGAGGAGTACACCACCACCGAAAACCAGGTTTTGCAAAAAAAAAAAATTTTAAAAAAATCAGAAGGTTTCGGTTCCTCGTGAATCATGATATTACTCATAGCATCACCAACAGACCTCAAAAGTGCCTTTGGATTTACAAATATGTAATTCTTCCCCCAAAGAAAGAATTGAAGGATGTCTTCAAGATTCTCCACATTAACAAGGGGGGAGCCTAAAGAGCTGTTCAGCAGAATAAGCTTAAGGTTTGACAGCTACAATAGTTCAGGATATCCAAATCATAGAAGGTGAATGTCTATAAAGCATAAGCCTCAGAAATATCACAGTGTTATGCAACTTTATATGTTTCTCCGACTAAGTGGAAGCACATGGCCATGATCTAATATGAGAAGAGTGACGACGGTAAGCTTCCTTTCACCTGCATAAGGTAGGATAGGCTAACTCTTTTTTCTCTTCTTTTTCTTACATCGATTTAGTCAGTATAGCTTTGGAGCCGTAATACAAGCAAGAAAAGGTCACTTTCAAACTTTTAGCAGTACAAAAAGCGTAGAAACTCACATGTTGATTTTCATTTTGCAAATCATATTTATTCCTTGGGATTAGTCCAAAAAATATACTAGCAAGAATACAATGTAAACTAAGAGATGGTGGCTACAAGGAATTAGAAAAAAAGGAAGGCTATACCACTTCAAAGACAAATGAAGACTAAAAAAACAAGTTGGAAAGCGATTAGACTCGTCCTATTACAGAGTGAGCAGCTTTTTGGACTCTTTGTATATCGGTTGGTATTACCTTAGCTTAAGAGCAATAAATAACATTTTTTCATTTGAAACATTGAGAATAGTACTTTGTAAATATTTATTAGAAAAAAGACGAGTATTTTATAAGTTAGATCAAGTAGCAAACATAAACATGTGTCACTGACACATTTATGCCATCAAAAATGAACCAATGATAGAAAAAAAAAAACTTCGAAATAAGAACCAAGGTACAGTAATTAGATGAGCAATTGCATAAGTAATTGAGGCATAGAATAGATTTTAATCAGAATAGCAGGTAAATACCTGTCACTTGTCCTAAATATTGCTCCTGCATTCTCCAACAATATCTTGAGCAGCTCCAACGCCACAATCTTGCCCCTCATCAACTGTGGATCTGCTGCTGCCTCCTTTGGTGGCGTCTTCATTGAGAGCTTACATAAGGCTCTAAACACCAAGAATGCATCCCTTCTCAACTTATTCCCAATTTGAACCTCCAAATCATCATCCCTTTCTCCCTCCCCATCCACCAGCTCACCTTTTCGCCCTTCCAACGCCGTTTTATACATGCTAATCTCCCAATACTTCGCGTCCAACATATCTTTATCCGTGGAATCCAACAAATCAGCAGGATTAGTGGACTCCACAGTTGATGTAGTTGTCTCAAATGCCCCATCATGAGCACCAGTAGACGTAGCCCCCACCCTTGGAGTCCCCGCATTGAAAACCCCATCAATGTCCTGCAACACTTTGGTTATAAACCCCTGAACAAACAATGTCATTGATCCATCAGTATCAGCTTTTTCAGCTGGTTCCATTAACTCCGCCACAACAATAGGCTGCAATGGCACGGTAGATGAATCAGCCTCCATTCTCCGGAAGACAATCACCAACATTTGAACCAATGAAGCCTTAGCCGTCGTCTGATTCACCACATTCTTACTCTCCAAATAAATATCATAACACGTCCTGACAACCTGCAACAAAGAATCCCCATGGATTCGAATTGAAACCGATGTTACAGCAGATAAAATAGTCTTAATTACAAGCAATTCCACCGCATCATCTCCCAAATCATGACATTTACAAACAGACTCAATCAATTTCGCTAGAAACTTCGCATCTGGTCCTCCAGTCGGGTCCGCTTCCCCACGAAGGTAACCATGAGCAATAAGCTTTTGCACAGCATCAAGAGCAGCTTCAGCAATCTTAAGATGACCTGAACCAGCAGCGTTTATAAAAGGGCTGAGAATAAGCTCCGAATCATTGAAAGAGAGATCTAGAAGAACTCCGGGATGTGGTGCCGAATCCAGATCGGGTTCGGCAGACGGGGAAGTGGGTGGGGTTGAAGATGGGTTCGTGAGGAAATCAATAACAGATTTGCATTCATGAGATAACTTTGAATGTTTACGCCATGATCCATTCTTGATAATTTTCTCAAGGGCTGGGATGAGCACTTGGTTTAGCCGGGAATCGGCTTCCGAAGAAGCCATTCCCGAGTTGGGTTAGACTGGATCTGGATTCGCAATGGCACGGCGGCTGACGAAGGTGGTTGAAGACGGCGTCAGTAGTGGGGTTGCAGCGGCTATATGGGTGGCCAGAATGTGGATCGGCGTAGGAGAATTGAGTGATTGAGTGATAGAAAGTAGGGAGAATCCAGATCGCGATTGGTGTTGCTTATTTTTTCATATAGTATAATATTATCAAACAGGTTGTGTGCAGCCCGATGATTTGACCATGGAGAAAATGAACATGGTGGTTGCTTCCTACTTCGATTTTAGGAGGAAAAAAAGAGCTTATTAGTACCCTACTGTATAGGAATGTCAATGAAATTTCCCTTGGAAATCTTAGGGGACATTTGATGTTTTTTTTAAAAAATAACTTGGATGTTTACCTGACATATTAAAGATATATATTATTTATTTAGAAATATTTGGATATTTTAAATTTATTTTCATTATAAAAATAATAAGATAATTCAAATATTATCCACAAATATGAGGTTATAAAATAGTAATTGATGATGGTTCAAGATTGTATTTGGCGATGGTGTCTAAGGGCGGTGTTGTAGGTTAGTTGTGGCAAATGTGATTTTCCGATGATGATGATTATGATAATAGAGGTAATTGTGGTGGTTATTACTGGTAACGATAGTATATGAAGGTTGATGATAATGATTGGTAATGACAATGATAATGATAGTTGACAATAATAGCAAATGTGCTACTGCCATGTTGGTGATAGTGATTGAAGGCAATGGTAGTGATTAATTGTGGTTGTTTGCATAATAGTGATGATTGACAATGTTATTAATCGGTGATGACCAACAGAGTAACAATAATGATAATTATAATAGTTGATGTAGTAGTGATTAAGTTGATGGCGATGAAGTTGTGATTAAAAGTAGTTGGTAATGGTGTTGACCAATTGTTGTGATTATGCCGACTAACGATAAATGATTGCACATTGACGATAGTTGTGATTATGGACTTAATGATAGTGAAATGCTATATTTATCATAGAAAAAATATTTAACTTAATAGCCTTTTAATAGTATTAAAACTTTATTCAAATCTTAAATTTGTAGTTAAAAAAGCACTTAACAATTTGATGCATCAACCATTCAAATTAATTTTTACATCAAACGCAAACAATGAGGCTTTAGTGAAGCCTAGTTATACAAATTTATCAAAAAATAATTGTTTATAATTCTCTTGGAGTGTTTGATACTAGTTTGACATAAGTATAAAAATTATGAATTATTCAATTGTCTTTTATTGTCGCAAGAAAGAAAAAATAAAATAAGCAATCAAATATGATGAATTAAAATCCTTAGAATGACTTTTTTTCTTTTGTTATTCAATAACATAAATCAAAAGCATGTGACGATGAATAATACGATCTTTAAATGTTTGATGAATTAAAATCCGCTCAAATAGATAACCAATTATTAATCTAGTGAAATATCGCTCGTGTCTTATTTGTAATCGTAAATGTGATAAGTTTTGGTATCACACATGTTAGTTTCTTGATTTTAAAAAATTATATTTTGGGTGTTTAGTTTACAATTATTATTTATGTTTGATTGCTTAATTCTGCTAAATAATGTTTTTAGTAATTTTGGCTATCACCCATAAAATATATATATATATATATATATATATATATGTGTGTGTGTGTGTGTGTATACTACTTAGTAATGCCATATAATTGAAATTAGCTGTAAACTTTTTTCTAAAGTCCAAATCCAATTAGACTTTATATGATAGAAAAGAATTCACAAAAAAACAATAGTATAACCCTGAATTATCATATGCAATAATATTTTCAATAATTATATATTTCGACTTAATTTAAAGTCGGATACAATATATCTATTTCACATAGAAGTTATATATGGCTTGTTTAGGGCTATCTCTCCCGCACACATCTCTTCTATATGATTCCACCCTCTCTTTCTCATCCTTTGACCTCTTTGTATTTGTGTTTCATAATTTCAATTTTTAGTACTATACATATACTAGGTAAATAACCCGTGCTTCGCACGGGATTGAAATATTTTATTAAGCTTACATATGATCATTCGATAATATTCGTATTTTCGATACATACACTACATTGTTAAGAACATTTTATCATAAGGTAAAGCGTTCTTCCGAAATCTTAAAGTGCTATATTTTTTTAAATTTTCATTTTTATTATACAAAATTATGAGTCATAGAGAGATTTTAAGTATAAGAAAGAAGTCTAAGAAAATCTCCATGAAATAGTTAGTCAGAAGTAACAAAATTTTCTAAATTTCTAAAAGTTATAAAGAACAACATCTGACGTTAAAGAAGAGACCAAAAAGCCTCGAACAACAACACTCCTAAGTAGAGTGTCACATCACGTCCATACAAGAACATAATTAACTAAATTCAAATGGAGGACCTCCGACTCCTTTCTTATAAACCTCCATTAATTTCTTTTTTATTATAGTATGCCGTATCATATATATGTTAACATGGCCCTATAATTGTTAGTATCATAAAAGTTTTTCCTCACTGTCTCAAAATAATCATTACTATTGCTTAGGTTTCATGTCACCGGCCCAAACTTATTTGGAATTGAACCATAGTTATTGTTATGGTTATAGTATGCAGTTGCAAAGAATTAATGCAATGATCAACCAAGCAGTAGGTGGCATCTGAATGAAATTGTTCACAACTGGATATTCTAAACCAAATTTTGATATATAACATATTAAAATCTCATAGCATAATGAGCACGTGAACTCACAAATATCTACAAATAATAATAAAGACGACCTTACTTTCCTAAAAATCAAGAAGAAAAAGGCATGTTGCTATACATATTTTTCAAAAAGATAGTCTGTCGGACCGTATCCAAGTTTACAGTTCACAAATTTAATTGAAAGAAACCAAAAGAAAGAGTTATCACTATAGCAAAAATGATCTTTAACGTAACGGCAATTTATAGCTTACTTGCTTCTAAATATGTATTTTCAGAGGCAATTAGTACTTTCTATAAATGTCTCTAAAGTTTATATCGACATTGAATCTAATGACAATTAATTAATGTCGGTAAAGACTCTAGCACACTTTGTTAATGTGCATATTTATTGCCGATAAAAATTATTTTTACTACAATGTATTTTGGGCATCTGTTGGTTTCAAGAAAACTTGATCTCTTATTATGCCCAAAAAAAAAGAGGAAGAAATATGACAAATTAGTCAACTTACGATAAAAGAAGTGGAATAATTGTCTCTATACTAATATTCTAGGAAAAGTGCAATGGCATACAAAATATTTGTACCTAAGATAAAACCATCAAAATAATATACTAGCTGTGGCAAGCAAGAGAGCAACCTGTTTGGTTCTTTAAACAAACTTCACAACTGCTTCTGTATTAATTATCACATATTTGTTGTTGTGTGCTATCAAATATAGCACAACCCACAAGCACTTTTCATAAAAGCTATATGAAAAAACTTTTAGAAAGAGACAAAAAAGAAGATCAATTTTCAATCATACTTGAATTTTTAACAGAGTTCAAAAAAGTCACCATAATAGATAAAAAAATTTGCAATAGTTACATGAATCACTATGACGTACAGTAAAAAATTAAGCTTCATGAAATAGGAGGGAAAAAACTTTGAGGAATGAAACACACCTCATAAGAAGGTTAATTAATGTATTTGAATTTGACTCTCCTATAGTGGAAAAAAATCAACAAATAATAGTGGCAGAAATAAAAGTTTTATTTACTAAAGAACCAAAGTAATGAATTCAATCATTCAAGCAGTGTTATGAGTTGTGGATTGAGAGGTGCAAGAGTAGTAATGTCGCATTGCAATTGAAATCAATTTTCTTTATTTATTCTTTCTTCTTTTGGTGCCATGGAATTAAGTGTTGGGTTTTAAAAAGTGTGAATGAAAAATGAAGAGTTGTGACTTTTGTGAAGAGTTGTGACTTTTCTAAAAAGTTATTGACTTTTATGAAAAGTTGTGATTTTTCCGTAAGGTTGTCACTTTTAAAAGGTGTAAATGAAAAATGAAGAGCTATGACTTTTGTGAAAAGTTGTGACTTTTATGAAGAGTTGTGACTTTTATAAAAGAGTTGTAACTTTTTCGTAAGGTTGCGACTTTTCAAAAGGACAATTTTGAAAATAAATAAATAAAAAGAGAGTCCTTGCTTCTGATGGCGCTACGTCACCGGGTTGAGGGTTTACTTTTATATATATATATATATATATGTATGAGATATATGATTTGATACAAAGGTACATTTGTGTAATTGGGTTTTATACAGTTTCTTTTATACCAATATGTATCTATTACGTACTTAGCTTACATGTTTAAGTATCTATTTTAATTTTTAGTATCATTCATTATATCATAGATTAACACTTTCTCATTTTACTAGACACAATGATTTTATGACAAGTTACATTCTTTATCTTATTGATGATTTTTAATTATCATGTATTACTTGTGCATAATACATATTTAGAAGGACAATAAGAAGAAGAATGTTGTATCATGTATTTTTTTCGTCGAGATTGTTCTAAAAAAGCATCAAATCCAAGAAAAGAATCATGACTTGAAAATTTATTTGACAATTCAAAGATACGCATACATAAATATACAAATATATACAAGTATCTCCTCGAAGATGCTCATTCATTTGCTATGGATATACAAATACATAGATACACAAATAAACATATGTAACTCCTTAAGTTATGCATTCGCCTACCATGAATATATGAATATATAAACACACATACAACTCTTAATCAATTATGCCAATTTGGGTCGTTGTCTCAAACAACACTCTCTTTCTATGTGGCTCTACAATCATTCTATATCATAATCTTTCATCTAAAAATTCAATAGAGGTTGAAACAATTTTTTTTTAAGTGCATTGATAAAAGGTGAATAATTATTTGTCATGGGCCTGCTAGAGCTTGTTCTCACAAAATTATAAAGTAGAATTATCAAAATTTTAAAAAATATTGATAGAAAAAAAAGAAAATGTGTCTAGTCGTGGCGAGCGAAAGAAGACGAGAGGGGAGAGGTTTGTTGAAAGTATCCTTAGGTGTTATTGGATAATGTAATTATTTAAAATTATACATGGGTTGAGTAGTTATACTAGCTATGTTTGTTTAGATAGAGTTATGAAATTCAAAGTGAAAAAGGTATTTATTTAAACTTAATAGAAAAATAAAATGAAAGTAAAAATTAACCCGTTATGTTATCCATTTAGCCCTTCCAATTTTATTTTCCAGGCAACGCTTCCACTCGTGACTGTCCGAATTCGTTGTTGGCTGGAAAGGAGTAAACTTTAGCTCATCGATGGATGACAGTGTCATCTATTTCCTGGCGATAGTGGTAACAGTTTGCCAGAAATATTATTTCTAATTTTTTTTACTGACTTTCTGCTTGCATATAACTTGAATTAGCAGAGCCCACAAAAATCTGTGTAAGAAACCCACTATTTTGCAGTGTTCTTGTGTTAATATCTGATTTTTGACATGGGTTTTGTGGTATCTGATGTCTTGTGTTGTTCTACTCAAACATCCATACTAACCAATACTATCGGAAGAATTCATCAGTATCCTTTAAAGGGTGTTTTTTTCTTGCAAAAAGTTACCATTTTTGAGAATCGTGAAATGGGGTTTAAGCCTTTATTAGCAGTGAGTAATGTAGCAGTTCAGCAGAAGGGTAGTGCTGAAAACCAAGCTAATGATAAACCTAGGTATAAGTGGGTTAAGATAGGCTCTGATATTGCTGAGGAACAGAAAAAGGCTATCTTGAAGCTTCCTCCAAAGATGATAAATAGATGTAAGGCATTAATGCAACAGATCATTTGCTATTCACCTGAAAAGGGTAGTGTGTCACTCTTGTTAGAGGCCTGGGTGAAGAGTATGAAGCCTGAGAGAGCTGATTGGCTTGCGGTACTCAAAGAATTGGACAGGATGAATCATCCCATGTATTTGGAGGTAATGTCACTTTCTTCCTCTACCATATAGTTCTTGACTTCACCCAAGTCTTGCTTGCTGCTGGCTTTTGTTCACATTCTTTATGAGTTTTGTTGCTTCAAGTTTGCTGGATTTGTATTCTCTGTACTCAATCGTCTATCTACCGTGGAAGATTGTTAATTACAACCATTACTTTGACCACTTTCTAACTCAAACCATAGTTGAAATTGTGCTTGCCTTCATTAAATTTAATGGATGCAAACAGAAATGGTTGTATTTTTTCTACTTGATATTGGCTGGTTGTTGACTTTCCTCCATCTTCACCTTTTTAACGCTCACCTGGAGGCACATCACTCAAGGGTGGTCATTTGGAGCCAACGTTGAAGCCAAAAATTTTGTTAAGGGTGCTTAAGATTTAATATATATGTAAGTAATTTTTGAAATATATATACTATATAATTTTCTGCTGAAGAGTGCTTAACTGACCACCCTTCGTGGTTTACGCCACTGTTTGGAACCATCTCCATAAATTTGTGCTCACTGCTCAACAGTTGTTAATATGTCTCCTGTTACTAACTTTGACGATGTTCTCTTTTCAACAATCTTCATAGGCGGTTCCGAATCTAGTCTGCCAAATCATATGCATCTTAACTTTTGTTCCATGTCTTCCGTACCTTATCCATATTGATATTAATTTGTTTGTTCTTTTGGTTGTCCCATTAAATATCTTTTTTCTTTGGGTTCAAGTCTATTCCCACATTTCCTCTGTCCTTTTGGCTCCTTTTGGAGTTTAGTTGGAGGGCTCACTATGGCAGCACATGAGGTTTGTCGTGATGTCTTGAAGTAGTAGTGACATCACTTTATGGTGGATAAACTTTTGTCGTACAGGAATTTGACTCCATTTCTTGTCAAACAAGTGTGTTTCCTCTTCATAACCTTTTGATTTGTGGATATTCTCCTTGAAATAGTTGGTACCATTGCATTTGTTTTAATGTTAACTAGTCAGGATACTGGATTCAAAATGGATGAATTTGTTTTCTTTGACAATCATCGTCCATTGGGTAATAGATTAGTCATTAGAGAGTTTGTTTATTTACTTAAATTTGGATAGTTAAGTGTAGATTTGAGTTCAATCCTATGTGAATGCTTGGGACCTTTCTTCTTCTGCCCATGGTTCCATTAGTTAGATAATGTCGGCCCTTTTTGTTCATCTCCTAATTAAAGCAGTGTAGCTGGCCAGAAGATAGTATTGATAAATAGGAAACATGTTGAACCCATCTAAGATCTAGTTAGAGCAATGGGATTCAGAGTCTAATAGCCTATGAGAATGTGAATGCTTGGGACCTTTCTTCTTCTGTCCATGATTCCATTATTCTGATTACTGTTTGCCCTTTTTGTTCATCTTCTTATTACTGCTGACTGGGCTTTTATACAAGCGGCTGAACATTATCTACTAGAAGGTTATTTATTGCCTTTGAGGACTATTTTATTAAGTTGTGAAATAAGCTTTACTCGAATCCTTTTCTTAATTCCTATAAAATTAGCCAATTGACAATACCTATCAACAACTTCCTTAATCCTAACAACTGGATAATAGTGCTTTTCTTGGCACATAAGGTCCTCAAGAACTGTGATGGTGAAAAAGTAGGATAACTCAGGCACATTTCTGTGGAACTTATAATTGGCTGAAAAAGGTTCTAAAGGTGAGGGTATAATTTATTCAACTCCAGTGCCATCTTTTAATTACTTGTCACAAACTTAAGACAAGTGACTATTATAGAGATGACACTTGTTGGGATGAGCACTCTGTAACATTCTTTATTTGTTAACTGAGAAATCTGTCTAGGGTCAATCCTTAGGAGTTAGGACCAACCGCAGCCTTCGAAAGTTGGGTATAATGGGCCCGCCGCTCTACCCTTCTTCACTCTATACCAGGCTTGTTTCACATGGCACAGGGTCGAACTTGTGACCTAAGTCACAAGTGCCTCAACCTTTGCCACTTGAACTAAGCCCTGGAGCCACTCTGTAACATTCTTGCTGCCACTACTACTGCACTTTTAAGAGAAAAATAAGTTAAGTGCAACTGCAACATCATTCTAGTGAACATCCAAACAGCTACCAGCAAAAAAATCATAGACAAGAGGTCCCTTTTGCTAAAAGTTTCGTATCCTTTGTAGAGTGGGGAAGGACTGTAGAAGTGAAAATATGGATAGGCTCAAGCAATCATTCCAGGTATAGGGTTGATCTTGAAAGGTGATGTACAGTAAAATAATCAAAATTTTGGGTGAAGGGTGATTTCTAGAGGACTGGTAATGTCTTGATTTTCAGTCTTGTTTGCAAGTTTTCTGAACTATTTCAACCTTAAGTTGCACATAGCTTTTCTAATGGAGTCTACATATTCTTTGGTTTTTCCTTGAGAAGAATGGGATCAGTGTCATCTTATAAGATTCAGCCCAAAAATTCAGCTGAATCACGTTAAGGTCTGTGTGAACAAGAAAAGCCCTCCAGTCTTCCTGTTAGCAAGTTTTTCTCATCTGCTTTTCAGTGCAGATGGCTTCAATAGTTGGAGTCTCTGTAATCTCCTCACTTTCTGTTAGAGGAAGTGATCTACAGGAGAATCTCTTTACTTCTAAGTAGAGTGAATTCTGAAATTTGAATGAACTGCTAAAGGCGTGATTTAAAGTCCCGTTTGTTTGTAAGTTTACTGAACAGTGTTTGCTCTCTGGCATGCATAGCTCCTATTTTTCTATTAATCATAAAAACTTCATGACAGCGTATCACAAACAACATCATTAATTTAAATCTGGGGAGATGGTGGAGGTTTTGTTGGAGGGGGTGAGCAGACCAGCAATCTAAGTACTAGCTTATTCAGATAAGATGTATGAATGCATCAAGCCAGATGCTTGCCATGTTAGTATTTGGATCCTTTTCAATCAAGAAAGTAGAAGCATTAGAATACATGAAGATCTTCTAGTTCATTAATGGTCCGTGAATATAGAATTATTTTTACAAACTTTTTCTTAGATGGTATATGTTAATCTGAACCTTGCCATGTGCCTAGAGATTGCTAGAACTGGTTATTATATGCCTTCACTCTCAGGAGAGTCATTTGAAGCCAGTGTTTGACGATACCTAGAAAATTCATCAGTACAAAAAGCTCAATCGCCTTTCCCTGTTCTTTTAAAGGGGTAACAATTCTGATCTTCTAAATCCATCATGTGATAATGATTAAATCTGTGTATTGTTCTCTAGATGTTCTAGTATTCTCTGAAAGAGCATTTGATTCTTCTTTTTCATTGCGTCATTTTTTAATAAAGAGTTATCCATCTCCGTTTCATTATTAAACCCTTTAAGTGAATTAAATTGTGGCCAATCTAGCCCCAAAATTGTTGGAATCTAGGCAAAATCATTTGTTGAGTCACAATTTGATTAAGAACGATTGAAGACACATCTTTCTCTGATCCTAGTTCACTTAGAAAGCTAGGAATCAGGAACAGGGCTACAATTATTCTGAGTTTTCTTGATTTCAGTGAACTATTTGCTTACTAGTCTGTCCACTAAACTTTCAACAAGTTATTTGGATGTAGACAAGGAAATCAGCCAATTTATCAATTCCTTGGTGCACTTTCTGTATCTCAGGTAGCTGAATCATCCCTATTAGCAGAATCATTTGAAGCGAATATTCGTGATTACACCAAGATAATTCATGGCTATGCAAAGCAGAATCGGCTGAAAGAAGCTGAAAGTGTGTTCTTATCCATGAAGAGTAGAGGCTTCACATGTGATCAGGTGACGCTGACAGCTTTAGTTAACATGTATAGCAAGGCTGGTAACCTTAAGCTGGCTGAAAATACTTTTGAAGAGATGAGGTTGCTTGGAGTACCGTTGGATAAGAGGTCCTTTGGGTCAATGATCATGGCCTACGTCAGAACTGGAAAGCTTGGTCAAGGAGAGGCTTTACTGAAAGAAATGGAAGAACAAGAGATCTATGCTGGACCAGAAGTTTATAAAGCACTTCTGAGAGCCTATTCGATGAGTGGTGATAGCAAAGGAGCTCAAAGGGTTTTTGACACAATTCAGTTAGCAGGAGTAATCCCTGACGCGGCGATTTGTGGTCTGCTTATGAATGCCTATATTATGGCTGGTCAATTGAGTGAAGCTTGTATTACATTTGAAAATATGAGAAGAGTTGGCATAGAACCAAATGACAAGTGTATCACATTGCTATTGAGTGCTTATGAAGCAGAAAACAACCTGAGCAAGGCACTTGATGCTTTGATGGATTTGGAGAGGGATGGTGTTGTGCTTGGCAGAGAAGCTTCTGAATTATTGGCTCGTTGGTTCAAGAGACTTGGGGTAGTTGGAGAAGTGGAGCTTGTTCTGAGAGATTATGCATCAAACTGCGCATTACTAAACTAATGCTTTTTGCTTTAGCCAGGAGTTTCTCTGTTGTATCTATTTGAGAGACAGTCTTGGTTTCCTATCTGCCGGTATGTAAACTTTTTACACTAAAGAAACTGGTTTGCTAAAACCCGTCTTCAGTAACTGCAGCTTATTCCCACATCGCAATAAGAGAAAAAGGGGGTTGAAAAACAAAGAGAACTGGAAACAAGAGCTTCCCTTTTTTCAATCTGACTTGGTGAATATACTTGTAAATATGTGTGTGCGCATATATTCAAGCACAAGATAGTCTCAGGCACCGACACATATATCAAGCTTTTTGTGCCTAGTGGTTTAGTTTAAAGTTTTGGTTTTGGTTCAAGTATCTTCATCCAGCTTGCTGTACGTCGATACAACTCACTGCTGCTTGTATCAACAAAACAAGCAGAGGTATGTTTTTTCATATTTCTGGCAAGAGGTTGAGGGCCTAACAAAATTAAGAGGAGAGCTCTTTATGTTCTTGGGGATGTACTCAAATGCTGGAATGTCTTTTGGCAACAGGAGTACAATATGTTTGGCAGAAACAATGGGTGTTCATGACTATTGCCCCCCCAAGTGTTGGTTGATCATCTTCTTTCAGCTTCAGGTTTTGGTCATGTGAAACCATTTCCTGTAGTGTTTCAATTACTTCGGTTCATTATAAGTTGTAACTCTTTATTAACGAGAAAACATGGTCAGTGGAGATTCATATAGTTGACCTCAACTT
Organism: Solanum appendiculatum; assembly: GCA_018342035.1. Lineage (NCBI taxonomy): Eukaryota > Viridiplantae > Streptophyta > Magnoliopsida > Solanales > Solanaceae > Solanum > Solanum appendiculatum. The sequence continues at coordinate 334,645 of JAGDQO010000515.1, forward strand.
AGTTGAGATTGAGGTGTAGTTGTTCTAGCGATCGAGCGAAAATCCAAGTGTTTGGATTAGAGAAAAAAAGATTAAGAATAGTACAGAAGATCCCAAGGGGATACTGCAGATCTGGAAACAGCAAATGCCAAAAATCATCAATTTTGATGAATTTTTAACAGATTGCCTAACATTATAACATGTCTCATTTTTTTTGAGAAAATAGTCAAATACCCCCTCAACCTATTATCCAATTCTCAACTACACACCAATACTTCACGGAAGTCCTATTACCCCCTTGAAGTATTTTAAACAGAGATATTGACACCCTTAAGTGCTGATGTGGCACAGCAAGTGTGTTCACTTTCATGAAGGCAAGTTTGAGACAAATAAGTAAGTCAAAATTAAATAATTTGACAACTGTCATTTATTAATTGAATTCAATATAATTAATAAATAAATTTAATGAATTAGAATCACATACTCTCTGTCTCTCTAACCATTTCCCCCATTCAAAAATTACACTTCTGCAATTGAATTTTGCCATAGCTGCCATGAAGCACCTACAATATTTTATCTTTTCATTTTTTTTTTCACTTTTAATCCATAATGAACTTTTCCATGATCAATACCTTCAAATCTTTCCTAAAATAGACAACATAACCAAAAGAAAGAAAAAGATAATTCTTTAATTTCTTCACCTCAATAGAAAATACTTTTAATCCGACATTGAAAAATGATATTATAGCTTCTGCTAGAGGAATCTTTTCGACTATAGTAGCAACCCGAGTTTCTTGATCGGAACAGAAAGCGGGTATTAGAATTTGAAATTTTGCAAGAAAAATTTCATCTTCAAATCCATAAAAAAAAAAAAAAAGCAATTGGAGAACCTACAAATGCAGAACTAGACAATAATTGAAGTAAGATACCATAATAAAAAGATTCAACATCCATGTCAAATTTATTGAATTCAACAATAACAACTAAATTTTGTGCTAATAAATGATCGAAAAGATAGAAGAAAGATGGAGGATGATGGGTGTGATGGAGATGGAGGTGGAGGTGGATTGGAGAAGATGAGACAATTGGGAACAATGGAGAAAAAGTGGGATGATTTAGAAAGATGAATAGAGTGATGGAGAAAAAATAAAAAGCATCAAAATTGATGGATTTAGGTGATGATTTTTTTTTTTTAAAAAATTATTCTAAAAAAATAAGTGTGTTAATTACACTCACCAACAAAGATTTGGGGGTGACGTTTCAAGGGTGTCAATATCTTTGTTTAAAATACTCTAGGGGGGTAATAGGACCCCCGTGAAATATAAGTGTGTAGTTGAGAATCAGGTAATAGGTTGGGGGGACATTTGGCTATTTTCTCCATTTTTTTCAAAGCCATTTTCACTCTATTAAAGGCAAGTGATATTTTCTCAAGTTGGACCTCACTTGTTAAGAATTAAGATAGGTGTAGCCTTTTTGAGAACTAATCATACTTTATCTCAATAATAAATAGGGTAAGTTACATAAATCACAGTGTAAAAATGAAATTACTATCTATCCCTACTTTTTTTCTAATTACAATAATCCCTTAAAATTAATCCAATCCGGATACATTAATGAAAGCGCGGATTAATACAAGCACGGATACATTAATACGGATACATTATTAAAATAAAAATTAACTCAATCCGGATACATTAATACAAGCACGGATACATTATTAAAATAAAAATTAACCCAATCCGGATACATTAATGAAAGCGTGGATACATTAATACAAGCACGGATACATTATTAAAATAAGGAATTTTAGTTATTTTTAAAAGATATAGGGACAAATGAAAAATAATATACTTAAAGATGTGTACTTTAGTAATTTTTCCAAATAAATATAATATCAATCAGAAAACCAGATTGTTGTTTAAGTTGATGGATACAATTGGTAGCTCTCATTACAAAAATGAGCTAATTTAAGAATAAACAATCCCATTAGAGGGATATCTTCCCGACTGATCCAAATCACAATCTTAGGCTGTGTTCGTCAGTCCAATTTTTTTTTTCATGTTCAGTTGGTCAAAATATTTTCCAAATATTTTCTCTGAAAAAATAAGTTTCTTGAAAATGAGGATAACAACATCTGTTGTGGAAGTATGGAAAACAAGTTCCACAAGTGACATTCCACATTGATTGTATCCTACCAACCTCCAACACGTTTTATCTTCACCTCCAACCTCGTAACCCCCATCCCCACCACCTCATTATCTCCCCCGTAATATTTGTCTAGATTATATTCAAATATTTTTCAGGATAATATATTTAGCTTATATACCGAACACAAGAAAATAAATAGTAAGAAATTCACTTATTTTTCTATAAAACATTGTCCTTCCTACCAATACACCCTTAGATTGCACCAAATTATAATCAAACATTATTTTGAATGATAAAAATTACCAAAAAAAGGAAGAAAAATGGTGTTTAGTGAAGAAATCGTAGTCGTAGGCCAACACTCTTTGAGTGATTGCTTGTACTTGAAACAAGAATAATATAAAAACTAAAAAAGGGGGTTTTGAAGAGTGTATATGTGGTGTATCCTTTTTGAAACGTAAAAGATTCAAACTCCTCCTTAATCTGTAACCTGAGAATGATTTAATTCGTTAATGATTACCCAAAACTGAAAAAAAAATCTATTTGTTAATCTCAAATGCCTTTTCTAATTGTTTTGTGTGTGGTTTACTTCAATAGTAATTTGGTTCATTTATATTCACTCTGACTAAGAGTCAATGTATATAAATACAGGTTTAATCTAAATTAACTGAAAAAGATAGAGAAATCTAACAAGGAAACAAAATAAAGTAAATCAAAATATTATTTATATGAGTGTACGTAAAGGAATTCAATTTACATCGATATATAGCTCATGCTAACAAAACTCGTTACTTATAAACGAGTTCTTGAACTACAAAAAGACAAATCAATTCATTGTGTATATAAAGACTCATAGTCAACAAAAAGTCTTCTTCTACAATGGAACGGAGCTTAAAATCAAGAACAAGAATGAAAAATAGTGTCATAACTCCGGATCGAAAAAGTACAACACAAATGGCAAGCTTATAATCGAAAATTTTCTATCCTTCCTAGATAGAAAATCGAAATTTAAGTCTATATGAAAGTGAGTAAATCTAGAGGCAAAGATGCACAAACCTTATAAGGAGCTAACTTAAGCTTTGTCCATAGTCATTCAGATCCTAGCTGGTTCTATGATATAAGAAGTTAATTTAATCTCTCAATATCAAAGGAAAATCCATAAGCGATTGAATTGAGAAATAAACTTAAAGAATTTTCAAAATAATATTCAAGCAAGATTGTAATAAAAATTCGATACCACCACACACAAGGAAGCAATTAAAAGTAAGCATTGCAGAGATATATAACTAATATTGAATGCAATTAGTATTAATCCAAAAAAGGGAGAAGGATCAAGAAAATTACAAATAGGGTAAAATTAAAGATTTTTCCATGACTTTGTCTAGGTATTTTTTTGATTAATTAAAATTGAAACCCTCATTTTTCTTAATTTTTTTTAAAAAAATATCTCATGAGTACCACTAATATTTAACATATTATAAGTCAGCCCTTTTCAATAAAATGTGTCTTGATCTCACTTGGTCTGTGGTGGCAAAGCTGATGTTTCTGTGCATGGCACTGTTGCCAATCCATGTCTATGCAGAAGTTCACGTGCCAATTCTTGAAGATCGCCGCCCCCGCCTCCGGTCGACGGTGACATGTCAACCGGAGCTCTAGGGCCGCCAAAGTGGCACGGATCCAGAGGCTGAGGGGGCGGCGGTCGTGGCTGCTGCATTGCCCATGAGGGTTGAACCATTGGGTCAAAAAGTGAGGATAAGTCATAGGCAGCTGGCAATGAAGGTCCTGCTGTTGGCAAGTCTGCTATGGTTAGTGATGGCTGTTGGAGCATTGTTTGAGGTAGTTGTGGCGGCAGCGGCGGCGGTGTTGGAAGCTCCAGGGTTGCTAGGTGGGCTTGTAAGTATGTGAGCTCTGCTTGTAAATTCACTACCTGAGTCACACAAATATGGTATTTTGTGATGGAATTTGATGATAGCCTAAATTAATACTCCCTCCGTTCTAACACGGAGTTTAAGAAATATGAGAAGACTTTGTAGTGTTACAAAGAGTATATTTTGTCAAATAAAAGAAATGTATCATTCTTTTGAAACTGACTAAAAAATAGTGAGTCACATAAATTGAGACAGAAGTACTAGCTACAGCCTATGTGGTTATAAGCCAACGCCTCTTGTTTATTGGTGGAGGTTCTAATCCCACTATACACCCCCTCCCCAAATCCCCTCCCAAAAAGAAAATTAAACATATAAAAATTAAAGCATCTACTCATTAAAGGTAATGGACAGTTTAAAAACTGAATTAAATCGAAATACGAAAGTGTGTTATTCTTTTTAGAATAAACTATGAAGGAGAAGGAGTGATGATATATAACATACCATACCTGGAAAATACATCCTTACATGATGTGTGAACTCTCACAAAGAGTGGGGATTTGATTAAATGAAAAGATTTGCTTTAGCTATTCAGAGTTTCTAGAAGTTTAATAGCATAATTACAATAACATTTTGAATTTTTAAGTTCGTAAAGTTATCAAAGCATTCAAAATATATGTTAAAAGGAAAAGAAATATTGTACAAGAAGTTACATAAAATATCCAGAAACTAAAATCTGGATTGGCATAAACTATTTGATAAATATAGTTCTGGTCAGAGATGATTCAGGATTTTTTTTTACAACGATCTTAAATAATGTAGAATAATAACTGAGTTCACAATCAAATATTTCGAGATATTTAGATCAAGTTTTGAATTCAATATAAAATACGAACTAAAACTAATGAATTCACATGAACTATACACAGGTTACCAGCCAGATCAAAATGCACACAAAGTAAGCTGGGGGATAAGTTTGTTGCCATACGATCGCCAAATTAATTCAAGGTGTCAAAATCAACTCATAAAATCATGACTCATTCATTTTGTATGTGTTTGGCAGGTTAATAACTTCTTGTTTTATTAATTGAGTTCATTTTAATCCGCTTAATTCTACTCATTTTAGAAATGAATTGATATACAGTTCAAATTGACCCAAGAAAAATTTTATTTAATTATTTATAATTTGATATGTTTTTTATAATCATACTACAAAAGAAAAGCTTTTATTAGGTACTCAAATAAATTATAAGAAAATAAACTTTAAATTTAAAACTTAATAAGAATTGGACGGATTGAGTTATGACTTAGTTTTTAACTCATTTCAGTCCAACCTGCTTAGCCCAATAACATTTAAGCAAGTCAATGAGCTATTTATTTATTAACTCAATCCATTTTGACATTTTCAAATTTAACTCAAACCGCCGATTTGCCCCCAAATTTAACCATCAAAGGATGCTTGGTTCTAAAGGATCCATATTTACTTCACATTTTCCATACTTGTGCCGCCATTTCGCTAAACCACCATTAGTTAATGATACAATTCAATTTAAATTATACTACTCAATTATGAGGTAATGACATATAAATTGCGTAAATATTCAATGAATAGAAATTATAAGATATAGATACGAATAAAATAGTTAAAATTTCTCATAAGTTTAAAGAATATGTGAAAAAGAAACACCACAAATAACTTAAGTCGGAGAATATAAATTTATAAGTTTTACTTAATTCAAACTTCAAAGCAAGGACTTGGGGATCGGTGCATTACTGACAAATTCAAGGGAATAGAAATTTGTTTAGGTTCTTTCTGAAAGCATAAAAGTCATCTAAGCAAGAAATTATTCCCTCTTCCCAATACTCCAAATCATAAAATTAAAAGAAAGAAATGATTCAAATGTATAAATCTTCAAAGTCAACCAGCAGATCACGGAGACAATAATCTTATTAAATCTCTATTATTGAACTACAATTTCAACTAAAAATCTCTTAATCCATTTAATGAATCAAGATTACTATCCCTTATTCTGTAAGCAACTAAATGTAGTGAACACCAAACATATTACCCTGTTAATTAAAGTTAAACAATGTTTTAAAAAGGACAGGTATATCAACAAACAGACATAATTCACTATTCTAATTAATTGGAAGATCAAAACTTAAGTCAAGTTTCTAATAGGCCATACTTGTGTGACATACTTTTCTTTTTATTCGGTCTCAAAAAAGAATTTCATATTCTATAAACTAGAATAGTCACACAGATGTTTAAGATTGTTTTAGACACATATTTCAAAAGTCTTTCTATCTTTTTAAAGTTTTGTGTCGAATCAAACAATGTCACGTAAATAATTGGACAGAGGGAGTAATAGTCAAATTTAGAGTTTCGAAGGTTAACTTAGTAATACACCTCTAATAAAAAGCTTTTTTTAACAGTTATGTCGAGTCAATATGGATCAAGTAATATAAAACGGAGTAGTATTTTTTTAAAAAAAAGAAGCTTCTCGAAATATTTATTATTATCCTAGTTGAGGAGTATCGGTTTCAACATGCTTCTTAGAGAAACAACAAAAGAGTGGTCATTGTCCCTTGTGCTAAAAATAACCAAAATGTACTTTAAAGAAAGAAACTAAAGCTATTTTATTTCTTTTAAAGAAGAAGAATATTTCTATATATTTCCATGAATTTTGAACAAGAAGAAGAAGATTTTATGCCGACCATTTCCTTAATAACAGCAAAATTGAAAGAGGTATGGTAAGAAAAAAGTAGAGTCACTATTGCCCACATCATCATCATAAGTTAATCAATCAAAACAACTTCTTGATTTCAGCAAAGTTTAAAACTGTTCCCTAAATGTAACACATCATGGTCCATTTCCCCTTTGTACAAGAAAATCTTGTTCAAGGTCTAGTACTATTAACTAGTGTCAATATATATTATCTTCAATCACATATACTATATTATTCCACACAAAAATGTTGGAGACAAATTTACATATGCCAACTCAAAAACTTAAAACATACTCATATCACAACCTTAAGAAGAAGTCTTTTTTAACTTACTTTTGACAACCAATGCCAGATCCAACATCATGTTCCTCAATTAATACGAAGCTAAGCTTTATTTCTTACATAACACTAATGCCTAAAAGCTGTCTCATTTCACTTATCTTGAAAAAAAAAGGATCTTGTCAATGAATACATTAAAATACACCATCCGTTTCAATTTGTTTGTCTCTTGTTGATGACTTGACATGAAGTTAAAAAAAATAAAGAAAAACTTTTAAATCTTGTTGTTTTATACTGAATATATGTAAAATATATCAAAATGCCCTTTTATCTAGGATCTAAAACATGTGGTAGAAAGTTAGAATGAAAAAGTGGCAAAAAAAAGTAAGATAAACAAATTGAAACGCATGGAGTACTTTGTTTTCAAGATCGTCGTAATCTTGACTCTTATTGAGCTAGAAAGATTTCTTATAACCGCAAGAATACGTTTCAGAGTTTCATATTTGTAACGCATGGAGAGAAATGGTTAAAAAAAATAGTAATATAGATTCTTGAATACGCAAATGAGATTGTGGCTTGTATTTATCTACACATGAAAACATAAAAGTGGAAGTAGAGTGAAGGCATTGATAAATCAGTTGTTGGAAAATAAAGAAAAAAAGGTCTAAAAGAAGAAGCAAAACGATTTGTAACGGAAGAAGAGAAGGGTGTTTTTAGTTTACCAACTTTAGTGATAAGACAGACTCAACAAAAAATAAATAAAAAACCTTAAAACTATTGTTATAAGGACAAATGAGTCTTTTTCAAGAAACAAAAGTTTCATATGATCTAGCATTAGCTAAATTCTAATAGTGTCATGTAAGAAATTAAACCAAAAGATCATGATCAAGGTTTTCTTTCACGAATTTAAGTTATATGCGTTGACCGTTTAATACTGACCTGTTGTTGAAGAGCGAAGATATGAGCAACGCAACCATAGACAGGGTCTCGGAGTCTCGCTTGAGCTTCATAACAAATGGTGACAACCGCATCAAGCCTCTTATGGACAGGAATATGAAGGAGAAGTTTAGAAACATTACTAGCTCCAAACACTTTGTGTACAGCTGCAAAATGTGCCGCACCTTGTTCCGAATCAAAATAAGGTGCAAAAATGCAACCGGCGACACACTTTCTTCTCAAAAATTTACAAGCACCACATGGTCCTCCTCCTCCACCACTACCACCACCACCACCTCCTCCGCCTCCGGTGCTAGTACTTCCACTAGTCCCACCACAAACTCCTCCACCCGGGGCGGAGACACCACCGGTGCTACTACTAGGATTATTTGAGCTCATTTTCTTAGATAATTCACCTCTTTTGGAACATAATTTGAAGGGGTTTGTGCTTTGAAGAGAAGAAAAAAAAGGTGTGTTGTGTATCACTAGGGTTTGGTTGGTGGTATTTGTTGGTATTAATTTTTGTAAATATATAATTTAAGTTTTATTTATGTTGTAGTAGAATATATTTAGTGGGGGAAGCTAAGAGGAGGGGAGTTTTAAACACTAAATGAAGTCTTTAAAGCCACGCGATGAAGCAAACCCCATTTAGCTGCTTGCGTGAAGCAAACATGCGATAAGCCAACTGCCTTTTTATTTATCTTCCTTCCTCTCGTGAATGTTTGGCCTTTGCTAGCCTAGCGTTTCGCAATTCGCATTAGCAACACCCACCTCCCTCATGTTTTTTTTCTTTCCTTTTAGTTATCTAAATTTCTTTTTCTATACCACTTTTGATGTAATATAAGAGGAATACATCCAATCTTGCTTTATACTAGAAAAAAGGAAAAACATTCATATATGATACTAACTTACAAACTAATAATATTATCTTTCGTTTCAACTTGTTTGTCTGATTTTGATTTAATGCAGAGTTTTAAAAAGTACAGAAGACTTCTAAATCTTGTTCATGGTCTTAATCATGCTATGTGACACCAGAGTTAGCGAGTTGTCAAAACAAGAAAGAGACCCCCTTTTTGACTTTACATAGTTTCAGAAAGTAAAAAAACTTTTGAGTCATGTTCATAGTCTTAAACATGTAATTATTGTGCTTGTGATTGGGTTGTGCTTGTTAAAAAAAAATAAGACAAACAAATTGAAACAAACAAAGAGAGAGAAAAAAAGAAGTTGAAACGTGTCAATGGGAGTGTCTATATTAGCCTTTCTGTGCGTATTTCAAGCTGCGTAGACGGCAAAAGACGCCAACTATATCTCTCCCTTTCGACGTTGAAAAGGAATTCATTCTACCTCATCTTTTCATTCTTTTTTATAATAATAAAAAAAAAGTTACAAATAGAAACGGCTTTGTGCTCTTTTTCAATACATAAAGAGTTTGTTGGAATGACATAATTACCAAGAAAGCTACTTCGTTTTATCATTTTAGTACTTTCAAGATTTGTATATTCTTGAGTTTAAATCGTCAACATACGATTTCTTAAAATTTGAAATTTATATTAATCTTAAATATAAGATTATTACATGTTGTAATAATCAAATGTTCTCTTGATGATGTAAAAGTTCCTTATACTGAAAAATATTGTATTAGTATTTATAGTGGGATTTAAATTGATGGAGATTTATTATATTAATGTTTTTTTATATGAAAGATGTCAAGTTTGTCGTGAAACTAAAAAGGAAAATATGTGAAATGAAGAAGAGAAAGAAGAAAGTAACAATTTTGTATTAAAAATAACATTTGTAGCAAAATCATTATCTTGGATTCTTGTCCATTGTCTAACCATATCAAGATTTACTAAAAGTTGGTATTGCAGCACTTTTAAATTAAAATTAAAAATATGTATTATATTGATATTGACAGCCATCATTTTGTTTTAATTTTAGATTTTCTCATTCAAGTGACTAATAAATTTGCTAGATAAGTATCTTACCCAACTTTAAGTGAAGTTCCATTGATTGTATTTTTCCCCTTTGTAGTAAAAAAATTCTGACGACTTTAAATACGTATGAATTAGATTTACCATTTAAAAAACATTGCTCAGAAGCAGTACTTTTATTTGTTTTTTATTTAGTCGATTAATTATATATCAATCATATCGTGTCAGCAAATATTAACCAAAATGTATGTTATCAAAGAAGACTATATTCATAGAATTACCATTTTAGCTTCACTGTGTATCTAAAGTTATTTACATCAACAAAGATTGTAGTGGAGTGATAAGTACTCATTTATCCTTAAACAGAGATTTTGGATTCGAACAATAGATATGGAAAGACTTCCCAACACGAACATGAATTTAGTTGAGCTTCAATATGAAAACCGAAAAAAAGAAAAGAAGATAAGGTTAGGCTATGCCTAGATGCACTCCTATATGATTGTCCTAATAATGATGAAGATTAATCTGAATCGATACGCATTATGACTAATTTAAAACTTAGATGCTTACTTGGTTAATTTCATGATAAGCCAATCATTCACGGCACAAATTGTCAATTACAATTAACTTTCGAAGAACTGATTTTGTAGGTTACTTACAATTTATTTATTTTTCATTTTATGTCTCTTTTATCAGAGATTTTCTTTTTGTATACGCTTAAGAGATTTGAAATTTATATATGGTTAATTAATCCATTGGAATTTTATATTTCGCACGAGCAATATGTTAGGGAATTTCTTGTAAATTTATATGGTATATAATTCAAATTGTTTTCATTTATGCTCAATTAATTTCCCCTTCATTAATTGGGTTGACTAAGCTTTATTATGATCATATATATGCATATTATTTTTGTTTAACTCGTAATGTTGACAAATTAAGTTGTAGCTACTTTTACAAAGAGTTCCATATTTGTCGTAAATGAATAGACACGTCACTTCTAAAAATGAAGAAAAGATAAACTGAAAAATTATTTAGGCTGTTAATTCCTGTACTAGTCATTTGTCCTTAAATAAAAGCTTGTAAGACACAGATTAAAAAAGAATTTCAGTTAGTATAGATCGCCAATTATTCTTTATCAATATCAACAAATTCTTATTTGGTTCTTATGATTTCTAATTAAATATATTTAACTTTTATATTAATTAAATGTGCACTACTTTTAATATTTTTTAGTCATAAATTTTCACAAATTTAATGAATTACTAAGCGTTAAATTGTTCAGTTATCATTATATTATGTTGAAAAAAATTGTTACTCTAAATATTACATATTTATATACAAAGAGACCAAAAACGCATAGTTTAGCTAGTTAATTAAATTTGTAATGTTAAATGTCTTTTATCAAAATATTCCAACTATTACAATCAGAATTTAACCAATAATCGAGGGACTTAAAGTGTAATTTTCCCTATAATATAAGGATAAATATGATATAACATCCTCAATATACACTTATTACTTTCTAAGCTTAGTATACTTTCTAATACTTAATTTAGAAAAAAACACTATCATTGCTTTTCTATTTTCATGAATTCATTCAACATACTCGTGATTTTTTAATCATGGTGACTGTTAGTAGCTTTTGTAATGTTGTTCGAATATGATAATGTACATCTTAATTTTCTTGTTAACTTTCATTTTGTCCAATTATTTCTTATATAAGTTTTCACAGCGTTAAATTGTTAAACATTTTTCTTCGTACCAAACACATCATTAGTTTCGAAGCATTATGAATTTTTTTTAAAAAGATTTCTCACCTTATTTAATTTTTTGTCCTAATTAAATCAGTTCAAAAAGACATAATTTACCTAATCACTCAGTTTTATATACATACAGTCCCAAGATAATGATAAAAATAATTTAAAATCAAGTTATTTTAATATTAGATGGATGTCTAGTGTAATTAGTGTTTGCATACATATACTAGTGTGGGGGGGGGGGGGAAGGGGATGAAGTAACAAAAACTACTATTCCAAGAGCATTTATATATAATTTACTTTTCTTCACCTTAAATTATTTATCATATTTTTCTTTTATATACCTATTAAAAATTAATTAGGAATATTTTTTTTTGACTATTTACTTTTATTTATGCCTTAAAGACACAATCTCCTTGATTCAATATTTATTCTATTGAAGTGTTTGTAATCTTTAAAATAATTACTACTCATGATAAAATAGGGAAAAGATAATTAATCTCTTTTTTATTTTTTAAAATGACAATAATTTGAGATAGCTATTTTTAGAATCTAACATAAGTACTTCAGTGGTTGACTATTAGTCAAATGGCACAAGTAAGCGAAAAGTGTAACGAGAGGGGCATTTTTAGCAAATCAGGTAAGTGAATATTTACTTACCTCTTTTACGATAGTTCAATTTTTTTTTTGACTTTAGTCTATTATAAAAATTACGATATATAACTTGAGACGGATTGAATATAAAAAAAATTATGAAACAAGGGGGAGTTGCTCGAATGGTAAGCACCCCCACTTTCAATCTGAAGGTTTTGAGTTTGAGTCACCAGGGGAACAAAAAGATAGAGCTCCTAGAGAGGGGTAAAAAGAAAATATTATAAGAGGAGGGAGTGGGAGGATGGAACGGTTAAGGGGTCGGGTTTGGGGCCTAGGGGTAATTGATAGGTGGGGAACAATTAACATATAATTAACTTTAGAATGTCACTTATGAAAGTACGTGCTATCTCTACTTCGAAAAAGTTAATTTTTCTCATTTTAATGAAAAAATATTTTGACCAATCAAAAATGAAGAATATCGGAAAAAAACATTTCTAAAGATGAAGGGTATTACTATGTTCAATTAGATAAAAATGTAGGAGTAGAGTGTCAAAACAAAAGAGAAGAATAAAGTCAAAGGGACAATTCGGCGTTCAATGGACCCTGCGAGGCGTTTCATTTGTGTCTCCAGTAGGAAATTGACACGTGGAATCGTGATGCCAAAACGTAACGGCCACAGTATAGATGATCTCACCAGTCACTGTAAAAAACGAGTCTCTGTATAAAGAAAATAAAAAATATGTGATTGGACAACATTTCGTTTATTTTAGAAAAAGAAGTTGAAAGAATATATTCAAAATTTGAATAGGAATTTCATTTAGATTTTAGAAAATAAGTTGAAGTTTTGTTGGTACATTATTAGTATCTCATTTGAACATCGTACATACTTATTTTATAGCTCAACATGTAGAAACTGACACATTTCAAATTTAAAAAGCAAATGAATTTAGGTATTTTATTTTAATAACAATCGAACTTATTTGAATTGACATCACTTAAAATTACTATTTACCGAAAGATAAGAAAATGTTGGTCAAAAATAATTCGTACAAATTGTGAGGGGGTTAATAGAATCAGTAACAGTGAGTAACGGCAGAATGACCGCGCCGTCCGATTCTTGTCTAAAGCGTGTGATGTGTGATGGAAGCAAAGGCTTTTTTTTGGACCCAAAGATGATGTGCCACGTATTACTGTGACACTTCGTTAAATGACCACTTGCTTACGTTAGAACAGTTTGTTTTCACCAAACAAGAGAAGCTGAAGGTAACCATGTCACTTTTTAATCACTCCTTTTTGGTTCATAATTGGAAATTACTACTTACCTTTTACTCTCTTTAATGAAAAATTTTCTAATCTAAATACAAAATATCAAAATATATGTTATGTTGATTTTTGAAATCGAACGTAAGATGTTATATTAAAATTTGGATATTGAATTTTAATATATGAATTCCAAATATATAAGTTTGTCTTTGATTTAATTAAATATTAAATCAATCTAATACTATATCAATAAAGAATAATTTTCAAAAATTATATATGGTAGATGATATTGGTAATGGCTAGCGGTGGTGGATGAAGGTGACAACTGAGGAGGGTGTTGCCTTGTTGGTTGTTGGTGATAGTTGCATTGTTGATAGTAACTAGTAATGATGTTGGTTGATAATAGCATATAACCTTGATAGTTAGTGGCAATAATTGATAACGCCGACTTATAAATTTTAATTGATGTTTATTGTGGTAATTGTACACTAGTAAAAATAAGAATTAACTACGAATTTCATCATTAAATAAGAATATGGATGAATTTTGATGTTTAATTACAAATTTTGTATGTTTATAATTTATCCTTCTTTTGGTTGTAATGACTGGTGGTTAAAATTGTAAATAATGATTAGTGGTGGTAATTGGTGGCCATAATGGGGTAGGTAATGTGATGATAGTTAATATTGATGGGCGACAACGATCCGCAGTGAAAACAGATGAATTAGGGGTGAACTACTATATTTTTTTATAAATTTTTTAATAGACATTTTAATAAAGTCGAGACTCTAATATAAATTTTAATCTTTCGAAACTAATCAAATTCATAAGTGATTGTAAAATAATAAAAGATTCAACTTAACAATTACGAATTGGATAATTAAGATAAAGACTTAAAAAAAATTGATTAATAATTGAGGTTTGAATTTCTAAAACTAATATTTCCAATATTCATATTTCGATGCCGGTTGATTATCTTATTTTTATTCATATATCATCGAAGCAGGAATATCTAGGTTTTGCACAAATTAACAATCTAAAACTGATCCTTGAACCACCCTCACCACTAAATTTTTTTAAAAAAAGAATACTATAAATTATAAAATGTTTATTTTATTTTATTATAAGCTTTGGAGAATATTGGACAAATTAATTTCATCGAGAAGAAAAATGGTACAACCTTAACAACTCTGAATCTAGAAATTACCAATATCAAAGCTTTTAATTTGCAACTAAGCCTTGACGTCCTTTCTAAGTAAAGAAAAAATGACGTTATTTTAAACTTTTATTTTAAATTTTGTCGGACAGTTGCTAACTTTTTTTAATTATTTAATATATTTTTTACCCTTCATATAATACTAGCACCAAAAAAGTAATTAATCCAACAACATCTAGCTAAATTTTTTGTTTTCTGTGTGTAAATAATATGTACATATGTAGAAAATGTCGAAACCAAAAATAATACAAAATAAACATTAGGACATGAAAAAAACTTTAAAATCATTACAATTTAAATTAACTCAAATTATAAAGGTTAAACTATATTAATAATATGTCGATTTTACTTGCTCAAAAATATTGCGGAGACCATTGTTTTTAGGGTCATGCAAGTAATTTAAAAGTTAACCCTTCATGCAAATCACAAACATCCCTTTCTTATAAAAGTTTAATTCCTGAAATTTAAACATTGTTCATTTTTCTCTTTCTTTAGTGGTCAAAAAAGCAAAAAAGAAATAATGTATTATTACTAGCTTTCTAGACTTTTAATTAGTAATCGATCTATATTTGGATGATGCTATATATTGTTATAAAAATGTTATGTCCCTACAGGCTGCAAGTTTTCTTTGATATAATGCGTAAAGGTTTTGATTCTCACTCGTGTGGTCAAAACCTAGGAAACATAAACTAAGGACCTTTATTTTCTTAATTTTATATCAGGTGTTCGGTATTTTTATTGAGGTTCGATCAAATTTAAATTTACATCGAAAAATTTCATATTAGGGATATAGCACCTCCTAACAAAGGCTATTCTATATCGAGTGGGGGACTTGAACTCGAAATCTTTTATTATGAATGAACATTTATCGCTCCAACAGAATTCTGGTTGATACTAAGGACTTTGTTTTTGTATAAAATAAAATTGAATGTACTCTAACTTAAAAAATAAAATATCAAATTTACCAAATTTCTGGAAAGAAATTGTGTTTTAAATGACAAGATGTCACCCCGACATACGGCATGATAGCTATTAATTGTAAAATCAGTTTGTTTTATGTTAGCTTTATTTAAGAAGAAAGCTAATGATCCATATTATTTAGTGTAAAAATATATTTAATTATTAATATTAAATTAATTAAAAGGTACTGAATAATTAAAGTAGTCAAAGTAGTAGTACAAGGCAACTTGAAAGTTTTAAAGTAATGCTAATCATGATTAATTTTTTAATTACGATTTTATGACATTAAAAGTAGATTTGGTCAAGTGATTAGTTCCTTCATCTGATCGACTTATTTTATAAGGGAATATTTGAGATCAAGAAAACATGCTGTAATCTCATTTAATTTTTAAATAAAAGAAATGTGCGCATTAATATAATATATGTATAACCTTTTTATCAAAGAAAACAAAGACGGATCTAACAATGAATTCATGTTTGATGAAACTTGATGCTTCAAACGAATCCTATTCTCTCAGTTTAGATTATATTATACATACAGATTGAATTCTGAATCCATCATAGAAGGGAAAAAGGGAGTTGGGTGTGTGGTTTTAACTGTAAAAAAATTGTGAAAGTTTCAAAATCAAATAAGACTTCACGGAGTTTAAAAATTTGCTAGAGTTTTAAAATCAACAAAAAAATTCAGGCGTTTTGAATTTTATAAGTTCAAAAATCAAGGAACAATTTTATAAGCTTCAAAAAATTTGCCATAGTTTCAAAATCAAGGAATGATTTTTGAGGGTTCTACCCTTTATAAGTTTATTAGTGCTTTAAGTGGTGATATTTTTATCTAAATTTTATTTTCGCATTAAATTATGACTATTTTTCAATTACTTTTCAAAGGTTGGCTAACAACTCATAGCATGCTCGAAAACTGGTCATCCCACCTAATTTTTAGGTGTTAATGGACATGAAACTTTAACACGCTTAATCTAAAGGTGCAATTGACAAACTTTAGGCTTGAAATTTTTATGGGCTTAACATTCACAGACGGCCATTTCCATTTTAATATAGCAGCCCACTGGATGTGCGAAGCAGAAGCCCAACAATGATAAAAAATTCCTAAAATTCTTTACTAAATGGCCCTTTTATATCTTTTTTTTTTGCAATTTATAAATTCTTTTTAGATCACAATGTGAAGTTTTCATTTGAGCAAATTAAATTTTATGAAAAACATCAGATTACAGTAAAACTTTTATAAACTATATTGCATACGTTAGACAACCATCTAATGTTTTATCCGTGAAATTAAACAAACAATATACCCGAGTATAATATTATCCAAAAGGATATTTTTTCAAGGACCATATTTGCAGAATCTCTTAGAATAAGAATAAAATCTAAAATTCATAAATAATAATAGCATAGCTTAAAAAGGGAAGGCTCTCATGTTTTATCTATAAAATGATTTTTAAAAAAGGAAAAAAAAGAAGAAGAAAACTCTACCAAACCACTAGCCACTAGGAAGATCCAAAAGAATTGGTCAATGTAAAACTAACAAACATTTATACACAACCAAAATCCACTTTTCATGTTACAAGCACAAATTTGTCCGAAGATTAAGGTTGAACTTGTAATTATGACATAGCAAAAACCTACTAACAACATTTCATTTAATTACCTTGTTAAGTAATTTTATTTTTTGTTGAATTTACTCACAATTAAATGACTCTTTCCTTTACCTAATTAATTTTCAAAACAAGCTAACATGTCAAAATTTGATCCTTACGAACACCTTAATGTGGTGCTAAACCAAGATGGAAGTTTAACTCGTCTTCTTGATTTTCCAACAACTCAAGCCACTGGTGATCAAGATCATCTCCCTGGCCAAGCTGTTGTTAGCAAAGATATCACTTTAAATGAAGAAAAGAAAACATGGATGAGACTTTATCGTCCAAGTAAATTGCCCTCCAATGACAAATCTATCGCTAAACTTCCCATTATAGTTTATCTTCACACAGGTCAGAGGCCGATTCAGTATTTTTAATTTTCTGGGGGTTCGATTTTTTAAAGTTTTGAATACCGTTGAATC
Source organism: Solanum appendiculatum (assembly GCA_018342035.1). Lineage (NCBI taxonomy): Eukaryota > Viridiplantae > Streptophyta > Magnoliopsida > Solanales > Solanaceae > Solanum > Solanum appendiculatum. The sequence goes on from JAGDQO010000515.1 coordinate 352,376, forward strand.
CCCATGACGATTTTGAAATTAAGAGTTCAGAATCTATATATTCTCCCTTCGCTTTATTTATATGTCTAATTTGACATAGACAGATTTGGGATTTTAATTCTATCAAGTATAAAATTTTCGATTTTACCACTAAACCAATCACGTTGTTTGAGTTATGGGTTCATAGCTCAATTATTCAGCAATTTTAGTGGATTTTATATTGAAAATTCAGGTTTAGAATAAAAGTTATGAATTCAATCGAACCCATAGTCAAACGGTATGTATTAGAATGTCTTTGAAATCTCATGCTCTAGAGTTATTGAATATAGAATTAAAGTCATATTCTTTTTTAAATAGGCTAAAAAGGATTGAAAAAACTAACACATAAAATTGAAACAAAAGGAGTATTTATCAAAATTTTAGAAAATTTTCATTTGTACTTGTACACACGTGTCAAAAAAAATCGGGCATAACCTTTACGTTGATAAAAAGTTCAATAAAAAAAAACTACTATTACGTACTCTTGCGTCTTTATTTTACATAATATTGGATGGAGACGAGTTTAATTATATTTCGATGCTACAGGAGGGTGGATTCACTTCAGTGTAGCAAGTACTATAATCCATGAAAGTTGTAACCATATATGTAGCGAAGTCCCCTCCATTGTTGTTGCACTGGATTATGGTCTAGCACCCGAAAACAAGCTCCCCTCTCAATACCACGACACAATAGAGGCTGTTCTTTGGATCAAGAGCCAAGCGTTGGATCGCGTTAATGGCGAAAAATGGCTGAGGGAATATGGAGATTTCTCAAGGTGTTACCTCTATGGAGTTAGTTGTGGTGGTAACATTGCTTTTAATTCCGCACTTCAACTACTCGATAAAAAATTAGAGCCATTACGTATCAATGGGGTCATATTGAACCAACCTTTTTTTGGTGGAAAAATGAGGACAAAATCTGAAATGAGGTTAGCTACTGATCCATTTTTTCCCTTGCCAGTAATTGATGTGTTATGGGATTTTGCACTGCCAAAAGGGACAGATAGGGATCATAGGTTTTGTAATCCAATGATGAATGGGCCATATAGGGACAAGATAAATAAACTTGGGAGGTGTTTGGTTATTGGATTTGGAGGGGACCCTTTGGTTGATAGGCAACAAGAATTTGTGCAAATGTTAGTCAAGGAAGGGGTTATGGTTGAAGCTAGATTTGATGATGTTGGATTTCATGGAATTGAAGTGGTTGATAGTAGAAGAGCTGCTGCTATTATTAATTTTGTTAAGGAGTTTGTTTGACCGGTGGTCAGTGCACTAAGCTCTTCATATGTGCGAGAAAGATTAGCGCATCAGATCATATGTTTGATTTATTAGTTTGGTGTAAGCATGTCTTATTTAGTGTTTATAAAAGAGGTTGTTATGCTTTATTTAGTAAAATGTTAAATAATTAGTAAGTGATATTACTGGAAGTTATACAATTGATCTTGTTTATTTTTGTATTAGTCTCTAGGTTGAACATGTTCCGTGAAATGTTATATAATGTTTTTTCTATTATTTATGATATCTTTTTAATTTCTTTGATATGTGATAGTTTGTCTACCTCATATAGGTAGGAATAAAGTTTGTGTACGCTTTAGCTTTTTTAAATCACATATGTGAAATTTCACTAGATATGTTATTGTTATTGGACTTTATTTTAGCTCTCAATTATTAAAAATTTTGATTTCTAGTACTTGTGATATTTAATCAAACACATTCTATCTATAACAAATTCAATATGTTACTTTTCTTTTTGGAAAAATCACCAAAATATACAACTTATTTTATCATATTCTTTTTAAAAAATTATTATTTGAAAAAATTACAAAAATTCGTACTCTCTCCTATTCTCGGATACATCACTTTACGCGATGTATTGAGACGTTGAGTGATGCATCCGAAATCGAGACGCGATGTACCGGGACGTTGAGTGATGTATCCGAAATCAGAACACGATGTATTGGGACGTTTTGGGATGTATTCAGATTCCACCAAATTTAAGGAATTTTTGTAATTTGAAAAAGTATAGGGATATGATATAATTAGCTCTTAACACTATGAAATTTGTGTAAAATTCCCTTTCTTTTCTAGCACGTTTTAAAAAATATTTCATTCATTTTAAAAACTTTTTAATTCTAATTTTTTACACAACATGTTTATAAGCATAAAATTAAATGACATTTTGATATAATTTATATATCATTAATTTAAGATCATACGTTTAATTTTCTACTTATTTTCTTAAATTCTGTATCAAATCAAATAAATTGAAATGGATGGAGTATGTGTTTTTAGTGCCTTTGACGCAGGACTATTCAATACTATTTCTTTTCTTCACAATCAATTACTCCCAACATGCGACGAACAATCCCACAAGAAATCTACAAAAAAAGTCTTACTTCATACAGTACTGTTACATGCATATATGAAATTGTTCATTGAAAAACAATCCTCATTTTGCTTTCATTTGTAGTTTTTTTCTTGTTAACTGTAGGAGTAAGTAATTAATAGTGATGAAGATTGAGTGTGATTTGTGATTGAAATGACTATTGAAAAAATAAATGAGGTGTTGGGCCGAAGTATTGAGTAAGAGACAATTGGATGGGATGTCTGTCTGTACCTCCTTTCGAGTTACTCAACAGTCCAACAGAGCCTCTGCTACTTCATTAAATACTATAACAGTAGAATTCTATAAGTCTGACAAGCGTAAAGTGTATGTAGACCTTATCATTTTATATAATAATAGTAGTAATACATTTTTTTGCTTTTGATGAATAGGCGACGTAAATTTATGTTTTCTATCTTCCAATCGGATATTAATTATATTATTTGGATGCATGTGTTTGAAAAGCTCGAGATAACTCGTAATAAAAGTTCTCTCTATATTTGTCTTGTACCTCCGAAACAAATGGTCTATTTATTAATGGGTGAACGACGGAATTGAACCCGCGTGTGATGAATTCACAATTCAATGTCTTGATCCACTTGACTACATCCACCTCTATCCCTGCAGTTTGAAAAAAGATCTTTGCCTTTAGATATTCGTAAGGTAAAGCATCACCATTCTCTCCATCCAATCAATAGTAAGAGTCACTACCTTCAAAATTTCTAGTCTTGCACCGATCATGTAATATATAATGGACCATGATGTCGCCAATGATTGTGATGTCGGGGTGACATGTAGAAATCTTTTTATTTTTCAAAATGAAAATTTGGACGTGAATTTAAATTAATCAAAATTTTAAAATTGACATCGAATAGAGAGACACCGAGCGAAGATCAAAATTCGAAAAGGACAATATAAAAATGAGCTAATTTTCTATTACTCTCGTCCTCGTGTATCAACTCCCTCTAACACTAGTACATATGTTTGCTTCACGCAAGCTACAGCTTCTCTCCCCTTAATTTCTGCTTCTCTCTTTTCCCTTGGCTTCAAAGTTTACACCAATATATTTATTATATTATATGCAACCCAAAACCCAAAATGCACCCTTTCCCTCTATTTGAAACATTCTTTTATTTCTTTTATATCAGTAATATAGAGAAGGGTTAATTAATTGCTAACATAATCTTGTCCCAATATTAATTGTATCTAAAAGTAAACTAATGTATCCATGAATGTACTTAAATTGAAGTAATCTATTCTCATAGGCCATCATGTTAATGTACAATTTATACCTTTATTATTATTATAAAAAGAAATGGAAAACCATGTAAATAAAATTTCAACATGATCGTTTAAGTTATATAGGTCATCTCTTCCTGTTATAGCAATAAACGTATCTTAATTTCAAGATTACGAATCTTATATTTTTAGATACATGTTTTTTGAATAACCTAATAGTATAGCAAATTTCTTACCATGCATATAACTTGTAGGAGTCTTTTTGTAGCTGATTAGAATTATGCAGATATTAGTTATAAGAAAATTGCAAATCAAATACCGTAATAGATATGTTGAATTTTATACATAGCTAAAAATACAACCAAACATCATACTCCTCCGTTGCAAATATTTGTTTATATTACTTTTCTTTTTTATCTGTTTCAATAAAAAATTTTCTTTTTAGCAACTTTCGAATTCTTTCCAATGACATGTTTAAGACGACAAGATTAAAAATATTTTGGTACATATTATCTATCTTTAATTTAAGAACATAAAATTTAAAAGTTCTTTTTTTATTTTTTGAACTCGAAATAAAAAAAATCAGATAAATAAATTAAAACATATAAAATATTACTCACGCAATATTTATTACTTACATGAATAACTTAGCTACTAACTAGCTATCGAATAACCCCAAAAGTCTTTTCTTTAATAAAATATGGTTGAAGGGAGTAGCATAGCTGTCTATCAAGTGACCCACCACCAAAAGCTTCTACTAACATTTTCTTATATTAAAAAAACAAACTAAAAACTACTTGTAGTAACAAACAGCAACAAGCAGTAGTCCTACCTACCTTTTACAAGTTATAAATAAATACTATCTTTAACTCTCCTTCTTCTTCTTCTTCATGAAAATTTGAAACACACACTAAATAACAAATATGAGTAATGGTAGTGGTACTGGGCCTTGTGGTGCATGCAAGTTTCTTAGAAGGAAATGTGTGAAAGGTTGCATATTTGCACCTTATTTTGACTCAGAACAAGGCATGGCTCATTTTGCTGCTGTCCATAAGGTGTTTGGTGCTAGCAATGCTTCTAAACTATTGCTTAACATTCCACCAAATAAACGTCTTGAAACTGTTGTTACCCTTTGTTATGAGGCTCTTGCTAGAGTTAGAGACCCTGTCTATGGCTGTGTTGGTCACATCTTTTCCCTTCAACAACAGGTAATTTTTTACTCGCTTCTGTCCATTTTTACTTGTCCACTATACTATTTTGAAATGTCCAACAATACTTGTTCAGTTTATAAAATCAATAAATAATTTATCATTTTATATCTATTTTATCCTTGCCATTATATACACCCTTAATTATCAGTGTAAGGATCATGGTCTATGAGTTTAATTGTGAATTTTAAGTTATATATACCTCACCGCGTTACCTTACCTTTTTTGTGTGTATAGTATGTAAGTAGTCTTGTTTTCAAAATTACAAATCTCACGGTTTTGAGGAGATTTACTTTTTGATATTCTTTGGATGATTTGATAGCTAGTGTAAATAAACCTCTTAATATAAACTTAAACTCTTAATTTGTTGGCCGTTAGTAGTTTTTATCAAGTTAGTACTAACTACTTAAGTGATAATATTTTTTATGGTCACTAAATTAAGAATTCTTCTCTCGGAAATTAGTTTTGAGATATTATCTCTACTAATGCATGTACTCATTTTGTTTTAGTTAATTAATTAATTAATTTATTTTTAGTCGGTTTGAAATAAAATATTTTTTTTGGTATCTCTTTAACTTTTACTTTCCAGTTGATATTCAAAATTTTTACTATTATTTACTTTCTATAAATTTCATGTCAAGCCAAAATCAGATAAACTAAAATGAAAGGAGTAATATATATATATATGTTTCTTTGACAAACTTGATCAAAAGAGAAGTTGAATATTATGTTATTAAAAGTCAGGACAGTTGAAATGCTGATAGAGGTGTTTTGCATGTGCAGAGTTGAAAACAGAAGGAGCATGAAATTATTTGAATATATCTTATGTTTTTATTTACACTCAAAATATTTTTCTTTGGTTATAGCGAAAGATGTTTTTTGACAAGAAACTCATAGATTACTTAAAGATAATGGTTTTTAAGTTTTCAGATGAAGGGTAGTACTGGTTAATTAATTGTTAAATGCTCTGATTTGGCTCCCCTTATTACATTTTCTCTCCCTTTCGTCAATTACATATTAAATGAGAGACATGCAGTGGCAGAGCTAGTATTTTTAATAAGAGATTCAAAATTTGAAAAAGTAAACACATGAACTAATTGAAGGGGGTTTGACATCTACTATACATGCATAAAAAATAATTCTAACCATGTATAAATAGTAATATTTTCCATCGAAAGGGGTTCGGATGAACCCCTGACAGAAGGCTGGCTCCGCCCCTGGAGACATGTGTCTTATTTAACATTTAAAAATCAAGATTATATTACATTAACAAGTATTATAACTATAGTTAAGTCAATAAATTTTGAAAAAATACTCTCCAAATTTGGTAAGTACAAGATATTCCTCACAAATTTGTGGGGAATCTCTTGTTTTTACCAAATTTTGAGGGTAGATTTTCAAAATTTATTGACTTATTTATGGTTATAATATAATACTTGTTAATGTAATATAATCTTGACCTTTAAAAATAAATAGGACACATGTTTCCCATCAAATATGTATTTAACTAAATGGAGAGAAAATGTAATGGAGGGGAGCCAAATCCGTTTGTATGAGCTGATTATCAATAGTGAAAACCCGCTCCTTTTGATTTACGGTAACATTATGGAAAAAGATGCTAATTTATAGCAAAAGGGGTTCCGATATTCACTCCCTTATTACTTCTATCCATTTTTTTTTTATCAATTCAAGTTTAGTCTAATCTGCCAATCTTTTACTAAAAGGATTCAGCCGAATACAACTAAGATTCTATTGCATATATTTTGATCAAGATTTGAAATACAAAATCTAGAAAACTAAATCAAAATCTAAGACTTAAATCTTTCTATTGTTGTCTTGGATCCACAATTAATCCTACGGATCCTTAGGATTGGTATATTACTACACTAATCATAAATTCAGGGCTAAAGAATTAGACACTGACTTGAACAATTTGTGTGAGAGTTGCTCCCCCCAACTCCCCCACCTCTTATTGATTAAGGTGAATTGTACTGTTACTCACAGCCCACAGGAGATAGAAATTGGACTAATGTAATAGTTTGTTGATGTGGACTTTTTTTATTTGTATAATAAATGTTTTGTTGCTTGCCGGAGCTAACAAGTAACCCTGCCTAATCAACTTTAGCAGCTCGAGAAATATTCAATACATCAATAATTTGACTTTCTTTCTATCTTTCTTATTGATTTGTTGTCTTCTTGGAAGTCTACAAAATATTACTAAAGATATTGAGGTAGCTTATAAGACTTGGGTAATTCTCCTCTTTTTGAGGTAGCTTTTCGAGTTGTGAGTTAGGTTCAAGACCTAATTTTATATGGTATCAGAGCAAGATCTATTTTCACCCATTGTTGGCCCCCAAAATTAAAACTGTCTACGCACCAAATGCTAAGCATTAACGGTTAATTAGGGTGTTAAAGAATGACAGAAGTCCCACATTGGTGGTTAATAAGATAGATAGACTCCGAGCTAGCTTTTGAAGTGTTATTTAAGCCCAATACCTAATTTTACAGCGCACACATGATCTTTAATGTAGTTCGACTCTCAAAAATACGTGACAATTATTTTGGGATGGGAGAGTAGCACATTATTTGGGCTTTTATAGAGTTTCCTATAAACAAGAAGGTAAGTGTAGAATAGCTATTGCAAGTGATTCTTTTAATATAAGAAAAAATGTTGACTTCCTACGAACGAAATTAGACTTATTTCCTGACAGGGTAGGTTCTATTCAATTCCACAACGTATCTTTGATCTTATCATTTAGCACGTGAATAAGTTTTTAAAATATGGGGACTTTAAATTAAACTAATAATGTTACCATGATAGAACAAGCTAAGGTACTCTCTTTAAGGTATTTTATTTATAAAGCATGTACTAATATTCCTGATATCTTTCGATTAATTCGTAATTATCCCAAGTGAAAATGTACAATCAGTAGGTTCAACTAAATTCACTACTTTTAATCCGAATCCAAAGCATTTATTGATATACATAAAATGAATACTAACTAGATCATAACTATTGTGAACCATATTTGAACATTATTATATGTGCTTGTGTGTAGGCTGTGACATTGCAAGCTGAGTTAGCTTACGTTCAAGCTCGTATATCGACCCTGCAGCAGCAGCACCACCACCTCCCTATGCCGCCACCAGCACCATCACAGGCAGACGTAGCAGCAGCATGTTGTTCTAATTTATCGTCATCGGTGTGTACTACTATGGATCCTTCGATCGATATAACAGACTTATGTAATGTGTTAGATCAACAACTAGACAACTCTATGTGACCTAGCTTCATATAGTTAACTGTAACACAATTCATCTCTATACTTAATCACTAATCTACAGTTAGCTAGGTTTCTGGGAGATAATTAATTAACTCAGTTTTAACTCCCTATCAAAATTATCTTGCATGAAGTTCTCTCTTTTTGCTTATATATGTAACTTTTTTCTTCTGTTTTCCTCTAATTAATGCTAATTGGGCTTGTTTAACTTCTTGTGTTTGTTCCTTTGCTTATATGAAATGGGCTTTTTTCTTTAAGCAAAAAAATGTATGGTAAGTTACATAAATCACATAGTGTAAATATGAAATTACTATCTATCTCTATTTTTTTTTCTAATTACAATAATCCCTCAAAATTAACCCAATCTGGATACATTAATGAAAGAGCGGATACATTAATATAAACACGGATACATTAATACGGATACATTATTAAAACAAAAATTAACTCAATCTGGATACATTAATGAAAGCGCGGATATATTAATACAAGCACGGATACATTAATACAGATACATTATTAAAATAAATGTTAACCCAATCCGGATACATTAATGAAAGCGCGGATACATTACACTGATACATTGATACATTAATATGGATATATTATTAAAATAAGGGATTTTAGTTATTTTTAAAAGATATAGGGACAAATGGAAAATAATATAGTAAATGTGTGTACTTTAGTAATTTTTCCAAAAATGTATGAACTAGGATTCAATTAATCAAATAGTAGAGATAAGGGAAATTGAACATTCAACTAGAACGTCTCATCATATATACCGTTTGGCCAACTAATTTATCAATATGGTTGAAATATACATCGTCAATATGGTCGAAAGATGCTCATAATTGAGAGCTTCCCTGTCTTCTATCAACCAGCAAATAAGTATCTATTGGGCTGTTTGACCCCTATGGCTCCTCTGGCCCAATACCATCTAATGTCACTCGGGTTTGTGCTTCCTTTGCTTGATCCACTGCTGTATCCATAACAATTAACGGTATCAATAAGACAGTTCGATTGATTATTTTTAAAAAATTATACCATTTTAATTTTTTATGGATATTTATCATATATAGCTAAAATTAAATTTTCTAAAACCGTCCCGATCATATTGATTTCTTTTTAGTAATTGTATAGTTCGGTTAATTTTCGTTTTTTAAACTAAAGTATCATCTCGGAATACATCATTATTAAAACATTTCTTTAACAAGTATGTTCTTGAAGAAGCACTTCAATTCTTCACCTAGAAGCCAAAAATGTAAAATCTTGTTGCTATATTGTTTGATCTAGAACTTTCCATTGGATTGTTTGATTTTAAATCTAATTAATTAAAGGCTAATTAAAGGGCAAAGACCGACTTTGAATTGTCCAGTCACGTCCAATCACCAACGGCCTAGGACCTAGGTTATATTTATATTTGAAAAATGATTTTAAAATGTTAATATATAAAATATATTTGCATACATGTAATATTATTCGATTCGAGATTTTTTTTTATGAATTAAAAAGACCATCTCAATTGTTAAGGACGATTATACGCTAACATAAAAATTTATGATTTTACTAAAAAATGATATAAATCGATTAGGTACGATCAGATTTTTTTGTGGCTGGACTTTTAACATAAATGTGAGTTTTTACCCAATAAGTTATTTGTTTATAAAAACACTTTTTTCACTTTATTTAATTTTTATATTTTCTTTGTAGAACTTTAATTATTCATTCTTTAAAATAAAATCTTTTATCTCAAAAACAACAAAAAAGGTTAAAAGTACCCCTCAATTATTGATGGATCAAATATATCTTTCATTTGATTTTGGGGTCAAATATATTTTTACTATTTATGTATTGACTCACTTTTATCCCTCAAAACTAACAGATGACATGCCACTTTACAAAATACATAGAACAAATTTGTTTTGCTGATTTAGAAATTTCAATAGGCCCAAAAAAAATAATCTAAAATACAAATTTTTTTCCTTTAACCCATCTTTCACCTCTCTCTTTTCTATGAAGAATTACCTCTAAGTGTACGGAATTTTTCTCCATATTTTTCATATAGAAGAGGAGAACATAAGAAATAAATTCAGATGAAAAATGTGAAGAAAGATTTTGTAAGCTCACATCTAATTTTTACTACCTTGATGTCAATATATCATTCTTAATCTTATTTTCCCTAATATGCTCACACATTCTTCTCAACATTCTCATTTTAGTTATAAACTACTATGTAGGTCATTTTGACTGGGCATTAATCATCTTACAACTTATTAAGAATTAATGTTTCTTTCTTTAATATCACAATTGCGAAATTATAAATAAACATGTTTAAGCTTTTGCCGGTGACATTTGTTTCATCACACGACATGATAATTGATAGAGCATATTTTTCTTTTTCTTTCTCCTACTCTTTTATCGTCTCAAGAATACTTGTTAGTTTTCTGCGCATAACACTCATGACTGTTTAGAAGGGCCCATCATCTATAATATGTTGAATCATAACCCAAAATGATCCATATTATATGAGAAATTGAAATTTAAAACAAAGATTCATTAAACACTTGCTTCAACAAGTGGGATAACACAAAAACTAAAGAAAACCACCAAAACAAGAAGATAAACAGTAGAGAAATTGAAGGCAATATACACAATATAAAAGGGGTAAAAGAGGCGCAAAGCTTAGAAACATTCAAAACTCATAAACAACAAAAGGTAGTGCATGTTTGACAAGAGTCAAAGACTTGAAGTTCCACATACTCCGTCACTTTCTTCTATGTTCTTTTCTCTTTCCCACTAACACTGATCGGTATTTCAACAGTGAGCGGAGAAATCAAGAATGTGACGAAACTTACTTGTGTCAGCAAACGCTCCCCGCTCCCTGACCCCTTCGATTTCTCAGAGAGACCCAAAAACGCTTCTTTTTTTTTTCAGATACCCATTTTGCAGAAAGCTATGAATCCAAGCAAAGTTGAAGAAGAAGATATGTTCCATCATCACTTGGACACGCATCATCAAATCTTGGATCAATCTCAGCCGTCAATTCTACCGGAGGAGGATGAAGAACCGTTTTTTCCTGATATCGGATTCTTCCGGGACGACGATGACGATGATACCAGCCATACTTCCTCCGATCCCGATCAACATCAGCATCATCACCAGCAGCTAATTCAGTCGCTGCCTCAATTGGAGCAGCAAAACGACATCGTTTCTGCGAACCCTAACCCTAACCCTGATTTGGGTTTTGGAAAGGCCGAAAAAAATAAGGCGGAGAAACGTCATCGGCATACCGTGGCTACGGCGAATATAAGCCCAGAAGCCCACATTTCCTCTCAATTCTACACTTTCAATAAGGAATCTCATGCACTGATGATACGCTGCCTTCTCGCGGGCCGTGTGGCGACGCCGGAGGAAATCCGATCTGTGACACCGTCGTCGGTGCTCCAAAGCTGGCGTTTGGTGTGGAAGGACCGGAATGAGGATACGGCATACCTCACGGCGTGGAAGCGGATCCAGGACAAGCTCATCGCGAATATCGACTCTTTGAATGGTAATGAATTACTGTGTTTCAAGAATAATTCCAGTCAATTCGTTTCCCATGTTGATCAATGGCATGATATAGTCACAAGTTTTCACTGTGATGCGGACTTAAAACACTTGGGACTGAAAGAAACCGTAGAAAGAATTAAACAGGTTTGGACTGTAGGTGCTAAATTTTATGGAATACCTGAGAGTTATATTAGGGTTTGTGTTGAGGTTTGCCCCGTGTGCTCAGAGTCTGCGCCACGTACTAAGAGACGTAGGTTTGAGTATACGGAATCATTTGAAGTACCCGCAAAGGAAGTGCCTGTTCGATTACAACAATTAGCCACAAAGTATAAAGTTGCCTTGTGTATTAGGCAGAAATATGTAAGGTATAAACCATTTATAGCTGAGGTTAAAGATTACGCGTGTCATCGAGCAGGAGAGCCTGCATCCTCGAAGAAATCGAGGATTTTAAAAAGAGAGCCTTACACGTCAAAGCGGTGTGGGTGTGGGTTTCGTATCAGGGCGATAGTTCCAATATCAAATTATAATGAGAAGGATAAGTCATTTGTCTATCTGGAGGAAGGGACAGCAGTCTTTAAGTTGTATGCAGTGCACTCGGGGCATGAACCTGGCGCTTCGGATGGGAATGCAAGAATAATGCATCGAGTAGTTGGGCATAAAGGAGGGGTTTTGATGGATCAGGAAACAGTGTATGGGATGGGTGATGAAGCAGAAAATGAAGATTTTGGGTTCCTTGGGAAGGATGGTGGAGATCTGCAACATTCCATTTTGCAGCAAATGCAGGAAGCAAGGAATGAGATAGCGCTACTTGAGGGCCAGATTGGGAAAGTTCCTCATGAGTTATTGTGCTCTGTGTCTCGTGAATTGTTTGATTTTGCGAATAAGCTTAGGAATGTGAGAGTATATGGATCAAAGTCAGTTGGGTTGCTCTCAGATAAGCCGACCTCGGATGATCTATTGGTCGGGGAAAATGATTTGGCAGATTGGGGTGTTCATGATCATCGCATTTATGAGGATGGCAAGGATGCAGAGCTTATTGAGGAAGATGAAGACAGCTTTGGGAGAACACTCGGGGAGGTTGCATCTTGGGATCAGATAAGGTCAGATTGTAGGAATGAGAAGGATCTGCTGGGTGAGTCTTGTAAATCAGAGAAACCATTGGAGTGCAGCGAATTTGATCATAAGGGCATTCTTGACTGTGGGAATTCTAAATTGACCAAGCCCTTAAGGCATGATGAGAGTATAGATACAGATGTAGGCTTCGTTGTAGAGAACTTCTACCCAGAGAACCCTAAATGGTTTGATTCATCCTGTGAACTGGACTCTGGCACAGATTGTGTTGACAGCGGATTCAAGCCTGGAGAGATTGTTTAGAGATCTTACAGCTGGTGACCCACTCTAACTTTATTATAGTCCTTCTTGTTCCATTTTTCATGCTATAATGTTAGAAGTGGGTTGTATATTTGTGTAAACAAAAGGTTGAAACATCTGGCAGCCTCTTTGTTGTCTTTGCTGTTGTAATTCTGTAAAGTACAGCCCATGAGCTTCTTTGCACATACATTAGATAGTTATTTGACTTGTCATAAATTTTCAAAACTTAAACTTGGTTGCCATATCTGAGTTAGCGATTACCTTTTACTATCTTGCATTTATCGTATATGCTGCTGCTCTATTGATTTTACTTCCCAGATGCTAACCAAAGAATGAGGACAGTGATAATCTGAATTTTCAATTAATGACCAAGATTGACTAAACCTGTTTCTATTAGCTGTATTAATTTAGGAATTAGGATTAAGATGAACTCTTTAGCAAAATTTCAGCTTGTGTTTATAGAAGAATGTAATATCAAGCGTTTGTGATCCCTGTGTGTGCCATATTTATAGATATTTATATTATGCTATTAGCAATTGGTGGGTAGTTCGGAAGGAAAAGCCTAGAAGACCATAAGTTGGAATTGGTCCAAAAGATTGCTTAAAATCTATTGAAACATAAGGGATCTTGTGAATTAATAGAGTGACCAAGTGTATGTGGAGAATATGGGAGAAGATTCTTATTGATTATGTTGATTAATATGAACATCATGACTCATGAGCTGTCCCACCTTAGAACCAGTTTTTGTTAATACCTCCTCCTCTCTTTTCTTCTTCCACGACTAGAGCTTGTAGATTAACAAAATTGTTCGAGAATGTGGAAAGAATTTCTAGTTTTTTATTTGTTTTTATTTTTTCCTTTTTTGATGATGGTGGCAAAAGCTTCTAGTTGGAGATGACAATTTGAAATTCTATGAAATCCCAACTTTTTTGGACAGTTGATTAGTTAGTGTTGATGTATTATATTTTTGGCTTCTGAGGCTGAACCGAGATACATGGCATGATTCTATTCAATGGTTCAAAATCATCATGTAAATAGATTTCCTTAATACATACTCTTGAGGATATATCAACAACCTTTGACCAAAATAATTTGACTAGCTAATCAACTCATCTTGATGTGGAAAAAGAATAAAGAAGACAAGGATAAAATCTAGCTTAATTCACGATTTGTTTCGGTCAAGTTCTATTTTGACCTGTTTGCTCTAAATCTAAGTCCTATTGCACAGAAACAAGGGAAATTTTGGAGAAGATGAGACTGTATGATGTTCATTCAACACATATAATTGTGTATCCTGATCCCATATGATCCTGTTATGTTATGATGCAATAATAACAGGTATATGCAAACCTCGTTGATATTTGGATAATCAGTAAAACTAATCCAATTTAAGTAAGAATTTTATTTTTTTGAAAGATGAGTCTCAATCTAAATACAGAGTATTTATAATTTTGTTACTTATTTGAATTCTTGATACATTGCTATGATGAAGAGACATTATTTTGACTATTTACTAAATCACCAGGACTTTTCTAGGAAAGTTTTGGCAAAATTAAATGCAGTCAATCTCTAAATTTTACACACTTTCTTGGAATTGCTTTTAAAGCGATTAATAATTCCAATGATCAAATCTATTATGCATCCCTGGTGTGAGAACAATCTGTGAATATATGATTTGTCAAACAACTGTAATAAGTTGTGATGGTGTTGTTGAAATCTTCTTGCCCTTGTTGCTAGAGAGATTTTTATGGTTTGCTTGTAATTAAATTCTTTCCAGTCAACTCTTGAATTAGTTCCTTGATTTGCTATTTGTTGAAAATGGAAATGACAGTTCTTACTAAAATTGTTTTTGCTTAAGATAAACATAATCAATGTGTTCATTCTATTGACAATAAGTTGCTAAGTTTAGCCTCAATTTCTGAAAGCAGTCATGAGGATTGAGGTGAGGACCTCTTAAGCTGCTAGCAAACATTGGAAAAGTGTGAAGGTTTATTGTTTAAGAACTAGTTTGTGGCATATATATTAAATTGGACATACAATTGATGAATAGAAAGCTTATGGGAACTTGTCATTGTCTGTAATTTTCAGTTCAACCATAAAAGCTATCCTTACATATACCTGTGATTGTTTCTTCATTTTTCTTAATTACGTGTATAACATCCGAGAATGAAAATGATGGGCAACAAATTGAAGTTCATTTAATATTTCCTTGAATGTGTGTTGGCACCTCCCCTTTACATAGAAAGAGCTTATGTAAGTCTTTCTGTCATTACTTTTCTTTTTCCTTTTCTATTTGAATTGTTGCTATAACTACACTTTGGTCGTAGAAGAATCATGAATTTGTAAGTCTAAAGAAGGCTGATGTCTGCTCCTGCTTTTATTAAGGATAAAATTCATGTCTTGGTTGTTATTCCTTGTTACGTCATCCCTTATTACCCCTGAGGTCTTTCCCCACTTATCCACAATTTTGTTACTCCTGCTCCACATATGCACATACCTGAATTCTCTTAAGTTAATACATAAAACATGAGTGGAAGGCTTATTATCATTAACCCATGGAGCTTCTTTGGATCGCAAGGTCCTTCATCAACAAGTATTTCTATCTTCTTTTTAACTTTACTTCTGTCACTCTTAAAAGTAATTGTGATGTTGTTGACAAGTTAAACATTTAACTCATAAAATTGGAATCAAAAGAAATGCTTCTTCCTGTTTCTGCTCTTCTTTTTTTCCAGGTATGGCTCATCCTGTTAATTAGGTTTTTCGTGTATCTAATAGGGTAGGTTTTGGTATCCTAAGCTTAGAATAGATCACCCATTATGGATCTTGGAAATTGGACAGACTAGTTTTTCTGGCTCTGAGTTATTAGAAATGTATGAGATGTTCAAGAGAGTTTTATGGCTAGTTCCTGTATGAAAGCCATCACAAACGGACTGCAGGAACATCGATAGCACAATGTTGGCAGGCTGCTATTTCGAAGAATACAAGCTTTTGACATTTTGCTTGGGTGGTGTAAAGGTTTTGGTGAGTAAAACTTAAGATTCAGTAAGTTAATTATTTGCAGATTATTGCTCTTTATGTTCTCACTTAACATACTGCGGCTTGATCCTCTTTTATGTTTGCATTATTTGCTTCATTTGGTTATTTCTTTTTGCTGAAAATTTACACATTGGGAAATGCTCTTTGTTACTCGACTGGTGTTGCCTATGTTATTGTTTAGAGATGTTCATTAGTGAAGTGCAGATGGCTGTTTTCTAGTCCTAAAGAATGAAAACAATGCTTTCTTATCTTCTGGTTTGCGTGCATAGTACCTTATCCTTCTTTTCTTCTTCTGCTTAAGAAAGAAGGCATATTCCGCAGAAAATACTTCTGGTTTATTGTTTAAATGAACTGCTTGGCATTCCTCTATACATTTTGTGATAAAGTATTCTGCTGTGATGCTTCCAATCCTTTTGTTAAATTTCTGCATTTGTTTTCTCATTTAGTCCTTTTTGGGCAGCTAAGATCTTTATTTTTGAAAGGAAGTTTGTAGGTCAAGTGGAGAAGAATTTGTAACCCCATGCTTTCTCTTTTATTTTCATTTTACATATAAATAAAATGGAAGGATAAAATTTTACTGTTGGGAGTGGCATGTTCAGAAGCATAGGATTGACTCTCTGAATGTCTTTTGGATGGACAAAATCCCCCTCTGGCCAATTCTTGCTGATTATGGGACTTGGTCCAGTTCGCCCCTAGAAAGCTTGCCATTCTTATTGAATCTTTAAACCCCCAAAGTACCTCAACTATTCTGTGAGTTTCAAATTTCAGTTATGTCGGCACATTTTATGTATGAAAATTAAACTAGTAGTATAATTGCTGTTGGATGCTTTTTCTCTCTCTCTCTTTCATATGTTTCATATGGGATGTGAATTCTAAAATCCAAGCTTAATGAGCAACTGGGTTATGTTGTGTGAAAGTCCAACTTTTTGCCACTTTGGTTCCCTCAAGATTGGTGGCAAGTGGCAACTTAATTCAGGCACTAACAATCCAATCAGTTGATCCATGTGCAGAAGTGTAGTGGAACTCCAATTAATATGCAAAGCCATGTCAACTTTATCCCACTTCAGCTCAGTCAGTGGTCACCTGGTCTCAAGCGTCCGTGAGGAGTGCAGCAACACTAGATGCCTCCTTTCCCAACTTGGGACCTTGAGGGGATAAGAACAAGCGAGTCCTCTTCCTATGCACATTTGCTGTTACAGTTTACTATCCTCCGTTTTCCCATTTATGTATATGTGTACAGGTTGCCTCGTATGGTAGTTTGGAAGACTTTGTTTCGCGAAAAAGCATAAGTAGAGACTTCTGTGAACCAGTTTGATTTGCTGGATAGTAGGTGCAAAAACATTATCATTTTGAGGTCATTCTCTGTTAGGGATGTTTTCGGTTGACGGCACCTATATAGCACAGAGTTGGTTTAGTTGATATGTAAACATGAGTTCTCAAGAGGGTAATAAGTTTTCAACTAATATTATTGCTCGAGATTCTTTGTAATTGCTATCATATTTCTCTTGGACTGTTGTCGCCAAAGCTTCGTTAAGTGTGAACCATAATTGGTTGTAGTTATTTTGCTATGGTCCATTGCACTAACTGGAATATTTTTGGTATCTGACATCCTTGCAGTTCTACCTTTGAGGTAGGAGTAAAGTCCGCGTACACTCTATCCTCTATAGATTTTACTTTATGGGATTACATTGCATATGTTGTTGATAGCCTTGCATTTTTTGGCCTAATTATTTTCGTGCATCGGAATAGAATGGAGAGATCTCTAATCGGATCTTCTTGTACGGGATTACACTGTTTGTGTAGGATTCACGATCTTAATCGAATAATTAACTCAATCAGCAGCTCATTATAGCAACAAACTAAAAAATAGCCGCACTTTTTATCAATTACATATAGTACACGATCTATATGTAATTAGTATTGATCGACTTTAAGTTTAATGAGTAAAAGATCATATAAAATCGATTTGGAAATGAAAGAATATTTAATGGTCTTTTTAATTTAATGATGGTTTGATGGCAAAACCCTCTAAATTATTACGTTTTTATATGTAATTATGTTGTTTTTGTTATCCAAACTATAATTTTTAAAAGTTAAAACCGCTAATTTGTGGTGGTCGTCGTCATATTCTTGAATTTAGGATGAAAATGAGAAATAATATTCCTAGCACTCTTGAATTTGGAATGAAAAGAGAAACAATGCCTTCTTCTAGTATGGGACAAAGAATATCTAAAATGAAAATAACCTGAGGCTTTTATAATGACGGGAAAATTTCCTAAACTATCACTTTTCAAAAGTTTCATGTTTAAACTATCAAATGTTTTTGTGGCCCTTAACCATATCTTTTGAAGATTGACATAGTATTAAATTAATTAATATTATATTTACTATCTAATTATTAAATAAAAAAATTAAATGGAGATCAACTTTGAATTTCAAAAACAGTGATTATGAAACGCCCTATAAAGAGGAGAGCGCGGCCGAGAAAGTCGCTCGCTCTCTTTGTGCATACATTTGCTTTCTATACTTTACAAAACAAAAGCTAACGTTTTCTTTCCCTCCTCTCTCACTCAAATTCAACAACTCAATTCTCCATTTCCCTTTCCCAAATTTCATATTATCATAACAATAATTTCACTTGGGTTGAGCAAATTGGCCGGAAAAAGAACACAGTTTTCTCTTAATTACTGCATGATCAAGATTTTAGTAAGGTTTTGTTTCGTTGAGTTTCTTAGATTAAATTGGTGCTCTGTTTTCTTAATTCAGTATATGTTGAAACAATCAAGTAGGACTTCAACAAATGATCGTAATATCACATCCATGGAGACTTCTTTTTAGTTTGTTGCTTGTTCATCGTTACTACTTGTTGTTTTTGTACATTCAACTGGGTGGGGTTTAGAGCTTCTTGAATTCACTTCCCACTAGACGGAAATTTCTTATCAATTTCACAAATAAAAAGGATTTTCAAGTTGAAAGCTGTTATTTCTAAACGAAATGTATTATTCTTTCTTTGCTTTAGGGCTTGGCTTTTCTTGAATCCTTTGAGCCGAGGGTCTATCATAAACAACCTCTCTACATACTTAAAGTAGGGGTAAGGTCCCACTTGTGGAATTACATTGGATATCTTCTTGTTGTTGCTTGACATTTCTTGAATGGTAATGGTTCATGGAGCAAAAGAGTTTCAGATATTCAAGATTTTACTTTTTGATAAGGCGGACGATCAAGATGTTTATCTGTTAGCGCGTGCGTACCCTTAGGGTTCTAGTTTCTATGGCAATTAATTCATCTTTCTTGGAATTTTACATATGAGAATCTTCACATTTTGGAATAGAAACTAAACATGAACAAAAAAGGGCGTTTTTTTCTTGCAGTATCTTTTTTAAATGCATAAAATTTCTGATTGAGGTATAGTTGATTGATTGTATAGATAAATTTTGATACAATATATGTTTTTATTGCCTAGCAAAATAAATATAAAAAATCATTTGAGAGATTCTGTCGAAGAGGTGCTGAAAGATCATCATAACTTTTGAAACAATGAAAAAGGGTTGTTCGTTTTGTTGTTAGAAGTATTCGTACTTGTTTTCATTTTAAGGTTGGAGGGTGATAAATCAGTAAATACTTCAACGTTTTATTCTAAATTTAACTGGGACTTTCCTAAGTAACTCATCTGAATTCAATCTCAGTGCTTCGGAATTGCCTCTAGCTAGTCTTATAGCTTTTCCTTTTACCATCTCTTTCTCTTTCTCAAGGTGTTAATGCTTCAACATGAATAACCGCCAAAGTGAGAAGCCTTTGCATATGGAAACAACTTGTGGCTCTCTTCTTTCTGAGATGCAGGTTTGCTCTAACTAGGCTCTTCAATTGTTATTAAGATACAAAAGGATACATTGTGTTCTGAGAGTGTACTCTTTTTTTGTATGTTACCTTGTATTTTGGATCAGAGAATATGGGATGAGATTGGAGAGCCAGATATCGAAAGGGATAAGATGCTTTTTGAGCTTCAACAAGAGTGTCAGGAGGTATATAGAAGAAAAGTGAATCAGGTAAGTCATTGCCGGGCTCAACTGCAGCAAGTTGTCGCTGACTCTGAAGCAGAACTTGCACAGATATGTTCAGCACTAGGAGAACAATTATCATATGCTAGGCAGGTTAGAGCCAAACAAAAATCTTTCCTTTGGAGCATTCAGTAAAACTTTATGATCTTTTGCTTGGTATGTAGAACTTTTTTAACATTTAGCCTTTTTCTATAACAGAGTTCCAGAAGTTTGAAGGAAGAACTTGAGGCCATTAAGCCTAAGTTAGACGAGATGAAGAGGAGAAAAAGCGAGAGGAAGAACCAATTTGCAGCTGTTGTCGATCAGATACAGACTATCTCGAAGGAGCTCTGTTTACACTTCCAAGAGCATGCACAAATGAATGTAATTGATGAGAATGATTTGTCTGACAAAAAACTAGAGGAAATGCAGAATTATTTGCTTGCTTTGCAAAAAGAGAAGGTTTTTTCTGTTTCGTCTCTTTGCTTGCTTCAATCTCTGCATGTTTTAGCTCGAGATTGCTGCCTTGAAATAAAAAGTTACAAGAAGTTTCAACTTTGACAAAATGAGTTCGGTAAACTGTCACTTCACTGACAGATCAGAACTGCTTAGAATAGAGGATAAAGCAAACAGGGAGTATCATTCCACTTTCACATTGCAGAAATTCATACTAATTGGAAATATTTTCTCTGCTATAAAGAATTACAAGAGTTGCTGTTTGTCTAATAGAATCTCGTAAACATTTTCAGAGTGACCGCCTGAAGCTGCTGGTTGACCTCTTGACAACTATCAATTCGTTATGTGTGGTGCTTGGGGTTGATTACAAACAAACTATTGCTGAGATTGATCCAACCTTGGACAACTCCCGTGTCTTGAAAAACATAAGCAAAGATATGATCTTTAAGCTATCTGCTATGATCAACAGATTGGAAAAGCTCAAGAAACAAAGATTGCTTAGGGTTAGTATAAATGTCAATTTAATTGTTCCAAACCAAGTTGTATATGTCTCTCTACTAATGCTGTTCTTCTTGTTGCTTAGCTTCAAGATCTTGCAACTACCCTGATTGAGCTGTGGAACTTGATGGATACACCACTAGAGGAGCAACAGAAATTTCATGATTTTACACGGCACATAGCAGCTTCAGAAAATGAAATAAATGAGCCTAATGTTTTGTCTGCCGACGGTCTTCAACATGTATAAAATACATAAACTAAATTCTCTCCAATTAATTATTTTATGCTGTCTAGTTGTGATGCTCTCATAGCAGTAATGAAAATTATTGCGATCCTATAATACTTCTGCAGGCAGAGGCAGAAGTGTCGAGATTGCAGGCAATGAAATCAACAAAAATGAAAGAGGTTCTTCTGAGAAAGAGGCTGGAGTTGGAGGAGATCTGTAGGAAGGCACATTTGGTTATTGAAACACAAAATTCAGTCGACTTTTCTGTTGAAGCTATAGAATCTGGTAACTTTTCCCTGTCATGAATCAGTCATCAAGGTTACACGTAGCTACTTCTAACCAAATGCATTCTAACTGAATCATTTCTGCGATAATTCGTGGATTATTTGTATGCTTAAGCAAATTGATTTCTTAGAAGAAATCTATTTAGTTTCCAATATGCGTGAATGTTTCTTGTATTTCTCAAGTAGTAATGCTACAATTTGTAGGCGCAATTGATCCATCATATCTGCTTGAGCAAATCGAGGTCCAGATTTCCAAGGTTAAAGAGGAAGCTTTTAGTAGGAGAGAGATTCTTGAAAAGTTGGAGAAGTGGTTGGCTGCATGTGATGAGGAGTGTTGGTTGGAGGAATACAACAGGGTTGGATGATATGTTCTGTATTTCGACCTTTTTCCTGTGTGTTCTGCACCATACTTCTGTTTCTAATATGTTTTATTTTAGGATGAAAATCGTTACCATGGTGGAAAAGGTACACATCGTAATTTGAAGCGAGCTGAGAAAGCTCGAGTTCTTGTCAACAAAATCCCTGGTATGGAACCTATTTTCTGTTCCCTGTGTATCCCATCATTAAAAATTGATTTTGCTAATAGAAATAACCTGCCTAGATTTTGATATTACTCTTCTTTGAGTTAGCGTATTGCATTACAAGTGTACTCTAAGAATACAGATACCAGAAAGTAAGAGTTAAATCATATGTGTGGTTTCTGAAAATTTGTTATGCAAATCAATTATAGGTTATCATGAACAAATCACCTACATTGTCGCATGTCTGTTTAGTGTGTCAATCAAACTTGATCAGTTTGATAAGAAATCTTAAAATTGACTTTGTGGCAGCTATGGTGGAGACATTGAGATTGAGAGCTAGTGCTTGGCAGAAAGAAAGAGGACATGAATTCTTGTCTGACGGGGTAAGCACCTAACTCGACTTTGTTAAGCAAGACTATCCCTGCATCCACACTCTGCAGCTGCCTCAACTCTTGGAAGTTGGTGATAACGCTCTTCTATTGTTTACTTATGCCTTCAGTTTTGCTTTCCAGGTAGCCGTTCTTTATATGCTTGAGCAGTATTGTGTTCTAAAGCAGGAGAGGGAGCTTGAGCGTCAGAGGCAGAGGGTATGGATTTTCCATTTTATTACACATGAAACGACTGCTCTGTGTATTAGTTGTTTATAAGATTCTTCTTTTTATTTAAGGACCAGAAGAAGCTTCAGGGACAGTTGATGGTGGAGCAAGAAGCACTTTTTGGTTCAATACCTAGTCCTTCAAAGAGTGCAAAGAAGAATTTTAGACCATCAATGGGAGGTTTGACCAATAAAAGACTATCGCTCGGAGGATCAATGCTTCAAACCCCATATGCTGGTAAACCTGCTGCACCATCCTCTCGACTGTCTAGCTCGTTGAAACAGCAAACTCCCCAAAGTGGTAGGCTTGTGATCCTGTCCTCCAGTGTATCTGAATTTACTCTTCCACCAAAAATTGTTGTATACTTATTTCTATGTCTACATAATTATTGAGCTTTTGCGGCTTTTAAGTTGGACCGTGCTATTGATATTCAAATTGTCCAACTTGAATTTTTGTTGTAGGCAGAAGAGATAACATCTTGGCACCAAGAAAGCATCAAGGAAGCCTCTATCCCCCTTATACACCTAGAACTGAATCAGTGCAGACAAGGAAGGCCCTATTAAATCCATCTAGAACTGCATCAGCACAGACAAGGAAGGCCCTTTTAAATCCACCTAGAACTGAATCAGCACAGATAAGGAAGGGTCCGTTAAATCCACCTAGAACTGCATCAACACAGACAAGGAAGCCTCTTTCTCCCTTATCGTCGTTGTTATCATCAAATGCGAGCACCATCAATATTCAGAATCAGACCCTAAAGAGCGGGGAAGTCCAGGAAGCACTGTATTTGAACAAAACTCCAGTTATGACTCCAACCAAGATTACCTCTACTGAAGGAAGACTCAAGGAAACAGTGTCTTTGAACAAAACTCCAATTATGACTCCAACAAAGATTGCCTCTGCTGTTGAAGGAAGTATTACCCCAAAAACATTGCCCATTCCAATGCCAGCAACTCCTTCCTCAGTTTCCACTGCCATGCAGACTGCAATGACCCCAGCCAGTCGCCATGTTTCTGTGTGTGCTGATAATATCGAGTACTCATTCGAGGAGAGAAGAGCCGGTTACGTTCCATTGTCACATGCCAAGGTCATTACCAAATGCTTGATTTAGCAGTACTACTGGTATCAATGGATTTTCCTGATGCTAATAAGTAGTAAAAGCATTATACTCATCTGGTTTTATAGCCAATGCCTTTTCCTTTTTTGCATACGATAGACTCAACGTGGTTCGACTCTTCCTCGAACCCTGCACATAGTGGGATCTTTGTGCACTGAACTCTGCGCTTTTTCTTTAGTCATTTGTATAGATGCAAGGTGTGAGAGATGTGCTGTTTTATTTGTTTTGATGATGTGGTGGTGTGAATTGAACCAATGTTCTCACTTCTCAGTAAGTCCCGCAATACCAATGAATATTGGACTTTGCTTTTCCAAGGGTCAAAGGTACTTTTGAGATAACCTTTTTGGCTTGCAGGTTTATGTGAATGTTGAATGCTTCAATTGGTAGCTAAAATATGAAATTCTGAAACATATTGTAAGTCAAGGTCAAGTATCTTTTGATTCAAGCTTGACCGGTCCACCAATTTTTAAAAAGAAAAAAAGCGCCAAATGGAAAAAAGAAGGATCATATTTTAAATTTGACAACAATTTAATATCAATTTTTTGCTTTACCTTTAATGAAATGTTTTTATAATCTCATAAGTATTAGTATATATTTTAGACTAAAAATTTTGAACGTTTTTTTTCCATAGATTTGTTCAATTATATAGGATTACATAAATTGAAACAGAAAGTATTGAAAGGTGCTAAATGAATACACCTTATGCGGTGCACTAAAAGAATAGAGGATGGAGAAATGATTTTCTAATTCTTTAAAATTTGTTTAAATTTTATGACTTTTTTACAAGAAAATTTTATTTTTTCACATAAAAATAATTAAAATATTTCTTTTTTCTCAAATGGTAGAAAGGCAAAGAGATCACATTTTTCTTTCCCCAACCAATTTATTTATTCCAACAGTCAAAATATGTCCAAAGAAAGGGAAAATAACAATAATTTATGCTTTTGACTAATGAAGGAGTAGGAGACTAAAATTTCAGCAACTTATCAAAGGTGGGCCATGACTGCCTCCAAAAAGCCTCAAAGGTCCCACCAATGTCCTTGTCCCTATTTGATTTTTTTTTTCCCTCAGTATCTTAATTGGATTTTGTATTGCTCTTGTAATTGAAACTTTTTAGTTTTTGTATTTCACATAACATCTTATTCTTTGATTTTTACTAGTAGTCTTGTGCCTGTTGTCTTCTTCTTGTTATTTTTGCTATGATTTTTTCTTTTTTTTTTGGAGTTTAGAATTTATCGAAAATAGTCTCTTTATTCTATAAAGATAAAAATAAAATCTGCGTATATTCTAGATTCATCCTACCTCATTTTAAAATTATATCAGATATGTTATTATTGTTAATACTTTATTTTTTTTTATTTTCATGAAAAAAAATATTTTTTTGCAAATTACTTAAAAGGCATGCTACATTACTTAATTATGGGTTCACTTTCTTACCCAAAAAATACGATGCCATTTTTATCCAGGCCATAATAATAATAATAATAAAAGAAGCTAAAAACAGGGACATGTTTTACTTATCATGGGAGCAGGATATTAACTTTGAAAAATAGGATATGCAAGATGTTAAAATATGTTAAATTAAATTACATACATAATATAAAAATTAATTATTTGAATTGTTAATGTATATCATTAAATATTTATATTGAAAGTTACTAATCAAATTTATCAATAATTAAAAAAAAATACCTTTTCTATTGTTAGCCTATAAAATTTAAACTGCTCAATTTTATCTCTTGCGGGATTAGTTGAAATCTATCATAATTTATTTTAAAAATCATTATTGTTGAATGAACCCGTGATTCAAAATTGATATAGCCTACTTTTTGACAGAAAAATGTAGGGTAATGAAAGTTTCATTGACTATTGGGTTTTTTATTTTTTGATTTTCGATCCAAAATGTTGAGAGAATTGTCATTTAGTGAGTAACTTTTGGATTAAGTCACTATGAATTAGATTCACAAAATCTATGCAATTGATTACTATCACAATTTTATAAAAAATAATTCGTTATTTCTACATTAGTCTCTCTTCTTCTTTTTTTATAGAAAATTTCATGCATTGCGCTATGTGATTATATCAGGTGGAAAAATTGTCTCAACGAAAGAGTTGTACTTAGGCAGTGAGTATTAATTGTATGCCGATATTAGATGGGTATCAGCAATTATTAGTTATTCAATGTATATTATATCAGTTGAAAATACGTGAAAAGATTGTATCGACACATATATATTGTGTTGCTATAAAAAAATAAAAATATGACTACATTTTATAATTTTTGGAAAATTTATCTATATATCGAAAATATAATCCAAACCACATCATGCATTTTGTCCTTTTTAAAACCATTTTGTTGGATTTTTTCTTATTTTACAAAAATTCGAACAATACAAGGGCATATTTTATAGGACATTTTAAAACCAGAGTTTTACCTTTTTGAGGTACATGTAATAGCAATATTGTCAAATTAGAGTATATAACATATATTAGGATTTAATTATTGTTGTAGTTGTTGTTCTATAATTCTTTTATATTTTTATTATTTTTCATAATTTATACATTTAATATGATGTAAATAATTGTGTCGTCAACTTTACCTTTTTACTAGTTTATTTAGATACCAACCTTATACATGTTTTCTTTTTTACCAATCAACAACATGAATAACGTCATTCTTCAATTTATCTGCACTTATGTTGTAAAAAATACCTTCTCTATCTAATTTATGTTATATCTTTCGAGTTCCAAAAGTTAAATTGTTTTTTTCTTTAACTACGATATTTTTATGTGTATTAGATATTTTGATCTATCATATAATGTTTTTCACTTGAATTTAAATATGTAAATTTTATTTCAAAAAATTTAACAATCCAAATTTATTGTCAAAACTAAAAGTTTGATTCTTAAAAATCGTACAATATCATAGCGACGTGTTGTGTGTTATGAAAATAAAGAGTTGAGCTACTTTGAAGATTTTATTGAAAGGTAAAGTTTTATGTCACATAGAATTGAAAGGTAAATTTGAACAATCTAATAGAAGTAAAAGTTTAAAAAGAGAAGCTACAAAATAGAGAATCCAAGTTTTCTTCTTGTTTTCAAGTGATGACCATATTTTTAATTTCTATTCCAACTTTCGAGAAAATATTACATTTTCATATTTAAAAAATAGTTTATCATCTTGATGGTATAATACTTCTTCGAACCCATCAAGTACAATAAGTAGGTTTTACCTATGATTCTATATATTTTTCATTTATGCCATCTTCAACTTTAAACACTATTTTACTCTCCAAATATAGAGTTCTGTATTTTTTCAGACAATCAATTCCAATCAAATTCTTTATTTTACTCTCTAAAAAAGAATATTTTTCTCTCTCCTCAATCTTATATTATTATTTCTATTTCATTCTTATTTTCTTATTTCATAATATAAATTATTTCTTTCTTTTTCCAAATAATTACTTTATATAATTTTCATGTGAAATAAAAAATTATTTTTTCAAATTTTTTATTTAATATAAAATTATATTTTATTCTAGATTTCTAAATGACACAAATTGCAAGAAAATATTATATAATATACAAATTAATGGACAAATTCAAATAAAAGTGAAATACAATTACATAAACATTATATAAACACTCAACTTTCAAAATTATTACGTTGCTATCATAAATGCTCTATTAATGCATTACGGAGTTCAAAATGAGCCTTTTTATCCTTTTTTTTGTTTAGCTAAAAATTGCTCATCACGAAATATTTCTTCTTTTGGGAATGTGGATCATGAATAGTTTGAACAATTGTAGACCATTTAGGATATATACCATCAGCTAAGTAATAACCCAATCGTATTCTTTTCCTTAAATAACATAATGGGCGGGAGGTGCAATACCGCTAGCAAGATTGGAAAATAAACGTGATGACTCTAATAATAAAATATTGACAAAAATTAGAAAAAAATAATAATAAAATCAAATTATAATATTGACGAAAATTAGAAAAAAATTAAAATACTATTAATTCGGGATAAAAGTAGAATATATTAAATAATATAATTGTTAAAATATTATATTATATTTAAAAAGAATTATGAATATTAGATATTTAATTAATGACATTATATGTAAAATAGTATGCAAATTAGAAAATAATAGAAACAATAATTGGAGAACTACTATTCAACTCTCTAAATATGAAGAATAGAGATTAATTAATATTGAGAGGAGTTGGAGTGCCCATTCTCTATTTCACTCTCCAAATATAGAGAATAGAGAGTAAAATAAAGGTGGGTCAGAGATGGTCTTATATTCAAAATTTGACAGGTGATCGAATATTGTCTAGTTTTATTATTTTTATTATTACACATTAATTATTTTATTATTATTTATTATTTTCTTTGCTTCGATTATCATATTATTTGTTTTATGATTATCTTTACTTTATTGTTAGCATGATTTTTTCATTGTATTTTCTTTCACTACTTCTTATTATTATGCTTTACTTGAGCCGACGATTTATAAAAAATAATCTCTGTTATCTTCCTAAGATAGGAACAAACTTGTGTGCATATCACACATTTCAGACCTCACGTATAAAATTATGTTGTTATTGTATCAAAAGTCTATTTAATCATTAAAATTTGTGTACGGAAAAAAATTACCATTTTTACGAAAAGAGTTATAATTCAGAAAATAGGAAGTACTTATTAATGTCTATTCAAAAATTGGACATAATAATCAACTAATCAAATATCAGTGGCATTGTTTAGTAATTAATCGACATTCCAGGGGCATAAACTTAACATCTCGCATCCTATGAAAAAAGGACAAAAAGTAGGTCAGCGGCAAAAAAAAGGTTGACCGCTCTGACAAACTTTTGGTCCCCTACTACACTTTTTCAGCTTTTATTTGTACAATATTTAATTCAATTTTCAAAAAGAAACTTTATCTTTTTCCCAATAATACCTATTATTTCATCACCATTTTACCAAAATACCCTTTCTCAATAATCATATGAACCATTTTTTATATTTCTTTACTCGGACTTGAAATTCATCTTAATCATATTTCATTTCTTTTTTCGGTTTTAGTGCGATTAATATTTTATTACTACTAAAATACTAAAAATAAAAATAACTTTTCTTGTTTTTTTTTCTTGTGAATTTGCATTGCATTCAGAAATTTGCTTTCCACTTTTTTGTTTTACATGTTGTCTTTGTCTTGAAATTTTGCTCACCTGAAAACTGGTTCTCTTGCCGGTAAACAGCCATTTGTTTTCATCCTAAAAACCACTAAAAGTTTTTTTTTTTTTTTAACTTTATTAATCTTTTGGTTATATAACCATTTCTTTCTTCTTTTTTTTCCTTCTTTTTTCAGTTTGTAAAATTTTGATCTGTGTAAAATTATAGAACAGTGTAAGTCAAACTCAACTCTCACTCTTTTTTGTTTGTTTGTTTTTAAATCTGTTGTTTGAGACTAGTAACTTTGAAAATTTTCTTGTTTGTTTTTGCAAGTTTTAATCTTAAAGATTAGCTTTTTACTTCTTTTTTAGTCATAGCCAGCAATGGTCTGATCTTTAAAACAACAAGAACATTCTTTCTGGTCTGTACTTTGGTTCTTGATTTTTTATCAATAGAAAATTTAAAGGCTTAGAAAATGTTGGTTTTTTAAAAAGTCTTATTAGGCTATTATAATATACTCTTCATGTTGTTCTTTCTTTTTTTCTCTGTATTTTTCTTTACTGGGTTGAATTGTCATCTTGTGTTCTTCAGCAAGGAAAGGAAAAAAAGTTGTCTTTTTTTTTTGAGGGGTTCTTTTTGATGTGTTTCTTGAAATGTGCAATGATGTTGGTTGAGTAGCTATGTTGTTTGAATTTTTCAAAAATGATGCCGTACCCATGTTGGATCCTTAAAAAATGCACTACTTTTGAAGGATTCGACGCATACCTATGGACATTTTTGAGGAGTTCAGCAACATAGTTGGGTAGTGCAAGGATGTAATATAATCTTGTGTTGATTGTTCAATGTACTTGTTAATTCTGATTTCAAACTGAGTTTCCATTGAAGCAAATGTAAGAAAGTTCACTTCTTTTTAACTCTTTTTTGTTTTGTTTACAGTTGCAAAACATTAATATCTGCTGAAAAAAATGGAGTCAAGGGAAGCTATGAATGCTGGAGTTAAAGTGATAGCTCCAGAAGCTCCATCAAACTATCATATGGCGTCAAGAACAGAATCTACTCCTTTACCAGCCGGAACATTGCCGATGATTACATCTCCGGTAGCTACTGCCTCTCCAATTAGCTCAGAGAAGAAGAAAAGGGGACGTCCTAGGAAGTATGGGCCTGATGGGGCAGTTGCACGGACAATTTCACCTATGCCCATTTCAGCGTCAGCGCCACCAACCTCCGGCAGCTTCTTGCCGGAGAAAGTGAGTGTTGCCCGTCCTGCATCGGAGAAAAAGCCCCGAAACAAAGTGGGGGCGGAGAATTTAGGTAATGTAGAAGTTTTATGTGTTTGACTCTAGCTAGTGTGTAGGAGTGTGTGTTTTAAGTAGGGACCTGGAATGTTGGAATCTTGGATATGGAGTACTATTGAGGTTTTTAACATGAATGAAGTTAAATACAATTGCCTATGGAGACTTGGGCTTGAATTAATTGTTCATTTGGCAAGTTAGTGCTAATTATTGTAGTTCTCTGGGGGACCATATATTCTTGATTTCATGATGATAGCTGCTATAACTGTAGTTTGTATCTTCTTCTTTTTTTCTTTCATTTTGGTCTTTTCTTGGCTTGATCTACATTTTGCTAATTGACAATATGAAACTTGATTCCATAAGCTACTAGTGATTGATTTAGCATTAGTTCATCAGGTTGGACATGATTTGTATGGCCCTTCTGAGACAAAAATAATCTGTGGTAGAAATGTACATTGATTCCTTCTGAACAAGGATCATGATCTAGATGCTTAAATTTTCCCTTGTTCTTGTTGCAAAGGGTAAAAAAATTAATATAATCCTTGTTTTTTGATTTACTCGACCAGCTTTTCTGAGGTAATCTAAAGTTAGTAAGGAAAATATAAAAAAAATAAGTGTGAATCTTGGAAGGAGAACTTAAGTAGCCTTGTCGAGAGGCTAATTAGATTTTTCCTTATTGGTTACGTTCCCTTTAGTGATATGCTTCCAGTTAGCAATGCAAGTTTTGCAACTGATCACCTAGATCTCATCTTGTAGGTGAATGGATTTCATGTTCCACAGGTGGCAACTTTTTGCCTCACATGATCACAGTTGAAGCTGGTGAGGTATGTTTGGTTGTACAAGGAATTGTTTTAACATATAGAAAAGCTCTATTTCGTCTTTCCTTGTAGAATTGCTGCCTTTTCCTACTCTTTATTTACTGGTGAATTATGTTTCATTCTTTTGGGTGGGGGGATACTGGTTGTTTGTTAATAAAACTATTGGCAAAGGTTAAAATAATGTGAACAAGTCTTACCAGTTTTTGGTTATGAAAGAGTAACTGCTGAAGGAAATTAAGTGGGATAAAGTATTGCTAAGGCAAAAGTAAAGGGATCTAGGATTACTTGAATGTAGTAATAATTCAAAATTTGCCTGACCTCTAGCCTCAATCTAAATTGAGCAACCAACAGTTCCAGTGTTTTTAACAAATCACAGCTGGGGGCACAAGGCAATAGTTTACTCTTAAAAACTTTACTATTTACTCATGAAAAAGTTTAAAATTTAAATTGAGCAACCAATGGTACTAGTGTTTGTATTCTAATCTAAGAGATTTTGCACTACTGAGTATTGTACTGATTGTCCTAGTGGCACAATGGCAAATGGAGTTGCAAATGATATGAATATAGCTAGATATGTAGGTGTATGATTATATCTCGAATGATAAAGTTGTTGCAAATACCATATGATTATTAGCTTCACTGCCAATAATAATTCATAAATTTTTAATGTAAATTGGAATGATCCTTATCATTTTTCATTTAGTGATTTTACATAGTTATAGTTGGTCAGATGTTCTTCAAGAACTTCTACTATTGGAGCAGCCGCACTCCTATGGGCGTATTATGTTCTAAGCATATGCATCCTGCTTTATGCAATTAACTTTCTCCATGCAACTATAGTTGTCTTTTGTAATTAGAATTTCTAACTGAGACTTATTAACACCACCCAACTTCTTCTTTATGGTTTATTTCTCTGTTACTTCTCCAGATCAGAAAAGTATTTACTCTTTTGTTGGTTGTTTAGGATGTTACCATGAAGATAATCTCATTTTCTCAGCAAGGACCTCGAGCTATTTGCATTATTTCTGCTGTTGGTTTGAT
This sequence comes from Solanum appendiculatum, assembly GCA_018342035.1. Lineage (NCBI taxonomy): Eukaryota > Viridiplantae > Streptophyta > Magnoliopsida > Solanales > Solanaceae > Solanum > Solanum appendiculatum. The sequence goes on from JAGDQO010000515.1 coordinate 384,529, forward strand.
ATCAAATGTCACTCTACGCCAGCCAAGTTCATCAGGGGGAACTTTAACTTATGAGGTTGGTCATTTGTGTGTTCAACATTCAATGACTCTGCTTTGCATCACATCATGGTGGTTATTAGTTTTCTTTGAACCTTGTCAATGATCGAACTTTAAGATACGAACTGAGATGTATAGCAATTTCAGTAGAACTTATCATACTAGAGATGGATGCACGTTTGACAAGGCAGGGTCCATATTTTTCGTCTCTTTTCCAACAAATGTCCTATGTGCCTCATTAGATATGATGAGCTGGCCTTTCCAGAAAACCTTACCTTATGTAGATATATTATGCTTTACTTCAACAATTTACTCCAGTTAATTATTTCAGTTTATTCAAGTTTCATAAAAAATATGTTCGAATTGAAAGACGAGGCAATCAATTGGGTGAAAAGAAAGGGAACTAATAGATACTAGATAAGCGAAGAAATGCTAACAAAACAGAAATAAAAATTTCAAATTAATGAGTAGTTTAATAAAACATGCATAAATGGAGCTGGAATTCATATATCCGATCCCAACTAGTTGGGGATTGAGGTGCAGTTTTGCATTAGGAAAAAATGAAAAGCCTCATTCCTTTGATGAGTAATCAAAATTCCTTTTGCAATATTGTCATGTAGGGTCGATTTGAAATCCTTTCTTTGTCTGGATCCTTTACTCCAACAGAGTTTGGGGGTTCTTGTACTACTAGCAGAACCGGAGGAATGAGCATTTCTTTGGCAAGTCCTGATGGTCGTGTTGTCGGAGGTACACTTGCAGGACTGTTAATAGCTGCTAGTCCCGTCCAGGTAAACTATTTTCTATTGCAAGAATTCTAACATTTGGCATGACATTTTTGCACAATAAAATTTCCTATTTATGTTCTACTGTTAGTCAGCAATACTAGAGATTGCGAGTGATCAATTTTGTGCTTAAGTTCTTTGCTATTTTAATATATACTAGGTTGTAGTGGGAAGTTTTCTACCAAGCAACTACCAAGAGTCCAAGCCAAAGAAACAGAAAGCAGAACTCAAAGCAATAGCTTATGGAACGGTCTCTCCTGCTGCTCCCCATAGCTCTAATATGGAGCCTAGAAGTTCCAATGCACACACTGTAAATGTTCCCGGAGCTGGAACTCAAAATGTTATTTCTTCTTCCATTCAACCAAATCACTGGACCGCTATGCCATCTGTTCAAGATTCAAGAAAATCTGCTACAGATATTAACATATCATTGCAGGGAGAGTAATCCAATTCCTCTACGCAAATCCATTCCCAGATTCTGAAGCTCTTCACACGCGATACCTGAATAGTATAACTTATCTGATCAGCAATAACTTTTGTTAGGATAGAATCTGTTGTTTCAGCTGATGAACAATCTATGATTATGTAGTTGCAGATTCTTAGTTGTAGGGAACTTTGAGTGCTTTACATTTAACACGTTTGGTCAAAAGTTGAAGGTTCGTAGTTACACTCAAATTGTGACTCTTTTGGGTAGTTTCAGAAAAACCTTGTATCTCAAATTCTGTAGCTATTATTGTTTTATAATATTACGGAAAAGGGTCATATTTACCCTTGCACTTTCAGAAAAGGGTTATATTTGCCTTTCGTTATACTTTTTTGATATATTTGCTCTTATCCTCCAACTTTAGGTACATATTTGCCCTTAAACCATTAAGTGTCATATCTCTCACTTTTATCATCCTATGTGGCATGCCTGGATATTTATATTTATTCCACTCAAATTTTCCTCCTAATTTAATTAATATACCCATTAAAGACATAAAACCCAACTCCTACTACTTATTTTATTGTCCCTTTTCTAGCAAAAACCACGATCCTTTGAACATTGTTAAATTCAAAAGTTCAAGATAAAAAGCATTTGATGCTTCTTCATTTTCCATTAGTTTTGGTTCATTTTTTAATGAAAAAATTAGTACTAGTTTTTTTGGGGGTTTCTAATTTATTGTGGCTATGATTTTAGAGCTATGATGTTGAGATGACAAGTTCTAAACAAATAAATAAGTCTTTGTTTTAAATTTTGATAGCATTGCATAAATTTTCTCTCTCACTATTTGTGCAAAGCTTCTCTGTTGATCAAATTAAGACATGGATGAGCAAAGGATTTTTCTATCGGGGAAGTGACGATGATATAGTATTTAGAAGTTGGGTTTTATGTAATGGTTAAGTTGGATGGTAAGGGCAAATATATCACAAAAGTATAACGAAGGGCAAATATAACCCTTTTCTGAAAGTGCAAGGGTAAATATGACCCTTTTCCGATAACATTATGCTAAAATGGAAATGTGTATGAGCTACTAAATATGTATAACAAGTATATAGCATAAAGCTGGAGTTCAAAGTTGAGCTGATTTACATTATCAAGCCAACTTGATATTACATCAAAGTTTAATCAAAGCTTATATGACTTGAGGTTGAACTTGTTTAAGATTCAAGGACAGTATCAGTTGGTAATTTCTTTCTATTTGTCGAAGTCATGTGAGAAAGAAGAAAAGAGTATCACTAGGTAAAAAGATAAATAGCTTCAGTAGTATCTTAATAGTCTACTGTCAGTATGCTTTCCCTAGTTGAGGACAACCAATCCTTTCCATAAATTGGATTAAATTCTCTAGGCCATCCAACCAGCATCATTCCTTTCATCAATGAACCTGAGACAAAGTGCAATTTTGAACAAAATTATAAACCAGATCACGTTTAGAGAAAATATATGGTCAAATAAAGAAACAAACAACTGTCCAGGAACTTTAACTCCAAATATATATTCTCACATAAACTTTGCACAATTGAAAAGGTAGCTCAAGGGATCAAGTAAACATTACTTATTAGAATCAATCATTTGATTTAGACAGATTTAAAGTGTCCCACCAGGACCACCACTTGTTGCATAATGATACACATGAAAGCTTGAAACTTGCAGAATACAAAAACAAAAATTAAGACCATAATTTAAGGCTCATCCATCATTAGTTAAAAAAATAAATAGGCATCTGTAGTAGTACCTATATTTCACAAAAAGCATCATTCTATGATTTAAATAACACTCATGTGGATATAGCATGGTTAACAATAGTTGGAAACTTTAGACAACAAAAAAGGAAAAAAACGTAGTTGAAGGGACAAGTGGAGCCACCATTACATTCTGATATAAGGAGGAGTGAATGAGAGTCTGAAGAAGTGAAAGTGTGTCTGGTTTGAAGAGGTAACTATACTCCCATCTTTTTCACAGTAAAAAGTTAAATCCAAAATACTACTTGTTGAAGTTATGAGGATATATTACATTTACAAACAAAAATTTAAAAGAAAGTAAGAAAACTTGATGAGCAGTAGCTCTTGTGAAAGCCAATATTGGTTATGTGAAGAGAAAGATAACATGTAGGACAGGTTGAAGGAAACGCACCAAGTTAATGCCGTCCATCTTTTTTTCTTATGCAAATGCCATGCAGCAGACAGAGGAACTAGGGAACTTTGGGGAGATCAGCAATTCCTTATTCTTCATTCCGCCACAATGCTCCAGATCATACTCAACATTAGATAAACAGATGAGGAAATTTAGGAGAACAAGTACATAAAAAAGTGGAATAGTTTGTACGAAAAGTGAAGGAAAAAAAAACAGGAACAACTCGTCATTGACACCATACCAGATTATAGAAAAGGCAAGAAGTATCCCAAGGTATCCAAGCTTAAACAACCGAATCTTCTTTTCCCATGGTAGCTGGTTGAAAATCTCAGTTACATCTAGCAAGTGGCGACGATCAGTATAGCTAATCAAAAGGTTAACATCCGTTGTCAGACCATTTTGCAATGCCAATGACAACAAACAGTATGAAAGGGTTAGCAGTTCTACATACTTTATTAGAAGACTTACACTTTGACATCATAATATAAGTACGGGAGACAGACCAGACACATTAACCAATGCCCCATCACAAGATGTAGGAAGCATAGTGCTCCTTGAAGAACAAATTCTGGAACCACAAGTATGTTAATCTCAGATGCTGAATCATAAGGGTTGACATAATCACTTTCAAGGTCCGCCAAGCACATGACCTGCAGTAAATAAATCCAAATGCAATATTTACTGACCCTAAAAATATAAATAGAAAAGAACAATAGAAATGAGAGCATTGAGTAGAAAAATGTGACAACATTGAGCCCAGAAACTTTGACCAGTAGACTCAACACTAGACATTTGTCACATATGGATTTCCAGGTCAATAATTACAAAGACAATAAGACCAGAAGAGCTAACAAAACTACCTTACACCATCATCATCCATGAAAAGAAAGAAAAAAAACTCAGGATAACAAACAAGCAAGTCAAACTGTTTTTTAATTGACATGCTTTGTTAATCTCTGTTCAACAACAAATTACAGTCTGAGGATTATTTGATTAAGTCTTAATGTGAATTACAGTAAGGGGCTCTATGTGAAATTAGGCAAAATCAGTATGATATATAGTACGTATTAGATTTGGGGACATTGAATTAAATTTAGAATTTCATGTTTGCAGATATACTTTCATCACCTCAATTGTGTAACCATAATTCAGTGAAAATTATTTTCGTTCAACTTCTCTTCCCTTTCTACAAGCTTCAAAGGGCAAAAGTTATCATCTTTTCCAATTTTAACAGCCAAAAGATTTACAAAGGCGCATCAAATAGGGAATAGTATTAATTCATAGAGAAATGCAAAGAGATTAAACCTGGTAAAGAACTATGGCGAGAACGGCAACCAGAAGGAAGAAGGAAAGAAGCCATGAGAGTAGATCGCCCATGGCACCTTCTCTCTCTGCTTTCTTTCCTTTCACTTGGTTCGACAATATTATTGGTGTTCCAACTTTTTTTTTTTACATTAAACAATGCTTGATTTATTTCTAAAGAAAAATATCTTGGGTCAAAATATTACTCATAACAATATGTGTGGTTTGATACACGACTAAATTATTCTGTGATAATAGTCACCACAAATTGGATGGGATGAGCTGGAATATTCAAATATAAGCTTGGGTTAAAATTATTATTTATCATTTGTTATAATAGCGTTTTTCAAAAAAATTATAGAGCTGATGATTGTTATATACTACTGGCAAAATATTAATCCAATAACTTTCAACTCATCCATGCGGAAACATATTTGATGCCATATAATGCTATTTGGTGGTGGAGATTACAGGGATATTAAAGAAGATGGTGAACCATCACCACCACCAGCTAATCCAACTTTGGCTCAAATCAAAAAACACCCAAAAAAAAAAAATTGGTGGGAAGGACATCAACGAGAATTGAGAGAAAGTGTTTCAACACTTGAAAGTTGGAGAGAAGTGCTCCAACACAACCAAGAGAAAAAATAATGTAAGTTGGAGAGAAAATGCCACCATTTGACTAATTATGTGTGTCTATGAAGATTTGCACCTTGTTCTTTTGGTACAGTGCAGTCTCAACATTAGATATTCAACGCGTTGTTGAAGCTGTAAAGAGTGTGAATCAAAATTTCAAATGCTAACATGTTGCCCACAAATAATATTGGTGTCATTTCATCTGTTCTATTAAGCTTTTACAAATTAAAGAAGCTCAATATATGAGAATCTGTATTAAGTTGATGATTTTATTCATCATGCTAAGTGAAGAATAAGTTGTCCTTTGTGAAGATCATGCCGTTCAGACTGTGTCCTCTGATGCCCATCCCTTCTTCTCTAATTGCAATCTGAGCGCCTGTTTTATATGATCGGATTAGCCAATGACTTAGATGAGGTTGGAAAGAACAAGAACAGCAAATGGCGTTTAGTACTATGGTATAATCATACCTTGATTCTCTTTCTATTAGCATCAAAGTCATAATTCCCCATGCGAGATGCTGCTCTATACTGCACAATTGATTTCTTGCCTGGTGGGAACCAGAACTCGACATCATCTACTAACTGAAGTAACATATACTTATTCATTAGTGGTTGAGGAGAATGATGTGTGTGTAACTGAGCAATTTGTAACACTTAGAGGACTTACCCCCAAGATAGGACTTTCATATTCCACACGCACATAATCGTCTTTCTTCTCCACTATTTTTGGAGAGGACTTGTCTGGTTTTGTTGATTTTAGCTTCAAAATGATGCAGATCAATAGGTTGATAAGTTAAATATATTGTTCAACTATTTGTTATGATGAGAAACAGGGTTTAAAACTCTTTACCACTTGAAGTAACTCCTCCATTGCCTTTTCTCTGCTAACATTACCACGTTTCCCTTCAGGGTTATAGTTCCTGAGAATCACAGCACCAAAATTTTAACATCTCTATACAGTATCCCCATTGATAGTGGAATTTTATCATATTCCTTAGTGTCATCGACAAAAATAGCAAGACCTTGTCGGGGTTGCATATTGATCTATTCTAAAAGAACAGTCAACAGTCCATCAAAATGCTTATATGGAAGTTGACACCACGGTTATAAAAAAAAAAGATGCTTATATTGAAGAGCATACTGATTCTTGGATAGAAAGGATCTAACACACCCATTTCATCTTGAAAATTATCTGTTACATCATGTAAGTTTTTGATGGTCTAGATGGAGTGCATCTTACCCAGGACCATGCCGGGCCACGCCCACAAATTAATTTACACACAAATCAGCCATTGTGATTCTAGTCAAAGAGAAGTGGTCAAAAAAGGGAGGCACTTGTGATTCATATGTCAAGGAGTAGCTATCATATTAATGTGCACAATTTCCATGTGCACACAGATACGCTGCTTTAGACTAAACGTGAAGCATCATCTCATCACCACATAGAAAGTCGACTACTTTTCGTTACGTGCACTTTTTATCAATGATAGAGATAGAGACCAAACATTAAAACATACAGATTACAGAGGGAAAAGAAAAAGAAAAGTTACCAAGGAGGTGCATAGTGAGTAGCATCACTGATGTTCTCAGAAGTAGAAACACAATTGTTAGTGGCTGGACAAAGAGCTAAACCAAGTGGATTCTTTTGAACTCCCAAGTAATTTGGCTTTTTACCACTGCATCACAAAAACAAGATTCAATCTTTTCTACTCAAATCACCTTTTTCTAGCGTTTGGCCATAGATTTTGGATCATATTTTGAAAAATTATATCCACATATTTGTTTGGCCATGAATTTGATCATACAATTTTTGGGATTTTGGGACTTTTGCTCACAAAACTTCTAACTTTTTCCTAGTAAAATACATGTCCAAACATTTCAAATTCAAAATCTATGGGCAATCAGGAAACTAATGCCACACAGATAAGAAAATCCTTATCTATACAAATTACTCAAATCAGCAAAAGAAATTCTAAAATTTTAATCAATAGATTGACTATAGCAACCATTGTTAAATCTTGGAAAAGGGGTTACAAGATTGATTGCTAAAAGACTTGAGAAATCAAAACCAAACATATTTGAATGTGAAAAATGCAGCAAGGAGAATACATGCCTGAAGTTGAAGAGGGCTCCAAGAACTGCAATTTCACTGCTTCTTAACATTATTTCCCTACACATACCAATGAGCTAGATTCAGTATTATGCCCATCAAAAGGAAAGATTTTGATGAGGGGGGTTGAGAGGGAATACCTGCGACCCACTTGTTTGGTGTTTTCATCCTGCTGCTGCTGCTCCTTACATGAAACAATAAAAGGGGAGAAAGAAGATTTACTAGTAGTATATACTTTACTTGTGAACTTGTTGGGGTAAAAATGGTGGCTACTTAATGATGCCATTACTGACAAGGAAGAATTAGTGCTGTTTTCTTTCTTCTTGGTTTTTGCTTTTCCCTTTTCTTGAATCCTCAGATAAAATGAAAAATGGTGCTTTTTTTTTTAGAGCATTTGCCAATGTTTATTTTAAAAGAAGAAAAGGGAGAAAAGTTTGTGGATATTCATTAGTTTCCCATATTGACAAGTAAACATCTTGTTTTTTTAAATTATCACATGGACACCTCGTTTTCTTAAAAATTTATAACTCTCTTATTAAGACATGTTTCTTTTTTTATTTGATTTTTGCAAAGGTAGACCCAAGTGACTGGAACTAATTCTAATAAAAGGTAGCAGATTATTTAGGGAAAGAAAAATATCACAAATTTTAGTTATGACCTTGAATGAACAAAAAGAAGTTGTTAGTATTTAGAAAATACTTGAAAAGTAATTTTATTCAAACTTTCTTTTTCACCTTTAATTGATAAATTTTCACAGCTATATAAATATTAATTTAGTTTTTTAAATTTCATAAACGATCAAACTACACTACATAAATCAAGCTACCACTTAAATAAAAATTTAGATTCTTTTTTTCAAATACCTATTTTGTTTATTGAAATTATCTATTTTTAGAGAGATTTCAAAAACTAAATCTTCAAATCCCAAAAATATCTTTAAGTTTTTCTTTTTTGGCCTCAAAATATGACCGTTGAAACTATTTTAACATTTCAAAACTTATTGCAGATTTTCGTATTTTATATATAAGGAAAAAAAACTCATTTGTTTATGACCTATGACTAATCTATATTTTTACTCCCCTCTCCCCATTTTTCTTTTTGCTTGTGTTTGATTGAAAGTCAAGTCTTTGATTGACTAATGAATGACGACATTAATGAAATTTTGCATTATTTTTAAAAAAGTAAAATATATTTTAAAAACTTATGTCTAAATACATTTTCAAATTCCACAAAATTAGATTTTCCAAAAAAGAAAAAATCTATGTCCAAATGCTACAAGGTAAGAAGAAGAGTTCTATGTAACAATAAAAGAGATTAGTAGACCACATGGACTATGTTGAGATTCCTAAACCTTAATCAGAAGTTCAAAAAAAGCAAGGGATACAAAATGATAAGTTTATAACTTATGGGTGAAAGTAGAGACTTAATAAGAAAAAGGGGAGCCACGTATGAATTTTTATTTTTCAAATACTTAATTGGAGAAGCACTATGTGAAAATTCCGGTGCAAGTTTTGAGAAACTGGAAGTACTCAACTAAGGGGCGCGGGAAGAAGAAGAACCAAACAGCCCTCTTTGTGAACACTCATTTCCCTTCTAATGGCCCGTAATAAGGTAGTAAATTTCAGTTTTTTTTATTTACACCCACTATTTATTTCCTCAATTAGTGCTTTACTTCCTTTTGATTCTTGAAAAAGATTAGATTTTTTGGTGCTAGATACTAAAATTAGTTCTGGGGTTTGGCACTGAGAGTCTTTTTTTGGTGAACAGGAAGCGGTAGTGTTGGTGATTGATGTGGGTCCTTCTATGCACTCAGTTTTACCTGAGATTGAAAAAGTTTGCTCATTGTTGATACAGAAGAAGGTTGCATGTTGTCACTTTGGCTTTTTTCTGGTTTCAATTTTTGTTTGGAATTGTTAATTTCCAACATTACATACCCGTTAAGAAAAATGTCACATTTGTCCTATTTTTGGTGTATGTAGCTGGTTTTCAGCAGATACGATGAAGTGGGGTTTGTCTTATTTGGAACTGCAGGTAAGTTTTTTGCATAGTGGCTGCTGATGTATTTGATAAGGAGTAAAATTTTCCCACATAATTGGAAAATGTTTTCCTATCCGCAAGTCAATTTTTTTTTTTTTTTTGATTATTTTCTGGTGTTTGGATGGATATAATAGGGAACAAATCGTAATAGTATAAGGTGAGGGATTCAACAGATTGGGGGTTTTGTGGAGGAGTTTGTCAGGTTGAGATACAACTTGTTGAAAATTTTGTGGTGGAGCTAGTTCATAAAATTCTGGTGAAGGGGGAGCTCGTTAGTCTTTTAGCCTGATTTTTCATTTATATATATTTGGGAAGAAAATTTGTGTGACACAAGTTTAGCCATCTTTTGTGTTTTACCTCTTTAAGAGTGTATTTTATGAGGTTATTCTCTCGATATTTGTACTCTCTTTATATAACGCATTGCTCCTATCTTCAGCTTGATGTTGGTTAACTGACCTAATAATGTTGAATTTTGGTGGCTCTTTCGGTATATTTCTCCTTTGTCGTACACTTATCTTCATTGAAGGTTTGTTTTTTAATTTCTACCTGATACCTAATTATTTCAAACCTAACCGAATAGAGTGTGAGCATAATGTTTTGGTGATACTTTTGCGTATTAAAAGTCGACAACAATGTCTAAGTATTAGTTGAAAGAAATGACATAAACTAAGAGTTGGATAATAGTAAAGGAAAATTACTTTCATCCACAAGCAAATGAAATCATTTTTGCACTTTTGGTAGAAAATACTTTTCAAAGTTCAAGTTTATCAACCTATTTCATCAATGAAAGCCTTTTTTGTCATACCAGACACACTGTGTGTCCTTTGTTCCCCTTTCTTAATAGAGGAGAATGGGTTGTTGGACTGGCCTGTCCATATCATTTTCATATGATTACCCGACTCTTTCTGGAATTTATCACGGTAAAAAATTCTGTTTCTTAGCATTGGTGTTGGAATGTTATCAGGTGACCTGCATATGTATTTTTTCCCAGATACCAAGAATGAATTGAAAGAGGAAATAGGAGGGTATGAACACGTGACAGTTCTGCGAAATATCAAAGTTGTAGATGAAGATCTTGTTGATGCCCTGCAAAATCTTCCACGAGGAAGTGTTCCTGGAGATTGTATCCTCTATAATTACTGGGTTGTGATAGTTCAGACTAGTACAGTTGTTAAGCATGCAATCCTTTTTCGAGTCACTGTCTGTCTTCCCTCAATATACTTATTCCTCTATATTAATTCATCTACCTCACTCTATTATGATTCACTTAAAATGCATGCTTGTGCACACAACTTTAAGTGTTGGTGGTAACCAAAATCAGGCTTCAAAAGAAAACACTATTAGTTAATATCTATTAGAGCTACAAATGAGGATTTCCATGAATAGAGTAGGCTGTATGAGGTATGATAGCTTTTCTCATTCCATAGGTTGTGTTTTTGGCTGTGGAATATGTTTCTGCACTGTTTTAGTTCTATTGTAGACTTGTAGCCTGTGCACTGGCTCTTTTTAACAGTAGTTGGGGCATGTGATTTTGTTGACTTCTAATCTCAATGTTATTCTTATGTGCTCATGATGATCTTGAGTTCTTGATTCCTTAACTCTCTGTATTAGTTCTTGATGCGATTGTTGTTGGTATGGACATGCTCATTAAGAAGTTTGGACAAACCATTAAGGGAAAGAAACGCCTTTGCCTTATTACAAATGCTGTTTCTCGCATCAAAGATCCATTTGAAGGAACAAAGGAAGATCAAGTAAACACCATTGCTACACAGATGACAGCACAAGGCATGAAGATGGACTGTGTAATTGTTAGAATGAAACAAGATTGGGAAACAAGTAGGAGAGCTATGGAAGAAAATGATTTTCTTATGTCAGTATTCTCGAATAAATCTTCCTCAAAAGTAGTATATGTGGAAAGTCCAACTTCTTTATTAGGTGCACTTAGAACTCGTAATATATCGCCAGTCACGATATACAGAGGTGATTTTGAAATTAGCGCTCAATTGAAGATCAAGGTGAGAATAAAGAAACTTATGCTGATTTACTCAATTCTTTTCAATTTTGATTCTTTACTTTTTCTTCTGATAATGAACTAACTTTTCTTAGCCTTTTTCTTTTTTCTTCTTTGGTTTTGCCCTATGTACTGAATTATGTCCAAGTGCGCATTTAGTGATAACATATGCATTCCTTCCTAATGAATCTTGACTGATTATGTTTTTGCATTACCTCTTTATGACTTTTTTCAGGAGTTTATCATATTTTTCTTTTATCAAATCTCAGGGACAGGTCTAATCATGAGGGTAGTATTTTATCATGGTGTTAGGCAGCTACTAGCATGGCTGATTTGGAGACAGATTTATATAAGAGGGAAATATCCAGTACCATCAATTCTAGGGTCAATAAAACTATCCTCCCAGAAATTTATATTTACACAATCAGCACATTTGGTGATAATCAGATTGGATAGTCTACTCTCATCTAGAAACTGTTGTATCTGATTTCAATCTATGGAGATTGTAGGGATTCTACAGTAGTCTAGCAAATGAGTAGGATGGCAACTTTAGAAGTATGCAACAACAACAACTATGCTTCAATCCCAAACAAGTTGGGGTAACTAAAAGTATACACCTGGTGTATATCCTTTTTGGTCCCTAATTTGCTAATCTTTTGTGCTCGTTTCTTTTTCCTTTTTCCCGTCCTATTCTATTTTGGAGACAGTTTGGTGTGGATGTTTAGTCACTAATAAATGTTCTTTTAATCTTATCATTCTCAGAAGAAAAAAGGAACTAATAATTGCTTTTTAATAGGTATGGGTTTACAAGAAAACATCTGAAGAGAAGTTTCCTACTCTGAAAAAGTACTCCGATAAGGCTCCTCCCACTGATAAATTTGCTACTCATGAAATCAAGGTTGACTATGAATATAAAAGCATAGAAGACCCTAATAAAGTTGTGCCACCAGAACAGAGGATTAAAGGTTTTCAGTATGGACCTCAAGTAGTTCCTATATCCCCTGCTGAGTTGGAGGCTGTAAAGTTCAAACCAGAGAAAAGTGTGAAGCTACTAGGATTCACAGATGCTTCAAATATAATGCGGTATAATTTTAGTTTCTTGAGTACTGTGTAAACAGTTTTTTCAGGTTAATATTTGGATAGGAGGGAATGTCTTGTGCCATTTATCTTTCCAATCTTCATACAGTCATACTGTACTTACTCAGGCATTACTACCTGAAAGATGTAAATATCTTCATAGCTGAACCTGGCAACCAAAAAGCCATCCTTGCACTTTCTGCTTTGGCAAGGGCAATGAAGGAAATGAACAAAGTAGCAATTGTACGATGTGTATGGAGGCAAGGACAGGGTAATGTTGTTGTTGGGGTCCTTACACCAAATGTCTCTGACAAGGATAATACTGTAAGTATGGTTTAAATTTTCACTTCTTGATTATTCTGTTTTCTTGTTTTAGTGAATATTCCAGTCTTAGATTGTTGACATTCTCATGATCATTGTTGCAGCCTGATTCATTTTACTTCAATATTCTTCCCTTTGCTGAGGATGTTCGGGAGTTTCAGTTTCCTTCTTTCAGCAATCTGCCTTCATCAATGCAGCCAAATGAAAAGCAACAAGACGCAGCAGATAAATTGGTTCAGATGCTGGATCTTGCACCACCTGGAAAACAGGAAGTGTTGCCACCTGACTTTACACCTAATCCTGTTCTAGAGGTATGGCGTCATGCTGGTTGCAGAATATTGTTGAAATATTAAGTGTGAAACTACCTTTGCACTTAGATCATTCAATGGGAACATAATTAAACTAATTTCATAAAGAGCTGCCTTAATTTAGGTGCATTAATAATAAGGATATTTTCTTGCCAGTTGGTCATGGTCATTGTAGCAAAGTGATGCATTAACATTTCAGACCTTTTTGTCTCTGAAATTGGTTAAAAGTAAGTTGTTATGATGCTTGTTGACATTGTTGGTGAGTTGTAATTGGCGTTTAGTTGGTATTGACAGCCTTTTCACTGCTAGGTGGATAACGTGATTTGATTAATCATTTTATATTAACTATATGTTGATAACGGGACCTTGGTGGTACTTCAGCTTAATAATGTGTATAACAGGAGGCTGGCGATAGAAACCTTTGGAGAATTGGGTCTTAAGATTATAAATAGTGCTGCTTATCTATGAACTCCCGGATTCCTAATATAAAATAAGAAAAATCATAACTTAAGAATCCTAATTTTCCTCCACAATTGCCTTTGCACTATATAAGTTTCTAATCAATTAGTATTGTACAAATATTCAGCGTTACTACCGTTATCTTGACCTGAAGTCAAAGCACCCAGATGCTGCTGTTCCTCCACTTGATGAAACCCTCAGAAAGATAACAGAACCTGATGTTGAACTTCTTTCTCGAAACAAGTCCATCATAGACGAACTCCGTAGGTTTTTTGAACTAAAAGATAATCCAAAGGTAACTTTCAATATTCATCCCTTTATTCAAATTGGACTTTCTAGAATAGTCCAACAATGGAGGCTTATGACTTACCAATTATTATATAATATAATTAACGCACAGCTGAAAAAATCAGCAAGAAGAATAAAAGAGAGACCTTCAGGATCAGATGAGGAAAGAGGAGAGTTCGACAAAGATGCTGATGTCAAAGCTATTGACTCCATGGAATACTCATCCAAAACAAAAGTTGAGAAAGTTGGAGACGTTGAGGAAAGAGGAGAGTTCGACAAAGATGCTGATGTCAAAGCTATTAACTCCATGGAATACTCCTCCGAAACAAAAGTTGAGAAAGTTGGAGACGTTAATCCTGTCAAAGACTTTGAGGAGATGATGTCTCGAAGAGATAATGCAAAATGGATTAGTAGGGCCATTCAGGATATGAAAAATAGGATCTTTGATCTCGTGGAGAATTCTTGTGAAGGAGATACATTTCATAAAGCATTGGAATGTTTGGTGGCTCTACGGGAAGGTTGCATCCTTGAGCAGGTATGTTTTCTGGTTTCTCTCTTTGTGCTATAGTTAAATATTAAATATCTGTGTCACGCGCCCAAACAAAATAATATAGCAACATCAATTTTACCTGCATAGGAACCAAAGCAGTTCAATGATTTCCTGTGCCACCTCTGTAAATTCTGTCAAGAAAAAGACCTGAGAAGTTTTTGTCAATACCTCACATCTCACGAAATCACTTTGATAACCAAGGCAGAAGCTCCGGACAGGTTTGGTCATATTTCTAATTTCCTTAATATATTGAACCCGCTCTTTCTTAACTTCTCTTTTTTCTTTCCTTGATGCTGATGCCTTTATTTGTCAATTTTGTATTTATCAGTGAAATTCCAGAACACGAGGCTAGAAGCTTTATGGTCAAGCCTGAACTTGATGCGCAAAATATGAAATCTGAGGCTAAAGCAGAGGATGATATTATGAGTATATATCTGGGTGGGAAGTAGAAAAGGAAACCTAGAGATGCATATTGTGTGATGTACAAGTAATCAGCATTTTCAGCAAGAAATGACAATGTAATTTAAAAAGATTTTCTTTTTGAGGTATCTTAGACCTCAATGAGCTTCATTTTGTTACTCCATCCTCAAGTTCGTTCGTTTGGCTAGGTATTAAGGTGATATAACTTAGCTAGGGTAGGATCGGAGTGAAAGAGATGGGGGTAACGGGACAGCATATCGGCCTCGGCCTCCCATGTAGCACCCTCAACTCTTTGATTTCTCCATGCAGTAAAATATTTGATTAATTAAAAATTAAATAATAATATACTTATCTTCTCATCTTTTTTTAATAATTTCCTCTTTTATTTTTTCTTATTTAATTTACATAAATTTAAAAGGTCATAAACACTTTGTTTAAGAAATATTAAAGCACAATTGTGAACTGTTGCTGGAGAACTGCAAAGAGTTAGTTGTAAATTGTAATCATGAAATGTCTTAATATTAAATGCAAATTCATTTTATGTTTTACGCCAAGAAACTCATTAGTTGCTCTATGACAATTTTAAATGTAGAATAAATATCATGTCATATACTATTTTCAAGAAATTCAAAAGCCTTAATAAATGTTTAACATCTTAATGGGTTTCACAATTATATCTATATTTAAAGCCAAAAAACCTAGTAATTGCACTTCTCATCAAAATCTGCTCCTATTGATATCTCAACTATATTTATAAACCCAGAAGATAATAATCCTCATTGCACAATAGTTTAAGGATATATCAGTTACAAATCTTTTCACTTCTCTCGATATTTTTCAATTTTAAGCATGCAATGCTACATTGAAGAATCCAAAAAGACATAATTTTACATTAAATATTATATTTCAAAAAAATTTATAAACCTTTTCACCTCTCATATTTTCTCATATATATATATATATATATATTTCAATCCTATATTCACTATGTGTCTAATTTATGGGCAACAAAAGTTTAACTTAGGTAGGGTGGAGTAATACATTTGTTTTTTTTTTTCCTTTTTTGTTTCATAAAACCTTGATTTATTGATTTGATATCTAATTATATAGATGATGGAAGTTAAATTATATAAAGTGGGTAAAAACTTTTGTTTCCTTTTTATTTATCAATTGGAAATACTTTTGTTTCATTGACTTTTTATATGATAATTTCAAATTTTCATTTACGTAATTCATTTATATTTTAGATTAGTACATAAGCATGTATATATACAAATCCAAGGTTATAATTTCTTTTATATGTTCCTAACTTTTTTTGTAGTATTTAATTCATTTATTTTTTAAATTACCACATAAATATGTATATATATACAAATCCGAGGTTATCATTTCTTTTATATGTTTCTAATTTTTTTGTGGTATTTAATTTTTGGTTCGATAGTGAAGTAGTAATAATTATATTTTTTTCTTTTTTTCTTCTAGCAAATTCACACTTTTATCACTTTTCTTAAATACTAGAGTGCCATATTTTTCATGAAGTACAACAATATTTTACCGTCAATATCTCACAAATGATTATGTTATATTTCATAATTCATTTAAATTTATACAACTTAATAAATATTGATCATGTAAATTAAAAACACAAAATCATTTCATGAAATTTAAAATAACAAAAAATTGAAAGAGAATTGTTGTGCACATATTTTAATAATTAACAAGAATATAACATGCAACACACATTTCCAGAGACTAGTTTTTGCTGCATTTGAAGGCTATTTCAACTAGAAATTCTTGAAGTGAATGAAGCATTGTTTTTCTGATTTCGTGAAATACAAATAGCAAAAAGGAACAATGTAATATTATGTCTCCTGTTGTACAAATCAAATTATTGGTCTTAGCAATAAGGGGTCATTTGGTTTACAATCTAGTAAATGACATTTGAGATTATAGGCCGAGATTGTCAATGGATTAACAATAATTGTTATGCTATGAATAATAATGCAAAAGTTGCTGGGTAATGAATAATACTAATACATGGATTATTGAATAATACTAATACGGGAAGTGTCTAAGAAGAAAACATTTTCCAATTAAGTTGTTCAAATTTTTAAAAAATATTTTCTAAAAAAAATATGTTCCATAAGTAGTGTTGCACACCCCTCTAATAATAGCCCAATCCCAATTGTATTTCCCATACAAGTATTTTGAGAAAATATTTTCTTACTTACCAACTACTTAAAAATAATTTATTTTTCAAGAACATTTTACGTGAAAAACATTTGTCTTCATGCTAAACATACCAAGCAAGATTTTTATATTGGAAATTAAACACTATAAATCAGATGAAATATCTTACGGAGGATGTCTTATCCTTCAATGCATACGATCTCAAGGTATGCAAAAATCCTTTCACCATATATTTTCTATTAGAGAATCATGAACACAGCCAGGTATTCAAAAATCCCCACCTGGAAAGGTTGGGGGCTGACTTGTCCCATTTTCCTTTTCTTTCACGGGCTAACAAAATACTACACAAATTTATGAAAAGTTTTGCCTTTTTAGTATTAGCCACTCCATCCTGGTAATGAAGAAAGTGCCTGTAGTTTCCATCTCTTTGTCCAAATCCTCCCTTAGCACCAACGTCGATAGACAGTTCAACTCACAAATTACAAGAGGTTGAGATAAGTTAATCCATAGATGACTTTCCCTCGAGGAATTGATAATGCTAAGCTGAATTATCCACGGACTCCAATCAATTCAATATCAAACACCAACCATGAGTTCGGTGGGATATTCTCCCCAGATCCCTCACTCCCATAGCTGCAAAAACAGGAGTAACAAGAATTAATCAAAGTTAGAAAAGGAAGTTGCATGTGCATCAGCATGTGCACCCAGTAGCAGAGTCAAGATTCGAGGAACTTATCTTGGGACAGTAATAAATAAAAAACTTTCCAAAAAAAAGGATTGAGGGGAAGTAAAGAGGGGGATTTCGTGTCTTCAGATATATTCAGAAAGTGAATATGCAGCATACCCTATTGATGGTGGGACTGTGAGCCTTCTTTTATCACCCACACGCATGCCTGTTATGGAAGACAATATTATATTAGTAGCTGCAGCTGCGAAAGAAAAGAATTAAGTAAAGACACATCAAATCTACTCATCACCATCTTTACCATCAAGACCAAGGTTCCATCCCTCTATGACGTCTTTATCACCTTCAAACAATAAAAATGAAAATCAGAGTTTAACAGAAGTCCATCAAAACGAAATAAATTCTTCTAAGAGTCCTGTGAATACCTAGACGAAATTTATATGGAAATTTTCCCATATTTGTGTAAAATATCTGCCCATTCTCCTTTAGCTTGCCGGTGTAATGAACTTTGATCTGTGCAACAGTTCGATCAGCAGAAAAAGTTGAGACTCTATTTTTTCTGAGGTAAAGTCGCTGAAATTCATAGTTTGAGATATCTATAAATTCTCAACTAAATTACCTTCTTTCCTGGAGCAGCCAATTTCCCACCAGGTTCACCCACTGCGAGCTCTTCAATGGTCAACCCATTAGACAAGGTCCTTATTACAGTAGACTTGACCTTCAGACTCTTGTCCTCAACATCCACGGATTGTCTATTCATTTCATTCTCTTGCAGAACAGGAAGATCCTTGTTTACCAAACAGTCCTCCTGAGATTTCGTCTTCTTTTTCTTCTTCTTTTTAAGTTTCTTATCCGATTGGTGCCCATCAGCTACGGAGTCGGATTTTCCATCTACACTACTACTGCATGTATGGATGGTCAAAATATTATAACCAAATAAAGTCCCTAAAACAATATTTCTAGAAGGAGGCTTTGGCATGCAATCTTGCCTAGAGAATGCAGGTAGAAAGGCAAGTGTATGATATCAGAGTATGTATATCAGAATTAGCAAAAATAACATATATTTAGTACTCCCTCCGTTCACTTTGCTCATCCACTATCCCAAAAATAGATTCACTTTTACTTGTCACTTTCAACATATCAAGAAAAGACAATTATCTTTTTCCTATTTTACCCTCAACATTAATTACTTATTCCCCCAAAATCATTTCACAAGACCTAAGACTACACATCAATTAATATGAGTATTGTGGTAAACTACTCATTAATCATTGTTTCTTAAGGGCGTACAAAGTCCAAAATGGACAAGTAAAAGTGAACGGAAGAAGTAGTTCATAGCAGATTTAGTTTTTCCCAACTTATTTCCCCTCTACAAAAAAAAGAGTTTTGATAAAGGTAGGGTCCCCTGTTTAGGCAGTAGGCAGCATTGGGATTTGGTGCAGTTTTTGAGAAAACAGCGCAGCTAATTAAACATTAAAAACTCACTTATTGATGGTCAGTTTTTGATCTTCTTCATCTATTGCAATTGCAATTGGATCCTCACCCAGGTGACCAGCTTTTAGAGGATCTTGTTTCAGTTGATCCTCTTTAAGAATGACAGCACAGTCTGTATCATGGTTTTCAACAGATTTGGCTTTCACAGAATGTTTTCTTTTCTTCGATTTTGGAACACGATTAGAATCCTCTTCCGCAAGGGGCTCCAGAGTATCAGATTGGCCATCTTTCCTGCCAGACGATATAGCTTGAAAAAAATTAGAAGGGTAATACGGTGTAAAAGAAAAACTTAAGAGAAACTCAATCAGTACATATATGGTGGATAAACTAGCAATCTGAACATGCGTAAGAACAAAAACAGAACAACTTCATTCAGAAATAAAGCAACATCTTACATATCAATTGTCATTGCCAACCCGACATCCACCAAATTTGTTTTATCCTCTTTGTAGTCCTTCCAATCACTGCTGGTATTTGCTTCAAGAAGTTTACCACCATTGCCCTCAGGTCGTTTCCTCTTCTTCTTTGAGTTAATGCTGTTTTCGTGTCTGTGTTCAATAAGATGGAGCAAAATAAGCAGGAAGAAGGTTAGACCCTGTGCTAGAGGCAAGCAATGTTCCCTTGAATGGACAAAATAAAGGAGAAGAACACTCCCCATGAATGCATGCCCACAAAGCAGAGAGGATGACATGCACTTAGAAGGAATAGCTTCTAGTCATTTTTCCTTTTCAGGATTACTCAAGATCTAACCTGCCAGATGCTATTCATCTTAATTGTTAGCTTACTTTGGTAAACAATCATGAACTGGCAACAGGTCTACATGCCAACAATGGATATAAGAAAAGAATAGTTTAAAAAAATTCTTCAAGGTAACACTCAAAGCTAGAGAAAATATGAAATGATTCAATGTAAAATTTCCGTTGGTAAGATCGGGTACCTAGTATGGATAACAGACCAATTATACATTGAAAACTTCCAGCAAGGCTTCGTGGGGTTCATGAAAAAATGCAGATCTGAGAAAAGGTGGTTATCAAAGGAGAAGATCCTATCAGACTGGATCCCCTTAGTTCCTTATATAGCTTATAATGGCCCACGTCCAAGACCAAAAAGTTACTGCAATCACAGAAATCAGTAGTTGCTTCTGTGCGACTTACTTGGCTTTTTTAGAATCCACTGCGCCACCATTTTCTGTCCTATGAGGAATGTCATTCCTTTGATTATCTTCTGATGCTACAGCCTTCATGTCTGTTTTCTTCTTAAGAGCAGATAAGAGACAATTATCTTCTTCTTCGCTTTCCTGCAATATATCCTCATTTTCGGACTCACTTACTTGATACTTCTTCCTAAGCCTTTTATGACCGCCATTGTTGTTGTTAAGCTTATTGTCTGACACATTCTCATCATCTTCTTGAACTGAAAACGCCAAAAAGTCTATCAGAAGAATAGAAGTGCAGAATGTATAAAGATAAGAGAAACTAGCATCCAAAGGTGCGGCCTAACCGTCGATGAAGGAGACCAGAGTTTGAATCCTAATAGGGGCAAAGAAAGCTAGGGAATTTTTTTTAATCTTCCTAATCTTGGTAGACAAAGTTACCCGGTACCTATACCAGTAGGAGATGTGGGTACCTAGTGGACCATTATCAGAAAAATAATACTAAAATTGAAATGAGAATCTCATACACCAGCTGGATCATTTGTATCAAAATACTACCAGATCGTGCTGATTTGGAGGGAGGCAGAGAGAGGGGATTAGCAGTCTGTCGACTGCCCTCCAATCCGTTTTTTAGGGCCCGTTTGGACATGCAATATGAAATCATGATATAAATCAAATTGATATGAAATTGAAGTTTTGTTTGGACATGCAATTTGAATTTTTGAAGTTGTATTTCTCATAAATATGGAAACCCCACAAGTTGTGAAAATCATCAAAATATCTCATTTCTTATACAATCTTACCAAATAAGCAAACCAATGTTCAAAAACAAGATATTGGAATATTCTAAGGTACCACATTGATAAATCGCATATCTCCATGTTCCTTTTATAAATAAATTCTTGTGATTACAAACTTCCAAATACACATAGTTTTATAAAGATCCGCTAGTCAACAAAAATAATAACTAT
The DNA here is from genome assembly GCA_018342035.1 of Solanum appendiculatum. Classification (NCBI taxonomy): domain Eukaryota; kingdom Viridiplantae; phylum Streptophyta; class Magnoliopsida; order Solanales; family Solanaceae; genus Solanum; species Solanum appendiculatum. The sequence continues at coordinate 405,973 of JAGDQO010000515.1, forward strand.
TTACTCTTTAATATAATCCTTTCACATGGTTCGGACAATCAATTCGCACCGAGCATGAGTCTTTTTTTTTGCAAAATTTAAAATGATGAATTTCTTTTTACAAAATATAAACTTATGACCATCAAAGGATGTGGTGCAGCGAATGGGGCTGCTCCTCCCTTAACCAGGGGTCTCGGGTTCGAGCCCTGGGTATGGAAAAATCCTTTCCCCTCGAATGGGGCCCTACGCTAAGCGAATCCGGAATAATCGGGCTCCAATGCGGGAACCGGACACCGGATGGAAAACCAAAAAAAATAAATTAAATAAACCTATGGGTCAAATTTTTATATTTATAAAAAATTGAAATCATGATTTGGAAGGTCAAATCATGCTTTTTGGAGAATTTAGGATATGAAATCATGATTTGGAAGGTCAAATCATGCTTTTTGGAGAATTTGGGATATGAAATCATGATATGGAATTGCATGTCCAAACACAAGCTTAGTTTGTCTAAAGGAACGAGATATCCCACTGGACTATCACAACCCACACTCACGAAGATAAGCAGGAGAAAAGGATAGGTGCAGAACTCATAATCAAATTTAAGAGACAATTGATAGCTTCAACCTTGCATGATCACATGGAGTTAAAAAGATACCTCCGCTGCTTGAAGCAGGTGAAGGTGGGGATATTTCGGGTTCAGCATCGTTGATAAAACTATCATCATACTCGTCATCATCACTGTCATGGCAGGATTCCCCTGTTTCCGTGTCTGCAATATCCTCTCCATACGACTCTGTATCACTGTTTACATTTGCTCGCCGACTATTTCCCACATAGTAACCAGTCAGATAAACAGTTCTTGGACCAAGAACAGAAAAAACCACATCTTCTGCCTCCTCAAACTCTAAATCCAAATGGCATGACTCTGTCTTGTTAGGTAACAAAGCACAGAGGAAAACAGGACTCTTGTTCCCCACATTACACTGTACCAAACTTTTAGTTTCAGCATTGCCAATTCCCAATGTTGCCTAAAAGGACACAACATGCAAAACAAGGAGCTAAAGTGGTTAATCTCCCGGCTATGCTTAATAAGAAATGAATATACATCACAAATAGAATTCGACTCAAATGAAAACTTAATCTTGCTTTTGAGCTTCTTTTAAACTTTTTCCCTTTCTTTACATCTTTTTGCTTTGTTACCTGAAATTGAAACTACTCACACGGTCACTCCATTTCATTCTATATGACAGTACTTGGCTAAACAGAAAGTCAAAATTAGCATTAAATTGACTTTAGTGGAATAAAGGATTAGCAAACTGTTGAAAAATCAGTTTGATAGGGAAAACGTTTCATCAAGTTTAGCTTGTACAGCAATTGAATGATGCCAAACAATTTATTGTTTTCTTTTGGTTAACAAGGTGAAAGATTACCATCAACAAACAACCACAAATCACAACCTAAAGAGCACCTAATTCCACAGCCACCTTCTAGGAAGGATGGTGAAAAGTAGGTCTTAAGCAAACAAAAAACAGCAACTAGTTACATTTCCAATCTATGTAAAGCCTCTAGGTCTAATTGTTTTCTTGGAGCCACAAAGTACGTCTATTTCTCTTTATATGTGCAATTACTTCATCCGGCTGTACATGCTTTCCTTGGAACATCTTCCATTTCCCAACTCTCCATGCATGGTACATCATAGCTCCCCATACAGTTTCTGGTATCTCCTTTTTGAACTGCTTATGCTTCAGGTAGATCAAACCTCTTCTCAATTCTGTCATAGAGTGGAGCACCAGTCCACTGCTCTATCCAAGTCCTAACTACATTGATCCAGCTACACTCCACAAACAAATGCGTTGGGTTCTCATGAACTTGATGGGCACACAGGCAACACTCACTCTCCTTCAATGGTATATTCAGCTTCAATAACCTGTCTTTTGTACGCAGTCTGTTTTGAGATGCTAACTACATAATGACTCTATATATAAGCTCAGTAGTAGCAAGTCTAGGTTGTTCTCCTGTTAGATCCAAATAATTACAAGTAACGGAATACTCACCTCTAGGAGTCGGATCATACTTCCCCTGCATGTACCGTCTTTTCATCCTTTCTTTCAAAGAGTTTATCTTCCTCCAATACCAATTACTACCTGGAGGAGTCTTGTAATCCCATATGCTTTCAGAGTTTCAGTAGATTTCATATATACACCATGGACCCACTTGACCCACAGTGAGTCTTTCTTTTCAAATAAGCTGTCACAACAATTTACCAACAGAAGCAATATTCCAAGTTCTGCATCCCTTGATATTTAGCCCCCCAAACTTCTTTGGAAAACAAACTTTTTCCCATGAAACCAAGGACATCTTCTTTTTGTTTTTAGAGCTTCCCCACAAGTATTCCCTACACCTCCTATCCACTTCTTTCAATATGCTTTGGGACAAAATAAATACTGCTCCCCAAAAACTATGAATGGAAAAAAAACAACATTTCTAGCCTGAAGTTTGCCTGTAGAGGATAACTGTTTGGAGTATGTCAGTTTGATTCAGTTTGTAATTTTGTCTACTAGTTGTTGGCTTTCCATTTTACTCTATTTCTTGGATGAGAGAGGGAAATCCAAGATATCTTATGGGGAATGCTTCAATAGAAAATTGTGTCTGCTTGATTTGTCTATATTAGCAACCAACCCAGTAACATCACTGTAATGTGTTAGTGCTTCCATGATCCTATCTACTGAGTCAACTGTCCCTTTACGAAATAGCATAAGATCATCAGCAAAAATAAGATGAGTCAACGGAACTTAAACTTAAGCAGCATGCTCATTGTTTTTAGAATCCTGGTAAGGTACCCCATCACCAAGAAAAACAACCGTGGTGAGGCAGGGTCACCTTGCCTAAGTCCTCTTCTCCCTTCAAAGAACCCATGGCTTTCCCCATTTACCCTGACAGAGAATTTTGTTGCAGTCACACAAATCATCACTAGCTTAATGAATTTCCCAGGAAATCCAAAGCCTTTCATTGTTTCCTCCAAGAATTCCCAATTCAACATGTCATATGCTGTCTTTAAATCAATTTTCAATAGGCACCTAGGTGAAGTCTTCCTCTTGTAGTGCCTAAGTGACATATCAAAACCTTTTGGATCATTGATCTCCCTTGCATAAATGTTGCTTGGTTCTCAGCCACCAAATGATTTACAACAGTTTCTAGTCTTGTAAAAATCATTTTGGAGATGCATTTATACAAGACATTACAACAAGAGATGGTCTATATTGGCTATGTTCTGGATTATCCACTTTAGGGATAAGCGCAATGATGGTGGAGCTCAAATGTTTTAACAATTACCCTTTCTGAAAATAGTCCATGACTGCCTCAGTGATGTCCTCTCCAACAATATCCCATGTTGCTTTGAAAAACCACTACCATAACCACCAAGCCCAAAGTTCTTATTACTATTAATTTTAAAGATAGCAGACTTTACCTCCTGTCCATTAAATAGCTTGACAAAATCAACCAGCTGATCAATAGTTAGAAGAGTACCATTCTGAATAAAGCTTGGAAAGACTTTAACTCTCGTAACTTGTTGTAACTGTTTTTCCTAGCAAATCGGTGTAATAATTCACAGACACCTGTGCAACTAATTCAGGGTCATTCTGTCAGTCCCCTTGGTCATCCCTGAGTTGTGTTGTAGAAAGATGGAGTTTTCTACGTTTGATCACAAAATAAAGTACTTGGTATTGTCATCTCCTAATCTTAACCAAGTTACTTTACTCTTTCGTTGTAAGTATACTTCAGCCAGATAAGAAGACTTCCTGTAGGTTTAGTATTTCAAACTCTCCTCTTGTTGTATCTCCATATTCCCAGGATCAGCTTGCATTAAGTGCATTCCTATCATCATCAGCCTTAGTGCCAAACAATTTGAAGCCCAAAAAAGGAAACATTTTCATATGAATCGGGATAGAGTGTTCATAAACTTGAGATTATAGTAGTTTAAACTTTAACTACTATACGACATGATTTCCAACTCACTGTACTTAAACATCAGTGACATTTATACACCAATCACTAATTCAGCTAAAATATTGGGAATTGAAGATCTCATTCATATATGTGTACATATATATCACCTGAGAAATTCGGAGCCTTCCTCTCTCATTATTGGACGAATGAGTAACTGGCTTTCCAGCTTTCACTTCAATACCTACAAAACCCAAAAAAAAATAGTAAATGATCTAGTGGTAATGACAGTAATGATCGATCAAAAAAGCATTAGAAAACAGTTGATAAAATTTTACCCCAAAATGCCATTGTTTTAGCTTCGCGGTTGGTGAACCCTAGGCGGAGCGAAGCGATGATCCTTGTTTTTCCTCAAACCCTAAGCTATTTATAGGTGTGAGTTACGCGGGAGTTTCTTTTTTTGCCGCGCTTACCCTTGTATTAATAGTAGTAGGGGTATGTATCGCGTTAGTTAATAATAAATGTATATAACGAAAATAAATTATTGTGGATATATTATATCATTAAGTATGATTTTTAAATAAAAATTAAACATTTTAAGATACATAAAGAGAAATACGATAACTGATCATCATCAAATTTTTTTAAAAAAATTATACCTTCTAAGATACAAAGTGTACTGAAAGAGAAACATGATAACTAATCATCACAATAACACTCAAGGAGCAAAATTATGTTGATATTGATATACGAAAACACACTCTAAATAATAAGATAAAAAAAAACGAATTATATTATATATGAATATAATAATATAACACAACTACTTATAATAAGTTAATCACAATAAAGAGAATTATGATAAAGCATAAAATGACAACCTAAAGTTGTGAAAAAAAAATGAGAAATACAATTAGACTATAATTTTATAGTGCAAGAAAAGTATTACTAATAATTGATATATGTGTTGAGTAAACAATACTATTTTTTATTTACTTTATTCTTAAGAGCTTTTTAAGGATACATAATTAAAAAAATATTTATTATATTTTTTACATTAAAGACATGAATAATTCTGTTTAACCAAAATATTTATCCTCTTTCTTAAAATACAACTGTAAAATGTATTTACAAAATGTCCTCCTCCTCTACGAATTCAGATCTACAGCAGAGAGCAGAAACAGTAAATTTTCCGAAAAAGTGAGTAGAAATGAAGATTAATCCACCAATATTGTTGCAAATTAGCAGATACTATATTAAACTAGTCCAAGTTGACAATTTTCAAAGGTGGTTTGGTAGACATTTTTCTCACACTGAAACTCCAACTACCAACTCCATTGTTGATGCTTCATCTATGGAATCTGATAACTCCCAGGTAGGTTTTCTTTCTGTCTCTCTGTTTTCATGCACACCCACCAAAATCACACAGTTGAAAGGAGCTAATTTTGAGCTGAACAAGAAATTGAAAGCTTACATTTTTATGTAATAAATTTCAATTTCAATGCATTTTGGCAGAAGAAGGCAACTGATTCGACATGGGTTTCGAAGATTGTATTGTATTCTTTCTGGCAAAGTTCGTGTTCTTGGAGAGTTCGCTTCGCCTTAAATCTCAAAGGTCTATTCTTGGTCACTCCGAAGATTGAATTTTTGTTCATCCTTTTTTTTGGGGTGGGGGGGTTTCAACTGAATAACTTTTTGATTGTTAACTTTGTGCTTTGGTTTCTGGGGTTCACAGGGCTTTCTTATGAATATAGAGCAGTCAACCTTGGCAAAGGAGAACAGTTCACTTCAGGTATTATGTTTGATTTTTTTGATAGTCATTCACCTGTATGGAATTCATAAGTACCAAAGGCTTTTCTTGAGGGCAATATTGTGTTGATAAAAGAAAATGCAGATAATTAATTCCCATAAAAATTACTATAAGTGGTGGATAACTCCAGCCAAGAAAGCTATTCTTTGTGGTGCCGTGAAATGTCTCTGCAGATTTTTAAACTGCAATAATAGTGTGTCATACAGACTGAAGATTGGCTAATCTAGCTCCTATCTGCTTAATTAGACACAGAGATAGTAGTTGCTGCCATATTTGTTAAGACATGTACATTACTTGATGCTACTGATGATTCAACTTCATGGCTCTTCAGAGTCTATGTAAGCCCTTTAGGTGAAGCTGTTGCTTATAGCTCCTGAGTCATGATTACTTATAAACAAAAATCTTGTAGTTCTTGATTATTGCAGTGATGAACAGAAATAGCAGTCATTTCAGTAAAGAGTATGAATAAGCCCTTTGGCTGTTTTTGGAACTCATAACACTAGTAGCTTATACCTCATGAGGACTATACTGATGGGCACTGGGAAGAACTAGAAACTATTTCTGTGAAGAGTAAGAATAAGTTGTTCGACTGTTTTGGAAAACTCATAACATTAGCTTATGTACGGTTCAGAACCAATAAGCTGAAAAAGTATATCTTAAACTTCTTGTTAATTGTTGTATGCCGAATGCTCCAGTATAACACAAATATGTTTATCTGTGAATTTCCCCTTTGCTTCTTTAGTCTGCTTACAACAGAGAGCTCCCTGTGGCAGGCTACCGAATATCTGAACTTTGAATACTGACCAGGTTTAAGAGAAATAGATCTAACTTCATACAAGTGTTCAGCTTTAGGTTAAAAAATTCAGGTCCATCCCTAAAATTACTCATTTCCCTTGGCTTTCCTTGTGACATTTCGAACTGCACCTGGCGGTAATCTCATTAGCCAGTGATATAGTAAAAAAGCCTATGCATATCTATAACTTAGGTATGAGGTGACCGCTTTATGTTTATTACGCCAATAGGCATTGAGAGATCAAACCAGAAAGAAGTGGCTCTTCCATCAAGTTGTGAAGCGGAAACTTGAACTGCAGTCTCATATTCAGTGTGACTGATCAGAAAGAAGAAAAAAAAGACTCATTGTCAGTGGTTTCTACAACCCCAGGAACATTCAGTACTTTTTTGAAGTTTTTTATTAACTGGTACCTATAAGATCTCATCTTACCCATTTTTATCCACAGGATATCGTTGATGCAGCATATCCTCCAAATTATCTTAAAATAGCAGCTGTTTCAGGTTCTGATTTCTAGTTTTTGTAGCTCAAACTACCCTCCTCTCTAAGACAGCATAAAATTGTCCAAATGGCCTTTTCTGTGATATGATTAAGATCACCCTTCTCGACGGAAATATATGCCCATTTAATCGTTCACTTTCTTTGGGAAGGATGCTGAGCCAGTAGCCTTTTAAGTACACTTAGCTATCTGGTTATTGGTGCCTAATTCTTCCTGTAATATATGACCTTTTTTAAGTCAAAAGGATTAAAGGTGTGTAAATAATTGGAAGTCTTACTATGGGATATCCATAATATTATGTAGGTAGCCTCAGTTTGATTAAGCATTGGTATACATGCAAGCTCTTGCCCTGTTTGGATAGGAGAAAGCGTCAAAGCAGACAAATTTATCCAGAAAAAGAAAAGGAGATGAAGCATAGATAGGTCTACCTGATGATATAAGGATATTCTCTCTTGATTGAGTTGGGGAAAGCCAGTTTCAGCTTCAGATTGTATAACTTTGTGATACCGGCAGCCGGCTTCTGCAATCCAGTTATGAGTACTGTGATAAAGTTCTCGATCACGAGCATAAACACAATCTTCCATAGTGATCAGTGTGCAGTGGTTAGCTAGCATAGTTTCTGAACTCGAGCAATGCTTCCAGAATGAATATTGGTGGTATATGCTTAATTTTTTTGTTGCACCATTTAATTCTGACTAATGTCATGTGCATATTTGCAGAGTTTGATAAATTAAATCCTCTTCATTATGTTCCTGTATTGGTTGATGGTGATGTGGTAATTTCGGACTCCTATGCAATTTTACTGGTAGGATCTCTTAAGCTTATATGATCTTCTTTGATTCCTAATCCTGACACCATCATGAATGATTCAGTTATGTGCCAATCTCTTTGCTGTTTGGCTAGTATTTGGAAGAGAAGTATCATCAGAGACCCCTGTTGCCAGTTGAACCTCAATTAAGAGCTCTCAATCTTCAGGTTAGATCCAAGTTCCTATGGATCCTTCACTTAGGAAGTCCTTCAAGGGCATTATGATTTAATCAGAAAAAGAAGGCCTTGAAGGGCATTTTGAATTGTGCTGCATGTGTATGCTCATTATCTTGAGTCCATAAGGGCAAGATATCTCGAAGAATGGTGCTATATATTATCTCTAGATTTAAAGTTGATGAATATTGACATGTGGGAAAATGTTCTCATAAAATATGTACTACGGAGCAAGTTTGGTTGCAACTAGGATAAAAGCTGTGCACCCTCGTCTTTCTCTGCAGGTAGCAAGTATTGTCAGCTCTAATATGCAGCCACTTCATATGTTGTCAGTGTTGGTATATCTCTGGCTCTTGCAGTTCCTTTTTATGCTCTGTGTCCTCAAGGATGTTGTTTTGTCTGGGTAATAATAGTTGACATTCATTTTTCAGAGGTACATGGAGGAACTGGTTGGTCCCGAAGAGAAACAATTATGGGTAAAATTTCACATTCAAAAAGGTTTTGGAGGTAAGTTTCTTTGGAATTTTCTCATTGATTCGTAAGTTTGTTCTTTGCTTTTTTCCTAGCCTTCTCCTAACAATTTTCTGCTACTTAACTATAGCTTCAGGGAATTATATCATTTCTCCCTCCATTTTCAAAGGCATTTTTGTATTTTGAGGTTTTATGAAGGATTTAACGGAATAATCTCTTGCTGAAGTTTTAAAATTTGAAACTACCATCAGTTTTTAAGGCAAGATGTCAAAAATGGGAAATTATGTAAAGCCAAGCAGGTTATGCTTGCTCGTGTATCGATTGCAGGAAATGTCCTCCTGTAGGTTAAGTTTTATGCATGTTCTATTTACCATACTCATTTAGTCCACACGAGAAAAGAAAAGTCACCAATAAAGCTTTCAAGTCAAGTTGATGCTTGAGCTTTGAGTTATTTTGGTACATAAGAACGCTCATTGTTTTACTTATCAAAAAAAGAATGTTCATCATCATGGAGTCTCTTCTTCTAATTTGTTTGACATAGTTTCACTGGATTGGTTATAAAGGAGTTAGTTTGGCTTACTTATTTTCTATGTAGCAGACTAGTTTTGGGCTTGTAAATAGAACTTGTATAATAGGGAAATCATTAAATGAGTAGGATTTCGATCTTCTATATTATCAATTGAGTTCTTAAAAGTTGATTCCCTGTAACTTTGAATATTGCTAGTTGTACATGTGGTTCAAACTTTTTGAAAATCCAATTGAACATTTATTATATTAGTTGTCATTGGGTCTCATGAATATCTGGATAGAGGTAATATTTGTCTTAATTGGTGGTCAATTTGATTTTCATGAGTCAAAAGAGTAAAATTATTTCTGAAGGATCTCTTTCAGCCTGACAATGTTCAATATCCTCGCTTTGTTTGCTTAAGCGTCTGGTGTTTAATTAGACAAGATGACACTGTTTGGCTATAGATCATGATGTATCCTCTTGTTTCTATAGATTCTAAGATTCAACTAGGACTCCTTCTGTTGCCTGACGTAAGGAATTTTGTTTCCTTGATCAGTAGTCTTTTTCAACCTCTTGTTCAACTGTTTCTGAAGAATTTCTTTTGCTTTGGAGCAGCTCTTGAAAAATTGCTGATGGGTTCTGCTGGAAAGTATGCTACAGGAGAAAACGTATCTATGGTATTTTGTCTACCGCTTCTATGCTTTCTTGATAGCATTGTTTTATTGTGCACCTGAATTCCTCGAGCTTCTATAAATGAATCGGAAAGTAGTGGAGATAATATCATGTCAAGAGTTAAATGATAATAATCTTAACGATGTTATTCCTAAATGATCTCAGCTGATATAACACGGTGGACATTGCAGGCTGACGTGTTTTTGGCACCTCAAATTGCAGTAGCTACTAAAAGGTTTAACATTGAAATGGTAAGTTGTTGTGGCTACTAAATGTATTTTGGCTGCCACATGATAAATATTTTGTGGTGCGGGTTAGAGTTTATCTTGAAAGGTAACTGAATGCCATTTTCATGGCATACACATAAGATTTACGTGATCATTTTCATTAAATCTTTGCCCAACATAATCTTGATATAATAGTTTTACGTAGTTAAGACAAGATTCCATTATCATTTCATGTTAGGAAAAAATTACATGACATAGCAAATTAAGGCCCTATATATTATTCGAAATAGCAGTAGGTTTAAAATATTACATAGTGTAATGATAGTTTAAGGTTTTATAGCAGACACATGAATATAGTTAGGTATAGATATTGTATATTGTGTGAATATAGTGTCTTCTTCGACTTTAAAATCAAAATACTAGTAATTAAGTTAAATCCCGCTATGTTTCATAATTAGGGGAGACGTATAGTAATAATTCTTATTTAATTCCTAACTTTAAAATTTTACCAAAAAAACTCAGATTTTAAAAACGAATCAGAAAAAGTGCACACCACGAGTGGACATGGATAAAAATGATATGCGGGATAGGTTGAAATTTTGGGAATTAATAAGATAGAACTCCCACCATTAACATCACTATCATAGTATCCGATCATTTATGAAAAATAAATAAACAGCCTTTGTTTCTATGTTTTTCTTTGGCTACTGGCTAGCTATAACATTTTACACCACACTTAACACTCTTGTGAAACATGTGTCCTGTTTCCTTTCCTGGAATATATATATATGTATATGTATATATATATATATGCTGTCACACTCATTTAATATTTGTGAACCTAATGTACATCTTCTACTGTCTTTTTCCTAACCCCACTGACTCCCCTGAGTTGCCTCACTAGCAAAACAAAACTTCAATAAACAATCAGCAAGTAGGTTGTCTAGTGATATTTTCGACTACCATTTATTTGGGCCTAACTCAAAGGGGGGAGGGATTGCCTAACTCTTATAAGGAGACCATTCATCTTATTAACTACCGATGTGGAACCGTTTCATTCTTTAACACTGCATCTTACATTTAGGAGTTGTTTTGTGTGAGGTATAAGGTATAACAATCTCAGGATAAAATGCAAGATTATTTTATCACGTGTTTGATTGAAGGTATTAGGTCATCCTAGATTATTTATCCCACAATTTTTACCTTAGTGATGGGATAAGCTATCCCGGGATAACTTGTTTCCAACCAAACGACCCCTTAGGGTTGAATATCTGGAGCATGGATAATTGAATTTTGAGAACCCAATATCGAGCGAGAAGGATCATGTTATGATACCATGTTAGGTTTGGGGCTTAACTCACACTCCAAAAGTTAACTCAAAGCAAGGAGAATTGTCCAAACCTTGTAAGGAGATCACTCATCTTATTAACCACGGATGTGCGACTATTTCATTCTTCAACAGAGAGACTAGTTTTCAAATCCGAAAATCTGCTTCAAACTTGTTTTTGGCCCAAGATATTATTGTTGGTTTAACTTACCCTAATTTTTATGTTATATTAACAAGTCCATCTGTTTATGACGCCAACTAATCCCTATCTCACCGTGAAGAGATTATTCGTAAAATGTGGGAAGATTATAGTAAAGAATAGCTAGTTATTACCGTTGTTGTTATTTACTTATTTATTTTGCACTGATAGAGCTTCGTAATTAATTGTTATTTAAGGAATTGTAATAGAGTAATTGTGTTATCCGCAGTTTTATTAGAACGTTTTGATAGTTTTTAAAAATATATGGGTATAAATCATGTTTCATGTTGTTTTTCAAAAATGAAATATGTTTTGAAAAACGATTGTCGAACACATTTTGATGTTGACATTATTTTGTATATGCAGTCTGAGTTTCCCACCTTAAGGAAGATATATGATTCTTGTGAAGCATTACCAGAATTCCAAGCTTCTTTGCCAGAACGACAGCCTGATGCTCCCCTCTGAGCTCATATGCTAAATGCACAATTGCGAGAAACTATAAATGTTCTCTTTATTTTTTTAAAGAAAATCTTATGAAAGAAAAGATTGTTGACGAATGTTGAAATATGGAAGTTTTGTATTATGTCTAAGAAGCATTTGAGTCTAGGGTATTTCAGAAACAATTTCTTTACCTCCACAAGATGGTGGTAAGGCATGTGTACATTCTATTCTCTCCAGACTTCACTTGTGGGATTTCACTGGATATGTTGTTGTATTATGACTAAGAAGTTAGGTTATTCACATTTTTTTTGTCATGTGTAAGAAATTCAATTATAGTTTGTAGATTTGGTTTTGGAGTTAGTTCAAGTGTGTATCGAATAAAACGTGTCAAGTTTAGGATGATCCGAAGGTGTAGATATCTTAATCTTTAATTTGGTCGGTCCACATTTTCCCATGCAAATATATATTTTTTTTTGGTGAACCAGATTAACTTATATTAATTTATGAGAAAGTGTACATGGGAGCTACAATTCCCATCAGTGGGATACAAAGAGTGAGTACTTGTATTTATTCTATCCTTAGAACTAGAAGGATGATTAGCATTAGTTGTACTTCTACTATTGACATTACAAAAACTTTCAGACCAAAAAAGTTGTGAACTAATCATAGCAACATCCTTGTTTGTGTTGGATGGAGCATTTGCTATAATTCTTGATTTTGTAACCCCTCCTTGATCTGCTTCTATGAGATCCATAACAAAAACAGGAGGTTGGTTAAATATACTTATGCTGCCACCATTCATTGAAGAATCAAAATGTGCCATTTTGTCAGCGACTGCATTTTGCTCCCTGTACACATGTGCAAGTGGCGGATCATTCAGGTGGTTGAGGAGGTGCCTGCAATCATCAAAAATTGACATATTAGAGTTAGGTGTGTTTTGGATATGTTGAAGAACCTGCTTGGCATCTATATTGATTTGCAGTGATGCTAAATTATGAGCTATTGCAAATTGTAGGCCGCGGAGCAGTGCCAATACTTCAGTTTGCAAAGGTGTATTTGCATTCACTTCTCCTGCAAAACCAATTATCCAGTTTCCTGCAAAATCATGAAAGACCACCACCAATTCCTTGAGTGTGGATATGAGGGTTGAAAGCACCATCAGTGTTTAACTTAACGAAGCCTTTTGGTGGAGGAACCCAAGCTAGAGTGATAGTCATAGGAATAGCTTTGCTTTTGTTGCTAAGCCCAAGATTATAGTATTCTAGAGCCAAGTTTTGAATTACCTCGGTAGTGCTCACACGCACTACAATACTATGCCTACTTCAATTATCATTTCCATGCAAATATATTGATTTGTATACTTTTTACTAAAAAAAATAAACTCACATGTTTACTATATGTAGTTACGTCGTTGTAACTGCATTAATTGACTTGAGATCTGTTCTGTGTACCTACTTTATTTGAGAGGAATTAATAACATGTTTAATTAAAATTTTAAAGTTCGCTTATTTTAAAAATATTTTTGGTGAGAAACATCTTGTGTTAAATTAATAAATTTAATATACTTTTATAGAGCAATTAGTATTTGACCAAAATTTTAAAATGTGTGTTTCTAAGTGTATTTGCTTTTAGGAAAAGCTATTCTCTCTATTTCAAAATAAGTTCTATTTTCACCGTGTTATTTTTGTTTGAAAATAAGTGGTATTTTACATAATCAAGAAACATTAATTTTTTTTTCGACCAAAATTAACCTTAGTTCAATAAGTAAAGCTTTACACCATTAAAGAGTCGATAGTAAAACCCTTCTTATTTTCTAGAAGTGTGTAGTTTTTTTAAGCGGTGTTTTCAAACTAAAACATATTTTAAAATGAAGGAAGTATTTTATTTTATTTTTAATTTTGAAAAATAGTCTCTGCATTATTTTTTAAAAATACTTATTTCCTTTCAAAAGCTTAGTTAAATACATCGTGCTTTTTAAAAAAAAATACTTTTGATCTTCCATAAAAAATTGACCAAAACAAACTATAAAATTTCTTGGCTAATTTACAATAGAAAAAAATATTTTTTTTCAGATCTCATAAATACTATAAAAATTCTCTTATTAAAAAACGTTTTAAGCACATGCCACAAATCGTAAATGGGGGGCTGAGAAAATGGAGGGCAAAGGAGGTGCTTTCGAGTGGGACCATTCTTTTTTTGTCCAAACGGGCCCTTAAGTTTTCTGATGACGTGGTTATCCCTATTATTATTATGTCAATGTCTTCGTTACCATCCACGTACGTTGCTTTCCAAAAAAAATGTCTGAACGTCTTCTCAAATATTTATTACGTAGATAAAAATTAATTAAAATATGTTAATTTTTTTATTTAATAGGAGAGATTATTCGCACGATAAATATTACTCCCTCCGTCTCTAATTACTTGTCCATTTTTGAATTGACACACCTATTAAGAAAGCAATGAATGACATAGTGAGTTTACCATTTTACTCCTATTAATTATAAAGTAGGTGGATTAAAAATTTAAGATTTTCAAGAAGTTCATTAATTAATTGAGGGTATAATAGGTAAAAAAAATTGTCTTTTCTTGATTTGTTAAAATGGACAAGTAAAAAGGGACAACTAAAAATGAAAAAGTGGACAAGTAATTAGAAACGGAGGGAGTATTTATCTCCAACTATGAAGGTGTGAGTTCGAGTTTAAGAGGAGGAGGATGTATAAAATAAATATTATTGCACTTGTCATTTCTTTCTCCAAGCTGACAGAAAAGCCCTTTACCAAAATTTGTCTGTTTTTTATTTAATAAAATAAAAAATAATCTCCAAGCTGTAAGCAACTCAAATTGTGAAATTCACGAGCCACCTTGCTATTTTAAACCGATTTTCCGAAGAGAATCTTTAGATTTTTCTTATACAACCAATAGCAAAAATCTATGTAATGCGTGTTTGAAAATATTGATAATTCTTTTTTAAAAATTGTCTAGTAAGAATATTTTATCTATTATGTGTTCAAATATTCAATCGAAATAAGTTCACGTAATTCAAGTGTTTAAATAAAATTTATTGACAAATTTAAAGAATTATCAACATATTAGACATGATAATACTAGTAGACAAACTTTAAGAAAGATATAGGAAACAAATTAAAATGTATTCATAGACTAAGCAAAATAATCCAATTCATATCCTTCGTTAATATTTGATTTATTTACAACCTTATCTTTACAAAACTTGCTCATAGGTACTTTATTTATAAGGGTTCTTAATTATAGAATTTGAATTGAAAAATTGAAAAAGGCTAAAAAAATAAATCTTAACATATTAAAAATGACTTATAAATATCATTTTTCTACTTATTGAATCAATCTTTACTTCTTTTCATATACAGAATAAAAAGTGTCTTTAACATATTAAAAATGATTCAAAAATATCTTCGTTTCGTTTATAATTTGACGTGATCATGTGAAGGAAGAGGTTATGAACTTTAGAGATAATTTCCACTGAAATGTTACATTACATAACTTGGTGATCATGCTTGATCTTCCAAAAGGTTTGAAAAAAGAGGCATATCACATGATATTGGAAGAATGTACTTTTATTATTATTTTTTATGATCATTGATTAAAAATTTTGGAAAATTTTATTATTTTTTAAGAAATATATTTTTGAAAATGAGAAAAATAATTTTCATAATAAAAGTACATTAGATGTTGAAAATAAAATGTGATATCTCCAAAGGAACTTTGGCATAATCATAAATTCTACCATCTTCAATAACCATATGCAATTCTTCATTATAAATTAAATAAATTTCCACATCAGTTTGTAATTAGATCCAATTTGGGAAAACTCATTTGACTGTTGAATAGCGTTAATTGACTACAATATAATTCTCATATAATATTAATGTTTCTTGATTGTTGTTACATATTATTAATTAGTAGCCTTTATTTTTTATTAATATTTTCAGAACATAAAAACAAAGATGACAAAGCTACTCTAATATACTATGTGTAATTATTACTACACAAGCAAGGAGAGACATATACCAGTATATTCACCATGTCCTAACATATCTTCATGCATTCAACACATTTTATAGGTGCGGTTCGAATTTAATCAGAATTTCAAAGCAGACTCAGATACCAAATGAAAAATTAATTAAAAAAATTATATGTCATATTTTTAAGTATACACATCAACTAATTAGGTATGTACTCATCTTTTTAAAATATACACATAAGTCTAGTATGTCATCTTCATTCTCCAACTTAAATATACACATTAATCTTAATTGAGATAAGTATGAGGTTTTATGATTTAATTTACTAAGATAAATGCATATAATTAAAGCAGGTGACATATTTTAAGAGTTATCCTATCTGTATAATAGACGATTGAGAATACGCGTAGAAAGTTTTTAAAAATTTGAACTAAATGTCTTTAATAAAAACACTTTATCAATTTAAATACTCAATTGGAACAAATCTTAATACGAGTGTCTAAATAAGATTTGAAATCTTTTAAAAGTTTATTTGTTACATTCATATCTTTAAATATTTTTATAGTCAAAATTTAAACCGAAAATAATAATATGAACACTTTATTATGAATTAAGATGCTTAATTCCAATTTGCATTTACTTTAAGTGTCTAAATGTTTTTTTTAATGGTTTTAAAAAATTGTTGATATGACACATCAAAATTTGGCTTAATTGTAAAATTCTCAAATGATCCAAATCAGGAAAAATATACTGAAAATGACACCAATCTTAAAAACATGATCACAAAGTATCATTATATTAAAATATTAATTTATTCATACGAGAATGATTATGAGTACGTAATCAAATTGAATATATATGAGACGAAGAATATTATTATTATTTACTTACTATACTATACTACTTATATCTATAAGGCACTAAGAACAGCAGCTTCCGATTGTGGGGCTATTTTGGGAAACTTAATTTTATTATAAGGACAGCAGTTGAAGCAAGAATAGAGAGGAGCTTGGAGTCAGGGGCTTTTTAGGAATTTTACATGTGAATCAAGTTTTTTAATTGATTTACTTTTAGTTATCAGTTAATATGTTATGTATTTAAAAATTATAAAAAAAAAATAGTATTATAAATTTTAATAATTAATAATCTAAAATATTTATTAAAAATTTAGTTAACTTTCAAAAGTTAACATATGTTATATAAATTGGGATAGATGGACAATATATATTATTTAAAAATTATGTAAAATATATTATAAATTACAATAATTAATAACTTAAAATATTTAAATATATATATTAAAAATTTGATTGTTTCTCAAAATTTCACATGTGTCACATAAATTGAGAGACGGAGAGTTGAAGAGTAACATGTATCATTTCAAAATTACATTAAAAGTACTATAATTAATATTTAACAACTTAAAATTTAAAAATCACATAAAAATTTGATTAACTTTCTTAACTCTATTCGTGCTATATAAATTAAAACAAATAAAATAATATGTATTGGTCTCATACCTGTACTTTGCTCTTTTGTATCTAGTCCTATAATAGGATAATTGATTTCACTTTTAAAAAAAGCTATTGATTTGTCTTAAATGAGAGGATAATATTAGTTATCAAATTTATTGTCTCTTAACTCATATCCCTTATATTGATAATACTGAATATCATTTAATTAATTCCATTTAATTTGTTAACGAACAATAATTTGGCATTAAGGACAAAGTTAATTGGCGTATGTATGATCCTGCAACTTGTTATATACGTACTTTATTTCTGGGTAGAAAGAAATCAAGACAAATTCCTCCAAAAAAGATTTTGTTCCTATATTCCATTATGTTGGTTCTTTTTTTATTGTAATTTTTATTTGTTTTTGTTCTCCTAATTTTATACTAGAAAACCTCGTTGAATATAGGAAAATACATTTACAACGAGTGAAGTATTTTAAAGACAATATATTTGACATGCTTCAAATCATGAGAATTGAATCTTTGTAAGTTGAATTTCAGAATTTTCAAGAATTTGAAAAATAACAAAATAATATTTTTTTCTCTAAATTACTCACAAAAAATAAAACACAACTCAAAATTATTCTCATGGTCAAACACAACTTGATCAATTTTTTATATGGTTCACTTTAAAAATATTTTTTTTTCTTCAAATTTTTCAATAAAACATGACCAAGTGTACTTGTGACTTAACCATACACATTGATAATTGAATGATTTTAGCATTTAATTATTTATTAAATTTGTAAAATTTCACAATCAAAGAGACAAAAATCACATATTATTAATTGAAGATTAAATGTGGTTTACAAAAATTATTATCAATTAAATGTGTCCAACCCAAATTATAGTAACTAAAATTTGAAATTATCAAGGTGTACTAGGTGGAGCAAAATGTTTTCCGATCTTTTCAGGTTCGATTGGTCAAAAAATTTAAAATTTATTTTTTCTAAGAAAATAAGTTAATTTTAAAAAAAATAACTTCTTGAATAAAAAATAGAAAGAAACAAATTACTCCACTTACTTTTCTAAAAACTATTTTTCCTCATAACAAACACACCTTAAAACTGCTAATATTTTTTCATAAATTATTTTATATTCCCTCTGTCCAACGATAGTCGTCCACTATTTATTTGGCATACCCCTTAAAAATAATAATAATAGGAGTAATATTACTATATTATCCTTTGACTTTATTAAATTTAATGTTTTGAGAAATGTGTTAGATGATAATTAGTATTTAATAGCAAGGTAAAACAGACACACAAGGTAAATTATCTCTTGATTTTCTAAATTGGATAAATATTATTGAAATAATGAATAACTATTGTTAGACGGAGAGAGTAAAAAAAATTAATAACACTTACATTACGCTTGGTCCCATGCTACGTTAATTATAGGGATCCCTTAACACTTGGTGGGAGGACTAAACTAATATTTATGAAGAGAGAGAAAAAGATTATTTTAATTTAGAATGTATTGCCAAACTAAACTTAGCCTAGCTAACATATTTTTTTATTAAAAATAAATATTTTTTCGGTTTCAAAATAAGTGAATTTGTTGGGGTATTATACACCCTTTAAGAAAAGAATATTAACACATTAATTAGGCATTATTTTCCATTTTTATCCTTTTTAATTATTGTTAAATTACTTTTTAGAATGACTAAATATTGATCATGATAACTACTCCCAACTACTGAGCAATTAAAGTTTCTTAAACTCATCACATAACAAATTTAAATGAAGGATAAAAATGGAAGAAAAATTTAAAATTATTCTTGAAGATTGAATAATTAAATTAATTTAAACCATGAAAAATACTTCAATAATTCACTTATTTTGAAATGACGGAGTATATCCCAACGGAATCAAACAATAGATCCCTAAAAGATATGTTTCATTAATTAATACTGACGTTACGTAAATCAATAAATAAAGTCCAAGTGTTTTATTAAAATTTAATTAAATATTGTATAATAAATATAATTGTGTCGTTCATGAAGGTCATTTTCAAGTCGAAAAATAATATTAAAATTTAATTCAATAGATGGAAGAAAGGATATTTTAAAGCTATTTTTAATGTGTTAAAGACAATTTTAATCTAGTAGATAAAATAGGAACAAATTTAATTCAATTTTTTGATCATTTCTAATGCACTTGAGATATTTACTATTTTCGAAAGTTGAATTAATCTCTGGTTTAATAATCCAAATAAAACAAAAAAGAGTTTTACGTGGCTAAATAGTAAATATTAGCCCAAAATATTTTTAACCTCATCTCCTTTTATCATGTAAAAATAATACTACTAGGTAATCACTTTTAGGGCTCTAAATGAAATATATTCCTGAATAATTAGGAATGATAATTAAGATAGAACCAAGTAGGACAAACTCTTAACTACGAGACAGGACAAAACTTGATTCAACTCCATAGTTAGTACATCGCATGATAAAATGAATAAGACATGAGACGCAAAAAAAAACTTTTGATTCAACTTTACATAAAATATGATGGGTGAAAAACTTCCGTTTCATCTCAATTTTAAAACTCTTCTAATTTTATTTTATGTTTGTTTTCCATCTTTTATTAAATAGGATGTATAAATACTATTAAAAAGAATTAATTTTGTTTTTTTGTTGGTTATCAATCTAAATAGTAAGTCAATTTTTTCTAGAAAAAGGATGACCTTACTTCACCTATCTTAAAGGATTGTTTGATACATAAAATAAAATAAAGTGGAATATCTTAAAATAAAATTTATAGTGTTTGGTTGATATCAATTTATCTATCAATAAAAGGAGATAAAAAGAATAATAAAAATAATAAACGAGAGAAAGACAAAAATAACAAATGAACAAACAAAGAACAATAAATGAAAGGCTAAAAACATAAGAAGCACTGCTCGAGTGTGCAAATCGAGGAGATACCTGGGTAATATTTTATAGCCTATGGTATTCTATTAATTAGTTAATACATACTTCAACAAATTTAGGTAATTAGCTTGGCCAGAAGGACAGTTTGTGTAAATTTTCCCTTCACTTGCTCTAATCAGACAAATCAGAGATTAATTAGCTAGTCGAGGATAGTTTCGTAGCTGATTAGAGCTATGCAGATATTAATAATGTAGAGATTAATTATGAATGAATTTATGTATTATTTTATGCAAATATTAATTATGTAAGGATAAATTATTCATGTATTAGTTATTTCAACTTCTATTTTATATAAAATAATACACAAACATGTATTAATTATACAGGTTTTAAAATTGTCATTCAAACATGATAGTATTAATTTTATACATAAATAGCATATTTCCTGTCTAGCTACCAATCAAACGACTCCGTAAATTAGGGCAGTTTCGTAATTTAAGGTTTGCGAATGGACTGAAACGTAGTGGATGGCGTAAATTAAACACGTGATTTATACTATACTCTTCGTCTTTAAATGATGTAACGTGATTTTAAAAAATATTTATTTAAGTTATTTATTATTTTAAAGTGCAAGATAAATTAATTATTTCATTCTCATTTACTTTTTATTGATAATTTTTATTTTTTAAAGACTTTGAAGAAAATTACGTGTAACTCTCTCAACCAAAAATCAAGAAGAGAATCTTGTCGAATCTTGTGAACCAAACTCTGACACTAACTAGACAAAAAACTCTGTGCCTCATGTAATTCACCTTAATTGTTAATTTTTTTTTTATCTCATAAATTTATAAATTAAAAACTATTCATCAATTTGTGAGATAAAAAATTATATCAATCGCTTAAAATACAAAAATAAAAAATTTCGTAACAAAACACATTACTTTCTGTGAAATAATTGTATCATGTACGGACAACATTTATTAGTCTCAGTTATTCATAAAAAATAAATATATATATATATATAAGGGGTCCATCTTTCATTTTCATTCAAATTACGATAATTTTCTTTTTCATATTTTTTTTAGTATTAATTTTTTATTTTAGAATTATTTTTTAAAATTTAATATTAAATATTAATTAATAAGAGTTGTGTGAATGGATAATGGTACATAGAATAAAGATTGGTGCATTAAAAATGTGAAAGTGCTGCAATTATGAATGAAGTTATTTCATTCATGAATACTCATGTCAAATGAATGCAACCTTTCGTAATTCCATTTTCCACATACTATGCATGAACCTTTCGTAATTCCATTTTCCACATACTATGCATGAATCATTGTGGGCTATAAATATCTGAATTTTTCTCAGATATTGGGCAGTAATTTTAAACATAAGTTAGAAGACTACATAGTAAGAAAAAGTTTCTGTTTTTCACAACTTCAAGTGTGATTACAAGTCATTGAGTGGTTCGCCGGACAACAAATTTGAGGTACCGCTATTTGTTTGTCGTGAGTCATTTTATCATAGGAGGATATATTTCATAACCTTGGGTACTTGAGGGGAATAATTTTCTTAAGGAAACTCTGTGAATTCAGAGGACTTGACTCTTCTTCCTTTTTATCTTGTTGATTATGTGAATTTTTGCTGTCAGAATTTTGTTAACATTTGATAGTTCATTATTTGTATGAAATTGGTTTGAAGTCATTTTGCACTACTGAAACTAACATATACGACTATGCTATCTCATCCCACCAATCACACTGCACTACATGAGGGGCTATTGTGTGACTAAAAAAGGTATAAAACTCGTGAAAAAAATAAAGTTTGATCTATATATTGTTTCTCGAGAATTAAACTGTAGGAACTTTGATCAATATTTTAAGATATATTTTGATCATCATATTAATACGAAAACAATTACCATTTATAGTATTTTTCGTATAGCCTTCAAACATTCAAATTTTAAATTAAAAATATTAAATTAATCTAATATTAAGCTTTAAAATTTAATCATTTTAACTCTCATAAAATGAAAAATGATTTTAAAAAATGAATGTAGAAAATACTATATAATTTATTACTCTTTATAGCATGGTGTGCCACAAAAGGATTCTCTACTCTTTATAACATTTTGTTATTGTGTGATCATAAAAGGATATGGTATAGTAGATAAGGGTGTTATTTCGTTAATAAGATATTTTAGTTTTGAGTCTCGGATGTGCAATTGTTTTGGGTAGAGAGTAATTCATTTGAATAAGTCTGATGTGGTGTGAATTCAAATTAGTCAAGCTTTAATACGAAAATTAAACACCAGATGAAAAATAAAAAAAATTATGGTGTGCAATCTTTTCTCTCTCTTTTGTTTCTTGTTAATGGACTATCTCATGTCTCCTCCCACTAATAACAAGTATTTCTGTCTATTAAGATTAAAACATACGTAAAGAAATTATTTAATATTTTTTTGATGAAATTTAAATTTAAAACTTCATAATTTTAAATTTATTTTATTGATCATTAAATCTTACCTTTCATGTGCAATCTCGTAATAAGAGATTTTTTAGAATCTTTTATTGTATGGTGAAAATAGACTTTAATCACATCCTACCTACCACACATGTTATTAAAGTAAGATGCATATCAAAAGTGAAGTAGGAGGAATATAAAAAACAAGTTTTAAAAAAGGCATAATACATAAACATGACCCTTAACTTGGCGTCAACTGGCAACTATGACCTTTAACTTTGGGTGTGCACAAGTAGGCACTTTAACTTGCATAAAATTGAACAAATAGACACATTCGTCTTACATGGCACCTACATGGCAATTTTGTGTCCTACGTGGCATCCTACGTGTATTATGCCATGTAGGACACGTGTGTCTACTTGTTCAATTCTATACAAGTTAAAGTGCCTACTTGTGCACACCCAAAGTTAAAGGTCATAGTTGCCAGCTGACGCCAAGTTAAGGGTCATGTTTATGTATTATGCCTTTAAAAAATCATTCATTTTAATTTATTTATCTTATTTTTAATGTTATTAAAGTAAGATGCATATCAGAAGTGAAGTAGGAGGAATATAAAAAACAAGTTTTAAAAAATCATTCATTTTAATTTATTTATCTTATTTTTAATATATCATAATAAAGGTCATAAAATTAAAAAATATTTTATTATATTTAATATATTTTTAATTTAAAATTATAAACATAATTTTTATTTATCATGAGGAGTATTATTTTAATTAAGTTTGAATCTTTCTTTCACCTCAACACTGCAAAAGACATGGAGCTCATAAATTTAATTAGACAATTAATTTTTCATATGATACTTTTACTTACTCTCTTTGCTCCATTTCCTTGTCAAATATTAGTAGTAGATTATTATTTTTACTTGTTTATTTTAATAAATTAAACCAGTTCAACATTAATGTTTTTTTTCATGCTAATTCAGGCCTTTTAATAACTCAAAGAAGGGAAGAATAAGAAGGAAAAGGAACAAAATTTTTAAATATATTATTTATTATTTTCTTCGTTTTAACTTAAGTGTTGTGTTAATTTTTTTATTTTATTTTAAACTAAGTGATGTTTTAACATTTAAAGAAAGAATTGATCTTTTCAAAATTATCCTCGTTTACATAATTAAAAATTATTAATTAGATTTTCTTTGATAAAGAATAAATTTGTAAAAACATTGTTTATTTTATAGAATTAATTTGTTTTTTTAAAGGAGGTTTCTAAACTAAAAATACCATTTATTTTAAAACCACGAAAGGAGTATGACTATGTATTAAATAGCACCATTAAAAGGCTCTTGGTGTTACTCCTCCGTCCAATAATAGTTGTCCACTATTGACTTGGCATACCCTTAATACACTCTTATGAAACAATAAATAATAGAGGTAATATTACTATTTTACCCTTTGACTTTATTAAATTTAATTATTTGAAAAATGTGTTAGATGATAAATAATATTTATTAGCAAGGGTAAAAAATATACAAAAGGTAAATTATCTCTTGATTTTTTAAATTGGACAACTATTTTTAGTATAGTGGACAACTATTATTAGACGGAGGGAGTATTTAACTTCTACTCAAAAGCATGCTACTCCACTTTTTTTTTAAAAAAAGAAGGGAGTAATTCACTAAAAAAATAATTATTATTTTTCTCAATATAATTCATCAAAGAATAAGAAATGCTACAACCAGACATAAAAAAAATGAAATTTAAAAACCATAACATTACAATCACAAGTTCACAACATGATCTTTTAGTCATTATTTTCTAATTTTTCAATTTCAATTTATTTGTCTTCTTTACTCTTCAGTCTATTTTTAAAAAATAAGTTATTTTCTTCTTTTATAATTTTTTAATTTCAACTTAAGTTCGTTTCAAAAGATTGTATTTTTCTTTTTCTCATAATTTTTTAATTTTAATTTTCTACATGATATATTTGAAATTACAATTCTAAATGGCATTTTAATATACTCTGCATATCTTTAATATAACATAACAACTTCTTTATTTTCTCTAATTCAATCTATATCAATTCAAAACCAGACAGATAAATTAAAACAGAGAGAAAAGTATTAATATTATTATTCATCCCATAAGAATCTCTACCTTAAAATACTTAAATGAATTAAACCAATCCACATTTTTAGTACACCTAATGATAGTCCTTTTAATTCTCCCCACTACTCTCTCCCTATAATTTTAAACAAGTTCATTTTCCTTTCTCCATTACTACATCTTCCTCTTTCGTTCTTTTCATCTCTTTCCCCTCTTTCTCTCTCTACATACATAGAGAGAGAAACAAACCAAAAACATCAACAAAACAAGTATAAGATCCAACATTGTTGAAAAAAAATAATCACATTTGCAAAAAAAAAAAAAATGTTGCCTTTTGAGAGCATTGAAGAGGCTTCTATGTCACTAGGGAGAAATTTGACATTTGGAGAGACATTATGGTTCAATTACACAGCAAATAAATCAGATTTCTATCTCTATTGCCATAACACAATCTTTTTGATCATTTTCTACAGTTTGGTCCCTTTACCAATGGTTATGATTGAGCTATTAAGGTCCAAAAAGTTTGAAATTTACAAGATTCAACCCAAAACTACATTTACTTTATCTGAAATGATGGAATGTTACAGAAAAGTCCTTATAACTTTTGTATTTGCTGTTGGTCCTCTACAGCTTTTCTCTTATCCCATCATTGAGGTATGTATCTATCCATGCACTGTTTTTAATTTTAATCTAATTTTTTCTTATTTTACACAAAAAGTGTCAATATTGCCCTCAGTTTATTAAAATGTAATAATCGAAATTACCCATGAACTATTCGAAATAAGTTGTCTCATTTTGAATAATTCAAAGACACCATCAATTTCGAGTTAAAATATACACAACACCAAGTGAGTCCCGGGGGTGGGGCTAGCTAGAAATGCTTTGGGACGTAAATGAAAGGTGTGATAAACACACAACACCATGTGAGTCCCGGGGTGGAGCTAACCAAAAATGCTTTAGGGCGTAAATGAAAGGTGTAGATCTGCAGGGCGTATATCCTAGAATTTGGCGCGAAAGCCTCGGACTTAAAAGTGTATGACCTGGATAATAATTTTTTTTTGAAAATATTTTTCTCTAAATCATGGTTTTTTTAAAATTATTGATGTAATGATATGGAGATCGACGATGATTATCTCGACTATTATCAATTATTTTGTTGTTACTTTTCTAAAATAATAATAATTATATTATTGGTGATTTATTTGCAGAATTAGTAAAAAAAATATTTTTACTTATTTTCTTAGTGATAAAATTATAAAATTGAAAATACATGAGTTATACATTTCGTAAATTCATTAAACTTACGCCCCATGTTTCAAGGATTATATCTCGTTCGATGCTTCATAATAGCCTCGCCCCCGTCTTTTAAAACACTGCATACTACTTCCTACACTCAACTTTTTATTTTTTTATATAATGGTGTTGAATATAATTAAGGACACCAAAGGTATCCTATGCATGTCTTGAATTGAAGTAGAATCTTTTTCACTGAAGTCTATATGGTAGTAATAAATTCAATAAACCTTAAACGCAACCCAATATTTTATATTATTTTCTCTTAACATCATGCAAAAAAATTAAATAAATAGTTAAGTAAAAGCCAAGAAAGATAGAATATAATAATATCTAAGTATATTTTATCTTTCTCATTATTAATTTTTGTACTTTGTGCAGTGGGTTGGAATAAGGACAAGTTTACCCCTGCCATCTGCCTCAGAAGTATTTTGGCAATTACTTGTGTATTTCTTAGTTGAAGATTATGCAAATTATTGGCTTCACAGAATGCTACATCACTACAAATGGGGTTATGATAAAATTCACAGAGTCCATCATGAATATGTGGCCCCAATTGGTTTTGCAGCACCTTATGCCCACTGGGCTGAAATTATTATATTGGGCTTAGCTTCTTTTCTTGGCCCACTTTTGGTTCCTGGTCACATGTTTACTTTTTTGCTTTGGTTTGTATTGAGACAAATTGAAGCCATTGAGACTCATAGCGGGTATGTATAACGTACACATGATAATTTATTTTATAATCGTTTGAAATCATAGTGTCACGAGTTTGAATTTTACGCGATTCATTTTTTATTATGTAGGTATGAATTTCCATGGAGTCCATCAAAGTATATACCATTTTATGGTGGAGCGATATACCATGATTATCATCACTTTGTTGGGGAAAGTTGTCACAGTAACTTTGCTTCAGTTTTCACTTACTGTGATTACATCTATGGAACTGACAAGGTCAGTTCACCGTACAAGTTTATAATTCATAAACTCTAAATTTTGGATTCGCTATTATGTTATACCGTTTTCTATAATATTTTTGTTTGTTTGTTTGTTGCAGGGATACCGATACCAGAAGGAAGTCTTTGAAAAGGTATCAACGTAACATTTTTTATTTTTTTTTACATAATACGGCCAAATTGAAGAAAAAGAAAAAAGAAAATCTTCATAAAATTCGTCAAAAAAGAATTCGTGAAAAATGTAATTATCTTATCATTAGTTCATTGGCTTTTTCCTAGAGTTATCTTTGAAGATGATCACTAAACTAATAGTTATTGTATCAGAATGTCACTATGTTTGTTGAAAAAAATTCAGAATCAAGACGAAATGTGACTTTCTCATATAAAAACTACGGAGTAGTTGATTGACCATCTGACAAATCAATCTTTTTTTTTTCGCAAGATAGAAAGAAATATAATAAAATCTCTCTACAACGACATAGTTTGGTTCCTATAGTTCAAATGTTATTGAACAAAACATGTAACGTAACATAACATGAAAAGTCTGTTCTAAAGAAAACTTGATCATTATAATGAAATATTGTTATAAAGAATGACTGGTGTAGACCGGTGTAAAAGGAAAAGCATGCTAAAATATCTAACTTGTGTCTTATGAATTATGACAGAGAAGAGAGAAATTGAGAATGGAAGACCAGGTTGATGGATCTGCACCACTTTTCAAATCTGAATAAATGCAATCACTTTTTTTGAAACATTTTGGTGTTGTCCTTTTAAATATGTAATCCTGTTCTCTTTGTATTTTGAGACTAAGTTGATTTAGTAAAACGTTGGATTAAGTACTGTGGATGTGTTGCTCTATCAAGCACTATATATATGGAGTGCTTGCATAGTTTGCGTCTTTTTTTTTCTTAATTAATTAATGTAAACCTTAAATTGTAGTAACACTTTGTAGTTCTATGACTAGTTCTATAATAATCTTCTATATGCACAATCTTTTGCAAATAAATTGAGCTATGATATTATATTTTGTTAAATGTGCTTATCAAGAGAGGTGTACTTAACCTTGCACCAATTGCCAAGAACTTATTCAAATTTTGAACCATTCCTACATTTCACAAAGTAAAAGGTGTCCCTTTGAGGGCATCCGATAGAATTGGAACGATAAACATATCGAGAAATGGTCCAAAGAATTTTTCAAAAATAAAATAAAATAGCAAAAGATGTTGCAAAGTACTTTGTTATTCGCATAATTTATAAGAGTAGAGTTTAAAACTAAGACTAATAAAATCATTTTGTTTTATTTTTCTGGAAAAAAAACTCTCTTAAATTTAGGTTGAAAATTGAGGAGTTAAAAGACCAAATATGGCTTGAAGATGATCTATTTAGTTTTAGCTTCCAATTAGTTTGAGTTTACATAATTAACAAGAATATAGCAAAAATAACCCAACTGACCTACAACAATACGACTGTAAAAGAGAATATCGAATTTATTTATTGAAGTATATTTTTTAATAACTAGCCTGTCTAGCTCAGTTGGATAGCGCAAGGCTCTTAACCTTGTGGTCGTGGTTTCTCGAGCCCCATGGTGGGCGTTTTTATTTTTCATTTTCTTTTGAATTGCCAACTTTGTCTCTATTTTTTCCAATTCAAACTTTATTTTTTCTGTTTGAATTTCCCACTTTGTCTTTACAGGAGATTGTTACTACTCTCCAATCCCAATGTCAAACTCTATTTAGAATATTGGATTTCTCATTAGATTAGTCACACAAAGTTCCATAACTTATTTTAGACCATAATTTTTTTTAAAAAAATACTGCCACTAGAGGTGTCAAAAATCAACCCAAACATATGTAACCCGTCCAACCCACCCAGAATGTTAAGGGTTGAGCTCGTAATAATTTGAGTTGGGTTCAATCTCAACCCATTCAAGTTTTAATCCATTTTAAGAGAATCCTCAATTGAACCAAATTCAATCTCCAATTTCAACCCGTTTTAAGACTCTTTATTTGCATTGATGTAATGTATGTTCCTGTATTGAAAATATGAATTATTATCTATTTTATATCTTTTAGGATTTATCTATCAATTTGTAACTATTTTTTTAAAGAAATCTTTAGTTGAAATTCAAATTGTGGTTATAAAAGTTAAATATCTATATGTTAAAATTATTGAGATTGAACGGGTCAAATTGGGCAGTTCAAGACCTAACCCCCTTTTTAGCCCATTTGAGCTCAAAGTAAACTTGAGCAGGTCAAGACCCAACCCGATTTCTATTACAACCCATTTTAATATTTCCAATTTCAACCCAATCCGCCCATTTGACACCCTAATTGCCACATTAAGATGGAGGAAGTATTTTTTAATACCTTTCCTCTTCAAGATCTACTACTCTACCCTACTTTGCCTCTTTTTCCTCTTGGACACTTCAAATGCTCTAACGTGTCACTATTTCTGCAAATTACCTTGTGCTAACTTTTTACTAAGTAGATGATAAGACTCAACAAGCAGTACTGTTTCCACTTTCTATCCATATTGAAAATGGGCTTTCCAATTTCATATTTTGAGTATCTTTAATTTTTGCTTTTTACCGAAAACAGAAAAAGAATACCGGAGAATTTTAGTAACCTAGTTGAATGACTACATGAACAGAAAAGAGAACCTCCTTTTTTTCTCACAAGTTGCAGACAAACCCGAACAAGTAGTTACTTTCTAATCTCTTCTGCAAGACAAAGGAACTTACAGAGTATATATTTTTCTTTTTAAGTAGAAACAGAAAAAAGTACTCTTTTCCAGTTCTAAGTTCTAAAATAGATCAGTAACATCTCACCATTCCTCAGAGCTTGACAGAGAAAATCACCACCCATGTATATAACATCAAAAATTTTCTCTAGCTTTACCACATTCTGGTTAAGTCTCTCTTTAAATAACAAAACCCCTCAAAAGATGTAAGCACTCAATCCTCTAACTTCGGCTGTATTCTGCTCTTCTGATCGTCAGTCCCCCTATGATCTTTTAGTTCAAAAAACTGGGCGAGACACCAAAAGCCTGTCATTCATGGGGAAAGGTTCCGTCACTCATTCATGATGCATTCAGGGATGGAGCTGCCCACAACTTCACTTTCTTATCGACACTGGCTGTGGCCAACACCAGAACTTGCTTGTCACCTGGTACAACGAAAAACAAAAGCAACTTAATAATGTTAGACCGTTTCCAGAAATCAACGTGTGTTGAAACTTTTTGCACAAAAGAAACACTAATAATTTTCTGCTGCCATTGGAAATCTTTGCTAAACGCACTCTATGAATTTAAAGCCTAATGGTTATTAAGCTACTACTCCTTTCATTTCAATTTCTTTTTAGCCTGTTTAAAAAGGAATTCCTCTTTCCTAATTTGACAACTCTTTAGTTCCAACATCTCACATGACATGTTTATGACCACAAGATTAGAAGACTTCAAGATTAAAGGACATTTTGATATATACTACATATCTTTAGTTTAAGACCACAAGATTCAAAAGTTTTCTTTACTTCTTAAAATCAGTGGGCAGTCAAATTAAGACAACAAATTGAACCAGAGGGAGTACAATTTTTTCAACAGCAGGAGGAAGTGTAAATTGATAGCTTCCTCCTAAATCACGAGGATTTGCTCCTACTATTAATTTTTTCCTTTTCGCTCCAATTTTTCATATTTTTCTCCATCACAGCTTTAATTATAGAAAGCGAGTCTCATCTCCATACTTGCTAAAATATATAGGAAAAAGATGGAAGACTTCAGAAAAGACATTAAAACTAAGAGGAACACACATCAAAAACAAGATGCCAGCCAAAAGAGACCAACTGTTGTTTGACTTAGTGACATAAGACTTCGAGAAAAAGAGGAAAAAAGCTTATCCTCTTTATGACCTAATATAGACAGTAAAATAAAATAAAATAGAATCACACATAATACAAAACTTCATTTGGGATGGGGGAGAGACTTACCCATTGGAATCGGAGAAGGCGACCATGCCATGTTAGTGATATCACCTGTACACAAAAAGTGGAAGAAAATAAATTTTCAAATCAACACAAGTTGATAGCATGACTGGTATGGCTGGACTACCAGCCACAGTGGCAGAGTCACGTTGAACACTCTGGGTTCACAGGAACCCTTGCTACTTCCTTTGTTTTCTTGTAAATCAGACTCATTCCATCGTTGTGCACCCACCCAGTAGACAAAAGGCATTGTGGTGCACAAGTCCATGAACAAGTTACTTGCACCTTTGTCAGAGACCTTTTTTCGTTTTTTCTAAAACGATTCTTATTTTTGTAGTATTTTGTGTTTTGACATACAATAAATGTTGTAAAACACCGGTTAAGTAATGAATTGTGATACTTGGGCCAAGGGTTCAATTCCTTAGTGGTATTTCTATTAGATGATCATTTTTTATGGTTTTCCTATTCTGCTATTTGTTTCAGTTTATTTTTCTTCTCTCTTTCATTTTATTTCCAATATAATACTGGCCTTTTCCCCCCTCTTTTGATTCTTTTTCCAATCCCAAGTTCACTTATCATCTCTTGCAGGTTACTGATCAATTACTTGTAACTTCAAAATATAAAGCTAATTACACCGCTGGTAAATGTTAAACTCTTTTGGAAAAGAAAGTTACTATTATCTCCTCTCTCGTCCAACTCCATTCCAGTAGCTTTCAGTTCTCACTTTGGCCATCACAAGAATTGCAAGTCTGGCATCCTACACTCATCCCTTCGTCCCTCTTCTAGTGTCAGCAGTGGTGCACCATGATAGTTCAACTGTACTCTCATCTCTTATTGACTTAAGACATACCCTCTCATCTCCGATTGACCTAAGACATCCTCTTCTCATCTCCTATTGACCAAAGACATCATATTGCTTCATACAAAATTTCACCAACAACACAGAAACTATGTAAGCGTCTAAGCGAAGGAGAGGTTCTAAGACAAAACTCATGACTTAAACAAGAATAGTATGTACAATGGTTCCAACACAGAGCCTCACGGCACCTAGGAACAATGAGATCTAGCTTAAAATGTTCATGACTCCTGAAGAAACTGAAAAAGTAACCCTCATGAGGAAAAGAAAAGGTATCAAGGTAATATAAATTTCAATGTAATGAAAGCTTAGAATGGGGATGATGTCTCACTCAGATTCTAGCAAACACTATTTAATCTTCCTCCTTTTATGGGGTAGGGGTGTCAGGATGGGATTTGGAGAAGGTTTTCAAAGGATGTGCTAGTGTATTCTGTTCAGGTTCTTGTTGTCTTATCTATTAGGAAAGGAACAAAAAGTTGAACTGTTGCCAAGAAGCATCCAGTCATAGGCTCATAGCTGCTTCAAATACAGAAGAACTTCTACAGACTGGTTCTGCACATACAAAAAGGATGAAAACGGTGGAACATTTTTTGATAAAGGCATTAAGTTATTTGAAAAGCATACCACCATGTGCCTTTTCAGCTGTGTCCAGAACCTTCCCAGTCTCCATACATAGCCATTGCAACATAGAACCATGAGTGGTGGCCAATATCTTTCCATCAGGTGATACACATACACGATCATAGTGTAAAGTTGTCCCACTTGCATCCTTGAGGGGAATAGGGAACACCTTCAATGTCTTAGGGTCCTCAGAAAGATGATAGCGCACTGAACAAGAATGTTGCATGCAAGAGCCAAAGGAAAATTAATTATACGAGGTAGTAATGGTAAATTAGCAACTAATAAAGCTAGGGAGGGGAAGATATACCATTAATATTCCACACTCTGATGGTACCATCCTTCGATGCAGTGATTATTTGTTCAGAATTTGGGCTAAAGCATAGCCACGTCACTGCACTCTGTACAGCACCCATATAAAATTTAGACATGTATAGAAATGATTAAACAAAGCAACAAATTAACAGCAAATACCAAAAGAAAGGTCAATCGCAAAAGTTCATTGAAACTAAATGACACGGTCAATTGTGAGAGAGCATTGTACACCTATAATAAAATCAAGATTGCATTCATCAGCTGAATCATGAACACAAATTAAAAGAGATGGTCCCAATCTACAATCAACCACAAAGTATTTGAATCTTCGGAGGTCTTTGCTGAAACAACATACTTCAAATTGATACTCCCATAAGAATTTTCTAAAATTTCTCCTTTCAGTAAAATATTAACATTAAGATAAAAAAAATTACCCAAGTACAAATTAGGACAATAATAAGCCTGTTCACATCTTGTTCACACTAGAAATATCATCAGACACACCTGAACTCGGATAATATTGATCCAGAACCTTAGAGAAGGATAGAAAAAGAGAAGATGAAAATAGACTTTCATAGTGCAAGAACGTGATATCATTTACCTTATGCCCCTTGAGCTCCATAATCCTTGAAACCTCCTTTACAGCACCATCCTTCGAGTACACAATCTCCCAAACCTGTTAAAAAGACAGAATTTGTTCAAGAACTCTTCTTTGATTACATCCAACAACCGAGTCAGAAATATATGAAAAAATCCTTCCCAAGTTGACAAAGGAGTGTGATGTAAATTGCATAAAACATAAAAGGACTGAAACCACACCATAAGATATGAGAGCTTTACCAGAGTATTTAATCCCCACCCCAAATTTATATAACCTACTTTTCCTTCATAACTTTTTTTTTTGAAACTGGTAATGTAACTTTTCCTTCATAACTTATCCCAATTTAGTTGACTCCTTTGGCAAAATGACAAATACAATCTCCTAAAGTGAAATGTAATACTTAAATAAACTTAGACGATGCAATCTCCACCTTTCTTAGGAAGGATTGGCAAGTGTTAGCTATTCACACAGAACACATAAGGAAAATATTTTGTGTGAATCCCCCATCAGTCTTTCTCTCTCTTCAAATTACATAGGAGAAACATTTGGATCTCCCTTTATGGATGGGTGGTGGGTGTACATGGTTCTGAAAGATGTTCTTGAGTGAATCAATGGCAAACACCATTTGACCAACTTTGTCCATACTTTCGCCCAGCTGCATATGAGATGACTTGAACCAGGCAATAACCATATTTTCTATTTTCTAGAACAGCTCCACCACAAGCTCCTTGTTCTAGCTGCCCTTCCAACCACCAGATTGACAAGACTGTACATAACAGTCCAACTAACATGTCAGACTGCCTGACACTTGACAATAAACAACAAGATGGCAACTGAAAAGAATGTAGCTGATGCTGCGGAAACATTTTTAATGTCTCAGGAAACTACTGATGCAAAAGTTTAGTATCACCATTAGCTTCCGCTCTTTGTTTCTCCTATCTAACCACACCCAAAAAAAAAAATTGAACAAAAAAAAAGACACCTGCATTCCCCTTTTCTTCTATCTTCCAATATCTCTTATTACTGACTAGTTTCCTAACATTATTTTCCTACTACTTAATTAACATTGAAATTTAACACAAAATGTAGCACATCACTTGTTGAGACTCTTTATAAAAGCTTAAAGCAATTCAGTCTAACAAAATGATAAGGTCGCAACATCTAATTTCACCTTGACATCAGCTGTAAAAGCTGCGGCAGCTATAAAACGTCCATTGGGAGATATAGTAGCCATGTTATTTTTGAGTTGATTAGTATCGACGTTTCCAACAATCTTGCCACTTTTGCCGTGAAAAAGAACAATATCAGTACCTAAAACACCAAAAAATACAGAAGCAGATTATTTCATTTGTCATTTTACTCTATGGGAAAAAAAAAGTTCTTCCACACAAAAAAGAAAGGAAAAGAAGAATCTGGTTGTAGAGATGTTTGTGGTTATGAGATCACAGAAACAAAATTGGCAAGCAGGAAAGAAGAACTCTGACACACAGAGGTACTGGAATTCAGGCATTACGAAATAGCTGGTCACACGTCTATGATCATATCACTAATATCCATCAAAACCCAAACTTGCATCCATAATCCATAAAAGATTCTTGGAACATCACAACCAACCTTCATGGCGTTCAAATGGTTCCACTTTCTTCCAAAAGAATTGTAATTTAAGTTTGAGATCAGATTGGAATTTATTTTTCCAACAAACACCAATTAAGAGCATTGCTTGAAGCAAGATCATTAACTTTCATCAATAAACAAAATTCACAATGACATATTTATTCAAGCGATAGCATTTTTAAAAGATTTTGCATCATACAATCTTTATCTTAAATTCTGGCAGTTAAAGACATGTAAAACAGAACTTTCTGCAAACAAATTTCTGAGTTGCTATGATGATTCGTCCTGCAAATACGGCAACAAACAGCAGAAGTGTTTGATCCCAGAGCCCAGAGAGAACCAGAGAAAAAAACATGACCAAACATCCAAGCTAAGGTAGTGTCATCAAACTTTATAATTTGGACTAAGTGAAGCAACTTCAACCCAGTTCTACAATCCCCATTTGATCTTAAGATCCAGTCAAAACTTTGACTGATAAATTGAAACTTGATTCTACGCTTTCATTTCCATATTCATTTTATCGTATAATAATTTCAAATGTTATATATCGATTCATTTGTAAAGTAAGTGGTACTATTAAATGGTTTAAAGTTGAGGAAACTTAAGCACTTGGAATGAATTGTGTGTGCACGAGAAATAAATTGTATTGACTTTTCAATGCTATCTGAATTTTGCTTCTGAAACTCTAATAAGGCCACAGATTCTCAACTTTATGGTAGAATGTGATTCATCTTCTTCAATAAGTCAAAAAAAAAAAAAAACTACCAAGTTGTGGCATGGCAAAGCTTTTTGGTGCAGGACTGAAAAGTGATTTTGGTATTGTAACATTTTCAATCACGATACTGTAGTTAAGGACAATATGTTAGGGAAGTAGGTAACTAACAGCTCCAGTAATTAGTCACTTTGTCTATCTACCAACACGCACAATTACAAGATAGTTGATGCATTGATGTAAACAAACTGTTAAGATATTAAATAAAATGTCCACAATTTTTTATCAAATCTCAGACCAAATGATCTCCTACAATGCCAAAACGCAATCAGAATTAAGCATGATGGCTGTAAGAAAATTAACGGAATGTGGGGTTTGGAAGGAATTGTTTCTAGTGGTAAGTTGAAAGCATGGCACAAAGGCCAACTTCTTTTGGAGTTGGGAAAGTCAAGACAACTTAATGGTACTCCTGTCAGGCTCATATGGACTGCAAATAACAATGGAAAATTCACCGTGAATCATGCAATAAGTTACTCAATAAGGATATCTCTTTTTCTGCTCGAAGGCCAAGAACCTTGATTTGGAAGTATATGGCCCAAGTAAAGTAGCTTCTTCAGCTGGGTTTTGTCACATGATGCCTATTTAAAACAGCAAGATCTTGCACCTAAGGGTGTGGCCTAGTGGTCAATGAAGTGGTTGAGAACCCTGAGGTCTCAATTCAAAACTCAGCGGAGATAAAAAACACTAGGTGATTCTTTCCATCTGTCCTAGCATAGGTGGACAGAGTTACCTGTTGCTGGTGGGAGGTGGCAGGTATCCTGTGGAATTAGTCGAGGTGCGCAAAAGCTGGCCTAGACACCACGGTCATCCAAAAAAAAAAAAACGAGATCTTCAGAAAGAGAGAGAGAGAGGGCTTTCACATGTGCAGCAAGTAATATTTGTGTGGGTTTGATAATAAAGAAACTGACCGCTTATTTTTGCACTGCATAGTTACTAGGCAGAATGTTTTTGCAGATATTTGGCTTATGGAGGGTCATGCCAAGAACCCTAAAAGAATTGTATTGCTTCTGGAAGGATGGAAAATTACAAGGGAGCTTAAGAAAATCTGTATGACAGTTCCAGCATGTATAATTTGGGTATTTTAAACTGAAAGGAATTGTAGATGCTTCTAAGGAAAGACAACATCAACCAGTATTAGAAGTTCACATGCCTTAGTTTATTAGGACGATAGTGTAAATCACTCACTGTAAACAATGAGACATCCAGATAGAATTAACTTAAATATTCAAAAACATAGTACTATAAAGGATGGAACATCTTTGTTGATGCAGGACTA
This sequence comes from Solanum appendiculatum, assembly GCA_018342035.1. Lineage (NCBI taxonomy): Eukaryota > Viridiplantae > Streptophyta > Magnoliopsida > Solanales > Solanaceae > Solanum > Solanum appendiculatum. Next base: position 443,056 of record JAGDQO010000515.1, read on the forward strand.
ACTTAGTGTTGGTCTTTTGCTACCTCAATAAAACTTTACGTACTGATAAAAGCTAAGCATGGTAGTTAGGCCAATCAGAACTAGCTACAGTATGAAATTGAATAAACTTAAAACTCCATTATAGAATTAAAAAATCAATATGATACATGATAGCTCTCCCATAATCATGCATTCTCCAGCTACAAATATGAGCCCGTGAAGCTTTTTCTAGAATCAAGAATCAGGATATCCATTGAGCTTTAACTCAAAAGTTCTCTGGGTATGTTGAAAAGAAGTTCATAAGAATTATCCAACCTTACCTTCAGAACATGAAACAAAGATGGTACTCCCATCAGCACTACCATAAGTTGCCTTGGTACCAACTAGAGTTAGGATTGCTCTCTTGTCGTGAACTTTATGCTGTTCCCATTTGATTTGTGGAAGAGGAAGCTTGGCCTGTTTGGAATCAGCATCTGCTTTAGGTTTTTCTTCACCGTACATGTACAGGGAAGAACCAAAAAGAGCATGGCATGCCACTGCAACCGAGGAAGCTTCATCAGCAACTGCAACTGCAATTGGATGACCTCCAGCAGGCAAATTAATTCTCAGAAACCTGAATAAGATACACCATGGATTAGAGTTAGAAATTTGCAATTAAATTCACCTAACAATAATTATAATAGTAACAATAAAACTTCTGCTCGAAGCTTAATAAAAATTAGATTACTGTCTTAATAATAATAAAACAGTAAGAGTCATACTTAAAGCTTTTGCTCGAAGCATCATCCAACTTGAAGATCCTAACAACGCCATCAGCACAAGCTGCAAGAGGAAAACATTAGTATGGAAGATTGACATCTATCTCCCCCATCCTCCTACCAAAATATGTAGGTGGAATGTAAACAACTATTTCTAGAACCATAGATCCTTTGAAGTGATAGAAGATGTGCAGAATGTAACTATGACTACAATTTAAAGCATGTTCTCTTTAATTATAAGTTTAAGGATAACATATATATTTTGTTTAAGTAAAAAAGCATCCTTCATTAGTAACACACCAAGGCCATCAAAGTATGCAAAACGTGAATGAGTGGCTCAGCCAAGTCATATCTTTAAGATACCTAGTTATCTATACATACAGGTATTTTCTCTTACAAACCAAAAATATAAGTGAGACAATATTCTTAAAGATTCTTGCATCCCCTCACTGTTGCAGAATGCTTAGAGCTCAAACAATACAAATGCATAAAACCAAAAATTACCAGTTGCCAAAGACTGTGCATTGGGTAAGAAGCAAACTCCTGTGACAATATCCCCATGACCCTTTAGGGTATTCAAGTCCAGTGGGTGATGCCTTTTGTTTGCATCCTGCAGAAATAGCCAGTACCAAAGGTCACTTTTCAGTTGCCTGGTCATTGAATACACAGCTCAAGGTTATATTTGCAATGAAATCCAGAAACACCTTAACTGATGAAAGCAACTTGGCTAGTCTGTTGAAACATTTTGGGGATGAGAAATGACGGAGAGTTATTTATACGTAATGTTGAAAAAAAGTGAGCCCACAGCGAAGTTGTTGAAAGGAGAAACAGGATGTAGCAAATTGAAGCTATTAAAGGAAACTACTCAAATTGCCCATACACCGATTGGGGTCTCCATTTCTACTGATTCTACCCTATATAAGGTGCAATGGTTTGCAGGAAGGTGAAACATATCCAAGAAGAGAATTCCACAACAACTTTGACTTTTTGGTTAACACATCACATCAAGCTTCCTACTGCAGCAAATTTAGCCCTCCGCGACAGCATATTATCATCTTTTCCCCCTTTTTTAACAATATATAGCTAGGGGATTGGTCCTGTTCTGTTCAGCCTATTATGGGCTTCTGACATATTCAGGCATCTACTTTTTTGCCCTTTTTGAGCGTCAAACTACTTTTTTGTTCTTTCTTTTCAATTTTCTACCATCTTTTGCCTTTATATTGCCTTAAGAGATACAAAATCTTTGAACTTTTTGACTGATGTACAAGTCCAGCCCTATCTAAGTGCTCAGGGAGGCATTTGACTACAAGTTTGTTACCTTATCAGAAAGAAATAAAAAAGAAAAAAAAACATAAGTACTTGGAAGAAGTTTGATAAGTTTCACACAAATTATAAGATTACACTTCATGGGTTGAATCATTTCACAGATATGTATGATAAAAAAGGAAGAAAAGAAAAAGAGCAGCTAGAGCAAATTTCTACCCATCCACAACTTCCAATTTTCCAGAAACCAGAAACTCATAAAAAAATATATTTCTTCAGTTTACACACTCTATCTCTGGATGGCTGGGGACATATCCTGTCCTAAACTTGGAAAAAAGACAAGTGTTGCAGCAGCATGTTTGCTTAAAAATAGTCTAATTATGACAAAAATGCAAAATTAAGTGCGCCTTAGAGCTAAACTGATACAAAAATGTCTACAAAGAAGCCAACTCCACTTGTTTGAGATTGAAGCGTCCTTAATTGATCGAATACATAAAGAATCTCAAAGCCGCAGAACAGAGTTACACATTTACAAGACACAAAGTAAAGAGATTTAATAATTCAGTATTAAAAAAAATCAACAAACCCTAGAGCCAGGGAAAAAAAGAGAGAAATTTAAAAATTAGAAATAAAAATAGCAATAGTAAATGTAAGCGGTCAATTTTACCTTATGATCGGCAGTGTGAGAATGAGATTTAGCTTGCGATTTCTTCAATGTGTTCTTGTGAGACTGCTGAGGCTTTGAAGTCTTCTGATTGGTTTGAATTGTCTCCGGCTTGGCGACAGATTCAACCTCCGATTTCCTCTTCTGGAAATAGTTTCCGAATACTAGAAAAGCAATCACAACACCGATGATGGCCGATAGAATCGCAATCGGAAGCATCGAATCCATAGTTGGATGCTGTAAATCTCGAAAATGGATTTCTCAAATCGAAATTTTCAGTAGTAGCCCAAGTGTTATCAATTCAAGCACGAAGCTGCGGCTAAATGCACGTTGAGTGTGTACATTTCGCTAGAGGAATTAAAAAACTTAAAACTATACACACTGTAACACTAAAAAGATATTTAATTACATAAATTTACTATTGTGAAACATAGTATTTTAAAACTTTTTTTTGACCTGTTATCCTATGTGTTATTTTTGTCCAAAGTGCGTGTGAATTGAACCCTTCTACTTAATTCTTTGTTAACTAAATCCTTGAACCTATTGAAACATAGTATTTTAAAACTTTTTTTTGACCTGTTATCCTATGTGTCATTTTTGTCCAAAGTGCATGTGATACACACATTTTAGGCGCATGAAAGCTTAAAAAAAGACAACAAATATCAATTTTTGACCTAATTAAGAGTTATGTTCTTCCCAATTTATTCATTCACCATTATCGAACAAAAGAAGCTTTTTTTTGAGATTTTCTACTCTTCAAAATTTTCAATCCAAATCTTTTCCCCATTATTTTTTCCGCTGCTGCCTTTCATGATCATCATCTCTTGTGCAAGTTCCTTCTTTATTACTACTTTACAAAAGAGCCTCCACAAACTCTAAATCATCTTATTATTCCACAAAAAAAATTTAACACAAGCTCAGCAGTCTCATATGGGTATATGATGTAGAAAACAATGAAGAAATCGCAAGCTAAATCTCATTCTTGTGAGACTGCTGAGGCTTTGATAACAGTTTTTGTCATTCAAAATTCTTTACATAAGTTTTGTAGAATTACATTTGGCGTTATTAAGTGTAATGTTAGAACAATTTTAACTTAAAATTTTAGTAGCAAGCAAATGATATATAAGTTTGATCACCTGAGAAGGTACCAATTGACTCCAGTTTTGGACCAAATTAAAGGCATTGAAGATAGTCTATTTAAAACAGAAAATTCCCTTTAGCAGATACAAACAATCTTTCTTCTTTCAATACATGCCTTTTAAGACAAACTTGGCCAACTATATTTAATACAATTACAAAAATTCAAGAGTGTGATCCTGCTTAGTGTTTGAAGTTTAAAACAAAAAGCAAAGTTGTACTCAAACTCCTTCACAGCCTCATGAATGTTGGAAGGAAGTTTCGATAACATCTTCTTTTATAGATAGTTTCTCTACCTAAGCTGCAGATTAGTATAAAAGCAGTCAACCAACTGCCATGTGTAAATCCAGTAACATGAAGCCTTCTTTAAAATTGATATATGCCTTTGCAGTGAATCAAATTCTTCTCGCGAAAACAATAAAAGAAGCACCAGAAACAAAGCAACTGCCATGTACATCCTGCACTTTTAAAATTTAAAGAAAGTTGGTTTTGGGTGCAGGGATCAAGTAGTTTCTTCAAATGGAAGAAAAAGGAGAGGAAAAACATAAAACGATGATCGGTTTAGCTTTCTCACTGACCTTCTGGGTGTCAGCGAAAAAGGTACTCTATAGATCCCAATTACTACATTAAATTCCGAGGCCAGGATCTACTGCAATCTCTTTCTCTGATAGCAATTTCAGTTTCTGCGGAACAAGATGAGAAGAATGAGTTCAGACTCAAGATATATTTCACTTGACTATTAATGTTACGAAAGTGATGCACTAATTCCTTTTTCTGATTTCAGCAATCACCACAGTTTCTAACTTTGGCAATTTTTATAGAGCTATCATAGCCTGAAAACCTGCTTCTCCAGCAAGATTACACTTCAAACAATTTGGTTCTTGAAATGATGAGAAGGCCTATCAGAGATTAATAGGTAACTTTGCTTATGCGCCTTCACAAAGGACCTTTTTAAAAGATCCAATATTCTCATACAACCAAAATTGAAGTGGTTAATCTGACATGGATTAATTAACTCATCTATGTAAAACTAAAAGTTTAGCTCATGAATAATGGAATGATATCTAGAGAAGTCTCCGAGTGATTGATACCAAGATTGACCATTTTAAGATGAATGTTTTGCAAGCATGTAAAGAATTATTCACACAATTTAATTTTATTTTAAGAGAGGAAGATTGTCTGAATTCTTAGAAAATCGAAGTCAAAGACACCTCACCAAAAACTCCTGGATGAAGTATTATTACCGTGATGTATTGAGGTGGATCATCTAGACTAGTTGTGCCAAGGACCACTTCCCTCCTTAGCTTTGCTGTAAGCTTGTGACAAACCCTAAGCTGCATAAAATAAAATCAACAATATACCATTTCAGATGCCTAAGCATTCACTTAGTGAAAAGGCAGTGGATGGAAATCAAAAGTTACGGAATTACCTCAGATCGAGTTGCACCACCGATAATGAAAACAAAAATCCGTTGTCCCATGTTCTTAAAATCAGTTGAAAAACTTCTGAGATTAGAGTCACTAGAGAAAATTCCAACAAAGACACAAGACAAGATGAGGAATGTTAAATATGCAATGAACAATTTTTCAAACATATTTAAAATTAGATGCTGCATGCTATGCAAATCCTACTCCATGGAAAATAGTAATGAAAAATTAAATGAATAAATATGGTACTCTTTTTACTGAAAAGTGACAGTTTCTTCATATGGAAGTCCAGGAGGCCTGGATCTTCTAGGTTAAAAAGAAAAAAGGAACTCTAATAAAGACGATTTTTTCACGGGAGAACCTTGAATATCCATCATCAGAAGTACGAGAACGTGCCCAATTTGGAGTCCTCCTTGATCTCACTGAGCGTGGATTAGTAGATTCAGTAGTGGCCTTTGGTGGGGCATTCCTTGCAGAAGATCCATTGACCTCACGAGGAGCAGTTTGAGAATTGTTCATGCACTGATAATCATCTTTTGACAAGTCACCTTTACACATTTTGTCAACCAACTCCTGAAAGAAGCAGGATTGGTTATATCATTCAGGAAGTATGAAGTATGACCTAAGCCATTCAAAGAGCTATTTGATTAAACATGAATCATTCGGGAAGTCTAGAATGTAATCGAAGCTGAATGTATTCTGCTTTCACACAATGGCAATTTGAAGAAGCATCTCTTGTAAAAGCATTATGTCTTTCTGAGCATTGTAGTCCCCAAACTCAAAAATAGAGTTCCAGAAAGAAAGGCAATGGCAATTGACCCTGCTTCCAAGTATGGTAGTTTTCTGGAATATAATTCAGAACCCTTCAATGGTAAGAAGGTGAATTGGTCCTTAACCAATTTCCATTTCAAAAAAGTACTGGGAAGGTATCCTCTATGTGGAGCATGCAATAAGATCTTCCAGTCATATGATCTTGTAGATATTCTCATTGCTAGGTCGTTTAGTGGATTCAGTCAGTCAATTAGGACCTAAATCCTACAGGTCGCAAAGTTGGCAGTTAATTTGCTAGTCCATACTAAAAGTCAACCTAAGCTAGAAAATGAAGAAGATATAATAATATGGCTGGTAACAAAAACTGCAACCCTCTTACACTACCAATCTTATAAGCACTAAACAAAAGATGAAATATCTTGCGAGTTTACTTCTGCAAAATTATATACAAAGGAGGATTAAGAAGTCTTATAGCAAACCTCTATCACGGGATAAAACCGGAATAGCTGCCATGTTTCTTCCTCTCCAGTTCGATCCTTTCTAGCTGCATTCCCTTTCTAATATGCAAACAACAAAATCTAGCAACTGTCAGGTCTCATTTCAGTCATTATGAGAGCTGAAGACTCCAGGAAAGTTTTAATGTTTACTTTTTGCGAATCAAACTTCAGGGAGAAGCTTCCACTTGGCTTCCGTTTTTCTGAACCCTCCAGCATTCTCATATTTTTCACAGCCTTCATATCCTCAGGTGACAGTTTTGCTAACTAGAGGAAAAAAGAATCTATATTAAAATTTTCAAACTTTCCTTAGATTCAAGTAGCAGTACAAATGAACCAATACAATACGGATATAGAATATGGATAAACTAGGGATGGCCATGCATTGGAGACAAAAAAATAACAACTCTACAAGTTGATTCTAGGACACAGAATATGGATAAATTAGGGATGACCATATTTTTCTTATAGCATAAAAACATTTGGTTGAGAACTATTTTCTCCAAAACTGGTTCATTCTATAAATAGTAAGCCAAGGCGGCCAAGAAATCCTGAGAGCATTGATATAGAGGAGATGGCTTTTGTTGGTCCACATGGTGAAATTGTTACAGAAATTAGAACTTCTCCTCTTGATCTATTGTTCTCACTCCAAAATTTTCTTCTCATTTACGTCACGTTTTCTAAACTACATCCAGTGACACATTATAATTGTACTTGGTAAAAAAATGCTCGAAAAGTCACAACAGAAAACTGCCTCAATTAAGCCAACTGCATTGCTGTTCATAGAAACCCTTTTTTTCTTGTACTTTTTTTATTGTTCTTGTATTATTTAGAAGAATGCATAGAAACCCCAACATTTGAACTTGGAAAATTATTTTGTTTGCGACATCCTATTCATACTCTTCTGATACTAAGCTTTCTATGGATTCTTCAGTGATTTTCGGGCATCATTTTTCTTGATGCATCACAAAACCATTCCAGTTGCTCTTCAGAAGATTCTTTCTTCCCCTTAAATCAACAGAAGAAACTACTACTCTCCAGTTATTTTATTATGTGTCCACATACGTATGCCAATCTACCATAAGATTGTTTGAACAAAAACTCAATTTTATGCTAGATGGAATTCAGACTGTTTCAAGAATTTAGCATGTAATAAATACCTGCATCAGTTTCGCTGCTTTGTCGCCCTCAAATTTTTCTGGATACACAGATGCATAAATCATCATCAAGCGTAACTTATTTTCACCTGAAGTATCCTGCATGCAGCAAAGTTGTTACTTAGACCATGCCTGGAAGTGGAAATTACAATGAGTTTGAATATTTCTTCTGAGCCAGCACAAAAATTTCCACCTGCTTCGACCTTAGATAATGGATAACTTCCTTTGTCCCTGCATCGCCAAAGACAAGATCCTGTTCTAGCTGTCCAAGTTCCCGAAGACACGTTTCTCGGATAATTTTATTAAGCTCACCTGCAATCTGATCAATCAAGTAATGAAATAAACTTCAGCATTTTATTGCAGGCTAGGTTCATCACATTGTCAAGTTCAATTGTTCCTAAATAACCAAAGAATAACTATATGGATATTAACATAGGTAAGACCAATGACATGAAAGATGATATGACTTTTAAACACTTGCAGCAGGTTTTGTGTTCGAATAAGATATGACCATCCCCATGAACTCTACCACAGAAGGGGTCAGTCAGAAGCTGGCTGTTATTAGGGATTATAAAAATTTAAAATACAAACCTAAACCAATGAAACTAGCTCCTAAGAATCGTACATCCAGAAGTACCTCAAAGTCTAATTTCTTATAATCCACCTCTATTCAAGAACGATTTTAATTGTTAAAGTGTTACTCCATAAGAACTATTAAATGTGAAGAAGGGCTACTTTAAGTTTGTTTTTTGAAAGAGAGGAAGAAGTCTGCGCATGGATCCAGTTGACCAAGGAACAAACCTCGACATGGGTAGATAGTCTCTCCTTTTGTTCATTATACTGTGGCAATGCTTGAACCATCTTCTGCAAGTCCCGTGTAGATAATTCACTTCCATCTCTAAGTAAAAATAAATTTGAATTGAGAAATCATCAGAAGGAAGCTTCATGAATAAAATTCTGTAAATCTACTCATCTGTAGTTAACAAATCACATCTATGATCAATTGGTAACAACTAAGACAATCAATAAGTCAATGAATGCTGCATCATCCACAGACATGGAGCACAGTACGTGCTATACTCATTAAGATTCAGGTTTCCACAAATTTTTCAAAGGAATAAAATTTATATTTCATAGCTTTAGAAACACCAACCTCTGCTCCATCTGTGCTGCCTTGTTCTTAGAAACAAAGTTTGTAAACCTATCATGGAGTCGTTCACTAGCCTGATAAGGTCTTCAAGTTAGGAGTTGAAGTACATATGACATGCACAAGCATCAAAGGAATAAGGTAATTCATGAAACTTACATCAGCTATATGAGTATGCCGTAGCTCCAACCAGACAGGATCCTGATCTTCCAAAAGAACTTCCTTCTTCTCAGGTGAACCACCTGTTTTGCTAGGAACCTGATGTGAATACATTTCTGTCAAACTTCAGGAAAATATTGATATAAGAGATCCAGAACATGAAGCAATGTGTACCTCATGTACATATTTATTTCCATCCATATCAAGCAGGTCATGGCACATGGCATCATATGTCCATTCATGAATCACAGGAGCAATCTAAACGAGAAAATTCGTCATTTCATCAAGTTAACAATGAAACAAAGACAGTGCTGATTATTATTTTATCAACAAAATCAATTACATACCTGGTCAACAGATCTGTCCAGAATCAGTAATTCACATGTCTCCTTCTGTGGATAGTTAGGAATACTAGACTTATACGTAGTGATGTTGTTCCATATGGCTGTAGCAAGCTTTCCAGCAACTAATTCACGGAAATTTGTCGCTGTTGATCCATCTTGTCCCTTGGAAGCTCGATAACGCACAAAAGGAAATTCCTGGATGTAAAGACAGTTTTAGCAAAACTAAGGTGGTCACAGGGAACAGTAACTTGAAGAGACACAAATAAAAATCAAAGAGTGAAAATGCAATGTCTTTTACACCACCAAAATTCTTTAATTTTACCTAATGAGCAATTACAATTGCAACAATTATTATTTTTGATAGAACAATTGCAACATAAACTAATACAAGGCTTTTACCAATAGTTTTTTGGTTTGTTGATAAAATTTCAGACGAAAGAGCATTGGTGAAGTTCAAATTACCTTCAGTGAAGCAAAGACAGTGGAAATTCTTGTGGCCATTACATTCAAGGACGCTTCAGCACGCCGGGAATTTTGAGCACTTTCACCAAACAACTCTCCAAGTGCTCTTTCATGGTCAGTGACAAATCCCTGTGATAAAAACTGACACATTAAAAAAGTAGCTATCCGCATAATTTTTAAATTAATCAACAGATAAGTACTCAATTACGAATTAGTTGCGGTCGACTATGTGAATCTTCTATATCTATTCCTATCAATTCAGGTCCATTTCATGTCTTCATAATATTTCATTAGTCAAAATTGCAAAATAATAATAATATAATTCCCAGTTTATAAACAGATATTGAACTAAATGCTCCAAGTAAAGCAAAAAAGGTGTTCATCGAGACATTTGCCAAATTACCTGGCTGTCTATTGGAAAGTACTCAAAATTCATCTGCATTGTGCAAAAAAAAAAAAAAAGGAAAAAGAAGATTCAATCAAACTTGTGAAGAGATCATTTTCATGATGCATGCAGTATTGTAGACAGAGACACATGATCATTACCTCTCCTAGTGCACCTATACGGGGTATGACACTTGTGTCATTCTTGATGCGCGCAACCAGGTCCTTAGGTATTGGGTGACTGAAGTATACATATGCTCTGAAAAGATGGGTAAATAATAGAAGTAAGATGACAAGAACCAGAGGATTCAATTAAATTGATCAAAGTACGGTACACTAAATTTTATGGAGAAGGAGATCCTGTTCATACTTCCTGTATAAAGGTTCTCTTCCTGACATATCGGACAAGAACATGACAACACTGCAAACTCAAATTTTAACTGTTAGTTCTCCTTTGTAAGTGCTGCAGAGGGAAAAATGACCTGATGTATCGGAAAAGAATCAATGAATAAACTGACTTTAGAGATCAAACATAACAGAGAAGAAAGTACATGCAAAAATCCACATCATATACCAAAATGTGTAAAACTTTATTCAAGCCATGGATGAGGTCCTGTTCCTTCAAATTTCACATGGAGAATAATATTTAAATTTGCTTCTTTGAGTAATTAAACAAATTTAGTTAAAAATGAACTACGTTGTTTTCTTATTTATTCAAATGGATAATTTGTATGTAATTCGGCTACTTCCATTGTTATTTAGTAGTTCCAAGGGCATGCACATTCTTTTGTTTGTTTATATAATTTCATCCAATACTATATATCTTTTACCCTATTGTTCCAAGTTTGTTAATTCATATAATCAAATCAATACATTTCTTATATTTGAAGTAGAGGGTTCCTTGTCTTTTAATCATCTTCTCAGAACATAAATTTAGTCATTCTAAAAAGAAATTTTGTCCTTATAGCTACATTCTTCTCAAGGTTATTCTGTCAGCTTTGTTCACTCCTACCATTTATAACACAACAGAAAAAGGTATCCATGTAAACAGACAGAGAAGACAAGTTGTATCCTATGCAAAGAATGGCCATAGTCTAGGTTAAAGCTAAACTGCAAAAATGGACAGCAAAGGGTATTTAGAAGAAGAGAGAGAGAGAGAGCACGAGAGAGAAAGCACATCATCTCTAGTCTAGTCCAAGCATTGATGGCATCAAGCTCAGTCCTTGACAATTGAAAACTACGCAGAGTTGAATAAATTCTCTCTTTTTCTTACTTTGAGAAACAACTAATAGGGAAATATGGCTTCCACCTGCTCAAACATCCTAAAGTGCGAAAAAAGGTTCTCTTCTACATTATTATGATAGGATAGGCAATAGATTTTAGTGAACCAGTAGGGATCTTAGTGCACAATAATCTCTCATTACAAGAACTGGTAAAACTTAAATGCACAACGCTTTCGACCTGCAATCCAGGGTAAATGTTATGATCATTTGAAAATATTTTTCTCAACTTTTAGCTTAAAATTTTCAAATTTTTGATCAGAAATTAAATAGCAGACCACGTGACATCTAAGATTATTAAGTACGGTTACAAAATAAGACATATTCTCCAGCCTCCATTCAACCCAGGAATTCAGTTGGAATAGAAAATAACCAAGATCCCAGGACTATGCCCTTCCAAAGCATAAATAATTGCATCTCACCACAAAAGAATTCTTAATGTGAAACTAGTTAGGTAGTTTTTTTTTGTCTGTTTCACGCCTTCCGGGTTATAAGGTCCGTAAGACCTCAAAAATATTTTTACTTCATTAAGACAGAAATAACAGGCATTGGGCATCCTGAGTTAAAAGGAGGAAGCAAATGGAGGCATCACTGGCGGACTATAGGAAAGCAAAACTTCTTAAACTGGGTCAAGTAGATGATAGAATGCCTATGACCATTTCCTACTTAATAACTGAAGGAGAGAGGAATTTGCAGTTAAAGGGAAAAAGAGGATTGAAGAGAAACAAAGACTTTGAGATTAAAATTTAAGAGGACAGGAGGCTGTTTGATTCAATTGTAACTTTGTTTCATAAATATGGGAAGTGGAATCTCCCTCTATTATCACTGGAATATTCCTTTCCCTAGGCTTTGAGATGGCTGGATCATGGAAGACTGTCACACTAGCAAAGAGTAGAAAAGCCAGAGCTAGTCGCACCGGGCTTGCCTAGTGCGGGTTACCTCTCCTATGTGGTTTGCGAGCTATTGCATAGGAGCGGGGGTTTTACCCTATGCGCACCCAAAGGGTAGCGGCTGCGGGTTTCCCTTGTCATCAAAAAAATAAAATAAAAAAAATGCTAAGCTTTGCAATCAAAGTAATTTGTGTCTCTACTATAAAAGTTTATTTCTTTGTTGAAAAGTGCCTAGATCAGTAGGTTCTATAATTTTCCTTATTATTCTCAACGCTTAAAAATAAAGAACAGGTTATGGTTCTATGGACAGGGCTATACCATTATACTATTCTTAATCTATAAATACGAAACAGTGCATCAATCTTGCCCTCCTTTCCTTGTATCCTTAGCAGCATGGTCACAACCAGATACTATAAAGTATAAAGACCAAATGAAAGTCCGCCAAAACAAAAGCCTTGTTTCATTTCCAGCCTTCCTCTTACCCATTAAAGGTTAATCAAAATATATTAACAGCTCATGACTGACCCAAATAATGAACAGAAAATTTTGGAAATGGGTACAACTCATATGGGAATTTGGAGGTAAGGGGCCGTTTGGTTACCGTATAAGAGGCATCTTATTCATGTATAACTTGTATTAGTTTTTACTATGTTTGGTAAAAGATTTGTATTAGGTAGAAAAGTCAACATGACTTGTACCATGTTTGGTTGATAGGTTTTTAAATATTGTATAAAAGTTATTCATGTATTAATTTTATACGGTGTTTGGTTGCATTTTTTGTAATCCTACATAATTAATACCTACATAACTTATGAGGGAATCTATGTATAAGTTATGCAGGATAGAAGGTGGAATAAGTTATGTGGGTATTAGTTATACATGTATTAAAATGTTAAATTACACATTTGTCCCTATTAATTTATTTTTAAATCTTTTTTTATTGAAAACTTTACATAACTATTCTATTTTCCTAACTATTTTTGTTTCTTATTTCTTTTTGTATACGAACAACTTTTTATTTGTTTTCATTTTGAAATCAAAATATAAATATTTTATTAATATTATGAATTGGAATGTATAATTTTGACAACGCATATACTAATTATATATTAGCACTATATATTACTAAATATATTCCACATATTTAATTATCATGTATTATTTTTTTATTTAGAATGTGAATTTATATATAATTCATATAGTTGGGATACTAAAAATGTACAAACAATACATGCAGCATATTGATAGAAATTTACATTATATAAAATAGGATAGTATAATGTACTTAATATTAATATTATTTTATTTTTATAAGCTTTAAACATTAAAAAATAGAGAAAAAAAACAAACAGAATTCCTACTTAAGTATAGAGAAAATTTATTTCTTTATTTTTTTTAGAGAGAACTTATACTATTTACTTGCTTATTTATTTGTAAATAATATATATTAATTTATATTAAATTCAATATTCAATAGTTAATAATTCATGTAACATAACTAAATAATACCTACATAACTAATACATGCATAACTAATACCCACATAACTAAACTCTGCATAACTAAACTCTGCATAACTAAACCCTGCATAACTAAATCCTGCATAACTAAACCCTGCATAACTAAACCCTGCATTACTAATACCTATAACTAATACCTGCATAACTCTAACCAGTAACCAAACGGCCCCTAAGTGCAAGGGGTAAGGGGATGGTGAATAGAACATTCAAGATCATGTATAAAGTCAATACACAGTTCTCGTGCTTTGTTTACAAAATCAAACACATGATGATTATGTAGAGAGCGGATTTTGAGAAAAAAGATCATACTTCTCCTTTGACGGTTGGATGTAGTATATAGCATCCATTGTTGGCAAAGGTTGTCTTCTTCTGAAAAGGTCTTCCACCACTGTCACAATAAATACACATTAATCATTAGGACATGCTAGAACTAACAACCAATTTAAATACCCTACATGGGACTTTTTGACTCATTTCCACCAGGTTTAGTGACAAAGTCAATAAACCTTATGTTTCTGACTGAGTAGAACTAGAGATCACAGAGTAACTTTTGTGGTGCCTTAAAACGTTTATTTTCTCTATAGAAATAGGAGTAGAAACATAACCTAATGAAACTAGTCATCAGTCACTTCTCATTGAAAAAATGCTCTTTGTTCTTGGTTTAGTGAAGGGGTTTGATAATTTTGTGAGGTTAGATTGTCAACTAGATCTACAATGACGCAGATAAAATAAAAGAGTTCATTGCATGCGGAGCTCACATGAAACTCCTTGATCAGTGATATCAGCCATTTTGCATGTGGAAGACATCACTTTTACCGTTACTTTATCCATGATAAGAACCTGCAAAGAAGTAGTTAAGCAGCATAATTTTAAAAATTGCAAGTCTCCCATGCTGTCAAGACATAAAGGCAGCACATAACTGAAAGGAAAAAGAGAGACAGAAGCCAATAACAACAATGACTCCTAAACTTATTCTTATGCAAATGCATTTCTTCTTTCATAACACTATCTTTTGAGGTTATTAGACAATCTCACTGTGGGCTGGCATTAACTCGCAAACCAGTACCAAGCAATGTCATACATGCACACAGCTATAACATATTGACGCTGACACATGATCAATCATTGTGTAATGACACAGATAACAAGTTAGACTATTCATGTTAAATTAATCAAGTCATATTGGGAAAATATTTTACTACAAACCATGTATGTCAAAACTTGATAAGATGGGTAAACAATAGATATTCTAGAAATTTTGGCATTGACAGGACAGAAAACTAGTTTTCACACAATGATAAAGTTGCTCCCCCTGATTCAAAGTTCAAGGAGTGGAAACAGCCTCTTGCAGAAATGGAAGGAGAAGGCTGTGTACTGTATACACCACTCTCCCCCTAACCCCTACTAGCTGGTAAGCACTTCGTGCACGAGGTAGGACATTTTGAAGCTGGTGGAAAAAACAGCATAACAAAATACTAGCTTTCCCCAAACATCTGAATGAGAGTAGTTCTTTAAGAGATAAGATTTTTGAAAAGGTATTTAAGGCTATGAAATATTAAAATTGTTTCAAGGAGAAAAGACAAAATTTTACAAACTGATTTCGTGTAATAAATTCCTCCTGTTAACATACCTTCCATGAAGATCTTGAATCTCCTGAATCAGAAGTTCGAAGCATTTCATGTAATAGTCCTAGAACAAAAATCCATCAAGACAGTCAGCACATTAGTAGAAACTCATCTTTAAGGCAGTGTGAAATGCCATAGGCACCCACAGAGATCAAGGGACAAGTTCAGTGCATCAGGAACAGTAATCTCGTGATAATACCCTAATTCAATGCTGCAATAGAATTAAAATATTTGATGCATCAAGAAGAAACAGTAATCTCAGGGAACATACTTCTTGTTGCTAGATTGAAAAGATGCTAACAAAAGGTTAGATGATTTTCCTGGTTAATAAAGTCTCCTATTTTGCATCTCTGTTCTTCCATTTTTCAGTAGTTCAACTGCTAGGTGAATCCACGCAGCAGTTATTAAAAGAGTTGTACTCCACATGGGTAAAAGGCTTCTACTATATGACCTTAGTCACCTTACTGATTTCCTGAAGAGTTGTATCGCTTGAGATTATTTCTCCACCAGCTACTCATTGTTGTGCATCAACTTAACGATTCATCTTATTACACAATAGATTAGGAAGGCAACCAATCACTTATTATAGTATGAGATGTTTCAAAGCGTAAGGATATGACATTTGGGCCTAACTCAACCCCAAAAGCTAGCTCATGAGGGAATGATTGCCCAAGTCCATATAAGCAAACCACCCGTCGATTCCCCAACCAATGTGGGACTGTAACCCACTCTAACAGCCCCTTCACGTTCAGGCCTGATTGGAACGCGGACCAGGAGCCCAAACGGGGAAGGACCTGGCTCTAATACCATGTAAAGATATGGCACCTGCGCCTAGCTCAACCCCAAAAAATAAAGGGAAACAAGTTGTGTAAGCCTCCACATTCAAGCAGCAAATACAACTCTCCCCATGTCACCCCAATCCCCCTTTTGGATGCACTAAATTTCGAACCCTATCAGTTCCTACTTGAAATCCAAGAAAGTTTTGGTCAAATTAAAAAGGGAAGCCGTGCACTAAACTACCGCTATGCATAAGGTCTAAAGAAGGGCCGAACCACAAGTGTCTATTCAACGCAACCTTACCCTACATTTCTGCAAGATGTTGTTTTCACAACTCGAACCCTTGACCTCCTGGTCACATGACAATAACTTTACTAGTTACGCCAAGGTTGATCAAATTAGTAACACAAATTATAAGGTCTGGATGCATGATCCAGAAAGCACTTGATCATATTAAGCAACTGATTCTATAAAAGTGGCTGGCAACCAGAACGTAAATCATCCTCATACATATCAATCCCAAACTAGTTGGAATGAATGCTACGAACGCCACATTGTAAAAAATTGGGGATTGATTATAGTACAAATGTCAAGTAATAATAAATCTGAAATAAATGCAAGATATAAGTTAAGATGTGTGAAGTAAGAGCTTACGATCACGGCTGATTTGCTTGAAATTCTTATACTCTCCTCCATGAGAGGACGTTTCTGAATCTGAAAAAGACATTGTCGTTGGAAATTCTGTTCAGTGAATTTTTCGAATGAAGAAATTGAATTGAAATTTAGTGAGAGACAGAGTGGAGGGAGAAAATAGTGGGAAGGCGTTTTTGAAGGGGAGAATCGAGAGAGTCTGAAAAGGTCGTTAAAACTTCGTGGGGACGCACAAAGAGCTCTAACTGTGCCTTTCTTTTCTATTCTTTTTCTTCCGCATTCTATTTGCCGAATTACATTAAGAATGTTGTTCGTTTTTATTCATTTCTTTCGCCATAATTTTTTTTCTTAAAAGTGTCAAGTCAATTTGTACATACGATATACTGCTAGTTTGTGTTATCATTTATTTGTTAGAAATAAATTGAGATAACTTTTTCGTCTTTACAATTAAAAAATTAAATTCTATTGATGAGTGGGGAGTGAAACGTCTATTAAGTTTCTCGATCTACTTTAATCACAAGTTAAATATGTATAAATCACATTATCTAGCACGTTAAGCTATTAAAAAGGAGTTGTATTTACTTATTTATTTCGATTTTGAAATTATCATGTGAATATAATTGTGATTATTGGTACCACTTTTTTTTTAGTATATAATATAATTGAAAGTTGTTGGGGGAAATAAAGTTAAGGATACGAGGAAGTAACTTGTAGTAGTATATTTGATACCAATAATTGTTTAGAATTGGACGTGCATGTTGGTCACTCCAACATGCTGCAATTGGCGACCAACTAATCGTGCATTATCAACTCAACCGGACATCAATATTAGCATCGCTTTTAATTAGATGTTTTGAATTTGAGCATTTGAAAATAAGAAGAAAAATAGTTTAAAAAATTGTTCCTAAAAATGAATTTCGTATGTATGAATTCATATTTAGTTGAGCTCTATTGAAAATATCCAACATCGATTAAATAGGAAATCAAATCCAAAAAACTTCAACAGGATACACCTATTTTTTTTATGTTCTTAGAAAACTTATACACCTTTGATCTTGCGGATTTTTTATTACTAATAATTAACATTATTATTAAATAATTTAAGTTTATTTCCTTATAAGAGTTTTGAAAAGAGAAAAGGCATAAGTTCCCTCTTGAACTTGTCCGAAAAAGTCAGTTACACGCTTAAACTATCATGGTGACCCATTACACACCTTTACTACCTAAAAGTGAATTTATTTACCCCTAAAACTGACGTGGCAAAAAAAAAAATAAAAAAAACGCGTCAGAAAAATTAAAGTTAAAAAAAAAAAAAAATCCTTTTTACACTCCATACTCCCTCTATTCACACATCTTTCTTCTTCACACCCCCACGCATTACCCTCTTCTTCTTCATTCTTATTTTTCATCACAATTTTTTAGTTTTTATTACAACCTCAAAGCATCACAATGACGTGAGTTTGTTGTGGTTGTTCAGATCTGGAACCGGGTAGCTCATTAAAACATTATTGGAGCCATGGTCGAAGTTTTGATCTCGCCGGAGCACCTGCAACAAAAACCAAAAGAAAAAATTGGAAAGGGGTTTGGTTCGATGTTTGTTGATGACTGATTTGAGGTTTTGAGTGGCTGTTTATGGTGGTTTAGGTGGCTAATTGGTGGTTGTTCTTCGCCGGAGATGGTTTGGCTGATCGGAAAAGAAATGGGGATGGCATTGTGGAGGTGGGTTTGTGGTGGTGATGGATTGGCTGTTCTTCGCCGGAGAAGACGAAGAGAATTGTTATATAAATTTAAATGAATGATTTTTCCGGTGAGATTAGAGATAAAATAGTGAGGAAGAAGGTATAATTATTAGAGAATTTTAATAATTATTTAGGAATTAATTAGTCTAAAGTAGAGTTAACAAAAGAAAAGTTAGTTAATAAAGAAAAGAAAATAAAAAGAATATAAAAAATTATAATTTCTAACGTGGAGTTGACGTGGCACTGACATGGCAGCGAGTGTAATACACCACATACTGTGAGAGTGGTGTTACACGTCTTAGGGTGATATTAAATTCACTTTGAAATAGTAAAGGTGTGTAATAGCTCGTCATAATAGTTTAAACGTGTAACTGACTTTTCGGTACAACTTTAAGGGGGAATTTATGCCTTTTCCCTTTTGAAAAATACACATTTCAAGAAAAAAACTATTCTCTTTCTTAATAAGGGGAGAATAAAAATTGTCAAATAGGTCACAATAATGTTTATTCTCTTTCTTAAATTTCATAAAATTAAATGCATAAGTAATTTCTATTTGTAATTTTAATTTAGTTTTTAATTACTCTATCTTAATATACTCGATTACGGATACATATTCTTATTAAAGTTGACTTATAATTAATAATTAAGGGTGCTATAGTAAAATTATCCCTAATTTTTTTATTTTTAAAATAAAAATCATCCGATTTATTTTACCTACAAACCAATTTTTTTTAAAATGCCAATGACAATCGGAATTTAAAGTAGTGTAGATCTGAATTGATTTATCAACAATTGATTTTGTTTCTTAAACCTTACAGCTTGATGAAAATTATGTTTCGAACTTGTTTCAATAGTGAAAATCGTGGTTTATTGGTGATGTTGTGGGAGATAAAAATATAGTTCCATGTGATTGTTTTCAATGTTCAATTGTAATGCTGTACACTTTTTATATTACAGTAGAGTTGTAAAAATTAAATTGAGTTACTTGGCTAGTTTTTAAAATTGAGAATATAAATCATATTTATAAGAAAGTACATTCAAATTCTTAAAAAAAGAAAATCCAAATATTATGTCAAACATAACTTCAAAAATTTCAAATAACATAAAATAATTTCAATTTTCATAGTCAAATGCCTACTAATCTTATTTATGCACACTTAATGGAGGTCTGAATCTAAGTGCCTCAGACGTTAGACTATTAAATGCGTTTATTTTTATTACTCTCTCCGTTCACTTTTACTTGTCACTGACATATCAAGAAAAGACAATTATATTTTTCCATATTTACTCTCAGTATTAAATACTTTTTTTTTAAAATCATTTTCCAAGACTTAATACTAAACATTATTTAATAGAGATAGTTTAGTAAAATATATATATCAATAATTATTTTCTTAATTGGTGTATCAAGTCAAAATATAACAAGTAACTGTGAACGGAGTAATATTTTTACACTTTAATCATTAAGATCAAGTAATTAAGATGAAGTAATTCCAACTGCTTGACTATCCCAATACAATGGGTGATGTAATACCAATTTTACCCCTTCTCAGTTTCCCTTCTTCCTCAGCATTTCACTTCTCCTCAATCATGGATTCCACTTTCTCTGCTCGGAATCCATAAACCCGAAAAAAAAAAAGAACGAAATTTTGAAGAAATTAAAACCAAATTTAATCAATAAACACTCTCAAGAACAAAACGAAATCAAACCCCTTTGATTCTTATTTTGTGTAATTCATTTTTTTTTTCGTGTGAATTTTTCTTGAGAGATTTTATTATGTATAGATCTGGAACAGTGATGGCTTGGAACGTATTCAGATTCTGTACAGCCCTAAGAGGACTGGGATCAATTATGATCTTGTTGGTCCTAGGCGTTGTCGGTGTTACATATTACGCTGTCGTTTTGACCAACTATGGTCCCTCCCTCATCAGTGGCTCTGGAATCTTGGATGCCCTCATCGCGCTTGCCGTACTTGTCTTGTTCCATTGTTTGGTAAATTTCTTGACTTCTATTGAATTGGGGTTTCCTTAATTGATCATTGGTTTTAATGGGTGGAAAGGAATTTTGATGTATGTGGGGTTAGTGAGGAAATTCGAAAGAATGTTCTTTTTGGGTTTTATTTTATTTGACTGAAGTCCTTTTAGAATGCTGCTAAATGGTGTGGATGTATTGGGTTTTGATAGGATGTACGAGCATATTCTTGGGATTTTTGTAAAGTTAGGTGTTTGAGAATATTAGTAGATTTTTTTTTATGTTTCATGCTTATTTGAATTTAACATTAGTGTGTTTAGCTTGGTCAGAAATTGATGATAGTGTAGGGATAATGTGTGAGATTTACAGAATCCAATATTTTTCACAGAACTCCTAATTTGTTCTGAAAGATAAATATCGAGTAGCGAAATGAAACACAGCCAAATGGAGTGGATGTTTAGAGTTATCAAAGGCTCGCGTTGAGTCACGTGTAAGCATTAAAGCTAAGTGCAAAATAAGCTGAGCTCTGCACGCGCTTAGATAACACTTAAGTTAAGGCACCAAAGCCCCTTAGGTGCGTGTGTCATCACGCATGGGCTCTGTCTTGAAGAGGATGACTCTAGACAATAATTATTCCATTGAGAACAATTTTTTTTCAATTCCTTTGTCGATATATATGTTGTTAACTTTGAAAGGGTAAGAGGATTTATATAGCTCAACCCAACTAGTTTGAGATTGAGACATACTTGTCCGCAAATTTCACTTTGTAGCTTAGATTGCATTGAAGAATTCTAAGTTTCTATTTTAGACGGTAAATTTTCCCTACTTCTAGTAGAAGGTATTAATAATCATGTGCAAAAGAAATACACCTTCTATGTCAAGTTAGGTCATGTTCAAATATTGAGAAGACGATCATAGTTAATGCAAAATGCGAATTATTGAAGAAGCTCTCCGGGATAGGTCTTTTTACATTGCATGACATGGAGATCGACAATACACTTGCGATACTTAGTTGGAATTCACAGAAAGTATTTAACAAAATATGAGTTTGATTCGATCTCGTTAGCATATAGATGATATTCCTTGCTCGTGATCATATAATCATTTATTCACAAACTTTACGTGGGAAAAGTAGTGTTCATTAACCATCATGGAAAATCTTATTCTCCGCTTAGAAATTTTGTAATCTAATTTTGGAATTTATATTAAAGTCAAATGAGGCTATGGATTCATAGTGATCTATACTCTGTAGCTGAAGGAGTAGTTGCTCTTTAATAACTGCAGTTGGTGATGCTTTTGTGGAGTTACTTCTCTGTCGTTTTTACGGATCCTGGTAGTGTTCCTCCCAATTGGAAGCCAGACTTGGATGAAGAAAGAGGTGACACTGATCCATTAACTGCATCTGAATTTGGGGCTTCACCAGCTGATTCAACAAACCCAAGAGTACGGTTTTGTAAAAAGTGCAACCAGTTGAAGCCACCTCGATGCCATCATTGTTCTGTTTGTGAGTTCTTGTTATGCACCTTCTGTGACGATTTTTGTTTCTATTTTTTTTTTCAATTCGAGATTGAGTTGTTCATGTTTCCGTGTTTTAGGTGGAAGATGTGTGTTAAAGATGGACCATCATTGCGTGTGGGTTGTCAATTGCGTTGGAGCACTAAACTACAAGTATTTCCTTCTTTTTCTGGTAAGTTTCACTATTCTTATAGTTGTTGATAATATTCTATTATCAGCAACCTTAGCAAAATTGATAGGGTACCAGCAAATATGAAATTTCTCTGTGGTTTTTCTGCACTGACTGCCCTCAGCCTTTGCTGTTAGCTTTCTGTTCTAATAGCTACTATCCCTTCTGCTATGTTATTTATTCCTTGTTGCACTGTTTGCACCTTTTTCCGTATTTCAATGGATATACCACAAAGTTGTAAAGGTTTTATTTTCGACCAACTTCTTAAGTTAAACAGACAGTAGGAAAGAACTGCGACTGGAAAATCATATTCAACTATTGATCCAACAGTTCACAATCATAAGGAGATGTGACTTCTTTTATCCAGCTAGTTGTACAAGTGTGGAAAGAACTGGCTATTTTCATTTGGAAGATCTGACAAACCACTTAACTTGCATTAATTTCAGAGCATTATCATATTTAAATATATTGTGACAATAGTGAGGAATTATTTTCAAATTTCTGTATCCTTGTTCTTTGTCAAATTTTACTTTTCCTTTTATACTACCAACTCTGCCTGTGTGAGATTTGCATAGTTTCGCACCAAGACTGGATAAGGCAGAGTTGTGTACGTTGTTGGGCAGCGTAAAACTAATCAAATTATGATGCAGCCTACCTACTAGTTCGCGATTGATGCTTAATTGATTGACCAATTAACTTGCATTGTGATATTGAGTTAATAGTTTCCATCTTATTTCTGCATGTTATGCCAGTGAATTCCTGTCAGCTGATTGTATTTATCAATTTTCAATGGAGATACTTATCCACTATTAATGTTCCATTTGTTGACAATAAATACTTTATTGACCCTTCTTCCCAAATTAATTACGTCTTCCTTTATGCAGTTCTACACGTTCCTTGAGACTACTCTTGTGACTCTAGCATTACTGCCACAGTTTATTGCATTCTTCAGTGATGGAGAGATACCTGGGACTCCGGGCACTCTTGCTACCACTTTCCTTGCGTTTGGTAAGGTGTAGAAACCCTGCTTCCCAAACTTTGCCTCCTGTGATTTCTCTTACATAGGCATGCAATTTCCTATTTATTTACACAATTCTTGTGAATCACAGTCTTCAATCTTGCTTTTGCTTTGAGTGTATTGGGATTTCTGATCATGCACATATCATTGGTGGCTGGTAATACCACAACCATTGAGGTATTTTGCCTTTCTTACTTTTGGATTGAAAGTTTAATGGTGAACTGCTATCTCTGATTGTAAGGGGAAAATTATTGCTAAAAATTGGTGTTTCTCCATATCTTGGGTTTAGCCGTTCAGGAAGGTGTGTTTGCTAGATCAATTATCTAAGCATGTTTATTTTGGCTTGCTTTGAATGACCACCTCATAAAAGTTGTTTTCTTGCAAAATCATGGAGGTCACACTTTTCATATTTTCTCCACCCCACAAAAAGAAACAAACCAACAAAATTGAAGTAGAGAGATTCCTCGCCCATTTTGCTTTTCCCCTTTTTTTTTTTTCGTTCAAAACTCAAATCTACGAAGAACCTTCATTTTACCTGGAGGATCCATTGGTGGCTTCCCAAGGGAGAAAATGATCCCGTAACTCTTCTTCAGCCAGTCTTGGGCAGAATAGCGGAGGAAAATACAAAGTTGGTTATCCTTTTAATAGGCTTCTTATCCATATTTGGACTGTATTCTTTTTTATCACTATGCCCCTCAATTACCAGAAGCCGCCTCCTTGCATAGAATCCTTCTGCTGCCGATGCCACTTAAAATCTGAGTTTGGCCCTTCAAACTCCATTCTGAAATGGAAAATACATTTGCCTTGGCTATTGCACTAAACTACATGGTTTACCTGAAGAAACCACAGCTTATTTACATCTTCTAATGATAAGCCTTCCTCCAATTAGATGCTTGAAGCTCAACCTCTTAGTTTCGGATTCTAGGTTTCATGAACCAACTGCTACTTTGAAGCCACTGCTTGTGCTTACCTTGGTATGAAATAAATCAGAAATGAAAAATGTTTCGGATAAGAAATAAGCATCCCTCAAGATATTTGAACTTGAAGTTTGAATTAGAGCTTGTAGATCTGTTAGGCTCTCTGTAAGTAGTTTCTCCCTTAATTCTCTTTTTTTTTTTTTGGCTCCTCTTTTGAAGGTCCCCAGCATATCCTTAATGCTGAGGAATACAACATTACCAGTTTCAAAAAAAAAAAAAAAAATTCTGCAGCCCCCTTTACTGACAGGATTCTGAGTATTCTTTGCCGCATTAAAACACTTCTTGTACTTGCAGGCATATGAGAAGAAGACCACTTCAAAATGGCGTTATGATCTTGGTCGGAAGAGGAATTTTGAACAGGTTAGTTGAGTTTGGAAAAGATTGAGATTGTCAATTGTCTGCTTTTACCATGGTTGCTCTCAGTTGCAAGGTGAAAACTGATGCATCTTATGTAGCATTATAATCTAAATTATTGATAAAGCTCGTGTAAAGGTACAAGATCATGTTCTCCATTTTTGGGGGTCTCTATGTTTGAGACTGGGTCGACTACTTCC
Organism: Solanum appendiculatum; assembly: GCA_018342035.1. Lineage (NCBI taxonomy): Eukaryota > Viridiplantae > Streptophyta > Magnoliopsida > Solanales > Solanaceae > Solanum > Solanum appendiculatum. Next base: position 467,889 of record JAGDQO010000515.1, read on the forward strand.
AATTGTGCATGGCAATTATGTTAAATCTAACTTATACTTGTAGAGAATCAAACTGCAAGCTTCGCCGTAGCAGTAAAGGGAAAAAGAGGAATACTTCTTTATATAGGGGTAGGAAGCAGTTAACACCAATTCAGTTGTTAACTCAGAACGTGTATATATACACATGCATACAACCTGTGTTTGAATCAATTTCTGAAAAGTGAGGACATCATATAAAGATGTGGTACATCGATGTATGCATATACTTTTAATATAGAAAAGCTTGGAGCAAAACTTGATTATACCTTCTTAACCTGCTTGCTGTATCTCAATTGTCTTTGTTTTCTAGCATTTTATCACATTAGTTTTAGAATCCATGATATGCCTCACCATATGGGGAACCAACCTTGTGAAAACAATGGTACTTTTATTATATCACATTAGTTTTAGACAAGATATGCATGAAACCTCAGTACCAAAATACTGAAAAGAGAGTTTGTAATTGGTGGTGTCTGACTAACCTAACCTTTAACCCAAAGTATTTCTGTTGACTATCACCTTCACATACCTTTAGTTGTTTGCATCACTAAGGTGAACTTAGTTATTACCTGCCTGACATTTTCCAGACATTTGGTATTGGTCCTTGATACACTCTCCGTTAAAGATCCACAGGATCAGTATGTTGAATCCCCTGTTCCTTAATATGGAGCATATAAAGAATGAATTACGGGCCTCTGAGTATTTAAATGCATGTCAAGGTTATGACGTTTGTCTTAAAAGAGGAGGCGTTGGTGTTGGCCACAGCAAAACAAGTTACTGTTAGGAAGGACCAAATCCCAAGCATTTCCAGCATAGCCTGTGTGTCTCTGTTATTCTGACTGCTCAGATTCATGTACAGTTGTTTGATGTCTTTTAGCTAGAGTTCTTTATTGAGTATCTATATCCATCTCATTTGACCCTTCTAAGGTTGTAATTTTATGCATCAGGTTTTTGGCCTGGACAAGCATTATTGGTTCATCCCCTCTTACTCAGAAGAAGATCTAAGAAGGATGCCTGCTCTTCATGGTCTTGAATACCCATCAAAGCCCGAACTCGAATCCCAAGAATTCTAGGTGTTATCAAGTACATTACCAAACTGAGTTTGTTTTTTGTAACAATCATAGAGTAGTAGTACCTAAATGAGGCCCATCCCGCAATCGCATCTACTGGAGCTGTGCAGAAACTACACTAAGTATATAGCCAAATGATGCAATGATGTATTGATAATGGGTTCTGTAAGATAGAAGTTTTGCTTATGTCTCAAGTCTGACAACAGGTTTTCTTGTAATATCAACTGTTTGATTAGAAATGTAGATTGATCTTTGATTTCAGTGTTAAAATGTAATTTTATTGTTCATAATTGTGTTAAAAGTGGTTCTAATCTCTCTTGAAATTGTCTTAAATTGCATAATCCGGTATTGTCACTCTATTTAAGTTGCATACTAGGATGTGTATATTTTTTGCGTATGTTTTTACTTGAGGTTGGATCATGGATGCACAAATGATATTTCCCACTCATAAATTTTATCTAACTAGAATAAATTGGTATATAGTTTTTTTTTTATAGCGTGCCAAAAAGTTTAATAATGTTATCTTTTTACAATTTCATACATTTAATTACTTTTGAATGATTTTAAAACTTTAATATTTATGTATTTCATTTGTTAATTTTCTTTGCTTATTATTTAATGTAGTACGCAATTATATTAGCTTGAACGTACTTCGATTAATTTTATGAAATATTATTGCCACATATATAGGTTTTAGGACACTACAATATTTTTGTTTTCAGATTTGAACTTGATAGCTTAGAACTCTTAACCCACTTGGCATAAAAATTTAAATATTGATGTGATTTATTTTTAAAAGATGACAACTAGTTAGTAGTAATGTTAAACTTTAATTTCTTTGTTAATTGAAACACCAAAAAATAGAGAAAAGGAACAGGAAAAAGAGAGAACTGGAAGTTTCAAAAGGGAAGAATCTAGGCCCCTAACACGTGTCACTCTCACACCAGCTCCTTTTCAAATACAAAACGCTTAGCCACGCACAAACAATTTCAATTTCTAGACTCTGCTGCAGCTGCATCAAAGGTAATTCAATGTCTTTCTGAAAATATGCAGAGAGGAAGAGGGGACAATTTCAACTCTTTCAGCAGTCCATTTGAAAGATTTGGAGGCATAATGTCAAGTATATTTGGATTTGGAGGAAGAGATCCATTCTTCACTCGACCTTTACCCAACTTGTCTCAATCTTCCATGTTACATCCTCCTGATGACTTGCAGCAAGTTGATGAATCTAAGAGGCTAGTCATTCAAGAGATTGATACGGAGGATGACGAAGGTGCACTGCTAGAACCAGAGGAGGAGGACGGGGTTGCTAATGGCTCTAACAAGAAAAGAGATAGGGCTTATGTTGAACATCCTGAAGACCAAACTGATGGTAACTTTTGCTTCTATTCATCTTCCTTTAGTACTGTTTATCTTTGTTTTTGTATCCAAGCCTACAGATTAATGCTATGTTTCCTCAAGGAATTAGGTCAACTCACCAACTCTTTAAGCTAGAGTAAAAGTGCTTTTGTATTTATATGAAACAAATTTCTTTTCTCCTAACTATGTGGGAGGAAATCCCTTCATTTTTCATTCGTGAGCTAACCCGAATGTTATGGGCTCAAACCCCTTTCACACTAACTAAATACCAAAATGTACAAGGGGGTTTTATGGTGTTGGTCCATAGTAGCATTCTTGCCGGTCATCATCATTAATCCTAGTATCCTACTTATGCTGCAGACCATAGCAAGAGCAAGATCATAAGCAAAGATGTGACTCGTGGAATGAAAGACATGAAATTGGAAGAAACACAATCTAAGCCTCAGAGCATGAGCTATAGAAGAGTTACATATGGTGGAATAGATGGGACATATTACACTGCCACCACCACACGAAGGGCTGGAAGTGATGGAGTACGTTCTTTTCCATTGATGTCCTGGCTTGATAATCTAATTCTTACTGGTTCTAACAGTGCATGTGTTGTTATACAGAGGGTGTTAGAGGAGAGCAAGCAAGCAGATAGCACAACTGGTCAAGCAACACATAGAATCTCCAGAGGAATTCAGGATAAGGTATAGTATGTATTTTATTAGTCTTAGTTTTTTGGCAGTGTTCTTAGAATATTGAAGAACCTATGGTCTGCTTTAAGTTGAGAAGTTTCACATGTTTTATTCAGCTTAATACTTTTGGCAGTGTTCTTCCTATTCCAAGAAGGCATATAATCATTAATTTACTTATTTAAGGAAGAGGTGATGGTAATTTAGTCAAATGCTCCTTATGAGTAATGCTATCAAATGATTTTCATAGTAGGGATGCAAAAAACCTTAAATGACAAGAAAAATAAAACGGAGAGTATATATGGTTTCGAGTATTAAAAGAGTAGGCAGTAACTGTCGAGCTCCTAGACTGCCATCTGCATCTTAGTGGATTCAAATTCTTGTGTTTTCTGTGCCAGAAAGATGTTAATAATCTGTCCTAGTATTGATAGACAAGCGGACGGCATTAATTGGTCTGACTTTTCTCAAATGAATCTTTTTCTAGACTGGCACTACTTTGTCCGTGTAGAAGTGATGTAAAATATTAAAACGTAGAGCCCGTTTGGATTGACTTAAAATAAATAACTTTTAAAAAGTTACTTTAAAGTAATTTTAAAAATAAGTAGTTATGTGTTTTTGATGTGTTTTGCAAGAAAGTGTTGAAAGTCACTTTTTTTTATCAAAATGTCTGAAATACTCTTAACGTTGTTAACATTATAAAAGAATTAAGTGTAAAAAAGTAATATACTTGGTCAAAGTAGAATGATTTATAAGTTAAAAAAATAAGTAGGGGCACCCTACTTTTAACTTTTAACTTATTTTAAATTATTCTTTAATTGCCAAACATTCTAATAAGTCAAAAACTGATTTAAAAGTTAGTTTGACCAATTTATAATCCCATCCGAACGGGCTCGTAGTTTCAGTTTCCTTGTGTATAGTTGGGGGATATTTAAATTTTGTCCCTTTCCTTTGCTCTGATAACAGAGTTTTTATTTTGACGGATACAAAAGTGTTTCTTATTGACATTCTTCTGTCATTCGTAGGGGCACTCGTTGACAAGGAAACTTGCCTCTGATGGTAAGGTGGACACAATGCAGACGTTGCATAATCTAGAAGAAGGTAGCAGCTTCAATAAGATTGCTTAGATGTTCTGTTTTTATTTTCCATTAAACTGCAGATTTTGCATCTTGTATTGTTTCTTTCTTTGTTGTGCAGATGAATTAGCTGGCTTTGAACAGACATGGAATGGCAATGCTAATAAGGAAATCCCTGGCTGGAAGAGTGGATTTGATTTCCACGCCAATGCAGGTTAGTAAGCAAAAGGACACGCCTTTTTCTACTCATATTAAATAGGACTGGTACATACATCAACTGATTGCATTTGCACATATGTGATGGATTTCTGCAGTCTTCTCAGTTTATGTTTATTGCATTCCAAATGCCATACTTAAGCTGAGTTGGCTAGAGACTGCCGGATCTAGTTGTATAGATGTGGGTTCATTTGAACACATTAACTTTTAACACACCGGACTTGCTGAAAATACTAAACAATGAACCTAGAAAACTCAAACAAGGTGATAGGTTCATTGGTTAGAACGTGAGTCGTGAACCCATAGTATTAAAATCCTGCATTTTCCTCCTCTTGATAGGGAGGAGTGTTTAATCAAACTTAGTAGTGATATACAAATGTAATATGTAAGGCAATTAATTTTGTGAAGAATTACTTGAACACAAATTGATCACCTTTCGTCAACAATCGGTACAGATGAAGAGAGCTGCTTTAATCACCTTTCCTGTATGTTTATTGTTGCCATTTCAGATATTTAATTAGGAATGAGGTGTTTTCTTATATTGGAGGAAACTAATGCTTCGATGATCCTCATAATCGTATGCTGTCTCGGTTATGCAGGAACAAGCAGTAATTGGCAGATGAATTGGGAAGCTGGATTCCGAAATCCATTTAGTGGTGTGAGACCAAGTAATAACAGTGCTCAGCCAGGGACGCAAAGTGGAAGACCAAAGAAGGTCGTTCGGATCAATATAGAGTGAATGTACGTGTTCACCGGATTGATATCGAGCCATGGAATGGAGAACTTCCTGGGTAGAAGACTATACTATACCCCTGCCTGTTAAACCAAAAAAAAGAAGAAGAAAGAATCTGCATATCTGGTAGTTGCTTTAGGGTCTTGGTGAGAGGTAATAAAAGCAGTTGTAGGTCTATTTATAAGGGATTGCTGTATCTGGGTTCGTTGTAATATTAATACTTTATCCAAAGATGTTTTTGTTCGACTTAACATCATACAATTGATTAAATAGTACTTTTTCAAGCAATATAGAATAGAAAGCAAGTATATTTAGTTAAGTATCCGTTAAGAAATGTGAAGAGTCGAAAACATTCCTAAAGTATTTCAGTTTTTTGAGTTCTACACTAAACTATTAAGACTATCAGTTGTTCACTTTTTTATTGTCTAAGTAGGAAAAGTGAACAATTAATAATAGTTAAAGTATGTTTTAATAAACATTTGGTGATTGTTCAGTTAGGAAATTCACATTATAAAATATAAAAAATTGAGATTTTTAAGTGTGTTTTTGACCCTAACTATATCCTGGTTTGTTTTTTTAATTGAATTTTTTCAAAGCAACAGTACTTTGATCAATTTCTGTTTGTACACAATAGAGGTACTTTGTGCAAAATTTAAACCTCCAAAAGAGTTTGGTGTAACAGTGTATTTGTAATTTTACCCTGTAACTAGAAACCAAAACAAAATAAATACTACTACTACAAAAACTAAACAAAATAATAATAAATACTACTAAGCAAAAGAGTAATCTATAGGGCCCATTGTTGGTCAAAATAGTATGGCAAAATGCAAATTCGAGAAGCTTCACTCATAATCCCATGTTGGCAAAATGCAAATTCAAGAAGCTTCACTCATAATATCTATGGGGACCATATATTATAACACTAAAGCACAGCCTTTTTAGCTATTTCACACACAAGAAAGCAGAGGCAAGCAAGTAGCAGAAGCTCTCTAAGGTGAATTCTTTCAACTGATTTTCCCAATTCTGAATCTCGAAATTTCTATTTTTTACTAAAATTTTCATCTAGTATTAGCTTAGGAAACTCTTCACATGTGACAACTAATAAAGTTTTAATTTTTAATTCAAGAAGTGAAAAGCTAGCTACTTTCTTTCTTATGGGGTTTGTTCACAGTGATCATCTTCTTGAAACAGTGTATAATGTCGAAGCTATTTGGAGGAAAAAACCCTTTTGATGATCCATTTTTCACTGAACCATTTGGCGGTTGGACCGACCTTTTTGATGGACAACAAGGCACTCGGAAGCAAATCACCGTTGAAGAGCTATATCCTGAAGGTGATGGTGGTCAGGCTCAGGAAAATTCTGAACCAAGAAAAGACTTGGTTGTTAAGAACAAGAAACCTAGTAAAAAATCCAACGGTTAGTGCTTTCTTTAACTTAGGGGTCGTATGGTTGGTTTTACAACATAATTACTAATGTTTGCATATACTCGCATGACTAATACTTGCATAACTCTAACCAACAACCAAACGACCCCTTAGTGTGCAATTAGCTTAGCTGATTATTGTTTATACATAAAGTTCAAGTTTTTTTGTTTATGGAATGTTTTGTGAATTTACTTTATAGGGAGCCACAGTTTCAGCTATCGCAGAGTTGCTTATGGTGGTTTGAATGGAATGTACTATACTTGCTCTGAAGGCAGAATGTTTGGTCCTGATGGGGTGAGTAGTATATTATTCGGATCAGAGTAGTAGCTATTTTTTATTTTTGCCTGATTATCACATTGTTTACACAGAAATTTGTGTTTTTTGTTTTCTGCATAGGTGGTTCTAGCAGAGATGAAAGAAGACGACAAGACGATTGGGGAGTCCCTGCACACAATTTCCAAAGAGATTCACAACAAGGTATTTCTCTTCTTGATAAATACATGGTTAAGGGGTTATTTCAGATGTATATTCTTTTTGAGATTGAAATTCTTCTTTTAGGTGTTTGTCAGGTCATCGAATTGTACTAAGTGCATCGTCTGCTCTATAATACAATTACCTTTCGCTAAAAAAAACCTAAAGTGCCTTGTATGTTATTCTTCGGGAGTAAATACAAAGTGATTAAGGCTTGCATCTTTGTCCTGATTATATTTGTGAGCTTTATGTAGGGACATTCTGTCACAAGAAAGCATAGTTCAGATGGGCGGGAGGACACATTGCAGACTTTGCACAATCTCAATGAAGGTATGCTCATTTCAACAACATGATAGATGACATGCCTTATGAGTTACGGGGAGATCTAATATAATGGTATTTGATTTACATTTAGACGAGCTTGGCGACTTTGAACAAAATTGGAAAGCTAATGCTGATAAGTATTTGCCTGGATGGGATAAGGGTTTCAGCTTGCTGGAGAATCAAGGTAGGTTGTTTGAGTTCTATCTTCTCGAGTTCGTATCAATTCATATCCGGACATCATACATGAAAATACAAGAATGACTGAGAGACTACTAATTTTCGCTGCTTATGTCCCGTTAACCTAGCCGTTAAGCATTTCACCAGATAGATGCAAAACGATTTTGCAGCCAATGAACTCTCTAGTTAGCTGTTAGCTGTTAGCTGTAGTCATATTTCTTTTGTGCAGGCAGTTCATTTTCTATGCACAGTTTAGCAGAAGCTAATTAACTTTTTTGAAAAAGGCGATTTAGGGCCTGTTTAGGATGTGGTACCTTTTAGAGAATGAATAGCACAGAAATTGGTATTCTGATTAAGTCCATATGAGTTGTTTGTGTGCTAGCAAAAATTTGTCTTTCTGTTCGTTTAATCAATCACTGCTTATGAGGCTGAAGAAAACAAACAGGTGGTAGGACTACTTTTGAACTCTGGTAGGGTAAATTATTTGACAACAGTGTATTTACCATGAAAATATGATTGAACACTGCGTAGTAGCAGAAGAAGACAAGTGGGTGAAAGAATATGAATCCTTGAGCAGCTTAGCTATATAGGCTGATCCTCACTCCATGTAAAAGATCAAAGCCACGTGAGATCAGTCCGCAACACAAATATCTCTAGCCTAAAATTCGACCACAGACCTATGGGTTAAAACTTTGCATTTTCATGTCTAAAACAACTAATTATGTTATTTTATTTTACAATCTTCCCTAATTTTTTTGTGTGTTTAGACATATGAAGATTACTGCATCTTTTTTATATGCTTGTCAGTGTCTTCATCCAAATCAGCTATCAAGAAGCAGAAGTAATGCTTGACATGCTTCTCCTTGCATTGCATTGGTTCTCCGCTTTATTTACCATAGACTCTCATTTCATAAAGAAAAGGAGCAAATTGTAGCTGCTTCAGATTAGAAACATTAAACCAGCTATAAGAGTTAATGATTAATTCAAACTTTCCCTGCATAAATGCACCTATTCAAAACAAAAGAATGTATACTTTACTGATAACAGAACTATCTAGCCACTCGAGTCCAGCAAGAAGACCATATTTGACGTGAAGCTTCTAGATAAAAAAACAAGACCATAACTTCTTGACTGAACTATGATTACTAAAGTCATGAATACGTATCTTTTGCTGATAAATGTGGAGCATTGCTTCAATTACAGATGTAACACTAGTGGGTCTCCCAATGCAGTTACTGAGGATTATATGAGCTCCCCTGTTCACTATAGTCAGAGAATTTGAACATACACATTTTGTTTGAGTATTATGATTGTGCTGTATGATTTTTGACCGAGAAGTCAATAATATATGTTATAATGTATTCAACTAAGAATGCTACTGTTTATGGAGGGAGGTAAAACTCTTGTGTAAACCAGACTGAACTGATATGTTGCAAGAGTAGTTATGACATTCTATTCAACATGTGTAGGGTCCATTAGCAGCTTGTGGGATGAAGTTGCAAATTGGAGAGGCTTGGGTGGTTGGGAACATCCAGCTCTGGAGTACTACGGAAATGCAGGACCTGTGGAGCAAGTCGGTGAATCAGGGGAAGATTCCTCTAGGAGAGCCAGGAGAAGAGTCCCAGTGGAGTAGAGGGAGGCTTCCTTTGATGACGAAATTAGTAGTACCACTTATATCCTACCAGTGTAGCATACTTACATGTTTTGACCTGTTCTAATATCAGAGTTTTGTCTCTCTTATCGGTTCGCGTTGAGCATGTTTCAGTGACATTATGTGTTAAAAAGACTGGATTTGATTAGAAGTCAAGAGTAATGTACTCTGTGAGATTGTGATATCAAAGTGAAACTTCCTGATCTACGGATCTATTCTAATTATCAGCGATTTTTAGATATGTTTTAGCATTCTTTTCATTTTTCGTGCTAGTTACTGGTAGAAATCTGACTTTAATATAAAAATAAATAAACATAAAAAATAATATAAGCATAGACAACAAGAACAAAGGCTAAGTTCGATTAATTACACAGAAACATGCAAAACCAGCAAAGAACAAATTAGAAAGAATTAAAGAGGGGTGGCTCTGCCTATCGATGTGTGTGTATATTTAGAAGATTCAAGTCAGCCAAATATAAAATAATAAAATATTATATTATTCATTGAATTGTGGTTGCTCTCAACAAGATTTTTTTCATACTTCGGCTAATAGGATTTTCTCCATATCCCGAGTTTGAACCGGAGATCTCTGGTTAAGGGTGGAGCAGTTGACCAAATTGTGATAATGGAGGGGCTGAATCTAACCATCTCTCCATATTCATTGGATAATAAATACAGCTATACCATAACAATAATAATGCTATTTTATAGTGTGATTCTATTCTTGCACTTAAATGTAGATTATTATATCTTAATGTATCATATAAAATGGTACTTTAAGCTTAGATAATACGTAATTTGTCAAAGCAGAATAATATGAATTGCAGTCTTCACCTTATTACAAAATTCAACGAGAATCAATTTAGTATAAATTAATATGAATCAAATATAACTTAATACGGAAAAATAATATAAAAAAAGAACTCTCTTTCAAATTTTGAATGAAACTACACCGTGAGAAATTCAAACAAGCGGTTAGTAAAGTTTGGGTCCAAGACTCCAAATGTAATTTTAGAAGTTTAAATTAGGAATTCAATTAGAACCTATCCTTTGAAGTAATATCCAACTCACGTTACGTGGTATGAATTTGGAATAATCGAGCTAGTTAATTCCGAGTATCGAACTGTTAAGCACAAAAAAGAATGATAGGATCCAAGCATGTAGGATTGTGCATAAAATAACGTAGACATTTGAACAACTTGTTCGAAGAAAAATTGGTAGTAAATTAAAATATGAGCATTGTTCTTCCCTTAGCTAGGTTGCAGCAAGATATAGTATGATTTACTTAGAACAAAACATTACAGCTAAAATTCTTGTCACGTGAAAATTGAAATTAAGAAGTTACTAAAAGAAAATGAATTGTTTTTTTTAAAATAGAAAGAGTATACTATTAAAATACACTCAAATTCTAGAACATTTCTGCATTACGTTCCGACAAAGTTGAGAACTTTGGTTAATCAATTATAATATATAGAATTATAGATCATGCCTCCCTATAAGAAAGTAGCAGAGTTTTTAGTCAAAACAAGGTGGATGTGAACGAATTTCAAGTTGCTTGTCAGAAGAAAATTATAGAACGAGCCTTTATTAGTAAAGAATTCTTTAAAAAAATCACCAAATCTGAAAAAAAAAGGACTGATGTTTAAATTAATATATGCGTGTGTGACTTTGAAAATAGCCACATAAAATCATATTCCATGTTATAATCGTAAATTTAACTGTATTTCACATTTGGAAGTTGGAGCACTTTGCGTTAGGCATAGACTAATTTGTAGTACTACATGTCATTTAAAAGTTAATGATTTGTTACGCTCGTAAATTAGGAAAGAGTATGATCTAGACGTCAATAACATTAGAATTAAGATCATGTATGGATTTACTTGACTAATTTTTTGATCTACCTAAATTGTTGAGTTATCCTTCATTGGTGAATAGTAGGCAAATTTGTCTCCTTATATATTTTGAATAATTTTCATCTTTTGAGTTAGTTTTTGTGACTAAATTAGGTTCAGTGCCATTTTCTTAACATTTTGTTAGAGTCGGGCTCAGTCAATTCTTGTTTCACCCAATGTTAAACCTTCATCTGCGCTCAAGTTGGCAGGTTTGCGCACGTTGGATTAGGTGGCGTTGAATTATCCCATATCGATGGGTCCAAGAAAGGCAAATTTCTCTCATATCGCCATCCCTTGAACTATTTTTCGAGGTTGAATAAGCTCATTTTGATCGTAACATAAACCACTTTATTGGATAAAATTTTTCGTGACTGTTATCAATAAGAAAATATAGATATTTACTGAAATAGACAAAATACATCGAGCTAGCTGGGATACCACATTTATTTAAACAGCGAAGGGTCATATATATACCCCTCTACTATTAGAAATAGTTTAAATATATCATTTGTTATACTTTGAGTCTAAATATACCCTTTCTGTTATACTTTGAGTTCAAATATACCCCTCTCATTATATTTTGGCACAAACTTATCCTTAATTTTAATGGAGGACATGTATAAATACCAAATAATTCATTCCCAATTTTAAATACCAAATTCATATACAAATCTACCCAGACCCGACCCTATAGAAAGATCAATCACAGATTCACAAATTCGTTAATCACAAATTTGGTTTGTAGTTATTTGTTTTTTAAATGGAACAATAATTCCAGTGAACTCCTTTTTTTTTTTTACAAAAATCATATATGGGTCTTTTAAGAGAAAATATGAAAAGAAAAGAAAAGAAATTGGGTCATGTCAGGTTAAATTTGTATTTAAAATTGAAGATGAATCATTTGATTTTGAGCAAAATTGTTCCTCCGTTAAAATTAAGGGTAAATTTGTGCCAAAGTATAATGAGAGGGGTATATTTAGATCAAAAGTATAACAAAGGATATATTTAAACTATTTCTAATAGTACAGGGATATATTTGAACCTTTTCCGTTATTTAAAAAACAAAGAGTTTTGGAGAGTTCGTGTATGTCCAATTGTCCATTCTGATTTATTATTATAAAATTAATAAATCGATATCCATCATAGTTTAGCCCTTCCAAATTAAACTAATGTCACATTTTAGTTAAAAAGGAAAAGGTAAAAGAACACGTACATAATAGAGAAAAAGTTTTGTATGTGTCATTTAATTAGGAGAACTGAGAAGTACGTAATTGTGGATTAAGAGCACTTATTAGTGCTGCATTACCTACTTGTTGAAAGTCTTAACAAACCTAATTCAATTAAAAAAAATTATCTACATAGATACTTTAGTAATTTATCTAGGTGTTATCTACTCCAAATATATATCTTACTTTATTTGCCATGCCATAGAAAATCAAAATGAGAAGAAAGTGACTTTCCATTTTAAGAGACTTAAAGTGATTTTTTTTTCCATAAGAAAAAGACCCCAAATTTGATCTAATGAAAGCATGCATGAGAATAAAGAACAAATAGAAGTTCTAATATTTTTTCTTAAAAAAGAGTTGAGCTGAATCATGTGACTTGACCTAACCAAAAAATAATTAATTTTCTTCAAACGTAACCTTTCGTCGTCCTAATAACTACGTATCTAATGGATTAACCATAGTTTATTTGGTGGAAGAAACATCAACATATAAAATATAGGAACAACTAATTATTTGGTATGCGTACATCAAATTATTTTAATTTACCACTATATATTAAGTGATAAATAGGTCTAACACATATTCGGTATTTCTTCTGTCTTATTTAATGTAAAAGTGTTACTATTTAAAAAGTAAAACCATTTTTTCTTTGATCATAATTTTCTCAAACTTTATTTTTTGAATCATTAGCTATGTTAACTTATAAAACTTTTTATATAGTTTTCAAATATATAAATTTTAGTTTTTAAAAAGTTGAAGAATTTATATCCGTATTAATAATTAAACTAAGTATTTTGATCCTCATATCATGATATGTTATTCTGCTTCATATAAATTGGGACAACAAAAGTACTAAATAAGAGTAATATATAATGTTTCGACAACATTTGCATTGAAATAGAAAAAAAGAAAGATTTTGAAAGTTGAATTAATCTCAATCAAATGATAAACTTTTCATACTTCGTTGCATACATTGATACGAATATAATTTTTCAACCGTTCATTTTTATTTGTATAACATAGATTTTACACTCTTTTAAGAAATATACCTAAATAAAGTAAATATTTTATTATAATATCCATTAATTATGTATAATTTCATTGGACATGGAGAATGAATAAATAATTTTAAGGATAAAAAGGAAAAATAATAATTATTTTTTATATGTTAAAATAGAGAAGTAAAAGTAATATTTTATTTTTAATATAGTGAATAGTAAAAATGAATGCGTAAAATACACTCTTAAGTAACACACTATTGAGAAAGTGACGTTCTCTAGTTTAGTCATTAAATTTGAAATTTTGATTCAATAATTAATGTCTGAATCTTCTCATAAATACCTTCCTCAGTTATTTCTATGCAATTATATTATTCTAACTTAACCTCATTACTAATTATCAAAAATTGATTGAACACAATTAATTAATCTTGTCTCCTTGACTATAAATTTAGATCAAGCCCTTCCTATAAATTTTGTTTAAACAATCCAAAAAACACTAATAGTAGAATAGTGAAGAATGGATTGCTGGTCTGCTGAAAATGCTACCAATGCTTTTCTCACAACTCTCAAAATGGTAAGTGTTTGTACTTATTTTAATTAGTTATCTTCTCTTCAATAATATATATAACAACAACAAAAATTACTAGTATAGCTCAATTCAACACACGTTTGAGTTGAATATCTGAATCCTTACTGTTCATATCGCATGTGTATACAACTTGTATATCTTCAATTATATACTAAATTTTTTTTTTTGAATTTATGGAAATTTAGGGTGAAAGAGGAAAAGCGCCTGATGTAACGGAGTTCATATCAGCCATGGCGGGTGGAAATAATTCACAACTCATGGTGATGGCATGTTCTGGCCACCCTGGATCCGTGCTACTAGGGTTAGTAGCAGCGGCTCATCAAACGGGTGGCCGGGTAGTGTGTATATTACGTAACGAGCAAGAAATGCATGCAATTAAAGAAACATTAATATTGGGAGACTATACAAATTTTGTTGAATTTGTGATTAGTCATGATGTTAAAACTTTATTGGCAAGTAACTATAAAGGAGCTGATTTTGTACTTATTGATTGCAAATTGGAGGATTTTCAACAAGTGTTTGAAGCAGCACAACAGGGTGTTAGTGTTAAAAGTGCATTTATTGTAGGGTACAATGCCCTACATGAAGGACCTAGATTAAGTTTTGATCACAAAGGTTATTTTCTACCAATTGGAGAAGGGTTATTGGTTAGTAAAATGAGGGTTTCAGAAGGTAAAAAGATTGATGGTGGAAGGAGGAGTCATTGGGTTACTGAAGTTGATGAATGCACTGGGGAAGAACATCTTTACAGGGTCAGCACTTCTCCAAATACAAATTAAAGTACTATAGTGGTGTCCGAGTCAGTTGGTTTCGTTCACACTTCTACTATCTCACAAGATATTTTTGTATTAAGTGGAATTTATATATACCTTTTACACCCCACTTCGTTGACTACTAATAATTGTTGTATATATACCTCCAATTTTCAATTTTCCAGAGTAGTCTAAACTTTGTAAATTATAAAAAAGAGTAGGGAAATTGACAATTGTAGTGTCTATATTTGTTTGCTAATCGCTTTGACAGGATCTCTTAAAATCTCGATTTCCCTTCTAGTCGCTTTTACAGGATCTGTTAAAATCTCGATTTCCCTCCTCGGGACGGACCTAGAATTTTACTTTAGTGGTTCAATAAAAATGATTTTAATCGACAGACAATAAAGATGATAGCAACAAATGAAATTTGTTCAATACTCGAGTTATAGACAAAATGAAAAAAATTTAAAATCGAGATCCATATTCCTTTTTTCTTTTCTTTTTTTTCCTCTAAAATACTTTCAAGTTGTTTTAATGTCAATTTTACAATTTTTTAAATAATATATATATGGTCATCTTTGGGCATTTTTAATATATAAATACAAGTCTCACCATTTTTTACGACATTTTTGGGTATTATTTTTAGAGGAAATCATCTAGTATGTGATACTCACTGATCCAACTAATTCAGATTCGTGTCACCTAAGATCAATTAAAGGGGGGAAATACTTCCTATCAAAACTCGAATTCGGAATATCTAGTTAAGGTGGGAGGGATCATATTCATCCCATCACACCCCTCGATACTTTGAAATCATATATAAATTGCATTGATAAAGGAAATTTCGAACGAAAAAAGAGTATTAGATTTTAAAAAAAAAAACAGAATCGTTATGGGGCCTAGTCCAGATATTTTTATGGGCCAGCATTCGTTATAGCCCAATTACTGACAAAATCCACAAATCAATCCTCTGTACCGCTTTATTGGCCGTTAAAGAAATTAACGAACACTTTACTCTTTGTACATAGCTCAACAACAAAGATTTCACACAACCAAAACTGATGCTTCTTGTAGCAAATTCAAGTCAAGCATGGAACTTAGCACACCCAACGCTGATTTTCTCCCAGAAATGCAAAACACAAGTGGACATTGATCAAATTCATGCTCAATTGATAACCACAGGACTTGTAAAAAATCCATTTTTGACCACAAAACTTATTTTGAAGTTATCTTCTTCCCCTCACACACCCATAGTTGAATTTGCTCGGTTTCTCTTCTTTTCTGACGATTTCTGTTGCTCAAAGCGAAATAAAAAAGACCCATTTCTATGGAATGTGATAATGAAGTCATTTTCACATGGAAATGACCCGTATAAGGCTTTTCAAGTGTTCTGTTTGATGCTTGAAAATGGGGTTTTTGTGGATGAGTATTCTTTATCTATAGTTTTGAAAGCGTGTTCAAGAATGGGTTTTGTTAAGCGAGGAATGCAGGTTCATGGGTTATTGAGGAAAATAGGATTTGGGTCTGATGTGTTTTTGCAAAATTGTTTGATTTCCATGTATGTGAGGTGTGGGTTTGTTGAGTATGGTCACCACGTGTTTGATAGAATGTGTATGAGAGACTCTGTTTCGTATAATACAATGATTGATGGGTATGTGAAATGTGGAATGCTTGATGTTGCTTGTTGTTTGTTTGATTTTATGCCAATAGAGATGAGGAATTTGGTTTCTTGGAATGCTATGCTTACTGGGTATGTCAAATTGGATCAAGGGTTTGATGTTGCTTGGGAGCTGTTTGATAAAATGCCCGAAAGGGATTTGGTTTCTTGGAATTTGATGCTTTATTGTTGTGTTCAAAGTGGAAATGCTGAAAAGGCTACTGCTTTATTTGACATGATACCGAAGAAGGATGTAGTTAGCTGGGCTATAATGGTTGATGGGTATGCAAAAATTGGTAAGATTGATATTGCAAGACGTTATTTTGATGACATGCCTGTAAGGGATGTGATTTCTTGCAATGCTATTATGGCTGGGTATGTCAAGAATGGCCACTGCCTTGAAGCATTAAAAGTGTTTCATGATATGTTAAGAGGGAGTAGTCTTGCTCCTGATAGTACCACCGTGTTGATTGCGCTTTCTGCAGTTGCTGAGTTAGGTTACATTGATGAAGGGATTGCACTGCACTGTTACATAGAGGAGAATGGGTTTCTTGTGGCTGGAAAGCTTGGTGTCGCTTTGATAGACATGTATGCAAAATGTGGCAGTGTAGACAGTGCAATGGGTGTGTTCAATGGCATCCAAGAAAAAAACGTTGATCACTGGAATGCTATGATTGGTGGTTTGGCTATTCATGGCTTTGGGGACTTAGCTTTCGAATTGTTCATGGAGATGGAAAGACTTTCATTAGATATAGATGATATCACATTTATTGCAGTTTTGAATGCTTGTGGTCATTCTGGACTGGTAAAGGAAGGCATGATCTGTTTTGAGATCATGAGAAGGGCACATCATATGGAACCTAAGCTCCAGCATTTTGGATGCATGGTTGACATCCTTAGTAGAGCAGGGCATGTGGAAGAGGCCATAAAATTTGTCGATGAAATGCCAATCCATCCTAATGATGTAGTTTGGCGGACTTTGCTAAGTTCATGTAGGAATCAAGAAAACGTCCACATTGGAGACCCAATGGATAAGCAATTAGTTGGACTAAATTCTCATAACTCAAGTTCCTACGTGCTTTTGTCTAACATATATGCTCAATTTGGTAAGTGGGACTATGTTAGGAGGGTTCGAACAATAATGAAAGAAAAGGACCTGAAGAAAACTGTTGGCAGCAGTAGGATTGAGCTCCAAGGAATTGTCCATGAGTTCTCTATGGGAGACAAATCCCATGATCAAGTTGAAGAAATCTACTCCACATTACAGATGGTTTGTGTATAGCTGTGAGGTCTCTCCTTTGTGATCGAGGAGTTTACCTCCCTTCGGGAATCCAAATTTAACTAGTCATTAGCATCTTTTAGCTCTGGACAGGGAAATTATTTAAGTTGTTCCTCTGTAATTAGCAAAGCACCAGGAAAAAGAATCCTGCAACTTGTAAATTCAAGTCAATGTATCTAATAAGAGATGTTCAAAATAGAACTGCAGTCAAAACACTCTCTTACCTTCTTCAAACTGTCTGAAGTTAATTTTGAAGCGGCTAAACTTACAAAATTTTATGAACTTCACTCACCTATGCCTTTAAATAATGAATTCTCAAACTGGCTATCTGTGCACACTTTCCCAATGAAGGATCTAAAATTATCAGATATTATTTCAGAATGACCAAGTTAGAATCCTACCAAGGTTTACTATTTCACGTCCTCTTCAAATTAGGCCATCGACAGGTAGGTGGATATTTTCAAATTACAGTGGGGCAAAACCCCTCTACATGATATCAACTAGAGTAGGAAACTAGAGTTAGCCTACCAAAGAAAGTCATATTATTCCAATAGGCTACAGCTCTGAATTTCCTTAGCCACCTTAGGTTCCGACTCCCAAGAATTATTTTAGCACATTGTGATAAAAAAATCATACTGCAATTATTCCTAATTTAGGTGAGACATTTTCTTTTTTAGTCTCTTCCAAAAATGACTATCAAACCACTGAACATTAATTTTTATCTTACCCTTAATGAGATATTTACGGTCATACAAATATCTGAGATTTGTTTTTTGACCACAAATTTTAAGTGTTCTTTTCTTATTTCAAATTTTGTGCCTAATCAAGTAGTGTCACATAAATTGAGACGAAAGGAATAGTATTAGTTAATTAAAGGAGCCCCTACAGTATGATTAGTAGGAGGTCCAAGAGAAGGGTGACAACTTTGCCAAGGACAAAAAATACTCACAGGCAACACAAGAGTAGAAAGTGGCGGAAGACATAAAGTAGCTTCTCTGTTCAGTGGTCACGAGAGCCTATCTTCGTCTTAAAATATTGAAAGAGTTTAACTTCTATACATTAAAGATAACCGTCTATAATAAGTGGAACTCGTTAGCTGAAAATATATTGGATAGTTAAAATTTTACATTGTCAATATATATAAGTTAAATCCAGACTATAAGTGTATTATTTCCTCAATCTTTTTCGTAAAGAATGAAAACCACATAATCAAGTTTGTTAACTTCACTCTTGGATGATGAAGTAAAATAGCAAGTGTAGACACAGAAAAGATTCAAGTTTTGCTGCAATGCTTTTCCAGGGATGGGAGGGGCATTATGTCCATGTTAGTCCCAGCCAAAACTTTATGAGTACTTATTTACTTGTTTGGAAATTTCTGGTGGTGGAATCAAACGTCAGAAAGATCACATGTTTGGGATTGGAAGAATTTGGATGTTAGCTGGAGTAAGAAGTTGTTTTGCCATCTTGACTTTGGCTACATCATATTCTGGAGAGTAAGTTGGACCATTCAGTTTTATCAATTTGGAGTGCTCAATTTGACATATGTCCAAAATTTATAGCCTAGGACACTCCATTTCTTTATATTCTATTCTCTGTTTTGTTTTATTCTCTTTTTTTCCTTTATGATGAGATAGCAGATGGGGTAGAGTTATAGTTTTTTTGGTGTACATTTCATATAATCTTTTCTGTACCCTCAAAATAGTGATCTCTGGTTATTAACTACATGACTTATACTATGAAGGTAGTGCTCCATTTAGCAAGAGGTCATATATGATACTAAATAGAAATTGCACTTCTGGTACACTAGTTTGCAAGTGGAGAAGACTTGCTTAGAATTATAGTTTAAGTTACATAATACAAGAGAACTGATCACTTGAGGCTACCTACGTGGAGGTGCATTAGTACTAAACTATGTTGAACAGGCACCTGACATTCATGTGTCGTCCTCAAGCACAAGTCATGCAGGATCAAAAGGATGGGAAAAGGGTGCCAACTCCTGGCATCAGTAAGAAGTAGTTAGTATCAGGCTCCTAATGGTCATTTGAGAATTTGGATGTTGTTGCATTAGCTTTCACGACTTGCTGGAGGTTAAATCATTCAGTTCTTGCACGACTATTTCAATGTCTGGCCTCTGATTTGGTGACTCGTGTGTGCAAAGTAGCGCAACCTTTGCCATCTGAACTGCCTCCGCTTCAACAAAATTGCCCCAAAGATTTGGATCAATGAAGTCTTCAAATCTGCACAACTCTGCCCCTTGATGGTTAGAAGGGTTGATCTTACGTTTTCCGGAGAGAATCTGAAATATGATCATGCCAAATGCGTAGAGATCACTCTTTTTGGTGAACCTGCCAGTGGTTGTATATTCAGGAGCTAGATAGCCCATTGCAGCACTTTCCTTGAGTGTTGAGAAGACAATGTCATCTGCTAGTAGTTTGTGCAGACCAGAATCCGAGAGCAATGGGTTGTAGTGTTGGTCAACAAGTACTTTTTCAGCTGATATATTCCGATGGACTAGAGCAGGTTTGCCTCCCTTGTTTCCATGCAAGTAATGAATACCTGTTAAACAACAGATAACAGATTTTGTTATTCAAATAACATGTGTGAGAAAAAAGATTAACCATGGAGATGTACAGGTAGTTTCCTTCCAAGCTAAGATCGGATTGAGCATAAATTTGGTCGTCAAAGAGCTACAATGAAAACATCAAACATGAGACAATAATCAACCAGTAGCTCACCTCTGGCGATGCCTTTGATTATAGAAAGTCTGGGAGACCAATCAAGGACCTTTCCTTTTCCATCCTTCACGTCAAGGTACTGCAATAAATTTCCATTGGGGACGAAATCGTAGATCAGAAAGCATTCTCCCCTACCTTTTGAACAACAAAAGCCTCTCAACCTCAGAAGATTTTCATGTTTCAACGAGGTTAAGAGTTTTAATCCCTTGAGAAATTCAGTTTCATCAGACTTGCAGCTAGTCTTGGAAATGCACTTAATAGCAACAACAGACCCATCCCTCAGTGACCCTTTATAGACAGCTGTGAAATTACTCTTGCCTAACAAGTTTGCCTCTGAAAAGTACTGTGTAGCAGACTCAACTTCATCCAAATTGAACATAAAGCTCTCAAATACTTCCTGAGAGAAAGCACTTCCACCTCGGCCTTTGCCTAGAGGATCCCAGCCATTGGAATATTCCAGGCTGATGAGGGGCGATGCGCTTCTTCTAGAGATCTCCTTCACCTCATCAGTACTGAGTCGCCTATCGGAGGTATCAAGAGTACCTCCAATTTTCTGTTTCCTTCGACGGTACCATGAAAATGTGAAAAGTCCAGATACTGCTACTGCAACAAAAAGTGCAATAACACCAACAACCACAGCAGTTTGTGATTTTCTTGACTGACTCGTTTGTTTTGTTTGCACATTTGCAGACTCTGGAATGTCTTTTGTAGGAAGACGATTTGAACCAGGTTCAAATGGTTGTGGTCTGTTTTGGTTTAGACTAGATACAGTGCAGAGTTTCAAGGAAGAAAATTCAATTCCACATAAGTCTGGGTTGTTTGCATACTGAAATTCTTCATTCAGTCTCTTTAGGGCTTCATTTCATCCATTGCCCAAACCAAAAAGACCAAAAAGAGAGTTAGTTTTACTATTATGTCTAATATTAGTAAACATTTGGATTCATATTTGGGGGAATTAAAGAACCTAAGATTTCCACATTTCTTAAGCATATGAAGCAATGAAATAGGATTAAAGGTACTATCAAGAAAATCAAAGAGAATTACCTTGAGGGACATTGCCAGAGAGGGTATTATTTCTGATATCAAGAACTTCTAGCTTTGGAGCATCAGCGAGTTTTACTGGAATCGACCCGAAAAGATAATTGAAGCTCAAGTCAAGTCTTGTTAACATCTCCAAATCCCCCAAGCTTGCAGGAATTGCTCCAGTTAACTGATTGACTTGCAAAGCAAGAACACTGAGTTTCTTCAAAGCCCCAAGTTGATTAGGTATGCTTCCAGTCAACTGGTTATAACATAGTTGCAATACTGTGTAAAATCAGAAGCTCAGTTACTTTTGAGATTTCTTTCAACCAAAAATTGCAAGAAAAAGACTAAGCCACCCAAACAAGAGACTAAGAAATTTGCAAGTTTGCCAGGAAAGTTGGAACTTTCTTCAAGCATTAGCCCATATTGAAGCTCAAATCAATGGGGAAAGGGATTAATGACACAGAAAAGCTTAACATAAAACCAAAGATAGAGGCTTTTTCAAGTGTTTCATGTTCTTAGCACCCAGCTCTAAGCTACATAGGAACAAAAATCACCTCATAAAAAAAATATTCAAGAAACCTCCTTAATATAGACTTACAAGGACCAATGAGTACTAAAAATCAAATCTTTTTTAAAGAAAAACCATAGGCATTGTGAAATTACTCAATAACTAACTGCATTATCACTTCTTGAGCTCTTTCTTGAGCTACCTATTTCATTAATAGAGCTATAGATCTATTTGCCAAGGTTCAAGTATTCATTCAAATTAAGTCAAAACTAAGCATCAAGACTGAAGCTTTATACCATAACTTTCCAAAACAGGAAAGCAAAAGAGAACCTACCTTGAAGACTAGACATGTTGCCAACCTCAGGAGGAATAACACCAGAGAGATTATTCACATTAAGATACAAATCTGAGAGCTGAGTTAAGTTAGCAATTTCTTTAGGTACAACCCCACGTAACTTATTGAAGTGCAAGTACAATCCAGACAAGCTCTGAAGCTGACCAATCTCAGGTGGGATTTTCCCAGTAAGATCTTTGCCTTGCAAAGAAATGTTAACAACTTGACCAAGCTCATTACAAGCAATACCTTCAAAAGAATCATTGCATGGGTCAGTAGAAGTAGGTGACCATGATGAAAGAATGAGGCTTTTTGGGTCCAAAGAAGCTTTGATAGTCATGAGCAAAGACAATGAAGTTTTAGTACTATCATTAATGGCTTCAGAAGAAACTCTTTGTTGTGGGTATGTTAGGATTAGGATGAAAAGGTAAATGGAAGAGAGAAAAGAGAGAGAACCCATTTTTGGTTTTGCAAGAAAATAGATGGAAAAGTTAGTAGGGAAAGTTTGTTTTAGTGACAAATTTCAAGAAAGGAGTGTAGGTTTTTGTGAAGAAGATATTGCAATGTGTGAGGTGTGAGGTGTGAGGTGTGAGGTGTGACTGATGGATAAGTGGTGTAGAGATAAAATAATAAGCAGAAAGAAGAATCCAATTTGAATCTTGGTAACTGGTGTAACCAGTAACCTGTAACTAGCTAGCTTGGGAAAAAACAATAATTTTTTAATCAAATTTCTGTCAAAATTTAAACAATTAATTCATCCGGTTTGTTCGTCTAATTTTGATTGACATGAAATTTAAAAAAATAAATTTTTTTTTTGAATCATATGATTTTAAATTAAAGATACTAGAATGTATCAAAATGTTTTTTAATTTTGTGAACTTAAATGTGAAAAGTCTGAGTTAAAGATTTGTCAAAAAAGGAACAAGACATTCTTTTTAAAGTAATTAAAAAAGTAAGATAACAAATTAAAATGCAAGAAAAAATAGTTTTGTCACAATTTATATGTTACCGTCCAAATTTTGAGAATTTGATTTTTAAATTTTGATTTTTAAATTTTGATGTAAAATCCGTTTAAAGTTTTTAAAATGAAATTTATATATTTAAAAACTATATAAAGTATTATAATAAATCATAATAATTAATAAGCTAAAATATTTTTAAAAATCATGATCAAGGAAAAATTTGTTTGTCTCTCAAAATTGAAAAGGTATCATCGATCAAATAACTTGGGACGAAGGGAATACATTTTTTATTATTTAAAAAAAACAAATTTACATTAGAGTTATATAGGAAAAATTGGTAAATATTTTTTTAACTAATAATAGTATCACATGTAAAATAAAAATGGAAGAGCAGATACTATTTTTAACTTTTTGAGGGATGAAAAAAAGGTTTTGATTTTCCTTATGAGGGATGAACAAAAAGGTTTTGAGGTACTAAGGTTTGGGAATTATTCATTTTTATGTCTTCTTTTTAGATTTAATAAGAAGACAGTCAAAATAATAGAGGACATAGTCTTCTGACTAGTAAGTAAGGAAGTACTGCTACTTCTCATAAATGTATGTATGTATGTAAAGAGAAGAGGTTAGGTTAGTTTTTGAATTTTAAAAATTTATTGCTCAAGGCATTTAATACCTCTGTAATTTTGATACTTCTGTGCAGTAATTTTTCCAATTCAAGAAATGCTGATCTCAGTCATTTCTTATTATTTAAAAAAAGAAATTGAAAAATATTTTGATATATTTGACATATTTTAAATTTAAAATCATGTGATTCAAAAATAAAATCTTTCTTTTCTTAAACTTTATTTTTTTATAATTATTTCGGGATATTGTTAACTATAAAAATGTGTAATTCTTGTTAATCTTATAAAAACTACGGAAAAGGATTTAAAATGTCCTTAAACTGTGTGGAATCAATAAAAATACCCTCCATTTTTAGTTTGGTCAAAAAATGTCTTTGCCGTCAATATATGAATCCAAAAATGTCATTATTATTATTTAATAGGTCAAAAATGCCTCATTTCCAAATAAATATATTATTTATTTTCTTTTTGAATACATTCTTTTGCTAATAATATTTTTTTATTAGCAAATTTTTATCCTACTTCATTAATATATATATATAATTGTTTTTTATCATTATCTAAAAAATATTAATGATGGATTTACTATGATCTTATAGATGACATATATTATCTGTTAAAAGGGTATATAAAGTTATTCTCTTTTAATTGATAAAATGAGATTGAGAAGAAAAATAAATATTTTCTACATTTTCAGCCATTAAAGTGATTTTAAGAGAAAGTAATAAATATATATTATGCAATATATTTATTATCAAAGTCCCCATTCTTCCCATCTTAATTGAAGATTTCTTTCTTTTTAATAATATATCTCACAAAAAAAATTATAATCGTATACATATAACAAATCAAAACTAAGGGAATCTTCACAGAGAGATTAAAAGAAAAAAAGATCTGATATGAAAAAACCAATTAACACAGAAATATATTTACAAACATGGGTTGGCTTGTTTTCATGATTGTGACAAGAAAATACAAGAAGACAAAATATAATTAGTAGTAAATTAATTATGTTCAGTAAAGGTAATCACATGCAAATTTTTTCTTGTTTTGGTGAATAAAGCTTAGGGGATAGTCATTTTCATGTTTGGAAGATATTGTGTCTATATTGACAACTCTTTTCCAATGCCTACTTTGTGGGGAAAATAAAAAAGAAAAAGGAAGAATAATGAGTAAAACATAGAAAAGGACCTATAATAGGGTAAGCTATGGAATTATTACCAAGAAAAAAGGCATAGAAATAAAAACATATTTCATTTTTTTTTTTTAAAAACATGAAATATTATTTATACCCTTAAAATCTAAACACACAATAAAAAGTACTCATAAATTTGGTATACAATTATCGTGTTTATAAAGAATTAGATAGTACATTATTCAAGTCATTACGCAAATTATAGTCATGCTTCAGCATTTTATGCATTAAAGTACAATATAACCTGATGAAAATAGTAGTTAGCTCAATTTTTTTTAATAGATTGTTAAACTATTGAACTTAATTTTTTTGGGTCATATAAACGAATATTTTGGGAAAATTGAAGTTAAGCAAGTAAGACATTATCGGTGAAAAACTTTTGTTGGCTAAATCAGTATGTTTTTCCAAGATAAATTGCAATAGGATAGTTAGCAATTGGAGTAGATATCAATTTCAGGAATGCAATTGAGGAAAAATGATAAATAGAATAAATTGGAGTCATACGTAGATGACCTTTTTCTTGATATAAAATATTGTGATAAGTCTAAAAAATTTAAAGGACTCAACATCTATATTTTGTCCCAAAAATAAGTTTTCGTAGATTTTGAAATGTTGAATTTTTTGTCAATTTTCAAAACTAAATAAACTATATGGCCAAAAAGATTTTGCCAAAAACAAAATTCAAAAAGTGCTTGCAATATCTATGGCCAAACGAACTTTTAACTACTTGTTTATATATATATATATATATATATATATATATATATATATATATATATATATACTATGTTAAATTTGTATTTATGTCTCATATTTGATAATAATATAATTTTATAAATAGTCAACCATAATATACTTTCTATGGGAAGGGATGAAAAGTATATTTTTTCTAATTAATTAAAGGTTAACTATATTGAGTTTATAAGGATCAAAAGTAGAATTTACTAATAACTTAATGATAAAAAATGCTATATTTTCCTTTATTATCAATCATGATGAATAGTCTAATGGAATTTGAAACTCTGTCTCATATCTAATATTCATTAATATTCCATTAGTATAAGAGTTACTAAAGTGAAAAATACTCCTTAAACAAGAATAGCTCGATCACAAAATTCATTTTGGAGATCTTTAATTAAAAATAGAAGAATCTCATAACCATATATATCACCAATTAAGATTTAAATTATTGCGAGCGAAGAACATTTATATTTGACAAACGCCCTCCAAATAGTTAAATTGCAAATGTAAAGGGTAAATTTGAACATATTTTCCTTACAATTTGTATAGCATTGGAACACTATCTAGCAAGCAATGTAATTTGAAGGTAGAAAATAAAAGCAAAATGAGAATGATGTATCACTAATTCAACAAAAGAATGAACTTCCAAGCTACTTTTTGTGAAAGTGGAGGAGTAGTGATTGTCCTTTTGGTTTGGCTTTCACATATAAGTTGATAGTAATAAAAAGTGAAAAAGGTGTTGCTGGTGTGTTGTCCTTACCAAGCACATAAAACACAACTTGTGAATGCTATATCCATTATTCCACATTTGAACTTGTGAATTTTATATATGTTTCATTATTTCAATTTCTATAATGAAATTATACCCTTTCTATAATCAATGTACTACCCACCAACTATTTCACATTTAAGAGATGCCCAAACCACTCCTCCTTTGTAAAAAATTATTTGCATTTATTATTTACATCATATTGTAATAATTTATATTATTGGTTAGGTGAGAAATTAAGATTATAGTGTGTATCATTATTATTAAGTAAATAGTATACATAAAGATTTGTATCATATATTCATTAAATGTAAACTTTAAAGTTTTTATTCTGCTTTCACTTCACCTTCATCCGTTATATGGCGAAGGTATTGATAACTTTAGACAATACTCAAACGATTAATTAGTTATATTTGCCCCTCTACCACTTTCAATAATGGTGAACTGGTGACGATATATACAGTGAAGATATTGGTGACTTTATAAAGTAATGAAAACAAGAAGTTCAATATGTTGAGTTGACACGTCATTTTGATTAAAAAGGACGGAGTTAACGAAGAAAAGATGAATTCGATTCATTCATATAACATTAAAAATAAAATGAGATAGATAATGAACTATATATAAAATTCAAATGAAATTAAGATGTGACCTATGACCTAGAATAAACACAATAATGGCTATTGTACAGCAATTTCCATTAACTCTATTTTTGCTTTTTGTCAGGGTGAAGTGATACCAGCAGTCCTCTCATGTGGATTCACAGTTGGGAAAAATTATGATACCTTTTTTGGGGGCCTAAAGAATTTTGTATGGTTGTTGGACAAAATAATACTAGTATTAAAGGAAAAAGATTTATAAATATAATCAAGTACTGTTCAAAATTGGTTAATTTTGTACACTACTTGTATTTTTAGGTCCATTCATAACTTTAATAACCCCCATATATTAATTTGGAATTTCATGTCTCCGTAAGTCCAAATTCTATGAGAGAGAAAAAAAGATTCAAAGTTACTCTTGAGCTGAACGTTGCTCAAATGGAAATTAAAGACGAAAAGTGAAGCTTTTTTGAATGAAATAAAAAAAATATGCCAAGGTCACATTTGATATTTTTCATGATAAAAATATCTTAGTTAATGACAAATGAGAGTAGGTACAAAATGAAACACTATTTTTTGGGATATTGAAACATAAAAAATGTCAGGATGCAAAATTGTAGATGCAATGACTCAATCATGACTTAAGGTTGGTGGGCCAAATGAGGTTGGGCTTAATATAGCCTCAATTCTAAACGGCCCAAAGTTTAGCCCAACCTTACTTCACTGCACTGGGCTGGCCTCACAGGCCCAACAGATTTTGCCACTAAGGGCCTTTTTGGATGGCCTTTCGTTACAAGTTATAAAAGGTTTCTTACTTCTTTTTATAAAAAAAAAAAACATTTTAACTTAATAATCAAGTATCATCACAATTAGCCAATTAATTCAAAATTATTACTAGTATCGATATTGTCATTATTAATGTAACTATCATCAATATCTATATCATACCCAAAAAATAAAAATTTGTTTATAGAAATTCGTTTTAAATACTATAATGAGAAATATAGAAACTTATAATTTACTAGATATTTTATCGATCATTTGATTTCTATAAAATTTATCACTAAAATAATCTTAGAGAGGAACAAGTTTAAGAGGAGCAAAAATAAGTTATAGATAAATATCTTTGTTAAAAAGTACTCAACCAAATCACCGCAAAATATACAAATTTCAAAATATAATTAAAAAGTAGTTCTTTTCAAATATTGATTTCAAACTTCTAGTTAACAATATGCTTATATTCAAAAGTGTAAAAAAGGTTGAGATGAGTTTTTCCTTTTTCCTTTTTTTGGGTTCTTGAAAATCACTTAACATAAGGGGTGTAATACGTAAATCATCCTAAAAACCAAAGGTCTTCAGTGTAAATAAAGAACCTATACAGGGAAAACCCTAACCCCCTTCAGTTTGTCATTTTAGAGATTTCGCTGCTAATCAGAGCCAACCGGAGCGCGGCAGCCACCGTCACACCGCCAAACAGCCACCATGGGTCGTATGCACAGTCGAGGGTTCGTCTACTCATTCTTCCTCTTTATCTTGTTCATTCTACATTTGTACTAATTGTTTTATATACTTTTTTTTGTTGCTCAGTAAGGGTATTTCAGCTTCAGCTCTTCCATACAAGAGGACTCCACCAAGTTGGCTGAAAATCTCTGCTCCTGATGTAAGGAATTTCTTGCTTATTACTTCATTTATTTTCTCTTGTTTCTTTTAATTTGTATAATTCATTAAAAAGTAAGAAAAATGTAGAGATTTGTAGCAATGCCTTGTTTGAATCCTATTTTTCGCTTATTGATCGCCACCACTAGGATAGAATACCTTAATAGAGCAAATATTCACATTGCTGATAGTTGATTGATTGATTAATATATGTTTAATGAATTTTGAATATCCAGTTTTTGATGATGACGATTTCGTTATAAGATTGGACCTCAATGTGTAACTGTACATACATTGTGCACTTTTAGCTTTGAGTCTGCGAGTGGAATTTAACTACTTTTGGCTTTTCTTTTTTAAGCTCTAGTTTTTAAATCTTTCCCAGTATGCATAGTGATACATATGCTCGTAAAGAAAGACAATGTGGCTGTACCTTGTTTTAGAGATTGTGTTTCCTAAAGATGCCTCTTGTACGTGGCACAGTACATGTCACTTGGCTTTTTATAAGATGGGGTGTTGAAGTTACATAACTGATGCTGTTATGCAACATTGAAATGTGATCCAGTCATTTTGGTTTTTCTGTAGTGACAGTACTATCTTTTGCTCCAGGTTGAGGATAACATCTGCAAGTTCGCCAAGAAAGGTTTGACACCTTCTCAAATTGGTGTTATTCTTCGTGATTCTCATGGGATTGCTCAGGTGAAGAGTGTCACCGGTAGCAAGATTCTCCGAATTTTGAAGGCTCATGGTACTTGTTTGTCTATTTGTGTATTTAAGTTGCTCATCTGACATTACTTTTCTAAAAGAATGCTTGTTGAACCAATTGGTGTTTCCGATTAGGACTTGCTCCCGAGATTCCCGAGGATCTCTACCACCTTATCAAGAAAGCAGTGGCAATCAGGAAGCATCTTGAGAGGAACAGGAAAGACAAGGACTCCAAGTTTAGATTGATTCTTGTTGAGAGCAGGATTCATCGACTTGCTCGTTACTATAAGAAAACAAAGAAGCTTCCACCAGTATGGAAGTAGTAAGTTCATTCTTACATATTTTACTTGGTGGCGAACTGCTTCTGGTTTAATCATCTAGCACACATTTCATTTTTGTTTTGCATTTTTATAAGCTCATTCTTGCCTATTTTTGGTTTAATCATCTAGAACACATTTCATTTTTGTTTAGCATATGTTACAAGTTCACATGTGCAAGTTAAAATTTTGTTCTGAAATAACTTGTTTATACCCAGGCATGTTAAATAACTTTCTTAGGGAACATTACTAGCTGGAAACTTTCAGTGGTTCCACCAAACGAGTTATGTAGGTCTATGGAATGAACTGGTGGATTAAGTCCATTTTGGGGACTTGTACTGTTCCATTGATTTAATTGGAAACTTCTATATGCTTCCCTTTGGCTACTTCATTTGCGTGATGTGCCACATGAAATCAACAGTGCAGTATTTATTTTTACTTTCACTAGTGTGGTGGACACATTTTTGAAATTATAATCGCAGTTTGTGTTTATAGTTGCTCTTGAGTTATGTCAGTTAAATTATGCTTCTCCTATGTGCCCCCACTGTAGTGCTTTTTTACTTCTTCATTCACCCCTCTGCCCCTTTTTCCGTTTAAGTCTATACAATGTAGTGAATTGCAGTACTAAGGTCAATCTTTGCCTTGCAGCGAGTCTACCACCGCCAGTACTCTTGTGGCTTAGAGAAGATCATGTTTTGGGATTACAAGTTTCTTGGTCAAGTCCCATCTTCAAAATTACAGACTTAAGTTGTTTCTGTATGGCCGGGTTGTTTGAAACTTTGAATGGAACAAATTTTGTTTTCTGAGAGATGACAAGGGGAACATTTCCTGGTTTAAATTTGCATCCAATTCGCTTATTCCTTATGGTGTATTTATATAGCTGCTGTTAATTTCCGTGGTTATCAAAGTTTTTTAGTAATTCTGGCACGAGATGGAATTGGAATTTTGCTTTGTTGAAACAAGATAACTAGGTGTTCTTGTCTATCTTGTCCTCAACAAATTAAGTCAGTTGGATGGTTTGGACCTGCTCATTTATCATTCGAATTAGTGCAAATGTTTGGATTCTCTCTCTAGGCGTTTGGTTTTCGAAATTTGTTGCTCAACTTCGAATTGTGATGATATTAGACTAGATATTCCAGGTTCTTTTAGTGGTAAATTTTGAGCATCATTGATTTACAGAAGAGCTAGTCTCATCAAAATACTTGGCAACTTAATTGGGACTAACTTGTGAAATCAACGAGAACAACTCTAAAAAGAAGCATATTGAAGAAAACAACGGCTCATCTAGTTAGCCTTATAAGAACGAACATTAGCATAAATTTTGTACAATTTTTTCTCTTTTTCGTAACATAGAACTCTAAGTAAAAGCGGCGGAGTCATCCGAGCTCATTCTACTACAGAGAAAATAAACTCTACGCTAAAAAATAATTATTCACATACAAACTAATATTAATGTTGGTTTTCTTTTGGTATAATCTTATATCTCCTTATAATTTAGAGCAACATTTGTTAAATTGTTAAGAAGACAGACGTGCACAAAATATAAAAAAATGGAACATTTGTTAAATTGTTAAGAAGACAGACGTGCACAAAATAGAGAAAAAGGATAAATATATCTCCGAATTATCGTAAATGGTATACAGATATCTTCCGTCATACTTTTGGGACTTTGGTGTCCCTGCCGTTCAAAAACTAGAGCATATTTGCCCTTCACTCTAACGGAAGATCAATTTGGACACGTGGCACAATCCTATGGAGGGACCTGATTTGACCAATTAATTAAACCCAATTTTTAAAAACCCACCCATATCCACTTAACCCACCCATATAACCCATCCAAAACACTTAAACTAACCCATCCAAAACCGTGATTTACGCCCAGCAAATAGGCTCCTCCTCCTTTCTCTACGGCATGCAATTCAGGTGTCCGCCATTTTCAACCTCAATTCAGACCTCTTTTCACTCACAATGGTCAGCTCTCACTCTTTCCCTTAATTCCTTCCCCTAATTCTCTTTATTTTTCAAGTAAAATAAAACTTCACTTTTTTTTGTTTGTTAATGTTAAGCTCTAACAATGGTGAACTTCATAAACCAAAACTGAGAAGAGAAACTGAACATGTATATTGAATTCTCAGAAGAAAAGAAAACGTGACTACAATAGTGACTAGACTTCACAATATATACAATTACTTAACTATTTAGATTGGTTAACTTAACTTAACCATGATTAGTCTTAACTAACTTTTCTAACAAACTATAACTGCCATTGCCTTTCATAACAGTTAATATGCTTCTTCTTTTTTTTGTTATTGCCCAAAACAAGCACATTCTCGTTTATCACAGATCTTGTGTTGTATAGTTGAGATTATCACTTGTAGAAAAAATTATGCATTTTGGGTTTTAGGTTTAGCTGAAATGGAATAGTTGGCCTAGTGTTTTTTCGTGATCTCTCTGATTGTCGCAGAATCGACTAAGAAAAGATGAAGATGGACGAAGAATCGACGGAAACGTCGAAGAATAACAACGACGAATGGATGATGAACTTGGTCTGTCGAGATGAAAGAGAACTTGAGAATTTTTTGGTTATTTGGTTTGTTTGTGTGAGCTTATGTGTGAGGAATTGGGGATTTTTTTAGATTTTTGGATGAGTTATACGGGTGGATTAAGTGGATATGGGTGGGTTTTTAAAATTTGGGTTTAATTAATTAGTTAAATTCGGTTCCTTCGTAGGATTGCGCCACGTGTCCCTATTTGGTCTTCCGTTAAAGTGAAGGGCAAATATGCTCTAGTTTTTGGACGGAAGGGCTCCAAAGTCCCAAAAATATAACGGAGGGTATCTGTATACCATTTAACGATAGTTCGGGGTATATTTGTGCTTTTTCCCCACATAATATAAAAAATTGGAGCTTAACGCACCCACGCAATTTCTTATTCCATGTTCACTTTTCTGGTCAGTTTCCGACTAGTACGTTGCCGCCTTCTTTTTCTTCCTTCACCTCCTTTCACATCCTTTCTCTCTTCTTCTCTGCTTCGTGGTTTCCCTGCTTCAATGGACAACACGGGTTTCCACAAACCTCCATCCTCATCCTCATCTTACTCTGCCTTTTCTCATTCCAATCGAAGGTAAAAGAAAAAATCTTCTTTCTTGCTGATTTCTATGTAAAGTTTCAATCTTTAATTGGAAAATTTTGATTTTGAATCAATTGCAGCGGTGGTAGAGGTAGAGGAAGAGGACTGGACACGAGGGATCATAAAGAAAGATCAGGGGGCCGTGGTGGTGGTGCTGGAAGCTCCGGCAAAGATAAAATTGATGCTCTTGGTAGACTATTGTATGTATATATATATGTATTTCTCCTTTCAGGCTTTTGGTATTTGATCTAATTTTTAATATGTGGCCCATGGTAATCAATAATATCAACTACGCCTCAATTTGAAATTAGTTGGCTAAGCTATATAAATTCTATGTTTAGGTTTTTTTTGTGATACATGATAGTATAAGAAAGTTTAATCAATCAGTTAGCAATTGGGTCGTCAAACCCAATTAGTTGACTTTTTGGCTATATGAATCCTCTGTGCCCATTTTGCTTTATTTCAGGCCTTCATTGTTCAAAGATTCATGATAATTCATAGGGTGATTATTTTGGGCTTCAACTTACAATGACCCTCGTCCTTTTATCCTGGTTTGGGACTGACTTTGTTTTGCGTAACTCGATCAGGGGTAGGGGAGAGTTAATACATGAAAAACTTAATAATTAGAAAATAGTTTCTACCCATGATGATCACTGGGAGTGATTAGTTCTAGGCTTAAGGGTAGTAGCGATATGTATGTGTTGTAACTATTGTTAGCCGAGAACCAAGTGTCACTTGCCTTGAACTTTCTAAGTTCTCTTATAAAAGACCAAACTTTATCTAAACTAAATATGATATATGGAATATTCTGTAATGGTGTTTATCCTCAGGACACGCATTTTGCGGCACATGGCCTCTGAGCTAAACTTGAATATGAGGAACGATGGGTATGTGAAGGTGCAAGATCTGTTAAAGTTGAACTTAAAAACATTTGCGAATGTCCCATTGACGTCGCACACAGTTGATGATGTCAAAGAGGTTAGTTATGTTAAGCCTTCTGCTCCTTTAATATGTTGCCTCTGTTTCTTGTATGAGGTTGATGAAAAGTCTGAATTGCTTCTTCTTATGATTGCAAAAGGTTTTCGACTTAGTTTAGTCGAACAGATTGATACCTTTTGGTCCTATGTGGAAATTTGACAGTGGCTGTCTTTTCATTGTCACAACTGACAATTAAATGAACTTGCTTTCTTTCAATTGAGTTGACTGCTCCTTTTTTTATTTGACATTTCTGTTCCATATAGATGATTTTTTGCTTGCTTTCTAATAGGCAGTACGGAAGGATAACAAGCAAAGATTTGGCCTTTTGGAAGAAAACGGAGAGCTTCTGATACGTGCCAACCAAGGCCACACAGTGAAGGTACTTTTTCCTCCGTAAAGTTGAATAATGTTATTTCATTGTATATTTCAGACGGAATTTTAGTTGGATTAGTCTGTCAATAAGTTATGGCATTAAGAGGGAAAAGCCTCTCGAGGGTACTTCCACTATAGTTTGACAAATTCGTGAAATCTGATGAATGAAGAAACAAATTCTCAACATAATTGGAAATGCAAAGGGAAAGGAGAGAATGAAAGACTGGGACGTGAGAGATCAAGCATGTATACCTTTGAAAGCACATAACTGGAGTGCCTTTTATACTTCTAAGCATATTTCATTTAGTGCAAGCAATTGCACCCTTAATTTGACACCTAAGCCAACGAGAAGAAAATAAATACACTTAGACATTTAAATATGCATCTTTTTGCTAATAATTTATATTAGCAATGAAACACTAGTTTGAGATTCTTAGTACATCCGCAGTTACTCTTGCTTTTAAAATTCCAATTTCCATCTTTTCATCATTGAAAAAGCTCATGATATGCAGACCATTGTGATATGTATTTTTCCCTTATATGAAAGACTAAGGTAACGTATCAGACATCTAATTGATGATATTTGGCTCACAAGTTAGCAGTATCATTAGTAATTGAAAATATATTGCTCCAGTGAAGGAGACTCCAGCTTTCTTTGTCGTTCTTCTTCTTTATTCCGAGCATTTGACATCAGAATTTCTTTTTTGTATAACTAGATCCAGCTTGTTCTTCTGTTTTGCTGAATATAGTTGATATCCAAGTTTTTGGTCGTTTAAATCCTATACGCTATGTCCAGCTTTCTCCTTCTTTTTTCTTGAACATAGTTGATGTCTAAGTATTTCATTCCTTCTATTTTGTACGACTGGATCCAACCTTGTGTTTCTTAGTTTTTGTAGAAACTTCATTTGATCGACTGCTTCCCTCTTCAATGTTATGTCTACGGCATTATATCAATCTACGAATTTGACACTGCAAAGAAAATGGATGTAGTCTTACATTCATCGATAACAAGTTATCGCACTGATGAGAAAGAGTTTGGAGTTCCATGGGAATGACCTTTTAATATCCTCTATATTTTATGTCTTAAATCTGTTATGGCTCTTTAGACTCTTTCTGCTTTTCACATTCTCCAAATATCTTTTATATTATTGATCCACCTCCACTGATTTCTTACCATCAATTAGTTGTGGAACTCCGTCTGATACGGTTCCTTCCAAAGTCCTTGAAGAATTAGTAGGCCTACTATTTGACTGATCCTTCTTTTTGGCTTCTCAATATTTTTCATTATCTCAAATTGAATCTTATATGGTCATTGACCATGCGAATGATGGCACTAAACATATATATCAACTCATGATTTTTTCTCTAACTTTGTTTGCCACTTTGCAGATAGTTGAAACTGAAAGCTTATTGAAACCGATCCTTTCAGCTGATGAAGTTCCAGGTAAGATAATTTTGTGCATTTAAAAACTTGTAAACACTACTAGGCGGAGTATTGAAAAATTACCCTAATTTTGAGTCTGTCTGAGCTATGATGTAAACTGTTTTATACATTTTAAGCATCCTGTTCAGCAACATGTGGTTGACAGGTGACAGGATCCAAAAAAACGGCAAAGAGAAAAAGAAAGGGAAAACATGTTTGGTCATTGCTCCAGTATAGAAAATGAATACCTATAACGCTTTATAAACATTTTGGGGACCTTTGACAAAATATAAAAGGCGTTATTAAAATCTGCCCTGCTGAGAACTTATGCTTTGGGGTTGAGTTTTTTTGTTGAGAGTCACATGAAGCTATACAAATCTACAGGGAATTGGCAAAGAGGCTATCTTCTTTTAACCGTGACATTTAATTTTTTTTTTCACGGAAATGGCTATATCTATCCATTTCCCATATGATAGCTCCTCAGTCCTCTCTTTATCTGATGCTCTTGATTTCTATGGTTTTTCTTCTTATAAGATTACTGTCGTTCTAGCTACCTCAAATCCTTGATAAGTAGTATCTTTCAGGATTAACTTTGAGAGAAGAAACATATTTGAACTGAACGCTTGTAGCAAGTATTTGATTCTTGTGTCTTGTTAGTGTAAAATTTATTCCCTCTATCTGTGATTTTCAGATCTGACAGTCAACTCTTTACCAATTTTGGAACAAAATTCAACACGGATTAGTTGGGAATGTGAATATAGTTTTCAGTGACTTAACAATGTTATGAAAATATTACAACTGATATTTTTCCTTAAAATAGACTTGCAAAATATCACAGATTTGGGCTGAAGGAATGAATTTGGATCTTCCTTCGACCCAACTTATATGACAAAATTTCAAATTGTTGACAATTATCATCATGCCTTTTTACAATGCAATAACAAATACTAAAATTTAAATTTCATTTCAGGATAAAGTACTAAAACTGGAGTATCAACATTAATATATGGTGACAGAAGTTTCGGGTTTTATTGTCAAGTTCTCGTTTTATATATGGTAGTACCATTACCAAATGGGTGATCTTGACCTTAATAGTAATGCATAATGTAAGTTCAGAGAATCCATCTTCATTTTAAACTCTCGTCTTGAGTATTGTAAAACCAACATGAAAAATGGGTAATCTTGACCTCAATTATATAAAATGAGATCAGTTCCTCGTCTGGTGCTGAAGAACAGTTTTTTTGCATCGATGTCTCCCTGGTCCTAAAAAAATTTCTTTCTCTGTATTTGAAGTTGTTTTCATTTGTGGCAATGTGCAGTTTGTGTGCATGGCACTTACAAGAAGAATTTGGAATCAATTTTGGAGCATGGGCTCAAACGCATGAAAAGGTTACATGTTCATTTCTCATGTGGCTTGCCAACTGATGGCGAAGTAATTAGTGGTAAGATACCTTATAGGATCTTGAATCTATTGCCATTTTCACTATTTACAATTTCATTGGATTTCATGCTACTATCATAAATCCACTGACTCTGAATTTTTTTTTCTCATGACATGTATAATCCCCGTTCCTCACAAATTTTCCCAACTGGGCCATCAAAGATACAGTAGTTGATCTAGTAGAATCCTGACATGGTGCACTTTTAAGAATCATTCCCTGCAATTTCTTAGATATTGGCCTTTCTGATCTCCACGTGTAAACTTATGGATTGTTGTTCATCTTTGACCTTCAATATCTTCCTCTTTCAGCAGAGAACTCTTGCCTTTAGACAATTTACCTGAACTTCAACAGTCTTGGTTTGCTTGGGTGACTAAATATTCTCTGTTATTGAACAGGAATGAGGCGAGATGTTAATGTCCTCATCTTTCTTGATGTGAGAAAAGCTTTGGAAGGTAATTGGTTTTGATTTGTCGAATTCTAGTCAAGTTTCTCTTAAGTATTATGACAGTTCCAATAAAATGGAATGAATTAAAGTATAAGTTGGCGATCAAATATATTGTAGCTTATAATAGGTTTTCAAAAAGTAAGTTATATTTACAGTTACATATCAAGAAGGAATATTCTTTTCTCAAAGTGAAGTCTTAACTTATTTCTATGTTCTTTCTCTAGATTCAAACACTAATCACAAAATAAAGTATATTGAGAAGTTGATACATGTGCTGAAGTTATGAAAATTCGAAAATCCTTCTTTTTTGCTGTTTCTCACAGTTTTCTTGCGTTGCTTCAGATGGGATGAAGCTTTATATCTCTGAAAACAGAGTTATCTTGACAGAGGGTATTGATGGTGTGGTGCCAGTGAAGTACTTCCAAAAAATGGAGTCATGGCCAGATAGAAGACCTTTGCCATTATAGAATGTCACTTTTTCACTCTTCCTATCCCTTTTGCATACGGTTTTTTTCTTGCCCCCTTGCAGTACACTTACCCCTCCGTTCCCAGGAGGAAAAAGGAAGCAGGTTATAATGCCGTGTGGTGTCTTCAAACATATATTGCGATTTGATTCATGATCTTATGTATTTTACACTTTTAAGAGGGAAGAATTATGTGAAATGTAATTGTTGAGATATGCACTACAAAAATAAACTCCACCTCATCTTAGATAGAAATGATGTTTAGAGTACAGGCATGTTATTCAAACGCTTGTAAATAACATTGTGATGGAAGAAAGCAGAAAAGAATCCTTTCAATCAAAGAAAAGAATACTGGCAAAAGCATTCCACAAGCTGATTGCACTGCATGATTCCTGTTTGGACATTATACTAGTTCCTAATATTCAAGCTGCTAAACGAGAATTCATGTAATTAGAGACGTGATCCACAAACTACCAAGAACAATGACATCGTGAAAGACGCACACACTTTTCTTTTCATTGCTACAGATGCCAAAAAATGCTACAAGCGATTCCCAAATGTTTGAAAATGGGAAGAAGAGAATGAAATCCAAGGAAAGCTCTTGCCACAGGCTCCAAGAGGATCCCAACTCCCAAATGTTTGTAAATGCTTAGAAATAGAATGAAATATGGGGATAAGCTTCTTCCACTATAGTGTTCAAACTGAAATATCTCATGATATGAAATGGATCAACACAAAGTTCAGATGAACGTTAGCTGAATATCCTCCTATTTTCTAGAAGTTCCCACTTTCTAGGATCAGGATTTAGGAGGTAAATGAGCACTCAAGATTTCATATCTCAGTGTGCAACTCAGAAATTCTCATAATTTATTTGACAGATAAAAGATCACAAATTTACATTACTTCATCAGCATCTTGATCCACCTTGTTACATAAACCAGAAGTGCAACTTTCTAAAACTAAAGTTGCTGATAATACCTAAATAGAATTTAGTCTCAGCAGCTAGTAACTCTAAGAGAGGCACATTGCTGTAACTATCCAAATAGTCAATGAAATGGACAATTACACAATAAGCTCACTTCTAAATCGGATGGGCCAGATAACTTGTATGAGCCATCCACAAAGTTTTGAACAATATCAACATAAGAAAGACGGTAAAAGCTAATTTCCAAAAAGAGATGAGTTGTTCATGGATATAGCATTGATGTCTTTGTGTTTGTATGTTACTTCTGAAAACGGTCTCCAGAGGGGAGGAGTCATTCTTAGCTTGCAGACATAAAATGTAAAGGTAGAAGATGAAAGGCAAATTATGTCTCCTTGATGTCTCACATACTCAAGGAAAGGAAACATAGAACCTAGAGGAGCTGGAGCATTGCAGGGTTCTCTTCAGGCTTCTTAACTGTCAGTTTCTAATGGTGCTTCTTATTCCTTGCCCTTCTTATTCATAAAGAAATAACAAACAGGGAAAAGAACAACGGAAATAATCTATTCTAATGAGTCTAAATAATCAACTTCCAGTAATAAACCACAAAATACAGAATCACAAAGTACGAAATCTTATTTAACCGCCAAAATAAGAAATATACAACCTCAACATTCATGTAAAAGGATGATCTCAGAAATGTCCTAACCAAACAAATCTATGCAAGAAATCAAATGTGGAACTATCATGTGCTACTCTTATTAGAACTTATTAAAGATGATACATCCGCTGTCCATCAATCAGCAGTGGTCTATCAGTCCTGAATCCTAAATTGAACAAACTACAACAATTACATTCCAAAAGTAATAAAAGTTGGTTTCAGGTTCCATTTGACACAGATCAAATTGCCCAGCACAAAACTTCATCATCAGAGAGATCTGATGTGCTCCATATATGGCATCATCAAGATTTAGAAAGCAAGAAAGCGGGGCAATCGATCGGATATGTGTTAAAAAACAATCATAGAATCAAAATGAACAAGAATTGAATGATCCTACCGCACAATTCAAAGAATGTATCACTGAGCACTCTTCTTTCCATTACCATAGTAATTGAGGTACCATCGAACAAATTTCTTCAATCCGGTCTGTAGATCCGTCGTAGGCTTATATCCAAGCTCCTTGTGGGCTGAACTTATATTGGCATGAGTAAATGGCACATCCCCATTCCTTGGCAACTTCATCACCAATCTCTTGGCCTTCACCTTTAGCAACCTCTCCAAAATGCTTACAAGATCTGAAACTGGCACAGGAGATGTGTTACCTAAATTGAACACCCGCAGTTGAGCAGCGCCTTTCTTCTTTCCACCACTTCCAGTGCTCTTCTCAGCAGTATCCAATGCTGCCAAACATCCCTTCACTATATCATCAATGTAGGTAAAATCCCGAGCTACCGTGCCATGATTAGCAGCCTCGAATATAGGAATCGATTTTCCCTTCAAGATATCCCTTGTGAAAAAGAAGTAAGCCATGTCTGGCCTACCCCACGGTCCGTAAACGGTGAAAAATCTCAATCCAGTTAATGAAAGCCCATATATATGATTATATGTATGAGCAATTTCCTCACCAGCCTTTTTAGTTGCAGCATAAAGACTAGCAGGCTGATCTGTTCTATCCTTCTCTGAAAAGGGTACCTTGGTATTCAATCCATATACAGAACTAGATGATGCCCACACAATAGCAGGTTGAGGATTAACACTTTTGCAAATTTCAAGAACATTAACAAGACCAGCAATATTACTATGCACATATGATCCAGGATTTTCCATGGCATAACGTACACCTGCTTGTGCAGCTAAATGCATTACATGAGTAAATGGAACAATATCAAACAGTTTCTTCAAGAGGGTGGCATCATTGATATCACCCTCAACAACATACACCCCTGTTCGCTCTAAGAGCGCTTGTCTCGCTCTTTTGAGAGAAGGGTCATAATAATCATTGAAATTATCCAAACCCAATACGCCATCGCCACGGCGTTTAAGAGCAACTGAAACATGAGTTCCTACAAAGCCAGCAGCACCAGTAACCAATACAGAAATACCATTACGTGACCTTACTTTAGCTGAAGCTTTAATCCTCTTCTCCCAAGCAGGACCACCATAGGAGCTTGTTCTGAGAGATCTTCTGGAGAGATCTGAAGAAACAGGGGATGAAGAAGCTGGAGATCTGTAGAAGAATACAAAGATCAACCCCAAGAATACAAATGACCAAAATGTCAGCTTTGCTAGAGAAAAATGCATCCTTAGCCTATTGTAAGGAGACTTTTCCATCTTGAACTTTCCTGGGGTTGATGGGATATTGTCAATGTGCATCATTTGGGACATTACACTTGCCAAATCTTGGATATATGAGCAATACCCACCTTGGGTATTTCTTGTTTTCAAAGGAAATCTCCAAATTCTCTTGGATTTTCTTGAAAAAAGTGAGGGTTAGGGTTTGAAAAAGTCCCTTCTTTTTTGTTTTTGTTGTTTTCCCTTGTAATGAAGTTTTGGTTGTTGATAGTGGAAATGGAGATAAGAAGCAAAATAAAGAAAAAGGGGTGGCTATGAAGGTAATGATGAGGGTATTGGTATCATCAAACAAACAAAAAAGAGTAAAAAAAGAAGATGAGGGAGGGTATTGAAACTTTAGCCTATATTTATGGGAATCTTCTGGTTTCTTGGAGGGACTGGTTGTTGTTGGAACAAAATGGTAGTAGTAGTAATTATTGTAATTTTTTTTTCTTTTTTTCTTTTAAATTTTGTGGGGTTTCTTTGCCTTTGGTTTTAGAAGAAAAAATATTGATGATTGATTAAGAAATGGGTGATTGGAAAGAGAGAGAGTGCGTGTGTGTTTGGAGTGTAGACTAAATTTGAGGAGGGAGAAGAATGTGGTTTGAACAATTTAAAAAAGGAATAATGAAAGATTGGAAGCGGATTAATAGCTAAGAGGTTGAGTTTGGGGTGGGACATAGTCAAACAAGAGTGTAATTAATGAAAAATGGATTAGCCTAAGTATAACAAACTTTGAGTAAAAAGTTAAGAGTACCCTAATTTTTTTCCATTAAAGTGCAAAATCTCACAAAAACTACTCCTTTCTATCCATGTATTCTTTCTCATGAAAAGTAATAAATAAATGATAATTTTATTATATTATTATTAATTATTATTAGTTATTCTACTCACCGGTGAATTAAAAATAATTAGTTCTTAATAATAGATATAAAATAATAAAATATTTTTTAGTTTTTCAATCTTGACAAGTAAAGGAAGATATCTATTTTTAGTATAATAGATACTCTCTTCGTCTACTTTTATTTGTCGTAGTTTCCTTTTTTAGAGTCAAACGATAAGAAGTTCATCATATTGATATGTAAAAAAATTTACTTTATAGTACTTTTCGTATAGTTTTTGAATATCTAAATTTTTTGTTTAAAATATAAAATTGATGTAATATAATTTAACTTTGAAAATTAGTCAAACTGACTATCGAAAAGCGCAATATGACAATTAAAAGTGGACATAGGGTGTAAGTTATAAAAGTGGTGGAGGAAGCAATTATTTATTGACAAATTGGTACGTTAAGTCGTGCTCCTTTCTTTTAAAATAAGTGTTATTTTAATTCATTTCACGCATATTAAGCAAAATTATAAATATAAGATTTAATTTACTAAGTTATCCTATTTTTATTAGATGTTTCTTAAAAATTAAACGCTATCACATTGCTACAGTACTCTCTCAATCCCATAATAAGTCTCAATTTAGTTTATTTCACATTTAATTTAGTTTACTAAGTATTATTGAAAACAATTACTATTTATTGTCTTGAATTTCTAAGGCTGATAATTATTTTGAGATAATGTGTTTTTTTTTTAATGAAATGACACTTGTTTTCTTTTTGGCAAGAGTTGGTTTTTGTCTTATTGTGGAGAGTTTGAGGTAGTTGATTAATGCATTGATAGGTGGAAAGAAAACAAAGGCCATGAAGTTTTAAGGCATTATTTTCAATAAAAGTTAGTTTATTTCATAAAAGTTAGTATTTAGTTTAAGCCAAATTTTAATGAGGGGAGTTTCTTGATTTGGGGAAAAGTCATTAAGGTTTTTGTGTGTGTTTGGAAGTGTGAGTAAATATGGGGTGGTTTGTTGGTGACTAAAGCTTGGGGTTAATTATGAAAGGTTGTTGATTTTTACTAATTTTGGATGGTGAGAGACATTTATGGAGAATCTCATAAATATTTATTGAATCTCCTCAATCTATTTTTATGTTCTAGATATACTCCCTTGTCCCATTTTAACGGTTGTTTTAACTTATTCCTTCTTATTAAAGAAAACAATAAAATCTAATTACTTTTTTTTTGTTGTTGAGATTTTCCTTTTACATATGGTACATTTTTATTAATCACTTTTTTACATGGGGTAAAGAGTTAAATATTTGTAGAGATTATTTATACTCCCTCCATCCCATTTTAACTTTAAAAAATAACCCCAAAATAGTTTTACTTTAGAATTCAAGAGTAAAGTTGACAATTATTTCCTATTATATCGTAATATTAAAGAAGCATTATTTTTAATAGTGCTTAATTTTAAAAAAATTAACAAATAGGAGTAACTTAGTAAACCATATCTCTTATTATTATTTTTTTTAATAGGCATGAAAAGAATTTAAAATGAGAAAGAAAGAGTTTGAGATGAAGAGTTGAACATCAAAGTCTAAAGAAGTAATCATGACATGTGAGATTGTTTAACAGAAGGTATAAGAATAATATTGAATATGATATATTACTAACGTTAACATTAGTAATGCTGGTATTACTTAATTATGTTGAAACAATTATTTATCCTTTTTTATCCGAGTTAAATTCCCTTACCATTTTTTGAGGTTGTATTTATGCATAGATTTTTGGTTTCTTATCAATTAGAGAAGTAAATTTTCTAGAAAAATCAAATCAAATAGCTAATAAGTCCTCTTCACTTTGGAAAATTTTACTTTATTTTACCTAATGAAAGCTATATTTTTCCCAACCTGAAAGGCATCTATGTGTGTACCTAAAAAAGTTAATTCACATGCTAAAACGAATTATGACTTGCTTAGAAAAGTTAATGCGTCATAATTATTAATAAAACATTACTTACCCTTTTTGAATTTTGATCAATTGTTTTTTCCATTGTTAGAATGCATATTATATTACTCCCTCCATTTCAAATTAATTGAATTGTTGAGGTGTTTCACATCATTTAAGAAAAGAAGATTAAGATATAGATTAGGCATAACTTTCCATTTTTACCCTTATTAATTATTGTCAAATTTATAATTAAAATAACTAAACATTAATTATATAACTAATTCCAATACTAATTAATGAAGGGTAAAATCGGAAGAATATTCTAAAAGTAGTCTTGAAGATCGAACCATTAAGTTAATTTGAAAAATGAAAAATGTCTCAACAATTCAATTAATTTGAAAGGAAGGGAGTAATAAAATTCACAATTTTTGTTTTATTTTCCAACACAATTTTGACTTAGCACGTTTTTCACCTTTCATGATTTGTTTTAAAACTTATTCTTCTAGTCTTCTAGATATTCTCCTTTTTGAGGTAATCAGAAAATTATT
This sequence comes from Solanum appendiculatum, assembly GCA_018342035.1. NCBI lineage: Eukaryota > Viridiplantae > Streptophyta > Magnoliopsida > Solanales > Solanaceae > Solanum > Solanum appendiculatum. Next base: position 512,472 of record JAGDQO010000515.1, read on the forward strand.
TTGCTTATGCAATGAATTAAACTTCCATATCTTTTTTTCCTTTTTGCTTTTAATTTGGATTTTCAATTAATTATTATTTCGAAAAGTCAATTATTTTTATTAAATAAAATTAAAATTAAGAAAAATATGATTTTATAAAATAATAACTAAAATCAACTAAAAAAACAATTCAAATACACTTTGCTTTCGCTATGTACATGGGGTCTGAAGAAGGATTTGGCCACAAGCATATAGATTTTGTTCCATTAATCAATTAGCTGAGAAAGAGAAACTACTCTTTGTTTCTCAAAACATATAATAATAAATTTTATTTCACCTTCGATTTATTAAGAGAAAAATATATATATATCAAATGAGTCATGACTAAGAATATGCTTCCCACTAATGCATTTTTTGAGACCTATTGATAAGGACAAAAAAAGTTGGTTTATTTATTTATTTATTTTAATTTTCACATCATTCCACATGACATTTGTTCTCTAAAAAGGTCAAATGCAAATAAATAAATAAATATTAAAGGCAGTGGATTAATTGATGTAAGTACTTTCATCTATGAATAGAATCCGAATCATTATTCTTACAATACATTTTTCTAGAGATTATTTTCACAATTCGATCGAATATATAACCTTTTGTTTACGTAACAATTTTGTATCGTTGCATTAAGACTTTTCTTTCGTATATTACTTTTGTATCTAGCATATAAAAAATTGAAGGTGAGGTGGTGATGACTTAATGCAAATGCCTAAAAAAGGAGACAAAGTCATGTGGAAATTCACATAAGTTTTTCTGGTAATAAGGCAACCTTGAAAGCAAGGCAAATAAAACTCTCTTTTTCAATAACACCTCTCCTTATATTCAGTGGCTTTTATTCTAAAGTTTTGTTAGGCCAGCTATCATGTGATCAATTTGTATGTCCATTATTATTATTACTCACAAAACTACTCTAGTACAATTCCTTCAACTAAAGTCTTCTTTTTTTTTTGCCTAAAAGATTAAAAACATTGACAAAACAAAAAAGACACAAGAATATAGCCCCTCCCACTCTTCACCATCTTTTCTTCTTCTCATGTGTGCTAACATAATATTACATATTTGATATAATAATTATATCTCAATTACAAACAAGTTAAGATCTGCTATATATATTTTTACTTATTAAATTATCATATTTTTCTATTTAAATTTATCTCAGACATGATAATATTTTATATTTAATTTTTTTACCCCCAAACCTAGAAAATTACTAGCGACTCCCACTAGATAAAAACAGCTTTTAGCAATAATAATTATACACATTAACAAAGAGTACTAAAGTCTTTACTGACATTAGTTAATTGTCATTAGATCTAATATCGCTATATGTTTTAGGAACATTTACAAAGAGTACTAAAATATAATTGTCACTAATCATTGCTTATATATTTAGTGACAACCAAGCTATTACTATTAATTAATTACCGCTAAAAATTATTTTTAGTACAGTGTGCCTACTTATATCTACACGTGACTCTTCCTCATCTGTGAAATGTAAGGTAGATTAAAGTCAAATGACTGATCACATCATTAATTTCGAGTATTGATTAATCAAATTAGTAAGATTAGTAACACCATTTGACATTCGATTAATGTATCCACTTGAACATTATAGAATAATTAGTATGTCCTAATTGGGCACCTTAATTTGAGCTAATAGAATCTTTTAATAGTAAATTCTTGTGATTCAGAGGTTTAGGGGAAAAGGACGGTGGAAAGAATTTTTAAAAAAAACAAAGAAGGAGGTGAACAGTTCAATAGTTTTATAATGTTTTGTTTTAATTATTATTGTTTGAATGTATAGTGAGCATAGTAATAAGTAGTAAAGCATGGAACATAATGGCAGCAGGTTATAAATAAAAAGAAAACAACTGTTGGGGCATGGTTTGCCTTACTTTTTTGCCAACTTGCTCACATGGTTGCCTCTCCATATAACTATTATTTTTTATTTTCCTCTTCCCTATTACTATAGTCTATATATTTATTCCAATATTCTTTTAAAAGTACTACGATTCTTAATTAATCTTCAGACTTATTAAGCATTTGATCATGAAAAATAAAATAAAATTTCACTTGATTAAAAATTTTTAAAGATGAAATTAGAATTGAAGTTGGAGTTGTGTCCAATCATATGTTTTACAATAAATATTTAGAATCTAAATGTATTTTTTTTTTAAAAAAAATATGAAATATGATTCAAACATAAAATAGGGTTTTGGGGTATTAGTTAGCTTTGAGGCTTGAGCTGTCAAGTGGCGATTGCTCCATTTATTAAGAAATGATGTGGATTTGTAATCCAAATTTCAAATATAACTTCAAGTTGTATTTGGAATTTTCATGACCAAACACTGATTTTCAAATAAAATGAAAAAAACAATCCGAAAAAGTGAAAAATTCTCATAGGTAAAATTCGTGCCTTTATTAGGTTTTCCACTCTGTTTGGAACCTAGGTAATTCATATTTGTGTCACATAGAATTCATTAAAAGGAAAATTAAACAAAACATTTTGTCAGTGGACTATTTTAATTCAAAGGTGGACACCAATTAGGCAATTCTATAGTATGATTTATCTTTGGTGTTGTGAAATTTGTAAGCTAATTTATGAGCACATTGACATCTTCTATCTTCCGGCCTTAAGCAACCTTATATTATAGATTAAAAAAAGGTAGATGTCGTATCATTATTCCTTTAAGATTGAGACTTCCTAGTTGTTAAGACTTAAGATTAAAAACTTAATATTAAGTGAAATAAATTTGGCAAAATTACTCTACAATTGTATGAATTGTCAAATTCAAATAGTAGCTATCTTATTATTCATTCTTGTCAACAGATCGATTTGGATCTCACCTCGAGTCATGTAACAAACTTTGAGTCTTCCAAAATTCTTGAGTTTCAAGTTACTATAATTTTTAACAATTTAAATTATTGGAATTCTAACTTTGATTTAATTTTATTTTCGGTAATTTGTCCTGAGTTTCCTACCTTATTTGGATTTTACTTGAATTTAGAAAAATAATTCTCGATAGTTCTTTTCTTGGTGGAAAAAGTTTGGACTTCTGTAAAATAATTAGCATTAATTATAATAACATCCATAATGTAATCATTAAAAGAGTCTTTTTTTTTTTAGGGGGAGATTATTCTCTCAATAATTTTTATGCTTTTTTTTTTATATCAATTTTTCATACGTGGGTCAATTGACCAAATTATATCAAAGATTATGCTTTTTTTTGTCATATGATTTATCAGCCTTCGAGATTTGCAATTATTAATTTTTGCGTGGCGTCGATCAAAATATATACTAGTTAGTGTAACTTTTGTGTAACTAGGTCACATCGGGCCGATTAATCAGTGGGCCGGACTCTGTCCTGGTTAGTGGTTACCAGGCAAAAAATGCCAAACTAGCATGACCCTCTTATTTTAGTGGGTTGTGAATTGTGATAGGCCGGTGTCACACTCCATTCTGAAAGAGCATGTGATTGGTACCCGATGCCTTAATTTTATGATAGGAAAAGGGTCTGATATACCTATCAATTTTGCTATTTAGAGTTGATATACCCCTCGTTATGAAAGTGGCTCAAATATACCCCTACTGTTATACAAATGACTCACATATACCCTTTTCCTTTAACGGAATTAAAAAAAATTAATTTAAATTTAAATTTTTAACTATATTTTTTAAAAAAAATATAATCCATATGGGATATATTTGATTCTCCTCGCACGTATTTTTTTTTTTACTTTTTTGTTTCTACGACTAATTTAAATTTATTATTTTGATGGTCAAATTTATTTATGTTTCACTAATTTTCTTGTAAAATTTATTATAGATGCCCAATTTTTTTTTTACAAATTCAAAAACTTAATTACAATATAGCTGAAAAAAATAATTCTAAATTATAATATAGCCACAAAAAAAATCAGTTTTAAATATGTTTCTTTACCCTAAAGAATGAAAGAAAAAATAAAATAAGATTAAGAAACTCAAATAATGATAATCAAAGAAGTCAAAAAACAATTTATGTATGAAAAAAATTAAAATATACCTTGAACTTTGCTAGAAGGATCATATACACCCTTACATGATTTTAAAAAAAAATTAAAAGTCAAAAGTATAAATTTAAAACTAATGTTTCCTCTTTCATTAGATGAAGGATATATGTGAGCTCCTTTTGTAACGGCAGGGGTATATGTAAGGCATTTGTATAACGGCAAGGGTATATATGAGCCACTTTCATAACGAAGGGTATATTAGCTCTAAATGACAAGGTTGAGGGGTATATCAGGTCCTTTTCCCTTTTACGATAAATAACATAAATTTCACTAGTTTAGCATCTAAGTATGTATTTTTCATGATTTTTTAAAATTACCATTCATGTCAGATGTATTCAAGTGGATTCACATGTATTTAACTCTATTGCTCGCCTCTCTCCCTATGTATCTGGGTATCCCAATTAGATGTATCCGGTGTGATTCACATGTTTTTGGAATACACTACTCTCTCACTCGCCTCCTCCTATATCACTCGCATCTCTCCCTATGTATTTGCATTTTAGAATGTATCTGATAGCAATAATACATGTATCTAAGTATGTTTGACTTGAAATTTGGTGTAAAGTTATTAATTAGTGAGACAATATGTAATTATTTCAAATTATAGAGAGAATCAGTAAATCTGATAGGAATATTTATGCAATTAGATAGTTTTTCCTTAATTTTATCATACCACATAAACATACTGAATCATCTAATGAAATCATGAACTTTAATAAATGAAAATATATGGACCAGTGGCCTATCATAACTCCGTAAATCACAATTATAGCTTTAAATCCTCGAAACAAATTTATTTTTAATATCAAATACAATAACTAAAACAGTGATAATCAATGTTAAATATTCTTAAAGGAAGTGTAGTTATTCTATAGTATACATGTCTTCTAGTCAAAAGAAAAAAAAAGCTCAACTTCAACAAATACAAAGACAAATAAAAAGGAGTTGAAAGCTTGGATCAAAGCCTTTTCTCTTCCTGTATGGGCACCATTTTGGTTGGCAAACTGGTGCATAATCTCTCTTGTAGTACAAAATGATTTCTTCTACATGTGAAGTGGTTTAGTGCTTGGAGTACTTCTGGAGAACATCAAAGTAGTCGGGGAAGGTTTTGCGGGTACAACCGGGGTCCTTAATGGTGACTGGAACATCAGCACAAGCAGCAAGAGAGAAAGCCATGGCCATTCTGTGATCATCATATGTATCAATCTCCGTTACGTTTAACTTTTCTGGTGGGGTGATTATGCAGTAGTCTGACCCTTCTACAACTGTTGCACCCAACTGAAATTTCATCCAGAAATGTCAAAGAGCAAGAAAAACAGAAAAAATGATGCAATGAAATATCGAGAACTTCTTCAAGACTATACTAGGCTTGTAAGCTGCAAATATCATGAAACCAGCTAAGACATTTACCTTCCTAAGTTCGGTGCATATGGCAATCATCCGCTCAGTTTCCTTAACTCTCCAGCTAGCAACTGACCAGAGAAAAGAGGAGTATTAGCACAATATAAAGAAAGAAAGGGGGGAAAAATAATACGACGGCGAAGCTCATCTCACCTGAAAATCTACAACGTTTAAATACTTCATTCCCCCAAAAAATCTTTATTCTCATAAGGTCTTCAAACATTTTAATATTTAAAGTTGTTGTGGATCATATACATCAACGAGAAACTACACAAATCTACTCCGCACTAGAAAGATCTTCAGACTCGGGGGGAAACACTACTAATTATCTTCAATCCATACAGATATAGATCATGTCTTAATTTATTAATTCTCATATCTAACAAAAGTTCCGAGTTATACTACTTTCTACCATCACTGGCTTATATAATGTTGGAAATCTTCATTTGCTTTTAACTGCACCTAAAACTGGGTAGCACATGGATTTGGTTACTTTGTATGGATCCTTGAATACTTTTAGAAACTAAATATAAAAATCAAGCCTAAAAGTTAGGATACATTATCACATCTGATACCTAATACCCAAATCCATGTAATATAGCATATAACTGACTCGATAAGAACACCATCAGACAGTTCTGTATTTCACAGAGGGTTTCATCAACCTAATTTAGCAAAATGGTAAGCATGATGATGCGATTAAAGGATGTTTCTACTTATCAAGTGAAAAATAAAAGATATTAAATGATGTTTTCTTTTTCTTTTTCCCCTTAACTTCCCAACAGGCATTAACCGTTATAAATACCAAATTTTAAGAGGCAAAAGCAAATCTATCTAGAAAAAGTTATATGATGCATGTCATATTGAGTCTTCAAGTATATCAAAGGGGTAGCATAACAAAGGACATCGAACATTTACAAAGTGTCTGCATCAACCCAGAAATGGTGAGGCAGAGAGCCATTCCTCTTGTATTAACAAGAAATTGCAAAAGCTACGACAGTTTTCTTCCCTTCTGGTCAGACCCCTAAACTACCAGGAAAACCTCTTTGCACATTTTAGTCAGGTTATCACGGCATTTTTAAAAACTAATTATGCAGGGAAATACTCTCATATTGAAGAATAGTGTCCCAGGCCCCAATCGCTTCAGAATTATATCTTAATCAAAACAAAGTGCTTCAATAAGATTTGATTTCCAGGGAAACAAGGCTAGCCATACCGTCTCTTATGGTAGTAGGGCCATCAGCAAAAAGTGCAACTACAGCAAGAGTCATGGCCACATCTGGCATTTTGTTCATGTTCACGTCAACGGCACGCAAATGTTTCATTCCAGAAGAGTTCCTTGGAGGTCCTTTAACCGTGACACTGTTCTCTGTCCATGTAACTTCTGCCCCCATCTTCTCGAGGACCTCAGCGAACTTAACATCCCCCTTCACAAAGGAAACATAAAGTCCAAAGTAAGTCCCTTGTTAAAAAAGTTACTTTATGCAGTCATAGACTAAGATGTAGGCCATGCGCTGTGCAACTCTTACTTTTTAGTACTTCCACAAAATTAAGTTAGTGAATAGAAGAGAAATAGGAAGTATTATGGTGCTGTCACAAATTCCTAGCACAAGATGGAAAAGTCTAGACTGTGATTGCCCCCAAGGTCTTAATGGCATGAGAAATACCTGTAAACTGCTTGTTCCACAACCCTCAACAGTGACAGTTCCACCTGTGACAGCTGCCCCCGCCAAAAAATAGCTAGCACTTGAGGCATCTCCTTCCACAAATGCTTTCCCGGGAGATCTATGATATTCTTGTAACTGTTAGCTTCATCGATCGGTGGAACCAGATTATCAAAGAAATTAACAGTGTGAAAGCAGACTTACTTGTACTTCTGACCTCCTTTTACCAAGAATCTGTCCCAGCTACTACTGTGTTCCACAAAAACACCAAATCGCTCCATCAACTTCAGTGTCATTTCAACATAAGGCACAGATATCAGTTTGTCAATTATTTCAATCTCCACATCTCCTAGAGCCAGGGGAGCAGCCATAAGCAGAGCAGTCAGGTATTGGCTGCTGATGGATCCAGAGAGCTTTACCTGATAGATATAAAGGGAGTATAACTTAGCAAGAACTCAAAAACCTTTGTATTATATCTTTCCATACTAGGAAAGAAGCTGAGCAAGTAAACCACAGACAACATATGAATATGATTCATCAATATAAAGTTAAAAAATATTGCAGAATCAAATGTATCTTCTTTAATTTAGTAGCAGTGACAAGGAATGTGGAAGAGATCAAATGGAGGGACAAGAGACTTTTGCAGGAAACAAAGATAAAATAAAGGAGGACAGCAAGTTACTTGAAAAATTTGAAGTCTGCCTTTCGCATTTAGGACTTCTCATCAAGTGGATAGATACTAGAGTTGCATTGTTTGTTATCATACGAGCTTGATACATGCAAGAAAAATATATTGACTTTAACCTAATCTACTCTATGGCACGAGGGAGAGAGTGCATGCTTGTTCTTGGACTTAAAGGTCAGTAGTTCTAAAAAAACTATAAAATGAAAGAAAATGAAAGAAAATGAAGGTAAATCAGATGGAGATAAAATATATTTGTAACGACACAATTAAAATGAAATATAAGTGTCCCCTCTCTTATAGCTAAAGCTTCTTAGATGAGGCTGTACACATAATTCAAGATGGTACCAGAACAAGGTTGAGGTTTCGGACTCAAGTCTCACCACCACTCATTTCCATCTGTAACTCATCGTATCCAACTGATGAGAGGAATCTTTTGGCTTTATTACTCAGGATCAGAATTCAGATATTGTAAGCCAGTTCCTCTGAAGTTTAAGGTATGTATTTAACTTTTCAAGCAAAGATGCCATGGCATTTAAAACACTACTCATCATTGTGATAATACTATTCCTAGTTTAAGACAATTGTAGTAACAGGCTACCAATTACTAACATTATACATGTGGACATAATAAAATTATAATCCTCACCTTCCCTCCTGGCAGACCTCCCTTGCTGACGATTCGAACTGGGGGACAATTCGTACCAAGGGAACAATCTACCTCTGCACCAAGCTGCTTAAGACCATCAACCAAATCACCAATTGGTCTCTCTCTCATCCTAGGAACTCCATCAAGAACATATCTGTAGCACACAAATTATTCATGGAGTTATCACTTACAACAAGGTAATATTTTCTAGACCAAAAAAAGAGAAACAACTCTAACTAAAGAAGAAGCAAACAAAAGTACGCAAGTTCCCTCTCTTGTTCTCTGTCTCGTTGAGAAAGATGGTAAAACACATGACATACAAAGTATGCATGCATTTCTGAAGCTCTCAAAGCACCACATCCAGATTACTAAACCTTTGAGGACCTAACTGACATCTAATTTATCACCAGCGGCAACTATTATCTAACCAAAAAAGATTAAATTATTGATGTACATTTCAGAAGTTTTTGCCACCATTCCCGAAAATACAAATTCATGAAGACTATCAAAATGGCTTCAAAAGAAACAGCCCCAAAACAAAGAAACACAAAGAAACAACACTGGAAAAAAGAAGAGAAAAGAAAAAAAACCAACGAAGACAAAAACAAAAGGTACGAAGAAGGAACGATTGAAAGACCTTGAATGTCCACCAGCTACAGTAACTGCTGCTGTCAACGGACGCATTGCTGTTCCTGCATTTCCAAGGAATAGTTGGATTTCTTCCTCAGACTTTTTGCCGACAGGAAACTGCCCACCACAACCTTCCACAATTGCTCGTTGGTTTCCATTGTCATCTTCAACATGAAGTCCAAGTGTTTTCAACGCACCAAGCATGTAATGAATGTCATCACTACTCAGTAAATTGTCAACAACAGTCCTTCCCTGAAATTCAAGAGCCAGGACATGTAATGGCAGCACAAGGTTGTAAGTAACATATATCAAGAATATTAAAGCGAGAAAATGTACGCGATAATTAAAGAACAAAGGAACATGAATGCTATTGTCAGCTTAAAAAGGTTGCACACTTGGGGGCTATAGTGTAGCATACTGTGAGTTGTTCAGGACACCATGAGCTTGGGAAGAGAGTTCCCAGTTGTTTAGGACAGCTTATACCAAGAGTAACGTGTTGCTTTCAACCCTTAGCTCCCCTCCCCACACTAATGGCATCAGTTTTTACCATATACTTAATTTGCATTGTTTTGCATAACATCATTAATGATGCTACTCTAACAAACATCTCCTTGAATTAATTAAGAAACAAAAAAAAACACTGTCCAAATTTATACTTAACCCACCCTAATGCCAAATTGGTAGGGTCAGAAACTCAAAAAGGGAATTGCCGAATCCCCAAGATCCACAACAAAATGCCACAAAAGATGAACATTTGGCAGATCAATTTGGTTGACAGATTGACAAAATGCAATCATTCCAATAAAAATCAAAACATTAAGCAAAAAGTAAGATGTGCAAACAATTTATGTCTTTTAATATCTTAATATAATTAATATTGCAAGTAGCACTTCAAAAATCAGTTAAATACCAACATTTTTTGAAGTGGTAAAAGGCATATTTAAGCTCAACGCAGATGACATGGTATTTAAATGAAGTATCAAAACCATTGGAACCAAATATATAAACTCAGTATGTTTGATACGACAGATTTCAAAGAAAATGTTTATTAGTGTTTGATTACCTTAAACTCAGGAAAGTTTTTTCCTGAATGAAAATGTTTCCACCAAAATGGGGCATGTTCCTTTATAAATATCCTAGCTCTTATCTAATTTACATGTCTTAATCAATGCTTAGTCATCGTTATCAACCTTTTCTACCTCAAAATATCACCAAAAGATTATTCCATTTATCCTAAACCATATACAACTACCATAAGACACCTACTTTTTTACTTTTTTGTTTATAATCGTGGTGCCTGGGTCAGCTTGGGTGCAACTCTACTAATTCCATGGGATACATGCCATCTCCCACAAGCAAGAAGTAATCACCTAATGTTTTATCTCCACTTGAAATTGAACCTGAGAACTCATGGTGCTCAGCTCATGTCATTGACCACTAGGCCACACCCTTGGTGCCATAAGTAACCCACTTTTATACCCAAGCAAATACTAGAAAACGATCAAGAAAATAATCTCCTAAGAAAAAAAAAAGCATTCTGATGCAAACCAGAATCCCAAATAAAAGACCAAACACACCATGTACACATTTGCACATTCAACTAAGTATACCAAAGAGAAAAAGATCAAATCTTTAAGTCAATTCAGTTCACAACCCATTAAAGATATAGCAACCCATAGCTCAGCATCCATCAATCAAACTCAAAGGAAAAGAAAAGTTGATTACTTTACCTCAGAGAGGGCAGCAAGAAGGAGAATACGATTGGAAAGGGATTTAGAACCGGGCAATTTAACAGTTCCAGATATATCTTTGATGGGTTCCAGAACAATCTCATGGGGTTTCTCTGCAGTAGCCACTGATGCAGAAATCCTAAAAGGTGACTTCCTCACCACCCTCAAAACTGAATCTTTCTTGAACATCCCTAAAGATTTTGTGGAAATTTGGGTTACTTTCTTTGATCCAAAGAAGAGAGAATTTGAAACAAGAGGACCCTTTTGGGTTTTAGAAGGATTGGAACTGAGATTAAGGGTCTGTATCCCTTGTGCCATGCTACTAATCTGTGCCATGCTACTCCTTGTGTTCTTGGAGTTGATTTTTGAGAAATTTTAAGGTGTAATAAGAAAATGGTTATGGTAGGTAGATTGAAGGGAGATGGGGTTAAGCAATTAAGCACATAAGAGTCCAATGTCAGCTTCACCAACCACCTTTTGTCTCTGAATTCTTTTCTTCAAAAGCCATCAAGGGTTGTTGAGGTTTGAAGGTAGTTGTGCATTTGACTAAATGCTCAGATTTTGCAAAACTGGTCCCTTCATTTTTCAATTTCCTAACCAAACATCTTTAATTTTTCAGAAAACACCTTTGCTTGCACGAATTTTGTCTGTTTGGGCATCAAATAGTACACTTATTATTATTTTGATATATTACTTAAATTTTGAGTAATAAAATTTATTTTTGCAAAATATTCCAAATCAACTCGGGCTTATCATCCGAGCAATTCTCTCTTATCAATTGGTTGTATACATAAATTGTCACCCAATTGATGAGAGCTTGATTATCCACTTTGTAATTTCCTTATCCATTTATCCTTATAAAAAATTTAAAAAAAATGAAGTACTTACTCATACTTTACGGGATCCAAAAAATCGTAAGAAGGAAAAGTGTTTATACTTTCACTGAAATATATTTGTATAGTATTTAATCGACATATGAAATTAAGCAAACATATTTTTTATGAACTTTTATACTTCCGCTGGAATATATTTATGTAGTATTTAACCGTAAATACCATAATTTAGAAGATTTTTATAATTTTCTCCAAGTGGAAGCGGATATGCAATAAACACAACATTTGCCACAGGTCATTAAATATCCTCACTCTAAGTGGATGCAGAGAATAAACTCTAATCGTAGCCTTTTTTAAGAGTTTTTTATAAAAAAAATACGTGTTGTCCTCCAACACCCATAGTGATATTTAATAAACAAAATGTTAGAATTAAGAGTTGAACCAACTAATGAACCGTCTAATCATTAGTTAGTATCCCTTATGAATCTATAAGGCCCAAAACAATTTGATCGAACTTGTGTCTCGTTTGATATATTTTTGTTTTATCGTTTGATTTGTTGCTATTCAGAATTTGCTTAATTTGTTAACTTTTATATGACGCATAGTATTTTTAAATCCTGACATAATATGTTACTTGTTATAGCATTTTCAGGTTCATTTACAAGAGGTTATGACCATATAGTCCAACATGTAAATGCATAACGGAAATGGTACTTTTTATAACTACTTGTTAGATTATTATATAATCTATATACCTTTAAAAAATTTAAATTCCAAATAACTGAAGAAGCTTGGTCACATTCTATTAATTTGCTGTGTATCAAGACTTAATTTCTGAATCTTATTTCTACGCATGAAAAGGGAAAGCAAAAGGAAAATTATGACATTAATCTTTTGTTATTAAGAGTACTAATTTGGATGATTAGCTGAGGACAAAGATGTTAAGTACTGTCCGTGCATACGACAAAATACAGTAAGCAAAGGCCACCTTGTTATCCCTTATTATTACTAATGTAGGAATTTGGTCATGTTTTTCGTTAATTTCGAAATTTTATGTTTAACATATTTTTTAAAGTTTAACTTCAAAAGTATATATATATAAAAAAAATTCATGATCAAAGGTCTTCTATAACTACTCCAAGTATAACAACTACTAGTTGAAATGCTTTGAACTTTTGTGTCAAATATACCACGTTTAGAAAGATACCAATAAACAAGAAACACTTTGGCAAGATACAAAGGACTTGTTTGCACTCTTCACCTTTTATTTCGTAGTCGTGAATTTGACTCATCAAGAAAATAAAGTAAGAAACTTTTAGGAAGGGATAAAACAAAAAGACACAAAGAATTGAATATAATCCTTTTAATTTTGTAATGTTACACTTATGTAAAGACTATTGAAATTAAAAAAAATTATTAAATATAAAAAGAGATATATATTATTTTTTAGAAATGACATAAAAAAAAGTAAGCAATTTAATTGAGATGGAAAGAGTAGCAGTTACAAGGAAAAACAAATGGATTAATTAGTTTTTTTTTTTTTATGAATTTAGGAAATTGGAAGTGCTAAAAGGTTGCTTAATTTGGTTTTGAAAAAGTTAATCCATCTGTTTTCAAAATAAGTTTGGCTTTAACTCAGTTCTCACTTCATATCGGTTAAAGAAAAATTATAACAAATTGAAAGTATAGTTGACTAAGTAGCTCCTATTAGATTTTTTTTTTTAATTTACAAATTGAGCACTTTAATACATGGTATAGTTGGAAATGTATTAATTTGTGTCTTAAATTTTTAAGGTAACACTTAGAAGAAAAATATAAGGGAAAATTAAGTAATTACACCATTTAAGATAACACAATCTCTAAAAATTCTTATCATTTGAATTAATTACAATAATCCCCATTTTCCTTCTATCTCTCTCTTAACATCCGAATACATCACTCCACCTCTATTAGATACATTACAAGTTACAAGTTTGTTTGTGTACAATGTATATGGTAGAAATGTTATTGTTGACACATAACCTCAATTATTTCAAACCTAAATCAGTATGAATGTGGTTTATAGTTATGTATCTGATACATAACTTATGTATCGGGCGAAGGAGCAATGTATTCGCGAGTTCTAAGAAATCCAAGATTATTGTAATTTGGAAAACTTTTAGGATAAGATGTAATTAGCACCCAAATTGTTGAAATTTTTGTACTTTATACAAAATATAATCGCGGAGATCTTCTGCTAGTCCAAGATCGTTAATTAGGATCCAAAAATTCAACTAAAAAAGGGGAAGCCAGAAAGGGAAAAGAGGATTTTGGATAAAAGAGCTTTGTAAAAGAATAATTAGAATGGACTTGAATTGATTATAAATGTCTAATGTCGTACCTATTTAACTTATCTGGGGATGCTTTTAGAAATTATTCTAGATATATCTACAAGAAAAAATTGGATAACTTTATCTTCTAGCTATTTCAACAAGAATCTAGCACTTCTAAATCTATCTTTAAGATAAATATCTAAGATACTACAATAGATCAGTCTAAAAATTGTTTCCTAAAAAATCTAAGATATTTTGTAGTTTCGAAAATTAACTTTAGTTCTTTTCACATTGGGGTGATTTATTTTTTTTAATTTAGATGATACTTATTTTGAGATGAAGAAAGTATATCTAAATTGACGTAATAAATAATGTAGGGACTAAAAACAATCTCCAAAAACAGAAAAGATAGAGCAAAAAGAAGAATTTTTACTTGAATTCTTTTTGACTGTTTTGTTAGCTATATTCCAAACTTGTGGGCCAGTACTATGTTTTCACTTTCTTTGCCTATAAATCCTCACTTCAATTTCCCAGACTTTCATATTATCCTAGCTTCAATTTTGTTTCACTTTTACTGAAATAGACATTGATTTGCATGGTTCCCACGTAAAAAAAAAAAAAACAACATATTCACATCAAAAAAGGCCTTGCCTCTTCATTATAAATTCTTTGTTTTAGCACTTCTCATTTTCACTTCATTCTAATACCTCCCTTCTTGTTTTAGTTTTCTAAGAATCATGGATCTCAAACAGATGTCTGCTGTCAGAGATGAATCCTCAGTTACCATGACGGAATCCGAGGTACATTCTTTTATATATATGTATATATGTAGATTGTCTTACTGGTTTAGTTACTCATTTTTCAGAATTAAGATTTACAAGTTATTTTTCATTCAGCGGATTTCTTCATCTTCTTTTATAAAATTTTGACTCTTATTCTATCGACTGAGAACATAATAAGTACCTCATAGCCTATTGATCAGTTAGATGATCGAGCTACATGACTTTCATTACCTCCTAGATGATTCATTTATTATTATTTTTTACTTTGAAGTTGAATTTTATATATCTATGCATATACAATTTATAATTTATTGTTTTAAAGAACTGGAATTTACAACGTCTAAATTATGAATTTGTTGCTAGATAAGGATTTAGATCCATCGTTGTAGTTGATTTCATATGAAAAAATAACTAAAAAAAATAAACCGCAAAGTTTGGGCATATGATATATGATCAATGTTTTGTTGTAAATATGATAGAAAAATTAATGGTAATCATCGTCCATCATTGTATTGTCACTTATTTATGTGACCAAAATTCCAAAAAGCTTGATACATATTATTACTTTATTTATATATGAATTCAATTTGAAGCCGCGTAAGTAATCAATCAAATAAACGATGAAAAAATTAAGAGGCATGCTTAATTAATTAATATTATTAACAAATGAACTTTTAACTTTTCCTTTCTATCTTTTTTGAAAATAAAAAATAAAAGATCTTATCTGTCTCTATTAATGCATGCTTTCTTCTTGTGCCATCATGCAAATGCAAACTTCAAAAATATAATGATGGACTCCACACCTACCTTATTTTTACTCAAATTAATCTCTCTATTGTTAATGGATAATTTAATTTGTTTTCTATTTAATATATTTAAATTTAAAGAAATAAAAGAAAGTCTTGGCAATAAATATTTTTAAATGTACTCCGTACATCTAATAGATACAAAACAAACCTGCATTTCAAATTTTTTGTCCGATTTTAACTTAACATAGAGTTTAAGAAAGTAAAGAAAATTTTAAAATTTCATACTCTGAAATATGTCATATGAAAAATTAAAATTAAAATTTAAGAGTTTCCAAAAAAAAAACCCGAAGAGATATTCTTTTTTAAAATAAATTTAAAAAGAAAAAAATATAAAACAAACAGATTGAGACGAAAGAGGTGTTAGAGAGAGCACACCAAATGGCAAATTCACCTAATCTTTTTGTGCATGCGTTTCGTGTGATATTAAGTAAATAGATCATCTGTTTGCTTCTAATTAGAAACAACTAATTTATCTCATTTTGTTTGTTGTCTTTTTAATTAACTCCTCTTTTTTTTTTTTCCAATGTCAAATAATAAATTAAAAATCTGCTCCTCTCCAATTTATACGTAAAACACCATGATTATGAGTTCTTTTTGCTACTAGCCACTTGTTCATTTTTTCTATTTTGTTTTGTGTCGATCAACAAAATATAAAATATATGTGTGTTGAGTTTTGATATGGAAAAAAAAATCTAATAGAGAAAGTTTCCTTTTATCAATGAGGGTTATACAACACGAATTTAGATTAATCAAGGCCCAGTAGTTCATTCCAAATATCGAATGATTTATTGAAAAAAAAAAACTTTATACTTCCAAGATTAGCTGAATCTAATACCAAATTTGTTTTTTTTTCACAATCAAAATTAATTATCCAATGCAACCTACTCCTATCTAGTTGCTGTTAAGATTTGCATTTTGATCCAGCCAAAATTTCTTCTGTAAAAAAGGAACTAAATGCTAATAGCCACTTAGCATTATGTACTTGGACAACTTTTATTTAGACTTCATTATTATCTCAATTTTATTGTGTCTACTTTCATATCTGACATAATCCTATAAAAGTTACCCCTCTTTTTGACTCAAAACTTTTTAGAAACTGTTTTACTAGAATTTGAACCAATGACAAGGCAGCATTATCCATTTTATGGACCTACTCAAATATTCTAAATTATTCTTATCTAAAAAATAATAAAGTAAGTCAAAGTTAATTCAAGTACCAAAAGAAAATCTCCTAAAACATTTTGTATGTCTTTTTTATAGTATTTATTTTTGCTGGGGTGGGGTAGAAAAAGAAATGGAGCATGCTTATATATATAATGTGAAACCTCATCATATTTCATGTTACGATATAATAATATTTGAAGTGTAATGTCTTTTTATGGATGGCCAACAGGAAGGGAAAAAGAGACTTTTGGATTGTTGTACAAAAGATGGATCAACAGACAGGCATGGGAAACCAGCAATCAAGGCAAAAACTGGTGGATGGAAAACTGGATATCTCTTATTAGGTCTACTAATTATACTCTCATTAGCACAACATTTTTCCATTCAAGCACTTATTTCATATGTTTCAATCAATTATATTTTTAATGCTAAGTTTACAAAGAATTAAAGGTAATATTTTGTATATGTATAAAAATCAACACACATGCATATGACCATAGTTGCTAAAAGGACTTCAGTTATATATCGATATAATCGATTTCAAATCATATTTTTCATAAACACTACTACTACTGCATGTTATTGCATGTAACTTAACAAGGCTTATAAACTCTTAGGTGAAAGGGTATAGAAAAGGATTCATATTTGGATTCAAGAAAATGAGGAATTGTTCTAAACAGATTGTTATAACTTGAATTTACAAATTGCATAATCTATAGTCTATAAGCTGAAAGCTTTGAATTATTATCGTTCTTTATGATAATAGGAATCTTCAAACAAATAGGGGGGAGATCTACTGTTTACTTTTTCTAGACAGTATACATACATTATACATTGACTATACATGATCATGCACATATTATACATGAATTATACATATATAATGCATCCGTCGGGTATTTTTAGTTTAATTAGTTGGATGGACAGCTATTTAGATTAATTCGCTTGATGTTCTTTGATTGATGCAGTGAGTGAAGGATTAGCTGCAGTTGCATTTACTGGAGTGGAAGTGAACATGGTTCTTTTCTCAAAGACTGTCTTAAGGCAGTCAAATGCTGAAGCAGCAACCATGTTCAGCAAATGGATGGGAACACTTTATATTTTCTCTTTACTTGGAGCTTTCCTAAGTGATTCCTATCTTGGAAGATATCTTACTTCTGTTGTCTTTCTAGCTGTTATGAATGTTGTAAGTTAGCTTTTTCCATAAACCCCTCTGGCCCCACTATTCCTTTTTAGATAATTGGCGTTTTTGAACAGTAAGGATTCATATAGCCGACCCTCAACTTGTTTTTTGCAGGGTTTGGTGGTATTGTCTCTGTTAACTCAAGCATTCATGCTTGAACCTGAAGGCTGTGGCAAGTTGGGAGAGCTATGTAAACCTCAATCACAAGTTGAAGTTGCCATGTTCTATTTATCGATATACCTGCTAGCTCTTGGGAGTGGTTCTATAGAACCAGCACTAGCCACTCTAGGAGCTGATCAATTTGATGAAGAGGATCCAGAAGAAAGTCGTTCCAAGACGAAATTCTTTAGCTATTTCTATGTTGCTCTAAACCTTGGATCATTGGTTGCTGAGACACTTCTGGTTTATATGGAAAACATGGGAAGATGGGTTCTTGCCTTTTGGATATCTACAGCTTGTGGCTTTGTTGCTCTGCTCTCAATCATAAGTGGTGCCCCTAGGTACCGCCACATTAGACCTACTTGCAACCCCATTTCCAGGTTTTCTCAGGTAATTGTCGCGTCTATCAGGAAAACAAAGCTTGCAGTTCCTACAAATGGAGAGGGATTACACGAAGCTCGTGGAAGAAATGAAAAGGATAGCACCAGAAGAATCTCACATACAGATGACTTCAAGTAAGCTTAGCTTGCCCTGTTTTAGGATCTTACACTTGGTGTGTGTTTGGTTGGAAGGAAAATGTTTTCTTGGAAAACAAATGATTTTTGGCTTATTTTCTCATATTTGGTTGGTGAGTAGAAAATGTTTTTCGAAAAACTTTTTTAGTGTTTGATTTATGAATAAAAAACATTTTAAAGAAAATATCTTTTTTTTTTTTTACTAGAGAGTAGAAAATAAAAATTTGAAAATTGAAAATATTTTTTAAAAACAAACTTTAAAAATAAAAATAAAAATTGGGGTGGGGCTTGGGTTGGGTGGGTCAGGGGTAGGGGGTGGGGTGAGATAAGAAAATAAAATTTTGAAATTGAAAATATATTTTAAAAACAAATTTTTTTTTTAAAAAAATTTGGTTGTGGGGGGGTGGGGTTGGAGGAGTCCGGGGTAGGGGGTGGGGTGAGGTAAAAAAATAAAATTTTGAAATTGAAAATATTTTTTTTAAAAAAAATTTGGAGTGGGGGCTCAGGGGTGGAGTAAGGTAAAAAAATAAAAATTTGAAATTAAAAATATTTTCTAAGAATAAACTTCGAATTTTTATTTTTTTGGGGGTGGGGGCTGGTGGGGGGTCGAGGGTAGGGATGGGGTGGGGTAAGGAAAAAAATTTTAATTTGAGGGTAAAGAAAAGTTTAGGAAAATGTTTTCCTTAATTTTTGAAAGGAAGTCATTTTCCTTAAATTTGAGGAAAATAAGTTGATTTGGAAAACAGGTAACCAAATATGAGAAAATTGAAAAACATTTTTCTTCCTACCAAACAGAGTCTTAATGATGTTCTCCATAATGCTGATTAATTTGACCAACGCGAACATATGACACGTTCTTGTAACTTGTATGAATAGGTTTCTTGATCGAGCTGCAGTTATAACCCCATCAGACATGCAGATACTACCAGATAAAAGTGAAATTCCTAACAGATGGAGGCTCTGTACTGTGACACAAGTTGAAGAAGTCAAATGTGTGCTAAGGCTACTGCCAATATGGTTCTGCACAATTTTGGCATCCATTGTCTTTGTGCAAGTGCTATCTCTCTTCGTCGAGCAAGGATCTGCAATGAACACAAGCACAATGATCTCGGGCTTTCACATTCCACCAGCAAGCATGACAGCATTTGACATTATAAGCACATCCACCTTCATCATTTGCTATGAGAAGATCTTGATTCCTCTGTATGTGAAACTAACCAAAAGTAAGCCTAAGCTCCCGAGTGAGCTACAAAGAATAGGGATAGGATTGGTCATTTCAACAGTAGCTATGGTGATTGCAGGCTTGGTTGAACAATACAGACTAAGGTTTGCTAATGAAGGAGGGGAAGAGACAAGTTCTTTGAGTATTTTCTGGCAAACACCACAATATGTTCTTGTAGGAGTAGGGGAAGCATTCATCTATGTTGCTCAGTGGGAATTCTTTGCATCACAAATTCCAGATAGTCTGAAGAGCATGGGGCTTGGCTTGTCCATGTCTTCCTCAGCACTAGGTAGCTACTTATGCAGCATCATACTTGCTGTAGTAATGAAGATCACAACAAGGCATGGAAAGCCAGGTTGGGTACCTGCAAATTTAAACGACGGGCACTTGGATAGGTTCTTCTTTCTTTCAGCTGCTTTGACTGCACTAGATCTTGTACTATTCGTTATGTGCGCTAAGAGGTATAAGTCTATAGCACAAGAAAAACGAGAGGTAGGACAGGATATGGAAGCTACAGCTTGAACTAATGAAAAATGTAACTCAGCAACAATTGTTCTTTTGTTTAGGAAGTAAAAACAAAATATCAAGCTGAGCATTGTGGAGACTTACTCAAGAGGAAAGAAGAAAACTAAATAGAAAGCAAAAGAAAGCATGCTTTAGTTACTGAATGTTTTATATTTTATGACAATCTTGGCATTGACCAAAACCTCATTTGCAATCTTGATTTTGCTTATAATGCTTCAAGATCATATTGATGACAGAACAAACATGTTTTCATGCTTATGCAGAGTTCACTCTCCACTCATAACCTCCTAGTACAAGACTTGAAATCTTTAGAACATTGGAACAGGCACTAATCCTATAGCAATAGTTTGTATCGTTGTCATATCAAGTTAATGACTTTCATAACTATTTTAGGGACAACTTCATCGGTTAGGACTTTCACAAAAGAACTTGCCACAAAAGAAATGTTTTTAAATGCAAATCTGGGACTCCCTTAGGGGCGATACAGCATCTAAACATTCTGAGACAACCATGGAGCACAGTGTCTCATGGATTAACGTCGGGATAGATGATACATATGCCCAATATAACATTATGCCATGATTTATTCGCCATATGTGCCTCGAGAATGCCTCATGCACACTTTTGCATCTTGAATTGTTCGGTCATGTAGTACGCCCAACATTTTCTGTTTGAAGTTCTCTCAAGTATTTGCAAATACTAAACTTGTCTTTGTACTAAGATTATTAAATTGGTGACTTAATTTATGGTGTGCTTACAGTATTATGTCTAGATAGTTAAATCAAAACATCCATACACAACAAAATCCGTACCAGATATAAGTGTCACAGGTTCCTCATAAGGAACTGAAAATATAGCTTATTTTGGGAGGCAAGTTTACAGATAATCCCAATCAATGACATGAGATAATCCCCCTTGCAATAGGAAACTGAGCATCTGCCAGACCTATCTAATGTGAATAAACACTTATTTTCCTAGTAAAGATGAGTACACTTATACGATGCATGGTACTTCTTCCTTCAGAAATTTAGAATTACTGCAGGTCACTTGGACATCTTGGCAGCAATTTCTCTTACCAGCTTCGCAGCAACCATAGCAGTCATGCCTTCAGCAGTATCACGCTGTTGGTTGTACTCAACGACATCAGCACCAACAATATCACCTTGAAGGTTATGCAGTATGTTTAGAACATCACGGAAAGAGAGACCCCCTGGCTCTATATGAGATACTCCAGGAGCATGTGCTGGATCCAAACAGTCAACATCCACGGAGATATACACGCCCTTTACACCTTCACCAAGTTTCTGAATGTAAATGAAAAGTATTAGGCAATTGAGCTAATCAATGAAGCAAATAAATAATGAAATTCTAGCGTGTAGACAATGGAGACTAGCAGTTACTACATTTGGTAAATAACCGCAAAAACTGAAATTGAAGGGGATCATAGCTTATAGTAGGATATACAGAGACTGAGAGGAGTAGTATGCATCTGGAATAGACTCAGCATATTCAGAATTCCTCAGTGATGAACACATTTGCAAGTATATAATTTGGGCAGAAAACACAAGAGGGTAAGGGAAAGGAAAACGATGGTAAAGAAATACTGACCAGATTCTCCAAAAATTGTCGGTCTCGGGAAAATGTTCGCATTTCATATTGCTCCACACCGAACCTTTTTCCTTGTTCTCGGCCTTCTATATTAATTGATCTTATTCCCACCTACAAACAAGATCAACTGTTCTGGTAAACAATTTGTATTGTTTAAACCAAGAAATAGCATACAAAGTTAAACATGCTTAGCTGGTCTATAGAAAGAAGTTATATTACTTGCAAAAGCCGTCGAGCATAACCACCCTCCATTATTCGTGCAAAGCTTGATGCATGTGAGTACTTGTTTCCTTCAAAGGCATCATAAATGTCAGGATGAGCATCAAGGTGAAGGATATCAATAGGTCCTCCAAGCTTTTCAGACACAGCTCTTACAATAGGATAGGATATAGAGTGATCACCCCCTAACACCAAGGGGCGCAATGGACTCTGAAAAAGTCAAAATGGGAATTAAAATAAACAAATAAATACGCCAAAGGAAAAAATCTTAGAAACTGAAGCATACAGAGGCAGAACTACTGTAGCAGCACAGAGAAGACACAATAGCTTGATGCCTAAACATATAGACATCAGTAAAGCATCTCGAGCAGGTCCTTCCAGCTTCAAAAATCATATTATGGATAAAAGCTCCATAAGAACAGCATATGAGGTCATGAAGAGAACTATCTTTTTCCTTTCTAACTTTTCATAGACATAAAGATGAAGGCGAGAAAGCTAATTTCACATTGGTGACTCCGAACAATATAATGAAGAGATACAATTAAAGCCAAAATTTCAGAATGGCCCAGATAGGAGACTTAGACATTGTAAAAACATCTGTTTTTTTTTTACTGGTTTTGGGTGGGGAGAGGGGGTCTTAGAAGTCTGATATATCGTAATAAAATGATTTTAGTAAATTCCTAATTTACCTCTCCTGCATCCTAGCAAAGGTCTATGGTATTAGTATGCTTCCTTTGCAGAAAGGACATAAAATACTTTCCCAGAAGTTATTACATAAATGATGGTTTACCTCCTCCATAACTAGCTTGACAGATTCACTTATGATACCCATCAACCTTTCATCATCTATGCCTGTGTCTCGTAACTCTTGAACTGGCAAATCACCAACATCAGTTAAGACGCGTTGATCATCTAATACTTTTCCTGCACAATAGAAATAAAGGAATGTCAATACATGACTCCAGTATGAAGATTGTGGATTTTAACATTCAAGAGGTCTAGCAAATTAGACTGAATGCCTAGCTGTGCAAATAATTAGACTGCATTTTTTTTTTGTTTTCTCCACAAAGTAGAACCAAAATCTCAACCAGAACAGATTGATATTGAATAGAATGAGTATAAAGCTTAACCCACTATTTACTGAATATTTGATTGTGATTGATAATCCCTAAAACAAATTATGGTCATCTTGTCCAAAGTTAAATAATGTGAAGAATAATGGTTTTAAAAGGTAAATAGCTCGACTAACCTTCCTCAGTTGTGGAGTTTGTACTGCCACACCATATAGCCTCTCGTATATGAGGAGGAGCAAATGCGGGCCCTTGGAGAAATGAAGAGTTATGTCCCAGAGGAACTCCAAGAAGAGACGTTGAGGCTACTGCACCTCCAAGAGCACGAACAAGCTCTCCCTATGAAAGATCAGCAAGGGAATAAATCACTCACTCATTACGCTATGAGGCATCTCATCACATGCACTCAGCTTACATGTGTTAAAAAGTGCACTTAATATGTACTCCCTCTGTCTGTTAATATGCCCCACTCAAAATAACGTTCTTCCAAGCCATACATACCTTAAGTTTTGCTCTTTCACGAATAAGTGTAAGAGATGCCTCTATAACACGTTTCTGTCCTTTTTCCACCAATTCTGTTGGAACATTTGACGTGAGCAATTTCTGCATATAGTTGATTCCCAACTTCCCAGCACTCTTCATATTTGTTAATTCTGATTATCCTACCAAGTCCATTCAACACAACAAAAACAAAAATGCTTTATAATTTTTTTTTTAAAAAAATAATCAAGAACAAAAGGTTAATCCCAAGAGAAAGAAAGTGATATACCATACTGCAAGAAAGAGTGATAGTAGCTGAATAGCTAGAGGTAAGGAAGAGAAGGCATGCACTCCTTTTTAATAGTACTGGGATTAGCTGCTGCTTCCAGCGAATGGATGGAGACTTATCGCAATTTCTCTCGTGAAAAAAACATGTCGTCAATGTCATTATCTCATATTTTCTCGATTTGAAAAAGAATGAGCTACTTTCCTTTTTAGTCAGTTTAAAAAAAATGACTTTTTTTCTTTTTTGGTAACATTTTAATTTCAATTTTACACGTGGCATGTTTAAGGCCACAAGATTAAAGTACAATTTTGTACATTTGACATAACTTTAACTTAGGATCACAAGATTCAAAAGTCTTTTTTATTTTCTTAACTTTCGTGTCAAGTCAAACTAGACCACTCTTCTTGAAACGGAGGGAGTAACAAATTTGATAACAATAAAAACAAACGTACTCTAGATATTTTACTCCCTCTATTCCATAGTAATTAAATTCGTGAGACATAATTTAAATCATACTTTCTGGTCTTTTGTAAAATCATAAACATAACTTTGCAAGTAATATAATTTATCTCTTAGAAAATACTTCCCCCTAAGCTAGGCAAGTTTATCATTGTACTCTTATTGTATGTTCTCTTGAAATCAAGTTTTTAATAAATGAGCATGAATTAATTTATTTTGATTAATTAATTTTACCAATGCATATGAATAAATTACTTAATTTTCTATGTTGGTCAAATTGATACTTTCATGGCTAATAACACTCAAAGGTAAAATTAAAAAAAAAAATTATTTATATATTGATTTTATGAAATGACAAATATTAAGAAATATCTATTTTTAGTAATACAGAAATGAGCTGGTGCTTCCCGCGAATGGATGGAGACCTGTCACAATTTCTCTCGTGAAAAAAACAAGTTGTCAATGTCATTATCTCACAATAAATTGATAACAATAAAAACAAATATACTCTAGATATTTTACTCCCTCTATTCCATATTAATTAAATTTGTGAGACAATGCGGATATAATTTAAATCATGTTTTTCACTATTGTCTTTTGTAAAATCATAAATATGACTTTGCAAGTAGTGTTATTTATCTCTTAGAAAATATTTCTCCCTAAACTAGGTAGATTTATCATTGTACTCTTATTTAATGTTCTCTTGAAGTCAAATTCAATAAATGAGCATAAATTAATTTATTTTTATTAATTAATTTGACCAATGAATATGAATAAATTAAATTACTTAATTTTTTATGTTGGCCAAATTCATACTTTCATGGCTAATAACTCTCAAGAGTAAAATAGGAAGAATAATGTCATTTATGTATTAATTTTGTGAAATGATAAATATTAAGAAATATCTATTTTTAGTAATATTGAAATCAGCTGGTGCTTCCAGCGAATGGATGGAGACTTGTCACAATTTCTCTCATGAAAAAAAACAGGCCGTCAATGTCATTATCTCACAATTAATTTGATATTTAGATATTTTACTCCCTCTATTCCATATTAATTAAATTTGTGAGACAATGTGGATATAATTTAAATCATATTTTTCACTGTTATTTTTTGTGAAATCATAAATATAACTTTGCAAGTAGTGTTATTTATCTCTTAGAAAATATTTCTCTCTAAACTAGATAAGTTTATCATTGTACTCTTATTTAATGTTCTCTTGAAGTCAAATTCAATAAATGAGCATAAATTAATTTATTTTTATTAATTAATTTGACCAATGAATATGAATAAATTAAATTACTTAATTTTTTATGTTGGCCAAATTCATACTTTCATGGCTAATAACTCTCAAGGGTAAAATAGGAAGAATAATGTCATTTATGTATTGATTTTGTGAAATGACAAGTATTAAAAAACATTTATTTTTAGTAAAAACGATATGTAAATAGAAACAAAGGGAGTATCAAACTTAATTAAAGGAAAGAGCAAATATGAAGAAAAAAAATTCAAATATCCATCTTAAACTTTGAATAATAAAATATATCCCAAAAATTCAATTAATATGAAATAGAAAAAGTAACTAATAGTACTCTCACAATAAATTGAATCCTCCGATGAGTTCGAACGGAAAAATCATGAACTTTAAGCTGAAAATTATTAACTTTTCGATGGAAGTCATCATCTTCTCCACTCCTTTTTATTTCTTTTGAGAGTTCTCTTTAAGGGTAGAGTGTTGGACAAATGCAGTGATTACCAAAGAAGAAGAAAAACTCAAAATAAAGAAAAATGTAAAAGTTTAAAGAAATTGGGGCCACCAATAAAAAGATATTTTTTTTAAAAAAAGAAAGAAAATTGACATAATTAATATATTAAAAATTATAATACTTAATTATATAATGACTAATAAAATAGTGTCATGTGTTTACATTTATCTTTTTAACATATATCTTTTCTTCTCATGCACAGCACCTTAAAGGAAGGTGAAGACACTTTCTTTGCCATGTCACCTTCTAAGGGGATATTAATATAACTTTGAATAAAATTAGGTGTGCAATAGGTCACCACAATAATTTAAGCGTGTAACTGACTTTTCATGACAAATTCAAGGGGAAATTTATGTTTTTTTCAAAAAAAAAATTCAGACATCCATCTTAAACTTTGAATAATAAAATATATCCCAAAAATTCAATTAATATAAAATAGAGGAAGTAACTAATAGTACTCACACAATCCAATACTACGGGTATCCATCCAAACAAGGTAAAGATGTAGCAACCATAATCAAGAAAAGCTAGACAATATAAGTTGTTTTCCGGCGAAGCGTAAAAAGAAAAAGGGAAATATAACATCAAACTCATAAGCACAAATAAAAATCTTCAATAATAACTCAAAAATTTGAGATGCAAATTAGAAATATATTTATACTAATAGGTGTAGTGACTCGTAGAATTCTTTTTTCAGCATTATTAAAATTATTAATGGTTTGAATAATTAAGATAGTAACTTTTGGTCTTCTCACCATAAGTAATAGAAGGTTGAAAGATTGAAGTAAATATGATGACTTTTAAAATATTATAACTTCAAAAATTATTGTGGCTGATTCATTAAGCAATATTAATATGACAAAAAAAGTATTTAAAATCCAGTTTGCTATAAATTGACTGTACTATCTAATTTCTTGATAAACTTATTAATTACGTGCTAATTAAATCAATAATTGATTCAATGTATTTCTTCCTAAATCAATGTATAATTTCTTTAGGAGTACTCTTTAGCTTGCAATAAATGTAGGGGTAAATGGAGGTGAAAAGACTTTAAAACATTTTAATTAATAAATATTTAATTTGTTACATAATTTATAACATTTAAATTTAATGTAGGGATAAAACTGTAATTTAACTTTTGCCTAAAATTCTTCTCACTTTCTATATATATATATGATATGTATGATGATGATATATAATGCTTAATGCATTTTCTCTTGAATTTTTAATATGTTAGTCTCTTCTCATTTCAATTTTTATGTCTTAATTATCAACATAAGAGTTCATGGGGTTTACACACTTTTTCCCTGCAGCTATTTTAAAACACTATAAAAGATTCAAAACATCCATACACAACAGAACACAACAAAATCTGCACCACTTAGATTCCTCATAAGGAACTGCAAATATAGCTTTTTTTGGTAGGCAAGTTTACAGATAATCCCAATCAGTGACATGAAATAATCCCCCTTCCAATAGGAAACTGAGCATCTACCAGACCTAGCTAATACTTCAATTTTAAGTCCTAGTATGCTTTTAGTTTTTAGAGTTACAATAATGTGAATAAACACTTCCTTTGGTGCTTATTCTCTGTCAAACTTCCCCAGTAAAGATGAGTACAAATCTAGCGATGCATGGTACTTCTTCCTTCATAAATTTAGAATTACTGCAGGTCACTTGGATATCTTGGCAGTAAGTTCTCTTACCAGCTTCGCAGCAACCATTGCAGTCATGCCATCAACAGTATCACGCTGTGGGTTGAACTCAACGACATCAGCACCAACAACATCACCTTGAAGGTTATGCAGTATGTTTAGAACATCACGGAAAGAGAGACCTCCTGGTTCTATATGAGATACTCCAGGAGCAAATGCTGGATCCATACAGTCAACATCCACGGAGACATACACGCCCTTCACACCTTCGCCAAGTTTCTGAATGTACAAGAATAATATTAAATAATTGAGATTATCAATGAAGCAAATAAATAACGAAATTCCAGCATATAGACAATGGAAGACTAGCAGTTGCTACATTTGGTAACTAACCGCAAAAAATGAAATTGAAGGGGATCGTAGCTTATAGTAGGATGTACAGAGACTGAGAGAGAAATATGAGAGTAGTATGCATCTGGAATAGACTCAGCATATTCAGAATTTCTCAAGTGATGAACACATTTGCAAGTATATAATTTGGGCAGAAAACACAAGAGGGTAAGGGAAAGGAAAGCGATGGTAAAAAAATACAGACCAGATTCTCCAAAAATTGTCGGTCTTGGGAAAATGTTCGCATTTCATATTGCTCCACACCGAACCTTTTTCCTTGTTCTCGACCTTCTTTATTAATTGATCTAATTCCCACCTACAAACAAGATCAACTGTTCTGGTAAACAATTTGTATTGTTTATGCTTGCGGGAGTAAGCTCCTTGTAAACCCAAAGAGTACATCATTAAACAGCTTATCCTATCACAACAAAGATTGTTTCATAGCATAAACCAAGAAATAGCATACAAAGTTATACATGCTTAGCTGGTCTATAGAAAGAACTTATATTACTTGCAAAAGCCGTCGAGCATAACCACCCTCCATTATTCGTGCAAAGCTTGATGCATGTGAGTACTTGTTTCCTTCAAAGGCATGATAAATGTCAGGATGAGCATCAAGGTGAAGGATATCAATAGGTCCTCCAAGCTTTTCAGACACAGCTCTTACAACAGGATAGGATATAGAGTGATCACCCCCTAACACCAAGGGGCGCAATGGATTCTGAAAAAGTCGAAATGGGAATTAAAATAAGCAAATAAATACGCAAAAGGAAAAAATGTTAGAACTGAAGCGTACAGGCCTTGCGAAGAAAAGAATACTTTGAGTAGAGTTCCTAATTATGACAATTGTTTTATCCAGTCACCAAAGTGTAAGAAATGTTTCGATTCAGAAGCAAGGGGAAGTCATACAATAACAGTGAGTATTGATGCTTCATTGAATAACAGCTGGGCAGAACAAATTTCTTTCATGCAACAGAAGATCTTTCTCTTGTTCACAATGAGATGAAAAAATTGGCAGGAATACTGTAGCAGCACAGATAAGGCACAATAGTTTGATGCCTAAACATATAGACATACATTAACAGTCTTGAGATGGTCCTTCCAGCTTCAAAAATCATATTACGGATAAAAGAGCTCCTTTGGAACAACATATGAGGTCATGAAGACAACTCACTTTTTCCTTTCTAACTTTTCATAGACATCTGGATGAAGGCGAGAAAGCTAATTTTACATTGGTAACTCTGAACAATATAATGAAGAAATACAATTAAAGCCAAAATTTCAGTATGGACTCAGACATTGTATTTAGAATTTCTGTTTTTACTGGTTTTGGATGGGGAGATGGGGGTCTTAGAAGTCTGATATATCATTATATAAATGATTTTGATAAATTCCCTAATTTAATGGGTGCAGGAGCCAAAGGCATATGGTATTAGTATGCTTCCCCTGCAGAAAGGACACAAATACCTCCCCAGAAGTTATTACATAAATTATGGTTTACCTCCTCCATAACTAGCTTGACAGATTCACTTATGATACTCATCAACCTATCATCATCTACGCCTGCGTCTCGTAACTCTTGAACAGGCACATCACCAACATCAGTTAAGATGCGTGGATCATCTAATTCTTTTCCTGCACAAAAGAAATAACTGCATTGTTTTGTTTTCTCCATAAAAAAGAACCAAAATCTCAACCAGAACAGATTAATATTGAATAGAATGAGTATAAAGCTTAACCTACTATTTACTGATTATTTGATTGTGATTGATAAATCCCTAAAACAAAACTAGTGTTTTGAAACTCATCTTGTCCAAAGCAAATAATGTGAAGAATAATCGTTTCGACAGATAAATAACTTTACTTACCTTCCTCAGTTGTAGAGTTTGTACTGCCACACCACATAGCCTCTCGTATACGAGGAGGTGCAAATGCTGGCCCCTGGAGATATGAAGAGTTATGTCCCAGAGGAACTCCAAGAAGAGACGTTGAGGCTACAACACCTCCAAGAGCACGAACAAGCTCTCCCTACAAAAGTAACTTGAAAAGATCAGGAAGGAAATAAATTACTCATTCGTGTGTAAATGGTCTTATAGGAACCAATTCACTACAGCAAACCAGTAGGTCAATCCAAATGAGAAACAACAACCCTTAAAAGGTAGCTAATGTCTTGTAAGAGAATACCGAAGTAGCTGCTTGTCTTCTTTCTCTCCCTTCTCCCTTGACAAACCTATGTTCTATCTATCCTTAATCATGATGAAGAAATTGCCCATTATCATATTAGGATACAACTACCACTTGCCCATTTCATTTGTGTGACTAGATTAAGTGACAATGAAGGGACACAGATCAGGCAGTGGGGAAACAATACAAAAATTCTTGAAATATCTCTGGTGCTGACAAAATGTTTAGTCATGCTTTTCAATTCCAATCACATATAGAACTTTCTTTTAAAATGACTTTGACACTATTGTCATAAGTAAACTAATTTACATGAGAACTAGCAGTGCTGAAATTATACACACCCACACCATCAAGGATCACCAAGATAAACCAAAAGAAAGCTTCCACATCACTGCTGTTAAGCTGTTAATTCAAGAGCTTTTACACAAAGGTTCTACTCACGATATTAATTCATTAATTAGTTAAATGTAGTAAAAGAAACGAACTAAGTGATACAAATGTGAAGCATCTCATTATGAGCCCCACGCAAAATAACATTCTTCCAAGCCATACATACCTTAAGTTTTGCTCTTTCACGAATAAGTGTAAGAGATGCCTCTATAACACGATTCTGTCCTTTTTCCACCAATTCTTTTGGAACATTTGACGCGTGCAATTTCTGCATATAATGGATTCCCATCCTCCCAGCACTCTTCATATTTGTTTATTCTGATTATCCTACAAAACCAGTCAAAACCAGAAATCCAAAGCTGCAAAGTAGACAAGAATAAAGCAACCCAAAGAGGAACTGACTAGGCATGAGGCTACACAACAAATGAACTAGATAAATATGTTATCTATCTTCAATAGTAGCATGTTTATGAGCAAACACAAATTACCGTGTCCTCTCCTATTGATATCCCCCAAAAGAGAGAGCACTCAAAAAAGAGTGATTTATTTTGCATCCTCCCCAAGCATGTTAAGAGGAAAGAGTCTCTGCTTTTTCAAGAAGAGCTTGTCACCTCTGCATTAGTTTCTGGTAAAAAAGTTTGTCGTCTACAAAATTGTGAAAATACAAAAAGGTATAGTACAGTTGAGTCATGTCATCAAACAACAACATGGCCAGTATAATCCCACAAGTGGGGTCACTCAAACCTTACTCCTACTGTATAGGTCGCTTCCGATCAAAGAAAGCAAAAGCGCAACATCTATGAAGACAAATGTCATCAGATGGTGGAAAAACAACTGGAAAGCAAAAGGGAATCAAGAAGATTTTGCAGCGCATCTCCCTGTGTAAACCAAAAAGGGAAAAAAACTTTTTATCTTTATCCACAGAAGATCCCCCAAAAGGAAATTTTTATCTCGTCAACCCAAACTCATGTCCATATATACCATACCCCATACAATTTCCAGTTCTTAGCTATTCTTTGGTTAATCACCAAAAAGAAAAAAGAAAGCAACTTTCTTTCAATTTCCAATAATGGTTTCATAAAAGAGCTAAACTTTTTCTCAACAACCAAACAGATAGTAAACCCAACAACAAAGGTATCCAAATTTGGGAATTAAAAGACACCAATAAAAGGTTAATTATCATAAATTAGGTATCAAGAGAAAGAAAGAAAGAAAGTGATATATCATACCTACAACTGCAAGAAAGAGTGATGAGAGAAAAAAAAGAGTTGAATAGAGGTAAAGAAGAGAAGACATGCAGTCCTTTTTGGTAGTAATGGGATTTGGTGCTTGCAGCGAATGGACTATGAAAATGGAAATGTTGTTAGGAGTAAAATATTAGGCAACAAGATTAGCACAATTTACACGTAATCACCAACTCATAAACCCAATCCATCTTTCTCGTGAAAGGGACATATCCAACCAACATATTTAAATAATCTTAGGATAATTATCTTACTAGGAAAAAAAAATGTATTCTACGGAAAAACGTTTTACTGAAAAATAGGCGTAACTCAGATTAGTTTTCCTGTGTTTGGTAAAAAAAAAGCTGTTTTTGTGGCAAGTCCGCCGAATTCAATTCCAATGCCGTATCACACACTTCTATGTGCCGTTAACGCAATAGGGCGGCTGACACCCACCCATTGGCCAACTTTCCTGTTAAGTGTTAACATCATCATGGTTAATTAAGGGCACAAGTCATCACTGACCCCTAAAGTTGACACCATGTTTCACTTAGACATCTTAACTGGACTATATTCATTTTAAACACCTAATGTAGGGTTCCGCTATGCCATTTTAGTACTTTTTTCACAATTGGCAGGCTGCGTGATTTTCACTCATCTAAGGCACGTAAAACCATTTTTTTCGTCTGATGTGGAAGCCAACTTGGCTTTAACGGTAATATTACCCCACTAATTATTTATACCCTAATTTCTCTCTTCTTCTTCAATTTTAACCCAATTTTTCTCTGCACTTCTTCTTTATTTCTATTTGCTTCCATGTCGAGCTTCTGCAACTCTTCCATGTCAGCATATGTGGATGAAGTCCGATATTATAGATGTGGTAATG
Source organism: Solanum appendiculatum (assembly GCA_018342035.1). Classification (NCBI taxonomy): domain Eukaryota; kingdom Viridiplantae; phylum Streptophyta; class Magnoliopsida; order Solanales; family Solanaceae; genus Solanum; species Solanum appendiculatum. The sequence continues at coordinate 545,434 of JAGDQO010000515.1, forward strand.
AAGCCCTATTAAAGACTTCTTGGACCCAATTAAATCCAGAGCATAGATTTTTTACTTGTAGAATTTCAAAGGTGAAATTTTCTGTTTTTCTTTTCTTTTAAGTAAATTAGATGATTAATTGTTGGCTTCTCTAATTCTTCTTATTAGTTTTATAGAAAATGGGTGGCTGTGATTATTTTTATTGGTATGAAGATCGACACCCTCCTCAAGCAAACAGGGTGATGTGGGGTTTGTTGAAGAAAGTCAAGGCTTTAGATGAAAAACTAAATCGAGCAAGAAATATATTTATTGTTGGTGCCATTGCTATTGAGTTGGTGATGTTTAAAATATTAATTTTGAAGCCTAATTGTTAGTGTTCTTGAGGTCTAGTAGTATTTATTGTTAGTTTTCTTGAGGTCTAATAGTATTTATTGATAGTGTTCTTGAGGTCTAATAGTATTTATTGTTAGTGTTCTTGAAGTTTAGTAATATTTTGATGTTGTTATTGTTGTTGTAAATTTTCGATGTAAATGTACATTTTGGATGAAATGAAATTCTCAACTTCGTTCATCATTTTGGATGAAATGAAATGTTATTGTTGCAGTAATTTTTTGTTTTGGCTACATAAAAGTCTCAACTTCATTCTCACAATGTAACACCAAAAGCAATTATCAAATTCGTCACAATGTGACACCTAAATGTTCTCAAAACGTAGACAGTTATATTGCATGCTCCATAATGAGCTCAAAGTTAGCATTATGCTACATACCATTCAAGGCTACAACCTTCAAAAAAGTGTTTACTAGTACCAAAATAAAGCTAGCATAATCCAAAAACAATAATTGTTTGGCAATTCACATTACACAGCAAAATCAAGGCCCAAAATCAACCTATTCTAAGTTGGTGTTACTTCTTCTTTTTGTTTGCCATTTGCTGCAATTGGGAGGTGGTGCCAGCATCTTTGTTTTTCCATCTCAAGCCTCCAAGCTTAAAGCCAAGGTCTATACCTGTTGAACTTGCATCCTTATAACTTGAACCTGTTGGTAGAATTCTTTGACTTGAAGTCCTAGGCTGTTTTTTGAAGAAAAAATCAAAATTAATAAATAAACTTGCATTTATTAAGAGACAAAGTTTGAGACAAACTTACATTCAATATTTGGGTTCCACTTGAACTGGTGTAGATGCCAAATCCAACATTACTTGATCCACCATTAGTTGGCCTCTTTGGTCCCCCTCTTGCAGAATCTTCTCCAGTTGCAACTCTTTCCCTTTTTAGTCCAGCAGTGTCTCTTCTCCTTGGAGGTAGTTGACTGGTTATTCCTCTTGTAACAGGAATACTTGTATCCATAAATGGTGGTGGTTGGCTTGATTTTGCAGTTTCCTTCGCCCTCTTAACTCTACTTGTATCACCGCAAACTGTTGTTGAAGAAATATGATTACTTGATGTTGTTAATGCAGGTTGGCTGAATCTTGTTAGTCCAGTTTGGCAGGAGCTTCTTGGTTCAGGATGGCTACTTTCTTGTGAACTTTGACCAGTGAACTATGAACTTTGGCTAGCTGCTTGTGAAGTTTGGACACCAACCTAAATATCAAACACAAAGTCTGTTCATTAACGATTCAGCAAGAAATTTAAAAAGGCACAAACAATAAATTATTTTACCTTGCAATATTTCTTGTTGTGGCCTTGTTGTTTACACTTGGAACAAGTCTTTTTCACCCCTTGTTTGGACATCTTTCCATACTTCTTTCTTGGTTCATCTTTACCCTTTCTTCTATTTCTTGGAGGTCTACCAAGAATTGGTTTAGGTTCAGGAGGCTCAATCTTTGGATTGTTAGTTTCAGGCCACATCTTCATATTTGGAATTGGTTGAATGAAATGACTATAAACCTTTAAGAAGGTATCCTTTTTATACCAATGCTCCACAAGAGGTTCAGGTTCCTTTTCTAGGTGGCACAAAGCAGAGATAACATGTTGACATGGAATACCTCTCAATTGCCAAGTTCTACAACTACAAAATCTATCAGTCAAGATCACTGTATGCCTATACTGCCCTTCTCCAATCTCAAACCCAACATCAGCATTCCAAAGCACCTTACATGTCCTAGACTTCTCCTTATTCTCCTCCAATATAAGTCTAGCCATAGCTGCAATATCACATATCCAATTGTCAGCAAACTTAATCATATACACAGTTCTAGTCATTATTTTTCTCCTAATTTCCTCCAACATGGTTATTATAGATTTGTGTCTACATGATAAGATCCATGAGTTAAAGGTTTCACACATGTTATTTTCAACTGTATCACATTTAGAATGCTCTTGAAAGAATGCTCTCACCCATGATACTTGTGGATAGTGCAATAAATCAGTACAAATATTCTTACCATGTCTGCTCATTTTATGAAGTTACTCCCTGAACTTCACTTTAAAACTTACCTTGGAACATCTCTAGAATTGTTTTCTCCTTTCTTCTCCCTTCCATGTTTGATTCCAATTAGACCAGATGTGTCTAGCACACCTTCTAACTTTAGCATTTGGCAGTACTTCAGCAACAGCTGCATGAAAACCCTACAAAAAAATACAATTCAAGAAAATACATTTCTGCATATCTACAATTATCCAATGTAATAGACAATTACTTTATGCATATCTGCCATCATAGTAAGACCCTGCCCAGTACCCAACTGCAAGTCCTCTTTCAAATAGTTGATAAAGAAACTCCAACTATGTTTAGTCTCCTTGTCCACAACTGCCCAGGCTATAGGAAATATCTGGTTGTTTCCATTCTTGCCACCTGCTACTAGAAGTTCACCCTTGCAAGCACCCTTTAAGAAACATCCATCAAATCCTATTATTCTTCTGCATCCTTCCTTCCACCCCTTCTTCAATGCATCCAAGCATACATAGAAGTACACAAACAAATTCTTTCCAAGTACAGTTTTTCAATCCATCCTTACCCAAACAGAACTATCAGGATTGGTCTGTTTTATAACTTCATCATAATCACATAACCTTGCAAATTCCATATTCCAGTCACCCATGGTCTCTTTAAGAATCATCATCTTTGCCTTGTAACAAATTGTTCTACCCACATACAGTCATAGCTCCTCCCTGCACAATTCTTGTATTTCCCAAATTCTCAATGATGGTTGTTTAGTTATTTCATCCTTGAATCTATCTGCTAGGAACTTAGATGTACACATTTTCTTCTTATTTGATGGAGAAAACTTATGTATAGGATGATAGTTCTTAATCATGAAGTTACCAGAATCCCTATCAATTGCACCATAGCACAACCATTTGCATTTCTATTTGAATTTACATTTAGCTCTCACTCTATGAACTTCATTAGGCCTTAACTTAATTTGATAATTTTTTTAAACAACATATTTTGCCAAAGCCTTTCTAAATTTCTTAGCACTCTCAAAAATCATTCCAAGTTCTAAAATAGCAACAGTACATTCATCATCATACCTGACCTTTTTACTCTTCCTTCTGCCTGGTAGATCAACACCCCTAACAACTTCTACATCTAGCACATCATTGCTATCATCACTATCACATTCTGAGCTATCAATAAACTGCTCATCTCCTCCTAATCTGCCAACATATCTATCCTTCTTACTTATTCCAATATCTTCAAAGCCTCTTTCAACACCAGTTTCACATATTGGTACTTCTTCAGGTATTGTTTTCTTCTTTCTTGGATTAATATTTCTTTTCTCCCTAAGATTAGGATTTCTTTTGTTTCTTTTTTCAGCCCTAAAGGATCTCAATTCTTCATCAACATCTGAATCATCTTCATTTGGAATAGTATTTACATCTGTGTCACTACTAGGCAGATCTGTATTAGCTTCATTCTGATCTGTATCAGCTCCAGGCAGATCTGTATCAACTCCATTCAGATCTGAATCATCTTCATTCAAATTTGAAATAACCTCATTCTCCACAGTTCCATCAGTATTTATACCCACAGATTCATCAACAGGATCATACCATGGTAAAAGACCAACTGGAGTAGACAATTCCTCAAACTCATCAATTTCATGTACCACATACACATGAAGCTCATCACCATCTATTAAGTCTTTCACAAAGTCTAACAATTGAATATTAGAAGTAACTTGAACTAAATCATTGTTATCTTCATTTTGACAGTAAAATCCCTTCACATTTGTATACCCAAGGTCTTTAATGTATGAAAGGAACTCGATAAGACTAAAATGATCTTTATCTACGGCAACACCAAATATATCTACTTCCCCTTGGTAAGTAGGGTTAGTGTTTCCCACAACACACCCCGCATGATGAAAACATGTTAAAATATAGTTGTCTATATCCCGAAAACTCCCAACATACGAAAATACCCAAAAAGCCCCTTACTTTATCAACACTAGTTAGGCCAAAATTTAAATTCAAAATGATAATAAAGAAAGCTGAATCAACAAATAAAATACACCTTCTTCAATATTAAAACAGACAAACACAAGAACAAGTTGGTAGAACTTTCAATTTCTCCAATGTTGTAAAGCTCGACAAAATGTCAATACTTGATTTTCAACCTTCAACCTGAAAAATGACGATATAAAATACAACAATAGTTAGTACTAACTACAAATTGAAGGAAAAATAAAGTAATTGGAGATAAAGCTACCTAGGGTTTCATCGGAGAAGAGAGAAAAGTGACATGAAAGAGAGTTGATCAAAGCATCTTTTAATCTGAACAAAAAATGACGTGTAAAGGGCTTTAGGAGTTGGCATAATGTAATTGGTCAGTTAATCCACGTAGATAGGTTGTGTCACGCGCGCCTATGGTCAACAGAAGTCTGTGAAAAAAGTGTTAAAATGGCACAGTGGGGCCCTACGTTAGGTGTTTAAAATGAACATAGTACAGTTGATGTGTCTAAGTGAAACATGGTGCCAACTTTAGGGGGCCACCGATGACTGCTGCCGTTAATTAAGTCCAGAAGGTGAAGTAAATACAAGTTTTAGCTGAGTTCCATCTTTAACATTTGCATCTAATGGTCTGCTATCCATCCAAGCCCATGATGTTGTGCATGACCCACTAAATTAAGACCAAAAATTTATGAGACCAGAAATCTCAGACCAATTGAGGCATGATATTATCAAAAAGGGGAAATTACGTAAATGTGCCATAAAACTCAAAATATTTAGGGTAAACAATATAAATTCCACTAGTTTAGGTCTCAATATATTGTAATTATTGAGTAAGGTATGAATGTAAAAGAATATATGTTTGTAATTATTTTGCTTTTTTGGGATATTTGCTTAGTTTCCCCAATAATTAATAACATGATAAAAGTTTTGGGTTGGGCGAATTGGGCCTAAATTTTAAAAGGCAGGAGCAAAATTAGACCTAAATTTAAAGGGGGCTGAAGGAGAATTTGGCCTAAACTTAAAGCGGGTATGAACTATAATTTATGAAAAAATTACTTTATTACACATCTTTTTTTACCTTATTTTCTATTATTCCCTATCATTATAAAAAAATTACCAAAATCCCTCTTTTCCTCAAAACTTCTCCTTTTTCGGATACATTACTCTTCCAACTCCCAACTTCACAATTTCTCTTCCTATTTTCACACCTATAATCACGGCAATTACATCCATCAATTCATTTTTGAATTTCAGATCTTTTCTCTCTCCAATCAATTTTCAACTTGCTCAATAGGGTTCTTCTTCTTCTCCAGCTTTCAGTTCATCACCTTTCTTTTTCTTATCATCTACAAATTCCCAATACATATGGATGATGCTCCATCTTTTAGTATTGGGATTACCCAAATAGTCTCACCTAATGTAGGTCATGTTTTTAATTCTGACGATGAAGATTTTGAAATCGACTTTGGAAAAACGCTCAAAAAAAAAGGGAAAAGGTAGAGTTGCCGGCATCTCTGATAAGGGCTTTGAGTCGAGATTCATGGGTGACGCTATTGTCGAAAGTGGAAAAATATACGGGAGTTGATATAGAGCAAAGGAGAAAGTGTAGTAGGATTTCTTCATAATTTTTTTTTGCTTTCAACAGATCAGATTATTTATATTTTTTTTATTTTTTCGTTGTTCTTCTTTTTCTGATACATATGGGTTCTGGTTCATCGTTAAATATTGGTCTTACCTAATTAGTTTCACAAACGAAAGATTTTGTCCCTCGTGTTTGTGATTCGAAATCGAAGAATAATACTTTTCATGTTCGAATTAGATATTATGTTGTTCAACTTTTTCTGATACAAAAAAGGAAGTAGAACATGTTGCTAAACACCCTTCTCTACCCAAGGTTCATATTTTTAATGTATCTAGTTGATTTTGATTCATAAATTTATGTATAATACCTTCGTTTCAACTTTATGATACATTAAAATAGCCTTTGTTAGTGTTATCACTGATTTGATACATCACTGCTACAGTAGGTTTCGTTATTAACCAATGTATCATGCTAATCTGATACATCACTACTACAGTAGCTTTCGTTACTAAGCAATGTATCATGTTCATATTTACGGTATTGATACATACCCCTATAATATACTTTTATGTATCACTATAGTGTAATTTATGTATAATATACTTAAATTAGATGTTCACAATTCTGTTATATTTTTGTTCTTTATTTTTTGAATATTTTAATGAATATATCAAGTTATAAAGTTCATATTTGTTGAATGAGTTGTTATATTCATGATGTTGTATCATAGACAATATAGTTTGTTCATGATACATATTCAAGATATTCTATAGTTGATGTGGAGATTTTTGTTCATGTATCATATTCAATGTGTATCAAAATCTTGGCACATTTACATAGTTTATATAATTTAAATGAGTATCAGATACATTTTCTATAATTATGCATCAAATAAACAATTAAGATACATTGTAGTGTAACTTATGTATTATACACTTAAATTAGTTGTTTACTGTTCTGTTCTATTGTTGTTCTGTATTTTACGAATAGTTCTTATGAATGTATCAAGTTATAAAGTTCATATCTGTTGAATGGTTTGTTATATTCATAATATTGTATCATATACAATGTTCAAATTTGTTCTATTATGTATCATAGACTTAAAGTTTTATTCCTCTGGCAGCATGTATCTTTGGCCATGATACATTCATAAAAATTAACACTACATGTATTTGATACGTAATAACTATCGCACAGTAATGTATCGATATAAATCAAAAACCTTACGAGAAAACTTTACTACTTTAGTGTATCAGGTAGGATTACAGTACTTAACAATTTACTAAATATTTTAGAAATAACAATGTATCATAACTAATACATCCATCTCGAGATCACAAATCAAAGCAATGTATCTCTCTGGCCTTTAACAATGTATCTTCTTCCAGCTTCATAAACTGAGAAAATAAATTCAGATTCTGGAACAACCTGCAATTATTCAAAAAGCACAGTCATTCGAAAAGCACAACCTGCAAACATTCAGAAGCCTTCATACTCCAGCTACAATCATTCGAAAAGCACACTAACACATAGTTGTACATTTGTTTTGATCATACTAATGCATACACTATATACATTTGAAATATATAATGCTACAGTGATTCACAATATCTCAAAGAATGATATACATTAACGTATCATCCATAATAATGATCACTACAACTACTTGATACATCTTAATTATTACATTGGTTGTATGTATCATATTCACATAACTAGCCTGATACACGTTAGAGAAATCAGTAATACTCTCACATTAGAGATACAAAATGTATCTATGCATGTTACTTCTTACTCTTTTGGTGTATGTATCACATATAATCCATTACATTTATTTACTATTGTTTCATGCTTAACAGATAGATACACATTCTCTCATAATGATTCATGTCAGACCACCAAAATATTTGTAGAGATATCAGATACAAAATTAATTTTACACTATTAACAATTTACAACTAATGTATCATGAATATCATATCAATATCAGATAATCTTCAAAATCAAAAACAATTATCACCATGATACATCTGCTAATAATACTAATAATGTATCATACAAGATTAGAAATAGAGATAAAAAAAACTCCCAGACCTTTTTCAATCAGATCTCTTTACCAAAGCTATGTATCTCTTCACCAATTTTCTCTGTTGTATCAATACATAGAGGATACATTGCAAATCCAGACTCATTTTTCTCCTCCAAATACAGTTTTATAGCCATGTCGTTCTTAATTTTCAATGGAGACGAGTTACCTTCTACGATGTATCAGATTTTCAAGTTTTTCCCAATCTCATCGATCTCCAACTCGGCTGAAATAACGGCTTTGAGATTCATAAATGAAATCGATTGTCCAATAACAATTCCATCACTTTTGTAATCTTCATAACTCACCTCGCTTACCCAAATTCCTGAATGTCTCAACAAAATTGATATATTCATATTGTATCAGCCAATTTTGTCGAGTAATTTCAATTTTTCACGATTTAGGCTGCAATAGCGACTTGATGGAGATGATGAAAATTTGGAAAAGAAATGTTTGAAGCTGGGTGGACTGAATTTTCTTCGTTGAAACATAGACAAAGATGAACTACGATTTTGAATTTTGAATTTGATTGTTATTTTAGGATATACGTTTCTCTGATTTGCAGTAATGAGGAACTGAATAACGTAAATCATGGGATTCTAATTTGATTTTCCGTTTTTGTTTCCCTTTGTAAGCGCAATAACTGACTGGATATTGTATCAGTATTTATGTATCTGCTCATTCAATTATCTATTCGACAGGAATAAATTTTAAGGGATTAATGTAATTACAAAAAAGTAAGGATATGATATAATTTCATCTTTACACTAGGTGATTTATGTAAGTTATACTTTTTTTTGGGTCAATAGGTATTTGCTGAATTAGTTTAGGTTGAGTTATGAAATATTAATTATTTTGTATTTTGTAGCCCATTTATGTAGTTTCCCCTAATATTAATGCAAAGTGATCACAGATATATAGTTTATATAGTAACTTTTTATGTGAGAACTAATTACTTCAAAGAATGTTTTTCTCTTTTATAGGTGCCCCTATCCATATTCTATGGATCATGTAAAGATTACCGTCCTTGATTTCTCATTTTAAAATATAAATTTTCATATTTTTTTTAAAAAAAGGAATTTTTCAAAATTGTAACTATAAAACTTTTGGTCATGGAGCAAGAAGGATCATGTATGGTGGCCCTCGTTAAGGTACCAAAGAAGGAAGGACAAGTCCGACTAACGGCCATGCAGCTTGTGAGAGGCCTTAAGAAGGAGTCGACATTCGTAGCCACCAATGCGAGTGTGACGAAAGACAATAGTGCAAAAGGGACTTCGCCACCATGTATAAGGAAGGTTCCAAAATGGGACAAAGACGTGATGTATGAGGGCTTGCACAAAGGCACTGATCTAGTCATTGGACTACTGGTCACGCATGTGAGAAGTCAAAACTCGGTCGTCCATGCAGCGGCAATGCGACGCGGTCGTCCCAGCATCAGGTGGGGGAGAGTGTCATGACCCGCCACCTTATTATCCCACTTAGGCTTAAATTAAGGCATAAATGAGTTAGCCTAAGGGGGAAGAAACTAGAGTCTTGGAGAGGTTCGTAGAAGACTCTAGAATGCCTTAGAAAATATCTTGGAATGTTTTAGAATTCTTTAGACTAGTAGAGAATTCTAGAAGAGGGACTAGATTATAAATATGTAGAGACTTGTGTAGTAATTTTTACATGCACTTTAGCCCCTAGGATTGTAGTATAAATAGAGGGGCTCTCCTTTGTAAACCAAGTGTAAGCATTCTCCAAGCAATACAAAAAACCTTCTTTAAAAGCTCTCTTAGTCTTTCTTTTCATTCTCTTAGCGATCTAAGTCTTAAAGGGCTTATCGTGAAAGAATCGTGAGTAAGTTATCAAATGAGCTTACAAGATCGTGAAAGAATCGTGAGTAAGTTATCAAATCCTTAGCTTACAAGATCGTGAAAGAATCGTTAGTAAGTGGTCAAGTGCTGCACAGAGTGTTAGAAGAAGTCTAAGTCCGTGACACTAGCTTCTTCAACCTAACTTCTCGCCTAATAACTATAATCTTAACTTCTCACCTAATAACTATGATAACTACGTATTAATAGATGGTTTACCTCCTTCAACACTCATTCAGTCAGAGTTCCAATTGCTAGTTGAGTTGTCAATCCCTGTGATGGTGGCTTGGACTTTGCGGCATACGGTATCACACTTCACCTATTTTTAGATCAGTTTTAGATTTTAGCTAAAAAAACATGCATAATTATGCAATCTTAAGAAAATGCACAAATTATTTATACTGGATCAAATTTCGGAAGAACAGTACATATGAGGAAGACAAAAATGCATAGATAATTTGTACTAGGTCAATTTCATGAAGAACAATACCTATGAGGAAGACGAATGCAGAAAATGATACAGAACAATACCTCTGAGGAAGAGAGAGAACAAAGCGGTGAGAGGATTTCTTCATTTTCAAATTGCCCCTAATTTTTTTCAGAACAAATTTTAGGATTCAAACTCATACAAATGAGTATAAATAAGAACCCAACTTAAGAATAATGCTGATAGTGTCATTAAATATTTATTTTAGTATAGTTGCAAATTACTTTGGTGTTGGATAAAAAAAGGTGCACAGATCAATTTTAACTGGAGCGGAGTTCATCAAAGATTTGATTGAAGCACATCCTCGTGGATGCTATGACCTACTACGTATGAATGTTGGATGTTTCTTGCAACTTGAAGATGAGATGAAAACAAGAGGTCTATTAACTGATTCAAGAACGGTTAGAGTTGAAGAACAATTGGCTATATTTTTATTTACGTTAGCTCAGAATGAAAGGAATAGAGTTGTGCAAAATCGTTTTTAACATTTAGGAGAAACAATTAGTCGTTATTTTAATAAGTGCTTGAAAGCTTGCCTCCGATTAGGGAAACACTATGTGAAGCAGGCAGAAAAAGATATCTCGCAAGAAATATCCTCTAATCCGTTTTTTATCCTTGGTTCAAGGTTAGTTTTTAGCATTACATTTTACTTTTACTAGTTAAAACTTTGTAACTATTTTGTGCCATATCTTATATTGTCACTCGAAAGTCACTTAACTTTGATTTTCAACTAAAAAATCATTTAACTGTGGGTTTTTTTCATAAAAAGTCACTCAACTATAAGAGTTTTACTTAAGTCACTCAACTATTTAACTAATTTTTTTCAAGAAAAAAACTAAGCAAAAACAAAAATCGTTAAGTTCAAGACCCATAAACTTAAAATACCCATCAACATAAATAGTACGAAATAACTTTTTATCCGTCAATATTAAGGAAAATTTGATAATGAGTAATGTGTAATGTGAAAGTACAAAATTATTAGGAGTAGATTTTTAATTTAGGTAGAATATTTATCATGTTAAACGACAATTTAGGGTCAATCATGCAATTATTAAGGGACTTCAGCAAGTGGTTAGCAACAAAATATCCAAAGTGTTCCTCCATGCTAAACCAATTTTCTGATTCTTACAAGTAATTTTTAGCATTACTTTTGGTTTATTTAAAAAATAACACATTTATTTACCATATTTCAATGTTTTAAATTAAAACAACTTGTTGCCCCACAAATTAAAGGAGCAATTTTAGTCCCCTTTTCCACTCCAAATTCAACCTCCTATTTCTGTGTATTAATGTCCAGTGTCTGGTCGTAATATTTCTTTTGACTAACCACGAGATTAACGATTTTAATTAGAGCGATTAGAATAGGTTCAATTCTTTAGTACAAAATTTTAGCATCATCATAAAGTTTTTGTGTATATATGTCATTGTGAGATAACTGAAAAGTCTCAAGAGATCTTGATATAGATGAGTTATAACCAATTGTGTGTCTATATGTTAAAGGTAAGCATTGATAGACTAAAACGACTCTATAACTTAATTTTTTCTCTTTTTTTATGTTTTGATTTTTAGTTCATAACACAAAAAAAAGTCATATAATATATTATACCAAATTTATCATTTACAATATGTTAAGTATTGCTTATTAAGAAAAATATTTTCTAGGAATTTTTTTTTTTTTTGAAAAATAGGTGTACCTCAGATTATTTTGTGTTTGGTAAGTACGCCTTTTTTTTTTTAACAAGTTCGCCGAATTCAATTACCATTAAATTTAAGTGTATACACACACACACACATATATATATATATATATACTGATTTAGTATCAATTAAGGCGAAATTATCAGCCTTAATGATACAAATATAATATATGATACTGATTTAATATCAGTTAAACGAAATTAATTGGAGTATATAGTGTAATTATTTAGTGGGTTTGAAAAGGAGTATATGTTTGTAATTATTTTTTGCTTTTATGGAGTATTTGCATAGTTTCCCCTAAAAGTTTTGGATTGGGCCTAAATTTTAAAAGGCTGGGGGCGGAATTGAGCCTAAATTAAAGGAGACTGAAAGAAAATTTGGCCTAAACTAAAAGGGGCTATGGACTGTAATTTATTTCGGGTCAATGGGTATTTGCTAAATTAGTTTAGGATGGGCTATGAAATTGTAATTATTTTATTTTTTGTGGCCCATTTATGTAGTTTTCCCTAATATTAATGCAATATGATCACGGATATATAGTTTATACAGTAACTTTTTATATGAGAACTAATTACTTCAAAGGATTTTTTTGTCTTTTATAGATGCTTCTATCCACATTCTATGGATCACGTAAAGATTACCGTCCTTGATTTTCCTTTTTATTTTTTTGAAAACAACCGTAAAAGATTACCATTACCATCGAAACCAGTACAAATAAAGAGCACCTATTCCTGATAACAGAAAATAGGCCTCCTACAAAGCAAGAAGCTAATTACATAGTAAATGCTGAACAAAATTCCTACATTTATGTGTTTTCTTTGAACTATTAAGTAAATGTAATCTTTCCATGATCTCCTTTCTGATCTGAGTTACTGCCTCCTTTGTATGTACAACCTTGCCTTTGAACTTTTTCCAATTCCTGGCTCGCCAAGTATGGTATAAAATTGCTCCACAAATAGCCGCAATTGTCTCCTAATCTCCTTCTTACATTTCTTCCAATGCTTCGACTTTATTCTTTCTAGTGCTTGTTTGATCCCATTGTTTTGTAACGCTATTCCTGTCCACTGTTTCAACTCTTCCCATACAACCTTTGCCCACTCGGATTTCTCAAATAAGTGCTCTTTGGTCTCCATTATCTTCTCATTGCAAAGGCAGCAGTCAGTGTCATCCACCTGAATATGCAGTCTCAGTTTTCTCTCCTGCATGAGTAATCTACCTTATACAGTCACCCACGTTATGAATCGATGTTTAGGTGGAGCCATAGAGGTGTCTAACTCGGCAGTTCTCATACGTGGTTGTTGGCCAACTATTGATTTACCCTTTTTAAAATATAAATTTTCATATTATATTTTTTTTAGAAAAAGAAAATTTTCAAAATTGTAATATAAAACAATGATAAAAGGGAAAAGTTGGGCTAGACGTATAACGCAAATACAAGGTAATAATGTGAAAATTAATAAAAGTCAACCATTAAGTTTTGCCACATTTATAATTAATTTTGTTAGCGAAACAAACCAAGTAAACTCTACTCTGTTCTTTTCGTTGACGCGGCTAAAGTTGGGCCACCCAGGGAGGTATCGTACAAAATTACTTAAAATTCGTCTTTCACATTGCTTATCTAAGACCAAATAAGAACAGTCTACCCAAAATATCATGACCTATCCCCTACAAACACATTGGTCGTAAACATGCTTCTCTTCCTCCAACCCATACACAACTTTGCCAACGCCACACACAAATTGGTGTTCCCCTACAAAAGTTTCTTTCTTGTTGTACAAAGTCCATGTTTTATGAGCTGGTGGATCAAAGGTCTGATATGAAAATCTTGACCAAAGATAAGTTGCCTCAGTTACCTACCTTTCACCCAAGTTGCGTAAGTTAGTATAAGACTAAAAATTAGATATACCGGCTACATTGCAAATGTTAATTTTTTATTATAAAGTTTATTATCCCTGTACCAACACATTAACTATCACATTGTGTAAATAATATCCATTTACCAAGTTATCAATTGTAAGTAGTTTGACGGCACGGTTATTAACTCGTTAGTCTTCACACGTTCTTTACGTCTAGGAATTTCTTTCATGCTGACTAGCAGTTCTCCAGGGATTTTCAAACCACCATGAAACACATACTAATAGTTAATGAAGTGTGAACATTACAAGAGGATTGATCCTTTGACGACGTGTTAAGACACAATTCAAAATTAAATCCATGGGACTGAGATATATATGTAAGCATTTAAGAAGTATATGTTGGGCTGTCACCAAGGAGGAGGACGAATTCAGTTGAACGAGTGATATGAGCACGAGCAGGTATTTCATGGCAAACCAGATCATAAGATATTACGATCCAATGGACTCTAACGCGATCCTTGTAGCACTTAATTTAGGTCAACCATGAACTTAGCACCAAGCATTAGTCTGCCTCACACTGCATCTTAGCAATCCACAACCATGGAAACTGCTCCTCACTCCAATCAGCAGTTACAGTGTAGTGAGGCCTGACAAATAACGCCAAAGTTCAGATCATAAATGCAGACTACTTGTATTCCTTTCTGTAATAATAATAAAATAAAAGATAAGCACTATATATCATCACTTGCAAAATAAAACATGTTTGAATTGTTTACATGAGAACCAAAAGAATGTCAGCTGAATAAATGAGCACATAGTTATTCATTTAAGTCATGTTAACAACATGTTGGAAGTGGTTCTCCACATAGTAGAATCTTAAACAACTCTTAAGAAGTAAAACTAACCCTACAACGATAGAAAGAATCTAGAAGAAACCATATCAATTAATGGAATTAACAAGAACAACAGGACAGCCTGCCCAGTTTTCTACAAATATGGTTAAATCAATATCTAGTAGAAATTCTTTCAACAATGCATACAAGTCATATCATTTTTTTGGTACATGCCATAAACAAGGGAAAACAGTTTACAATGTGATACCATTGCAGATTGTAACTATAAGCAAAAACCATAAAGGGACCTAAACCAGTATCATGTACTTACTCTTGCAAGGCCAACAGCCAGCAAAACATATTTGCTTCCAATATAGCTAAATTTCATGATTTCCTTTGATAGTCGGAAAGACAAGTTTGAGAAGAAGGTCATCCGTACCCTATTTTTCTTTATAAAAACACTGTATATGGATACACATCTCCAACAAGAAAATAAATGGAACTACTTATGTTACCTGAAAATGTGGAAGCAAGTTGTTGTAAACTTCTAGGAAAACTTTTGACCTTGCAGTTAACCTGATGTCACAATTTCAATAATGTCAGACCCGGTCTTCATTCATAACAAATCTCAAATGCATTTTCCCTGTTACACTTCCAAACATGTTGGAAATATTATTATATATATTTAAGTTATTTTTTATTTGGTATGATGATGACATGAGTTGAGCTTAAATAGAAAGGTGATGATTCATATAGCCGACCCCAAGTTGTTTCGGAGTGAGGTGTAGTCGTTGTTGCAATACAGCAAAGACCGCAAGTCTGCCAATCTGTGTCCTTCAAAATTTTACTTGAGAAGTCTTATCAAAATATTTACTTGGAAAATTACACTTAGTGGTGGTCTAATTTCCTCATCACCTTGAGTTCTGCATGTATAAATTACACCACATTGAGTTTCTACTTCAAGATTCCAAGGATGAAAAGAAAAGAATAGCATCAAGAAAGAAATTTAAGATTGCAAAGAGGAATAGAAATACAGAAGCAAGTGCCAAGAAAATAGATGTGCTGAAGAAAATGAACACATACTGCAGATACGTCTAGTCTCTAGTACATACCTTCTTAAAAGACAAGAACAAATGTAAACCTCTTCAATATCAGTTGAAATTTTTAATTTTAGATACTGCTTGATAAGCTCGCATAAGCAACTAACAGCCTCATCCCATCCATCAGTGCCGACATCAGGGAGAATATAAATCTGAGACATAGTCCTCTGCAATACAGAACATAATTCTTTGCCCCTGCTCTTTGATACATCTCAGCCAAAACGCACAAAATCTGACAATTGCTGGCTTTGAATATGTTAATACATTCAGGTGGATTTCCAACCCAAAAATCAATGCTTGAAATAGAAGGACTACAGGGAGGAGTTCAAGTATATCTGTCCTCAACTCCTCAGGCAATTCGACGAAACTTTGGGAAGGGGAGCCGAAGGATTGTTTTGTTGCAAGTCTGCATTCTGTTTCTTTTTTCTTGAATTAGCGGCATCCTTGAGATTTTAATCTACTGATGGTTGTTGAGAATTGTCTTGCTGAGTTATTTGGTTTATCTCTTGGTTAGCTTCAGTCAAAGGTTTTTGGGATGATAGAATTGGGTTTGTATAGGGTTTATTTGAATTGAGGATTGAGTTTGTTGAAGTCCCTCAAATTACTGGACTCGATCCGGTGGGACTGGAAAATCCACAGTGAGTTGCATTTCTATCTCAGGTCACCGGAATCTCTGCCGCCGCAAAGATCCGTTGGCTGTAACGGTAACTTCTGATCTTAGAAAGTAAGAGAGAAGGTGCACGTTTTCCGGAGATCGGAACTAAAAAACTAGATCTAATTTGAGGCACTTTTTGTTTGATGGTCTGTGATTTGATTCTAAAGAAACGAATTCTGAAAAATGTTCTAGCTGTAAAACTTGTCTCTCCGGGTAACCAATTATAAAATCTTATTGATAGTAACGTATTATGCTCAATAACGTTTCTTTATTTAACCTAAAACGTTTCTTTATTTTATATTTTTTAAAATAAAATATAACCTAAAACGTTGCTAAGAAATACGTTTAAACTAGTTTGGTAAAATTTCAAAAAAAAAAACACATTACTTTGATGAATTGATTTTTAAAATGGCTTATTTGGTCAAAATTATAAAATCAATTAAATCTAATAGGAATCCTAACAAAACTATTATTTTGGCAAAGAAAAAAAAAACTGGCCTTTTTTGGAAAATAAAAAGTTCATTAAAAATTATTTTTGGCAAAGTAAATAGGTAGTCGGAGTCGTAACAAAATTTAAAAAGTGCCTTATTTTTGGCTAAACATGCCTACGTTTCCCTAAAACTAGTTGTACTAGGAAACAACTAGTATATGAATTGAGTCATTATATAAAGAGGGATTCTTACGACTCAAAACTCCATGTGGCTTCTATCTCTAAACCAAAAGGATGGTTTGTGCACCTTGTATAATCCCTTTAGAAATTTCAACTGCTATATGAGCAACAACGATTTAGTAGGGTGTGAAATTCGGTATGCAAAAGATGGATGGCTTCTTGTGTCTGATCTACACATGTTGATTTTCTTTTCTTTATCTTTCTGCCTATCGTCAATTCACACCTTAGGGACCACAGCACAAAGATTTGGGGAAGTCAGATGAATTATGTTAATTAATTTTTACAGATCTATTATGTTCACCGGTATTACCTTCCTTCATTCGCTTTCTTTTCTGTTTGCAAAATAACACTCAAATAATTCTTTTTAATTTTGTTCTCTTATAGCTTTGGGAACTAATTATATGCACAATCAGTTTCCTTCTTCCTGCTTCATCTGTTTTACCTAGGTGGTCTCCAGTATTCTGCTATTACTTGCCCTAATACATTTTAATTTCTATAGGTGTGATTTAGAAAGAAATGATATGAATATTTGGACTCACAACTGATGTGGATGCTGTGGTGTATTGAGGCTACTTCCCAGCAGGCTCAACTCCAATGATCTCAACCTTTTAGCCTCAGCGCATATAGGTATTCTTTTGATTAAAAGAACTCTATTGAAACTATAGTCAGTGATTGTTGGGCTCACAAATAGTTGTAGTAACTCTTTTTAGTTAAGAAGGACAATTATTGGAGGTTGTGTGTTGATTATAGGAGCTTAAACACTTCAACAGTTGAGAACACGTATCCTAGGATCTATTGGATGAATTGGCTGGCTCTAATTTGTTCTCTAAAGTGGTTTTAAGATCATACTATTGTCAGGTTAGAATGAAACAGAGAGATGAGTATAAAACTAATTTAAGAACCTATCATGGCCTATGACAGTTAAGGGTGATAAGATACAAAGCAACAAAAATACTAAAATACAGGAAACTATAGGAAGTCTTGAATGAATCAAATGTACTAGAATACAGGCAGCTTCCTAGAAATTAGGAATTGATAACAAACTCACTAACTAAAGGATAACAAATACTTTATTTGTTAATAGAGACACTACCTGCATCCACACCATTTCATTAGCAAGACTGATCACTTTAGTCTTAAGTTGTTGCAGGAACAAAAGACATCACTTCACTGCAGCATAAGTGACAGTCCAAATTGATGGGCTTAAGGATCTATTGGATGAATTGTCTGGCTCTAATTTGTTCTCTAAAATGGGTTTAAGGTCATACTATAGTCCGGTTAGAATGAAACACGAAGATGAGTATAAAACTACTTTAAGAACCTATCACTGCCTATGGCAGTTAAGGGTAATGTCGTTCGGGCTTACCAATGCTCTTGTAACTTTCCAATCACTTATGCACCATGTCTTTTGCCTTTATCTCAGGAAATTTATACTGATTTTCTTTGATGACATCTTCACTTACAGCATTACAAGATCATTTTGACCACTTGAACACAGTCCTGCAGTCAATTGTTTGCAAAGACGTCTAGTAAGGTGACAACTATGGTGCACTGGGCAAAACCCAAAACCCACAAAAAGCTGACAATTATGTGTGCACCACTGTTAGCATTGCCAGATTTCAACAAACCTTTTCTGGTTGAAGTTTATGTTGGTGTAATTTCTACACCAACAATTTATGTCTGTGGCACCGAAGTGAGAGTTGTAGTCATGCAAGAGGGCCATCCCTTTACCTATATTAGCCAACCACTCAGTAAAAAGTATCAAGACCTTTCTACATATGAGAAGGAACTCATTGCATCATTGGTGGCAGTTGACAAGTGGAGACTATAAAGGTTTGAGATGTAGAAGAGGAAAAATGATTTTATTCAAGAACAACATGTAGAGAACTGAAAAATACTAACCTGATAAGTTACATAGTAATCTGATGAGATACCAAAGCAACAAAAAAACTAAAATACAGGATTACTATAATACAGGATCCAATAGCTAGCTAGAAATTAGGAATTAATAACAAACTAACAAAAGGATAACAAATACTTTATTTGTTAATAGAGACACTACTTGCATTTTCATTAGCAAGACTAATCACTTTAGTCTTAAGTTCTTGCAGGAACAAAAGACACCACTTCACTGCAACATAAGGGCAGCATAAGGGACAGTGCAAAATGATGGGTTTAAGTAATGAGATAAACTTAAGTAATAGCTCAAGCAGTGATTGATCTCACTATAGTTGCTGATGTAACCATGAGCCATACAAAGGCAGGATTTGGGTGGTAAGTCAAGAGTGTCAGACTGACCTAAGACAACAACCTGGGCATCATATTCGTTCTTCTAGACTTGGTGGTCATTCAGGGGTATCAGCCACAATGCAGAGGATTAAAGCTTTTTTTTACTGGCCAAAAATGTCTTGCTGACATCAAGAAAGTGGTGATAGGGCGTGACATTTGCCAAATATTCAAGGATGTCCAGTGTTGTTGCTACAACTTCATGTACCAGACAAATCATATCACCATGGATTTTATTGAAGGCCTCCCCAAGTCGAAAGGCAAGAATATTATCTTCGTCATTGTAAATCAATGACAGATTCAATAAGAATGTTCACTTCTTGTCTTTAGCCAAAATATTTATGAAGTATGTTATATATTCTTCTAAGTTCATTAAACCTCTTCCCCACAGCAGGAGGAAGGGGAATGATTGATATCATATAAGTACTATGCATAAATACTTAGGCTTTAGTATTCAAAAAAATAAAAGTAAAGACTACGATATTCTAATACACAGCACAATAGCAAAATTCAAAATATCATGGAATATTACAGTATCTAAGCATTAAAAGTGATAGTCCAAAGCACGAGATAGTGCAAGTTCAAAGCATTTGAGCATTCAAAACATGCATATTCAAAATAGTAGTGCACAAGCAATAGTGCAAATTCACCTAAACTGCAAAAGCAACAACATTGAATTAGTAATGCTCATCCTCAAATTCCATTTGAAACTCGTCGTTTTCATACTCATTCTCTCGAATAAATTCGACCTTGATCTCCATTCTCACTTCCCTTTCTTTTGCCACAGCCAAATTCATCAGCTTTTTTACTGCCTTATTCATTCTACGTTGCTTTGATTTGAGGCTTGGATTTTCAACCTCAGTTTTCTTCCATCCGTCAGTGTCCTGTGAAAAAAATTCATCGACTTTCAAATTTCATCAACTTACCGAAACCCTAGCAGATGGTCGAATAACTAAAGATATCAATAGAGGAATTACTTTCAGAAATCTGCTAATAACTAAGAGATAGTAGGAGTGGAGGATTTACTTGCTCAGGAAGGTGTCACAACCTGCCACTTCGGCATCTCACATAGGCAAAAAAAAATTGAAGTATAAGTGAGCTTGCCTAAAGGAGAAGGAGCTGGAGTCTTCAAGAGGTTTATGGAAGACTCCAGAACATTCTAGATATTTCAAGCAAAGCTTTAGAAATCTCTAGAATTGTAGAGAGTTGTAAAGTAGGGACTAAAATGTAAATACTTAGGGACTTATAAGAAATTTTTATTTGTATTTTAGCCCCTAAATTGTAGTATAAATAGATGGGGCATTCATTTGCACAGGCAACCAAGCAAGATCCAAGCAAAGTGTAAACAACTTTCCATAAGCAATACAAAGCCTTCTTATAAAATCTCTCTAAGTCTTTCTTTCTCATTCTCTTAGTAAATTGTTAAGTGCCACACGGAGCATTAGTGAGACTCTAAGTCCGTGACAAAGGGGACAATTATTTATAGATTTGATAGCTTCTTCAGCTCCGTGAGACTCTAAGTCCGTGACAAAGGGGAAAGTTATTTATAGATTTGATAGCTTCTTTAGCTGAAAATCCATGCGATCCCAGGTTAAATGCTGAATTTGGTACCTTACTTGACCTTCTCATATTCATCATGAAATAGGATCAATGTCAGTATAAAGTATAGATGTATATCGGACACAAAAATTTACAAAGAAACTAAACCATTTTCATCAGATTTCCAAAAAAATTGCAGCAGATTTCATGAAATTGAAATTGAATTACTTGACCTTCTCATATTCATCATGAAATAGGATCAATGTCAGTATAGATGTATATCGGACACAAATTTACGAAGAAACTAAACCATTTTCATCAGATTTCCACTCCATTTACTAAAGCGCATAAACAAATTTGCAGCAGATTTCATGAAATTGACATTGAATTTACCTTCCAGAGATGGAGATAAGGTAAGTGTTTTTCATTCTTAGCTTGAAGAAGTTCTCCAAAAATCAAAATCCAATCTCTACAATTAATGAACCCTAACCGAATTTATATAATCAAATACGTTGCAAATGAGGTGAATTCTCAGAGCTTTGGGCCTAGCCGAATTTATATAATCAGGTCTGTAAATGCAAATGCATGTGAATGCTCAGACTTTGGGCCCAATAATTATGGCCCAGTATATAATTTTTTATTTATAGGCCCAATAAATGTGTATCATAAGGCCCAGTGTATGATTGTTGATTTAAGTGTATTCATAATTGGTTGTAATTATTTTGCTATGGTCCATTACACTAACTGAGAGTATCTAGAATAACTCATACTTAATTTTACACATAATTTTGATCTTATATATCCGAGCAACATGTATCCGGCGAGGATCAAAATGTAGAACAAGTGGTAATTTTGACAACTCACGAAATTGCCCGTGAATTAAACCCCATGCCCCAACTTGACTCAAGGATTTGAGGTGATTTATGCCTCTGGCATCCCTATACCTATGTGTCTTGTGTGCTTATTAGTGCCATTGAGGGGTGGCTGAAGGTTAGGCGTACACATGGGCTCATACCCGCCATCGATCTATAAATTTTCATTTTCTGCAATTTTGGTTGTCAAGTCGAGATATGAGTGTATAGGGGTGCCAGACTCCCTGTGCTGTGATGGGTTTTGCAATGTGAAAGCGGTGAACTGTTTGTCAGGGCCAAAGCTATTGAATAATGAACCGTTCATCCTTCATGGGAGATAAAAGTCGAAAGCTGCATATATATACTCGCAATGTTTTTAATCAGCTAACCAAAGTGTTGTTTTGATATAAACTTATGAGAGATAATATCTCATATGGTCACTCGAAAGACATTTAACTTTGATTTTCAACTCAAAAGTCATTCAACTAAGGATTTTTTCCCCATAAAATGTCACTCAACTATATGTGTTTTACTTAAGTCACTCAACTATTTAACTAATTTTTTTCAATAAAAAAACTAAGCAAAAACAAAAATCGTAAGTTCAAGACCCATCAACATAAATAGTATGAAATAACTTTTGGGATAATTTCATAGACCTCCCTTCAAGTTTGGCTTCGTAACACTCACCTTCCTTGAGGTTTATAATATTACACTTACCTCCCTTATTTTGAGTTTTTGGTAACGATTCATTTAAATTATTAATTATTAATGTAAAAAATTATAATATGACTAATTTACCCTTTTTAATATATCCTATTTTATATAGAGCTTTTTTAAAAAATTGTTATAAAATAAATATTTTCATCTTTCATTAAGAATATTTTTCATCTTCCATTAACCCATTCTGCTAAGCTTGTTTTAGAGTTGATGCCACCGATTTGTTGGTCTAATATTATTGAAAATGAAGAATTTTATATCAAAATGTTGGAACTTGAAAAATGGAGTAAATTTTCATCTCGACTGGAATGCAAACAAACTAACATTCACTTTGTTCTAATTTTGATCATTTTCTTTTCTTGTTCAATAATTAAGTCATCTTAAAATATTATATTTTTATCTTAATTGTTGGCACTATTATAAGTGATTTTACCATGAATGGTATAAAATTATAAATTTACTTAAACAAAAAGGGTTTCAATGGAAGATGGAAATACATCGATTATCAAGGAATTAAAAAAATAGTATATTAAAAAAGGGTAAATTAGTCAGATTATAATTCTTTACATTTATAATTAATAAGTGAAATGAATTGTTACCAAAAATTCAAAATAAAGGAGGTAAGTGTAATATTGTAAACCACAAGGGAGGTGAGTGTTATTAAGTCAAATCTGAGGGGAGATTTATAAAATTATCCCATAACTTTTTATCCGTCAATATTAAGGAAAATTTGATAATGAGTAATGTGAAAGTACAAAACTATTAGGAGTAGATTTTTAATTTAGGTAGAATATTTATCATGTTAAACGACAATTTAGGAACAATCATGCAATTATTAAGGGACTTCAGACAAGTGGTTAGCAACAAAATTTCCTAAATGTTCCTCCATGCTAAACCAATTATTTTCTGATTCTTACAAGTAATTTTTAGCATTACTTTTGGTTTATTTCAAAAATAACACATTTTTAACCATATTTCAATGTCTTAAATTAAAACAACTTGTTGTCCCACAAATTAAAGGAGCAATTTTAGTCCCTTTTTCCACTCCAAATTCAACCTCCTATTTCGTACACTACAACAAAAACAACTTTTAGCGGCAATAAATAAGCACATTAATAAAGAGTGCTAAAGTCTTTACCGGCATTAATTAAGTGCCATTAGATCCAATATTGCTAAAGGCTTTAGGGACATATACAAAGAGTGGTAAGTGCCACTAAAAATACATATTTAGCGACAATTAAGCTATTGTCGTTAATTAATTGCCGCTAAAGATCATTTTTGTTATAGTGATATTAATGTCCAGTGTCTGGTCGTAATATTTCTTTTGACTAACCAAGAGATTAACGATTTTAATTAGAGAGATTAGAATAGGTTCAATTCTTTAATGGTGGAGAGATTTGTGATCTTTTCATTTTTATAAATTTATATATGAATAATATGATGTGCTTATTAATGTATTAATATTACGTGTATAGTTGCATATTAGTTATGATTACTATGATGAAGGATAAATTAAAATTAAGTCACTGATTTAAGAGGTAAAAATTAAAAATCACTTCAAAATAGAAACATTTGTGCGTTAGGATTAGTTTCGAGAAGCCTTTTGAAAATAGTTTTATTTATTTAGTTATACGCGAAAAAGGCAAATAAATGTATGAAGGCTTAAAAGAGAGTGATATCATGCATGAAATCACATTGGAAAACTTTTCTGAAACAAAGAGTGAGTATTCATACACGAGTTAACTAAAGATATTCAACAAATGACATCTTGAAATCAAATCATTGTTTGCAACATTGTTTATTCTAAGAGTGAATGTAGAAGATGAAACTTGTTATAAAAAAAACAATTAACTTTTAACTTTAACAATCGTATAAGGTCGATCAATGTAACAATTTCAATGCCTCTTTTCACGGGAGTTAGGAATATATAAAGGTGAGGTGAGAGGTACAGAGACAATGGTGGGGCAGTTCTGTATGATAAAATACA
Organism: Solanum appendiculatum; assembly: GCA_018342035.1. NCBI lineage: Eukaryota > Viridiplantae > Streptophyta > Magnoliopsida > Solanales > Solanaceae > Solanum > Solanum appendiculatum. The sequence continues at coordinate 570,012 of JAGDQO010000515.1, forward strand.
GATATAGTCATAGCTCAACTCGTTCACAAGTTAACCAGCTATCTTTATTCTCATTCGCGACCTCTGTAATATTTATTTGAGCTCTTCAGCAGTGTTACTGCTAATGAACCTGTAGTGACTAGTCCTCTTTTCTCATTAGACCTGGCATGGATTAGAGCATTGGTCGAAATGCAGGAAGTTTTCTGGCTGGCCTCAATAAGCCCTCTTGAGTAATTGACACTACGAGCTGGAGATCAACAAGCAGTAAAAATAGGCACATTAAAAAAGCAAGAAAATAAAACGAACAAAACACACTTTGGCAGCTCACAGATTACACTTCTCAGAACTAGTACTTTACCTCTCCCTTCCTATTAAACATTTGCCCCCACACAAAGCCACGTGCATTATAAGCAGTCGAACTGTTGATCTATAAAATGATAAACAATTAGAACGGCGGCTGCTAGTAATGGAAACCACCAGTAAAGGGATGATGGTTCTTAAAAACATCAGAGGTACTTTAACTTTTCTTTCTTACCACAAACAGTATCCAATCATCAGCTCTCAAAGGTCTGTGGAACCACATCCTGGGAAAAGGGACGGAAGTGAAAATATAAGTACAGTTGTATGCCAAATGTCTTCCTTTAACTAGCTATAAAGCACACTCATGATTCAAGTAAGATGTTCTCTGAACATTATTTTGAACTTCAAATCCCATGTGTAACTTCATGCCCCTCTTTTCATCTAGCGAATAGCTATGTTTGACTACCAGGTTATGGGGGAATCTCATCAAAGACCTATCAAAATCTGGAAAGTTCTGATTTCCAGATCTTTCATGTCAATAACACATAAATCACTAATTTGGAGACATTAATTTCCCATCCTATAAGAAACTATCGTTACAAGAAGTTGTAATTAGCAAAAAGAGGTCCAACTGAGACTATCTGGACAGGTTAACACATTCTGAATGACTCATCACCACTTCAATGCCCTCCAGCAACTCCTCCACCAGTAGTTGAAGTAAAACCTAGGTTTGGACTTCAATTACCAACAACACTCCACCATCTCCCTCCACTGCCACCTTATATTGTTCTTTTACCTTTCTATTTATTTTCCCAACCAAAGGCAGGGATCGGACCCACAGGGGTGTGTTATGATCAGCCTTAAGTCAGGTAAGGAAGGCTTTGTAGAAGTTTGTAAGGACTACAGGTTGCAGGTTTCCCCACCCTGTATAATGCCACTAACCATCAGATGCCCAGTGGGAATTTCTTCAAGAGACCATAGTTCATGGCAGAAGAATCAACAGATGAAGGCATGCATAGGCAAATATGTGATGCAGTGTTGTTGGAAGGCAATACAAGCAACAATTTGGTGATAAGCTGCTCAGACAAACATCGACATATTCCCGATAAATATAAAGCTGGCACATCAAAGAAAAAAACAAAATGGTCTAAAAGTTGTTGGAACTCACGAATGATCCAGACTAACAGCACTTGTCTCGAAACTCATCTTCCAGTGAGGATTCAGACTGACAGTAAGAAAGATTAGATCTGAGGTATATGCTGCAACACATCTGCAACCAGCATAAATATTGCATGAAAAGATGCAGACTGAAATATGGGCCTCATTCTGCAATAAATGTAAAAGCTTCTGTATGCTAAAATAATATGTTCCTGATTTTAATTTCTTTTATGTTCCCTTTTGATTGTAAATATGAACCTACAAGGAAGAAATGCGATTTTGAAGGGAAAAATATACAACTTTTGAAGCACTAATATTAGCTATACACGGTCCCAAGTGGGAGTATACCCAAAGAAGTGCAAATAACAAAGTTGTGTTCACTTGTGTACCCCAAGTCCTCAAGTATCCTTTAGAACTCTTTCTCTATCAATAACAAATCTACTCACGAGAGTCTCTCGATGAGATAAGACAAGGCTACTAAACAGACTGCTTTGCTCCTTTCAAGTATGAGCTTAGCTAATTAGATGAAAGAACTGATAGCTTACCTATGTAAAGCCTGGTCATCTGAAAGTTCTCCTTTTGCTCTGAACCAATATCTCAAACTGTGTAGGAAAGAGATGATGCAAACATGATGAGGATACAACTATATATAAGCTAGCATGAACTGTCAGTTTAGTTCATTACAGTTGCTACCTCAGAAGGGAAATTAATAGCTGAAAGCACGACCAACCTTGGAGGAGACTTGGTGTTATTAGTGGCTTTGTCAGGTACACAAAACCTTATTTCTATTGGCCAGGGAACAAAATTTGCAGTAGAAACCTTATTTCTGTATGTCCTGTCAAAATTCACTGTTACATCACCTAACCAAGGATCCCAAAAATAAGTCACCACAAACAGAATAAAAAAGCTTTATGCAGCTTCAATTTTCAGATCTCGGGACAAAGTAGGAAAATATGCAATCAATTAATCTTGATAATGTTATCCCTCACATTAATTAAATTCAGAGTTGTCAAAAATCATTTGAGGCTTAAGTTAGTGTGCTAAGATCAAGAATGACCTTTATTTCTCAATTAAACCTTGCTAAAGGAAACGATAATTATGTGCCGTGTCAAGGCCTAAATTTAAATTTCGTTAATTCACTATGTCCCGATGCCTTTCATAAGATGGCAGCTAATGAAGTGTTTTGAATTCAAACAAAAAGAGAAGGTCAACTTCCAACTTGTTGTGTTTTCCTTTTGACAGAAGAATCAAAAAGAAAAATCCCATATCCCCTTAAACCCAAATACAAATGCTCCTGGAAAACATAATGATAAAAACCTAAAATAAAAACAAAACAAAACAAAGCATTCCTTTGTTCACATGTAATGAGATCAGACAGTTGAATTACAGGCTTTAACAGCTAAATAAGTCACAGCTCAGTAGTTGGACTAGGGAACCAGATTGACACCACAAAAGGATGCTCATATTAACAAGAGGCTTCCACCATCCTTACTCCTATTGCTAAATTGTGTTCGCAGGGTTAGCATTTTCCAACCTTCTCTCAACTTACCTTCTCTTATGATTGTTCTTTTTCTTTTTCTTTTTCTTTTTTTTGAAATAACGAAGAGTTTTTGCCAATATAGTCTAAGATTCATATAGTCAAACCCAACTTGCTTGGGATTGAGACGTAGTTCTTATAGCATAAATTTTGTGCTATTTCGCTGGCTTGTTTATCCTTTGTAGTGACTTGTTTGGTTAAAATTGTTTCCTAGGTGCTACAGTTGGAATTCCTAGTGTACGTAGCTTGAGAGAAAATTAGATCAGAAAGGATTGATAAGTGACTAGGAGGTATTTTATAACATCAATAAAAAAGTCTAACTAGGAAGTCTTTGTCACAAAAAGAACCATTTTGCTATATTAAGGATCTTACTAATCCCTATAGCTTTTGTGTCTACTTGGTTTCATTGTCATCAGTCATCATCATCACAGTCATATGTTTCCATCTGCGAAAAACAATTTATAGGTGTTCCATCATATTTGGAGCTTATGGCATTCACCTCCATAGTGAGAGTTAAAACTACCTCTTTAAAGGTGATATGAACAATGTCAGGGAACAGATTTTGTCATACCGTGTTCCAGATATCTTCTTCACTCTATTTCCTTCTCCACCTTGAGTTCCTTCTTCCTCCCTAGTTATTCCCTTCTTTCAGATGTCTAATTCACTTGTTCTCTTCTCCGCCTGTACCCTTCTCTCTTATCTGTTTTCATACAAACTGCAGCATATATACTAATGGATGATATAGTATGGATCTCATAGTTTTAATGTGTAAAACCGTGTTGCAAATATCTCCATTCTCACTCTATCTCTCTCCATCATCCGGCTTGAGTTATCCTCCCAATGCAACAGCATCTATTCTAAACCTCTTATTTCATCTCATTCTCCTTTTCCCTGTTATTCCTTTTCTGTCACAACTCCAGTTTCACTTCTTCCTTTTCTCTGCTTGTACCCTGCCCTCTTCCGTATCTCTTATTTCAAAAGCACCCGCATCTTTTCTGTACCTCTTTCTTTATCTGTCCAGCTCCAAATAGTTCTGCATTATTCCATTTTTTACAACAGATTTTTTCCCAGGTCTTTCTGCATGCAGTTTTTTCTTCTATTTAAAGTGCAGCAGCTCTGCTCCATCAAATCATTCATTATTTGGTATTCAATGTATTTAAAGTCAGACTCACAAGTTCTAATAAACCTTAGATCTTCCAGAGTGCAAAAGAATCTACATAACCCCCTGACTGAAATCTCATGTTTCTTTTCTCCTAAAAGGAAGTTTTACAAGTGAAGATATGGTTAATCAGGCTTGCCATGAGAATTGTTTAATGAAACTCATGACTAGCAAAAACGTGTACTATACTATATCCACTTTGAAGCCAAAGTATTCAAGAGATATAACACAGTTCATGCTGGAGAAGTTACACTTCCAAAGGCACAAGTTCAGTAGTGTATCCCATACGATTTGCTAAATTACTTCCTCTTCAACCTTATTATTTTAAATGGTTTCGTCCAGGCAAATACTTTTAAGCCTGTGGACCACACTATTTACAATACATTACCAGATAATATATGTGTACACCAAATTATAACAAATTTAAAACATTATAGTATGATGGCATAACAGCGGGCAGATTCTGATCTGGGAAGCCGAGGATCAGTTTTGCACATTTCTCTCAAATCTTCCATTGATAAAAGCTGTGATGGCTCATAGATAGTGAATTTGTGATTTTGATCCAACTTCGTAATTTTGATTCGAACTCTATATCTATTTTTTTTTAAAATTATTGAATATATATATATATAGTAACTTAAAGAATTTACCTCCTAAATTCATAAACTCAAAATTTTAAATTTGCCTAGGTTAGCAAATCATGTCTCAATTGAACATATTAACTTCTACTATAGCGTTTCAATGAGACATTTTTTATTGAAAATTAATCAAAATTTGAGCTGATAAAGTCTAATAGAAATACTTTATTATGAGTTGAGCTTTTCAATTAAACCGTATGACATAACTAGTGAAAAAGGCCACGCTTCAGGCGGTTTTGAGAGATCTCATTAAATTTTACAAAATAATTTTTATATGTAAATGTACAAGAATAATATTAAACAATTGAGATTAACAATGAAGCAAATAAATAACGAAATTCCAGCGTATAGACAATGGAAGACTAGAAGTTGCTACATTTGGTAACTAACCGCAAAAAATGAAATTGAAGGGGATAATAGTTTATAGTAGGATATACAGAGGCTGAGAGAGAAATATGAGAGTATTATACATCTGGTATAGACTCAGTATATTCAGAATTCCTCAAGTGATGAACACATTTGCAAGTACATAATTTGGACAGAAAACACAAGAGGGTAAGGAAAGAAAGCGATGGCAAAGAAATACAGACCAGATTCTCCAAAAAAATTCGGTCTTGGGAAAATGTTCGCATTTAATATTGCTCCACACCGAACCTTTTTCCTTGTTCTCGACCTTCTTTATTAATTGATCTAATTCCGACCTACAAACAAGATCAACTGTTCTGGTAAACAATTTGTATTGTTTATGCTTGCGGTAGTAAGCTCCTTGTAAACCCATAGAGTACATCATTAAACAGCTTATCCTATCACAACAAAGATTGTTTCATAGCATAAACCAAGAAATAGCATACAAAGTTATACATGCTTAGTTGGTCTATAGAAAGAACTTATATTACTTGCAAAAGCCGTCGAACATAACCACCCTCCATTATTCGTGCAAAGCTTGATGCATGTGAGTATTTATTTCCTTCAAAGGCATGATAAATGTCAGGATGAGCATCAAGGTGAAGGATATCAATAGGTCCTCCAAGCTTTTCAGACACAGCTCTTACAACAGGATAGGATATAGAGTGATCACCCCCTAACACCAAGGGGCGCAATGGATTCTGAAAAAGTCGAAATGGGAATTAAAATAAGCAAATAAATACGCAAAAGGAAAAAATGTTAGAACTGAAGCGTACAGGCCTTGCGAAGAAGAGAATACTTTGAGTAGAGTTCCTAATTATGACAATTGTTTTATCCAGTCACCAAAGTATAAGAAATGTTTCGATTCAGAAGCAAGGGGAAGTCATACAATAACAGTGAATATTGATGCTTCATTGAATAACAGCTGGGCAGAACCAATTTCTTTCATGCAACAGAAGATATTTCTCTTGTTCACAACGAGATGAAAAAATTGGCAGGATTACTGTAGCAGCACAGAGAAGGCACAATAGTTTGATGCCTAAACTTATAGACATCCGTTAACAGTCTTGAGCAGGTCCTTCCAGCTTCAAAAATCATATTATGGATAAAAGAGCTCCTTTGGAACAACATATGAGGTCATGAAGACAACTCACTTTTTCCTATCTAACTTTTCATAAACATCAGGATGAAGGCGAGATAGCTAATTTTACATTGGTAACTCTGAACAATATAATGAATAGATACAATAAAAGCCAAAATTTCAGTATGGACTCAGACATTGTATTTAGAATTTCTGTTTTTACTGGTTTTGGATGGGGAGATGGGGGTCTTAGAAGTCTGATATATCATTATAAAAATGATTTTGGTAAATTCCCTAATTTAATGGGTGCAGGAGCCAAAGGCATATGGTATAAGTATGCTTCCCCTGCAGAAAGGACACAAATACCTCCCCAGAAGCTATTATATAAATTATGGTTTACCTCCTCCATAACTAGCTTGACAGATTCACTTATGATACTCATCAACCTATCATCATCTACGCCTGCGTCTCGTAACTCTTGAACAGGCACATCACCAACATCAGTTAAGATGCGTGGATCATCTAATTCTTTTCCTGCACAATAGAAATAACTGCATTGTTTTGTTTTCTCCATAAAGAAGAACCAAAATCTCAACCTGAACATATTAATATTGAATAGAATGAGTATAAAGCTTAACCCACTATTTACTGATTATTTGATTGTGATTGATAAATCCCTAAAACAAAATTAGTGTTTTGAAACTCATCTTGTCCAAAGTAAATAATGTGAAGAATAATCGTTTCAACAGATAAATAACTTTACTTACCTTCCTCAGTTGTAGAGTTTGTCTGCCACACCACATAGCCTCTCGTATATGAGGAGGTGCAAATGCTGGCCCCTGGAGAAATGAAGAGTTATGTCCCAGAGGAACTCCAAGAAGAGACGTTGAGGCTACAACACCTCCAAGAGCACGAACAAGCTCTCCCTGTAAAAGTAACTTGAAAAGATCAGGAAGGAAATAAATCACTCATTCACGTGTAAATGGTCTTATAGGAAACAATTCACTACAGCAAACCAGTAGGTCAATCCAAATGAGAAACAACAACCCTTAAAAGGTAGCTAATGTCTTGTAAGAGAATACCGAAGTATCTGCTTGTCTTCTTTCTCTCCCTTCTCCCCTGACAAACCTATGTGCTATCTATCCTTAATCATGATGAAGAAATTGCCCATTATCATATTAGGATACAACTACCACTTGCCCATTTCATTTGTGTGACTAGATTAAGTGACAATGCAGGGACATAGATCAGGCAGTGGCCAGTGGGGAAACAATACAAACATTCTTGAAATATCTCTGGTGCTGACAAAATGTTTAGTCATGCTTATCAATCCCAACCACATATAGAACTTTCTTTTAAAATGACATTGACACTATTGTCATAAGTAAACTAATTTACATGAGAACTAGCAGTGCTGAATTTATACACACCCACACCATTAAGGATCACCAAGATAAACCAAAAGAAAGCTTCCACATCACTGCTGTTAAGATGTTAGTTCAAGAGCTTTTACACAAAGGTTCTACTCACGATATTAATTCATTAATTAGTTAAATGTGGTAAAAGAAATGAACTAAGTGATACAAATGTGAAGCATCTCATTATGAGCCCCACTCAAAATAACATTCTTCCAAGCCATACCTACCTTAAGTTTTGCTCTTTCACGAATAAGTGTAAGAGATGCCTCTATAACACGATTCTGTCCTTTTTCCACCAATTCTTTTGGAACATTTGACGCGCGCAATTTCTGCATATAATGGATTCCCATCCTCCCAGCACTCTTCATATTTGTTTATTCTGATTATCCTACAAAACCAGTCAAAACCAGAAATCCAAAGCTGCAAAGTAGACAAGAATAAAGCAACACAAAGAGGAACTGACTAGGCATGAGGCTACACAACAAATGAACCGGATATAAAAGTACCATGTTTATGAGCAAACACAAATTACCCTGTCCTCTCCTATTGATATCCCCCAAAAGAGAGAGCACTCAAAAAAGAGTGATTTATTTTGCATCCTCCACAAGCATGTTAAGAGGAAAGAGTCTCTGATTTTCAAGAAGAGCTTGTCACCTCTGCATTAGTTTCTGGTAAAAAAGTTTGTGGTCTACAAAATTGTGAACATACGGAAAGGTATAGTACTGTTGAGTCATGTCATTAAACTACAACATGCCCAGTATAATCTCACAAGTGAGGTCGGTGGTGTAGAGTGTACTCAAACCTTACTCCTACCGTCGCTTCCGCTCAAAGAAAGCAAAAGCGCAACATGTATGAAGACAAATGTCATCAGATAGCGGAGAAACAACTGGAAAGCAAAAGGGAATCAAGAAGATTTTGCAGCGCATCTCCCTGTGTAAACCAAAAAGGAAAAAAACTTTTTCTTTATCGGCAAGATCCCCCAAAAGAAATTTTTTATCTCGTCAACCCAAACCCATGTCCATATATACCATACCCCATACAATTTCCAGTTCTTAGCTATTCTTTGGTTAATCACCAAAAAGAAAAAAGAAAGCAACTTTCTTTCAATTTCCAATAATGGTTTCATAAAAGAGCTAAACTTTTTCTCAACAACCAAACAGATAGTAAACCCAACAACAAAGGTATCCAAATTTGGGAATTAAAATTCAACAACAAAAGGTTAATTGTCATAAATTAGGTATCAAGAGAAAGAAAGTGATATATCATACATACAACTGCAAGAAAGAGTGATGAGAGAAAAAAAAGAAGGCGAAAGAGTTGAATAGAGGTAAAGAAGAAAAGACATGCAGTCCTTTTTAGTAGTAATGGGATTTGGTGCTTGCAGCGAATAGACTATGAAAATGGAAATATTGTTAGGAGTAAAATATTAGGCAACAAGATTTGCACAATTTACACGTAATCACTCACCGATAAACCCAATCCTTCTCTCAACATATTTCAATAATATAGGATAATTATCTAAGTTTCTTATCACGAAAATTTTTTCTTGAAAAATAGGTAAATTTCATTGTTTTTTTTTGTGTTAGGTAAGTAAGTTGTTCTGTTAACAAGTCCGCCAAATTCACATCCCAATGCCGTATCACACACTTGTATGTGCCATTAACGACTATTAACGCAATAGGGCGGCTGAGACACACACCCATTGGCCAACTTCTCTGTTAAGTGTTAACATCATCATTCTTAAATAATTAAGTTCAGAAGGTGAAGTAAATGCAAGTTCTAGCTGAGCTGCATCTTTAACATTTGCATCCAATGGTCAACCATCCATCCAAGCCCATGACGAGGTTGCCCATGGCCAACTAAATTAGGCCCAAAAAACTTACTTTTTGGACCAGACCAAACCCAACCCAATAAGAGTAACTAGAAATTGGAACATTCCAAAAACTTCCACCACTATTACAAAATTCCTTCTCCAGAATCTACTTTGCCCAAAATATGGTTGTTGCAGAAACAAAATAGAACAGAAGAAATATGCCTCTTCTTCATCACAGAATTCATCTTCCTTTCCACTGTCAACCTCTTCTCTTCTTCCCAAAACCAAACACTACCAGAAAGCTAATCCCAATTCACTCAATGTCCACTTCATCATCACAAACAACTTCTCACCAATTGGACCAACACAATCAACAAGAAGAAGATGAAGAAAAACAAGCTTCATTAGCTCAAGTTTTGAAATACCACAAAGAAACGAAACATTCCTTTACCAACTACGCTCGTGGCCCTCGTGGTCTTGATTGGGTAAATCAACCCAACCCTTTTCGCCGTTACATTTCTTCTCCACTCATCCCTCTGTTACACCCTCCGTATTCTGATGAATCCCCTCTTTACTCATCAGTATTCAAGACTATCCCTTTTCCGAAACCCATTTCGGAATCCACAATTTCTCAGCTTTTCTACGATTCTTTAGCCTTATCAGCTTGGAAATCGACTGGGTTTTCAACTTGGTCCCTTCGTGTAAACCCTAGTAGCGGAAACCTTCATCCAACTGAAGCGTATATTATTTGTCCACCTGTTGAATCTGTGTCAGACAAAGGTTTTGTGGCTCATTATGCTCCAAAAGAACATTCGTTGGAAATTAGAGCCCAATTCTCATCTGGGATTTTCACAAGATTCTTCCCTAAAAATTCTTTCCTTATTGGGTTATCATCTATTTTTTGGAGGGAAGCTTGGAAGTATGGTGAAAGGGCATTTAGGTATTGTAATCATGATGTGGGTCATGCTATTGCTGCTGTTTCAATGGCAGCAGCAGGGCTTGGATGGGATGTGAAAGTTCTAGATGGATTAGGTTACGAGGAGTTAGAGAAGTTAACGGGCGTTGAAAATTTTCCCAAGTTTAAAATCCCATCTCGGCCCGTGAAAGGGGCAATGCCAGAGATTGAATTTGAGCATCCAGATTGTGTTCTTTTAGTTTTTCCTAGTGGTTTGAATGAATTTGAAGTGGATTATAAGGAGTTGAGCTGCGCTATTTCGGAGTTTTCAGGTTTGGATTGGAAGGGCAAGCCTAATGTGCTTAGTAAAGAGCACATTTGTTGGGATATTATATATAGAACAGCTGAAGCAGCGAAAAAGCCATTAACAATGTCTAATTTATCAGTAGTTGATCCATTTCAGAGTAGTGGAACATTTAGTGAAAGCTCTTATAAGGATTTAAGTTTAAGGGAACTGGTTAGAAAGCGTAGGAGCGCAGTTGATATGGATGGTTCTACTATGATGTCCAAAGAAACATTTTATCAGATATTATTGCATTGTATGCCATCTGGTTCACACTATGGAAAGAAACATGTCAGGCAACTGGCATTGCCATTTAGGTCTCTTGCTTGGGATAGTGAAGTCCATGCTGCTCTGTTTGTTCATCGAGTTGTTGGCTTGCCAAAAGGACTATATTTTTTGGTGAGAAATGAGAACCATCTGGATGATCTTAGGAAAGATACTAGAGATGAGTTTAAATGGGTGAAACCAGATGGTTGTCCCGATGATCTTCCTTTATATGAGCTTGCAAGTGGAGACTGCAGGGAGCTTTCAAAACGATTGTCATGCCATCAGGTATGTATTTTCCGTTCTTTGATTTGATCATATTAATGGAGATTGTTTTCTTTTGTTAAGTCATATTAGCTGGGATAAAAAATTATAAATGCTGGAATGAAACAGGACCAAATGGATCCAAACAGATATTGGGGATTCATAGAGCCGACCTCTTTTAGTTGGGGGTTGAAGCTTAATTGTTGTTGCTGTTCTTCAATACGAATATATGATCATACTTGCAGATAACTTATACCTGTGTGATTCAGAGCGTATTTGTGTTCATATTCTCGGGATCAAAAGATATAGTACCGTAACATTTTTTCGCTTCATATCCACAATCTCATCCCCAGCTTCTATTATCTCGACTTATGTGCTTTTGCTGACAGATCACTGTTACAGCTATGGTTTGTATAGTATTGTCATTGTGGCAGAAGTTCTTTGAAAAAGTTGTCATTATAAAAATGGAAAAGATTTATAACTAGTTGTTACCATTGTAAAAGGAATCTTGGTTGAGTAAACGAAAAATCTTATTTCTTTTTCCTCTCCTTCATATGAAGTGCTTCTATTATGTAGACCAGAAATCTGAGTATATTTGAATGAAATGTTTCCATTCTTCAACTAGAGATCAATATGTGTCTTCCAGTGAAATAAAGCTAAAGACAAGGGTAAAGCAAACTTTTTGCCCAACTTAATATATCTTGATGGCAAATGGAGATGATCCTTTACTTGTTTTCTCTCTCTTTCAGTTGTCATATTATGTAGAAATGTGATGCTAGCTGGAATTTACTGTTAGATCAAGTTCATTTGTTGCTCGTGATGCTTCAAGTGACCTCTTTCTTATGGATATTTATTGTACAGGACATTGCTAGTGATGGCTGCTTCAGCTTGGGTATGATTGCACATTTTGAGCCCACTTTGCGCAACAAGGGCTCCTGGATGTACCCACGGCTATTTTGGGAGACAGGAGTGCTCGGACAAGTTCTGTATCTTGAATCGCATGCAGTTGGCATCTCTGCTACCGGGATTGGCTGTTTCTTTGACGATCCTGGTATGTCCTCCCTACCGTTTCTTCTTCTCTTTAACTTCTAATAGAAGTATAGGCCTCGGACTTACACTTGTCATAGTTAGTCTCTGTCCTTGTGGAATCTCTTTTAGTAATAATTTCATGGAATCTGGAGTCAGTAACATCTTAGAATTATAATTTCTGCATAAGATGTGTAAAAAGATATACTGATCTGATTCCAGATATTGCATGTTCCCAGTCGTTAAGACATCCCTAAAACGGTAAAAGGGAAAGGACAACCTGAACTTGGCATGTCATAGCCTTTCAGTTCAGGTTGAACCAGCTATTAGCTTGAGTAATGCCCAAAAAAAAAGTACAAGGGAAGAAAAAACAATAAATTGAAAATAGATAGGCACCCGGAAGAGGAAAAAATTTCTTATAAGTCAGACTATGTGGTAATAGTAAGTGGTTCACCTGTGTATAACTATATTATAGTTCAAAAAAAAAATCTAGCAGCTCTTTGCTGAAAGGAAAGAACTGGCCATTGTCTACTTGAAGCAAGAGTATCGCCGCCACTCTCTTTTTTAGAATAGGTAGATGTAAGAGGCTGGCCAGAAAGAAAATCATGAACCCTGAATTAGATTGCAGAGCAATCAATTCTTGAAGGTAAAGTTAGAGGCTGCAAGGTTTATCAGCGTAACACTTCATTATATATCCTTTTAACTGATGCTGGTATTCAGGCATTATCTATCATAATCTGGTTGTAGGGTTAGCTTATTGTGGTTCATGCTGTATTTTTCTTTTCTAGTGTAAAAACAATTCATATAGTTATGACTTCTGCTTAAATCACCTTGATTTTTTTTTTTGTAGAATCTGTCGCATAGAAAACTTTACGTCTTCTGAAGCACAAAAAATCTTGTTAATCGTATTAGCAATATGTTAACTTGAACATATGCATATATCATCCTTCTGGATCTTTCGCCATTTGACATGAGTGAATATATCTATTGTGCCCCTTTTCATCTTCCTATTTCTTCTCCCAGATAATTAGTAAGAGCTGTTGTGTTTTGGCTTGATAACTTTATTCGACTACATTAATTGGATGTTGTAGTGCAACTAATCTGTTGCCTTTTGCATGATCGTTGCCAGTACATGAAGTTCTTGGGCTGAAAGGATCAAAGTTTCAGAGTCTCTATCATTTTACAATTGGAGGTCCAGTTGTTGACAAGAGGATAATGAGTCTGCCAGCATACCCAGGCCCAAGCGATGATGCATGATCTGAAGAATAGTGAAGGTTGTCTGACTCATTATGTCCAATTTCACAAACATAACAAGCTATTACACGTCGATTTTCACATAAATTGGGTTGCAAGAAGGTTCACTACTCATATTTCTTCAGTGAAAAAGGGAGAAAATAAAAATCCTAAAACCCAAATGGCAGAAGAATATGTGTGTCTTGACATGTTACATTATATAGTTAGGAACCACAATTGAATCTATGTCCATAATATTATCTAGTTATGCTTATGCCAATTCCATCATTGTACAGAACCAACATTTTTCTTCTTCCCTCTTTCAAGCATTGCAACATCTCTTCTGAAGTCTGTATGGGGCATATGCGGCTTGTTAAATTTCTGTTTCTTTGATCTCGGTTCTGGTCTTTCTCTATAACTTTTAGAGCATCAATGAGACAATGAGGTTAAGATGTGGCATTGCAGATATTAGTCATGTGGTGAAAGACTTAAAGGGTGTACATTTACTGGTTGTTTTCGATTCATAGATGGTGAACACGTTCAGGTTACTGATATAAATTGTAGTTTAATATATTCAAGTCATTAATGTTGATACTACATTATTTTCTCGCGACTTCTCCTCCCTCTCCCTGATAGTCTTGTTTTTTTTAATTGGTAATGGTACTGGTGGCTGTGGTGGTTGTTGGTGTTTTTTTTAATTTGATCAGAATGATGACTTTTATTGCTTGAATCAACAAGTTGCAGGGAGTTTGTGTTACTATCATGACTGGCTTATTAAACATATTGTCTAAGAAAAGTTTGTCTCACAACCTAAGGGTGACAAGCATTCTTATTGAACAGGGTTTAAATTTTATTCAGAAAAGGGTCAAAAATACCCTTGAACTATTCGAAAAAGTTTAAATATACCCCTCATTCACCTATTGGGCTAAAAATACCCCTTAGTCCACCTTTTTGGTCCACTATTACCCACTTAAACAAAGAGGGAAGAAGAAAATAGGTTAGAGTAAAGAGAAGAGATGATAGAATTCTTTATTTTTGATGGATCTTTTAATTGGGTTTGGGTTAAGAAATGTGAATATGGGTCGGGGCGGGTAGGAGATTTTCTGATGGGTTGAAATTTAAATTTATCTAATAGAAAGACGCCACATAATAATTAATTAATAATAATAATTAAGAAAGAAAAGAATGTTAGTTTTAAGGGTAATAGTGGACCAAAAATGTGGACTGAGGGGTATTTTTAGTCCAAAAGGTGGATGAGGGGTATATTTAAACCTTTTCAAATAGTTCAGGGTATTTTTGGCCCTTTTCCGAATTTTATTTATCGATAAAAAAACAAGTATTAGGTAATTATTACCATTAGTTTTTTTTTGTTTTTTTTATATAGTTACTCAATATATGTGCCGGTCCCAAGTAGTGACATATAGTCGATAGTATCAATGCAGAGTGAAAATTCATTTGAAATTCAAAACCGATTAGTATTTCACAATTTGTAACAGAGCTTTCACTATTTGTTTCCATCAATTTTAAATGTGAAGTCAATCGAATAAGGTCAGCCATTCAATGATCTAAACATTACTTGAAAGAAAAAAGACATCAAATGCATTCTGAAATTGTTTTTAAAAATTGAGATTATACTCAAATTTTAGCGTATCTATTACCTCTACACATAAAGAAAATTGTTGATAACTTGTAAATAACTTTTTGAAAAATTTTGCAACAATTTTTTTATGCTTAACCAAACGGATAATTTATAAATGCCCCAAGATAACTTACAAATTGCAAGTAGCTCAATCACACAGCTTACAAGCAGCGTAAAAGGTCTCATAATAACTTTTCTTTTCTATAAATTTCAAGCTAAATTAGTTTATTTATAAATCAATCTCAAATCTCTTTTATTTATTAATTAATCTCAAAAGAAAGATAACCTTTCTCCCCAACTTCTTTCTCTACATTTTATTATCTTTGTAGTATTTTTATCACTAGTACTCTGTCCGTCTATTTCCGTTTATTTATCTAATATTTTAAAAATAAATATTTATTATTATTTGCCAATTTTAACATATCAAAAAAATAAAAGTTTTGTGTGTTTTATCGTCAAGATCATATAAGTAAAAGTGAACGGAGTAAGTATCTCATAAACATGGGAGTATTTTATTACTCTAACCGTTCCTTTTTAGTTGTTATAATTTTTTTTTTGAGAGTCAAATGATATGATTTTGATTAATATTTTAAGATGTATTTTTCATCCTATTGATATGAAAAGTGTTGTAACTTATATACTTTTCGTGTAGCTTTTAAATATGTAAAATTTTATTTTAAAATATTAAATTAAATTAATATAATCTAATTTAACTTTAAAAATTAATCAAATTGTTGAAAAACTTAACATGACAACTAAAAAAGAAACGGAGGTAGTACTACATATACAAATAGCAAGTGGGTGTGGCAATCAATAACAAAAGCACCAAACCCATCAAACCCATAAGGCGTGCGAGCGCCGAAAGACTCAAAAGACAAAGCAAAGAGATGCTTCTCAATGTCTGAGATATTGTCGGAAAACTCCATCACCATCACACTTTTAAACTCTGCTCTTCACTTCCGGTAACAGATCTCCGATCAGGTACCCCTTTTTCTCTTTAAAGCAAACTTTTTTTTCTTTATGTAACTTGTTTTCTTGAAGAAATTGACACTACATCGCATTTAAAAAAAAAAAAATAAAAATTTTACACTACATCTCCTAGGGTTTTACCATCATTTAGAAAAAGAAGAAGAAAAAAGCGACCTTTTTTTTGCTTACGATGTAGCTTTTTAAGGGGTTTGCCTTATTCTCATGATTGTTTTAAACAATTGGGATTTTACTTGATTTAGTGATTCCATAGAAGGACATCCTTAACACACCCATGTCTCAACTTCAAGAAGAAGAAGAAGAAGAAGAAAGGGGTTGCTATGATTTTTGACCTTGTAGAAACAAATGGGGTGATGGGTGTTTTTTGTTTTGTGAAAGAATTGTGTCACTTAGATGTTTATATTGATAATCTTGCAGATTCATCAAGACTGCTTAGTTATGTTTGATTTTTTTTCTGTTTTTTTGCAGTGTTAAGGTTATTATGTATGTTGGACACGTTCGGTCGTTGATGTGTAGTTTTCTAAGGTATGTTATTCGGATTGTTCTATTTTTCTTGTTACATTTGTGGTATCATACTTAGAAGACTGTGTCCCTGTTTACTTAATTCTCACGGTAGCGCACTCATAGAGGTGTTTTTACGTGCAATTTCCTTACTTTCCTTATCTGTATATGATTTGTGTCTCTTGATCTACCTGAGTCTGTTTCATGTAGTTTTGTGCAAGTTTGTGCTGATTTTGAGTTTATTTTGGAACCTTCTGGCTATTCAACATTGGATTGCTTTTAGTTTTTACTTTTCAGGAATACATCCCTGTGTTATCTATTCTAGGTTATCCATTATCTCAATGGTCGTTGTGGTTCAAATTAAGTATCAAGGCTTTTGATCTGCCAATATGTAAGAGTCAACTTTGAGAAAAAGCTACCTCTTGAGAGAGATCGTCATAGCAAGTTAGAAAATTTAGGGAAACTTTGATACTTCAATAAAGCATTTGTGCTTTGTGATTGTAGAATGTGAAAAATTTACCCCGCCAATTCTGGACATAGAAAATTAATTCAAGACTGGTGTGGAAAGGGTGGGATTCTTCAATCAAGCTTCAAGAAACTCATTTGATAAGAAGGTCTATCTTAATTATCTAGATTCCGTGAGAAGTGAACAATTTATTTTTTTTCAACTTAGAGTGAAAGAACATGTATGAGATAATTTGGTAGAATCATCTTCACCGTGATATGAAGAGAACCCAAATTTTAATAAATGGGATTAGATTTATGGAATTACAGTGAACAACATCAATTTTCCTGAGTGTGCCTGATCAAGAAACAGAATAATTATTATTATTATTGGTGTAAACATATATATTAAAATGTCCTTTCAAAAATTGGAGTGAAGTCGTGATGATGGCAATGAGTTGATGAAACATTTCCTAACTTGTTGTCATACAAAGTAAAAACCTCTGCTTTTGGGGGGCTGCAGTGAATCTAAAGTTGGTTTTAAGATTTGTAGTGTGTAAAGTGGAAACCACCTTCGTTTTCATGATCTGGGGAAAAGTTAAAACCAAAGTCATGCAGTTTTTTCAACAAGTCTTTGAATGAATACTCAAGTCAAGTCAAAAGAGCTACATGTTTCTGAAATTCTAAAGACCATCTAGTATTAGGAGAGCAGAGGTTTAATTCAATACCAGGAAAGCAAGTTATATCGAAGCCCAATGCCAAGCAAAACCCTAGAAGCTTAATGGCTAAGGGAAATTCATCCTTGGATCAATGAAATAGTTGAATTAACTAAGATGCAAGAAGCAACCTCTTATTGAAATGACGTTAGGAAGTGCCTACCTTTCTCCTTCGATTCGATCCTTTCTTTGACCCGAAATGAACTTATTCTCTCTTCGTCTCTTGCCTTTGAATCTGATATTCCGATGAAAGCGGATTCTCTTTCCGTCACTCGTCATTGACATCAAAGTTAATAGGTGATATATAAAAGTTACTCTCTGTACAGGTCGCAAGAAAAAGAGACCTTTGCAACGGAAAGAAACTTTTATTGTGAACTTATCAAAAAAATCCTTTGAAGTCTCAAAAAACCTACAATCTTTTGGAATCAATATTGACTTTTACTAAGGACAAAACATAATAGAAGCAATCCCTAAAGGCATAGCAACTGGTGGTGTTAAGGTTTAGTTGTTGATGTTGCAATCATTAGGTTAGGTGTTTTCCAGGACTCTAGACAAAGGATTTGATGCTTATGAAGAGTCTTTGGTTAGAGTCTGTATGTCAATGTAGGAATGAGTGTCTGATTAAGAAAAAAATTGTTTTTACTTTTTAGAAAGGACAAATTATATAGATTTTGCTCCCAACCAAAATCAACAAACCCTCAAATCATTCCCAATTTAACAAAAAGACCGTCGATTCATCCACTTGCCTCTGCTCGAAACGACACCGCTAGCAACATTGACGACAGTGCTGCCAACAGTTCAATTAATTCTTCGGCTGAGGAAGTGTTATTGCCTCCAGAACTCAAACGAGAACTGATGCCGAACCGTGTTGCGGTAATAATGGACGGGGATAGAAGGTGGGCTAAGATAAGAGGATTACCGGTTGCCTTAGGTTACGAAGCCGGTATTTGAGCTCTTAGGAATCTTGTTGAGCTCTGCTGCAATTGGGGAATTAGTGCTCTTTCTGTATTTGCTTTTTCCTCTGAAAATTGGTTCTGTCTTAAAATAGAGTCTTTAAGTTCCTTTATAAGTGATAATTGGGTTTTGTTTGTGTTTATCATTCCAATCATGTGCGAGGAGATTTCATATATTGACTTCTTTTTAATAATTGTCTCGTTAGAAACATTACGAGATATTTCTTTTTTTAAAAATATACTGCAAAATCTTCTAAAAATTCATCATTCATTATCGGATGTAATGTAAAACTAAATTATTCAGTATTTAAGGCAAATGCCTCTCTATTGAAATTTCAAACTAATTTCAAGGTACTCTAATTAGAAAAATAATTACTCCCTTCATTTCAATTTTTTTGTATGATTTTTGACTTGACGCGGAGTTTAAGAAAGTAAAAAAGACTTTTGAATCTTATAGTCTTAATTCTAAAAATATGTAGAATGTACAAAAATATCCAATAATCTTGTGAATGTACCAAAATATCCTTTAATCTTGTGATTTTAAACATAATGGAAAGTTGAAAGTAAAGAGTTGCCAAAAAAGAAGAGAGACATTTTTTTTAAAGGACTAAAAGGAAAGTCGGGCAAACAAATTGAAACGTAGGGAGTATAAGACATAAAATCATAACACAAAAAGGATGTAAAATATAGCCCAAACCATTGTGTAATTGTCACCAAAATATTCACAAACAATAAAAAAAATGTCTTTACTTTGCATCTAATTTTATTATGTCTATGAATCAATATTTTTATGGTGAAGACAATAATAATATTATTCCTTAGATAGCAATAATTTTGTTTCTTACTTAAATCTTAGAGTCCTTGCAACAATATTTGATCTATATATACTATGTAATTTTCCGGCGAAGGGTGTTCGACTGATCACCATTCCACCACTGTAGCACAGCTACTGGTTATTCGAGTCTTGGTCATTCGCTGCTTTTATTTGTTTTGTGCTAAGTGAACCCTGTTAATTTGAACTAAAATGTGGATTTAGTCACAAATTCTTAATTTGAACTATTCCATCTTAATTTGAACTAAAACGCTGGATTCAAGTTTGTCACAGTTGAGGGGAAAAACATATCTTTTTTGCGCCTGTTTGAAGACAATCTTAGGGCTCAAATAAGCAGGGATAAAAGGGTTTCAGATTGAGCAAATTGAAATCTGGGATTCTTCTA
Organism: Solanum appendiculatum; assembly: GCA_018342035.1. Taxonomy (NCBI): domain Eukaryota; kingdom Viridiplantae; phylum Streptophyta; class Magnoliopsida; order Solanales; family Solanaceae; genus Solanum; species Solanum appendiculatum. The sequence goes on from JAGDQO010000515.1 coordinate 589,982, forward strand.
TTGGCTAATACTTGTCCTGCTTCTTATTGGCTGATTTTGAGAAGAGGACATGGGTTGGAATTCCCCCAAACCCTAATTCTTTGACCCTATTAAATCTCTCTTTTCTCTAGCAAATCTAGGCAGCAACTCTTATATTCAAAAATAGCAAAAAATACCTGAGTATTTAAGCTCTTCTTTCATTGTTACTACTGTGGTGGTGCTTGTTTTTTGCTGTGTGGAAAACAGAGTTCTTCTTTGCAATTTGTTTCAATGGTAATCTGAAAACCTTGTAATGTTAATTTTACTAGTATCAAAGATGGATTAAATGTTTAGCTTTGTTGGTGGGTATTGAATGTTATTTCTTTGATAGAATGTTGCATTCCAGTGCGAAGATTTTGTTTTGTTCCTATTTTGTCTTGTTCAAGTCTTTGCCTGTGATTCTACATTTTTTTTGTCTTTTTTAGTTTCTTTTATCATGTGTCATTGACAAGGGTTAGTTAGGTTTTTGCTTGTTTATGTTTGCATCACATGTATTTGAGCCATTACATCCTTGTTTTCACCCCTTTAAAGGAAATGAGTTAAAGAGTTTTTCTATTTGAAAGTGACATTTTGAGAAGAGATTATTTATTCGGAGTCGCCACTTGGAATTAAGTTTGGTGTTCCAAGTCACTTTTTATTTGAATCTCTGGTCAAAAGGAAAGTTTTTGACTCTTGAATTATTGGTCTGCGAAAACATGACCTGGTAAGGAATTATGTTTGACTGTGAAAACTAGACTGGTTAAGGAATTTTGTTGACCGGGAGAAGGTGTTAATGCTAAGCTATTCAAACCAAATCCACAACTGAAACGCGTGTTCAAATAAGGTGTTCACAATTACATTGAACTTGATAACTAAAGACTTAATTAATTGATTAAGTCATTAATTAATACTAAAATACACAAATAAAGGAAGTTTTTTTTGTGTGGGGGGTATTTTTTGAATGAGAGATGCAATTAAAAAATGCATCAAAGTTGGGAAATCTATTAAAAATAACTACAATTAAGCTAAATATTGTCAACTTTAGGAGAAATTAAAATGGTGCAAAAATTAGGTGTTCACAATGTCAACTCTGGTGGGGTAAGTTTATGGAGAAGAACTATGAAATAGAAGGAATTCATTGAGTGGGTTGACTTTGGTGTTGGTTGTGGAAGGAGTCTATGATTTTGGTAGAACATGTATTATAATGGATGGACTAATACCGAAAAATGAATAACCATGGCTGTATACTTTGGTGATTAGTAAAGAAGCTATTGTGGCCAGGTGTACTCAAGGAGCCCTGTGCAGGGTATCACTTGTTTATAAGCTGTTAAAAGGCCATTCAAGTGGGAATGGACGGAGCTGGAAAAATTCCTTATGGAATTTATGATATCTATCTTGTAGATGGGGGACATGGGGTGGGGGAGGATTTTTGGAGGGAAAAAGGGTTCAAATCTTTCTCCGTGGATTCCTTCTGTAGAGAACTTGTTGGAACAGGGTAAGTAAGGAAGTTCACATGTGGAATAAGGTCACGTTCTTCACTTGGTAAGTAATTGCATAGATTGGGGTTGATTTTTGTGAGGTATAAGCAACACTTGTAATCGCATCCTCAACTGCTAAGAAGACGATCTTGGTGTATATTAATGGTTTCTTGATCTATTCCCCCCACCCGACCCAGGAAAAAAAGGAAACTTGGTATACTGTATACAATTGGAGATGCAATGCCAACAATAAACTTCTAAGGAAAGAAGGAGACAGATCATGGTGAGTTGGTCCAGTTTACATAAGGAGCAATGGAAAACACATGCCGTATACCATTCCATTGTAGGTCTACATCACAATTATGAATAGGTATTCAAATTGTTTATTATTTCATGGGTTGTGCAATGACATTGGGACAAGTGGTGGAGGAGTGGAAGTACCAAAGATCGGCAATGGCAGGGTTACAGCTTGCTGGAACAGCAATGTCACGTATCCTTTTAACTAATCTGGAAAAGAAGAATAGAAAAAGTTTCAGACTGTAAATTATATGTAATTGTCCAAGGAAATTAATTTCGTTTCATTTATCTTTTGGGGTAAAGAGAGAATTCTAAGGTAGTTGAGCCAACAGGATATTTTTTTTTTTCGGGGTTAGCTGAGAATCTTAGCTGACCCAATCTGGTTCAGTTGGTCCTTTTTGTGTGTGGAGGTGTGGGTGGGTTTTGGGGGTTGGCGGGATATGAGTCATCACTCTATCTTGTGCTCACTTAAATACTAGTTGCTTTTGAAAGTTTTCTGCACTCCAAACAGTTGTGCGTGAAATTAGTGCAAGAGAAGATGTCATTTGATTATCTTTACTGTCGTTACCTATTAAAGAATACCTTACCTATTAACCCCACCCCCTTCCACCAATTAAAAAAAAAGTGTGTTCAAGTGAAGAAACTTTTCTTGAGTTTGGTTACAAATGTTTTGGAGGCTCAGAGGAGCTGGTATAGAAATCTTGTTGAATGGAGGATTTTGGGAGTAGACAATGATGGAGAATAACTTGTGAGTTATGACTTCACAATGGATAGGCTATGTTGCTCGGACTCAGGTGTTGATCTAGAGGTCGGATTCTTCATCACATGAATTTTAGGATTCAGGTTATGAATTCGATTGCATATCTTGGTGCTCAGACGTGGCCAATAAATGTATATTTCTATTGATTTAAGTTATTGAACTATAGTTAATATAATTTAATTCTTTGTAACCCAAAGTAAGTTGACCAAATCTGGTGTGGATCCCACACTCACACCCAAAATTGTGTCAATCCAACACCAGGCAGTAGGGTTTTTGCAGGGTCAGAGGAAAAAAAGAAGATAGGGGATCCCTGTAGTTTTACTTTGTTTGACACTAGTGAATTGCTGCTTAGATCTGGACGTGTTAGTAACATTTACATCTCGTTACGAGATCTCATGGTAAAATTTTCTCAGAATGGATGCTGATGTACCAGTTTTTTGTTTTTCCTTTGGTGTCGCCTAGCCTTTTATTTTCTTGCTGTTTGGTTGCTTACCCAAGTGTACTCTGCTGCTAGTTGCTTAAAGATTTTTGTTTCCAACTTTGGCTGATTTTTCTGGACGCTGCAACTATCCGATGTTGGAAATTTATTTGCCTGTTTTGTGATTGGTTCATGATGCATACGTGACGGAGTTTGGGTTTTACAGGCTAATCACTACAAACTTTTAGAGGTTGGGCTTAGATTAATCTATTCTCATTACAAGTAGCTATGCAACCCAGTGGTGCAAAAGATACACAACTCCGTGAGAGCAACAGCCAGAAGGTCCATCCACAACCTATGGAGGAAGCCGCAAACCAAAATCCTGAAGCAGTTGAAGCTGTGGTATCTAGGATTTTTACAAATATCTCTTCCCTGAAGTCTGCCTACATTCAACTTCAATCTGCTCATACTCCTTATGACCCTGATAAAATCCAAGCTGCCGATAAACTTGTAATTTCGGAGCTGAAGAATCTCTCTGAACTGAAGCACTTCTACAGGGAGCATAATCCCAAACCTGTGTGTGTTTCACCTCAGGACTCTCGCTTGGCTGCAGAGATCCAAGAACAGCAGAGTTTGTTGAAAACATATGAAGTTATGGTGAAGAAGTTTCAATCTGAGATTCAGAACAAAGATTCTGAGATTCTTCAGCTGCAGCAGCAGATACTAGAGGCCAGTCAGAAGCGGATCAAATTGGAGAAAAACCTTAAGCTCAGGGGCTTGTCAGCAAAAGAATCAGAGAATGCAGTTAACGAGGATGGGCATTTCTCTGTGGACCTAACTCCTGAGCTTTTCAGGTCAGCCGTGGAAGCTGCTTATAGGGCCATTCACGACTTCTCTAAGCCACTGATCAACATGATGAAAGCTGCTGGTTGGGATCTTGATGCTGCAGCAAACTCCATAGAGCCAGATCTAGTTTATGCAAAGAGAGCTCACAAGAAATATGCGTTTGAATCACATATCTGCCAAAGAATGTTCACTGAATTTCAGAATGAGTTCTTCTCTGTGAAATATGAGAATTCAGCTGTCCCTAATGATAGTTTTTACCACCAGTATCTTGCATTACGGGAATCAGATCCACTGGATGTTGTAGTCCAAAATCCAAAGTCCTTTTTTGGGAACTTTTGCCGGAAGAAGTATTTGGAGGTGGTTCATTCAAAGATGGAGTCTGCATTTTTTGGGAACTTGGATCAGCGAAACTATATTATGAGTGGTGGACACCCAAGAACAGCTTTCTATCAGGCCTTTCTGAAACTAACCAAGTCAATTTGGCTTTTGCATAGGTTGGCATATTCATTTGATCCTCCAGTCAGAGTTTTTCAAGTCAAGAGGGGAACCGACTTCTCAGAGGTTTATATGGAAAGTGTTCTGGAAAATTTCACTGTAGACGAAAACGAGAAGCCTAAGGTTGGTCTGATGGTAATGCCTGGTTTCTATGTCAGGGGCAGTGCGATCAAGTGCCAAGTCTATCTAACTGGCGTGAAGGTTACCGAATGATATTATATTTATCGTGTTTTCTGCTTTATCATATGCCTTATGTTTTAGCAGGTGTGTTTCTTGTTACATGCTGGTCAGTCTGATGTAAGATGTGTCTTCAACTAATGCCTAGATATCTCAAAGATTATAAGTTGAAAACTTTCATCTGTTCATGGACATGATTTCGGGACGTAGTTGGTCTGGTCTGTATCCCGACTACAAGTTTTCTCATAAACTTTTTGCGTTTATTAATGAAAAATACATTTTGGTTCCAAAACTGAATGCATATCACATATATTTTTGCCGGTATATCCATGATAGCACACTATCTGTGCAAATTTTATGATATGGAAATGAATCTTAGTCGCTACAAGTCTATGATATCATAGATTTTTACGAACTTGTATTAGTTTATGTTTTTTTTTCAAGAGATCTGAAAAAGTTCATTTTCTCCTATTCAGTTTGTAAGTGACTATAAGAGATTATTTTTCTCGCGATAAAAATCATCGCGATGTGATCATGGGGTTGACCATGTCCTAGATGCGTTATGCATGGACCGTCATCTTCGCTGCGTCAAGTTTTTTTGAGCACATGCATACTTAAATATTAATTTAACTCTGTTCTGAATTTTTGGACGGTTTAAGAAAACCTTTTCCTTCAATTCTACCTAAATTCATGTCGTGTCTCACTAGTCACTTCAATCTTTTGATTTGTGTTCTACAAAATTCTCCAACCTAAATTAACGAAAGAGTAAAGTATTTTTTCTGGAAATGACAATATTAATTTGAGAAAAAAGATAACAACTCAACAAGTTCAAGTTTTTGATGCCTATTATCTTGAATAGCAAATTTCCTTCAACCTATGAAAAGGAGGTCAAGCATAAAATCTTTATCCTTGCGTGTATTCTTCAACGCAATTAGTTGACCATATAGTGGCTACGAGAAGAGGTAGAAGTAGGTAGAAGAATATTGGATAGAAGTGATTAGATAGAACATGACACATTTGTAGTTTATCGAGGACATAACAAAGAAGTTTTGTAGGTAATTAAGATTAGGATGAGCGTTGCCTAGTTTTGTATCAGTATTGATTTATTACTTTTATATTATCTTATTCTTCGATTTTATTATCTCATTGATTTCGATTATCATATTATTTGTTGTTATTACTTTTCTTCTCCTTTGTTTCAGTATAGATTCTTAACTATATTGTCATACTTGATTTTTGTATTGCACAACTTGAGTCTAGGAACTACCGGAAACAACTTTTCTACCTTCTCAAGGTAAGGATAAGACCGCGTACACACTACCCTCTCCAAACTTCACTTGTGAGATTACATTGAATATGTTTTTGTTATTGAAGCGTTTCTTAACTTAGCAAGTTGTTGCTGAATTTTTATTTTAAGACTATAAATTGGCTGGAAGGATTCTCAAATGGCAAGCTCCAGCTACCGTGTGATGAGTGCATTTGATCTTCAAAATAAAAGTGACAATCTGAATTATGAGATCTCAGATCTCTACATTATACTTTTATATTATTTAAGATTTATAACACGATACGATGGAATAAATAATTTAGCTTAATACAAGCATTATACTGATCATCAATTTACTCTATGTTATATTAATCTATTTAATTTGTCTGAGACAAGTTGCGTTATTCATGGATGAGGAAGCCTGCGCTGCACAAGTTAATCAAACCGTTGGCATCACTTACCAGACAACCAATCTAAGTTTATATACAACGACACTCTAAATCATTTTTTTACATTATTTAATTTACTATTGTAGATTGATATAAGACACATTTTCCTTTTTAATTTGTTCCAAAAAAAATATCACATTTGTATATTTAAAAACAACTTAAGTGAAAAACTTGCTAAAGAAAAGATATTAAAAACCCCTCCAAAAAAGTTATAATAATACTAGTAACTATTAATCCGTCTGTTCACTTTTACTTGTTCACTTTGGATTTTGCATGCCTCTTAAGAAATAATGATTTGAGGAATAAAGTAATTAATGTTCAAAGTGACAATTGAAAATGAAAATCTACTTTTTAGAATAGTTGACAAGTAAAAGTGAACCGAGAAAGTATAAGACTGACAAATCAATTAAGCAATTATTCAGTAAATTGTAAGAAAATAAACCAATTGCTTCACATAGATAGAGTTAATATCAAGCTTGGCAGCTAGCTCTTTGAAGGTTCTTGCACGTGCAAAGTCATTATACTAAAGGAAACAAAGTCAACTCTTATGTGACAAACACTTCCCTATATAAACCTCAATTCTCTTTCCACATTTCCACACTACAAATCAACACAATTTAGTAGCATTCTCTTTTCACAAACTAAACTAATATACCTATATAGGTTTTGCTTCCTTCTATTTCCAAAATATAATGGAGAAAATTACCCTTTCCTTATTTTTGTTTCTCTTCAATATATTTATTTTTACCTTTGTTGGAGCAGTTGAGGGCGCTAGCGCAAGTCATTCACAACCTCGTGCCAACAAATTTGTGGAGTCGCAATGCAGGCGCACACGTTATCCAAAGTTGTGTGTAACTTCTTTGTCAAACTATATCACTACCGCATCTGAACCCCAAGAGCTAGCTCATGCAGCATTGAAAGTGAGTTTACTTAAAGCTATCTACACGAGAACCTACGTGAAGAACGTTTGCAAACAACTCGAAAAAACTAAGGCTAAAGATTATCAAGTGGTGAAAGATTGTTTAGATCAAATCTCAGATGGCGTTTACTTGCTTTTCAACTCAGTGGAAGAGCTACAACATTTGAATTTAGACAAGGAAAGTGAGTTTGTATGGCATAGAAGTAATGTTCAAACTTGGCTTAGCACAGTGTTAACTGATGCTTTTACTTGCATGGATGGGATGTCTAGTTACAAATTTGGTGGTTATAAAGTAAAAGCTACAATTAAGGCTAAAGTTCTAAATGTTGCACAAGTCACTAGCAATGCTTTAGCTTTGTTCAATGGATATGCTGTTAGGCATAAGTCTTCTCATCACTCAAACTCTGGCAAAATTAACAAGCACTAGAATTTATGGCCACTTGAATCTTTGTATTAATTCTTTTTTGTTATGTATGTCAAAACGTATGTAACTTCATTAATTCTATATGTAAAATTGATTTTGATACTTTTTGTTTCTTGTTCTTTTTACATTATTTGGAACACGTCACAATACAACTCGTTCTGTAACGAGATACGAGAACTGAAATCTAGACAACGGATGAATTATCCGTAGCAACTAAGATGTATAATTAGTTACGCAAAATAGTTGTCACGTTTCGCTTTTGAGAGTTAGTTTGATTAATTTTCAAAGCTACATTACATTAAATTTATTTTTGATATTTTAAAGTTAAAATTTGGATATTAAAAAACAATACCGACAGTACTATTGGATGCAGTTTTTTTCATATCATGAGAAAATACATCTTAAAATATTGATTAAATTAAAATTCATATCATTTAACTCTCAAAAGAAAATTTATGACAAGTATTTTGAAACGAAAGGAGTAATAAGCAATAAAGAGTAATATATTCTCTTGCGGAGTTGATGATAAAGTCTTGATGGGTATTCCTTGAAAGGGTAAGACACAGGTACTTGGTTCGCTCTATTTCTTTATCTCCCCATGAATCGTATGTTTGTAACAATAGGGACAGAGTTTTTTCAATTCAAACCGATTAGGCGTATTGTGCCGGTTCAACCAGTTAAGATATTCACGACCAAGAAGTACTGGATTCTCTTTTGGATAGGCTCTGAAAGGAGACGGAAGGCTGGAATGCCAACAGGCGTCTATTGTATTGAATTTACCCGATAGTCCCCATTTTGGGAACGTCCAGTGCATTCTGGCTTCAGCGAGTTATATTTTCATATGGTTACATTCGATTCTATACCGTTAGTAGGTCTCATTAGCTTCCATTAGTTTGGTTGTTTTCAAATTTGTTGAATATTTTTGCTTTAGAATTGCAAATCTCTGTTGGTATAGTAATTTTATTAAGTTAGACCTAAGCACTCTATTTAGGAATTGATTTCTATTAGAATTTGGAATAAGTAGTATTTTTCGACTTCAGGAATTTGTTATTTTCAGCAGACTTTTTTTGCTTATCTTTAGATTTTGAAGTTAGTATTTACTATAAATGGTCGCAGAGAAAATCAATCAAACTTTCAACTTCAATTTCTTCTCTTTCAACAAACCATCTAAATTACAAACAAAGGCGGATTCAGGATTTGAAGGTTCTGGGTGCTACATCATCCAAATAGGATAAACAGATCGGTTTATTTAATTTTGAGCATCGATTTGAGTTTTATATCTTTTTAATTTATATAGACTAATGATCAAATATGCAAAAAAAAAATCACAATATTTTCTTCTAGATATCCTGAAATTAAATATTCCTAAACAATTCATTTTTTTCTGACAAGATTAAGGCCTTGTTTTCTAAAACTTCGAGGAAAAAATGATTTTTCACGTAAGAAAGTTGAACAGGTATAAATCATCTAATATTATTATCTTAATATAGTTATGAAAAAAATCAAGAATTGTAGCTTCAATCTAATTATCTTCGAAAACGAGCAATCCAACGGAGAAGACCATCACTCCCCAGTGAAATGGAGGAGAAAATGAGCAGTACTTGTTAGGGTTTTGCCCTGATTTTCTTACCTTATTTGAAGTTTATTTTTTCCTTAAAGAAAAGTCAAAGTATTACCATAAATACTTGAACTTTTTCTGAAAGGAAAATATATTTCTCTTCCATATTTGGTTATTCTTTTCTTAGAAAAAAAGTCTGGAATCCTATAAATTGAATATCCCTCTTCTCATATCTAGAACACAATTGAATCCTCAATGTAGTAGTTTAGAGACTTTTGTTTATGGGGAGATTTTCTCTCTATAGTTTTAATATTTTTCTTTTATATTAGTTTTCATATGTAGACCAATTGGTCAAATCATATAATAATATTATGTCTTTTAATATATATTTTTTTGTTCTCTGATTTATCAACCGTATAATTTGCAATTGTAAGCTTCCGCATGATGTCATAATCACTTTCGAACCCAACAAGTGGTATCAGAGCACATGGTTCAAAGATCCAATGGAACGAAGTTGAAGACAGGTTCAAGTGGTTTCAAATTAATTTGCAACAATTTGATGATAATGAAGATTTTAGTCTAACTACATATGGAAAACAAGTTTCAACCATATTTTCAACTTTCCTGTTGCTGCAATTTTAAAAATAAAAACAAAATATTTTTAAACCATTTTTAACCCATATATTTTAAACTTTATTTTTAACCATGGCATGCAGCAGTAATGAAGATTTTGTGAAGAACAAGATTATCATGCATTGAAGAAGGCGAATCAAGTTTTGTCAAGAAAATCCAGCCAAAAGGGGAGATTTGTTAGGGTTTTGCTCTGATTTTCTTACCTTATTTGAAGTTTATTTTTTCTTAAAGAAAAGTCAAAGTATTACCATAAATACTTGAACTTTTTCTGAAAGGAAAATATATTTCTCTTCCATATTTGGTTATTCTTTTCTTAGAAAAAAAGTCTGGAATCCTATAAATTGAATATCCCTCTTCTCATATCTAGAACACAATAGAATCCTCAATATAGTCGTTTAGAGACTTTTGTTTATAGGGAGATTTTCTCTCTATAGTTTTAATATTTTTCTTTTATATTAGTTTTCATATGTAGACCAATTGGTCAAATCATATAATAATATTATGTCTTTTAATATATATTTTTTTGTTATCTGATTTACAACCGTATAATTTGCAATTGTAAGCTTCCGCATGATGTCATTATCACTTTCGAACCCAACAGTACTCTGATGGTTGTCCGATGGAGAAGACTCAATTTGGATTGTTATAATTTGGTTTACTTTTTCCTTTGTTTTGGATTTAAACCATCTGTTTGAAATCTTTTGTTTTTTTAATAAATGATATGACCAATTGGTCACTTTTCGATTTAAAAAAAATAATCTAATTATCTTCACTTAACGCGAATATTCGGAGTATTATTTATGTGATGTTTTAAAATTTAATACTCACTAATATAAAATATGAATGCATATACATAACAACAACAACCTAGCAAGACATATCTTTTTTTAAAAAATCAAAAATCAATTAATGCAAAAAAGAGTTAATTTAAATTAATAAAAAATAACAATTAAAAAATAGACAAAAAATGAAAAAGAAGCGAGTGAAAGCAGCAAGCAAAAAACTTCGATGCTGAGGAGTTTCAAAATCCCGTCCCATGTGTGTCAAGTGATGACCTTTGCCAGTAACACCAATAAACATTTCATTATTCTGGATGCCAATTTATTCTACATATATACCTCTATATAAAGAGTTTCAACAGGTTCGTGGGTGGCGTGGCACCCCACCGTTGAACATAGATCCGCCCCTGATTACAAAGATTAAAAGAATAAATGACATAAATCTGATATATAAAAAGGATTGAATTATTGTGTCATATATTCCGAGGCCATATGGAGCTCGTTCTAGAATTTGCTGGAAAGTTGCTCAACTTGCAAATCGCCTTATTTTGTGCGCAAATTATGACCTACTATACACTTCAACGTAGTGTAGAATCTAAATTATGAGATCTCCTATACAAATATTATAATAGGAGTGTTGAAAATAAATTAAATAATTAAAAGTATCATTTTTAACAATTTAATTTTTAAATGAAATGGTAACATATATTAACAATTTGACATGATGTTAGAGTAGGTAACGATTCTACATATGTTCAAGTTTCACTTACATATTTTTGACCTATGAAAAAGAATCAGACTTGCATGTGAACCTGATTCTACGTTTGCCCTTTGACTTTTGGATGTAATTTTATTAACTTTAAGCGTTGTAGTTTGTTAATATAGTTTTCAAACAAAAAAATGGCTGGGAAGTTTCTCTAATAGCAATCACCAACTAACGTATATATTTCATTGGCAAAATGAAAACGACAATTTGTAGTAAGATGTAAGACGACCTTGTTTTATACTTTATATACTACTATTATTTAAGATTTATATTATGGAATAAATAATATAACTCATTATTTACTCAGTTCATTTTGATCCGTCCAAATTTAGTCCAACTCATTCATTTGGACACTCCTAATTAACATTTTGGCTACTCATATAATTTTTTAAGAAAAATGTAAAGTAGGCTAAATCAAATATTTATAAAGAGAATTGAGTTATTTTAGGTCATATATTCAGTCGAATGGTCTTGCGGTGACATTTTTTAGCACGGAGTCGAGAATTTTCTAGAAATTCACTCAACTTGCAATTCGACTTATTTTGTGCCCAAATTATGACCTACTTTACACTTCAATGTAGTGTAGAATCTAAATTATGAGATATCCTAGTAGGCTGGTACAATATAATTTTAAGGTTGTAGAGTAAAATTTACCATCATCTTAGCACAACGTTGGTCAAACAATCTCCAGCATGATTTTGTCTGTTTAATATTGCCTATTACAAGTGGACACATGAATTGGTGAGAAAGCTGTCTTCTTACAAGCACAAGCTAATCATACCGTTGGCACCACTCACCAAATTAAACAGCCTAAAAAAATCAAGGCAGTCTGATGCACTAAGCTTTCGTTATATGTAAGATTTGAGAAAGGATTGGATCACAAGGATTTATTGTATGCAGTCTAATTCTATATTTTTGAATGAAATTGTTTCTACAGCTCGAACCCGTGATCTCTTGATCACAATTCACATGACAATAACTTTGGTAGTTTTTCTTAGACTTCTTAGGTAAAACGGAATTCAAACAAAACAAAAAAGACGATATTTATCCACATAAATTAATTGGGATTTTTTAAAAAGGTATGTATAAGCATTTAGCTCTATTATACAAATTTCTTCTTTATTGAGTAATACATCTTCGTTAGTTTATACCAACGTTTATTCTGTACCAACTTATATTCGCTAGTTGAGCTATTTTGACTTTCTCTATAGTTAATACACGTAAAAGACAAAGGAAAAAAGAAAAAGGAAAGAAAATTGAAGAGAACGTTGTAAATAAAGAAATGTGGACGTCTTGTAGCAAATTTACACTTCATGACTTTTAAGATTTAGGTATGGTTTTGAAGGCTTATAAATACACTCCTACCTTATATATATTCCTTTTATCTGCAGAAAGATAGAAATTTGAAATATTGGAAGAAAAGTTGTCGGGATATATACTATTAACCATATGTTTAGATATAGTATTTATTATAGAATAATTATTTATTTAGTTTTAATAGATCATATATTCGTTTATAGTGTCTGTTTACTTATATAGTAGATGATTTAGTGTATAGAGTTTTAGCTTATACACATAGGATTAAATCATCGGTTCTTATAAGTATAAAGTTTTTTGTTCACAATCTGATATGGAAATTGGACATGCCATCGGTACGATTGTAGCACAAGATTATATGTAATTTATCTTGATTATGGGAACGGTGTCGTTCCAACTTCTTGTGCTAGTGCATTTTGTATGTATTGAACGGGACCGAGTAGAGATAGTTGCTTTAGACTGACTGACAAAAGCATATTCTCTAAACTGTTAAATGCACTTATATTCTTAATCCTGATATAACTATTATGATTTGTATATATTAATTATCGTTTTGATTTATTAAAAGGTGAGATTCTGAGATGGGTCAATATGCCTGGTAGATTGGATGATAATAATTTATATTGGTGAAATAATAAGTTAGTTGATGGAATCCATGTCTCGTTATAGAGATTGATTGATATGCCTTTTTTGAAAAACTTATAAGTTTTCATCGTGTCAAACCTTGCAAGTGGATTTATGAATCCGACACATGAAATAAGTTAAGCAGTGCTCTAAAGGAAATTAATCATTAAATTAAATTCGTCAATAATTTAATTTATTGATTATTATATGTAATCTTAACATGGGGAATTACATAAGTGTTTAATGGGAAATTTCGAAATATAAATAGAGGAGTGCAATTACGAATTTTTAGTAGAATGATTTGTAATTTATTATGGTAAGAATAATTTAAATTAATTATTTGGAATTATTTCCATAATAGGAAGTCTCAGTAATTAATTTTGTGGTCCATCCAGTGCCCATATTTAACTAGAACTCAGAATCCTATGGAAAAAGGAATTATAAGAAAACCAGGTTTTCTTCTTCTCCTTTTTGGATTAGGAGGAAATCTCTATAAATATGGACTCTCCTAACCTAGAAAAAAGAGATTTTTTAATAAGGTTTCTATTGATACTTGCCCACCCAAGTATTGAGAGAGTTCGAATGTGAACTTGGGATCACTGTAGAAGACCGTGGATTCGCTTGAAGGTCTGGCTAACTTATGAATTCGCTTGAAGATATTTGTTCACGCTTCAACATGTAATTCTTGAATTAAATTTCAGCAAGTTTATGTGTTCTAGCATATTTATATGTGTTCAAGCATAAACGTTATTGGTTATCTATTATTCATGTAAGCAGTATGATTCTGAATATGCTTCCGCTGTGCATATAATTTTCCAACAAAAGTTACTACACAACTACCTCTCTCTTTTGCTATTTAAAGTTATAATATACCGTCTTTATTTTATAAGAGAGAAATATCTGTTAGTCCATATTTACTTTAGAAGTGTTAAGAGAATATATTTGGTCCATATATATCTCTTATATTAGGATCTCTAAAACAATTTATAAAGATCTTGTGTTACTTATATTAATTGTTTTAAAGACATTAGCTGGACATAATGTTGTTAAAAGCATATAATTGGAATTTGGAGTGTTCGAAAATATAATTGAATGAATAGAAGTATCATAATTTTTTTTAACAATTTAAGCTTTCAGATTGGATGATCATGCATATTAATAAACATGATATTAGAGTAAACATAGATTCTACCATATGTTTGGACTATGAAAAAGTTGAGTCTTCTTAATCTAAGAAAAAGAATCAGATTTACGCGTAAGACAACATAAGGTATATTAACGTTATAAACGTAGTTGAAGAAATAAAAAAAAGGTAAAACACTATGTCATCCATTTAGATGTAGTTTTATTTCAACAATTGTAGTTTCTTAATCTAGTTTTAAAACTAAGAGTTGGCTGGAAGGTTTCTAAAATGGTATGCACCAGCTAACATATGTATTTGATTTTCAAAATAAAAGCGACAATGTGAAGTAATTAAGATCGAAGTACCTCTATTTTATACTTTATTGTTTAATATCTATATTATGGGGTAAACAATAATGTAGCTTGATATAGTAGCATAATTTGGTCAAATATTTAGTCCATGTTTTATTTATTTGTTTTGTGTGAGACAAGTTGCAGTATGCACGGATAAGGAAGCCTGCTCAGCACAAGCTAGTAAAACGTTGAATAATAATAGAGGAAATTTCATAAATGTGACACTTAAGTTACGACCGACTCTTAGAAGTTATACTTAAAAATAGATATTTATTTTTATTGTCAATTGAAAAAATCAAAAAATAATTTATTACTTAGTTTCTAATTTACTCTTATTATTAATTATAGACATTTTTAAAAATGTATTAAATTTATTATATTTATAGAATGATCTAGAAAAATTATCTTGTCAAGTTAATATTGAATCAATAAAAATGGACGATATTGCACGTGAAGGACTAATTA
The DNA here is from genome assembly GCA_018342035.1 of Solanum appendiculatum. NCBI lineage: Eukaryota > Viridiplantae > Streptophyta > Magnoliopsida > Solanales > Solanaceae > Solanum > Solanum appendiculatum. Next base: position 605,127 of record JAGDQO010000515.1, read on the forward strand.
AATTACAATTTTGAATACTATGGTCTTCTTGATCTGTGTGCATGTGGCACAACGTTACAGAAATCAAAGTCAACTTCTCATTCATGTGGCCATAACTTAAGGTCTAGCTACACATTAATTTGGGGCATTAAGATACTATACAATATAACACAGAGATGTAGCATGTAATATTATTTTCTTAGCCTGGGAGTGAATTGATATATATATCATTTGCTCTATTTTGCCATTTTGGCTGTATCTTCTTTTTCTACTTCTCTTGAAAAACATAATCCTAGACCATATCTTTCACAGTTTCACTTCCAAATAATTTAGTTATTTCTTATTCGTTACTCACTCTAGTTCATATTAGGTAAATTGTTGAGACATTTTTCATAATTCAATATAAGTGAATTTTTCAAAGTTCAAAAACATTCGTTGAAATTTTTTATTTTTTTATCATATTTATCCTTCACTTTACATTTTCCAGGAGAATAGTCTAAAAAGAATTAAAAGGATAATAATGAAAAATAGTCTTTAATACATGTTCTTGAATAATTTTTCTACAATTGTTTCCTTTTCAAGGATAGATTGAGATTTAAGTACTGTTTGTAGTATGTTCTAATAATTGGTAACGTTGGGATTAATATATAGAGGCAATTGACTTTGTCATATAACGACGACAATAAACTGATGTATATAGTAAACGACAAATTATATATAGTAATCTATTTTAATTAATTGAATTTTAAGAAAAGACCCCTTCTTCCTAGACCCTAGTTGTGTGTTTCTCTCAATCGAAATTAATATCAAGAAGATTCGATAAGTAATTTGAATTTGCTTAAAAATCACCTAAAGGAACATACAGGCTTCAAATGCAATTTGCTACTCCCTCTCGTTTTAATTTATTTGACTGGTTTAATTTGGCATGAATTTTTTTTTAAAAAAATAATTAAATCAATTTTAAACTAAAGATACATAGAATGTACAAAATGTTCTTTAATCTAGTGGTTTTAAATATACCATATAGAAAATTAAAATTAAAGAGTTGTCAAAAAAAAGAGAAAAACATTCTTTTGAAACGGATTAAAATAGAAGTAAAACAAACAAATTGAAACATAAGGAGTGGTATATGACTTTGTCCTCGGCTGATATCACACTTTTCGTCCAAAAGATAAAATAATAAGGTATTACTCTACAATTTCTAGATATACTCAATGACATAGCCACATATAGTGATTAAGGTATTGGTAAGTTGAACACCTTTAAAAAAAATTTTATACAAATATGTAAAAATATGAAATATATAGATTAAAATTTATTTATCATACATATATGTTAAATCTTGAACACCTTTAAAGAGTTTTTTTTATTTCACCAGTGAATATACTCAGAGATCTACCTTTATAATTATATGTTTATAGAATGCAATGCCCAAAATCCCAGTATATATTATGTTGGTCAAGCAATTTAAAAGATTGTTGGTCAAGCAATCTCCAAAACTTTTTTCCCTACCTTATAGTGATTCTTCTTAATTTACCGTCAGCTAATTGGTTAATCAAATTAATATAATTTTATTTTTAAAAAAGTGATTTAAGAGATAATCTTTTCCTACTTTTTAGGTGTCGAAGCAATAAATCAATAATAAGTTACGTAAATAGGAAATAGCTCTGACAAGAATTAAGGTTTGTGTTTACTGGAACCCCAACATCAACACCTTCCCCAAAAAATTGACTAAAATAAAAGAATTATACATTAGTATTCTCTTCTTTTTATTTTACTTCGTCTCTAAATTAAAAATAAATATTTCATTTTAGTTGTCTATTTTTAACAAATTAAGAGGATTAAATTGGATCCTAGTGTAGATAGATGTTATTGGCTGAGTCAAGTTCGTTACGGTCAACAAATTAGTTTTTTTTTTCTCAATACTATGCTTAGTATTAATTAAATAATTACACAAAATAGTAATAGTCTGATTTAGAGTTTCAAAAAATCATTAATAGGATTAGTTTAGTAAAATATACTTCTAATTAATGTTTTCTTAAAGTGTGTGTCAGGTTAACATAAATCAAGTACTCCCTCTGTCCAACAATACTTGTCCACTATACTATTTTTGAATGTCCAGCAATACTTGTCCACTTTATGAAATCAATGGATAATTTTACACTTAGTTTCTAATTTACCCTTATCATTAATTATAGTCATCTCCCTATTACATTTTTCAGTACATTGTATTTATTATATTCAAAAGGTAATATAGTAAAATAACCCTTCTATTTATTATTTCTTAAGGGGTGTGCCAAGTCAATAGTGGACAAGTATTGTTGGACAGAGGGAGTAATATGAAAAGGAGTATAATTAATCAAAGAATGATGATCATACATGTGATTGCCCTTCTATATAAACCTTAGCACCTTCTTGACAATTTTCCCATCAAACAAACACAACACAGTCCATCCTCTCTTCATATAATTCCATACTCTTATCTTAAGCATTCCTTGTTATATTTCTCAACAAAAAAAAATGGAAAAACTTGTCCTTCCCCTAATTTTACTTCTCATTTTCTCTATCTTTATTGTTGAATCCGGTGCATTCGTGCCTAAATTCGTAGAGTCACAATGTAAGCACACTCGTTATCCAGGTCTATGCGTGAGTTCGTTAGCAACCCATTTAAATCCAACGTCACAAGATCCTCAAGAAATAGCTCAAGCTGCCTTAAAAGTGAGCATAGTCAAGGCAGTATACACAAAAAACTACTTGCAAATAGTGTCCAAAGAACTCAAACAAAAAAAGGCTAAGGAATATCAAGCGGTGAAAGATTGTTTAGATCAAATTTCAGATAGTGTTTCTCAGCTTACAAATTCATTCAAAGAGTTTGAACATATGAAGAGTGCAGAATATAGTGAAGCGGAATTTGCTTGGTGTCAAAGCAATGTTCAAACTTGGCTAAGTAGTGTGTTGACTGATACATATATGTGTATGGATGGGTTTTATGGGTACCCAATGGGTGGTAAAATGATGGCTATGATTAAAGCAAGGGTACTTAATGTTGCACAAGTTACTAGCAATACTTTGGCTTTGTTTAATGGATTTGTAGCTTGGCATAGGGCTAATTCTAATGGTGGTAATGGTGGCTTTAAAAATAAACCTTAAAGAAGGTTGCATATATATATGAAACAAATATTTATGAGAGTGTTTTAGTTAGCTAGTTGTGATGGGAACTTTTGAGTCATGGTGGTGTATACATAACATATGTTTGTAAACTTGAATAATATCATGATGAATCAATGTGAATATGATATTTTGCATATCTTGTAAAAGAAAGGAAAATATTTTTGAGTGGTTAAGTGATATCTTTTTCTAGGAGTTCATATTGCTTAATTAAATGATGTGAAGTATTCAAAATAAGTGACTAAAGTCACTTTTTTATGAGAAAAATCATTTATCTTTTGCTATTTTACTAAGAAAATTATTTTTTTCTATTAGAAAAGTCACTTTATCTTTTGTTATTTCACTCAAAAGATTACTCAAGCCAAAAGAATACTAATACCATTTTAAAACCAAAAAGTAGAAAACATTAAACCTAATCCATTTAAATTAACAACATACCTGATATAATTTCACATGTAAAATATGGGGAAGGTGATCGGTGTATATGCAACCTTAACCAAACCACTATATTTCGAGGAAGGACAAAGTTTATGGCATCAAAAACTTTCTTTCATTCTGGATCGTATTTTTGTATTTTCAATGAAAAATTTTCCGGCAAATCACTATTTTTGATATTTTGCCTTGATTGTACCATGCGCCTTTTGTTATTTGTATTATTGTATGTATATCCTCATGTATCTCTGTATTTCACGTATATTTTGCACCATATGTAACTTTTCAGATATGGGATATAATTTTTGTTGCTAGTATCTTTGACTGTATTTTATGGGTGTATCATTATTTGATTATATTTTTATAGTTATGTAGTTTATAACCCTGTAATCTCGTGTATTCTTTGTGCATGCGAATGAATACAATTGATACATGTTATATTCACTGTACGAATGCATACCATTGACATAGATTGATTTGTTGTGCGAACAAATACAATTAACATAGATCATAATCATTGCACGATACAAATGCATGATAATAAAATTTTTGCTACGAATGATAAATTTTGAAAGAAACTATAGTTATGTATGAATTATGATAATTGGGCTCTAAAATGTAGTGCTTTATCTCTCAAAATTTGGGGACCCCATACGTGGGCGAGCTCTTTCCATTTACCAACAGTAGCCCAACAAAATTCTAAACTGTTTCGATCATTCAAGAGACCGTCCAACACATAAGCCCATAAACTAAACAAAATTGGACATAGCAAAATCAATTGTGGGCTAGCCAGCAATTCGTCTTGGCTCACCAGTTAACCCGACGCTAATAATTACTTTAAGCAGATGAATCTCAGTGCAGCGGCAAAATCAAATCAAATCAAATATATTTTTTTTAGGCAAATCGTCAGAGTGTTTCTTCTCGGTGTATCTGTTAGCTGCTAGCGGAGTAGAAGAAAGCTCAACGATGGAGGAACTATTGAAAATGGGAGTAACCGAAGTTGAAGAAGACGATGAACACGATTCTAAGGAGATTGTTCTACAGAGATATTTTCTACAGGAATGGAAGCTTGTTAAATCACTCCTCGACGATATCATTTCCAATGGCCGTGTCACTGATATCTCCTCTGTGCATAAGATCAGATCTATCGTACTCTCTCTCTCTCTCTCTTTCTTTCTCTTTTGTCTGTTTGAACTGCATAATTATACTTCAATGCTATGTTTGTAGTTGAAATACCTGTAAAATTTAACTTTGCCTTTTTAATTTTGTTTTTTGGTTGTCGAACATAAATAGTTCAGATATTTTGGCTCATCCTCTTAGGAGAATGACATGATAGATGAAGATAACACATATAGCTAGAGTAGGATGGTTGGAATGGAGAAGTGTTATGTAATAAGAGGATAGTGAGATTTGGCCTCTAAGGCCTAAGTGCCTGATGTATCCAAATTCCAAGATGAGTAATGCAAAAATGTGAATATTAAGATGACGTGTGATCATACAGGATTAGAAAAAGATTAAAATCATGTAAAGGTGTTTCGTGAGATGCTTTTATTGCGTTTTACATAGACTTCCAAGGACATTGACCCATTGGTGTGACACCGTGATGATTAAAGGTGTTAAAAGGGAGCATGACAGATCACATGATGAAAGTAAGTTGTCTTAAAGTACCTCAATTTCTTGGGAGCAATGCGTACTTTGTAAAGGATAAGATATGATGCAAGAGAAGTGTGTGGATAGGCAATCCTGACTAGTGGGGATTGGGATATTTTTTTATTAGCACATTTACATTGGTTTGGTGTTTGATGGATTCTTTTAAGTTTGGTTAAAGATTGTATTACAGTCTTAGAAAAGGCATCAGATTTTAAAAAATCCTTTTGGTCTTAATTAATTCCTAATTTGTCCTATACGACAAACAATTGAGTAGTTGAACGAAAGAAACATAAATGGAGCATATTAGATATAGAGGACTTATATAGCCAACTGCAACTAGTTTGAGATTGAGGCATAATTCTGGATGTTGTTATTGTTGGGCGATATATTTAGACCAAAGATTTGAACTTTGTGTGATTTGATTAGAAACTAAGCTTCTATAGGAACTGTAAAACTACATTTGTGACTGAAGAATGTTATTGGACTTCAAGATAATTATGCTCTCTTTTCTATTTTATATGACAGTCATACATCCTTGATCTCTCCTGAAAAGATCGACTCCTATCTATATTTGGAAGTTTGATGTATTAACATTTCTAGTTTACCCTTAATGACATGCTCTTATACAAATTAATATGGCATGTTGAAGACCACTAGTTCTGAGGATACTTTTTGTAGGATTATATGTTTTGCTTATGAGTGAAAAGTCTTACTTTATTTCCTAAATTCCAAGTTCAGTCGAAGACCACCTTCTATATTGAATTGCAGGAAGTATTTTTATTTTGTGTTTTAAGGACAATTTTTTTGTATGATAGTATGATTAACTGATATGATGATTCATTGGTGCGTAAAGATCTGAATTTTGCTGGTCTTGATGACTAAAAGTGAGCGATTTAGTTTTTTGAGATGGGACTGTGAAGAGATGTATTTGTTGAGAAGAAATTTGAAGAATGTATTGTTTCAAATTTCTGTTCACCTTTTACGCATGTTGATGTAGGACACTACACTCTTGATGATGCCAAGTCCAAACTCTTAAAAGTACTTAATGATTGAGTACTTTGCTTTCAGCATTCCTAAAACACCAGTTGCTTAGAGCTAATGCAAATTTTATAAAAATATTTTTTTCTTTGGTAGTACATTAATTATTTGTTAAAATATGATTTGCAGATGGACAAATATCAGGAGCAAGGTCAATTACTGGAGCCTTACCTCGAGAGTATGGTTTCGCCCCTGATGTCCATTGTCCGTTCAAAAGCTGTCGAACTAGCTGGTGACTCGGAAGAGATTCTTGAAGTAATTAAGCCTGTGTGTATCATAATATATTCTCTGGTGACAGTCTGTGGCTACAAGGCTGTTGTCAAGTTCTTCCCTCATCAGGTTTCTGACCTGGAGCTTGCGGTATCTCTCCTGGAGAAATGCCATAATACACAAGCTGGAACATCATTACGACAAGAAAGTACTGGAGAGATGGAGGCAAAGTGTGTGATACTATTGTGGCTCTACATTCTTGTATTGATTCCTTTTGATATAGCTTCTATGGATACTAGTGCTGGGGATAATAACTATGCTAGAGGTGATGAGCCACCTCCACTTGTTCTAAAAATTCTGGAAATCTCTAAAGACTACCTTTCAAATGCGGGTCCTATGCGAACCATATCCGGTTTGCTGCTATCAAGGCTTCTAACACGCCCAGATATGACAAAGGCTTTTACCAGGTCTAACTGCCAAAACCCTTGCCATTTCTAACAGTTCATGATTTGAAATCTTGCAATCAAGCAGATGAAAATTATCAAAAAAAAAAAAAAGAAAGAAAGAAAGGAAACAACACGTAAAAGTAGATGAAATTGTGGTCATTTTCATGCATGCACATTATGTTTGTGAATGCAAATGGCAATATACTCGCTGGAGTATCCTTTACTGCATTTTCACTTTGCTTGTTATGTGACACATGCAATTCACTTTTATGTGCGATCAGCAGACAAAATCCTCGTCCTTTTTGCAAATCGTCATAATGCCTGCTGAGCATTCTGTTTTATTTTTCTCTATGTTAAATATTATTTGTTTGGGCAGTAAAAAAGAATAAAATCTTCTACAATGAAATATGCTGAGTAATTATGATGTAAATATTTTATGCCTCCTTTGGGAATTATTTAACACTTGCAAATTCTTTTACTCTATATGTTTGAGTTACATATTTGCATCCCCCATAACTTTGTTTTTCAGCTTTGTGGACTGGACGCATGAAGTTATGTCATGTCTTTCAAATGATGTAGTCAATCACTTCCAGCTGTTGGGTGCAGTTGAAGCACTAGGTGCTATGTTCAAGGTTCACTCTTTTTCTTTGTGCCCTGCTTTGGTTATTTCCTAGCTTTCTTTATGCACAATCATTATCTGTGGATTCTGTGATTCTACTTTAGAACTTAGACGTTCCCCTCAAACTCAAATTTGAATGAAATGAATTCATCTTTCATCCCTCGTCCTTCAGACCATGATGTAGTTGTAGCTGCTCTTCATTTCTTTTTGTAATTATCTGTGAGTGTGTGGTAAAAATCCAGTTTAAAAGAAATGGACAGGGTTGGAAAATCAATTTGGATTTATCAAGTAAATGCCAAGTTTAAGTTTCAGTTATCTTTGAAAGCATCTCCTGATGTCATAATATCAGAGATCAGGTGCTGATTGAAAGATACACATTGATCATGTTACAAAGTCTAATATTTTAATAACATAGACATCTTTTTCGCTGTACTCACTATGGAGTGGCGCACTTGTGCAAGATGTTATTTAACCCCTTCATTTTTTGGTGATCTTGCAGTCTTGCTTTAGTATCTGTACTTCTTAGAACACTCTTGTTTTCCTCTTAATCCAGAATGGAAGCCCGAAAGTGTTGCTTAGTGTGATTCCTGGTGTTTGGAATGACACATCAGCTCTGATGAAGTCCAACACTGCAGCGCGGAGTCCTTTACTTCGCAAGTATCTTATGAAGCTAACTCAAAGGATTGGGATGATATGTCTCCCACCACGCCATCAGTCATGGCGATATGTGGTAAGACAGCTAATTATGCAAGAGACCGGGCTTAAATGTTTCTTTCTAGTTACAGAGTGATGGTTGCTCTGCTTCAAAACTCATGTAATTAACTAGGTTTAGTATCATTTACTAGGAGCCAGTTGTCCTACCATCTTTCTTAGAAAAAAAGCTATGATGTTTTGCGGGGAATAGGGAGATGAGCGTCTTTGTAATTTTTTGTCAGGTAGCATCCTTTTTCTTTATGTGGCCTCACTGATCTTAATGTGATTTTTAAACATTGTCATCCTTTCTTGCCCTTCTTGATCCTAGTCAATATCTATCTCTTATTTAAAAAATTACAGTACTGTGATGTTTATCAAAGAGCAACATGTTTATCAGCTCCTTCATTATTTGTTCATTTACGGGTTACTTGTGTTTTTTCATTCCTGTGTTTTACAGTTTTCCCCTGAAATACTTTTTGCTGATCAGCTCACCATAGAGTGTGGAAAATTAGTTAGTAGCAATGCTTGTTTTGCCATGTAGGGTAGAACCAGCACGCTTGGAGGGCATATTCCTGCTGATAGAATCGAAACGAACCAATACAATAATTATAGAAACAATGATGTGTCGAATTTCTACCAAGAGCCGGACTGTCATGATGAAGAAGACATGGATGTCCCTGATATAGTAGAAGAGATAATTGAATTATTGCTGTCAGGACTGCGTGATACGGTATGTCTAAAGGGTGAGCCTCCATCTTCTACTTATCTGATTGTCCTCGTTAATCTTAAGTATTTAGCACGAGACCTGTAGACAAATTCAAGTTGGTATCTGTTTTCCTTGGATGGTTTATTTTATTTATATGTTTATTTGGTAAAGCTCCTTCACCTCCTCCTCATGTGCCGATTGCCATTGAAGAATCATGATAAATTTAATCTGAAAATCCACATATATTTCTCTTTCATTTTGTGCTAGTGCATTGAAAAAAATTGATATCTTGATGCAAGGTTTTGTCTCTCTCTGCCCGTGTATGCACACATGTGCCAAAAGAGATCAGTTAGCTTGAACTGAAGTAACTAATTGTCTCTCTGTTCCACAATGTAACTGACACTAAGAATCTCCTAAAGCAGTTAATAAATGACACTTCATCAAGCTGAACAGTCATAAAATGTCATTTCCTTACTGTTTTCGAAGATTCTTAGTGAAACTCACATTATGGAACAGAAACATACATATATTTACTTCTGTTCAGGCTAACTGATCTCTTTCTTTCATTCATCTGCAGTTGCTATTTTGAAACAGGTTTATGTCTTCTCATGCATTAGCATCATTTGATTCCATCTTTGGTATATTACTGCAACAACAGCTTCCTTTTATTTATTCACATTTCCACTATTCTTTTTATTTCAACTTTCGCATCTTAGAGATTTTATCATGGCACTACAGGATACAGTTGTGCGCTGGTCTGCTGCGAAAGGTATTGGTCGTGTTACTTCACGGTTAACTTACTTGCTTTCCGATGAAATCCTTTCATCTGTCCTGGAGCTCTTTTCACCTAGCGAGGTGTGTTACTTCAGTTGTTTCTTACCAATTGTTTTTTCTGTTATCTTATGAGATAGCCACTATATCTGAATACAGAATATTAATCAAGGAGACCCAGATTTTGTAAAGCTAATAGTTTCTCTTGCACTTCATATTTCTTGATTGTTCGTTCGGTTTAGGTTATGCTTATGTATTCTAGTGTTACAGGGCGATGGTTCATGGCATGGTGGCTGTTTGGCACTGGCTGAATTGGCACGTAGAGGATTGCTGTTACCTATTAGTTTTCACAAAGTTATTCCTGTTGTTATAAAGGTTGTCCTTACTGAAGTTCCCTAATTTTTTCTGTACTTTTGATCTCTCTTTAACTCCATATGTTGGACCTTGCGATTGAGCAATTAATTTTCTCTAAAGAGTATAAACTTGCTAATGATACACTACTTGCTTCATCAGTGTTCATCTTTCTCCTTATATCTTACCTTCCAGGAAACGTATAGGCTAAGATAAGCAGGCAACCTTAGTTGACTATGCTCTATTCCATGTTGCTCAGTTGTTCCTCCAGCTTCAAGCGATCTCTACAAATTCTAATAGGTTAATTGGACTTCTGTATGTAATACACTTCAGTATTCAAGTGAAACATCTTAACAGGGATCTCTCTTTCAGAAAATTTGTCACTCTTAGTTCTGTCGCAGAAAACATTCTCTCTTACTGCAGAAATAGGATAGATAAGACCTGCTGCCTTCTTACAGATGAGAGAGAGGAGAAAGAGGGAGAGGAAAGTAGAAAGGATCTCTGTTTACCCATGATGAGCATGCTGGTTAGGCAATCAGAAGCACAGATGCCCATAGGACTCATATTTGCTGACTGCTATGTGCTTATGGATTCAAATCACCTTATTGATGCCATTATTGAGTATTTGTGTCATTGACGATGTTTCTATTGTGTACTTATGAGCATATAATCTTCACCTTTGAAACACCAGTCTTTATTGTCATTCAATTCTTAGCATCCGGAACACATATCATCCTCTTTTGATGTTTACTAATGGGTATGCATGACAAATGGATATATGGATGGACCTTTTTTTGGGGATGAGTTACTGAAACATATTCAATCTAGACTACCGCATCGAGATAATGGATTGCATTAGACTTGCATTATCCACTCATGCAATTCTTCCCTTGTTGAAGCTGGATTTTTGTCGCCTAATAATGAGGGAAAGTTTGGTGTGGCAGGCATTACATTATGACATTCGAAGGGGTCCACATAGCATTGGATCCCATGTACGTGATGCTGCTGCTTATGTTTGTTGGGCATTTGGCCGTGCATATTGCCATGCTGATATGAAAAGCATACTCCAACAGCTTGCTCCACACCTTCTCACTGTGGCCTGCTATGACCGCGAGGTACCAAAAACACAGGGATCATTCCTTACCCAGTCAAGGTGCTTCTTCCTCCAATTAAAATGATGCAACATTGTTATTACTTCCCAGGTAAATTGTAGAAGAGCAGCTGCTGCTGCTTTTCAAGAGAATGTTGGACGACAAGGAAATTATCCTCATGGTATCGATATAGTGAATACAGCTGATTACTTTGCACTTTCTTCACGTACAAACTCCTATCTTCACGTTGCTGTCTGCATTGCTCAATATGATGGCTATCTTTATACTTTTGTTGATGAGCTTCTGAACAACAAAATCTGTCACTGGGTATGTTTATACTTGCTAGTTGCTTGATTGCTAGCTTTTACTCAGAAAAAACACTTCTTTTATAAAATGTTTATGGTTTGCTTGAGTGTGCCTTTTATTTGTGGTTCACGGAGGTGCATTATATAAGTTTCTTATCAAAGATAAGATGCATATAGCTGATTCCTCACCAAAGTTTTGAGGTCTTGGCTAAAGGACTACTGTGACAACTGGCAACTTGTCACATCATGGAACTGAAAAAAGATAGTAGGAATTGGATTAGAAATGTGATGGGAATTTGTTTACAAATATCAACAACAACATACCCAGTGTAGTCCCACAAATTGGGATTTGGGGAAGTGTAGTCCCTCAAATTGGGGTCTGGGGAGGGTTGAATGTACGCAGAGACCTTACCTCTACCTCAAAGGTAGAGAAGTTGTTTCCGATACACCCTCGGCTCAATAAAAACAGTCCAATGCAGTCCCCAAAAAGAAGCAATGGAAGTACGTGAAATAACAAACAAAACAAAAAATAGCAGATAGTAACAGAATGGAAACTACAATAAAACAATACAATAATCAAGGTACAAGAAACAATAGATAGTAACAGAAATTGAAGGACAAGAAACTACAGGAGTAATACTACAACTACTAATACGAACGGTCAGTAAAACAACAACTGAAATTGCACTGCTACCTACTAACCTTCTACCCTAATCCGTCTCTTCCACACCCTCCTATCTAAGGTCGTGTCCTCCGTAAGCTAAAATTGTGTCATGCCCTATCTAATCACCTCCCCTCCAATGATATTGTTTACAAATATCATTCTCTCTCTTTACAAATATACAAATTTAACGACATTTCTGTTCAGAAAAGATAGTGGCAGAGGAGGTTATGCTGATCCCACTAAGGGTTCCTTTTCCTATTGAGCTTAAGACATGCATGCATAGCAGTCTAAATCTGAGAATTAAGACCTTGCTAATATCATACCAGCTGGCCAATGTACTTTATTTGTGCACTAATTTTGGCATGTGCTGTCACTTGCTAGTTCTATCATTGATGAGTCTTTTTGATTGGGTTCCTTTTCCTATTGAGCTTAAGACATGCATACATGACAGTCTAAATCTGAGAATTAAGACCCTGCTAATATCATACCAGCTGGCCAATGTACTTTATTTGTGCACTAATTTTGGCATGTGCTGTCACTTGCTAGTTCTATCATTGATGAGTCCTTTTGATTGGTTACCTTACTGTTCTAATATAGGATAAGAGTTTGAGAGAGCTCGCTGCAAATGCCCTTTCTTCTCTTGCTAAGTATGATCTTGGACATTTTGCTAGTACCGTTGTGGGAAAATTATTGCCTTGCACATTGTCTTCTGATTTGTGCATGCGTCATGGTGCAACTTTAGCTGTTGGGGAGGTTATATTGGCTCTACATGAACATGACTATGTTCTTCTCCCAGGTTGGTGTCTCCCTTTTAGCTTCAAGCTCTTAGTTATTTGTGTGAGATGAGATCAAAGTTCAAGCTGGTTGGCACTGGTTTATAGTTTAAAGGTCTTCAATGCATTCGAGTGTTTTACCTCTTTGTTTATAAGTTTCAGTTTTTCTACACGTGAGTTAAATAGTTCTTCAGTATACTGGCAAATAAATTTTGCTCGTAAATTGGAAATCTATAACTATTCTACATTAAAAAACTGTTGTGAAAATATATGAGATTGTAATGATGACTTGTACTCAATCTGTGCAAGTAAATTCTACATATTGTTATTTTATATATTCATACATGTATGAAACATGGTGTTTTTCTTATTGGTTGTGAAATCAAATCATGAATGCCAAGTGAAATTATTTGTGTCTTATTTCTTTGTCATAGCTGTTTAGTCCCTATCAGTGCTTATTGTTGTAGTGATTTCTTTGCATAATAAAATAAGGAAGCCTTGGAGAAATAGTAAAGTTGTAATTGTGTGACATATAGGTCACGGGTTCGAGCCTTGGAATCAACATTGTAGTTTGTGCCAGGTAGGCTGCCTTTGCCGAACCCTGCGTGAACACGGAATACTTCATGCACCAGGCTGCCCTGTTCTTCTTCTTTGCATAGTTAAAAGGTCCTTCAATCCTAATTGATCGTCCTGAGGGAAAGAGTATAAGAATATTATGGGAGTGATAGCTGCTATACAGTTTGAATAGAAGTGAGCTACTGATTGTAGTATGAAATACCCAGAAGTGATTATAAGGAGAGCAATGGAAGTGTTCTTTCAGTTCCAGAAATTTGGTTTAGCAGGAAAGTCGAGATGTAATGGACATTGAATTTGGGAAAGAGGATTACATTCTAAGACATATAGTACTCATTTTTCATTGCTTTTGTGCCATGCATTTAATTTCTTTCCATCACGTACAACTGGACACCCAGTTTTCATGACGTTCCTATTACCATGTGAGTGCCATTTTAAAGTTTTAATTACCACAATTCTTGTTTAAATTAATAAAAAGAGAAAATCATCTGGTTAAGGGTTATGACATGGTCTATTTCTGTGTTTATTATGCAAAGCTAATTGTGATCCCTCTATTTTCCGTTACAGATCTGCAGAAGCAAGTTGCTGGTGTGGTTCTTGCAATTGAGAAAGCACGACTATATCGTGGAAAGGGAGGAGAAATAATGCGTTCTGCTGTTTCCCGTTTCATTGAATGCATTTCATCAGCTCGGGTCCAATTGACAGACAAAATAAAACGGAGTCTGCTTGATACGCTCCATGAGAATTTGAGACATCCTAATTCTCTGATACAGGTTTATCTTATGACTTTATCAATTTCCTGCTGATTAGCTTCCTGTGAGTGAATTGGCTGATTTCTTATTATGTTTATAGGGTGCTGCTGTTGCAGCCTTAAAGAGCTTCATTCCTGCTTACATTGTGCCTTTGGAAAGTAAAGGCTTCAATGCCATTACAATAAGATACCTTGAGCAATTGACTGATCCTAATGTGGCAGCTAGACGAGGATCTGCACTTGCGCTTGGTGTTGTGCCATTTAAGTTTCTATGTGTAGGATGGAAGGATATACTTAGTAAGCTTTGTGCTGCTTGTGAAATTGAGGTAAGGAAGTGCTTCTGTTTTAGCTGTTGCTGATAGAGGAAGTAAGCTACTCATTATCTTGAATGATGGAACAACTTTATGCTCTACAGGATAACCCTGAAGAAAGAGATGTTGAATCACGGGTAAATGCTGTCAAAGGACTTGTATCTGTGTGTGAAATTTTAACCAAAACACAAGATCATTCTCATCTATTATCTGCAGAAGAATGCATATCTCTGTATGTTTTTATAAAGAATGAGGTTATGCAGACTTTATTTAAAGCTTTGGATGATTACTCTAAAGATAACAGAGGTGATGTTGGTTCTTGGGTTCGTGAGGCTGCCTTAGATGGCCTTGAGAGATGCACATATATTCTATGCAAAAGAGGACTCAAGGGCTTCTCAAGCAAATCAGAGCAAATGGAACTTGGATCTGTTCCTCAGTTGGATGAGACAGATGCTACAAACCAGATGAATTTTCTTTTTGATGAAAATATGGCAACCCATTTAGTTGGAAATATTGTTAAACAAGCAGTGGAGAAGATGGATAAATTAAGAGAGTTAGCTGCAAAGGTTCTTCAAAGAATTTTGCATAATAAATCAATTTCTGTACCATTCATTCCCCATCGAGAGAGAATAGAACAAATAGTGCCTGACGACACAGATCTGAAATGGGGGGTAGGTTAAAATTGCTTGTCTTGTTGGTTGCTTTATTTTATGGTATCTGACAAACAAGTCTTTCTATGCCATGCTGCAGGTACCTACTTTTTCATATCCTCGGTTTCTTCAGTTACTTGGTATCAGTTGCTATAGCAAATATGTGATATCGGGGTTGGTTATTTCCATTGGTGGCTTGCAAGATTCATTGAGGAAGCCATCACTCAATGCTTTGCTTGAATTTCTTCAGTCAACTGATGAAAATGTAAATGATTCTAAAGAGTACAATCTTTCCAATGACATTCTTTGGGTTCTTCAGAAATACCAAAGGTGTGACAGAGTTGTGGAACCCACTTTGAAGGTAAATTTGATTGGAAATTCCTTTTCTGCAAATGATAATTGTCGACTCATTCCTTAATTATAGATCACTGTTTATCTTTCTAGAATCACCACGTTATGATTTATGAAGCAGTTATTTTTCTTGCAGTGATGAAGATGCTTGTTAATCATAATTTTTTACTGAGGCATTCTGATGAATTTACATTTTTTACTGTCTATGCAGTATCCTGAGCTTTATCTATTTTCCTTTTTATTGGTAAAAAACCATTTTTTGTAAAAAACCATTTTTTGTAAAAAAATTATGATTTGTAGCTGCTTTGAAAAGAAGAAAATGTGGAATGGCGCTTCACCTTCCAAGTGACTTTACTAATCCAATGACAAGGATATTTAGTGGTGAACATTAAGCTGAAGCATCTCAGAGCTATATGTAATATATGATTTTGCTAGAGTGTGCACTATAGTTGAATTAAAATGTGAAGTAGGTGAAATCTGCCATCACAAAAGAAGTTTGGTAGTCATGAATCCCGCCAGTGGAATCTCACGCTCTCCACCCCTTTGACTTATAACTATATTTCTGATCAAATTCAACTCTATGGATATTTCTCAAATCTGTTCTTCATCTTTAGACAGGCTTGTTGCAGGAGCCTCTGTTAAATCCTTCTCGAATCCTTCTATACAGTTCCATTTTATTCTTTGGATATTTGTAAAAGAAGTCTTTTAAAGTATTCTGTTTTGTCCTCATTTGCACATCTCATTTTCGGAATACTTCAAGCACTCTTTATGTTATTCTTCAAATTCCTCTATTCTGACTATAAAAGAATCTAAGCATCCAACCTACAATCGTAAAGTAATGGGTGGAGAAACCAGGGACAATTATTAACTCATTTGGAAACTCTTACTATGGCAATATCCGAGAGGTTCTATAACACCCTTCTGCATGTGTAACGTGGTTCTATAGGGTTTGCGCATGGGCAGATGACTTTATGTTACCTTTTTTTTGGTTGAAAAGCAACATGGTTTAAAAGGCTGAAGTAGAGAGCTCAACAGGCTTGCTTAGAGCAGAGAGTTAATGGCTCAATTTGCTCAAGTGAGAGAGATCCTAGTGATAGAATATGTTGAGAGAATGTTTGCACCCTTTTAGTCTACCAATAGTTTTATGCATGGAAAATTTAATCAGAAAGTTGATTAAATTAGCAACGATTAATTATGTTTTTCTGTTTTCTCTGTAACAGGTCCTCTGTAAAAGTTGTTTTCCCTGTAGCAGTTGTTTTCTCTGTAGTAGTTATTAGCAGTAAGGAGGTTATTCCTCCACTTTCTCATTTCAGTAGTAGTAGGAAGTTATTTCCTTTTTATTAGGTGGGTGGTTAATCCACCAATGTTGTATTTAAGTTATTTTAATTCAATGGAAAGATAAGCAGAAAATTATTAAGTTTTTGAGTACTTCAAACTCAAGAGATTGCAGGTTTTCTCTTGACGAACCAGCACCATAGGTCGTAGGAAGAAAACATTCGATTTCATATTGCAGCGCCCCATAACTAGATCTATATCGGGGGACCATAACAGAGAAGCTGGTTCTGGAAACAAACTAACCAAAGCTTGGCTCTGATACCATGTTAAGAGGCCTTAGGTATAACCCAATCTCAAGAACTAGTGCAATGGTGAGGATATACCAAGACCATACAAGAAGACCAAAAGCACATACGTGTAACTAATGTGGCATTTTGACACCCTCGCACGTTCAGAATCGTCTATGAGGCGTGGGAGAACATACATTATATGAGTGGCCTAACATTGGGCAACTGATATTAGGAATGTGTTTGGTGTTGATACCTTGTGAAAGAATTACAGTATCCAACCCATAAACTTAAGGCCATGGATGGAGTAACCTAAGACATGCATTCGGGTGTGGCCTAGTGGTCAGTGAAGTGGGTTGAGAATCATTAAGTCTCAGGTTCAAACCCCAGCCTGGACAAAACACTAGGTGATTTTTTCCCTTCTATCCTAAGCCTTGGTGGACAGAGTTACCTGGTACCTGTTGTTGGTGGGAGGTGGGAGGTATGTGTAATTAGTCGAGGTGTGTGCAAGTTGACCCGGACACCACATTTATCAAACAAACAAACAAAAAAAGCAACCCAAGACACTGTATCTTATTTTAAAACCTTAAACATCCAATACGGGACAGGTTTTCTAACACTGATATGTTACTATTTTGTTGCAGACTATTGAGAACCTATTCTGCAAAAAGATTTTCTTAAATATGGAGGTTAGTCTACTTCCATCTAGGTCTTTCTTATAGTATCCAATCATTCATGTATCTGGTATCTTCCCCTTTGTTCTTATATGTATTGGCTTATTCTGCACAAATATTGCTGTACTGATGATGTGACTTTACCCCTCTCTCTCTCTCTCATATTTTTTAACAGGCGCAGACTGCAGTGTTTTGTGTTGGAGTTTTAGAAGCTCTTAATATAGAATTGAAAGGATCAAAAGACTTCAGTAAGCTGTATGCTGGAATTGCAATACTTGGATATATTTCATCAGTACCAGAACAGATCAATATCCAGGCATTCAGTCATTTACTAACTTTCCTCACCCATCGATTTCCAAAGGTATACCAGAAAGCACCTGAACAAGAGAAACTTAAACTGAGTGAATAGATAAATTAGTAAAATGAAACAATGAATTGGACGCCTTCTCAACAATTGTTTTCGACTATTTTGCAGGTTAGGAAGGCCGCTGCTGAACAAGTTTATCTTGTGCTCCAACAAAATGACACTCTTGTGCCAGAAGACAAGCTAGAGAAAGCACTTGAGATTATCTCTGAAACTTGCTGGGACGGTGATCTTGCAGAAGCAAAAGAGAAGCGTTTAGAGCTCTGTGCCAAGTGCAATCTAGATGTCGGAACATTTTCGAAGGCAGATGTTGGAACATTCCACAGAGTTGTTGAACAGGCACCTTCCAGTGATGAAAATGCAGCATACTCTTCACTTGTTGGATCAGCTGGGTTTTAGTTCCTTGTCAGATGCATTTAAGAATCAGAACCTTGTGCTATCACAGAGTTGGTTGCCACTGCTCCGGTTTTTACCCCACCCCCACCCCTTTTTGGCTGTGTTGTTCAAAATCACATCCTGAGAACAAAGAGTTCATCTGAGATTGGTTTGTAACATTATATTGTAAGTTTCTGAAATGTTGTGTTTCACTAAATAGGTAAAATATGATGATTGCCGTGTTTCCAAGTGTGGTGTATTCCTACTCTGACACACCCCAGTCTCGAATGTACAAATGATTCATTTGGATTGTCAAGGTTATTGATCCTTTTTAAGTGTTCAATCTTTCTAAGTTCGACTGAATCAAAAGAGTGATATCTTGTTTCTGTTGTTAGTATAAAATGTAAAGACTCATACGATCTTCAATGCAGAAAGCTTTGTGCACCAAGCTATTCTTTATACACTATTTTTATAAAATTGGACTTTTTATGCAATGAAGGTGGAAGAGCAGGGACATTAGTTTATGATTTAGTTGGTTGTACCTTAAACTAATGAATCACGTAAAGTGTGTTTTCTACTGGCAGCTTTTTATCACTGTTAAGTGTTAACGTTAAATCAATGTACTTAATTCTGATTTATTATTTAATCCATATTAAATTATTTAATGGGTTATATAAGCACCAATGGAAAGGGGGAGCGTCAACAGAAAACGGCAAGAGTACATTTCAACCATTATCATTTATTAGCCTCATAAAATGGACCACTGATCCAAAACTAGCTGTGCAAGAATTATAATCATAAATAGTATTATTATTGTTGTACAGTGGATAATGACAGACTGAGATACAATAAAATGATAATATAATAATTGCTATATTAAAATTTTATCTATTAAAAACTGCAAGATCAAAGTAAAGAATCAACTTAAACAGCAATATCCCATTTTACATGCTCATGTCTATGCGCATAATCAGCCTATATTTATCTGACATTTATTCACCAGAACTAATACAAAGCTTCCCACAGTTGTGACTTGTGATGAATAATGCAAAATTTTATACCCTAAATTAGCCATTATGTTAATACTTCAGAAGAGCTCTACAAAAACTAAACGCTATATGCATAAACACAAAATCTGCTTAGTATACAAACTTTATACCAAAATATAAATATTAGATTAATGTATTCAAAAATATTCTTCTTAATGGCAAACCAAACAAGCCCTTAGGTCTGCTTAATTTAATAGAAATCAGATATACAAAGGATTCAGTTTTCAATATAGCACCTGAGTCGATAAAAGCTGATTTGTTCATATAGTTTGAGACCAAAATTTCAGAAATTCATCAATTAAAAAAATACATTTGTTACACATAAATAGACCAACTTGAAAATTTTTTTATGACTGGCAAAAGAATGCAAAAGACAAATCAAGAACTCAACCAAGGGAACACCTTGGGAGATGTTGGGAGGCGTCCTGTAAGTACTTCAACTCCAGTCTCAGTGACCTACAAATTATCCATCACCCGAAACACATCAATCAACAAGCAAAATTTTCTTTGTAATTCTCTGACATCTTTTACTCAGCATGCAATTTCGCAACGGGAAAATAGATGAGACAGTATTCTCTAGTTAAATATAGTGTTCAGTTGCAACAAGACCAATTCATCAAGACGAGTATTCTCAATTCAATCTAAGACAGCATGCAACAAAGAGCTACCATTAATCATTCAGATACCAAAAAGGATGTATAATAAAATAATACCAGGAGAGTGTGTTCAAACTGAGCACTTCGCTTTCCATCTGCTGTCACAGCAGTCCATCCATCAGGCCACATCCGATCACGCCAAACACCTGAAGTAGAATTAATCAAGACACAGGGGAAAGAGATTTTGTATTGAAAAGTACATAAGGACTTTAGAACTGAAGAACTTACCAGCATTAATCATAGGTTCAATTGTAAAAGTTTGGCCAGCTTTCATCACACCAACTGCTTTATTTCCTGATCAGGCTAAGGTAACCAAAGGATGATTGACAGAAGTAAACCAAATTTACTCAGATTGCCACAATCTAGAGGTACTTAACTGTATCATAACTGAAAATATTATGTTGAATCAATACTGTTGTTTCTATTGTGCTAGATATAGCAGGAAATATGTGATGCATTTACATTTCACTGCTTGACCCAACATGTAGATTTAAATGTTAAAAAGAATTCTTTTGATAAACCATAAAATCTTAAAGACATATTGTTGAGGATACTTGAATAATGCGGAATATTTGGTGCGCAGTGGAAAAGCTCTCCAATGCCGTGACCGCAATATGACTTCACCTGTCACCAAAGTTTGCAAGAAAATGAGAATATGCAAAACATGTCAGCTTCCAACAAAAACTGAGCGTCACTGGTCCACTTGATGGGGTAGTTAGGCAATCTATTTTTTGTTTTATCTTACCACAGATAATCCAGACATAGAAGCATGTCGGTTGATGACCTCTCCAATTTCCCGAAACCGTACTCCAGGCTTAACTGCAATGAAATGGCACAATGAAAAAATGACACCTAAAGTTTTGATCAACATTGCTAGCCTCTAACTTACATATTTACTGAACTTCACTGGCTTTACTCTTCAATAACATATTGAAAAGACAATTCTCAGCAAGACTATTCGTAACCACCAAGTAAATATATACAGAGAGATGCAAGCAAAAGGGAAAAGCTATCATAGACATGCACAAATAGAACATAGCAAAGAAGAAAACATATTTTAACGAGTCAAATTGACAAACCATACTGTGTTTGTTTATGCAAGCTACTAATAGTGTTGAAACATAATAGAAGATTCAGATATATTCGTCTTGTGATAGTAAAGAGAAATTTGTTAATTCCTAAACCTCACTTGAAATATTTGTCTCATGTGTGTGTTGTTTACTATTATCAATTCATCATTAGCTAGTAATAAACCAAAAAACAGAACCAAACCAATGGTTTTTATTTTATTTGTTTTGGTTTTAAAATTTTAAAAACGACTAGATAGGTTTGTTTTTGGTTTTAAACAAAAACCAAACCATGAATACCCCTACTAAGAAGTAAGGCCTCTTACTTCAGGAGTCGAGGGCATTGAGTATGAGGTTCTTTGTTGTTTTTTGATCAATTAAGGTTTTCAAATAAGTATGAGGTTCTTAGAACAGTGAAATCTATGTATACAAAGTATTCAAGGCATAGCATACAGTAACACAACCTACCAATTGCTATTGCTTTCTCCAAACACTCATATGTGCACTGGACTAACCGTTGAGATGCTTCATCAACATTACCCACAAAGAAGGTTTCATTCAGATCACCTGCATAATCAGCAGTGCACTAGTTAAACATCAATTCTGCAAAAAGTTGAAACATTAACCTATAGATCAACAGGAAAATTGGTTCCTACCATGAACCCCTTTGTAATATACAGTAACATCAACATTTACAATATCACCATCCTCCAATTTCCTGAAATAAAGAGAAACCAAATGACATACAGCATAAAACAAATTCTTTTCAAAACAATACATCCGGGAAGCACAAATAACACAGTAAATGCACCAAGGAAAGAGCATACACAAGTGAATTGACAAAAGACTGTCTAAATTCATCGGTAGTTGAGCATCATTAAGCTCTCAAAAAGTGTAACTTGGTAAGAGCAGTAAGTCAGTAACTTACCTCCCCCTCAGTAAAAACAAAGGGCGTACTAGACCTAATTTGAATGAACAAATAATACTAGTCTCATAGCTGAATGTAAGACTTGCCTTGCATCTGGAATCCCATGGCAGATCACTTCATTGACTGACCTGCAACAGGCAGACAAATTTTCATCTTTTAGTAATTTCTAGAACCTGCCTACACAGTGCATAAAAAACATTTGCAAGGTAAAGTACCTACGTGCAGCATGACTTGGGGAAAAAATGATAATTTAAGGGAGACGGATATCCACCTGCATATGCAACCAAAAAAAAGAGTTAAAGCACAGATTCACATATTAGAAAACGAAGTGATTTCGTGATCCAATATGTAGCAATATCCCTAAGAACAGAACTTCCTGCGAGCTGTCATTGATATAATACGAAGCCAACAAACTTCAGCTAGGATAATATACCAACAACCTATCTTAACAGAGCATCATACTGAAAGACAAGGGCAAGTAATAAGTCTTGGGGAACCAGGAACTTAGATCACATAGGTTCTCAATTCAGGGAGCAAAGAGAACATCCTGTACCAAGTATAAAGACCATTATCATCAGTATATCATACATAATGTCTGCGATCAAAGTGAATATGCGTAAGTTGAAAGCAGTGTTGTCAAAGACATGCTTAGGCCCTGAAGCAGGGCTCAAAATGTGTTGAGCGCTTTGTCTCACTTAATGTGCGCTTTAGTCTCGTCATCAAGGTTCTAAGGCATACTTTTACTTGCCAAAGAGCCTCTTCTGATGAGGCAACACTATATAATTGATATTTCACTTTATCAAATTCTTTTTACAAATTTTTTGTTCATATATTTTGTCATTCCTGCTTAAAATTATTAGTCTTGGACTAAACATATATATAGATCTTTTTTGCATTTTTTGCTTTTGATAACACTGGTTGAAAGAGAAAAGGGATTGTGCTTTTACATAACTTGATTAAAGCACAAATTCTAATGTTTTGAACATATTGAACATAAACTCAAAAACACTAAAATGTAACATGTTGGTAAGTGGAAAGGACCCTGACAACTAAACTATGCAAGCATGAGAAGCGATTAAAATAATAAGAATTTTATCAACATACCAGCAGCAACGGTAACCTCATGGACCACTGCATCAATTTCATCAGTAGTCACGCCAGGTCGAATAATACGAGCAGCTGCATCCAAAACTTCCCTTCCTATCTGAAGATATATATATGCATATGAATAGACAATAACTTCAAACAGAAAAAAAAAACACAATAAAGCTGAAGGAGCAAAGCACTGCCAGATATTTGACCCTTATCATCTCTCAACCAGGTACTTTAGAATCATTAAACTGACAGTATGATACACAAATATTGTAGGAATCTCTATTTCTGATATAGAATTGGATTCTTAAAGATAATAATAAAACCAATTATGCATTAGAAGGAATCTCACAGAATCTAAAATACTGATGAAGATCCAATTGAACATGCTTATACGCCAAAGCTGCAGGACATGGAAACTTTATAACCATAGGAACACTAACCACCCTTCCTCTCTTTTGATTAGTTGATTAAGACCTCAGCCAGTTGAGGATAATACGACAAGTACATTCAATGAAACACGAGAACTTGGCAAATGAGGCTGGTGTATGTGGTGTCCCCTTAGGTTGAATGACTATCAATTCAAGTCTACAGCTGTGTTTAGCTAGCATAAAGGTCATTGCACACTAATGCAGAGAAGGTGGTAACAACTCCTTTGTCACTTGGGATGTCATTTAATTGAGTGCTGTTGATTAGACAATAAGTGATGGGTTATTCAGTGTTGTTGACTTGAGAATAGTTGATGGAAAAGATATCTTTTCCAGAAACTTAGGTGCTAACAAAACCAAGCAAAATCTACTACCTAAAAAGCATTGCTGCCGGAAGGAAACGAAACCGGGCAGTAGTCCCAGAGATACACTCAAGACCTTGATTTTAGTTATTGGTTGATCTTTCAAAGTTCACAAATCAGATTGAAACCAAAGCCTCATTGTAACATCCTACACAAGTCCTCCTAACTTGGTTTCTGTCTGATCTCTAAAAATAAAAAGTGAACTCATACGTTTCTAGGCTTCAGATCTCCCACAAAAGTCTTGCCAGGAAGCAATTGCATATATTACCAAAATATTAAAGAGAATAATATAGGTGTATATTCTTGACGATCTGTGTTCAGTTCATTTGCATATTTCCTTTCTGTGTTATTTCCATCCCCTTCTGGTTGGTGGAATCATAAATGTCAACACATGTTCCAAAAGTCCCTTATGTTTCCTAGAACACATCAATTCTCTAAAGAGTGGCATTAACTCTCCAAGAATTGATACATATCAACTTCACAACCCGTTAACTGTCCTGCAATATCGGTGTTGAAGAAGTACATGGTATCTAATAAAAGGACAGAGCAAATGTAAATGGCTATGCTTCATAAACTGACAACAACCATTCTTTGAGAAGACTAATTAAGAAGATAATTTGTTGGTAGAACATAATCAAGAGACATAAAGTGGCAATACTTACTCGGCAAGTTTCTCGCATTCTCTCAATCAGCTCTGGAGTTTTGATCTTCAGAACATTTAAAGAGAAAAGAAGCAGGTGGTGAGCAAAAACTTTGTTTGTTTCTACAAAGAGATCTAGAGTAACTGCAAATCATTACTAACTCAACATAATTAGTACCTCAACAACATGCTGCAAATCACTACTGGGTTCAATTTTTGGGATACCCTACAAAAATAACAGAAACAAACTAAAATAAAGAACATATTTTCTATCATTGAAATTCAGAATGAGACAAACGTGCAATATTAGGCCCCTGGCCCCAATGTTCCTAATGATAAGCAAATTAATTGAAGCAACTGTGTGCGCATGTGTATGTATAAATGTTTGCGTGTGTGTGTGAATTAAACGGTGACCACCACTTGAAATATGCAGAAATCAGTTAAGATAACTCACATCATTTGCCCAATCAGGTTGATCAATGTGCGCAGGTACAACACGTTTTTCTGATATTGGATAGGGCCTTAGCATCCTGAAAAAAGGTAAGCACCTTAGGTTTTACACAACAAACAAACGCAAACAGCAACTTCCAGAAAATAAGAGAGGACAGATAAAGAAAAAGAGACAGAGTGATTTTATCATCCTTGCAGGGTGTCAAATGGCAAGTTGAGTTGAATTTGCAGTCGAAATGGGGGGGCAGGTCATCAACCCGCCCAACGGTTTTTTGGGCCGAGATGGGCTAAATAATGGTTCATAGCCAAACCAGCCCAACTCTAAACAAGTTTTAAGTTATTTGTTTGTTTTCTACTAATTTGTTTAACCACCAATAGAACTACTAAAACTTTTCCTTCTTTATTATGGCTATATTTTAACATATCAAACCAAACAAAATTAAAATATTTTGACAAATTTTCTTATGGGTCAATTTGGGCTACATATTTAGTCCAAATCACCCCAACTTTTAGATGGAAACTTGGGTTGTGCCCAGATTGGCCCTCCATGAAAATATACCCAACCCGTCAAATATTGGGCTGGCCTAAATTTGCCACTCTAGTAACATCATGAACTTTCCAAGCCCCTTAACTTATTCTCCATCCCATAGTACGACAATTCAAACAAACTGTAGCTGGACATAAATATTGATGAGAAATGCATTCCATAATCCGGTGAGGTTAAGGACAACAAAGAACAAGCATCCAAACAAGTAAAGGAGAAGAAGGAACACACCGACTCCAAATAGACTCTGCTAGCTGGTTTTATTTTCACCAAGAACTTGTCAGGACCTTTACTAATTCTACATCGAGAGCAGGACAGTTCAAAGTCACTGTAGCTGGAAATAAATGTCAGTGAGAAATGCATTCTAAGGACCAATCACTGATGCAAAAACAGTGTCTTACTGTCTTTCACCTAAGGTAAAACATGGATCTCTCCCGGTCATATTTAAGTAAGACATGATATGATCAAATTAAAAGTAGTCCATTATAGAATAACTGCATTATTCTAACTTTTATAATTGGAGAGGAACCATGGAAATTCAAAACAAGGTTGGTGAGGTTTGTACATATTACATCAGCAAAGGTCGAAGATTAAGAACCATATCCAACATACCCAGTCCAGTCAAAATGCGGAATTTTTGGTGTTCGAGCCTGCCCTTTCCTCAAGCAATATAGCCAACCATCACTAGGTGAAGCTCCATTTTGTTCTCCTGGAGTTTCAGTTGCCAGAGATGATAATTTTGCCTTCAAGTGGACAGACTTGTGAGAACTCCAAGATGCCTTGAAACAATCCTGCGTGCTGACAAGAAGCAACTTGCATCAAAATCAAGGTATTAGACTAATGGCCAGAGAAAATAAAGATCTAACTATTGTCATAGAAAGAGATTCTCATCCCATTAGCCATTCATTTTTTTTGTTCAGTTCACATTATCGCAGTAATAACTTTCCAAATCCACTTTGATTTGATCTCTCAGACAGGATGATGCAGTTCTTCAAACATTTTGTTTAGTAGCTAGAATGTTATGTTCTTCTAATGTCTTCTCGTTATTCGGTTTCCACTACTGAAACCTGAGTTTTTGACATTGAACAACTAATGCAGATAGGGAGTCCAGCTTTCAAATATGATAAATAGTCCTATTACAAAGACTTCTGTAAACATAGCATGAGGGAGCACAGGTTATTCACACATCAAATCTTAAACAAGCAGCGAGTACACCCTTATCCCTCTCTAACATTACAAAAACTATTCTGAACTAATCCATTCCATGTACAAACTGCTAAAAAGAAGAATAGCTTATTTCCCACAGATGTATGGTTTCAGCTGTGATATAAACTATACATATGAGTAATCCCAAATTTAAGCTTCAGCTAGATGATGAAAAATGGATAAGATAGTTCAAAAACAGAATGGTCAATGCTACAAACCAGAAAGCAGCTCCTTCACGAGGAAGCTTTAACTCCACGCACTTTGGACACCTTCAAATAAAAGAATAAAATAATTTAACAGAGATATCAGAGGCAGAAACTCTTCTCTGAAAGTAACAGCACCAAAAAAATAATTATAGGCAGTACAAGTGTACAACTACAACAACTAAAAGATCACATATCACAAATGCAAACAGCTATTGGATGCATTGAATTTCAAAGTCCAAGGATAATTAATGAAAGTCCCGAAAAGTAAACTGATGATATCCTTACAGAAAATACTCTATTACATCCAGATATCATCAGCATCGTCAACCATTCGGCTTTAAACCACAATAGAGCCTATAATATTTTATATAACCGAGAAATCCGCTGGTTCCAGCTTCAGAAAACCAGAGGATAATGGGCCTGCCCTCTAATCTTTACCACTTAGATACTAAACTTTCTTTTATCAGCAACACTAGATACTAAACTTGCTTCAGCAGCTAGGATTCAAACTCGGACTTGATCTCGCATTGTACTACCTTTGTCAACAATAGAACCTATACTCAAACTGAAAAATGAATTTAACCTATCACCACTACATAAAGGGCACAAAAATCCCCAAGTTAAGAGAAAGATTATTTGTATTCGGGTGTATTAGCTAATGGCAATCCCTCCATTTCATCTTCAAGTCATAAAACTAAAAATACTATTTTCTACCTACTAGAATCAGAACATCCTCTTTCATTTTGACCTCTTAAAAAATCCACTCAAGTCTCAAAAAATTACTTCATCTCTTTTAAGTCTTAAATCCTAACACACAAGTATGCAATAAGCATAAGCTCGAACATAGTTGAATATAACATTTATTTGTATCCAAGCATTCAAATTCAACAAAGAAAATTACAAAACTATCATTTTCTAATAATTGCAGAAATACTTAAAAATTCATATAGGTCACAAAGAAAATACAAAAATTACAAAGAGTGGATACATACTGAAGATGAGCAGGCCTGCTACATTTAGCACAAGATAAAGCAGCTTCAACCACTTCTGATCCTCCTGCCATGGATTCTTTCAATATCTCTACACAGTACAAATCTTTATTAATCATCCCAATATACATAAAAATAAAAATTCAAAAAAATCTATGGGTTAAAAAGGTTGAATCATTGAAGCTGGATAAAGCTGACCTTTGAATATGGTTATGGGTGTTTTCTTGCAAGAGGAGGAAAATAGCAGTATGGATTTTTCAGTTTAGGGTTTTCAGCGGAAATAAATAAACTACAAAAAACTATTTTAAAAAGAAGAAAAAATGGGGGCTGAGGTGTTATATTGCGAATAAAATATGGTTAAATATATGGACCGCTAAAAAACAAATATTTATTACGTACTAAAATACTTTTATATCCTCCTAGAGCAATAATAATTTGCCAACAATTTGTATTAATTTTCGTTATAAAGGTAATTAAAACATTTATTAGTGTTCGATATTACTATCATATCATATATATATATATAAAAGAGAACCCTGAGTCCGCCTATGTGGCGCCATCACAAACCAAGATTCCCTTTTAATTTATTTATTTCCAAAACTAGTCTTTCATGAAAAGTTGCGATTTTTATGAAAGGTTATGACCTTTTTGAAGGGTTGTAACTTTTCTAAAGAGTTGTGACATTTCCCATAAGGCACAATAAGCATTTGTTCACACTACCCTTTGTTGTCTATAAATAAAGGGATTTCCTCTCATTTTAAAACAACGAAAATTCTGAACTTCTTCTTCTTCTGCACAATTAAATATTTGCTACTTTGCTCCTAAGGATGGCTCACTAACTACACTGGTGAATAGAATTGTTCTTATCTGAGAGGATCTATTCCTTTAAACCTCGGGTACTAGAGGGGAATAATTTTCTTAATTAAGGGGGGACACTATGCATTCAGTGGCCTCGATTTTTTCTTTCTATTTCATTCTATTGCTACAAATCCTGGTATGCTTTTTTCCAGTCAATAATTTATGCTTATGTTATTAATTGTTGTTTTTGAGTACATGTCTTCAACTTTGTTGTTTATGTTTCTGCAAAGTTATTGTTATAAGTATTTGTTCGTACAAATTAAATAACACACGTTAATTGAGTATTCATGCAAGTTTTCTCTACTGAAGTTGTTCAAGATACAATAATAATTCCTTAAAGATCTATATTACCATCTCTTGAATAAAAAATTCAAATTTGGTATGCCATTGTAAGGACATAAAAACCTTATTGTACATTAATGTGCGAAGTGAACCAGGAAAAGAAGACAAGAATTAATAAATTTTTGACATGGCTTCAAGGATATTTCGTTGGATAACCTATAGAGGAATATGACTAGACTGGAGCCTTTTTTAATCTCAAAGACATAAATAACTACACGATAAATTAATTGCTCATATTCAATATGAAGTATGGATGGAAGTGTTATTTTATAAATTCCGTGATATTAAATTCTCGCGCGAGGCGCAAGTAATTTTACTAGTTTGATAATATACCAAAACTCTTTTATATTATCACCTCTAGGAAAATAAAATTGTGCAATATAATTAGAGATTTAACTTTTAAGAACCATGTCACTGCATTTCTTCTCTCAAAATAAAAATTAGAGTTAAAGTAACTTAGTACTTTATCCATTTCAATTTATTTAATATCATTAGATGAATGTAAAAAAAAATTGACACATATATACCCATAATTAGATTTCTAAGTTAAATTTATCTCGAGTGTAGTATTACTTGATTTAGAGTGCCTACAAGTCACTCTATTTATTTTTTAAAAAATGTTATAATTGTGGAGAATATTTTATAAATAATTTTTTTTTAGAAACTATGCCATGTTATTTTTAATACACTAATTATTAATACACTACAAATAACACTATTCTTACCTACCCTACTATTCTTATATGCAGTGGCGGAGCCACGTGTAGTTTGAGGGGTGTCGACCGACACCCCTTCGTCGAAAATTACAATAGCTAGAATAAAAATATTTTTTTATGTGTATATATTACATATTGACACTTCTTGGCTTCTACGTGATTTTACTTTTTTATATTTTGATGCCCCTAAGTCGAAATTCTAGCTCCGCCGTAGCTTATACTTCCTACCAAACGACTACCCTAAATTCTACAAATACAAGTGTAGTGGTAACATGCACATTTGCCAATTTAATACCCTCCACATTCTTGAGTCTATTGACAAATAATATATCATATGCCAGCCCAATATGGTACTCCACTTGCTGGGATCCAAGATTCACCTTGTATGAAATTTTTGACTGTAAATGGGCTTGCTTCATTGGCATCATGTAACACATGAAAACCAGGCCAATTTACTCTGTTTCCTGTATTAGCTCCACTTCCTGTATTCATATACTCTGCATAATATAATGTCGAAAGTGCAAAATCACCACTCCATTCTTTCCACCCTTTTGGATCAATCAATCCGTCCAAATCCGTCTTAATAAACACTGTCCTTGAATACTTTTTCCACGGTCTGCCTAAGTAATTCTTGAAACTATCTTTAACAGCAGTGAACTCTGAGGATGAAGAAACTCGCGAATTTAGTATAACAATCCCTGTATTTTCATTTGAATCATCCCTCCCTTGTGCTGTTATCATGTTGGATTGGTAATCCATTGGTCTCTTAACAAAAATGTCACAATTTTGAAAAACAGCAATTGCATCACCAAATATGAAGTCGATGGTGCCATATATGTGACAATCGCGATAAAATTGTCTTAGAGAGTGTACCAAGAGCGTGTCTTGGTAACCTTTAAAGCTGCATCGGTAGAAAATTGAGAGATCTGAGCCTACTCTTAGTGCCACTGCTTGATGCTTGTGTGGTCCTGCTGTGTTCTCAAATGTCATGTCCCTGGCCCAAAATCCATCACCAGATACACCTATAACAAAACGAACATTTGATTAAATATAATTCTTTCATCTGACTAAATTTTGATGGACAAAGTCACTCGTTATGTTAGTAAGAAACGACATATATATTGGAATTGTCAATGTATCCACATCACTACTATGTTAAAGTCATTATGCTTTATTTTCTAGCATAGGTAGGACTTACCAAATGTAGCTGAGCCCAAGGTACTAGCTCCATCTGGGACATTTTTATAACCAGTAACGATAGTTTTGTCAATGCCATCACCAACAAACATCAAGTTATTGAGTCCCCTTCCAATTTCAACATTTTCGCGGTATGTACCAGATTTGACGTACACAATTGTTCTTTCTGGTCGTGTCATACTAGAGAGCGCAGCCACAGCGTCGTTGATGGTCTTGTAATTGCCAGAACCATCTAGTGCAACTACTATATCAGCTTTGGATGTTGCTGCATTCCATGATGCCAAAAGCCCTTTGCCTTCTTCATTGGAGCTAATTGGTATTAGTTGTGCTCCTGTCACCAAAAATACATACATGAATGAAGGGTTAGTTTTGTAAGCAATTCTCAGTTGTGGTCTTTATTCTATATACCACACTCTCTTTGTGTGAGATAACAATTCTGGGAACAATAATCCTTGAATAAAATAACAAAATGACACAATTACTCTTCTCTAAAAGGAAAAAAGAAAAACCACTGGTGCAATTTTTAATTTCCATACATTAATAATGTATATTTATACAATTAAATTATTTAAATGACAATTGCAAGTAATATTCCTAAATAAAATTGGTAACTTACAAAAGAAGATAAATATCTTTTCACATCATATTAAATTATACTCCATATGTCTCAAAATACTTGTCATGATTCACTAATGAGAGTCAAACTACATAAATTTGACCAACATTTTAAGATATATTTTTTCACCATATTGATATAAGAAGAATTACCACTTATAATATTTTTCGTATAATTTGTGAATATCTAAATTTTAATTTTAAAATATTAAATTAATCTAATTTACCCTAAAAATTAGTCAAATTAACTCTTGAAAAGTGAAACGTGACAAGCATTTTAGGACGAAGGGAGTACGAACACTATAAACATTAATAACATCATACTATTAGTGAATATAAGTAAAATTCCTTCTTGCATCGTTTTGAGCTAATTAAGGTACATAACTTAATTATCACTGATAAATACTATTTCATTTTTGCCGATTTTTTCCACGGGACAAAATAAAACTCACCCGTTGTAGTTTTAGCCCTTGTGAGATTGCTTATTTGTCGATAATGAAACAAGGCGTCCTTAACCAACAAAGTCAAGTTTCGAGCCTCTTCATTTATAAAAGTAGCTAAACCTTTTTGTTCCAAGCCATCTAAGCAACTCATATGACTTGCTAATGCTGCACTTAACCAAGTAACAGCATCATCATGGCTGTAATAATACTTCTCACCACCAGACACTATTAACCTTGCTAGCCTTTCCTCATTATCTTCATAAAGCTTCACACACTCATCACTACTACTACTTACAAAGTTATTATTTATCGAACCATATTTGTCCTCCGTTGTTTTGTTGAGTCGACCCTTTAGACCCTGAGCCCATTTCATGGCATTTAACACCCCGACCACCTTATTATTAATAAGATCTTGGTTGCTAGTGACATTATTAACATGATTAGAAACAACAATGTTGGCTAAAAGAAGAAGAAGAAAGGTGGTGAGAGTGGACATTATATTCTTTTGGGAATTAGTTATTTCTTGAAGACATTAATTAATTGTTGGAAGGACTAGCTAGACATGTTTATATAATAAAGGTACTTACTTGTAGACGGTTACTCATAGATAAAGGGGATGGAGTCCTAGACATGTGTCCATGATTTTGCTAGTTGCTGAGTGAAGCTTCAAATTTGTTTGTATCTATGGAAACGGTGCATGTTAATTAAATCTTTCTGCATATCGAATACATGACATCCAACTCTACTATATATGTTTTGTCACGACGTTCTTAATTTCCTACCACTTTTTAACAGATTCATGATTTAAGACTCATTAATTATATATGAAACCTAGCTATTTGAATCAGATTTTATCTTATAACAAAGGGTAGGAAACTAGCTAAGCCATGCATGCATATCCATAATAGCTTCGTCAACACATTTTTGTTTATATATTGATATATATGATGTATAGAAAATGTAATCATCAAAGGATGTGGTGCAACCAATAAGGTTGCTCATTTCTTAATCAAAGATCTCAAGTTTAAATTTTGGGTATAGAAAAATCATTGGTTGAAAGCGTTAACTCTAAGTGAATTCTACCCTGCGTGAATCAGAATTAGTTGAACTTTAATACGAATATATATATATAGGATTAGTGATAATTATTTTTTATCGATAGATCGAAAGTCTTAACCTTTTTTTTTTTTTGGTGTGTTGAACATTAAAGATAAGATCGTGTGGGAGTATATTGAATAGAGGAAAAACCTAGGCATCGTCATATATATACGTCATACGTGTACAGTTGTACCTATCCATCCTTAGATTTTAGCTAATTAGGATTTAAGTTGCATACGCTAAAAGTTGAACTCTTCCTATTTTATATATGTTTGACGGATTAATTATAACATGTTAATATTATTTACTCCCTCCACATTATTGTTTGTCCATTTAGTATGAAATTTTAAATGGAAAGATTGATTTTAAAATTGCGATTTAATACATGTTACTATAATACATGTATGACTTTAAAGTCTCTCATTAAGAAAATATAAAAATGCATTATTCTTTTCGAAAGAACTAATTATAAGAAGCCAAACAAAATGGAGCAGGTGGAGTATTTGTTTCAGAACTTGATTAGCGCGCTTATTACAAATGGTCTAAATGTAATTAATCTTTTCATGTCAAAATATTTGTCACATTTTATTTTTTGAGAATCAAATTATTTGAACTTTGACTAATATTTTAAGATTTATATATTCACTATATTAATATAAGAAGGATTGCAACTTGTAATACTATTCGTGTGGTTTTTGAATATCTAAGTTTAATTCAAAAACATTAAATCAAATTTAATCGAATTAATTTTGTTTAAAAAATGGTCAAATTGATACAAACGTGACAACTATTATGAGACGGTTGCGGAGGGGGGTTAACTTTTTAAGTGTAATTTAATAGTTTAAATATAGTTTAAGTTATTGGTGCATTATAACATTAGGGGATACATATATTGTTAATTTGAGAAAGAAATTTTTTTCTACATTATCGCTACTTCCAAAGTTTTATAAATTTGTAACGAGGATGGCGTTACTTAGAAGTCGAGGTATGCACGCAACAGACAGCTAGCTAGCTACTTCACGAGGTTTTGAACTGATTAGATCAACCTTCTTCAAAATACACAAATTCAAAATACTCGACTTTCATTATTACTTGTTCATAATATTAAAGATATATTTTAATTTTATTTGTAACTTTTATCATATTAAGAGAAATACATTTTTTCTTCATATTTCGCTAATATTAATTACTACTTTTTTCTTAAATTAGTTTTAAGATTTAACACTAAACATCAATTAATACTCATGTTGATTATTATTTATTAAGAGACTTCCGAAGTTCAAATTGTACAAACAAAATTGAGTCTGATTTGAACTAGCAATTGGCCCAAGACCCAAGTAAATTGGGCTGCAAAAGCCCAAGGACTGAAGGGGGACAACTTTTATCTTTTTTTTTTTGGTTCACAACGTAGGGTGTGTTTGGTATGAATTGGAAAATATGTCTTCTTTTGTGATTTACCTTATGTCCTACTATTTTAAAAAAGGCTTAAGTCATCGGCGGCCCCTTAAAGTTGTCCGCATAATTCACTTAGATACCTTATCTAAGGCTTGTTCCAATTGAACACTTAAATTGTTCAAAACATATACCTATTAAATACAAAATGCTTATGTGGCAAGATAAGTGTAATTCACTGCCCTTGAGCGCGTGAATAGATCTCAATTTTTTTTAAAAAAAAAAATTTAAAATTAATTTTGTAATTTTTTGAAACCTGGATACATTAACTAAATAACTAAAAATAATAATAATTAGTTCTACAATAATCTCAATCAAAAAAGGAAAACAACCTCACCTTTTAACAGTCGTCTTCTTCATCAGAGTACTCGTCTTCTTCAACAATCTTAAAAGATCTCTTATACTTCATTTTGGTTCCACGTTTTTTCATTCATTTTTTGTTTAAATGAGAAACTGAAGTTAAATTCATGGCAGTCGTCTTCCTCAATTGAACTTCTCAATTTCATATTATCTAGAATTCTTACCGGCAAAATTCCCCACTGTCCCCCGCCACACCCCTTCCCCATGTACTCCTTAATTCTTTCTTTCTTGCATTATTCCGCCATTATCAATATCATCGTCATTATCTTGGAGTTGTAGAAGAAAATTTCATCAAAAAAATATAAATCAAATTGTGTCAAAAACGATTCAGGCGAAACTCCATTTTTTCCGGGCAAGACTAATACGAATCTGAAATTATTTTCTTGAAATTGTTAAAGAATTCAAACTCTAAAGAACTCACAACATCGAAGAAGAAAAGAAATATACGAATCTGAATTGACGTTTGAAAAAAAAAGTGAGATTTGGAGAAATGGCACAACAATGCTGATGGGTTTTAGAATAAAGAAAAGGGGGCAGGTGTATGGATGAGAAAAAATCTTTGTATGAATTGAGAGAAAAAAAGTGAAGTAAAGATGATTATCGGAGTGTTTGTGGTTTTAGCGGGCGGTAGCTCTATGTGTATGGAGGCGATGTGGTTGGGTTCGTGCAAAGAAGAATGGGGAAGAAAGGTTCTTTTTCTTTTCCTTTTTTTTTGGGCTAAAAAATAGTTTTATTTTTTTATTTTTTTCTAATTTATTTTTTTAATTGTTATTATGGGCCAATGCCACATGTCTTTTTTTTTATTGGTTATTATGTCACGTCATTCGCGAGTGAATGCCACTCACTCTCTATTTTTAGTTAATTGTCAGAAAATGTTTAATATGTATATTTTTTAACTAATGAAGGTGTTCAATTGGAACAAGCCTTAGATAAGATGTCTAAGTGAATTATGTGGATAACTTTAAGGGGTCGCCGATGACTTAAGCCTTTAAAAAATAAATTAAAATGATTCACAACCTAACTTTTTTCTTCTCTTGTTAAATAATGAAATCACTTTTTTTTATCCATCGAAAGTTAGATTCTTGTGCTAGTAAAGACAAAATTTTGTAATTTTTTATTTTAGAAACATAGCTAAGTAATTTTGATAAGAATACTCATAGTTATATCATATATGACTAGAAATATAGAATCTTAAACATAGGATGGATTTAAAGTACACTTTTAACTTTTAATTCGTTGTTTCTTATTGATAACAAAAGACGATAACTAATCAATTGCTGCTCTATCCACTACAGAAGCGGAGTATGTTGCAGCTACTGAAGGTGTGAAGGAGGCTACATGGTTGCGTGGTCTTATTCTTGAGCTTGGTGTTTCACAAGATACTATTATTGTGTTTTCAGATAGTTAGAGTGCAATACATCTAACGAAGAACGATGCTTATCATTCCAAGACTAAGCATATTAGTGTGAAATATCATTATATCAGAGATACAATGACTATGGGAGAGGTTGTAGTCAAGAAAGTTCACACTTCGGAGAATCCTGCAGATATGCTTACTAAGCCACTTCCCATTGCTAAGTTTAAACATTTTTTGAACTTAGCTGGTGTTTACAACACTTGATGCCCCTTCAGGGATTTTATGGTAATGACGAGCATCTATTAAATTTGAGCCAAGGTGGAGATTGTTAGAGTTGCCTTAAATTCTTTTTTTCCCGTTGATTCTGCCTCTTCATGTCAACATGTTCCAGCTTGTCTTGGTACTTCTGCAATTTCAGGAACACTGAACAGATCATGGGATTATGGTGCAATTTATTGGGCACCAGTTTTCACTGGAGGTGAAGCCTGTTTTTTTGGACATTTTCTATCTCTTTAGTGCAGATATATTTATTTATATTTCGATAACTGTTGGTGGCAGGATTGTACTAAAGAAAAAAAAATTTCTTCTTTGTCCTGATTCCTTCATCATTTTGAGTTCTTAAGGACTTGATTGTACTCTACCTTCCATAGTGAATTTGCTCGTCGTTACCAGTGGTTTTTTCCCACGTTAAATTGTGTGTCATCTGTTGTGTTTTCAGATTTCTTTCTCGATTATTTACATCTATCTTGTTTTTGATACATCTTATTTCCTAACAGTTACCAGTGGTGGAGCTAGGATTTTTATTAAGGGGTGTCACAGGATTTTTATTAAGGAGTGTCAAAATATAAAGTAATTTGATACTCTTATTTCCTAATAGTTACCAGTGGTGGAGCTAGGATTTTTATTAAGGGGTGCCACAGGATTTTTATTAAGGAGTGTCAAAATATAAAGTAAAAATTTATGAGGGCTGCTATCAAGGATAGAACACACAACCTCAAGCAATTTTTGCAACCCCTTAATGTCAAGAGGTGTCAACAATTGTATATATATTT
This sequence comes from Solanum appendiculatum, assembly GCA_018342035.1. NCBI lineage: Eukaryota > Viridiplantae > Streptophyta > Magnoliopsida > Solanales > Solanaceae > Solanum > Solanum appendiculatum. The sequence goes on from JAGDQO010000515.1 coordinate 642,741, forward strand.
ATTAAACTAAATTTTGACTTATATATACAATGTAGTTTTCCGACGAAGGGGGTGTCGCTTGATAACCCTTGCCCTAGGGTAGCTCCACCCCTAGTTGTTACCTAACAATGAATTTAAACAATACGATATAATAAAATTTATGTAATAATCAAAACAAACAATGTATTTAAATTAACAACACAATTTTATTATGTAATAATCAAAACAAACAATATCTTTAAACTAACAATACAATATAATTGGTAGCAATATACTTGCGCAATATATGTATCAAGACGATAAATGCAACACGTGTCGCTTGCTTATCAAGTAACTAAATATGATTAATTAATTTAGCAGATGAACATAGATAAGGATAAGGGATTGATTATTGATATAATAATTAAAGACTAGCTAGCTACCTAGCTTGGCGCTAATAAGTTATTACCTAGATTTGTTTAATTTTCCCCATTATAATTCAACCCCTAATTTCCCGCTACTGGTAAAAGTTTCCAAAGAAGACAAAATTAAAATTTTAAAAAAATCCAATTTACAAGGGATTATTGTTTAATATATCCCATAAGTACATGATTAGTACAGATATGAAGATTTTCATCATAATTAGATGACTTCAGTCCTTATCCTTGTCCTAATTAATTAGACAAGTTTGCTACTTAATTACGTTGTTTATAGTAAAGTCAAAGTCGTCCCATTCTTAATTTGACATTTCTTCTACCTTTTTTTGTCACCAAAATTCCAATCTAACACCTAATAATTCCTTTGAACGAAAACTAGTTACTACTTACTACTCCCTCTATTTTGAAATTATTTGTTGTATTTTTCTTTTTATACGCTTTATTATAAAGCATTAATTAGGAGATAATTTTAATATTTTATTTTTATTTATGTCTTAAGATATGCTTTCTTCATTAAATATTTTATCCTATTAAAATATTTATAATATTCAAAAACAATTACTACTAATAACAAATGGAGAAAAATAATTATTTTTTTCTTAAATTTGTAAAATAAGAAATATTTTGAGGGAGTACTTATTTTCATAAATTTCCTTAGTTTCCATTAAAGTCAAAATTTTGACCATATGCGACGAGAATTCGAAATAGTCAAGCTCTATGAGATATCAGCCACCAGAATAAAACAAATTGACCCCTCCCCCGCTCCAACCACCACAAACCCAAAAGGAAAAAAAACTTAAAAGTGATTACTGTTCACTACTTTTCTGTGTGTATGTGTCTTGTTTGAAATTTCATAAATAAAGGCAAATATTATGCTTGAAAATTATTCAGAATTGAATCAATCACTAATTAAAGCAGTTGACACGTTGCCATCAGTACCAATCACTTGGTTAGGCTCATGATTTCTTGAATGAACTATTACAGTTTTACTGCAGGTACTGACACTATAACAAATAAAAAAAAATTTTGGCAATAATATAATTGTCGTTATATTATATTTAACGATACTAATAAATATGAATTTTATATAGATGTCATTAAAGACTTTAACGATTCTTGATGTAATAACATTAACCTAATTGCTACTAATTTTTTTTTATAACTACCCCTAAATATCTCTTTTGTGTTGTAGTGTGGTACTTTGGATTTAGAAGCAATATATATCTCTAGCTAGAATTTGACTAAACAATCTACCAGATAAATATTTTATTTGTATCAAATGTATATACAATAAACTTTTATTCTTATGTTTTCTCTTAAAAAGAAATTTTAAGTTATATGCATTGACAACTTCTAATTTATAGTATCTCCTTTTATTTTAGTACGTTGTTTGGTAGGGCTGTTCAAAATCGAATCGAAACCGATAACCCGAATCGAAAAAAAGTTATTGGTTTAGAGGTTTTGATAACGGTTTTGATTATTTTTGTTATCGGGTTATCGGTTCCTAACGGTTTGAGATTTTTTTTTAATGAGTTAACCGATAACCCGATAGTAAATTAAATAATTATATTTATATCATTTTGTATGTAAAGTCTTTGACTTAGAGTTTAGTTTCCTACTTTTATTTCCGGGTGTCTCAAACTCTTGGATATTCTACAATGTAAAAGTATTTGCTTTTTAGCAAGATGTAATTTGTGAACTCATGTGCATGGTTCATTTGGTTTGTCACCTTGTTTCTAAGTAATTTTTAATGGCTTTTTTTTGTGTCAAATCTTAACGGTTAAACTGATAACCGAACCGATAACGATCAATAACCAATAAACCAATAACCGATAAGCCAATATATTAATGATTCTTTAACGGTTTAGCATCTCTACAAATCGATAACCAATAAGTCAAACTGATAAACTTCAAAACCGAACCGAACCAACCAATACGCAGCCCTATTGTTTGGGGCCTTGAATTGGGGTGGAGTTTTTTTAAGAAGAAGAAGGAGGAGGAGGAGGAGGAGGAGGAGGAGGAAACCTTTAATTATGGGTTAATTATATATATTCCTCTATTATGTCACTTATTATTGTGCCATTATGATCCGTGTTTGTTGCAAAATGAATCATGACAATTCATTGTAAAATAAGAGTAAAAAAGAGTTGAAAAAAATAACAATTATTTGTCAAAAGTACTCATGAAATGAAAATATTATGCCCTTTAATGACTTAAATATCAAATAATTATCAGTGTTTATAAAATGAGTTGTACTAGGTAGAAAAAGTATACATTATGGTGATTAGATTAATCTTGACTTTAGAGGGGGAAAAGAAGGCAGACTTTTAGCAACCTACCAAAACTAATTAATTAGTGGATAATATATATATAGTCATATCTCATACTATTCCATTGGATTGGATCAAGCCCTGAATTAACTAGTCAACCATAACAATAATTACACTACTAATTAATTAATTATTATAAGCAACTTATTTCTGTTCATTTGCAACTGATTGGTTGTGCTGTATTATTTTATTAATAACATATATAACTAAGAAATCTATATTAATGATCTAATATATATACGATCAGGGTGTGAATTTATTCCCTTATACCATTTTATATTAGGGAATCTTGATGAGCTTGTTTCTTAGTTAAATTTTTTTTTTCTCTTTCCTTGTTGCCATGATCCTAAATATTCTTCTTACGACATATTATTTAATTTCTTGATAACAAGGCAGCAAAATACCATATAAAATCGCACCATTATTTCTCTTTTGCACCTCCCTTAAAATATTATAAATAATATTATTTTTGTCTTTTTGTAATTTACTCATATCTTTCTTCACTAAATAATTTTTCAATTTTTTTGGTTTGGTTGATAATTTTTTTAAAATATAGGTGTTTTAGGAATATAATTTCTTAAAAATGAGGAAAATGATTTTTTTGGTGGAAGTACGGAAACAAGTTCCACAAATAACATTCTATATTGATTGTGTTTTCTCCGTCCTCTAACACACATATTCACCCCATCCTCACTATTCCACACCACCCCACACCTATAGTATTTGACTAGATTTTATAAAATGCTTTTAGTATAATATTTTTTGGTTAGGTAATACATTTACTTATTTTCTTGGAATATTTTCCATTGAAAACATTTTTCTTCCTAAACACAACCTAAGGGGTCGTTTGGTATGAGGGATAAGGAATAACAGTCTCGGAATAAAATGCAAGATTATTTATCCCATCATTTGTATTATATTAGTGGAATATATTATCACATATATATGACGGGATATGAAATAACTAATCTCATGAAATAACATTGTCTATCCCATCTCGCGTACCAAACGACTCCTTGGGGTGTTTTAAAAGAATAAAGTTGAGCTAGTTGGTGTCTGAACCAGGCGGCATGAGCTAGCGGATCCAGCCATGTGATATCCAGTTCACCCAAACCAAGTATTTTTAAGGCTGAACTCATGTAAGCAAAAAGTGTCAAAATGACACATTAAGGCCTGACATGGGGTGTTTAAAATGAACAAATCTTAGTTGAGGTGTTTAAGTGAAAATTAGTGTCAACTTTAAGGGGTCACCGATTGGTTCAACCTATTTTTAATGAACGACTAGAACATAAATTTATAAGTAAAAATTCAATAAAATCGTAATAATAGTAGGTACAAATTCATAACTTTAAAATTATAACAGCTAAAATACGCCTAAGAATCTTAAATGCTAAATCTTTAAAGTTCAAATCCTGGATCCGCCTCTAATTTAAACAACCATAACATCAACCAATAATCATCCGTGTATGAACACTTTAAATTTATGATTTACATGTAATTAATATGGTTTAGATGTTTCTAATTAGTTTATATATAAAGCCCATAGTACTTTATTATATGAATACGATATAACAATAGTAATGGTGTACCATACACGCATGATTATTTATTTGCATGAAATTGATGTGCGTTTACGTGATGATAAAGAAAATAAAACAACTCTATCCATTCAATAATTCAGTTATGATGATTTGACATATTTTCTTTCATTCATAATGGAAGCACCCAATAATTTCAATTCCCAGAAACTGAAACAGCCCCCCTTCCAAACTGTTAAAATTGTTGTAGCCCGTTTATTTAATTGTCACTTTCAAGTTAGGTAACGTCAAAAATTTAAACTACGTACAACGATATTGTCCATGTATACTCGAAAAAAGTAAAAGTTATCCGTACGTGCATATATGACATAATAAATTAATTAAACAAGTCTTCGATCTTCATGACATTCGAAAATGATGATCGTTAAATCACTAATTTCTAGTATTATGTGAATTAAGGAACAATAATTCTATTTGTAATGTTAAATTGTTAATATGGCACGTAACTAATGATATTTAGTTGGAATTATCCACAATATCGTATTATTTATTTATCAAAGCTTCTAAAGGCTTATTTGTTAGCAAAATGTGTTTCGAAAGGAGGGAATTCAATAATTTGGCTTTGATAGAGTAACTCATGTCCAAACCAAGCTCGTCGCGCCGAGTTTGCTTAGTGTGGGTTACCTCTCCTATGTGATTTGTAAACTATTGCATAGGAGCGGAGGTTTTACCCTATGCACACCCAAAAGATAGCGATTGCGGGTTCCCTTGTTATAAAAATAAAAATAGAGTAGCTTCTGTCCTAAAGGATTTAGGCCTTCATATCGCGATCCAATATCTATTCTCTCTTATACTCTCATCGATACTAACTATTCTAACATTATTACTTCATCGCACTATGTATTTTTTTTCACATTGTTCATGAATTTGCTGTTACCCAAAATGACACGCTTTCTATTTGAGTCAGTCAATTACTACAAATTGTAGGGCAGTATGACTAGGTTTGTCTTGTGAAGTCAATTGAGAATTCCATTTTCATTTTTTCCTTATACTTAAAAGTACATACATAGTTATTCATGGTTTCACCTTTTAAAGACGTGCATGCATTTCCTAAGAATTCCTTAGCTTATATGGAACTTCCTCGATTGTCGTTATTAAAGTACTACAATAAATTAAACATAAATAAAATGTTCATGTTTTTACTACAAGTACATTGTCAAGTGGTTGAAACTAATTGGTACAAGTATACGTGTGGTACTATAGACTATACAATGTTACTTTACTTGTTAAAGGACATTTGAGCTTTGGCTAGAAAATAACTCTACGACTTTCTATATATGACTATTTGGACTTTACTAATTTTTTTTTAAAAAATAATATATATATATATTGTCAGTTGAAATAAGTTAATTTTTGTTTTTAATTAAAAAAAATTGATTAGGACATCATTTAAGACCGATGATTTGAAAATGATATGCACTAATTTGAAGGTGCAACAATCACTCAACGCTCCCATAGAAAAATCTGCCTAGAAATTAAAATTTCAAAGTCGGTCGAAAAAAGTTTAATTTTAAGAGTTGATCATTAAATTTCAATAAGTAATATGGACTATGACTTGAAACAAATAAAATGCTTTATTTAAACAAATCTTGAGAAATTACATCAGAAGTACTTTGAGCTCTAATCAGTTATAGTGATAGTTTGATTAATTATCAAACGTAATAATAGCTTACTTAAAAAAACTCACAATATAATTAATGTATCGGCTCGCTCTGTATTAATATATTAATTTATACTGTATTCATAGTATTTATTCTGTATTGTATTTGAGAGAATTGATATATTGATACAAAGTGATTCGATATAACTTTAAGTGAACATATACAAAAACGAGACAGATAAAATCCAAACTCATTCGCTTCAACATATATAAAATCTTGAATTGTTCAAGCTAGTTACTAGAAACTAAGACAGCTTGAAATGACTTTGCTACACTAACTGATCGTGTATTGGTCTGTAATTAGACAGCAAAGCATAAAAAGTTTTTTTCTAAATTTTTTGTATTTGCTATCAAAGAGTTGTTTTTGTTCTTTCGATATGATAAAAGGAAAAAAATAAAAATGAAAATGATATCATCCAATTATATATCCAAACATGAGATAAATGTGAACGAGCGGCAAGTTCGTGGAGCACCTTATCTAGTATAAGAAAAGAGAAGACTAATAGTATTATCCACTATAACAAATAATGAATTTTGGCAATATAATTATTTAGTGGAAATAATTATATTATCTTTATATTATATTTAGCGGTAAAAATAATAAATATGAGTACTTCGGACCAACACTTTATATAAATATCGCTAAAGGCTTTAGCAGCATTGAATACAATGACAATCACAAAAAAAAATTACAACAATAAATATTACCACTAAAAATAAAACCTATAACCACTAAATATATATATATATCTCTTGTTGTAGTGATCATACGAAGATACTGTAATATTACTCACTTTATATCGAGGGCTTTAATTTGTTATGACAAGTTATTTCTTTATATGTTATTACTTATTAATATACATAGTAAACTTACTACCTAAAGTTACCTGTTATTGTAGGTATATTTGGTTTTAATTTAAGACAAAATATATGAATAAATCTTTAAATTTGTTAGTAAATTTGATTTATATAGTTAAACTATAGCATATTTTGATTGAGCATTGAACACATGATAAAAAAAAATTATTTGACACTACCAACTCAAAATTTGGAAAAATTATATGCTCGTATTCTCAAGCACCCATTATGTCGAATCATAACATGTCATTACAATTAAGATGTGAACACATGATAAAGTGTTCCTATTAAACACTTTCGGTTCAAGTTCTGAAATTTTTTTGTGTGTGTTCTCAAACGTACCAACTATAATTAGTAGCTATTAGGCCTCATTTGTTTGCACTTAATGAAGGTCTGAATCTGAACGGTTCAGACACTAAGCCATTGAGTGCGTTTGTTTTTTTTTTTAACTGAAAAATCTCTTAATGGGTCTGAATGAATCAAATCTGTGACAGAGAGTCTTATTCTCATTCAGGCTTTTTTAAAGACATTTTAATTTTCGGAAAAAAATTATGCTCTATATTTTTTTCTCCAAAAAAATTCAAGCCTCTCTCATTCTCCAACTTTATTAGTTATCCAAATTATTTCCCTTCAACTTTTAATTTTTGTTCATGCTACTTGTTTATCAAAATTATTAAAATTTATTGTAAAAATTTTATTTGATTAAAGTGCAAAGTAACTTTATAAATATGTGTTGTTGAAATTAGACGATGATGCCTTTATAAATTTGTTTTAAATCATTTGAATGTGTCATGTTCATTATTTATTTTAGAGAAGAGTACATGGACAAACCCATTATAGAACATAGAGACAATTCATTTATTTAAGATTAAATTGTGTTGATTTTTTTTCAAAAAAAGATGACTATATTTTTTTGCTAACAATTATTTGTATTATTATAATTTATGGTAATCCATGTAGTACCTTTTATTTTAATCAAACTTAAAATATTTATTTAGAATTCAAATATCTTAATGTTTATCAAAGAATGACGTTTTTTCCCAATATTTTATCAATGTAATATTTAACTACTATTTTATTTAAATTATAATAAATTTATGAGTGTGTAGTTGGAAATCCGATTATAGGTTAGTTTAATGCAAGTTAAAATCTAACATGTGGTAGTACAAATAGGAATACACAAAGGACGCTTCTCTAGCTTCCTGTTTTTCACTTTTTAAGTTGGTACCTTGTGTCATCAGTTTAATTTCCTTGTCAAGTCAACAAACATACATAATTACCAGCAGAATATATCTATTTTATTTTATATTTAAGATTAGATTATTTTCTCCTGATTCTAACGATTCATGCCTTAATCCAAAATTAAGGAAAAAGTAAAGACTAAAGAGGATGGTGCATCCCCATCACTTAGTTTTTGACATTTCTTTGTACCACTTAGATTCCTATATCTATATAAAGAAGCCTTGAGGCACATTATACAATCACACTTGCCTCTCAAAAAAACCATATTACAAATTTATAAACTCCTTATACCATGGCTAATATTCATTTGATTTTCTCACTTTTATTTGTGTCTTGTTTCATTTTCCCATCTATCACAAATGCCTACTCCAACGCAGTCATAAAAGCTTGGTGCATCCAAACACCTCACCCACAACCTTGTGAATACTTCTTATCACAAAATCCCAAAATTACATCTCCTATCATAAAAAAATCCGATTTTCTAAAAGTGTCACTAGACTTAGTCTTAGACCGTGCGTTACGTGCCCAAATGAACACATATTCACTAGGTCCAAAATGTCGCAACGAGCGCGAAAAAAACGCATGGATCGATTGTGTTGAACTCTATGAACACACAATCAACAAAATAAAAAGTACAGTTGATCCAAACACTAAACGCTCAGCTACTGATGCTCAAACATGGTTAAGTACAGCCTTAACAAATCTCGAAACATGTAAAGCAGGATTCGAAGAATTAGGCGTTACGGATTATGTTATGCCACTAATGTCAAATAATGTGTCATCCTTAATTAGTAACGCGTTAGCTTTGAATCGTGGTTATTATACTGAGCTTACTGCAAGTACTAGTACTCATGTTGATGGATTTCCAACTTGGGTATCTCCTGGTGATAGAAAATTGTTGCAATCGTCGACGTCGTCGTCGTCGCCGGCTTCTCAGGCGAATGTAGTGGTGGCTACTGATGGTTCGGGGGATTTTAAGACTGTGAAAGAAGCCGTGGAAGCTGCTGGTAAGAGGAAAGGGGGTGGGAGATTTGTGATATATGTGAAGGCTGGGACTTATAGTGAAAATGTGGAGATTGGAGAAAAGGTGAAAAATGTTATGTTGATTGGAGATGGCATTGGAAAGACAATTATTACTGGAAGCAAAAGTGTTGGAGGAGGATCCACCACCTTTAGATCAGCCACAGTTGGTAAGTACTCTGTGACGACAATCAAACAGTTTAATCTTGATCGTAAATTTAAGCATGAAACTTTAAAAAAAAAATTGAATAAAATTTTACATATTTGGAAGCTACGATAAAAGACTTGACACGATGTTTAAGAAAAAAGAAAAGACTTTTGAAATACGTGAGCTAAAACAATCCTCAGATATTTGTGTGGTTGTAAATCATTTCATTAAAGGTGAATGGGGAATTATAAAGTTAAATTATTTCTAGTTATAGTAAGGTAACATTATTTTTGGGACGGACTAAAAAGGAAAGGGTGTCACATAAAATGGGACGGAGGGAGTAATATAAGTCACAATAATTGATAATACTAAATATTTAAAAGATATATGAAAAAATTACGATTAAAAAAAGACTTTTTTGAATTTTAAAATTCGAAAGGTACCCTATAAATTGGACATATGAATGTAAAACAAAAAAAATGCTAGTTATAAGATCAGCTTTAATTTTCTTGTTAGTAATTCTTTGTGCTTTGTTTTCTGTTTTAGGATAAGCATACATCGTATTTTTTACCACATTCACAAATGATCATGTCGTACATAACTTTGGCCAAAAAGCAAAACTGAAAAAGGAAATTGAATTATGAGTTTGGGTTTTACCTTATTTTTTCAGTGTGCCGCATAAACGTTTTTTATTTCCATTACAATAACTTAAATCATTGAATAATTATTGACTTCAATAATTAGGAGGGCAAAGCGCCATAGCAACGTAGGTAGTACTTATACTCCCTATGTTTAAATTATGTAGCATCATTTAACTAATAGGTTGAAATTATGGAAAAAAAGAAGATTTTAAAAAAAAATATTTGTGGTCTAAAGCAAATTTTTAAAAAAATGATATAGCTATATATTATCTTATTTAGTGTAAAACGGAATTTTAAAGGTAAATTCTTTCTAAATATAAAAATGTATATAACATGTTTAGGACATTAACTAAAACAAAAAGCGTGCACATAACTTGGGATGAAGGGAATAATTTTCACTCTCAACACACAGTAGTATTTGACATATGAAAAGTATTATTCCCACTGTTTCTATTTTTTTGTCTTCGTTACTATTTGAACGGTCAAAAAATATTTTTTTATAATAATTTCTTAAATACTTTTGAACTATTGTGATTTATAATTTTTTCATGTAATTTCTAATTATGTAAATTTTACTTTTAAAAAAATTTAATCAAATTTATTTGACTTTGATACTTCGAATCAAGAAACAAATCGAAACAGAGATTGGTCAATGTCACTCGTGCCTTAGAAATGTACCTTCTATAGCTCAACCGTCCTAAGTATTAGTAATAATTAAACCTTAGAAAAGGTATGATTTGAAAGTCAACTATATATTATTATTATTACTGGTTCGTACCTTTAAAAAGAGAAATATTAATTATTGCTAATTAATGTAACTTGTATAGTTGCATATGCTAATATTATCCCTTCTTTTTTATTTCTCAAAATGTCAGGTGCTGCCGGTGATGGATTTATTGTTCAAGGCATAACAATTAGAAACACTGCTGGCCCCCAAAAGCACCAAGCAGTAGCCCTTCGATCTGGCTCTGATCTTTCAGTATTTTACCAATGTAGCTTTGAGGGATACCAAGACACTCTATATGCTCACTCCGAGAGGCAATTTTACAAAGAGTGTGATATTTATGGTACGGTCGATTTTATATTTGGTAACGCAGCAGTTGTGTTGCAAAATTGTAACATTTTCGCTAGAGACGCTCCGAATAAAATCAATACTGTGACAGCCCAAGGCCGAACCGACTCGAATCAAAACACTGGAATTTCGATTCATAATTGTAGAATCACTGGAGCTCCTGATTTGAAGGGTTCTAAGAAATCAGTTAGGACATATTTAGGAAGGCCATGGAAACAATATTCGCGTACCGTTGTAATGAAAACATTTCTTGATGGATTGATTAATTCTGAAGGATGGTTGCCATGGAGTGGTAATTTCGCGCTTAAAACGTTGTACTATGGAGAGTATTTGAACACTGGACCAGGTTCATCGACTGGAAATCGAGTTAATTGGGATGGTTATCGAGTTATTACGAGTTCTGCTGAGGCATCTAAATTCACCCCTGCTAATTTCATTGCCGGAAATTCTTGGATTCCAGCCACCAATGTGCCATTCACTTCTGGTCTTTGATTTGGGTTTTATCTTGTAATATTTTTAATTTGTTGCGGACTACCATATATACTGATTTGAATTGTCAATTTGTAAGTAGCATGGACATAATAATTAATGTTGCTCAAATATAGAAATGTGTAATTGAGCAACTAGTTTGTATTTGTTGTATCTTCCTCATGATTTGTTGTATTCCCAAGCTAATTATTTCTTTAACAAGAAAATTGTTGAATTGAGAATATTCATCTTATACTAAAGTTCAAAGTTCATGACCATTTTGATTATAATGTCATTATTCTCTAGTTATATGATGCTAGCTAGAATTTTTTTTTCTTGGCCACAAAATTGTTTGGAATAAAATATTACTCCCTCCGTCTCATTTTATGTGACACTTTTTCATTTTTAATTTATTTCAAAATGAATATCACCTTACTATAATTAGAAATTATTTAACTTTAAAATTCTCCTTTTTTACACTTAATGAAATGATTTTCAGCGACACAAATATCCAATGATTGTTTTATATCGCAAGTTTTAAAAGTCTTCATTATTTTTCTTAAATATCATGTCAAGGCATACAATGTCATTTAAAATGAAACGGGAGTACTATTTATAGTTGAGTTTAAGTTATACTTAGGAATGACAATGGGCGGGAGCGGGGCAGAGCGGGGTGGGTTTAAAAATATGCGGGAGCGGGACGGAATGGATTAAAATTAAATTTTCTAAGGCCAAAACGGGTGCGGGGTAGGGTGGGTTTGTAAGAACCCAAATCATTTATCATTTTAATTTAATTTTTGCATCTTTCTTTTAGTCCAGAAACTCAGAATCTTACACAAAAAACAGTTTTATGTAATTTAATAGTTGAAATTTTTTGAGTAGAATCATTTTTTTCAAATACGTCATTAGAATTTTTTTTTCAAATAAATCATTAGAATCATTCTTTTTCAAATAAATCACTTGAATAATTTAGTAGTTGAAATTTCTTGTACAGTTAATAACTTTAACAAGCAATAACTCGAGCATATTTATAATGTAATATTATGTATTTTAGCTAATTAACAAAATGAAGAAAGAAAAAATCTTAAGCAGGGTGGGGCGGGTCTACGTGGGGTGGGACGGGGCGGGTTAAAAATTTTAAAAATTGCTATGCGGGGCGGGTTAAGCTTAATCCGCCCCATAGTCATACCTAGTTATACTCCCCCATCCCATTTTATATGACACTCTTTTCCTTTTTAGTCTGTCTCAAAATAAGTGTCAGCTTACTATAGTTAGAACCAATTTAACTTTAAAATTTTTCTTTTTATCCTTAGTGATATGATTTACTAGCCACACAAATATCTAAAGATTATTATAGACTATAAGTTTTAAAAGTATTTTTTATTTTTAAACACCATATCAAGTCAATCGATGCCACATAGAATAGAACGAAAAAAGTATGTAATACTTGGTTAGTATACAAAAAAAAATTGTATGCCGTCGTATTGCTTTTATTTGTTGTAACAGGCTCTTAATGATTTATTTGTCAAAAATTGCGCATAATTTCAAATATAATACTAGATTATATTGTTTACACATATTAAAAGAGAGATAATTCGAACTAAAGAGTGATAGGGAGAGGTAGTTAAGAGATCAACTCCGAAAAAAGCATACATAAGGAGGGTCTTTTTAGTATATAATGCTCCTTAATTGTTTATAAGATAAGATAATAGGATGCGTTCGATACGAAGATAAATATTTTTTAAAAAATAAATAAGTTTTTTACTTTTTTTTGTGTCTGTGTTTATCTAAGCAAAAAATATTATCATAAAAATATTTATATATAATGAAGACAAATTTTTCAAAATTTTAACCACGAATGAACATGAAAAAATTTAAAAAATATTTTCTTCCGTACCGAACACACTCATAAAGTAAGATTACTTCAAACTCATTAATCATAACCACTTGGATTAAAGTGATATAATCTCAATTCATTGGCCCCCTAGGGACCCATCACTATCCATGATGCCTTACCAGCTTTCTGGTACAATTATGTGATTAGAAGCATTATTATCCGCAAACAATTTTGGCAGAAGCATTGAATAATATTGATAAGCTACATGTAGCTTTAATTAAACACTTAAATAATTTAATAGAAGAGAGTGACAAGCACTTTTTCAATTGTAGTTTTCGAAAAAGAATTAAGTAAACTGTGGTTATAAATTTAAGTATGTATATTAAGTCAAGAACACCACATTAAGTGCGCATTATCATGTTAACGTACCACACAACATATATTACATAGGTGACCAACCAAGATAGTTACTTGATGGGGATTAATGAAAGTCTCTCTCAAAGATTTCAAATATTTAATTATTGGCTTGTTAGACCAATTATGCGTTTGCAATATTCATCACGATAATACCTAAATTTAATTTAATTTTCCTCATTAATCATCCTGCACATCTCTTCCTTAATTTATACATATTTTATGGTCAAGCATTATCTTATGCTTGATCCGATCCAGTTATCAGACTTATATATCCGCTACTTTAAAGAATTTATATGTCCTTCCTGTTAGATATAAGTTCAATTTTTAAGAATAAAAATTAAAAATCAACCTATTTAAACAGCAAAAATTAAAGATCAACTCATTTGAGGAGCAAACCGTAAATACTCGATAATATCCAATATTAACATGGTAGAAGAACAGTTAGTGCTAGGGCTGGGTGTTCCGTTAATTCAGTTTGGTTTAATAATTTAGTTTGATTTTTCCGTTTTCGATAATATTAGTGAATTCGAACTGAATATATTCCGTTCAGTTCGATTGTTACAATTTCGGTTCATTTTGCAACCATTTGTATATCACCATGTTAGGCCTTTTTGTGTGATAATTGGGCTTTTTACAGTTGAAACCCCAACATAAATATAAAAGGCAAAAGTAAATAGGGAAGTTAGCTGGATATTTGGTTGGAATTTTGTATTGGGCCTATTTCCTTGGTTGTACCCACATAAATGTAAAATGTTACAAATATAGCCAAACTTAATACTTGTTAATTAATTCGATTCTTCGGTATTTAAATTTAAATTTTAAAAAAATTATAAACCAAATTGAATAATTGAATAATTGAATTCTTAAAAATGTAAATTGATGTTGACCCAAAAACCAAAACCAAATTTTTAAAAAGTTCAGTTCAAGCTTTCGATTTGAACTGAAATATGCCTAAACATAGTTTAGACTTTAGATGATACTCACTTGAAACTTAAAAGAAGACGACATAAAACCTAGTCACTCAATTTATATATTATTACTGTAGAAGAATCTAACAATATGCTGGATTGCACATTCGATAAGAAAAACTCTAAAATATTCCCACTAAACTTTGTCTCACTGAAATGTAATTGGTTGATAAAGGATGCCAAAGTTGGTCTCATCAGTCGCTGAATTTTAAAATATAAGCCAAAAGATAAAATTCAAACTTTTTGTACATATTAAAAGTTTGTGTCTAATATAAATTAATAAAAGTAAGTGGAACTCATGATGATAGCTTCTAATAAACAAAAATAGAAGTTCATACACCTAATAATTTGCATTTAATAAATTAACCCAAAAAAAAAAGTGGAACTCATAATTGCTTTCTAACAAATAAACCCACAGAAGTCGACCTTTCACTTCCTTAACCATGCTTAAGCTTCTCTTTTGTCTTTTTACCCTACAAAGAATCAACAAAATACAAATATATGAGGCCAAACATCGAGTGAAACAAGCTGGATGAACCTAATTGTGATATCATAATAACTTGATTTAGAGAAACTATATAATTAGACATACTTCACTATCATATATACTATTATTACATATATTTTCAAAATATTACATGTTTTACCATTAATTAAGAGTTTCCTATCATATATTGAGAAAGATACACTTAGATACATGTATTTTTGCTACCAGATACACTAAAATAGGGAGAGAGACGAGCGAGATGGGAAGGGAGGCGAGTGAGATTTTGTTATGTATCCCAGATACATGCGAATTACACTAGATACACACTAGATTCATGTATCTGTATGTATCTTGTGTGATTCGCATGTAGCTGGGATACCAGATACATAGGAGACTGGCGAGCGAGATGGGAGAGAAGTGAGGGAGGCGAGTGAGATTTGTTATGTATTTCAGATACATGCGAATTAACTTGAATGCAATGTATCTAGAACAAATTTGACCCATGTATCCTGAGATACAGATATATGGACATATAAGGACGCATCAAAATCTGGTAAGATACGTAATATTGGGAACTAGAATGTCTTTAATTAATTAGCTCCTAAACTAGTGATATTTATGTAAGTTAATTTTACCTATAGATTTGCGGCAAACTGAGAGGAGAACGATGAAAACAGCAACGCCAGCTAATACTCCTACGATTATTGCCACTGTTTTCCCTACGTCATCGTCGTTGGATCGATCTGTTCACAAATTGAGTAAACATATATAATCAAAATTCATTTTTAAAAAATAATGTTAACAAGCCCTAACTCATCATTTAATAAAAACATTGGACCAAAAAAGGGTTATTAATATAATTACGGCATAAAATTAACTTGGAAAAGATGTTACTTATTTTATGTATTTTGACATTTCACAGCTTCAGCGAATTGCTCATTAGCCCCATTCATTTCTGACCCAAGAGTGATTGATCATGATTTATTACGCACTTTTTAAATAGTGATCGCTTCTAAGCTATTTTTTTTCTTATAACTTTTTTTTTTGGTTTGTAATTTGCAATATTGAAGTGCAACTTTCAAGGCAAATCATAGAAGATATGATAAGCATTATGAATTCTGTTTTCTATAGGGATTTTGACCTACTTTCTTGTACAAATGCTACTTTGTGCCATTTTGATATGATATAAAGGGACTTTATATATTTACGATAGGAACAAAGTGGAGGGTGAATCTTAAAAGAAAGAGGGAATAACAACTTTAAAAACAAAAAAGAGATATCCCAATGAACAAATTCCCTAGAGATTTAAATTAAAGTGAATTATTCCTAACTTTATGCTATAGGAAAAGAATATTTTTGGATATAATTTGTTTTCGGAAAATGTGATTTGATTCTTTTGCTTTTCTATCCTGTCTTATATTATATAAGTAAAGAAAAAAAGGGCTTGAAACGACCTTCAAGTATTAATTCAGAAGAATTTGTTAGTTTAAAACACAAATATCACAAAAGAAAAAAAAATCAATTTAAGGAAATTCACGCAAAGTTAGCATACCTCGGTTCTATTTTAATTGTTATTTTAACTCTTTGTACGCCCATTAAAAGAAGAATACAAGGTAAAATTTATCAAGATATCCTATTTATTAGATTTTAAAAAAATAAAATTGATCAACATTAAATAGAATTATAAGGCTATAGTTGAAAAAATTGCAAACTTTAATCTTAAATTCTTAAGATGATATTTAGAATCATTTTTTATGAGCTAAAGTTACTATTAATTTGAGACGAAGTGAGTAATTACATCAAGAAGTTGTGACTCTAAAATTTAGTCTTCTATCAAATTTATGCAATAGTATGATTTCCTTATAATTTACATATTGATAGTTTTAGTATCATAGATTGATTACCTTATTATTATTATTTTATATGTAACACCATTCATAAGATAGCAAGAAAACCTATATTATGAGTCATACACTTTAATATCATGCATGAGTTTCAAGTTCAATTTCTTTATCAAATAAACCATTTTAAAACTCTTCCACTATCCTTGTATTACTCTAAGAAATCGAAAGTAGAAAAATAAAATAACTTACACAGAGAATTTTTAAACTATTAATATATAAATAATTTCATTTTTCATGATGAACAAGATAAATTACTTGTATCATATGAAATTTCCTCAATACCATCAACGTAGAGAAGTTAAACTCTTACCAGAGGAGTGATAATAACCCGAACCCCAATATCTAGCATAACACTGAGCCAAATAAACATCAGCAGCAGCAGCATCACCACACATGTCCTTCAACTTCAAAACAGCCTCAGAAACACAAGCAGAACAATCTTCCGGACTCAAATCACCCAAACACTGTGCAAATCCTTCTATTGAACCCGACCCGCTAACCTTAGAACCCATCACCCCACCACCACCTTGCATTAACCCCGCAAGAACCTCATCCCTACGCCTAATGAACTCTCCGTCTCCTCGTAGTTGATTCTTACTACACTTATTGTACCTGTTGAAAATATAATTAAGTAAATAAAAAAAAGTATGTGCATGCTCTCTTTTACAGTTTAAACTAGTACCTTAAACTTGTGTCCGGTTTTCCAATAAAATCTTCATGTTCATATCTCACATAACAACCATCTAACTGCAAAATAGCACCAAAATTGTAGGGACAAACTATGTTCATTTGTCCAACAGCAGTTGCCACACATGTTGAACAATCTTTTAATTGTAGGTCACCGTTACATTGATACAAACCGTAAATAGAGGATTCTTGAGGGGCTGAAGTGTCATTTCCAAAAGCATAGCTATTGTAAAGAGATTGAGAAGAAGAACTAACTAATGAAGAGAGTAGAGAGTTTAAACTTGGAACAAAAGGAGAATTTGGTTGATATTTGTCTTGTGAACAACCTGCATAGATAAAAATGTTAGCTTTAACAAGGTTATTATTGTTAAGATTTGTGAGAAGGAGTAAGTAAGTGTAGAAGAAGTAAAGGAAGAAAATTGAAAGAGAAGAATAGAGTTTGAATAAGGGTAACAAGTGTTGAGGAAGATTTGTGATAATCAGCATTTCTCTTCTTTTTTTTTTTTCCTTTTGGGATTTTATGGAATTTGTCTTCCTTTTATATTGTTCTATTTTTTTTGGTTTTGGATGCTTTAAATTTGATTTTGTGGAGTTCGAGGAAAATAGTTTTAAAATTAAAGAAATTAAAGTGTGTGTTTTTAGCTTTAATTGTGTGCGCCCATTTGGTATCTTTGGGCCTCTTTGTAAGCCAATACTAGACACTGGTGACTAATATGCTCTCTCTTTAGAACATGTAACTTTGGGATTGTTTGGTTGATGTTACAAGCCATAACAATCCCGAAATAAAATAATGAGGAATTATTTTATCTTGCGTTTGATAATGAATATTAATTAGTTTTTAAAATTGTGGTATTAGCTATATAATATATAAGGTGAGATCGGATAAGCTAATTTCATGGAATATTTTTATTTAATCCCATTTCGATAACCAAATGATGACTCCAAGCTAGTGGATTCTAGATTATTCCAGGTTAAGTTGTTCCTTCGAATAAATTCTATAGGAATCTGTGTGTATTCCTATCTTACTATTGTATAAGTCCTCAAAATGTGCTAGTTCAATGAGACCAGTAACTCACTATCTGGATGGAGGATTGGAGGTTAGAGAATTCTTTTTAACCTGTTTTAAAATGAGCACTGCTCCAGTTAGCCACCTAGCCTGATGGGATTAACTTGGGCTAGCCTATTTTTAAAATCATGATCAAACCAACTAAAAAAAAGAAGAAGAAGTTACTATTTGTAATTGGTGAATGTCAATTGAATATTGTATTATGTTTACATCAATTTTTCGTTGATCATAGAGAATATCTAGTTTTTTCAGGCTCTTATTTTCTTCATGCTTGTTGATAGCAGATGTTTGTTACCTCATTACTCATTAGGATTTATAAGGTAAAGTGTAAACCTTCCTTGCTTGTACTCTTTTCTTTTGAGGTTCATTTTTATTAATTAATAAAAAATAATATTGGCCCTAGGTTCCCTGCCTAGTGGATTCAATTTTTTTAAAAAAGAGTATACATAAATTTTGGTGATCCTAGTAAATAGTAAGTATATACACCCTATATACAAATTCGTAAGAATGAGATGACCCACAAAATTCCAAGTCCAAGCCCAATAATTTAGGCCACACTCATTGGATCTGGTTTGGTTAACAGCATGGGCTTGAGTACAATTGGGCTAAAATTGACATTATCTTTGGGTCAATGACTAAAAGAAGGGCCATTTACACTTTTGTCCCTATTTTGTGTTGGTTTTTTATTTATGTCCTTCGTAATAAATAGTTTTTTTCGCATCGCATAAGTTTATATTTTTACATCATAATATTCAACATGCTATGTTCATGCATGAGTTTAGTTTCTAAAGAACTTATGCTCCATGGGTGGATCTAGGGGGACGCAAGGGGTTTAAATTACTATAGGCAAGCTTAGTCGTTTAGATGATTCAAAAATCACCTTGAAGTTCCAAGTTCTAATTTCAAATATAAGATTTTTACTTTTCGAACCCCGTAACCACATGAAGTGGTGTATAATATGTTTAATTTTGGTATTCTAAAGATCAAAAATTCATTTATAAAAATTTCCATATATATCATGTAAGATTATTTGTTCAAATTAGGTGTATGTAACTAAAGTATTCGCCACATTAATTAATTAACAACCATTTATGAGTTCAATCTTTTTTCTTAATTAATAGAGATAAGTATCAAAAACACACCTAAACTATCCTCTTTTTTTTAGTTTCATACCTGAACTATTGAGAGTGTGATTTTCATACCTAAACTATCTCTTATTAGTTTGAGAAACACACATCTCTCTTTTATTTATTTAAATTTTTTTGCCAAATCACATTCTACATGGACAAAATATTTCACCTTGATAAAAATTAAAGAAATTATTAGTATTAATTAAAATTAAAAATTAAAGAATTATTATCCCAAAAAAAAATTTTTATAAAATATTTTTCTTACCCCCGATCTCACTTTCCTCCCCCCCCCCCCCCCCATTTTTTAAAATTAATTTAAATATTATTTTAATTTTTTTAAAAAATAATTCTATCCCGCCCCACCTTAACCTCCGCTTCCAATTTTTTTTTCTCGTTTTGTGTTAGATATATACATATGTTTTAAGGAAAAAAAATTTACTTGTCGCAAGATTTTTTTATAAATAATTTTTTATTTATGTTATATTCGGTACACAAACAGAAAAAAAGATTTTTCTAAAAATATGTGTACATTACACATATTTTACACAAAATGAGAAAAATGTAAATAAATAAATTAAGAGCCGAGGGTTAAATAAGGCGAGGTAGAATTTTTTTCAAAAATAAAATAATATAAAAAAAGGGAATAAGTGGGTGGTTTTTTTGGAGGGTGGGGGTGAAGTATGAATTTTTTAAAAAATAAAAGGGTGGTGGGATTGTCGGGGAGGGGGGGGGAGGTGGTGGAGTGGGGTAAGAAAAATAATTTAAATTTTATTTTTTTAAAATAAAATAAAATTTGGGGATAGTAATACTTTAATCTTTAATTTTTAATTAATACTAATAGTTTATTATTTAATTTTTGGCAAGATGAAATATTTTATCCATGTGGAATGCCATGTGGCAAGATTTTTTCAAATAAAAGAGAGAGTGTATTACACACACCACTGAGGTGTGTTTCTCAAACTAATAAGTGATAGTTTAGGTATGAAACTCACTCTCTCAATAATTTAGGTATGAAACTCAAAAAAATGTGATAGTTTATGTGTGTTTTTGATGTTTATCTCTAATTAATATTCTAAAACTTGTTAGAAACTACATGAATGTAAAGTATTTTGTCAATAGTTTGTTGAGTATTTCGTCCCTCTTTTCCAAATTTTGAAAGGTAAAATTGAACAGACCTTTAATAGTATATAAATTTGAATTTTTGTCAAAATTTAATGAAGCATTTACTAAACAATTGATGGAGATGTTAGATAGTGAACAATCAGAAGAGCCAAATGCAATTAATTCTTTCCAATTAATTAAGTGGATGAATTTTCACGTTAGAAAAATATTAGAGTTGTTTGGTAAGTTCAACTATTTAGACTTGTTATATCTGCATTTCCTACTTCTTTGACAATTTAATTAAGTCCTCTAGTTGTTTGGTAAGTTCAACTATTTAGACTTGTTATAAGTCCTCTAGCTTCTAGAGCTCTGCAATTATCTTATTGAAGAAAAATTCAATGTGAAAAAACGAAACGAATTAATGCCATGAATAGATATAAATATGAATGTGTTCTTTTTTAATCTTTACTGAACACAAGAGAATTTGGGGTGAAAATATAGAAGCCTATTTTCGAATTCATCCTTTTTGGTTACTTCTTCTTGTCTGACAACATATTATATTATTATAAGCATTTAATCTGCAAAACATAGCAGGGATTATCACTAAAATAAAATTTTAGTAAGAGCTTATAAAAAAATATTTTGTTTGGCCAAACTTTTAGGAAGTCATAAGTACTCCTTTTCATCTTCTTTTTTTTTTCTTTTTTTTTTTTTGTAGAAAAAGAAGTGTTTGACAAAATTTGTAGGAAAGTAATAAATGTTTTGATTAGTAGCAGAAACTATTTTTCAGCCTCTATAAAAATAGTTTTTTTATATAAGTAATTTTAAAATCTTGGTCACACATAAATTATTGATTTAATATTAATAAAAACATCTTTCAAAGTTATTAATCAAATAAAAATTGCTACACACCAAATTAAAAAAATCTGACAAATTAATTTCCAAATAAGCAGATTTAAAATAGTTTGATCAAACAGGATAGAAGTCAAACTACCCTATCTGCAGTTTTGTTGGGACAACTAGGTGTACTTTTTTTAAGCTGCACATTGAGAAGTATTTTTAAAAATTTGGTTTTAACTAAATAATTTATAGGTTGAAGTTATAGTAACAATAAGACTTGGACCGACATGAATTGTGGTGGGATAATTGAGATCCCGTCAGATCTTAATCAATAGTCCGTTTTGGGTTTGAGTTTTTGGGAACAAAAAAGGTCTTGTTGGGACTTGGGAGCGCAGCGCTAAAAAAAGGTGCCTATGATGCACGAGTTCAAATTTAATAATGCCTCAATACAATAATCGAATACCGAGTGAGAAAATTTTTAAAAAACACAATAAGACTTGGTCATGCATTGTGGAATATATGGACCATTTA
Organism: Solanum appendiculatum; assembly: GCA_018342035.1. Classification (NCBI taxonomy): domain Eukaryota; kingdom Viridiplantae; phylum Streptophyta; class Magnoliopsida; order Solanales; family Solanaceae; genus Solanum; species Solanum appendiculatum. Next base: position 665,141 of record JAGDQO010000515.1, read on the forward strand.
TCAAGTGGGATTTACAGACTTATGAATGATGACCAATGAGTTCACTTGACATTCTTAAAGAGTTTTTACAAAGTATTAATGTAGCTTAACCTGTTGATAAGTTACTCATCATTTTTATAGCTCAAGTTAGTGTAATTAACAATTAAAGCTTATTACACACAACTTAAAAACTCCTAGTGAAAAAAGATTAATTACTACATTGCTTCTACCTACAGAAAGAACCATAATGATAATAATAATACCAAAAAATAGCTGTAAAGTTCCACCAGCTAAAGTGAAAATATTACTAAGGTCTCCCATTCTCAAGGATGTAATTCATTTGGAGATTTTTCATGCATGTTAACCAATCTGTGTTTTACTACAGTACTAATAACAATAAAACTTTGCAGAAACAGTAAAATTTCAAAGTTTATATCATATAGCTAGTAATAGAATTTAATAACATCAATAGAAATTAAAGACTGTAAAAACATACCAGTATCTGTAATGGTTTTATGAAAAACGACAGAAAGAAATCGAGGCCACTGAATGCACAGTGTCCCCTTAAGGAAATTATTCCCCTCTAGTATACGAGGTTTGAACTGGAATAGATCCTCCCAGGATAAAACGACTTATTCACCAGAGTATTGACACCCAAAACGTTGGTGTCAGCGAACCAGTCAACGGCAGCAAAGTACACGAATAATGTTATAATTGTGCAGAAGAAGAAGAAGGAGTTCATAAATTTTCGTAATTAAAAATCTGAGGAATCACGGGGTATTTATAGCCAAGAAGCACGGTTTCCGAAAGGTTGCAACCTTTCAGAAACCACACGACCGTTCATGAAAGTTTGCAACCTTCCAGAACAGTCATGGCTGTTCCTGAAAGGTTACAACCTTTCAGAACAGTCTTTTCTAACGGTGGAAAATTCAAATAAAACGGGAAAGTTGTTTTAAACCAAGGGTCGCGCGGATCCGGGTCTTGTCGGTTAATTAATTAAATAATTAATATTGCTAAGGCTACTATTTAATTAATAATTAATTAAATAAATAATTAAAATAAACTTTGTCCAAAAAATAATCTCTCGATCGATCATTTTCCAAAGTCAAAGCCAAGACGATAACGGCCCGAGGGGGTCCCTCTTTCCAACCCTTTTAACAACTAGTAGAAGTGTTTCTCTATTTAAACACTTTAACTTTTCTTTCCACCACCGATGAGGGAGAACTATTTTTTTCTCACTAAAGCATAAGAGAACCTTTTCAAATTCTTCTTTTAATCTTCCCTCCATTTCCCATTAATTCTTACTATATACCCAACAATCCCCCACATGAATGAGAAATGGCTATAACATAAAGGAATGCACGGACGAGTGTGTACTTTACAAGCAAGGATTAATTGCATCTGGATAAGTAGGTTTCCTTTGAACTTTCCTTGAAACCGTCGAGCTTTTGTGTATACCTAGACAACCATATGTCACACAATTAACCCTTTACCATTTATGGTTCTTACGGTTGTGTTCGTTTCAGCCATGAACACCTCCTGGTTTCATGAGTATATAGAGAATAGACTTTTTACAATGATTCTCTTTGAAGCGGCTTACACTTCGCACTCACATAGGTGATTTCTAACCGTGTCATCGCATAGATGCACTATTTGGTCAAAACTGCCAAACTTAGCAAATCATTAAAAACTTTAAGCTTTATTAACTCGTTAACAAGCCTTAAAGTTTTAACCTTGTTCCTGAGCATTGTCTTCATCATGAGAATGGATTGAGTTGATTGACAATGCTGAACCGTCAGTCACAACTTTGTTTTCTCCTTGAACCTAGCTCTTTGGATCTCCAGTCTGCGAGGTAGAGTTACCGTCATGATGACTTGTCCTAAGCCGTAAACCCATTCCCTTAGATGATCTTTCAACTGCCTCTCTCACTAGGCCTTTTGTTAGTGGATCTGACACATTATCTTTTGACTTTACATAGTCAATTGTGATAATTCCACTAGAGAGTAGTTGTCTTACGGTATTATGTCTCCGTCGTATATGACAAGATTTCCCTTTGTACATGACGCTCCCTGCCCTACCTATTGATGCTTGACTATCACAGTGTATGCATATAGGTCCCACAGGTTTGGGCCAGAATTGAATGTCCTCTAAGAAATTTCGGAGCCATTCAGCTTCTTCACCGGCCTTATGTAAGGCAACAAATTCAGATTCCATTGTAGAGCGAGCAATACATGTCTGTTTAGATGATTTCCAAGAGGCTGCTCCTCCTCCAATTGTAAATACATACCCACTTGTGGATTTTACTTCACTTGACTCGGTGATCCAATTTATATCACTATATCCTTCAATCACAACAGGATATTTGTTATAATGCAAAGCATAGTATTGAGTATGTTTCAGATATCCCAACACGTGTTTTATTGCCATCCAGTGAGTTTGATTAGGATTACAAGTGAACCGACTCAGTTTGCTAATAGCACATGCTATATCTGGTCGCGTACAATTCATAACATACATCAAACTTCCCAACACTCTGGCATAATCCAATTGAGAGTCACTTTCACCTTCATTCCTTTGAAGTGTAACGCTTATATCAATTGGTGTTTTGACTTCGTTGAATTCAAGTACTTGAACTTGTCCAAACTCGTTCAATATAATGAGATTGAGATAATGCTAATCCTTGAGGAGTTTTTAGAATTCTGACCCCTAAGATCAAATCAGCAACTCCCAAGTCCTTCATATAAAACTTGCTGGACAGCATACGCTTAGTAACATTTATATCGTCAATATCTTTACTCATTATTAACATGTCATCAATATACAAACAAACAATGACTTCATGATTCAGAGTGATTTTAATGTAGACACATTTATCACACTCATTGATCTTGAATCCATTTGCCAACATCGTTTGGTCAAATTTAGCATGCCATTGTTTGGGTGCTTGTTTGAGCCCATAAAGCGACTTAACAAGTTTGCACACTTTCTTTTCTTTACCAGGAACTACAAACCCCTCAAATTGTTCCATGTAAATTTCTTCCTCCAACTCTCCATTTAAGAAGGCTGTCTTAATATCCATTTGATGGATTTCAAGATTATGCACAGCCGCTAGTGCTATTAACACCCTAATAGATGTTATCCTTGTCACTGGAGAGTATGTATCAAAGTAATCGAGACCTTCTTTTTGTCTGTATCATTTGACTACAAGTCTAGCCTTATATTTGTCAATAGTCCCATCAGCTTTCATTTTCCTTTTAAAGATCCACTTCGATCCTAAAGGTTTATTTCCTCGAGGAAGATCAATCAATTCCCAAGTATGGTTATTCAAAATTGACTCAACCTCACTATTGACTGCTTCTTTAAAAAATGTTGACTCAGAAGAAGACATCGTTGCTTTAAATGTTTGAGGCTCATTTTCAAGCAGGAGTGCCACAAAATCTGGTCCGAAAGAAGTGGATTTTCGTTTACGTTTACTATGCCTAGGATCCTCTCTAGGTGGTGTATTTTCCTTTGGTTCTTCCCGTGGTCGTTTAGATCTTTCACTTGTCGACTCACATTCAGTTTTGTACTGATAAATGTGTTCAAAGAACTCAGCGTTATCTGACTCAATTACCGTATTAACATGAATTTCAGGATTATCAGATTTGTGAACCAAAAACCGACAGACCTTACTATTCACAATATATCCAATAAATACACAATCTACTGATTTGGGTCCAATTTTAATCCTCTTGGGTAAAGGAACTTGTACCTTGGCTAAACACCCCCACACTTTGAAATATTTCAAGTTGGGTTTCCTTCATTTCCATAACTTATATGGTATAGATTTTGTTTTGCTTTGTGGTACTCTATTGAGTATTTGGTTAGCCGTAAGGATAGCTTCCCCCCACAAGCTTTGCGGTAAACCAGAACTGATTAACAAGGCATTCATCATTTCCTTTAATGTTCTGTTCTTCCGTTCTGCCATTCCATTTGATTGTGGTGTATATGGTGCAGTAGTTTGATGAATAATGCCACATTCCAAACATATCTCTGCAAAAGGAGATTCGTATTTTCCACCCTTATCACTCCGAATCATTTTTATCTTTCGATTTAATTGATTCTCTACTTCATTCTTATATTGCTTAAATGCATCAATTGCTTCATCCTTACTATTAAGCAAATATACATAACAATATCGAGTGCAATCATCAATAAAAGTTATAAAATACTTTTTCCCACCGCGAGATGGTATTGACTTCATATCGCATATATTTGTGTGAATTAAATCTCAAGGATTTGAATTCCTGTCAATAGACTTATAAGGATGTTTAACAAACTTAGATTCAACACAAATTTCACATTTTGATTTCTCACACTTGAAGTCTGGCAATACTTCTAAAGTAATCAATTTTTGCAAGGTTTTGTAATTGACATGTCCCAAACGAGCATGCCATAAATCATTTGACTCCAATAAGTAAACAGAAGAAGAATTCGTATTAATACTGTCAACACCTTGCCGGATGTCATCTTCAACATTACTTTCCCTGTTCCTGCAATCTTCGCTGTTGTTGTATTCCCCATGAATAGATCTTCATCGAACTGAGCAGGAGTATAAGTTGCAAATGCTTCTCTTACATTGCAAATATGTCGAGTGGCACCTGAGTCAAGGCACATAGGTCATCTGCGAGCGACGACGACGGCGCGAGGGGGTCCCTCTTTCCAACTCTTTTAACAACTAGTAGAAGTGTTTCTCTATTTAGACACTTTAACTTTTCTTTCCACCACCGATGAGGGAGAAATGCTCTTTTCTCACTAAAGCATAAGAGAACCTTTTCAAATTCCTCTTTTCATCTTCCCTGCATTTCTCATTAATTCTTACTATATACCCAACAATGCCCTAGGTCATAATTTTGTTTATGACATGCATGTTGCCCAATACTACTTTTTTTTACAAAAGAATTCACAATTGCTATAGATCAGGTACGCATAAGGTCTTTACACCATAACCCACAAACCACACAAAAAATACACTAGTCAAGCTCCGTGAAACCAGCTTTAACAAGAAAACATACAAGGAATTTCAAATCCCACTTAAAAGACCACCTTCTCAACAAATTCATACTTTGCTTTTCACTTTTTTTTGGGGGAGGGGGGGAGGGGGGGGGGGAAGGAATTTGTGGAAGAAGCTGTATATATTTTTTTAATTATCTTCATCCCTGCATAAGTTTAATCCCTCGTTAGAATTTTCTAGGGACTAGCATTAAGAATTTCAAATAACCTAGTATTCTACCAATGTGACAACTCATGGTCCACTGGCACTTTTTGCAAATATCTTGAAATTCATAGCGATTAGTGATGGCACCTATATAGGATCGATCTACCTAGGAACTAAACTTTTGCCTAAAGTTAAGATTTTTCCATCTTGTTTATCTTCTCTAATTACTGTTTTACATTTAACATGGGCCGGGTCTTTCGTTTGTGGAGGTATAACCCGTTTTAGTATCCACAAATTAAATAGAATCTTATAAAGTAGACTTCTTTTTTCTTACTCTATCCGTTTCATTTTACTAATTTTACACTTATCAAATAAACGGAGTTTTATATAATTAAATAGTTATATTTTTTTCAACGTATTTATTAAGAGTAAGTTAATAAAAGTACATCTCAAATTCTAGGAACTTTGAGTAGATTTTCTAAAGAGTGTATTCAAACTAACTAAAAACACCACTTATTTTGAAACATCGGGAGAGTACTGTCTTAGTATTAAATAACTCTGTAAAATAGTACTCCCTCCGTTCCTTTTTATATGTCATCCCTTTCTATAAATAGTTGGTATATAATACTTGTCATTTTATAAAATCAATGCACAAGTTATCATATTCTTCCAATTATACCCTTGATATAGTAGTTAATTAGTCTTGAAAATATATAATTTGACCAACCTAGGAAAACTAATAAGTAATTAATATTCATTGGAGTACTTCATACATTGATTAATTACTCTCTCCATTTACTAATCTATAAAATTTTATTTTGAAAAAGAAATCTCAACAAACAAATTAAAAATAAAAGATGGAGAAAAAATAAAAAATAATCTTGAAAGTTGAAGCGTTAACAATTTTTTAAAAATCTTAGATCAATTGGTGAAAAAATTTGGCTCCAAAAATAAACTCAAAAATTTAAATAGTCATCCAAATGCATTTTAATTTTTGAAATCTAGCATATTCATCATTTATTGAAAAGTTGACTTAAGAAAACATTAAATAAGGGTAGAAGGGTAAAGTTACTTAATTTCTTAACGCAAGTGCAATCTAAAAATGTGACATATAAAAAGGAACGGAGGGAGTAGTAATAGTTGTCATGGGCCAAACGGAGGGAGTACATATGAGAAAATGTTGGTCTCCGCCATTGTAATGAGATCATTTTTTTCTTCGCCATCTCTCTTTCGTGCAAGGATTGTCAAGCTCCTACATCCACGAGACTTTTCTTTAATTTATTGTAATTTGTAACACAATTTCATTTTCACACACAAATCGTCCAACTTTTCTTTCTTCATTTTTTAAAGAAAATTCTCTGCATATATATTAGACCTTAAAATGGTACCAATTATTCTTATATGACTAGAAATTCGGAATAGCTTAGATCCAGTTTTTTATCCTAATAATGTTGTTGATGTTATGAATTATTTAATTAAATTACTTTTTTTTAATCACTCCTGTTGCTATTTAGATCATTTATTGGAATAAAAATGATTTGATTTGTTAAAGCAAACTATGGAATGAGTATGATGGACTAGGACAATACATGTGGCTTCGAAGAATTTCAAGATCATTAATGTACATAAACCTTTTAGAAAAAGGGACCTAAAAAAAAAGAGGTAATCTTTTTGCCTAATTGAGGACCACTTATCTTTAGCTCTTAAATACTCTTTGGTCCAGTCTAGTTTCATAGAGGTATTACTCTCTACTTGTCAATTTTAGCAAATTAAAAAAATATTAATATTTTTTTATATTATTTTTAGTATCAAATAATTATATAAAATAAGAATAGTTAAATTTAAAATTAAATAAGATCAATTAATTTAGAAATTACATTAAGCTAATATGGACCGAATAAAATGAAACGGAGTAGGATTTGGCATTATCAATGATCAAAGTTGGGAAAGTGAAGTTTCTCTTTACATTAATTTGTTCATTACTTAGAATATATTTAGATTCTCCCACGATTGCGGAAAATGACACTCGTGGAGATGAACTCCCTGACGGCAAATACTCTTCTTCTTAATCTTTTTAATTTTTCTCCATCTTCAAAAATGGGTCAATTTTGAAAAATATCATTAGTATAAAACTTTATATATTCTAATATTTCAAATAGGAAAAGATGACCACAAATTTCTAACAACACATTCTGTTTTACAATGAGTACATACCTTTCTTGTGAAAATGAAATTTGCCTACACAGAAATATTTGGGGAAAAAAAACGGAATAGGTTCATAAATATTCTTCTTCTAATTTTTTAATCTAAAAATATGTTCAATTTATTTTTGAATAATAATCCTAACCTACATTAAATTATACTCCTAAATGATAAAACTTGTGTCAAAACATACATTAAATTAAATGAATTATATATGTTATCTTTTAAATAACTTTTTATTACTTTATAATAACTATAATTAACACGTATTTAGCGGCAGGTTTTGTTAACTGCAAAATATAATTATTTTTTATTTATTTGCATTGAAACAAAACAGTTAAAGAATAAAAAAATTAAGAAATTACACTAGGAACGGAGTCACTTTTCCTAATATTACCATAAATATTTCCTTTCTGGAAAAGGATCAATTTATTCATCTACTTTATGAAATTGAGTAATTTTGTCCTCTATTATACACTTTGGGTCTAATTTTGTACCCTGATTAGGAAATATGCTATTTTTCTCTAATCCTTGACAGAACTCCAACCCGAGGATAATTTAGACCATAGTCAAAAGTAGTTTTTTTTTTTCAAATTATTTTAACACATAGAGTTCACTTATTTCAAACCTGAATTCTATTAATGACAAAGGGTATAAATGAATCTAAAGTATAATGAAAAGTAAAATTAGAAATTTTCCGTCCTTTATATTTTAGAAATAATGATTATTTTATTATTAGAAAGTTAAGATTTTAGAGTTGATTTGCACCTCATAATAATTTTTATAACATTTGTAAAATTATGTTAGAAGTTCTATTTTTTACGAGTTTCCTTGATCATATTGGTAATTATTTTAAACTATTGTTATATTTTTATAATTTTGTGTAATAATATTATTTTACGATATTGTAAATTAAAATTTAAAAAATCCAGGAATCTACGCCCCATATCTCGAGCTTATGCGTGCTAAGTAAAACGCTCCGCCTTTTAAAATAGAGCTAATTAAATCACTTCAATTTGCTTTTAATACTCTCCTTACACTTTGTATGCACCGATTGTAAGTAATGTTTTTCAAAATTATTCTTCTCCTTTTTATTAAACTTAAAGTATACATGATTTATCGTAGAATTAGCAGTGAATTGAATAATACAAGTGCCTAAAAAAAATATCTACATGACGACTTTGGCAGACAGATAACTGAAAAAAAATGAAAACTATACATAATTCGAAAAAACATTTTCAATAAAAATCAATTATTTGTACATGTACTCCTTCCCTTGCCTTTCCCATTTCATAGGAAATTAAATGATGCTTGGAGTTTCCAAAACTGTCTTTCTCAAAGGATAACATCAGAAAGGGAGATCCATGACAGTGCTACAATTGCCTAAACCATTAAATATTAGGCAAATTGACTTCAAAAATTCTTCAAATACAATTTAAAAAATAATTTTCCATCTTAACAGCTGGACTATTATAATTATAGTTCCTAATTTATACTCCCTCCATTAGCTATTATCTTCTAAATTTAATACGATCTCCGTTCAATAATACTTGTGCAGCTTAGAAAATTAAGAGATAATTTATTTTTGTGTCTATTTTATCTTTGCTATTAAATACTTCCTCCATTTCAAATTAATTGAATTGTTGAGGTGTTTCACACCCTTTAAGAAAAGAAGATTAAGACATAAATTAGGCATAATTTTCCATTTTTACCCTTATTAATTATTGTCAAATTAATGGTTAAAATAATTAAACATTAATTATAATAACTAATTCCAATACTAATTAATGAAGGGTAAAATTTGAAGAATATTCTAAAAGTAGTCTTGAAGATTGAACAATTAAGTTAATTTGAAAAATGAAAAATATCTCAACAATTCAATTAATTTGAAATGGAGGGAATACTATTTATTATCTAATACATTTTTCAAAGCATTAAATTTAATTAAGTCAAATGATAAAATAGTAAAATTACCCCTATTATTTATTTTTTCTTAAGGGTTGTGCCAAGTCAATAATGGACAACTATTGTTGGACCATACTACTCTTTAAGTTTACTATTCCCTTCGTCCATTTTTACTTGTCCATTATACTCTTTTGGAAGGTCCAATAATACTTATCCAATTTATAAAATCAATAAATAATTTACAATATTGTGTCTATTTTACCCTTGCTGTTAAATACACTATTCATTTTTCAATGTTTAGATGACTTATATTTAATAATGGTGATTTGGTAAAATTGTCCCTATCATTTACTACACTAATTAATATAATTTTTTTACTCCAATATTCATATTAGTTGATACATAGTCTTAACTAGGTCTAAAAAATGATTTAAAAAATAAATAATTAATATTAAAGATAAAATATGAAAAGCTATATTTTTCTTGATATGCTAAAAATAACAAATAAATAGAGAAACAATAAAAAGAGAGAAAATAAAGCATGAGGATTTTACACACATCAAGTTCAATGAGCATTAGTAAGAAAGTTGACCAGTCTCCTCGAAATTCACTAACCATTAATGTTACTGAATTATAGTTTTCCTACCCTTTTGAAATTGTTTTTATCGAAAAACAATTCTTTTACCTCTTGATACAGTAGTAAAATATGTTTAGACACAATCTTTTTTAGATTCTAATCATGAAATTAAACTGATTACGCTGTTATTGCTAATTGCTATATTTGAAATTGTTTAACATAATACTCAGATAGGTAATTACCCAACTGAACACCTATCAAACATGGTAGTATTTGCAGAAGAAATACAAAAAAGTAGATAAAACATAAAACGGAAAGAAATAGAGTATCAATTTTAAAGGCAAAAATCAAAATGTTCAAGAAAAGCCAAATATATTGGAAAGAGATCGGAAGTTTCCTCTATATTCTGTACACAACTATTCTTACATCACAAATAAAACCTCCGAAAATAAAAACAAAAACTACAAAAATCTCTTAAAAACAACAACTCCAACTGTCTCTGAATAATTATCGTCATCATCAAAATGGGTATTTGCATGCATTCACCAGTCACCACTTCCATGTTCACACATTTCCGGGTTACCCGACCCGACCCGACCCTGTTGGATCCGGTTCTGAACACGCTCAAACTCCGAGATCCGACAAGGAATCGTTATACCACCCGGGTGATTAAACCCGTATTCTTCTTCAGACTCTCTCAACAACTCACTAAACAAAGGATGATTTATATAAATTACCGGAACCAAAACCCGTTTATAATCACCGTCTTTCCGACCCACATAAACCGCCAAGTGACCTTTCGGCACACTTCCCTCCTCATTCGGGTCTTGCCCGACATGCATGTAACCCCGACCCGACCCGGAATATTTACCCTTGCTGCAAATAGCCTTGGCTCTCGTTTTGAGACGGTGAGTCCAGCTTAAGAACCTAGAAATTGAATTCGAACCCCAGCTCGGATGTCTTTCCAGCCGGCGGTACCTGGCCGGAAAACGCCGTCGCCGGAAAACACATCGGAAAAGTGTGGTGATCCGGTGTTTGAGCACGAAACCTCGAAACCTGCGCATTTTTTAATTTCTGTACTAGGAAAAAGCTGAAATAATTAAATAAGAACTTTTTTTTTGTGATGGGGTTTTAAGAAAAAGGCCAGGGATCAGCTATGAACTTGAAAAGGGTAGTAAGGCAAATTTCAGAAAGAGAAATTGTTATATCGAACATTGGCTATTATAATTTGAGTTTTTCATCAGAAAAAACTATTGAAGAAGAAGGTAAGGGGAGTTGTGATTATTTATTTTTCTTTTAGCAGTTTTTTTTTGTTGTTGTGGAAGTGAATTTGAAGATGTGCAGAGGTGAAGCAGAGAGTCATTTATATATAGTAATTTGATATATTGAATTGTAAATAGGGCTAATAGTCACTAAAAAACAGAAAAAAAGAGTACATGTACGTATACTACGGAGAACATGTAACTTTTCAACTCTGCCCTTTTTATTTGTCCACCATATATATCACTTTACTCATTCATTAATGTAATATACTCTCATATGTTATTTTTTAGTTGTCGTGTTATATTTTTTTCAAGAATTAATTTGATTAATTTTTAAAGTTAAATTAGATATTTATTTATATATCTTAAAATTTAAAAACTCTATGAAAAATATTATAATTTGTAATTTTTTTCATATCAATATGACAAAAAAATACATCTTAAAATGTTAATCAAAATTCATATAGTTTAAGGGCGTAATTAATAGCATGCCTTCATTAATTTATATCTATTTGTTCTTTATGACTAAGTTTCTATTAATTTCCCATATATTCTTAAAGATATTAAATTTATTATATTATATTTATTCACTTTTATTTGTCTAGATTAAAAATAAAAAGATAACTTATAACTTATTTTTTAATTTACTTTTATTAGTAGCTATAGTCATTTTTTAAATTTATATCGCAAAATATTAAATTTATATTATTCAAAGAATGATGTACTAAAATTGTCATTTTATTTATTGCTCAATAAAAAATGTGTCAAATCAATACTAGATAAATAAGTAAATATGAATGTTGGGGAAGTATTTGAAACAGTTAATTAAGTATTTGAAGGATTGCGTGTTTAATTTTCATTTTGGAGGTTACGGTTTGTGGGTGAAGGCAACAGTCGCGTTATTGTTTTTTTTCAAAGTTGGAGGGCTTATGTACACAATCTGAAGAAAATTAAATGTGAATTTTTATACTACTAAGTATTAAAGGCAAAAATAAAGATAGGTTTGAATTAAAGAGGACCAATAAGGTGAGGATACGTAAAATAAGTGTGTGGACGTTTTGCTTCAGCAAATAGGGGAAGTTTTGTGGGCTATTCACTAGTGACGCATTTGGCAGTTTCAACTTTTAATCCTTAAAGTTGCTCTGTCTTTTGCTTTTAATTCTATCTTACCTAAACTTTTCTCCATATGTCCATTCTCATTTCTGATTTATCAGGAGAGTTTGGATGAACACTCTCGCTCCTTCTTAGATTTGTTTCTCTTTTTTGTAGTATCTTTTATTTAATTTTAAATAAATAATACGTGAAATTATATTTGAAGGTCAATAACACGTGGATATTATTTGTAAAATTATTAATTTTTTATACCATGAACGAGCTTAAAATAATAAGACAAATAAATAATAAAGTAATAGAATGAAAGAGAAAGAAAGATCTTAATGTATATATATGAATTCGTAATTGCCAAAGCGAATTCCAAATTTCTCGGCATTGGTAATGTATTTATAACCCAGTGGCGTAGCCACAAAGGGATTGGACACCCTTTGTCGGAAAAAATACCATATATACAAGTAAAATAATGAACGAAATGATTAAATAACATATTTTGGACACCCTAAACACAACAAGTTGTTATATCCTAGTGATTTCAAATGCTCGGAATGAGCACAGTGCTCGGGCGTTCAAATCTCACTAGTGACAACAAATATTTTTTCCACTTTCTATTTCTGGACACCCTTTGTGAAATTCCTAACTCCACCACTGTTATAACCTAAACCTAAGTAACATTTCTCACACGTCACACAGTCATAAGGATCATTTCTATTCTGTTCGAGAAAAGAAATGTCAAGTAGAAGAGTTAAATAAGCAACTATCATTCAATTAATATACCATTAGACAAATAAACAAGTACCAGTCATTTTGGTAGAGCAGCACCAAATTAAAAGATTTGAATAACTTCATTAAAAAGTGCAGTTAAGCTAACAACTGGTTGGTGGTTACACACTACTCCCTCCGTTTTAAAATAATTGAATTGTTGAGAAAATAAGATTAGGACACAAATTAGTCTTTAGAATAATTCAAAGCAATTAAAGTTTCTTGAACTCATCACATAGAATGAAGGGTAAAAATGAAAAAATATTTTAAAAGTAGCCATGAAAACTGAACAATTCAATTAATGTCCAAAAATGTTCCAACAATTCAATTATTTTGAAACGGAGAGAGTAATATATATGTTTCTCCCTTTATTTCTTATTTTGATATATATGTTTAATATAAGACATCAAAGCACAGTACTATTTAATTAAAAAAAAGCTCATTTCTGGCCTAAATTATCGTTACAAGTCAGAGATGCAAAAAAACAATGCGCAATTGGTGAGACTAAAAGAGAGAATGAAAGAATTAAGTATCAAATAAAGTTTGATAATGAGAAATAATGTGATGTGTCTAAAGTCAGGTTACTGAATGAGGTTAGACCACGTTTTAAAAATAATAATTATATACTATATTGAAAACGACTTATTTACTATATGTCGTTAATACGTGCAACCCATGGTATTTATAGGTCAAATTAAGACAGTGATTTTCTTCTACATACCCAAGCTGCCTAGATCTTGTAAATATTTATGTTGACATTGAAGGCCATAATATCATATAAAAGAAATTAAAGCTTTAATGGTGTAAATTGCATTTAAAAGGACAAATGGATACGTTTTTGGGGGAGGTCGCAAGTGGAGAATGATTCAAAGTTTCTTTTAAGAAAATAATTAAAAATCAAGCTTTCTACAACTTAATAGTCAAAAATTTGAAATTTTCTTCCTATTGAACATTTTTTTTTTTTTTTTGCCTTTTAAATTAAAGAAATAAATTGCAAGTATCAAAAAGTTTGTCCGTACGCTACGTACTATTTGTACTTTTCTTTAGTCTAGTGATGCTTTTGATAACAACGTGGGCCCACAATGGGCCACGTTAATCACGAAGTATCGCAGAAACGGGCACTAATTGTGGTAGTGGGCCGGGTTTATTCTAAAATTGCAATGTTGTCATTGGACGATTGATTTACGCAAATATATATTTTCAGGTCATTATTTAGATTTTGTTCTTATTTTTAAAAATTGTACAAATATAAACTTTGAGACTGATAAAAAGTTTTATTTTCATCTAATATTTATAAAACTTTAGGTCATAGTCAGAGTTTTCTTATAGAAAAAAGGTCTACAAGTTATAAAAAAATGTATTTATTAAATTATTATCGTAAAAAGAGATCAACGGCGAAAAATTCACTATTTGGACCTTATATTAAAAACATAACTTTTTAATCACTCTATGGACTGTATCCAACTAATAAGAGGGGTATTGGGGGGAGTGATTAAAAATATTAAAAAGAAACATAGCAAGATTAGAGAAGAATCAAGTTATCAAATCTCTATTAAATCATGTTGGAGAAAAAAACAAATTCCCTAGATTATGTTATTTAATCTTTTAGAGCATATATTATCATCCATGTAAAAGTGAAGTTGTAGAATTAGGCCAAGAAGGCACACGAACATCTTTATATTTAAGTAATATAATATAATGTTGGAGAAAATAGAACCCCCACCATCCACTAATGTAGACATACAAGTCCCTACCAGATTTACAATGGCCAAGAGATCACAAATTTAATGTACAGACACGACATATTTGATTAATTTTTTAGGTCATTTATAAATTATTATTTTTTTGTTTTATGTCCTTTTATAATATTCATTTTTACAGGTATAGGATTTTTTTCTTATATACCTAAAATATTTGAAAATGTCATAATTTTCTATTCATTTGATAAGTGGTCAATAGATTTTAATTTCTCTGTATTTGGTGTAGGTAATATATTAATTGTTGTTGATCCTGTATTCCTAAGATACTTAGAACAAAAACTTTGAAGAACTTGGTAAGAAACAACAAAGTTTAAAGAGTATTTTCAAAACTAGAAAATTAAAACTTGTAGAGAAAATTGAATCAGAAACAGATTAGAAAGAAACAATATATAAAATATTTTTCTCAAAGAAGAAAATCGAGCCCACTGAATGCACAGTCTCCCCTTAAGGAAATTATTCCCCTCAAGTACCCGAGGTTAATGGAATATATCCTCC
The DNA here is from genome assembly GCA_018342035.1 of Solanum appendiculatum. Classification (NCBI taxonomy): domain Eukaryota; kingdom Viridiplantae; phylum Streptophyta; class Magnoliopsida; order Solanales; family Solanaceae; genus Solanum; species Solanum appendiculatum. Next base: position 680,390 of record JAGDQO010000515.1, read on the forward strand.
CAGGATAGAACGATCTTACTCACCGGTGTATCGGTACCTAAAATCACGGTGTCAGTGAACCACTCAACGGCAGTAAAGTACACTTACTTAGAATACTAGATTTAGTAGTAGAAGAAAAAGTCTTAGAAAAATTCATTCTTTCATTGTTAAAAAATAAGAGGAAATCTTCTATTTATAGACAACAAAGGATAGTGTGAACATATGTTTATTGTGCCTTATTAGAAAGGTCACAACCCTATGAAAAGTTACAATCCTTCGGAAAGGTCACAATCTTTCATAAAAGTCACAACTTTTCATAAAAGTTACAACTCTTCATAAAAGTTTATTGTGTCTTATCAGAAAGGTCACAACCCTATGAAAAGTTACAACCCTTCGGAAAGGTCACAATCTTTCATAAAAGTTACAACTCTTCATAAAAGTCGCAACTTTTCATTAAAGTCACAACTATTCATAAAAGTCGCAACTCTTCATTTTCCATTTACACCTTTTAAAACCCAACATTAATAAAAATATATTCAAATGTGATTACAGGGGCGGAGCCACCCTTTACCAAGGGGTGTCAAGACACAATCCTTAAATTTTGGTTTAATAAATATATATATAAGTATTGACACCTCTTGACACAAGTTGAAGGTTTAGTCTAGTGATTAAGGGGTTGTGAAAATTTCTTGAGCTTGTGTGTTCAAGCTTTGCTGCGATTTTGTAGGCCACTTATATTTATTTTTTTTGGATAGTATTTACATATAAGAGATCCTTATTTTTACACCAAAAAAAATCATTTTCTTCTATTGTTTTGTAAGTAGCCAACAAATTTTTAATCCACTAATAACAATAGTCATAGATCGAGTCGAGTTGTAATCAATTGGTACTAATAAGCTACATCGTGTTATAAGCATGAAATAGCCTAAATTTTTTTCTTAAAAACTGAAAATACAAAAGTGTACTTGCATTTATACGTAAAAAAACATAGTTAAATTCTTTATTGGTTTGTCTAAAATAAGATACTCCCTCCGTCTCAATTTATTTGTCTTATTTTATTTTTTGAGTCTTTTTAAAGAAGATTATCTCTTTAATTCCTTTTTTTTTACAACTTTTTAATTCTAATTTTTAAAATGACAAAATCACAAGTTTAAAGGGTATTTTAATTTGATACATTTTATATATTTTTAATTTAAAACCACAAGATTCAAAAAAAAAACCTTATTTTCTTTAACTCCATATCAAATCAAAATCAAATAAATAAATTAAAATAAAGAAATTTAATTTTAAAAAAATAATTATTGACATCATCAAATGCTAAGCTTTCTTCGTTTGAAAATTTAGGCATATACATACTATTAACAAAAGGCAAAACTATTCCATTTCTTGTGATTAATTGGATATTGTTGGTGTGTGAGTCAATTCAAAATGGCTGCTCTCATGACTCATCATTTTGCTTTTTTGTTAGAATAATAATTCAAATCTTTCATCTTTTATTCTATTGTTAAGTACTACATGCATGCATGCGCAGACTCCCCAATTTGGACTTATATTCTTGCCTTCTTTATCTCAAATGTCACTAAACAAAAATAGCATATAATATAATTATGTAAACCAAAATACTAATTAATACCAAAAACACCTATATATATCCTAGAGGTTTTTATTTTGTTATCTGCATTCGTATGTCCTTTTCTGTTTTAATGTAAGATCTGTGTACGCATTTATATGGTTATGTATAATTAACTATACATAATTGTATAAGAAGGAAGTATGTGTTATGAATAGAAGATGCTTTTGAGAACAAGAGAATAGAGTTTCATTATAATCTGAAGGCTTGTCTAAATACAAAGGAAGTAGGAGATTATATAGAAAAACCTAACTAAGAGAATGGCCTAAACATATGGTCCTAATAACAAAGCAGCCCAAACATATGGGCTAACAGTATGTATATGTATATATCAGTTGGCTTATCTGAAAACTTTAGAGACGCAAAAGCAAGTTGCTTTACATAAAGATCAAGGCGTTTAATTTAAACAAAGATTATTCAACCCTGACAAATCTGCTAATAAAGATATGATGAGATTTGATTAAGAAATAAATTTAAAAGTATAATAGTAAAAAAAAAAAGATTGATAGGACCAGATTTAATTGTCGTTAATAATCCCCTTTCCAACACAAGAAAATAAATTTTTGCATCTCATGACATGATCTTGCACTAGCTACTTGAAAATTATTATGATAAGAAACCATGATTTATACTACTCCGATCCCTACATTTCAAAATAGTTGTTATGTTTCGTTTTTTCAAAGTCAATTTAACTAATTTTCAAAGTTAAATTATACTACATTAATATGGTATTTTGAAATAAAAATATAGATATTCAAAAATTATACGGAAGCTACTATAAATTGTAATTTTTTCTCATATCAATATGATGGAAAATACATATTAAAATATTAGTCAAAGTTCATATTGTTAACTCTCAAAAAGAAAATCGTGACAAATAACAGAGGGAGTAGGCGTCTTCTTAACATAAATTGGTACTCCCTTTATCCCAATACAAGTGTGTTGTTTTAATAAAAAATAATTTTTGTCCCAAAATAATTATCGCGATAGAAATTTAACATAATAATTAGTAATTTATTCTTATATTAAAGAATTAATTCTTTTTAATAGTATTAAATTATTTTAAAAAATTAATAAATTGGGACAATTTAGTAAATAATATTTTTTATTTTTTTATTTTTATTAATGGACGTGAAAAGAGTTAAAGTGGCCTTTTTAAGAGACTACTAATCAAATAATTCATCATATATGTCATTGTCTTGGAATTATTCTTATGTATTATGTTCAAAATTATTACGAGTCACATATTAATCAATTAGAAGATTAAGACTTAAGAAAATAAGTGAAAACTAATAGAATAAACTAAAGAAAGTTGATAGTATTTAATTTTACAACTTTCAAAGTTCTATATTCTATTTCACATTTTTTGTAGTTATACATCTGTTGATGAGTAGTTAACTTATCATGATTATATAAATCCTATCACATGGCTTAGACTTTGGAATAATAAAAAAATGTTGTAGTCTTCCATCTATCCAAAACTTAATTTCCCCCCTCTCTTTTTTAAGCAAAAAATTCACTTTCTGACACAACTACCTATTAACAAAATAAATAAAAGTCAAATTATGAAAATCAATATTATATAGTTTATGTTTTCAATATTTTTCTCTCTGATGATGTTAATCATATGTGTGTACGGTGGGTTGTACCAGCTAGTTACCTACAACACCTTGCTTAATATAATTAGTTCTTTTTATAAATAACATTTTTAATTAGTTATAATAATATATATCTTGATATTTGCACTTCCCTTTCAATCGTTTGATAAGGCAAAGTTATATTTATATGTATAGTTTATATATCTAACTAAACGGCCCTTCGAATTCTCATTGTGAGAATAGAGTAAATTATATTTAGCAAATGTTTACAATTAGATAATTGGAGTGGTTGAGATGTGATCAAGATTTTTTCTTATATACAAATAATATACATATTGTGTAATATACAATAATACATGTCTAGAAGTGTCAAATAAACCTTCCCTGGTCCTAATTTTTCATAGTATTTGGTAATGAATGGAAGAAAGTAATTTATTGATTTAAAATATGAAATGAAGAATTATTTTCAAGGAGTCTTTTTCACTAATTTTACCAAACGCCTCTTGATCTTGATTGATTGAAAATTTTGTAAGAGGGCCTAAAAGTCTGAAACCATACACCAGGGGAAATAAATTAAACCACTACATCACATGATCCTAGCCACTATTCAGCATTAGTACGGTTGCAAAATCAACTCATAAAATTATGACGTGAGTAATTCGTTTAGGTTTAGATGAGTTATATATAGTCACAATATAAGGAAAAATATTACTCCTTAGATACTTTAACAAATTATAAGAAAATAGATAAAAATTTCTTGCGTTAGAATGAGTTGGATTGAAATTGGCTAAACACCGATTCATAACTGAACCCACAAAAATATTACTAATTTTAAATTTCTTATCAACTCAACTCATTTTAACATGTTCAAATTCATCCAAATCCGCCCATTTAACACCCCTAGCCACTATTACCCCTCCAGGTTGCTTGTACAACTGAGACATATATATTACAAAGAGAAAAAATTAATAAAGAAGTAGCTAGGTTACCAAATAAGAGAAGCGGATGACTAAATTAAACCTATCCAATCCAGATGGGCTGGAAGAAAGTTCATATTTTATCATGCTATATATACTATACTCGTATAAATGTTAAATAATGAGTTTTTAAGTAATATGTAAGACGACTTTTTAGGCTTTTCATTTAAAATAAAAGCAGAATTAATTTAAATTACAACATTTTCAACATTACAATATATTGCTTTATTAATTTTATATATAACAAGTGGCTAGCATTAACTAAATTAGTCATAACTTTTAATATTTTCGTAGATAGAGGTGACCTATTTGGTAGCTCTTAATATAACTTATTTGGTCTCTCCCCGAGATTGATGGATTCTTCCGCTCCTAATTTATATATATATATTACACCTTATATTAATTTTACACGACACAAATATTAATTATCGATCCTCATTAAATTTTAAATAATAGATGATTAATATAAGAAAATAAGTAAGATCTTGTGGGTTAGAATAGATGTGATAAAGATGTCGTGTTTGTTTATTACATCAATCTTTTTCCTGCTTTAATAGCTCAAAGATGACCTGCTTTATAACTTTTTGTCATATCAAGTTGTATATTGTTTGATTTGTAATCTCTACTACATCTGTTTTGACATCTACATTTTAACATTCGAGATTCAGTAATGAGTAAATACTTTCGTAGTTAAGTTAACCTTATCAAATAATAATTCAACATAGATTCAATGTCTTGAAATCAAGCCAATTTATGATAATGAGGTTATATTGTTTGTAATAGTAGAATAATTATTTAAGGAGCAAGTATTATACAACTTTTAACTGTAATATAATTGGGTACCATGACTGAAATATTTTGTGTGTCACCTCATAGACAGACAATCATTCTTTTAAGACATAATATATGATGTTTTAAGCCTTTCCTTCCTATTCTCTTCGTCTTTTTTCTAATAAATGAAATATCGATGTAGAAAACAAACATCTCAGCGTAGTAGTTTGTTTTACTCAAATTACTACTTCACTTTTAGTAGCAATTTTAAGTTTTTTTTTACCAACCAGATATATCTATGTACAAAAATTAAACTTGTTTCAATCCTACTAGTCGACAAAAAAAGGAAACCCAAGGGAAATGTCCATTGAAAGTGATTGTCAAGTCATATTTTCTTACTTCATTGTTTAAATTAATTGAACATATTGAATCAAATAAGCTGACCATATATAATTTAAATTGATTAAATTTTTCTTACTGTACGAGTTATTAATTGTTCAAATATAACTAACTTAAACTTAGTGCGCAAATGTTATGCTTAAAACAATAATACATGGATAATTATCATTTCATTTTAAAATTATTAACAAATAGGGAAAATTACATAATTACACAACTTAAGATATCATAATCTCAAAAATTTCCTATTATTTTAAAAAAATTATAAAAATCCCCTCGGATACATTCCTATCCCCTCTCGGATACATCCCACCCATTAAGTAATGTATCGGAATGCCAAGAAATGTATTCGAGAGCAACGAAAAATCCAAAATTTTTGTAATTAGGGAAACTTTCGGGATAAAATGTAATTAGCATCCAAATATATAGATTTCTATACTTTATACTAACAAATAAGTAGTCTCTTACCTGATTTTGAATGTGAGTTTTTAAGTGAGGCCCAATTAAATACCATTGAGGCCTGCCAACTGTCATAGATGACAATGTGATGAATGATGATAATGTAAAGGCCCATTTTGAAATATAGGATCCTCTGGCCCATTACCTACACAATGGCGTTCTGTGTCCGATTAAAGCCCATGTTAATTGAAGGCCCTATTTGGAGCACCACAAATAGAAGTAATATGCATGATGCATCTACTTTCTTCATCTCATTTTTACTTTTTATTTTAATGAGCTATAAGTATGTAGGATTATCTAAAGAGGAAAACAAAATCATAAATAGCTATAATTTGGAGTATAGTTAGGAAATGTAGCTATTGTTTGTATATTTGCAAAACGTAGCCATAATTGTTGCATCATGCAAAAGAGTTGCTCAAGCAGATATCAGTTGTATCAACAAAATAGTTATATTTAGGCAACGGGCATCAACTGTGTCAGCTGAAAATTGCATGAAAGAGCTGTATCAACACATACTATATCGATGTATATTGTATCAGGTGAAAATACGCAAAAGAGTTTTACAAATACACATTGTATCAAACCACGTGTATACTGTGTATTTGCTACAAAACCCAAAATATACATATGTTTCATAATTATTTGAAAGCATAACTATAAATTGTACATACAATCTAAATTGCAATACGTGATGGAAAATTTATGTTATAACCCAACAAACAGAGTGAAAGATTTCACGATACAAAAGCTTACTTTGCTTATTATTAAATTTAACTATTTTGTTCTTCACCTGATTCATATTTTACTTGATGCAAGCTTGAATTTTCATTCCTAACAAACTGAATTATAGTCTTTCAATGAAAATAAGATATGTATTGCATATGAAATTGAATACTAGACAACTAAAATTATTTTAGATGCAAAATATTAAAAAAATCATACTTAAAATCACATTATCGTAAGAGGCATGAAGAAAGTTTGATATGTGATGATAGTAGACATATTTCTAAATATTCAAAACAAATATTAAACATGTATTATATCATAAATTAAAAAAAAATCTCATTTACAAAATTTAAAGTGAGGTATTTTACTCTAATTTTAATGGACACATTTACGCAACAATTACAAATAGCAAATAGTTTTTTTAAAAAAAAAATTAAAATGTAAAATATCAAATAGGTTGTTCGATGCTTGAAAGATTTAATTGAAATGTATACGAATTCATCCAATTCGAATCATTTTTTTAAAGAATGCTACTTAGGGAAAAGAAACGAAAAATTAGCTACTCTTAGGAAAGAAATTGTTTATAGTACTTTCTAAAACAATTTATATGTTTATATACTCCATTGTTCCAATTTATGTGACTCCCTTTTCTTTTTAATCGATGTAAAACAGAATGATACATTTTTATATTATCCTTGATGAAATGATTTACAGCACACAAATATCGAATTTATTTTAGACCATAAATTTCAAAAGTTTTTTCTTTTTTCTTAAACTTCTGTGAAGTCAAACTAGGTCATATAAATTGTGACAGATAGAGTACAATTTTTTTAAAAAGGTTAATAATATTAAGAAATTGACTATTTTCTCCCTCCTTTGGCTTTGAGAAGCAAACAGATGAAAAACCAGTGTAAGCTATAGGAGAAAGGTGAATCGTGTCTTCTGCTGAATCCAAAAGCGGAAAAAACATAAACTCTCTCAACTGTAATAACTGTCAGATCACAAACTCAATTTCCCCAATTGCTAGGAAAGAAGGAATTTCGTTAGAAGATTAATCGGGTCGGATCCGAATCAGATCCGTATGTCTAAGGATCTGAGCATGGAGATACTGCAAGAATCTGGGTGGGAAGAATTACGCAAAGAGGCTAGGAAGATCGAAGGTGATCTTGATGTTAAGCTCTCTTCTTATGCCAAGCTTGGTGCTAGGGTCACACAAGGAGGTACAAGTTCAATTTTTGCTAAATTATTTGTACCCAATTGCATTTGAACTTCAATTCCTAATCTGATAGGAAAATATGTATAAGATTTAAATCTGTTATTCGTTGTGTCAAAATGTTGATGGGTTTTGGTTTAGAAAGTGTGGAGATCCTATCTTGATTCATTATATCAAAGTGTTAATGGGTTTGGTTCAGAAGGTGCTACATTGTTATTTTGATAGCTAATTTTGCAAATTTTGGAATGAATTCTAAGTGGGTTTTATGTTGAAAGTGATGAAGTTTTAATCTTGATTCAACAACAACATGCCCTGTGAAATCCCACTAAGTGGGGTCTGGGGAGGGTAGGGTGACCGCAGACCATACCACTGCCTAGTGGAGGTAGAGAGGCAGTTTTGGTTGAGAGAGAGTACAGTTTCTACCTTGATTTATTTTATCAACTTGTTAGTGGGTTTTGGTCCAGAAAGTGTAAAGCTTCTATCTTGATTCAATGATCAATGCCTTGCTCCTTTTTGTTTGTGTGTATTTATTTGAGGAAGAGTATGATACTTTGTTTCTATCTTGATTCGTTGTATCATACTTTGTTTCTTATTCAATGTTGTTGTGTATGAGTTGAATTTCTGGTCTGGATCATTTTGGAGATCTTCCTTTTTGCCTGTTCAATTTTGTTGGTTGAAGTTTAATTTATGGCTAAATGAGTGATTTTTTTTTTGAGACAAGAAGTTGCTGCTGCAGCTTTGGCTAATTGAGGGAAGTGAATAACCACCTTAGATATTTTTTGAAATGCAAAGTTACACTTATTATTGAATATAGTGCTAAGTATGTACTGTCATGTTACAATGAAGGTGGTTTCAGAATTCAGTCCTTCATGCATGTAAGGAATCCATAAAAGTCCAGTATAGCATCTAATCTATCTACAGTTTTTCTGTTACACCTAAAGTATAAGTTTTATAAATAATTAAACTTTAAAAGTGATGAAGATAAAAAAAGCTTTCCTCAAGACATCCGCGGGTCGTTTCTATCCATCTGTCCAAAGTTAAAAGCGGAATGTTTATCCACATCTGTCATTTCTCCATATTCTATTCATCCCAACTAGTAATTGTACCTTTGAAGTTCCCTTGCATTACCCAAACTCTCCAAATAAACTGAGAACATATACCAGATATCCCATATGAACCTGAAATGCTGGTGAGGTCTGTCCGATTTGCAAAACATATGCTGCATGATTCGGTACTCCTCCTTTGGAGATCATCATGTGTGAGACAGGCCTCATTGAGTGCTATCCATCCAAATCCAGCCATTTTTTTGGAACATTAGTTTTCAATATCAGCCTCCAAGGCCACGTTGGCTCCTTCTTGTGCTGCTTTGCTTGATTTAACTGAGAAAATTCCATCATTTTTTGCCATCAACTTCAGAGAGGCTGACCTGTTCCTTACCGATACCAGGCCATTCAGTTAGTAATAGGTATGCTAAAGTGAAGATTCCAGTTGCCGCCGTTGAAGCAGTCAGTTATGCTTGCATTAGTTGGTGTTGACCTGATTGTTCCTTACGAGGTCGGCTTTCCAGGCATTTGTCTTTCCACGTCTTGTTTTCCTCCCATTTACCACGTGGGTTTTTACGAGTTCTTCATATACATTAGGCTTCATTCTCTGCTTCTAAACTGCTAACCTGTGGGGCGTTGTTACATTCTTGGTGCATCATTGATTGTCCATTTTGCATTGCCAAGTTACCTTTTTGACTTTTTCCATAGTTCCTTCATTTAAATATAGAATTCCCTCAACCGTTTGAACAACAAGGCTTTTAAGTTCTCTACCAAATACCAGTTCATTTTAGTTTTAAGGGAAAAGGGCCTGATATACCCCTCAATTGCTGGAAATTGTTACCTAGAATTAATTCAAACTTATAACGTTTAGAAATCCTGCAATTTTCTACCACATAGCTGAGTTAACAGTACGATACAACCAAATCTAATGGAAAAAGATAATTAGTATAAATTGTAATTGCAGGAATTGTTACTTTAATTACTGATCAGGACACATTATTAGTCTAATTATGTTACAGACCAGGAGTAAACTTCTGTAGAAATTTGTTAGTTGCTTGTCTTTGTCCATGAAGACCTAAGGGTCATCACTCCTGATTACCCACCTAAGCTTTAGATAGGCTATCATGGGTTTGTTTTGGTTTTGAGCTTCTCCTAACAAATAAAGCAAATATGACCTGTTTCTGATTTTTGGAACTTGTTGAACAACCCTGCTTGTGGTGTGGTTTCTGATTCTTGTTTTTACTGAATTCAGGCTATGTAGAAGCTGGTTCGCCAACTTTAGGATCCAGCAGGTCGTGGAAGTCCACAGAAATGGAGATTCAGTCATTACTTGAGAAGCTACTGGATGTAAATGATTCCATGAGTAGATGTGCGGCATCTGCAGCATCTACCACTTCTGTTACGCAGAAACTAGCAAGGCACAGGGACATACTTCATGAATTTACCCAGGTACTAACCATGTGATAGTATGTTAAATATAGTCACTGATACCTGATAAATAATTTGACATGGTAACAATTGTAACTTTCTGAAGTGGGAAAAAGAAAATATATAATCAGCAGCTATGGTGACATCTTCTTCTGCCTTGTTAATATCCAACTAATATGAATTCTGTCTGTCCGACTACTCATATGCAGTTTCTAAAAGTAAATGCATTTTTCTCGTTGCTTATGCTAATCCCGTAGACTGCAATCCCCTTTTGGAACTAACAACTAGCAATATGTGTCTGGAATGGAACATTTGAAATAACACACGAACTAGAATAGACATTTTATCCATTTCCCTGGCCTGACTGCAGATTTAACTGGTGCCCATGTCAACTGAGTTAATTCACTTAAACTCATGGAAATTCTGATGTGTTCAGAAAGCAAACTCTTCTGATATAGTTATCAGATTGGCTATCCCGTTCCATACTTCTTAAAAGGGTAAATTGGTGAGGGTTTGTTAATTGATCTAGTGTCAGTTTCTTTGTGGGAATAATTGGAACTAACTGTGGCTGAACTCTTTAATCAGATAACCTCTATTATTGTGATTTAACATATAAAGAAAAAGAATACTTAAGTAGAGCCCAAGGAAAGTCAGGTATCCTCAAAATCGAACTATCAAAGTTTTGGTTATACGAGAATGTTGAACTGCTATCATTCAGAGTGCATTCTATCTTGGAGTAGTTTGAATTGCTTGCTGGCTATGCCAGTCACTGTTTTTATGACTGATGCATCATCTTGTCTTCAGGAATTTAGGCGTATTAAGGGAAATATAAGCTCAATGAGGGAACATGCTGAACTTCTTAGTTCTGTGAGAGATGATATCAGTGAGTATAAGGTAAGAAAACTTCATTGTCAAAATTCTTTTTTAGATGCTATAGTTTCAGTTGCCTCTTACGCTATTATTTGTATCGATTCAGGCATCAGGGAGTATGTCCCCCAAAATGCATATACTGAGGGAGAGAGCTGCTATACATGGAAGCATATCTCATGTAAGATTAAGTGCTCTTTTTATTTTTTACCGACCTCATTTTCTTTGTACAGAGTTTGCTCTTTTCATCCTCTATGATGGTCTTGGTATGGAGTATTCTAGTGACAACTAAACCTCAAAGAAATCCTTCCAAACAGTGTTATCAAAGGTGAAATGCGAAAACAAGCCCTGAAGTCTATTAGACTTTAAGTGCAAAAAAAAGTGTGTGCTTTAATGAAGAAATTCACAATTGACAACAACAACAAACCCATTGTAATCTCACAAGTGGGGTCTGGGGGGGTTGAGTGTTCGCAGACCTTACCCCCTTACCTTTGAGAAGGTAGAGAGGTTGTTTCCGAATTACTATAGACCGTAATAACCATTACATAGTCAAAAGGATTCGAATAATTATAATCAGATGAAATATTTATTGCTTAGTGTTGCTCTCTTCGAGTCACTGCACATGGACAATGAGACACACACCTTAACGCTTTGGTGCCTGCATCGAAGTGCCAGTTAAGTGAGGTGAAGCGCACAACCTATCTTGAAGCTAACTTCAGGGTGTATCTCAAGCTAGATTTTGACAGCAATAATTCCGAATTTCATGGCCCTTAACATAATCCTACCTTGTGAAATGTAGATAGGAGCTCCAATCGAATGGTAAATTCTCAAGTAGCATAAAAGCTTGCGGGCATGTTGACCCTTTTAGTAGTACACAATAATCTACTTTAATGCGCGATTAAGCTTGCCAAGAAGAATTCTTTCAATATTTATACAATAAAAGTGTAAACATTTGACCTTTAAATCCAAGAAGTCATATAAATTAGAACAGGAGTAAGAACTCTTTCAATATTTATACACTTGAAGTGTAAAAATTTGACTTTTAAATCCAAAATTTCATATAAATTGGAACATGAGGAGTAAATTTCATGAGTTAATTGAAGTCACAACAATGACACATAAAAGAAGGACAACTTCACTAGTTCAAAACTCCAAATTGCATACATTGTCATTCAATGTGAGAAAAAATACAAAAACTCACAACAAAACCTCACTAAATAATAGTGATTTATTCAAGCACTGGCAATGTCAATCAATTGAATGAACACACACATGAGCATGTGTCTAAATAAAGACAACAACATGCCTTACTTCTTAAAAGGAAAAAACAACAACAATTTTTAAGACACAAAATGATCAATTCTTGATATCATCTTCAAATAGAGCATCAGGGGCTTCATGAGCAGTGAAACAATACCTTGCACATCCCTGGCCATAACGGTACCCACGGCAACAACCATATCGGCAACCTCTCCACGGATATCCGTTATGTCCTCTTCCACGTCCACCAACTTTTCTGCTGCTTCATCTGAACATCGTTGTTTAGTCGACATATCTGAATGTGCAAATGAAGATTTAAGTTAGCTTTGTTTCCCTTCTCTACTAGTTTAAGTTGTATAAGTTTCACTTTGTGTTTCTGTCTGAGTCAATTTTCTTCCTTGGTGAACTTGATGCATGATCCCTTTGCTCTTTCTTCATCATTTTACCATGGATATACTACACTAAATATCAAAGAAGAAAGTTCAGCTTAGTTCTGTTGCTGGCCTTGATATGGGCAGAACAGCCAATTTGGCTCTATTGCTGCTGTAGATTGAGCAGGACAGTTTTATTTAGTTCTAATTCAAGCCTCTTCAAGTAATGTTTTATTATGACTATGCTGCTTTTTTTTTTTTTTTTAGAAAATTGGTAATGTTGTATTCTTCAGCATTAAGGACATGCTGTAGACCTCCAAAAAGTTTCAGGTCCAAAAAAAAGAAAAACAGAGAGTATTTACAGAGAACCTAACAAATCAACTAACTGTTTTACATCCTCTAGACGATTTTCTTTACACCAAAAGTAAAAGGATTCTATTATGACTATGCTTTTGATGGGTGAAACTGAAGAATGTTGCCTTTTATAATGAAAACACGTATTAAGCTGGGTTGCTAGTGATATTTATTGTATTATAATCTGGTCAAAGATATATACACTAATCCTGGGTCCCCAAGGAGATGGCTGAGTGGACGAGCCATAGGAGCAACAATTTGGAAATTCCTGGTTCAAATCGCAGCTACAACACTCAAGTGTTAGCTCAGCTGTTCCAACCTTGTTGGGTAGGTTTATCTAGCGACACCTGTGCTTATGGTCTTCAGTAGGCTGCCTGGTGCATTAGTTGAAGTGCCAATAAGTTGCAAATGATCTGATCGCCACCAGCATAAAAGAAAAGTTTATTAATCATGGAATGAGCTTGTCGGCTTTACTTGGTAGGAGTTGCCAAGTTGTCACTTGAGAGCCAGGAGATAGTCTTGTGGTCTTGGAGTTAAATATTCAGGATTGAAATTAGATGGAGCCTATCAATCTAATCACTGATGAGAACTGGTCGTTGGTGGGTTCAAGGTTATATTCCGCAGAGATTCTAAGGATCACCTATATGCTCTTTCAGCATAAGTACTGATTCCTAAACTTACAGCTAATTCCAGTAGCAGATTAATTTCTAGTATGCAACAAACAAAAGCAATTATATGGTAATGTAAGACCCAGTTGACACAATCACTGACATGGCCTGGGATGATACCCTTTCCCTCTTTTCTTTTCTGTTACTGGATAGAATTAGGTGACAAAAATAATGTACTCACTGTCTCTTCGTGGTGTTTGCTCTCGTGTTGCATATTGTAGAATGTAGCATGATTGCATTTAGGGTCTAAATCAATGTATGTGTTCTAGCGAACTTTGTAACTTATCCTTTTATTAGAGAGAATCTTATAATCACTGGATATGTCGGTCATTATAGCATTTGCTGTATTATGGATGGGCTAGTAACTAAAATGTGGATGCATCATAAGACTATCTGGATACAGATGAGAGTGTGAGCCATTCTGCAACATACATTAACTAGGTTCCTTTTGTAGGAATTCCAAATCATTTCCCCTCTACAGTTGCTCCTTGTCATTTATATCTGCTCTTCCATGATTCTTTAAGAGCATTCCTTGAATCTAGAACTATGCCACCCCTCATAAAACTGTTTGATCGTGTTGGTTGACGACTATCATGATTCATGACTGAATATAAAACAAAAGCTAGGACATTCTATTTGAAGCTAGAACATTAGTGTACCCAAATACTGCTTCTCAAACGTGTTGAGATCCTTTTGTCCAGATCGATGATGTGATTAACCAAGCTCAAACAACTAGGGCTGCCTTGGGTTCTCAAAGAGCTTTATTTGGTGATGTTCAAGGAAAAGTGAAACAACTGGGCGACAAGTTTCCTGTCATCCGTGGGCTAATTGGTACTACTATTTTTGGGACCATTTCTGCTACCAAAATGTCTTGGTTAAAATTATCTCTTGCTGACATCAGTGCTGATCCATGCAGGATCAATTAGAAGGAAGAAATCAAGGGATACTCTCATTCTATCAGCAGTCATTGCAGCTTGCACTTTGTTTCTTATTATCTATTGGCTCTCGAAGTAATAGGTATATCTGTTGATACAAGAAAATTCAGAAGATAATGATTTCTAAGGAATTTTGCACTTGTAGTCACTGCCATTTCCCTGATAAGTGAAAATCTTGAGTTCATTACTATATAACCTTTCTGTTTTCTTCTGACTTGCTTTTAAGCAATATTACGCATGCTCTGTAGACAGTTCCACCTTCATCATCTTAGAGGAAGCAAATATGAGTTATAGCTTAACCTAGTTTGCTGCTTCTGTACCAAAAGACTATAAGAAGCATCCACCAAGTGACTAGGATAGAAGATTAAGAGGCTTCTTGTTGCTCCACCAAGACTACGATATGAATCCTGTGTACCTTAATTTTTAGCAAATCTTAAAGCTGAACAAAACCAAGTCACATGTGGTAATTAAGGGTGTTGTATATAACCATTCATCTTAGGTTTGTTTCACTTATGGTTGAGGGGAAATAAATTATAGCATAGTGGTTGAATATTGGTGTACAAAGTGATCTATTAGATTTCTAACTGTATCCATTGCATACTGCTGGATCCATTTCCGTTTGTCAGTGGACTGGAAATGACTGATATATGCATTAGATGAACTGACCAAAACTCATATTTCTCATGATGATTTGGTCCTTGCCAGAAAATGGATGGATCATAATTAAACATTTAAGGCATCAAGGAGCAATGGATCGGAAAATACTTAACCGCACTTGATGTTTATAAAGAGTCACAAATTAAATTGAGGATTTATATAATTTAACCTTGGTTAAACTAAAAAGGCTATATGCAAGCTAGATATGGTGTAAATATTGGGTGTCGATAGATTTTTTTACGAGTGTCTATCCTCGATCGAGTTATAGCTCAATTACTTTACATGAGTTACAATTCGAGTAGCTAAGGATTTTTTGCCCTTCCTTGAACTATTTACTTATCTCTCCTTTAACCAAATTCCCACTTAGATGTCCAACAATATCGGAGCCAAGTGTAAACTTTTTGAAGCAAGAACTGGAATAGTGAATGTGACTACTTTAACAACTAATCAACAAGAGGCGTGGTGCCATGGTAGGAATTTTTTCGTCTTTAATCAGAGTTCTCGTGTTAGACCCTAAAATCAAAGAATCTTTCAGAATATGGTATTTCCACCACCAACCCCTCTAATTAGTTAACCACGTGGACTTCTGGATGATTAATTTTTTAAAACCATAAATATTTACTACTTTATATACTTACACCACTGCTATAGTACTTCTGTGTTTCAACTTTCATGTGCATTTGTCAGTTGATGGAGAATAGTAAACAAACATTAGCGGAGAATAGTAAGCAAAATTAAGTCTTAGAAAGTCACATTTCTTCTTCGTGACTTTGTGAGATAATAACTATAATATTAGTTGAAATCAACTCTGTAACCTCACGATGCAATTATCAAACACGATTCTAAACTAGTTAAAAAGTTTTTCAGTGAAGAATTCACTACTTCACGATTGAAAAAAAAAAACAAGTATTGAATTAGTAGTGGTGTGGGGTAGTAGTTGATGAGTTTGCCTAGTCACATGCAGTGAAAATAGCAAACAGACAATAATAGCACATAGGAAGCCAAAGCGCTGCACACTGCACAGTCTTTATCTCACCAAAGTACATAGACATTTTTCTTACTATAATTTTAGCAAAACAGAAAAGTATGGTCAATTAGTCATTGCCAAAACACTAACATGTAAAAAGGTTTAGCTTGGCCCCCTCCCCCTCCTTTATTAGTACATACAATACAATGTTGTCTTGGCCTTCAATTAATTGTAACTAGCTTCACACTACTCTATGCATGCATGCTTTTTTTCTGCCACAAATTAAAGAGAGTGGCATCTATATATATAGCCTTATACCTACTCAATTTTTATTTTCATTCGTACGTACTTTTTTTAAAGATGCTAAAAAGAATGGGTGGGTGTTTTATTAGATTCCAAAACATTTAAGCAGTCTTTGCCAGGTTATTAAATAAGCTTAGCTACTAACTTTATTGGTTTCCATGTTTGTTTTCACACACTTGGAGGCCTCTTTAATTTCTGATACCATATTGTACACTTTCAAAACTAAATTTTCGAAATTGGTACACCTTTTTTTCATAGATTGTAGTCTGCTCTACGAATGTACTATGACGTTGGCTTTGTTTGAGTATAGAATGTGTTTATCCCCACGAACAAACTAGAAAGTAAACAACAAAAATATTAAGCGAAAAGTAAGGTGGGACATGAGGTTTAAATTAACGCAGTAGGAGTAAATATGACTTTTTTTTAGAGCACAACGATAAATATGATTCTAAAGTTAAATGAAAATGATAAATACGTTGAAAAAGTATAACAAAGGACAAATATGACTCTTTTCTGTTAATACAATAAGCTGGAGAGGAATCACAACAAGTAGTGCAACTTTTATCAACTTTCTATGGAGCATGAACTGACATTGAAAAATTACTGTAAAATATTGTAACTTGATTAACTTTCAACTTGCACATAAGAAAAAGTCAACCATCCTAAGTATTTCAATTACTGTAAAATAGTAGAATCTTTTTTCCTCAACCCTATGCTACTTCTAGAGTTGCTCTTCGCTCATAGCTCCAATTACTTGGCCTAATTTTATTTGTGCACAACTTTAAGAATAATATTTCAATAAATTATAGATATAAGTATGTGTAAAATAATTTGAATGCAAACAAGCACTTAACTACTGAAGTAGTAGTAATGTTAGTAAATTATAAATATATAATCAATTTACATAATTATGATCAGTACATATAGCACAGTTGTTCTTATATACAAGTAAACGTACAAAATTTAGAGCCAACTTTAAAATTTCAACAATAATTTTTTTTTCCAGAACAGATTCAGTGATGGGATATTATAAATTCAGAATTCCAGTACGTAGTCGATATTATTTCATTCTTCCTTCCTAATGTTCGCAATGAGATGTTAATGTAGGATTACGCTAAATAATTAATTATATCATGGATAATATTCTCCTTCGTAGTGAACAGAGCCTTATAGTGTTGGATTTGTGTGATCACGTTATTTAAAAACAAATACTATTATTTACTTGATTATGTCTTTAACATATACTCAGGTGCGGCCCTAATACATTTTTCACGGGTCAAGCATCAAGCACATTGAATGGTTGATTGTCATGCTGGCATAAGAAAGTATTTAAGGGCTTATCTAAATTAACCTTGTTAATTATATTTTGGAAATCTTAATTTGACAACTAGTAATTTGTGTATTTATTTAATGATAAAGATAGTATTGAAAGAAAATGATAAATTAATCTTGATTTGCTGTAAATTACAATAGACAAATAAAAAGATCAAAAATCTATATTTATTTATTTTTACAATAAGGGCTAAACAATATAAAACAGAGGGAGTACATTATAGTGCTGACCCTATAAAATCTCGTAGTACAGCTTAATTAATCAATAATTAGTTGACTTTGCTAGATAAAATCAATACTTGTTTCAAACTTGAAGGCTATTAAGTAAGGTGAAAGAGCAAAACATTGCATTATAAGGACTATATACTAATTAGTACCATATATATAATATCCTAAAGGATCTAAATAGTGGAATTTAGAACTTCCTAATATCTCCAACTTTCTAGGAGTTCATTTCTAATTAAATGGTCACTGAACTATTAAAAATAGATAAATACATTCATATTTTCTTAACATCATAGAAGTCAGTCAATCCAGAAGAAGATAAATCACATGTCATCTGATTTTCTACATCGTAAAAATTAAACACAATTCATTTAAACCAAATTTTCTATCAGATTAGTAATATCACTTTATATGTTAAATAAATGCCGAAAAGGTCTAAAATTACAAGATCAACGTGTAATTCATTTTTTATCACTTAAATTCATATAGCTACAGTAGCCTATTTGTAGTATGCTTAATTATTCTATACATATATACTTCAAAAATTTAGAGTGACTATAGAATTAAAGCATATTCTCTAGTCCAATCAAATTATTGTGTTTAGTGATCCACGGAATCTGTCATTGTGTTTGAATATGAGAAAAAACACATGAAGTGTAACGTTGATAAGAAACATTCAATTCAAAATAAAATAAAATAATGTGAGAATTGGTGATAGATTGATAAGAGTGTCGACAGAAGACGGTGGCAAAACTAGAATTTTTATTATAATAATGATTCAAATTATAAAAATATAACAAAATCATGGGAATTTAATATCTATAAAATAATTTTAACCTACTGTGATTTTTGACGAAAAGAGTTCGTATGAATATCCTGGGTTCACCCTGATTCGGAGTGGTCCACAAATATTTGTAACGGAGAGTCTCAACAAGTTAAACCTTTAAGGGCAATTTTTGGGATGACAAGACTAACTTAATTTCTGTTTACAATGTCATGATGAAAATATGATGGAGAGATGTGATAGTTCTCGACTATACTTTGACAGCCATCTTTTTCAGCAACCATATCCTTTTTTTAAGTTTTTTTTTTTTGGTGCTTTGACAACATCATGACTCACTTAGTTTGTTCCAATAATAATGCAAGAAATTAAATTAAAAGAGGTTTTCTTTCACCTAGGAAAGATTAAAAAGGTAGGGCTAGCTATAAGTTTTTAGTGGAAAATGCTAAAGAGAGATTAGGGTGAGGACAAAGAGCTGCATGCATAAATAGGGATCAAAGATTTCTGTCTTTCTGCCTCACTGACAGCTACGTATCTCTGTATTTCTGCGTGTGTGAGTGTGCGAGAAACAGCCTGAACTGTCAAATCATTCTCTCACCTAAACCTAATACTCCCTCCGTTTCACAAAGAATGACCTGATTTGACTTGACACGGAGTTTAAGAAAATAAATAAGACTTTTCTATTTCGTGGTCCTAAATTAAAGTTATGTCAAATGTACCAAAATGTCATTTAATCTTGTGGCCTTAAACATGCCATGTGGAAAGTTGAAATTAAAATGTTGTCAAAAAAAGAAAGGAATCATTCTTTTTGAAACAAATTAAAATGAAAAGGAGATCATTCTTTTTGAAACGGAGAGAGTATTTTGAATTGTCAACTATTGTGACGTATAATTCTAGGTCAAGCGTATGATCATCTCATTTAAACGGTAAAGTTCTCATGGTCTTTGCTATGCCTATTCTTATGATTCAGGATATAAAATAACTTACTAGGTCAGAATCAAAATTTTGATATCAAAGTATGCGATCAACTTATCTTTAATTATATTTTTAATAGTTTCTATATGTATTTTTAAAAAATATAAGTTTTGTTAAAAATATTGATGATTTGAATATTAGTTAGTTTCATCTTGATATTTCAAAATCAAATCAAACAAATAGTGATCTTGTGCCCACTAGCAACAAGTATCAAGTAACTTTATCCATTAAAGTTAGGACAAATGGGAAGAATTACCTAATATTTTTTGGTCTCTACAAAGTATTGAATCTGAGACCTCATATTCTCAACCACTTCATTGACCACTAGACCACAACCTTAGATTGAAAAGAGTCGATGTTGAAAATCCAATCAAATGAAGTTCATTTTTTTCTCCTATCGAACGAAGTTGATTCTTTTTTTTCTTTTGCTTAAATTTATTTCACAGTTCAACTGTCCAAGCAATTATTTTTCAATTAATTCTTTTTTATGACCATATCACTTTCCGACTAATTAAGGAATTGGAAATCGTTCTCTTATTACACGAATCCAATTTTCATTTTATTCCTCGAAAAAATTAAATGACCATCATGGTGAGGGCATCTTTGGGATTATTATTAATAATTGCTGGCCTATTTATGGCCCTGCTTGGTATAGCTTGTGCTAGCTGCATGGCTCATATCACTACAACAAGAACACCTTTTAGCGGTAATAAATATACACAAGAACAAAGAGGACTAAAGCCTTTACAGGCATTAGTTAATTGCCATTGGATCCAGTGTTACTAAAGGCTTTAGGGACAAATACAAAGAGTGTTAATTGCCGCTAAAAGTACATATTTAGCGGCAATTAAGCTATTACTATTAATTAATTACCGCTAAATATCATTTTTGATGTAGTGTATATGTGCTTAAGCCTAGCTAGCTAGCTAGGACTTGCTGGAAGCACCTTCTTGACCTTAGATATATTCGTATATCTATTGACCTCCAGCTTTTGTTGTGGGCTACTCCTAACTTCCAATTGGATTATACATATACATATGGGCTAGCTATTATATTTATTTTATTAGACTCTACCATGAGTATTTAAATTGAAATTAACAAAGAGATATATAACAAAGAGTGCCCTTCGGGATGGCCCAGTGATTTGAGCTTGAGACTTCCATGTTGGAGGTCTCAAGTTCGAAATTCCTTGTCAGCGGTTTGCCTTCTGGTCGAGCTCGTCGCATCAGGCTTGCCTAGTGTAGGTTACCCCTCCTGTGTGGTTTGCGAGCTAATGCATAGGAGCAGAGCTTTTACCCTGTGCGCACCCAAATGATAACGATCGCGGGTGGTCTCTTGTCATAAAAAAAAAACAAAGAGTGAGATCAAATTCTTAATTCAAGTTGTGTTTATCCTTGTGTCGTAATCGGAGGCTAAGACCAAATCCTCTTGTAACTTTCTTCCTGATTTATAACACCCCAACGACCTGGAAAAATTTATAGAAAAAAAAATAAATGCTAAACATGATGATATATAGCAAATATTATATAAACTAAAAGTTAGAGAATCATAGTGCATCAGGGGTTTGCCTTCTGGATCGAGCTCGTCGCACCATGCTTGCCTAGTGCAGGTTACCCCTCCTGTGTGGTTTGCGAGCTATTGCATG
Source organism: Solanum appendiculatum (assembly GCA_018342035.1). Lineage (NCBI taxonomy): Eukaryota > Viridiplantae > Streptophyta > Magnoliopsida > Solanales > Solanaceae > Solanum > Solanum appendiculatum. Next base: position 701,953 of record JAGDQO010000515.1, read on the forward strand.
GGAGTGGGGGTTTTACCCTATGCGCACCTGTAGCGACTGCGGGTTTCCCGTGAGATCGAATTCTTAATTCAAATTTTGCTAAACATGATGATGTATAGCAAATATTACATGAACTAAAAGTTAGAGAATCATAGTGCATCAGGGCTTGTCTTCTGGGTCGAGCTCGTCGCACCAAGCTTGCCTAGTGCAGGTTACCCCTCTTGTGTGGTTTGCGAGCTATTGCATAGGAGTAGGCTTCTACCCCGTGTACACCCAAAAGGTAACGACTGCGAATTTCCCTTGTCATAAAAAAAAATAACAAAGAGTGAGATTGAATTCTTAATTCAAATTTTGCTAAACATGGTGATATATAGCAAATTTTACATGAACTAAAAGTTAGAGAATCATAGTGCATCAAATGATCCAAAGGGTATTTTGTCACTTACAATTCATCCTCTTTGATTATACAACTGGACTTTGAAAATTGAAAGTGGTCCGACACTAACTAGGAAACAAAGATGAAAACGTTAGCAGTATAATATTTGACTTTTGTTAAATGTAAATCCAGACGTACGAATTGTCATCTATATAATGTATAAAATAAAAATCAGTGTGGGCTCACGCAAAATTTACCTCCATCGATATTTTCCTAGGCCTCTTTCCTGAATATTTACCTTATATTAGTTGACTTTGGTCTATGCATCAATCCTAAGTATAACGAAATAATAATACACTTGTGTTGTATATACAAACTAGGGAGAAAAAACTCATGCTATGTACGAGCCTAATATGTATTTATAAATTTAATTTTTTTAAGCGACGTTGATTTAAAAAGTTTTAAATTTATGATTTAAAATAACTTGATAAATAACAAAATTTCCCTCACGATAAACAAACATGTCAACGAAGAGCGCCATGTTTCATCAGCTTACTGATAAAATTTATAATTTAGAATAACTCTGATAAATAACAAAATTACCTCTACAATAAGCAGACATGTCAGCAAAGAGCGACATGTTTCAACAGCTCATGACACTTCTTATATAGGATGATGAATTGAGTCACATGCGAATCCTTGTATTTTATATGAAACATGTGTTTAAAGGGCTTTAATAAAATCCTACCTACCAAATCTCCTTAATTGATCCAAAGTCGCTCATAGAATTAAGGATAAATTAGCTAATTAAAATATTGAAAATGTTGATAAGAGGTCCCATTAAATGTTAAAATATTGACATTTTGTAAATTTTCCTTAGAATTAAATCATTCCCCTTTAGTTTCAAATATTGGTCATTTTGGCAAATTGAATTACTTCCAAAATATTTGACTTTTTAAAAAAAAAAAAAAAAAAGAGAGAACTGTTTTTTGAAATATCACGTAAAAGTCATAAATTGATCATCCTTAGTTTATGAATTTTAAATTTATATGCATTTTTAGTTTGACTCACTTATGCCATTACCGTTAATTAAATGACCTGATTTTATATTGGTGACGTGGACCTCTAATAAGACGCCACGTCACATTAATGGTTTTGGAAATCTGGATATGGGTTCCGTTGATGAAAAAGTGGCATGAATGGACCTTTTCTATAACGGTAATGACATAAATGAGCCAAACTTTTAACGAATGGCATAGATGAACCTTTTCCAATAGTTCAATGGCATATTTGAGCCTTTTCCCTTATTATTTTATCCTTAATATCTTTTGTGATCCCCAAATTATCCTTTGTCGCATGCCCTTTCTTGCGTATATTTGCAATAAATTTTCTCAAGTGCGAAAAATATATTGTAATAAAAAAAAGATATGATTTAATTTATCAAAATTGTGAATACAAATCTATATGTTTCCTTGATTTTCTCTTCAAATTTACTCCATGGTGTGAGGATTGTCAGTAGCGGATTTCTTGAATGTAGGATGATTCAACCTCCTTGCAATGTATTTGATCACTACAAACGTCAGACAACTTTGGGCTTTGACAAAGACAGTATTTGATGTGTCATCGCTTTATGAAATCCCAGAAGTTTATGGGACATTGAGATCTCGATCTCTCTATGAATACCCAAGAGTACTTAATGGGATATTTGAAATGCCTATTTAAGGAAATATTTTACCCTTTATATAGACGTGAGTTAGGGTTTTGATAAAGTAGTCTCCTAAACTTCTAACAAAATTTAAATATAGTCTTATAGAGTCCCACAAAATTTCGATGTCTACAGTGTAAAAAGAACTTTTAAATTTAATGTCCTCGTTTGAACTTCCAAGAAAACCCACACCTCTGCCACAATCTCTATCCTTAAAGTGAGCACTTTGTGGTATAACCTGCTCACTGTGCAATTGCTCGCAAATCACTCAGAAGATATAAACCTCACTAAGAAAGCCTCATGTGATGAACTCATGGTTAAATAGCAAATGAAGATTAGATCCGATTCTCCCACATGAGAGACCCACCTCCCAACCATTCAACCATGCCTTTGCTAGAAATAAATCAAACGAGTTCTATTGAGCTAGAAATAACTAATTACAAAAATAGTTTTAAAAGTGAATGATCTTAAACTTTTGATTCCGCTTAATCATGAATAACACTTCAAATTTAAGAAGTTTGACTTTAAAGGTTTTCCTATGAAGCAAGCTAGAGATAAAAGTTCATCAAAAACCATATTTACAATGTTATTGGGTGTAATTTCCTAGACCACAAAATGGTGATAATAGTAATTTGGTGGAGTGGAGAGGAGAGGATAGGTGCCCGTCATTTAAGGCTTTATTAATCCAAGTGAATGAGTGTAGTACTAGAGACTAGTAATAAAATAATGAAGAATTGGGAGACTCAAAGAGAAAGAAAATAAATGAAGATATGGGAAGCAAGAAAAAACCAAAAGAAAAAAGGGTAGCACCTTACTATCCTCTCATAACTATGAAAACTACAAGTGAATGAGGGAAAGCTAATCACCCCATGCAAACGTCCCTTTCTCACTCCTTTCCCCCACCTCTGCCGCCTCTGCTTCTCACCCCACCCCCCACTCCAATCTCACACAACAATACCCATTGGGAATGCCAACCACACATTTTGTTTAATCCCGTCGTTTCATATTACTTGGTTTATGTTGACCTAATACATTAGTTAAGAAAACTTTATTTAGAAATGTATTTTACTGAAGTAATTGTAATAATAATGTTTTAAAATTTTAAATTGATTATTACTATTTGATATAGTTATTAAATACTACAAATAGTATGAAAAAAAAGATAATAAAGGGTTATTTAAGTATAGTATGTGAAGAGTTTCATATCATTCCTTTCAAGGAATGGGTGGTCTAATATGACTTTAGAAATTTAGAGCTAGTTTTTAAAGTTGAATATAGGTCCAATTAGATTTATTCTTTTACATGATATTATAGCAGGTTGCATTCATTTCAAATGTTGAGCCCCATAATAAATTGTTCATGCACCAGATGTCCAGTTTTGAGCGTGATGAGATGTGTGAAGAGTCCCGCATCGATCTTTTAAAGGATTTATGGTCTCTTTTATATATAGCTTGAACAATCCTTACCTCTTGAACTAGATTGGAAAAATTGAGTTAGGCTCAAGATTCATTATTTCTTTATTGAGTTAACTATAAAGACTCTTACATGATCTGATTGGACAGAACACTTCACATCACGAATGTATAGGAGGTAAACAATGAAATAATAACATCTAATTAAGAAGCGACTAGGACAGTACCAATTAAAAAACCAAACATACCTTGTGAACACTAACGAGATAATGCAATAATCAAAACATAAAAAACTCAGTTATAACAAAACTAGAAGAACATGAAACTACAAGAATAGTGTTTACTACTATAGTAAGAAAGTAGGTACACGTGCGACCACCAAGCCTATCTCGGAGGAAAGCAAGAGAATGATCAATCACCCACTAACCTTCTACCCTAACCCGTAACCTCCGAACCCCCATATCTAAGGTCATTTCCTCGGTAAGCTCAAAATGTGTCATATCCTATCTAATCACCTCCCTCAAATACTTCTTCGGCTTGTCTTTACCTCTCCCGATGCCCGTCCTAGTCACTCTCTCACACTGGGGCATCGACAGTTCTCTTCTCTTATGCCCAAAACATCTCAGTCTCGCTTCTCTCATTTGTCCACCACAGAGAGCCACTCCCACCTTGTCTCAGGTAAATTAATTCTCAATCTTATCTCTCCTAGTATTTCTACACATCCACATAATATAATCGGTCTAGACTACTATGTTAAGAATATAACTAAATAAAATAAAAGTGTATTTTCCTTAAACAATTTAAATGACATAGTCACACACTTTTAACATGATACTAGAGAAACAATGTGAATAAAGAAAAGAATTTGTTGATCCATCAAGTGCCCCTATACTCTTTGTTACATTAGATCGGTCTCTCTCTCTCTGTGTGTCTGTATTATTCAACTTGTCTTGATAACAGGCAATAAAAGAAAAAAGAAAAAGCATATTATTAGGAAGGACCCGGATACTCTCCAATATAAAAGTGTGACCCTTGATCAGTCAATGATCAATCAATCAAATCAACAAGAGAGAAGTAGTCTCAAATCAGGAATTAGTAAGGAATCTTATCATCTCAAAAAAATGTCGTCTTCATCTGCTGCTTTCGCTCCGGACCACCACCTCCACCACCATCACCTCTCTCCTCCTTCAGGAGAACAACTCTGTTATGTCCAATGCAACTTTTGTGACACTGTTCTCGCGGTATCATATCACTTTCTTCCCTTAATATACTTTTCTCTCTTGTCGCAATATATATCTTCATAATTTTTACCTCACATGTTATTTATATATAAAATGGTCATCTTTATGGTATAGGTAAGTGTTCCTTGCTCAAGTTTCTTCAAGAATGTGACAGTAAGATGTGGTCATTGCACCAATCTTCTTTCTGTCAACATTATTCTTCCCACTGCTGCTAATCAGCTTCATCTTCCACATTCTTTCTTTTCTCCTCACAATCTTCTGGTATGTTATTAATCTAAGGCTTTTCTCAATTTGTTCGTGTTAATCTTCTCTGTATCGTTCTAATTGGGAAATCTACTTTATTCTTCAGGATGAGATTCGGAATAATCCACCAAGTTTGTTGATGAATCAACAAATTAATAACCCAAATGAATCACTCATGCCAGTTAGGGGAGGAGTTGATGAAATTCCAAAGCCACCAGTCGCCAACAGACGTAAGATTATATCACAAAATTAAATTAAATTTTGAACCATCCAGCTCTAGCCTTTCTATCAAATAGGGTTTTCTTAGCAAATTAAGAAAGAATATGCACTATTTCCTCTACAGTTTCTAAAGTTTTTTTTTTTTTTATATAATGAATTTTCATATTTGGGGGAAGGAGACATGTTATATCTTTTTTCTTGCCTGCCTTCTTTCTCAAAAAATTTCTAAATATAAGGTACTTCCAAAAATGCCTAATTTAGAAATTGCAACTTAAACGTTTTTGCATTGTTCATCAACAGTTTCTCTATTAGTGTACTCTATATGTGCCTACCATGATGTTGATATTAGTAATTTATCTTCACAAGAAAAATCTGGTCAAAACCCTAGAATCTTTACTGCAGAAGGGATAGTTTTAACATATGAACTTCTTCTCTCTTGGCATTGAAGACATAATTATTATTTTTTTCAACAAAACATTATTAATTGAATAAATAAAAAGTGTTCTTTTAACCCGTGGTGAAATGAGAATTTTCATTCAAAGGTTTTAAATAAGAAGTAAACACACTGACTAGGCTGAAGGGGTTCAACATTTACTATATATACATAAAAAAAAATATTTTAAGCATACATAAATAGTGTAATTTTCCGTTGAACTGGCTCCGCTCCTGCTTTAAACAGTCTAAATTTTAAATAAGATAGTCAAACAACTAAATCAGGAAGAATGGTGAAAGTACATGGTTAGTTTAAAGGGATTCAATTAAACTGTATTGTACATATAAGTTGCAGGTTCTATTGGCACGAGGTACTTTCAGAATACCGGGTAAAATTGTAGCTGAAAAGTTGCTTTAATTAGGTTGTAGGTATAATCGTTGAATCCACTTAATAACATGAGGTAAACTTCTAGTATAGTGTAAAACATATATAGTTCAAAAATTGCTTTAGATTGTAGGCTCAAAACTTTTCTATTTTTATTGAAGTTTTAATATATTTAAGATTTACAAGTTTTTTTTTTCTTTTTTTACTTAAACTCTATGTGAAGTCAAATTATATAACTATGTCCCAATTTATATGACACACTATAATTTTTAGTAAGTCTAAAAAAGAATGACACGTGCATATCTTTATATATTTAGTTACAATTTCTCTTTAAAACATCCATTTTTCCTTAAATAAGATGATTTATAATGCATAAACATATAGTATGAATTATTTTAGACTACAAATTTCAAGTGTATTTCTTTCTTTCTTAAACTTCAAGCCCAATCGAACTACATCATACGAAAAAAAAAAAACTTTTTCTCTCTCTCATTCTTTGAGGGTTTAGGTGAAAAAGAGAAATGTCATCCCCCGTAAAGTTAGATGGGTATGGAATCACCACAGAATCTAGATGAATAGATATATAGATGTATGATTAGGTAATTATAATGAAATGATGTGATAGAATAGACACAAAAAGTAGTACGCCATTCTATTTGGTCCCGAGGTAAGTAAAGTGTATTCTACAGAAAGTCAGACAAAGCAATTTTAACGCACTGTTTTGTTTGTCTGCATGTCTCATTATCTTCCAGCTCCGGAGAAACGACAGAGAGTGCCATCTGCTTACAATCGATTCATCAAGTATGTTTTACCATAGATTTTCAAAGTAAAATATTGTTTGTTCATGAAATTCCCTTGAAAATTTATCTTTAAACAAAAATGTCCCAGACAACTTTTTTTCTAGCACAACTTCAGTGCATCTTTTCTTTTATCTTTATTTTTCATAATTAAGAATATTCAGTATATATTTAATTTTAAAATAAAAAAAAAAGATTTAAATATTCATATTAAACAAGCATAGTATATAAGAAATGACATTGAACAAAACAATGCAGGGACGAGATCCAACGTATCAAAGCTGGAAATCCCGATATAAGTCACAGGGAGGCCTTCAGTGCTGCTGCAAAGAATGTAAGATTTATATAAATATATATATATTCCCAAAATAAATTATTCATTCTTCAACATAAAATTTCAAATTAAAAAAAAAAGAGATTCTATAAATTTAGGCCCTACATATAAGTACTCCCTCCGTCCCATATTAGATAGGGATCTTAAAAAAATATTTATCTCACATTACTTGATCACTTACTAAATTAGGATTGAATTAATGAAATTTTTCCCATTTTACCTCTATTATTAATACGACCTTTGGAAGTTTAAACAAATTTTGAAGATCTAAGAACCCATTTTTTTATTCAAAAGGTTAAATAATATGAACTATGGGCAAAATAGTAAAGTTGATCAACATATTAATGATTTCTTAATCATTGTGCAAAATAGAAAGTGTCCATCTCCTTTTAACTAGGGTTTGGTTCATTTTTTACAAACAAGTGTTTGAATTTGGTGTTTGTCTTGTTTTGTTGTGTTGTCAGTGGGCCCATTTTCCACACATTCATTTCGGACTTATGCCTGATCAACCCGTGAAGAAACCAAATGCATGTCAACAGGTACTCTACATTTTTCATTCAATGACCTAATTAATTAAAGTACAAATATCTAATTTATATACATACATACAAAACTATTTTAAAAACTGTTAACGTACATTCTTTATTGTAAGGAGATTTTAATATAGAGTTTTATCAATGTACAAGAACTTAGTGTATATATATATATTATCATGTCACTTAAAAGATAATTACAAATAATATGTGGGATTAAAATTACGTTGTCCGTTAAAAAAAGAATGACCTAGTTTGACTTGGTACGAAGTTTAATAAAATAAAGAAGAATATTCAATCGTGTGGTCCTAAATTAAAGTTATGTCAAATATACCAAAATGTCATTTAATCTTGTGGCTTTTAACAGATGGAGTATTACATTCAATCTACTACAACATGTTTAAATACATATATATTCCATTGAGATCAAAATTCTTTAAAATGTCATTGTATATATCTATAAAATACTACTCCCAACATCCCTCTTTTGAAACTTGTGGACTTAAATAAGTCATAGATATTTGTGTGATTACAAATCATCTCATTTAGGATAAAGGGAGTATTATAAAGTTAAATTGTTACTTCATATAAAAGTGTGTTTTTTTTTACTGACTAGAAAGAAAAGTGTATCATATAAATTGGGACAAAGAAAATATATAGTTTTATTGGTTTTGATTTATTTTATTTTTGGGAAATGCGTAGGAAGGGGAGGATGTTCTGATGAAGGAAGGGTTTCTTGCTCCAACAAACATTGGTGTATCTCCTTACTAATTAAGGAAGTCATGAAGTTACTCCATCAGCAGTGTCTGTTCGAATGAATTGTCTTATCTATTTTATGATTAATTAGTTTTATCTAAAAAAAGTTAGGGTTCCTGTTGTATGTTGTCTTTGAAGAACACTCTCTAGGGTTTAATGTGTCTTTGAAGAAGACATTCTAACTGTTTCAGGCTGCTTAGTTTCTAATAACGTATGTACTAAGGAAAGTATTCTGTTGAAATAGTGCTTGTTTATTAATGTTAATAACTAAGCTCTCTGAAACCCCCAATATCTGTTCCTACTGTATGTTAATATATAAATGTTGTTAAGACTGTTAAATTAGGTCTTCCCAAAAGCTAGCTCGAACGGAGGAGGAAGATTACCCAAGCCTTATAAAGAGTTCACACATCTCATTAACCTTCAAAGTGAGACTTTTGTCAATCTTCAACCCCCCAATTTATTCGGGGCCCAACATTGGGTAAGATGAGTCTGGCTCTGATACCATGTTAAATTAGGTCTTGGACCTAACTCATACCCCAAAAGCTAGCTCGAAGTGAGGACTGAGGAGGATTACCCAAGCCTTATAAGAAGTCTACACATCTTATTAACCATCAATATGTTAGACTTTAGTCATTCTTCAACAAAGAATACTATCGAACCCCATACAGAAGTCCAGTTAAGCTTAAGCGGATTCACTCATATCACTAGACCAAGATTGTTTTGTTACTGTGTTACATTTCCAATAAATATTTCTTATATATAGTAGATTTTTCAATATAAATACGCGAAAGTTATTAAGTTCTCGAGAACTCGCATTTAGTACCTAATTAATCCGCCCCTGTGAATTTCAATTCCTCCCTTTATTTATTTTTACTGTTTGGGTCTATACTTTTTGTGTTTAAATTTTGTCTTACATTATCCATCAATATATTGTACCTTCATTAAACCACGTACTGTCAATTTCGTTACTGGGTCAAATCTATGTATATGTTGTTCGTTTGCATTCATTGACAAATGACCCAAATCATGACCAACTATATATAAATATCCCATTCCTAAAACTCTCTCTGATATAGTAGTATAAATTACCCACAGCCCTTACATTTCATCATCTTATTTAAATATTCTTTTTTATTGAACAAAAACATCAAATTAGCTACGAATTTCGTCTCTAATTTGCTCGTGGCTACAGAAATATATCGCTAATTCACTACTAACTAGAGTTAGCGACGGATTTTGTTTGTTGCTGAATCCTTCTTTTTGCTAGTGAATTCCACTAGAAAATTTGGTGTTTAGACTAAATTTGTTCTACTTATGCTTGGAAGTTTTTGCTATTTAACCACATGACGCATCCAGCATCCTGTTAAAAAATCAATTTAATATAATTAATTTTCTAAATCAACAGATCATATATTTTTTTTTCTACCAGAATATATAACATGTGGAAAAGTTGATTGCACTAACAACTATTCATGCCACAAAGTGCTAATTTAGATATCCTTTTCCCTCATGTTTTTCTGTTAGTTATCTAACTTAGGATGACCTTCATATTTTCAAACTAAATATCTGTTAGACTAACTTCCTAATATATATGTATCCATGCATGACCTCTTGTTGATCTTCCAATCACCTAAACTTGTTCGTGATACCTTTGGTGAGTCTCTCATTGAAATGGGAGAAGAATGTGAAGAATTTTATATAAGATATAGTATAAGTTCACATGGCATGAGCGTTTTTACGTAGGATGATTGTGTTGCCCAAGAGACAAATCTAGTGAATTTTTCGTTAGTTATCCCTTTTTGGAACAGTTGTTAGTAAATGGGTTTCTTTTTATTTCTCCCGCTTATGGGCCTTTTAGACACTGCCTAATTAAAGACCACATTTGAGTAAATTGAAAATCTTATAAAAGAATACTAAACCAAGACCTAATAGTATTAAGTAATGCAAGCTTTCTACAAAATTCTAATGTTTTATCTGCAAGATTTTAGCAATATATGTACAGACGTCTAACACCTTATTAGTAAGGGTAATCTTCCAAGAGCTATTTTGTACAACTTTCAAAAATAGGGAGAAAATCAAAATGATAGCTTAAAAAAACCATTTGCATAAATCAGCCTAGAAATTCATAATGCACGTTGGGCCGAAGCAGACAGTACATTTCATGGGCTTAGACCGTAAAAAAAGTATAAGTCACATAAATCACATAGTGTAAAGATGAAATTACTATTTATCCCTACTTTTTTTCTAATTACAATAATTCCTTAAAATTAACCCAATCCAGATACATTAATGAAAGCGTGGATACATTAATACAGATACATTATTAAAATAAGGGATTTCCCAATCCGGATACATTAGTGAAAGTGCAGATACATTAATACATTAATACAGCAATCCAGATACATTAGTGAAAGCACGGATACATTAATACATTAATACAGATACATTAATACATTAATACAGATACAGATACATTATTAAAATAAGGGATTTCTCAATCCGGATACATTAGTGAAAGCGCGGATACATTAATACATTAATACGGATACATTATTAAAATAAGAGATTTTAGAGATTTTTAAAAGATATAGGGAAATATGGAAAATAGTTTACTTAAAGCTCTGTAATGTAGTAATTTTTCCTATAAAAAAAAAGGGAACTTACATAAATATACTATATTAAAAAAAATATTTACCATTTATAGCAATAATATTTTTTTTCACTTGATCACTTTTAATACATTTATAATACAGTTTTAATACATATTATAGAGATCAATTTATAGAATACATATAATACAAGTTTTATTGATGGATAATACATTTATCACACATTTTAATACACTTATAATACAATGTGTCGATTTCTTACCTAGCAAGCATAATATTTTTTAAAAAAAACAGTTATAATACATATATATTATTGCATACATAGTTCACTTTTAATACATATTGCAGATTTATCATGGTATTGCTATAAATGGTAATAAATAAAAAGTATCGCTAAAATCAGTAATTATTTATTAAAAGGTACCCATCTAAGTTATTTTTCCTAAAAAAATTAGTTAACTCAAATATGTCTTGGTCAAATTTTGCGTTAACGAGAGTAAATATTGGGCTTAATACTATTATATACTTCGAAAAATCGACTGAAAGGGTTATTTTTTGATTGAGAAAGGGCACGCCATAGCATGGGTAGAAATTTTACATGCTATGAGTCTTACAAATACAAAAAAGTTTTTTTAAAAAAACTAGAATGAAGAATAAAAGCATATTGTTATATCGAAACAATATATCAAAAAAATTGAAATTTTGAAGTGGTTCATATTTAAAATTTGAGATTGTTTAAAATAGATTTGAGTTGGTCAGAATTAAAACTTGTTGATGAGAAAGATAAACTGGCACAATATATAAATATCGAATAACATTGTACATGAGTCATGATGTATATACATCTCGTTATATAGTTATATATTATATGTATACAGCTATACACTATTTATATCATAACGATACATTCTATATATATGTGGTCTTTTTAATTAATTTTTTTTGTCAATAGTACATTTACGCAAAAACCTCATAATATTATTTAATATTATTATTATTATTTGAACTTTAGTCTTGTAGTTTCATGAAATGCAACATACTTCATTATATTTTCTATTCGATCGATTCGGTCACCTAAATTTCAGTCAAGAAAAAGAAAAGAAATACTAAGAAACTATTTCTATGGAACTCATAAAAGAATGGGAAAACTATGTGAATTGGTAAATATTACTAGGTTATTTTTCAATGGGGATATAGTTTTATTTAATTGCTATGTGTGACTATAGTTTAATATGATTTGCTATTAAATAAGGGACTCACCGCCGGTTTGATATCTAAGGGATAAAAGTCCTTACCGGATTTGTACACTAATTTATACAAATTTAATATTATCTCTCCTCTCTCCTTTTCCTAATTATCTCCTATAATCACTCATATACTTCAAATATGAATTTCGAAATCTACTTCTCCCTTCTAATCGTGGTTTCACAATTCAAGGTAACCGCTGAAGAACATGATTCAACTGTTTTTTTTTTCTGTTTGTATATGATTTATTTTTGTTTTATTTTGTACAAAAATCTGTCATTAGAATTCTTATTTTCAATTTTTTAAGGTCAAGAACAACTGATGAGGTTTGTATATAGCAATTTGTATATTTTTTTTGTTATTATTTATACATATACATAATTGTGATTGATTACTGTATATACATAACTATGTTAAAGTGTATTTGTATATTTGTATATGTAGATCACATATTCATTATATGTATATACATATTCATATATATATATTTAGAGTTTATATTGAAGTGTTTTTATATATTTGTATATGTAAACCATATGTTCATTATATCTATATACATATTCATATATATATATACAATATATATTATATACAAATTCAAGCATCTATATACATATATAAATATTATCCGACGCATATACAATTCAAATATACATATGGAACATATACGTTCTGTGATAAATTCATTGTCAGACAAACACATATGCTAAATAAAACGTATAATTTTTTCTTTTTAATGGAGCTTTTTCAATATGACGAATCCAATTATTATGGTGTTATTATCGTAGTAGAAGACATTTTAGGCAAAAAAATATGTTAGCGGGAATAATGGGATTCATTATTATTTTTGTTATCGTATTTAGTGCTCATGTATTTATTAATTAAAAATGGATGATCTGTATAAATTTTTAACAAATAAATCGGGATATACAAACATAAATTTTCATAACAAACTAAACTATAGCCATAAAACATAATCAGATAAACTAAAGCTATGAAGTATTATTTAATTAAATCTGTTTGTCATATATGAAATTTATTGTAGGTGGGCTTTACTATGGAAATACTGCTAGACTGCATGTATACAAACTTTCAAGTATGGGCCAATAAATTTCTATACCAAATTAAAAGTAGCGATCTAAAATAGTCAAATATGTATGCATATATAGTTAAATAATAAAGCAACACATAACTATCAAATGTATGTCATTTTTTGGTAAGTCAACATATACGATAAAAGTTTTAGGAAATTTTTAGGTGAATACACTTGGGTGCATTCGATTTTTTGATTTGATTTTGTACTATTTGATTTAGATTTTTTAATTTTTGATTTTGAAAAAGTGTAATCCTATCCAAACCAAAATAAATTTGGTTTGGTTTAGTTTTCCTCTATTCGGTTCGATTTTTTTTTATTTGGTTATTCGGTTATATCAATAATTAATAACATAACCAAAGTTATATTTGTAATTTGATATATATATATATATATATATATATATATATATATATAAGTATACCAATTATAGATGTCCAAACACAAAATATAAACTTAATCATAATGAAAGACAATAACTAAAAAGGGACAAAAGTGGTTAAGTCCAACTTAATTCTAAAATTCGGTTTTTTTTTTCTTTCTAAATTCAAAATCAAACCAAAAAACCAAACAAAGTAAATTATTAATCCAAAACCAATCCAAATTAAAATTCAATTTGATTTGATTTAATTTTTCGATTTAATCCGAATAGTGCACACCCCTAGAATACACTGTATAAACAAGTCCGTCTCTTTGGAGTAACCTCTAATAAAAAGTAGCGATCAAATTTGTGGGCATTAATTAAGGGTATACCTCAAATAACCCTCTTCGGAGTGCTTCTGTACACCATTACACTTTATAAAATTGGAGTTTCTTCGAAAATCCTAACAATTAATTTTGAAATTTGCTTTTTGAAGTAGAAGGAGATGCAATGGTATGCCTTAAGTGTAGTTAGGCATGTGGTTTTATATTTCGGTACAAGATACAAAAAATAGCAACAAATATTCCAAACATTAACTCCTAACAATAAATACATAGCATAAGTTAGTTACATCATATAAAAAATGGGAAAATTGTACATAATAGTAAAAATTTAAAACAAATTAAATGTTATAGCTATTGTTTTATTTAATTCTATTTTGCAGCTAATGTTTTGCTTTTCTTGCCATTCGGCTGGGACTTATATATTTGTATACATATACAATTGACAAGCCTAACACAAAGAACATATACATATACAAAAAAATCTAATAAAAATTTGTATTTAGATACTGATTCCCCCCCCCCCCCCACACATATATATATATATATAAATTGAAGTAAATACACAAACGTAATTTTCATAGACACAGACAAATTAGCGCCGCGATTTATACAAATCAGAGGCTCCATAGCAAACAAAATATAGATATGGAGCACAAATAGCAAAACTATAGCTATAGAGCACTAATATTATTATTATTATCTTTGCTATTCCTAAAATTTTCTCAAATTTTTTTTCTAGTCTTGTGATTGTGATTTGTGTGGTATGAAAAGTTATTTTTGGTCAAAATTCTTAAAACGGATTTACAGAGAGCGGCCTTGATGCAAATGGGCCGTTATAAAATGACAGTATGAGGCCTAGCCCATATAGGTGTTTCCTCTTTAGAACAAGCAATAGTCATTGAGTTTAGAAAGAAAAAAAAATATCAATAATATTTGAGGTTGAAATTAAAATTGAAAAAATAAGTAATTGAAGGTTTAAATGGTACTTGAACATAAATTTTAAGGGGAAAAAAAATGTTGAAGGTTTGGAGTGAAAACAGTTATCTCACTCGAAATAATCCTCAAACAATTTTTATAACACTTTATTAATTTCAAATATAAAAGTTTAATATTTACCATTCCAAAAAAAAAAATCTTAATTTTATTGTGTATGCATAGATGATCCTGAAAACGAAAAATAATTGAATTTCAAACTAAAAGCATTAGTGTGCTGGTTCACCCATGCAATATGCTAAATACAACATATGCATGCATGATTTATATTTGGTCACTTAATAAGAATGGTGGCCAAAAGTCAATTTCAATGTACTAGATCTTTTTTTTGATAGAATATATGAATCTATTAGATAAGTAAAATTTGAATCTCCTCTTTTTTTTAACTAAAGATTTTAGATTTGAATTTCAAATATTATTTTTTTAGAAAGCGCTTTCCTCTTTAATAGATTTTGTGTGTCGAAAAATCATAATAATATATTTTTTTCAGAAGAATAAAGAAGTAATGACCTCCAAAAATTTGTGGCCTAAAGCCCTCACTTTCGTGGCTTGTCGTTAACTCGCCATTATAACTAGTTAAGATAGTATTCTAATCGACATGACATGTTCTATTATTACAATTGTTATAGCAAAAATAATATTAAATAATTATTATAAAAGTCTTTAAAATTATGTGATGAAACTATCAACTCATATTTTTATAGCAATGCTTTGTAATTTTAAGGAGGGAGAAGAGAAATAGAGGAAAGATAATGATTTAATGATTCAATCACATAAATTTGGGTGTCAATTTCCTTTCTCTATTCTTGTTATTCAAGCAAATAAATGATTTTAAACATTTTACATATTTTATGTATGATAACAATTTTGGTGACAAAATTATTCACCAGTAAAGTATGAACAATCTGCTACTCGTTTATATATTTCTTTTCCTTTTGTGAGAAATCTCCTTCTCACGAGTCATAATTCAAATACTGATTATTGGCGTACACATTTACTTATATATTTGGATTTACAGTAATTCATGTTAATTTATCATCACAAGTGTTAAATATGCATAGAAATTTAAGTTAATTAACAATGGTTAAGTATTAACTTTATGTTAAGACTTAGCCTATGTGTACACACTTATTGATTTGAGAAATGTTTTCTCAGATCAGTTATAAATTGAATAGAAAGAAATAATTTTAAAAATCTTCTATTAATGAACTAGAGACATTGTTATATTTTACTCTTCTATTCTATATTAACTGGTTTTTGCGGGGTTTTTTCACATTTTAAAATATATGAATGGTTCAAGGTTCTAGATAAATGTTTGAATTTTTTTTCATGTTTGCCCTTCATTTACATTTTCTAGGTTATAAGTTCAAGAGAGATAATTGTTCATACTCCCTCTGTCCATATTTACTTGTCCACTATATTCAAAATTATTATTCAACAATACTTGTCCAGTTTCGAAAATCAAGAAATAATTTATTCTTTTGTGTGTGGTTTACACTTGCTATTAAATATCACTCCCTCCATTTCAAAATAAGGGAATTGTTGAGGCAATGCACACTTATTAAGAAAAAAAAGAAGACATAAATTGAGCACTACTTCCACTTTTATCCTTTTAGATATCCTCAAACTCTTCTTGAAAATTTAAGTAATTCAAAGTAAAATCATAAATACGAATAATTAGCTCTTTTGAAATTACCACCCAAAGAGTTTTAATGAGAGGCAAAAATGAAAGAAATTTCCAACAACTTTCTTGAACTTTGAACAATTCATGTATTTTGAAATATGGAAAAAGGCTCAGCAATTCACTTTTATTTTGAAATGGAGGGAGTATTCAACATGTAATATATTTTTCAAAGCATTAAATTTAATATATTCAAAGGATAATAGAGTAATATTACTCATATTATTTATTGTTTCTTAAGGTGTGTTCCAAATCAATAATAGACAACTATTGTTGGATAGAGAGAGCATTTATGATTTTACTTTGAATTTTTTCTATTTTCAAGAATAGTTTGACGATAACTAAAAGTGTTAAAGTTAAAAGTAATCTTCAATTTATATCCTAAACTTTTTTTTAATAGTATTCATTTTGTGTGAAAATAATAATATCACTAAAAGATTAATAAATGAATCATCAAACGTGGGAGAGTAGCAAGGCTAGTCCTTCACCTAAGAAAACTGGTGCAACCTAGTAGTCAAAATTAGTCGAAATCTGGGAGATCAAACACTCAAATAAATTTCAATGAACGCTATAGTTATATGTATATTCAAATCTTGATAGATAAAATTACCAATACATACACTAATGAACGTAATACTACTACTCCATGAAATTATTCTAGTTATGTATGAATTGATCTCGACAACACAAATATAACTAGTAGTTTTTCTTTGATTTTCTTTGAGCGAAAAAATACGATAAATGTACAAGTGTTAAAAGTTGAAAGACAAGTATTGTCAATTGGGTCAAAAAATACAATCAACATATTTATGAAATTGGTCAGTATATGTGTGAGATATAATTAGAACACAGGTGTGTGAGCTGTGTTAAAATGACTAGTTATAGTTAATAGTGTATGGTTCCAACGCTGCCTTCGGAGTTCATGCGACCATTACAGAAAGCTAAATTTGGCTCTTTTTTTCTCCATAAATGTGAAACCTACTTTGACTTCTTTAGCATCAATTATTATGATTTCAATTTTACTTTATAACAAAAACAAGAAGTGAAATGATTTAAAAAATGAATAAAATTGTACATTACAATATCTATTAGCTAGCGATTCACAAAATCTTGAAATTTCTACTACTAAATCTTGATAAACAGTGCAAAGTCTAGTATGACTTCTAGTATTTTCTTTTTTACTTCCTTTTAATTTCCGTTTATCAATTCAATGTAATCTCATAAATGAAATTGGAATTCGAAAAAATAAAATATATACAAATTTTATTGGAAAAATTACTAAAGTACACACTTATAAGTATATTATTTTCCATTTGTCCCTATATCTTTTAAAAATAACTAAAATCTCTTATTTTAATAATGTATCCGTATTAATGTATCCGTGCTTGTATTAATGTATCCACGCTTTCATTAATGTATCCGGATTGAGTTAATTTTTATTTTAATAATGTATTCATATTAATGTATTCGTGCTTGTATTAATGTATCCACACTTTCATTAATGTATCCGGATTGAATTAATTTTAAGAAATTATTGTAATTAGAAAAAAAAGTAGGAACAAATAGTAATTTATCTTTATGTGATTTATGTAACTTATCCAATTTTATTTCTATTTTTGTATAGTAGAAAAAGAATAGGACTAGTTTCAATAAATCCTCAACTCAAAAGAGTTGTAATCATCCACGTCCTACCGACAACAAGTATCAAGTAACTGTTAAGGTTTTGTCCTGATTTTTTTACCTTATTTGAAGTTTATTTTTTCCTTAACGAAAAGTCAAAGTATTATCATAAATACTTGAACTTTTTCTGAAAGAAAAATATATTTCTCTTCCATATTTGGTTATTCTTTTCTTAGAGAAAAAGTCTGAAATCCTATAAATTGAATGTCCCTCTTCTCATATCAAGAACACAAGAAAATCCACAATGTAGTCGTTTAAAGACTTTTGTTTATGGGGAGATTTTCTCCCAATATATTTATGCTTTTTCAATATTAGTTTTTAATATGTAGGTCGCTTGACCAAATCATAATAACAATATGTTTTTAGTTTGTTTTTTTTGTCATCTAATTTATCAATTATATAATTTGCAATTGTAGCTTCCGCATGACGCGATAATCACTTTCGAACCCAACAGTAACTCTATCCATCAAAGCTATGACAGATGGAAAAAATCATCTAGTATTTTTGTCTATGCTAAGAATTGAACTTTAGATTTCATAATTATCAATTACTTCATTGACCATTAAGCCACACCCTTAGACAATAACAGATATTTTTTCACCCGTTCTTTTCCATATTTTCTTCAAAAATTAGGGATAAAAACAGTAATATAGATTATTTTTTTATAGGATTGTAATAAGCTAAGTAATAGTCTGGCTATCTAATAAAACATAGCTCAAAATTGAGCATATCCCAAAAAAAGATCATTGTTTGGTCACCAAAGCTCAAATGTTCACTTTTTAATTATTATTTTTTCAAATTTCAGTCTGTCAATTTATTTTTATGGTTTTTTACTGGGGGTGAGAAAAAAAAAGTCACCATCTTTAGTCTTGTCATTTAGCTGAGAAGGCAGAGAGAGAAATAAGAGAGCAGATGAAGGGACTGCTTCTGCTTAGTTGCTTAGCCAAGAAACCTACCATACATAAACCAACAAATGCTCATTTTTTATAGGCTCTTTGGGATACGAGCTGTTTTACTTGTAAATAGTGCTAATTATTACTACTATTATAAATCATAAATAAATATCAAATCAAAACAAAAAAACCAAAGAAACCAGAAGATTTCAAGCTGTTCTTCTTTAACAAGAGACAAATTTTTATACAACTAGGGTCTGTGTTTATCAGTTCAAGATTTTACACAAAATTAGTTGTAGTATTATTTTTCAAAGAAAAAGAATAGTACTATTATTACAAAATATAGAAGATAAGTAATAGTACTAGTACGAATAAATTGAATGAATTTGTAGCTATATATCACTATGCACCATTAGCAAATTGGCATATATACCATACCACTACAGCACCACTACTACTACTACTCTTCTTTCATTGGTAACAGTAACGCCCCAGTCTTAGTTTTTTGCAGGCGCCGTCCTCCCTTTTTTTCCTCTGTCCCCTCAAACCCCATACCTTTTTTCTTCTCTTTCTACCAAAACAGTATTTTTTTTATCACAATTTGAAACTCCTTCTCCATATATACAGAAGCAAAAGAGAAGAGAAGAGGAATATTATTCATATATGAACATGGTGGGGTCTCTTAATTCTTTGATTTTATTCTCTCTAGTGATATTGTATATATATTCTGATGGGGTTTTGTTTTTTGTAGTTGGACTATGCACAAAATCTTCCTCAGTGGCTTGTTGCACTTTTGACAGAGAAATTCTTCAATGCCTGCATAATTCATGAAGATGCTAAGAAGAATGAAAAGAATGTTTTCTGTTTGGACTGCTGTGAGGGTATTTGCCCTCATTGTTTGTCTCCTCACCGTTCTCACCGCCTTTTGCAGGTTAATTAATGTTCATCTTCTTCAACATGTTGAATTATGACAACGATATATATATTCGGTGTATGGGGTTGAATTATGATGTTTTGTATGTTGACTTGCAGATTAGGAGGTATGTGTATCATGATGTCATAAGGCTTGGTGATGCTAATAAATTACTGGACTGTGCTTTTGTTCAAGTGAGTATTTTGAGGGGAAGAAAATTGTCAACTTTTGAATTTCCATGATTAATTGAATGATGAGTAGTAAGATTTCTTTTTTGTTTTCATTGCAGTCTTACACTACAAATAGTGCAAAAGTGGTATTTTTAAACCAAAGGCCACAAACAAGGGCTAGTAGAGGCTCAGGTAATTGTTGCATAATCTGTGACAGGGGACTTCAAGATCCATTTCTCTTTTGTTCTGTTTCCTGTAAGGTTAGCTGTTCTTCATTTCTGAATTACCAATTATGATAATTGAAATCACCATAACTTTTTTTTGACTTAATTATTTTGAGTTTCGTCACCGACCCATTTTTCATATACAAGTTTTTTCATCTGGGTATGTCTTGGTTTTGGTACAGGTTCAACACATACTGAAAACTGAAGGCAAACTCACCAAGTATATCTACAGGTGTGAGTACATGACACTACCTGAACCGGGTTTAGACGATGGTCAAATGACTCCTGATACCATTCTTGAACCGATTGGTTCGGTAAGAACCGACTCCGGTTCAAGTGGAAGCGGCGGAGCCGCCGAAGAGGTGGGTTGCCGGGCGGTCGGATGTACTGCAACTACAGAGATTGTTAGGAAAAAACGCAGCACTCTTTCAGCTTTCCGGTCTGTGTTTCAACCAGGTTGTGGACCGGGTTCGGGAATATCAGTTTCTATGATGAACCGGAGGAAGGGTACGCCTCAGCGGTCACCACTTTACTAATTTTGTGTTTCTTGGAAGAGAAAAATGGAAGTCGGGAGGGATATAATTGGAATTTGGATAGTATAATTCAAGGGCAAATTAGGAAGAAAAAAAAGTTTAACCTCCCAAATTTTGTAGAAATGGCTTTCTTTCTCTTTATCATCTGACATATTGGAAGCTACATTTCTATCTGACAATAGAGAAATCAAGTGAATACGAAGGAATTAGTATGATATTAATTACTGTAATAGTTGTACCTAATTTTTGGTGACATGTACTTGCTTTTCCTTCTATTGATGCTTATTTTGTCAATTTAATTCAATGATTAGTCTTTCTTAGTACTGCTTTGTTCCTCCTAATTTGTTAATCGTTCCAAATTTATGGTTTATTTACAGCTTGCAATTACGATTGTAATTGTAATTATATCTGCTGAATTAGCATGTTTTGTCATTGTAATGTTAGGTTAACTTTGTTTATAGGTGTTGCATGTGCGCGATTTGTGCTACTTGTTTTACTCCGCTGAAATATTTCAATTATGTACGTAGTTGGTGTGGTTATTTTCGAATCATGCACTTAGAGCAATAATTATATTGATGTAGATATTATTAATATAATAATTAGTTACCAAGAAATAATAAATAGATTTATTCGTAATTTATACTTTTTATGAATTACTTTATTTGTCATCTTGTTTAAAATATATATGATTCAAATTAATGTTCATTTTAGAAAAAATCAAGACAGTTGTCTACATTCTTTTCGTTTTGAACTACTAGTAAAGTTTTGACTAGTTAGCATAGAAAATTAAATGAAGAGCTAATTCAATTACTTTAAAATTATGAATGCTTAGATTAATTCTCTTTTTAGTTATTGAAGAGGGGATTGATAGTATACTCCCTCTGATCTCCAATAAGTCTTACCAACTTTAGCTAAAAAAATTATTTCAAAATAAGTATTATTTTAGAATTCAAGATAATAAAAAAATAGTATGTTAACTATCCTTCTATTTTCATTTTCTTAATAATGTTCAATTTTCTTAAAAAAAATATTTTATTGTAAATAAACGGAAAATTTTAAGATAAACTACTTTATTAGACATACATCACTACCATATATACTAATTTTACCTCAACTTTTAACCAATTACATATATTACCACTTTTAATATTTTATACCATATATTATTGAAGATACAATCAATATTCACATTCCTTAAAACTAGGATTAATTAATTATCCTTACATTTAAACTTCAAAATTAGTGTTTTAATTAAAAACACATATCTTTCTCTGAGAGAGTATGAGTTAGGGTAAAACTCAAACTCTAACTCTTCCTCTTCCCTTGATTAGTCGAAATTTACTGAGAAGAAACACTCCATTAAAATGGATGTTCAACGGTTTGTCAACACACACAGCCTTTGATTTTCTCATTCTCAAACCAATCCCCTACGAATTCACCATTTTTTATCGCAAGGGGAGACACCTCTCACGCATAGAGACAATGGGTATCGTTGTAAGCAGAGATTTCAAGCCCAATAGATTTATCAAATTCGAAATTGACGATGGTACCAGTTGCATACCTTGTATACTATGGATCAACCAAGAAAGTTCACGTCACTTTTTCCGTCGAATCTAGGCAAAGTGAGCAACACCGATAAATCAAAAGATGAAGCAAATACTGTCGTGATGAGATGCCCTGACCAGCCACAAACGTAATCGAAAAGTTTCAATAAGCGGAGTTTCACGCATGTATTTGACACATTATTGATGTATCTGATACATTATTGAGATACAATTATATGTATCTAGTTTTTATCACTGTATCTTATTAAGTGTGTATATATCTAATGAATATATTGGACATTTATGTATTATTGGAAATTTACGCATGTATTTGACACAATTTGTTCTGTCATGTATCCGAGTCTTGTCATGTATATGGTCTTCTATCATGTATCTTAATATTATCATATATATTTATTATATTATTACAATATATCTAATTATTTTCATATTTATCTTAGATACATGTTTTTGGATATAACGTATGAATTTGATTCTTGATATATCCAATTATACATATAAAAGATACATGAAATAATATTAGCTCATATAAATAGATACATGAAATTAATACTAGATACTTCTATGATACATATGAATATACTTGTATGATACTCATATATATTGATAATAGATACATCAAATTAAGATACATTAAATATTTAGAATTAATTATCCGTGTATTTTGAAAATCATCAACTACTCCTCTAATTAAAAAAATTAGTTACAATCAATTAGTTTAAATAAATAAAATATGTTTCTCGATTTTAAAATTCGGCAGATACATGTATCTCGCAGATTCAGATTCATGTATCCTAAACACGAAATATGGTAGAGGAAGTAATATTTGAAACTATCGTGAATCTTAATAATTAGGACCTAAACTAGTGGGATTTATGTAGTTTGCCCAAATTTTAATATTATTTTTTTCCTAATTATAAAAAAGTGATGTTAGTGTAGAGGATAGATTATTAAAAAATATATCACATAAAACAACGAGATGATCAAAATAGAGTATTATAGTATATGGTCAATTGTTACCACTTGAACTATGTTTAAAATTTTGTACTAAATTGTTGTAGGGAGCACTGAGTAGGGACATATTCATGTAAAATCTACAAACACAATGGTGGCTGCTTTCTTTCTTTTGTTTGTTTATTTCCTTCTTTTCTTCTTCCCTAGAACATAATAATGACAAAACTTAGCTATAAATATTTGAGTAAATGGATTTTCAACCACAAACTGTTTTTTTTCTCTTCCCTAAAATGTCTTCATCGACGTTTTTGATACACCAAACTCTCTTTCCACACTATTTTCTCCGATCATTTTTATTTGTTCATCGTAATTAATTTAATTTATATTAATTGATGTATAATTTAAAATAATTAATGCTAAAAATTATATTTTTCTAGATATGTTAAAGTGAATAAATAAAAGTAAACGGATTGAATAGTTTATAGCTGAATCGCTTGCTGCATTTTCCACACTGACCTGTGACCATTAGTCACGATATTTTCTACATATGAGCTGTCCTCAAAATTCAAAAATTGGTTAACTGACTTCTTTTTTCACCGTCAAAGAATATAGTATAGTGAATGGAGTTATTTTTCTCTTAATTAGAAGTCTTGAGTTTGAGTTTTGTATGAAAAAAATATTGATAGGAAGCGTTTCTCCCTAAATGGGTCCCCACGCAACATGAATCTTGAGAAATAAATACTTATAATAGGTGATATCAATCATTGAGAAATAAATACTAGTACCTAATAACAAAGGTATATAAAATAAATATAAAATTAGTTGTTTTTTGTTTTTTAAACTATAAAAGTAAAAGTAAACATTTATTTCTAGTATAATAGATAAGTAAAAGGGTCAATGGAAGTAGGATAAACTACAATTCTTCCCATATTAATATATTAAAAAATATATTTTGAAATATTAGTGAACGTTCAAGTATTTTGACGCTCGACAAAGACAAGTAGTGTGAGACATAGGGAGTACTTGAATGTATAAAATTGTTCATAGTTGGACGTCCTCGTTGAAGTCTGCCTAATTGAATGAAATTTGTCTAGATTTAGTATTGAGGTTTGCTTGGATTTTTCGAAATTTACTTACATTCAGTTGAATTATGATTCATCAATCTATCAACAAGGCTCATAAAAGAGTGTCTTTGATATTATCTATAATAGTTTAATCCAATAGCAATATTGTCTGTTCTGAAACTAAATCTTATATAAGTGGAAGGTAGGTTCTAAAACAACATAGAAGTAGTCCTTGTGATTTCGCATGACTTGTGGCAAGCTTATCCTTCAAAAACTTCAAAAGCTTATCCATCACAATTTGTGAACAATGTGTTACAACACATGAATTTGTACTAGTTTTGTATACAATTTTCTTACATGGGGTCAAACTTAAATTTAGACACCGAAATATATTATTTGCATATAAAATCTATATATAAATGGGAGTAATATATACTCTATGTTTAGTAAAAAAAAGTTGTGTGTGAAGAAATGCAATATTTACTTTGTTTAGTTGAAAAAATAAATCAATGGCAACTAGCCACCACGACGTGATAAATTCAAAAGCAATGGTGGGTGGTTTTGATATTGATGGAAATAAATGCAAAGGATCTTTGTGGTCTATTCATTTGATCTTCTCTACATACTTTTTAGTAGTTCCGTCTATTTTTATTTGTTCACTGTTAATTTTACACGTCATTAAAAATTAATAACGAATACAAATATTTTTTTCACATTAATATTCATACTAATTGATTTGAAGAATAAGTAAGCATGATCATAGGTAAAACACGACAAAGAATATATGTTATTCTATTGTTATTCAAAAAGTGATAAACAAATAGTACTAATTTTTATTTTTAGTATATTAAACAAGTAAAAGTGAACAGAGTGAATATTTCTCCCGTACTCTATTATTTAACACAACTCTAATTTACTTTGATGACTGCTACACTTTTATTTCGAAAAAGTTGCATCATTTTATACTGATTGAACTCTCACTAAGTCACTAGTTTATGAAGCTGTCTCTAATAATTAGTATGAGGTACCATTATTAGAATTAATGGAGTCGTTAAATGTTCTTTGTTTTGTCGTCCGCACAGTCGCTTAGTTTGGTTTATTATTCACTTATTTGGTTCATGAAACTTCACATTAATAATCATTATTTCAACTGTATGTTCTAAAATATTTTTATTAAGTGATATATTATATCCTAATAATTCACTTAATAAAGAGTAGAAAACAAATTTGGAAAAAAAGAAAACGGGAGTTCTTGAATTCTCTTAAAAGTATAATAATTTACCCTAGATATTTTTGTCCAAGGTGTTTGGTCAATTTTTTTGTATTTTCCTTCTCATCTTACAACCTTTTAAGTTACTCAATCATTTATTACCCAAAGAAAAAAAATTCACGTCCTTTTGTGTTTTCGTTTTCATCTTACAAACTTTTGAGCTACTCAATCAATAAAGCAATACTTTATCTATTCTCCTTTTACTAGTCCTTGATTGACTTTGACTTCTATTTTTTAAAGAAATTATTTATTAGAAATTTATTTTATTAAATAAATTACACCTATTAATTATTGTTTGAAATCTAAATTTGAATACTATTTTTTCGTTTCATTTTAATTGGCATGTATAATAAAAATAAATATTTAATTTAATTTATTCATTTTAGCAAATTAACAAAAAATTATTACTTTTTTATTGAACTATCTTTAATATTAAATTTAGAGTTCGAAAATATGGATAAAAAGTAATAAAACTTTCTTGATCTGTTTAAATGAACAAATAAAAAGAAAAAATTATTTTTAATATAAGGATTAAATAGAATAAAATGATGAGAGTATTAATCTAAGATCGCCATAACTTAATTAGTACTATTAATCTATTATAGAGAAAAATACATAAAGTTCTCTTTAAACATAATTTTTTTTTAAGTAGACATCTAAAATTTGTGAAAGTTCTATTACCCCATAGAACCTTTTAAATCCAAAATAATACACCATTTTGACTCATACATTCACGTCATATAACAAAAAAAGGTGGTGAAAACATCATAAACAGGTTAACAGCTTAGTTGTCGTTAGCTATATAACAAAGTCAATAGCTTTAATTAATTGTTGTTGGGTTATTCCTCAAAAAAGCACTACTCCTTTCGTCTCAAGTTAAATATTTTTTTTTAAATTTCAGTAATTCTTTGGTTGATTAATGATTTGAAGGATGCATGCATATAGCTTATTATTAGCTGGATTTTTGGATATTTGCGAAGGGTATATACGTCCTAATCATTATTATTTGAATGTATAGAAGAAAAAAAAAGAAGAGTGGTTGAGAGAGGGCAATAAATGAATGTGGATTTTGTTGGATGCCAATATCATTGAAAACATGATATACATTCTGGTATATCAGAAAATTGTACCACTTGTTCCCTCTTTTGGGTAATTACATATCGAAATTTTTTAATATACATGAGGTACAATCAACATTAGTTGTACGAGGGTGTTCTTAAATCTTAACAAGTGTCTAGCATACTCTCTCTCCCCTTCATTTCCTTAAATTCCCATCCGTTTCATCTTTGCAATTTATGACTACTTCTTTATATTTTTCACGACTCTCTTTTGACTCCTTTGTGCTTTTACTAACTAATTTGATTGGCTCTTCCTTTTAATCATTGTGCCCTTTAACTAAATCAATGAAGAAAAATAATCCACGTACCTCTCAATTACGATGTATATATAATTAATCTCAAAAGTTTCAAACTATAAATTAAGAACACATAACATTTTGGTAAACTACTGTATGTGCATGATATATGAATTATATATGTTAATTTGACGTAAACACTAGCTCGGTTGTATTTTCTTTTCATATATATGTCCATAGAAACATAGAACTTTTTTCTAATTCTCAATTTGCTTAGCCAAAAAAATGGTCTGTGATTTGCCTTTTTTATGATAATGCAGATGTACAGAATAAAGTCTGCTGCTTTCTTTGCCAAGATGGTTTTAATATAATATGGTAGTTTTTGTGCTAAATGCAGATGGAGCATATATAAAGTCTGCCATCTTCAATATACCTAAGATGACTAAAATTATGAAATTCTTATAAATATAACCAAATCGTCGAATCTTTTTCAAGTCAAATTGCCTGTGCCAAATACATAAAATAAGTTGCACATACTTAAAGATATTAATCAATGAATAGTAATGTGTGAATATTATCCTTTTTATTCTTTTCAAATTCTTCTTAAAAGTAAAGATATTCATTATTTTGAATTTAATAGTAGTTGAATACCCATTAAAAAGAAGGATAATTTTTTTTTAAAATTATTAATATATTCTTGAACTTTGAAAAAATCATTTATTTTGAATCATAAAAAAGCAATATCAACAATTCATTTATATTGAACTAGAGAGAGTACGATTAATTAGGTGGAGATGTTACCAACCGTTCTCAAGCTATCCTGATTTAGTATAAACATTGCGTTAAGCGATTTTAATGACATAGTATATGCATGAAACTCTTCTAGTCCCAAAATACTTTAACATTTTTTAATTTTTTAAGAGTCTAATTAACTAAATTTATGTTGTCAAACATGTTTAACTTTCATTTACGATCCTCATGATTTGCATATTGGAACACTACTAT
This sequence comes from Solanum appendiculatum, assembly GCA_018342035.1. Taxonomy (NCBI): domain Eukaryota; kingdom Viridiplantae; phylum Streptophyta; class Magnoliopsida; order Solanales; family Solanaceae; genus Solanum; species Solanum appendiculatum. The sequence goes on from JAGDQO010000515.1 coordinate 730,316, forward strand.
TTATTCGTAGAGAATAGATTACCTCTTTTAATATTTGTTTGTTGTTACTCTTTACAGAAAAAATCATGTGAAATAATTTCAAAATGTCTCGATGAAAAAAATAATTTCACCAAAATAATTTGTACTATGTGTATGATTAATTTATTTTTCTCGGTGAACATAAAAAGTGTAGGGGTAATACATCTGTTTATGCAAAGCTTAAGGGTTTGTGTGTCCTAACATAAAACATATGGACCAAAATTGAATTTCAGATATGTAATTTGGATCACCTGAGGTACGGAAAATTTGTATGCATTAGCTGGGCATCTACCACGTGTCAGGTACCGTGTTGTCCCTATTTAGAATGTCTTTTAGTGGGTCGCAAATTGTCAAGTTGTTTTCCAAACAAAACCACGAATCATTCTGCATCTAAATTTTCAAAAATAATACTAATAATAATTTCTACACCCTCCGTCGATTTAGCAAAAAAATAATTTAAAAAATTATGATCTAAAATAAATCATATATATTGTGTGGTTATAAATCATTTCATTAAAGGTAAAATAAAAAATTTAAAGTTAAATTGTTATTAAATATAGAAATCTTTTATTCTTTTTGGGATAAACTGAACACGAAGGGAGTTGTTGAATTTTGTGATAATGTCTAAAAGTTCAAAATTGCTATAAAAAGTATACTTTTATTATTTAATTGTATTATCAACGATTCTCACATACAGATCTGATATTTTTTTTCATGAGCCAAGTTTGTGAAAATTCTTTTAAATATAGATGATGGTGATATTCGATCTCAAGACCTCTGTCTGGTCTGCTACCATAATGATTTGTGTGACCATCTCATAAAAGTTATTATAGAGAACACATTTTTATTATTAATTTGTATTTTCAACATGAGTCATATAAAATTAGCACAAAGGAAATAATACTCTCTCAGTTTCAATTTGTCGTTTACTTTTTCTATTCTGTTTAAAGAAATGTCTCTCTTTTTTGTTCACTTCTAAGACATGTTTAGCCGTACAAGATTTAAGGGCATTTGGCAAAATCCTCCTATCTTTAGTTTAAAACATAAGTTCAATAATATTTCGTGTCAACTTAAACTAGACAAATAAATTCCAATGGATGGAGTAATGATAACGAAAATATAGACTTATTATAACGTTTGCAAACCAACTAGTTTAGAAATATGTACATTTTATTACTGCTCTGATCTGCAGAACCACAGACACACACACCCCACTATGTTCTGTGTATACTGTCAGTATATTTCATGCATATCAATTTCTGAACCATCTTAAAAATTAAAACAATTAAATTTCCCTTTTAATTATAGTTTAATTAAATAGACTATACTAGTTTTAAATAAGTTTGGAATGTAGTATACTGTCATTTGCTGGTAGCCTGATACTGAGATTTTCAACAGGCTGATTGCTTTTGAGTTTTGGCTCACTTGGTGTATGACAGAATAAGTGAAAAAAGTTATGTCTTTAATTTGCCATGATAATTCTATTACAATTAAAGATAAGCTAGAGAGATGACGGGGAGAGGGAGTGACCAGTGGCGGAGTCGGAAATTCTGACGAAGAGATTTAGAAAAGATATCGAACGTGAAATTAAAATATATGATTTAAAGCAATCTCTAAACAATCTTTTTTATTGCATTACTCCCTTCATTTCAAAATAGTTTACATGTTTCACTTCTTGAGAATTAATTTGACTAATTTTCAAAGCTAAATTAGATTAGATTAGATTTGTTCGATATTTTGAAATTAAAATTTAGATATTCAAAAACTATATAGAAAGTACTATAAATTACAATTTTTCTCATATTAGTACGATAATCTCTCTCTCTCTTTTTATATATATATATAGAGACATTTTTACTTATGTGCTTAATTTCATTCAATAAGATACTACTCATAACCTATTTGTCTAAATTTTTAGAATCAACTTATTTTGAAAAATATCTTTTTGATGAGAAACAATTTGTGTTTGATCAATTAATTTTAAAAAAACTTGTGAGTAACAATTAATTGTGTTTGGCCAAACCTTTTTAAATTGCTTCTTTTCTTAAAAATACTCTTGGAAAAAAAAATTACTTTTTACAATTATGAGAAACAGTTTGCTACTTTCCATATTTATTTATTTATTTTCTCTCAAAACTTTACCAAATACCTCACCTTTTAAAAACAAATACTTATATTTTTTAAAAATAAACAACTTTAACCTGTCGAAAATTTAACCAAACAGACTAACATAATTGTTTTAAGACCATGTAGCTCCAATCCTATGTTATTTTAGGTATATAACCTTTTTCTGAAGAAGTCAATAAAGATAACACAAAAAAAAATCTGTAAAAATACATAACATGACTTTATAAAAAATTTCTATTCAAATTATATGAGCGGGCATGAGACGTCATCAAACAATAGAAATGAACGATTAATTTTCCTTAACAGAAATATTACTTATCAGATTAAATAATCACTTATTAATTATTGGCCAAAAAGGGTCCGAAGTGCTTAATTTACACTATTTATCCTTTTACGTTAAATTTTTCATGAAACCATTATGAACAAATTTAAATATTAAAAGATAATCTAAAAACTGTTGGAGAATCATCAGACTCAAGCAAAAGTTGTTCAACTCTTCAAGAATATATCGTAAAATACTTATTTAATTACCAGCAAACAGGTTTTATGACTAAGAAATTAGGTTTCTAGCGTTTTTTTTTCTTAAATTGATGAACCTCCCCACTTTAGATAAATCGAAATACGAAAAGAAAAATTGAAATATCAATTCAAAAGAACTTATTGGTCCTAATTAATAAACCAAATTCGTAAGCCTAAGTTTTTGTTAGACTAAAGAGCCATTTTTTTAGTTTCCATACATTGAAGTCCGTCTAAAGAATTTATTCATTGCATGACTCATTTCTTAATACATCTCCAACTGGATTTTCCCATTCTTGAGGACTGGAAGATGTAATTTACATTACAATTATATAGATAGTATATATTGTTTCTTGTCCCCACTTTTTGCTTATATTCTATTTATATTTATATATTGATATGGTTTTTGATATGTTCGTTAATTTGAAAGAGAAGGTACATATGTTAAGTGTAGAGCTAAATATCTGTGGGGTGAAACTGACATGAGATTATTCATGGACAGACACTTTCTTAAATTGAATAAAAAAAAGAGATAAAAATAAAAAACACACCTAAACTATCACCTTTTTTTGAGTTTATAAATAAACTATTAAGAGTGTGAGTTTCATACCTAAACTATCATTTATTACTTTGAGAAACACACATTAGTGGTGTGTGTAATACACTCTCTCTTTTATTTGAAAAAATCTTGCCACATGACATTCCACGTGGATAAAACATTCCATCTTGCCAAAAATTAAATAATAAACTATTAGTATTACTTAAAAATTAAAGATTAAAGTATTACTATCTCCAAAAAAATATTTTTTTAAAAAAGTCAAAAATCCCACCACCCTTTTATTTTTTTTAAAATTCATTCTTCACCCCACCCCCACCCCCCAAAAAAACCACCCTCTTATTCCCTTTTTTATATTATTTTATTTTAAAAAAATTCAACCCAACTTATTTAACCCTCGGCTCTTTATTTATTTATTTACTTTTTTCTCATTTTGTGTAAAATATGTACATATATTTTTAGAAAAATCTTTTTTTCTATTTGTGTACCGAATATAACATAAATAATTTTTTTTTTTTTAAAATAATCTTGTGACAAGTAAAAAAAACTTTCTTAAAACATATGTATATATCTAACACAAAACGAGAAAAAAATTGGAAGTGGAGGGTTAGGTGGGGCGGGATAGAATTATTTTTTAAAAAAATTAAAATAATATTTAAATTATTTTTTGAAAATGGGGGTGGGGGAGATGAAGTAAAAAAAATTAAATTTTTTTAAAAGAAATTTTTTAAAAAAAATCAGGGGGGAGGGGTTGGGTACAGTGAGATCGGGGGTAAGAAAAATATTTTATAAAAAAAATTATTTTTTTTGGATAATAATTCTTTAATTTTTAATTTTAATTAATACTAATATTTTATTTAATTTTTATCAAAGTGGAATGAATTGTCCATGTAGAACGTGATTTGGCAAAAAAATTTAAATAATACACACACATGAAGAGAGTGTAATAAAAGAGAGAGGTATGTTTCTCAAACTAATAAATGATAGTTTAGGTGTGTTTTCGACGCTTATCTCTAAAAGAAAAGAAAATGTAAATGATATTTAAATTAATTTATGTTCCTGAAAATAAAAAATAAATAGCATAGGTACAGTAATTGGCTTATATGTTCTCATAGTCTCAATCTCTTATCAGAGTAAGCCCAGAAAGAGCCCACATATCGAGCCCACGTAAGTCATTATCAGAGTAAGCCCAGAAATAGCCCACGTAACTCTTGATTGAGAGAGGGTTAGCCCATATCCCGTTATCCGCCTATGCAGGATTTTGGCTCCGCCCTTATGACATTGGCCAGAAACTCTCATATTTACGTCAAATAAATTAATATTATCAATTATAAATTAAAGTTTAAGTACGTATTACTTTGCACAATAAACTCGAAATATAAAAATAAATCTATATATGAACAAACTGGAGGAGTTAATCTTTTATCCTCTAACTTGCTGTGGATAATTGGGTTTAGTGTTTCATCTAATCAACTTGCCTGTATCAAGATGCTAAAACATTTTAGGAAAGGAGATAATTAATGGGTTGTTTGGGGAAAAAGAAAAAAGGAAATTATCACTTTTAGTCCCTTCAAATATCAATAACTTCAAATTTTGGTCCTTGTATTTTTGGTCAATTACATTTTCGCCTTCAATTAATTTATTATGCCTTTTCCTTCTTGTGCAAAATAGTAAGTTGGTAATCAAAGGTTTAAATTAGCCATAATCCATCACTAATTTACCTGCTTCCAATTGATGGTCAATAATTATATAAGAAGAAAGATTTATTTGTATTTGGTGTTTATACCAAACTATTAAATTCTATTTACATTTCATAATAAGTGATATTTTTAGCTAGAACACACCCTTTATAAAATTACTTAGAGCATGTTTGACATTGCTATTGGGACTCCAAAAACATTTATTTTGAGAAAAAAATATTTTTTTGAAAAAATTAGGTGTTTGGCAAACATGTAAATCTGCTTTTAAATGGAAGCAAAAGCAGTTTTTTTGCTGTTAGAAAGAAGCTGAAAATTTCTGCTTCTTAAAAAAAACAAAAGCAGAAAATTATTTTTTCCAAGACTAAAATATCCTTTCATAAGAAGAAGCTGAAAATTTTTGCTTCTTAAAAAAATAGAAGCAGAAAAAAAATTATTATTATTATTTTTAACCAATATATCTCTTATTAATTAATAAACATATCTCATATGTTTGGTTAAGTTTTATTTAATAATTTTATTTTTTATTTTTATTATTTTGAACCAATATTCCTTTTCCATCTTTGTTAAAAAAAAGTAAGTTATATTTAAATTTACTATTTTCGAAAAGAAAATTCTATTTTGTAGGACCAAAAAGTAATTAATCTTATTAATCAAAAAAATAAATAAATTTGCCATTTGGGTTGGTAGCACATTCAAAGGAGTTTTGCCAACTCAAAACACCAATCTCATCGAGGAGTTCTGCTCAACCTTGTGCATTTACATTTATACCCTCTAGTTTCACACATCCTTCATCACTTGATATCGTAAATCTAGTCATAATACAAGGGTAATAATGGAACAAAAAAGTTAATTTGCTAAGATTTCCTTCTACAAGAGTCTCGAAAATATTATTATTCAAATCTCATAAGATTACCTAAAACAAACCCAGAAAATAATTAATTTCATTTTCCTCATTGTCAGGTTCTTCGGCGCTGACTAAAAATCTCCGATCATTCTCAGTGAAGAACAACAAAAAAAAAAAAATCCTAGATAAGTTTGGATAATTGGTTCAAACACAGCCATGACCACCGGTGAATTCATCAATATTTATCCCACAGAACTCAAATTTCCATGTAAGTTTATAATTTTTTTTAATTATCTGCTATCATAAGTTTCTTTTTCTTCAGATTTAATCGATTTTTTTTTCAATTTATTGATTTTGATTGATGGGTTTTGCTTAACTAACCGAGTACCAATGTGGGTTTTATCCCTTTCGATTTCTTGGCGAATGTTAACCATTAGGGAGAATCATGCTTATTTAGCTGAGTTTTGATTAATTTGGGTATTGATTTGTTTGTTGTTCGTGGGTTTGTATTGAAAAGTTGAGTTGAGGAAGCAGAGTTCTTGTTCTATGCAATTAAGTAACAAGACTGATCAATACATTGCATTCAAGGTAACTAATTTGAAGATTTATCAGCTTGATTTGATTAACAGAAGTTATGTTAGATGTGTAAAATGTTGAGTTGTTCTCTTATGTGTTGGAAAGGTTAAGACGACCAACCCCAAGAAGTATTGTGTTAGGCCTAATGCTGGTGTTGTTTTGCCTGGATCTTCATGCAATGTCACAGGTAACATTTCCTTCTGTTTGTTCGTTGGTTGCGCTTTTTGAATTACCCCTTCTGTCCCAATTTATTTGATGCATTTCTTATTTTGTGATGTCCTAAGTCAAATTAGTATCTTTAACTCAGTGTATTGTGATTATATAGAATTTGAAGGAGATGGTATTAGATACAGGCAACAAAATGTAGTTGGATTGATTTTTTATCAAATAAGTTGTGGTGGATTTTGTAGTTACAATGCAAGCGCAGAAAGAGGCACCTCCTGATATGCAGTGTAAGGATAAGTTTCTAATTCAGAGTGCTATAGCACCCACTGGTACAACTAATAAAGACGTCACTCCAGAGATTGTGAGTTGCATACAGCCATTAAGCAATTTTTTTCAGGCTCTTTTAGTATTATGGTTTACTGAAATTGGTATTTTCCGTTTGCTTTTAGTTCAATAGGGAGGATGGGAAAGTTATTGATGAATTTAAATTGAGGGTTGTATATGTTCCCGCAAACCCTCCCTCTCCCGTGCCTGAAGGGTCTGAAGAAGGTGGTTCTCCTAGGACCTCGTTGACTGAAGATGATAGTAAAAGCACTTCACTTCCAGAAGCTGTAAGTGTCTGGAATTTATAGTTTTTGTGTTTATTCCCCAACTATGAGCTAAAGTTCTCTTCTTGACCTTAATATTAGGTGTCACGATCTTTGGAGGAGCCCAAAGCAAAATCATCCCCTTCAGAGGTGAAACATACTGCTTTCATATAAAAAAACATTGCATCAAATCTGTGCATGCATGCTGCAGACCTATTGGTTCTGCATTATCGTAAAAATAATCAATTTAAGGTTCTTTTGCACTGTCAAGTTTACCTAATTCTTTAATATGTTTCTAGGAAATGAGGTTATGGGAAGCATTCTATTCACTTTTGGTTTTCTAAACTGTCATTTGAAGAATGGTTCTAGGATATGAGGTTTAGGGAAGCGAACTATTCAGTTCTGGATTGGATTTCTAGAGTGCCTTTTGAAGAAGTGGCATTCTCATATTAGTACTTTAAAAAAATAATGATCCTGATCTCACAGTGCAGTGAAAAATATTTCTTTCATGGTGCTCTTATCAGCAGCTTGATGCCTAACGGAATGGATGATAATTTTGGGTTTCTATATTGAAGTTTAGGTGAATTAACAACAACGACATACCCAGTGTAATCCCACAAGTGGGTTCTGGGGAGGGTAGAGTGAATGCAAAAACCTTACCCCTACCTCGTGGAGGTAGAGAAACTGTTTCTGAAAGATCCTTGGCTCAAGTGCTTCCCCATAAATTTAGCAAAACTAAATGGACATTTCCTCTTGTTTCCTGAAAACCAGATGCCTCCTCCCCTCCTCCTGAAAGTTAAAGGTGAATGCTCTGTAGATTTGGTACAAGTTGACAGGTTCCTGCTTTTCCCGTGCCAGATATTTGTGAAGTTCATCTACCGGTTGAAGCCTGATCTGTATGGTATCCTTCTTGGATGGTTTCAGCTCAGCAATTTCTCTGTATCGGCACACGATTTCAGAATTCTTTATGTGCCATTTCTGCGTCTTTTCTGAACCGTTTCCTTTAACCTTCTTACACAAGTGCAAAGAAAGAATACTTTCTCTTTTATTCCGAAAAGAAGTTAATTTTGCTGGGGATTGGGTAAGTCGGGAAAAGGGAGCCTTGCTGGGCCATGAGAGCTGTGGACAAGGGAGGTTAGTGACCCACCTAGAGATATGAATGGGTTGGGTCAACCCATTAAAGGTTGAAACCAATCACCTTCTGTTTTCTTCATTTTCCGTCTCTTAAAATTTAAGCAAATTCTAATATATGGTAAGGTAAAATTAGACTGAAATTTATAATTTCTGTTGACATGATTGTGATTTAAAATATGTAGTATAAGTTAAAGGATGCATCTCAAAGGAGTATTCAAATTAGCATGGAGGTCTAAGTAATTCTGCTCTTCCTGTGATACCTCCTTACAATTTAGTCTCTCTGCTCATCAATACTGTCGCAATCTCCTCTCCTTTCCTTTGCGCTTCCCTCTTCTTTCCGATACCACTTTTTCGCTTTCCATTGGGACTCCTTATGGAAAATTTCCAAGATGGATGACTTTGACCAAGAACCCCAATTCCGTTTTCAGCTCTTTCTCCAACATTTGCCATTATAACTACCTCCTAAATGTTGACAATAGCATGTTCACAGGTTAGTTTTCAAAACCGAGTCACAAGTGTCAGGTAGACTCATTCCCTTCGCCTCTATGCGCTGCTACCTGGAGTATTTAGTTTGCTTTAAATACTTATCTCTGACCCATAACAGAAGGATAATAGATCTTCCCGGATTTGTTAAATCATGCCTAACATTGAGTCTATCAAATACACACATTTTCAGTTTTTGTAATTTAGGCAAGGTATATGTTTATTGTATATCATTCCCTGATGTGAATAAAACTCTACAGAGGTTTGTACACAATGCAATAGTCCACATGGTTATTCAAGAATTGACACATTTTGCTGTGTTTGTGATGATAGCTAATGGGTTGATTTATGTTTTTGGACAAATGGAGAAGGGCCTTTATCTATGAGTGCTGAAAAGGCTGAGATGATAGGTTAGGAAGAAGTGATAAGTAAGGTTAACAAATTGTGGGACCACAGAATTTATGTAGTTCCAGATGCAATGAATAATTTTACCTAATGTTAGGATAATGAGCAAGCATTTAAGAATCTTGTCTTCGTACTTCCTTTTCTGTTTTTTTTTTTATAAAACAAAGATAAGACTATAATGGTGTTAAAGGCTGGGACTTGGGAGGACGAAATCATGGTTTATCATGTTCTGGAGTTGGTTTCTTTGAAAGTAAGGTCATGCAGGTTCCGTGCTGATAACAAGTAGAATGGTCTGTCCTTGTGTTAGATTCTGGTTATTCTAATTAGAAAATCATGAGTGTTCTTTCTCTTTCCTTTCTTTTTTTTAAAACCCTTTTCAGATTTTCTTAAATCATCAAACACTTCGCGAGCTCTTCACATAATCTGATTAAATCTAATATACATCATGGGCATTTTGTTGATATATTGAAAAAGAAGATCTATTTTTTAATTTTGTCGATAGAATCCACACAAGAAATTTTAAAAATAAAAGTGATGCTTGTAGATGGAGAAGCTAAAAGTTAACCTGGTAATAATGAGATATTTGCGTGAATTATTAACAGGAAACTGCTGGCAATACTCAATCAACTTTATCTCTTATAAAAGTAGTCGAGTAACTATTTATAGAGTTATTATTGACATTAATAAAACATAAACATGAGAAAATTGAGAGAGACAGAATTATTCTATTGAGTTATTGACAATTTGACATTAATAAAAACATAAACATGAGAAAATTGCGAGAGCGGAATTATTCTATTGAGCAATTATTGAACTTGTAAACCATAAAACGATGTCTTTCCAGTTTTTTCACTCTTGTATATTTGGGGAAAAGACCATATCTGCATTGTGTATTTTTTGTGATATCATCATTAGCCTTCAAATGAGGCCCAACGTTAGTTAATGAGCCTGGTGCTTCCTGTTACCCCACTTTGATTTCGTTGATCGTCACGGACATATTGACATCCACAATTTTTCAACTTGAAGATGAACATGTATGATCTGTAGCAGCAGCTTGCACAATTTTCTTCTGTTGATTTCTCCTGGATGATTGAATATCCTTACTTCCTACAGCTGCCTGGCACAATCCATTTCAACTGAAAGCTGTTTTTATCAAGTTAGTTTATGAACAATCTTTAACAAATACTTTCATTTCAGGCTTGGTCTTTGATTTCGAGGTTGACTGATGAGAAAGCTTCTGCTCTTCAACAAAATCAGAAATTACGTCAGGAATTGGTACGTTTAGTGACAGTATGGAATTATGAATCATCCGGTTTTTGATTTGTCACTTTTTGAATTTGGTGATCGAATTCTACTCTTTCCCGATCTCTTGGTTAAAGTTCATTTATTATTTGCTTGATTGTGACTGGATGAAGCATCTTTGTTTTGATAAATATGATAAAAGAATAATCTTTTAGTGAATAATTGTGATGATGCTTCAAGTAGCTTCTACTTTACCACATTATTCCTTGTGATGGTGATGTTCTCTCTTCATAACATTCTGGTTTGAAATGATGGAGGGAATTCCTGTTGCTTCTTGGACGTGAAGAAATATCTGGAGTCTAATGTATTCTGTTTGGTAAAATTTCCTTGTTTGCCCTAGTTGGAGGTAATAAATTGGTTAAACCATGGGTGATATTAATTTGAGATCTTCTTACTTGTTCACATATGGAACTATAGAAGTTTGAGTGAAATGGGTGTTCGTAAGCTAGCACGGACACAATTGTCATTGGAATTTTTTCTCGAGTGAAACTGTAGTTTGTGGTTGGTACCTATGCATTACCTTTTTCTTGACCATATATTTTACCATAAATAGCCCCTCTACCCCACAAAGGGAGGGGTAAGGATGTAAGATCTGTGTACATCCTACCCTACCCAGACCCCACTCATGGGATTACTCTGGGTATGTTGTTCTTGTAGTAAATAGGGGGTTGGAAAGAGGGGAAGGAACCAGAGTTCTGAGTGGTTTCATTTGTGAGTGGTTATCATGAGGAGGTGACTTCATGTATATGCAGTTAAACGAAATGTTCTGGGGAGTATTTTTGGGAAGTTTTACTAGTATAATTACCAACTTGGAAACACATGCTAGCAGTTGTAATAGAGCTTGTGTATTCGCTTGTATAATGTGATTGGGAAGAACATAAGTTTTCAACTTTTTCTTTTTTGCTCCGTTTCTTTCCAATACAATGAAAATTTTATCATCTCTGAGATTGAGTTGCTTGGTCCATGCCGTAGTTTGAAATATGATATTTCCTTTGATAATTATTGCACATCAATTTGATTTAGAAGGTGTGATCTTTACTAATGAGAAAAAGGATTGTGTGAACTTATAGCCTACAGAGTCCCTATTCCCTACAGAATAAAGGAAATATAATGAAGGGTGTAGTTCCAGTTAAGACCATAGAATTGTAAGGAAATATAATGAAGGGTGTAGTTCCAGTTAAGACCATAGAATTGTAAGGAAATATAATGAAGGGTGTAGTTCCAGTTAAGACCATAGAATTGTAACCCATGCCAAAATTATCATGTCATTATAATTAGTTGTTTTATATTGTGCATGAATTTCTGGTCCTTTGGTGTAACTGATGGTCAATGGTGCAATCAAATGAGCAGCATATTCTGAAGCATGTCCATGAGGTTTTTATTTTGATATTATTTTTTGTACCCTTGGTATTTCATAAATGAGAGTGAATCCAAAAATCAGCAATTGTAGTCGGAGAACAGAAAACAATTAGTGTACATTAGTATTTCCTAGAACGGGTTTATGATTGTCTTCCTTGGATGGCATGCAGAATCATCGCATGTAAAAACAGCTTCTTACTCTTACCATTTTGCAGGAACTAGTAAGAAAAGAAATCAACAAAAGCAATGCTGGCGGTGTCTCTATGTTGTTTGTCGTGCTGATTGGTGTTATAGGTCTTTTGGTTGGGTACCTGATCAAGAAGACATGATTGGTCTTATAGGTCTTTTGGTTGGGTACCTGATCAAGAAGACATGATTGGTCTTATAGGTCTTTTGGTTGGGTACCTGATCAAGAAGACATAGTCGGAAGGAGACGCTCTTTTGATTCATTAGTTGCGTACCCAGAAAAACTTTATGGCATTCAAGAATTTTATTTTTTCCCTTTTTCTTTACAGACTTGTGCATTAGAAGTAGGTCCTTATGCAGTCATCTTTAGTGTAAAAATGTTTTTAGTCCATTATGGGCTTGATTCAATTTGATCTAGGGTAGGTAATGGATACAACCTTCTTATTCATTGGACTTATTTGATTCTTGTGAACAAGTATTCTTCAAAATTCCTTTTATATTCCAATGCTTTTCTTCTCTTGAATTATGAACTTTATATTCATTGCAGGCATGTGGGTTGCTCGAGTTTATTGAACAGAATGGGTACAAGATCACATAAATCCAGAAAAAAGCAAAAAGAAACTGAATTGATAATCGATGAAGCTAAAACATGGAATTTCAAACTGTACTAGGACAAATAAAAAGAAGAAACTCCCTTGATTGTGGAATCATAACTCTAAAAAAACAAATAATCAAAAACTATCCCTCCCCTCAAATCACCTGTAGATCGATATTCTTCTACCATTTAGCATGACTATTGTTGTTTTCGATCGTCAAAGAAAACTGTTTCTTGTTGAGTAACAACAACCTTGTTGGATTTGCCATAAGGATTATAAGTCTCTTCAAGATTTTTGGCCTTGACAATAGCAGCCTCTTTGAATTGGTTGAAAGTTGGAACATTATAAGTATGACACAAGTATACTCCAAAAGCAGTGCCCGCCATGAATGTTATTGTCGTCCCGATTAATCCCATCTTCAATTTTGTTGAAGAGATGGTGTTTCTTTGCTTTTGATTTTGAGTTGGAAAATTTTGGACTTTGATTTATAGGGGTTTGTTATAGTGTCTTGTTCTCCAAGAGTTTTTATTATTTTTTACCCCTTCTCCAAGATTCCAAATCCAAAGTAAATTAGACTACTACTATTTGTTTTGTTTGTGTCAAGTTGTCACTCAGATAGTTTGTAGTAAGTTGAACTCTTTTTTTTAATGGGCCAACGAAACAGAAGTCAAAATACCATGTAATTTAAGTTTATACAGCACAAGAACCATTAAAAGAAAATAAAAATTGATTACTATATACTTGCTAATTTAACTTGTACACAAACAGGAAAGTGACTAGCTAGATAATATATTCTCTTAGATTAGATTTTGCATGGACTAAGTGGGACTCTTGATAGACTTGATCATCCTGTTGGGGTTGATATTCTTAGGTTATTAAAACAAATGTCTTAAGCTCCAAATATTGAAGGCTTCTTGAATAAATTTTAACTAAGTATATATTTAAATTGTTGATGGTTCATTAGTTGCAAAACTGTTTTAGAAAAAAAAAAGAAGAAGGCAAAAGAGATACATTAGACTATGAAAGTTTCAAAATTCATATACCAAGATTATCTTTTACTTCAAAAAGGGTTAAATTTGCTATGTATTATTTAAAAATGAACAATTTTGTGCTTTGTTAGATGTTCAATTTGATCAAATATTACCCTATAACATCTATATGTGTAATGTGTTGGCAAGAGTTCTCACTTTTGCCAGTGACCCCGTACCATAGGACACAACTAAGCAATTTATAATAGTGTGGGTCAAATTTCGATATTCTGTAGATTTAAATAATCAAAATGTATTAAAAAAGATTGATGTTCTATTTAATTAATTTTATTTATTTATAGAAATTGAGATAGTTAGATGACAAAACTTCTAAAAAATATTATGTTAATTTTGAATATTTCTTAAAACATTACATAAGCCATTGTGAATACTTAATACATCATCTAAATCATTGTGAACGGTAGATATACATGTAAAATGGCTAGAACATCACTATTATAAATAAATTTCTTATACACAAATTACTTATATACGTGTGTCTCACATGTGACACCCCTAAAATAAGAAAAGAAGGATTACAATAATCAAACACCTATACTAATAAAATAAGAAAAGAAAGACTAAAAAGATCAAAGACCTATACTAATGCTATTTTTTATGTTTCTCTATAATAAATAGAACATGAGGACTTGGCCTAATCTTTTTACAAAAGATAGTGGTATAATATAATGACAAAAAACAAAATTATAAGAATCCTATTTCTATTACACCACTGTAACAAAGTCTTTGCTATGGCAAAATTGAGTTGTTGTGTTAATGAGTAGTATACTCAAAAAGTAAGTATCATCAAAACTGAAAGCAAACTGAAGTATGATCCCGCAAATAAACAAACTGAAGTATGATCCCGCAAGTATGATCTGGTGCAAGCAAGTTTGATCCCAAGTATGATCTGGTGCAAGCAAGTTTGATCCCAAACTGAATAAGTATGATTCCAAATTGAAGTTGTCTCATATATTCTCAAAAGAAAGAAATTATACGCTATAAAACATAACTTATTTGATTTTCGATTTTTCATTTATTTTGTATATTTATTTTTCATTGATTTTTTTTGTATTCAAACTAATTTTATTTGATTAGTTTGAATTTGTATGATCTAATTTTGATTTTTAAATTAATTTGATTTTGTATGATCTAATTTTGATTTTTTTATCTGTTTAATTTTGTGTGATCTGATTTTGATGTATCGGTTATAAAAAATATATATATTTGTTTTCTTATTACGTGTGACTGTCATTTGATTTCCATTCTTAACTCTCCATTTGTAACATTGGGATTAAAGTATTTGTTTAAGTAGTAGTTGAATTCTCATGATGTTTATAGGTTATATGATAACAAAATTGAGTTGAGCCCTTAATTATGATGTAAAACAAGAAAGAAAAGATAATACATCTAACTATGGGAAATAATGCAAAAAAGGAAAATACTTGTACGAGATTGATGACAATAAGTTTAATAACAATAAAAACAAATAATTTATTTTCTTGAAAAATAAAAAAAAAACTCCACCTCCATTTGTGCCAGTTTAGTAAAGTACTTATTTGGTAATGTCCTCTCTACCCCTTACCCATTGATGGGTCTGGTTTAGTTGGGCTGAAATATTTATGGGCTTTGTTTGGATCCATCAAAATTCTGTGTCTTACGGTGGGCCCTCTCAAGCTCCCTAACCTTCACATATGTAGATTGGGCCCATTCATTGATTTTGGGCACTGTATAATTTTGTGCAATATATACTCCACAGAGAGTACCCAACATGAATCCGAAGAGGCCCATCTTTTATTTGTATGTTGAAATTTAAACCAAAGATTTTTGTTTTAATAGCCATGAGGTTACGTATGACCTATATTTATAGTGTACAAGAAATATCTTATCCTCCAAGTAATATTTTTATAATTTGTTTTTATTTAAATCTTACCCCTTCTCCAAGAGTAAAATCCCAATTCTCAACCAACTCGTACCATTGTGGAGATATTAGATTTTATTTCCATTATAACTGATTTTGGGGGTTATTGGCACTTGTGCACTTCTATAGTGTTGATCTTTAAGCTATGCCTCTCATAAATAATAAAAAACTATATGTATATATTTTTCCTATCATGATATCTCTCATGCTATGTTTCGCATGACTTCAGTTTCTAAATAACTTATTCTTCATTAGACATAAATTCAATTGTTGAAGGACAAAATTTAATAATAACAATCCATTTAAGGGATATTCGTATCATTTAAACTATTGAATTACCACTTGACTGCAACGAATCTTACTTCTAACGTCTTGTTTTACTTGATAAATATTTAGTTAACCAAAATATACGAGAGCAGAACTCCGGTTAAGTTGTAATCAAACATTTCAATAAGATAAACAATAAGTTTTCCAACTAACTAGATTTTGTTTTGGTAAGTTTCGTCAACTAAATAATAAATCATATTTCTAGTCAAATATTGTAAAGGAAAGGTAACAAGAATTATATTTCATACATAGTTACAAGCACTTAAATATAAACAAACACTCTCACTCTCAACCCCAACCACAGGAAATGAGAAATTTAAATTATTTTTTATTTTAGAGATTTCTTACTCAACCAACATAAATAGCAAATCACTCTTGACCACCTTCATTTGGGTTGAAATTCTCTGGCCCATTATTAGTATAAGGTTTATTGTTGAGATCTCTGGGCCTGACCCAGCTAGGATGGATAACGTTATTCTTGTTCTGTTTTTCATGAACTTCATTAGGATCCATGGGCCTGGCCCAATCTTGGTGGACAACTTTACTATTGTATTGTTCTCCATTAGGATCTAAAGTCTTGGGCCTGTTGAGATCTATGGGCCTAGACAGGCCAGGGTGGACAGCTTCATTGTTCTGTTCTTCACGAGCTTCATTACCATAGAAATTCTCGGGCCTACGATAGTTTCTCTCGTGATACTTGGCCCGGAGCCAACAATCATGGGCCCGGTGACCTTCATTAGGATTGAAATAACCGGGCCTACGATAGTACTGCTCAAGGTCTTGGGCCCGGTGACCTTCGTTAGGATTGAAATTATCCGGCCTACGATAGGCCTGTTCAAGCTCACGGGCCCTGACACAACCCGAATGGGCCCAATCACCTATTCTTGGAACTTTGTAGTGTTGAGCAGCATAGACTCCAAAAAGAGAGCCCAAAATGAATGTAAAGCCTCTTCCAAAGCCCATTTATGATTGTAGATATTAATTGAAGTTTTGTCAATTGTTTGTGCCTTAGTTACTAGTTTTGTATGGGAGCTATCTTATTTATATCAATTGGGGAATACGTGCAATTGTTTCTAAATTGGATATCTTGTCTTCCAAGTTCATTTTCTTTAATTTTTTAAATTAATTTTTGTCCTTAAAGTAATGGTCATAATAACCCCTTCTCCAAGAGTCAACTTTCCAACTCTTAATAAAGAAGGGAAATCTTTGACTTTCAACATGCATATGTTGGTGATTGGATAATCATCATACTTACTATTCCTCCGTCTCAATTTATGTATCACCTTTTGAATTTCGATATTCAAATAAATTTATCTTTAACCGTAAATTTTTCATATATCTTTTAATTATTTTGAGTTGTCAATTATTATGCCTTGTAGTATTTTTTTACATAGTTTACAAAAATATAAATATCATTTCAAAAAAATTAAAGATTCCACACACAAATTTCTAATTAAATTTAAATTATTTGATTCTCGAAAAACGAAAAATATCACATAAATTAGGACAAATGAAATAATAAAGATAAGAAAGAAGCTGATAGTGACGTGACTAAGGTTGAGTAGAAATTTTAAATCATTAGATATTTCCCTAATTTTATTTTGTATTTGATTTTCATAAATAAGATTACCAATAAAAGTCGATGAATTCAGTTCTATCTTATAACCCCTGGAAGCAACAAAATTAAGAAATTTCTTTTTATTTGTTGATGTCTTGATAAATAGAGTTATTCAGTAATTGTGTTGATGGGAGCTAGGCATAAGGTATCTTATAAATTAATTGAGGTGCGTGCAAACTTAGTCCAAGCACCATAATTATCAAAATGTAAAAAAACAGTACTTATATTTTTCCTTTTCTTTTCTCCTATTGTGACAAGTGCTCAAGTTAGACGAAAAATAAAGAGAAGGATCTGATGAGAGTCGTATCTTACCTAAGTACTTATGTCTATAGAACATCTCTACAGACTTCAAATATAAGTATTTATTCAACTGTGAATCTAAGATTTAAAAGTTATATGATTTAAAGTTATCTTTAATGTGAATTTATCATCATGGAGATTGAACATGGTGTCAATATGATCTATTTTGGAATTGACATAATACATAAATATGTCATTTAACTTGGCCTCATTTCACATTTATGTCCTTCAACTTTGAGTTTGTACAAGTAGGCACTTAAACTTATATAAAGTTAAACAAGTAGACACATGAGTCCTACGTGGTATAATACACGTAGGACACCATGTAGGATGCAAATTGCCATGTAGGATGCCACGTAGGACGTGTCTGTCTATTTGTTCAACTTTATACAAGTTTAAGTGTCTACTTGTGCACACCCAAAGTTAGAGGATATAAATATACAATGAGGTTAAGTTAAAGGGCCTATTTATGTATTATGCCTTTGGATTTTGATTCAACTATCGAACTTCTCAATTTCATATAAACAAATGGAGCATCTAGTAAAAGAGGTTTAATGATTCCGTAGTTTAAGAAAGTAAAGAAAATTTTTGAATTATGTGGTATTAAATTAAAAATATGTCAAATATATCAAAATATCATTTAATCTTATGGTCGTTAACATGACATGTGAAAAGTTGAAATTAAAGAATTGCTGAAAAAGGCTGAAACATTTTTTGAAGTAAACTAAAAAAATACTCTAAAACAAATAAATTAAAATGGAAGGAGTATTAAGAAGACGAAAAAATTTATCATGGTAAAAGCACAACCAACAAACAAACGGTGTGTAAGGCTCCATTAACTTTTTGACATATGGATAAGTGGGCCATTTTCTACTTTAAAGCAAGAACTTGCTACAACTAACAAGAGAGAGAAAGTATATTTACTAAATAAATTGAGTTGAACAAATACAAAAAATGCAAGAAAAATTATGTGTTTGCTGTTTCTTCTTTTTTGATTATTAATATTATTTTAATTTGTGGGATTATACTGGATATATTATTATTGTTATAGTCGTATGTTAGTTTGGCGAATTTATTTTGATATGATATTTTTTGTGTATTTATGCTTGTTTTTTTTTTTTTTGAAAATTTTCTTCTATAATTATTGTGATTTTAAAATATAGTCATCCTATTTTGATTGTTACGGTTTGAAATGTTTCTTGTTACCATTTTTAAAAATTAGAACTTTCGAAGGCAAGTAAAAAAAGTTAATTATATTGTCATTGTGGAAATGTTTGTTTAAAACAAAGTATCACTACTCAAAGAAATAGTTTTAAAAAAACATTTTTACTTTTTAACATCAACGAGAATCTCAACTTTTTTTAAACATGAGCAAAAACGCTAATTTTTTAATTAAAAAAATAAATTCAGTTTGAACATCAAAATATGTAATTTTGATTTTAAATAAAATTAAAAAGGCCATGATTTGATTTAAAAATTATTTGATTAAATGAGCATTCAACAAGTATAAAATGTGGACGCCACAATCATTTTTTATTATATTTTTATAATTATTTAGTGAAATGTATTATTTCTGATGGGATATATATCAATTGTGAATATTATTTTACTTTTTGTTATTTTATTTTAGGTTTAAAGTACAATGACCCACTTATCCATGTGTCAAAAAGCTAATGGAGCCTAACACACCTTTTGTTGACTGTGCCTAAATCATAATAAAATTTTCAAGACGACAAAAGACTATTTAAAGGAAAAGGAAGTAATGGAAACTACGAGGTTGTTAAAGGGGAAAAAAAGAAAAATAAAATAAGAAAAACCAACAAGAACCCTGGTTAAAAACAACTAACAAACATTAAAAAGTCTTAGTTGAACCGTTGTATCAGCAAAATCTTTGATAGTCCGATTGCCATTTAATATTATTTTATCAACGGTCTTTTGATTAAACCTACATCGCGCGCGCAATATTTTCCGAGGTGGTGGGTGCTAGGGCACTCAAGACCAAGATGTCCGTCTACCTCAATATTTATTCTCTTCACATTATTTCTCTAATGGTTAAATATGTTTGAATTAACAGAAAAAATATAAAGTGAAAGACATGATAAGAACTGATCGTCACACCTATAATATATTATAGTGACATAAACATCTCGATTGGTAGGCTACTGCTCAAATATCTACATTTGCCTTCTTATTAACCAATTCCATATGAATAAAGCAGGAGAATTCGAAAATCGTCACGTTAATTCACATTGGCGATGGAGCAAGACATCAATATATATATTGGAATTTAAATTCAAGATAACCAGTTGATTTTGTAGGACTTGTAGCCCTACAATGCACATGGCTATATTATATAGTTGGCCAATAATGCCCTAACAAGCTATAATTGTGAACTTCATTCACTTCCAATTCATTCCTTATCTTCAATTCATACAAATATCTATGGTACCCCCACACTATCCTCAGAACCACAACTGACCACTAATTAGGATACCTATATATCCTACAAATTGAATCCTATAAATTCCCAAAATGAACCTAAATTTGGTACACAAGTTCATCTAAATATTTGTACAATACTAAAAAATGTTTGGTTCAAGGTTAATTTCAGTTTTTATTTTGTTGAATGTAGTGTTTTTCACTTGTGTATCATCTCATAATATACCATGCCCTCCAACACCAACAAAAGCACCATCCAAGTGCCCCAAAGATACCCTAAAGTTTGGTATTTGTGGAGATTGGCTTGGGCTAGTTCATGAGGTCATTGGGGCAAAACCAAGTAGCCAATGTTGTGCTCTTTTAGAAGGGATAGCAAATGTTGAAGCTGCTTTGTGCTTATGCACTGCCATTAAGGCCAATGTTTTGGGTGTCCTTAAGCTTAACGTTCCCATTGCCATCAGTACGGTTCTCAATTCTTGTGGAAAGAAAGTGCCTAAAGGCTTTAAATGTGCTTGACGGTCGCTACCTTTAGTGGTGTATGCAGGATTTTACGCAAGCAGTGTCAATCTATTACTACAATTTGACTTGTAAATGTGTTTGAGTCTAGGATTATGTTGGTCGTCTTGAGGCTTTTGTTCCTCACAAGTTGTTAGTATTTCCATTGTATTATTTTCAACCGGTTTTTAGTTTACTGTATGTATATGTATGGTTCAATCTAAATACATATTATTTTTAAAAGCGATGTTAGATAACACCTCTTCTTAAAGGTTGTCCTTCGTGTCATTTATATTCCCTCTTAATTATCCATTTTTCCTTGCCTAATTTTTAATTTGCTCTTTTCTTTTACTTCCACCAAGAATTTATAATTTTTTGGGTCAATTTGGTGCAAATAATGAAAGAGGTCTATTCTTTTCCTAATTATGTGAGAATGACATACTAGAATAAAATACATATTATTGTTCCACCCAATTAGAACTTGCTATGAATCTTTTCTAATTTATATGTATCCGTCACCACTGATTTAATTTAATTTACGGATCTTGGTATATATATCAACAGCTAGAAACTACAATATAATTGATTATAGATGAAGCAAAATATACTCTTGCTACGTAAAAGAAAATACTATATAAGATCAGAGTGCAAGTTCCTATTCAAATTAGAGCACGTGTACACATATTTTACCACCCAATTATTTTTGCCAACCCCTCCCTACTCCCATCCTTGTCCTTATTGCCCTCCAACCATTGTACATGTCCTAGTCCTGTTACGTTCCCCACATATTATGATATGATGAATTTAATATCTAATACAATAACAATGTAAAATATATTCAGACAATTAGAATGAATGGTAAATATATAATTGTTAAGACCCTAGTATAATTTATCAGAGTTACAAACTACGTACCCTGACGATATGTAACAAATTAATTCTGATGGAATTATATTGACTTGGCATTCTTAGAGGGAATATGTGTTTATTGCCGATAGAGGCGAAGCCAGGATTAAGAGTTTGGGGGTTCTAAATTTCCTTTTTCTAAAAAAAGAGAGAGGGGTTCGAACTCACAACTCTAGCATGAAAAGCATTTTCACGGTCCGTTCCTTACCACTAAACCATCAATCAATTTTGTCAGGGATTCACAAGTTAATATACATATATATTTATTTAATTTTCTAATACAAATATAGGGTCTACGGAAAAGCCATTGGGTTCGTCTGAACACACGAGCCCCCACCTAGTTCCGCCTCCAGTTGCCATTGGCATGGACATATCAGCTGAAAAAAATGTATCATTCTGCATAGAGAGAAAATTCAACAAGAAAAGTACTCTCACTTTGCAACAATTCATGATTAATTAAGAGGTTCCTCAACTTAATTAACACGTGAAAAGTGCGCCATAGATGCAAATTTATGAGAACGTACGTTTGCTAAGGAGTTATAGTATAGGATTAATGACATGACCATTTCTTAGGTATGTGAAATTACATTAACAATCAATAGATAAGACTGTTAATTTAAGCCTATACTAATTAAACAACAATAATTAAGGAGGAGCATAGTTAAATATGAACTATTCAAGAACTCAAACTCAAATTTCCATTATAAGTAGAATTAATATACATTAGATAGAAAAAAGTGGTACGCACGTACATACTCTAATATGAACTAGAAGTAATGGAAGTTCATGGGGATATCAAAATGTATAATTAATTAAGAGCCCAACAACGTAACTTCAAATTGGGCTCAAATTAGTTAATGTACTCAACTGGTTTTCATGATGATAAAATTAACTTCCTCCAAAATTCATGTTAGATGCTCGATCAGAAAATTAATCATCCCGCGTGCGCAGCCTATTAATTAATTGTGAACAGGAGGGTGTGTTCTTGCTGGTAAATAATCCAAGTTAAACTCTGGTGGTGGATCTTCCCTTTTCTGTTGATGAACCCTCCAACTAACTGAAACTCCATAATGACGATCATGATCTTTTACATTGGGCTCTGCTGATGAGTGTTTTGGTTTTACATCCGTAGGATTACTCGAAACCCTAGTAACATTTGGTTTCTCTTCATTCTGCAAGAATTAAAACCCAAGAGAAACATTTTAATTTCATATTTGTCAAGATATAAATGATACACAAATTGTCTTAGCAAGAGAGTTATAATGATAGGCAAGTAAGGGTCCACTATATGAATCGTCATTGTCCATGACATAAAGTCAGTGATGGAGCCAGAATCAAAGAAGTGGTTCAATTGAATCCCCTTCATTGAAAATTGTATTCCCATGCAAATAGGGTTAAAATAATATTTTTGGTATATATATTAACTATTGAATCTCCTTGTCTTGTGACGAAGATAGTTCAAAAATTGCTTTAAGTCGTATAGCCTTATGAAAATTTCTAGCTCCGTCATGGGATAAACAACACTTAAAATTCATACAATCAATTGACCCCAAATGTTTGTGATAGGAGGTCTAGCTAGTTATTGGTGTTATTTTTTTAAAATTTTTTTTAAACCTCTCCCTAGAAATTTCCATCTTTTTTCTCCGTTGGTGACTCAAACTCACAATCTTATGGTTGAAAGTGAGGGGTGCTTACCATCCGAACAACTTTTTCTTGTCCTAGTTATTGTTGTTATATTATGTTTATTGCAAATTTCTTAGAGATCAAGAAAGTGAAAATATTATATACGAATGTAGATAAAAATAAAACAAACCTTGTTCAGGACACCAAGTGAGCGAGCATGACATGCATGAAACAGAAGGAAAATCATCATGAGAAGAGTAGTGATTTTGGTGATTGACATTTGAAAGTGAAAATCCCACGTTGGCTCTACTATGTTTGAAGTACTGATTCAAACAAGATGAAATTAAAATTGTTGTTGGCTGGATTTTTGAATGATGATTGCGCGTACTACTAATATATAAATATTTAAGCAAGAAAAATGAGCATTAAATGCCGACTTGGGAGGAATTTAAAGGGATTTGATAGGAGAACATGCAAATGTAAGGGAGATAGGAGTAAGATGGCAAAATAAAGATATGGGTGGCCTCAAATATGTCTCTTTCAAATATATTGGGTCCCAAACATATAAACCTCTCACTAGAGGAAAGTAAACAAATCAAAGTCAGAAGCCTTAAGCTAAATATAATATACTCACTCCCTCCATCCTAATTTATGAGAAAATATTTAACTGAACACAAAATTTAAAAATGTAAGGAAAGATTTTGAAATTTATGGTCTAAAATAAGTCACAAATATTTATGTAGCTATATATATATATATATATATATATAGAAATGTGTCAATTTTTTTAAAAACGGATGTATCGAGTAGAGGTAGAGAGTTGGGAAAACGAGAGATACAAGGAAACAAGAGCCTGTCCGATAGTTGTATCGACCGAGGTAATTATTCATTGGGCTTGTCCTCGTATGAAGTTAAAACTATGGTTTTGTGGTTGATGGCTCCTGGTTTCTCGCTTTTTTCCACCATCTGTTACATTGAAAATCCTTAACAGACATTATTCTATTTAAAGGTATTATGCAAAAAGTGAACAACCTTTTTACATTGATATATATACACATATGTCATCCAACATGTTATATATCGCGTTTATACATGTCCCTAGTTCCTTCTACAAGCATGCTTCACACACACACACATATATATATCCTTGGGGATGCTGGAAGACTATTTGTATCTGAATAATGAACCGAGTAAAAAGTTTTATATCGGAAGTTAATACTCCGTTTGTTTCGTTTTACTTTGCTCATATACCAAATATAATATTAAATAACTACATAAAATAATACTTAGTAGTCAAATTTAGAGTTTCAAAATATCATTAATAAAGTTAATTTAGTAAAATATATCTCTAATTAAAAAAAAAATTAAAAGTGTATCCACTCAATAAGGGTCAAGTAATTGAAACAGAAGGAGAACAAAAAAAAAATTTAAAGACACATACTAAAATAAATATTTTAATGATCATGGCTTTTCTAAATAAAAATCATGCAAAATTTGCTCGAAGCATGTCATGATGCATTAGAAAGTTTTTAAATAGGTTTTTTAAGTCCATCAGGCATTTTAATTTTTGGCAGTCAGTCAGGGAGCGCTTTTCTCGAATAAGACCTTATAGAAACGAATTCAGACTAGCTAGGATCTAATATGAGTATGAGACATTAAACGAAAAACTAAGCGAAAGAAGATAGAATATTGAACGAAGCGGTCGGTAGAGATGTATTTTAATTTGTGACATCAAGATTTTAGCACCTACATTTATTGTACATTCTAGATGAAACACGTTAAGGGGGAAGTGATATATGACTAGTCACTGATA
Organism: Solanum appendiculatum; assembly: GCA_018342035.1. Taxonomy (NCBI): domain Eukaryota; kingdom Viridiplantae; phylum Streptophyta; class Magnoliopsida; order Solanales; family Solanaceae; genus Solanum; species Solanum appendiculatum. Next base: position 755,340 of record JAGDQO010000515.1, read on the forward strand.
TTTCATTATCTTTTTGACCGACCTTGAATATAGCTAGGTACATATAATATTTTTGCATTTTGTCACGAAAGAACAAATTTCTTTGCTCGTATGATCCCTTCACGATAGTGAAGCACATCAAATGGTGACACCAACAACATAAAAATTGGTGTATTCATTTCTTTAATTTTGATGTATGAACTCACCTAAATTCTTCAGAATGCAAATCACTCCGAAATCACCCTACAAACATGTTGGAATCGTTTAATCACATATTTGATCGTGATCATTTCTTAATCTTGAGACTTACTAGTTTGTAATTTAAGTGTTGAAATCACTCTTGAGTTTCTTAAGATCTGTCTAGATCATCCAATTACGTCTCAAATCATCATCCAAATGATCTATATGAATATTCAAACCTCGTTTTCAAGTCTCAAATCATCATCCAATTAAAATTTTGATCAAAATTATTGAAACACTGACTTTGCCCCCAATGAATTCGTACAAGGAAAAGAAAATAGAAAAAAAAAATAGGGAATGTGAATTGGTGTTATGGAGATGGAAATAGAGAAAAGGACATTATAGAGACATTGTTGCATGTGCTAGACCTTCCATTGTTACTCTTGGAAGGGACACAAAAGAGTGCCCTAACCAACGTTAACGGTCGCACATCCCACGTGGCACCAACATTTGCTGACCCGACTTGCCACGTGTACACATCCCCACTTAGGCCGCCAAAATCCACCAAATGTTTGTTTCATCCCTTTGTTCCTTTTCTTTTGTGTTCTTCTAACTTCTTAATTACTAAATCTTTTCACATTATAATAGGTGTAATGTATTATACTATAATTAATTAATTTTTCATGTTATCAAACAATAACAACATATTCAGTATAGTTTGACATGATAAATTCTAAAAATAGGTTAAAGAATACGCAATTTTTATCATTATCTTAAAGGTAAAGAGATCATTTTCGATTTCAAATTATTATTTTGAGGGGTTGTGGCGGTGGTTGATAGAGTGACGGCGGGACACTAGTGGGACATGGGGGTGGGGGGACTCATGGGGCAAAGGCGTTGACAAGAGGCTCAAACTCGTGTGTCTTGTTAAAGCCAAGCATTATTCTTGGTTTTCTCAACTCCGTTGTCTACACGGTAACCCCTTTAATTAATTATTTCTCTTTTTTGTATTTTGTCCTTCTTTAATAACTACTTATAATATTGATGATGCATGCTCTTTTACTCTCTAACAAGTACTAGTACCAAACTGCTTTGGTTTGGTGAAAGAATGTTAGTAGTAGTAGTAGTATTACTAATGAGTACATACCATGCAAGTTGAAATTTAAATCATACTCATCATCATATGTAGTTCTTGAAATGCTACAATAAGTTTTTATACTCTGCCGTTCTATTTTTATTTGTCTAGTATTAATTTGATACACTTTCTATAAAGCAATAAATAGAATAATAATATTTTCTCTATCTAATAATAATTATCCACTATTGACTTGACATAAGGATCAAGAAGCAGTAAATGATAGGAGTAATTTTACCAAGTCACCTTTATTAAATATATAAGTCATCTAAACATTAAAAAATGAATAGTATTTAATAAAAAAGGTAAAATAGACACAACATGGTAAATTATTCATTGATTTTATAAACTGGACAAGTAAAAATGGACGAAGAGAGTATTACTATCTCACCTTTTGAATATAATAAATTCAATGTTTTGAGAAATGACTATAATTAATAATAAAGAAAAATTAAGAATTAAGTAATAAATTATCTCTTGATTTTTCAAATTAGATAAATAAAAATGAATATTTCTTTTTGATATGGTATAGATAAGTAAAACTAGACGGAGGGAGTATGAGATATTTTTGTGATGTTGAGTTATAGTTTCAATAAAATCTTTGAACAAAGTAAAATGGTGAAGAAGAGATAGCCAAAAGATTTGCGACAAAAGCTATATCTTGGGATTTTGTTATAAAGCTATAGTAGGTTAGATTAAATCAATGAATTCATTTCCCTCGATCTTCATTGATGTCTACCAAGTGTATTATATTGGATCTTTTTACATGGAAACATGTACAACATATTCGAGATATATATTTGGACATCATTTCATTTATGCAACAACTACAGCATACATGCACTATATATATAATATAAGTTTAAATATACTAGAATGGAGCTAAGAGATGATGATTATTTATACGACGTGATTATTAATTCCTAAAGAATAATCATATTAGGTGTTTGCTTGGCCTAACGAAAAGTCATCATCAAAATAACCATGTAACTCACGTTTTAAATATTAGTTTTTCTTTTTCTTCCATGAGATAAATAATGTTATAGATAATAGACTAGTCAATTAACTACACATTTTACAAATTTATTAATCTGTAAGTGGTCATCAAAAATCATTTTCATCGTATTTTATAGTAGTTGTACAACATTTATGAATGGAAATTAATTTCTCAAGTGGCCTCTCGAAATAAGGATTAAGAAAAGAGTAAATTTTAGAAATAGCAAACATAATAGACATAATAAGGCTCTAAAGCTATATAGTTTTGATAATTGCGCTCCATAGCTATAGTTTCGTTTGCTATGGAGGCCCTGATTTGTATGTTTAGCGCAATGCTTGCCATTTGTATATTTCGCTTGCAAATATACAATTAAGGTAAGAATATACAAATTCTGTATGTATACATTTAGAAATTTTACATAATTTCGTTTGTATATTTCGCTTGCCAATATACTAACAAGGTAATTTATTGTGAATTTTTCATAAATCTTATATAAATAGCTAGGGTAAGCATATACAAATTAGGAATTTATAAAATCAAAAACCGAATTATACAAAATTCTGATTTATACAATTAGACAAATTATACAATTTTGAGCGAATTAAGGAAACTATGGTTGCGAATCACAATTTTCCAAAATAATAGCTATAGCATTTAATATCGTTTAAATGTTTGCTATTCCGTACAATTTCCCCTTAAGAGAATACGAAAAACTTATTTAGAATATAGATTATACAAAGAAGGGAAAAGCGCCTGATATACCCCTTAACTTTGTCATTTAGAGCTGATATATCTCTCGTTATGAAAGTGGCTCATATATACCCCTACTGATATACAAATGGCTCACATATACCCCTACTGATATACAAATGGCTCACATATACCCTTTTCCTCTAACGGAAGTGAAAAAAATTAATTTTAATTTAATTTTTTTATTATATTTTTTAAAAAAAATATAATCCATATGGGGCATATTTGATCCTCCTCACACGTATTTTTTTTACTTTTTTTTTGCAACGACTAATTTAAATTTATTATTTTGATGGTCAAATTTATTTATGTTTCATAAATTTTCTTGTAAAATTTATTAAAGATGCCCCCCTCCCTTTTTTTTTTACAAATACAAAAACTAAATTACAATATAGCCGGAAAAATAATTTTAAATTATAATATAGCCACAAAAGAATTAGTTTTAGTTTTTTTTTGTTTATACTAAAGAATGACAGAAAAAATAAAATAATAATAAGAAACTCAAATAATGATAATCAAAGAATTCAAAAAACAATTTATTTATGAAAAAGATTAAAATATACCTTGAACTTTGCTAGAAGGACCCCTACATGATTTAAAAAAAAATTAAAAGTCAAAAATATAAATTTATAATAAGTTTTTTCATTTCCGTCAGATGAAGGGTATATGTGAGCTCCTTTTGTAACGGTAGGGGTATATGTGAGCCATTTGTATAACGGTAAGGATATATATGAGCCACTTTTATAACGAGAGGTATATCAACTCTAAATGATAAAGTTGAGGGGTATATCAGACCGTTTTTCCTACAAAGAAATATTTCTAGAATACTTATTAGTGTGAGCGCTCTTGTAGCGGGTCTAGCTATCAAGTTGGGCCCATATCGAACAAGCCCATACATGTTTGCATCATGAGCCAGTTTTTGGAAATGGTTATTTCTATATTTCACTATGGGTTCATCCAAAATCCACAAATAAACAAAGGGAAAATTGTACAGAATAGCAAATATTTAAATCATATTAAATGCTATAGCTATTGTTTAGGGAAATTCTAATTCGCAGCTATAGTTTCGCCCGATTTGTACAATTCACCTGATTTGTATAAATTCAAAATTTGTATAATTCAATTCCTGATGGTATAAATCCAGATTTTTTATATGCTTACCCTAGTATTTGTATACAATTTATGAAAAATTCATAATAAATTATCATGTTTGTATATTGGCAAGTGAAATATACAAACGGAGTTCTGAAAAATTCCTAAATGTATAAATGGAGAATTTGTATATACTTACCCTATTTGTATATTCACAAGCGAAATATACAAACGGGCAGAAATATACAAACCGCATCCTCAATAGCAAATGAAACTATAATTATGGAGCGCAATTATTGAAACTATAGCTATAGAGCCTTATTATGTCTATTATGTTTGATATTTCTAAAGTTTTCTCATAAATAAAATCAGATTTCCTTTTTACTTTTAGTTTTAAATGTAGGATCTAATTAATGTTTCGAGGGCTACCATATGTTTTAAAATCTACAATCCAAACAAGATATACATAATTCTATAACAGGATAAAAACTGGAATATAAATATTGAATTTCCAACCGATTGAGTAATAATTTAATAGACTAATTTACAAAGTTAATACTCACTTCTTAGACTATAATTTTCAATATTGAAATGTTTTCCCCTTAGGGTGTGTTTGGTATGAAGGAAAATGTTTTTTTGGAAAATAAGTGAATTTTTGGCTTATTTTCTCATGTTTGGTTGGTGAGTAGAAAATGTTTTCCGGAAATTTTTTTTAGTGTTTGATTTATGAATGAAAAACATTTTAAAGAAAATATCTTTTAATTTTTTTAACTAGACAGTAGAAAATAAAATTTTGAAAATTGAAAATAATTTTTAAAAACAAACTTAAAATTTTTATTTTTGTAGAGTTGGGTGGGGGTTGGGGGTCGAGGGGGGCTGATTGGGGGTGGGGGGTTCGGGGGTAGGGATGGGGTAAGGTAAAAAAATAAAAATTTGAAATTGAAAATATTTTTTAAAAAACAAACTTTAAAAATAAAAAATTGGGGTGGGGCTGGGTAAGGGGCTGGTTGGGGGGGCGTCGGGGGAAGGGGGTGGGGTGAGGTAAAAAAAAAAATAATTTGAAATTAAACAAACTTTTAGAAATAAAATAAAAAATTGGGGGGGAAGGGGGGGTTGGGCTGGGTAGGGGGCTAGTGGAGGGGGGAAGTCGGGGTAGGGGCTGGTGGGGGGAAGTCTGGGTAGGGGGCTGGTGGGGGGGGAAGTCGGGGTTAGGGCTGGGTGGGGGAATCGGGGAAGGGGTGGGGTGAGGTAAAAAAATAAAAATTTGAAATTGAAAATATTTTTTAAAAACAAACTTTAAAAAAAAAAATTGGGGTGGGGCTGGGTAGGGGACTGGTTGGGGGCGTCGGGGAAAGGGGGTGGGGTGAGGTAAATAAATAAAAATTTGAAATTGAAAAAGGGGACTGGTTGGGGGGGTCGGGGAAAGGGGGTGGGGTGAGGTAAATAAATAGAAATTTGAAATTGAAAAACAAACTTTAAAAAAAAAATTAAAAAATTGGGGGGGGGGGGGGTAGAGGGGCTAGTGCGGGGGAGTCGGGTAGGGGTTGGGGTGAGGTAAAAAAATAAAATTTTGAAATTGAAAATATTTTTTAAAAACAAACTTTAAAAAAAAAATCTTTTTTTTTGGGGGGGAGAGCGGGGCTGGTGGGTGCGTGAGGAGGGGTAGGGTAGGTGAGGTAAAAAATAAACTTTTGAAAATTGAAATATTTTTTAAAAACAAACTTTAAAAAAAAAAAAATCTGGGCTGGAGGAGGGGGGGGCTGGTTGAGTAGGGCGTGGGGTGAGATAAAAAAATGAAAATTTGAAATTGAAAATACTTTTTTTAAAAACAAAATTTTTAAAAAACAAAATTTGAGGGGGGTGGGGGATCGAGGGTGGCGTAAGGTAAAAAATAAAAATTTGAAATTAAATATATTTTTTAAAAACAAACTTTTTTTAAAAAATTTTGGAGCAGGGTGTCGGGGGTAGGGGGTGAGGTAAGGGAAAAAAAATAAATTTGAAATTGAAAATATTTTTTAAAAAAAACTACAATTTTTTTTTTTTGGGAGGGGGGCTGGTGGGGGTCGAGGGTAGGGATAGGGTGGGGTGGGGTAAGAAAAAAATTGTAATTTGAGGGAGAAAGAAAGTTTTGGAAAATGTTTTCCTTAATTTTTGAATGGAAGTCATTTTCCTTAAATTTGAGGAAAATAAGTTGATTTGGAAAACATTTTCCAAAACATTTAAGCCAACCAAACATGAGAAAATTGAAAAACATTTTCTGTTTTCCTTCATACCAAACTTCAATTTTTATTTTTTACCTTACCCCACCCCTTACCCCGAACCCCCCCCCCAATCAACCCCCTCTACCCCAACCCCCACCCCACTCTAAAAAAATAAAAATTTAAAGTTTTTTTTTAAAAAGTATTTTCAATTTTCAAATTTTTATTTTCTACTCTCTAGTTAAAAAAAATAAAAGATATTTTCTTAAAAATGTTTTTCATTCATAAATCAAACACTAAAATAATTTTCCGGAAAACATTTTCTACTCACCAAGCGAACATGAAGAAATAAGCCAAAAATCCACTTGTTTTCCAAGAAAATATTTTCCTTCATACCAAACACACCCTTAGTATTCAAACTTTTTCTCCTTTGCAACTTGTGAACATTACAAGTTTTGGCCACTTCAATTATTTTTATTCATGAAGGTCCACTTTTGTAATATAATATTTTTAAAGTTGTTATTCAAAAGAATGTTTTCAAACAAGCAATCAATACTGATAGCTGGGACATATTTTGTTCTTTTATTAATAAGTATTTGAGGAAATAGTATTAGTAGGCCCAGCTATCAAATCGGGCCATATACAAGCCCATATATTTCGACATCACGAGCTTGTGGGCCTTAGTTTTGCAAATCCTTGTTTCTGCTTTTCAACACAATTCATAAAAATAAAAAAAATTATATGGAGGGTGTTTGGTGTTACCATGTGAACAATCCCTCATGTCATCAAACTGTATTCATATAATTAACAATGTACCCCTTATGTGGAGGTTGCATATTAGGATAGAAGTTTAGTATGGGTGGAGTGTTATCTTGTCGTGTGTAGGTTTAGGCTTGTTAGTGTCTGTCGTAGTAGTAGTTATACTCTTGTAGTTCTTGTCATATGTTGTTTATTGTGTTTCGATTATCGCACTATTTTGACCATGTTGTTATTGTTTCTTTCTTGTAGATTTTACACTGCTTTTCTTTAATGGTTATGCTTTCTTCATTGCTCTTCTTCTTTTGCTTGGATTTGATACATTTGAACCGAGAGTCTTTCGGAAACAGTCTCTCTACCTCCACGAGGTAATGGTAAGTTATGCGTATACTCTACCCTCCCAAACCCTACTTGGTGAGATCTTAGTGGGTATGTTGTTGTTGATTAAAATGTGATGTAATTTTCAAGATAAATAATTATTTCACAATAATTTAGGAAGAGAAGGAAAGAGATTAAAGATAGTTAGAGAAAGGAAATCCAGCACCATATCCCACTTCAAGATTAGTATTTAAAATAATTTAAGCTTAAGGAGTTATAGGAAAAGTAATTCCAAGAAACCTTTAGGTTTCTAATATTTTCTCCTTTTTGCCGTTAGTAACTTTTCTGCCTTTTTTTTTTCTTTCTCCTGAATGGCGTGGAATTCATAATTAAACATTTTTATATGTATCATAATTGAGTAGTACTTTTGCACCAACAAAATCAATATTGTTGTGACAAAAAAAAAAGCAAATGTTTTCAAATCTTGGAGGTGTTATTCTTATTTCAAGTGAAAAAGTTGAAGATTGTCTTAGTTGCTACACCAATTAGAACACAATAATTCCCCAATCTTTTGGCCAAATAAGTTTAATTACAACTTTACGTGCTGGCCTAACTAAACTTTTTTTGTTTTCTTTACTTTTTTCCCTTTATTGTTTAATTTATCTATGATCTTCTAATGTTGGTCTGCTTTTTTGGAAATGGGGAGCACCTATATTGCGATCTGTTTGCAAGCAATAAAAGGAGTAAAAGCCTAGATGAATTGAGAATTCAGAATAAATCAATTCAAAATGAGTACTGTGATATATCATTATTAGAAACATATGTTTTTTTCCTCGTGAATCAATGGTAAATTTATGTTATGAAATATTATTTTTCCACTTCAATCCCGCTGAATCAGCTCACTCGAAAAACACATGTGGAAAACAAATCTTCATTGAAATACTGAAAATGGTCATTGGATATTTTTTTTCTCACTGACTCAATCAGAATATAAGTGAAAGAGCATCTGAGCTTTTTTTTAGTGAAAATTTCAATGGAAAAAGTAGTGTTTTTTTCGAAGGATTAAGAAAAACCATCCATAATTAAACCATAGATATTTCCACCGGCATGTTTCCAATGTAGTAATTAAGAAAAACCATCCATAATTAGTTAATACATATTCTCACTTTAGTTTATTATTCAACCATGGTAAATTAGTACTCCCTCTAGTGCAAAACAAATTACTTCCACTTTTTTTTAGGGTTCAAATGAATGAACTTTTTACAGCCATCTTTTTCTAAAATTACTTTTCTCTTTAATGGAGTTTTAAGTTATCTCTAGTTTTAGAACTCATATTTGAGCTAAGGTTATATTAGTGCAGCCAAAATTCTCAAATCCTGATTCGCCTTTGACCGCAACATATGTTTCATGCTAACGGGTGCAAACACGTTCTTGGCTACTGTTACAAGAAGACTTTGAAGTTTAATATTGTTATGTAAATATTTGTACTTTTATAAATTGAGTATAGATGAGGAAAGGTATATATGCAATGTATGTGAATGAAAGTCTAAATTAAATGATAGTTTTTTGTATGTAACAGTTATATATAGATGAAATGGTCCCCGTGATATATTACTGACGTTACCCTATAATTCATGAAGTTTTGAATTATAGATGAGGAAAGGTATATATGCAATGTATGTGAATGAAAGTCTATATTAAATGATAATTTTTTGTATGTAGCAGTTATATATAGATGAAATGGTTCCCGTGATATATTACTGACGTTACCCTATAATTCATGAAGTTTTGTTCATAATAATATATATAATTATACAACCAATTTTTTAAAAAAAAAACTAAAGCCCTGTTCACATGGTCTCAAACTCTAAAATGTGTATTGATAGGATGGCTACGTTGAAATTTATGTATATCTTAAGATATACAATACATATATATGTCTCTTTTTGTAGAACATATACATTATTTTTTTGTTATTTTAACGTGTTGAATAGTTGATGCTGTCTCCCTTTGTAGCCAACAAGGAAAAGTGGTGAGGTTGTAACAACACTGTTTCTGTTTCTTTTGTTTGTAAAATTTCATTATTTCAACGAACCTAGTGATGGGGCACTAATGCTTCATAATAATCAAAAGCTATGCTTAAAGTCATTTTAAATTAATTTGACGTACTGAAGAAACAATCGTATAATTCATAAATGACATGACAGGGTTATATTTTATTGATGTCTATACACGCAAAAATATTTGTTTCAAGATTTTTAATAACTTTATTATATCTTCAAACTCATTAATATCAATAGTCTGATCTATCAATTCACTATTTACGTACATTGCAAAGCTTTATTTTTTTAAAGCAAGTTCTTGGAACGATGTAGTATACATAATTTTACAATTTCTAAGTTTTGATAGTATTATACATTAAAAAGTAAGTATGTGGAAGCAATTGGTTTTGGGATTTATTATGTCTTGAGAAGTAAGTCTCCTTGAAAAGAGAGAAAGGAACATGTCAAGCTAGCAAATCAATATAAAAAGAAACTAAAAATATAATGTGTTGATAAGGAAAGAGGGTTAACATTAATTAATTAAATTAAGAATAAGAAACTACATTATGAATATTAAATTATGATTAAAGAAATCAAAAAAATCCAAGAGAGAGGCAAGTAAAGAGGATTTGAGTTGGATACTAGCTAGCTTAGAGGAAAAAGAGGGTTGTTTGTAACCTATCACATGGGGGGTTAAGCCTTCTTCCTGACAAATACATATCATGGTTTTCCTAAACTATTCATCATATGTGCCCCCTTCCCCCCCCCCCCACCCCACCAAACCCTAAAACACCATCCCACCAATAATGCCCGCCCTAAGATTTTTATTTTCATTCCTCACTCGTTACCGTCTCATTTAGAAGTTCTATTATCTTATAATCAAAAGGGTATAATAGGATGATTAAAATTTTGTTTGTATCTTTAATTACAAACATTACAAGAAAATATGAAATTAAATAGCTACAGAATTTATTGGCAATTCCTAACTAAATTATCGTTAAAATGTTTCTAGCTAACTGAATTTTCTTATAATCTGTTGCTAAATGAGATTAGCATTCATAGGTAATTTATCGTTAAAACACTTTTAGCTAACTGAATTTTCTTATAATTTGTCGGTAAATGAGATTAGTATGAATTCTTTGCTATTTAGCCATAAAATTTTGTCCTTTGCTAATTCTTTATTTTATAGTAGTGAAATTTCATGTTCGAGTTTACAAAGTGAAAATCTCTTGATCGCATTTTACTAGTTTAATTATTTAGTTGTGGGACTTGTGGATTTCAAATAGCTAAAAATGTAAGGAAAAACAATAAGTACATACTATATTATGTTATTCAAGAATGGCAGTCTTTCTACACCTTTATGCATTTATTACAACTAAAAAGAAAGTCATTGGGACAAAAAGATGTTGACGAAGGCTTCACCACCATGATGATGCATGAAATAAATAAAAAAAATACTTTATGTAAATTTAATTTAATTTGTGGAAAAATGATGTGCTGTTGACCCCATTAGTTTCCTTCTGTTATATTCAGTTATATACCTTTCTTCTTGTTATACTCAACTTTTTTGTCCCACCTATAAATTCCCAATTAAGTTAACCAAAGGGGCTTCGAAATAAGGAAAAAGATAAATATTTTTGTAGGCATTTAGATATATATTTTTGGAACCCAAGATAACGTGTTGTTACCATAATCTCCGCCACAAACATTGATCTTTGGGTGAGTATTTTGTGTGTATTAGGAAAATCTTCATGGTGTAACAATCTGCAAATCACACATGACGTAAATTGTATTAGTCAAGTCCTATGCGACAAACTCGACTGATAAGATATTAAGGGTGTATCGATCCCGTTTGGATATTAATTGAGTAATATTTGAAGAAAAAAAGTTATTTAAAAATTAAAGTTGTGTTTGATTATACATTTCACATACCATTTATAACCAAATAGACATTTGATTATTTTTTTTTAAAAAAGAAAAGCAACCAAAAAATAAAATCCAAACGGGACTCAGCTTTATCCCTATTTTATTTTTGTAATTTATGCTGAAGACTAATTGGACAAAGCCAATTACAGCCAGAAAATTGTGGGTAATGTAATATTATAATAACTATACTAATATTTAATACAAACATAAAAAAATTGGTAAAATAAGTAAATGGGAAGAAGAGTTGAACATGAAAGATCAAAAAAGCTGGCAATGTATATGGAGGAAAGGACATGTTAGTTTTTATTTTGGTTAATTTTGTCGACCAACATGCGCCTAATGATATTCAGTGTATTGATTGGCTATGACTCCTTTTTCCTTTCACCTTATAATAATGTTTTTTTTTTATATAATATATGGTTATGTGGTTTATATTTGTCTCAATAATCTACCAAGATTTTGCTGGATTCCTCGTCTTTTCCCACCGAATTGTTAAACAAAAAGATCACAATATTGTTGCAACTTACTCTTCCATGGGTTTTTTTTTTTAAAAGTATATATTGATTTGATATCGGTATTGAGATTCAATTTAAGTTAGGATTTGCATTTGAATGTTTCATATTAAGAATTATAAAGGAGATTACTTCGTATATAACAAGATTTGAATTTGATATATTTAATTATAAATAAAAAAGTACTTAGCTTATCACTCGTTGATAACTTGGTGGTTCAGTTGGTTATTATAAAAAATATAGATAAGCTGACAAGAATAGAATAATTAGTTTTGAAACGATAGTCACACGATTTTATAAAGTGAAACGATTAGCGACTACGGTATATTTCATTACAATATATATATATTTTCAATATCTCTTGTATATTTTATCATGTATGATTTATATTAGGCGTTATACACCTCCTTCTTTAAGATTCAATGCCCTTGCTGAGATTTATCCTATTATCATTTTAAACTTTGAATTCATCTTTTCTATATAGCGATATTTACGTAATTTGAATGTTGAAATTTGTTCCAACTCGCCTATAACATAATTAGTTTTTGAGTCTAACCTGTATTTTTCAAAATGCATCAAGATCTAAGAAGTAATTCTTTATATACCCAATATCTTCCTCGTAGCTACTAAGAATTTTGCTTAGTGTTACACAACCAAAAGTAACTACACTAATATTACACCACATAGTTTAGTACCACAAAAAAATATAAGATTTGATGAAGTTTTTTGCAACAGCTCGACTCTTAGCTTGATGTTCCTCATTACGAAAATTGAATTTAAATAATTAAATTATTACAATATAAAATTGGAAGACATTGTTGAAACGTTAAAAGAAATATATAGTATCTATTTAAATTTAATTGCTTGAGAGTTCGAAAGTGTCACCATCTATATCGTACTCATGATTGAGTGCAAGCCAAAAACTATTATTACTCGAAATTCGACATTTCATCTTACTATTAAAATATTACTAATTAGTTAGTTAATCATTCATCGGATCATGCTTAGTTACACTTTTTTTTAAAAAAAATTTTAATCCTTATTTACCTTTATGTTCTTTCCACACCAATTCCCTTACAATTAATAGTAATACTGTATAATATCAACATTTCTTTTTCCTCTAACGAGACTAGCATTCTACTAGAAACAATATTCACACAATAACAACAACAATATTACCTAGTATAGTTCAACAAATGAGAACTCGAGAGAATAGAATATATGCATTCTTTGCATTTACCTTTACAGGTTAGAGAGATTGTCTCTAATATATCATCAACTCAAAAGAAGTGTGGACAAAATAGAAAAGAGAGAAAAACAATAATAACGACAAAGTAACAAGCTAAATAGAGCAAATAAAACATCAGATAATAATGAAAATTGAAGCAAGATACCAGGTTAATACAAAATAATACTATTAATAAAAAAATTTTAAAAAAAAAGATGAGAAGAAGGGACTGACAACCTTATCTATCCCACATAAAGTATGGCAATACTCGACTTGTATTTATATGAATATCATAAATAACTAACAAAAGTTGCAAGAAATAGTATCCTTTTTCGCTAAAAATGTCATAACTTATAAGATGACTAAAATGAAAAGATTAAGGAATTTTGATAGGTCAATCTGTTGGTTACTTAAATTTTTATCTTGTTGATGATCAGAATTCCATTCCTCACCTTATAATCTTCTTTCTTGTCTAAATAACAAACAAACAAAAAGTAAAAAAATAGGTTAAAGTCGTCATTATGGATTATAGTATTTGGTCCCAAAGGAATTAGAACATGCAATTTTGGTCCCAAGGACAGCTAATAAGAAGCTCTGAACCTAGACTTTTCATTATCTTCTTAATTTTTAATAATCACAAAAAGAAGAAAAATGCAAAGAAAACCAAAAATTAAATTAATGTGGATTTTGTTTTACATGAGATTAATTCCTCATTAGAATTGTATTTTTCATCTAATTCAGCTCCATATATTCTTCGATTACTTTTTTTTTTTTACGTGAAACGGTGAAAGTTATTAATATTCTATCTCATATATATATATTTTATTTTAGAACATTATATACTGTTTAGCGTACTTCTCCAACAAACCATATATTTTTAATAATTATCAAATATTTAAAAAGTTCAAATCAAATAAAGTAATTAGTGAACAACTAATAAAAGTACAATAGTTTATTTATCCAAATCAAATTCTAGGGATAGTTACATCAGTCCTACTATTCCAAAACTAGGTGCCCTAATTTGGATTTATTTTCGTATTAAGAAATAATCCACCATTTTGAACTTTCTTAAATATATAAAAGTTGTAGCGCTTAAAATTTATTTTTTCAATAATTTAAACGTTTTTACATTTAAATTTTTATACAAAGTTAGATAATTTTATGTTGAAAATGCAGGCTTGGTGCTTAAGGCCTTCTGGGCCGATAAATTCTCACTGCAAATGTACTCAGAAATTTTCCTCAATTATTTCTCTCTTTCAGACAATTGTTTAACAAAGGCCCTTTTTTTCAATTTAAAGATTTTGAAATAATATATAAATGTGTTAACCAACTTGATTTTAATCGAAATTTATATTTTTTAATTTTAAGTGTATACAAGTAGATACTTAAATTTGTACAAAATTGAACAAGTAAACACACACACATCTTACGTATTCCAATTGATTTAGCCATATAGAACGTGTGCGTCTACTTGTTCAACTTTGTACATGTCTAAATGTCTCTTTGTGTATACTCAAAATTAAAAAATATAAATATTAGATGATACCAAATTAAAGAACACGTGTATATATTATGCCCAAAAAAAAATTCTTTTTGAATAAATTGAAACAACTCGTGTAGCGACACGTTAGATTAGATTACAGTCTATAGTTTTATAAATCATTGCAATTTTGTCCGTAAAGTGTATCAATATATAAATAAATATTATATCCAAATTTAACATTGTCTAGAAACATAATTTTCCAGATAGTATTTGCTGAACTTCTAGAGAAATTAAATTTAAATCATACCCTAAAAATATGACATTAGCGTAAATCATTCAAATTTACTTCCTAACCATCAACATTTTTAGTGCATAAACTTTCATTTAGTTATTCTTTTTTAGGACAGTTACATATTTAGCAAACATTTTTAAAAAAAAAAATTTATGAAACCTTTAAACCTGGTCTAAAGATATTTTTTGAGCAAATTGAAAATAAAAATATTTGCTTAAATCAACCAATTTTGTATCTTTTCATATAAAATCACAACATATTGTTTGTCCCCCATATTGCCATTGTACTATTTCTCTATGTTCCATATTTTATATATATATAAAAAATATTTTTTGATTTTTATTTTTCTAAATTTGAAACTAAATAAAAAAATCAAATAAAGTAAATTATTAATCCAAAATCAAAAAAAAAAACCAATCTAAATTAGAATTCAATTCGATTTGATTTGGTTTTTCGATTTAATTCAAATAGAGCACATTCTTTTTATTTTATGTGACATCATTTTTTTTAATCTATTCTAAAACAAGATGTTTCTTTATTATAATTAGAAAAAAATTCTTTTTAATTTTTTTCAAATTTTTAATAAATAATTTACAATCAACACAACTATATAAGAATTGTTTCATGGTGCCAAGTAAAATAATGCCATAAAATAAAAAGGACGGAACATTAATTTATTTTGATATTAACAACCTCAAAAAATCTCCCATATGTTTAGCATTAAAGTGACTTTAGAGGAGAGAAGAGAAGGATGAAAAACTTTCTCCGCTAATCTGAACCGTACATTTCAATCCCAGAAACAAGATCTGAGCCGTTAAAAATCCGTCTCGATATTTTCAAAACTCACACTTACAACAAAAGCCTCTCATTATATCGTGTCGTCAGATTCAGCTTCGAAAAAGTAAAAACAGTACATCAGAAACTGCTGCACTCGAAATTACCAATTAACCCTTCACTTCACAGCGAACCACTTGCCAACCTCTTCAGCCAGCTCAAGGGTATTTCAGGAAATTCACCACACGGCGCCATTTGAGCCAGTTCCCTTTGCCCTGTCTCGGTAAGAAATAGTGCACAAATGAAAACTATGTCTCAACTTCCACGCGCATTGGCTGCGCGTGGTGTCACGCTGTCATTTTATGTGAAAATATTGTGTAGTGCTCTTTTATGTATTTTTTTTAATGTTAAATTTTATAACTATAGTTCGTTCCGATTAAATCTAAAGTATGCATTACTTCATAGGTGATGTTTCTAGCAAGTTTTTTTTTATATCCAAGGATTGAATTGATATCTCTAATTAAAATGAAATAGTTTGACTCCAAGAAGACTCTTCAAGAGAGCCCAAATTTAAGAAAAAGAAATATTTTCTCTTTATATAGTTAAAAAGAAAAGATAATGTTTGGTTAAAGTAAATAAGAGAGTGATTTTGAAATTATTTTAAACTCTTTATTCTTTCTTAAATTGGAAATTAATTAGATAAAGGTAGGCAGTCACATCAAAATTGAAAGTTCACTTACCCTACTTATGCAAATGTGATACTTAAAATAGGATATTAAAACCTTTTTAATATTTTTTTTTTTGCTAACAGATGTTGTAAGTTGAATTTGTGATTTTTTTTTCCTGATTAATAGATAGAGAATTTGTTGGCTTTCAGAAATTGACATAGAGGAAAAAAAGTCTTATCTAAAATATTAAAATAAAATAATTATAAAAAAATCGATTGTCTTTTGTGATGGAAAAACCTATTAGTATGAGATCTGAATGATTATTCTTTCGTCCAATAACTTTGTACGACTTAATGACACTAATTTATATAAAGTACATTTTCATTATATTTCTATTAAGATAAGTATTACACATGTAATTATAGTACTCTCGAGTTTACTTGAGAAAGAAACTTCCGTAATTAAATTTTAACATTCTAATTTTTAAAAAATATTCTTCCACATGTATCTATATAAAAAAAAACACAAGAGACACGATTCAAGTTCATGCAATACTCAAAAGAATTATATTGTTAACTTAATTAATGAAAATTGTTGGTAATAAAATGTTATTACCTATCATAAAGTAAAGAACCTTTACCTTCCAAAACAGGGAGTACTTAACACGCTCCTTCGACGCGAATATCTATTGTAAACTCTCGCAGAAAAGATAACTGCGTCTCCAGACAAGCCACAAAAACTAAAATAAAAAACAAGAATTAAAATAAAAATGAAAAAACAAAAGATAGAGAGAGGAGAAGATGAAGGGCACTTTACTACTTTTTTATGTTGCACGCATCCATGGCAGAAATCAGAAGGAAAATAAGAGTACTATTACAAACCCAACAAGAAGAGCAGAAGAAGAAATAGCTAAGCCTAATTCTTGCTAAAACATCAAAAACCCATTTTACTTTTTTCCATCTCCACAATCTTGGCATAGCTAATTGGTTTTACTCTTCAAGAAGAAACAAAAGAGAGTAAACGATTGTATATGAATGAGGTGGGTGTCCTTAGATGGACATGTATTAATTTTGTTTTCTAGGTCCATCAAATCTTTTGATTTGTGGGTGTACTTTAGATGAAGGGGATGCCCTTACCCTTTGAATTTGAGGGGAAGGGGGTGTTAGAATTAGACGTTTTGTTCAATAAAAATAGTATCTTGAATTCTTGGAATAACCAAAATAGCAGCAAAGAAAGTAGTAGTTGTTACTTTGTAAATAGTCCAAGTGCTGTCCTGGATACTATAAGGAGTCCAAGGCCTATTACTTCTTCTTCAACCCTGTCTTCATCTTTGGGTGGTGGTGGTGGAGGCACTGCTTCCACAGACACTGCAGGCGGCGGCGGAGGTGTGGCGGCAGTTTCTGCAAACCCATCTTCTAAATGGCAGCAGCAGCAAGACAATACTACTGCTACAAGCTCCAATGTGGGAGCTGAATCTGAGCTTCAACAAGTTCAACCCCCATCTTCTCTTGAGATGGGTTCTGCTGCCACCGGAGGGGAGAAATGTGCTATGGAGGAGTGGGAAGGGGGTTTATCAGAGTCTGTAATGGCTTCACCTTGTCAGGAACAGTCTATACTAAGGTGGATCATGGGAGATGTGGATGACCCTTCCATGGCTAACTTGAACAAGGTGTTGCAGGTTAGTGGTACAGGGGACTATGAATTCAATGGAGGATTTGGGGTTGTGGATCAAGGTTTTAGTGTAGACCCAGTTGGCCAAATTGGTAGTTTTATGCCTGCAATTAGCTCATCTGTTTCTGTGTCAAGTTCAAGTTTTCCTACCAACAGAATGAACAGTGACAAGATTGGCTTGGTCTCTAACCCACCCACAAATCTCCCTCAAAATCCAATCTTTCCTTCATTGTCTAACAATCTTGGGCCAATTGCTTTTGGCCAGACACAGCAACAGCCGTTTGAGAGCGCAGATTTGAAGCCTCATAGTTTCAATTCACAGTTCTTGATAAACCAGCACCAAACACAGATTCCTCAGAACCCATCATTTCTTTTGCCACTGCCATTTGCACCGCAGGAGCAAAATCTTGTCTTGCCACCGCAGGCGAAACGACACAACCCCGGGACCATGGGAGGGCTTGAACCGGGCTCTCAGATCTCCAAAGGACTGTTTTTAGATGCAGGGCACCAGCAGCCAACACCATCTCAGGGGCTTGCTCATCAGCTCCAGCTACTTCCCCATTTTAGGCCAGGAGCAATGGGGACAAAGCCAAAGATGGTGGGGGAAGAAATGGGTCAGTTTCATCAACTACAACAACAGCAGCAGCAGCAACAACAAGCAATTATTGACCAGCTATTCAAAGCTGCAGAGCTGGTCCAGACGGGGAATCCGGTACTCGCGCAAGGGATATTGGCGCGGCTCAATCACCAGCTCTCTCCAATTGGTAAGCCTTTCTATAGGGCTGCTTTTTATTGCAAGGAAGCTTTACAATTGCTACTCCATGCCAACACCAACAACTTGAACCCCTCTATGGCCTCTTCGCCTTTTAGTCTCATTTTCAAGATTGGTGCCTATAAGTCTTTCTCTGAGATCTCACCAGTTGCACAGTTTGCAAATTTTACTTGTAACCAAGCCCTGCTTGAGGTCTTGGATGGGTTTGAAAGAATTCATATTGTAGATTTCGATATCGGTTATGGCGGGCAATGGGCCTCTCTTATGCAAGAGCTTGCCTTGAGAAGTGGTGGCGCACCTACTCTGAAAATAACTGCATTAGCCTCACCATCCACACATGACCAGCTAGAGCTTGGACTCACCAGAGAAAATTTGATCCATTTTGCCAGTGAAATCAATATGGCATTTGAGTTCGAAATTTTAAGCATTGATTCTTTAAATTCAACGTCTTGGTCACTGCCTCCTTTAGTCTCAGAGAATGAGGCAATTGCTGTCAATCTTCCAGTTAGCTCGCTTTCGAGCTATCTGTTGTCCCTTCCATTGGTTCTTTGTTTCGTGAAGCAGTTGTCACCTAGGATTGTGGTTTCTGTGGACAGAGGTTGTGACCGGACTGACCTACCATTTCCAAACCATGTAATCCAAGCCCTTCAGTCCTACTCAAACCTTCTTGAGTCGCTAGATGCTGTAAATGTGAATTTTGATGCTCTCCAAAAGATTGAAAGGTTCTTGCTCCAACCAGGAATTGAAAGAATTGTAATGGGTCGTTTTCGTTCCCCTGAAAAGACGCAGCATTGGAGGTCACTGTTTTTGTCATCTGGATTCTCCCCATTATCTCTCAGCAATTTTACAGAATCACAGGCCGAGTGTGTAGTCAAGAGGACTCCTGTTCGAGGTTTCCATGTGGAGAAGAGGCAGTCTTCACTTGTTCTCTGCTGGCAGCGGAAGGAGCTCATCTCAGCTTCAGCTTGGAGGTGCTGAGGAGCAGGAATTAAATTTGCAGTTTCCAACCAACCATGAAAAAGAAGGTGCTGCATAAGTTACAATCACTGTTTTAGTATCTGAACCTTTCAATTTTTGTTGCCCGCAATTTTTATTTGCTAATTTCTTGTGGCGTAGGCAGATTGTTTCGGCATTATAAGAAGAATCAGTTATTCTGTTAACTTTTCTGCTATAGTTCCTTATATCAGGGTCTATGTTAAATATGTTATAACTACTATGGTGCTCTATGATTTTCTGGAGGTAGGCATTCTCTGCTTCTAGTTATGCCGAGAACCTTGTTGTAATCTTGACAACATTACAAAACCAGAAATTAAAAAAGATGGAATTTTAACCCATTTCATTGATGCTCCTGTGTTGTATATTGCATTGATTGTTCCACTAGCATGACATGCTTTAGTTTTGATTGATTACTTCAATGAGGGATGATCCTTATCGAATTTCATCACGCCCTGATATGGATACTTTTGTATTTATTCATGAGATTTGCTATTCCATGATATTCCTTGAACCAGGTACCTAGTGAATCTAGAGTTTATCCTTTCTCCAGGGATTCCACTGGGATGGAATATCGGTGAATCTTCTGTTTAAGTTGCTGCTATATGTCAGTGTTCCGTCTTAGCTATGCCAACATTATATTTGCTCCAACTCTAGCTCTTATTACTAATTTGTTGTTATGTCATCTGCATTAGTTATCGGCCTGGCCGCCTCCCTTGCTTGTCCACTAGAAGGAATTGCAAAAATTAGATAGGGGATGTCAGAGGAGTTACATGAAAGACATCCTCATGTAATACCTTTAGATTTAAGTATATTTGATTATGATAAATGCTTTGGCACACTGTGATTAGCTATCAGCTATTGCATATACTTGTACCAGAGCAGATGGAATGTTCCTTTCTTCAGTGGATTACATGACCATGTCTGACTACTCCAGCTGTCTAGGAAATGTGGAGTCCTAGTCGTTCTGTTATCCTAGCTCATCCGATCCATCTAGACCCGAGAAAAATGGGGCAAATTTTTGGAACACTCAATTGATCATGGTTTCCATGGATTTTGATATGTTGTAGGAAACAACGGTCGGATGTTGGCCTAAATTCCATATAATACATGCATCCTTAGAAACTATAATGCTACTTTCAATGGCGTTGCTAATTAACTATCAGGTAGTTGCATTAAACTATTATTTTTGTATAATCTATCACGTTATTATGCATGCCAACACTTGTATTATATGCATTATAAGACATTGAATTTGCTGCTCTTTATAGTCTATAATTTCTTTAATACCTGTCCTAATCAAATCACATGGGGTTAGCAGTATTGGACCCCCACATGAGTAGTTTAATCTCTCTCTTTCATTTCCTTGGAAGTTCTGCTTTCATTACTTTAATCTGGCAATATTTTATACTATATCACAATATTAAACAACAACATGTTGGATGGAGAGAGTTTTGAGAGAGAAAGAAAGAGATGTTTGGCCTTCTTATTAGTAAAATGATTAGCTGACGATTATTATGTTTCTTTATGAACAATAAGCGGACAGCGGTGTTGTGCCCTGGATATTACTCTGCCTTTGTGTTATATTACGACGTTTGTTATGTCTCTTCATAATGCATATACTGAATGTGGAACTTAACATGGCTAAATCCCTCTTACTTGTGGGAGAGCAAAAATGCTCTGTTCATATATCTACCAGTTGCTTGAATCTTATCATTAGTATTTTCTTCTTGAAGTGTTTATGGAGAAGGATGATGAAACCTTATTGTACATTATATGTCATCCAAGTGACTTAATACTTGATACTTTTTGCTGGTGAGAGGTGCTAGGTATTCGTAGAATAGTCAAGGTTTGCCCAAATTATCTCGGAAACCACCTTTATAGAAAGGAAAAAAAGAATATAATTTTATGTATGTGGCTTGAAATGGCAAGGCATAAATTGTGATGGTTGTTGTGGTCCTTGAGATGCAATTAAAGTGGTAATGCAAAAATGTTGGGATCTTAATGAGGTTAGCTTAGAAACAATGTGTTTGTTTGATTGGTGTTCAAGGTTGTTGATGAAAATGAGAACAAACAGCCATTAATTTTAGTAGTATTATTATTAAGGTTCATTAATTAAAACATAGAGAGATGGTGACATACTGACAATGGTTCTTTTATAATGTTTACCCTCCTGCTTACTCAAAGATTTGGTTATATGAACTCTCTTTTAAAATCTTTAACTTTAGTAGTCTAAAGCACTTGGGGACACACTTTTCTTTGGTCTGTAGGGTCCCTTTTGTTTTTGAGATCACTGTTTATTTCTGATCGATTCAACATCACATTGTGTAACTGCACTTTCATTAATTCATGTAAAGTATTATGTATATTTATTATAATATAATATATAGTGTTGGTTTTATAACATAAAAGTTTTCATCATTATGTATGTATAGCTAACCTTCATAACTAAACTTAGACTACACTTGGGATAAGGAACACGAATACTTGTTCGAACCTTACGCTTTGTATTTAAGGGGTCATTTGGTATGAGAGATAAAGGAATAATCATTTTGAATTAAAATGTGAGGTTGTTTTATCTTGCGTTTAATTAGGATATTAGTTAGTTTTGCGAATTATCTATCCCACCATTTATACTACAATGATGAGATAAGTTATATTATATATATGGTGGGATAACTCATTCTGTGAGATAAGTTTGTCTATTCCATCTCCATATCAAACAACCCAGTGTAAAAGGGCGGTTTTTTTTTATTTATTATCCCAGGTTCATGAGCTAGAGAGCTTATAATTTGATCCCTAAGTGATCGTTAGATAGAGTGTTGAATATAATGTACTCCCTCAGTCCAACAATACTTGTCCACTATTGACTTGGCACACCTCTTAAGAAACAATAATTAGAAGGATGATTTTACTATATTACTCTTTGAATATAATAAATACAATGTATTGAAAAATATAATAGAGATGACTATAATTAATGATAAGGGTAAATTAGAAACTAAGTGTAAAATTATCCATTGATTTCATAAAGTGGACAAATATTGTTGGACATTCTAAAATAGTATAGTGGACAATTATTGTTGGACGGAAAGAGTATTAGTAATGCTAAATATTGCTAATTAGTTATGCTGAAATTATTTCTTATTCAATGTTTGATTTGGTATATTAAGGATTGTTCCGTCTTCAATCATATTTATCCATGTATTGCTATGTACCCCATATATGTATTAAACTATTAATTAATTAATTATACATAGACTGAAAATTTTATTATTATGTGAAATACATCATTCCAAACGATCTTTTGTAGGTCTTTGAGTTTAAATTATTATTTCACTTGAAATATTCATCAAACTAATTAAATTGCCTAACTTTTATGCCGAAAACAATATAATTATCCTCGTGTTGCAATTTTACACACTATTTATAACTTTCTATATCAGGTACACACATTTTAGGATGAGTTTTATTTAGGAGTAACACATGCCCTGCTCTATAATTTTTGTATTTATGACAAGGTAGTTTGTTCTAACAATTGGGGTGTTATAAATGTGACTTTTCTTAATTTGGATTCAACGTGGATTTGCTGTCTCTTGTCTAATTGTCTTTAGCGTCTGCTCACATTACCTCTTTATTAACTGTACCTCCATGTCATTTAAATAATAATTAAGTCCATTAAAAAATTAATTAATACAATCTCTAATTTACTAAACTATTTCTATACAATATATTTAGTTGAATTTGCTAAATTCACTCTAAATCCGCCTCTAAACGCGAGGTGTTTTGTAATCCTATAGTTTTATTTCCTTCATCTCAAATTATTTGTCGTGTTTCTTTTTATATGTTCCTTGAGAAAATATTTTAGGAGGGCTATATAATTATTTTGCCCTTATTTATGTTTTAAGATGTAATATCTCTTCACTGAATTAATATTTACTCTACACATGTGTCATCTCCTCATAATTAAATTGTTTGTTGTCTTTAATAACAGTTATTTCTATGGTTAAAATAGAAAAAAATAATTTTATCTTAAACTTCTATAATGACAAATTAATTTAAGATATTTATTTTTTAAAATCACAACAGATAATTTGAGACGGCAAGGGAACCAACTTAAGACTTTTGGTATAGGAAAGTAGAAAACACAATTACTTTAGTAATATCTTTATCATATTTCCTTATTTCCTCCTCCCTTTTTCCCAAATCAAAAACTTATTTATCAAAGTGTACAAGCCTTTTTCCATATCTTAAATAACTAATGAGGTGTGATTTTTCCTTGTCTTCAATTTTTACCTAATTTTAAAAATGCTTAATTTCACACATAAATTTTCTTCCATAAATTGTGTATATGTTTAAATAATTCCACAAAGCCATGAAGCACATGGAAACCAAATTATGGAAATGATCGGCGGCGCATTCTTTTTTATATGATATTATTAAAAAATTACAATTTAAGTAAGTATTATTGTTCTTACAAATTTTCAATAATAGTTGACTTTAAGCTATAATTATCCTCTGCAGTTGACGAACCGACACAAAATATCAACTGTCAATTTATTTGAATGTTTTAATATATGATATTTTTAATTATCTTATCACTGATAAGGGATCCGAAAATGGGTATACTTGCATTAGAATCATAATATTGAACTTGCCGTGTTACTCTTTAGGTGCGTATAAAATAAACGTCTGCTCTAGTGTAATAACCCACAAATCATACAGACAAGGTAAAAATTGTGACTTTCTATTTGAAAGATCTCCTTCTCGATGTTTCAACTTTTAATTACAATGTCACGAGTTTCAAAATAATTAAAATGGAAAGGAAAAAAATCAAACTACATTCCATTTTATTTAAAGAAGTTGAAAATTTCTTAGATCTTGATTAATTTGCTTGTTCTTAACGACATGATTAATTAAAAAGCTCAATGACTATTGGTTAATCACGAGAGCTTAGCTACTTTTGTGCTTTTCACGAGTTACATAAAAACAAAAAGGGAAAGTCAGTTAAAGATAAATTTAGGAATTAAGATATATATATATAAATGGTGCTACTAAAATAATTTATGATATTTATATAGGCTAGCTACTATATATGTTTCTTATCTCATCTCACTGTTAAAATGAAAATGACAATAGATAACCTTAAAACAAATATATATTGTATTGAAGTAACTAGGACCCAATGTTTTCACTACGATTTGTCCCAATCAAAGGCCTTATGCCACATGTATGGCTTAATAGATATATTACAATCAACGATACATGGACTGCTCAACTATCGAGGATATGATTCAGTACAAGTATATAAATTTCAATACAAGTATATGCAATTGTTTTATTTTTAACGATAGTGTTTGAGCCTACTTATTATGTGAACTTATCATATAATTTTCCCGTACGTACCTTAAGCATTCACAGAACATACCAAAAACCGATTTGACAATGGAAGTAGACAAGCAGGGACACAATTGTTTTATTACCTGAAAGTATGTTGATATTACAACAAAATAATAGTTTCAATAAGTTTGAGTTGATTACATGAATTAATTCTCGTTATTCATATATGTATATATATATATTTTATTTTATTTTCCCTTAACTAATTTTGTTATATATTGTTAGTGAGGTTTTTTTTTTTTTTTGTTAGCGAGATTATTATTTTGCTTTAATTCACTAATTATCTTCAGTTATATTTTTCAATTTGGATTCTTAACTAATTATGTTGAGCTTAATATTTTTCAGTTTGGAATTCTAATTAATTATGACTTCTTCTTTTTTCAATATGGATTTCAAACTCGACAAAAGAAATAAGAGTATAATTTTTTTGTTAGTTTACCTCTAATGTTGAGTCTTGAAGAGGGACATATATGTTCCATTTAGCTAACGATAAGAATATTTTCTATATCAAAAAATAAAATAAAATATGATTGCTTTATTTTCAATAGTTCAAGAGCATATCTTCTTCATTTGACTTATAACAATAAAGTTTTTTATACGAAGTAAACAAAGGACATGTTGCTCTATTTTCAATCGTTCATAAAATTAATTAGAAGGAGGACATATGTGTTCATATAAATGAGGTTTCAAATATTTTTTTTAATATTCACTTGCCTCTCTTGTGTGTAAAATACATGCATAGTACATATATACCACATAGCTAATTAAAGATGTGTATTATACAATGTTGTTAGAAATACTTGGTGTGCAAGAAATTTCCCATATAGATTTGGGTACAAGTTGAGGTGCAAAATATGTACTAATATATAAATTTATGATGATAAGACAACTTATAGTACTAGTACTAGTAAATATAATTGTGGATTTAAAGTAGTGTAAATTGAAAGGGTACATTATATGTAAGGGCAAATTGAAGTTGACCCACAATGTCTGGCCATAGGAACATAGACAGCAGATTAACATATATCCCTTCAACATCAATTTTCACAACTCTTGAAATGTCTTTTTCACATTTCACATATATATAAAAAAATTGATCTCACCTTCCTATCTTTAATTTGCTTCTTCTTTTGGAAGTTTTTGCATGCTATTGGTGCATATATAGCTAAGGCTCCATCCTTGTTATTGATGTTGTTGGTACTCTTTACAACTTTAGCTCTTAGGGGAGTTTGGTATAAAGATTAATAACGCAGAGATTAGTAATGCAGAGATTAGTAATATATAGGTTAGTAGTGTATGGATTAATAATGCAGGGTTTATTTTTATCAAGTGTTTGGTTCATTATTTCCCATCTCATCTTGTGTTTGGATTAAAACTCTATAAATAGTTTCTTTCCAATTATACCCTTGAATTATTATGTAATTGGGTCAAGGTAGATAATTGCCTAACAATATTATTTTTTATGACCTTCTAACTAGCTTGGAGAAGAACAATGTTGTTGTCATGTTTGCTATTTTTTCACTTGGATTATTTGAGGATAAATAATTGTCATCTTAACAAATTGATCACTCACAAAATTTCAATTTTCAATGTAAAAAGATAAACCATCTACTTTTAAAATCGAAAAGATGATAAACAATAGTAAAATTGAATAAACCATCTTCATTTATACAAAAAAATTGCAAGTTGTAATTTTAATATGTATGCAATTTTATAAATTGTTCAAAATACAAATAATTAGAAAACCACACAAATGTATGTATATATATATATATATCAACAAATAATACATTCAATTAAGATCACAAACGTCATGTAGTGATATATTTGCCTTTTTAATTAGTAAATGTTAAATGGCTCATATTTCAAATACTGTATTGATTTGTGTTGGATTTATTTAATAACAAACAACTCTCTCTAAATAATTTGTAAGCTAATTTATTTAAATAAATTTACTAATACAAATATAAAACATAAAATCAAGAAAATAAAAAAAATGATTAAAATGATTTGAAGGATATTTTTGTCTTTACATAGACTTATCACATGGTATTAAATCCTATATATTACTAATACCTCCAAATGGAAGGTATTAGTAATACATCCTCTAATACCATGTATGACATACATAGACCCAAATTCCTACCAAACATAGTACTAAATAATACCATACATAATACATGAACTATTTATCCTAATACTCCCTACCAAACGGCACCTTAGGGTATTTGGTTCCAAAAATTTTGATTTTCCAAAATTGACATACATCTTGTCCCATAAAAAATTTCTTCTATTTTAATCTAGGGTTTATTTGATAGGAATGGAAAATGTTGTCTTGAAAATAAATAATTTTCTCACTTATTTTCTTATATTTAGTAAGCTGGATTGTAGGAGGGGTGTGGGGTAGTAGGTGTGTGTGGAGTGGAGAAGAGACAAAGAACACATGAGATGCCATTTATAAAACTTGTTTTTTTTACTTTCATGAAGAAAGTTTTTTTTTAAAAAAAGTTTCGCGTTCTGAATTATAATTTTGAGTTCACTTTAATTTGGTAATTTGCAAAGATTAATTCAGATTTAGGTTTTTGTTACTTGGTTTGATTTGACAACATTTATTTTTCTTGATTGGTAGGGTACTATATGTAGCTAATTATGGGGGAAAAAAAATCAAACAGTCAAATTCCTAGATTTGAAATAAGGAGTAAAAAATAATTAATAAACCCCCTCCCCCCTCCTAAGGAATTTTGTTTCTTTATTAGAGGTTTATTTTAAGAGAAAATTTAATAAATAACGTCTTTAAGAGTTGATATTACTAATCCATCTGATTAAAAATAATTAATAAGCGTCGAGTGCTCAAAAGATTTTTAAGTGTTTGAAGCTAATTGACATAAATTGAATAGTGGAATAGTTAATAATTATATTGTTGTAAGAATATTTTAGACACTACACAAGGATAAAATTACAAAAAGTATATCAAACAAAAAGTTCTTATAATATAACAAGTTGTAAAACCATAAATTGGATCTGACCAATTTATAGGTTATGATTATTTTTTACTAATAAACACTTTTAGTATTTCTCAAATACATAAATAAATCAAAAAAAAATTTATAAGCTAATATGATCAGCTTATTGATTCATACAAATTAAACTTTCTAAACAATCTTTTTAATTCTATCCTACATAAAATAAATTGATCGTACTTATCCAAAAATAAAATATGAATAATGATTAACTCGCTATTCACCCATTGGTTTTCAAAATCATATAAACCTCCTTTAAGTATTAGATGTCTTCTAACAAAACCTGTGGCTATCAATGCCCCTTTGAGTCTTTGACTATTGTGAGAATATTGAAAGATTAATTATATTCTACTGCCTATAGGATTCTTTGTATGTGCATACCTCCACTCAACCTTCAACAAGATACAAAAAAAAATATAGAACTCAATGATCACTTGTAATCTTTAGGTGTTGACAATTTCCTTGCCATTTCTAGTGAAGCTTTTATAACTTCATAAATCATAATCACATCCACTATTGTTCTTATTCTAATAGTTTTTATAAGACTCCATACACATTATTCATTATCACACTTATAGAATTACACCAAATATTGCTATTATTCTAATAGTTTTTATAAAACTGCATACACATTATCCATCAACCTTATAGAATTACATTGAATATTATACTGTAGATGTTATTTTAAAATGATTATGTTGGAGTTTATTTGCTTGTACTTCAATTAATTGAATAAAGTGAACCGTGTTTAATTATGTTTCAAAAGAAAACAAAACTAATTGTGGTTCGAGGGTGGGTGGGGATAACCTTTAAAACAAAATCATTATTGGTACTTTATACTTCTTGTTGATTAATTAATTATCATCATTGCTTTTGCCTTTCAGATTTTCTCATAGATTTTGATTAGAGGTAAGGTCCCAGATTAGTGACAATTTTTTTTTTTTTTGGTAATTACTCTCAATGATGTTATATCCAATGAGTAGGAACATGAAATCCATGAGCGTGGTCTAGTGGCAAGGAGAAAAAACAACATAACAAAAACATTTATTTAAAACATTTTGAAAAGAAAGTGTAAAACTAGTACATTTTTTCCATATTGGATGTATTGTTTTAGATTATTTTTTTTCAAAGTAAGAGTCAAGATGGTTGAGTTACGTTTTGAAATTGAATTTAAACATTTGAAAATCATCTAACATGATGGTTTGGTATGGAGGAATATTTTCAGAAAATATTTCTCAATTTTTCAATGTTTTCTTGATGAAAATAAATGATTTTTCTAAGAAAACAAGTTCTTTAAAAATAAGAAAAATGACTTCCGTGATAGAAATAGAGTACCAGAAAGTAAGTAAAAAATCCACTTATTTTATTCTATAAACACACAGGATTATTAGAAATATATTAAATTAAATGATGACTAGTGACTTCCTCGGTAAAATATTTTCTTTCACAGAAATAAAAAATAAAATCAAATAGATAAATACTCACTCTTTTTGTGTTAAAAAAGTAAGGAATGTCATAAAGTTTGAGGGACTTTCAACAAAGGCCCTTTATAAAAAGAAGCCTCATAGGATTAAGGGTGGTCCAAAACAATCAATAAAACATTAGTCCATATAAAGGCCCAAAATAATTAAACTCTAAACCACAAAGATTTCAAAATAATGAAGGATTAACAAAACTTTCCTCTAATAGTATTTGAAATTACCACCACGGCATATGTTGATCTAGAATTTAAAATGTATGAAAACATACACCAGATTCAAAAAAAAACTATTGAGTTAACTTGAATTCATAAATTATACTGTAGATATCTACCCTTAACTAGATGTCTCGAGTTTGTAACATGTGAATTGAATACTGTGAACTTAACATGAATTTGAATTAATCGAACCACGTACATTTTGGAATTGAAGCTATGAGTTCATTGTACCTCAAACAGCAATCATTATCATTTAAATAGATTCTCAAGCATGACATTTTTTCTTCTTTCTTCACGAAATCTTTTGAGTCACTTTTTTTTAGCTTTACTTGGTGACACTGTTTTCAGTGTCCAATTTGGGCTTGTGGGGTTTTCATACTTTATTTGCAAGGCTAAAAACTCAAAACAAGTTGTGCTCAAAATGAGAAAGAAAAAATAGATTCCTCATTGAGGAAAATGAGAGAAAAATAATAAAAATTTTATATAAAAGGGAAGAAAAGTAAAGCCAAAAGAAGAGAGAGTATATAAGTTTGGAATTATTATAATTTGTTGAAGCTAGAAATCAATTTTTCCTTTTGTCTTTTCTCTAAATTGATGTCAAGTTTGGCTCCCTAATTTCAAGCTACAAAAGTTTACTAGCAAGTATTCTTAGAAGAAATTTGTATGACTCAATGTTGATGATGTAAAATAGTGGAACAATATCTTCAAATTCTCTTTTTCTTTAAAAAAATAATAAAAATATAAAAAATACTACTACTACTACTACAAAAGTTTTTATTAGATAAGGAGAAAAATTCTTTTTGTACAACGGTTAACTTCTATAAACGGTCATCACATGTAAATATTTGGTTTAATGGAATAGAAATGGGATATTCAAAGAATAATATAAAATATGTATTTGATTTTGCACTAGATAATTTGGAATATATATTTGATTTTACTCTGGAAGGACATCTTTGCTATTTTTATCTCGGGATTAATAATTTCAAAATCATCATCCCACGTTGAGGGTGATACAAAAATAATCCTTTGAGTATGATATGATTAATCCTCATTGCTAATACCAGAAAAAAAAATCCAATCAAATATGAAATATAATAATTTCTTGTTGTATGTAAAAATTATTATGGTTTAGTATGACCCCTTGAGGGATTGGTCGCTGGTTAGAATTACGTAGGTATTAGTAATTTTATTTTCTATCTCGCATAAGAAAATATACAAATTTATACATGTATTAGTTATGTGAATTTCTAAATTACAAATCATACATCGTCTTAATTTTGTACATGAATAGCTTACTTTCTAACTAGCTACCAAATATTGTATGACTTATACAAAAATTAATATATAAATAAATAACTTATTTACTAGCTACCAAACAATCCCTGACTGTATAGTAAGTTACCTCTTTACTAGCTACCAAATAATCCCGAACTGTGTAGTATATGTGGAGAAAATTTGTAGTGTCAATTATGAAACAACTCCAAGTCTCCAAACAATTTACAAATTTCTTAAAAAATCACTTAACTAGCTAAAAAATTGAAGAAGCAAAAAAGCTATTGCTAATGGAGACCTTTTATCAAACCAAAGCCCGGTCAAATTAAGGTCTAAATCATTGTAGGGTCTTGGTCCTCTTGGAAATTGGAACAAAGTGAATTTCTTTTTTATGAATAAATGTGCTACCTTTAGAAAAAAGTCATTTTCCCCTCAAAAGTGAAAGGATGTTTTGTAAATTTTAAGTGGTTGTACATTGAAAATATACAACATATATACCTGGCTAGTGCTAACACAGAAATGGCACTGCCCCACATATATTTACCTTTTTTTTCCCTACAAGATGACAACCATCTTGGTGTTCGACTCTTTCGAATAGAGAGTCGCTTTTGTTAGAAAGTGCTTTATTTTTGGGTTTTTCTAACGTAAATTTAAATTTAATCAGGCTTCAATATGAATATCGAACATAAGTTTAAGAAATAAAAAAAAAGACAGATTATTTCATAGATTATATTTTAATCTTTTTTTTTTGTCATAGCACTTTGTACATGGCCTAGAGAAATAATTACTACTATCAATCATCCAAATTGAGTTAGGATGGAAACAAAAGGACCACAAAAAAAGAAAAAAACTTTGATATTTTTCCTTGTATTAATTTCCACTCATTCTTGAAAATATCATCTCTATTTTTGTGGAGCTTCCACTTATATCTTGTGTCACTTCAATATGTGAAAGCAGATTCTTGAAGCAATATCTCATGAGCATCTTCTAGATACATATCATCACAAGGCCAAAAAAGTTTACAACACTTTTGCAAGCTCTAAAAAAAAAATCCTTCCATGAAAAGTATAATCATAAATAACTTTTCATTAAGGAATCCAAGTGCTTACTTTTGTCATGGGGAAGACTCTCCTAGGAGTGAGGGATTTTATTTTATTTTTCATTTTAAAATATCATTTCTCATGCTAATAGATATTGCCACCCATTACCTAGGGCTAATACTTTTTGTAAAAAAAAATTGTAACAGCTTTTGCCTTCTTTAAAGATTGCATTATGTTTGGAAATGTTATAATATGTGGGTCATCAGTAAATTTTAATTCCCTAAAATGAACTTCTTGAAATAAAGCTAAAAAGAAACAAGTGGGACCTTAATTCATAATTAGAAAACATTTGGATGAAAAAAGTAATTTTTTAACTTTTATCTCTTTTTCAATTAAAGGAGAAAGCCAATTTCATAAGCCAATTTTCACCTAATTAATTCCCATAATTAAGAAACATAAAGGAAAGATAAATTGGAAAAGTCTTTGGTAAAGATTATGATAAGAGTGCTAACGAATATATTCTATGATTCTATCCTTAGCTATTAAGAGAAACTGTAAACGATTTTTAAAAAAAATAAAAAATTCAGTCTTTTCTTTTTAGTAATATGTTTAAATTATGCATTTTTATCATTTATTAAATTCCCAATCACTGTCTAAGTCAATTATTCTCAAGATTATTTATCAACATAACGCGTTTGCCTTGATCTTTCTTTGATTCTTGGAAGGCTCTAACAATTTTATAATTATTTCGACCAATAACACATGTTATAATAAAGTTAATATTAAGCCACAAAGTAGGTGTTACATATATTTGATGAAATGTAAACTAACTCACATGGGGGTACATAAAAAAATATAATCAAAGCAATAATGATCTTTAAAATATAAAAACACAAAAAAGAAGAACTAAAAACAAAAAGTGTAATTTAGTGGTCAATGAAATGAGTTAAGAACATATAAAAATATTAAGTGATTTCTTTTCATTTATTCTAATCTTAGTGAATAAAACTATATTCGATACTTGTGTTGATGAAAGATAGTATGTAGCATATACCCAGTGAAATTAATGGAGATACATATAAACTGGCTCGGATATTAGTAAAAAAATGGAACCATATGAAGGCATCCAAAGCTTAGCTAGGGCATAAGGGGAAGAAAAGTAACAAAAAGAAAAGAAAAAGTTGGAAGAGTATGATCTGCTTGCAATATTGCATGGGTGTTAGGAAAGTTTTAAAAGAGTTGTCATCATGACTCTTTTCTTTTGGCTTTTTGGCTTCTCATAAATAAATTTTAAAAAAGAACTCCCACCTTCCCACACACTCACTAACTAACCAATATATGAGCTTTATTAGATGCTTGCCTTGACCACCATACCTCTCCAACTATTTCCCTTTCCTTCTTTTTTTTTTAACCTTTTGTTTGTTTGTTTGTTTATACATTGTGGGGAAGGAATGGAAAAATCAAAAAAGGAATTATAAGGTAGAGAATCTACATCTTATAAATGAAGTTTCGCTCCAATTGGTATCACTAGACTATAAGTCATGTTAGTTTGTTTCACGTTGTAACTTTATGTTCTCTTTCCTTAAAATATGAAAAATAAAAATAAAGAGAAAAAACTTTATGGTTGGTTTGATATTGGTTGCAATCCATTAGTATTTCATAGTCAGCTTTAGAAGAACGCATTCTTTCCTTCCCACATATTTCTTTTTGTGTTTTACTACAGCTATATACCAAAACCCTAAAGCAAGCACTCATTTCCTTGATAATAAAAGCTACATATATTGTAGGCCCCTTGATAGCAACATAACATCCCTATTACCCTATAGCTTAATAGCTCCTTAGCTTCTTCATTGGATGGGTCATTTCAAAAGGAAAATAAAGATACATCACTTTAATGTCTCTCTTCAACTTCAAGACTCATGTACACCTTTCTTTCGTTTCAATTTGGTTGTCTTAATTTTCTTTTAGATCTGTTTCAAAAAGAGTGTTTTTTCTTTTTTTTTGATAATCTTTCAATTTTAACTTTTTATATAACATGTTTAAGACAACGTGATTAAAGATTCAAAGTCTTATTTATTTTTTAAAATTTTATGTCAAATTAAGATCAGACAAACAAATTGAAACGGTGTCAATGGTAGGTTATTTGGGTGGCCAAATTTGAATTGTGGATTGAGTTTGGGATTACTCCATTTGCATGGTGCCGTATTTTCTTTAATCTCCACTACTTTCTCCAACTTATCATATATAGTCAACTATGATACATATGTCTTTTTTGCTTTGTTTCTTTTTGTCTCAATCTCTTCCTCTAGTGTTATTGTCAACTTGATCACCAATATTAAGTCTTTCTTAAATTAGTTTTCTGTTCAAAACATGTGATTTTTTTCTTCTTTTGTCTCATTTATTAACTCTCTTTTTTTCAAGAATTGTGACAAGTGAAAAGTGGAATGAGAAGAAAACATAAGCAAGTTGAGTTTTGGTAAAATTGATCTCCTATAACTAGTTAGGATTTGAACAGAAAAAAATGACCCTACAAAAAAGTTTCATCATTTCATTTATCATAATCGTACACTTCTTCATTTTAATTTATGTGATATAATTTAACACGAAGTTTAACAACTATGGAAAAACTCTGCAATGTTTCAAAACTATCCTTTTAACATAAATAAATTTTCAAATAGAGAAGTACACATTTGAAGACTTTTTGATAAATAAATGAAACCCAACTTGAGTAAAATGCATCATAGTGCCATTAAATATTTACTTAATAAGGAACTGCGTCAATTCTTTTTTGAATTGACTAAGAAAAATGTATCACATGAATTGAATTGAGACGGAGAACATATTATATTTTATCAGTGTCCTATGCGAAAAGACCTTATTTTAAAATAATGAGTAATGAGACATAAAATCCTTCTACCAGCAAAAGATAGTTATGAAGGATTGAATCAATTTCTTACAAGTCACCTCCACCTTTAAAGTCAAAATAATAATAATAATTTGGTTATGCTCTTCAATTGTTGAGTGAATTGACCTTCTTCTTGGACACAAATTTAATGGTCTATAGAACATACCACAAGGACCAAAATAAGTTCCTTCTCCACGTAACGTTACCATTAACACAACTTATTTTTTTTATAGATCTATAGGTTAACATTCCCCATCTTAGATGAAGCATAATTGATTCTTTATATTCTACATTATTATTCTTTCTTCCCCCAATAAATTGCCACATTTCTGTTGATTTGACTGTGTAGTTGACACGTTGAGCATTAGAAAGTAACTTTAAATTCGACCTTAATACTCATTCCGTTCCAATTTATGTAACACTATTTGACTCTTGAGCTTGTCGCCTTGTGTTATATATAAGACATAAGCATAAATCACATAATACATATGCCTTTAGGCTCAACATGTGCGATCCCAACAAACACATTTTATGTATTGAGCCAAAGTGGACAATAGGTACCAATCTTGTAACATAACAATTATGATATTAGAATCAGACTCTCATTATATTATGGTGGGTTGAATCTCAGCGAGGTTCCTAAAAAAGGGCATATGTGACATCCGTGGTGCATGGAATGCAGGTTAGGAAGTACTGACAGACTTATAAGCTGACAAGCTTTAGATGGAGTGTAACACCTCAGGCGAATCCATCAGAAAGGGAGATAAAACTAAAATGCCACATGAAACAAAATACAAGTTCTCAAGCCCAATAACGTGTAACCCAAGGGATATATCCATGAAATTTATTGGGCCAAAATGAAAAATTTGTACCATGAAGAACAAATGTCTTGCCCATAAAATAATATCAATGTATTCCATAGCTGCTGATTGCTTCCCAAATCTATTTACATGCTTAAGATTTATCCTGCAATCTATATTCGATTATAAAATGCCTTTGACATTTAACAATTTCAGGCTAAAAGACATGTTTAGAAATTAGCTTATAGAACATACTTCAAATCATTCAATGCAACTGACAAAAGTTGTCACTTAAATATTTTCTACTATGACTTGGAAAAATGCTAAATCTTGCCATTTCCAATATTAAGATGCCGCGGCACCTATAATTATATCAACAAATTATGCAAAGACGGAATAAAGCAAGATATAAACCTAAAAATAATTGTGACATTTCTAGAATAGGAAATGAATATACACTAAAGAGAATCAAAATGATGTAATAATTCTAAAATCACAGTAGGGAGCTACTCAACACTGATATCCTCAAACATCACGCGGATTGCTGGATTTCTTCCCTGTTGTGTCACCTTAAAGTGCTGAAATTACTATAAACGTCACTTCCTCAATCTAGGAATCAGTTATATGAAACAGTCGAATCTTGTTGAGTTGCAATGCAACCAGAATCTTTTCGTGTGGAACTTAACTTACCTTCACAATCAAACCTCATGTGTCGGATGTTGCTCTACAGTACTGAGTATGTCACCTTGTGCTTGCTTCTAAGTTAAGAAAACGGCCATGAAGTATCTCTTTTTTTCTTTGCGAGGAATTGTTATTAGGCTCATCAAACTCCATAAAGTGGTAACAACATTTTTACAAAGGAGTATGCCAATGCTCCCGTAAATATGTAGCTGTCCACTCTGTCCAGTATTCCTCCTGCAAAAAAGGCATTAATTTGCTCAAGAAAGACCCAAGAGATTTGCCGCGAGGTTAAGATAGCAATGCTAAAGGATGATCATTTTGAATTGGGTAAGTATTTCATAAGAATCTAGTATAGCTCTACACAAGGTCATATCAGATAGGATTTGAGAAAGTTAACACTATATTCTAGAGTCTTCTATAAACCTCTTCAAGACTCTAGCTCCTTGTCCCTTAGGCTAGCTCGCTTATAATTCAATTTTCTGCCTAAGTGAGATATCGAAGTGGCGGGTCATGACACTACGCTATAGAGAGTCTTCAATATCATTGCCAAAGATCAACAGGAAGGAGTAATTAGCAATTTGATATCTAGTACACTACCCTAATACAATTGTTAAAGGTAAGCAGACTACAAAAGCGGTCTTGATTGCTAGCGAGTTCTTAGGTGCAAGGACCAAAGGAAAAGTTCTTGAAGTTAGACTTTGAAAAGGCATGTAAAACCGTCAGTTGGGAATTTCTGAATAAATTCATCAAGGACATGGATTTTAGGAGGAAAATGGATTGAACTAAAATTTGCAACTCTAAAGTCAAGTTTTGTGTGCTCATTATAGGTGTGTCCAAAAGGATCCCCTTTCATTCTTAGAGGAGTTTGAGGCACAGTAACCTTATATTCTCATTTCTATTATTTTGATGGTGATGGAAGGACTAAGCTGAATGCAACATGGCAAAAAACCCACACTGGTTCAACTATGCTTCAACTTGGAATTATCAGTGGTACACCAGTCACAATGACCCACGTGTTATACACAGATGACACACTTACATTTTGTGAGGCTAATGAAGCGGAGTTGAGGAATCTCAAAGTATTACTGTTATAAACATCAACCTGAGGAAAAATAATCTCTATAGTTTAAGGCATGCCTACAGTCAGTACTTCAAGTAGGCTTCAGGTAGATTCAAAGTTCTTTAATTGGTCTCCTCAATTACTTTAAGGCATTGGAGTAGCCATAGTACTTTTTTTTGACAATTATAGTAAAGCCATATTACTTACTAGGTGAATTCATCTCTTTCTGCTAAACATTTTGGCGTAACATGGCTGATGTA
Source organism: Solanum appendiculatum (assembly GCA_018342035.1). NCBI lineage: Eukaryota > Viridiplantae > Streptophyta > Magnoliopsida > Solanales > Solanaceae > Solanum > Solanum appendiculatum. The sequence continues at coordinate 793,243 of JAGDQO010000515.1, forward strand.
CATGATAGAGATTCAGTGTGTTTCCATAGTTCGCTGCAAGTATTGTAGTAATTGATTTTTGGTAACTGTAATTACACACCCCAGCGTCTCCTTTTCGCTGGGCAGTTTCTTCAATCAAATAACCTTATAAAATAGGTACAAGAAAAAGCAGGTGAACCTACCTAAACTGTAATTATACTGCATATGTTTCTCAAATTTATACATATTAACCAATCCATTCTGAATAGAGATATATTACAGCAAGTACCTGATGTACTTCATAGTAGTGAGGCTAGAAATCACCTTAAGATAGCAAATTGTTTAATAGATTTAATTTCCGGGGTGCCCATACTTATTGTTTAGGGATAAAACAGTATGCCTACTATGTTATGGCATCACTAGAGAGATCAATTTATCACTGAGAAGTACAATAAGAGGTACAAACGTAGTTACCGTGTCCAGGAATGAGAGATCCTGAGTCTTTCACACCCGCATCACGTTTGATCATCGACTCAGTGAGGTCACCAAAGAGAGATCCAAAAAAGTTCAGAAATCCAAAAGCTACAGCACTGAAATGCCCATTAAGACACAAATATCAATTCATTAGAGGTTCATACAGTTTTAAGGCTCAAACTACACTAACCTACAATGTGAAAACACCCACAATAAAAGAAAAAAAAAGCCCTTTCTTCTATATCATGTGCTAGTTTAGAAATTAATGGATGGAATAAATTCCAAACATGGATTTTCAAAACAAAAGTTGAATTAATAGAACTCCTAATATGTTTTTTAAGCGCTTGGCAACTAAAATGCTAACGTGATGACAAGTTCATATGACTTAATAGTATCCCACTACACATGTAGAATATTCCAACTTTTACATGAATATACATAATTATATATAGTTATAAAGACTTAAAATGGCACTTGGGGAAATGCTATGGAAACAGAGCTTGTGCCAAAAGGTGAAAGAACCACTGTATATCATTCCATTCTTTAAATTTTCATCAGAAAAAATTCATTAGCTTACCTCCCTAAAATGGAAAAAAGAAGAAGATAAAGATGAAATCAATCAAATCCTTGCCCCACTCCTATCTATACTCCCTCCAACAAGGAGAATATTCCTTCCTGCAGTTATAGAAGACATATCAAAGGGTCTAAAAAGATTATTACCTTAATGTGGATGTAGGCCAACAGAACGTTCGTGATAACACCACAGAAGTGGCTATACAACCTCCTAAGCCTGCAAGAGCTCCCTCCCAAGTTTTCTTTGGGCTAATGTTAGTAAGTGGTGTCCGACCAAAAGCCTGAAAGGATTTCAATTCTGTTATGTGCTTTCCTCATAGGCCCACCAAAGAGACATCAGAATTATTTGGATTTGTTCCACTACTCCATATAGAAAAACATTAGAACTAACAAATATTCGTTGTACTTCCAGCATGCAATGATTTAAGGACAATAAGAGGAACGAGATAAGAAAAGAGGAAACTAATCGATGCATACTTCTTTGTAGAAGCATTATTACATTACTGTGCTCATTTGCTATCATTAGTTTCTAAGTTGCTTAAATTGCCAATGTCTTTTCCAGGCAACTTTCAGACAAAACCAAAGAAGGTATATCTTCAATATTTAGAATGGATCCTAAATAATCTTTTAAATCCATATTAAATAGCTAATACTTCCATGCTTAAGAACAGCAGAGGATTCAATACAAGCCAATTCAACGTCTTATCAAGTCCATCACATTTCTCAGGATAAGATGACATCAAAGATAGAATGACATCTTTGGAGGGTTAGTCAGAGACATCTGAACAAGGATAGAACTGATTCAAAGGAAAAACATCAATAGTGAAAAGTACCTTGCCTCCAATAAAAGCAAATGTATCTGCTGCAATGATACTACTGATTGAAATTAAGGTTGCCACAAGCCCCACGGTCCACTGAGTTGGGCCTCCAAGAATGATAGGCCATGATGCTCCCAGTCCTGTGTAAAACCCATTGAAATGCCAATAAAAGTCAGAAGACCAGTAGCTGATCAGCTGTTGGAGAAACGAACTGCAAAGAATTCTCAAATACTACATCAGATATCAAGTTAAAATTCTAAATAACAGTAGCGTCTAGGCCAGCTTGCACGTATCTCAACTAATTCAATGAATACTCAGTACATTCAGAATAAGAAAAAATATAAGTGTTCAACTCTAGTGACAATCTCTTTCACCTTTCTACTTTGTGCCTTATCGACTAAAAGAGTTTTAAAATTAGTCTACTCACTAGATCTTTAGAAAAAATATTAAAAATCAAAATAATAAACTTATATGTATTTTTATGAAGTAAACTTAATTAATTTACAAAGTATGGATGTAAACACTCGATTGGAGACTATTCTTGCAGAAAGTTAATGAACTCTAATAGCTTCTCTAGCTCAAAGCTACTATCCAGATTACCAAAAGCTAGTAATAGAGGACACATAGAACCTTAATTTCTTTCTAAGAACATTGTTTTTTTTGTACCCAAAGAGAACAATTTGGAAACAGCAAAAGCATGGGAGAACTTGTGTGTGCCCAATAGGGTGACACTCGTGTCTCAAAAGACATAAGAAAACATACTCCATCAATTTATGGATTCTTAACATCATGCCAACAATTTTTCTTCAATATTTTCAGCTCGATCTAGTTTTTTCTTCATAACTTCAAAAAATTAAGTTTGGTCCCTAAATAATAAAGGAAGGCAATACAACAACATACCCAGTGTGATCCCATATGTGGGGTTTGGGGAGGGTGGGGTGTATGCAGACCTTACCCCTACCTTGTGTGAGGTAGAGAGGTTGTAGAGGTTGTTTCTGATAGACTCTCGGCTAGTAAAGTAAGACAATATATATATATATATATGATAAAGAGCAAAGGAAGACAATATAAAACACAATATCCTTCAGATGGGCCATTTAGGCACACTTGAGACATGATGCAAAAATGGTGAAGGATGGGAGACTAAGGAACTTTATGTTCTACGGAGGAGACACCGTGTCTGGAATTTCAAAAGTACATACTTGTGCATGTCAGTGTCTCACTGGAGCACATTGATGAGTAACTTAAATTCAGATCATTGTGTATGTGTGTACTTGTTTTATAACCGAAAAATCCCCATAAAATTACGGTTCGAGACCCGGTGGATATGAGTCTGCCCCTCTACCTTTCTCCACTTAAATATCAAGCTTTTGTATGCTGCAGTTTTCGAATTTGTAACGTGCACCTAACTCATACATAATGTGTTAGTGCTCTTACCACTAGACCAGAGCTATGGGGTCTAGCGCATATGTATATACTCTACAATTTCTAAACAATCAGAACAAAGGGCATCGATTCTTACTAGTGTTAAGAGCTGGTACCGCCAAACCACATCTCAACTTAACCCAGAAACAGGGGAGATAGCCACAATAAAAGAGCCCAAACATGGCACTGGTAAGTTGAGCAAAACGAGGAATTCGTCTTTGCATCAGCAGTGCCATTGCAACAACAAAGGCCGCAGAGGTAACAGAAACATCAATGTGACCTAAATATCTGACAGAATTAGAAGAGCAATCAATAAGAAAATCTTCAACTTAACAAATTCCAGAAAAGAAATAAATCATAAACAAACAAGAAAGAAATAATGACTAAAACAACTCTAAGATATTGCATGATGCCTTCAAGATTGCTTATCAAGCTACTCTAAATTGAAACCACTGTCCATTTACTGGAAGGAGACAAAACCTAATTGTGGAAGAAAATCATATATAGAGTCTGACATTGGAGAAGCATGATGAAAGTATTCTTTCCTTCAAATACATAGCATAGAAAGTTTGAAATGGAAGAATTTCAAATCCATCTCGTACTTAATATATATTGTTCTTTTCTTTCCGAAATATAATAAATACATCTCCCATCTATTCCCACCATAGAAGACATCATGCTGCATCCCCAGGACAGTTGCAAGAAGTAGAAACTGAGTCTAAATTTGGCATGTGAAGCATATCAAGAAATAGTGATAGTGCGATCAAGAGAATTTCACTTACTAAGTGCATGTAGAAGACCATCAAGATGACATACATAGCTCTGTAAATTTATATCTCTTAATTCTTCTTGAAGTGATAAATGGGGCCGTTCTAACCTAAAGGGTAAAGGAAAAGACATGGACTGTCTAAGCAAGCAAGTTCAACCACAACAAAAGGGTTTAACCAAGTGGGCAGGTTCCAGCCTCCAGGTTTATATTGGGAAGTATACAATGAGTTTCAATTCATAAAACATTGGAGCCCAAAAAGAGTAGAAAAGAAGAGGTTCCACCCAATATTGCCCAAAGAAATCTACTGTCCAATGCATAAATGAATGATGGATCAAGTCATCATTTTCTAGCATTATTGGCCTAATTTTCTGAAGACTGACATATACAGTCAAAGTTATGCAGGCCTTTACATACGACCATAAGAAGGAAAAAAGCAAATGGAATGCATGGTGGACATTTTGTAAAATGCAAGGTCTTCAGCTGGTTATGTCAGAATATCAAGCTGGTTTAGACTTCTTTCAAGATGTTGAGTATATCTCTTTAAGTTCAATGAGCGAACACAAAATGAGGGATATGATGTACAAGAGAGATTCATGGGGTTCTATTCCTTGATTATACTGGCATGGATCAATGAGACAGCAAATTGATTTTGCGTTAATCTTAATTAGCAAACGATTGGCATAGAAATCTAACACTAGATAACAGGAGTCTCTTAATGAAATGGCTTTGAAGATACAACATTGAGAAGCAAGCTTTATGGAGACGGGTCATCAGTTGCAGTTATGAGCAATTGGGACACTGGGGTACCAAACCAGTAAGAACAATCACATGGAGTTGGCAACAGGAAATCCATCAGGAATCTTTGGGAGGAGTTTGAAGCAAACACAGAGTTTCAAGATGGGAAATGGGAGGAGAATTTCATATTAGAATGATGACTGGCTTGGTCATGGAACATAGAAAGACCTCTTCCCTGATCTATTTATCCTTTCAAGTTTCATCTTCACCTAATGCCACAATAGAAGAAGCTTGGGGTTGAAGGGCTGGAACATATCTTTCAGAAGAATTCTCAATGACTGGGAAATCACTAGTGTCACCGGATTTCTCAGAATGTTATAGGGCTTTACAGGATTAAGAGCCCGTTTGGATTGGCTTAAAATAAATAACTTTTAAAAAGTTACTTTAAAGTCAGTTTAAAAATAAGTAGTTATGTGTTTTTGATGTGTTTGGCAAAAAAGTGTTGAAAGTCACTTTTTTTATTAAAATGTCTGAAATACCCTTAAAGTTGTTAACATTATAAAAGAATTAAGGGTAAAAAAGTAATATACTTGGTCAAAGTAGAATGATTTATAAGTTAAAAAAAATAAGTAGGGGGCACCCTACTTTTAACTTTTAACTTAATGGCTAGTAATAAGAAAAGCTTGCTCATACAGGAACTTCTGCAGAGAAGAGGCTTTCAGCACAGTCCCAGATGCTTTCTATGCCAACGGGAAGCTGAAACCAATGGCCATTTATTTCTACATTTGGCCTAATATGCACCTGGAACAGAATCAGGGGAAAATATGTCAAAAGGAATGGTGGAAGATTGTTCTAGCTTGCGTATGGTGGACAATCTGGAAGGAGAGGAATGCAAGATGTTTTGAAGGCAAGAGCCGCTCAACCCAAAAAAATCAAGAGTACCTGCATTGCTCTTTTTCATTTTTGGTGTAAAGAACAGTTTATAGATGATGAAGAATCATCGATATACTTTTGTGACTCCTCGTAAGAATTACAGGGGTTTTTTTGGGTGTTGATGAATATAACATGTTACCATTCTAAAAAAGAACGAATATTGAATTGGTAACATGAAAGTAAATGCCAAAAATAAATTTTGTCCAAGCATATACAATTTTGTTTAAAGCGGTCTAGATAACAACAATGATCTTGGTAACTACAATGTCCAAGCAGGCATGAAATCTTGCTGTTACTTTCCAGTTTCTAAATATCTGTGGCAAGAAACTAATGGCACAGTGTCTTCTGAGGTTTAAAGTGGTTTACCAGAAAATCAGAAGTATGTTTACTTATTAGAGAGAGAAAATTGAGAAAGATGTTAATGACTTACAGTGTGACTACAGGCATGAGAGCACAGATGACAGAGCAAACTCTTGATACGTATCGAGGAGGAGGAGTCATTCCATCAGCAATGCCCCGACTCCTAACCAGTTCAAAGTACTCTCGTGCACCAACAAAAACAGCAGCAGCAAGGGCAACAGTGAAAACCCATCCTCCAGTCAATACCACACCTCCGACTAAAATACCTATGCCAAGTCCAAAGACAACCCTTTTCTTCAATTGACTCTTTTTCTCCTTAAGTTCAGAAGTGGGGATTGCCCCTGCCGGTGTACTGTTGCCTTTGTTAACTTCCTACAACATAATTATCTCGGTGGTTCCAATTCAATTATCTGAAAAGTCTGAACATAATACATGTTGTCTTGCGACATTGACTCTGATGCTAATCTTGCAAGTAGTGACCCCAGAAGTTAAACAATGACTTGGACACTTAAGTGACCCTAAAAGCAAACAACGAATACAGGATCAAAAAGCAAAGGCAGATCCACATATATAATGCCCTTTCCTTGAGCATTACAAAAAGAGACAACAAACTAACAACTGACACAACCAAAGATACTCCAGGTTAAGAAATGGTTATCGTTTCTCCCGATTGGTAATAGAAATGGTCACAGGCTTATAGATATTTATAGTTTTCTAGTCAGAACTCCACACTAGATACTCATACCGCGTTCTAATTACAGTTTCCAGGGAAAGGTGAACGTTTATCACATTGCACTTCACCCAGTATCACACGTGAATTTTAGGCATATCAAGTCAGCAATTGCACTTAGGCTATACACCTTTTTTTTACAACCCATAAATCCCCGATGATCATTCGAAACTTGGTGGATAATGGGCCCTCCCCTCTACTCTTACACATAGGCTTACACATCTACACAAAACATTATACCAGTCTTCAGAATAAACACCTGTTAATTCACTTTTGTCCACCCCTAAATAGGTTTATTTCACTCTGCTGCATCCCTCAATCACTCGGAAGCCTTTAGTCCATTTATTGTTATAATAGATCCCGAAAAATACCCTTCCCCTTCTTGACTGATAAGAGAATATGGCCAGTAAAGATATAGAAAACTTTTAATATTTTTTTACCAGGTATTATTATTATTATTATTATTATTATTATTATTACTACTATTCGTATATATATTTAACTTAATTTTTAAGTATATTTTTTATTTGGTATTAGATTGAGATAAGTTAAGATTAAATTGATTCATATGGCTTACTCCAACTAATTTGGGACTAAGGCATAGTTGTTGTTTTTAAGTATATTTTTTATTTGGTATAAGATTGAGATAAGTTAAGATTAAATTGATTCACATGGCTGAATCCAACTAATTTGGGACTAAGGCATAGTTGTTGTTTTATACTCTCTCACCTCAAATGTCTCTCTCTCCAATGAATAATCTTATCCTCAAAAGTATTCCCCCCTCGTCTTTTCTCTTAACAGCAGCTATACACTTGTTTTCTTTCTCCAATTAGAGACATCTTCGACTATCGACCTTCTCCTAATAAAGCACAAACTTTTGACTTCTAAGTCCACTAAAAATAACCGCTCTATTCCTCTGCATCACAACATCATAAAGAGATGAAAAAAAAAGACAACTTAGATGAAAGAAAGATTAACAACACTAGCAGATAAATTAGAAACCCTATATTAGTTCAAGTTCTACTCTGCAAACTAACTCTCTTCTTAAAAGGAAGGATCTTTGTGAAATAAAAAGCAGATCATAATTTTATCCAACTACAAACTAGTTCTCCTAAACCATATTTCTCCAAAGCAACTGCATGCATCAAGTTGCACCCCTCTAACATTGACAGATTTGCCAGACAGTTTTGCTTTGACTATGACATGCACAGATCAAACCAAGATAAGAAGAAAAAAAATCTTATGTAGTTCCCTAATGTGATTAATTTGATCAAACAGCCACCCATACCCATTGGTTACTGCAACAGTTAACTTAGAACTAGAGCTAATGTTAAAACCTGAACCACTCAGTATCATCAAATGAGAAGTGGCAATTTTGTTTGGCCTGATAGAGAACTAAAATAATTACTAGCATGATCTTTGCAGAAGTTCACTTGTTTCTTAATCTAAGAGACAATCAAAAGTAGAAGATAACTACATTGATGAAATCAATAATACCTCAATGCCAAACAAAGCTAGAGTCAAATCATACAATTTCACTTACATGAAATTTGTCACATATCAAGAATTCTCTAAAACTAGAGGTTCTCTAAATACTGGAAAATTGATACAAGGCATAGATAATCTTTACCTCTTTGGATTCATCATCGAAAAGGTGGCCCGGTTCAGCACGAGCAACAGCTGTGATAATTCGAGGGTGTTTCAAGAAGATGCTTCTGGGTATACCCGAAACCTCCCTAACTCTGGACCCATCAAGAAACAACCCAATTCTTGAAATTGAACATCTGGGTCGGCTTAAACTTAAGGTTCTTGTGGAAGAATGATGAAATTGAGATGATGTAGAAGGAAGGTGATGAGAGTGGCAACTGCAGATGGAAGTAAGGGAGAGTGGAATCACCTTAAATCTATCAAAATCTACAGAAGAAGCCATTGATGAAAAGGGATAATGGGTATTCATAAAGGTTATTAGAAGTGTGTTTGAAGGAAGAAATCAAGATTCGACATTGTCGATGGGAAGAGGATATATGTATAACAGAGGTAAGTGATAAAGACGGTAAGGGTTGGTATTCTTGAACCGTGTGCTACACATAAGAATTACCCCATCCTTTTTTTGTTTTTAACGCCCTTGCTTGTTGCGTTTGTTTTTTTTATTTTTATTTTTATTTTTTATCTAATTCTGAGCCTTATTAATTTTCATTCCATTTGTACATTACAGGCTCATTTTGAGGGCTCCCAATAAAATTAATTTTTATTTTATTTTTATAATTCGAATTTGAATTCAAAATCTTTAACTAAAACTAAAAGAAATTTCAATTATTCCATCACACAATATATTGATCAGGCTTTTCGTTCTTCTAAGATTTTTTTTCAAGCTGAATTAAAAAAAAAATCATTTAATCATTATAAATAAAACACATAATATATAAATGTGTCATTAATTTAGATTCAATTAGCTTTATGTCCTCTAATTTTGAATGTGTCACGAAAAATATGTATATATATTTATTTAACTTTATACAAATTTAAGTGTCTGCTTATGCACATTCAAAGTAAAAAGGCATAATTACAAGTTTAAATTAAATTAAAAGGCTCATTTAGATACTAGATATGGGATGGAAAATCAAAAAAAAAATTAAAAAAATCATACCATATCCTTCAAAAATGATGATGGTAAGTTGAATTTAGGATCCCCTACCTAGCCATGTAGTCAAAATTATTTTGAAAACCAACATTTTTTATTTTTACAAGGTTGAGCAATTTTTAAAAAAAATTATCAAAATTTCGATAATAAAATACATTAAAATATCACTTTTTATTTAACAAACTTCTTAATAATACTAGATATTAGGTGTCTGTGCCAGCACGGGCCCAATATATGTTACTTTCTCTGTCAATTTTTATTTGTCATGTTGTGTTTTTTGAAAGTCAATTTGACTAATTTTCAAAGTAAATTAGAGTATATTAATTCGATATTTTAAACAAAAAATTTAGATATTCAAAAACTATACGAAAAGAACTATAAATTGTAATTGTTTGCATATCAATATGATGAAAAATACATTGTAAAATGTTAGCCAAAGTTTTTATAGTTCGACTTTAAAAAAGGAAACCATGACAATTAGAAGTGGACGGAGAGAATACTTTTTTATCTCAATTTATGTGATACAAATGAAATTTAGAGAATCTACTAATTTTTTTGTTTGTTTTTTCAAAAATATTTTAAGTTGTTAATTTGTTATGATTTATAAAAAAAATTTACGTCATTTTCGAATAATAGATGTTATTCCTTTTGTTCCAATTTATGTGACACATATGGAATCAAGAGAGTCCACCAAATTTCTTATATGTTATTTTAAGTATTTTCAGTTGTTAATTATAGTATCATTTACGTAACTTTCAATAATATATATTGTTCCATCTATTCAAATTCATGTGTCACCGATAGAATTTCAAGAGCCAACTAAATTTTTTCTTTTTAAAAAAAACATATTTTAAGTTGTTAATTACTGCGATTTATAATACTTTTAACGTCATTTTAAATATATAATAGAATATTTTAAGTTGTTAATTATTGTGATTTATAGAATTTTCAAACATATCACGTATGTTTAAGAGCAGTGTGTTTGTAGCCTCTTATTAGATAGTAAAACTATTTTAAGTTGTTAATTATTATAATTTATAGTAAATGTTACGTAATTTTCAAATTTGTAATAAAATATTTTAAGTTGTTAATTATAATAATTTATCGTATCTTAAACGTAATCTTTGAATATACGATAAATTAAAAAAGAAAGTAAGACAAATAAATTAAAATAGAAAGGACAATCACAAAATTTGAACAAATTTAAGTACGTAACCTTTTGGTAATACACTTTATAAAATACAATATTATAAAACAAAATAAAAGTGAAAGAAGAAGGAGTGAAGTAGAAATAAAGAGAAGGAAATGGTTTGTTGAGGTGGGGTCCATATCTATAACTATTTAAAGGGAAAATTATATAACTAAGCTAACATTAACTAGGTACATGACTATAGTTTTAATTAATTATAGAAAATGGTTATTGTTTAAGAAAATGGTTATGATGGGTCCCACAATTTTATAATAGATCGTGTATATTTTCACTTCCCCATTTATACAAATTTTTTCACTCTCACTCTAACCCACCCACTTAATTGACTCCTTAATTCTCTCATTCTCCATGAATCTCTCAACTAATGCAAATTTCAAACTTTGAAAATTTTGAATCAACCCTCCTGATCTTGCAAAATCAGGTAATCTACATTTAGTTTTTTTTTAAAAAAAATTCATCAGTTTTTTTTTTTGTATTTGTATAATTTTCTCGATTTCCCCAATTTTTTTCATAGTTCCACAGACAAATCTCGATACCTTGGGTATAATCATTCTAATCATGAAGGAACAATCTCCATCAAAGAGAATCACTAAAGGTATACATTTGCATGCAACAAATTCAGTTGAAAATCCATTTTTTTAGTTGGGTTTAACTCAACATTTTGAGGCAATTGCAGATTCTATTGCGAAATCTAAAGATATTGATTCAAACATTGCAAAGAAGGAGATTAGATCTAAGTTTCTCAATAACCCCATCAATAATGGGTTAAAATCTCCAAAGAAAATAAGAGAAGAGGAAAAAAGAATTAATGATCCTGATTTGATGGTTCCAGTAAAAAAAAACAAGAATCTTCTTCTAGTAAAAATGACTCAAAAACAATTGTGGAAGATGATTATGTTGCAATGGACCAACACGAAACAGGTGATTTTGAGGTATAGTCTTGTTTTCGCTTCTTTCTTTTATATATCAATAATTTAAGTTGTATATGACATAATAAATGAATTGTAATTGGGAAACCCATCATTTGTATATATTACATAATTAATAATTAGTTATGTTATTGTTCATAGTTATACAAGTCCAATTGACATATACAAAACTGATACAAGTAATCAAAAATTACTCAATTATATTCATTTGTTGACTTAAAACATGTAATGAATTGTATAAAATTTATCTAATATATAAAACAAACATTAAAATATACAAATTGATTCAAGTAATCGAAAATTACTCAATTATATACACTCGTTGACTTAAAATATATAACGACTTGTATAAAATCTATCTAATATACAAATCAAACAGTAACATATACAAAACTGAAAATTACTCTATTATATACATTTGTAGACTTAAAATATATAACGACTTGTATAAATTCTATCTAATATACAAATCAAACAGTAGCATATACAAAACTGAAAAAGTAAGGGAAAATTTCATAAATCACAATATATTTAGATAAAGAATCACCCACGACTTGTATAAAATCTATCTAATATACAAATCAAACCGTAACGTATACAAACTGATACAAGTAATCGAAAATTACTCAATTATATACATATGTTTAGACAAATTAAACACGAATTAACCAAGAAATATATGAAATACATATACATAGAAGAATATACAACTCGTAATCGATAGATTGTTGCGTTTATCTTTTCGTTGCTTAAGCCACAAAAAAATCAATTGTTTCCGTTCTAATACTGAAAAAGCTTTGATTGAATGAAAACAATGAATACTCTGCGTTTCCTCAAGAAAAAGAAGACTTATTTTGGCAACGTATTCTAATTAAACTAAATGACCTTTATTTAAGAAATTGTTTTCCTTAATTACCGCATAATCAGTTAGATATAATTAAATAAGAATTTGTATAATTACTTTTTTATAAAGGACGAATTATACAAATCAGAATCATAATAGTTCTTTAAACTATAGCTATGATATGAAAATATGTAAACTACAGCTAAAGAGGCCTATTATGTTTCCCACTGTAGCTATTTATGAAATTTTCCCTTTAAAAGAGACTTGAAATAAATGGCGAAATAGGGGGGAAGGGGCCCACATGCATTTGGAATGGACGAATTTTTTGGCTGAGACAATATAAAAAGGGCCCACATGCATTGGAAATGAACGAATATAAATGGATTTTAATGTCAAATAATGAAATGTACAGCAGTAAAGCTGTGACGTACAATAGTCATTAAGTATAATAATAAAGTAATTACTTATATTACCCTTGGCTAGGGAAGCGGGATGTTGACAAACAGCTGCTTCCCTAGCCTATTCTAATGTATAGATATAGATATAGAATTGACGTGATTGACGCTCTTAAATCCTTCAAGCAAGTATTAAGATCGAAAGGACTATTTTAAAAATTTTGATCAATCAAACATAAAAAACAACTTAAAAGCACCCTAAAATACAGAAGAGAATACTTAGGAGTCGTTTAGAACGAAGTATTAAGAGAAATAATTTATGTATTATGTATGGTATTATTTAATACTATGTTTGGTAGAATTTTGGGCCAATAAAGATTAGTTGTACACCCTACATGGTATTATATGATGTATTATTAATACCTTCCATTTGGACGTATTAGTAATACATGGGATATAATACCATGGAATAAGTCTATGTAAAGACAAAAATATCCCTCAAATCATTTTAATTATTATTATTATTATTTTTATTTTATATTTTATATTTGTACTAATAAATTTTTTAAATAAATTAGCTTACAAATTATTTAGAGAGAGTTGTTTCTTACTAAATAAATCCAATACAAATTAATACAATATTTGAAATGTGAGTTGTTTAACATTTGCTAATTAAAAAGGCATATATATCACCACATGACGTTTGTGATCTTAATTGAATGTATTATTTGTTGATATATATATATATATTTGTGTGGTTTTCTAATTATTTGTATTTTGAACAATTTATAAAACTGCATGCATATTAAAACTACAACTTGCAATTTTTATGTGTAAATGTAGATGGCTTATTCAATTTTACTATTATTTACCATCTTTTCGATTTTAAAAGTAGATGATTTATCTTTTTTAAATTGAAAATTGACATTTTGTGAGTGATCAATTTATTAAGATGACAATTATTTATTCTCAAATAATTCAAGTGAAAGCAAACATGACAACAAAATTATTCTTCTCATATCGAATTAGAAGGCCATAAAAAAATAATATTGTTCGGCAATTATCTACCTTGACCAATTACATAACAATTCAAGGGTATATTTGGAAAGAAGCTTTTTATAGAGTTTTAATCCAAACACAAGATGAGGTGAGAAATAATGAACCAAACGCTTGATAAAAATAAACCCTGCATTGTTAATTCCTGCACTACTAATTCCTGCATTACTAATTTATGCGTTATTAATCTTTGTACCAAACGACCCCTTAATGAACTACTTTAAACCTAAGTCTAAACGTAAGGGACCATTTTAGCTATTTTCTCTATCTTTAGCATCCGTTTGATTTTCTCTTTTCGGTTGTCTTTTCTGTTCGCGGATTTGCCACTGTTACAACCCTTGTGCAATTCCCGCGTTAACGAGGCAGCAACCCTTCGAATCCAATCGAAAATCCCATATTATATTGTCACCGAAATGGCAAAATCGAATGTGTCTGACTCAGAAACCGAAGAGAGAAACTCCGGTTCAAGCTCAGACTCAGAGGGGTCCCCGGCGGAGCCCCAAAGAACTGGAAAACTCACTGATTATGAGAAACAAAGAATGAAGAGAATCGAAGAAAACAGAGCAAGAATGGAGGCTATGGGTCTGCACAAAATGGCGACTTCTTTGATGGGTGCTTCCCAAAAACCCCAGAAGAAAGGCAAGGACAGAAAGGGGAAAAAGAAGGTGGTTGATGAAGATGAAGATTACGAGCCAGCTCAAAGTGAGGACCTTTCATGTGATACAGGTGAAGATGATGATGGGGATTTTGAAGTTTCAAAGTCCCAATTGAAAAAGGTACAACGTTTTTTCTTTTAAGCAAAAAATTTATTGATCAACTAAAACCTGCACTAAGATAATTTGTTTTTTTGCATCTGAACATTTTAATTTTTTCAAAAGGTACAATTTTTCAGATGGAAAAGCACATTATACAGTAAGGAATTGTAATGATTTATGTTTTACTTAGCTTTTACTTCTTTGTGTCATTTTGGGTGCAGTGCACTGCTTGTATTTTGATAAGAATATTGAATGCTTCGGCTTGATATAGATTAACATGTTGTTAGGTGTGTCTGTAGTAACATACCTTATTTTTAAAAAAAAGAAAACAAAAAGGTGTCTGTAGTAACGCAGGAAACTGCATAGTTTCTTATTTTTGGAATGAATCATTGTTTATGAGAGGACACCATTTATTCTGCTAGGTGATATGCTGAGTTAAGCGCGTATACAGAAAAGGATCATAAAATTTTCACCTTCATTTACCAATTGTTAATCTGCACGACCTAGTAATTAACTGATTTTAATTTTTCGCCTAAGTGTGAAACAGGTTGTCTAATGTGTTCCAACAAAGTAGTAAGAACAGTAAGTAAAAACACACAATATTTTTACGTGGAAAACACCCGGCTCAAAAGGTGTAAAAAACCACGACCTGTACCCCTACATGATTTAACTCCAACTTCACTAAATCAATCAGCCTCAACAATTTAAGATTACAGACTCTGTAACCTAAGGAACTAACTTTAATTCCTAAACTTCAAGTTATGGATTCAAATTACAACTTTTGCAATCCTAGGAACTAACTCTGATTCCTAAACCTCAACACAAACCTCCCAAGGTATGTGTTCCCAACTCTTCTAGTTATCCCAACTTGAAGAAAGCACTCTTAATTCAGTTTATAACTCACTGAACTAAAATTACATCAAGAATCACAAAGAAAAACTCCTAACACATAAACTCTGCAAAAGGGCCAGGTTCTTCGATGTGTTCTTTCAGTTCGTTGGTAGCACTTGCGAAGTCAATTTTTCAATTGCTCTTTTTGCTCTATAAGTGCATGAGTATTCTGGACGATTTCACATCTATTTAAGCATAATTCTACATAGAGTTATTGTTCACTTCAAACTCCTCATTGACTTGAACTCTCTTGACTTAGAGTTCTACTTCAAGTAAGACTCCTTCTTCAATTCAAACTCCTTGCTTCTTAGACTCATTCTTCAAATCAAATTTATTGATTCTTTTGTGTTGTTGACGAACTCCAACTCTTCAATTTAGCATTAACTTGAAGAGTTCTACTTCAAGTGAGACTCCTTCTTCAATTCAAATTCCTTGCCTTTTTAGGCTCCTTCTTCAAATGAAACTCATTGATTATTTCTCTTCAATTCATCATATGTTTATTTCCTTGAGTCTATCACTAAATTAGCATTATTCATTCCTTAATTTATGCACACTTGACTTTATTTATTTTAAGAAGCTTTCCCGAATTCAACTGTTCGTGATAGTGTACCTTTGGACCATGTTGACTAACGTGTTTCATCTTTCTTTGTCAATCATCAAAACTTCATAAATCCCAACATAATGCTTTATGTTTTACTTAGCTTTTACTTCTTTGTGTCATTTTGGGTGCAGTGCACTGCTTGTATTTTGATAAGAATATTGAATACTTTGGCTTGATATAGATTAACATGTTGTTAGGTGTGTCTGTAGTAACACACCTAATTAAAAAAAAAAAAGAAGAAAAAAAAGGTGTCTGTAGTAACGCAGGAAACTGCATAGTTTCTTATTTTTGGAATGAATCATTGTTTATGAGAGGACACCATTTATTCTGCTAGGTGATATGCTGAGTTAAGCGCGTATACAGTAAAGGATCATAAAATTTTCACCTTCATTGGTAGCAACTCCTTCCCCAAAACAACAAAGTGGAAGTGTGTGATGTAATACTTTTTACTATTGAAGATTTGACATATAGAGCACTCTCACTCACAATCAAAGTTCAGTTTAACACTTAATGTTAAATGCTCTTCCAGAGAGGAAAACTGCCGAATGTTACAGGGAGGAGAATGTTTTGTGATTTTGTTTTTGTGCTTATGATTAGTAGAAAAGAAAAGTAAAGGAACACAACAATGTCATACATTTCCTTTTATACTGTCTAGTAGAAAAATTACTAACAATCTAACCTATTAGAACAGTTATGTTTGTGATTATTGTTAAATGGGTGAATTCTATGCCAATGATGTCAATGACTACTATCAAAAGAGTCTATTATATGCATCCTGGGCTCTGAAACATTTCATGAAAACAGGCAGCATCCCTTATGTTATCGTGTGTTGACATTTAGAAAACTGATGTTCCTGAATGTTGTTAACTGGGACAAACAATACATGAATGATATGCATAATACAACTACCTAATATATATATATATATTTTTATAAATGGTACTGTTACAAGTACGTAATATTAATGAATCTAAGTCCATCTGATCCTTTTGCTTCACACACGAGGTTCTTATTTGTATAGAATATTTGGTGTTGTTCGTAGAAAACCATGTCATTTTGTAAGGTTTTATACTTTTTGGTATACTTCTTGTATGCAGGCGTGTTTTAGCCCTTCTTTTAATGAAACTTATTACCATCGAAAAAATGAATCCAAGTACATCTGATTTCTGAGCTGTGGAGCTGTCTGTTGGGAAAGGCTGCTATTCTAATGCGCTTTCCCTGCTTTTGTCCCGTTATATTTGCTTCTGCAGTTGGATAGACAAAATATTCTAGTTTGGTATTTTGTTAACTTTCCTTGGATCTCTCGTTGCAGTCAAAGAAAAAAATTCAAACTCCTAAGAAGAGAGTGTCTAACACAACGGTACCAACTGACATGGATTTTGTCGACGATGATGTCGCTTTAATGAAGGT
Source organism: Solanum appendiculatum (assembly GCA_018342035.1). Lineage (NCBI taxonomy): Eukaryota > Viridiplantae > Streptophyta > Magnoliopsida > Solanales > Solanaceae > Solanum > Solanum appendiculatum. The sequence continues at coordinate 810,750 of JAGDQO010000515.1, forward strand.
GACATATATTATTATTCAGTCTTATTAACATGCATATACATATATAGAAACAGAGAGATACATCCACATCACCCTTATGTGCCAATAAGCCTGCAGCTTTCCATCAGGCTTCCAACAGTAAAGTATTTATTTATCTATATGCAGGCTATTGCTTTGTCTCTACAAGATTCAGCAGGTTTTCTGAATCTTGCAAATAAAGTGCCTATGCAAGGCCCTGATGCAGATTCCACTAAAAAGGACAGCAACGAAAAAGCTTCTTTGAAAAAGGTCAGTTACGAAAAAGCTTCTTTAAAAAAGGCCAGTAACGAAAAAGAAGTAGGTACCTGCAATCAGGAAGATGCTACTGGGAAAAGGAAGAGAAAACAACAGGTATGTTTTATCATTTACTTTACTAAAGAAGTGAAAATTCTGAACTTTCTCATACTCCTTCCTCTTTACTTGGGTACTTTACAATTGTTTTCTGCAGACAAGAAATCGTGTGCAGATGACTGAGGATGACTTGATTATGCATTTCTTTCAGTTCGATGGTAATGCTGAATCTGCTTATAAGGTTTATCTTGTACACGTGAAAGTGATAAGCTATACAGTTTTTGGTCCACAATATTGAAAATCTTTATCTGATGTCACATGTACTTCTAGCATCAATTTTTTTTTAGCTTGCTGTTCTTGATTGATTGTATATGCCCATTAATTATTTGGTACTCTCTCACAGAAGCTGGAAAAGGGAGGATAAGTTTCAGAGATCTACGGAAAATGGTAGTTTCCCATGATTTTACTTGGTCAGATGAGGACATGGAAAATATGATTCGTTGTTTCGACTCTAATGGAGATGGAAAGGTACTTCTCTCCTTTAATTTTTTTTGTTTAAAAAGGTATTCCCTATTCAATGAAGACCCAAGTGTTCGATAAGATTCAATATAGAACAGATCACAGAGGACTGGTGCACTGGTACCTAATTTATATGGCTCTCATGCTTGAGTTGAATGTAGACAAAGTCAAAGCAATTAATCATAAACTAGCCACTGGGGCACACTCGATCAGTGTTTATTGTTTAAATATACTAGATATTAATTGCATATATTATATTTTATGAAATATATAACAACTTTAAGGAATGAATCTAAAAATGATAAAGTACTACCATAAGTTAGAAAGTTAAAACCTTCTTTTTTTCTTTATTTATGACCATAGTGTCCGGTTCAACTTGCACACACCGCGACTAATTCCTCGGGTTACATGCTACCCTCCACCAACACAGGTTCCAATTAACTGTGTACACCAAGGCTTGGACAAATAGAAGAAATCACCTAGTATTTTTTGCCTCCACTGGATTTGAATTTGAGATCTCATGGTTCTCAACGCACTTCATTTTACCACTGGGCCACATCTTTGGGTACAAATACCTTCTTTTATACAAGAGAAGTACAATATGTAACTCCCATGGTTTTTGTTCCTTGTTGCTACACTTATTTTATACACTGCAATTTTGTTGTCTCTTTTTCCTGCATCAGCTATATTTCTTTTGAGCCGAGGGTCCATCTGAAACAGAGGGTATGTTGTTGTTATGGTTTTTGTTCCTTGGACACCAAACCATGGATGTTACTGTGAAGTGTTTGGGGCTTTATAGATTAGTTGGAAAGATTTAGTACTGTGAAGGTAGGCTATCAATCATCTGCAACTGAAAAGGAAAAAAGTGGCTTAGGTGTTTTGATAAAAATAAATCTATGAACTTCAGTGGCAAAAAGCCAAAAACTGACTAAGAAACCTGAACGGTTGTTTGTGGCTACTTTATTTGGGTTCTTTTGGTGTAGCTATAGTGTTATTTCGTAAGTGCTGTCTACCAAGATCACAAAAATGATGACAATATCATTTTTACTCAGTAAAATCCACGACTATCTGCCCTCAAATGTTTGTTTTAAAAGCTGTATGCTTTTTTAAGTTGGGTTCATGTTTTCTCTTAGTCCTTCATACCTTTTGATACGGCATATTGCAGTTGAGCCTGGATGATTTTCATAAGATTGTGGTCAGATGTAACATGATCCAAGGTTCTGAAGGTGCTGGTTGATGATGCATCCAAAGAGTACTTACATCTTCTTAAGAAATAGAGGACTTTATGTCATATTGGACATGACTTAGACTTCATGTTACTACACTCTACCAACAGTCTGAAGGGAAATTGTAGCTAAGAAGTTGACAGCGTGAAATAGAAGGTACTCAGAATCTCGCACAAGATAAATTGACACTTGCAATGGGGTTCAAATAATGGCTTTGCTTATATATTAGTACAGTAAGTTTTTTTATGTTGTCTAGCTAGCATGTTTTCTTCAAGAAAACGGACCACTGGATGTTGGAACACGATGACCTCACATTAACTTTCTGTTCATAGGAGATTATATCTTCCGTCAATTGTATGTAACTAGTGATTCTTGTTTTGTTATCCTTCTTGAGAGAGGAGTTTTGCTCGTTCTTCTATACGCATTTTTTGTGTAAACATATCAATGCCCCTTCAAATTTTGATGAAACTGTTTATATCGCATCTTACTATAGTGGAATATATTAGTCTGTGAGCCAATTTTATCTCCTATAGCTTGAGTTATTATATTGAATCCATTTTGATTTTTGGGGTTAGTTTGTAGGTTGCAGATTTTTTCAGAGTCAATCATTGAACTAGTTGGACACCTGTTTGAAACCCTCTAACCATTCTGCTCAACTTAAATCAATTCTATTCCAATATTGTTTTCCCTCTTAACGATAATAATTGAATAGTTTACAAGCTTTGAGCTTAATTTTGTCCAATACTTGATCAACTCTTGCTGGGGACTGAAAGGTTTATTAATCAATTATTGTACCAGAATGAACTAATTACGATCTTCATTCCTAGCAGCTCTGTACCAGATATATTGTTTTTGTATGACTTCAATTTTGCAAATAGCTCACGATCCTGTACCATTTTCAAGTAAATCCACTTGTAGAGTTGATTAAATGAGATTTAAGTTCTTATATTCTATCGAGGACATTTTTATTCAATTCCACGTAGTTTAAAAGCATTTTGACCCTTTTGTGTATAATATATCCTAGTCAAAGAGGACAAAATCAGCACAGGTATAATGTCCCGTTTTCAACATTTCTTTTTGCTTGCTTGAAGAATTTGCTGGTAAACCCATCACTCGCCTCATTGTTTCACCCCAGAAACTTAAAGAACTCTGTAACTGTAAGCCAACTTCGATCATGTTTACTTCCCTCCCGTCATGTAGTATAATTGGCATACTGGCCGGTAGGAGACAACATTTTGTATTGCTTGCCGATTATCATACAATAACAATATTCATGATATGTATGAACCTGCTTCTTTAGAAAAAAATCCCTCATCACCGTTATGCCATGGTATGTACCCCAGCCTAAGCCAAACTGTAAGTAGTCCAGAAACTAGAAAATTGCATGAGTTGCGAGAATGAAATCGCCAGAAATAAGGTCGTAATTGTAAATGGAAAACTAGTCTAACTAAATCCAAGCCGTTGGTCCATGCCAACAAGATCACCAAGTTAACTCTGATAACTATTAGTGGACGGACAAACACTAGCTGCATAAACAGCAAGTATACTTCATTGGCAAACTAAAATGTCTCCTTCACATGTTGGCAAAGGATGTCAAATGCGGTTAGTCACACGATGATACTCTCGAGCTCAGGCATTACAAAAACAGATTAAAACCTGTCTTGTACATTTTTAAGTCAACCAGACAACTAATGATACAAAGCTTTACCGGATTAGTCACCTTTTTCTTCAAGGTTCTACAATTTTTTAAACACTTGGTTCCACTGACCATGTAGCAGTAACCTCTTAGCCATCATGTCTTCTTGAGAAGATAACCAAGAAAGAGGCCTACCAGTCCAACAATAATAACATACATAAATGGGATTCCACCACGACGTCTGCTGCTTTCTCGCCTCAATAACTCCTGCATCCAACAAGGTTCGTGAAGTTTAAGGATAACATTCAAAAGGTCACACTGAATTTCTTGCAGCGCTAACAAAGGCAAGGCTGCTACTTAGTTTCATGTCAAATATTTTTCCAATACAATTTCAGTTCAAGAACTAGTGATTTCAAAATGCAGTAGCCTGACACTTATCTTACAAGCCCAGCAACAAAAATAGCAATTAGCTAATCATACAGAGCTCATGATTAATCAATTCATTACCAAAATAATGAAAATATCTCACACTCTCTAATCCACCCTTAAAGATAGATTTCAGTATTTCAGGAAACATTAACTGATGACGAGGTTGTCTAATTATCTCTTTTTTTCAGGTCCACTGCACAGCTTATCAAGCTATAGCGTCATTTCCCCTAATAAAAATAGACTTTTTGATCTTACTCGAATTAAATAAAGAAGGCTGTGTTTTCATCCATGTCACTAAACGAAAAAGGCAATGCTTTCATGTCGCGGCTGATCAAGCTTTATCCAATTGGAGAGGCGTGCAGTTATCAAACAAAGGAAACAACATATTTAATTCAAGATAGCAAAAGTCAACCAGGAAGACAAATAAAACAAAGGAGCTTGCCTCATCAGCGCAGGAAGGTTATACAGTGGCTTGGCCAACTAACAGAATGGCTATCCTATGCATCGGTACAGACCTCAAGACCCATTTAAGTAGTAAACATATCTGACCATGTCAATAGAAAGATCTTATTTCCCAACCACCCTCTTTTTGAGAGAAAGGTAATTGTATTATAAGGCCAGCACCAATAAGGTGCTGAAACATTTACAGGTGAGCAAAAAGCAAAGAGAGAATCCTTCTCCAGTCTTATAGGGATTCTAAGAGGCTAAGTACTGGTTCTGCTTCATTTACAAAATTCCTCCTTACACCAAAAGGAAAACGGAACTGAATAATTAAATCTGATCTATTATGTTGAGTTAGCTCTATCTTCAAAACATCTGCTATTCCTTTCTTTCTCAACCACCCTTTGAACGAACACCATTATATGTCCGGTGCCACTTAACCCCAGACGATCATCTCCTTCCAAACTACCAGATACATAGTTTCCCTCCCTCCTGACTCTCACAATAAGCTAGATCTCCGCTCTCTCTAAAAGTATGATTTTTAGCCCCTCACTAATCATCAATGGAATGAAGCTGAATTCTTGTCTTGTGAACCCTTGAATCTCTTTACAGGAGAAAGGGGACAAAAAGAAAAAGAAAAGACAACAGAAACATTTCAAGTCTAGATTGCTGATGAGTGAGAAGTTACAAAAATTCTGATAAAACACTCGACAAAGAAACCAGTAAGATAAATTTATATATTAAGGCCCTTACCAATTCTTGCTGAAGCTTGTTATTTTGCTGTATTGCAGATTTTTTCTCCTCTGACAGCTTCAAAATTAGTGCTTTTGTCTGCAAATAAAACAAAAGGAATCCTCAATATTCTTTTTCTTGAATAGCTATGCTGCATCTTCTTTTTTTTTCCAAAGGGAATAACAGTGTACAATCTTGGTTTGGTTATAACGATAAACTTTACATAACCTCCACCTTGTATTAAACAAGTATTCATTGAACGAGTAGAAAGAAAAATAATAAGAAATGCATTTGCTGAAGCCAAAAATAATGTAGGGGACAAGCCGTCATTAGCTACTTGTAATTTACAAAAGCCTAAGAAGTGACTAGAGCTTAATATATAGCTTAACCATATATGCAAGAAAATGAAAGTGTCTCATACCATGATTGAACCAAATGATTCCACTCAAAAACTTCAGAGAGAGATTTTAGGCTGACAGGTTTTATCCTACTTATCGTGAGGTGAGGTACAAAATCATGTAAAGAAACTACAATCAATTTCATCAGAAGAAAAAAGAAAAGGAGACTACTGTCCATGCCCTTAACCAGTGTAAAAATCTTAAACACCCACCCACGCCCAAGACTGAATATTTGGAGCATGGATAAGGCTCCATTGAGGATGTGTTTGACTTATAGACCTTGGACCCCATCATACTAGACCATATAAAGACAACATGGACCACCCCTCAACCAATCAGGCTAACACCTTGCAATCACAAACACAATTATAGATTCAAATTTAAAACATCGAATATTCCAAGATAAATTTTGGCCATTGTATAAGAACACAACACTGGAAAGGTGTAAAAAAAGGGACACAAACCAGACAAATTCGAAATGTTCAAATCTCAGAGGCACTAAAAAATTGTAGTCTTGCAGATCCCCACGTTTTTAAGAATGGTAACAAAGTCTTGCAGATTACTATGTTTAATATGCTTTTTGCTATATCACCCCTCGGAATCCTTATTAAGATGCATCTAAAAACTGGATAACTACCTTCTGTTGTTTCATTTGGACTTCAATTTTGGATGTTTGGATTTGATGTAATCATTAGCACTTTATCCATTCTTGTTTCCCATCCCCTCTAAATTTCAAGTAATTTGATTTCGTTTTGTATAATGTAAAGTTTAAGTTATTTTGCTCATAAATTCAGCATTTGCTTTAATATGACAAATGAAGCATTTTGCTATTCACGTTCTCCATTTAGCAGGTGAGAACACAAAAGCTTCTCTACCTATTCATCCGGCATCATTGGATGATGGCAGATTTATAAGAATAATCATACAAAAGAAATAAGTAGTATTCAGGAAGATTTTGTCCAGTGCTAGCCATATTGAACCTTAATTCCCATCAAGGGATTGACTTCACTGTCCGGAACAACCAATATAAAATAAGTGTCTTCCTAATCTCTTTATCTTCAAACAGCCTACACTGATTGACCAAAACAGACCAAAATCTTTCTGTAATCCCCTCTGAGAACTAATTATTATATACGGATGTTTCCTATATAACATCTATAAAACATTAGCATTTATTTTTTCCTTTTTGTCTTTGAGATGGTATAACAAGACAGGATGAAAATACTTTCTCAAGCTAACAAAGGAAGACAAGAATTTGTTAATAAGAAAAATCCCAGGCAGCTAAAATGCAAATCACTGAGGAAAAAAAAACTCAAACCAGACTCTAAGAACAACAAGGTTTACGATGAATAAACATCAATAGAAATTCTCCATAAATGCACAGAAAGCAATATGGTAGATTACAATGTGTGGAAGTTAATAAACAAACAGACACCAGTAGGTCTACCATGAATGGAATGAGGGAAATTCTTGAGAACTGCAAAGTCATGGAACTCAAGTGATGTATACTGAATATCCAACAATGTGCTACACTAACAATAAGCAAAATGAATGCTAGTCAAGCAATTTATTGATTCCTAGACATTAGAAACTTAGTCGTTCTTGTTGGCGTGCGTATATATGACAACATAGACAATAATAGAAGCCATGGAACTTATCAGTCACCATAAGAAACACCGTAAATTCTGGAAAAGAAAATCTACCTCTGATGAGTTGTCTTGTGGCTCAGCGTATGTCCTTGAAGCCTGCACAACAACCGGATATCTCATATTCTAGCTTTTTACCCCCAAAAGAAATCTTTAATCTTCAATAACATGAGGGAAAAACACCTAAAAACTCACATTGTGGAACTCAGCTCCATTTTCAGATATTGAAGCCCTAGGTGAGGAACCTTCCTCGGACCCCTCCCGCACAGGTGATGGTGGTTGAGGTGGAACATAAGCCACTCTCAACTTGCACTCTTCAACATGATTCCCAGACTCCTTATTGAACTAAAAGAACAAAAAAATCATGTATAAACTGCGCTAATTCTCATCAATTAAAAGTTTGCAGTACAAAAACAACAATAAGAGCAGATTTTGCTATCAATTAGCACTTCAAACAACAAGTACACTACTTTAACAATCTTACCATTTCTGGAGTTATATCCTTAGCCGTAGTTGTGGCGCTTGCCACAACACTTTGAAGCAGGAACTTATCCTTGCATTGCATGTCCGGTGGTGCCTCTTTTTGTGCTTGCATTGTAACTGAATCCATAAATTGTAAGAACAATTAACAACAACATCAACTAATACTACGTCTCAATCCCGAACTACTACTCCCTCTGTTCACTTTTAGTTGTCCACAATGAATTTTGTACTCCCCTTAAGAAATAATAAATGAAGCACATATTTATCATAATACACATATTAATTGGTGTATAGTCTCAATGGACTTGTAAATTGATTTAGAAAATTGTAGGTAATGTTAAAGGTAAAACAAAAAAATAAAATTGTGTTTCTCGTAAAACACTAAAGTTGACAAGTAAAAGAGAAAATTTGTTTTTACGAGGCATTTGACCATGAAAATAAAATATTATTCACTTTATTTGAAATTTTTAAAGTTGCGATTGAAATTGTGTTTGGCCATACTTTTTGCAAAGAATATTTAGTATTTGAATGTACTTTTTCTGCATATGGTTTATGCCCTCAATTTTTAAAAATTAGCAAAATTACCCAAATTGACTAATTTAAGTGAAACATACCATCAAATCTACTCTAAAAGAGTAATATCTCAAAATAGATAGTCACGCAATGTCATAGAATATACAAACTACTACATACTATTACAAATATGTTTTCACTTTATTTGGAATTTTGAAGGTGGAGTTGTATTTGGTTATAGTTTTACAAATAATATTTGTTTGCTTGAATGTAATTTTACATAAAAAAACATGAAATATGATTTAAACATGAAGTGTACTTTATAAAAATAATAAATTTAGGTTAAATTTTAAAAAATAATATAGTGAAAATGAAAAAAGTGAAAGCAGAATTTTTGGTGTTTTTCCAATTCCATATACAATCATGAACAAGCACTAATTTTTAAATAAAGTGAATTATTTTCCCCAACAAATAGTGAATAAGCGAGTACTAATTATAAAAACTAAAAAGATAATTTAGCAAACTGAAAAAATCAAACAGTGTATACTTGTTAAACGAAAAGAGTGTGTGAGAGAGAGAAAGACCTTTGACTTCACAGGTAGAGTGAGGCATCACAATTCCAGTATTGGGCCTTACACAGTACTTCTTTGGATTCGTCGTCTTCACCTGAAATCCAAAAAGTTCCAAAAACATAAAAACAAAATTGTAATCTCAAAAAATAAAAAAAAGTAATTACAGTGCATTTCCATGATACCTTGAAGGCTACATAGTCATCTGATTTGTTGCTCAATTGCAAGGAGCATGAGATCTGCTTCTTCAATTCGACTATTTTCAACATCACAAAAAAAATCAAAACAAAAGGGAACAACACATGGATCTGAGTTCAAACAGAGTAGAGAATGTTCTAGAAGTTTCTTACAGGAAAACTGAAGTTCTACTGGGTCGATTTGAAGTAGCTCCCCGTTACTCATTTCTACAGCGATCTTTTCTATAATTTAATGAATCAGCCGGGAATTATACTTCTACTACGGTTTCGGGCGGAGCAGAAGCGGTTTTCCGGCGAGGGAGGTGGGATTCGGATAGTTTCGCGGCGAGGATCTCGAGAAGATGGTTAAAGTGATGCCAAGTAAGAAACGTGGGATAGTGTCGTTTGACTGACTTCCATGCTAGTTGTGTTTAAATTCGGTAAGCGGCTTTTTTCCTAGTTAGGTGACAAATTAAAATATTTATATCTCTTTCCTTTTTTTTTTTCTTCTATTTTTCACTACTCTACCAACTTACATAAAAAAAATTATTGGTTTTGCCAGGTAGAATTATTCTTAAATAACATCTGTTATTCACATGTGAAGTAGATTTTATATAGCATGTCCAAACAGAAGAAGGTAAGAATCAATTTATACGCGAAAATAACGAAAAAAAGATTACATTCTATACTGTAACAACTCACATATTGTTAAATTATTTCATCTAAGGAAATTCTTAAATGGAATGGGGATTGATGTTACCGACACCAAAGGTCCAGTGGATTAACATTAAAAAGCAAAGGCAAAAGGTGATTGCAAAAGTATAATTAACAGACTAATGTATTAAAATTGCACTAATAGTTCCTTTTTAGCTATCTTTTCTTATGAAAGCAAACCATCATCTTTACAAGCTGTTATTGTTGAAAAAACAAAACACAAGTTGTCAGTTATATGAACAATTTCTCAAATAATGTGTTTGTTAATTAAGGATTCAGGAAAAATAAGTGATTTGGTTGTTTATTTATGGTAATGGGTTTGTAACTAAAAAGAGTATCCTTAAAAAATAGTGCAACTTGTCAAAGGTTGATATTGACATCACCAAGTTGGATGGTGATTGAATGGAATATTCTGGGTGGTTTGGTTTGAATACAATTTATGATGGGATAAGTTATTCTGGGATTAGTTATCTTGAGATTGTTTTTTATTGATTGTTTGATTTGTTGTATTAAAACTAATAAACATTGTATACTTTCTAAGAATAAGTTGTTTGTTTACAAAAATACCCTCCATCTTATTTAGCTATTTTATATTATCTTTTTGGTAAAACTTTAGTTATTCACTTTTTTTTTAAAAATCGAATAAATATTAAGTTTACATTTCACATGATTCAAAATAGATTCGTGGGAAATACCTCTATCATAAGTAAGAAAATAGATAAAAACAAATTAATCGAAATTGTAGTAAAAACTACACCAAATCAACATAAGTGGACCAAACTGCATCAAAATAACAAAAAAAAAAAAGGACCAAAACTTCTTAGAAAGTGCATCAAGACAGCAGCAAAAAAATGATCAAAATGCATCAAACCAATCGCAAAAATTGCACTAAAACAGCATAAACGAAACAAAACTGTAAATACTGCATCAAAACTGCACTGGAACAGCAAAAACTGCATCGAAACAACCACAAAAATTGATCCAAAACTGCATTAATAAAAATGCACCAAAGCAGCAGCAAAATCTGCACTAAAACGGCTATCAAAACTGGAAAAAAAATGCACTAAATCAGCTCCTAAAACTAGAGCAAGCAGCAAATTCTACTCAAAAATAATAATAAAAAGGATTAGAAGGTTATTCATGTCATTTTAATTGTTTATCCCAGGATAACTTGTCATGGTATTGTTATTCTACCAAGAGGAAGGGATAACTTATCCCAGGACTATTTATTAATCCTGAAATAAGTTATCCCATACTTTGTAACCAAACAAGAAATAAAGAGACACTAAAAAGTTATCCCATGACTATTTTCTTTTATCCATTACACCAAACGACCCCTCAGAGTATTAAAGATTAATAATAAAATATAAAAGTTAGTTAGAGTTAATGATACGAGTAATTAACATGTAGCTTCATTGATTTCCTTTTCAGATAGCAGAAACTTTAGTGCAACAGGAGATCCTTTTTAATACTTTTATAAACAAAAAATGACTTTTTTATAACTAAGAAAATTATTTTTTTGTAATCGAAAATGTCTCTCACCTAAAAGGCTATAACCAATAATGAGAAACTAGAGTTTTCTAATAGGTGCTGGTGCGATTTATTAAGCATGTGATAACTTTGAAAGCTAGCAAAAGTAGGGCTGCGTATCGGTCGGTTTGGTTCGGTTTTGAAGTTTCTCGGTTTGGCTTATTGGTTATCGGTTTGTAGCGATGCTAAACCGTTAAAGAACCATTAAGATATTGACTTATCGGTTATTGATCGTTATCGGTTCGGTTATCGGTTTAACCATTAAGATTTGATACAAAAAAAAGTCGTTAAAAATCACGTAAAAAACAAGGTGACAAACCAAATGAACCATGCACATGAGTTCAAAAATAACATCTTGCTAAAAAGCAAACACTTTTACATTGTAGAATACCCCAAGAGTTTGAGACAGCCAAAAATAAAAGTAGGAAACTAAACTCTAAGTCAAGGACTTTATATACAAAATGATAAAAATATAATTATTTAATTTACTATCGGGTTATCGGTTAATCCATTAAGAAAAAACCTCAAACCGTTAAGAACCGATAACCCGATAACAAAAAAAATTTAAACCGTTATCAAAACTGCTAAACCAATAACCCATTACTGATAAACCAATAACTTATTTTCGATTCGGGTTATCGGTTTCGGTTCGGTTTTGAACAGCCCTAAGCAAAAGCAATAAAACATTTGCCAATCATATCATGACACACTTATTTTAAGTCTAAGGAAGATATAGTTTGGTCATATTTCCACCACAAATGATTTCTTCCAACCATAGAGATTTTGATTGATCAATCACTAACAGCTAACAGCCAACAGCAATCAGCCCACTATCTTTTAAACAAATTGTGTATTTTTTTTTTACCTCTTATCTTCCAAGATTATTTTTTTAAAGCAGTAATGTCTGGATCATCTTATAAGTACCTCAAACTTTTTAACAATAAAAAGAAATTACTTAATATTTTTTGTTATTGTTAGGATTTTTGTATATTCTAAAGATTATTTCACCAATTCATGACATCAAAAAAGACTATTCTTCTTTTTTCTTTTTCTTTCTTTTCACGCGGGGTGGAGGTGGGTGTTGAGGGGAGGCGTCTTCATAACATCTGTTAAAATCATAGCAAGAACACCCCTACCAGAATTATCCTTTTCACAGTTCATGCAACATGGCAAACAGCACAATGCCCATCACAGATATATGTAGAGACTAGAGAGAATCTGCAAGCATCTTTCAATAAACAAATTATCTAGTTGTATAAGCTTTTCTACTGTTTCTTTTCTGGTATCATACATTACAGTTGTAATCTCTGAAGGACAACTTCATATGTATAACATAACAATAACAAGAAATGGGAAGAAAGGGGGGAAAGGAAGGAAGTGTGCGCCAATTGAATTACATATACAACCATTTTCTTTAAAACCCGAAAAGGAAGTTGCATTGTTTGGACCTAATCAGCGTTGGGCAAGGCATGTAGCTGTTTCTGATGAGCCCGAGCAGTGAAACCAGCATACCAAGCGACCCTCATGAGCTGCATGCCAAGAATGAGAACCCACCAGCAGACTAGCCCTCTTATGGTATGCAGCATCCATGATGGAGCAGCGAGTTCTGCACTGAGCTTTAAGCCCCTCATTAGTTGTAACACACGATACGCTTCATAGACTACCGGTGTCACCAACCATACTGGTGACTTCCAATGCCATGTCAGCATCTCTGTGAGTATCTGTATAGATAGAAGCAGAAGATAGGGACCCAAGAGCACAGCATAAGAAATGAAAGGAAGTTGAGGCTGAAGGAAACTGTTCTGAGAACCAAAATATACTATCAAGGGAATGACTAGACCCATAACATTTGCGACCATGTTCCATAACTGATAACCGAAAGGCGGCTTGCTGGTGGAATCTTGACTGGTGTCTGGTGAGCGAGCACAAGAATCGGCTAACAGGAGAAACAGGTTTGCTCCAAGATTGTAAATACAATCAAGTCCAGTCAAGGAAAGAAGGCTGGCTATGTTGGGACCAATGAAAACTGATGAAAGAGGTAACCACAAAGTGGGCACCATGCCTGTGGCTAAGAGAATAGTAGGGCCAAGAAGCCACACAGGCCATTGAAAGTATTGGAGCTGCAATGGTGGTTGGTTTTTTACATCAGTGAGCCCTTCAGCCTCAGTTAATGAAGATTCAGCTGGTTTACTGGAAGACATGGTTTCAAATATATTGGTTGTTCCTTCCAGAAATTTATCTTCAATATTATCACTAGGAACATAAGTGACAGGTCCAGGTTCCCATGGAGACTGCTTTGAGCAGCAAATAGAGAATGGCTTACGGCTCATACATGGAAAGGTCATTCTATTTGGCACTTTTTGGGTTTTCACCAATTGCAGTTGTTTATGACGTGCATGTCGCAAAGTAACTGCCGATGTGGCAGATAGCAGGTGGGTTAAAGATGCCATTACCCTCTGTTCATAAACTGAAAGCTAGGTGACCAACGGAGTAACTGTGACTGTAATTGCCTGGATTGAATAAATGGTACCATGTCAAGTAAAGTTAGATCATCAACAATCAGAAGACAAATCATCATATTACTTCGGAAATCAAAAAATGTAACAATGATCTAGATGTTTAGGTGGTTATCTCATAAGAGATTCAAGTTCTGATATAAGGCCAAGCAAGAGATGAGTCGTCTGCAGATAACGGATCTCCCTCATCAATCATTGGGCAAACAAAGGACCACTTCACCAGATGAAGCTACTTGTCTGAACATGTACATGTCAGATTAATTCATATGCTCACACCAATATCTGAATTTTAATATTAGCACTTTAAACATCCAGAAATGATGTCTATATTTTTTAGGCATAAAATGAAGTTGGAGGAAGCGAACAGAAACAGATTGGGGATCAATCAGCAAGAAATAGCAGTTCCATGGAAACAAAATTTTAAAAGAAAAACAAGGTTAAAACCCTTTCCCACTAAGGTCTTGAGAAAAGTCTCATTATGTTGAAGTGTTTGAAATTGAAGTCATCAGACATATTAGCAAGCTTAATTAGCTGGTTGGAAGGCTTGAAGTTGAATCTAGGAAGGATTTAACATGTAAAAGATTTGTCTCAGACAGAAAAAATTACAAATTTGTAACCTTTCACTTCATGTTTATCTATTGCACTCAACATTTTCATTCTGCAGTCTACATAAAATGCAGAGAATAGAAGCTCAAGAAGCAAATTACCTTGGTTTATCTGAAATCAGCTTAGCCCTATATTCAAATTGCAAACTAGTATAATGAGACTTGTACTTAAATCAGGTTAGCGTCCCATCTATCTGTATATTGTATTGAACAATTTCTGTTGATACTGAATCTATTTGTTAGGTAACTACTATATTCAGAACTTGCAGACAAACAGCAGTGAGATCATTATTGCCAGGGAGAAATAGACTAGATTGGATTGGAAATAAAGGTTGATAAAAAGACACCAAGGAGTATAGATAGAGAGCTCAGATGAGGGACTGAGATGCAATAGAGATAGATATGCAAATATGCCATTTATTTAATGACACTTGGAGATGAACTGCAAAGAAAAATGGATTTCCATCTTTTAGTAATAGGTAATAGGGAACCTGCATTCTTTTCTGAAGTTCTCAATGTAGACATATAGAGATTAGTAATAAAGAAAATTAAATTACCAATCAATAAAAGTTATATTTAAGTCAAAGGAGAACACAAGCACATGAAAACATATGGAAAGTTCTTCACAATGGATGGAAAGGCAGTAAGGCACCTGCCTCACAATTTGTTTTTACATCAAACACTGCTAACATTTTTTCCGTATTTCAGTTATTAATACTTGACACAACATATCTTTTATTAAGAGAACATGCTCGCACATCCTCACTAAAGATTGAGAGAGAGCGATCGCACTAAATAATCAAGGGTTACGTGTCCAAAACTTGGCCAGATTAATTTGTGCAGCATTACCGTCATAAAGGATTACTTGCTCCAAGACTCAAAAGTAGCACGGATAAGGTGGTAATCAGGATTAGGCGTACCCAATTTATCAAGTATAAAAGGTCATGTAATCCAGTTGAACAAAACCTTGTTAGACTATGGGAGAAGAAGTAGGAATCCAGATGATGAGGGGATTGTGACTCGTAAGGTGTGTTAGTTTCTGGAGAATTTGAGGAGATCTGATGACAATGTTGTGAATTTTGCTCTCATACAGTGATTCCTTTCCTTCAAAACAAGTATAGCTTAGCAGCAATCCTCAAATCTGCCTTTTGCAACAGCTGTTATATGTCTATATCAGCTCTTCTAGTCTAGGATCTATCTATTTTAGATAATAAGGCCACTAATTTCTCCTTAGCACCAAAAGAAGCTTATCATGGTAGCAAAGGGCGGAGCTGCATGTTACCAGTTTCAAAAAATAAAAGGGCGGAGCTACAATATTAGGTACGGGTTCGGAAGAACCTAGTAGCTTTTGCCTAGACCTTATATTTGTATTAGGAGATCCATTAAATATGTATAAACGTCTACTTAATTGCGAACCAAGTAATTAAAACAAGCTATGGGTTCTATGGAAAGTTTAGAACCCATAAACTTCAAATCCTGGATCCCTCTCTATCACACTTCATTTTCTCTAGCACCCATCAAGCTCCACAAAGAATACGGCGTAATTTTGCTTCTTCATAGGTTTTGAATTGTACTTGCCCTTTTTCTTGAGGATGAGTAAATTATCGCTTACCCTCAAAGACTTTACAAGGAAACCCATTACTGAGCTGATTCCTAAGACAGAGATTTCTTTTTCCTCAACATTTCCAATGTCATTTAGCCAAAAAAACTCATTGGGGGTTATAAAACATCACTTCACATCATAAACTCTTCTCCATATTCAGTGATAAGAGTTGACCAAACACAAAGAATCGTGCTATCAAGATAAATATTGACAATAACAGTAAGCAGAGTTGGGAGATGAAAGCTAAATTCCAATTTTCCAGACAAAACAAAGATCAATTAAACTAGCTAAACAAAACAACACCCACAAAAAATTCAAAGAAAAAGTCAATTCCTTTATAGAAATATTTAGAGAAATAAAAAGGGGGAAAAGTAGAGGGCACAATCCAGTTAAAGTTGCAATCTTTTGAGAAAACAAAAACAAAATAGTAATTGGTCATACCTCTACAGTTGCGGAGTGAAATTCGATATTGCAATCAATCAATAGGGATATTCACTTCCAAATTTTCCCATTTATTTTCAGTGCTCTGGAGAAAGAGTAAACAAAATAACAAAGGGAAATGCCAAAGAGGAAGAAGAAGAAAAGAATCGAGGGAAGGGGAGGAACACGGAAAGGACCAAATTATTAACTTTAGCTTTGCAAAATACGGTTTATTGTGTTGCTAGTGTGTCAAAAGGTTAAAAGGGTGATATTGTTTAAATCTTGTTTACTTAGTAGTGGCTATATTTTAAATACTAGAATGGTTCAACTATGAAGAGTGGAGTTTCAGCCCAAATGTGAATATTGAAAATGTGGCTAAACGCTTCTATTAAATGCTAAAGTATTGACATTTTGAAAATTTTTTCTTTAGACAATGCAAAGGCTGGAAAGTTCATACATTATTAGACATTTTTGAAATCTTTGTCATTATACTATAAGCTTTTCTTTATGTTAATCAGATTCAACAATTAATAAAATGAAATATTTACATGTAATTTCTAACAAAAGTAATTAATTCAATTAATCATGCGACTCCGATACATGTTCCAAATTCCAATCTCTAATCTCTGTTGTATCGCACTATAATTCGCAAACTTTAAAGTCTAATTGAATGCCTCTATTTTTCTATTTTCCTATGGAATTCAAGGCATATTATGTTTTAATGGTTCATTTCATTTCTCTTATTGCATTTTTTATACTCTTTTTAATAAATGAGTAAGGTGTATATATCTTGAAAACGACATTTTCAATGAAAGAATGACCATCTTCTTAAAGCATGAGCCATGACTACTTTGGCATTAGACCACGTCATATATTATATAATAGAAAAATGTCATATGTGGTGCTACTAATTAAAAGTACTAGGTCTCTAATCAAAGATTGATCCGTTTCCCACACTATATACAATATAGTTCTGATTTTCCCAATATATAGGAAGCTTAAATATTCAAAGGCCAATTCCCAAAAAGATATACATGTAGAAGTGTAGAATGCAATGCAACAGTTTAGTTTTATTCCTATCAAAATTGTAGAACAACTAATTATTTATCTTACTTTAGGTAGGAGAGGAATTATTTTTTTCTTTGGCCAAAATTAAATTTGCTTGTATCCGCAACAGATTATGTACACTAGTGAATGTTATTATTTTTGACGATGAACTTATAACTTGCATGTCCATAAATTTTTGACTGTCAATATAAAATTAAGAATGACTTGATGTATAGTGAGATATATAATCTTAGACGTGGCAGATTACATATGCCAATTAGTCTTAAAGCACGAATTGCACAAGTTAATTAATATGTTGAAGATTTCCAATTAATCAATGTTTCAATGGTGGGCCAAATAGCTAGGAAAAGAGGTATGATCCATGCAAAATATTAAAGGGAAATGATAGAAAATGGATAATTAAGAAAGACTTGATAAAACCCATGCATGGCCAGCAAAGGGGCAAGTGCATGCAGTGAGGAAGAAAGTGGTAATAATAAGAAAAAGAGAAATATATGACTATCAGTGACCATTGTCAAATTAAAGTACTACAATAAGTTAATCGGTTATTTAACTCTCAGTCAACAGAGTCATTAATTAAAGTATCTATCACTAATTAATTAACTTCATGATTTAGATATATAAGAAGGAAGATTATATATATATATTTGGTGATGCTAGTATGTTTAGAAGGATATTCTTGATTTTCGTTTGCATCGAATGATTTAGAGCTTAATTAAGTTCATGAACTTTGAATCTTAACCAGTAATTTGGCCAAATACATTTACCGCCCCTTCAATTTGACACGAGAAAAATGAATTTGTATACATAATAATTAATATTATAAATTTGTTATGACAATCTTAACTTTACGGCTAATGTCGTGTTATGATCTGTTACTATAAACAAAAGCATAACAATACATATATACTTAATTAGAAATACTTACGTGAAAGAAATGAGAAAAGTTCTTTATATCTTGTCTACTTTCTTTATATTGTTATTTATTTGCGTAACCTCATTCATGGGTGTGTTTGTCTTGGGTCGTTCTTTTTTACTCTTAGTGGCGTCGAACGCTAGTTTTATGAAGATAACGTAAAAAAAGAAAAAAAATGGGAAATTTCAGATGTGAATGTTAGTCCTAAATTAATAAAGAGGAGTCATCATTTCTAATATTTTAATTAAAACAAGATATTGGATCCTGTACGTCTTTATCAATTAATAAACTATAACTCAATTCCAATTAGTTAGATTAACTGTTGAATTGTTTGAATCCATTCTATTATATTTTTTATTTTAGAAAAAGTAAATCATACAGCTAACAACCTCACATGCAATGTCCTGTTATGCTTAAAAAGGTGTATTTGGTATAGAGGAAAATTACCCTTAATTACATATGCGAAAGTTACACACTCTAATAATTAATGGTGACATCGCATGGACATTATATATTATAGACAACATTGAAAGTGGTAAAAGATTCAATTAAAAATAAGATAATAGATGAATAAAATAAGGTTGATCATGTGTCATCAAAAAAGATGTAAAAGTGCATTAGAAAACTTATCAGAAATGACAACAGCTTAATTAGGAAGGAACTTTGTATAGGTTAATTCCTTCCTATAGATTGTTTTGTGTTAAGGAATAATTAATCCACATATATATTTAAGATACTATATGGTAGATTAGAGGCAAGGTTTTCATATCCCCCTCTAGTCATTTGCTTTATGCTTAATATAATATGGTAGGTCAAGCTAAACCCCTTTTTTTGTTTGCTTATGTCATATTTTTTAGGTCTCATTATCTATAATTAACTTATCTTTTTACTTACGTTCATTCCACACCTAACTCTTAAGAGTCGTTCCGTAGATTTAATAAGAAATAAGTTAATTATGTATTAGTTTTCGTTCAACTTATGCGATATTTGATAGGTATGTAGATAGGAAATAAGTTATTCATGTATAAAATTAATATAACGTCGTTTGGTTGAGAATTTTAGAAATCACCATAATCAATACATGTATAAGTTATGAGATAATCTATGTATTATTTTATGCATGATAGATTGTTAATTCACAATCTCCTATCAAAGGCATGTCCTCGATAAGCTTAAATTGTTTCATACCCTATCTAATCACCTATCTCTAATACTTATTTTTCTGAAAAACAATTTACTTTTTCCACCGAAAACACCCAAAGTAAAAGTTTAATTTCACAAAGATGACTGGCTTTTTTTCAACTTTATTTATTTTATACTGGGCCCTAAAAGGTCTTACACAAAAATGTCAATGTTGCACTCAATTATATATATAATGACCATGCTAGGTAATTAATTAAGCCAATATTTAGACATGGAAGGAGTTAGAGAGGGAAGAATAAAGAGTGCAAGGTATTGGAGAATGAACAAAACAAGATGTAGAGGACATCTTCTTCCTTATTATCACAATTCCAGGTGATTCTTCTTCAAGATTTTCATTTTATATATACTTTGGGTTGGTTTATATGTACGATGGATATATATAATATATATATTTAAAATATAGCTAGTATTTGATTTTTAAAAAATGATTTCTAAAAAAAGAAAGAAGAAGAGGATATTACTTTATGATAAACAAATGGATAGCTAGCGCAACACCAAGCTAGCTAGGCTTTATCTCACATATCATATACAATATTTCTTTTGTTTAATTATTTTACATAAATTGAAAAAGGTAAGAAAAGTTTTTTGAGTTTTATACTAAAGTATAATGTACCAAAATATATATCATTTGACTTTTATGATCTAAAATATGCTACTATATAAGATGTTCAAATTGAAGAGTTACTAAATACTAAAAAAATATTGTTTTTTTTAATTTCTAAAAAATTGAAACACATAAATGGAAAGAAAGTGAGTATCAGTATATAAAGGTGATTGAACTCAAAGCAAATTTGGTTCCATTAATTAATGTGTTGTCCATGCATGCATGGGATGTACTCAGATTTTAGAAGTACTACTAACCTACGTCTATATGTCACATGCGTAAAATCGGAATTACCTAAATACACAACTTATTTTATTATATTTTCTAAAATTTTATACCATTTGAAAAAATTACAAAAATCTCTATTTTACGCGATGTATCAGTCAGGTACATCACTTTACGTGATTTATCGATCGGATACATCACTTTACGATGTATTGGGATGTACGCGATGTATCGGGACGTTACTTTACGTGATGTATCAATTAGATACATCACTTTACGCGATGTATCGGTCGGATACATAACTTTATGATGTATCGGGACGTACGTGATGTAGGAACGTTACTTTACGTGATGTATCAATTGGATACATCACTTTACGAGATGTATCGTTGTACGCGATGTATCGGGACGTTTTGGGATGTATCCTGATTCCACCAAATTTAAGTGATTTTCGTAATTTGAAAAAGAGTAGGGATATGATGTAATTAGCTCTTAACACTATGGGATTTGAGTAAAATCTACATTTTTTATTACGTGTATATATATATTCCACCCATTTCAATTTATTAATTATCTTACTTTTTTTTGTAATCCGTTTTTTAAAAATGCTTTTTTTAGCAATTCATTAATTTTAACTTTTTTCATCATGACATATTAAAGACCACAAGATTAAAGAACATGATTTTGATATCTTTAAAATCAGATAAACAAATTGAAATTGAAGAAAGGAGTATATATATATATATTACATATCTAGCTAATTAAAAGAGTATAAAAATTTGTTAATTATGACTATATGATTGTATTGGATGCAGGGAGGAAAGGGTGATGAAATCATCATTTGGAGTTAAAGGGCAGTCTATATTCAAAACATTGATATCATCATTTTTGGCAGTGGCAGCACTTAAGTATCAAGGCAAACCCAAAGACCCTTTTGAAGCAAAACCTATTGTCACTTGGTGCTTCCTTGTTTCATTTTTTCTTTACTGCCTAACAATATTGGGATTGCCCATGAAGAATAATTACTCTCCAATATTAATCAGCCGTATGACTTTGGCTTTTGGAGCTCTCTCATTCGTCTCTCTACTTTCTCTCTTCCTCCCAATTAGTTATTAGTAATATAATATATCCGGTCTCTTTTAACATCTGTTTTTAATATAAGGACCAAGTAAAATGAAAAGAATAATTCATAACGATGGATTAAGTGAAGACTAAAAGTACCCTTCTTAATGAGTCATGAGCTAGTATAATACCCATATTGACACGCCCTCTCAAACTGGGTGTAGTGGAAATATTGAAGACGTATGACTACGTAGTTTGTTCTTCAAGTACTCTTATGTAGAACTTTGGTTAAGCCTTTTTGTATTTTTTTTCCCCGTAAGTGACAATCTATTTTAATATGTTTTGTTCTTTCATGGTAAACACGATTAGTAGCAATTTGTATGAGTACTGCTTTGCTATCACTGAATACTGTAACACGCCGTTGTGTAATCTGATCTCCGTTCCTAATTATTTTCCTTAATTTAGCATTAATCCTACAAGCCACAACAGTATTAGTATCGTAATTCAAGCTAGCGATCAGGAGATCTAGTTGATCTTAACGACGACTTTGCATACCCACGCCAAAATAATCTACATTTTTTCATATTAAAAGAAACCTTTTAAACATATAAACTTAATTCTGAGACCCGCTTTACGCTCTCGTCCAATTTTCTCTCATCTGTGCGATTAAAAGCCCCACAGATATTGTTATTTAAATTCCCAACAAGATTGTGGTTTAGTAATAATACTAAAATATCACACTTAGGATCTTATCAATTTATGACCTAAAATAATTATTGAACACTTTTACCAGTGCTACTAGAATATTCCCTCGTATAAATTTTTTATAGTATATCACAAATAACTTCAAAAAATAATCCTTTTCCCCCTAATTAGTACAAATTTTCAATTGAACCCTTTGCCTCCAAACCTATTTATATTAGTAAAAGATAGCATATATCAACTGATCCAAATATGGTGATATACAGAAAAAAGAGAGTAGAGGTCAGAGGATAACCAGAGCATGAGATTACATGAGCAAACTAACCAATGAAGAGTGATATAAGTGAAATAAATTCCGATCGATGTGCAGGAATTATTCATAAAATATGCTATAAAAGAATCTAACAAGCTAGCGTCATCTATATATATATATATATATATATATGGATTCTGGTCCATGCAGCCACTAGTAGTTGTTTTTTCTGATGCAGACATCTAAACTTCCTTGCACCACACAGGACATAATTACTTGATGAAGAAATATCTCTTTACTTTGATCACAATCATCCATAAATCACTACACTAGACTAACTTTCTTTATAAATTATAATGGAATTAGCTCATGAGTCATGGATGGACCTCTCTTTTTACAACTACAAATTCTATTCCCTCCATCTAAAGGTCCTTTTTGGTGCTTTCTTTGTTCGATCTCAATTTATTTGACACTCCTTTTATTTTAATACGTCCCAAAAAAATATCACATTTACTTATTTGACAACTAATTAATAGCATCATCCCACTTTATTCTAATTGGATCCCACTTTAACCCTTGATTGCGAAGAGATGTCAACTAAAAGGAAGCAGTAAAGTGACCTTAATAAGGGCAGTTTGATAAATATAACAAAGTTTTTGCTTATTTCTTAAACTCTATGCCCGATCAAATGGTGTCGTATAATTAATTGGGACGAAGGGAGTACTACTTTAAAAGAAAACTCTTTTTTCTTTATAACACCATTCTTCAATAATATATGTTTGGTTTAGTATTTCAAACGACCAAGGCATTTATATATAGGGTGAATTGTAACTTCCATATATATATATATAAAGTGAAAGTGTAAAAATTAAAGCTTATACTATCATAAGTACTCAATTAGTTGCGTATAAATGCGTCTAGATTATTCTTTTAGTCATCAATCTTTTTCTTATAAAAGTGAAACAGAATTGCTCAAACAGAGGATGAAAGAGTAAGGTAAAAAAAAAGGCATAAAAAGAGGAACATCGCAAAAGCAAGGGCAACAACAGAATTTTATTTTTGGCCTTCTTTGCACTAATATAATGAGTAATAAAAAATCTATGAGTGAATCAATTAGTGCCAATAATTTTTGGTTCCCTTTTATTCAGATTCTTTTAGCCCAGTGTCGTCACTCCTCACATACTCCATTTTCTGTGACTTGTAAGTCTTGAAAATGTAAGAAGATATAGCTACTTAAGGTAATGGTACTGATTCTAATCTTATATACTAAAATTGGTGTTTCAAATTGCCAAAGTAAGAGATGATAGGAATATTCTTGTAGCCCCTCAGTCCCATCACATAGTCATTTTATTTACCTTACATTCTTATCTGTAAGGGCATAATTGGAAGTAAACAAAACAACCTTAAAGTATAAAACCTGGACCTGATCATGAGTTATAGCATGAAATTTATTCAATCATACTGCCTTGGCAATCTTATAATTTGGTGGCATTACTATTCACTCATATAAGTAACATATGCCGCAGTATTTACGTGACCTTGTGCACGCTTCGACTAATTCTATAGGCTATTTACTATCTCCTTCGTACATAGTAACTTTGACCATCAAAACTTGGATAAGTACAAAGACATCATCTAGTATTTTTGCCTTCATGGGGAATAACAATTATGAAATGGAGCCAGAACTTGACAGTTAAGGGTTCGGGATTTTAGTGCTTTTGAGCTACTAAGTTCTGATTTAATAATTTGTGTATAAGAAATGAATTTCTTATGAGACAAACAAACAGTTTGATTTACTTAAACTACTACGTTTTGCCGAACTCACTTTCTACGCTCTAGCTTCACCCATGGTTGGGATTTGAACCCCAAACCTTATGAGTTCTCAATCACTTAAAGACTTCTGACAATTGTTTAACCTACTATAATAAGTTAATGGTATCATATATTTTTTAAAAATTGGCAGCAGGGGAAGGAGAAATAGGGAAGAAGATTACATGGTGGAGAATCGAACCATCATCAACAAGGTGAAAATTTTGGTAACCAATCAACTGAACTACTGAGATTCTCCTAGTACCATATAAAAATTAACCTGTAATATTCACCTTATTGTCAAAATTTCTTTTCAGAACTTAAAAAAGATACTCTGTGTAATCACATGATACAAACACAATGATCAAAATACCAACTCATACTCAAAAGTATATGAGCAATTCATTCATTTAAAACAACTTGCTTACCAAATTAAAAGACTACACAACCGTAGGTGTTACTACTAATCATAAATAGTCATATATATAAGTGTAACATATATAATACATGAAAACCTGCTAGGGAATTGCAATGGGAGAATTGAGCTGCAAGGATTGTGACTGAATTACATCAGATTGATCAGGCAAATTGAGAGGTGGCAAAGAGAAACGTCCATACGTAGAGCTGCCTTTTCTTATTTCTTGCATAGTAAGCAGAGCTGCTACTGTGTTCCTAAATATTCCTTCCCCTGCAACTCCTGATCCTAATATTAATCCTCTTTTTACATCACACGGAGGCGGAAACACTGAATCTATCGTACTTTCACACTCTTTTACAAGCTTTGATATCAAATCTGTTGTGAAGAATGGCTGCTGAAGCACCTTCTGTATATAAGGTGAACGCAGTAATCCACCTGTTCTCTTGTCGTATTTCTTCAGGATCTTAGCCAATCCTATAAAAATAAAGATAACTACATGTAACTGTTTGATAATAATAAAGTTAGGAGTACGTAATGTAACGTACTCTAGAATTTAATTATACCTGTGTAGTTAATGTTACTATAGTTGATTAAGAGGACCATTTCACCATGGAAATCAACAATGTCTTTTCTGATTTTTGATAATTCTTCTTTGTAATCTGTCTCAGAGGATTGGCTTCCATTTGGACCCCATGTATCAACCACTCTCCCTATCCTCTGTTGCAACTCCTGCATATCAACAAACATTAATCATTTAATCAATCTCTCTGTTTCTTAAATTTTACCCCAAAAGGAATGTAGTGATTCAACCACACTTCCATGTTTTCCCCTTTGTATACATGGTATATTATATATACTAGCTAGTAGAACATTAAGGGAGAGGCAGTGGCAGAACCACAAATTTTATTTAGGGGTGTAGCAATATAAATAAAAAGGTAGATACATGTAGAATATATATATATATATATATATACAGCCCGTGACAGCATAGCCCAATATATGTTACTTATTTTGTCTCAATTTTTATGATACAAATGAAATTCGGAGAGTGAATCAAATCGTTTATATGTTTTTTGAAATTGTTTATTATTGTGATTTATAGTACTTTTTATATAATTTTTAAATATATTTAACCGAATATTTTAAGTTATAATTATTGTGATTTATAGTATTTTTAAACATAATTTTCAAATATATAGCATACTAAAAAATAAGAACAAGACAAACAAATAAAAATAAAAATAAAAATAACACTGAAGTGGGTCCCACACATTTCATGAACCATTTACTACAAGCACACAACTCCAGTAAATATGTCGTCTGTATTGTAGCCTCTTATACATAGTAGAATATATAATATAATTTTTCAATAAATGAGTGTGGATGGATAAAATTTAAAAGTTATTCAGAAATTAGGAAGGAAAAAAAAGGAAAGGAAAGAGATTGTAAAATTTTCGAAACAAAGAGTACATAATGTTGTGGCATCTTTGAGCTTATTCCGTAAAGATACTTTGTTCCTCACGTGTATATGACAAGTCTTCTAGAAAGCAAATGTACTAGGTGGCTTGTCACTACTTTTGGAGTATGTACAAGGTTGCTTCATCAATTTGCTTTTATGTGCCATGAGTGGGTCGGTTGAGCTAATTTGGACGAATTATAATGAACTGAATTAATAAATGAATGGGTTATTAATACATTTAAAAAATAGTTTGTTTGATA
This sequence comes from Solanum appendiculatum, assembly GCA_018342035.1. Taxonomy (NCBI): domain Eukaryota; kingdom Viridiplantae; phylum Streptophyta; class Magnoliopsida; order Solanales; family Solanaceae; genus Solanum; species Solanum appendiculatum. The sequence goes on from JAGDQO010000515.1 coordinate 837,194, forward strand.
TGAATTTGGTAAAAATAAAATAAAATAATAAGTCATAACTCAACTTGCTAATTTTCATTAGTTTGAAATTTATGCAACTTTAGCTAAAAATATGACTTAATAGAAGAAAAAGATCCATATAAGTACTAGTTGGAAATAGGTTTTAGAGAAATTCTATATTATTACTATTACTACTATTTATTTATGTATATTATAAAACTTATTTTTTACTTATATTTTATTTAGTGCAATAGCACGAGTTAAAATTAAATAAAATATTAATAATTTATATAGTCAATCACAATTTATTTAAAATTGAGGCATAACTATTACTGTATTGGACTTTAAATTCCAAATTACACCACCTAATTCGAAATAACTTCTCAACCTCTACGAGATAATGATAAGGTCTGCCTATACTTTACTCTCTTCAGATCCCACTTAGTGGGATTTCACTAGATATATAATTGTTTTTGTAATTAACTCAAATTACTTAATTCATCACTATAATTAATCACAAAACAAAAAAGATTAGTGTTGGAGTTGTAATTGGTGATCCATACCTTATGTCTTATAATGAAATCTTCTTCTTGTTCCATGAAGAATGCATTGAACTTATCAATCTCATTATTCAACAAATACACAAACTCAGCCTCTGCCTTACCATACTCCAATGACCCACTCATCATTTGTGGAGCACATGAAGAAATCAATTTCACCAATTTCTTCAACTCTTTATATGACAAAAACTTGTCACCCCACCCTGGTAATGTTTCTTGAATTTGTTGCTTCAATCTCTTCCCAAACTTCATTCTCCTATATTAAAAATTATATATAAATGTCCAACTAGAAAATAGGAAAATAAATATATTGAGGGAGAAGAGGAGAATTTATAGTGTGATAAGTGAAAAAAAGGCAAGAAAATGGAGTTGATTTTTAACAAGTAAAAAGAATATTTAGAAGCATATGCTTGGCGTGTTGAATGACAGTTTTTTTAAAAAAACTTAATTAAATAAAAGTGAAATTAAAAGGGGTAGCTGAAGTATGAGAATTCTAAGCATATTCGTAAATGACTTTTTTTATTTTATTTTCAACACTAATTAATGTGAGTGTCATTTCTCACATGGTAGTGATATTAAAAGAACAAATCAGAGCCGTTGAATAGTTAAGTGGAGTAACGTGGCAAAGATCAAATCATGGCTGTGAGTCTGTGACTGTTAGATTAGCAGTAGGATTATGTAATTGGGAATTGGAGAAATGGATGATCCTTTGGAATCTACCATAGGAAAGAGAAAACCAAAATTTGGGATTTTGGAATATGTTTTTTCTTGGGGTTAATATATTCTAAAAATGTAACTTGTGGGGTCTATTTGTATATTGTTCAAACCTTTTGGGTCTATAATTTGATTGGAATGACTTTTTCTTAACTTTAGTTGAAGGATTTCAAGAATTGAACAGTTTAAAACAAAGACTTGTCTCCAATCCTCTAGTAGTAGTAGACATGTAGTTATATCAATATGTACTGTTACTAGGATTGACGAGGTTCCTCTCCTCATATCGTTAGAAGTTTCGTGTTTAAGCATGAAAAATGAAGAAATCTTTTATAGTGAGTATTCTTTTTTTAAAATAAATTCTATAAGATGTGAATCTGAATGAATCAAACTAATAAATTTAGAGTATAGAATTATTATAAAAATGGAAAAAGAAGTTAGACTAATAAGTTATATACTAATTTGTCCACCCACAAAGGAAAATATTGAAAACCAAAATTAGATAATTAGGTTGGTGTGTGTCCTAACTAATTATATTGAAGGTTTGGAGTGATGACTTAGCTTCTTCTTCTCTTCTCAAAATTTGGTTTTATTGGTATAATTGAATTATTAGTATTATTTTTTTTGGTAGGATATTCGAATCTTTTTTGTTTGCATGCATTTCACTTTCATTTGCGTGGAGATAAGAGTGCATATACATATATTTTAATAAAGTACTACCATATTTATTAGTAATTGTTGTTTGATCAAATTTCTAGGAAATTACAATTGTTTTTTTAAAAGTACTAATTTATTAATTTAGAAAGTCAAGGTATTTGATCAAATTTATGAAGAAAGTCATTTTAAAATAAAAGCAAAAGTGAAAAAGGTAATTGCTCTTTTTTAGAAGCGAAAATATAAGTTATATTTTTAATTGTTCAATAAAAAATTATCATAAAAAATGTTGTAAAATATAAGCAATATACTACAAATAATATAGACAAAAGATATGGGGAGTAGAATGTAGAGATCATCTCAAATAATATAGACAAAAGATATGGGGAGTAGAATGTAGAGATCATCTTATTCAAGTATCTTCAAGTCTCTCATCTCTCTGTGTTGTGTCTCTTACAATGGTGAATGAACAACCCTATTTATAGGTTGAGAAATCTCCCCAAAAGTCACCATATTAAGTGTCATAATAAATAGATACATTCTTATCCAAAAATGGTTCATATAACCTAGGGAATACACATACATGAATGTAAGTAGTTCATGTATTGAGAATATGGACAATCCACTAATTCAATGAATGAATTTATAACACTCCCCCTTGAATGTCCATAAATAATGTGCCTCGTTAAAACCTTACTAGGAAAAACCCGATGGGAAAAAGCCTAGTGAAGGAAAAAGAGTACACACATCTCATAATACGCCTTGAGTGCTGCCTCGTTAAAAACCTTACCAGGAAAAACCAATTGGGACAAAACCATGATTAAGGAAAAGAGTACAGCACGTATTTCACTCTCCCTGATGAAAGCTTTACTTGATATCGCGGAGATGATGCATTTCAATCTCATATCTCAACTTCTCAAATGTTGACATTGGCAATGCCTTAATAAAAATTCTGCAAGACCATCACTTGAAGAGATCTGTTGAACTTGTATCTCACCATTTTGTTAAAGATCATATGTAAAGAAGAACTTTGATGAAAAATACTTTGTCCAGTCTCCTTTGATGTATCATTCCTTCAATCGAGCTATACATGCAGCATTATCTTCATACATGATAGCTGTAATATCTCTTTTCAAAGAAAAATCACACAGTTCTCGGTATTTGCGTAATCAACAATCTGTATGTGCACCAATTGCACTAATACATGACATTTTTCAATTATTTTCATGAGATCGAAATTGATCTTTCTTTATGTAAAGTAATCTCATAACCATTGGGGTACTCAATGGAATTACTTTAAGACCTTTTAAATCCTTCAAGGATTTTCATATAACCTTCATCGTCTAGCTAGACATGACAATAATTCATTACGCATATTCAAGCATTTCATCTATTGCAAGACTGAAATAAGCTTCATTGCATCCACCACAGGAGAATATATCTCCATTTAATAATGTCAGGACTTTTGCGAAAACCCTTTATGCCCCAAGGCACAAATCATACTTTATATCTTACGGTTATACTTTCGCATAATGATTCATTTGTACCCCACTGACATTATATCCATGGACTATAAGTCCAAAAACATCATTTTTCTAAGTGAAACATAATATACTTGAATTGTGCATTTCATTTGGCCAATCATTTATCTGTCCACATTATATGACAGATTCAAATACATGATCTTCGTCATCATCTGTTGCATTGAGCGCTACTTCATATCAAAGATACCGTCAACAGTCATTTGACTCAGTTCCAATACGACATAGCTTATTGAGATCTCTTCATATTCATCATTTCAGGTACCTGAACCTTTGCCAAGGTTTTATGAAGTGTTATGTCATCGTGCTTCTTTAAAACACTTGCCTCATTATCATGACCATCTTGATCATTTGCTCCTCTCCTACCTCAAGAAATTTTTCATTTGGAATCGATTGGTCTATCACGCTTCAGGCGTACCATAGTCTCTGTCCTTCAAGGACTTCTCACTGGAGCATTTGCAGCTGAATTATAACATAGGGTCAGCAAATTCATCTGGCAATTAATTTGCATCATTATGCAAATGAATTATCTTTTGAACTTCAAGTTCACTTTTTTTAACGAGGATCTAGATAATTCATCTCATAATTTTCAGCTGTCAATCATCTCTCCCCCTAATGTTAGAAAATCTAACACTCACCCCAACCTCATTTGGGGATCCATCTTTGTGCGTGGTGGAGCAATTAAATCAGATATCACACATTCAAACTTTACATGGAAATAACTTGGTTCTTGACCCTGAACCAATTATGATGAGGAAACCTTGTTGGCTTGATGCATACATGTGTTGCTACATGTTAAACAAATTCATCTCATACCAAATTTTATTTGGAAGTTTGGTTCTCATACCCATGGCTTAGCTATAATTGGAAGCATACAATTTATGCTAAACTAACCAGCATTATCAACATAATTTCATAGTTTGGAACTGTGCTCTTAATTTAACAATTCGAGCAAACAACCTTACAAAAACCAATTTGTAAGTTGACAACAAAGCACATCTGACCATCCCATGGATGCAACTCTCATATAGTTGCAAACGGTCCACATAGCAGTGAACGGGTCCATATTCACCTTTTTATATGTTCCAAAACCTCAGGGAGTACAATCCCAACCTTAGCTGGTATAATGATACAGTAATCATTTTATCATGAGAACAAGCAACACAAGAGAATTCTTGAAGAATCTTTTATTTCTTCATCATATAAGCCAGGTGAATTCTCAATTACTTTAGCATCACATTGGAATCAGAATGGCCAATTGGTCATGCCAATTAATATTTATTTTTCTCAAACCTCCCGTAGAGGTGAGTTGTGACATATATCCACTCATAATGATTTTATCATAACTTGACCCATTCTCTTTCAGAATGGTCTAGCATTCATGATGCTTATCACAAGTCACATTCTCTTCAATAAATGGACTAATCATTTATATGTGCTTTATAAATTTGCATTATAAGCACATTGTCATGCCTTTAAAATTTATCATTTTTGCATGACCCACCTCAACATCACTCTGAAAGGTCAAGTGTACCACCACTTTATCTTCCTTTCTTTTGATGGAGGATTTTTATAAATTTATCAAATTATTAGATCGCACAATGACCACGGGTCTAATGACCTTTCATACCATTATGATGATAAAAATTACCTTCACATTTTGAAGGACTATTTGGAGAAACCACAATGTTCTTCCTTTTATAATTACCACAATGATGACTATTATAATTTTTTCCATCCACGCCCTTATTCATACATTCAATCATTTGTCTTCTTTCAGACTTATTATTCACTGCTACCACATTCATATGATAGAATGGAGCAATTGAGCGGATTTCAAATTTATCATGTACTGTTACCACATTTGCATCAGGGAATGGAGCAAATTCAATGGGACGAATTTCATCACTATGGTGCATTGAGACTCAAACTCAATGTCTTATCCATATAAGGCGTGTTAGGCCATAATTCTATTTGACTTGAACCCAATCCTTATCATTATGTTGCATCAAAACTCAAATTGATGTTTTACCCTCTTGGTGCGATAGAACTTGAATCTATCGTCTTACCCTCAAACATTTTTCATTAAGGTGCATCCGGACTTTAACCTGATGTCTTACCCTCAACCAACGGTATAATAGACCGAAGTACAACATGACTCACCTTTTGAATCTTTCAAAATAATCAAAATAATATTCAAACTCATGCTACTAAAACTTTATACCTTCTTCCATTTTAAGGAATTTTGTGGAGCAGAGAATATTCAACCAGTAGTAGTATATGCCTTTGGTTCCGGTCAATGTTAGTGACCGAACACTATCATATTCTAAATCATAAAAAGATTTTAGAAAATACATGCCTGATTTTATTCATATAATACCTTGATTATATTGCAGTAGTTATCATTTTTCATTCTTGATTCTCATAACGAGACCAACCAGAACATGAGTTAAAAAAACACTAAAACTCAATCTCAATTGTCTAGAGTCTCATGCTCATAACGTGTTGTAAAATAAAAGCAATATACTACAAATAATATAGACAAAAGATATGGGGAGTAGAATGTAGAGATTATCATATTCAAGTATCTTCAAGTCTCTCATCTCTGTGTGTTGTGTCTCTTACAATGGTGAATGAACAACCCTATTAATAGGTTGAGAAATCTCCCCAAAAGTCACCATATTAAGTGTCATAATAAATAGATACATTCTTATCCAAAAATGGTTCATATAACCTAGGGAATACACATACATGAATGTAAGTAGTTCATGTATTGAGAATATGGATAATCCACTAATTCAATGAATGAATTTATAAAAAAAAAAATTTCTATCTTAAATTATTAAAAATTTAACCTCATGCATTCACGCATTCTCTTTGCTTTATGCTTTAATATTTTTTTTGCATTTTAATTTAAGTCTCTCCCAATAGCCATTTCAAATAATTTATCTATATAATTAATACTAAAACAAATTAACAATAATTCATCTTTCCTAGCTTGATGGACAGAGTAAACTACTAACGTGCACTAAAGCATATCCACGATCATAAAAAAATAATAAAAATAAAACAAATTAAATCATTACATGCTCTTTTTCGTGATTTTTAACACACAAATTATCTTTGAAAATATTGTCTCAAAAAAGTAGCCATATCTAATATGCTTTTATTGAAAATATTGTCCCAGAACATCTCCGAATGGCACATCTATTAGCAGCGGTTAGCTCGCCGCCGGTGACATTTCGTCCGGCCGGCGGACACTGTCTGCGATTAACTTCAAAAACCCAGGCAATAAGAGCAGTATCGCTTGAGGAAATTCCCCCAAATGCGGTTCGACGAAAGCTCGATTCAACATGGAGAGGAGGTTTCAGTCTTGGAGTGGATTTAGGTCTTGCCCGTACTGGACTTGCCCTTAGTAAAGGCTTTAACTTTCGACCCTTAACGGTAACCCAATTTCATCCGCAAAGCTCTCATACACCCACATTCATATACTGGAACTTTGATTTGGTGGATTTTAGGTTTTGGAGTTGAGAGGACAGAAGCTTGAACTTCGAATTATTGATATTGCCCAAAAACAGGTATAATGTAGAAATATTTATTTTTTATGGTAATTTATAAGCTGGTTATTGATGTGATTCTTCTTGAATATGATTTAGTTACTCTTTTCATTTTATTTTTTGTTAAGAATTAAATTGATATTCCAGTATGTGGAGTTTCATGAGTATGGTTTTGTTGGGAAGTTAGGAAGTGGATGAGTTTATAATTGGACTCCCTTTGTCAAGTGATGGAAAGGAAACTCCACAATCTAACAAAGTTCGGAGTGTTGCTGGTAGGCTTGCTGTTCGAGCTGCTGAGAGGTACTAATCATTTAGCACTTTTAGTCTGTTATCGTTTTCTTTATAAAATCAGGCTAAATAATGGGGAAAAACAGAGTTAAAATTGCATGCTAAATGGATAATAATATCTCTTTTCTGTTGGTTGATCTAAAATGGCAATGTGGGCCAATTTCAACATGTTGGCTTTAGTGTGATCAAGTTGGTTGTGGAGTATGCTGCGATGTTGCATTCTATTCCTGAGTAGCTTCAAGTGCTAGTGACGATGCATATTTGTCAAATTTGACAATGGTCACTGTCTCGTAAATAATAGAGGACAGATGTTTGACTCATCTATGAAGAGATTGTAAGATAAGATAGTTTAAGTCAGAAAAAACTGTAAGAAGGTATCGCGCAGTATGAAGCACTCCCTTGAACGGGGAGTGTTGTTCTGCCTTAAAGCGTAGTGCATGTCTCTAAGTCTAATGACAAATGGACAGATCAAACATTTGGAAGTCTATTGGTTGAACTATCTAGAACATGTTTGCTTGTTATGCTTTACTAACCAAAACTGATATGATTATTACAAACTGAGGCTACTAGTTGACTTCCTATTTTCAGAAACCTTTGAGCTAGTATGCTTTGGTTTTACATTTTTTTATAAGTTGGTTTTACAAATTATTGACACTAAATTTATCTTGTAGTTCACTAGTCATTCTCTCGTAACATGTTTAAATTCATAATTTGTCATCTTATATATCGATTCTGTCCTTTTAGGGGATGGAGAGTATATCTGCAGGAAGAGTACGGGACAACAATTGAGGCAATGAGCTACATGGTTGATAGGTTATAAGCTCTTCCGACTTATTCCTTTATTTATTGAATTAGTTGGGGGGAAGCTCTTTCATTCCATCAACGGTCAATTCTTTCTCTTACCTGAGGAAATATCTAGGATCTGCAAGGAGGAATCATAATCTCATTTGGACATCAATGAAGTTTGTCTACCTCTCTTGCTAATAAATTGATTGTCAAGTGTATATGAGAAGGGAGGGTATCCTTTGAACAGTCTGTTACAACTTGCAAGAAATTATCATAAAGTGGCAGAGACATCTATTAGTAGTAGACCTTTTCACTTTTTCTCCCATTATAAGCAAGAAAAAATAACTAATTAGGAGCTAGAATGAAGATCATGGTAGACCACAGTCCTAATCCCAGTAGAAATCCTAAAGTGGCAGAAACATCTATTAGTAGTAGATCTTTTCACTTTTTCTCCCATTATAAGCAAGAAAAAATAACTACTTAGGAGCTAGAATGAAGATCATGGTAGACCACAGTCCTAATCCTAGTAGACGGAAAAAAACTATGAGATTTTTTCTCATATGTGCTGGTGAGAGGATGCAAGTAATCGATGGAACCATGATAGCATGCTAGTCCCACGGGGTTGATCAGTTAATACAGAATGAAGTTTGATCCGTTGATTATTAAATCTAACTTACCTCGGATATTATATTGCCAATGCGAGCAAATTCAGAAATATTAGCAGTTGTGCCTTATATTTGTTCTAATATTGTAATTAAAGTGCCTTGATGAAAATTGGCATAAATAGGTTGTTAGATAAGGTTCATGATGGGGCATATCAGACAAGGATAAATATCTTTTGATATCAGAATATTATAAAAATAAAATTCTAAATGAACAGCACCACCATTTTTAGGGGCCTCGGAAAATCTGCTCGTGAAGGGAAACAGGACGCCTACGCTGCTGCTGTATGTATTCAGTTCAATTCAGTGTCTTTTTTCTACTTCTCCCATACATTTTTTTCAGAGAGACTGAAAATAGTCACTTGTGATTAAGAACTGAGCTTTTTTTATAATTGCAGATGGTGCTTGAGAGATACTTTTTAGAGTCAGGTCGGAGAATCGAGCTAGTGTTACCCAAGCAGTTGGATCTCCAAGAGAGGCTAAAGAAGGGGTGTTCTAAGGATGCTGATTATTCTACAGATGAATCTGATTAATTGATATTTTGCAATGCTTTCCCAAAACTTCCTAGTTGTAGGAAAGGTTGAATAGATCAATACGGTGATTGTGATAGCTCTAGCCACTTGAAAAGTACTTATACCTTTAGAAGACATGGATGGTTTACCCTATTATATATTTTAAAAGTATAAAATATAATGAAGTTCGATAAGAAAAGCACTCATGTATCTTGTTCGAGGAAAAGACGTAGGGATGGTCATGAATGTGATAGAGACGCTGTATGCGATGAACTTATGAAATAACCTGCTTGTTGGGCTTGCTGATTCCTCAAATGTTTTGCTACTGCTGTTACATATTTGCAAATACATGCATAGAAAGGGCTGTAAGCTATGTTGTTCGGACTCTTCAAGAATACTACTAGGTGTGTGTCGGATCCTCCAAAGGCTAGGCATATTTGGAGGATCCGAGCAACATAAGTTGTAAGTGTAAACACATGAGTTGTGCTTAAACAATAAGATAAAACAATTTCATTATAAGAGTCTCTTTGGGGTGTTAACATTGTCCTCGTAGCTATTGGAAAACAAATCCCTGCATAGCTCTCCATAGAATCTGCTCACCAGTTCAATGAAGATAGGACTTTTGAGATTCTTCCAACAGTATAACAACTCTTCCACATCTGCCAAATCCCTCATTTTCCCTTCTTCCACAATCATCTCCACCAGGTAATTCTCAAAGCTCCTGCATGCATCTTCCACATCATCCAGAACTGGCACTTTTTTCTAGTTGCTGCACTCAATCTCACGTAAGCCGGGGTGAGGGGTGATGGAAATGGTGCTTTGTTGTGAAGTTCCACTTCTGAGAAACTCTTGAGCTCCATGACTTGGTCCTCCTCTCTCCCTCGTCTTCTTAGCCGTTCAGTCTTATGTACTTTACGGCGAAACCTAAGTCTTCTTATAAAGAGGGGCTTTCTGAGTCTGAACTTGAACAACTTTAGTATTTTCTTGCATGGATTGAAAAGCTTGCATTTGAAGCGACCAAACGCTTTCACTTTCATTGTTGGAAACTTTATTTGTTGGGGAAAAGAGTACTGATAAAGCAACAAACTTGGGAAATGATTGTTTTCAGGCTTATCTTTCTTTCAGTTTAGAAATGACAGGAGAGTTGTTGATGTTCTGAGACAAAATATTAGTTTGTTGAAAGGTTGGTGTGTGTGGATGAAGGATGGTAGAAGCGGTACCCCTTTTTCTAAGGTTGGGAAAATGATGAGTTGTGGACTACACGTTTCATATTGAACTAAAGGTGGTATGCATGAAAGAAATGTCTTCTAAACTTTGGAGTTGATAAAATTCTTGTAGGATTAATAAATCAACATAACGTGCTCATTCGATTCTTGGAAAGACTAGAATTTTTTTATAGCTCTTGATCCGTGTTGTTGAATCATTCAAAAGGAATAAGTAAATAATGATAAGAAACCAACTAGGAATTAAGCTCAAGGTGAGTGAGTAAAGAAATGTACATAATGAGTCTGCACAAATATAAGATAAACATTGCTTACCCCGAAAGAGTTAAAATATCTAATTGTTATTTCATACGATTTATTTGAACGAGGGCTGGTAATTTAATAGTCACCAGGATATTATTACATTATTTGTCAACGAAGAGAATACACAACTTCAATCAGACAATGCCCAGTTCCTACCCATAAATTAGAAGGCCAAGATGCATTGCCAGCAGAAAGATAGCATAACTTCAATCACCATCAGCCCCCTCCCGACGTAAGGTATCTTCAATCTGAAGATGCTCAACCTATCAGGAGCAGCTAAAAGCTTACTTTTCCAATTGACTGTGAGCCTTCTCAAAACATTCGACGAACTTAGCTATTACACATGATTCCAAATAATGATTATGCAGGGTCAGGATTATCATTTGCTTAAGCCGAGGTGGGTAGAATTATCCGGTACCTGCGCTGGTGGAGGATAGCAGATACTTGGTGAAGTAGTTGAGGCACGAGCAAGATGGCCCGGTCACCATTGTTATCAAGAGGGCGCGGGCACCACCATTTCTTCACATGGTATCAGAGTCTTCGTTTACCTGATCTTGGCTCCCATGTTATATTGTCCACGCTCTGGATGTCCAATCCTAGGTCTATAGGGGATGTTAGAGTCTCACATAGGTGTGGGATGGGATTACTTGCCTCATTAACAATCCTCACCTCATGAGCTAGCTTTTGGGGTTGAGATAGGCCCAAGGTTCAAATCTTAACATGGAGGTTGGAGATATGGTATAATGCCTCAGAATGTCCATTCAATTCTAGCCAGCACCTGAATAATGCATGAGAATAGAAACTTCTCAGAACCCAAGGACTCTCGATGAGCAAGTAGAGTGCTATTTCACTTCAAATTTTATGAACCATGATTCATCAACTGAAGAAGAAACAAAAAAAATGTTAGAAAAGAACATAGAAATAACACTTATTAGACTTTCCAAAAATCTCTTTTCAAGTAGCAAATTGCCTCATTAGCTCTAGTAATGCACAATTCAATACCACAATGATGATATGTACAAATTCATTTCAACAAGGGCATCAAAAGTTCTTTAAATACAAAATTCTAGTTTGGTGAAAATTAAAATTGTAACGAGTGGAGAGTTCTCTAACTTTGGAATAACTTTCAAGACGAACCAAGTAACAATAAACTGTCTCCAACATGTCAATGTGGTCATAATATATTGACATGGTCAAGTTCAGACAATGCTTGATTCTATTGAATAGAGGAGCTCTTTAACTGTTCCTTGGTTTTGACATCCAGTGGAAGTTGGTCCCAATTTTTCAAGGCAAAATCCCAACCTATATTTATAATACCAAACAATTTAATTGCAATTTGCTAGAAGTCCGCAACATAAATTTGAAAACCAAATCTGCAAAAGAAAAAACTTAATATGCAAGCAACTGTAGGGCAAAAGAAGATCTTACCCAATCACGGCAGAATGAGCGGCTGTTGAATTCAGTCCTACTCTAGTAGAGGCAGTTGCAAGTTGAAATTGACCATTGAGTCTTTGATAGCGATAACAATAAGCTGATACCAAATAGAAGGACACAAATGATTGAGACTAACCTTTTGAGTCTTTGATAGTACAGAAGCTAAAAAGAAACTAATGGCAAATAGAAGGAAAGAAAAGATTAAATGCAGATACTTTCGAGTTTGAAGAGTACAACATCAAACAAAAAATACCATGTAATATTCAGATTACTCAACTTATGAAGACCCAAACTTCAATGTTTAGCATAATGTCTTTCCTTTTCACTGGTTTCATGGAGATACTTTTAAGAAAAGGTAAAATTCACCCGTATACAGGAAGAAACAACTCTTTGTACCTTCAGGGAGATACTTACACAATACCTTTATGAACAACATTATTTCTAGTGTCTAGAAGCTTTTTTTATACAATCAAGTCATTATAAGAACTTTATTCTTATGCAACCAATCATTTCAATCTAAGAGGATGGAAAAAGACACAAGAAAATACTAATGGCATCTTGAAAACTATACACGTATTTATGGTTGATCGAAAGATAATGTATGAGCTTAACATACCTTCAAGATGCAAAATTTCTGATATTAAGATACTTCAGAAGCCTCAATGCTTGGAACAATTCTTGGGAGCAGCTTTACTTGAGGTACTGAAACAGATTCATCGTTGCAAGGAAGAGAAGGTATCTCATTTTCCAAAATAGAATAAGCATCCGCAAATGCCTACAGAAAGTAACTTTTATTAGAATAGTTATATGCAGCCAATATTCAATGATTATAATTTTTTATGCGTATTCTAATCCATTCAGTAGCAACTTCAGTCCCAAAATAATGTGACTTAGGAACCAACTTTAACCATATGTCAAACAGATGCACGCAAAGAGAATACCAAGAGTTTGTTACTTCAGGCTATATTAACTAAATGAAAAAGTAGACAGTCGCTTTTAAAGGACAAAGTATTTTTAGCTGACTTTTACATATTTGAGGGCATAAGAGGAATTAATGCTTTTCACTTTTAACTGACGTATGCTACCTTTTCAATAAAAATACATCCCATGCCATTTGAGAGATGTAACAAGAGATTTCTGATTCAAGCTTTTATATATGCAAATTACCCTTGAAGTAGAGGAAGTATTGTGTCGAGATTGAAACTTAAACAAATTGGTAGAATAGCGAAGTAAACAAACTGATAGAGGGCATCACCAAGAGTGGAGCCCAAAGCTTAATTCACTTGCATCAACTGTATTAATATAAGAAAAATTGCATAATGACAAATCGAAAGCTCCTTCAATCTATGGGTGATTGAGGGATATGTCTGGTTAATTCATTAACCAACACGTCCCCGCTGCTAGTCAGCCTAGAAGGAATTCCTTGTTGCCAACCTCTTAGGAGATTCAAATACATTTAATCCTATTGATTTTTAAAAGCTAAGAAACCTAAAGTATCACAAGTTCTCCATTTTCACCCGACCCACAAGTTTTTCTAGTTCTACTAACATCGTGATGATAACATGGACTTATATTTCTTGCTTATTATCCATATTTCATAACAAATATTTCTAGAAATTTTTTTACAAGCAATTCTAACGAACCTTGATGCATTGGTGTATGCGAAAGCAGTTCCGCCCCACATTATTGGTTGGATACAGAGGATCATCAATGCAAATTGGATCAATGCTACAAAATAAAACCAGGAATAAGAAGGAAGGAAAATCATCACAAGAACGGAGCAAGAGATTTGCAAGAAACAAAATCAGGAGGTTCAGCAATTTGCCACACCTGCACCCTCGTTCTCTATTTATGTATAAGCCGCTTCCCTGTATTGAGACACGTATTTGACGAGGATCAAACACATTCCTGGCGACAAAAAGAAGGCTTTACATCTGCAGTACCCTTTTTGCATCTTTTTTTTTTGAGGAGAGCAGGGGTATCATAGTGGTTTGGACTTCAGACATATAAGTTAACTAAAATGTGTGGCTCCTGCTTGTAAGAACGAAATATGAGATAAAATAATTAAGGAAATACAAGCAGCTCAAACTCACCCAAAGAAGTAGAAAAAATCCATCAGGAGGCTCCCCAAGTTCTACAAAATAAGATCAAAGAAAGTTACACTCAATAACTGTTATGCATCAGAAGAGAAAAAAATAAACAAAGCTTAGTTCTAATTAACTGAAACAAAGTCAACTTCTTCCATAGAGGCACTGCCGCATTTAACAAGCTCGTCAAATATAAAATTGTAGGAGCAACCCTATCATATTGCTATGAAATTAGAAAGGCATGAGTCTCTGTACAAGGCTATCCAACTAACCTGCACATAGCAATTCTGTGCAAGCATAGAGCAGGAGGAGGTGGATTTTTTAATTGTACATTGAATATACTAGCAGTTAAGTTCTTTATCTTTCAAGAGAAAGATCAGCCTTGTTCATTCAGGTACAATGTAATGCATTATTTATAGTCATGTAGTTAAGCCAACAATAGGCTCTTTCATACATTTATCTTTCTCTAACATCTAATTTCTAAATGTCGTACCCCAATCCTCCTTCATACGAAGGCATCTTAACAAATACATCAAAGTTCTGGGGCTTTGGAGCAGGGCCACTTATATTGCAAAACTTTCAGAGATGGGATGGAAAGTCTTTCATGCACTTGCTTTATATCTCCGACACACAAGGAAGGACGCGACGATCAGGAGAAGCAAAACGAAATCAGGATTTGGCCGAAAAATAACAAGGCAAAAGAACTAATATGCAATGTAAGAAAAGAATTTGAAAATGAGACTTGCAGCTCAAAGATGAAGTAACCTCCATGTAATAACTCAGAAAGGTGGTCCATTCCACAAGGCTCTCATAGTGCATCAGACATGCACCTAAAGTTTCTGCTATTTGAACCTATTGCCCCCAGTTCCCATAAGAGAAACCATGTCGCACCAAGACTCATCATTATCTCATGCGTGCTGGTAGATAACATCTTTAAGTGTGATTTTCAACCCTTCAGTTTCAGTAATTCCATTGAGTATTGTATTGAAGTTAAAATGGTCAACCTCCTCACATAAGCCCTCCTTTTTACCTTGCTACATTGTCTTAATTTTTAAAGCGAGGAGAAAAAACCAAAAACATGGAATTCACCTGCTCACACTATATCCAATAACTAACCTATCAAGCTTAAACCCAAATAAGAGAGGAACTCAACTGGCTAGGTTGTCCTGCTGCTAAGAAATGTCTCCCTCCACTTTGTTCTTCGCTGTTGGTGTTTATGAATGATATACACAAATATCCCTTGTTTAAGCGATCATTTAGATTTCGTCCCTAGTATTAAAAGTTTGTGCAATAACCCTTGGGAAATTACCCTTCCAGACAATGTTAGACACGGGTCTAATTTGTTCATATATTACAACAAAACACCAGACTGTCATCTAATATTTGCAATAACATACAATATTTTAGACCATGAACGTTTTCTCATAAGATTTCAGTTTACTCAAAAGAGATCTTTCAATTGTAGTCTAAAAGGTCCACAATTGAAAGAGGAATAAAAAGTGGGTCACTTTCTAAACAGATATCCCAAATAACCGATGAAAATTTCACAGTAATTACCCAGGAAATCATCTTATGTCATATAAGAGGTTCTTCTTTATATAGTGAAAGGTCTTATGAATGTTTTCATCACAATATGAACAACCCAATAACAAAAACAATGGAGACATCCATCACAATCTATGTTGAATATGTCAGGCTTACCGATGATACCATTAACAATAAAACAGTGGTCAATCGGCAAAAAATTAAATGGACAATAAAGAAAACAAAAAAGAAAAGGAAGGATTCAATCATACTTGGTCAATTGGTCGACTGTGATGATGTTCATGCTGCAAAAACCGTGTGATCAATAGTACCTATTAAATGGTAAAGACATTTAAAAGACATTCAAACACATTAACATCAAGAGCTAGAATGAAATCAAGGGAAGCAAAACACCTGAGGTAAGAATGCCAAGAATTGGAAGACAATTGAATAAGTTTCACTATTTCACTTTTGCTTGAAACAAATGGGTGAAAAGTTTGACAGATGACTAGATTGAATAGATAATGACCACAATGCAGATATTTCCACTTCCCAACAACAAAACTTCTTTTCGAACTTGAGTTAGACTCAGAGACGACAATCTAATTTCCAATGTTTGCCCCATAATTATAAGGTGCTTGGAGACTCAAATGGTAGTCAAAGCAATAAAAAATATTCTATAGCCTGACTGAAGGAACCCAGCTTTTACTTGATGCCTACTTGTTCTGGTCTTCTGCAAAGGACTGCTAGAGAATGAAAAGGGGGAACTCATACACAATGTGACCTCATTCAAAAACTGAAAAATAATGAATCAAGATAGGGAACTCTAAAGTAACTCCAGTCAGTATTTCGTGCAAATTGCAATATAATCTATATTCTAGAACTTCATCAAAATGCTAGTTAGCATAAGTCACTCATCTCTAAATGGACTAAATGGATACATCAACCCACCCACGAAATTCTAATTACATGTAAATCAAGGGAAGGGCGTTTAATCTTCAGTCTTCGCTACTAGAATGAATGAATTGTGAACATAAATATACCTTATGCTGGGAAAAAAGGAAAAGGAAGAGAAAGAAGGGAAAATGGTGGTAAAAATAGAGGAGGTCTCAAGTTCGGGGTGGCCCAATGGTTTGGGCTTGGGACTTCCATGTTGGAGGTCTCAAGTTCGAAACCCCTTGCCAGCGAAAACAAGGGGTTTGCCTTCTGGGTCGAGCTCGTCGCACCGGGCTTGCCCAGTGCGGGTTACCTCTCCTATGTGGTTTGCGAGCTATTGCATAGGAGCGGGGGCCCAAAGGGTAGCGGCTGCGGGTTTCCCTTGTCATCAAAAAAAAAAAAAAAAAAAATAGAGGAGGAGAAAGATAAGGAGATTTCTGTTTTTGAATGCATGGTTTGGATAGAAAACAAGAATGAAAAGGAAAACTGTTTACTTTTTTGTTGTCACTAATATAAATTTCAGGCAAAGAAGAAATGGCACTCACTTATTTTCATCCCCTAATTGTTACAGCACCAAAGCAAGAGAAAGGAAAACTCTCTAAGCTGTTCCTTTCTTTTTTTCTCTACCTTCCAAGCAAAGCATAAGAGTAGCCGACCAACCTCCGTCTCTTTTGCTTGGTTTGAGTTGAAACATGGATTGAGTGTAAAATTGCCAGACTCATTTGTAATTGATTAAAATTTTGGCTGAAGATGAAAACGATTCTCTTATTTTATTCCCTAATTTCTACAGCACCCAAGCAAGAGAAAGAACTCTTTAATCATTCATTTTCTCTGCTTTCTACGCAAAGGAGTAGCCAGAAAATATCCTTCTTTTGCCTCAACTGCCCTCACTAATCCACACATAATAGAGTGTCAAGAAGGGATTGAAGCAGCTTAGCAAAGCAGTCAGTGCAGGAAATGAGTAGATGGCAGCAAAAGAAGGTATATTCACCATTCATAAATCATAAGATTGAAGGCACTCATAAGTATACCAATGTAGCTCATCTTTTGAAAAGTTGAACGGTTTAAATGTGCAATTGTGGGAGATGGCAGAAAGGCTAGATTTTGACATGATAGATGACTTGGCAACTCTCCTGTTAAAGACGTGTGCGGATCTCTTCAGCATCACCTCTTCCAAGACACTCTTACCTCAGATTTCAGACAAGAGCACTGTTGGCTTTTCACTTTCAAGAGGAACTTAAATGATTGGGAATCGGATAGATACCTAAGCCTTTTGAACTTACTCAGCAGCACTCCCTCAGCCTCTTCTTCATCTGATTGTATCATTTGAAAAGGTAAATCGAAGGGCACCTTCTCTTTAAAATCATGCTACTCGATTTCTAGTCAAGTTTCATCTCAGAACACTCTCTGGCCATCCATATGGAAAGGCATGGCTCCACTTAAGGTCAAATCTCAAATGTTTCTCTTGGTTAGTGTCCAAAGTGGCATGTGTCACACAAAGCAACCTTCAAAGAAGAAGTAATGCAGCTATGCAACAACTGTGTACTATGTGAAGAGGACAAAATCCATCACTTTCATCATTGTAAATTTTCTGAAATCTGGAACGCTATTCTCAACATATTTGGCATTGTTGGTGTACCCAAAACAACTCTACAGTTTTTCCCAGAAGGGCGGAGAAGAGTGTGGAAGAGTGATGTATTTAAGCATAACCAAAAGAACAAAGCTTGAATCAAGTAAGAAACAAGTATATAGACAACTGAAACACTTTTAGGTAACTCCACGAAATATTGATGATAAGAAAGCTTACTAGACAATATGAACTTAAACCGCCTGAATATGACTGGTCAAGACTGCGATCTGCTAGGAACTGTTTCAGCACCAAAGCAAGAGGTGTGGCAGCAGGAAACTGTTCTGTGAGCTCTTTTACCTATCATCGACAGTGGAAACACACCAAACGATAAATCTACAAGCATAACCGATTGACAGGCTCGACATAACAAAATATCTAAGTGATAAAGATTAAGAGAATATAGTTCTGAATTTGATCCCACAAGTATTCAGATGCAATCTCTTCAACACATACCAGCTCTGTGGTCTGTAATCCTGTATGAGAAGGCGATTTGAAACTAATATCAAGTCGAACTGCTTTTACATCCTTCAAACATTCATTCATCTTAGACCACTGTGGTGAAGATGAGGAATCCGAACAAGTCAAATCAGCCTGAAAAGTATTGCCTTCTTCAACAGTCAACTGAGTTGGTTCAGCTTTTGGTGTTTGTAAATTTGATAGAGACAACGAAATGAGGTCATGTGGAACTTCCACCACAAGCATTATGATTGGTATCTGTAGAAAAATGGAAGCAACATAGCATGGAACAACGACTAAGGAGGTCAAAGGTACTTTTCTTGTGATAAAAGAGAGAAGGAAAAAGGTATTGCGGTTAACATAAAGAAAAACACTAAGCTGATGAGAACCCAGAAGAAAAAGGATTTTAGATTTCAGAGACATTACAGCAGTATTTTCCACGATCTTCAGAGAATCATTTTTTACCCACTCCTGGTTAGCCAGATATCTAGCTGCATGCTGCAAAGTGTTCTATGTCAGCAACAAGGAGCTCCATTTAGAATAAGCTATATTTGTATCAAATTGGACAACCAAGGGTAAAACAAATACAATGTTCTTGTCTGGTACCCTTTTTTTCCGTCCATTTTATAGGGGCATACTTTCCTTTTTAGTTTGTTCCAAAAAGAATGACATATTTCTCTTTTCTGAAACTATTTAATCTTCACATCCCCATTATACCTTAGTAACTTGTTGAGACCCACATGGTATAAAGTTCACTCTTTTATAAGATGGAAAATGAAAATACATGTGGAACTCTCACCACCACTCATCTAACAGGATAACTTTGATATTTTGTATATATTTGATTTATATGTCAAAAGTCTTCTTTAATTTCTCAGACTGTGACTATGGAGGCAGTAATGCATAAAATGGGATGGGGCAGTTGCTAGGGGGCAATGAAGTGGGTTGAGAACAATGAAGTCTCAGGTTCGAATCCCAGCAAAGACAAAAACACTAGGTGATTTCTTCTTATATGGACTTGGAGGTTGAGTTAGACTCAAGTGTCTTATCTTTATATGGTATTAGAGTCAGGCTCATCCCTGTTTGGGCTCCCAATCCATGCTCTAATTGGGCCTAGGCGTGAAAGGGGAGGTGGTAGAGTGAGTTAGAGTCCCCCATTGGTTGGGCAATGGATTGATGGTCTGCTAATAAGGACTCGAGCAATCCTCCCCTCATCAGCTAGCTTTTGGGGTTGAGTTAGGTCCATGTGTCATATCTTTACTTCTTCTCTTTTTTGTGTGTGGGGTGGGTGGGGGCAGGGGCGGTTGAGGGGTCATGAGGAAAATATTGGTTAATGATTAAAAATCAGCAAGAAGATTGTTGTTGTATGAAACATTTTATGTTAAGAGGTTCTCTCCTCTTCTTTTTTTTTAGGGGGGCGGCTTTAAGTTTACTAGCTCTATCCCATATTAGTTGTCATGTTTCACTTTTCGAGAGTCAATTTGAACATTTTTTAGAGCTAAATTAGATTAGATTAATTGAACATTTTAAAATCACAATATACATATTCAAAACTATACAAAAAGTATTATAAGTTGCAACCTTTTTTCCTCATATCAATATGGTGAAAAAATATATCTTAAAATGTTGGTCAAAGTAATGTAGCACTCTCAAAAGTGAAACATGACAGTACAAAAAGATCATGACTTTCAAAGCAAACATAGCATTTCCTCCTTCAATTATTAGAGAAGAATATTCCATGTGATCCTGGATACCTGAAGGCATGTTTCTTTGATCCCATTTCGCCCCTCTAAGATCCCAGCTTCTTTAATTGGTTCCTATGGAGGAAAGAAAAGAAAAGAATATAACATGATCTCCTTTCTCCAAAACTCTTTTTCTCCATACCTAAAAGATATAACGTAAGCACATATTATGCAAGGCATGCTTACCAGATTCCTCACAGGAGGAAGAGAAACCACAAGGTCCACATCACTCGATGGGAGTGACAACCCAGTAGCATTTGAACCAAAAATGTTTGTACGAGATCTAGGCCATAATACTTGTAGAGAACGTGCAACGCGCTTTACAGCCCAATTAATGTAAGGCTTCCTGATCAGATTCTCAGAGGCAACCTTGAATATCATTAGAGATAACCAACAATAAGCATCAGGTAATAACCAATTGCTGGATTTTTTATCCTGAAAATCTGGTTAAATTACTGAAATGATACTGCAGAAGCTACTACTCTCTTGGGACTCTACCTGTTTGCAGAAGTTCTCAATTTCATTGTGAAGGCGACTATGGATCATTGAGAGACAGACCTTCTTTGCAGTAGAGTTCAGAGTTTCGGGAGGTTGAAGTGGGAACGCAACATCTGGCTGGAAAAGAAAAAGAATGAATAAAAGTATAGCTTTCCACTCAAGCAAACAGAAACGTGTGAATAAAGGAGTTATGAAACTGCAAACCCGATTCTCAGATTTGAAATTTACATGTTCTTGATCGCGGGTTAACTGTGAAATTGCGATAAGGCGATCCTGCAGCAAAGCTCCAGGTAGAGGTTGTGTTAACTGATGGGCTGAGAGACTTTTACTCCTCCAAGCAGGCCAAACTACTTCACTACCATCCATGCGTATACAGGCTTCTTCAAAATTAATTCCATCATGGAACCAACCTTTGACACCCCACTGCCTAGGGCTGGAGCTACCAGACCGGACTGTTGGAAAACCTCTGTGCCTTCTAGAATCACCAACTGGAGAAGGAGGAGGTGGATGAGGGGCACGTGGAACACAGAGGACAACAGGTGACGGAGGCCTCTTGATCCTAGGTTGCTCCCGCCTACTGGGAGGAACACAAGGACTTTTATGATCATGACTGCGCTTAAAATCTGATCTTGATCTCTCCCTAGACATACTGGGAATGACAATGGGTCGTAGAATGGGGTATGGGAGTGAATCCACAGACTTTGCTTCACCTTCAGCAGGCAAATTGGACAAGCACCCTGAAGCATTCTCTACGGTCACTAGATCTGCTGCCGATGATGACTGCAGAACCTTGCTGGTAATCTCACTTCCTGGTATAACATAACCAACAGCCTGATGTCCTGAACCTAAAGGATCGAATGGAGAGCAAAAGGAAGCACCAGAAGGAGAAGTCAAACCATTTGTACTGTAGGAAGAAGAGAAGGCAACCATATCATCAACTGCCCTATTCATGTCTGCGTCCCTCCATGCCCATGAGCTATCATCTGAGCTAAGAGAGGGAGGACGTGAAAAATTAGTACCAAGATGATCAGAAGGATTCCAATACATAACACCACCTCCAAAGTACTGATTATAGTCCACCCCGGAAACAGCATGTACCTCTAACTCTTCTTCAGACATCCAATGATAATCATGGTCTTCACCCACTTCATGTGAATTTGCAAGATCGGAGAAGTCCATTAAGTCACCAGAATACACCCTTTCATCCTCAGTACTCACCGCATTGCAATGCATGCTTTGAACTGCTATATCCTGCTGGAAAGAAGTTCTCCTAGAAATAAACCCAGCATCATAATTGCATGTAACTGATGGAGCAGCTAGTCTATTGATACTGCGCACCATTGGGGGCCAATCTAAACTCATTGGCAAAGGTCCAGATATGATTCCAGGGCACCCTGTTTCAATTGAAGAATTTCTTACATGACGTACATTGCGTAGAAAAGAATGACGAAAATGACTTTTCCAGTTGTGACTGACATCAAGGTGCAATCTATCAGTAGTCCGTGGGAGATGTGAATCGCCGCATGGAAGATGAACAGGAGCTACACTGGGCCACTCATACGAAACATAAGATGGAGAATTCATCGGCCCTGTATCATAAAAATCAACACTTCCTTTCTCGTTTAACGAGGTAAACTTTGTGTTGGGATCACCAACTTTAATTTGCCGCTCAAGAAAACCTGATCTGCTCAATTTTTTGAACTCCTTGCCGTTTGAAAGAGTGCGTTCAGATTCAATCACAGGCATTACAGAAGATACAGCAGAATCGCCTTCCCTATTGGTAGTTTCCACTGCAACAGCTACCGTTCCATTTCCCATCACCCCCTCTGTGGGCAAATGGTCTGTCAAACAAGGATTCCGGCAACCTTCAAAAGAACCAGCAGAACCACAATCCCTACTGCTTCGACTCAGAATGCTCATTTCTGGTTCACGTTTCTCATTGTCAATACAAGAATCTTTTGATCCGCTTTGAACAACCGAATCTATTACAGTGACACAATCAGACCTTGGATACCTATCTCGGGAGTTGACAGAAATAAAGGACTTCTGAGAATTTCTTTTCTGACATTTACCATCTTCCCCAGAAGTAATCAAGCTAGAGTTTTTAATCTTGTTTTTTTCTTTCCTTTTCTTCCTTGAAGCACTTCTAACAGTTTGACTATCTGGTCCTTCACCCTGTCCCTGCAGACAGTCGGTCAGTTACAAACTATTTACAACATAACTTGGATATCTGATCCATAGTAGAAAGATAATTACAACCATATCGATCAAAGATGGAAGACTCTCTTTATCACGATCCTTCTGTTGTTCACTGTCGACCGATCCACTAGGCAAACTACTATGTACATTATCACCACAAAATTTATCGACCAAACCAGTAGACGAACTATTATGTACATTATCACCACACATGGATGTGTCTCCCTTGTCCTGCATATAATTTTAAAAGAAAGTAAGGGAACACATGGTATAGATTTTTTTCTTTCTAAAAGGAATTTCTATGGGAAGTCTTCAAGATCAGAGTTGTACCTCAGTGCTTTTAACAGGCCTTAAACCGTCTGTTGTAGGTTTTGGCAAAGGATTTGATTTCTTCACTTTACGGTTTTTCCCTTTTTTCTTACGGTTAGAAGCACCAAGTATCTCTTTGTTTTGCTTTGGTGAGGAATTCAAGTTTTCGTCCTCTAGTAGCTCATACTTTGTACAGTCAAGAGAAATAATCATGAGTAACCCCCGTAATTTTCTTAATATACAATCAGAAAGAGTATTAACAGATTCTAATGAACTAAAAAATAGTATTTCACTATCAGGAGACTCGCAAACAGAACGTGGACATGCTAACAGCACAGTGGAGACATCCTCAAGGATAAACAAACAATCAAGTAACTGGTTGAATGAACATGAGACTCCAAACACTGATGCATGACGCATGCTCTTTTTTGCAACTCTTGCATCTGACACTCTGAGATTCACAAAGTTCCTTCGATCAAACAAAGTAGGGTTACCCCTCAGAGGTTGTTCTAGTGTTGAACTGCATAGCCAAGCTTTATCCGCTGAAACACCTCTTGCCCCTTTCAAAGTATCAGCAATCTGAAAGACATAATTGGAGATTGGACAGTATAAGCCTGTGTCAAATTCCGATGAGCACCTATTAAATATGCAGGAAGAATAGGCAACTCTTCCAACAATAAGAAGCTTAATCAGCTGAACTCCTTACATCTCAATTATTTGATTGACATTGTCAGGCAGGACAGGAGTGCTATAAGACACATACTAGGAGATATCATTAATGTAATAGTTGCTATTTGTGAAAAAATATGATTTATGGGAAGTATATCAAACCAAAATCAAACAATTATTGGTGGTATGTTATCTAAAATTACTTGCTGCTTTTAACATACACGACCAGAAGCAAATATGCTGAGTTTACTGCTTTGCTCTGCTTTTTTCTTTTTCTACTTCTTTTTTTTTTTTTGAGAAATGAAGCGAACATGCTGTTTTGAGGTAACTACAGGAAAGGAGTAGCATATTTTATATTTCAAGTAATTTGTACGGCTACCCTGGGGAAAAATAGAGTTTAACAGTGAAAAAGAAATTATCCAAAGATTCAAATAGCCGCCAGTAACCAAACACATTCATTGACATGCTATGACCACCCAAGTTCTCGAACTCAGGTGCGGATGTTCGGTACAGGTGCGGATCTAGAGGTAGGGTCCTCTAAGATCTAAATTTTAAGATTTGGGGATACGGATCCATGTATGGATACAGGTGCAGGGATAGGGCAAAAATAATTCAAATATCTAAAATTAGAGCGATGAAACCTAAATTATGAGATATTATGTGGAAAACTTGAGGAGAAAACATTGATCAAGAGGAGAATCCTGTAGGGAGATGAAAGGAAAGGGAGTGAAAATAGAAATTTATATATATACAAGGTATTCCATTTTCTTCAATTTCACCTTAGTTTTTATTTTGATTACAGAAATCATTGAATTTGTCCAGAATTTCTCCCTCGAATTTGGTCAAAGTACCCAAAACCAATTGACCAGATCGGGAATGGATCCCACACCCACACCCACAACCACACCCACACCCACACGCACACGACACTGGGGCAGCACCAAAAGTGAAGAGTTCGAGCAACTTAGATGACCACTAGACTACTTTAGAAAGAAGAGAGATATTATTTAAAAGGGATGTACATACATAGGGCACCTAAAAAACCTAAATCAGTTATCGCTTGAATTGACTCAACCAATTGGTGAAGCATGAGAACGAGAAACAACAGTGTAAACTTACTATTCTATTCTATGAAAATATAGAGACACATCTTAGTTAAGAAGTTGCATGATTTGATAGTTTAGTTAATTCTCACGGATGCCTGCAGTTTATACTCTTATGCTTTTCCAAATCAAAGAGGCCTCCTCAACATTCCTTTAAATTTCCTTTATTACATCTCAGCTAATTTTTTAATACAGATTTTAGTCTACTTGCAAATCTTAGCCACTTACTGTTTAGATAGATTCCTGAGGATTCTGAAATGTGTACTTTCCATTTAACAAGCTATTTACTATTCCAAAATGTCTATGTCATTGTCACTTTCCTATTAGAGGGAAAGTTCAGCTTTTTAACATCCATGAATGAAAATGCCACCAAATATACAAATTGAAACATATTGTAATCTCATTGAATGAACTTGCAGCACATTAAACAGCAATGTAGCACCAAATAACAAACATAGACCAATCTGCTAGTCAAGAAAAAAGCTCAACGTAAAGAAGTACCAGTGATTTTGCCGCCTTCCCTAAGCTATTACGAAGAATCTTGACCCTTTTTGCCTCATCTAACTTTCCCCACCAATCTACACACCCTTTCTTCCTCCAAAATGCATTTGCCCCTACACCTACAGAATTCACCTTATCTTTCAGCTTTACACCTCTCTTTTTCCCATTATTATGATTCAACCATGCCAATCGTAACGCCACTTCAAACCTATTCGCCACGAAAGCCTCGATACTATAATAACCCTTCTCTTTCAACCACCCCAACTCCACCCATTCTGAGCTCAACCCACTTTCTTCCCCCCTCAAAAACTTCCCATTCGAAACACCATCCATTGCATTCACAAAAGTATCGACATTTCCAACAAATTCCTCACTTAAAGTCAAAGAATCAACAAAATCCAACAAACCCGAAACCCCATTTTCCCCTTCCCCTTCTTTCGAGCTGAAAATCCGTACCGACTGACGAACTCGCCGTTCTGACTCATTCGACTCCGCAACTCGAGCTAATAACCCATGAGACTTCCTGAAACAAATGCTTGGAAGATCAGAACCATCTGAAGGCATGTCAGGTAGGATGAAGAAGAAACCATGACCGTTGGATTGAAGTTTACCAAGCATTTGCAGCAGGATTTGGACGAAATTGGAGTGAACGATTGTGAGATGAGCTTGGCGTTGAGGAATCGAAAGGGAAGAGAACCATTTGATAAGCGATGATCTAGGGCTAGGGTTATGATTAGGAAATGGAGGGGTTTGTGAATTGTACAGAGAAATGTGAGATGTGAGGGAATCAAACAGCTGCTGTCTTGAATTGTTCATAGATTTTTGGGGCAAAGGTAAATTAAAGCTTGCTTTTTCCATTTTTTCAGGTGATTTTTGTGAAGTTTCTCAGGTGATTGCAGTAGCAGTAGCAGTAGCAGTTGCAGCGGTGATCATGTAGAAGACGATAACCAAAGCAACAATCGCGGTTCATGCAAGAGATTATTCCGTATTTGCTGACTTTTGTTTCGTATTTATATACTGAAAAAACTACAAGGGGGAAAAGGAAGTAGATTTTTTTATCTATAATCTTATGATATCACTTGGAAATCTTCTGAAATTAAATTTTTTTCAACAAATATATCCAAACAATTTAAATACAGACATATTGATATTCATAGGTAGAAGCCAAAAGAAAAGGTTTTATTTTAAATAAATTATTTTTTGATTATCTATTAGAGGAAATGTTCCATTGAAACGAAAATTAATGATAGTTGAAAATTCTTTAAAAACATTTATGGATAGACTGTTATAATCTGCAAACACAATATCAAATAATCTAGCAATAAAGATGGAAACGGATTAGGCTCGCATTATATTGGAATTGATATTCAAATTCAAAATCTTCATGTCGTTGTTTTTATGACTGAATCTTCCCTTTACGATAATGTAACTAATAAAGTTAGAAAAATACTATTATGTTATTGTTTTATGTTATTGAAATTAGAAATAAAATTTAGATTTTGAAAAAATAAGATTGTGTGAGATATATCATTTGTCGTACGTGACTAAAAGGAATACAATAAAATTGGGATTGATGGAATAGGCATTTTGAGGGCTCATAATGGCAAAGTAGGAAACAACAAAGTAGCTTTACAAACCTTCCAAGGTATCATTTCTAATACATCGGTGCGGTAAGCTCGGACACATTGAATACATCATATATACATATCATATCTTTAATGAATATGACATTGGATATATACATTTCTGAATGTTAAGAAATTTCGATCTAGTAAATGTAGAAACTAATCATATATTACAATACCAAATGAATCAATGTGTTATCATAATTTTCTAATAAACCCCCTTCTGAATTGATTTATGAGATATGAGAGGCCAAAATAATTTGATATTTCTATATTGGAAAAGAAAATTATCATCTTCCTTTTTTTCAAATATTACTTGAACTAGGTGAAATTTTCGATAACACTAGGAGGTTTCATGTATGTAACATTGTCATTGTGCACAAGATAACACACAAGATACACCTCTATATGAGATACTTATTGTTTCACTATAGCAGCTGCAATGAAAGTTTGATGGATATAATTACTTGGTATACATGCTGGTAAAAGGTAATATGCATTTAGTGGAATAATTGAATTGCACACAATATAATCCAGACACCATCATTATAAAAAAGGAAAAATAGCAGAGAAAAATGAGTATTGGCATCTGATAAAATATTCATGTCTGGGGGGCAAAGTGTAGCCATCCTAATTTGAAAGCTGTGTTGTTTGAAAGGTGATGAACTGGGAGAAAGTGCATGTGACTTCTAATGAATGCAGATGCTGATGACATGAAACCATAAATCAACATCCTAAAATCAATAGCAAAACAAGAAATGCAAGCCTTCACGCCCCCGAGGGGGATCCAAAACCATCAAATAAAATCTAACGGTTGGCTAAAAAGGTTAAGAATGTTTTAGATCTGCATATATGTCAAAGAGTCGGGAAAAGGCCAGAACATCACCACTTCACCTACATCTTCAAAATGTTAATCACTTTTTCCAAAGAGAAAGTTTAACTATATTTATAAAACCTTCTTGTGGTCTTGCCCACCACTCATTAATTTGTTGAAGAATTAATGACTTTAATCAGCCAATTCCCCATCTAATCCAGAATGGGCAGCGCAATCTGATGACACTACTTCACTGTTTGAAACTGAAACAGCTGCACTCACTGCTCCTGATGTAGAAGACACATGCCCTCTAGTAGCAAACCTCAATGGTTCTTCAACAGACATAACTTTTCTCTCAACTTCTAAGTTCACATTTTCATGTTTACCATCAGTGCTCTCTTCTGGTTTAGACACAGTGTTCCGTAAAACCGAAAGGTCACAATTTCTGCCATCCTCCGCAGCAGCATTCTCTCTTGTTTCTTCTGATACTGAACCTTGTAATTTGGAACCTTGGTGGTCCTGAGCTAATAAATCTGAAGGTGGAGGAAATGCTGAAGCAACTGCTGCTCCAATACCTAACAATTGATCATGAGGGATAGCCGAAGTGGCTGCTGCTCCAATACCTAATAATTGATCTTGAGGGATAGCAGAAAGGGCTTGTTGAGTCAAAATCCCCAGGATTTCATGAAGATTGTGCTGATGACCTTGAGGAGCGACAGAAGTTGATGCACCAGTATTAGGTTGGCATAGTGCCTGAAGTGCTGGGTAAAGAGCCTGCAAAGCAGGGTATAATGCTTGGAGAGCAGCTTGTCCAACCATTGCTTGTTGGCCTTGGAAGTCCTTAACATTTGAAAGGTGTTTCCTTCCTGCCAGATGGCTTTGGAAAACAACTACTGATTCACACTTTACATTACAGAGTTCACATATTAAAGGAACCATTTTTTGGGGCTTAGGAGGCACAGCAGGTTTTCTTGAGCCATTCTGCGTCTTCATCAATTTACCGCCTCGCCCACCTCTTAGACTGCGCTTGACTCCACGCCCTTGACCTTGAATATGATCCACAGGATCTGTCTCTTCAACCTTTTGTTTCCCGGTTATACTACCATCTTCCTCTATAACAGCATGAGGGGGAAGCTTCTCTTGGGGCAGCAGCTGTCTGTCTCCAGTTACAGTCTCAGAAGGCAAATGCCCCAGCGGCAGCTGCCCAGATCCCTCAACTGCAGGCTGGTAAGAAACCCTTGGCTTAACTTCAGAATTTGTTGTCTGGTGACCATGTGCTCCATCCATCTGTTTGTTCAGTTTCTGTCGCTCTTCATAGGCTTTCAGGTTCTTTTTATGTTTCTTTCCATTCTTATGCTGTTCAAGAACTTCAGGTGTGTTGCATTCAATCCTACAGAGTTCGCACCAAGCCATACGAGGTGGACGGACAGGAGCTGAATTACCTGAGGCAGATGATGAAGGTTTAACTTGGGATAGGCCTCCTTGGATCTGTGATGCTCCTTGAAAAACTTTTGATTGGTTCTCAGCATATGTTGGTAATGTGTAGCTAGGTTGTAGCTGCCCACCACCAAGATGGCCATGGGCACCTCCTCTATAGGGCTTGCCACCCCTTTTACCTTTACCTTTATATGGAGATGGTACAATCTGCAGAATATAAATATGATCAAAGATTTGGATTAATCTTCACATCAATGGATCAACTGGGGAGCTCAATGCTGATACTAAGTCAAAACAGCTATTTATACACCAAAAGAACCAATCTCGTCATCTTAAATAAGACAACACAACAAAATTAGACAAAAGCAAATCAGCACACAATTGTATGAGCAGCAGAAGACATGAAGGAACGTAGCAAAGCTGAAGGAATGATGAGAAGTTGGCAAAACGAACAAATAGAATCAGTATTTCAGAAGGCTGGCTCCTCCGTGATGTAAAACCAATTAATACAAGTCGAATATTGGAAGAGAAAAGAAGTCTATAATAGTAGCAAGTATAAATTCATTGGCACCATAAGAAAAGACTTGACTGACCCAATCATGAGACTGACCACAGGGACTTCATGTCTAGGTGTTACACACTTGACATAGTACTGCATATCAGCAAAGAGAGCTCATGCATGCATCTTCTTGTTCCCACCCCCCAGAAGGAAAATGAACAAAAGTGAATTACCAATTCAGAGATAATGTTGGATTTAACTTGCAGTTAAGGAATTTCATATACCCATAAGTGTTTCTGATCATTAATTAGAAAGTTAACAGGACAAAAGAAGCGGAAAACAGAAAACAGAACCCAAATGCTAGCCACCTCTTTTACAAGATAATTTCACCATGTTAAAGGATTGGTGAGCAACATTCTCTTTCATTTTGTTGAACTTACCTCTGATATATTGTATGTAGAACATATTCCAGAGCCATCTCTAGCATCAATTTAAAACATAAGGCTAAATCGAGAAGCAACTCTTTATCAGAATAATCTTTCAAATTTCACCCAACAAACGGTAAGCTCTGTGAACAGTATGTGGAAGTACTATATCTGATTCCATATTGCATTATGATATGAGACCCAAAAGGATAAGTTCTTGAACATATCAAATGACAATCGCTTAAATGCCTAAAAATAGTTAAACATACTTCCCCTACCATACTAATTAACACCTCAGCTAATTCATGTATAGGTCCCTAAAACAAAGTCATGAATCTAAAGTAAATGAATGTCAACCGATTTTAGCTACTGAAACTATATTCAACATGGACATCATTCATTCATCTTTTTGTAGCACAATGCTTCATCAATGTAAACCAACCCTACTTGTTCCTAAATCCTCTGTGGCAATGCTTCGTCAATGTAAACCAAGCCTATTTGTTTTTAAATGTAGGCGAATTCACCACTTGAACAGGTATGACCAAAATATGAAGATCAATTTATCAAACTAAGAAAAAATGCTCAGAATATCAAAACCTACCAGGAAAATGAAAATGAAAATGAAAAACATCCATGACCAACAACCTTATTCAGGGAAGCTTTCTCAATGTAAAGAAGTTGGGAACCACCATAAGGATCACTCATGAAGATTAAACAAATTTAATTTTAGTTCTCACTTATGAATAAAGTTAAAGTTGATATAACTCCATCAGTGGTTTTTATTATTGATCAAAAAATGTAATTCCATCAGGTGTTATCGATGTCTCACTATAATATTGCATATGTCTTCAAATTGGATGGCTTAAACATTAGTCAAATGACTGTAAAGCAGTGGAAGATACAAAAAATGCAATTAACTAAGAAAAGAAAATCAGCCATCTTAATGTTACAGAAAGTGTGAGATTAAAATATCTTACTCCAATGACTCATTTGAAGAGGAAACACATGCAAAGAGATGACACAAAGAATGCTAGCAACCCAGCAAGGCAGCAACACATTGAGAGGCTTATGGCAAGAGCCAACCAAACCAAAATATAGGTTATGTTACATGCCCTCAAGGCAGGAATCCGATATATGTATGAATCTCATCATTAAGTACAATTGAAGGATTCATGACTATGAATAGAAGTACAAGGACGGGTGCCAGAATATGACTCATAAATGTGCAAGTGTAATACATATGACAGTTAGTTACATGTAGATCGTTTCAGTAAAGATTATGTTTGATGACCTGATATTAGTATTACTTCTGATGACCATATAGTGACATCGCTTGGATGTCGACTTGGCACTGACAAGGTGCTGGTTGAAGAGCGGTGTTTCACTGAATGACGATGTAGCAATAACTGAGCATTTCCTGGAGAGTGAGTTGCTCACCAGAAACTCATTTGCCATTGGAAGGCGATGTGGAGCTCAAGCACGCTCTGACTGGAGCAGGTCCTGTCGCTGGATGACGATGTGGCACTGACTAGGCAGTGTCACATCGTTGGCAGCGAAGTAGCATTAACAAGGTGCTGAGTAGACAAATATGGACTACTGACTTGACAAGTCAACAGAAATAGAGTGCTAATTTGACAAGTTAGAGAACTGACTTGACAGGTCAATTGAATTAGGAATGGCAAATGTGACACACACTGCTGAAACAATGGCCAAAATAATGGCAAAAGGAGACTGGAAAAGGCAATGATGCCAAAATCATCATTGCAAAGAAGAATGATGCCTCTAGAACAGTCACCAGAAGAGACGAGACTAATAAAATTAGGTAAGAAGGAAAATCATTTGCAATGTGGGCAACATCAAGGTAGAAGCTACTTAAAATTTCCCAAGATAGCAGAAACTCTGATACCATATTGAATTGCATCAGACGTCTCTTTTAAAAGCTTGAGTTGTGAAGGAACACTGTCATTTACTTAATTGTGTCTCTAACACGTCCTTTACATTTGGGTAAGTTTGTTTTCATGGGCTAAGCTCGTGGAATTTTTTTACGAAGGGTGATAGTGAGACTCTGACCAAATACTTTTGCTTTCTCTAATACCATGAAAATAAGAGAAGAGAAAAGAGAACTCGTACAGAATTGACTAGAGCAATATACAAGAGTATCCTCATGTAGATGTTTAGACCATTAGAAGTAAGGAGTTTAGACTACATGAAAAGACAATTTTAGATTACATGAAACAGGAAAAGTTGTTATTAAACGGGAAAATACCTAAATACCAAGATTTCTAACTATGGCACAACCTTTAAGAGTATAGTATATTTTTTTGATGACATTAAGAGTATAGTATATTATAAACCTTTATATACTCTACCATTAATTTTCCTTAATTTTTAATAGGTATGAATACCATACTGAGCTCTTAAAGTTTTTATTTTTTTGGATAGAAATGAGGTTTTGCATTAAAAGGAAAAAGCACTAAGCCAGTGCAACAAAACATAGTTACAAGTTGTGCAATTCTCCAAACTAATCTAACAAGATATCTAAATCCTGTACAACAACTAGTTTGCACCAAAAGCATAGCTACAAAATAGCTCTAAATTTAAGGCTAAGAATATTTCTCGGTTGGCTTTGAAATATTCTGTTGTTACTTTCTATCCAGACAATCCCACCAAATTATCTGGGGTAGTGTACCAAACTTTTAGGGACTTTTGTGCAGTCAGCTCCGTTCAACATGTAAGAAGCTGATCTCTTTAAGTTCTAATAGGTATTAAACTGTATCAACACTAAACACGGTGTCAGGTCAATACTGGAAAGTGGGAGGAAGTGAATATTCAGTCTAATATAAAATATAGATAACAGGAAAAGGAAAAGAGTTACTTTTACCGCAAAAATGCCCCCAATCATCTAAAATATTTAGTCTTGTGTAGACTAACATTAAGGCAAAAATATTACAGTATCAAATATGTTCACAATAAAAAAAAAACTATTCCAAGTAAATCCTAGAATTCAGAAGATATTAACCAGGTCTATCTTAAACATGAAGAACAGATCATTTAACCATTTAAAGTGGTGGATCAAAGAAAAGCATGCTTATCTTTGAAAGATTTTGAATACCCATGATTGACTATGTAATGAAAAATATATGGAGGCCATATATTACAAATTTCCTAGGAACAGAAAGAGAAAAGTGTTAAGAAATTGAAGAGCCGTCAAATGCAGCTTCTTATGTAAATAACATACGGGAAACTGTTTCTATTTTTGATAGGAAAAACAATAACACCAACAACTACGCCTCTTTCTAGACAAGTTGTGGTCGAATATATGAATCCTCACCGAAAATGTCACTCCATTTAAGCTCATCACGCCAATATTAAACAAAATAAAAATGATAATAAAATAGAAAGCATATAAGTCTCTTGTAGGATAAAGACTTCTAGAAAGCATAGGACCGAAAGTAAACGTACTTTAACCTAAGTAAAAATTCTTTTTTATGTAATTTAAGCCTACCTCGTCCCTTTTAAAAACTTCACTTTACATGATTTCACACCACGTAACGACGCATCTGGAGGTCGACATAGGACATGATCAAACCATCTCAAGTGACCTCTTATTTTACCTTTAATGTGTGATACTTGCAACTTTTGCCGAATGTCAACATTTTTTGAAAAAAAATTGATCTTGGTAATGTTATGTCGTTTAATCTTGTCTAATCTTGTGTGTGACCACAGATCCATCTTAGCATCTACATCTTTGTGACACACATCTTGTGGATGTATTGAACTTTAGCAGCCCAACATTCACTCTCATATATAATTGACGTATCTTATAAGTGTTCTACAAAACCTACCTTTCACTTTAGGACCACTTGAAAGATATTTGAATAGCCTTTTAATCAATTTAGGAAGAAAAAAATGATCAATCAAAACTAGATGGTTAAATTTGACTGGTGAAAAACTATTATATAGGAGGGAGTTGCAGCCTATTAACTGCTAAATAGGTGAAAACAGATGGAGCCTGTTTGGATGGGCTTATAGGCTAGCTTATGGCTTATAAGCATGAGCCATAAGTTAGGAATTCTAACTTGTAGCTTTTGGCTAATTTTTGTTATTTTGGCTTAAAAGCACCTAAAATAAGCCAATCCAAACAGGCTCTAAATCATTTAGGAAATGTTGCATCAACTTTTCAATAACATAAATACAGTAAGCATACATCAGGTTTTTTTTTTTTTTTTAAACTGGTAACTTTGTGTATATATGTTAGAATCTGAATCTTACGAGAGGTAAGCATACATTAGTTTGATGAACAATTTTTTTGAACTGGTAGGTAAGAAGTTCATTAAAATAAACAGCCAAACAGTAAAGTGATGTTTGTCAATTACAGTCTGATCTCCTATACAAAAATAAAGAGAAGGGAACCCATCACTGCAAAACTCTATTAGGTATGGGTAAAATTTACTTATGGTTTGAAAGTCTTACAATCCAGGGGCTAACCTAATGGAAATCTCCTCCTACTCTTTCAGAAGTGATCTAACTAGTGATAAAAATCACACAGCAATACATGAAGCACCCACCAGAATGGCGAGTTGGGAAGGAGGAAATACCAAAGGAATAAAGAAAAAAGAAAAAGAGTGTACTTCTCTCGACTTAGAGAGATCTTGTACCATATCAAACACCAGTAAAATCTTCAGGGAATCCCAACTCTTGTGACTAAGCATTTCTGCAAAGGAGAAAAGCAACTTTAAGTGGAAAGAGAGTTATCCATGCTAATTGAGCCATGATAACAGGCTGTTTGAGCTTGGTCTGATTGACACTGTAACAATCCACAAGCTGATATTAGCTCGAGTGCAAACTTGAGCCAATTCCATGATATGTAGTTGAAGCTCAAGCTCACCTTATCAGCTTGCCTAGTGTGACAGGCTGTTTGCTCAGCTAATTATATCCTTTAAAGATGCTGATCTGGTTTATAGAGTCTTTGAGAGGAAACTGTTGCTTCTCAATCAAGAGGCAATCTTACCCATTTCCTAAACAAAGCTCGTATAAAGCAGGCGAAATATAGTAGAGATCTTGTATAATTAGCTAAGCAGAACAGACACAATAGACTTGCTCACACTCTGCTTCTTCTGGCAGGAAGCTTAGCCTTGTTATCAATTTCAAATGTACCAAGCTCAAGCAGTTCAGTTAAATAATCAGTGTGTTTTAATTTTGTTAACATATAGCTAGTGCTATGAAGGTCTAAGTAAACTGCAGGCGAAAATGCTAAAAGAATCATAGTATAGTTTATGTTAGATGCCTATGTTTTACAAAAAAAAGTAATAACATAACAAACTTCACAAGGATACGGAGAAAAATACACATAGAATTATGTCCTTCAGTTTCTTGTCCTTTTGATATTCTTTCAACAAGTAAAATACTCTGGTCATCCCAAGTTGACTTTTCACATAAATGGAAAGAAAAAAGGTGTGAATGAGCTATTACATAAGAGTTTGAAAAGGGGGAAATTGCACAAAAATGTCAGATAAATTTAAGACAGTGTTGAAGTACTCCCACCATCATGTGAAACAATTTTAATGTTGCATGACGTTTAACGGTTTAAGGTATCAGTTGACTTTATTGACTCAACTGTAAATGATGAGATCTTATAGAACACGTACACGCTGTAGTCCTTCAATCTCACAATTTTTTTCTTGATAAACAGTAAATTTGTATTATATCCAGAACAGTACTTAGGTAGTATTGAAACCATATTTACAAAATGGACTCTAGAATGCTTCTACACTTTGATGGGTTCTTAGTCACAAAATGAACTTCTAAGTGCATAAACAATGATGGCCACGAAGATACTTACACCGGACATTTTACTACAGATCTTTAATGGTTTTGGAATTAATGGTGAGGAAGAAATCGAAAGACAACCAAGCATGCTTGCTGAGAGGAGAATTTTCCCATGTAATAAGGCTGCCAATGGTTTTAATAGAGAGAGTCCTCAAACTCACTAAGAATGCTTCAAAAGTTAATTTAATAGGCATATGTGGTGCATGGAAATTAATATATTTGCAATAAAATCTTTAGGTTCCCTTTCTCACAAGTCACAAGTGATAATTCCAAAAGATATCAAATTCTTTTTGTTCAATTAGCAAAGATTTCATTTGGAAATTTGGCAACGGAGACATTACTGATCAGTCTAACATCAAACCTCTGTCTGCAGGGTTTTTCATTGTAGGGCAAAGTTTTCTTTAACCTTATCTTGTTCAATTAATTTCTAATTTTCTATACGACATATTCTATAACATAAAATGCTAAATAGGCCAAAAGAGAATTACCTTATGGTGACTTTGAAATGACTCAATGAAACCTAAATCAAAATGTTACTCAGTCCGTTTCATTTTATGTGTCCTAGTTTGGCTGATCACAAAGTTTAAGAAATTAAGGGAGACTTTTGAATCTTGTGGTCTTAAACAAAATGTGTATGATGTAACGAAGTTCCCTTTGAATTCCATGGTCTTAAATATGTCATGTCGAATGTTGGAATTTAAGAGTTACTAAATAGAGAAAGTGACATTCTTTTTTAAAGAGATAAAAAGGAAGGGTAAGACACATAAATTGAAACAGATGGAGTACCTAACTACCAGTAAGATATAACCCCCCTAATCTGCACCATGAAAACTAGGAAGCAAAAATATTCCCTTGAGATACAAACAGTGTAGTCTTTTTGAAACGTGAATTCATGCTCTCAAAATGATAATACATACAATTAGCCAATGCTCTTTGCAAATACAAAAACAAAAGGAACAACTTTTCCAGTTAGCAGCCTTTTGTCCTAGGCTAGCTTAATTAATTGTTTTTTAATCTAAAAATATCAAATGTCCATTAATTGGTATCATTTGATTCGTGTAGATGAAGTTCATAAAATGTTATATCTTTTAAGTACCACTAGACTTTTTTACATATCAAGCACAATCTTTGTGCTATTTTTGCTATCCTTAAAATTGCCTGTTTACCTTCTGAAGAAGA
Organism: Solanum appendiculatum; assembly: GCA_018342035.1. Taxonomy (NCBI): domain Eukaryota; kingdom Viridiplantae; phylum Streptophyta; class Magnoliopsida; order Solanales; family Solanaceae; genus Solanum; species Solanum appendiculatum. The sequence continues at coordinate 874,866 of JAGDQO010000515.1, forward strand.
AGAAAGACCTAAAACTATCCCACTCGGGGTTCGCACCAAAACATTCAATCATCGCATATGTCATCTATCTATAATGTTATTCTTAACAATGATTGATTAGTACATCAATTTAGGACTAGTGCTCCATTAAAAGTTTTAATTTTCAAAACTATATTAAAGCTTGTCACAGAAATCCAAACAACAAACGCTTCAAGAAACTCAAAAATTCTAAAATCATCCCAATCAAATATACCCAGATTGCATTCTAAGAACATTTACACAACCAGAGCTCAAAGAACAAAAAAAGCAAAGGAATTTCATACCGCAGGTGTGTGGGAGACATTGGGCATTGTCACAGTAGCAACCTCTCCATAGTTAATTCCTCGTTGTTGTTGTCGTTGAGGATAATACGAATACTGGGGTTGCTGCTGCGTGGCATAAGGATCCTTAGACGGCGGAATTGGAACCCCAGGTGGGTGAATTGAAGTGGGTTCAGGCTGGTATTGCTGATAGGCATTTGAATAATAGTCTTGAGGATAATAGTATTGTTGATTGTATTGATATGCATAGTAAGCTGATTGATCATACGACTGGATTTGAGAAGGGTCCGCCGCCGGCTGTTGTTGCTGGTAATGAGATTGATCATATGATTGGATTTGAGAAGGGTCTATCAATTGAGCTGCCCCTTGTTGTGGGTATTGAGCATACATTGATGGATCATAAGCTTGAATTTGAGAAGGATCACCGGCCCCCTGTTGTTGTTGCTGCTGGTACTGACCGGAGAAAACCATGGATTTCTTTCTTCAATTTACGTTACACTTCTTCAATGTACATTATATATAGGGTTTTCAGGTTATTGGGGATGTCGTTTCTTCCCTCTTTTGGGCATTTTTATTTTTTTTTGATGAAAGAAAAAAAAAAGAATTGCCATTTATCTAATTCAAGAAATATTAAACTTGTGTATAAATTGACATATTATCTTTTATATAATATTAGGACATGATTGGTGTTATGGTTAAAAGGATAAATTTTTAATATCCCTTAATCTCGTCTTTGGTTACTCCCTCAGTTTCTTTTTAGTTATCGTGTTACGTTTTTCGAGAGTTAATTTGACTATTTTTCAAAGTTAAATTAGATTATATTAATTCGATATTTAAAAATAAAAATTTAGATATTCAAAACCTATACAAAAAATGCTACTGACTAAATTTTTTTTCATATCGATATGATAAAATATAATTCTTAAAATATTAGTCAAAGTTTATATCGTTTGACTCTTAAAAAAAAATATGACAACTAAAAAGGATCTTAGTAAGTACAAAGTTAGATAACTTGTCCAGAATTGATAATCAGTACTGGTATTAATTAATATTCCTGCTTCTGAGTAGAATAATAATTTTGAAATAACTTATTTCGAGAAAAAAGAGTTAAAATGACAAAAATACTCATTTTAAAATATTTTTACACATCACTTTTCACATTCTATACATATGGAGAAGTTATATATAGGGGAGTGACAACTTCTTTTAATCACTCTTACTTATTTTTTTCTAATTGAATCAGATTAGTCCATATGGAACAACCCACAAATCATAATCCAATAATACATATATAATTGGCGCGAATTTGTTTTCATGCAAAAGCTTGTCCTAATCGAATTAAGACTATTTAAATGAAAAGTACCCAGAATTTCAGGTTCATGAGTGCTCAAGTAGATATCATTAATGTTGATTTTGTTAAATCTTATGATAATTTTACAGATTCACTGACTAAAGCCTTAGCAGGAGAAAGGGTCTAAAGCACATCGATGGAGATGAACTAAAAATATTTATATATAATTATTTAGACAAACACTGTGGGAATGAGGGTAGGATAGAGGCTACGGGAGTGGTGGGGTGAAGATTAAGCTAGCATTTAGCCATAAATTATCAAATATTTTTGGAAAATCAATTTTTGGTGAAGTTTCAACATGTGTTTGATCATAATTTTTTGAGAAACATATTTTACTCTTTTTCAAAAAATAAAAACATGAAATATGATTTATACACGTAAGTTTGACACAAAATTATCATTTTTTAATGAACTAGATAATACATGATCAAAAAATCGTAACACAATATACAATTACCAACTATTATAATTTATCACAATTAGTTATGAAAATTCATCGACACAAAAATATAAATAATAACAATATTTGTAATTTGTTATTTATTAAAATAATCTTCCCATATTCTACGAGTAATCTCTTTAATAAAAATGTATTTAATGATGGGTTGGGTAGATAGAATTATGGTTGGAGTCATAATTTATGGATTTTTTTAATATAAAATATAAAAGTTTGAAGTAAGTTTTAAAATGGATTTTTTTACATAAATGTACATGCAACAAAGATTCTTTTCAACAAAATGGTCATATGTATATGTAGTGTATAGATATGTATATACAATGTATCAATATTGTATAAATAGTGTACAATCACATGTGTATATATTGTATAACTACATATCAGAGATGTATATACATCTATATACATTGTTTATATATTGCAGCAGTTCATCTTCCTCAACAAGTTAACTTTTTTGTTCTAATCCCGACCAACTCAAATCTCCTCTAAACAGTCTTAAATTTTAGATATGAGCTTTTCTTGGTAATTAAAGTCTTTTAATTTATTATTTATTCTAAACTATACACGTTTGCGGCATGTCAAATTTTAAACCAAATAAATTCTAACATCATACCCAATAACTGCTATCATGAAGAGAAAATATGGAATAACAAAGGTGTGTAGAACCTGTTTGTTTCTTGATTTCCTATCTGATGTTTGGTATCCGTATTGAAACTCGATTAAATTTGGATTCACGCTGAAAAGTCTCACATTTTGAGAGTAAAGTGTTCCCTAACAAAGATGACTCCGTACTCAGGGGTCTCCTTGTTATGCGTTGCTAGAGCTTCATTAATTGCACTTCTTCGACAAGAAATACGTCCGAATGGACAATTTTTTGTAATAACAGTGATTTGGTTGTTTTTTTATAAGAAATTTAAACTCAATTGACATTTGTCTAATTCTTCCTTTAAATTATTTTTTTTAAAAAAGACTAGATTTTGGCCTAAAAATGATTTTTTTTATGGCGAAACAAATTTTGCCACAATTTTTTCGAAAAACTACTTGCAATATCTATAGCCAAACGGGTTCTTAAGTATGTTGGAGAGTGGGAAGGAGACAATTACAGTGGAATGTAACTTGTTTTTCCTACTTTTATTATAAGGAACTTGTTTTTCAAGAAAATATTTTTCAAAAATTTTGACCAAGCAAATATGAAAAAAAATATAAACTATTATTCTCCACACCAGGCAAACGTTAGTGTTCGTAAAGTCTCCGAAAATTTCACTATCGACTTTAATTGAAATTTAAAAGTCTAATTTACTTGATGGCAAGTAATATGAAAGATAGAAAATATCTGGAAGATGAACCAAACAATACGTAGGAATTGCGGCACACCTTTATTTTAAGTTGCTGACTAAAATTGGGCTAATTAATGGGAAGTAATGTGATGGAACTTTATAGGTTGGGTTCAATGTATAGTCGTGGTCCTGAACTAATTACACTAAGAATTTTCAAACACCATTTATATAATTATTTGAGTGGGGAAAAATTATTGACATACAATTGTCATATTTCCATATTATAAATTTTCCATGTCAAAAAGATATAGTCTAGATGAGCTTAACACATTTGGCTAGCTAGCTACTTTTTATTTACATTTAGTTTCATCCATCTCCCAAAAATGTTACTATATATATGCTCAATTTCGCATACTTTAAAAGTATATTCAGATATTTGGTCCCTTTTTACTTATTAATTAGGTTAGTCGACGACTCCACTAAAATTAAGAATATATTTAGATTAACTATTGAATATTATTGACTATGTGAGTTAAAGCTATAAACAAAGCACATATATTTGTTCATTTTTGAATATTTCAAAAAGACATATTTGGACCTTTTCCATTTAAAGAAGCTACTTGTTAATTAATAAATACTGGAATAGAAAGACGTAAAATCGTGGTCTTTTTGTAGCTTGAAGATGAGGAAATGCACATGAAATTTTGAAAAAAGAATACTCAAAGCCTCATTTACAAAAATTTCAAATGTATCCCAAATAGTAAATGACTATATTCTTCCTCCCTTGATAAGAGGTTGTAAGTAACTGAAGATTGTTTAAGAAATTATTTTTGGGGATCATCCTTTGAAGTATTAAAATTGAGATAATTATCAGTTTATATCATTTGACTATCTAGTTTATCAAACATGATCAAAGTATATACTACGCATATATACACTGGGTTGTATATGGTCATGCGTATATATTGTGTTTATACTATTATATATTATATCTATACAATGTGTACATATTTTGTAAAGAAAATTATCCAAAAGTGTTCATGTGTACATATATGTGTGTGTGTTCGTTAACTAGTTAGGATGACTGTTCCAACTTCAAAGGCTGACAATGTCAAAATAAAATCAAAAGATATTATGAGATGAAAATGATATTCTTTGGTTCTTAATTAAAAAAATTATATATGAATTTACTTAATTGCAAATACCAAATAATTAAATAAAAATGGAATGGCATCAATTTTTTGGTATATTACCAAACAAGTGGATCATCCTCAGAATATTAACTAGTCATTTACCAAAATTGTTGAGGTCATTGTTCCATTACATAAAAGTCAACAGCATTTAAGTTTGTGGGTGACCTATTTGAACTCTCAAGAACGTCTTCTCTTAGAAAGGAATCAAGAGCTACTCTCTCCGTCTCAAATTATCTGTCATATTTTTATTTTACATGCCTTTTAAAATAAGTACATTCATTAGAAAAACTTTTTAATTATTTTACCTTTATTTATTTATGTCTTCAGATATAATCTTTCTTCATTAAATATTTACTCTTTTAAGATATTTGTAGTCTTAAAAAATAATTACTATTATTAAGAATAAAATGAGAAAAATAATTAATTTTTTCTGAATTTTTAAAATAAAAAATAATTTGAGATAACTATTTTTAAAAATCACCAATAATTTAAGATGAATGAAGTATTTATATTATGTTCCTAAGGTGGAAGTTGGGTGGAACTCTCCAATCTTCCATTCTTCTAGTAGTAGTTGATATATAAAGAGAGACATAAAAAGTATGGAAATTTAATGTGTTGTTAAACATATGTTGTGCAACACAACACTTCAAGGAAACTTAGTAGAAACTGCCATACTGCCACGAAAAATAGAGAATCAGAAGACCATGGATTTAAATTATTTTCTATATTAAACGAGTTGGTCAACATGGAGAAATTGAGGGTGTATTCGGTAGGATGAAAAATGTTTTCTTAAAAAATATATGTTAGGTAAATAAGTTATTGTGGATACGACACAATCAATATGGAATGTCACTAGTAGAGCTATGAGCGGAGCTAGGTAGGACTGAGGGAGTTCATCCGAACCTTCCTCTCCTAAAAATTACACTGTCTATACATGATTATGATTTTTTTTCCCCATATATATATAGTAGACGTTGAACCCCCTACAGTGTTTACTTTCTGTATTTTTTAAACTCTGCCCCTTAGTGAAAATCCTGATTCCACTATTGAGTGGAACTCGTTTTTCCTACTTTCATTAGAGAAGTCATTTTTCTTATTTTAAAAAAATTTATTTTCGTTAAGAAAATAATTTTCAAAATATTTGACCAATCAAAACATAAGAAAATTTAAAAACGTTTCGATCCATACCGAAAACACCCGGAAGCTTATACATTTTCTTGAAGGACAAAGGCTGCATACGTGATATATAGTTTGGAAGTTACTACAAATATAAAGTCCAGTATACGTGATTCAACATTTTATTTCTTGTCAAAATTGTATGGATTCATATATGACGGGTATTTCATACCTTGTGACTTTTTATTTGAATAGTAATAATTTAAGCGCCGCCATTACAGATTGAAATTTGAACTAGCTATACATTTTCACTTGGTGAAGTCCGACTATTTCGGATTTGCAGGATGCATTCAGGGGAAACACTCTGTATCAAGGATTTTTTCATATTCAAAGTCAAAATCTAAGACTTCTGGTTAAGAGAGGAGCAACTCCATCGACCGCACTATATCCATGATATATATTGAATACTCTCTTCAAAGCAATGAGAAAATAATGATGACTCTCGTGAAGATTTCTAGTCTTTGTATTAACTTTTGAAGCGACAAGAAAGGTGTACCAAATATACATCACAATATTGACAATTGACTCACACATTTTGAAGTTGCATGCTAGCAAATTTAAGGTCAATTCTTTTTTCCAAAACCTTGACTAATATATATACCAAAAATTTAAGAATATGAAAAAGGGCACTCACTCTCATACAAGAAGACCCATCGACCCACCGACTAATGACAAGCCATAACTAGCCAAACCAATGAGTAGTTAGGAAGACAAGTCAAGCTAATCAAAATCATTCTTCGGTCAGTTTTAACTTTTATACATTAACGATAAATCTTTTTATATATGCCATCAAATTCTTACAAAAAAATAGAAAAAAATTTCACATTACACAATTAGTGTATATGATGATCGTTAAAACGTATATAATGGTTTGACCTAGTGATTTATAATGTGAAATAAAAATTCTAAGATCATAAGTTTAAAATTTGCAAAAACAAACACAAATGCAAGATAATTTCTTCCAAGCACATGAAGCAAGTACCTTGTAAATTAGTTGAAGTACACAGACTAATTCAACCATCACGATTATTAAATAAAAGAGCTGTCCACATTGTGAATGCGCGTTTGTGTGGTTATTGATTAGAATTTAGATGACCATTTGTAGATAAGCAAAGGTTTAACATTTCTTGAAGACCCATCAAAAGAGACAAAGAGTTGTCCTTGACGATGACTTATCCACTTTTGAATGTGACCCCAAGAATCAATTGATTCTTAGTGGAAAATTCATTTCCCAGAAAGAAAAGAAGAGAAAAGAAATAAGCAATTCATTTGGTTCACCAATTAGCGTTTTTTTGGGTTATTATTATAGTGCAACTTTTTCCCTTTTGCTTTCTGGAAACGTTGTTATTAATTAAGGTACTTTTTATTACATTATATATTTTACTAAACGTTCTTTTTCTTTAACAAGTTTCTTATTAAAAAAATGAAATTTATTTCAGTCGTGGTTTCATAATTCATCTATCTAAAAAGTACGAGAAGATGGAAACATAATCATATTAATATTTTTAGCAATTCTCAAAAAATTCATGTGTGCTGCATTAATTTTACTAGTTGATTTCTCAGACGATTACTTAATCAATAAACTTTCTGAAATATTAACTATTATAGTATTAGTTAAAATCAAGTATTCGAGTTAACTACATACAAGTTATTACGTGCTATAAGATGATTAGAAACAAATTTGACAGTGGGATTCTGATGGAGGTTATAGACTTATAGTGGTGGAAGTTGACTTTTGTTTTCAACCAGAAACATTAAAGAATGGACTAAAGGAAAAAAGAATGAGACACAAAGGACATTATATGCAAGTTGGATGTTTTATTTTTTCTCTCAAAAAGTATATGGTAATAATCTAATTAAAATCTTCAGAAAATAAACCACCTTCCAATGATCAGTAATAAATTAATTTTCTTTTTTTTGGTCAAGTGACTCGTGGCAGTACTCAAATCGACTTGGCTATGACTTAATTTGTACATTGTTTAATTTACCAAAAAAAAGGTCAAATTCAATTATGCGATGAATAACGATAATTTTTTATTTATTTTTGTGTATGTGAAAGAAGAATAAATAATGCACAATTTTGAATTTGTAAACGGGATTTTTGAAAGGCCAAGGTACGTGTTCCACCTAGTTAAATGTCCCTAGTTGGTCAATGGAACCCCAAAAATAAGAAGAAAAAAAAAGTTTTAAAATATTTATCTAAATTTTCATTTTTTAAAATTGTTTTTTTTTTAAAATTTTTTTTACTTGGACATGCTACTTGCTGATCCAAACCCAAAATTCACGATTTTGAGACACAACACATAATCCGACATGGCACTATGATTGTCCGATGTGATCTAGACCACAACTTTAAATTTAAGAATAAATTAAAATTTTAGAAAAACATTGCTCCTTTTTTGTTTTTTTTGAGGTGAGGGGTTGCAATACGAAAAGAACTTATTCATGCCTCGTGTTTGTATCAAACAAATGAATATAAGATATACATATATGGATTTTTATATGAATTTGTTATCACTTGCGAAATTAGAAATTTCATTAAAGGTGTTCAAAATTAAATATATACATTTCTATAAGGCTTTGTATAATTTTTTTTATGTCCATAATATAATTTCTCAACGAAGATTACCCATTACTACATGTGGCTACACTATTGTTTGTGACGCCCTTATAACTAAATTATTAGATTTAATATAAAAATTACATACAAATATGTATTTCTACTATTTTATCTAAAACTGTTTTTTGTTCTTTAGTTTTCCATATGATGTTTGGAATCTAACTACATTGAATCCTGACTAATTCGAATTCACATCGTGTAGAATCCACTAAATACACGCTCTCTACGGAGAAATTTTCTACCACATTCATTGTTAGCTTCTCTAAGAATGTTAATCGACTTGTAAGAAAAATGAAGTGACCTAAACGTTCCCCAAAAGGCACCTTATTTTGCTCCCATTCTGTTAATTAGGCAAACCTGATTTTATTATAACCTTTGGGAACAGACTAATAGTCATGCTTTCGTTTCTACAAATGATAAATAAAAATGTTAATAGTGTTACTGGTTCCTCAAATTAATACAATTTTATTTTAATCCTTATAATATCTTACTAATCCTACTAACTTTTAAGTAGTTGGACATCACTTTTGATTCCTTTGCAAATGAATATATACATATATATATATAATTGAAAAGGTTCAAAAATGTGTTTCTTTCACCTAGTGAAGAGATTTAATGGTTTGACTTAGGGTAGGCTAAGTGATTAAATATTCTAAAGATTTTAATAATGCAGGAACAATCTTGATATTAGTACTCAAAATAAGGTACAAATAACCACAATTACATACATTAAAATCTTAAGTTACTTCTTGCAAAATAAAAGATCCTTAATGTTCATTAATGAAACTCCTTTGGTAACTACTATTATACTTAATAGAAAACTTTACTCTTCATACAACTTTTTCTCATCTTTTGATCTTTAATTTAGTGTAGGATAATTAATAAAAGATGTTATATAAAACTAGAAATACTCTAAAGAAATTGGTGGAAACACATAATTTAAAAGGTTTTTGTCCAACAAAGAAAAGGAACCCTGGTCCATTTTTTTATTATGTTCTCATGAATGTGACACTACAAAACTGTCTACACATCAAATTAAAATATCCTTTGTACTTTCTCTCACTAGAACCTGCATGAACCAGATACTTTGGGTCATGCCAAACCAAACAAGCAATATTCTTTCAGTAAAACAATGGTGTTTTTGCCAACTTTCTCTCTCTCTCTCCTCTTTCACATTATATTCCCCTTAAGGGAAAAAGGGTAGTTCAATCAAATTGCTTAATAAGACACTAAAATTGAGTCCAAAGTTCTAAACGTGAAAACGAATCTAGAATTTTAACTTTACGAGTTTTAAATTGTACATTAACATATGTTGAACTAAAACTATTGAGTGTAACTCCATTCCCTTGAGACTATAATGTTGACGGTCTAAAGAGTTTTACACAATTAAATAACTACTCATTCATAGCATCGAATATAAGACAAATTATCTGCTATAATAGTTAAATAACACAGTCGTAAAGAGATTTTAAAATTCTCTTCAAGGGTAATATAATCAAAAGAAACAAAATTGAGCTTCATTGGGTCAAATGGGTATTCAGAAAAAGTATTTCAGATCTGTAAGGTTGTAACTATTGAGTATCAGACAAGTGTTGGAAAGTCAGACAGTGACACAGAGAAGAACAACAAATGTGTATTTATAAGAGTGAGACACAAAAGAGGAAGGAAAATAAATAATAACGAAAAAAGAATTAGTTGCTGCTTCTCCTAGTACAGAACACAGGTGGTATTTACTATTTAATTTAAAGTATACAAAAGGGTTGTTTAACAAGTGAGATTTGGTCGAGTAGTTGAGTAGTATTACCATCAACTTAATTGAAGATTCGAATTTGTGGAGCAAGTGAAAATAATATTGATCCTGGTTGGGATTGTTTTGAATTAACAGGTGGAACACTATTTAGGCCACTAGCAGCAATTCAAACAGACACCATTAACTACAGTAGCTGCTGTTTTTTTTAATTTTATTAATTTTAAAAAGTCCACATTGTTGGTTAAGTTAAATATAATGTGAAAATGAATTAGTCATTTAACTAAACTGAAGAAAATGATCTTGATTGTCTCCTCTATCAGTAAAATCAGCTGTTACATTCAACAATAACAGAACAATTTCAACAGTAAATATGAATTACAGTCAAAACTATTGAATAAGTAAAAGCTAATCCAACTTCACCAAGAAATTTTTTAACTTAGATCCATAATCCACTAATCCCTTTTCCTAATACCACTAAAATTTAAGAAAAAGCAAAAATTTTACCTCTGATTCTTGATGGGGTTGACAAATTCAGCATCAGAAACTGCAGAAACTTCAACTTGGCTAATAATTTCATCATCATCTTCCATTGGAGGAGGAAAATTAAGATCGATTAAACTTGTTCCACCAGTTCTTGAAAATTCTAAATTTGCAGACGAAACAGGAGCAGGAGGTGGAGGCGGAGGAGGAAGAACAGTTACACTTGTTGCAACAACAGCACCAATAGTATGCGATCGCTTGTGTCCACCTAAAGCTTGCCCCGAAGGAAAAACTCTGTAACAAACAGGACATTGATGTATTTTCTCTTCAACTACTACATTATTATTCCTCGCGCTTTCCACCACTTCATTTGACAGTTTAACCTTCTTGTGACTTGCTCTGTGTCCTCCTAACGCTTGATAAGACCGGAAAACTTTGTTACATGTTTCACATCTATACTTACCTCTTCCTCTAGTACTCTTTGTAGTAACTTTAACTTCTCCTCCTCCAGAATCCTCTGAATTCTCTTCTTTGAATTCTTCATCTTCTTCTTCTTCATCAGAGTAGAATTCAACTTGTTCTTTTTTATTCCATTTATCTCTAGACAACATCATCAAGCAATGTGCAACATCTTCTTCTGGTGAATTCTCTGAAATCGAACTCACCGGCTCTGTTTCAACCACTGATGAGTAGTACTCTGTTATCTTCACAAAATTGGGTTTTCTTGATTTCCTTACCCTTTTAGATCTTTTGAAACGAATTGGGTTTTTCGATGACTCAGTCTCACTCTCCTTATCTGGAAGAACAACAACCGAGTCATCACCATCAGCATCAAATGAATTCAAGATTTTACCTTTTTCTCCATTTTCTTCTCGCTCGTCTTTATCGGACCATGAAGATGATGGAATCGACTCTGTTTCATCTTGGTGTAACTGTAAATTCATCATGTGAGATCTCATATGTCCACCTAAAGCTCTTCCATTAGCAAACTTTCTTGAACAAAGCTTACATGTCTTGTGTTTCTCCATTTTTCTCTCCACTGTGTGTGTGTGTTTTTTTGGGAGAGAGTGGAAGGAAGCTATAAAAAGGAGTAGGTAACAAGCATTCCTCCACCAACAGATATATACAAATGGAAATAGTTTTAAAGATACTCTAAAACAAATCTGAATTTTGATAGGAGTATTTGTTTTTTGGATTAATTAGGAGTAAACTAATTTTACTTAAAACGGCAAAAGGTAATTAATAGAGAGGAAAAAGGAGAAAAGTTTAATTAAAGCGTATGCATGAAGGCAAAAGAGAGTGAATGGTAAGGACATGTAACATGCGACTTTTGCATTTATTTCCGTCCCATCTCTAAATTTCCTAAATTGCCCCTTAAATTTAATTTATTTTTCCTTATTTGGTGTTTTTTTTTCAAATAGAAATTTACAATAATTAGGGGGTGTTCGGTTCATGGAATAAAATGGATATTCATAATTAAATTTGAGATTAAAAGTCTATATTTTGTTTGATGGAAAGTATAAATTTATAAATTTACAATTCTGAAATAACTTAATTCATGAATCAAACGTTTTCTTATTTTACTAACAGAGTAACAAACCATAAGTTTATGGTCCAAAAATGTTCCATTTTATGTGACAATGTTTAGAATCAAACTGATTATATCTCCGTATGAATTTGACCATGACAACTTCAAGTTTTTTTCTAAAAATGAAATTTTACATATTTAGAAATTATATAAAAAGTATCTTTAAGTCATAATGGTTAGTAAAAATATTAAAGAAATTTCGAAAAAAATATGATCAAACAAAAACTAATTTAACTCTTCAAATAGTAACATGATTAAATAAAGTCAAACAGGTCGGAGAGTAAATTGTATATATTGATAAACTTCCATTTTAAGTTAATTAATTAAATTCTAAAAAATTGTCTTATTTTTAGGTATCTATATCAAGCTTATGTGAAAAGTAACATATTTTCATACGCCAACTTAACTCTATAGTGTAAAAAAACATATGAAATATCGTCAATATATCAAACTTAAACTCATCGCAAGAAAAGGGGTCTATTACCTGTTAAAAAGTTGCACCAAAAGACCCTTTCTATTTGTGGACAAGATAGGGCAAAATGGGAACAATATATATAGGAGGTTACTAGAATAAATTAGGCTTAACCTTTACTTAAATCAGTCAATAAAACTGTTGAGTTGTTGTAACGACTGATCAATAATAAAATACTATGTGGACCAAAAGACCCTTTCTATTTTTTGTATGATATAGCGTGAACTTTAGAATTAATCTAACAAGCTAAGCAAATAAAAAATAAAAAATTGACAAACCAATAAGAATTCTTCTCTGTCTAATCCATTTTCTATTTGATACGACGGAAATTATTCTATTTTATAATGAATTTTAAGACATATTTCGTACTACGTATTATGTAGATTTTTTTATAAAAAATTAATGTGGAGGGACAAGATAATTGAAAAAATAAGTAAATTCCAATATAAGGGCTAGGAGAAAGGGAAGATTTTGCCATGGTACTGGCTGGACATACTAAAAGTGTGGCAGCTTATTTAATTCAAGTTGTAAATTTTGATTCTTTTATTTTTATTAGTTGGAAGGGGAATAATTAATGTTGTGATTAATAAAGAGTTGCTATTTAAGGAAAAATAAATTAAAGCCCTTTAATTAAGGATCTTGGATTGAATTGTCTAATGGGGAAATCAATGGTGAGGAACTAACTTGTTGTCCCCTTTTTCCATTAAGATAAGTGCCGTTTTGTTAGGGATAAAAATAATGGACCTTATTGTATATTGTTTTTGTTTTTTTGGTCTTGTTAGGTCCCCATTTCAACATGGTTAATTTTCAATTAGTTACTCTAATTGTAATTATATTTTCTTAATTTGATCATTCGCTTTTCTCTTTACCCTCTTTTAAAACTTATGATTGGTACTTATTCAGCGAGGATCTATCAGAAATAAAATTTCTCTTCTACAACAATAGAAATATAGACTACTTACATTCTATTCTTCTCAAATTCCGTACGAGTTATTATTGTTGTTTAGTACTCATTCAAAGAGAATTTTTTTAAAAGAGGGAATAAATCGTAGAAATGTTTTGTTAGGGGGTAAAGTTATCACCACATAAACCTAGTGGGTCTTTGTTTCAGAGGATAACTCCAATAGTTTCCCTTGGGGTTTATGCTTGTTACACTTGTGTCTCTTATAGGCTATAGCTTCAAACATTACAATTGAGTCACTCATCCCATCTCTCATTTTTCTTTCTTTTAAGCATTTAGTATGCGTTGAAATCGTGATTTTAAATTAACCTTTGGATATGTGATTTTGGAATCATGATTTTATATCGTAAATTCTCCAAAAAGTATAATTTGAGATTTCAAATCGTAATTTCAATTAGTATTTTTAAATGTAAAACTTGATTCATTAATTTAAATTTTATAAAAAGTAAAACATAATTTTAAATTTTGGCAAAAAAAAAAAACTTATATTCAGCTTAAAGAGATTGTTCGTATCATATGAAATGATTACATTAAAGAATAATTAGTTATTAACATTGTTGACTAGTGAATCTTTATGAAATTATGTGTATTTGAAAGATATGTGATCTATCAATATGGTGGTGGCTTAGGAGGATATTCCGATATATTTTTTATTGAATTATGGTTTATTAATTTAGTAAGAGTGTACAAATTGTGTGTATTTAAAAGATATTTTCAAGTGTAGACTGTAGTGGCCTCTGCTAAAGTTTGTAGAGTGTGTAGTTTTGCATGTTTATTGGACAGTAATATTAGTCTGCTTGTACTATTTGCTGGACTGATTTTTCGAATAGGAACAAATTTATGATATGGCTCCTTCTTATCTGTTATATACTCCACTTCGTTTTATTTTACTTGATCCATTTTATTTGTTCATATTAGCCAATTAAAAGAGTTTTATTATTTTTTTCATTCTACTTTTAGTATTAAATAACTATATAAAATAATAATAGTAGTCAAATTTAGAATTTCAAAACTTTATCAATAAGATTAGTATAGGAAAAATTATACCTCTAATTAAAATTCTCTTAAGAGGTGTGTCAGATCAATATGGGTCAAACCAAATAATATAAAACGGAGGGAATAGTATCATGTCATGCATGTCAGTGGGAAAAAGAGAGTAGAATTTTTTTCATAGGAATTATATGAGTAATATTAAGGATCTATTTAGACATGATTTTTTTTTTTCAAAAACAAAATCAAAATAACGTTTGGTTCTACATTGAACTAATTTTGAAGATGGGTTTCACGTTTTAATTTTGACCAACTTTTCAATTGATTTTTGTCAAAACGTATGCATTTTTCAAATTAAATTTATGTTCAAACACAATTTTAATTTTTAATTTTTAATTATTTTTTAAATACGACTTTTTTTCAAATATTATATTTTTTTTGTCCAAAGGCCTACTAAAAAAGAATCAAGAATTACGCAGGTTTTGGAGTTCTAAGGAAAAAGAATAATTAAAATCTCTTAAAGCAAATTCAAAAGAAAGGCAAAGTAGAAAAGTGGGGTATTTCCATATTTATATGGTGGTGCAATTTGTGTAATATTCTTTTGTTATTGAAAAAAAAAAGTCCTTTTTCATAATAATGAGGGTCATTTATGACTTTGTGAAAAAGTCATTAATTAAGAGGGTTAGTTCTCAAATACAAAAGGTCAAGGGAGATTTACTCTATAATTAAAGATGATAATTACAAATGCCTAACCTTTTTTGTATCTGCAAGTTCATGAGGATCACCTACATTTTTTCAAAGGTGTGACCTTTTCACATACTTTTTCTAAAGTGGTGGAATATTAATTTCTGGCTTGTTTCTCTTTTTTTGTTCAGTAAAAGTTACTGAATTTCATAAAAGGCCATTGAATTTACATGTGGAAACTTTTTAATAATAGGAGGCGTAAGACTCGAATTTGATTTGCTTTATTATCATGTTGAAGTATATCATTATATTAGGTAAAACACTTAAATTGTTAGAAAGAACATAATTTTATCGTATTTAATAGTATTGTTTGATATTTACATAGTATCTTACTCTTTATTTTTATTTATCTATTGCTTCATTTGCTTTGTTTATCTTGTTATTTTGCTTCTCTACCACACAGACGTAGGGGTGAGGTTTGCGTACATATATATATCCTATTCTCTCCAGACTCAACTCACGTAATTACATAATATCTTATTGTCATCATTAACCTACGATATTATTGCAGAAAAATTATCGTCATTAAAGTAAATTTTATAATAATAAAATCATTTAAGTTTTACTAATTTCATAAGAAGTGTATTTTTTTGACCATTTCTCAGTGAAAATTGGCCAAAAAGTCTCCATTCTAATTTTTTTTTCAAACTAGTAGTAAGTACTTATTATCTTAAAACTTAAAAACTCCCATCCAAATGAACTACCCCCGGACCTGAACCAACCTTTTAACTTTCATAAATGAACTATTTTATGTTAATTTAAAAAATTGCACATTTCCTCGTAATATTGAGGCATAGAAATTTGTATCTTCCATTCAGTTTTACTTCTTCATTTTGAATTCTGTGCTCTCTTAAAAAAATAATGATAATTAATATAAATATTTTATCATAATATTTATATTAACGGATGTAAGTCTTCAGAAAGAATTTGAGAAATGAATAATTAATGTTGAAGGTTAAAATATAAAATAAAATAAAACAACAAGTAAAAATAAAAATATATTTTAAGTAAAATAGCTAAATAAAAGTAAATTGATGGAGTAATTAATTATTATAATAGGAACTTTCTGGCCAATGTTCATCTAAAAATGCCCAAAATATTTTTTAATGAAAATTAGTGAAAGATAACTGATTCTCTGATTAGAAAAAATTATTTGATGACTTTTCTGCAACAGTACTTTGAGCTCAATGACCTTCTAGGAAATAATGCCATAAAATAAGGCTAGTGACTAGCAGAGCACTAATAATAATAAGGGGAAATGCACAAGTAGCCCCAAACACTATGACCGAAATCCCAGAGAAACACTTAAACTTAATTAGGGTTCTATTACCCCTTTAAACTAATTTTTTTCGTATTTTTGTGCATCTTTTGTGCTGACGTGGCACCTTCAACCACACCAAGTTGGTTGTGTTAGTACACACGCGCCTGCCACGTGTGTAAATATTTTTTTAAAAAAATTTCTTCTTTAAAAATTTTAATTTTTTTTTAAAAAATTATTCTTATTTTCTTTATCGTGTATTTAAGTTAAGTTAATACACATATTATTTTTGCCTTGTATCTAAACTTTTTTTTACCTTCATTAATTGATTTTTCTCTTTTATTATTCTATTGATTTTATTTACTCCTTATATTTTCTTTCCTTTTGATTTAATTTCAAATGTCTTATATTTAAAATAAGTTAATTTTCCACGGATATCAAAATAAGTGAAGAAAATCAAATAAAACATAAAAGAATTAAAACGTTATTTATTTTTTAACGTTTAAAAACATAAAAACATAAAAAAAAAACGTTCTAACTTTTTAATTATTTTATAAAAAAATTCAAATAATTTTTTTAAAAAAATAAAAAGTTTAAAGTGGGAAAGAAAAATAAATATTTTACAAAGAAAGAAATAAAAATAATTAAATATATACAAGTTTAAATATCAATAATTATGTGAACTAACTAATTATAAAGTTACCAATTAAAAAAGGGCATGTGTCCAATTTGTTCATCCATCACATGCTGTCAAGAGAGTGTGCACACTCTCTGTGACACGTCAGCGTTTATGGTGTATTTATTCCATTTTAAATTAGTTTAGGGGGGTAATAAGACCCTAGTTAAATTTAGGTGTGTCTCTGTGATTTCGATCATAGTCTAGGGGGGTACTTGTGCATTTTCCCTAATAATAATAATGGTAAAATTGTATTTCTTATGTTCATGTTATTTTATTGGGTAATTGTTTATTGTTTCTTTGCTAAAAATGAATCCCCTGATTTTTATTAATGACGGAATCAGAATTTTTAGTAATAGGGTTCAAAATACAAAAGAAATGAACATAAAAAAAATAATTCAAAGGGAGTCCAACATTTACTATATACATATATAAAATATAATTTTAATCATGTATAAAAAGTATAATTTTTTACCAAAAAAATTCAAATAAACCTTTTGACCCTATCTAGATCACTCCTAATTAATATCAAATCCCCTTAAATTTAGGACAACGCAAAAACTTTAAGAAAGGATTTTATGTGGTGTTTTATTGTTAATTTTCATCTTATCATCAAAAATATCTTTACGAGTCATTAGCGTAAGAGAAACAATATGCATATGTCCATTCACAGTCTTTGATTAATACATAATGGTAATAGAAATTAACCACTACATACAGAAAAATGCTTACACGCATCATTAGTGTGTGAGTTTGATCTTATTACGATCCATCAAATTAAAATTCTGAATCCGTCTCTAAAGTTTTGAGTAAATTCTAATGGCTTGAAAATAATATCTATATAGTACGAAAGCAGTCCAAAACTGCACAAATTCAACCTACAAGAAATTGCAAATTAAACGATGAATAAGCACAAAATGTTTTTATGTTTCATTTTAAACATCAAATGTCAGTAAGTATATCTCGAGCCAAGTGTCTATTAAAAAAATGTCTTTCTACTTCACAAAAGATATATAGGATGGACGTCATCATATACTTTTATTATCCTATATCTTTCTCATACACTATTTATAAAATCATAATGAATATTTATTATTATATATATATGTTGTAAGTAATTTAAGTTGATTTTTCGACCAGTCTCTTTATTTGGAAGTGGAGGGGGAGAATATAAACTAATAAGACTTGGTGAGAGCAATTAATAAAGTAGTAAAAGTCTTGCTTACTAGTGAAATTAGTCAATTGGTAATAAAAGCAACTAGTGGAATAAAATAAAATAAAGTATGAAGATTAGTTCCTTGACATGCTGGATAGATGTTCTAACAACTCTTTGGAATAAGGATGTTATGAGAATTGAGATGCATCATCAAATTTGTTAATAAGGATGTTATGAGATGCATCATCAACTTTGTATAAAAATAATTAAGTCAAAATTAAGGAATGTTGTAATTAATAAAAGTTTCTATAATGCTTCCATCCACTAACAACAATATTAGATGACTTATTCCAAACATAATCGATCTACGTTGCAACCACATCTGTTTTTAAAAGCAAATAAAAGAAGAAAAAAAAGAAAAAGAAGAGAGAATGACAATTGATATTGGACATGTGATTTAGGATCACAATTTCAAATTTTAAATTTCATTTTATAAAATATAAAATTTGACCCATCATTTTAATTTTTGCAAAAAATCCTTATACTCAGCGTGAAGAAATTGTTCATATCATGTGAAAGAATTATATTAAAGAATAACTAGTTACACCTATAATTGTTCTTTATAAAAATTATATATACATTTGAAAGTCTGTAATCACGTACATTTATTTATAAACGAAAAATGAACATATATTTATCTTTGCGTCGACTTAGGATATTTCGCTATCTTGTTTATGATTATAGTGGTTTGCTTTTATGGTAAGATTGTATAAAATTTTGATTTTTTTTTTTATAGTTTTCACAACTTGAACTTTTTCATGTTTTATGAAAAAAAGTACAACTTGAGAAATTCAAATTGTATGTCCAAACAAAATTCAACTTCAACTTCAAACAATCTAATTTCAAATCATGATTTAATATATCACATGTTCAAACGTGTCCTGAGACTTACATTATTTACCTAGTGTACATAAAAATAAGATAATTGAATCGGAAACTATAATATATATTAGTACTCTACGTTTATAAGCATTAACCTTGCCACTAGATTTGAATTTTTTTATCATTACCAATTTAAGCTAGCCTAGTTTTCCAGATGATTATTCAACTTTCATTTAATTTTGAAAAAAGAACGCCGATAAATGCTAAATTAGACCCATAATAAATACAAGAAAAGTTATCACTTCAGCTACTCAGTTTATAAAATATATCTGTAGCACTAAAAGAATAAAAAAAAATTTATCTTGATACTCACTAAAAGTAAAACTCACAATGTGCAACATGGTTAAAGACATTGGGTATTAAGTTGGATCGGAAAATAAAATATATATATCATGTAATGCGAGTTGATTATATACTTACATGGTAATTTCATATTGGAAACAACTTAATTACTTGCATTTTTTGAAATTGAATTTAACATATTTTAATGATAAATTAGTTTTACAACTTTAATAAAATAAATTAAAAATTGAATTACTATTTGTGAAATTACTCCAATATACTCATCAATCTAATTTCAATTATCAAGGAGAAAAAAAAAAGGAGAATTTTTTCTTTTCTTGGGTGTCACTTCAGCTTCGCATTAAGCTTATAAAGTCTCAATTTCGTGATTCACTTTTGCCTTTTTTATTTATTTTTTCTTTTTTTGGTACAATTTGTCTATTGTCGTTATTGTACGTAGAAAGTGCGGTCCTTTGATATGTTTGGAATTATACTATTAGAGTTGACGAAAATTTTAGTCTAAAAATAATAAAAATAGCTATTCGATCGATTTATTTATTAACTCGCTCATATTTTAATGAACTCATTCATTTGACATCTTGATTTGAGTCTACATAAACAATAACAAAAAAGTACTAGTACTAATATTTTGTGAAGATCTTTTAGTACTGGATATTTAAGATGTTGATGATACTTTTCCTTTTATTTAATTTGAGTGGACAAGATCTGAATTCTGAAGCACTATTGGAAGTAAGCATGCATTAAGAAGATTCTACAAGAAGATAAAAAGGAGTCCAAACTGTCATTGTTTTTTGCTTTTGTATACCTCAAAGTAGCAAAAGGGGTTTTAGGAAAAAAAAGTCCTATCATTCTAAGTTGTTATGATAAAATTAGTTCATGATAATATGATTTGTTGCTCAATTTTAAGCGAGTCATCAGCTCATGTATTTATTAGGTCAATTCATTTTTATTCGTTAAATTTAATCCATTTAAAACTTGATAAGAATTAAGTAAATTGAGGTTATGACTTTTCTTTTTCTTTTTAAAACTAATTAATTCATTTCAATTCAAATAACTTTTAGGGGTAAATGACTCACTCCTGTTAACTTATTTCATTTTAACTCGTCTAAATTCAGATTAATCTACTTTTTTTGAGTACAAAGAAGTTCATGTTTCTTCTTATTAATTATATACTTGCTATTTTTCTTTCAATTGGAGGAATGATCTAACAAGTTTTCAAACTATGTTGATACAAATATGGCGTGAGATGTGCACTTCTAATTTTTTTTTGTTTATGAATATTTTTAATTTTTGATTCATCAATTATTGATAAATTTCAATTTTAATTCTTATGATATTTAATTAGATATATTTATTTAACATAAATTACTTGAGATGTGCATTTATGATCTTTTTATTTATGAATATTCACAAATTTTTAGATTTATTAACCATTCACCGCTATATTATGTTAAAATTATATTGTTATTTCATCTTTGTGGTAACATACTTCTAAAAACAGTCTAAATATACTACTCCCATACAATAGTATAACTAAAAGTATTTATCTTATAATACTAGTTATTTTACAAAATCAAGATGAAATTAATAAATTTTATCCTAAATATTAAATGTAAAGTAACCAATATTAATTAGATAACATAGAAATTATAAATTTGAAGAGTTTATAAAAAATTGATTATTTGTTGATATTATAATTATTCAAATACTAATAACTTAGCCTTGTTTTTAAATAGATTGCATATCTATAGTTATTTTACAAAATCAAGATGAAATTAATAAATTTTATCCTAAATATTAAATGTAAAGTAACCAATATTAATTAGATAACATAGAAATTATAAATTTGAAGAGTTTATAAAAAATTGATTATTTGTTGATATTATAATTATTCAAATACTAATAACTTAGCCTTGTTTTTAAATAGATTGCATATCTATTGGGTTTGCAAGGGTAAAATAATAATAATAATAATAATAATAATAATAATAATAATAATAATAATAATAATAATAATAATAATATTATTATTATTATTATTATTATTATTATTTTATTATTACATTTTTTTAAAAAAACATTATTTAATATTTCTTCAGGATTGTGCAAAAGAGAAATGTAAGAATTAATATGAGATGAAGAGAGTATTATGTTTTCTATATAAAATATCAAAACACAAAATACACATTTTAATTGATTAAATGTTAAATACAATGAGTCATATATCATAGGAATTAAAATCATAGTAATTTTTTTAATAAATGAGGGACCCAAAATATTATTCTCTCTAATACCAAGTTCATATAAATCCAATAAATATATTGGACTAAAGTGCTTTGAGTTTAGTTGAGAAAGCAAATCAAGTAGTAGTAGTTGTCAAGTGATTTAAATGTTGAGAAGAGGAAACTGGGGCATAATGTTTATGGCTTTTCTTTACTTGGGTTAATCAAAGTTGTTTAACGTCAACAATTTGTCGGCACCATTTCCTTCTCCATTAAATCATGTACAATTTTTTTTTTCCAAAGTTAGAATCGAGAGGGAATTATAAGATGAGAAATCAAATTCTTCTGAATAAGGTGAAAATTCAGATTAATTATCAATCAACTGATCTACTAAAATTTCTCAAATCGCGTACAAATTTGCATATAGATTCATACTTATTTCTTATCGTTACACATTTCTGTATTATATGTTTATATTTACATGTATCACTGAAAAATTTGGGAGATATGATTTTCTAGACTTTTATAATTTTAGTTTTTTTTAATTTTTTGTCTTTTATAAGAGATCTTTATTTTTATGCAAAAGTGATTTTTATTTTTACACATAAAAAATCTTTATTTTTATACATAAAAAATTTAAAGAAATCATTTTCATTTATTCAAATGGTAAAAAAGCAAAAGATCTCATTTTCTGGAATTCTTTTTGCATGATTCACTTACAATAGAAAGGGTTATCTTATCACCTATTTCCATCCACCCGTTTCATTTTATTACCTCCGTTTACTTTAATTCCTTCATACTAAATATATATCTTCATTTAAAAAATATTACTAGAAAAAATATAGACTTTTCATGTTTTACTCTTAAATTTAATTATTCATTTTTCAAATTATTTCCATGACCTTAGACTATTAAATATCAATTAATATGGGTATGGTGCATGGTAAAATATTCATATCAATTATAACTCTTTCCGTTTGAATTTATGTGATGTAGTTTAACTGGACATAAAATTTAAGAAATATGGAAAGATTTTGCATTAATGTTCCAGAAATATCCTAAAATAAATGAATATTTTAAAATAAGGAGTACACCTTTCACCTTTGTGATTTTTTGTCAAATAAGTGAGACCCAAAATAGGTAGAAATATTGATAGTGTCATTAAACATTTGGCAAATAAAAAAATATGTGACTAAAAAGAAAAAAAATATGTCATATAAATCGAGACACAGTGACATTTCTTAAAGAATATGCAAAATTCAATTTGAACAAGTAAAAGTGAACCGAAGGAATACTAATTGATCTTTATAGTAAAAATATATATATTTCTTTTTCCTTTTTTCATTTTAGCAAATCAAAAGAGATTTATCATTTTCTTTCAATATTATTCTTATCATCAAATACTTAAATTTCTATTGCATAGTTAGTAAAATTAATTTAGTAAATTAACATTTTAATAAATTCTTATTTTTCTTTAAAAAAATCATTTTAAACATAGGCCAAATAATAATATAAAAAAAGGAACGAATAGGGAGTAAATGATAAACGCAGACAACCTAAATCATTTTTAGGGATTCACTAGATATAATTTATATATATAGATGGGGATGAAAATTAATGATAAGATTAACCTCAAAGTTAAAGAACAAAAAAAGGAAAATAAAATGATTTAATACTTTAGACCAAGTGGTGACACATGGATGCAAATTTTCCATACCAAAATGCTAGGAAAAAGACTAGAAAAAGCAAAAAAGGACCAGGAAAGTTGCTTCATCCCTAAAGATTGGTGGAGTTGTCTTTCTAAGTCTAGTCAACCACCAGCCTAATTAATGTGTAATTTGCTTTTTACACTTAATATATATATAAAAAAAAATTGTTGGGGTGGGGGGTTAATTGGACTTATAAGAATATTAATGGTTAAATGTTAGGTTAGATCTGTAGTGCTATTTAGTTGATCATATAGCAGGTTATTACTGTATTTTTCATATTGCTATATCAGACTTGATACAGTCATACAACGAGTTACTTGTTATTAATGTAGGTTAACTTAATCTGATAATGTACAAATAATTTTTACACCTTCCGTACATAGTATATAAACATGTAAGGGTTTAAGTAAAACGCTATTCCAATTTAAAAGGGAGTCAGGAGCTAAAAAGAACTAATTAACACATCAAGGAAAATTGTATTATAATTGACTAAGACAATTGCCATGATCAGCAAGCTTGACTACATGAAAATTAAGTCTGAAATAAATTGAATGTACAAATAAAAAAATGGACAAAGTTTAAATGTGCAAGGAACAAGATTATATTTATATCATTCGTTTACAAGAAAACTAAGTTAAAAGAATGAACTATATACTGTATCTTTATAACTGAACAATTTTTTATTTTTTTGGGGGATATTTTAATTACAATATGTGCATAGAAATATATACCCTGGTGAAAAAAGAGAAAACAAAAAACAAAAGAAGAGGGAGAAAAATGCAAATAGTTTATGAGTCAGCCTCAACCTTATTTGTTGGACCAATACCAACTTGTAACCATTGTGAAGGATTACCAGAAGTAGTATTAATATCATTTAGGTCACTTAGTTTTGCTAACTTCAACTTACTATCTGCTTCATCATCTTCTTCTACATTGATTTGTGTTGCATTATCTTGACGGACGTTGTTGTTTTTATCAGTACTGTTATTATTGTTGTTGTTGTTGTCATCCTCATTTTCTTCGTGGGGATGCTCATTATTGTTGTGGTAAACAACATCATCTTTTGTTTCTTTTTTTGTATGATCACTATTTGTACTATTCCATGGATGCAAGTGTATATCTGTGGAGACCTCAAAGGGATTGATTATTTTCCAAGGTTCTTGCCTTATTCTTGACATGTTTTGATCATTTGGTGTAATGTTAAGATCCAATGGATCTTGTTTCTCCAATGTTGATCTTTCATTAATTTGCTCAAGGGGATTGTGAAAATGAAATTTTGGTGTGAAGATAGATGAATCTTGAGAGTTGGAAGTGATCCAATGGCACCTTTTGTGTCCACCTAAAGCTTGTCCTGTTGAGAAAACTCTATGGCATATTGAACATTCATGTACTTTTGATTTTCTCCTTGAAGCTCCTGTTAATGAGGACCCTTGTTCAAATTGGGAATTATAAGATGATGATTTTGAACCTTTAAAGTAATTATCTTGATCATTTGTATCATCTAATTGATCTTGTTTGGCTGCATAACATCCTTTAACCTTCTTGTGACTAGCCCTATGTCCACCTAGGGCTTGGTGAGAAGTGAATACTTTCTTGCATGCTTTACATTCAAATAATCCTTTGGGAACCCCTTTAGCCTTGTCCAAACTTGGTAAGATGAAAAAGTCACTTTTTCTACGATGATCGAGATCTTTATCTTGGTTCATGAGGCCGGAAGTACTAAGGTAGGTCATTATAGGGTTTCTCCTCTCCTCATCCTTACTAGCGGAGGCGCATGACTCCTCGGGCTCGATGGTTAATGGGTCCACTCTTGAATTAGCTAAATCTATAAGCCATTTTGCAAGAAGAAGATCTTCTTGCTCACTTGAATAAGTATTATTAGTATTATAAGATGAAGTAAAAGTTCCAACTTTAGTCCTCAAGGACCTTTTCCTTTTAGACCAACCATAACCTTTTCTTTCACCAATATCATATTCATCACCATCAGAACAAGGTGATGATACCAAGGAGTGATCATCATAAGGATCATCAGAGCCACAATATTTACCATGTTCAAGAAAAGACTTCCATGACAAGAATTCTTTTCCACAATTTTCACATACCCTAGTGCTCTTTAACCTATTTGGGTTTGCTCTTAATTGGTACATCCTCTTATTATCACCATGGTTTTCTTCCCAATCACTAGCTTCATGATCATCTTCATCATCATCATCATCATCCACATTTGCTCTCTCATCTCCAATCCCATGAGCTCTCATATGTCCACCTAGAGCTCTCCCACACATGAAACCCTTCTTGCAAACTCTACAATAATGCTTAAATGTTGGCTTTTGTTCTTCATCAACACAAGCCATGACTATAACAAAAAAATAAGACCTTAATTACACTAGTTAATTTAGTCAACTATGTGTAAGAAACTAAAAGACAATATAAAGAAGAAAAGTGAGAGTGAGTTATTATGAGGATAATTAATATGAATAAAGAAAACAAGAAAAGTTGCATGGGTTGTTGTTCTTGTTATTATTAGTAGAAGTTGTTGTGGGCTTGTAGGGTGAAAATAAAGTTAGTCCTATTTTTTAGTTAGAGCCAATGGTTTAATTTTTTTTGTGTGAGGAGAGGAAAATAGGAGTTCGAGTGGGAGTGAGGGAGTGAAGGTGACAAGTGGAAGGAAGGGAAAAAAGCCCAAATTTTTTTAATTTCTTTTTTTAGCTCAATAAAATTGAAAGACTTTTTCTATACACTTTAGTGTAGGGAGCTAAAATTATCCATCAATTTCCATATTAGTTGTCATATTTCACTTCTCGAGAGTTGATTTAATTAATCTTCAGAGTTAAATTAGACATTGTCATGTTTTGTTTCTTGAAAATTAATTTGACTAATCTTCTAAGTAAAATTGGATAGATCCATCTCATACTAATTGCCATGTTTCACTTTTCAAGAGTTAATTTGACAAATCTTTAAAGTTAAATTGGATTAAACTAATTTAATATTTTAAAATTATAATTTAAATATTCAAAAACTATAAAAGACAAGACATATTACAATTTTTCTCATATTAATATGATTTAAAAAAATATATCTCAAAATATCAAACAAAATTTATATGGTTTAACTCTAATAAAATAAAACATAACAAAGTATCTACCACTAATATCCTCGAGATTCTCCTTGTATCTCGGTTGGTTCTATCTGTTTTTTTAATAAATAAATAAATTTCCACACAAATAATTGGTATTGATATGTCAGTAATCAGTATAGTTTAATCTAAACAATTTAAGTATCGTGCACTATTGGTTAATTAATTTGCACAATTAAATTAAGCATCGTATAATTACTAGGATGAAATAAATAATCCCATTGTGGATATTACGAAGAAGAGTTTTACGAAGGAATCGTGGTAAATATTGTGAATGGGCATGCATCAAGCGGGTCAATGGTGTACAAGCCCAAGGCCCAATTGGAAAGAAAATGTAATGGGCCTTAGAAGCTCAACTTTGCATTCTTATTGGAAAAATTATGCAAATCGACAAGCATTAATGGTATAATATAGCATATAATTTCACATAATTATGAGCTTGCGTTATCAGATTAGTATGAATTGCGATTATAGATTAGTAAAATTTTCTATTAAATTTGGGACCCACTAAAACTTATTTGTATTAGGAATAAAAAGACATTCTCGACAGATTTGTATACCTTTTATACAAATCACAATGTATTTCTCCTCTCTCCACTCACTGATTTTTCTTCTAAAATCTCTCAACCATATGTTTGAATTTTGAATGCTCTCTTTCTCCCTCCTAATCGTGGCATCTCAATTCTAGATAACTGCCTAAACGTGTTTCAACCAACTTTTTTTTTTGATTTTTCGTTTGTATATGAAGAATCTCAGGTATTTGTATAAACCCTATTTGGTACATATTAATTTGTATATATATATTTGTATATATATACGTATTTGTGTATGTACAAACTTTCATTTCTGGTGTTTGGTTCTACATGTGTTTTTGATTGTATATTTTTTTTCCCAATATATTAGCACCCACAATACCTTATACAAATCAATTGTATAATTTCAACACTTATATACAATTACTTATATATAGTAATAGTTTGTATACAATACAAATAATTGTATACAATATGTTATTTGTATAAAAAAAAAACAACAAGATATAAAAACGGAAGTTAGCATAGCAAATGGAACTGTAGCTATGGAGTGTAAATAGACAAATTGTAGCTAAAGAGGCTTATTAAATTTGATCTCTTAGCTATTTATAAAATTTACTCTTCTTATGGTCGTTCCAAACACATGAGCATATAGTTCTTGAAAATTAAGTCTAAAAATCATATAACAACTTTAAATAATTTTATTTTTCTCTTCATCAATATTATTAATCCGACTTGAATGTAATATTTTTTTACATTCAATGCTACATGAACTAAAAATTGACATTAGACGAGTAGATGCGTCCAGCCTGCCATCCCAGTGGAATAACATTAGTAGCAGTAAGTTTCTTGTTAGACCCACTTGAAATCCTAATTGAATAAGGAGCTGGCTGTGCTGAAGGATTAATATTACTACTCCATGTTGCACCAAATACATGATTCGCTCTTATCGCTTGATTTGATCTTGCTGGTAAAAATTCGACTAAGTTAAGATCACCGTCTCCATTTTGAAACTCAACATTTACTGATAAGAAATTCGGGTTTGAACCCAGGTCCACCTTGAACCTGATTTTCGTGTTCTTGTATTGGCATGGCACCCTGTAATATGTTACAACATGTTATAAATCTATCCGACATTAATATATAACTAATAAATATTTTTTAGTACGTACCTTTGGTAAGAAATTGGGACATTTCCTATATTACGTAACGCGTTAGCTTGACCGGGCTTGGCTAGAGCACCCATCGCAGTTCCACTTAAATCAAAATGAATAGCACCTGAACAACCAGGGCATTCATCTGTAATGGTTACAATCACTGCTCTTCCTGAACAAGGGGCTAGATTACATCTCACCTATAATTTCACGATGTACAAGTCATTATTAGGACAATTTATCCAAGGATTTAAGTCATATGTACCTAGATTTGTAACATGTTACTTATGTTTCACTTATTATGGACAATTAACTACCTATAGTTATAAATTAGCTCATTGATATTAAAAAGAAACTAAATAATAATGGGCAAGAATGTTGATGGAAAGAATTCCACATCACCAGGACGAGATCTTTGGTCATGTCAATTTAGGTCTTAAGCCTGACTCATACCTTAAAAATATCCCAAATCTTATCAGGAATCTCATTTCGATCCGATGTGGGATTCTTTTCATCAACAAAGAATATAATATATATGTATATGGACCTGGTAGCAAGCTCCACAGCCAAAGCCTTTCTTGAAAAGAGGACCATTTCCAGCAGATATAAAGGAATTAAAAGGGGGTTTTGATACAGCATCTGTATATCCACAAGCTCCTCCATCTAATAGCATGACAAAATGAAAAATCAATAATAAAATATTGAATGTTTTTGACAATATACAAAAGTAATCACAAATTTTAAATTAAAACAAACAAATATTATTCAATGTAATCAACTAATTAATTAAAGAAAACAAAGTCAATTAGTGCAAAACATTTTACTAGTAGAGTAGCATAATTAATTAATTACCAGATCCTGCTCCAGTCGGAGGGCCATAAAATGTTGCTACTGCTGGTTGAAAAGCTAAAGAAGCATTGAGTGATTTAACATGTGCACAAATGCAATATTGAAACAAACATAGAGCTAAAAAGGTGAAAATTATCACAGAGAGATTATAACCCATGCTTGATTTAATTACTAGAAAGATCCTTAATCTTTTTTTCTAATTTTTGCTTGGAGAAACTCTATGGTATTGATGCTCTTTTTATAGTGGTACAAAAATATAATAAAAAATTAAAGAAAATGAAATCCAAAAGATTTTAATGATCTTCCATATTATACGTTTATAACTGATAACGGAAAACATTATATCTCTTGATTGATATTTATTCAGTACTTAAATAGCTCTTTTACCAAGTTACTATACACAAAAGTTGCAAACAAATAGGTACGTTCATTATATCAAACGTTATCACATTCACTTGCCAATATTAGTTGATATATCTTTACATATATTAACTTCATATACTCAATTATAGCCAGTGATTGATTTAGCTTTAAATTGCTTTTGGGAGATTAAAAGAAACTTGATTACTTTCTTTTAGAATTTAGATAGATATATAAATAATATAATCAATATATCAATAATATGCTTACTTAAACTAATAGGAAAAACAAATTGCACGAGTGACATTATTTCAAGTTTATTGTCTCATTTTCAACCATTCAATACCCCTCACCCATCCCCCAAACCCCCACTCCTAATCCCAACCCGTCCCTCCTTCATAGTGTTTTGTTAGATAATATATAAATGCTCTTGAGATAATATTTTCTTACTTACTTACCAAACACTAGAAAATAAGTAAGAAATTCACTCCACACATTCCTTAATTGAAGAAATTTATCTAATCATCATTCTTGAATGAACCAATCGGGCCTATGGTAGAGAAAGTACGAATTTAACCGGGGGTGTGGGGTGGGGGGGTTGGACATAACTAAACAATTTTACAATGATTATTACAAATATATGGCAATTAATTCATTATCAATTATGACATATAAAATATTAATTCAAATAGCAAATTTTAAAATACAAGAGATTCAATCATTAATATATACCATAAATATATAAGTATTCTTTAAATACAAAAGTTTATACTATAAATATATATTTAATAAAATTTCTTTCCCACAAAAAAATATTTTCAATATAATAAATTTATACCATAAATATTTATCCCATAAATTTATATATAATATATAATAATAATAATTTGACTTTGCTGCAAATCTATATATAAAATAAAGCTAGATATAGCAAAACTTAGATTATCAATTTGCCCCTACACTAAAATCAAAATCTAAATATTACAAAATATGTAATTAATTAGTAAATATTAAATAATAATCATATATATATATATATAGAGTTAGATATCGACAAGGTGATGTGATATTTCTATATAGCTAGCAATTGGATTTATCTTTTTCCACCTTTTTTGAATTTTTAATACATAATTTACTAACTAAATAACTTTAAAAACCTCACAAAATAAATATTGAACTAAAGCCCACGTAAATCAGCTTAATCAATTCTTCATGCATGAAGCATTTTTGTTATTATTAAATCATTAATTACAGTTAATCAGTTTTGAACGTAAATGAGTCGTGAATGGATAAAGTAAAAAATGAGTACTTTTTAGTTTTTGTTTCATGAATTTTACGTTGTTCGTTCCTCATTTATCCTCTTCTAAATAAGTATGAACAAAAATTATGTTGATTAAATTCAATGTTGTAGAAGACAAACACCACTATTATGGTATCATACAAAGCACAACTTGGCCTAATAATATAAAGGTCAATTGTGCTCTTTTTTTACTATAAATATATTCTATGCTTCAGAGTTCAGTCCTAAATATGTTTGGAATCGACTATATGAATGCTCATAGACTATGTTATTTCATATAAAACATCCAAAGAATTGTTTTAATTCTTTTATTAAATGTGATAAAACTTGATGATCCTATAATATTGTTATTGATTTCCTATCGTTTGTTTCAAGCCTTCAACTATCAATTAATTATGAGAAGGATCTCAACTTCAGAATATTTGGTAAGTCGTTGATTATTTAATTGATGCATCCTCATTGTATTGTTATTGTTTCTCCTTTCAATCAAGATCTATCAATCTTAGATATTATGCAATCAAGAATCTCATTTAGGTAAATCCAAGAGATGAGTGTTTAAGCACAAAGTGGTGTTCGACAGAATACATAATTGTCTTTGGCCATTTTTTTGTGCTTTCTTTCCTTTTTAATAACTTTTGTAATTATTATATGAGAGAAATGAAAACATATCAATCTTATGAAACATAAATGTCTAATTCATTTGTACGAATCTATATATAATATAAAGCTAAGTATAGATAAGGTGATATGACATTTCTTTATGGTTATCATATATTTGTACCTACTTTACTAATAGAACGGATTAATAAAAATCTTATAAAATATGGAACTCATGCCCATGTATATAGCGGGAGTAATAAAAAGGTGATATTCATGGCAAACCTTTGTAATAAAGTCCAATTATTTAGTATATTATAAAAGAGACGATGGAGGCAATAAGATTGGCTCCGTGAGGACCGAAAAAGACAAAAATAAATGAGGAAAACAAATGCCATAGGTTTATTGTTGTAATATAATTGAGGCAATGAAAAGTCTTCACCTGTGGGGAAGGTCTATTAATATATAATATAAAATTAGATAAAAGAGAAGTGATATGACACCTTTTTTTTGACTGATGATTCTATTTATCTTTTTCTCATTTAAAAATAATTTTTCCTATTTTTTAAAAATTATTATTATACAAAAAATGAGTGTGTCAACTACTACTCCTTCATTAATTCATATTCTTTAATAAAAAAAAATTAATTGTGTTTATCTCCATTACTCTCATGACTTTTGATGATAATAACTCCTAAATTATATTAATTGTCATGTTTATGATATCATTTGATATTTCATATTGTTGTACTATACATAAATAGAGACATTATAGAATTTTGTTACAAAAAAGCTGATCAAATCTCTCTCTATATATAGTAAAGCTAGGGAATAACTAGATGAAGCTATTTTCTCTTCTCTATCATCATAATATTACTTTGAGCTTATGATAATTATTTGATTTGGTTATAGGTAGGCATCGAGAAGAGACAAAAAAGTCATATGGATTGATAATAAGAAGTTATAAGCAATTCTTCTCTAAGTCTCTTTTATATTTATTTCATGTTTTTTTTTGTATGCTTGATAATAGCTAGAAGTTATACTCATTGATTGAATGTTTTTGACTTACCATGAGCATGTCAAGAATTCATTGTACTCTTACTTATTGTTATGTGTATATTTTGTTGAGCTTGATTAGAGTTTCACTATATACAGGTCAACTATATGAATCTTTATTACTCCATTTAAAGTTCAACTCATGTAAAGTTTATAAGTGAGTATACAAGACTATTAGTCAATTTTATAATTAAAGGTGTATTCTTTTTAGTAGGAAGATATATGTAGTTTCTACCGTAAAAATGATGGATTTTTTTAATTTTTTTTAGTAAATACCAATAGATTTGAAGGGGATAAAATATGTCATTTGCAATACAAAATTTATATAAAATATTTTGGGATAAACGTGCAACGCACGTTCCCAGAACTAGTATATATATATATATAAGAAGTTAAATCTAATTTTTCAGCTTTGGTTTGATTATAAATTTTAAAAGTTGAAGTTGAATTTTTGACGTTGTATTTGAATATGTATTATATTTGGATTTTCTTTTTAAAATTTTATTAGTGAAAAATTTCAAAAATCCAAAAATTAGTTGAAGATCAAATAGATATTTGAAGATAAATTTTCAAAATCTATAGTCAAACGCTAGCATAGCCTATCAAGGATGATGGGACTAAAAATTCAAATAAGAAGATTAAAAACAAAAATCTTAGGTAAGGAGGATTAATTCAAACTAATAACTAAAGTAGTATTTGCGGTATTAATATATAAAGAAGTTAAACCTACTTAATATATAAAGAAGTTAAACCTACTTTCTTAACTTCCGTTTGATCATAGATTTTGAAATTAAAATTTCTTAAGTTATGATCTTATATTTTGAAGTTGTATTTGGCCATGTGTTATATTTGGAAAAAAAATAATTAAAATTTGGGGAATGAAAAGTCCCAGAAACTAGTTGAAGAACAAATATGATCAAATTTAATGGTCAAACAAATATTTTAAAATAAAGTTTCAAAATCTATGTTCAGACACTTACATTTTTGAATTATAAAGTTGTATCTATATTTAGAAAAAAGCTTAAAATTTTGTGAATGAGAAGTCCCTAAAAGCTAGTCGAAGAATAAATATGATCAAATTTTGTGATCAAACAATCATTTAAAGAAAAAAATTTAAAAATCTCATTCAAAATCTACTATCCAATACTGAAATTTTTGAAGTTGTGATTTTTGAATTTTGAATATGTATTTGGACATGCACTATGTTTGATTTTATTTTTTAAAAGATTTTGGGAACGAAAAGTCTCCCAAAACTAGTTGAAGATCAAATATGATCAAATTTAATGTTCAAATAAACATTTAAAGATAAATCTAATTAAATTTAGTGGTCAAACAAATATTTAAAGATAAATTTGATCAAATTTAATGGTCAAATAAATATTTAAAGATAAATTTAATTCAAATACTACGGTCAAACACTTAAATTTTGAAACTGTATTTGCACACACTCTCTATATTTGGAAAAAAATTGAAAATTTTATGAATGAAAAGTCCTCCAAAACTAGTTATATTTATACCATAAAAATCAGAGATTATAATTATCTTTTCTGATTCTTTAAAACGGCTATATACTTATAAAAATAAAAAAATAAAACTTCATATATTTCGAAGTAGTTTATCAGAAGCCCACTAGCTACTTGGGCAGTTGGACGATAAACCGATCCAATTCTATCGTGTTTCTAATGGGCCTGATGGACATATATTGGTAAAAATTGGGTGGGCAAGCCATTATTCGATCGGTATTCTAAGTTTAGACATCATTTGAAATATAATTGAAAAATTGTCAGTTTTACGCTTTGTGAATTACTTAATTGTAATTATTGTTAGTTCATTATCTGATATTTTTTCATCCTAAATACCACCATCACCATGGTAGCTAGTTTTCGTTAAAAGCAAGAAAAATAGAAAAAGCTTGGAGATTATTTTTCAATGTACTATAACATATGATACAAGAATATGAGATTAAGTTCTGGTAATATTTTCAATATGAAAGGTAAAAATATCTAATTAAGTGATGATTGCATAAACATATTTATGATATTTGCAAAGGAAAATAACTTCGGTTCATAGTGTCTAATTTCTCCATTTCTAGGGTTGATTAGTTATCTTTATATTTAAACATCACAATTAATGATCCAATTAACATTAGTTTCTTTCTCTCTCATCAACCGTCCCATTCTGCCAATCTCCTTTGCCAAAGTATTTCTACTCCCCCACCCCCCACATCCTCCACGCCCCCCACGAGCAAAAAGGTCAGCGCCATCAACGATTTCAATGGCCGTATGAGCAAAACGCCCAGCAAGAATGGAGAAAAGTTGAGCATGTCCATTAAAAAGTATGATATGTATACTTATTCATCCTTCTTTCACAATTTTGCACTTTTATTATCACCTCGCTTTGCAGAGTATGCTCCTTACAAACAATTCCTGTTGAAAATTTAAAAGTTCTTGTCTGCTACATTTCATAAGAAATTCCTTTGGGGAGTTCTCAATTTACTCATAATAAAGGTATATCTAAAATTGAGAAAAGGTAGAGAAAGCATAAATCTTGAAATTATGAAATTGAGTATTTGTATCAAATTCTCAATATTGTCCACTTTATATGACAATGAATTGACATTTTCTAAAGTTGATTTTGAGGCTCCAAAAATATTGGAACCAAATAAAATTGAGTAAAATATAATAAACTAATTAATGTGCATCATAAAGAACTTAAGCAAGTCTCATATAGGAGAAGACAGCACAGAGGAAGCCGAAGAAGGATGTGGTTTCATAGCCATTGAAAGTAACATTTTTTTTATTGGATACCAGATATATAAAAAAGACAGTTTAGAGACAAAAAATAGACAGATTAGATACGTAGAAAAACTATTTAGATACACAAAATGGACAGATCAAATACATCTAATCGTTAAGTGCATTTGTCTATCGTGATGACGCGATTGAGTGTTCATTCAATTCAATAGCCGATCGTGAACAAAAGCAAAAAGTATGAAGTACGAGAGATACACAAAATAAACTATATCAGATTCGTAGAAGAATAGTTCGAATACATAGAATGAACAAATTAGATACATCTAATCATTAACTATATATCAGATACATAGAATAACAATTTAGATACATAGAATGAACATATAAGATACACATTAATTTGATTTCTTGAAATTTTCTGAAGTTTTTAAACGCATGATTTTCTCCTTAATTTATGTCTTTCAGTTACATTCCTTATTTAAATACACTTAATTATATGTATCTAATTAATATATATCTGAGATATATGTATCTAAATGCGCCAGATAATGTATCCAATGTGTGAATTACGGTAGGATTAGTAATATTGCAAACTCACGGAAAAAGAGGTTGAAATTTGTGTTGTTTACCCTTTTATAATTTTCAGATTTAAGGTAATCAAACATAAGAACGTATTTCTCGAACACCATATCAAACATCATAAAATTAAGTTTAATACATAAACTAAAATAGGATAAACAGATAATTGATATTTAGTACTACTCATATATAAGGTAGTACTAAACCACAACTAATGGCGTGGTATTAATATTAAAAATACACAACAGCCACATTTTTCTACTTTATTCTTCTACTCACCTTAATTATTTTGACTTTGACAAACATAACAAAGTCTACCAAATTGACTTATACGTAATTGTTAAACATAATACTATATCGTTCAACATAAAGCTAGACTTTAAAATTAACAACTGATCGATAAGTTTTTCCGGGCTGCCAACCTGCCGGAATAACGCCGTTAGCCACCACAGTCTGGCCAGATTCCCCGGTAAGTTTGAGCGAAAAAGGCGCTACTAGGGAAGAGCCAGAATCGATCTTCCACACAGCA
Organism: Solanum appendiculatum; assembly: GCA_018342035.1. NCBI lineage: Eukaryota > Viridiplantae > Streptophyta > Magnoliopsida > Solanales > Solanaceae > Solanum > Solanum appendiculatum. The sequence continues at coordinate 911,336 of JAGDQO010000515.1, forward strand.
CCCCAAGACTGTTGCATGGGTTGCCATGATTCTGAATCCAGTGCTTGCTTTAAATCAACTCTGTTTAGGTCTCCGTCCCCGTCTTCGTACTCAACTAGAGCTGCGAAATAGTTGGAATTTGAACCTGAGTCTATGTGAAATGTCAATTTTACTCCGGGGTAGTTGCACTCCACTCTGTTACATGACATATCATACGTTAAAAAAAATATATGTCAAGATTAATTTTTGTAAAGATGTAATATAATGTCACTCGATTATTATCAAACTAATAGTAATTACCTTTTGTATTGGATTTGAAGAACTCCAGCGTTACGCAATTGATCAGCTTGTCCTGAAATAGCCATAGCTCCAAAAGAAGTGCCACTCAAATCAAAATGTGCTGATTCTGATAGACAAGGTCCTCCAGGACATGAATCTGTTATTACAACTCTCACTGGCTTTCCTGAACATGCTTTATTTCCTGTGCACTTTACCTGATTTTAAATAAAACAATTAATCAACCCCTCTATATATTTTATATAAATGGAGAATACTGTTTTTTGGTCTAGTTCTCTTATCAGTATTATTATTATTATTATTACTCACATATTATATTATTCTTTGATTATAGTATAATTTGTTGTTTGCTTTGCTTCAGTTATCGTATTATTTGTTGTTGTTACTATTCTCTTCTTCATTATTTTCAACATGGCTTCTTAATTACAGACATTCTCTCTACCTTCACAAAGTAAGAGTAAGGCTGAATCCACTCCATCCTCCTAGGCCTTATGGAATTACAATGAATATGTCGTCAATTTAAAATTTTAAGGATAGAATTAAATAATTGTCAGTTAAATTGTTGCACCTGATAACAAGCACCACAACCTTTGCCTGATTTGAATAGAGAAGGGCCAGCAGCGGCTATTAGGGACGAGAATGGTGGTTGGTCCACGGCATTAGTATACCCACAAGCTCCACCTTTGAACAACAAAATAGAATTTAAGTTAATTATATGCACTTACTATATAAATAAATAATTTTATATTGTTAATATACTTTAACCTATTGACTATTATATACAGACAGTTTCATGTCATTGTAGATTACCTTATGTTAGTGTAAAACAATAATACACTAATAATTCACATAAGTTAAACGCGGCAAAAGAATATCTAAAATGATCTGTGATATTTAATGCTCCAATATCTTTTTTTCTTTTTCTTTGTCGTACATAAGAGGCTACTCGGTTTCAAATCATCTGTAGTAATTTTTTAAATTATTTATCAATTTGTAGAAGTTCAAAATAAAATTAGTTATTTATTTCCATTTTATTATTAGTAATAGTTGTTTTTGAGCACTACAAACAGCTCAATAGGTTAAATATTTAGTGAAACACGACAGATAATTTGAGACTGAGACAGTAAGTAACAAGAAAATTTTGGTGTGTACCATCACTTCCTGCACCATTAGGGCTTCCATACCAAGTAGCTCCGGCTGGGGACCAGTCGGAATCTGATTGAACTTTTGATACATTGAGACGTTTTGGGTGGAAACAAGAGCAAGAAATGGTCAGAAGAGAAAAAAGGGTAAAATATGTGAAGATGGTAAAGGGGTTCAGAGCCATAAGAGTAGTACTCATTGTCAAGAATTGAAAAATAGAGTCTTCTCAATTAAATAACTAGTACTATTAGCTTTACTGCTTGTGTTGGGATGAGTTGAATGCGTTAAAGGCCTCTATTTATAGATAAAGTTAGGATAGGAAGTATGTACTGTTCAATTTTATAGATACATCGATAACTTCTTAAATTTGATGAAAAATTTTGTTTAGATACCCAAACTATATTCTGATTCGATTTAAATTTTGAAAAAATATCTTCACGTATTTTAAGTGTTCATTACGTAAATAAGTTATACACTTAATTAAAATATATTACCTTCTTCAACCGTAAAATTTTAGATTTGTTTCAATTGATGTTGAGGTGTATAATTAAAGAATGTGACCTATTTAATGTGATTAATTATCTATGTAATGGACGCAATTTGAGAACACACGCACAAACTTTTCTAAAATTTGAGTCCAAAGTGTTTAATAGAATCGCTATGTTCAAGTACTCGATGTAATGTCTAAATGAAATTTACTGATAATTTTAAGGGGCGTGGGCCTTAGTCTTTTTTATCATAATATTTTTGTTTACCTTTTTTTATATGTTATATATATTTATATATATAGTATACTATGTAACAGTATAATTCGAATTCCCACCAGTGCAAGTAAAAGTCCATGTGTCAGTTTTATTTAATGTCTTCCTCAATTTTGTCTCAGCAGAATGCTAAAGAAGATTCTGTTCCATTTGCCTGAAAAGGGTCTAATTTATATTTGGTATGAAAATATATGGAAATTAGAGAATTTTATGATATTGTAATTTTGTCTATAAAAGTCAAAAGATGAATGAGATCCCTTTTAGATACTGGAGTCTTTCAAATTCTTAACTAACTATTCACATCAGGAATTCAGAATGTCTTTGCAAAATTATCACTCCTTTAATGACAATAAAGATATGCTCAGATTGTCAATGATACAATAGCTAGTGTGGTATGCAATTTATATATAAAACTTTTAGTCACTTAATTGTTTTTCTTACTTTAATCACTTAATTACAATTAGTTAAGTTAAATAATTATCTCAGTACGTAATTTCAAATACCAGAATAAACACTTTCACTACATCAAAAATAATTTTTAGCGGAAATAAATATGCACATTAACAAAAGTGCTAAAACTTTTATTGACATTAGCTAATTGTCATTGGATTCAATGTTGTTATAGACGTTAGAGGCATTTACAAAGAGTGTTACCTCTAAAAAATATATTTAGCGATCATTAAGTTATTGCCACTAAAGATCATTTTTGGTGTAGTGTTTATTATTTATTAACAATACGTAGTAACTACTCATATATCCTGCGATTTATGACTAAGAAAAAACAACTATATACTCGTACAAATTATAAAGCAGCTCATTTGTGTTTTTTCACCTTAATTATTCATTTATATTATTTGACTACAATTTTCCCCCAAACATATTAATTTTGTGAACAATTTATAAAAATAGGAATAATATAATTTCGGTTACGTCATTGATCTTTGACAAAAACACATCCTTAGAGAGCAATACATATATATGTTATCTTGTTAGACCAGAATGGGCAAATTTTTAGTGGATACGACATCGTATCCTTTGATTTTGATGGAAATTGATCTTAATTATTTGGTATAGGATATAGACATGCGCAATTGTAAATTATTATAACTTGCCTATCAAATGAAATTTGCTATTAGAGACAGAGTATTTTGCAGACAAAACTTCTGATTCTGCGTCATAATTAAGTCCACTTGAGGAAGAAAACGAAATATCCTGTATTGCCATGTGAAATTCAATACTCCTTACGATCCGCTTCATATTAGTTATCAAAGTTATTAAAAATATTTAGGGATATTTATACTAAAATACTTATAATTTTATAGTAAGTATATATTTAGAAAAAAAATAAAGGGTAAATTAATAAAAATATTTTTTTTTATTTATGATTTTTTAAAAAGTGAATATTAAAGAAAAATGTGACAATTAATATGAGAAGTAAGGAGTAGTATTTTGGCCTCTTCAATTGGTACAAATTATGCTGGTGATTGCACAAGCATATTATTTTGACAGAAAAATTTAGCACGTACGATTAAAGTGTGTTCGGCAGAAATCAACTAAAGTGTGTTCGGATATATATATATGTTATTCCTAATTTGCCCCTTCTAAAATAGGTCATTTTAAGATTTTTCCAGAAAAAAATAAATACATTAGGGAAATTTTTATTTATCGCAGCATATGATTCCAATTAGATGCAACATAATGGTTTGAGCTTAGGTTACCAGCAGGCCGCCCAATTTGAGGGGTAATTTTTTTAAATTTGCATTCCTCATTTACATCAAGTCAATAGATACATTACACATCTATTTATAAGCTTGGTAATTTGAATTAACTTACAGAAATATATCCTCCATGAATACTAGAGTACTTTGTTTAAGTATTTATTTATTCACTGGAGAAGATGAAGGTCAATATATTTCATTGAAGTCCACAATAAAGTTTGGCATAAGGTATTATTGTTCATCCAAAAGTTAGCAACAAATATTCTCAATATATACAAGAAAGTCATACTATATAACTTATAGGTCTTTTCCACTTAATTTAGAATAAATTTCCCTTTCAAAAATTCCATGTCATAACTTAGCTTAATCTATGGCACGGCCAGCGCGCTATTTCTTCAAATTCTTTCAAAAGGATGGGAGGAAATAATTAAGGAGTTTGAATATGAATATTTTTATCTGTAACAGTATTTATAGGAATTTATCGAAAATAATATCTCTATCTTCATAAGCTAGAGATAAACAACATGCACACTATCCTTTTCATACTTCACTTGTAGAATTGTATTATTGTTTTAAAGGGTATTCAATTTATATAAATGTGTTAAATTTATTTTTTGTATATAGTACATTTTACATATCAATTAAGTGAAAGGTGGTTGGTTAAATAACATTTTTATTGCAAAATTGTGTTAATCAAATTAAATATTATTTTTGTCACCTTAAAAAAAATCTTGATGTCGCTGTTGAACCAAAAAAATAAAATATTTTATTTCATGTACTACATGCCACATAGACCCATATATCAAGGAGATAGGGTTTAACTTTGTTCAAAATTTTCAAAGAGGAAATGGAAAATTAGGGAAGGAATAATAGAGATAACAGAAGGAAAAAGGGCGTTAACTGAGCCGTTAATGGCGGTTATATAGTGGCCGTTAGTCGTTGAATCTGACGGTTATGCAGTTTGGAATTATTCCTAACTTCCCACGTGGCTGTCGCACTCAATAACCGGAATACGTGGCGAAGATTTGGAGTTATTCAACTTTTGTCCCTATATTTCGTCGACACTCCAAATTTTCTCCATATTCATTTTTCACGTTGATGCAATCTCATGGATTCCCTTTTAGTATTTTATAAATTAGTCCACTTATTTTATTCAACTATGATAATGAATTTTGTATATATATATATATATTCTGGTTTAAAACTTAAATTATAATGATAATATTTATTTTCTCAGTTTTCGCTTTATGTGACACCTATTATTATGTTTTGATCAAAGCTTCGATTTGAATTATTCGGAGAATGTAATGTTGAGAATGTAATTAATTAATAAAAGTGTGTTCTCACTTCTCTCTAACAGCTTAAGCTTTTAGTTGAGATAGTCACACACTTCAACATGATATCAGAGCAAGCAAAGGTTCTCATATCGAACCTCACCACCACCCATATCGAAAAAAAAGAATTTTCACGTGTTTGGCCCATGAAAAAATTATCAGGCCCCCACGTGAGGGGCCTGTTGAGAATATAATTAACTAATAAAAGTGTGTTAGAGAAAATCATGCCCGTACGTGAGGAAGCGTGATGAAAATATAATTAACTAATAAAAGTGTGTTCTCCCTAACAACTGAACGCACGAAAATAGTGGCAAGCGATCGGTTTTTTCTAATAAAAGTGTGTTCTCCCTAACAACTGAACGCAGAAAATAGTGGCAGGCGATCGGTTTTTTCATAAAATTTTTCGTTACTCATGTCAGCATTCTCACTTCTAATATCTCTAGGTTTTGTCACTAGAAATTAACCTCAAAAAATGATAAATCAGCTAATAAAAGAGAAATATATTAATTAAGAGATACAAATATTTAATGTAATAGTCAATCAACTTACGTTTGCAAACCATGGATGAATAATCCACTATTTTAAAAAAATAGTACAAAATATCGAGCGAAATAATGTTCTCATAAAATTTACTCAAGGAAAAGAGGTAACACTTATATATGTCTCACAATTTTCCCTAAATACAACTCTTAAACATATTGGCCAACTACATTGTGGATATTGCTAAGTGAGGAAGGAAAGAGTCTCAATTATAGAAGTCCAGAACCCTTTCTTATAAGAATTCACAAGATATTAAAAAAAATTGTATTTTCTTTTTAGAAAAAGAAAAACTCGATAAGAAAATCAGAACAAGCATCTAACATACTATTATTTGGAGAGATAAATGAATTTTTATTTGACCATATTTTTTTCAAGTACTTTTTTTATATATTAAATTATTAATTATTATAATTTACAATACTTTTACACAATTTTGATTATATGAATTTTATTTTATTTTAAAAGGAAAGATTTTTTTGTTCAAATTCATATTGAAACTAATCACTTTTGGCCTTGTAGTCCGAACTGTATCGCACCAAATAGAATTTTTTTTATTTTGTGCTTTATATAACTAACACTAATTGTTATTTTTTTTGGTCTCACAAGTTAACGAACCCAGAAATGTATAATTTGGGTTTCTCCAACTCGTGAGATAAAAAAAGAGTCTCGCATAATTTATAGTATTAATTATGTGAGACACATAATAAAAAATTTCCAACGCAAAGAATAAAAAAGTGATGTAAAATGTATTTGACCTAAAATTTCGGTTAATTTTCCAAATGGTCGGAACAGAAGATTATGTTAACATTGAAATATTTGGATTAAAAAACCTAGAAAATTAATGTCTCTTTTTCAATGGCAACGGGAAAAGGGGCTCTCCTCATGAAATGTCAACTATTATGACAAAATTTCGCTAATTCACCCGTAATCCCTGGCTAATTCAACTTAACTATTTTAATTTTGACCTTTATAAACCTAAACAATACACTATTAGTCATTATATTGGAATTGTTATTAGTTTGAATGAGGTTAAAAGTGTTAAGTTGAATAACTCTGTGAAAAAGAAAAACTCTGTGAACATGGTATCAAAGGATTGAATGTCAAGTTACTTTTATGAGGTATACTAGTTAGTAGTAGCCCATAATACAGTATATGGAATAAAATTATTTGCAATTTATTAGATGTTCAATTAAAATGAAATATTGATTTTCTTATTTGTACTTCATAATGCTGCCCGGCCTCAATAGCTAGCTTAGGTTCATTTCTTAACGAAAATCTCATATTTTTAGTCGATTTTGCTAAAAAAAAATTAACTCCATTGGGTTCATAAAAGATTGTGGATAATGTATTTCATAAGAAATTAAAAATTATTAAATTTATTATTCTTTCTGTTTTAATTTGTTTGCCTTACTTTCCTTTTTAATCTGTTTAAGAAATAATGCCTCTTTTTTTTTTTGGAACTTTTAACTTACAACGTAACATATATAATACCAAAAGATTAAATGATATTTTGATATATTTTACATATCTTTAGTTTGATATCACACGATTTAAAAATCTTTGTTACTTTTTTTATTAAACTCTATGTCAAATTAAAATCAACCGAACAAGTTAAAATGATAGGAGCAATTCTTAAAGGGTAGATTGATACATATATTAATACTAAAATAAATGCACGTTATTTATGAAATTAGGAAGCATTTGAACTACTACAAAATGTACAAAACTTGTGGTACAATAATTTATTTGGTCGAATAAGTACCATTAGGGAAAACTAAAGGTTTATGAATACCATCACTAAAACGGATAAAGATCACCGAAGAAAGTAGAATTGTTGAGAAGTTCGTACAGGATTGGGAGAAAGAATTATGAAAGGTGAGGGCAAATTTGTGAAGGAGCAAAAATGTTTGAATGGAAACTACAGTAAGGTTCATTCTCCACCAATAACAATGCTTCATTTTATTACATGTACAAAAATATCCTTGTGGGTCCATTATAGAAAGGTAGGATACAAATGACATTTTATCAAAATATATCTAGTTTTATTGTCATTGAGTGTCTAAAACCAATCCTTTTAGCCTAAAGTACAAGAAAATTGATACATAAAGAAATACCAAATAACTAAAGTGTCCTCAAAGTAAAATTAATGTCAACAAACACACATGTTGACGGAGTCCTGCTAGCTCCCTCAACTCCCACTTATTAAATAAGAGAGAATATTTTGTAAAATGCAAATGCGTATACAGGAGTACTTAATTAGCTAATTGTGTTTTCATCCAATTAATTAGGCTAACCTAATTGCTTTTTTGGTCAATTGGATATAAGTATATATTCCCTGCCCCGGTGAACACAAAAACTTTGTAATATTGCAAACTAAAGTGTATCTAAGTAATTAGCTCCTAAACTAGTGGGATTTATGTAAATTTTCCTAAATAATATGTAGCAAGAAGAAGAATAGTTGATGTGTTACAATCAACATAGATTTAATTCGTGATATATTTAAGAACTTTGTTAGGTTATATATGAAACAAATATCAACTTGTATGTCAATTAGTGTAAGGTTCATACTTGTGAATCTCGAATTTTAACATGGATGACATACCTATGATCGAATTATGAAGTAAGATTATCATTTTTTTGGTGAAAAAATTGGCTGGAGAATATGTTAAACTTAATGCTACATAAATTAATTAGAAAGAAAAAGAAGTGATTAAAGTCTAAGTAGATTAAGAAGTGCAAGAAAGCACGTGGTTGTCACAATTAGACGTCAGTTTATCATTAATTAAGAATAATAAAAATTTTCCAAGTGAGACAAAAAGAAAGATTGTACGCATTAGATTTGGGATCTGAAAACAAAACAATTTGTCATATTCCAGACAAAATGTTGACTAGGTTAAATTTTTCTCTTTAATTAACTTTTTTCTTCACATTACTCTTTTTTATTTTTCCTTTTTGTCTGTCTGTCTTTTCTTCTTTTTTTTTCAAAAATATATTTTCAATTGCTTTTAAGTTCTCCAAATTAAGATGTCATGAAATGCGCTTAAAGTTGCAATGTTGTGATGCCTAAGGTAAATAAATATGAAATATTTGTTGAATTAAGGTCACGTAGCCAATTCAAGTATACTTTAAGATCGACCTATCATAGTTGATTGATTGATTGATTAAGGATACGAGTAAATGAAATGATATATTTTAATGAGTTTCACTTGAAAGTGTTAGAAAGATGAGCTAAAGTTTTTTCAAACTTTGAACCAAAAGTGTCTAATAAAAATGTTTTAAATGTTTTATCCTATGTCTCTAGTAGAGGTTGCTTAATTTCTATGATCATGTTCTTCTAGCCCAAATAGTGGGCCAAAATTGCTGTTGTGGGCCGGCCCAAAAAATCTCTTATCAAAAACTGAACACATTAACCCAAAGTGTTTAATTGATGGTCACTTAATTGATTGGATGTCCAAGGGGCGGGGTCAACGATTATAGCATAGTCGTTTTCGAAACTTAACAAATATTAATCGATTTGGTGTTTAAATTATGTGTACTAACGATATATATTATTTACATTATCAAGTTAAGTTGCCCTTCAACAATAATCGGCAATTGTTCATCATAAGCTTGATATGATAGCCTGATTAACAGAGTAATAAACTAAAAATATTATAACTAGTGTTAAAGTGTGTGACCATCTCATCTAAAAGCTTAAGCTATTAGAGAGAGCACACTTTTAATAGTTAATTATATTCTCAACACGCCCCCTCACGTGCGGGCCTGATTTTTTTTCATGGGCCAAGCACGTGGATATTCTTTTTTTTGATATGGGTGGCGGTGAGATTCGATCCGACTACCTCTGCATGCTCTGATACCATGTTAAAGTGTGTGATCATCTCATCTAAAAGCTTAAGCTATTAGTTTTAATAGTTAATTATATTCTCAACAACTAGTCAAATTAAGCTGATGGTATACTGTAAAATATTTTTATACTATCGGTGTATAACTTAAATCATCATTTTGGAAGGGAATAATCTATTTGAAAACCAAAACGTGGTTGGGCCACTGAGGCGAGACATTTTTGGGCCTAATATTTTCCAACAATTTGGCTTATGGGCAGGTTATTGTATTTACAAGTGGATGGCGCTCTATCGTTTCCAAGTATATTTTTATCCGTTGATCATTTACCTTGAATCGCGTACCCTCATAATTTTCCAATTCAATCACACCGTAAGAAAATACTTGTACCACTCGAAATGGCCCCTACCTAAGCGAATACTTGAGTCCAGGAGGCCCGTAAAATATTCTTATGGAAAGAAAAGTAAAGCGTAGAGGTCAATGCTCTGATGACTACTCATCAAGAAAAACTTAGTCCCGCGTAAAATAATCATTATTAATTTAATACTTCCTCTATCTAATAATGGTTATCTACTATTGACTTGGCGCATGGATTAAGATGCAGTAATTGATAGAGGTAATTTTACCAAATTACCCTTATTAAATATAATTCATCTAAATATTGAAAAATGAATAGTATTTAATAGCAAGGGTAAAGTAGACACAAAATAATAAAATATTCATTAATTTTATAAACTGAACAAGTATTGTTGAAAATCTCATATAATGGACAAGTAAAAATGAACAGAGCGAGTATATGGTTTAAACAAAGAAAGAGTTCCAAATTTACATTAAATTTCGTGTAACGGTTGCCTGCATAATTTATGATGGAATTTCTGTATTTTTTTTTAAGAGATACAATAAAGCATAAAACCATCTCCAACCCATCTCTATTTTACTCTCCATTCTCTATATTTGGGGAGTAAAATAGAGAACGGACTCTCCAACCCCCCTCCATATTACTCTCTATCCTCCATTTATGGAGGGGTGAATAGTAGTTCTCCAAATTATTCACCTCTCTATTTCACTTTGTGAGTATTTTAATATTATTTCTATTGTATCACTAATTAAGTCTTTATTATATATAATTAATTTCTAATATAATATAACATCTAAAAATATATTATTGACAAGTTACTACTTCCACCCCGAATTAATAATTTTTCTATTTATTTTTTAAAATCCTCACTTTAATTATATAATTTTAAATTATTTTAATATTATTTATATTATATAAGACTATTAATTAAGTCTTTTGTGTTTAAATTATTTTTTAAGTAATATAACATCTAAAAAAACATATTATTGATAAGTATACTACTTCCATCCCGAATTAACAATTTTTCTAATTTAATTTTTAAATTTTTTATCACTTTAAATATATGAATTAAAATTATAATTATTTTTCTCTATGAAGAATACACAAAATTTACATGATAATTCAAACAATCTACTTTTATGTTATAGTGATAAATTATTAAACTACACAACTTTTTAATGAGCATGAAAATACTTGATGCAATAGTACAAAATGGAATATGGGAAGTAAATTAGTACATGAAATAATTGGATACAAGATGAAATTGTTAATTTAAACAAATTTTAGCTACACATAAAAAAGTAAGGACAAAAAATTGCTCATTTTAAACTCCGTAATGCATTAATAGAGCATTTATAGGAGCAACGTAATAGTCTTGAAAGTCGATTATTTATGTAAAATTTAAAATAAATTTTACAATGATGCAATATTTATTATGTAATTATATTTCATCAATGATTTCACTTTTATTTGAATTGTTCATTAATATGTATGATATATAATATTTGTTGCAATTTATGTTATTTAGAAATTTAGAATAAAATATATTTTATATTAAATAAGTAAAATTTTATATCACATGAAAATTATATAAAGTGATCATTTGAAAGAAAAAAAAAAGATTTATATTATGAAATGAAATAGAAATAATAATATAATATTGAGGAGAGAGAAAAAAATTCTTTTTAGAGAGTAAAATAGAGAACTGGGTTGGAGTTGATTTTCTGGAAAAATAAAGAATTCTATATTTGGAGAGTAAAATAGAGAATGGGGTTGGAGATGCCCAATACATATATTAGTAATACCAAGAGAAAAACTAATTCTTCATTTTTGGTATTACATTGTGTGAATTATATTTATATATATATCCCTGCATAATAGTCTCTGAGTGATCAACCGATCTTTTAATCCTCTGTGCAGGGGCGGAACCGACACTGCTTAGTTGAAATTTTTAGTATATATACATATATAAAAATCTGAAAAAATAAAAACAAAACTACAAATATTATTAATGACACTAATTGAACAAGTCAGCTCTTTGGCTCGCTGGTTTGCGCCGCGACCAAAATTTTTGTTCCTCACAGTGTACCTGAGTTCGAATCTCAGTAATGTCAAATTTTATTTTTATTTTTTGAGGCGAGAGAAAAATTTATAAAAAGGATTTAGAACCTCCAACTTCCCTATTCCTAGTTAAATTAGGCTAAAATAAACCAGTTGAACTACAAGTTATTAGGTGAGTTATATAGAGAAAGAAATATTTACTACTATCTCCAATGAGGCTATTATGAATACATTTCAAAAAATGAAAACTCGTCGAGGAGAATTGTAGTACTCTATTTGATTTATGTTTTATTAGTACTTTTTAAATAGTTTTTATTAATATCTTATTGTTATATCAATTATTTATTTTTAAATATCGACACCACTTACAAAAAATCCTGCGTACGCCACTGCCTGTGTGTTGTGTTTTGTATCCACCTAATTAAAAGTATCAACAACATGACCCAACAAACTATATAAAGATTTGTCCAAGAAGAAAGAAATTTAGAAGTTCATCTCACGCCCTTGTTTTTTTTTTTTTTCTTCAGTCGAGGGTCTATCAAAAATAATTTATCTAGTCCACAAAGGTAGAAGTAAAGACTATATACACTCTACTCTCCTCAGAATTCACTTATAGGACAATACTAGGTATGTTATTGTTGTTGTTGTATTGCGAGTCCATGTCGAAAAACCAAGGTAAATTTCACAGGACCAAAAAAAAAGACAAAAAGCAAACCAAAATAGAATTGTTAAGCATTTCATAACATGATCCAATGCATGGTATATGATTTATTATAGTTTAATATATTATGCCAATTCCAAAACATCAAAAGACAAAATCCTTATCAATGTTAACCCAGTCTTCTTTCCACAAAAGGATAACAACAAATAAAATGGAGAAAGCATAAGTAGACTTTGAAATCTCCTTTTATTATTTCATAAAAGACAAAATCTTGAAGCTACTTAGACATTTCCTCTTAAATATTTATATTTTAGAATTCAAGAGCATATTATACGTGCTAACTGCCAAAAGAGAACATTATTAATTATCACAATGATGTCGAAAAACCAAGGGAAATTTCACAGGACCAAAAAAAAAAGACAAAAAGCAAACCAAAATAGAATTGTTTAGCATTTCATAACATGATCCAATGCATGGTATATGATTAATTATAGTTTACTATATTATGCCAATTCCAAAACATCAAAAGACAAAATCCTTATCAATGTTTACCCAGTCTTCTTTCCACAAAAGGATAACAACAAATAAAATGGAGAAAACATAAGTAGACTTTGAAATCTTCTTTTATTATTTCATAAAAGACAAAATCTTGAAGCTACTTAGACATTTCCTCTTAAATATTTATATTTTAGAATTCAAGAGCATATTATACATGCTAACTGCCAAAAGAGAACATTATTAATTATCACAATGAACCTAAAAAAAAATGTAAGTAGCAATTAGGTGAGAAGAGTAGGGTGACAAGCTGAGTTGGTTTAGGAATAATTAAATAATATAAAGTTGAAAATGTTTATGTGTACATATACATAAGACATGAACTAATTAGTGGTCGGGAGGTGGATTATGCCATATTGTATTTGTATCAAACAATAATTGCCAAACTCATTCCAATCATTTGTGAACATAAAATTAATTTAGTAATACTTAAAACAAAAATTTTAATTAGTATATGCTCATAATCTCATTTCATTTCATTTCATATATTTAATTATAGGTTTCGAAATTTTGCTGATCAGGTCATTAGTTCAAGCTGCATTGGCAAAGGTCCACTAAAGTTAGGTGTTTGGTTTCTAGTACCTATCCATTAATTCATATGGATACAGGTATGTAGTGTGGATACTGAATAGTATAAAATTGTGAGATAATTATATTTTATCTCACTTATTAATAATTTTATATCAGATTTCAAATCACATACATTTAGATACATGTTTTATATGATCAAATACACTTAAATTGGGAGAGAGGTGAGCGAGATTTGTCTATGTATCCCAGATACATGCAAATCCACTTGGATGCAGTGTATCTAGAATAAATTACACCTAATTTTAATCCTATATATCCCGAGATAAATATATGTGGACGCGCCAAAATTTGATAAGATTACTAATATTGCTAACTTACTTGTATCTAAGTATTAGCTTCTAAACTAATGAGATTTGTGTAAGTTACCCGGTTAAGATTGCACTCATTCTAAACCACTAACTCTCAATCTTAAATTTTTTCTATTTATGTTATAAAACCCTCACCGACATGTTTAGCCAAACTTAGCTTAGTAATGTACTTAGGTGTTGTCAATTCACATATATCCACTAATTCTTAAGAATTCAATTATGCAAATCCCTGTGAAAAAGTCTAATCTACAGATAATGTATGCTTGTTGGTTGTTCGACTATTCCAAAAAGAGAAAAGTTTGGCGCAGTCCAGTAGCGAAATTAGAATTTTTATTAAAAAATATATTAAAATATTAAAAATTAAATATATATAAAAAAGTTAAAATAATTCAACATGTATTAAATATAAATGAATTTTTGCGCCTTTAACACTGCCCCTACGAAGGGGCCTTAATATTTAGCGTCCTCTGGCTCCGCCCCGAGATAAGGGCCCTGAAATTTTTATAGTTATCACTTGTCAATATATGTATTGTGGGGGTTTGTAAAAGGAGGTCTTTGTCATTGGAAGATCTTAGATTAGAATCTTGATTAACATTTTTTGGTAATATATAACTAACTATTAGTACTAAAATATCATCCATACAAAACTTATATTACTAGTTAAAATAACATTAAAAAAGAAATTAATCTTTCAATTATTTTCTTGATGAAAAGAAAGGTCATGTATATTCATTATTCATAGCTTTTATGAATGAGAGTGACATTGAGATGATATTAGATTCCTTTTCCACACACTCTATCTATATCAGTAGGTGCAATATCAATTACTTTCTTAGCTTTCATTTTACATGGAGACATTGACATGAAGTTCAAAAAGAGAAAAACAAAAATTAGACAAAGGTACCCCTTATAATTTATGTGGTCTTAAATTTTTCATAAATGCTTATAAGGCAATTTGTTTTAAAGTTGTAAACAGTCTTCTTACCTTTACAAGGTTGTGGAAAAGGTCTGCGTCCACATCACCCTTCTCAAATTCCATTAATAAAATTATAATGGCTATGCTATTATTATTATTATTATTATTATTATTATATGCTCATAAGATATGTTATTAAAGGTAAAAAAAAATTTTAAAATCAAATATGAAAACATCTCATTCTTTTAAGATAGACCAAAAGAAAAGTGTATAATAGAAAAATAAAACAAATTAAGTACTTTAAAAAAAGAGAGGTGGAAATTGATAGTTAGAGCCTTAGAAGACAAGGTTGACATTTCTTTTATAGATAATAGAAATTCGCCGGTCGACACTCTGATTCAAGATTGGAGGACCACAAGTGACGAGTTCGAATCGAGAAAATAATCACCAATGCTTGTATTATACATTTTTGGGATCTTGCTAACGTGAGATGATTTTGCACCGGGATACTCTTTTACAGGGGATAATCTTTGTAGCATAAATTTAGAAGAGGAGGTGTTCGATCTTTTACACAAATTAAGTTGGAGGGAAGAATAATTATCACCTATTTTGCTTTGCACAATAATAATAATAATACAATTGATATGACCTTCTAAAATACGATGTAAACGATGATAATCTATATATATATAAAGGAGAATGTTAGACATGCTGATGTGGCATGCCTCTAAGGCCTAGAAACCCATTTATCTTTTTTGTGGTTCTTTTGGCCATTTTTCAAATTTTAAAATACAAAAAAGGTCATCTAAATATTAAAGATAGTCACATTTAATTCTTTCTTTATCAATAGCCAAATATATATACAGGAGAATGTTAGACATGCTGAAGTGAGATGTCTCTAACGCCTAGAAACCTATTTATCTTTTTTGTGATTTTTTTGATAATTTTTTTAATTTTAAAATACAAAAAAGGTCATCTAAATATTAAAGATAGTCACATTTAATTTTTTCTTTATCAATAGCCAAATTTAAATTAATGGCTAACAGTTATATATGTTAACAGTAAGCCACGTAATAATAATTTTAAATAAAAGCCCAAGTAATTACTTCAACCACGAAGTGACAATAACACATAATGCTAATTAATAGCTAGACCTTTGGCTTTTCAACTTCTCCAGTTTTAATGTGTATTACCATATCAAAGGTAGGATATAAAATGACAAAAGCCTAAACCTCATGTTGCCACAACAATTCACACATGGCATCTGCATCAAGGGGCGTGGTATACTCTATTCCTGTTTATTTTACTGTTTTTTCTATAAAGCTCTTTTTTTATTATGTCAATTGTGATTGAGTAACCGCCTATGAAATTCAATTATTTGAAAATGTTAGGCAAAATCTAACTTATATTTCTTTGATTGATGCAGATGGATTTAGCTTTTTACTATAATTATTATCTCCTATTAGTAAAGGAATTTGATCTTTTCCTAAAAGAGGAGTTGAAATTCTAATTTTAATTAATAGGAGAGTAAAAATAAAAATATTGATTTTGAGAAAATCTTAAACTGTGTTATGTTGTTAATTAAGTCAATTTGAACTTGAGAAATCAAAAGAACTTTTCTTTTTATGTATGTAGTAGCTATTTACCCACTTGCTTCTCCTATTTAGTCTCACTAACCTTTTGACTAGCTAGCAAATGTAATTTACATCCGTCTTAAGAATTGTCTATTAATATATCTATGGCGATAAAAAAAATTAAGAAATTTTTTTTCTTTTTTACTTCCTATATTATTTTTTTATAACAATTGAAATCTCACACTGAATTCTGAATCTATTTAAGCTATACTTCTCATACGTATTAATTTGTCCGTTGAACTACTACACTTGATAATTGCTTTGGCAGTCCAAGGTTATCCATGTTATATTTCACTACAGTCAATTTTATTTTTTTTGAGTTTTCCATAAAATTATCTTCATTGCAATGATAAAATAAATTATAATAAAGTGTAGGTTCTCATATATATATATTCCAATTGTATTTTCATATTTTCTCTCAAATTAACTATTTCGTATTTTCATATTTCCATAGGTTCTCATATTTGCTCTCAAATTAACTGTTTCGTATTTCATATTCCAATTGTAGATTCTTTTCGTACTCTCTAATTAATTGAAATAATTCATGTGTATATAATATTTAGACTTCTTCATATTCTATAATATATTTATGCACTATTTTAATATTTTATTTTATTTTATTTTCTTATGTTGAAATTTGATAATATTATCTTTTGATTACTTATCTTTATTATTAAGAAGTTAAAAGAGAAGTAAGATAGGAGCGGGGGTTTTACCCTGTGAGCACCCAAAGGGTAGCAGCTGTGGGTTTCCCTTGTCATAAAAAATAAATAAATATATATTTGACATTTTTTTAAAGAAAAGGAACGGGTAGGTGAAAAAAGGAAAGCTCTAAAGATAAAAAGGTTAAAGCGAAAAAAAGTAGAGGATAAAATAAATACAAAAAAGTATAGAAGAGGTACATGTAATTAGATTTATAATAAATATACAAATAAATATCATGTTAGTTAAAAATATATACAGAAATAATTCATTTATCTTGAATTGTTGTTTTTTCTTTATTTTTTTTAAAGAAAGATAAAAATATACAAAAATCAAGTACTTTATAAGATTTAAAACTGTTAAAGGGATAAAAATTACTCCCTCCGTCCAACAATAGTTATCCACTATACTAAAAATAGTTGTCCAACAATACTTGTCCAATTTAGAAAATTAAGAGATAATTTACCTTTTGGGTCTATTTTACCCTTGCTATTGAATATTATTTATCATCTAACCCATTTTTCAAAGCATTAAATTTAATAAAGTCAAAGGATAATATAATAATATTACACCTATTATTTATTGTTACTTAAGAGGTGTGTCAAGTCAATAGTGGATAACTATTGTTGGACAGAGAGAGTATATAGGAAGGTATGAAACTAAATTAAATGTGAATAATTAAAACTTGAAATATTTGAATTTGAAAATTAAATATATTCTCTCCAGTTACTTCAGGTCGAGAATTTTATTTTTTCGATGACAATTATAATCATTTGAAATTATTAGAATCATGGATGTTTTATGGAAATATAGGACCTTCTACTGATGAATTTTAATTAGTTTTTGATTATGAAATTTTTGTATATGATTATTAAGGGTTATCAAAATAAGATTATTCACCATTTGTTTGCGTATGAAATTTGATTTAAGGAAATTGTGAATACTTTATATATTCCATTTAGTTTTTTGATTTATTTTAAATAATAATAGATTTCTTTCATAAATGACATCGTGTTTGAATTGATGTTAATTTCAATTTTTAAAATTTTAAAATATTATCATATCTAAAGGATTTAAAAAATTGATCGAGTTCTCTGGTATCAACTTAATGTTAAGATTTTATTTCTTTTTCTTAATTGTTTTGTTTAGCAGGGAAAACAAATCGTAACTCTAAACAAAGTAATATTTCGCGCAAAGCGCGGATAAGTTCACTAGTTAATAACACTAGTAAAAGGGCATTAATACTGTTGATAATAATAATACAAGAAAGAGAAAAACTCCAGCCTTTAGGAGCAATCATAATAATGGCCAAAGAAGAAAGAAACATTGAATCTTGATTAGGAAATCCATTTATTATAAGTATAAATTATTACTATTATTGTACTCCTTTGATTAGCTGAACCTCTACTAAAACCAGAACTTTCTTTTATACTTAATTTTTTTTAATAAAAAAAATTTGTATAAATAATTTTCATTGTACTAATTCTCCTCCATTGACTCTTATAAATTGTTTTCTGTTGGCATGACATTATGATTTGTGATCAGATCTCCCTTAATTAGATGCTCTTATACTTCAGGTCCTTTATTAGTATTTTAAGTTCTAATGTTTCTCAAATGACCACTTCAATTATATTTATTCCTACATATCATCATGGGATTTGATATAAAATTAATTGCAAATCAAAAGGCAAAGGAATTGCAATCATGTGTTATTATTAGTACTCCCTCCGTTCCTTTTTATATGTTACTTTTTTAGATTGTACTTGCATTAAGAAATTAAGTAACTTTATCCTTCTACCCTTATTTAATGTTTTCTTAAGTCAATTTTTTAATAAATGATGAATATGCTAGATTTCAAAAATTAAAATGCATTTGGATGACTATTTAAATTTTCGAGTTTATTTTTGGAGCCAAATTTTTTCACCAATTGATCTAAGATTTTAAAATTTTTGTTAAAGCTTCAACTTTCAAGATTATTTTTGTTTTTTTTTCATCTTTTATTTTTAATTTGTTTGTTGAGATTTCTTTTTCAAAATAAGATTTTATAGAATAGTGAATGGAGAGAGTAATTAATCAATGTATGAAGTACTCAAATGAATATTAATTACTTATTAGTTTTCCTAGGTTGGTCAAATTATTTATTGTCAAGACTAATTAACTACTATATCAAGGGTATAATTGGAAGAATATGGTAACTTATACATTGATTTTATGAAATGACAAGTATTATGGACCAACTATTTATAAAAATGAATGACATATAAAAAGGAACGGAGGGAGTACTAATTAGGTGATGACTTTACCTTAAGCTTTTGTAAACTATGGCTGTCAAGAACTAATTAAGCTACTTCTCTACTCACTATTCCTTTCACTTAATTAAGTTGCAAATTTATTCCCAATTAGATAAGTTGATAATTTTTCTCTCATGTCTGATATTTCGTGTGAATCTAATTCATGGGTTCTGAAGTATATAATATACATATTCAGTAATTTTCTTAATATATATATACAAAATTTAAAGTAAAAATTATTGGATTATGTTGAAACCGTACTTTCCATGCTACATTTGCCCTTGCCCGTTCAAAGTTGTAGCATGTTTACGTTGGATTAGACAATTTATAATTTCATTTGTTCCTATTTACTTTTCATATTAGCCTTTTGCATATCCTTTTAGAAAAATTGATAATAAAGAGTTACTCTTATTTGACTTATCCTTATTTATTCTTTCATGTTTTACCACACTAATCTCTTTTCGATAAATACTCGGTAGAGTTATTATTGCTAAGGTTAAAATTGTGGTGATGGGGATTCATTTTTCCTTAATCTTTTAAAACAACAAACATTTTGAAATAACTATTTTCAATAAACAGACAAGTACATAGAAATGTTATGAAGTTATATTGTACCACTTGACATACTGACCAAGAATGATTAATGTGTATTGACATACTTTAAATTGATTTTCAAACTCAAAACACTACAGGCCACTACATTTTCACTCAAGTAACAACAAAAACTTTGTCACATCTGACTTCTGAGAACTTTTACTATGCTTTTGTCACATAGCAAAAATTGTCAAAACTCCAACACATAGTACTAATATTTACACTTTATAATTGAAAGAGAAAAAAAACTTCCATTTGTGAAATTTGAGTTACAACAAAACTCTAGTAATTTGGCTACAACAACTTCTTTCTTCTATTTGTTTTGATTCGATTTCCTCAGCACATCTTAAAGTCCTCTCAATTTCATAGCCTCCTCCAATGCTCACTTCCCTTTCCAAATGACAACAATAACTCTCAAAAACACTCACATTCACATGAAACTTAAACCCCATCATAAACAAAAACTCCATCTCCAATTTGTTCATTTCATTTGTTGTCAATCCTCCCACTCTTGCAAAATATGAATTCCTATAATTCCTGAAAAAAAATAATTACACAAATATACATTAGTTAAATTGCTTCATTGAGAACTTTCTTGATTTTGAAATTGAAAATCAAAAAAACAATTGTGAAGTAAAATGAAAAATATAGTTAAAAACAATTTAACCTTATAATACTGTTTTTAACCTTAATGAAATGATTTATAACCATACAAATATCTAAAAATTGTTTTAGATCACAAGTTTCAAAACTTTTCATTTTTTTTTCTTAAACATGGGATGGAGGGAGTAAGAAGTACTCCATAAAAAAATTGAGGGAAGAAAGCAAAAGTCACCAACAAAAGTTGCAACCTTGCCTTTTTTATAATATAGAGTCTTGAAATTGAAGCAAAAACCCAAAAAGTGTGATTAAATAAAAGAGACTTACATGTCTTCAACATACTTGGAAGCAACCA
This sequence comes from Solanum appendiculatum, assembly GCA_018342035.1. Classification (NCBI taxonomy): domain Eukaryota; kingdom Viridiplantae; phylum Streptophyta; class Magnoliopsida; order Solanales; family Solanaceae; genus Solanum; species Solanum appendiculatum. The sequence goes on from JAGDQO010000515.1 coordinate 932,574, forward strand.
TAATAGTTGTAATGAGAAGTCTATGTACATTTCTTGGACTAATTCTGAACTCAGGATAGAGTTGACAGAATCTATCAATATATACATAAGCAACAACATAGACTGATGGTCCAGCTCTTGTGTACCTAAATATTCTCTCTAAATAAGATTGTATTGTCATGTCTGGTGTTTCATGACAATCAAATACTCTTGTTCTTACATTCTTGGACAATGCCCATGTACAATTTTTGGCTATTCTTTCATTCCTTGCTAAATTCCTCTCAATTAGAGAAGCAAGAACTGAGATTACTAATGGGATGCTTGAGTCTTGTTGATATGAGTAACAATATAGATCATCTCTTAGTTTTCTTGGAGATATGTTGGCCATTTCTTGATTATGAGTGTTTATTCAGGGGAAAAAACAGAGGAATTTAAAAGAGGGGTTTTGGTTTTCTATTCCTTTTTGTTTTTCTTGGGAAATGAGTGAATGGTTATGGGCAAGGGAAAGGTTGTTTATATAATAAGGGAGGGAAATTTGAGAGGATGGTGGAAATTTTGGAAGTGTTATACCCTCCGTTTCAATTTACATGATATAATTTAATTTTTAAAACTTATGATTTAAAATAAACAGAAAAGGGTCAAATATATCTCTAGACTATCTGAAATAGTTTAAATATGCCTCTCATTATATTTTCAGTTCAAATATACTCATCCTATTATAAATCATTTCATTAGAGGTAAAATCAGGTTATAAATTATTTCATTAAAGATAAAATGAACATTTTAAATTTAAGTTATTACTAAATATAGAAATGTGTCACTCTTTTTAATCTGATTAAAAAAGAAAAGTAAATCATATAAATAGATAGATGGGATGAATAGTAGTAGGGAGAATTTTATATTAAGTTAAAAGAAACTTTTGGAGGCATTTGGAAGGTGAGTAGGAAAGGAGGGGGAATATCAAATTACAAGATATTTGCCTCCTCATTGTAAAGGCAAAGTCCAGACACACCAGCTAGTTTTATGCTTTAATTTATTGCTAGATCACATATTATATTGTCATCTGCATATTTCTTATATTATATGATTCTTCTATTTTGCCTTTTAGCTAGAACTATCACTGCAAGCTGTGTGTTCTTGAATCTCCCAATTGGTACCAAGTCAAACTGTTATTCCACACACCAATATTATAGTACATGTACCTTTTACTATGGGTGGACAAGGTTATTGACCTGGTGAAGTATATTGACGTCTTGAATGTCAATTTATATTTAGGATCTATGAATTGTGATACCCTAAGTAAATTCCATATCAGCAAAATACGAGAAAGATACTGATTTGGTAAGAAAATGAGATTTTGACTTTCGTGACGTATTTAAAAGCCATGCAGGTTTACATTTAAAACAAACAATATTTCTTAATGAGTTGATTGTTACGGATGATATCAAAATTACTCCATGTGAAACTTAAGATGATAGTAGGGAATCCTCAGGGGACCTCGAGATCCTAAAGAAAGATGTATGAGACACACTCTACGCAAATCTCACATCGATGGAACACGAATAATATACTAGATCTATAAGAAAATAAACTTAAGACTTTATTAACTCATTTGAAAATTATATGAGCCTAAACGGAGACATACTCAAAATTTCGAAAGAATAAGTGCACTATTATAAAAAGTAAATCTAATTTATTAGATTAATCTAATTTATTATATATCCAAAATTAACTCTTACATATTTTTTAAAATGGTGAAATAAAAGTAGCCTCAACAAATATAGTTACCCTATGAATAACTCCAAAAGAGGGGTGAATTAGTCACTCACCGACAGTAGGAAGAAATGGTAGGAGTGGGGAACGAGGTATTCAAATCTGTAGGTCTTTAAAAGGTCCACGCATTTAAGAAAGGGAACTTTCTTTCTTTGAGATTTGTGTCCCACAGCTATATACTTTCTCCGTCTATTTTTACTTGTCTAAACAAAATAATACGATAATTTACTACTATATCATCTCTAGTTATTATAAATCGTTTCATGCATTAGGAAATGAATTAGAACAAACTAAAAATGAAGGTAGAACAGATTTAAAATAACAAAATATTTTAAAATTTTTAAAACTAGATAAGTAAAATTTGAGATCTATTTTTAATATATTAATTGAATTATAAGAATAGGAGTACAAAAAAAACTAGTGGAGTTATGAAAATTTGTGACTAAAAGACTAGTACAAGTCACACGTGCAGTAGCTTCAAACATTAACTTCAAAAATCTTTCTGGTTTTTGCAACTTGCGATTTTTTTTTAAAAAAATTAATAATAAACGAATACGTACAAAGAGATTTGTTGGAAGCTTTCATGTGAGTTTCTTCTTCATCACTTATTACGGTTGGATGGATTTTACATAGTCACAAAATGCTTGTATTCTCACTCTGAGTCTCTTAGTATATGTTATTTCAAAATTACAAACCTCTCTACAATAGTATTGATGATGAATTCTTTTTTCACCCGAAATTATCATCATTCATAATTCAACTTGGAAATAGTCTTTTTCAAGAAAATCCAGATAGCAAAGAAGTTGAAAACTTAGCTATACGACTACGAGGCTATGAACTATAACATTAAACCTTCAAGAAATATGTACAAACAAGAACATGCTCTAGATATACAAACATATAATCAATGTGAAGCTTTTGATAGCCAATCAATTGAGCTATTAAAATCCATCCTTCGATCTTTTCTCTCCCACTCCAAATTACTAACAAAAATATAATACTACTAATGTGTTTTTATAAAAACTCATTTACCACATTGAATAAAAGTGATTACATGAGAGTACTATTGAAAAGTAGAAACCAAAGGAGATCTACTTGATAGATCATGAACACACATACACACACAAGAAAATAAAATAAAAACTATAGAATAAGATTTTGTGATCAAATCAGAAGATTGAAAAGTACGATTTTGTACAATATCATGAGTACCAAAACGTTGAAGGTTAAAGGGGTTTGGTCCCACTACATTACTCCATGATTTTTGCCCATACAGCCTGTGTATGGTATGGCCTATACTATAATTAATTACTTTGGGCCTAACCCAAAGTTTTAAATATAATAATGACCTTTCATCCCTATGTTCAGTTAAAAGGTTACATTAATTGAAATTATGAAATCATGTTATCAAATGGAACATACTATATATTATTGGTCAAATGGTCATAAATGAAATATTTGTACGATTTCCTTTTTCTTCTTTTTTTTTTCCTATTAATTTATGTGTTTCTATTTGATCAGAAATTTGCATAGGATTTCAGTGTACTCTCGTTGTCGTTTCCCTTTGACTGTCATATTTTAATATAGGTATGTTTGATCGTTAGGTAAATTATACAAGAGTTAAAAGAAAATTTTAATAAATTTTTTACATTTTATAGATTTTTGGTTATTAGAAAAAGAAATATAATTTAATTTCAAGTTGTTGCTTGCAAAATTTATGATAAAACATAATTTCAATTTCAAATCAATTTTCTCCCAGATCAACACCATCAACAACTAATATGTTTATCATGATTCTAGAAGTGAATTTGAGGAAGATGTGGTGTAAGCAGACCTTACCCGATTTGTATAAAGTAGATAGTTATTTTCAAATAAATTATTTCAAATTCACGTCCAAATACCTCCAAATGTCTTTTTCCAATGAGTCAAAAGAGGAAACAGAACATTCCAACTAGTTAAAAAGATAAGGAAAAAAGAGGTCACTGTATTTGATTTATGATAATTGATATGTACTATATTATGATTAGACTTGGACATTTCGACCTTTGGTTATCACTTGTGTCCATGTGTGGATGGGGTAATTTTAAAATAAAATCTGCAAATAATCTTACTGCTTTATTTTCCTTTTTGTTTGGTCGTTTTCAATATAGATTAAAAATCATTTCCACTCCATGCTTTCTGATCTATTGGTAAATACTTTCCTACCTTTGGTATTTATGCTACATATGTTATCGTTGTTATATCTGATATTTACACGAATTGTATCAACTTATTAAGTTTAAGTAATTTAATAAGATGAATATATATATAAATTATAATTAAATGATAAAATTCAACAAGTTAATCTATACATCAAGCGTATGTGAACTTTTACCTTTTCTTCTATCAATGTGTGTTAATCATGCATATAAAAAAAGTTTTAAACAAGTTGAAATATATGAAAGATACTTTGTAAATAAAAACTTGTATATATTCACGTGTGAATATTAATATTCATGACATATATTTTCAATAATCTTGAACACATGAAACATAGGATTTAAGAGAGCTTTTCACATGGTGTCATGTTAAAGAATTGAATAAATCCACCACAATCGGGTCCTATATATGATGTTATTGTTATATTATTTAACGTGGAATAAGATCATCTCCAAGCAATACATAAGATTACTAGGATTTATTCATGCACTTATTTTAGCAATAATAATGCCACATTATTAAGAAATATTATTCGATTTGATCAGGCCATCTAGAGTGATTTTTGTCACAAATCTTGATAATTAATATGGAAAATTGGGATCTCAAAGTGAACTTATATACTAAAATTCAATAACTTGAAAAAGATTATAAGAACTCATAAGCTTCAAATTATGACTATGTCTCTAATACTAAAAAATCGTGATTTTAGAGTAATACAGTTCAGATTAGATGTCACTTATATCAAATATGTGTATACACACATTTGAAAAACATCTACATACATATTCTTCTTTTTTTTTAAAAAGAATAATTTGCTTGGCCACATGGGCCATTTTATTAGATGCAAAAAGAAGGCTGGCCCAAATTGGCTGCCCAAGTTCGTGAACAAAAAAGCAGAAAATAAAAAGAAAGATACATACATATTTATACTTAATTATTTTTTGTTCCTATCCAGTGTTCAATACTGCAGTGGACTGGATTGAATTTGGTCCAGACACTCCTCCAAGACCTTTGTATATAGGGTAAGTTACATAAATCACATAGTGTAAAGATGAAATTACTATCTATTCCTACTTTTTTTCTAATTACAATAATCCCTTAAAATTAACCCAATCCGAATACGTTAATGAAAGCGCGGATACATTAATGAAAGCACGGATACATTAATACAGATACATTATTAAAATAAAAATTAACTCAATCCGGATACATTAATACATTAATACGGATACATTATTAAAATAAAAATTAACCAAATCCGGATACATTAATGAAAGCGCGGATACATTAATACGGATACATTATTAAAATAAGGGATTTTAGTTATTTGTAAAATATATAGGAACAAATAGAAAATAATACGTGTACTTTAGTAAATTTTCCTTGTATATATGTTACATCAATTGCCAAAAGAAAAAGAAAACAAGAATATAACACTTGTTTTTTAATTTATTTATCAAAAAAACAGTCTCAACGAACACACCTTACAACTATGTTGGGGAGCATAATAAGACCATATTATTTTGTTAAAAGTGGGGAATGGCTCTATCATGGGAAAATCCATTTTATTTTTACAAGATATAAAATGTACCCAATCATGCATTTTGCCAGAAATAGCATTAATCCAATAATAAGCAACACTCTTTGATGGATCCAGTGCTTTTACAATTTGCATATTTTGACATGTGAAAGGAAATCTCTCATTCAATATAGTAGCGTAACGTGTATCCTCCTAAGTAATTCAGCTTCAGACTTTGTTCGCACACCTAATAATCTCTTCCTCAAACTAAGTTCCCCATGCCCATCACAAAGATTCATGTGTAAATATATAAATTCACCCACATCATGCCGAGTATTTATGACCACAAAAGCAAACGTGCTTTTTGTGTATGCGTCTCCAAGCTATGAGTAAAGGTCACTATAAACAAGCCCACCACTGACAACAGAGTAACGTGAATGATAAATCAGCAAATCATCTTCTAATAAAGGTTAACATTATTCGATGCATTTGTAACAAATTTAGCAATTCTTAACAATCATTTGATTACTAACATAATGCTTTTAATCTTACTGGAGTATTATATAACTCAGTGAAGAAGTCGATTATTTAGCAATAAAAATGATCAATTCCTAGCTTAAAAGGCTCGGCCAGCCCATATATAACACATTTTCTTCCTGCATCAAGGAGTACGTACATACAATATGAATTGTGATCATGAGAAAGAGGAGACAATGTATATATATGATATGACATAATAGGGGATAATTTAAAATTGTTGGGTTTTAAAGGTGTGAATGGAAGTTATTGAAGTTTGAGATACCGTTACTTCTTTAATAAGTTATCTGTTTTATCTTGGAGGAAATAATCCACAACCTCGGGTACATTAATGAGGGGATTAAATTCCTTAATAACACAGTGAATTCTGTGGACTCAAATATTTTTATTTCTTTTCATCTTAATAGTTTTCTGGTTTACTATACGGATAAAAGAAGCATATAACATCTGTTTTTCTTCATCTGCCAGAAATGAAAAATGAAGCATATTGTTCAATCTTGTTAAGAAAATAGGATCACATGGAAGCATGATTAATAAATCGAACAAGAAGCTAAGGCCACAATAAATCAAATACTGAAAGTTCAAAGTCCAACCAAAATGTTGGTAGTAAGTCTGTCTATGTGCACACCTTAGCAGCTAAAAGTTACCAATAGCAACTAACAGTCATGCCAACAAGAATTGTATCCATATAGGCCAATGCCACAACTTTGCCTCTATCATAAACACAAACTTTAATTTTCAGCTACATCAACTTTGCCTCTATCATAAACATAAACACATACTACTTATCAAAAAATAATAAATGGTTATGTTTGTGAGAAGTAAAGAAACTTTTAAGATTACAATTGAGCTAGTCAAGGCACTGAATAACAAAAAAAAAAACAGGAAACTAGATGCAAACATATGACACATGGCCTAACTCAATCCCATAAGCTAGCTCAAGAGGGAATAATTATTGACCAAGTCCATATAAGCAAAATATCAGTATTCAGTCCATTTCCAAGTCAATTTGGGACTCTAACCCATTCTAACACCTGCCTTCACTCCTAGACCCAGCTAGAGATTGGAATAGAAACTCAAGCATAGATGGACTTGACTCTGATACCATGAAAAGATATGACACTCGAGCCTAACTTATCCCCAATAACGCGCTTTTGAGGTTTAGTAGGCCCAAGATATCCATTACTTAACATGCCTTGACTACTTATACACCATCTTGTTCGTAACATGTATAAAAATATATCATCTTTTAATCAAATATGCATTTCATGATATTCCCAAATCATTTATATTTGCATTTGCCTCGATTAGTGAAATAAGAATTACAAATAACCATTTTACAACTCTTGTAATTAAAAAATAATCAATATCATGTAAAATTTTAATAAACTGTTTTTTTTATTATAAAACAAGGGGCTATTCTAGGTAGTTGCTACCAATTTAAATAGTGCAAGGGTCCAATTACAGAACTAGGCCCACTTATTTCACAGTTGGGTCAGGTGACTTCGGCCCTTAAGAGGTTATATCGGACAATTCCAACCTTTGATTCAAGCTATGTTATGGGTCCATTATCCCCACTGGGCAGTATAAAATCGAACCTAAAATCTAATCAAATCGTAAATTGAAAAAACAAATCGACTAATAGTTTGATTTGACTTGATTTCATATTGAAAAAAAAACACAACTATATTTGAGTTGGTTTGGTTTTAACTAAAAATAAATCAACCCAAGACCAAATTAACCCGACATTATATATATAACTTTTCAAATTTATTTTATACATAAAAGTATTTACTTTGATATAATTTCTAAATATTTCTTATTATTTTTCATATATATATTATCTTTTAACATGTTATTTCAAGTTTTTTGAAACTTAGAATTTTGAATGATCCAATAAATATTATAGTCCATATATATTAGTAACTCTAATAAAACTATATTCAAAATCAAATCAATACTAATGCTAAAAAAAATAAATTAATTCAACACTGAGAATGACAATAATGTTGAATATTTGTTCTTTAGTTTTACGTTGGTTTAGACATTTAAAATACATAAACCTAATTTTAGTTTTTCTTTAACGTTTAATCATGTAATTAATACTTATTAGACTTCTTTTAGCATGATTTAGTACTTTTAAATTATGATCATTTTCATTATGACTTATTAATTTGCAATATATATTTTATGCGATTTCATTATTATATTTTGTTGAATATTTTAGTGTCATCACTCATTTCATATTTTGTGTTATTTTCTTAAGAAACACCTTAGATAGTTATATTTTGGTAGGACTAACGAAATATTTGGAGCACAAGTTAATTATATGTTTGTATGAATACTTTACCGGAAAGTTTTAAAAAAAACCAAAAAAATCCGAAAACTCGAAAAAACCGAGGTTAAAAAACCCCAATTTTATTACTTTAGTTTAGTTTATAAATTTAAAAATCCGACACAAATAATTTAGTTTGATATTTGAAAAATCCGAACCAATCCGATCATGTACACCCTTACCCCACAATTAAAAGAAAAAATCTCCTCTAATCAATAATATTAATATTTCTTACAAAATAAAATAAAGAAAAAATATTTCACTTACACCACTTATCTTTTTATAAAAAAAAATAACCCCACCACATATTGTACTTTTGCCTTTGGAAGAACCATAAATAGTTCCCTTCATTTTCTTCCCACACAAATCTAGCCCTCAAGTCTAATTCTCTCACTTATCTCTTCAATTCAAGTCTAAAAATGGAAGAAAATAAAACTTTAAAATTGTATTGAAATTAAATTTGAAAATCTTCATGGTCTTATATAATTAAAGTAGAAATTTTTTTAATTTACTCTTTAACATATAGTCTTTCATTTAGAATTTATTTAAAAGTAACAATAACATCAACAAAAATTATATCGTACAAGTTTTATAAATTTACATAATTCTTCATTTAAAGGAATCAACTAAGAAAAGAAAAAAAAAGGTCAACAACATTAATATATGTATTTAAGAGATTATTCTTGGGCTGAGAAATATCCATATGAGTTCGTTGAGATATTTACACGGACATGTGATCCTCTTTTATATTTTGTCAAAAATTTGAATTGCTCCAACTAAATAAAACGAAAACAAGGACTTTGAAAAGAAAAGGAGAAATTATTGTGAAGCCTAGAAAGGCGGAAGCTGAAAATCAGTTCCCCGACACCATATAGGATGATTTTCTCTAACACCATCTCCAACCCCACTCTATTTTACTCTCTATTCTCTACATTTGGAGAGTAAAATAGAGAATTAGGTCTCCAACAACACTCTTAAAAGACCTATATTCTCTATTTATAGAGAGGTGAATAGTAGTTCTCCAAATTTGGAGAACTACTATTCATCCTCTCTATTTCACTTTTTCATTATTTTAATATTATTTTTATTATTTGGTAACTAACATATTGTTTTTCATATAAGACTATTAATTAAATTTCTAATATTTGTAATTCTTTTTAAATGTAGTACAATATTTTTAAAAAATATTATTTAATATATACTACTTTCATCCTGAATTAATAATATTTCAAATATTTCTTTTTCATTTTTCATCACTTCAAGAGATAATTTGATATTATTATTAATTTTCGCTGTGAAGAATGCACAAATTTATATAATAAGATGAAAATTTCAATTTAAAAATACAATACATGACATAATAATTTAAATACAAGATAGCAATACAATACATAACATAATAATTTTGAAAATCACAACAATAATTTAGTAATTCGGTAGGTCGTTTTCAGATTTAACAATATTCGAAAAAAAGATAGTGTATGATCTAGAGAATTATTGTGCTTGTGATTGCGGTTGTGCTTGTTAATTTCTTTTTTCAATTGTTCGTAGTTGTTCTTTAAAATTTTAGAATAAAATATAATTTTATATTAAATCAAGAATTTGAAAAATAAATAAATTATATTACATGAAAATTATATAGGGTGATTATTTTGAAAAAAGAAAGAGCGGATTTATATTATGAAATACTTAAGAAAATAAAATAGAAATGAAAATAATAATATAATATTGAGGAGAGAGAGGAAGATTTTTTTTTTGGAGAGTAAAATAGAGAATATAATTGTATTTGATTGTCTGAAAAATTAGAGAATTCTAAATTTGGAGAGTAAAATAGTGTGTAAGATTGGAGATGCCCTAAAAGATATTAGATCAGCCTGGATCAACCTGCTTAGTCCAAGCCCAATTCGAGCTTCCAATTGCCCAGCTCAACAGCCAGCCGGGTTAACTGGCCCATGACCGACCCGAGGCCCGAGCCCTAGATCTATTGGGCTCCAAAGTTGTACATCGGCCCGGCCCGGGCCCTTAACAGGTATGAATATTGAGTGTAGATTACATGTGGATTCCCAACTTCTGGCGTGTCCTAAAATTCTTCGCATGCATTCAACACGTGTCATCTTCTTTACACATGCACCACATTCCAAAAATCTTGTTATCCCCACTAGATATTTCCAATTAAGGACTAAATACATAATCTTTTAAAAACAAGAAAAAAATACATAATATTTTAAGTATTTGATTATTCCTCAGTCCGTCTTAGATTAGTTGTCATGTTTCGCTTTTGGAATGTTAATTTAATTAATTTTTAAGTTAAATCAGATTACATTAACTTATATCACAAATTATATAGAAAACAATACAAGTTTGAATCATTCACATATTAATATGATTAAAAAAATAAGTATTTTAAAATATTAATCAAATTTATGTAATTTAACTGTTGAGAAATGAAATATATATATGACAATTAATTTGAGACAGGAGAGTAATCATAATAATCTAACATGATTTGGCGTAACAGGTACAAAAACACACAAGTACAACCTTCTGTTTCCTGAGATTTATATGTGCCTAAAAAAACTCGTCAAAAATTTAAGTAGTATGCGATTTTACAATTAAATACTATAAGATTCTTTGATTTTTAAAAGTAAAAAATTTGTGGTGTTTGGTTACAGTCAAGCCTATATTCCAATTTCAGGGTTGGTTTATGGTATTTGAAATGTTGTTTTGCATTTTTATTTTGGTAGCAAGTAAAGACATTTAATTTAATTGATACTCTTTCTTTTTAGCATAGCTACATCAAAATGTTAATTTACAAAACTTTACCAACATGGGTTTTCTTATTTCTACTAATGATTGCTTTATTCTTAATTAAAGATTTTCAATATAGTGCAGACGACAAGTGAGGAACCAAAAAAAAATTACAAAACTTTATAGTACTTAGCTAGTGACGTAGGCAGATTAAAAATTTACAAAGTTATCGATTCAACTTTGATAAGTATTTATTAAAATTCAAAACAATAAAATGAAACCAAATCTAGACGAGCCATGAATCATGGAGTATCTGATATTATTGTAATTATAATGTAATGCAGACAAGCCATGAATAATGGAACCTCTTTTTTTGTTTATATGATTCCAATGTGTGTACGTGTATATATTAATGGCCTTATATTATTTGAAGGAATATTGTACGTATGGCCAAAAACTTACTTTTTATAGTAGACGATTTCCTATTGCTTTCAGAAGATATATAGATTTCCAACGCAATGTTATGATCACATATTATAAGTTTTATGTTATAAAATTGTATAAGCCAATATTAAAAAAAAGGGAAAAGACTCAAATATGTCATGAAACATTCATAAAAGATTTATTTATGTCATCCGTTAAAATTTTGGAAAATCTAAGCCATTGCCGTTTAAGAAAAGAGTCATTCATGCAATTATTTTTTAACTCTGATTTTGCAAAACTATTTTTTACACCTCAAACAATTTTTAATATTTTTCAATTGAGGTTTTTAAATCAAATTTACTCTTTTTGCTTCTTCTTCCTTGAGAACACCAAAAACATATGAAAAACATCAACAACTCTCAAATTCTAAACTTCTTCAATTTTTCACGAAATCAGTTCAAATTTCAAGAGTAGCTTCCCTCCGAGCTAGGTACCAAAACTTAATATTTTTTGAGCTCGAATTCAACCTAACTCAACAAGACCCACTTGAAATTTCTTCAAAGTTTCAAAACTTCAACATTCTTTAATGGTAGAAATTTCTACACAACTTCAAATCATTTAAAATTTTGAACATAGACTCAAAAAACACTAGGGAACAAAGATCTAATATAAAAAACAACAACAAAAACATGAATCAAAGCAGATTTTTGAAATTTTGGGACTAATTTTCGTTTTTTTTTTTGGAATATTTTTTTAATAGGGGGTGAATTTTTTAAACTCCACAAATGATTTAGAATTTTGGTATTTTTTTTAAAAAAAATTAAAGATATGACCGTGAATTTGCGGTGATTTCGAGAAGAATTGAAAATATTGGAAATTTTGGAGTTGTTAATGTTCTTTGTGTGTTCTTGGTGTTTTTGAGGAAGAAGAACAAAAAAAAGTACATTTGATCCAAAACTCTAATTGAAAAGTGTTAAAAGTTGTTTGGGGTGTAAAAAATGGTTTTGCAAAATCAGAGTTAAAAATAATGGCATAACTGAGCCTTTTTTAAAACGGCAATGGCATAAATGAGCCAAATTTTTAACAGATGATATAAATGAGTCTTCTTCTGAAAATTTTATGGCATATTTGCGTCTTTCCCCTTAAAAAAATCCCCTTATCTTTGTAATTTCTTATTGACTTGGCTATCAGAATTATTTTATAACAAAATCTCACATATTAACTATAATTAACACTGAGTATAATTCTTCTAAGGTTTACTTGAAAGAAAATTAATTATATTGTGCTTGAAGTAATTTATAATAATATGAGATTGTTATAAAACATAAGCTCAGAATAATATAATACAAAGAGGAGAAGACAAATAATATAGATGGAAGAGAGAACTATTCTTCTTATTCAAGTTTATCTTACAATGGAGAATGATATATCTATTTATAGGTAGAGAGATCACTCCAAAAGCCATCATGATGAATGCCAAATTTAATAGATATATTGTTATCCCAAAAAGGTTCATATCACCTAGGGAATACACATACATGATAAGTATAAGTTTATGGATAAACTCAATGGACAATCCACTTAGTTCAATGAATTTATAACACTCTCCCTTGGATGTCCATAGATAATGTGCCTCGTTAAAACCTTACTAGGAAAAACCATGTGGGAAAAAAATTCTAGTGAAGGAAAAAGAGTACACATATCTTTTGATACGCATTATTTGTTGCCTCATTAAAAACCTTGCCAGGAAAACCCAGTGGGACAAAACCTCGGTCAAGGAAAAAAGAGTGCAACGCGTATTATACTCCCCCTGATTAAAACATCACTTAATTTCTTGTGATGATGTCATCCAGTCATATATACCAACTTCTCAAATATTGAAAGCGTCTTTGTGATCAAATCACATTCACGAATATGTTGCATCATTGAACTTATCTTGATATATCATTTTTTGGTTTCATGGATATGATAAGGCTTTGATCTTAGCCGAATACATTCTTGAAAATTACTCTATTCGTGACCCTGTTATTGCAAGTAAATTGCTCATTCAACTTGTTCATAGCAACAATCATCTTGTAGACACTTCATTTGTAGTTGATTGTCTTGTAGGATAAATTCGTTTATGTCCTTGATGTCATTTCAACGTCTTCTCGTTGGGGAGGAGCGAAATCTTGTCAATAAACTCACTGCAAAATATTTGATCATATATAGCAAGGTTCATTAGTGTCCCAATTGACTGATATATGAAGTTTCATCACTAAGAAGCTCTTCGTCCTTCTTTTGAGATCGAAATGGATCTTTATTTATGTCAAGCAATCTCATAATCATTAGGGTACTCAATGAATGTGATTTATCCATATAAAATCGTATCAAAACTTTTCTATGTATGTTGATTGACGGACAAATATTTCATTTGTGAAATTCTCAATCTATAGGCCAAGACAAAAAATTTGTCTTACCAGGATCTTTTCACTTTAGATTTCCAATTCAAACACTCAATAGCTTCTAAAAGCTCTTTAAGAGTGCTAATGTTCAAGTCATCAACATACACAACTATTATAACAAATTTAGATCCTGACCTTTATATAAAAATACAAGGACAAAATAGGGTCATTTTCTGTACCCTTTCTTCCTTGATTATCTCAATCCATATGAGGATTCTTAAAGCTTTATTGAAAAATTTTCTTTCAAACTTTTATATGTTTCAGGCACCTTGATTGCTTCAAGGATTTTCATATAAAATTCATTGTCTAGCTAGACATGACAATTATTCATTATATGCATTCAAATTTTCATATATTGCCAGATCAAAACAAATCTCATTGCATCCACCATTGGAGAAAACATCTCCAATAACGTCAGGACTTTTGCGAAAAAACCTTTATGCCCCAAGGCAAGTCGTACTTGATATTTACGGTTATACTATCGCATAATAATTTATTTGTACCCTACTGACATTATACATTGATTTATGGACTATCAGTCCAAAACGTCACTTTTCTAAGTGAAACAAAATATACTTGAATTATGCATTTTATTAGGCCAATCATTTATCTGTCCACACTATATGACAGATTTGAATTCAAGATCCTCGTCACGATCTATATCATTGAGCTATACTTCAAATCAAAGATACCGTCGATGGTTATTTGATATCGATTTCGATATGAAATAACTTATCGAGATCTCTTCATTTTTCATCGTTCAGGTACCTGAACCTTTGTCAAGGTTTTATGAAGTGTTATGTCGTTGTGCTACTTTAAAGCACTTGCCTCATTATCATGACCATCCTGATCATTTGCTCCTCTCCTTCCTCAAGGAGTTTTATTTTTTGGAATCGATCGGTCTATCACGTTTCAAGCGTATAATAGACTCTGTCCTTCAAGGACTTCTCATTGGAGCATTTATAGTTGAACTATAACATAAGGTCAGTAAACTCATATGGCAATTGATTTGCAACATTATGCAAATGAATTATCCCTTGAACTTCAAGTTCACATTTATATTTTCTTTTAACGAGGATCTAGATAATTTATAATTCATCTCTCACATAACTTTCAACTGTCAATCATCTCTCCCCCTAATGTTAGAAACTCTAACATTCATCCCAACTTCATTTGGGGATTCATCTTTATGCATGTGGTGGAGCAATTAAATCATAACCGTACATTCAAAGTTTTAGATGAAAATTATTTGGTTCCTGACCCTGAACCAATTTTGATAGGGGACTTTTGTTGGCTTGATGGGTACAAGTGTTGCTATATGTTAAATAAATTCATCTCATACACAAATTTTTTTCGGGAGATTTATTCTCGTAACCATTGATTTAGCTATAATTGGAGGCATACAATTTCTACTAAACCAACCAGCATTATCAACATAATTTTATAATTTGAAACTATGCTCATAATTTAACAATTGGAGCAAATAACCTTACAAAAATCAAATTGCAAGTTGATAACAAACGCACATGTGACCATAGATGCATCTATTAAATCATAATAGTAAACGGTCCACATGGCAGGTGAACGGGCTCATATTCACCTTTTTATATGTTCCAAATAATTTCAGGGAATACAATCCCAACCTTAGCTGGTACAATGATAATTTTATCATGAGAACAAGCAACACAAGATAATTCTTGAAGAATGTGTTGTAGTAATCCGAAGATATTAAATCTTTTCATAATTTATAGTCTCAATATTTCTTTTCAATTCATTCGAAACTTAAAAAGTTTCTTTTGAGACTCACTACAATCATAATATTTTCCTCCGATAATAACACAATACCTCTTTAGAGCTTACAGTTAATTTTGTGTACTATCACATATTCCATGACACCATCCGTATGGTGAACATCTCCTTCAAGGAGAAGATTATATTATTATTGTCATGGTCAAAATTATTACAAGAAAAGACATGTTTCTTGCTTTACTTTTGTCGTACCATAGGTACACAATCAATGACAAATTTGTATTGCCACACAATAATATTATTTTTTGTCATTGCCACAATATTTATAGGCAAGAATTACTTCTTTCTTTTTGTCCTTTTGGTAGTTCACAATAAACATACCATAATATTTATGACGTATAAACGTACACGACCATTTACCATTCCTGCCAAATAAAATTTATTTATTTCTCTCAAACCTCCCATAGAGGTGAGTTGTGGCATATTTCCAACCATGCATGAGCATATCCTTATTCATAATTCTCATCACATCTTGAAGAATGGTCGAGCAATCACAATACTAATGATCATAAGTCACATTCTCTTCAATGAATGAACTATAACCATTTGTACATGCTTTATAAATTTTCATTACAAGCCCGTTGTTTCATTGTCATACCTTGACATTTATCATATAAATATGATTAACCTCAACATCATTTTGAAAAGAAAAGTGCACCACCACTTTATATTCAATCTGATTTGATGATAATTTATTACCTTCACCTTTTGAAGGACTATTTTGAGAACCCATATTGTTCTTCCTTTTATAATTACCACAATGATGACTATATAGTTTTTGTACCTCCTCGTCCATATTCATACATTCAATCACTTGTCATCTTTCAGACTTATTATTCACTGCTACCACATTCATATGATAGAATGGAGCAATTGGGCGGATTTCAAACTTATCATGTACTGCTACCACATTCGCATCAGGGAATGGAGCAAATTCAATGGGACGAATTTCATGACTTTTCATCAAAGCCTTAGTCATCATTATATCATCACTATGGTGCATTGAAACTCAAACTCAATGTCTTACCCATATAAGGTGCGTTAGGCCATAATTCTATGGGACTTGAACCCAATCCTTATCATCAAGGTGCATCAAAACTCAAATTGATGTCTTACCCTCTTGGTGCGATAGAACTTGAATATACCGTCTTACCCTTAAACAGTTTTCATTATGGTGCATCCGAACTTTAACCTGATGTCTTACCCTCAACCAACGGTATAATAGACCGAAGTATAACATGATTCACCCATTGAGCCTTTCAAAAACACTGAAATAAAATTCATAAAATATAATACTCAAACTCATGCTACCAAAATTTTATACCTTCTTTCCATTTAAGAAACTTTGTGGAGCAGAGAATATTCAACCAGTAGTAGTATATGTCTTCGGTTCCTTGTCAATATTAGTGACTGAACACTACTGTATTCTAAATCACAAAAAGATTCTAGAAAATACATACCTGATTTTATGCATATAATACCTTGATTGCAGTAGTTATCATTTTTCATTCTTGATTCTCATAACAAGATCAACCAGAACATGAGTTAAAGAAACACTAAAACTCAATCTCAATTGGCTAGAGTCTCGTGCTGATAACGTGTTATAAAACATAAGCTCAGAATAATATAATTTAAAGAGGAGAAGAAAAATAATATAGATGGAAGAGAGAACTATTCTTCTTATTCAAGTGTGTCTTACAATGGAGAATGATATATCTATTTATCGGTAGAGAAATCACTCCAAAAGCCATCATGATGAATGCCAAATTTAATAGATACATTGTTATCCCAAAAAGGTTCATATCACCTAGAGAATACACATACATGATAAGTATAAGTTTATGGATAAACTCAATGGACAATCCACTTAGTTCAATGGATTTATAACAGAGATGTATTAGATTGTCAATTTACCCCCAATAAAGATACCATACAAGGTACAACTACGGACTTGATCAACGAATTGACGCTTGGTTTAGAGGGTGTTTGGATTGGCTTAAAAGTTGGTCAAATCTATTTTTAAGTCAGTTTTTGACTTCTGAAAATGTTTGATAAATATAAAAAATAACTTAAAATAAGTCAAAAATGACTTAAAATAAGTTAAGAAGTGTTTGGCAAGGTAAAAAATGACTTAAAATAAGTCAAAAATCAAAAGTAGGTCTCCCCTACTTTTTATTTTTTAACTTGAAAGTCATTTAAATTTGACTTAAGGGCATCTCCAATCCTAACTTCTATTTTACTCTCCAAATATAGAGTTCTATATTTTTTCAGACAATCGACTCCAACCCCAATTCTCCATTTTACTCTCTAAAAAAGAATCTTTTTCTCTCTCCTTAATATTATATTATTATTTCTATTTCATTCTTATTTTCTTATTTCATAATATAAATCATTTCTTCTTTTTGTAAATAATCACCTTATAATCCATATAGTCTTCATGTAATATAAAATCTTATTCTTTTCAAATTCTTCGTTTAGTATAAAATTATATTTTATTCTAAATTACTAAATAACATAAATTGCAATAAATATTATGTATAATACATATTAACGAATAATTCAACTAAAAGTGAAATCATTGATGAAATACAATTACATAATAAATATTGCATCATCACAAAATTTATTTTAAATTTTACATAAATACTCAACTTTCAAGATTATTACGTTGCTTTCATAAATGCTCTATTAATGCATTACGGAGTTCAAAATGAGCAATTCTTTATCCTTATTTTTTTTACGTGTAGCTAAAAAAGATTTTAATTAACAATTTTATCGTGTATCCAATTATTTCGTGTAGTAATTTACTTCTCCTATTCCATTTTGAACTATTGCATCAAGTATTTTAATGCTCATTAAAAAGTGTAGTTTAATAATTTATCATTATAACATAAAAGTAGATTGTTTGAATTATCATATAAATTTTGTGCATTCTTCATAGTGAAAAACAATTATAATTTTAAGTCACATATTAAAGTGACAAAAAAAATTTAAAATTTAAATTAGAAAAATTATTAAATCGGGATGGAAGTAGTATATTTATCAATAATATGTTTTAGATGTTATATAACTTAGAAAATAATTACAAATATTAAAAACTTAATCAATAGTCTTATATAATATAAATAATATTAAAATGATTTTAAATTACATATTTAAAGTGATGATCTTTTTAAAAATAAAATAGAAAAATTATTAATCAGGTGGAAGTAGTAACTTGTCAATAATATAATGTTATATTACATGAGAATTACAAATAATAAAGACTTAATTAATGATATAATAGAAATAATATTAAATTAATCAAAAAATGAAATAGAGAGGTGAATAGTAGTTCTCCAAATTTGGAGAACTACTATTCACATCTCTATATATGGAGAATAGAGAGTAATATGGAGATGAGTTGAAGAGGGGATTCTCTATTTTACCATCCAAATATAGAGAATGGAGGGTAAAATAGAGATGGGTTAGAGATGGTCTAAAAGCTACTTTTTTTTAAGCCAATTCAAACGGGCTCTTAGTCTTTTGGGATATGTAGCTATATAAAATGTTGATTTGAGTAAAAATAAATTTAGGATTTGGAGTCGTATTGAATTTAGAACATCCTTAACCAGAGGTTCGAGCCCTGAGTATGGAAGAAAATTCTGTTGAGAGTGTCACCCCTGAATAAACCCTGTAGTGCGCGATCTAAATTTAATCGAAGGCGAGCTCCGATGGAAAACCAAAAAATAATAATAGAATAACGATAATTTTGTTACTATTAATATACTTTTTTTTTCTAATTTTTTTTATATGTATACGCGATTCGAGATAAAATTAGCCTTTAGGAATGAGTTAGGTTGAACAACAAAACCTGTTCTAGACCGACCTCTCATTTTGAGTTGTTTTAGAGTCATTTTTCAAATCCGAGTATAAGAGCTTGTTTGGTATTTATGCTAAAAATTGCTTATTTTTAGTAGCACTTATTTAAAATGGCTTTTTAAAAAAGTGCTTTTGAAAAATAATAATTTGTGTATGGCTAATTCATTTAAAAAGTGATTTTGATAAGCAAGTTGTGTTTGACTAATCTTTTTTAAAAAGTGCTTTAGAAAGTCAAATTACGTAAAATGGTAAGTATCAATGTTCTTTTAATATTCAGATTATTTTATAGAGAAAAACTATTTTAAATATCTATTACAAAAATTTTAATTAAATTAAAATATACATATTCAAATTTTCAATCAATATTATACATACATACATTAGTAAATAAATAAATTAAATATTAATATAATATTAACATAACGATCTAAATATAATTTAAAATATTAAGCAAAATAAATTTAAAAATCATTCCACAAATTAAACCACTATATATGAAAAATTCGCCAAAAAAATAAATAAAGTCCTTCATATTTTTAATCCTACAAAATATTATTGCTACCTTTATTTCAAATTATGTAAAATAAAATGATATAAAATATAAAATAATAATATATAAATATATATATAAAAAAATTATTATATATAAAAAATATTCTTGAATGAAACATAACCAAACTTATGAGATATGCTAATTAATTAATAAGGAATGTATTGGTAAATATGTTTATATGAAAGAGATATTTTAGTCTTCAAAAAAATAATTCTCTGAAGCTTCTGCTTCTGATTTTTTTAAGAAGCAGAAATTTTTAGCTTCTTCCCAACAGCAGAAAAACTGCTTTTGATTCTATTTAAAAGCAGTTTTAAGGATTTTTCAAACTCTTAATTTTTTTTTAAAAAAAAACACTTTTGGCCTCTCAACAGCAATGCCAAACAGGCTCTAAATTGCCTTTCTAATCCAAAAAGAGTTGCATTTTTTTCAATTCTGTAATCAGAAACTAGGCATTATCTTATTATATTACTCTTAGAGGATTCAAGTTAGAAATACTTATGAAAATAATTAATGTATCTTAGCATTAACGGCACATACTTATATAACTCTTAGAAAATATGTAAAACGCAAATTATTGTAATTAAATTGAGATAAATAAGATTCCAACTTCCAAGTATGTTAATGTTATATATTGAGATTTTCGTATTTTAACCTTTCGCGGTGAAATCATAGAAATAAGATATTTTTCTGAGACACTATTTAAAATCTGAAGTTAGACAAATTAACTCTATGTAAGGTTCTACTATAATATAAATAGTTTATAATTAAAAAAACTATTTTATTTCAGGTGAATTAATCCCAAAAGTAAATAAAGAATTGGAAAAAACAACAAGATACTTGCATGATTAACAAACTCCTCAATCCTAATTAATTGCATGATATATACAGTTTGCTTTTTAGAGGGTGAACTCTAAATATTGATCAAGATTAGTAGTAGTTAATATGTTAATTACGACATGAAATCTAAAATTAAATAATCAATTTGGATACAGAATATCAAGTTTCATTTTGTTACTTGAATGTTAGAATTGTTAATTAAACACGTACAAAACTCAAAACAAAGTAAAAGAGAACAAACACATATGTACTCTCTCCCTTTTGTTTTACTTTGACTCTTATATTAATAATATATATATATTTTTATTTATTAATTTTAACAAATAATAATAATAAAAATTTTAAATACTAATTCTTATCAATAAATGATTACATAATGACTAATAGTTAAATTTAGATTTTTAAAGCATATAATTTTGTGAAAGAAATGATTAGCTTAACATAGGCCAAGTAAAATGAAACTGAAGAACAAATGCCACATGTAAAAGTTAGAAGATCAGATATCCCAGATTTTCATGTTCCTTTCTATTTTCTTTCTGATAATGTATAAATATTCTATACCATTAGATTAAATTGACATGAAGCAAATGACTACTTACAACATGACTTTTTTAGAATATTGAAAAATGGAATAAAATAATCCGAACAAATATTACATAATTTGAAACAATGTTTAATGTCCATATGCACCAAAGTGTTTAATTTAATGATTAATAAAGTGGATAAAAAATAAAAAAATTTAGGTTTAGTTTCTATTTTCTTATGAATACAAATAAAAATACAGTTATCTAACATCATAATATTAATTTTCTTTTAATAATAGTAGTACATGTCACTTAAACTCGTGGAAGAATCATATAGTTTTGACATACATGGCATACTTAGGTACGTCCACTTGTATATGCAATAGAGAATGTGAACAACACATGACAAGATAAAAGTTGATGATAATTAGTTAAAGCATCTAATGATTGTGCAATATTATAATAGGAGTATAACTTTTTTTTGTGTAGTACTTTTCACTTTTAATCTAAGAAAAAAATACCCTCCGCCCACATAAATGACTTTAAAAGATCCCCTTCTATACATATCTTCCAATCAAAAACTCTTCTTTCCTTTTCTCATTCATGGACCTCTTTCTCTTTCAAATTCACTATCTTCTTATCTCTATAAAAAAAAAAGGCATTAAATTATATATATGCCAACTCTCTCTCTCTCTCTCTTCTTGTTTTTCGTGTCTGAAAAGTCTCCTTCCTCCTCACCACATAATATATATGTTGAATATGACTTAAAGCTATAGCCAACTGTCAAACACATTTAATTTTCTTATATCTACCCTTATTCCATCAATTATCTTCTCTCCAACCCAAAAATTATAATTCAAACTCTTCAACACTTGAGGGAAAATTTTTTTTTATTGTTATTTCGTTAAATTCATCACCAAGAAGAACACCTTCCTTATATTTAACTTCGATATGAATCAGTGTGTACCGAGTTGGGACCTCGATGACTCTACCGTTCCTCGAAAAAATATGTTACAAACACAATCCAATTCATTAGCCACTGATGTCCCCTCGTACGTACTATTTATTTTCGTCAACTTTATGATCGATACAATATTTTATATTTATTAGCTTTAAATTCTGAATTCGCAGTTTGGATTATGAAGTGGCGGAGCTAACGTGGGAAAATGGGCAATTAGCAATGCATGGTTTAGGGCCTCCACGGGCTCCTAATAAGCTTATATCGAGCTACGGTGGGACACTTGAATCTATAGTGAACCAAGCCACCCGTTGCAACGACGACGTTCCACCTCATCTCCACGGGAAATCCACCGTGGACGTGAACAAACACGGTGGAGATGAGGTGGTCCCTTGGTTCAACAACCACGACATGGCTGCTTACGCTCCTCCGGTAGCCGGTTTAGTCACCATGACTAAGGATGCGTTGGTGCCGTGTTCGAGGAACACCTCGAATTCGGACAACCATCGATCCGTACACGTGCCTGGGATTGACGGCTCCACACACGTGGGGTCGTGCAGTGGCGCCACAAACAGTAGAGACTGGATGGTGGCGCCACGTATGAGAGTACGGCCCACGCGACGTGAGTGGAGTAGCCGTGCAGATATGATTAGTGTAAGTGGAAGTGAAACGTGCGGAGGAGATAGCCGCCAATTGACGGTTGACACGTTTGATAGAGAATTTGGTACGACGATGTACACTTCTACGTCGATGGGGTCACCGGAAAACACCAGCTCCGACAAACAGTGCACCAATAGGACGGGGGACGACCATGATTCCGTTTGCCACAGCAGAGATCAGGCAAACTATAAAGCTTCTCTTTAATTTATCCATATTTTCATTGTTTGATTTTGCTTCTTCTTCTGTCCGTCCCAATTTATGTTACAATTTTTGGTTTTTGATATCAAATAAGTCTCTTTTTTTAACCATAACTTTTCAGAAAATTTTAAAATAATGTCAACGGTTGCGACTTATATATTATTTTATATATAATTTTTAAATACATAAACTTCATTTTAAAATTTTCATACTCATATTCACGATCAAAATTAAATTATTTAACTATTATAATTTAAACTATACCACATAAATTGAGAGTAGATTTTTATCATTAAGAAAATGTAATGATATAAAAAATAGAAGTCATAGAACATCTCATATTATTATTTTTATCATTAAGAAGATTTAGAAATTATTTTCAGGCAATACAGTAAAAGTTAAAATTGTACAATAGGATCATATATATATATATATATATATATTATAATAAAATGAAATGCATGTTTTTCAGTTTGAGACGTGACTAATTTTTAAAAAAGGATTATATAATATTAATATTTGTGATTATTTATAACCGACAGAGGGAGGCAGGTGATGATGAGGATGATAATAACAAAAAAGGGTCTAAAAACTCCTCATCTTTCACAAAGAGGAAGAGGGCAGCCGCCATCCACAATCAGTCTGAACGAGTAAGGGCCCGTTTGGACATGAATTTCCTTTTTTCCAAAAATATTTTCAAAATATTGTATAGTTAGATTTTGATTGAAAAATTGGTAAAGTATATATTTTGTTTTATTGCTCACAAAATTTTAATTTTTTAATGAAATAAATATTTGATAATAACTTCAACTTTTTAATATCAACTACTATTTTTTTTAAAATATTACTCAATTCATGTCCAAACGCCTTTTAGAAAATGTGGTCTTTGCTTAAAAAACAAATAGGACGTGATATTATGAATTCATTATGTTTTTTTTATATATCTAGAAAAGAAGAGACAAGATTAATCAAAGGATGAAGACACTTCAGAAGTTGGTTCCAAATTCGAGTAAGGTAATGGGAATTTAATGATTATTAGTCTTTTCACGTGTGCTATTACTTCTTTTTGCATAAAAAAATATTCTAGTATAGGTGGTTATTCATTATATTCAAAATATATATACTTCTCTTTTACTAGTCTTTTTTGGGCCAAAATTTACCATTAAATAGAGTGTTTAACGGTCCTCAAGTTATTCGTAATTAACATAAAGAGATTTTAAAAAATTATTTTCCTCGTTTTTTCAGTAAGTATTCGTACTGGTAGAATTGTCTTAGTTTTACTACTCCTTAAGGAAAAAAGGTTACTTCAAAACAACCAAAAAAATCAACCATTTTAATGGAAGTGTCAGTGAAGATTGGCTATAAGTGAGCAGCTTTAAGATAGAAAACAAAAAGGTACAACAGTAGAGGTATTCAAATAATGGGAGTTGTAGACAATTTAGTGGAAAGTGGTCCAATACTTTTTGAAAGGGCAATAAATTAAATATGAAAGTGAATATCTAGGAAGTAACAAAATTGTAATGATCAAAGTCCACATAAATATATCGTGGTGAGGGAGACAAATCGACAAAGGTTTGTTGGTTGAGAAGACAATCTTGTTTAACCACATAAATCCAAAGTTGGGCCTTAAGCAAATAGTACAAACCCTTTTTGTGCTGAGCTTTCTACATTTATTTCTTTTTATCTTCAACTCATATATCTTATCTGGTACTATCTGTTTTGAGATTTTGACTGATTCAAATTCTTATTACACAAGGCCCATTAATAGCAAATTGTTTCCTATTAATATTTTTTTCATTCCACAATTAGAATTCGACATCTTTAAATAATAAAAATGAAGAAATTATATGCATTTCATCATAACTTTTGATCGTCAATATTTTGAAGTGTATATGAACATTTTTGGCTCTAAAAATTTCAATAATTTTTAATAAGAAATACAATTTTTTTTTTTTTGAAAAAGTGAAACAACTAAAACCAAATGAAATTTACTTGAAAAGAAAAAGTTTTAAAAAATAAATAGAAACAACCAAAAGCAAACAATGTATCCTTCATATGTACATAATAATGC
This sequence comes from Solanum appendiculatum, assembly GCA_018342035.1. Classification (NCBI taxonomy): domain Eukaryota; kingdom Viridiplantae; phylum Streptophyta; class Magnoliopsida; order Solanales; family Solanaceae; genus Solanum; species Solanum appendiculatum. The sequence goes on from JAGDQO010000515.1 coordinate 958,002, forward strand.
CCTTATACTTTATTTGGGGTGGATATATATGTAATAATTAAATCACAACCAATGTCAATATATTTCATTATGTTATTAATTTCTCTATGGCTTTGTAAATCTATTAATCATTTTCATACTTGTCATAAAGTTTGGTAAGGAATAGAATTTGTACCACCATTAAAAGGTGCGGTGGTAATGGGATGGTTAAAATTTATTTAGCCCTACTACTTAGACAACTAGGGGTTTTTCTCTTAGTAGATTGATCTGATGATAGAACTAAAGCTAGCATGAAAAATACGAATTCAATAGTTTGACTACAGTAATTTTGGTTCAACCTTTTATACGAATTCAATAGTTTAACTACAATAATTTTGGTTCAACCTTTTATACTTATTGAAGACTCCCACTGAATATTTACCTATAATAAACTTCAAAATTTGAATACGCAGACAGATAAAGCATCAATGCTTGATGAGGTTATAGAATATTTGAAGCAACTTCAAGCTCAAGTGCAAATGATGAGTAGGATGAACATGTCACCAGCCATGATGTTACCATTGGCTATGCAACAACAATTACAAATGTCTATGATGGGCATGGGCATGGGTATGGGCATGGGCATGGGAGTTGCCGGAGTTTTTGATATCAACAACCTTAGCCGCCCCAATATCCCCGGACTTCCTTCCTTTATCCACCCTTCTGCTGCCACCGCCGCCTTCATGCAGCCTATGACCTCCTGGGATAACTCTAGCGCCGCCCCTGCTGCTGCTATGGCTGATCCTTTAGCTGCCTTGCTCGCTTGCCAATCACAGGTAAAATACTAACGGGTCGTTTGGTTCAAAATAAGTTTAATTATTTTACGATTAGATAATCCCATCTTTTATACGACATAAATATTTTCATGATTTTAGTTAATACTAACAAGTCACAATCAAATATTGGTCAATTTTATATCGAAATAATATAAAAGTTTAACTAATGGCTAAAAGAATTTAAATAAAGTTTGTAAGTTGTAAGATGATGCAAATTTCTATTTTATTTTAAGTGTTTTCCCTATAAAGAATGGATTGTAAAAAAGTTTTGGTAATGTGAATTTGCAGCCAATTAACATGGATGCGTATAGTAGGATGGCAGCATTGTTCCAGCAATTCCAACAGCCACCAACAGGCTCTGGCCCTAAAAATTGATAGTATATATTACCATAAACTACTAGTTGTCGTTTTTGTAAAGTTCTCCTAGTTCTTTTCCCGACGGAATGATTACTTGGGAGACCCTTATACTGGTTACTGATTGTCATTCCTACCTCTGTACTTTCGATTTTGCCAACTAAATACCTAAACTTGTTACAACTTTGTATTTCAAATATTAGCTCAAAAGTTGACTTGATAGTAGCTTTCGTGAAGTGAAGAAGTATATATGTAAATATTGAGCTCTTTTTCTAGTTTTTAGTAGTCATTTAGAGGTTTAAATTTTTTTTATCTTTATATTATACTCTATTGCTAGTCAATAGGAGTGTGAGTATTAGCAATTATTGATACTTGATTACGTCAAACTTTTAATCAAAAGTGTCTTTTACATGCATGGATACTAAATTAATTATTTATTTTTCTTACACTAGATGCCTCCAATGAGCGATCGAGTGGTTTCGTACCTTTTATCGTTTTAAAAACTGAGAAAAACACATTCCACATTTAAGTCATTATCTTAGGGTCCTCTTTTTAATTTTTTTTATTCCTTAGGGCCCTTATTTCCTAGTAAGAATAATCAATACTTCTTAGTCTTATCAACCTTATATTATGACTTTTTTTGGTTTAGATTAGATTAACGTGCCTAGCATTATAGAGCATTGATTTCATAGAACTGAAAAAGAAAAATGTAACATGACCAAATAAAGTAACTAACGTTTAGTTGAATTTGCTTTTGCTTTCTGTCATCGTTCAATCAGGATGGATAAGAGGTTCGTGAAATTGACAACCCAAGGATGTGGAGACAAAAAAACACTAGATGATTTTTTTCATTTGGTATGCGAAAGCTGACCCGGACATAATGATGATGAAAAAATAAAATTGACGGGTATAAAAGGAACGAAAGAAAGCAGAGAAGAACAAAACTTAATTAAGAGAGAGATATATATTTTCTAATTTGTTTTTCTTCGCCAATAAATTTGACTCTCACTTAATTTCTTTGGTGTTCATGATTTATGCTAGTGAGAATTTCTACTTTTTTAGAATGACTTGGGAACGATAAATAGATTACCATGCTTTAAATATAATAAATTCATGAATGTTTTAAGAAATGCATTGTGAAATGACTATAATTAATAATAAGCTTAAATTATGAATTGATTGATACTTATTTCTTAATTTTTAAAACTAAATAAGTAAAATGTGGATATCTATTTTTAATATAGGAACAAGAAAAAATAGACATAGAGTAAATAAGTTTTCATTTATTGAAAACTTAATTTCAAGAAAATTGTAAATACATATACAACCGTAAGTTTACTTAGTTTTTTTTTAAGGAGAGTAAAATCTAAAATAGTGACAATTAAAATAAAAACGGAGGGAGTACTATTTTAGAAATAAATTGTCTTTTCCCATTCACTTCAAAACAATATACCAACCAGATCCACTCATTATTTTGTTGAAAACCAAGCAATCAGTGTATTATAATTACCTAGAGTACAAAAAAAAAAACCCAGCTAAGGTCTTATTAAACTGACAATTGATCCACTTGGTGGTTGGATTATTTTCCCAACTATTTTTTTCTCGACTTCCATGAAAAGATTTTCAATCAAATAGAGGACCCGCACATTTTGTCTCAATGACCATTTTCCCTAAATTTAGATGTGTTAATAAATACTGCATCTGCTCTTTTTTACCTGTCGTATAATATTTTTAAGAATCAAATTATATGAATTTTGCTCAATATTTTAAGATATGTATTTTTATTGTATTAATATGAGAAGAGATGCACCTTATAGTATTTTTTATAGTTTTCAAACATCTAAATTTTAATTTTAAAATATTAAATTAATCTAATTTCGAAAATTAATCAAATTGATCCTCGAAAAGCAAAACGTTACAAGTAAAAGTAATCGTAATGAAGGAGTTTGATTTCACTGAACAAATTGTGGCGTCTTGACTCTTGATTACTGAATTATTTATAACAAATATTTTGCGTGGATGCTACGTATTTAGATAGCATAGTCAAGATGCTTTTATATTCATACAAAATATGCCCACGTCAACTTGCCATGCTTAACACACTTGTTTCGGCCTTTTTAATTTGATGTGTACTAATGAAAAATGTTACTTATTGGCTAGGGCAGAGCTAGAGCTTAGATGACGGATTCGGCTGAATCTAATAGCTTTAATTCAAACTTTATTACTATTTATTTTAAAATACTCATTGAATATATGTATAAATTACTAATTTAGAACACAACTATTGCCTCTAACTATATATACGAGTCCTATGAATTATAAGCAACGAAGGAGTCACTAGGGGTTCAATCGAATCATTTTCAGTGAAGAGTTGTATTTATGTATAAGTGCAATATATTATGTATATTGAAATACATAAACACAAGAAAATATTATTTTAATCTCTTTAGTAAAATTTCTTCTTCCTCCAACTAGTTGCAACTTACAAGAGGGGTAGAGGATCAAGTAGCTAGAAAATGTTTGAAAGTGTACAAGTATATATCAAATTTTTCACTGTGTTTCCTTTTTTACTAGTAGTTTTTTTTTTCTTCCTAAAATGAAAAAATAAGGACCAACTAGGCTAAACATGACCAGTTACTGTATTTGACCTAAAGCTTTTAGATTTTCATAAGATAGGAGACACAAAAAACATGCAATGTTGGCTAAAAGTAATACATCGAAATGATTGGAACTTTTACTAAGTCGTGTCAAACTTAGGTTAAGGGCTAGCTCACCACAAGTTAAAGAGAAGGTGATCATTAAACTAGTTGATAACATCTCGCCACATAATAAAAAGGAAAAAGAAAACATACCCTTTAATTTGATCTCAACTCATAATTATTTTCTTTAATTTTGGACGTGCATAAAACATTTAAATTTGTATCAAGTTAAATAAACAGACACACACTTCCAATATGATATAATATATTATATATATATATATATATACACTACGTAAGACGCGAATTGTCACATAAGATGCAACATGGAATACACGTGTCTATTTGCTCAATTTTATGCAATTGTACACTTTAAAAATTAAAAATATAATTATTCGAAACCAAATTAAAGAGCACATATAAATGTTAAACACAAGATATAAAACTAACTTACTTTACCTGTACTTTTTATAAGTAAAAGTAAAATAACAAATATTTTACTATTTTCTCTATCCCTTGAGAGGCAAAAAATAAAATAAAATATTTATTATATCTTCACCTCTAACTATTATAAGTCATCTTACTCATTACAAAATAATAAATAATATTTAATACTAATAAAAATGAAATAGATATAAATAATAAATTATTTTTAAATTTTTAAATATTTATTTTGATATTGAGGATAAGTAAAAATGGCAGGAGAAAATAGAACCAAAGATATTTGTTGGTTCTACATGTTTGATGACTGCTTTTGGAACCACAAATTTCTGGGAGGAATCTATTTGACGTGTCGCTTTTACAATTTATATAATTGCTGCTTTCTCTTTTCCCTTTTGTTCCAATCATGATAAAACAGCCTATTTTATTATAATCTTTTTTTTTTCAACAATTGATTTATTATTTATATTTTATTTTTCTATAATAATATTGTTATCTATAATAATAGTGACATTCATAATATAGTGATACATTTTTATATCTAAAATTAACTCTTTATAATACTCAAATATTGTGTAATAATATTTTATAAGTATATATTATCTACAAAATTAAAATATTAAAGTTTTTATAATAATCATTATTTATGTCATACACATGAGAAATTTCATATATGAATATCTAAAATGAAAAAATATATATTTAAGTAATGACCATTAGTTATAATTATAATTGTACGAAAAAAGGTTACATGTGCTTGCATTTTTTTTTTTACATTCATAATTTTTTCTATTTCTTTAGTTAAATTTTTTAATAAATACGCTGTTGTTTTTAAACTATTTTACAACTAGTTATTAGTGAACGTGGCTATAACGAGATTTGATTGTAATTTAGTTGAATTTAAAAAATTAAAGTTGCAAGTTGAGTATAATTGCAAACACACTAATGATAATTAGGAGTACAAGGGGGATGAGGTGAAGTGACTTTTATCCATTAATTAGGCGAGTTCCGTCTTAATTAAATTCCATTAATAGAGGTGTTGAAGGAAATAAAATTACCCAAGGTAATAATATATGCACAAGTGAAAGACCCAACACAATGATTTTGTAAGATGCTTTATTCAATAACTCAATGACTCTTGTATTTTTGTACAATTAAATGTATATCTCACTACACAATGAATGTATCTCTCACTACATTGAAAATATGTAATACTGCACCCCTATTTATAGGACTAACAACCAAAGTAAACTAGGACTAGGAAACTATAAAACTAACAAATCCTAATTAAACATAAATAAGTAAATACCATAAATAACAAATCCTAAACTAGTAAGGAATCCTAAACTACTTAGGAATCCGATTCTTGGTTTATTTCCTACATAGCCTCCCTTAAACCAAGATCCTTAAATGTGATCATGCCCAACATCTTCTTCAACTTTATGAATAACTCTATTTTTAATGGCTTTGTGAAAATATCAGCAACTTGTTCTTCAGTCTTGCAATATTCAACCACTATCTCTTTATCTTGGACCAAATCACGAATGAAGTGCCATTTGATGTCGATGTGTTTGCTATGGCCATGAAAAACAGGATTCTTTGTTAACGCAATTGCAGAATTGCTATCACAAAATATTTTTGTAGGACTATCTTGCTTGTGTTGAAGAAATCCAAGCATCCTTCTCAACCATAATGCTTGTGTAGCACTACTTGTTGCGACCATGTACTCTGCTTCAGCAGTTGATAAAGCAACAACTTGTTGTTTCTTTGAAGACCAAGAAAATACACTAGATCCCAAATAAAATGCATAGCCTGAAGTACTTTTTCTTTGCATCATATCACCAGCCCAATCACTATCGGTAAATCCAACAGGATTACTATAATTAGTCTTTGAATAAAATATACCATCAGAGTGTGTACCTTGAATATATCTCAAAATTCTCTTGGCAGCTTGCAAGTGAGATTTACGTGGAAACTCCATAAATCTGCTAATTAACCCAACTCCATAAGTAATATCAGGACTTGTAGAAGTCAAGTATCTTAGACTCCCTACCAATTTCCTAAAATATGTAGCATCAACAAAATCATCAGTTCCATCTTTAGTCAACTTCAATTTATCTTCAATAGGGGTCAAGATTGGTTTAGCTTTATCCATATTAAATCTTTTCAAAATATCACTCGCATATTTTTTCTGAGAGATAAAGATTCCATCTTTCAATTGAGTAACTTCAATGCCAAGAAAATAAGACATTAATCCCAAATCAGTCATCTCAAATTGGCTAATCATAGCCTCCCTAAACTCATAAATTAGTTTAGGATTATTGCCAGTAAATATTAAATCATCCACGTATAAGCATACAATGAGAATGTCTCCATCAGTATTGAATTTTATGTATAATGTATGCTCATAAGGACATCTATGAAAATCATGTCCAATAAAATAAGAATCAATGCGAGTATACCAAGCTCTAGGAACTTGTTTCAACCCATATAACGCTTTCTTCAACTTGTAAACTTTATTTTCTTGACCTTTTTAATATATCCCATAGGCTGCTCAACATATACTTCTTCTTCAAGAACACCATTCAAGAAAGCAGATTTAACATCCATTTGATGAATTTTCCAACAATTATTTGCAGCAAGAGAGATAACCATTCGAATAGTATCAAGTCTAGCAACAGGTGCAAATACCTCAAAATAATCAATACCTGCCTTTTGCTTGTATCCTTTAACAACTAATCTTGCCTTAAAGCGATCTACTTCTCCAAATGGTTTGTATTTGGTTTTGTATACCCACTTGACTCCAATTGGTTGCTTTGAAGGCGGCAAATCTGTCAACTCCCAAGTGTTATTTTTCTCAATAGCATGAATTTCTTCATCCATTGCATTCATCCAATGATCATCTTTGGCAGCTTCCTCAAAAGTAATTGGATCACAATCTGCAAATAGTGCAAAGTTCACAATATCTTCGTTGGATAAATTTTTATTATTGTCAACAACATAATCTTGCAGACGGGCTGGTAGTTGGCGATTTCTTTGTGGACGAATCGATGTTTCTGTTTGAAAATGATAAGCTATTTGTTCCTCTTGATCTCAGCTAGAGCTTCCTTCCTCCATAATTGAAACGATTAGCTCAGACCTAGGCAACTTAGGATTTTTCTTTGACCATTCCCAAGTATTGTGTTCTTCAAAAGTTACATCTCTACTAATAATTACTTTTCCTGAATCTGGATTAAATAACTTGTAACCCTGTCTCATGACTATAGCCAATAAAAATACACTTTTCTTCCTTATCATCTAATTTCTTTCTCAAAACATCAGGAACATGAGCATAAGCAAGACAACCAAATACTTTTAGATGAGAGATATTTGGTTTCTTACCAGTCCAAACTTCTTGTGGAGTTTTTCCAAAATTGGATCGAGAGGTGATCCTCAACAAATAATTTTTCATCCACTTCAAAACTTATAATTTTAAATAATGATTCAGAGTTGATTGTATCTTCACTATTCATAGTCATGCACTTTAATTGCTGATCTAGAACTTCAATTGTTTTTGCTTCAATTTTGGGTAGAACATCAAAAACTTGCTCTTGATGAACATTTTTGCTTCTTTTATCACCAGCTTCATCTTCAAAAGCTTCAACTAATTTTTCTTGTGAGACAATAGTGAGTATTTCAATTTCTTTTTCAATAGCTTCACTTTGTATAGACCAATCATGTCTACTACATGTCTCATGTGTTAAATTACTAACCTCTATCGAAGCAACATCAGTTTCTACCAAATTTTTCTGTTTAGTTGTTTCAGAAATTATTGATTTATTAGATTGACCACTATTGAAGTCTTCTTTGCAATTAAAAGCATCTATACCACAATGAAAATTACCTCTATCTTCCTTTCCTTTTTCCATAATTTTTAAACTTTGATCTTCTTCATATATTTCTATCAGATTTGATGATTCTTCTTCTTCTTTTAATTGATCATCCTTTCTTTGGTCTTCTACATTTATTTCTATCAAACTCAATATCTCTTATTTATCATCCTTTCTTTGGTCTTCATCCTCCACTATCACATCTCTATTTTCTCGTCCTCTACCTATGAAATTTTGATATCTTTGATTTGTCTTAACCCAGTTTGATATCTCTTCTCTTGGATTAAGTTAACTCACCTTTTCTGGCAACGCTTCATTAAATGTTTCTGTCATCTGTTGATTCAGGGACATCTCATATGTCACCAATTCACCTTTTAGATCATCAAACTTCAAGGTATTCAGATTTCGAGTAGACTCAATATCTTTCTTCTTGATTAGAAACTCTAAACGTAGAGAATTTAATATCTTTTCAACAACTTTAACTTCTTCTAATATTTCTCCATTGATCCTTATACCATTGACAATTTCTTTAATTCTTGTAAAAAAAACTTTGATTGTTTCTGTTGGTTTCATCTGAGCCAACTCAAACTGTTCCCAAAGTTCTTGAAGTTTTTCTCTCTTCACGTCTGAAACACGTCGATATGTTTTTGTTAAAATTGTCCAAGCCTCCTTTGCTGACGTAGCATATAAAATTTTATTATATATACACAATCCAACCGTTCTATCAAGGTAAAACCATGCCTTATAATTCAATTTTCTATTTTTCTCCAATTGTTTTGCAGCTTCACCAGACAATGTTGTGCCCTCTGGGGCATCCACGAATCCAATATCAATAATGGACCATAGTCCAACAGTTTTGAAAAAATTCTTCATCTATTGGTACCAACTCTCAAAATTATTTTTGCCATCAAACACAAAAACGGGACATTCGGGTAAATATGGAATATCCATATTCTTTTGTATATGTTGGATCTCACACACGACTATTATAAGGATCTCACACAAGCTTTTATAAGGATCTCACACAAGCTTTTATAAAGATCTCACACAAGCTCTGATACCAATTTGAAGGAAATAAAACTACCCAAGGTAATAATATATGCACAAGTGAAAGACCCAACACAATGATTTTGTAAGATGCTTTATTCAATAACTCAATGACTCTTGTATTTTTGTACAATTAAATGTATATCTCACTACACAATGAATGTATCTCTCACTACATTGAAAATATGTAATACTGCACCACTATTTATAGGACTAACAACCAAAGTAAACTAGGACTAGGAAACTATAAAACTAACAAATCTTAATTAAACATAAATAAGTAAATACCATAAATAACAAATCCTAAACTAGTAAAGAATCCTAAACTACTTAGGAATCCGATTCTTGGTTTATTTCCTACAGGTGTAGTTGGTTAATGATTTTAAAAAACATGTTTACCTAATAATACTACAGAACTCAAGATTTTCTTATAAAATTTGAAATTGATTGATGAAATGGTGATTGTGATCGACGTTTCAACTTATATATAATGTTAAAATCATTACAATTCATGCTTAACATTGTGCCAAAACAAGATCATTTCAAAGCATTAATATAAGGATTTATAATTGGTATTTGCAAGTGATGGGAAATAAACATGTCACACTTGACAAAGTATCCAAGATTTTGTACGTAGTGCTCTTGTATAACAAATACAACTTTTATTATGATGACTATGGTTACAGGTTAAATCAAATTTTATAATCTAAGATTAAAAGAAAAACTAAAAAAAAAACAGAGAGAGCAGAAATATATATTGGGTGCACGTGCACCCTCCCGTGGGTCTGCCTTTGATGTAGTATATATATGTATTGAGATATGATATATATTTTATTAGGCACTCTAAGACACAATAACTAATTGAGTGCGTTAGTTTTGAGCTTGAGAGAGTTGCGACCTCATAGTGCAAAGTGAAATTCAAAATCATCATTTCACATAGCAAATTTTATCTAATTTAGTCATTTAATTTATATTTATACGTTAGTGTTAGGATCAAGCGTTTACTATCATGCCAAAAGCTATAGCTGATAGACAAGGCACAACTTTATTTCTTAACTAAATTCACCAAGCAAGGGTCATGTTCAATCATGCCGACCCCGACCTGGGCCACCCAGCCTCTCGTGGACCTTGTCATAGACATTACCCAACAGTTAGTGCATTAGTTTTATATTTCTATATTTAATAAAACTATCACACAACTTAATATTGTGTAACGTGCTTTATTATACGTAACGTACACTAGTAGTTGGTGCTTCTTCAAATTCTGATTCCGTCTCCACTCTAACTACATAAAATAAGTGGAACTAATACTACCGAGAGCCGTAAATTTATGGTGCATCCACCATTGGCCAATTCCAAATGAGCGGAGAATGTAGGGAACGCTTGGTGTGTGGCATTACCACATATTCCTTCATTAAAAATCTTTGCATCTAATTGTCTTCTCTTGTTGGTTATGTCATTTCACGCAGTATAAGAATAATATATATACAACTCATACAAGTACGATATCAAACTTATCCACATTTTCTAAGTTTTATTGCCAGGGTCTCCCTTTTAATTCTTCTTTGATTGGACTGATCAAAACTCAACTATTGAAAAAAGTAGTAGTACTACAATTTTTATGATGAACATAAAAAGAAACTTTACAAGAATTAATAAGGCACGAATTTATATATATATAAGGGAAAATAGTCAAAAATGCCCTTAAACTATGTGAAAGGAACAAAAATGCCCTCAGTTTATAATTTGGTTCAAAAATACACTTGGTGTCAATACTTTGGTTCAAAAAGGCCCTTGTAGTCAATATTTTGGTCCAGAAATGCCCCTATAGTTACTAAATTGGTCAAAAATGCACTTTTCCGAATAAATATATTATTTATTTTCTTTTTGAACACATCTTCTTCCTAATTAAAATATTATTTAAAAATCCTATGCAATGTTTTTCTTCTTTTAAAATCACTTTAACAAATAAAAATGTAGGAAATAATTTTTTTCTTCTTAATCTCACTTTATCAAATAAAATAAAATAACTTCACGTATCCTTTCGACCGATAACATATGTCATATATATAAGATCATACTATATCCATCATTAATTTTATTTATATAAAGATAAAAAGTAATTATAATAAAATAAGAAAATTTTTATTTTTTATTTTTTTTGAATTGAAGTAGGATAAACATTTGCTAATTTTGAAAAAAATATTATTAGAAAAAGAATGTGTTAAAAAGAAAATAAATAATATATTTATTTGGAAAATGAGCATTTTTGACCCATTAAAATAACAATAAGGGTATTTTTGGACCAAAATATTGACACCAAGGACATTTTTGGACCAAACTACAAACTGAGGGCATTTTTTATCCTTTTCCCTATATATAATAAAGGAGAAATATAGACAAGGTGATGTGGTATCTCTCTGTGTTCTTCATTTACATTTATTTTTTTTCTCTTTTTTTTGACATTATTTCTTATTTAAATTAATTATTGTATTATAAAAGTAAATTACTTAATTTGTTACGAATAAATATTTTTTTAATGGAGGAACATTTACAACAAAAACTCTTCATATTCTTTTTTTTACCCATGACTTACACCTCTTTAATTTTTACTTTTAATAATATTCATGTCCATAACCTTCAAACTTTGATTTGTAAGTTTATGATGTCTTATCGTATTCCTCTATTTTGCCTATATAAATTCATATTTAGTTTCATAAAGATTCACACTCAAGATTATCCTTTCTCTTCTTCATCATATTGATTTGTGAATTAACTGACATGTACAAAAAAATAAAATAAAGTACATGAAGATAAGAAATATTTATTCTTAAGTCTTTCTTTTCATTTATTCTATTTTGTCTATATAAATTTATATTTAATTTCATGAAGATTCACATTCAACAATACATTTTCTCTTATTCATCATATTTGTTTGTGAATTAACTAACATATAATAAAAAAGGAGTACATGAAAGTAAGACATGATTTCTTAATATTTTGTTTATGTATGTATTATCATTCTTCAAGCAAGTATGATAAAAAAAATATCTTTATACTAAGGAACAATGTGTTATTAGTATGTGATTGTTCGCTTTAATAGTCAGTTTGTGGGGATATAATGTAGTTTGATTACAACATTTGCTAAATTTCAAGAGATGATTATTATTTATTGTTAGTACAATTGAAAAAATAATTTACATAAATATTGCATATAGTTTTGATTTCTTTCTTTCTTTTGATATAATTATTTTTTAATTGGTATGATATTTTATTTATTCATAATTATGTTTTTTTATTCCACTGGTTTCATATGATAAAAAGTTTGACATATGGAGCAGAATATGGTGACGGATCTACTTGCAAATGAAGATGGTAGAAGAAATTTTATTTAAAGTATAATCAGAGATTATTTTTGGTAGAATTTTTTTTTTTACTTTGAGTTGTATTAGTAACTTAGCTACTTTTGGTAGAATTTTTTTAAACTTTAATTTGTATAAATAACTTAGCTATTCTACTATTTTTTTGGTTATGAAGCATAATTAATATAATTATCTCATTTCAACAAAAAGAAATTATGATGATCAGGAGCATCATTTTTATTATGCTTGCAAAAAAAAAAATTAAAAAAATTGTTAATTCTAAGATGTCATTTCCTTTGGTATGTAACAATCTATTTTTGTAACTATTATTTTTTGTTTGAAATAAATTTATAATTTTTATGTAGTCACCAATTATTTTATTTTCTTAGTTTAGTTTTGTATTTTCACTCTTGATTTTCATATTCATTTATTTATTTTAAAAAATAAAATCAATGCATAATTATTAATGCATTTAGTGTCTAACAAAATGTATAACTCATGTCCTTTAATCTTACTTGTAACTTCTACTCTTAAATATTATTCATAACTTTTGTATGTTTCATTTTCATAATATTTATAAATATTTAATTAATATTAAAAAATTATAATAGATAAATGTAATAATAAAGACACAATAAAGAACTTCAATGTTATTTTTTACAAAATCGAAATTTGTTTAGAAAATCAGTACTTCAATAAAAGATAGAAGAAATGAAAACATAAAAAATATTTCCAACGTAATACAATATATTGTTATTTCAAAATATGATCTTTTGTTCAAATTACTTCACCACGGTAAATATTTTATTCTACTATATACATATGAATAGTTTGCACTTAAAAAATGTAATTTTTTTTGATATATTTTATATGTTTAAAAAAGATGAGAAAATCTATCATGTTGCATATGAAGAGAAATATCAAACATTGTTTATATATCTAATACTAATCTGAATATAAATATTATATACTATTATCTTATAAATATTTCATATATATAGCCGTGCGTAGCGCGGGCCATTTTACTAGTTAGATATATATATGTATTAATAATGTGACGATTATTTATGTACTAGATATTAATTAGTAGTGCAAAATTTAGTTTTTTTTATGTCTTAATTTATGTGACATATTTTTTTATTTAGTCTGTTCAAAAAAAAATGTTATTTGTCTAGAATTTCAAATATTATGAACTCATTCCTGCCTTGCAATATCAATGCATCTTGTGCACTCTGCCTCTTCCCCTCAGAAAATTACCTTGTGTGGAAGGTTGACTCTAAAATTCAGTTCAATAAAAGAAATCTCTTTATCTAAATTTCTTTGTTTATGACACTCCAAACTCTCTTTGTGTAACTAGGGAAGCTCTTTCAACTTGTCCTATCACTTAACTTTAACTTTTTCTTTTTATCCTTAATAAAATGATTTATAGTCACACAAATGGTTAACATGCATGTGTTTTAGTCTCTTAGACCACAAATTTCAAAAATCTTTTTTTTTTTAAAAAAAAATAATATGATAATTTAAACATTGTCTCATAAATTAAGACAGAGAGAATATTAGTTATTCTTTCTTCTATGTTGTATAAAATATTTCATTTCGCTCATAATTTATATATATGTATTTAGCGATGCAGAAGAAGAAAACATGAATCAAATATTGTATATATCAACAATGTTATATTTTATGTGGAAAAGAGAAAATTGATTAATTCATTGTATAATTTATGCTAGATTCTACTTAAAGATTATTTTTCCTTATTTTTATAACTAAACAATTCATAAACTATCCTAATTATAAACATGAATTTTTGTTTAATAAGCAACCAAACGACCCCTAGGAAGGTAGGAACACCTATTAATTATATCTAGTAGATATTTTCCTCTCTTTAAATTTATGATACTCTCCTATCTTTTTTGCGTTCGATCCGTTGGCCATTAAATATTTTTCACTAACCTACACCTAATATATTAATAGTATGATCCTTTCACACTAGTAAGATATTATTCTCTTTTTTTATATATATATAACTTTATGATTTTTTTTCCCTAAAAAACGAGTAACAAGATATATACGAATATTCGATTTCTTTTATACTTAAAATTCTTTGTTCATATTCGATGGGGAACAAATGAGTCCCCAAAACTTTTGTATGTTTATCCATATATCGTCCCTCAACCAGGGTCCAGGAATAATTTATTTATTTTTTCTAAAGACAATCTCCTTTTCATATAGGGATTAATTTATTCAACAATTTTCTATACTTTTTTCAAATATATTAGTTGTTTTTTTAGTAGCTCAACATAATTTCACTTTCCATTTGGTGGTCACGTTTGATCTCCACAAATTTTACTCCATCTTATTAAATGTTAAATGTTGATTATATAACAAATTTCCAGATCAAACCAGATAATCCAATTCCTAATAAATTGTGTTATACATGTAAAAAGGAAATAATCATTTGGGAAAAGGTTTAAAAAAATTAATTAAATGCGGTGAACGTGGATCGAACACGTGACCTTCAGATCTTCAGTCTGACGCTCTCCCAACTGAGCTATCCCCGCTCGATAATAAGTAAACAGTTTTATAAGTAATTATAAGGTAAAACAAGGGATTGCACTAAAGTCATAACACACATCCTTTAAGTCTTTGAAATCTGATAAGATTTATAAAAAAATTCAAATAAGTTAAAAAGGAAGATTGTATTATGCTTTGGTTGGTATAATTTTCATTGTTTCAATCCCTTAAAGAAGGAAAGTTAAACACATTTTTTTAGCAAGTCATCAACACCATCCCTCGTAGAATTACACTTGATAGTCATCTTGTGACCTCTACTTTGTAAATCATTCACACAATATTCCGTTGTACTGAGAATTCTCTCATTTCAACTCGATACGTCTTTAACTTGCTAATCTTGAAATAATGGTGATTATACAAGCAATACATATATACAAATATGGAGTATTAAAGTTGTTAATCCCTTGTCCATTGGTGTTATGGTGTACAACAACAAAGGAGGACTTGAAATTTGCTACACGACGAATATTAAAAATTAAATATGATCCAAATAGCATGATAAAAGTAGAATCCTACTTTCTAAGTTAACTTAAATGGGCCAAAGAAATGTTAACGTTGGATCGAATATGGGCAAGTCAAAAATGAAATATGAAATCATGCAAACTCATTCAGCCGGGTTGAGAATCGTCAAAAGAAAAATAATATAACAATGAATCATCTATCATGCCCAATTCCGATACTAAATGATTTCATCAGAAAACCCAGTATAAAAGAAATCTTGAATATTTGAAAACTAGAACTAGATTCTGTTGAAACCTTTATTTTTATTTTTGTGTGTGTGTGTTATCCTGTTGATAATCAAAAGAAAAAAGAATATACAACAATAGTCTATCATATTCATACCCATTTTATTCCAATAATTAATTTTTCAAGAAAACCAAATGTAAGCACGCAAAAGAATTCTAGAATATCTGCATTTAAGACTACAAAAATCCATATGAGATTCAACTGAAACTGAGTCAAAAAAAAATAGTAATAGAAGATCAGAGAAAGTTAAACCAGGAATTCCAGTTTAACCTATGGGAAAATTAAGGGTGTACATGACCAGGTTGATTCGGGTTTTTCAAATATCAAACCAAACTATTTGTAAAAAATTTTAATTCATAAACCAAATCAAACTAATAAAACTCGGGTTTTTTTGGGTTGGTTCGGATTTTTCAAATACCAAACCAAACCATATGTGTCAAATTTTTAAATTTTTAAATCAAACCAAACTAATAAACCTCATTTTTTTTTTGGATTTTTGGATTTCCCCGTTAAAGTATTCATACAAACATATAATTAACTTGTGCTCCAAATATTTCTTTAGTCCAACCAAAATACAACTGTCTAAGGTGTTTCCTAAGAAAATGACACAAAATATGAGATAGTGATGACACTAAAATATTCAATAAAAAATAGTAATGAAATCATATAAAATATTTATTGCAAATTGATAAGTAATAATAAAAATGATCATAATTTAAAAGTACTAAATCATGCTAAAATAAGTCTAATAAGTATTAATTACATGATTAAACATTAAAGAAAAATTAAAATTAGGTTATGTATTTTAAATGTCTAAACCAATGTAAAACTAAAGAACAAATATTCAATATTATAGTCATTCTTAGTGTTGAATTAATTTATTTGTTAGCATTAATATTGATTTGATTTTGAATTGAGCTTTATTAGAGTTACTAATATCTATGGACTATAACCTTTATTGGACCATTCAAAATTCTAAGTCTTAAAAAAACTTGAAAAAATATGGTAAAAGATAAAAATTATGAAAACGTACAAGTAATATTTAGAAGTTACGTATAAAATAAATTTTAAAAATTATATATATAATGTCGAGTTGGTTTGATCTCGGGTTGACTTTTTTTTAGTTAAAACCAAATCAACCCAAGTATAGTCGGGCTTTTTTTTCCAGTTTGACTTGATTTGCGATTTGATTTGATTTTTTATTCGATTTTGTAGGGTAAATTATGAAAAACAACAGCTTTGTTATCCATTTAAGTTGAATAATATGTGTTGGACCAAAACCATTTAAAAAGAATTGGATTTGATCGGATAACCTTAAATCATAACCATTTTGCAATTCCTGCTCCCAAGTAAGGATTTGATTTCAGACCAAAATAGGGCCTTATTTCGGCCCGAGCAACTTGACAGGGTATAATTTTTAATATTACTTTGAACTTATCTAAATATCAACTGGTAATTTCTTCATGGACAGCAAAGGAACTTTCCTATACTGGAAAGATTCAATTGGTGAAAACTGTAACTTTTGGTGTTCAATAATCAATCCTACTTCCTGCCAAAGTAATGAACTCTATTAATGCCTATTGCAGGAGCTTTATATGGTCTGGGGTCACAAAAAGGGCCTCAGTTTCATGGGACAAAACGTGCCTTCCAAGAGCAGCAGGAGGCATAAATCTTTTCAACGCAAGGTTGTATAATAACCACGCTTGTTTTGTAATTATGACTTGGTAACAAATATAATCCACCAGTTACAAAAAAAAGAGAAATATAAACCGGTATAGCTAAATGAAAGGCAGAATCAAAAGAAAATTTCAGTAGGCATCACATTTTTTCAGTACAACATTCAAATTATTTATGCCTACACTATAAACAGGTCAGAAAAATGAGATTCAGCAAACTACAAATGTAGTAGTACTACCAGGCAACAAAATTTATCTAATGGATATCAGGTATTCCACCTGACACCACGTTCTCATCCACAGGTTTAGGGCCACCACATGATCTTGAGACGGATTCAAACAGCTTCTCAATCTCTGGGGCACATCTTGTAAATGGTCGACTCCAAAAATTGTACCTTGGATTCTGTTTAACAAGAAGAAATACTGTGTTGAGAAGACACTAAATGGAATGAAGATTGCATTAGCATAAATATACACAATACCTTTATCAGCTCAATGAATGTGATCAGAAGTCCCCATGGATGAGGTCGATTTACAATCAGGCGTTCTAATAGGACTCTGGTTATCTGTTCTTGGATCATCTCCTGCCCATTTACAGTAAAATTAGTAACTTATAACAAACCAAAATATAACTAAACAAATCAAATGTCTAAGCGGTCTTCACACAGTGCATAATTATAAATATAAATAAAATTATAGTAATTACTCATTCAGCATTGCAGAAAATAATTACTCAGTTACATAAAATAAGGATAAGGTCCATCGAGGGGGAATGCAACCAAATCAGACACACCACTACTTGGAATGTAAAAATGCATGCTAATGAAAAAAAATGAAACGAGGAGCAAGCTTTCCTCGTTTTTTAGGAAAAGGGGGAGGGATCTCTTTGATATTAGGGGATCTCAAGTAAATGGTCTTTCAGTTTTGCACCCGTTTTGCTCTGCAGCTATATGCAGATGCATGTGCCCATGCGTAATATACCCTCCGCCCTCCCTCTGTGTGTGTGTGTGTGTGTGTGTGTGAGAGAGAGAGAGAGAGAGAGAGATTTATGTGATACTTGTACTATTTAGGGAATCAAATAGGCTTTATTTTCATTAATTAATTGTTATAGTCTGTACTTTCAGTTCTCAAATATGTAAATTTCATTTGAAAAATGTATGTCAAAAATCACAAAAAATGTTTTTGACCCTCTTACTTTGAAACCTCCCTCCCATGAGAAAAGGAATGGGGGAGGGGGAGAGTGTGTGTGTACATATATAAACACTTTAACCCTCTTAATCCAAACCTTGCCATATAAAACGGGAGGGAGACACACAGAGTATTTGACACGGGTGCATAAATACATAAGAGGACCACCTAATCAAGATGAACATCATCATTGAAACAATTGAAAGCAAAAAATAAAACAAAAATCAACCAAGTGACAACCACAAATAAAAATTGGAAAACTAAATGAAAGCACTTGACACGGGTGAATAAATACATATAGAGGACCACCTAATCAAGATGAACATCATCATTGAAACAATTGAAAGCAAAAAAAGAAAAACAAAATCAACAAGTGACAACCACAAATATAAATGGGAAAACTAAATGAAAGCATTTGAGCACCTGGTTTGATTCCGCAAATAGGTAGAGCAGAATAAAGGAGAAGTAATGTGTGTGATTATTTGGGTATCGCAATTGGTTAGCGACTGCATTTAAAAACAAGTAACGCCCCTCGGTGTCCAAGTCCATTATCAAAGTCTGGAAAACATCTAGAGCAGCACCAACCAAGAATACTGCAAATGGAACACTACTGGGCATCGACTGTGCATGAGGAGTTTTTGCCTGCAGCTGCTGGATAGCCTACAGCAACCCACCAAATCTAATAAATACAGGGTAATGAAAATGAACCGAAGAAAAACATGCAACGCAATTACAGAAGAGGAAAAGCTTAACAAAAAGCGGATCAGAAAATCATACAAACCTGGAATAAATTAAAATGTAATAACAGAGCACTCATTTAGATTTCACTAGCACACAAAATTTCCGCGAGGAGGATATTTATGGGGTACCATCATACGAGTAAGGACAAAGGAAGAAAGCAGTTGAATACTTTACCTGCATTCCAACATAGAGTACAAGGGAGTTGATCAGAGGTACATTGTAGCGCGTCCCAGCCTTGGCGGCTTCACTTGGAGAGAGCAGCAATTTCTGCTTCAATTCACTCAAAAATGGAGACCCCTGTTGCCTTGTCTGCAATCATTCAGGACAGAATAAAACAAGATGAGCAGACAGGTCCATATTATAGTGTAATTCATTCTCCCAGTCCTCTCACCCTGAACCTATACACATGCTGTGTACAGCGAAGAAACAAGATTTTAATTATGTTAGGATTACCTTCAGGTACTCATCTACATCACCCTTCATCTGCTTTGATTTAAGAGCTGCATCAACTTCAGAAAGAATGCGTGGGGATTGACTAATCTCTGCGAGTAGATCAATCTATAGACACCAAAAAAGAGTTCATTGTCAAACTTGACAACGGTAAAGAAAAATGTGAATAAGATTCACAAAACTAATTACCTTTAAGTTGGGAGTTGATGGATCAGGAAGCCTCATGTTGCGAGGAAATGCACTTAAAATTATATTTCGCATCTGTATGCAGCTTGGAGGGATAACATCACAGAAGCTGAAATGGTAGTCACAGAGGAACTCCGGAAAATCATGGAGGAGAACCAACAAAACCCTGAGAGTCCCTTTATACAGAAACTGGACCTAGAAGGTGAAAAGAAAGAACATACATTGATATCCAGGTTTTAAGCAACAACACACGACAGCAAAGAACAAAACAACACCAAAATTTTCAAAACCGACCGGTTCTCCTAGCTCAGCATTCCTCAGAAAGGGCTCCATAAACTGGAAGAGATCCACCAATAGTCTTTGAAAATAAGGCCACCCCTTCTGAGCATTTCCAGCAAGTAATTTTGGCATAAAACTTCGGTGACTTACAAGTTCAAGCCATGCAAAGCTGAAAGCAACTCATTAAGTTAGTCACTCAGACAAGCACAAAAATGTACCTTAGTGTAGATTACACATCAAAGAAAACCCAATAACTAGTCATATAAACACACTGTACTTTCTTTAGTATAATAAATTAATGTCCAAACTAAATTAGATACCTATCATCTCTGGAGAGAACAATCAGTATAGTATATTACAATTATCTGTCTTGAATATGCAGCAATACTTAACCGATCCCTTTTCAGAAACATTGTTACTCTACCATACCAGAAACATTGTACCTGAATCCTGGAACTTTGAGGGGCTGAAGAGCATGGAAAGCATTGGCTAAAGCTGTTAAAACCTGAAAGGCCCCAGCGGAGATCAGTTTTGTAACTGAAGATCTAGTCATGAACATATACAAAGAAAAATAGGAATTTACCTGAAAATTTGCACCATCAAAAACAGGATCCAGGGAACTGAGATCCACTAACCAATTAATGAAAAGCCTAAAATATGGTCTAGGGTTAAAGATCATCTTCTTTTCATCAGCGTCCCTCTGGATGAATCTTACAGTGACAGCGAGAACCTGTCAAAGAAAGAGAAGTGCAATATATAAAAGTAAGTAAACTAGGAAAATGTTAAAGTAGATGACATTTGGCATACAGATACTGGGTCATCTTCCCCCATAACACACCTAAATAACCCAGTCTTTACTTCAGATAAGAAGCACTACCCTATAAGAAGTTATAGATCATTCACATACCTTTGGCAGCAGCAACAACTTACTAGATCCTTGATCCACAGGATAAAACTAGAAAGAAGACACATAGCAATCAGGCAACAACTCCTATTCTAATCTACGGAAGGACAATAGAAAGTTATTCATAAAAATATACCAACCTTCAAAATTGAGAACACTAATTTGGCATAGATATCGATTGCAAGGAACGATAGTGGTTGTGCTTGGTGAGATTGAGGGGTGGAACTCATAACCTCAGACGAAAGACAATGTGAAACAGAAAGTTCCTGAATTATCAAGTAATTAGCTTGCAATAAAAGCTTAAACACTTGATCAATAGAGTTTGACTAATGGAATAGGTAAAAATCACCGTGAGTCTGCGAAAAAAACGCTCTGAAGTTTCATCGCCTTTTAATAGGCCACTCTGGTTTAATTGCAAGATATAATGAGCATGAGTTGCATCATTCGCTCCAGGAATTTCACAAATACGGTACCACTCGGCAAACAACATAGAGACCTACATATGTCAATGATCCAACAGCTTAAGAAAGAGACTGAGAAGAAAAGATGAAATCTACCTCTTTATAATCAATCCCGAGATAAACTTGTTCCCCAACCAAACGAGCGCTTGGTCCTAAGATTATCTATAAAATTACTTTACCTTCTAAAAGGACAGCAGCACTGTCCAAGAATTCAAGTTGCTGGAACCTTTAACAATTTCTCCGTTCCAATTTTAACTATACTGAAGTCTTGACCAATTGGGAAAAAGCCGCAAAAAACATTAAATAAAAGGAAATACCTGCTCGCGGAAACTTGCAGTATCTGGTTCAATACATTCAGAAACACCATAATCTTCTCTGGTACCAGTAGCAGTCACGACAATCTGTTCAAATATTGACGTGAAATCAAAACGTATGTAAAGCAGAGGTGGACATGCCTTTTTTTACTTTTAAATCGTAGGGTACAAATCATCCAGGTCTAATGGTGAGTTCAAAAGGTTGGTTGCACCATTTGCTACAATCATTTAACTGACCTCACTCAACAGTTTTAACTATGGTAAGTCCTAATATTGACTACCCTAGTAATTTTCCTTTTTTGACAAATATCCCAGTAATATTCTTTAAAAAATACATATTAGAACATCATATTGTTTATATACAGCATATACTAACCACTGACAACATGATTCCCAATCAGATGGAAAATTAAAAGAGGTACAAAAATTACATAAATAGTTTGATGCAATCTTCTCGAGATTGAAGAATGAAGGGAAAGAGGGCCTTACACACCACCTTATGAATGTGTTCTGCAAATATAGGTAACCAAAATATTGTTTTATTGCTGGGGTTGTTCAAAGTTCTCTACTGGAGAGCTTTTTTTCCTTCGCAGATAAAAGTTTAGCAAGATCTCAAACTAGAAAGACATAAAAGCAAATTTTTACATATTAAAGAAATAGTGAAGTAAATAAAGTGTTCTTCTATAATAATTTAATCTTTTAAATGAAACGGTACACACAATTCGACATGGCATGTGGCATGCACAGGTTGTTGTGGTGTAAGTCTCACTACTATTCATCATAATATTTTTGATAACTGAAAAATCCTCGAGGGCCAGCGGGCACACTTAGATTATTTGTTTGAAGAGACAAACAAACAAAACGATCAGTTTGTTTTCTAACAAGTACAAAAGCTGGCAATTTTCTAACCAATTTAATCTTCTATGATTAGTCAGCGGGTACACAACTCAATATTGCACGATCAATATTGTCAAAGGGGGGATTTTAAAAACCTTTTTGTCTCTAGATTGCTTGTTGCTATCCTCCTTTCCAAAAGTAACACTAGACAGCGCAGCAGCATTAGCACCAGGGTTCTTAGCAATCTCCACAAGTTGTTGTAGAGACTCAGGAGAACCTGGTCTGGCTGCAATCTGCACCATGACAAAATATAGGTAATGACCTACCTCTATATCTGCAGAGCAGAAAAAAAGAAAAAGATGGGAGTAAAAAAGGTAAGACAAAAAGAGAAGATAAAGGATGTGTACCTTAGCAAGTGCATCAACAAGGTTTTGTAGCTCCGATATGACTCTAGAATCACTTATCACCAGTGTTTGAATAAGAGATACAGCAAATTCAGTAGCAGACTCTGCATGTCAGACAAAAAAAGAATTAGTGTTTTGTACACTCAATTGAACGTCAATTGAAAGACAAGTTACATACTGTTTCTGCCAGCATCAAGTAATTTAGCCATGTGCACATTATACTCGGTAAGGTTTAGCAGTTCACTGCGTATCAAACCAACTGTAATGTCTTTGTTGAACTTCCTCTCCTCATCAGAGTAAATAACCTGCCAAAAGATAGTAATCAAATGCAGTGATGAAAAAAGTCGGCTTCCAAACAATCAATTTTATCTGCATATTCATTTAATGGAAGGGTCAGCCAATATTAACACTATGGCATAACAAACAACAACTATGTGCCAGTCTCAAACAAGTTGGGCTGGCTATATGAATGCCTAGCTCTTCATTTAAGCTCATTTCATCATTATCATACTAAATTAAAGTATATTATTAAAAATAATATGACAAGTCCAAAAGCATATCCTCGACTAGTGGTTATCACCTATCTAGATCTTTTCCTTCCATTATGCCACAAATTTGCTAAGTCTGCAGTGATATCAAGCATAACACTATGACATGACAAGTTGAGGAGAATGATTCATAGCTATTCTTTCCACTGTGGAACATGATATTATAGCAAGTATTGATCTCATAAATTTATAACTCATTTTAAAGAGAAGTTCACACATATAATGCACTAACGAAATTCACTTTTCAAGAGCTACATCCACCATTTGACATACTTCAGAAACCTCATACTTTCTAGAAATTAAATTAACCTGCCTACCTTATTGCCATCACTGTCTGTCGTACTCCAACTTCCAACAATTTTGTAGGGTAAGAACTAGAATATTTTGATGTGTCGTACTCCAACTCCAACTTCAGATTTTATTGTAATGCACTTTCAAACATATAATAGAACTTAATAAATTTAAAGAACCCAACTTTTTTTTGAGACAAGTAACAGTTCTATTCAATAAAAACATAGCCACCCCAGAAAAATGTGCTAAGTTGGAAACTTTACAAGCATCAAAAAGGTGCTTAAAGGACCCAACTACTACCCCCACACCCCATGGCTGCAGTTAGAAGCCACCAAAAAAGAAAACAATTAGAGTTGAAACCTCCCTACTCTTGGTGTCAAAAAAAAATCTTATGGATCACTATCCAGAGGCAGAACTCATTCGAATATACTTTTCTTTTCCTGGTGAACCATTCAACTATACATGGCTACAACTTCTAAAAGGAGATGATTGCTTGCAGAAGGGACTTTTCTAAGTAATAAAGAACATATTCTAAAACTTCATCTTTAAACTACCATTAGATTCCAACGATCAAAACTAGATGACATTGTTATACCAAGTAAACACAGCACAGCAGAAATAGGATAATAACTAGAATGCAAGCATTCAAAGAGGAGAAAGAACACTCTTTAACTTAATTATCAAATCAAACATACTGAGGAGACTATAATAAATAAATAAATAAATACGAAAAATAAAAGAAGCTTGGGGTCAGTTCCGTACCCAACTAGTTAACTCCTTAACAAAAAGCTTGCTAACATCACGGATTGAAGACAGAATAGCAAGATGAGCACCAACATGTGCACTATTTGTAGCATTCTCATACAATCCCTTGAAAGCCTGCAGAAATGAACACTTCGAACTTTAGAAATGAAATCATGATGATCTAGAGATTATTTCCATACAATTCAGAAGAAAATTAACCTTCTGGGCCACTGCCAAGGCGGCCTCATCTCTACTAATACATTTGAGGATGATTGCCGGAACTTCAGCAATAAGTGCCTGCAAACAAACATGTGAACATGTGGGAGTTTTTTATTTTTGAGAATGGTAACAATATTACATGTGTAGCACAAAGGCTGTGCTACGCCATCTTTACAGTCTATGAAAAAAAAATCCTAGTTCCAACTACAGGGATTCTTTTTATACAGAGATCTGTCTGGAGCCAACCTAGGACCAACTGCAGCCTTCGAAACTCAGGATGATGCGCCCACCCCTCCAATCTTCTCCTCTTAGATACTAGTCTTAGTTAGCTTGGCATAAGGATGAAAACCCCCCCCCCCCCCCCCCCCGAACAGTTCTATAAAAACAACTTAAGCAATAAGTTTTTTGCCGAGAATACTTCTAACGTACACAACACAGGGATAATAAGTGCAAAATCACCCAATGTAACAGCATTCAAGGTTTCTTCACAAAACAATGCCTGAGGAGGGTACCTGAATTTCTGCCTCTTCCGCTTCTTCACTCACCAGGCTTTCAAGCTGTACAAGTACCAAACAAGATATATTAGCATGAAACAAAAATGAGAACATATCAGCAGGAAATAATCAGATGGAATTATACCAAGAACTGACAATACTTTTCAAGAATTTGTAGGGAAAGAAACACACCTCAGCCATCAACACAGTGGGTTTGATTTCTAGAAACATGAAACAGATTAAGAACAGAAAAATGGGTCTCAAACCTTTTCAGAGATAATCTGGTACTTATCCAACGCATCACCAGTAGTCAGCAACGGCTCGGAGACACTATTTCCAACACGTTCAGAGGTAGGTGTTGCATTTGATGGCTGTAAGGAAGCTCCTGACTCCTGTAAGAAATAATTTAAACAGTGGTGGTTTAATCGCCAAAATGCATATAAACAACTAGAACCACTAACCCCAATCTAGTGTGTTTGGCTGAATCCTCAAAATCCATTCCTCTAAATTAGGGGCTTTTCATTCAAATACACAGGAAAAGAACATGAGCCTACGGCATACAAAGGGAAAAAACCATAAACAACCTTTGCAAGACTGGATGGTTCCACTGGATGCGATTCAGGAGCTGAGACCGATGTGAATGGTTCAACAATTGCCTCCGTTTCAAAACTGCTAGAAGTGACACTATCACCCATCCCAAGATGGGGAGAGGAAGCACTGAGATATAACCGACAGGAGGATAGGAACAAGAAATCCAAAACCACCATGTCAGTTGTGGAAGAGTATCTAAGAGACAAGTAAATGAAGAGGCCATCAAAAAGAAAAGGGAAAAGACCTATTAAGTTGAGACGAAGTATCTATCTCTTCTGATATTTCCAATGGCTGAGGAACAGCAGTTATTCCTGCATTCACAAGGCCAGACGAGTAAAGGTTGGGGTTCATTTGTCCAGTTCCTGACATATACGCCCTGGAGACACCAACACTGCTGGAAGAAGTAGAAGGAACAGCAGGCACAGCATTTGAGCTTTGGCTTGATTGATTTTGCCAAGGTAAGCGGACGAAATCCTGTGAGACAAGCCGGAGGTGAGTTTATGTGTCCACGTTAATCAGCCAACCCTCTTACAGAAGAAGCAACAGAAAACAAGCACCTCATAAACGCGTTGCTGAGAATGGGATAAACGGCCAGGCTTAGGGCGAAGAGCTTCAGGTAACCCACCCATATGACCTTGTGTATAAAGGCTTGCTGCTTCAAAGAATGAGGCACCGCCCTCTCTATGTTTCCTCCTTATGGCAAGTTGTTGAGCTATTTCTCCATCAATAGTCTGTATAGCCTGCAAATGCATTATCCAGACAGAAACAAGACATGGAAAATTGTTCAGAGAGGATAAGTGAACTTAGACACTGCAGAAGCACAATCAGATTTTCATACTCCAGGGAATTATAGCATTGTAAATACATGGACTATACAGATTATACTGGCTGCCGTTTATCAAATATTGTATCACTACTTGCATGAGTTCATAACCAAAAGTCCTGTCAAAACTAGATTCATGATTATGATTAGCATTATGTTTAATATCACGATTAGCATTACGTTTAATATCAACTAATACATTTTCAAGCGCTTAGAAGAATACAGTAGATAAAGACAATAGCAAGTTCCATGATATCTCCATGACACATAATAGTCTAACATCCAATCCAAAATCTGCCAGATGGTGCTAATTTTTTGAATTGCTAACCATATTAAATCAAAACCATCAACTAAGCGTACAACTATATCTTGAGACTGACCGCTTGAAACCGCATCTCTACATTATTTTTAAATTAGCAGGTGCTCATCTTCAGAAAATAAAAGAATCTTTTGAAGCAACCACACAACTTCGCCTGTGAGTGCATGCTCACACTGCCAGTCCTAGTCAGGATAGAGGAAGGGGGTTGTCGCAGGTTGACAGAGTGTAAAAGTAGGCCCATTTGAAACAACTCAAAAACTTAACTTTTCAACAAGGCATGAACCATGCCTCATGCACTAGCCAAAGAAAGGGATGATAACACACAAATTACGTACTAAAGATGTAACTAGACATCTGGAAATCAATTATTATCTGATGTTGAAAAAGGCATATGTGACCAAGTTTCATGAGATTTAAGTGCAAATCACAATTAAAGCATGAGCTCTATAAAGTGATGGCTCAAAATTGAAGAAATAAATAAAGACAAGCAAGCGGAACATGAATACAATCATAAACAACAATAATATGGGTTGCAAAATCATAATATTAACTTTAATTATGAAAAGTAAAAACAATGTATCACCTCAGAAACAATTTTAGATTTCTGATTCAATGCAAAGATGCAAATTTAAGATTCTAGCTCAGGTATAATGACTAGTCCAATATCCCAAACTTGGGTTGGCACTATCATCCCAATTCCTAAACTTGGGTTGGCACTATCATCCCAATTTCCTACCGTGTCTCCAAATATTTCCTATATTATTTTAACTAATTAAAAAATTAATTTTTAATACTTATCAAGTTCTTTAATAGCTATTTTTTAACAAGTGATGATATTTCACAAATGGTATAACAGCATTAAGACAGTGCAGTAAAAGTTACAAAGTGTGCAAAGCCCCAAACATATCTAACATGTAATCGACATACACAAGGCCATATTGCACCAAAAGGCTAGCAAATAAATACATCTGCGTTCAAGGCTCTGTATTATAAATATCTAAATAAAATATCAAAAGATTTAAATTGATGCTTGATCCACACCAAAATTAGATGTGTCAATCCTCACACTCTGAACACTGTCATGTGTTTAGGAACTTAGGAGGCAGTTTCTAGAAGGCTCCAACTCCTAGTCACCAACATATTTTTTCATGAAGTTTGACCATCAATTAATCCATCACTTTACCAGCTATACTTGTTTGGCACCACCATTTTCAATATAGAGAGCATTGGCCTACCTATTAAAAACAAGGAAAGAAAGGATCGAGCCTATGTACCTTACAAATGAATTTTATCTAAAGTTAATTTCTGCCAAGGCGCAGAACTCAACATATTGGCATCTTCACTAGAGGCCTGCATAAGCTAAGCGAAGTACCAGTGCTGGCCCCAGCTCTTAGGCTTAAGAGCGCTTCCAGCGTGCTTTCCAAAGCAAAATTTGTGATCCACATTATAGCTTTGTCTTAATAAGATCACTACAACTGCCAACTATGTGCGATAAAAAATAGTTCATGTATAGATGTGTGCGCCAAACCAGCCAAGCCCTACCCAGTACCCACCTTACCATTTTACCAACCAGCCTCACCCTATTCTTTTCTCGTTTTTTCCATTTTTTATTAGAATCCAGCATTCTCTTTTTAAGCTTTTTCATTTTGTTTGCAATCTAAACATGCATTAAAAATTAACATCGGATCCACAATAGCAAGTAGCAAGTCTACAACATCCTGATCTTTCAGGTCTAATTGCAGAAATTTTAATGGAAGAAAAAAATAAACAAAATCACATCAATCCTTTCTATCAATTCTTCCAACAACCAGAACCACTCACATACCCTCTTATTCTTTCACAGACATGATTCATATTAAAGATAAAACCGAGAGACTCAAAGTCAAAGAACAAAACTGGCTGACCTGTCATGTAAAATTGAAAGGTTGGCTTGAAACTACTTAATAACCAACACCCCTGCTCCCGCCACACCACATTTTTTTTTCCAAAATTAGGTTCCTTGCACACCACACCCAAAAAAAAAAAGTTTCACCCTGCCCCAATGCAATCTCTAAATGTATTCTGCTTAATCATCATTATCACACAAGGGATTCATCCTTTCCATATTCAATAGCCACAACTAAAGAAATTAGAAGGTAAAGGATAGATGGAAGAAGTGCCCCCAGGGCTTTGGTCAAGTGGTTAGAGCGTAGCACATGACGTATGGTACAGGCACTTGTCAAGGTTCAAACATGAGCACTGACAAAAGCCTAATATTTAAATGGAGAAAGGTAGTTAACCACTGAGTTTCGATCCCATGTTTTCTAAATGGAACAATCAACAACTAACATCACCTACCAGCCCAATCTGTGAGACACTGTATCCAGAAAAGAAAAGAAACTGAAGTCAAATGACATGAAGCAAACAATCATTGGACAAGGTTCTGATCTGTTGAATGTTCGAAATGACGCAACAAAGATCACCTAACAAGAGGCAGAATGCAGAGTCCTGAATGGCATTTTGCCATCAAAAGACATAACACGAGGCAGATTGAGAAACATACCTTCTCTGTTGCTGCTTGTTCAATCATGGCACAGCCAAGATCGAGATTGTCATTAGTAACAAGCTGAAGAGCTTGTTCAAGGAGGTCACTTGCAATGGTCAATCCCTGAAGTAAATTACGAAGCTGGCCTGATATCGAACCACGTAAAGGTTCCTAAAACAAAAAGAATTCACAATTGTACCCAATAAAAAAGAAGAAAAATTAGGAAATTTGGCAGTATCAAGATATCATCAGAAAGATCTGATGTCTAAATCAGACACTGAGAATGGTAAAAATGTATTCCTCTACCTTGCATGTCACATGAGCAAGACTTCCAGACAGGCTGGCGACCATCAAATGTGCAGCATTACGTGTGCGGGTCTCATCCGATTCCATGGCATAGTCCTGTCATGTGTCATCATAATCAGGTAACAAAACAATTGACCTTTTCTGTTCTTTTTCCTTTTCTTTTTCGAAGTGTGCCAAAATTTATGTAAGGGGTGTCTCAGAAGAAAAAACCTTCAAAACAAGTTCCTTTGTAGTCTGAGTTGCTATAGAAACACTGCGCTGCACAATGCTGGACACTATCTCTTTGATAGCTCTATCCATAGCAATAGGAAGTACACTGCAGAAAGGTATCAAACATGATAGAGGTAAAGAGGATTACAATGCAATCGGTAAGTAATGAACCAACCCCCAAAAGGGCAACAACTGCTATTACAGTTTCGAACCTCTGAAAATGCAACTGCAGACCCAGAGCATGAAGCTTAGGATTGACAACAACTTGCTGCTCTATATTGGATGCAGTTGCAGGAAGCTATAAGAGAACAATTATAAGTTAGAAATCTCCAAAAAAATTGTCAAATAAGTAAAACACTAACACTGCCAACAAACCTGACTAACAGAGAATGGTGATTGCCCTTGTAAAAGACCTTGAGCAGAAGGAAGCTGATCAGACAGGCCAAGCGCTGCAAGCTTCTCATCCTCAGTCATTGGAGCAGATGGAAGATGAAGCGGAGCAGCATACTGAATCCACCACATAATTAGTTCAGGAAACTTAATTATCATAAAAGCCATTCAGACACGACAACCCAAATAATGCCCAAACCTGCGTTAAAATTCGTGAAGGGCCACTAGGATGAGGACTGGCAACCTCAAGTGGTAGTTCAACCTGGTTTAGTGAAGATATAATGCCTGATTTGGCATCAGCCACCATCTGTGGTTGGGAAGATCCACCAGCATCCTTGTTTGAGAAGTCAGGATTTCCTTCCACTTCTCTCACTCGGTCTTTAAGAAGAGAAGTTGGAACTACCTCTTTTAGATCCACACCAAGATTTTTGAACAGGACCTGGAAAGTGAATAAACAGGTAGTACTTCAATTACGGAACAAAAAGGTCACAAACCACAAGTAAAACACAAACCTCAATGTCAAACTTGAGGTTCATTTTAAGATTTGGCATTGCATAAATCTCAGCAAGTAATCCAAGAATGCCCATGGTCCATGGGTTAGGTGGTTGGTATGCTAGACTGCTTTGGCATGGTTCCAGAATCTGCAGCTCACAACGCAAACTCCATGTCATCAAAAAATCCAAAGAAATCCTTAAGAAGAGGGGGATTGGGTAGGGGGAGGGGGGGTACAAAAAGATAAGTCAAGTAAGACCAACCTTCGACGTGAAAGGAATAACTGCAATCATCAAACCTTTTTCATATGCCTGCATAAGAAAGAGAATAAATAAATAATCATGAGATTAAGATGCACCAATTCCACAGCCTGAACAGCTGAAAGAGAACGATATTCATTAACAAGCAGAAAACCTCAATAATCAAAGACTTCGGATCGATCTCCCGCGCCCTCAAGACTTGATTCTTTCCAATTGTGATTTTGCCTAGCCAGCTTCCAAGGTTTTTCAGCAAAGAACGCTCTTCTGAACTTGACTTTATCAACTCTGACCCTAAAAGAACCTGAAAGAAAACCGAAACCAGATATGAAGCAAATGAATATCACTTTCAGGCTTCAGCAGCACTGACCAAGTAACGAGCTGTAGCTATAAGACCTTGCAATTCTCGTAGGTTGCTTGGACAATCTCCTTGAACAGAGATTTTGAATTTGCTTTATCTAAGAACTTCAGGTACAAGTCATGAAAATTTGGCTCAATGCTTGCTCTGTCAATGAATAAGCAATGGCATAAAGGAGCAATCAAAGTTAGGGGGGAGGGAAAGAAAGTGCAAATTCAAATTACAAAATAAAGCCGGCCCCCCTATAATGATCTTTCTTCATCGAAAAAGAAATATATTAAACATAAGAACTATAATGTAAAACTAACCTTTTCATCACCATATACTGAGCAAACCAAGGGTAGTACTGCTCTTTCAAAATTTCGGTAAACTCTTTTGCTTTAGCCTCAATATTTGCCGCAGATAAGTTATTGATAATAAATGAAATCTTATCCTGTATTTCTGATGCAGGAGCCTGTGAAAATAATGATACTTCACTTAAAAATTGACAGACGATATTGCAAGGACCTAACTGAGTCCCTTCAGCTTAACCATGCCATCCGTAATCCAAAAAACTCGCAGATACATCTAGACACAACTACCAAACTTCAGGATGTGTGCAAGGAAGAAATCATTAATTCTGTTGTAAAGACATCACAATGTCGTGTGTGTCTTGAGCAAAATAGAAAACAAAAATAGTATATCCTGCAACCAATTAATAGGGATATGCTCACAATAGAGCAACATATATTTTGATGCAATAACATGGAGTTATCTCATTTAAAACATGTTGGTGCAGGAAACTGACACTAGAAAACATGCGGTCTCACCAAACGGATAATAAACAAGAATACCTCTATAGGTGTTTCTCTTCTCTCTGCAGCGGCAACAAGTGTTTCAATATTCAATGCAGAACCAAACCCTATAACAAATCAGTGTCACATCCATCAGCATCTCTGCTACAACAGCAGCAGGGAAGAAAAAAAAAAAAGTCTATGATAGGCCAAGCATTACTTCCTGAGGTAATGGCTCTAGATGGGCGAAGAAAACCAGGAGAAGATGTCAGAACTGCTGAAGTACTGCTTGGACCTTGTGGCTACAATTCAACAAGAAAAGAGTCACACTTCATAACCTGCAACAGACTAATCATAATATGGCCAAAGATCCGTCAAGCAAGCTCATTGTATACCTTCTGAATGCCAGCATTATCACTTGAAGGAACTGTGGCAGGTTGCACTGCAGGTGATAAAGCTGGCTTCAAGTAGCCAGAGAGAGCAGCAGAGGGTTTCCTCTCCTCTACGGAGCTTTGTTGCCTCTGAGGAAGCTGGCTTGAAGAGGGTCCTTGCATACTTTGCTGCAAACCACTCTGTCCAACCACTGGAAATGTTGGACCCTGACGAAGGAAAAAAAAATTGAAAGGCCAGCAACTATTTGATTAGCCCAGGATAGTCATAAAATTACTCTCTGAAACAATACTTACGAAACAAAGCACTAAACCTTATCCATTAGGCAAAATGTTTTTTTCTAAAATCTTTTTAAAATGAACAATAATCGGACCAGAATAATAACTTACCTCGGAATTCATTGGGGAAGATGGGATAGGACCATGGAATTGATCAACAGCAGGACTGTGGCCTATCTCTGATTCAGAATTTGCCAGTGATATCCTAGCAAGTGCCCGTTCAATGAATGCAACAAGATCTGAATGAGTTGCTCGGAGATGAGATATTTGCAAGATATGGTTGCAGTATTGGGGCCATTCAATCAGACGATCAACGAACTGTTCAAGTGCCATAATCCCAAAAACAAACATCTACATGCAGAGAGGCTATCAATAATATGAACCAGAAATAACATTTACGAAGCATAATCACTGAAATGAACCTTTGAATCAGCAGGCTTGCGCAAGGCATCCAAGACAGCTCGCAAGGCAATACCAAGTGCAAGATGAGTTACCAGCTGATTCTTAATAAGTGACCCTGCAAAAGCAAATACACACCACAACAAGAATTATAACAAAACTAGGAAGATAATTCCCCAACCACCACTTGTGTGACTACACTGGGTATGTTGTTGTCGCTAGACCTAGTAATACTAATTCCAACCATTCATTAATCTTGTGCTAAATTTTAAAAGCTATTTTCTTGAGGCCAGCATCTAGAATCTCAATTTTTTCAATGGCATATAAAAGAGAACAAAATAATGTAGTTCTTTTATAGAAAGTACAACGGACCCTTAGCTTGACCCCCAATAAATCATCTGTTTTAGCTCAATCTCAAAGTTACTGTAGAAAGAGAAAAGTTTCAACAATATCACTCTTTTCAACAGCAATCAAAGAAGAAAAATATCGTATAGTTCATTTAAAAATAATCTAGAACAAGAATTTGTGTGTGAGCAGAGAATCCACATTATCAAGTCAAAGTCAAAGCTACTCTTGTATCAAGCTAAAATGAGTATTGCCTCCATATTAAGATGTTCCCGACATTTCATCTGAGATACTATCAGCTCTTTGTTTCATTATGTGATGTCTAGACGACTTAAAGACTTAAAAAGTGTAACATCTAATTAGGTCGCCAAATAAGAGTAGCAACATATTTTACGTGACCTTGACCAGTGCTTTTCTTCTCTCGTGTACAATAATCCACAGAGAACAAAGTCAAACCCAACTGCACTATGATGAACAGGCCATCAGAACTGACAAGTGTTTACCTTCTCTTGATAAATAACCCCCAGACCTTTGTGCTTTGCCTATGATCAAGGTAGTTCATATGAAGAAATTGACCATGGATATTCAATTCCAACAGTAAAATAATCCAATTCTTTTTTTAATTCTCCTCTTGCATATGCAGTTAAAATGACCTCTTATTGCTGCTATTAACTGCAACAGAGCCCATTGGGCCACAAATGCCTAACACCTTCATTAGTCAATACCTGAAAACTGAAGGATAAGGCTACTGGGTGCAAACTAGAAAACAAAGATAACCCCTCAAGCCCATAAGGGCACAACTAACATCTTCAAGAAGTTACTAGGGGAATGTGCCTTTTCATATTTAATTAAACAACCAAAACAGATTTATATTTTTTAAAAGATCAAAAAAAGTGCATGGTGTATACGTAACAACCACACTTGAAAACTCAAGAAAAACACCTTAAAGTCGAGCAGAATTTATTGCAATCTAGCTGAAAATTGGAGAAATTGAAAGATCAACTCTGAGAAACTAACCAAATAGAACAGCTGCAATTTTAAGCTGCCTTTCTGGGTACTTGGAGAGAAATTTGTATTCTTCAAACAGATTACCGATCATGCACTCGAAAATTGCTTGCTCCCTGCAAATTTCAACTCTCACTTCAATATCTCTTAAAATGGAGAAGTATTAATGAATCATGATTGTAGACTAGAACAACTCAGTGGAATAACTTGAGCCATTTCATCAGTTTCCAATGCCAACTCGAAAAAAACTAAATTGATATAACCAAATCTTACTTCTTTTCTGCAAAATATCATTATTAATAAGATAAGAATCTGTGTTTACTGTTTAGGATGGGAATTCTCAATATTTTGAGCATACCAAACTAAATTATTGAGAAAAATGAGGGAAATACATGAATTTTCACTTCACCCAACAATGATCACATGCCACCTTTCATAATACATTGAAGAATGACAAGTATTAAGTAACAGTTTTAGAGCATAAAGAGCACAATGCCAACGGAAAAGCAACTGCAACTCTGTCAGCACTAAAGAAGCAGAGAAGTGAAAAGCAAATGCATGACCCACTTTCCCAGTGCAGGCCATTTAAAAATAATATAAGTGGATTTTTGCAAAATTGACCTCTTTTCAGTTGATTCTTTGAAACGAGCAAGCATTTGAACTGTTGCATCATTACTCAGCTGCCCAGAGAACATTTGATGGAAGTATACGTTTGCTTCCGCTTCAATAACATCAGAACCACCACCATCAGAAGTGGATGAATCAGCACCACCAACACTTTTAAGCCTTGAATTAGCATCCATGTATGTTATGTGCAACGTGTCCAGCTCCTCAGATAAGTGGCGGGAAACTAAGCCAGAATGAGACTTAAGGACCTGCCCAACAAAGATTCAAAGATGAGCAAACAAGAAATTTTGCATGTCGTCTAAAACTAATCAATCTTAAAAGTGGACCTTTAAAACGGTAGAAGAAGTTTCTGAATAAATAGTCAAAAGAGTATTGGGGGGATCAAAATGGTTGGAAGCATCATCTAGAGCAGCGAGATGTATTTCCCTCAAGAACTTTAGGCATGCCTGCAAATACATATAGAGTTCAGCACAACACTTAACACATGGAAGAGTAAAATTTTCTCCAACATTGTGAACAGTGACAGCGCTGACTAAATGTTAAGAACAGCGACAATGTAGAACCTTTGAATTTAAATTTGTGGATAAAACAAACCTCATAGAAGGTATCTTTATATGCATTTAAGTTATTGCTCAACCATTTCTCTAAATCCAAGAGTTCTTTGCGGGAAGAAAGGGCAGCAAGTCTGATGCCGAAAGCAAAAGGAATCCTATCTAGTACTGATGATAGAATCTGCAACACACAAAAAAATCATGAGTTCACATACTGGAAGGATAACCAAGGATAGGCTATGCAAAACAGGGGAAGATGTACATGAAGAGATCAATATATTTAAACTATCACACTAGAACTTTTTTGGGGGGGCTACGGACCTGGCATACTAGAATCATCCAGAATATATTTAAACTGCAACCAGGGTTTCTTAAAGCATAAAGTGCAAAAAAGCGATAAGATCCACAGGCTAAAGTGATGAGAAAGAAATGAAGCACACTATTTCCTGTAAGATACCACTTACATATATGGATTCGCTACATAAAATTAATAATCAAAGCGCACTAAAATTACTAATTTAGTATCCAATATACAGTAATGACGATATTAACCCAGCTCCCTAGAGTAAACACTAATATAATTTCAACAAGACCATCAACTAAAAACTTCAATCACAAAACATTTTTCCATTTTCGACTAAACAAATAAAAAAGAAACTATCTGCAACACTCAATTTCATATTTGATCATTTTAGCAAGTGTACTAAAAAAAAGAACAAGAAAAGAATAGAAGGAATAAATAAGAGGACTTGGATAAAATAAAAAAGAAAACCATTTCTTTGAAACAGAAAAAAAAAGAGTATATCAAAAGTAATTAAGAAATACAGGTGGTTCTAGAATAGGCATAAAAAATAGAGAAGACAGAGAAGATAAGGACAACAAAGAGAATGTTGAAGCATATGTGAAGACAAAATTTAATATTAAATAACCCAATGTTATTTTTCCCTTCTTTTTCTCTTTTACTTTTTCACCTTCTACATTGATAATCAAAGAAATCAACCGCTTCTCAGTGGAATCACTTGTGCTTCATTGTCTGTGAAGTGCATCACTGCATCCACTAAGCGATGACAACTCACTTCGCATAGCTTTATCTCTTACTGACTGCAAAAGATAACTATGCAAAAAGACATTCTATACCATATTACTATTAGCCTGCTATATCAATGATGCATGCAACAGCCAAAAATTAACATACTAGAAGTCTTCCTATCCATAACTATGACTGGTTACAAACTCAAGTGAAAATGTTCAGAACTGAATACAACAACGGATCATTTCAAATAACAAACTAATGATATCAATCTTCTGCATCACTGTTAAATACTTAAATTTGGGAAATAATCCAACCTTAAGGTCTTGACAGGCATCCAAAACTGTGTGCATGTTGTCCAGATCAACGTTCAATGCTTCTACAAGACCCCAACACAAGATGCTAGTATTAACATGCCACAAATGAAGAATCATACCCCTAGCAGCAGCATTTTTTAGCATAACAGGAAAAGCAGCAGCGGCAACTTCACGCTGGAGGAGATTATATGCAGTCTACAAAATATTCAAAGGCATTTTGATTAATGAAGATGATAAACTAAGAAAAAGGAAAGATTCATAATCACTGTCCATGCTAGGTACATTAATGTGGGCCATCCCAAGAAGCAAGACTTCTGGACAGTGCTTCAGAGGGTGCTCCAGGATGGATCGCACAGAGCTAGCATAACCTCTCTCAGCCAGCTGGCAAAGAACTTCGAGAAGGTCAAGACACAACCATGCGTGATTTGCATGTCCATTTTGGATTTTATGGTCATTCACCGCATCAACATACTCCTGCTCCAACACAGCATCTTTTCAGACCAATCATAAAAGATATGAGGTTGTAGATAAGCTAAATGTTAAAAGCACCATACCAGTTGCCTCCCAGAATGCGCGAAGGTAAATACTTCAGGAGGCACTGACACAGCATACTTCAGTAAGGAAAGCTGACCCTCAGCATTCTTCCAGATAGAACCACAAATAGTTCCAAGAGGAAAAGGATCCTACAGTCCGGCATGATATACAACAAAAATATGTCAAGGAGGAATTTTTTTTTTTTTTTGATCATGGTACAATGTAAGCGGTCCATTGAAAGAGCATACTTTAACAAGAACAAGAGGGAAAGAAATAAACACATCAAATAACACAAACAGAACTGTAAGTTCCAAAGAAAAATCTAGCAGAACAAATTATCCTACTTAGATACGGGGAAATGGATAAGTAACTGAATTAAATTGCATGTTCCATTATTATACCAAATAAGTGCAAATCCCCCTGTTTCAAGTCTACAAATTTTTTCCGTCTTCCATGTTCCCTTTTTTTAAAGACACTAAAAAAAGTGAAAAGTGGATAGCCTCATAGATACATGCATTGTATAGAGGGAAGAAGGGAGGTACCTGACAGGCATGTTTGTAAATGGACATCAAAAAGGAAAAGGCTGCCCCGTCGGGAATATAGAAACCCTCATGATCTAGGTTATCTAAAACAGTTACCCAGTTAAGTCCAGGAGCCTGCACACAAAGAGGTGGAAAGTTGGCAAATGTGTTCCTTGTCATCAAGCTATAACTGCAATCAAAAAATACTAACTAGTAAATATTTAAGGTGATGGAACTCACAAGTTGCTTAATTGCATCAATTAGGACATCGGCATTCCAGGAACTCAATAGTGATGAATCAGCTGCAGAGATGCTACCAAGAGCAGTATGGAACGTTGAGAACATGTTAAGGTTATCCTCGATGCCCGAACGGGTACGTACAACCATACCAAGTATCCTAGCAACAGTCACTTCAGTCAGCGGCAAAAATAAGGATAACATTTCTTTGCATTGCAAGATAGTAGCAGTGCATCCATAACCCAATTCCTTCATTATGTCAGCTATGCTCATTTCTTTCTCCATTTCTGCCAAAAGAACATCAAAATCATCTTCACCATCCTCATTTAAGAAATCTAAGTTCCTGCCACAAAAAAAGACAAGGTCATGTCATGTTTACAGTAATGCACAAGTTTCTAGACAAAAGATATAAAAGAACCACAACTAAATTTAAAATAATAATACCTCAAAAAATTAGCTTCATGAAGTTCGTCAGATAGCAATGGAGTTAAAATGAACTGGGCTTCTTTTGACTGGACAAGTGATAGCAAATGCATAAACAAGTCTACATGCTTAGAGAGGCCTTCAGATTGATTCAGAAACAAAAGAACATTCTGAATTTGCTTGGCATCATCTAAAGAAGAGTTGGTGGAACATAACTCCGCAATCTGACCCATGCAATAGTTGGTTCCTGCAAAATACAAGTAACAAAAACACATCTGGATAAAGGAAATACAGCAACTGAACACACATTCTTTTACCTCCTTTCTTTTTTTTTTTTTGAGAAAAACATTCTTTTACCTCCTTTCTTCCACCACATAAAAGCTTAAATCAGGACCCAAGTACTATTAACAGCATTTGTAGGAAAAAGATGGGCTTACCACATTTCTTGACATCAACATTTTCTGAGTCTGACAACGCAAGGCCAACTCCAATTTTTTCAGATATTGCCAAGTGGAAAGCATTTGATAGATTCACTAAAAACTCCCCACTGATTGCAGTGTCCTTGAGGGATTCAGAAAAAACAGTGCTGAAATTTGGCTTGTCCATTATGCATCTGAAAATGGAAGCAAATACAGGATCCAGCTGTGTGTTCTTCGAGTCTTTCCCATAAACATTCAGATGATCGATGCAGGTCCGAAGCAGCAATATGCTCCCTTCAACTCCATATGCCAGATACTGTAAGGAGAAAAATGTCAAAGAAAACAAAATGAGAGGATAGAGGTGCTATTTTAATATTTTTCCCTGGGACTGACAAATGTTGATAACCATCTAGTTGCAACATATCAAAAGAGTCTCAGATTGCAACAATATTACCTACTTATATCCTAAAGAAAATGTTTTTTCATTCAACTCAAATATAACTGAGGATTGCAATTCCCACAAACAATCTCAAGTTTTAGCACAGAGCATTAAAACCGTGCAGATTCGTCTTAACAAAATTAACACTAATAAAATTCCTAAATTGGAAAGTTCTAACTTATAAAATACCACTATATGGTCGATTACAGGATTAAATAAACTAAACATTCCAGAAGATCAACTTAAGCCATTTATAAAAATAAGTCATTATCAAAAAAAAAGCGATTTATAAAAATAAGCAACAATAAAAATTGACTCCTACAAATGCAAAACAGAAGTAGGAGCCTAATGCTTGTTGGCTTCCCAATTATGTATCCCAAATTTTTATAACTATAAGCAACATTTTAGTAAGTTGCAATACCAGTCAAAATTCATCATGCTTTTCAGGCAATAACAAAAATAAGATACCAGTTAAATATCAACAACATACTTCCCCAACACAGACGGAGGAACATGGAGAGAAAAAGGAAAGCACTTCCGCTATAAAAAAATAGTAGATTACTAAACAAATGCTCCAAAGCAAAGAAAAAATTGAGCCAACAGAACTTCGGCATTTATATTTGAACAACACTTAAAGGTTAGGTCTAGACGCTCAGTTCAATGAAGGTTGGGGAAAATAAAATAAAAGATCAGATACACTAGGGAATTCTCTCTTAAGAAAACCTACTTCTCCTGCCCTACCCTCTGTGCTCTAGAGTAACAGATGGAACTTGACACCCCGGTAGATCTTAGTAGTATGCCATAGAAGGTGAAGAGAAACCAAGATACAATCTCAATTGCTGGCTTAATACCTTCACCTGACCATATCTGCTAATTGATTACAGTAGCGTTGAGAAGAGAGAGGAAAAACTTCCGAGAGAAAAGCAGTAATTGAAGAGTGTCAGCAATAAATTCGCATCTTATAAAATTGGGAATGAAAGATAAATGAAACAGCCCAGTTCCGTAATGGATTATGTCAAAAAAAAATCACATAATCTTCCACTCTATCCACAAAAAAAAAAAAGCAAAACAACGTCAAGTGACAAAGTCAAAGTAGACCATTTCGAAAACAACTCAGTAGCAGTAACGGAGATTTCAACAGTAAAGGCTTATTTTAACAGGAATTTCAACACTAAAGGGTTGTTCTTATCTTTAGAAGGAAAGAACAAAAAGGTAAAGCACTTAAAGCAATATAACTGTGCTGAGGAGAAAACAAGACAATTTCATACTGAAATATAGATAGCGTAGTTTCAAAGACAACTTGCATTTTCCCAGTAAAGCAATTGGAAAATCAATTGCACCTCTGCATGTGGGAATTCTCGTGTGATCCCCAATTTGGAAGTTAATCTAATAAAGATAACACGTAAGAGGGTTGGCAAATTGCTATTACCTTAGAACGAATGGGTCTGTCAATAGCCAGTTTCATATTTGAAGCAGCTCAAAATATTTGGCTTATGTCTTTCTCAATTCATTACTATGTTGCAACTCAATGTTATTAACACCTATCAATTCTTCGCACTACACTTTAGAGAAGACTGAGCTACAAACAATGATGCCCGAAGTGATTCCATTGAGAAGTTGTAGTTCTTTAATCCCAACTTTGACGAATTGAATTAATATAGGCATTATTGTATGTTGGATGTTGATTAGCTATTTAAATTGCAGTTCGAATATTATAGTACTAATATATGCTTGCTATTTAAATTTTTAATATACTGTCCGCTTCAGTCATGCTTTCCACTTCAACATCCATGAAACTTACCTTCCTTGCAGTTTTTGCTTTTACAGAGAACACTGATGCTATTATTGATGCAATCTAATCCAGAAAAACAAAGGCAATCATGCATTCACTTAACAGGCATTCCAGAAAGAATGCAATAAGAAAACTTTATAAGAGTCATTTGAACCACTTCAAGAAAAGGATTTTAAAACATACTTTGGAGAAAAATGTTTGAGCAAAAAGTCTGTGTTTGGATAGATGTAGTTCTTTTAACGGAAGAAGATTTTACTGAAATTTTTTTTAAAGACCACCTTTGACATTATAAACTTTTTTGGAGAAACTTTTTGAAAGGAAAAAAAAAACTTGAGACACATTTTGGAAAAACTTCTAGTAGGAACTAAGAACAAGGTATACAACCAAAAGCCACCTCAAGATGAATAGTGTTGACTCAGATTTTGAAATGCAGTGTATCAGGCAAATATTCATTCGAGGTGGAAATTATGATGTATTTTCCAAATACAACAACATACCGAGTGAAATTATGATGCATCTTCCAAATAACCGCACTAATTTATTTACTACTACTGTAGGCTTTTATAAACCACTATAAAAGTATCAGCTTAAAACCTATCAGGCTATCAGGAAAAAAGAATGCTCAGTTTAG
Source organism: Solanum appendiculatum (assembly GCA_018342035.1). Taxonomy (NCBI): domain Eukaryota; kingdom Viridiplantae; phylum Streptophyta; class Magnoliopsida; order Solanales; family Solanaceae; genus Solanum; species Solanum appendiculatum. The sequence goes on from JAGDQO010000515.1 coordinate 1,000,606, forward strand.
CTCATGGAGCTCTATTCTTCATCAAATGGTATAATCCAGAGCAAAATGAAGATAATGTACCAGTAAGAACGTCAGATCATAGAGAAGCTATCATATCTCGTTTAACTTTTGGAACTTCTGCCATCTTTACATTCCAAAAACACCGTTATGTAAGAGTAATCTATAGAAGGTTTCATATCATATATATAGTAAATAGACTCCTTGGGTATGAAACAAAAAGGATAGAGTGACAACTGACCAAGTGTTTGTTGAAGGGAAAAAGCTTAGAAGATGCTAAGATCTGCTAGAAATTTAAGCGCAAGGTACAATTAAAACAAGCGCATTATTGGAAAAAAGACATAAATGTAATGCATGGAATATAGTCAGTGAATCAACGGAACCTCATCCAAGAAAAACAAAAGATTTCATTGATACATCCAAAAAAGACAATTTTACAGTTTTTCCACCAAGGCATCTCCCATTTCAAAAGTTATATTCTCTTTATTGAGTATTGTACGATTATATAAGAAGCATTCTGAGACAAGTGTCCAGATTTAGTAGTTAGCTTATACTTGATTTACCCCTCTTATTACCCAAAAGGGAAGAAGCATGCACTGACACACCGTATATAAAATCAGGAAACAAATTAATCTCTTACTTCACCAATCAAAAAATAAAATATAGGGGGGAAAACACAACTGGGAATCGAATCTTCATATTTATATTCTATACACAAACTACAGTGATCCTCATGAATGATATCACTTAATAAACGAAAAGGAATCCAATATTCATTTATGCTAGAAAAGTTTGAATCATCTTTTCTGGATAAGCAAGAACATTTCGAATCCTTATTTCTTATTCTTTATAATACAAATCCTCATTCTAATTACCCAAACCAAAAGGATGTCACGTCTGTTACCCATACTATCCCCATCGATTTAGGTTTAGCAGCAAAAGAACCATTCATGGTGGTCAAATGCATCTACATCCCCATTGAAACTACACAAAGTTACCAAAAATTTAGAAATCCTACTACCCAATAACCAAATTTCATGCTTTTTAATCACCAACAACTATCTTGCACCAGATGTGTAAAATGTATGCAACCCCTATATAAAGGTACTTTTATTTCCCCTAAAACAAAATTACATATAATCCGATTAAAATATTAATGAATATCTGGCGGAAAAGCCAATACTCAAGAAGGACAATTTTGCACAACCACATACTAGAAATCACCAACAGTTCTCTCGCACGCAATTCACAAAAATGGTCAAATTGCTATATATTACGAAATTTTAATATCAATTTTCACGATCAAAATCAAAATATGGATAGTAAAAGCAAAACCACATTTGCTCAAGAAGGGCAACTACAGATAGTGTTTTCTATGGTGCTCTGTCATCTGATGCATAAAAATACATAAAGTTCAATTAAGTAAATCTACCTGTAGTATATTTTTTTTTTGAAACTGGTAACTGTTTGTATTCCTCAGCATAAATTTACTTGCAGTATTTGCAAATGAAAATTCCAATTTTAGATATTTGAAGCAAAACCCACTACTCAAGAAGGGCAATTTAAGCAACTACATAACCTTGACAGTCATTGTTGTAGTAACTACTTATTCACTCACTAGCCCAGCGCAAACATGTCTATTACAATGCAACAACAAAACTACAAAGAAGAAACAATAGTGAAATTTCTGGTAAATGCATGTATACTCACAAACACGGATTAATATATCTGGATTATGCACATCGTCCACTAAAGTAAAATTATTAAAAGTATCTGAAGTGTTTAAACTTCTTTATATATTCAGCCACATGTGCAAGTATGAAAGGATTTTATAGACTAAATCATTCTAATGTTGATTCTATCAATCATTCCTTGTCTTAATCAAGTCCCCTACCCCCATAAATAAAGCCCCATACAACCTAACCCAGCAGCCAGGGGAAGAGAGCATCCCCATAAATAAAGCCCCATACAACCTAACCAGCAGCCAGGGCAAGATAGCATCTGAAAGATTAATTCACTTTTGGTTATAACACACCGACCTAGGCAACCACTAGCTACAATTTATGGAATTTTGATAGATTATATTCATCAAAAAAAGGCTGCATGAAGCCCCACTGGATATTCTAAACAAAAACCATTACAAATAAGGGCAATTCAGTGTAAATACATTACCCAATCACCATGAAGATTGTGCCTTCTAATTAAAAAATTAATCACCCACTACACTACTACAAACATAACTATACAATAAGTTACAGTGCAAGAATAGAAGTTACAAAGAGGAAACAAAAATCCAATCGGTGAAATAATCAACTAAAGAATCCAACTGTAAGTGAGTGTACAGCATCAAGATTGGTTCCAATCTTGTGGATTATATGTGAATTCCAATTAAATAACTTTAACTAATAGTAGTGCCGAATAAACCAAGAAACAATTTTGGGTATTTGAAACAGAAGCCATCACTCAAGAAGTGCAATTAATAACACAACTACATAATCTTGAAAATCGTTCTTTTCAAGATTATTCCAATCTATGCAAGAAACAACCAAGAATCGACTGTAGATACATATATAAAGACAACATTCAAGGTTGTCCGTGTACTCCAAAACAGAATTGGGGTTAGGAGGGTTTACTGTACCTGACGGAGCTCATGGAAAACAGAGTCAGAATTGGAACCGTTCAAGCTCTGGAACAGAAGCCGAATCTGAGTAGAAGCAGCGAAGCCGAAAGGAATCATCGCGAAGAGAACAGAAGTTAACGCTAGGGTTTTTCAACGAGCAGAGAAAGCAAGAGAGCGGGGGGAGACTGAGAGAGCGAGAGATTTGCTGAACGATCGAGAGGAGAGAAAATATGAAGGGCGAGAGAAATTGGACTACTAGAGAAGGGCTTTTTATGTGTGGGGTAAACTGATTCGGTGTGCCCCGGCTAGTAGTTATCTGCATGGGTTTTACACCTATAAAATTTGAGTTACCCAAATTGCCCTTTGGTCTTTTCTTGGTCAAACACAAAAACAGCCCCTAAAGTTGTCGTAACATTCATTTGCACACCTCAAATTTCGACTCAAGTTATGATGAAGCCTTTTTGTCTTCAATTGTCATGATAAATACAATAATTATATGCAGATATTGACTTATCATTTTAACTAAATAAAATTTATATTAAAACGTATATTTTATATTTTTTATATAAAAGGAAAAAAAATTGAAGCAATATAAACACACATTAATGTGTATATATGTGCACCTAATAGTTTAGATTTTAAAATGTTGAATTAAAGATTTTTTAATTATTTTAACTTAACATGGAGAGTATATATATTGGCCTCTTTTTTTTCAATTTCAATTGTCAGTGTGAATGTAGAGTCACCTATTTACATTTTTTTTTTGTAAATTAGATTTTTTCTTATTTTGTCCGTCATTATTTGGTTGGACGATGAGTTTAGTACAAAAATGAATCTTTTAAAATTTTATAATTTTAAATATGTTATAATATTTGTGTATTTATATTTTTTTATTATTATTATATTTTTTTGTTGTAAGCACTTCTTCTTTGAGAAAAAATGAGAATGTAACATTTTGTATGAAACTAATTAAAAATATATATAATGCTAAATAAAATGGGATAGAGTGACTAATAATAATATAAAATAAATCATACATCATATTGTCTTGAAGTTATTATTATGAGTCCATAAAAGTATCGAATGTAATGTTGTTCGGTGTGGTAAGTTTAGGTGAGAGTTCACCTCTTACCGTATTGATAAAGAATTTTTTAAAACTTATTAGTCGGAATAACTTTTTATAACCATTCAATGTACTTTTCAGAGGATTTTTTTTACTACAATGAGTAACTAGTTGAAACGCTCACAAGAAATAAAAAAAACATGAATATATACTAGTTGATATGATTTTGATGACGACGTAACAATGCATCAATGTTCTACATTATAAATATCTTTATAGGTAAATGATCGACCTTGATTAGATTTAAGACTTTTTACTTTTATCTTTTATCCAATTTAAATTAATTGAGTTTCTGCCAATAATTATTTATTAATTACATAACATATAGCATTTCATACAAATACAATATATAAGTTAGTTTTACGAAATATAATTTTATCAAGTAAAAACTGTTGCATGTTGAACATAAATACGGTGAGATTTGATTATAGCAATATGATGCAATTATAGTTCAGGTAATTTAAAATTTTGTCTAACAAAATCATAATGATAAAAAAAAAAAAGGGTCAATTGAATTTCTTTCAATATCACATATCTTAAAAATTAAAAATAATATTTCACCAAAAAGGACACTATTCACGTTTAATATATTCATCAAAATTTGTTAACTTACTAAAATAAAAAATAAATAATTAAGTATAAGTTATTTAATGAGAATTTTTTAGCAAATAGCTAGAAATAAAATGGTTTATTATGTTTTAGTCCAACATTAATTATTCGTTTGTTGATTGAGAATTGGCTACAATAAAAAAATTATAATTTATTTAATATTAAATGTAATTTCTTTTATATAATTTTTTTTACATTGTCATGTATTGTTCACTAATAATGTGTAAAATCAGGACTAAAATATCAACTAACTTCAAAAATTAGTGTGCTTTTTACCATTGTTGAAGAGAAATCAACAAATAAATTTAAGATTACTACTATCAATTTAAAAATTTATACAAATTGCCTCAACTCATACAATAAAAGAAGAAAAAAGAAGTAGAACATTAAAATTAAGAAGATAATATCATAAGCAAAAAAACTAAATACATAATACGATACAGTAAGAACATCTAATGTAGAGTGAGACAATTATATAACTAAATGATGTATATTATGCTAATTATTTCATATATATAAACCCAATATTATCTAGTTATAACCATTTACATGCACCTACATACAAATGAGTAAAGAAGAAAAACTTTCACTAAGATAATGAAGTATTCAAATGAAGTGATTGACAAATGTCATCATATTCATATATTTTTTACCTTGCAAGTTACATGTACATTACAGAGTATAAATTTTTTAATAGTAATTTCAAATTCTTCATTAACCAATATTTTAAATCTCATTTACTATAATCTGTGTTACCTCAGCTAACTTTTTAAATAATTATATTTAACTTAAATATCAAAATGAGTTCAATTTCATTCGATAAGTTAATGACTATATTATTACATGATTTTCTTAAATGAACATCATTAGATACTTCCAAAAAATATATATATATATCAATCCAAGGTCAATGAATTATCATACAAACAAAACTATATTCAAACAAAATATAATCACCTCCACAAAAAAATCTCCTTGTTTAGGGAGGTTCTATTCTCTGTCTTATAATCTCCTCCATTTATGCATATAAAAATAATTTCAATAAATTGTTAGGGGTAAATTGCAACCAAAGTGAAATTTGGGGACCAATCTGGTAATTTACTTTCCTGCTCCAATAACCTCAAGCTGGATCCTTGCAACAAATTCGGGTCCAACACACAGTCCGACGGAAGATCGTCCCTTACCTTCACGCCAAGTCCCATATCACAAAACGCTATCACTCAACAATGGCGGCAATCGCCGAATCATCGGAAGCAAATGTAAACTCACCGTCGCCGTCGTTACCACCAGAAAGAGTTAATCACGGAGACAAGTCAAATACCTTGGGAGAGACTGTTCCATGGATCGACAACGCAGTGCAACAGGCGCAGCTTGCCCGGAAGACCGTAGAAGACACCTTCGAGAATGCAATTGTGGTGACTAAATCTCGTCTCGATCGTTTTTTAACCACCTCCTCTGCGCACTTCAATCAAACACTTGTAAGCTCCATTATTATCGCTTTAAATGTATGCTTTATGCCTCTTCGTGTCACGTTAGAAATTATATGACTTCCTAATGCAAGTGTTTTTGTATGTCTTTGCTTCCAAATTAGCAGTTTGATCCCGTAGCTCCATGACAACTTAATTGCAAGTACAATTCGTTTCATTATTGTAACTTTCAGTTCGAATGCTTTATGTTATCCAGGGAGATTCATTTTGCATAGTTTGTTCGATATAAAAGTTGATGACATATGATAATTGTACAAGGTAGGATGATATTTATATTCACAACAATCTCTACGTTTTGATTGAAGTAAGTGATATGTAAAGACGTGTGATGTTTGTAAATGAGGGTAGTCATTGCTTATCAGAAGTAAGCATTTTCTCCTCTTTGGTGGCAATATTTTCCTTGGAGAAAATATCTTCATCACTCAAAGTAACAAATAGCTGGGAATTTGTTCCACAAGTTACCAAGACACAACTATCTCAGTCCAATTTCAAGAATTTATTTTTTGTGATGACAAGGGAAACCCGCAGCCGCTACCCTTTGGGTGCGCACAGGGTAAAACCCCCACTCCTATGCAATAGCTCGCAAACCACACAGGAGAGGTAACTCGCACTAGGCAAATCCGATGCAACGAGCTCGACCCAGAAGGCAAACCCTCTGCTTTCGCTGGCAAGGGGTTTCGAACTTCAGACCTCCAACATGAAAGTCCCAAGCCCAGATCACTGGGCCACCCCGAAGGGTTCCAATTTCAAGAATATTGGACAACTGTAGAAGTGCATCTATTTTTGATGAATTAGACATGAGAACTGGATGCACTGTTGTTGAGATTATTGAAGTTTGTCCTATTTATAAATAATAGGAATCATAGTATTAAACTTCCACATCGTAGTTTGTCAATGTCCAACACCACTATGCCCCCTTTGGCACACATCTAATGAAAGAAACAGAAGACTGTTTCAAAATAGAGAGAGATGTAGAAATCATTAAAAAATTCCGTTTGTTTCACTTCCGTTTTAGGCGTAAAGAGAGAAATATGTGTTGTCTGGATTGTTGGCAGATTAAGATGATTGTGGATGGCTAGGGTTGAATCGTATAGACAGCTTATACAGTACTTTGAGCACTGACTTGGTTAATAATTTTGGTATACGGAAAAATAATGAGGTTTTTGAGGAAACCAAATCTGCAATTATATATTTTCGTTATTCAACAATCACTGAATTTGTTAGGTTGCTTTTGCTTCTTGATGCTTTCTACAGTATTATGGATTTGGAATGAATTAAGCCTCATCTGCTTTGGATGTCGGATGACATGCTGCACGTTTGAATGAGAAGATTATACTATCCCTATCATCTTTGCTTTCGTTTCCCCTCTGGCCTCTATCAGATCTCTTCCCACCATGGTGAAGTATTTGGCTTGTATTGCATAAACTGGAGCAGATGATGCATGATACAACCCTATTGTCTGTTTCCAAGACCTACTCCTCTTAGGAAAACCCCTTACTTATGTTAACCTCAAATAAGATGGCTTCTTTTTAAGTAATGATTCTGTGTTATTCTTTTGTCATTGCATAAATTACTTAAATTTGGGCATGCTGGTTGCAGGATACCTTGCAAGATTTGAAGTCTGAATATAGTGTATATGAGGACTTGGCTTTTGGGAAGATCAGAGGTTAGTCCTTACCATCCATCCAATTGTTATATTGTGTTTTAATTTCTCTCCATAGCCTTAGCTTTGATCAATGGATAATATGTTGCAGAGGGTCTTCTCCTTGCTGTTTCACACCCCCTAGCAACTACTGGAGCTGTTCTTGGTGTTGGAGTCCTGGGTCTGAAACGTAAGTCTATTCAAGTCGTTAGGTGCTGAATCATATATCAGGGATGGACGCATGTGGTTTGAGACAGTCAAAGTGTTATCTACTTAATTCCCATTCCCTTTGGGTCCCACACGATAAAGGACTCAAAGGGTGTTTGATTGTGCATTTGGCTCATTTTAGCCTAGCTTTAGTAGTCTATTATCATCTTGCTTGGATTGGACTTTTCATACTTGAGTATTATAGGTATATACAATATATCATTACATAATTTAATTAACCTCCCTTGTACTTTGTTAAAACTAGAGAGACCTCTTATTTGGTTTATGATGACATGCTACAGCATTGGGCTTCAAATAGTTGGTACAAAAGTCTGCCCTTTTGTCATAAGCTTTGTTCTTTGATGTGCCAAAGTTGTTGATGTATCAGGTCTTCTATTGGCAGTTGATGTTTATTGTAACAATTTCATTTGGAACGACGTGTCAAAAAATAAGGAGAACTTGCAAAAAATTGCGTTGTCTTGCTGTCTACCTTCTGCCCTTTATTTTATTTAGTAGTCACATTTTATAGCATGGGTAATCAGCAAGATAGTGTCAATCTAATCATCTTGTTAATACTTGGCCTTCTTTGTGGAAACTGAAGCAAGGTGAATGCAATTATTGGAAAGCTGAACTGAGATCTATGTTATTATATATGCAGACTAAAAGAGAGGTTAAAGATCTAAGCTATTATGAAATAACTAGAAAGTGGGTCAGTGTAATGTAACCTTCAAAAATTTTGTACGTACTCATGTGTGTGTCCAACTGTTTGGTCCTTCGTCTTCCTTTTGCCTGAGTGATCTTTACTCTTGCAGGGCCAAGACGTTTTTTGTACTACAGTGCTATGCGGCTATTTGTGCGTGAAGAGGTAACTACCAGTGCTTCATGTTGTTCTCCATGTGACAGGAGTATATCTGAAATTCATTTAGAATCTTAGATTCATTATATGCTTAGAACCCAGTAACAAAAGAGGACAAATTGCTTATTCTATTTATATCAAGCATGAGATGTTTGATGTGGCTTGTGTAGCGCTGGAAATCATTGCTCATGGGTATACTGTCTGGTTAGAATAGCTTGAGTTCTTTTGACAAATTACCAGTAGCTGGTTATTCTGTTACAAATTGTAGGACGTTAGATTCATTGTATGCTTTGGAACCAGTGATAAAAGAGGACAAATTGTTTAATTCTTTTTATATCGTGTGAAATTTTTTGATGTGGCTTGTGTAATACTCGAAATCATTGTTCATGGGTATACTGTCTGGTTAGAGTCGCTTGAGTTCTTTTGACAATTACCAATAGCAGGTTATTTTGTTACAAATTTTATCACATTAATAATGAATTTCTAATTTTTTACTATGGGAGCAGGCCTTGCTTTCTAGGGCAGATGCAAAAGTCAAAGAATTACAGAAGTCAATTGACCTTCTGAAGGCTGAAAGTGTGAAATTGGAGGTACGGCCTTTTCTTTTCCCTGGTTCAAGGTTATGATTTGTTAACTTATTATTTTTGTTTGGACGGATCCATTTTAACTGGTGCTCGGGGAACAAATGTTTGTCAAGCTGTAAAAGTTAGTGATGATTGCCTATTTGATTAGTTCAATAAAAATGTATTACTTTGTAGACAAATCTGCTCAAGAAGTGAAGTGAATTTAGCTTATCATTGCAGAATCAAGCGGTACAGGCTGAAGGAGAGATGATACGAGGAAGGACAAAACTCAGGTTTGCATTTCCGGCTGCCCTGTTGTGTATACTTCATGACCAACATATCTGAACAGGCTGGGTTTTCTGTTCAATCTTAATGCTTTATACAGGCAAGCAGGCAAACAAATCCGCAGTGTCATACAATCAGCATATAAGATAGAAAGGCAAGCTACAGGTTTGCAATCAACTCTCTCTGTTTGTCCATGTTCAAGGAAGTCCATAATCCACACTTGTCATATGGACGAGGCATAGCTTAGCAAAATCAAATATTTTTTATTAGTGATTTATTTGGTAAGAGCTTCTCTAATTAATATATGTTTTCTCCAGGTCTCCAAGATGTTCTTAAAGAGCTTCCCCGAAGAGAAGTTTCACACTTCCGGTCACAAGTAAGTTCCCTACACTGCTCCTTTCTAATATATCAAATAGGCTCATCTACTAATTCCTTGATACCTTAATTTGATATGAAAAAATAAGAGAAGAAAACATATTTTCACGTGTTGAACTGTGAATTTGAGATTTGGCCTTACAAGAAAATTAAAATGGAAGACCCTTCGGGGTGGCCCAGTGGTTTGGGCTTGGGACTTCCGTTTGAAGGTCTCAAGTTCGAAACCCCATGCCAGCGAAAGCAAGGGGTTTGCCTTCTGGGTCGAGCTCGTCGCACCAGGCTTGCCTAGTGTGGGTTACCTCTCCCGTGTGGTTTGTGAGCTATTGCATAGGACCGGGGGTTTTACCCTGTGCGCATCCAAAGGGTAGTGGCTGCGGGTTTCCCTTTTCATCAAAAAAATTAAAATGGAAGAACATGACTGATTGAGCCGGTTAGTTGACTATTTCCTCATATGACTTTGCATTGGAAATCCCACTTCCATGCAATGTAAATTTGGGAGGAGACACGGGTTACAAGAAAACTGAGAATTTTATTTTTTCATCCTCGAAAGCCAACTCTACTTCAGTTTTTATACCTTATTTTGATATTATAATCACCATCTGTCCATTCCTCTTATATAAATATGCTTATTGGTTACTAAACAATGTTGCAGTATATAGTAATTTTTTAAGAATTGAAATCAAACATAATATAATGCCTGCACTATCTTAATCTGACTTTTTTTTGGCTGCTTTGCCTATTTAACACATATCAACCACTTTTTTTTTGGTAACTAAGAACTTTTCCATTACCAAAGTGAGAATTGCAATGCAGAAAAACAACCTTACCACCATACATAGAGCCCCAGTGATTAAGGTTACAACTTACAACCAAAAACTTCTAGACATCAGACCTATTTGTCAACTAGGATAAAAGTTCAAAGCTTGCAATTTCCTAGCTACCCTGGGTTTCAAGTTCCCTCGAAAGTAAACTTTCTGAACTATCATCTTCACAATAACTTCAACTGGCCGTGATTTATGTTGAAATATACGGTGGATCCTCTCTTGCCAGATGTAATAGACACCAGCAGCCAAGCACATTCTATATATTTCAGATTGAGAGTAAAGAGAAATTCAGGAATGCACACTTTGGTACATTTTGAGATGTGGCATGACTAACTAGTACTCCTTCTGTTTCAGTTTCTTGTTCTTAGTTACTACTTGGATAGTCAACTGATATTTTCTTTGACCATAATTTTTTCAAATACTTTCTAAATATTTTGAATGATTAACTATTATGAGTTGTATTACTTTTTATGTAGTTTCTAAATATGTAAATTTTATTTCAAAAAAATTGAAGATTCTATGTTTGAATTCATACAGAACATTAGTTAGTTTGACTTGCGTACTCTGAATAAAGCCAAAGATTTGAAACAGAGGGAGTAGTATTTTTTGTGGTATTTTTAGAGATTTTAGTGTAGTTCTCAAACCACAAACGCTCTTCATTACTTTGATGTTAGAGAAGTGAAACTACATCAACAGATGTGAGAAGATGATTAGGATGAGCAATATATTTCACAGGCATTTTAACTAAGTCCAGTATCAACATAGGAGACGTATGGATGTGGGAACCTATGAAAAACTTGGTTCCTCACGAAAGTTTCCAGGATACTTTTTGGATGAAGAAGCGCTTTGAGGCATTTTTGAACAAATAATTTCTCTTTCATCTCATAGAACTCTGGAGCATTTAAAAAATATTACTTTACAATTATTTGAACAAATGTTCCTGTTTGAACTTCTTTCTGCGGAAATAATATTAGAAAAACTTACTACAAAAATTGTTGAAATGGCTCCTGACTAGTGATGATAATACTTTGACCATGTGGTATCAGGTATGACATTAGGTGTATTTCACTTATCTGATATGTGGTGGGGTTTTAAATTGTAATGATGTCAAACCGATTAAGATTCAAATGATGTATTTTTAAGTGTTAGTTTTTAGAATCCAAAACGAGGGCTTCAATTTGGATATTTACTACTTCAATTAAATGATCAAAGCATTAACATGCTATGGAATGTTATGATGTGATGGTGTATGTGGCCATAGTCCGATTATATCATCTTTTGCTTCTTTTTTTTTTTTTTTTGGAATAAATAAGTGGAAATTATACCATCTTCTCTTGATGACATTGATTTCTGGTATCAGGTTTCCAACCTTGCTTCAGAGGCGAAAAAGGAAAGGAATGTTCTCACCAAGGAAGTTACAAAGATAAGCAATTATGGCATATCCATCTGACCGAACTGCACTCTTGTTTTATATGATCCAACACATGGTGGACATAAGGCGCCAATTACTGTTTCTCTCTGTCTCCCTTCACTTCGCTCCCTTTTCCTTTTCATTTAAGAAGGAGCATTCGGGGAGCTCTGGTTCTGATCATTTTATAGTTCAGTTATCAACTCTGACTTTGCTGCATAGCCTTGAGAGTCGGGGATTCTGCTTGTTTTTTTCTATTTTGAATAAGTGATGGTTTGAGTGTAGAAGTTCAGGGGCATGGGCTTTTTACTAACTAGAGATCGTTGTGGCTGGAATCTAACCCTTGCTTTGTACAACTTCAGACCCTAATTTACAAGCAAAAAAAGAAAAACCTTTTTGTCATGACTATCATATTCCTGCCCTGTACCATTAATTCTAGCAGTTGGGCAATTTGAACTACTAGTTATACTGTTTGTACTAAGCAAACTGGTGAATCATAGTTGGCCAATTCAAAGTTATTTTATCAAGAGAAGTAACATTGTAGTGTTTCTTGATGGTTCATTTGAGAGTTATAGAATAAGGAGAAGATAGAATGTGTGCCCCACTTGACAAGAAGAATGAAATTGAAGTTGAGATTAGATGAGATATTGCTGTGAAAATAACGATTCAGATATCTAGGTTTGGCCTGTTAGAAAATCTGATGATTCTCATACTCTACTCGTCGGAGGGTAAGTAATTAATGTTTAAGGATAAAATATGAAAAATATATATTTGTCTGCTCATGTTAAAAATTACAAGTACAAGTGAAAATGTATTTGTATTTTTAGCATAGTGGACAAGTAGAAATGAACAACAGGAGTATCTCACTCAAGTGTAATGGTTTCAAGAAAATTTTATTAATTCCGACTCGACTTTTATTACTTTCAACGAAGATATGATGAGTTGAATAGAGTACTTACTATAATAGAGCTATTTTCATGGCTAAACAATATTTGTTCTTCCCACAACCATTCGGTAGGACATATCTTTCACCTTGTCATATAACTGTAATTGGGAGTGAGCTTGTGAATGAAATATAATGAAAAAGCTTAGAAACAGAGCAGCAAAGTAATGCAAAATGAAGCTACAATAATTAGATTACAACTCCAACCCTGGCAACTTATAACGGCAATTCATCGAGTAAATAATACTAGACAACACCTACAAATTCGTTCTGGAACGATTTTCTAGATCTGAATATTTATCAGAAGCAACATCTCTATCCTATTATGTACAACTCACTCTCTCGATACTCTACTTATAAAATTATACTGAATATGTTATTATTGTTAGTTGCGACTCACAAACAAATATATTTGTTATACTCTTTATAAGTACTGGATGCATTGAATCTGCTGACTTGATAATCGCAAGTTTGATTATATTCAGTTGATAGCCATGTGATTACTGTTTAATCCAACGTGACGTAAAATGTAAAATATTTTGAAGCCTATACTAGTCACGTGCAATGCCTAGCCCACCTCCCATCACGCAACCCCAATCGGCAGTTGCGAAATTCAATAAAAATGCGTTGCTCAAATTTCCAAAAATTACACCAACACAATAATAATACTAATAAAATTATTCTGATGAACTCTATTTTCTCAAGAAAATAAAAAACTAAACAAAGAAAAAAAAGAACGTTTCAGATTGTAAAATTAGCATGATAATTAAAAAAAAAGGAGTCCACGGTTAGCTCGGCGATGAAGACACGTGTCTCTTCTCTCTTTATATGACGTCAGCAGACCCGAAAGTGATGTCCGTACATTCCCTCTTCCATCGACGGCGGCATTTGTTGTTGTTGCTGCGGTTGATGGATCATTTCCTTCTGTCGACGAAGCTCCATAACTTTCCGGTGAGAATTTGAATGCTGTGTTAACACAAAAGTTGGGCTAGCTGCGGGTCGGTATTCCGGGACTAGCCGGCCCGATTTGTACCTAACTCCACAGGCATTGCAGAGTGTTTTTGGGCCTAGAGGCCCAGTTCTCCACTGCGGCGTCTTCTCCGAAGCGCAGTGTGTGCATCTCCGTGGCACATCTTCATCCATTGAAGACGACCTTTCTCTGGTATATACTGATGAGCTCTCCTTGTTCTTCATAGAAGTAGTAGCGTTAGTGTTTTGGAGTGAGGATGTCCAGCTTGAAGTAGAACGAGAACGTTTGCTTCTTGACCTTCCGTGAAACGACGCAGTATTGGAAGTAATATTCATCGTTCCGGTAACAGAATTTGCCGGCAAATTACTAAATGAATCTTCTACAAAGTTCGATAACCATTCCAACTCCGCTACATCATCACTCTGCAACCGAAAAAAACAGAAAAAAAAATTTAGTACTAATTAAAAACAGCTATAATTTCAAACATTTTAAGTGTTGATGAAAATTCTTACGGGAACGCAGAGGTTATCGGTGAAGTCGTCGGAGGAATTAGGAAGAAGAGCGTCGTAGTAATTGGCGGCGGCAGCGGTGGCGGAGGAGTTGTGTGAATGAGGTTGATGGTGGTGGTGAGAGTCGGTGTTGGAGGAGTTGTTATTCATGGAGAAAATTTCTTCGTTGGAGAAGTCGAGAAGATCATCGATACGAAACAAGTCAGGTGCAGAGTGCACACCGTAGACATCCATTATTGTAGAGCTAGAGCAATATAAGAGAAAATTAGAGAAGACGAAATGGTGGTCTCTCAGACTCTGTGGAGTTTCTCTCTCTAATAACAGAAGGTTTAGAGAGAGAAAAAGAGTGTGAGAGTGAGGGAGATGGGGAAGAAGTGTGATAGTAGATGATATAAAGGAGTAGAGTGCAAGTGAAGGTAGGCAAGAGGGGAGACAAAACAACGTGAAGAGAAAATCACTAGTTTTCCTCGTGTTATTAGGTGACAACTTTACTTAATTTCATTTTAAAATTAGTGTTAAGAGTCTGTTTGGATTGGTTTTGGTTTTTAATTTATAATTTATAAGTCTAAACTCAAAAGTTATAAGTTAGAAGACTTTTTTTTTCCATTATTTTACCTAAGTGCTTATAAATGTTTTTTTTAATTTACCAAAACACTCTAAAAGTGTTTAAAACGATTTTGATTTAACAACACTTAAAATAAGTTGATTCAAACAGGCGTGGAATTGCTCAATTCCCATATCTATTACTTAGTCAAGTCTATTAACTACTTTTATAGAATAATCATGCTCTCTAATCGACGTTTTAAAGTCTTCATATCTACGAAAAAAGAAAGTTAGGAGAGAATCCTAAGTAGCTCTAACAACAAAAAGAGATAGATAGAACACCTTTAAATTTTTTAGCTAGCGTAACGTGTTATAAACCTACAGGGAACAAGAGCCAGATCAAAGACATATCACTCGTTACATTTTTAGTTCATTTATACTTGATAAAAGAAGATTATTTAGGTGAACATTTTTCACCTCCAATCTTAAAGTTACGAGTTCAAAAAAAAGTTTATTCAAACTTTTATTGTTAGTAAATTGTTTTGCATTTGACCTCATTATTAAGGAAACTCTAAAAATATAAATGGATGAACTCCGTGTATTCAAATTCTTCGAAAAAAAGGTCTAGTATTACTTCTCAAGTTTTAATTATGATTAAAAATTACACTTAGTGACAAGTTCATGAGATATATAAAAACTACATTCGTAGTCGATTTTATTTTAGATAGTACGGTATAATTTGAGGAGGGGCATCATATTAATCACAAATTGAGATGAGTTAGATTGATATTTCATTTTTCTTTCTTTGATTATGAGTCAATAAAATGAAGTTAAGAGAATCTTATTGTAATATTTGTGATTTGTTGTTTTTGTAGTACTTGATAAAGGATTAAGATGAGGTTATATAGACTCTACCTTCTTGTTATTTTTTTAATCTAGCTATATAAACATAAATTACTGATTTGATTTATCCCTTAAACTAAACATGTTTTGATCAAGAAATTTTCAATTTCAGTAGTCATCTTCTTTTTTCATCAAATAATAGAGCCGTTAATTATAGTTTCACTTTGAACGAAATTTTCTAATACATCTTTTGTTTCAAAATAAGTGATGTTTTTAGCTTAGGCATTCCTAGAAAATAAGGAATATTTTTACTAACTTACCCCTAATCAAAAGAAAGCTAATTCATGGTTTTGTTTATGTAAACAAGAAATTTTGAAAGAATAAGATCAAATCCTGAATAAAATCTTAAAACATCACTTATTTTAAAATAAAATAAAAAAAATAAAACACTATTTATTTTGAAACGAAGAAATAACTGATGAACAAATGAAGTTCTTAAACCTTTGGTATTATAGATTTATTCTAGCTGTTACATTGCAAACTATATGGGAAGTTTCTTAATCACTAAAAATGACGACGTAACTTTCGAGATTCTATGACTTAGAAATTATGGAGAAATTTCCTTCTAACGTACAATCCTGGAATGATTTTACAACTACTTTTAACCCTAGAATATTTAGAGAGTTATTTTTTCGGATGATCATCCAATTAAGAATAATTCACTTATAATTTTTTTTAATTATATTCTCCTCTATTTCATATTAACTGAATTTGTGAGGTAATGCACACCTATTA
This sequence comes from Solanum appendiculatum, assembly GCA_018342035.1. Classification (NCBI taxonomy): domain Eukaryota; kingdom Viridiplantae; phylum Streptophyta; class Magnoliopsida; order Solanales; family Solanaceae; genus Solanum; species Solanum appendiculatum. Next base: position 1,017,205 of record JAGDQO010000515.1, read on the forward strand.
AGAAAAATATTCAATGACATAATTTAAATCATACTTCCACTATTGTTCTTTGTAAAATCATAAATATAACTTTGCAAGTAGTGCAATTTATCTTCTAGAAAATATAGAAAAAGGCAAATATGAAAAAAGTTTCAAACATTCATCTTGAACTTTGAACAATTTAATTATTTTGAACAATGAAAAAAACTCCAAAAATTCACTTAATATAGAATAGAGGGAGTATAATTTAAAGTTATTTAATTATTGATATTTTATTCACAAAATTACTCAACCAATTAGGTGCATATGGCTCAAGACGAGGTGACACTTGTGATCTTCAGCAGCGAATATTTGATTCAAACTAACCTTTTCTAAAATATTACAAAAAAGTATCATTTTTTGTATTTTTTTTAATCTTACCTTTTTCGAGAAATAAAAAAAATGTGTACGAACAAGATATCCAACAATAAGAAGGAATAAGCTATCCAACAACAAGAAAAAGGAAATGGATTAAATAATTTTCATTAATTATGCTCATATGAAAAATTTATTCTAAATCAAATTTATAAGAATAAAAGGCTATTCATTTTAATTTTTTTTTTTGACCCATCCTACTTGGCCCGATCCAATAGAAAAACTATATATGTCCTTTTATTTACTTTTTTGGAGCTCAAATTTAAAATTTTGAATTATGAAATAGAGGAATTTCGATCAGTTTTGGCCCTAAAGAGTTGAAAAATGAATAATTTAAACTTTCCGTGTAAAGGAATATACTTTATAAATAAAATGTATATATGAGTGCATGGTTGCTTTCATGTGCAATTTGATGAAGCTTGTGGTTCTTCCGTGCTACTGCACTTTCTTCAGATACGGACTTATTACCTTTTTCTTCTTTCCTATTTTCACTATTAATTTTTATCCACAATCCTTTCTCGCTCTCATATAATGTTTTTACCCGTCTACTTATACAAAAATGTCAAAAAGTAAATAATAATCTTGACATTTTTTTTTCTTTTGATCACACATATAGTTGAACTGGAATCATGAAATTCGATTTGACATGAATTTAATTCACACATTACACGGTGTGTTCTAATCACTAAACTAAAGTATTTTATTTGTTATTTAGTATTCAGTACTCTTTTTTGAGCCATACTAATTTGGATTTGTGCCTAATAGAGCTCATTTAGGGAGTATTCCCTACCAATCACTTGTTCATACTCAAAGTCATGAAAACATCAAGTTTCAATGGGTTAAAGTGTTGAATTGGCAAAATCGCCAAATATATATACAACGTAAGAAGCTTTTTTTTTTCTTCATTTTTCTCACATTTATTTCTTAAAGCATTTGTTATGTTAATTTTCCCCCAACATTTCTGGTTCTTTTTCTGGGGATTCCTTTGGAGTGTAGTGAATATATGAGCAGAGGAATCATCAATAATTTAGTTCCATGGGTATCATTTCCTTTTCTTTATTGTACTAAAATTTTGTATTCCTATCACTTTGGTATATATTGAGTAGTAAAGTAATTTAAAGAAAAGAAGATCTGGGAAATAAATAAATTAATAAATAAAAAAGAGTAACAAAGTTGCAGAAAGCACACTGGTTTGCCTCCTTTGTCATGTGACTATTCAATCAAATCACATGACCAATCAATTATACTATACAAACTACTAATGAAAAAAATAATCAATCCAGAGAAAAATTATAATTTCTTCTTTTATTTGTCCCTTGTCGGTGCTCACTCTTCTTTTCCTTCAATTTATATTGAATATGTAACAATACAATCTTGATTTAAATTCTAAATTCGCCTCAAGCGCCCATTCGGCTATAGATAGTTTTCAATTTTATTTTGAAAAATTATTTACATGTAGAATTGCTAGCATATATTATTTACATGGCTATAGGCTATAGCTAGGCTGCTAGTTGCATGGATTCTCCGTATTCCCCAGAATAAACTAATTTATTATTCTTCCCATTAGGAAATAATAGGCTCACATTACTATTATATCAAATTTACTTGTATTACTATTTTCATCAATTTATATTAACTTATTATAATTAATTAAAGGATCAAACAAGGTGAAAATCTATATATATATATAAAGGAGAAACAAAGAGAAGGTGATGTGGCACCTCTCTATGGCCTCCATTCAAATTTATCTTTTTTTTGACCATTTTTTCCTTTATTTAATTTTTTATTTTATTTTTAATATCTCAAAAAGTCTTTAATTTAATTACTCAACTTTTCACCTTCCACTGCAATAATATATTATCTTTTATTACATATAATTGTCATTTACATATTCATTGTCATTAATTTAGTGATCATTCATTATGTAATAAGAAAACATGAATTTATTTATATAAAATTTGACATAAACAAAATAATGTAACACCTCCTTTTTACCACTAAATGAATTAAGAAAATGCCTCACAAATAGTATAGCAACAAAACCCACGTATTATAGTAGCAATTATAGTTAATGATAAACCGTCACACTAAAACATAACTGCATTATTCCTAAAATTAATTGCATTAATTCTTCTCATTATGATTTTTGGTGCACCTAAACGACTATGACGTATGGGATACAAAATGAATTTTTTTATCTTTATAAATAGTGTTGTCAATACTATTTCTTTTGTTGGGTTGTGTTTTTATGTTTTGCAAAGGAAGGCATTGTATAAGCTAGGATATCATTTCTTTCTCACTGGCAATGTTGTTGGGCGATGAAGTTATAAAGTTGTGAGTGAGTGGATCTTTACCGATTACATGTTAAATGGCGAATTGGTGAGTATCATTTACCTATTTTTTTTACTTTTTTACTTTTTTTTAAAGTGAAGATATACATTAGAATTTGTAGTTGACATAACGTATAATTCAGAATGAAGACACCATATGCAGTGTTAGTGTAAACAGTGGCAGAGCCACCTTATGGTCAGGGCATTCGGTGAAAAATTGCACTATTTATACATGGTTAAAATATTTTTTTATGTATATATAGTATATGTCGAACCCCCTTCGATTAGTTCGTGTGTTTATTTCTTCAGATTTTGAACCCCCTTATTGAAAGTCCTAGTTCCGCCACTAAGTGTAAATAGTGTGCTTGATCCTTAATTTCTTATCATTTTTGTTCGAATATTTACAACTTCATGTTATAGTGTAAGTTTATAACATGCAAATGATGACTTTATAGAGTGCAAGTCATAACTCCACTGAAGGCCCTACAAAAATGCCCTTAAACTATGTGAATGTGAAAGGAGCAAAAATGCCCTTGGCGTTAATATTTTGGTCCAAAAATACCCTTATTGTTATTTTAATGGGTCAAAAATGCCCATTTTTCAAATAAATACATTATTTATTTTCTTTTTAACACGTTCTTTTTCTAATAATATTTTTTAAAATTAGCAAATGTTTATCCTACTTCAATTCAGAAAAAAATACAAAATAAAAATATTTCTTATTTTATTATAATTATTTTTTATCATTATTTAGATAAAATTAATGATGGATATACTATGTCTTATATATATGACATATATTATCGGTCGAAAGGGTACATGAAGTTATTTTATTTTAATTGATAAAGTGAGATTAAGAAGAAAAAAATTATTTCCTACATTTTTGTTTGTTAAAGTGATTTTCAAAGAAAGAAAAACAAGTATAGGGATCTTTAATAATATTTTAATTACGAAGAACATGTGTTCAAAAAGAAAAAATAATACATTTATTCGGAAAAGGACATTTTTGACCCATTTAGTAACTATAGGGGCATTTCTGGACCAAAGTATTGACTGAAGGGCATTTTTGAACCAAAGTATTGACGACAAAGGCATTTTTGAGCCAAATTATAAATGAAAGACATTTTTGTTCATTTCACATAGTTTAAGGGCATTTTTTACCCTTTCCCCATTTTTAAATTATGCTTTAACATATTTTCATTCCATTCAACATTGTAACCATTAGGAAAAAGAAGTGTTAAAAAAAGATTCTCTCTTTTGCCTTCTCTTTCTATTTTTTCTTATTGATGTTATTGTATTTAAATGTATACATTTTAGTTATTAGACATTATTCAAATTATCATATTTCTTATTTGTCGTTTATTACTAATCGAATATGAATTGTTACCACTCCAATTTTTCATATTTATAAATATGTTTGCTTTGTGCTTAAAGAATTATAACTTTTTAGAATTTTGATCTCTTATAGAAGGTTTTTTTTTTCAAGTCAATAATTTTCATGGAATATCTGAGGTTACAAGTAAATATAGGCTTTAATTTATTCATTTTCCCCTCTAATTTATTTTATTTTTACTTCTTCATTTTTCCTTTTATTCTATAAATTTATGACTTTCACTTATAAACAGTAGCATTTGTGTCTTTTTCACGTAACATATATATATATATATATATATATATATATATATATATATATATATATATATAAAACTTGATTTGATTATTTAAGATTCAAATAGGAGAAAAAGTATTAAGATTAATGAATATATAATTTATCAGAAATAAATCTCGCAAACAAATATTTAAACCCAACATCTTAAAACTATAAATGTATTACAATAGAATAGAAAACAAAACATAATAATACCACTTCAGAATACTACTAATAGGTAAGCTGCAAATAATTGTTCATACAACTTTTTTGATACAAAAAATATTTATTATTGTGAAAAAATAAGGAAATGCAACATCAAAAGAATATTATTACTCCAACTAAAAAGGAAGAAGTGATACTAGGGGGTACTGTTTTTTTCTTCTCATTTTTGATTGATATAATTAACCAGGAACCAAATTTTGGGTGATAAAGTCGATGAAAATAAAATTACGTGAAAATAATAAAATGTATTAAAACTTAAAACATGACCTTTTATAAATATGAAAATTAAGAAAAATATATTAAAATCATTTATAACTTTGAATATTATACAAATAATTGCTTATAAATTTAATAAGGTCGATCATGACCGCGTGAAGCGCGGCCAAGTTAACTAGTATATAGATAATTAATAATCGTGGTTTAGTGATAAGAAATTTATGTAAAACACATGTTATGTATTAAAAAACATGTTTGTAGTAAATTTTTACTAGTACTTTCGTTTCAATCTTATTTAATGTCCTAAAATGTTCTTTAAATTTTGTGATTTTAAATATGTCATATAAGGTGATGGTGTAAATTAAAGAGTTACTTTTGTAGTCTCTATTTATGTAATAATCTGCAACAAAAAGAATATCATCATTTTATAATTAGAAATAATTTAACTTTAAAATTTCTCTTATATTCTTAATAAAATGGTTTATAATCATACAAACAGTCAAAGAGTACTTTGGACCACAAATTTTTAAAAGTTTTTCTTTGCTTCCTAAATTTTATGTTAAATCAAATGATGTCACATAAATTGAAACGAAGAAAGTATTAAATACAAAAAATCACATTTTTATTATTTATTAATTGAAAGAAAAAGCAAGACAAATATATTGAAGCTGAGAAATATTATGGATTGAGTGGGGCCACATATGTGCAGACAATTGGCTCCAGCTAGGTGGTTCTGACTTTACACTATGATCCAAACAGTGATGTAATGCCATTAATGATGATTTTTGGAAAATAAAACTTGTTAAATCTCACCATCTCTTTCTCTATAACAAATTACAAGTGAAACAATGAAAGTGTAAGTGGTACTGAATTTGAGGACGAAATAAAATGTACGTACTGTCCGTACCTCTAGAGGAAACTAGGCAAAAAGTTTTCACCTTTATGCCCATAGAGTTGTATTATATTTGTTACTCCACTTTTACTTCTATACTTACAAGACAAAGTAACAAAAATAAAAAAGGGAAAACAAGAGACAAGAGATGATGCATCCAACTTGTCATTGTTTTGCCACTCATGGCAAACCTATCCTTCATTTTTTTTTTTTTAGTAGTTATACTGTTTGAGTCAGTTTATATGCGTCTAGACTAAAGAGGGTGTTTGAAATGATTTAAAAATTGGTCAAATCTAATTTTAAGTCAATTTTGACGTCTGAAAGTGTTTGACAAATATTAAAAATAACTTAAAATAAGTCAAAAATGACTAAAATAAGTTAGAAAGTGTTTGACAAGGTAAAAAATGACTTAAAATAAGTCAAAAATCAAAAGTAGGTCTCCCCTATTTTTTATTTTTTGACTTAAAAGTCATTTCAGTTTGACTTTATAATTTTTTAACTTAAAAACTATTTTTTTTAAGTCAATCCAAACGGGCACTAATTTCATAGGTTATCTATCATTTTTCACTAACAACAAGTACTAGATAATTCTATCTGTCAAGGATAAAACAAATGAGAACAAATCATTTAGCATTTTATCACAGCTAAAATTTGAATCTGAGAACTTCTGATACTCAATTCATTTTATTGATCACTAAGTCACGCCCTTAAATGCTTGGTCACAATGCCGAAAGATCCTTTTAGGCCATTAATTTGGATTACCTTACCCTCTCACTCACTTCTTTGTGAGAATTACCACTAATTACTAGTGAATTTATTGTTAAATTTTTTGATTTGCCAAAATTTAATTTTTTTCAGTCAAATTTTACATGAACGAGCCAAGAATGTGTGGTATATATATATATATCATTTGATATATCTAAAACTTCTAAAATGTTTCTTTAAAGATGATAATAATAATATTATCAGTATGATCTTACAAGTGAGGTCTAAATATTACGAGTCTCTAAAAAGAAAAAGAATCCAATATGGAGAGAAAGAGAGATGACATGAGTGTGTCAGTTAACACATTGGGAGAGAGATGGATGAGACAGACTTCAGCACGTGACATGCACGGAAGAAAGGATACATCGAACTTTTATTTTATTTTTTTAAAAAAATAATCTTTTGGGAAAAAGGGGTGGGGGATTTGCTGATCCCTAAGCAAAATGCTCGGCACGTGCGTCCTCCATGTGCACCCTTTGTTAAAATAACAATTAAAAATATATCCATTTTTAAATCAAATTTTGTGACTTTGGATATTATATAATATTCCGTCCTTGAGGAGCGGATTCGTGCATTTTCAATTTATATGACTTAGTTAATTTTAAAAAGTGATACTTCTAATTATTTAATAATAATTTAATTTTAAAATTTCGCATTTTCTCTTTTGATGAAATTATTCATAATTATACAAGTATTTATGACTTATTTACTATCACAAGTTTTAAAAAAAATTCTTTTTTAAACTCTGTATCAAATCAAAGTAGATCACTTCAATGGAAATGAAGGGAGTAGATATTATCTCTCCGTTTCAATACAAATATATACATACAGTCATACACAAGAAAAATTCGTAGCTAGCATCTATGTTCAATAATTCATCGTCCATATTTATGTACACGAGTTGCTAAGCTTTGACGAAATGGAAACATAATTTTCAATTACTTTCATTTTCTAAAATAAATTAGTATGAATTAATAGTTTGAAAAAAATGAGAACTAACATGCTATAGCAAGTTAAACTATAGTGATAATTTAAGTTTATACTATCAAAGTACATAAATTAAATCCATTCATAAAACTCTTTTCTCTGACTAAATGGTTTAAGTTCCAAATGGGTAAAAAAGTACTAGCTTGGCATCTTCAGAGTTTTGTTCTTCTCGATATACTATAATGTTGGCTATATTTTGATGCCATTATAGTAAAAAGAACAACTGAATCAGTGACAGACCATAATATTAACTAGTAACGAGTCTCATTTTTTCAGGTTACCAGTTCTACATAAAAATGTCATTTGTGCTCAAGTATGAACGAGAACACACACACTTGAGGAAAAAAAAAAAAAAAAAAGGTCATGTGACAGGCCATATATTAACAAGGCTGGCAAATTCACGTGTGCCCATATGGAGAAGCCATTATTTTCTGCGTTTCAAGTTGACCTTCTATTATTTAAAAATTCATCTAATACACAAAACAATGGCCTCTCCACAAACCCCCACCCCTTCGTAGGGAAAAAATAACTAAGTGCTGTCTTTTTATATTTATTTTTTGGGGTTACGCAGATGGAAATTTCAAGCAACACAAAGGTCAAAACGAACTCTTTAGTTTCTCTCAACTTGGTAACAAAGATTTACAAAAGAAAGCGTGAATCTTGACTTTATTTTACAACAGTAATTACTAGAGGATCCCTCCAACTCCTAGTATTCTCTAATTGCAGAGTGAATAGAATTAGGAAAACAATAACAGTAATAGTAGTATCTCTGGACAAAAATCCAGAGTATAACAAGAACTAACATGTTAGAAGTGCTAATGTTTTTCCTGACAGTTTATGGCACTACTTGTTAGAAATGTTTATGTTTAATATGTTATCCACTCGTTTGTATTACTTCTTTAACTATTCAAATTCAGAAAGATCATTCTTATTAAATGTTCATAGATTACTCATATCACTTTGTAAACTGACCATAACGGAAAAACCAAGCTATGTATATGCATAATGTAGCTGTTGAAGCTAGAAATGCTTCAACTGTACTTAAAGCTACAAGAATGGCAATGGATAAAAAGTTCAACTGCAATAGGAAAAAGCCCAGTCTTCCCTAGCTATACACCGTTCCACAAACAGTTATGTCCCTTGGTGATAAGATAGTATTGGCATTTTGCTGCAGTTTATCTAAATATCGAAGTGGAAAGTTTTGTAAGAGCTGCTACAAGCATCAGTATCATATCTGTAACAATAGATTAGAAGATCTGTGTAGTATCTATCTTTGCCATCAATGTCACTTGGCACACTACATGTGATTTGACATTCTTTAAAGGGAAAAATACCAACATAGTACTTCAGAATATGGACCAGTTCCAACATTTTAAACAGAAGGATAAACCAGAAAAAAACAAAACTTCAAATTTACCTATTCAGTATTCTAAGATTTTACTTCAAATTTTCCTACAGTGTTGACAAATCCCTTAAATATTAAACTCGCAACAAATCACAAGATTAAGGAATAATTTCATGGGAAAAACAAAAAACCATTCTGAATCAACAAGAGCTGGTGGGATCAATTCTCAAAAGGGCAATGAAAAATGCAACACAGCTACTGTAAGTCCATCAAACACTCGCATTGGCTCCATTATTACAAGTCCAGGTCTATCTGCTGCCTAATCCTACTCATCATTCTGGCTCTCATCTTTGACAAGCCTTATCATGTCATCAATTCTCAGAATGGTAATAGCTGCTTCTGTAGCAAACTGGTAAGAAATTACACCGTATTAGAAGACAAGTACCGTAACTTCAGCAGATCAGCATTCTAGTGTTGATTTACCTGTATAATTTTTACTTTGCTCATTGCAGGCTCAATCACCCCAGCCTCCAAGTTATTTCGCACAGTGCCCTTTGATAGGTCTAGTCCCATGCTGTATAACACAACAAAACCTGATTATGATGGCTCATAGGAAGGATGGTAGATGGATTGATTAATACCATTCATTAGGTTCAGCAGTGTTTCATCATATCCATCAACAAAAAAAAAAAAAAAGCAAGGTGTGTAGACCCCCAAACAACATTAAAAGCAAAAGGCATAAGCTAGACATTTTCATTCTGGTTGTAAAGAAAAATGGCCAACTCTCTTTCACTCTGTCTATCAACCTTGAGAAACTATAGGTGTGTATGCCAGTGATGGGGTCTGAGGAGGTTTGAGAAAGAGATGGTCAGGACCAGCCAGAAGCAAGCCTTGCATAGTAAGAAAATAATACATCTCATAGAACTATTCTTTGATGAATCCTACTCGAGGCAATCATCCGTCCCATCACCAAAGGAAGACCTTGAGAATGTTGAAAACTGTAACCCACAAGGATTTCCAAATGAACCAAAAAACCCAGATTTTTACGAAACTAAAACTTGAAATCCTAGTAACATATAAAGTACAAACTTGAAAAGTAGTGCATCAGCTTTGGCTAGAAGCCTTGACCAAACGACACAAAGATATAGAAAGAATACCTTGATAAATGCTTCTTATCAGCTTTGGTTTGTGCAAGGTAGTGGCATGAACGTAGTTTAGATACCAAGTCGCTGGAATCTTTCGCAGCATTGTTTGCAAGAACCTGCACCAGAAGAAATTCACCGAAATTGATCATAGAAAATATAAGTGGTGGAAGAGTATCATCCATTTTGGTTTTATACAACTAGCAAGGACCTTTGGTATGACAAGTAAGGATTCAGCAAATTGTGCAATAGCCAGCTGCTCCCTTGACCCAAGAGTAGTAGCTAGATACTCCAAGTAGACACATAAAGCAGCCTCAACAGCTCCACCACCAGCAACGACCTGTTTTACCACGGTAACAAACTCATCAGGCATTTATACTTGTACAAAATTTCACTGCTTCTTTCTATATTATACTTATACAAAATTTCAGTGCTTCTTTCTATATTATACTTGTACAAAATTTCACTGCTTCTTTCTATATTATACTTGTACAAAATTTCACTGCTTCTTTCTATATTATACTTGTACAAAATTTCACTGCTTCTTTCTATATTATACTTGCTTCATATTATACTGTACAAAATTTCACTGCTTCTTTCTATAGCCAAGACGAAATGGAGATTATGGTAGTAAATTTCCTCCATGGCAAAACCAAATAGTGTGCTTGTCTAGCAGTAAAATCAAGATGCACAGTTCTCCTTGTCGAAGTATAAGGTCATTAAAGTACTAGAGCCTGTTATACTATCAAGGGCATCTCCAACCCTATACTCTATTTTACTCTCTAAATATAGAGTTCTCTATTTTTTCAGACACTCCAACCCAATTCTCTATTTTACTCTCAAAAAAAGAATCTTCTTCTCTCTCCTCAATATTATATTATTATTTCTAATTCATTTTTATTTTCTTATTTATAATATAAATTGTTTTTTTTCCTTTTTCCAAATAATCACCCTATATAATTTTCATGTAATGTAAAATATATTTTTTTGATGACAAGGGAAACCCGCAGCCGCTACCCTTTGGGTGCGCACAGGGTAATACCCCAGCTCCTATGCAATAGCTCGCAAACCACATAGGAGAGGTAACTTGCACGAGGCAAGCCCGGTGCGACGAGCTCGACCCAGAAGGCAAAACCCCTTGCTTTCGCTGGCAAAGGGTTTCGAATTAGACCTCCAACATGGAAGTCCCAAGCCCAAACCACTGGGCCACTCCGAAGGGTCATGTAATGTAAAAAAAATAAAAATTCAGATTCTTTATTTAATATAAAATTATCTTTTATTCTAAATTTCTAAATAACATAAATTGTAAGGAAATATTTTGTAATATACATATTAATGGACAATTCAAATAAAAGTGAAGTCATAAATGAAATATAATTACATAAACATTACATAAATACTCAACTTTCAAGATTATTACGTTGCTCCCATAAATGATCTATTAACGCATTACCGAGTTCAAAATGACCATTTTTGTCCTTAATTTTTATGTCTAGATAAAAATTATTCGTGAATAATAACTGAAAAAAGAAATCAACAAACACAATCGCAATCACAACCACAACAATCTGGATCATACACTATTTTTTTACCGAATATTGTTAAATCTGGAAATAATCTACCGGATTACTAAATTATTGTAGTGATTTTTAAAATTATTATATTATGTATTGTATTGTTATCTTGTATTTAAATTATTATGTTATGTATTGTATTTTTAAATTAACATTTTCATCTTATCATTTAAATTTTGTGCATTCTTCATAGTGAAAATTAATAATAATATCAAATTATCACTCAAGTGACAAAAATTAAAAAATATATATATATTATTAATTCGCGATGAAAGTAGTATATATTAAACAATATATTTTTTAAAATGTTATATTACGTTTAAAAGAATTGCAAATATTAGAGATATAATTAATAGCCTTACATGAAAACTAATATGTTAATTACAAAATAATAGAAATAATAATATAATATTCAAAAAGTGAAATAGAGAGTATGAATAGTAGTTCTCCTTTGGAGAACTACTATTCAACTCTCTATAATTGGAGAATAGAGAGTGAAATGGAGGGGGGTTGGAGAAGGCATTCTCTATTTTACTCTCCAAATATAGAGTATGGAGAGTAAAATAGAGAGGGGTTGAAGATGGCCTAATATATGGAGCCACAACTTCTGGTATTTTCATCATAGCTTTTTTACTCTTGTATTTTTTCCAAACCTGTTTTCAAAACGCTTTTCTTGAGCTAAGGGTATGCCGAAAACAGTACCCCCACCCCCCTATACACCACTCGTGAGATCACATTGAGTATGTTGTTGGAGTTACACCCCTTAATCATGACCAATTAATTACACTAGTACATTAGTTCATCAAACAAGTTAAACTGATAACATACACCTATTATAGATCTAAACTAGTGCCGGCAAAATGAGCCCATATTTTGGTAACCCGCCCATATTTTAATGGGTTGGTTGAGTGATTTTTACATGGGTAAAATTTGGGTTTGAACCCATATTCAACCCATAAAAATATGGGTAAAATATGGGCAAAATATGGATTAGCCCAAATGGGGTTAAGCTTCCAACTTTTATTCACTCAAAATTCATGATATCACTAAAAATGTTGTAACTTCTCTTCCTTTTAATGTTCTTCAGTAAAACTAATTATTTCTTTCTATAATTGAAAAGGAGAAGTTTTTGGCCCTCCAAAAAATATATATATTAAATGTACATTTCTTTTGTTAATTACAAGTATATATTTTTTTTTTATATTGGATAACAAATAATAGTGTAAAGTAAGCAAATCATGTATTAGTATTGATATTGCTTAAAGTGCATTAAGCACGTTTTACTCCTAAAATGCAAATATTAATTTACTTTGAAATTAAAAATATTTTCCCCTTGTTATTACATAAATTTATTTTATATCGAAAAGTTAAAAGTATTTTTTTACCTTTATGATGCAATAAAACTAAATAAAGTATTCACTATTTTTCATCCAAAAAAAAACTAAAATATTTTCTCCATGTTGAATTCTAAAGTAGAGTACTATTTACACATGCAAATATGGGTAAACTTGTATTTTACCCAACCCATTTGTTACCCGATCCAGTTTTACCCTTGTGAAATATGGGCGGGTTGAATTATTACCCATTTTATGTGGGCCCATTTTTAACCCACCCAAATTTGACCCAACCCACCCATTTGCCACCACTAATCTAAACATAGTCAAACAAGTAAAAGAGACTAAGCTTCCTTACAGCGTGCATATAAATTTTGATGCCCCCAACATAACCTGTTATCATTATAATTTCATCCAAGTAAACGACAACTGCATTTAGAAGTAATTTCTGGATACAGGGACTTACAGTTGTTGACTCTAGTGTTCTCTTCACAATGCATAAAGCATCATGGAGGGCCCTCTCCATCTCATCAAGCATAAAGTCATTTGCACCTCTAAGTATCAATGAAACCTGATAAAAGCAGCAGGATCAGAGTCCATATTCATAACCTTTGAGTTTCAACACAATCTTCATTTTGGAAAGAAAAGACACCACAAGAGCCACAATATGTTTTATCAAAGACAACACATAGAATCACGGGAAAAATTGCAAGAATAGGCTTAAACTATTTTGCAGTTTTAAACAAGTAATCAGCAAAGCTAGAATAAACTCAAAATTCAGAGTAACTACATACCGAACTTGAGGTTTTGGTTCCTTTAACCATAATCACATCATCATCAGCAATTCGCTCCTCCACCACCTCATCAGCATGTCCAAGAAATGATGGCTCAAAAGTTTCTTCTCCTTCCATATCAGCAAAGGTTGAGACCTGTATAAGCACAATACATGAGCACAGGCCATGTTCCCAGAAATGATTATGCTAGTAATTACTAGAAATCACAAATCAGTATTAGATGCCCAAAATCATCGCCACTATCCTACTCATGTATTGTTTCTCTTTGGTCCTGCAACCGCCTACTGCAGGGGCAGCCAGCAGTTGTCTAAAGAGGAGACAGCTTATCATTTATTCTGCTTCCACAAGGTAAGAGACTTCATGTTAGAAAATAACATACAGTTACCAATTTTTTTTTAAAAAAGGTAAGAGACTTCATGTCCTCACAATTGGACTCCAGTTACTCCAACAATTGATAAACCAAGTACAAACTCACTGAAAGTTGGTTCTATCCATTCTTCTTGATCCTAACTCCACTCAAGTAGAAATCTCTAACCTTTTTGTCCTTCATATGACACTCATTGTTCATCTTAAAAGTCTATTGCAGATTACATGATAGAACTCTCCACACAAATTATATCTTTTTCAACATTCATGATCATGAAAAATGCATGCTAAAGTTAGGTATCACCAAGTCTTTTCCTCTCTAATGAGTACAACCTTAACTTCGCAGAAAGATTAAAAAGAACTTTGAAACAGCAAGATGAGGTGAGTTTGCTCCAGTTGGAAGAGCACTCAACATCAAACCAAGAGGTTGAGAGTTTGAGACAGAGGAAAAGTGGGAAAAACACAACTTTGACCCTCGATAGGGGGTAGGAATTGCCATGACCCAAAAAAATAAAAAGGCAGAAGAAAATTCCCAGACCAGTCTAGTAAACATACCACAGTTGCACCAGTTGCCTTGGCTACATGGCGCAAATCTTCTTTGCGTACACGTCTAACTGCAATGGCACCAGCTTCCACAAAGTACTGAAACAGGAAAATATGAAATTAGATCATAAGTGCACCAGCTTCTGCAATCACACTTTAGAAAGAAGCAAAAGAAAAAAACAGAAGTAACCAAGATGGAATTGGTCTAGCAGAGAAAAGTTGTGACGGATATCAGCGTTACTAGCTTCACAACCTTACAAAACAAACACTACCATGACCGCCACATGTAAATCCACAACAAGAGCTGGTTTTTTAAACCTTTTGAGTTTTATTGTAAGGTAAATAATTTATTAAAGGGCTAAATTTTATATCAGCACCAGGTACCTGCTACCTCCCACCAGCAAACAGGTACCAAGAAGCTATGCCACCAAATCTTCGGCAGATGGAAAGAAATCACCTAGTGTTTTTTGCTTCTGCAGAGATTTAAACTTAAAGACCCCAACAATTCACTGAGCACACCCTTGGGTGCATGCATCAAAGCTGATTGCAACGATAATGGCACGATAAGGGTAACAGTTATCAAGAACATGCCAGGAAAGATTAAGAGAACCACTAGAATGTACAAAATAAAGCACAGTATTAAACAAAGCATTTGTTGCCTTTTCAAGGAAACTTATGAGCCTAGGTATTGGAACTCATTCTCAACAAAGTATAGAGCATTTGAAGGAGACACCAAACCATGAAAATTAACAACTAAAGTTAGCAGCTTGCCTTCAGTGCCATGTCATCAATTCCTTTTGAAGTCAAGACGACATTGGCTCCCGCACTCAAAAGTTTCTGAATCCGTTCTTTTGTCATATCAGCTTCTCTGTAAACATAAATTTACATTAGGGCTGAATTACAACATGCTGCTGTGGTTTAACCAATATGTTGTAAATCATAGCTACAGAATGTCAACGGTTATGCAAAGTGATGTAAGCAAAACAGCCTAGGGAAATCATTAGAGATAACAGAGTTATGTCAAAAACAACAGCCTCGGCCTCATCTCTCGTTCAGTACCAGCAAATAAGATATACAATGTACTCTGTGGTAAGCAGTCAAATACCCAACATATTTAAACTGTCACATAAATGTAGGAAATCCATAACTAACATAAAGGAAATATTTAACACTCAATGCTCCCGATAACATTTCTGAACAAAAAAATTTCCAGCACCGATCATGGCCATATATGGCAAATATTAGTTGCTATTTCATTGGTTTCAGTTATGAGAAGTTGACAAGAAGAATGATCTTTTGATGCTAACACATTAACAGAATCAGAATAGACTGAATGGTCCAGTAAAAAAACCACCTTTGGCGAATCCTCTCAAGCTCTCGAGGATCAGTTACCAACACTTGGACACCCATCTGCATTTTTGTCTTTTGAAGATTGAAGTCAAGACAAGCAATCCGTGCAGGCGCAACTCTCAGAGGCATTCCTTGGGCAGCACGGCCAGTATTCAGTGCATAGCCCTTCAATAGATAGCTATCTTTTGCACTTTTCCCATGTGCTTTAAGTAAATTAATACCCTGGATAAAAATAAAGTTAGATTTATATTAGTGCTTGATCTAGATGTCAAATAATCTAGGGGAATCTACTAAATCAAACTGCACAAAACTAGCTTTTTAAAAACTGGTACTATTGTATTCCTCAACATTAAGGGTATGCTGGCAACCTCCAAAAAGCAACAGAAAGTATAAATTAAACAAAAAACAGGCCAAAATTGTTCTAATGTGTTTCCAGATTAACAAAACTGTAGAAAAGACCCTCCAAATTATCAGAACAAGTTTTCTTGAACAAACAACGCACCTTTATAGGATATTTGATTTCACCCCTAACATTAGTCATCTTGACTGCCTGTACTGCTTCAACAACCTACAAAAACACCAATTGATAAGGCATTATGGTACCTGGGAGTGATGTTTCACAAAAGATATGGATAAAAAATACCCTTTGAAAGCAAAAGGCATCTGGTTGGATATTTTAGCTGCACATGCATGATAAAAGTTGACATTGGAGAAGGAATAGCGATGAGGATATTAGGAATTAAATAGAAGTAGACTAAAAAGGGTCATATCACTAACCACATAATTTCAGCAACTTAAGTGATTAGATGTACATCTTGGGAAATTTATGTGAAAAGGAAGCGGAAAAAAGAAGCAACTTTTTTCCAATAATCATGCTAGCTCAAATGGGACAAGAAATGAAATTAGGTAGCTACGACATTACAGAACATCATACACAAAACTGCGGGAAGTTAAGTAGTGTTAGGCACACTCTTTACCCTTGTAAAGCATCGCAAATAGGGGTGTGCAAAAACCGAACCGACCGATAAACCGAACAGAAAAAAAGTGTTATTGGTTTATTGTTATTGGGTTATTGGGTTTTTGGTTATTTAATGGTTTTATAAAAAAAAATTATTGGGTTATCGGTTTGATATTGGTTTTTCAATATTGAATTATTGGGTTAACCGATAACCCATTAAGAATATAGTAATTTACTATTTTAATTTTTAGTCGTACATAAATATCAAACAAAAAATATTGTGGAGAGTGGATGATAAACTGCCGATTTACTCTTTATGGAGATGTGACATCCAAATCAAAGTTGGGTCACAACGGGACTTCTTGGTTTTAATTAGTTTTAGTTTATAATTAACTAATAATAGCTTTTGCACGATTGTAAATGTCTAACATCAGAAATTCATATTGTGTTTTGGCTTTTATAGTTGCAACAGTCTGATTTGCTTGTTTCGATGTATGCTTGTATTACATCAAATTGTTGAAGAAGTCATATATTTGTTTAGAAAGCATTTTCTTATTGGTTAAACCGAAACCGAACCGTTAACGACCAAAAACCGATAACAAGTATCTTATTGGTTTAGTTATCGGTTTAGCATATTTAAAAACCGAAAACCGATAAACCAAACCAATAATACTTAAAACCGAACCGAACCGACCGATACATACACACCCCTAATCGCAAACGATAGGAAATATGAACTTCCCCTTGGTGTTCCATTCTTTTCCCATCAATACCACACTAATTGTATGAAAGCAAAGTATGAGAATGTTACTAACGAGAAAGCATACATATGACGAGTCTAGGAATTAATTGCCTAAATGCAGCAATATCAAAGAGACTAAGCCGTGGTTCAGGCTAAAGCACGTAATAAAACCAAACCATTATACAACACATACATGGGTTATTATGTTCTGCATATGCAGATTGCACAAAATGATCCCTCAGATTAAACAGGTCTCACAAAAGCTAGTGTTTTTTCTTGGATAGCAGTGCAAGATAAAAATTCTATTAGGTTGTTGAACTTTGATGTACTCTCCTGTTGTATTGGGACAAGGCTCAGAGCACTATTAATACTAGGGGTGTCAAATGGGCGGGTTGGGTTGAAATTGGAGATATTAAAATGGGTTGAAGTAGAAACTGGGTTGGGTCTTGACCCGCCCAAGTTTACTTTGGGTTCAAATGGGTTGGGCTCAAATGGGCTTAAAAACGGGTTGGGTCTTGACCCGCCTAATCTCAATAATTTTAATATATTATTTTTTGAATATTATAACCACAATTCGACTTTCAACTCAAGAAAATTTAAAGAAGTTACAAATGGATAGATAAATTCTAAAAGGTGTAAAATAGATAACAATTTATACCTTTAATATAGGAACATACATTACATCAATGCAAATAAAGAGGCTTAAAACGGGTTGAAATTGGAGATTAAATTGGGCTCAATTGAGGATTCTTTTGAAATGGGTTGAAATTTGAATGGGTTGAGATTGAACCCAATTCAAATTATCTTGAGCCCAACCCTTAAAATTCTGGGCGGGTTACATATAGTTGGGCTCATTTTTGACACCTCTAGTTAATACACATGATTTGAATAATCAAAAAACTTATCCTTAGGTTTTTTCCAAGAATGGGCACAGTTTATTCAAGATAATCCAATTTCAACAACCACCATACCATATTTGCGAAGAAGTCACTATCATCTGCTATCAACTTTGATGACATGCTTGTCTTGGCACAGTTTATAAGAGAATCTTTTCCGAGCTTATCAACCTGAAAAACAGTGGATAAACGGGTAAGATCATGAGCTGCATAAAAATAGTTGTCAAAAGTGAAATGGGTTAAAATGAACCAAGGTCTACTAGGGCTTCAACTGCAAAGCACAATTAAATATAAGTTTTATATCAATGACAGGTTTTAATAAAGAACAAAACAATATATATATGTAATAACGCAATACATGAAAATATATATAATTCTAAACACAATAAATAACTATTAAGAGATAAGAATTGAAAATAAAAAACTATATTCATTGAAACTTATTTAGTAAAAACACATAAACCGAGTTAAAAACTAATTATTTCCGATTAGATGTAAAGATATAGTTACAACTTACAAGTGTCCAGGAACTAGTTTTCTGATGCTAAAACCTAATCACTAAAAGATTCATTTACACCATCTCCTCAACAACTAATATATCACTCTGCCAATGATATTTATTGTCCATGTTATGCTCTTAATGGCAGAGCCCATGAGGATGAGAGACATGTGTTAACCATGCCCGCTGCACTAAAGCACCACGTAAGGAGGCAAAATTTCAGTCTAAGGCTCATGATGCAGTAGATTTGATGAAAACCTTTACCATGCTTTCAACCTGATAGGATAAAGGATTAAACTGATTCTTACACCTTAGCAATGACATAGATCATGAGACACTGTTGCACATCAGCATAATACACAGTATTACACACGTGAAGGCCAAATACCAGGAATCAATACCTTAACAGCCAATTTTTCTTCCACATATTTGCATGCTTCCCTCATTGCTAGCTGCCAGAAACAAGTGCAGTGTAAATTAGAAAGGCTTTGTGTTTTTGAAATCACAAAAGAAATGGGATTGTCATTATTCTTTTAAGTTGCATGTGAAATGAATGCAGATGGTTACCCTATATCCACTGATGATCGAGGTTGGGTGAATTTTGTGCCTCACCAACTCATTTGCTCCCTGCAAATATTAACACAAGGAAAATCAACCAAAACTATGAGCACTATCTGTTTGAATTAAAAATACTTAGAGAAGTGTGTGCATTGCAATAGGTCAGCAAGAATACCTTAAGCAATTCCGCAGCTATAATAACAACTGAGGTTGTTCCATCACCAACTTCTCGGTCTTGGAGTTCAGCCAACTCAACGAGAACCTGTGAGATAGTGCATTACAATGGTCCATCACTTTTTTGAAAGAGTTTATACATTATGCCTGAGTGAGAAAATAGAAGGTTCATGTGGTTACCTTGGCAGCTGGATGCTCAACTTCTAACATCCTCAGAATTGTAGCACCATCATTAGTAATTGTTACATCGCCAATATCATCAACAAGCATCTGAGATTCATAGCAATGCCAGTGAGTCAACAACCAATTGACCATTCAAGCACCAAATATATGTGTGGGGTAGGGGTGGGGGCACTTTAAATGTTGAATTCAAAGCCATTTATTCTTTTTCATTAATATAACCAGATCCAATTGTGTTATCTCAAACATTGTTCGAGCCTATGAATATGTGCATCAAATAATTATTGTAAGAAACAGAAACAAAATTTTTTGAGGTGGTGACCGACTCCATCTCCATGAAAACAGGACAAATAGATATATGATAAGTAATAAGTATAACCCATTCCATACTTTAAGATATTAAAAAAAGTGTTGAGCGCAGATACATCATGTTCAGTGTCAAATATAATTAATTGGGTTGGTAAATGATTAGCCAGCCTTGGTACTTCAAAACTAAACTTACTCCTGATGTCCACATCACGGTCAGGATGAGTATAGTGCAGATTATTCTGTTCAAGTATTTATGCCACTTCACCTGTCTGGTACACAATAGTTTTTGGTAATAAATGTTTATGGGTATCATTCTACATCTATTATGACTGTCACAAATCAGGGCATTAGACTTCAGCTTTGATTCTGAACTAATTGTAAGCCCACCAACTGACTGGTTAACCAGATGCTGATGCTTATAAACTGAAATGAGCTTGAACAAAAGCCATAGTCATACCATACTACACCTGTCTACCGGATTATTGATAATTGCAGGCTAAAATGCTCTTAGTGTGAGCAAGCTTGGCAAATATGCACACTTACCTTTTTGTTTTTTCTAGTCCTTAAATCATTCAGGTAATGACGAACAAATTTGATACAAATAACAACCACCCAGGAGGCTCTCCAGAGAACTCAAGCTTTCACATAAACTTCTCTAAATTGCTCTGCACATTTATCCATAACAGTGAATATGCTAGTTAGCTCACTTCAGCAACTAAGGATCCTAGAGATTCCACCGTTATTAATATACCATTCCACTAAATTTGAGCCTGTTTCACTCCAATACTCAATAATTTATCTTTTAAATTAGAAATTTCACATTATAAACATCTCAAAACCCTAGGTATGAACATCCTCCTAACACTGGCAACCAGATACATAACCACAAGACAAATAGTTAGTAACTTTGACAAGGCAAACCGGATGCAGATAAACTTCCTCAACAACAATTACCAGTGGTGTAGAATACACTACGAGTACACAAACAGATACAAGAGCTAGGAAAAATAGAAACGAACCTTATCAAGGCCAACAGGTCCAAGCGAAGATTTGACAATGTTGGCTACTGCTTGACATGCAGTCACTGAAATCCCAAAATACAACAAACAATCACTACTTCACTAAGTAGAAAGAGTAAAGTGATACATGTAAAGGGGGGAAAGGTAGCGAGATATGACTGTACCATTTTGAGTGCGAACATCCTGACCAGACTGGCGGTCGCCGGAAATATCAAGAGTTTGTGCTGAATACGCCATTTCCAACTGTATATCTGGCCGGAAAAGTGAAGAGAATGTTGGGTATGTGAGGAGATCGGCAACGAGAAAAAACCCTAGATCGGGAAATGGAGTGAAGACGAGCGAAGATTCTCGAAGAATACGAAAGCCTTTTGTAGTGTGGAATGTTTTGAGTGCAAAAACGAGAAGCAAAGTATACTGCTCGTTCGTGAGGGTTTTAGGTTTGTACCCTTGAGAATTATATTTGGCCCTAAAGTTTTTTTTTTTCTTTCTTAGTTTCTAAATAATCACAAACAAAAATATTTTTAAAAATTACAAAATAAATGAAAAATACTTTTGTTTGAACTATGGAATATAGAATACTTTTAGAGAAAATTAGACAAAATATTTATTGAGTCAAAAAATTTTATCCAAAATAATTTAATTATTACTTTATTACAGAAAATGGTCACTCGGCCTTTGTTATTGTTGGCAAAGTGCATGTTGCTTTCTTTTCTTCTTCTCTTCTTTTTCGTTGTGGTTTGACTCTTGGATTAGGAAGTTTTGAAATCTCAACGTCTAGAAATCGTTGAATGTTACTGTTTTAGAGTTGTTTATATAATTGAATTGAATCAAAGGGAGGAAAACATGAAGAACATAGATGTTCCGCAATTGTTGGTCGAGTTTGAGCTTCAAAAAAAATAGAAAATTCGAACTTGAATATTATTTTGTGATTGAAGTTTGCTGATTACATTGTTGGTTGCTAATTATTTGAAGTTGGGTAGTCATGTTTTTAGATCTTAGAAATGGGAAGGGAGTTTAAGACTCTATGTTTAGCCATTGAAGTTTTTTTAAAACTTGAACGTAAAATTTGACATGCCGCAAACATGAATTGTTTCGAGTGAATAATAATATATCAAAAATTTTAAACTTTGAAAGGAGCTCATATCAAAAATTTGAAACGTTTTAAAGGGGAATTTGAGTTGGTCGGGATTGAAAGACTCCATTAGCCATTAAAGCTCCTTCAAAGCTTGATTTTAATATTCGACGTGCACATGTAAATTGTTTTGAGTGAATAATATATCAAAAGACTCAAAATGTTGAAAGAAGCTCATACCTAAAATTTGCGACTTTTTAGAGGAGATCTGAGTTGGCCGGAATTGAAAAAAACAGTTTGCAATGTATAAAAGTGTATATTGATGTATATACATCTTTAATACATAATTATACATTATATATACACAGTTATACAATATCAAAATACATTGCTTATCCATACGACCATTTTTGTTGCCTACACAATTAGATAAGAAACCCTTTCTTTTGTCGTTCATTAATTTTTTTTTGTCAAAATTAATCTCATAGTTAGTAAAATGGACCACATATGTCTTTCCTCACAATTTCAGCTCATATTTGATCAAGCTAGAAAAATGTTTTTCTGCTATAGAGTTTCAGGTCGAACAACGTCTTCCTAACACTATTATTTTTTATAATAGTATTTCTTCGCTAAAATTTCAATTTATTGCTTCTCCAATATCAAGAACCTTCTCTACTTATTTCACTTCTTCATCACAATTTTCACCTCCTTTTAATACTTCAAAATACCCTCATTTTCCATGAGACAATCATTTTCACATTTATTTTTTCTCTAATTAAAATATATTTACATCATTAATTTGATTTTAAATTTACATTCACTAAGACTAGTCTGCGAGGACTTCCTCTGAATAGGTGAATTTTTTTTGTCAACAAAATTAATTTTGACAGTTATGATGTTTTGAAAATTTATTTCGGGAGATATACAGATAAATGAAAAATAAAATATTTTTCGATTAAAAAAAAAATCATTATAGAGTTCTCCAGGCATATTAGGATACGCCAAAATTGCTATAGTAAAAGTCAGTAAAACTTGATGATTAAATATTTAGAGTGAAAGTCTAGATTTGTATGAGGTGGTGATGAAGAAGTGAAAAAGAGACGAATTTGGAGTTAAAATATGCGTTTAAAAAATAATATCAAAAGGTGGTCAGGCCACACAAACTATTATCATAAAAAAACAAGTTTTACACAAAAGACTTACCAAATCTAACAAGCCTGTGAAGTCAAAAATAGGCCCAAATAGAAGCCCAAATTAAAAAGGAAACAAGAAACAACAAAATCAGGACAAAATTTAGAAAAGGAAAGAAACAAAGCTCAAAGAGAAATATCAAGGGACAGCCAAGAGCACTCTCTGTTCGTCGGAGAATCGAGCCAAGATGATGTTCAGCTTCAACGACGTCATATTCTGATAACTTAAGACAAAGAACTTGGATTGATTTCACAAAATATATGTTAGTATGTCAAATATGTTAATAAATTGATATTTTACTTGTACAAATTATATAATCACTTATTATATTTGAGGGAATATGTGGTCCACCTTACAAAAGGTGATAATAATTTTAATGTCAAGATATAGTAAAGAGTAAAAATGATTTACTCTTGATTATTATTCAACGGGGGTATAGTTTCTTTTAATTACTTTATGTGACTACAGTTTGATAAATATTGCCATTAAATATGGGACTCACCCCTTATTTGTATATTGAATCAAAATCACAATTCTCTGCCTTTGTATAAACTTTTATACAAACTCAATTTTATCTCTCCTCTCTCCATTCTCTAATTTTCTCCTTATTTCACTCACACATATCCAATTTGAATTTCGAATTTTACTATCTCTCTCCTAATCGTGTTTTCACTTTTGCAGTTAACCGCCTAAATCGTGTCTATTTTTTAAAAAAATTCGCTTGTATATGGCTGACTTATGCTTATTTTTTTGGGGTAGTATTTTCTCAAAAATCTCACTTTGATCTTCAGATTTCAAGCTTTTTAAAAAATAAAAAAAAAAGGGGGGAAACTAAGCAAATACCAATAAAAGCAAAATAATTACAAACATATACTCCTTTACATTCATACCCCTTTACATTCATACCCACTATATCAGTATCATATATTGTATTGGTATCATTAAAACTGATAAATTCGCTTAATTGATACTAAATCGGTATATATATATATATAATATAATGGTATCATTAAGGTTTCTTGTTAAAAAATTACTCATTGAACAAGAAACCTTAATGATACCATAAATATATATATATATATACTCTTATACTAGTATCATTGACTAATAAGTAATTTCTGAACAAGAAACATTAATGATACCACAACAATATACATATACTCTTATAGTATCATTGATATATATATATATACACACTCTTATAGTATAATTGAATAATGAGTAATTTCTAAACAAGAAATCCTAATGATACCACAACAATATACACATACTCTTATGGTATCATTGACTAATGAGTAATTCTGAACAAGAAACCTTAATGATACCACAACAATATTCACATACTCATATAGTATCATTGACTAATGAGTAATTTCTAAACAAGAAATCTTAATGATACCAATATAATATACATAAAATGATTTAGTATCAGTTAAGCGAAATTATCATCCTTAATGATATCAATACAGTATATGATACTGATTTAGTATCAGTTAAACGAAAATTATCAGCCTTAATAAATGGGGGTACGAACTGTAATTATTTATGAGAGAATGAGTATTTCTTGAGTTACTTTGGGTTTGAGTATGAACATGTAATTATTTTTTATTTTATGACCCATTTATGTAGTTTTCACAAAAAAAAAATAGATGATGCAACTTTATCCAAGAGGATTATGAGAGGTATGCCTTTGCATGTCAAAGTTATTTCGTATTTAGATTTGTATAATAAGTGTTGCTCCCAAATGCACACGCAAGTGTACGTGGTCGCGCAAGTAATATAGTGGCTGTAAAAGAGCTGGATTATCGAACCCACAGGGACTTGTCAATTAACTATTTACTAAATTATACTAGTCTATTTATTTATTTAAGAGTATCAAAAGAAATAAAAGAATGCAATAATTAAAGTAAAAGATGAACTTACAATACTTTGGGCAATTCCAGGGCTGCAACATGCATAGGGTTTCATGTATCGCATTTCATGTAATGAATTAAATACTGTTATCAAATTACTGATTTACAGGGTTGATTTTATGATCATGATCTCTCGACCTCTAATCGCCTATTCCAACTAGCTGTCTAACTACATCGTTGAGCAGGGATAGGCAGTCCTAATTGGCGAGCATTTATATTTCATCATGTTTCGTAACCAAGCGAGGTGTTCGTCCGGGCGTCACTCCTGAACACGAATCTAAACAAAGTTAGAACAAGCTCTTTGCATTCTCTGGTCTATCTACCTCTTCATCTCTCGAGTCCAAGAATAGACAATAGATTTATTTCTATAGTGGCCTAGCATGAAATACTAAAACAAGAACACAAAAATAATTTAAGCGATAACCAATAATTAATTCAAAACAATCGACGCTCAACAATTACCCATAGCCGCAGCCCAGAACAAGGGTCTTCAGCTACTAATACCTAAGAAAAGAACCCTAAAAAGTATTGACAACTTTTCCTTCCACAACGTCTTCTCTCCATCTATTCTCCTCCCAGTATCCTCTTTACAAAGTCTCTCCAATAATTATTTTTATGGACTATTTATAAATGTAGAAAACTCTGAATAAAATAATTGAGTCCAAAACAAATTAGGAACCCAAAATCGAAACGGAATTGGATTCCTACGTGAACAGTGCACTGCCTCAAATTATATTGTGTGCTTCAGTTGCTGCCATGTGGCAGCTTGTTATATTCCCCTTCAATTTTTCAATTCTTCCATATGCTCCTTGCTCTTTGCCACATATACCTTTTATATAATATAATATTCAATTTAATCTATTAAGCTGCCTGCTTGATTTCCTTTTATAATCTTTCATATTTAATTTGTTTTAGCTCCAAACTTCTTCATCTTCATACCAATTTAATCCTACATATAAAATGCACTATTAAGCACAATCCATAAAATTCGTGCTCAAAAAGGACAAATATAAATATGAAATTTGAAGCAAATAATGATAAGAAAATATATTTTTGGCCTCAGATCAATAAGAATTCTATCTGAATCATTAGTTCGAAAATTTACATGACGCTATTTATATATTATTTCAGCTGTCAATGGATTTATTATTGATTGTATATGTTGCATATGAATATATGAATTGTATATGTATCATATAAAAGTGTGTGCTTTTGTTTGATAAAGTAATTAATTTATGAATTGTTGTATATAAATGTGTAAATTTGTATATTTTTGAATTTAGAATGATTTTGAAAGTATTGAATATATATAACTCTGGCAGTATACAAATTTAAATATTTGTATATGTATATTATATATGGATATGAATATGTATAAAAATATAAATTTGTATATATTTAAATTTTAATGATGTAAAAATACATTTGAGTAATATTTGTGATTGATTGAATAATCAAGAATATTGATCAACCAAATTTTCTTCGTTTGTTTGAATCATCAGTGGTATGAGAAATCCAGTTTGTTACGGTGTTTGTATCTTACTAGGACTCATTTTTGGCAAAATGTTCTATTAAAAAATGTTTAGCTTGAATCATGGGATTCTATCAATTTTTTGTTATCGTACTTAGCACCCATGTATCCATTTATTAAAAAAAATATTTGTATAAATTAAAATCATAAAAAACGAGATATACAATTTTAAGTCGCCATAGCAAACTAGACTACACCCACAAAGCGTAATTAGATAAACTATAGTTATGGAACATTATTTCCTTAAATCTGTTCGCCATATATGAGATTTTCCCTTTTTTTTACCCTTTTCAATAAATAAAAAACAATTAGCAATTTTGTATCTTTCAAACTCACCAAATTCAAAAAAACTATTATAATTTCCAGTATCATAAGCCAAATTCAAAGATTTAACAAATCATTTTTTTAATCAAATAAAAAACATAATTCTCACAATAACTCACAATTATTGTTTCAATTATTTCTTTTTTCATTTTAATTTTCACATATTTTCCCTCCAAAATACTACTATGTTTTTTTTGTTTTTTGTTTTTTCTTATTTTCAATAATTTCACTCGTCATGTAGTATTATTTTTGTAATTCATTATTGAATTGACGTTATTAAATAATTTTTGTATTAAGAGAAATTTACATATTATTTATACAAGGTAAAATGTGAAATAAGAGTAATATTAACAAATAACAATGCATCAAATAGATCACTAAAGAGAAACTTTTTTTAAAATCAAGTGTTTCACATATAACAATTGCTCATTTAGAATGTTGCATGTAGTTAAATATCATTTTCTAAAATGATAAAATTTCATATATTTATATAACTATATTCAAACGTCTAAACACCATTTCACTCCTGCTATAAGGTTCATACTTGATTTTGCACTTTACGAGAACAAATATTCATTTGACTTTTCATTTAAAGTTTGACTCATTTATGTTTTCATCATTATAGTTTTGCTCGAAAATGCTTTACTAACTTCCAAGTCAATATTATGCATGTAGAAAAAAATTATAACACATACTCATGATTTTTGACATGCCTAACTCATTTGTCTTCCTACAAAAGTGCGATTAGTGTTTATACAACATGTATGATGGGTGGCTCAAGAGTGAGGCTAATAAAATGTTGTTTTGAGTTCCAATAAATTTTTATAATGAATTTTATGATTTTAATTTCATTTAAAATATTATTCAATATTATTAAAAAAAGTACAAAATTTAAAGAAAGAAAGAAGAACTAGAATTAAATTAAACAACTCAAATCTTCATATTAGTAAATAAATTTTTTATAACAACATCCAAAGTGATGTATTGCAAACAAATGGCTAACATTCTATTAACTAAAATTAAGTCTTACTTTTATAAATAATAATATTACTATGTGAGCCTAAACACTTAATATCTTTTAATAATATTACACTAAAACACAAAAAGTAAGTAAGAACAAAAATTACAACTCTCAAGAAAGATCGGGCAGCATAGAAGCAGCTTAGGTCTTTTTTTGTTTTTTTTGTCTTTTAAGGCGTCTTATTAAAATTGACTTGGGTTGTATAATTTGGTGTGACTTGAACTTTCTTTTTACAAATGTTACATTTCTTTTCTATATAATAGAAGAGACAGTTTTCAACGTGACTGCTTGTTTGTCATTAAATTTAAAAATAAGGGCATTTTAATCATTTAATCCTAGCAAGCTGATATACATTTACATACATGTCTTACCCTTTGCTTTTGAATAAACACGTAGCAACTCTTCTTTGCTGTCTCTATCTATTTTTCTCTGTTTACTAAAGAAAGAGCAATCACAACCTTTAGCTCTACTTGATTGTTTATCTTTTTTTTTTTATTATTTTTTTATTTTTTGATTTATTACTTTATTATCTTGATATTCGAGCCACAACCAGATTTTATGAGTTGTCACCCTTCACAGACGACATCGCATGTATTGGATATCATCTTCCTTTCTCCGATCAGAAGTTAGATGGCTAAGAATTCAAGAGCCCTTCAAGTTAATCTCAGATTTTACATTACCTTCTAAATACAAGTATTTTTGCTTTATATTCTGTTACGATACAACTTTTTGTTAAAGATTACCTTTTTATCATTTGGAGGTGATTAAATTAGCTATATTTGAGATGAGTTTGTTCGAAAAGTTGATGGGTATTAAATTATCTGTTGATTTACAAGCCACGTGGTGTTGATGTTAAGTGCGAGTTTGTTTTGTTGATCGAAAAAATCTGAAATTAAGAATTTTGGATTTTGACATACTACTTTGAGAAAAATTATTGAATAAAAAATAAGGGAGTAAAAATTCTGTTTAGAATCAAATACTTCCATAGAAGTCTTGAGCAACAAATATCCTAACATTATTTAAGGTCAAAGAGAATTTGCAAATGAGGTAAGGAGCGACATTAGCTTAGGTGTTTAAACGTATGGAAGAAACAAGAAATTTTTAGCTGCCTAAGTTTGTTAGGAAGAGTTACCCGAAACCTCAGATAAAATAATCGATGTGCGTGAAAATTAGACCGAACACCATTATTATCAAAGAAAATCAGCAAGTTTTAGGGTAATTTGATCACGAAACATCATAAGATACGTGTCTCAAGAATAACGATCTAAGATTCTAGGTGTGCTTTGCAAATTGCTCCATCTGGTAAGCTAACTTTAGCGCCTAGATCACAAAAACAGTCTCTTCAAATTGTTGAGAAGGCCACATATAATGACATTAAGTGTATAGGTAATAAGGTGACTGAAATAGTTTGACTTATAAATAGCATTTTGCAGCAGCCACAACAACTATCAAATTTAACTTAAAATTTTTATAATGTTTCAAACACCAAATATTTTTTTCAAGTGAAAAACAGTACAATAATAATAGCCTAGATGGAACCATCTAAGAAGAATAACCTAGAAGTAAAGGCTCTATTACAGAGTGTGAGCAGCAAAACCAAGTTCACGAAAAAATCCGATGAGGAACATGAGATAAATCTTAAATAAATGACAATTGGTGTCTATTAACAAAAATGCATTTTTCAGAAAATCTGATAGGACATATCAATCATTTAATAGATAAGTGTAAGAGTGACAATTGTATATATCAAATGAGCACAATAATCAACTTTCCCCTTGTTTTTGAATAAAAAAAAGGTAGAGATAACAAATAAACACTGATATTCCTGTCATCGGCCAACTCAAAAAGATGGCCATCATCGCTGCGGAATGTTTGAAGTTAAAGGGACCACTAAAGAGAAAGACATATAAATGACAAAGAACACCTTAAAATTACAGCAATCCTCGAAGAAGATTGAAGATTGAAGTGCCAAAACACCTCTAATTCTGTCTTGACAACTTTTCCTCCAAAATATCTCCAATCTTCCTCCTCTATCTAATAATTGTTTTTATGGACTATTTATAGATAAAAAAAACTCTAAATAAAATAATTGAGTCCAAATCAAATTAGGAACCCAAAACCTTGACGGAATTGGATTTCTTGTACGCGTACGTCCAACCGCCTCAATAAGTTGGAGATGTCTTCAATGATTGCCACGTGGCGTGACTTTCTCTTCAAACTCATTCTCTTTCAATTCTCCACTGCTGCATATACGTACTAATATTATATATTATTATATTTAATTTAATGGACTGCCGGCTTGATTACCTTCTACAATCTTTCATTTTTAATTCGTTTTAGGTTCAAACTTTTTCATCTTCACACCAATTTAATCTTACAAATAAAATATATTATTTAGCACATTCCATAAAATCCATGCTCAATAAGGACAAATAAAAATAATAAATATGAAGCAAATAGTGATTAAAAATATATATTTTTGACCTCACATCAGAAGCTAAAAAGATTTCTCTTTGAGAGAGAAGACGCAAGAAAAGTATAAATCACCAATGTTTATTAAATTATAATTTTTTCTTGATTGTTAGGGGATTTAAAGTAAAAAGGAAGGTATGTGTAACATTTCAATATTCATGTTACCAGTTGCTTGCCAGATATAAGCTCCAATACATATAGTTGAAACACGAAGACAGTCAAATTTAGTCGGATACTTCCTTATATTGATTACGCTATTACGCTTTATGTTACCATTTTTTTTTATAGTGGTCTAAATTAAGAGTGATATTATAGCATATTGCATCCATGAAAAAAGTAGCATAAAAATTTGGGTACTTTGAAGCATTATGATCAAATGCAGCACTAGAATATGAATAGATTTTGCTATTAGTTCTACATCTTAATGTATTCTCATTTTCACATAAATGGACATATTGAGAGGGATTTATACACGGTGGAGAAGTTAAAATTCTGTTATGATTCTAGAAATTGGAAAGAACAGCGGGGGCAAATGCATATACTCATAGAGAAGTAAAATTAATAAAATGAAAATAATCAAATGAGTTAATTTAGAAAGAACAATGGAACTGCAGTAGCAAATCATCTATAGAAGACGTGGGACTTGCAAAGAAAGTAAAGTGACGTACTCCTCAGCCGGGATACTTAACGCGTTAGTTACAGCACTGCACGGGTCGATATGCACATCACCTAGTAACCATTATTTACGGCTATGACTATTGGGGTATCTAATCTCATTCGCTTCCCTAGCTTTTGTCTCTCAGTGTCAGTGTCGGTCCAGCACATTGCTTCGTAGGAGCTGAATTAGGGGGGGGGGGACACAGGTTAACTTTTAAGTTATACTATAGTATATTTGATGGGAAGTTGCCATGAGATGTAACATGTAGCCAATGAGGATTCATATAACCAATCCCAATTTGTAATCTATGTGTTAATACTTGTGACCGACCTCTAGCTGAACAAGTTAATAAGAATTGAGGCTGGGATAGTTTTTAAGGTCTAGCTTTAGGATCATGGTGTTGAGAATATCATTAACTAATAAAAGTGTGCTCTCTCTAACAGCTTAAATTTTTAGATGAGATGGTCACACACTTTAACATTGTACCAGAGCAGGCAATGATCCTTGTGATCGAATTTCACTACCACCCAAATTAATTAAAGAGAATTTTCACATGCTTGGCCCATGAAAAAGAATCTTTTTTGAATTATCTGATATGTTTATTTTAGTTATCTAGCTAAAATTTGCCTTCAGATTGAGAGAATCTTTTGATCCTAAGAGAAGTTAGATCACAGTTTCTCAAACTTCCATTTCATATCAGGTGTTGCATAGGCAATAAGTTAGAACTTT
This sequence comes from Solanum appendiculatum, assembly GCA_018342035.1. Classification (NCBI taxonomy): domain Eukaryota; kingdom Viridiplantae; phylum Streptophyta; class Magnoliopsida; order Solanales; family Solanaceae; genus Solanum; species Solanum appendiculatum. The sequence continues at coordinate 1,049,355 of JAGDQO010000515.1, forward strand.
CATATTGATATTTGGATTCTCCTTGAAGTGAATCAAATAGAGAACTTGTGAACACCATCTCTTTTTTCCTTTTATGATTTTATACTTGACATGAACATTTTGTATAAGGTACCATTTTAAAGTATATTTGCAAATTCTCATGATTATTTACAAGTGACATTTTGGGGTGTAAGTTACGTGCACAGATTTGATCTTTCAGACGTGATTTCTCACATTCAAATAAAAACTACTACATGTGAAGAGTACATAATTTCTAGCTTTCGAAAATCAAACTTTATTCACCCTATAATATTTATCAAATAAGGTATATTGGACATTAAACTCATTATAGTAGCATTTTTAGTTGTGAATATATAGCAGTGTCATTCGAAATTTCACGTACTTATAGACTCATGGAGTTGTCAGATTGGGAATGAGTCGATGATCATATTTTTTATGTGAGTTTTAATTTTGTTAGTTTAATTGGTGGCTTTTTTAAGTGTAGATATTTTGAACTGAATGCATACTTTTCTATGTAAATAGCAAATATTTTTCTGATATTTCTAAAATAGCGCATGATTCTTTGATTAGATGATTCAGTAGGAACTTGTGGTTCTATTTTTGAGCCCTATTTTTTATGCTTTCCTCTTATTGTTTCAGCGAACTGATATTCTTCAATTTTAGAACTAGTGAAAGGTTTTTATTGTGATATAAAGTTAGTTCTTCAATTCATTAGTTCACTATCAACTACATATTAAACTCGGTACGTTTTTTATCTCCTTCAAAATCTATAATATTCTATTTCTGAATCTATGTACTTGTTTTCTCATATATACCACTATACTGTATCTACTATTTTTTTTTTATCTTTGTATTTTTACAAACACTGATTTCCTATCTTATTTACCCTTATATGTAACAGGGTCCAATCTTTGTGTCGAAGATGACGACATCGCTAATGCATCACAATTTTTGTTAATATGTAAATAGTGTCCTCTAAATTTTGTGCTGGCACGGGCAACACCTCATAGTTAATATAAAACAATTTTGACGATACGAGATAAAATATTACAAAATGATTCTTTGGCGGGTGGTTAGCAATAGTTGTTGTGTTTATTTGTGGGTGACACTTTTAAAAACTATTTCTTATAATTAGAATTAATCTTTGGCTATATTTACGAGGATTTAATCATCAAAGACCGTTTATTTTGGCATTTAAAACACTAATAAATACAATTAAAATATACTGTTATAAAAAGTAATTTTAATTATTTTGGAATACTATCTTATGCATTTGAGATTTTTGCATACATTTTTCTGATTGGAAGTGCTATGTCAATACTTAGCTATACTTATTTGTAGCCTGTTGCATGTTCTGTTATGCTATGATATTCAATTTACTTGTTAATAAAGGATAGTAAAGAAAGAAAATACTTTTAGTTTGGAGGTTTCACTGATGTAATTACAAGAGTATGATATGAAAGTTAAATAGAAGTTTTCATAAAAGATAAAAAGAGTGGTGTATATAACCTCTGTGACTGAATGGTTATTAGGAAAGAGTTGACATTTACAGATTGTATATGAGATGTGTAGCGACGGAGACATGATTTTTGTCAAGGGGATTCAAAAATTTAAAGAAGCAAACACGCAAAGAGCTAAAAACATTAAAAACTATGGCTATAGCGAAAATTGAATCTGCATCATCTAAGAGAATTTGAACTCCCTTCACCGCTGAGCTATGTTTTTTGTTTATGTCAAGATCGTCTAATGTATATACATAAAACAAAAATGTAACTCTATATGCACAATGTAGTTTTTCAGCAAAGGGGATTCGATCCACCTAGATGTACACTATAACAAAAAATAATTTTTAGCGGCAATAAATATGCATATTAATAAATAGTGCTAAAGCTTCCGATATTAGTTAATTGTAATTGGATCCAATGTCGCTATGAGCTTTAGCAACATTTACAAAGATTGCTAATTCCCTCTAAAAGAACATATTTAGCGATAATTAAACTATTGTTATTGATTAATTATATCATTGTTTGAATGTTCTGTGTAGCAAAATAGAAAGGTGATCTTTGGATAGCTTTTGTTCTGTTAACAATTTCATCCATTTGTCTTTGGACTTTTCATGTCTGCCACAAACTCTGAAGGAAGTCAGCACCCTCTTAATTGCCTGTTCCTTTTCTCCACTACTCAAACCTTGTACATGGGTTGTCTCCAATTATGCACAATTGAAGCCATGACTAATCATGTGATTTTTAGACTTTGGAGTACCATATCCTCTTTTGTACTGTAAAATTTTGGTAATTGGCATAGTCATTATTGAATGCATGACTTTAACATGTATGTCATAACCCTCAAATATTTTTACCACTAAGCTAAACAATAAAAATCTTGTTTTAATCTGTCAACTCGGTTATTGGAATAGAACCCTGATGGCTTGTTTGAGTCTAAGACGTAGTTATGGTTGTTGTGTCAGGATAGAAATTGTAGTACTTTAGTCAAGGGTGGAGCTAGTAATAACCTACATACAGATTTGTTAATTTGGAACCCTAGCTAATTACTATTTAAAGTCGTCATTTTAAAATTCAGAATCCATAAAATTAAAATTCTAGCTCCTCCGCTAGTGTCTTTGGTGGTTGCAACTCTATGATGTACTATTTCCTATGTCATGTACTTGTGCTGGTTGCCCAACTTTATATACTATGGGTTCTTTTTTGTGCAGAAGATAACCAAAGTTAGGAAAGGTCCATGGCAACAAAAGTGTGAAGCACATGCTTTGCAGGTGATGGTCCCTCATTGATGATGAAATTGCATCAATGGCCTAAACTTTAGGTCAAAGTAAATGGAACCCACCTGCAGTTCACATTTTACATCCAAAAAGGTCCCTACTACTTTTGCCAAAAATATGATGAGTGTTAATTATATAATTTTCCCACAAGGGAGCAAAAGGGTCCGTAAGCTGTACTTGTCATTACATGATATACGGCAAAATGAAAAGGAGAGCTGCCATTTGTGTGGCTCTCATGGCCGGTGATAATTACACAAGACAACTAGTGAAAACAAGAATCTTGTGGGATGACTTCATCATTTAGATTTTTTCGTATTTGACCAGAAATCTTGAGTTTGAGTCATTAGTCTTTCCATTGAAAAATTATTCGAAGGTAGTGCTTTGCCTGTTTGAATTAACTTATTTTGGGTGCCTTAAAGCTAAAATAGCTTTTAAGCAGTTTTTGAGTGTGTGGATAAAATAAAAAGGTATTTATAAGCATGTGTTTCAAAGCCAAAATAACAAAAATAAACCAAAAGTCAATCCAAACAATAGCTCTATTACTCCTTAGTTATAACAAAAATTCCACAAATAAAGTCTAAGAAGAGTATGCAAATCTTATTCCTACCTCTATGTTGTTTTCGAAGGGCTTAAGTATAGCCAAACAAAGTAGTTACAAAAAAGAACAATAACAACAAAGACACGACAACTAAAAAGATATAACATTTACTTTACTGCTTAGTTATTTTACCTAATACAAATCTGAATTAGTGGAGTCAAGTAAATTTGAGAGTTGAGATAATGACTACCTAAAACTGAAAACAATTAGTACTACTTGATAATGAAAGAATGGTGTGTACGTGATGCGATTTTTTGAAATGATAAATATCTTATACAGAAAATAACGTGTAACTAAGGGTGGCAATTGGGCGGGTTGAGTTAAATTTGGACGGATCATAATGGGTTAAAATAACAATCGGGTCAAGATCCAATCCAATTCAAATTTGCTTGGGTCAAAACAGGTTGGTTCAAAATGGGTTAGGTAATGGGTTACATTACGGGTCAAGACCCAATCCGACCCAATTTTTACTAAACTTAATTGTTTTATTTGTTCTTTTAAACTATTTTAGTATCTAATAAAATGATTTTTTTTTCTTTATTATGTCTATATACAACATGCCAAATGGAAAAAAATGTTATTTAAAAATATTTTAATAAAATTTTTCATGAGCCAATTCGGATTACATATCCACCCAATTTTTAATGGGTTTAAACGGGTTGGATTCAAATGGGTTGAGCTAATGAATGGGTTGGTCACTAACCCGCCCAATCTTAAACGGACCGAGTAGGTTGAATGGGTTGAGTTTGATTTTGCCACCTCTATGAGTAACTAAAGTACTAAAATTGCTTTATTTGATCACTGGAGAGAAAAACTGCGGCCTACTACAGCTAATGCAAATAGTACATTATCATTAAGGTACATTTCACATCAATCTTTCCTTTATCCTTGAGGTTTGATCTAGACCTCATATTTTTACGCATCTTATCTGCTAAAATGCTCAAATCTTATTCATTTCCCATTTGAAATTAAAATTTGGTTGTCGTTTTCATATGGTTAAAATCATCTTGCTGGTCATTAAATTGCTACCTAGTGCTTGCTTAACATGATTTTCTTTATTCAACATGGCGATATTTTTTAAAAAATAACCCATGATAATCCGTAGCCACTATTACAATTTTTGTTTTTTTTTGGTGCGCACTATGTAAACCTCCCACTATGTAATAGCCTACAAACCACATAGGGGATGTAAATTGCACTAGTCAAGCTCTATGTGACAGACTGGACTCAGAAGACATTGAAAGGTATCGATCCTAGGTCTGTGGATGACCACCCTCCAATTAATGTCCAGGACAAAATTGGAGAACTTTCTTGCTTAAATTAAATTAACCTAGGATGTGGCCAAGTGATTAACGATTTCTCTCCCATCTTTCTCAAAGCTTTAACCTCCTGTAGAATGACGGTAGGCATGTGCCAATTGTCCTGCTAATATTCGGTAGAAATATCAACCTTACAAAGGCTATTCACTCTATTTTCATTACGAGAATGTATCACGGTCAGAATCCAGATTCTAGTAAAAGCAAAAACACTTAATAATTCATTCAATGTGTCGATAGAATTATTAATCAAGATACGTACAAACTAATTCAGATATGGATAATACTTTTATTTAACTATTATTGTGTCTATAATGATGTTTGTCGGAGGAAGTTGGAAATATGAAAGAGAGAAGGCACGTGGATGGACATGAAGGTTTCGTTTGGGAGTTGTACTGATAGAGAGAAAATCATACGGAAAATCTTGGGAGTTTAATGTGGGTTTGTGGGCCCAATAAGGATTGGAAAGGACGCAACCAAACAAAAGAAGAATTGGGCCTCTACTTCTTTTAGGAAACACTTCACGCTATGCTAATGTTTCCCATTTCTTATCCAGATTACGTGTCTGTTTGGATTGACTTTTATTTTTTAATTTATAAATTAAAAGTCATAAGTTAAATATTTTAAATTTAGGTTAAAATTAAGTAATTAAAAATATCTTTTAATTCATCAAAATAATATTTTAAAGTGCTTTAAAATAACTCAATTCAAACAAATTCTAAGAAGTACCCCAAAAAGTTGAAAGAGGATTATATGGTATAGGGGCCCAGTTTAGTTTGTGGGGACCTAAAAGGGGTATGGGGGATGGAAGAAGAAGATAAGGGGTGGGTGGTGGGGGTAAAGTCCTTCTTTATGTGTATAATTCATTGTACACATTTATCATTTAGATTTTGGCGGAAATTCTGATTAGTCGGACTTTAAAAGTGGTTATCAAATGTCGGGTGAGGAATATGGTGAGAATAATAAATTGTGCAAAATTCTTGTTATGCTATTTGCATGCTATTATGTAAACATATACAAGTCTTTAGTCTATGATTAAAAATATATGGTTCTCTAAGAAGAAATAGAGTTAGACAAGATGAAATTACAATATTATGAAAAATAATGCAGTGCTACGCTTGGATTCTTTAAATGTGTTGGATGCTTATTAGTTTAATTTTTTCAAAATTAAAGTTACTTTTGAAAGATCCCATACAAATATAATTTCATTTTTAAAGAGTCTTAACAACATAAACCAAAATAGGTAGTGATGGTACACTTTAAACATAGGATTTCTCCTAAGAAGAACAATTGACAAATTAAATGGCCGGTGGGGTCAAGGGGCGGTCACATATTTAAGGTTAACAATAGTTAGTGCGTATATACCATAGATGTTGAATTTTCTTAATTTTTTTTGTCTGTTTATTTCATTATATTTTTTAATTCCTTGACGAAATTTTTGGCTCCGCCAATAGTGGGGTGTGTCTTTAAGCAAAATCCTAGCTAGAGTTTGATTGTAATAGAGAGTAGCACCAATTAATTTGATGAGTTCCAGCTGTAGTCGATCGAGTAATGAAGGAGATTGATTGGAGAGCTAATATAATTTAGGGTTTGAAGTTTGGAAGCTTAATTAGTAATATAAAAGTTGATGGAATCCAATTTCAAGCCATTCTTTTTTGGTCTTTCTCGAGCACAAATCTGAATAAAGTGTCTTATCTACTACTCACTACGTATTCTTTTGCCCATAAATCATGATTAGTTAACTAAACCTATATATACTAATGCTCCTTGTACATAGGTACTAAAGTTTGTCCTTTGGTTTCTTTATACCAATTCTAGATTAAAGCAACAATCCTTATTGGATTAACATCAAATCCTTGTCCCTAATATAGCCCCCCACCCCACCCACCCACCACCACCACCACCACATGACACACTTTTTTTGAAAAATAAGTAATAAAATGAGTAGCAACTTAATTAAGCTCTCGCTATACGTGAAATCTGAAAAATAATGAGAATATATTAGATTGTATTGCAGCATAAGATTGTTTTTGGATATTTTAAACCTAAATTAAAGCTACTAAACCATTCTCTTCCATCCACTATTGATTCGCCAAGGAGGAGTTAAACAACTCGATTAACTCACAAGATAAGATTTTGTCATCGTGGAGTTAATCAGTAAGATGTTGGAGAAGGAAAATATAACAAGATCAATATAGTAGGTATATATATATATATATATATATCATGCGTATTCATTTTGATTTCCGAGCGATAACGATATAACTAGGTGATGCACTATGCATCTTCACTACTCCTACCAAATCTTACTATATATTTGAAGGAACTACGTAAGCTTCTTAATTAAAAGTTAATTAGTGACATTCTAATCGTATAACGATAAATTTTACTGTTGCGTCGAGACTTCTCTAATTCTAGTCATGTTCCTTAAAAGGAATTAAAAAAAGAGCTAAAATCAGTACTCCTTTAAGTCATTTTCAATCTAAAAAGATGATGTTGATACTTGAAAAATACCGGTGGATTAGTATATAGAATTGATTCATATCTACATTATATTGATGTGAAGGACATATTAAGTATAAATTGAGAATCATCCTTCACCAAATGTCTCAGGTTCAAGTCTTCCTACTGGTACGGAGACGCCTTTGTTAGGGAGCACTTTACCCCTCAATATAAGACTTCTTGGCGTGAATTCGAATTTAGTCGAACTCCAATATGAATACTGGATACCGAATCATGAACCAAAAATAATAATAATATAGATTAAGAATATGAATTTTAACCTCTAAAACAATCTATATTAGGTACGATCCCTAGTGGTATGGCGATTTTATTTTATTCTCCTTACAAATCTTTTACAACTAGTTAATATTATACCCACGTTATAGGATGAAAACTTTTTGTGGATGGGACAATTTAGAGGCAATTCTTAAATATATACTATGTATTTTTAAAACAAATTTCACATGGCATTTTTGGCAATGCCAAAGAAATTTAGATACATATAAGGAGAAACAAATAATAAAGAATAAGTGAAGAAAATTAAATTTTTAAGAAATAAAGTGAGAAACTTTTTGAAGGTGCCAACTAAAATATTCACAGGAAGATTTGATTGATCATACTCAAATCATAAATATAAAAAGAAGTCCTATCAAACAAGTGTGCATATTAAATTGATTTATTGGTTTTGAGTGTACTTTAATTGATCATGCATCCAACTTCCCACTTTATGTTACGTGTACTGATATGAAAATAATTTTGATACCTTTAGCTATATATACGTTAAATTGATCTATAACATGTATGCAACTTTCATATCAAACTTGATACGATAGCCTAATAATAGTATATTTAGTGAAATTTTATAAGTGAGTTTGATGAGGATAAAGTGTATAGCGGAGCCAATATATTATTAGGGGTTCATAAATCTCCTTCGGTGAAAAATATTACTATTTATACATGTTTAAAATTATTTTTCTATGTATATATAGTAGATGTTAAACCCTTCGAGTAGTTAGTATGTTTACTTTTTCAGATTTTGAACCCCTTTATTAAAAATCCTAGATCCGCCACTGAGTGTACGCATATTATATTCTTATCTCTTAGAGATAAAAGAAGTTGTTTTCAAAGGACCCTTGACTCGTGTACAACATATTAAAGTAGGTATGAAATTATGTAAAAGGAAAAAGACAATGAAAAAAACAAAGAATCTAATAAGAAAACAATAACTATCACAGAATGGTGCGATGTGCTAGACACAATAAACAACATATGATAATGGAATCAAAGTAAAACAGTATAAGACTACGACTAAATCGTTCGAAAAACAAGACAATATTCCATACTTACTAACTTTCTATCTAATACACCACACTCCACAGCCTTGATATGATAGCCATATAATATAAAAATTATTTACATCGCGAGTTTAATATAACTTAAACTATATATATCGTTAAATATGGATTCTCTCTTTTCTTGTATACTAAAGAAAAGATGTAACGTAACTCAATATATTGAGCATATACTAAAACATCTATTTCTATCATCATGTCCACCAACAAAGCATTTAATAAAATCTCCTTTACAAAGAGAATCTTTAATTTAATACAAGGAAAGATATGACCTTTCTGCCTCCATCTTGCCACCATAAAAGTATTTTATTTTTGCATGTTAAAATTAATTAGGAGTATCTGTTCCCTAATCTTCTATGGAATCAGTACTTAAAATCTATAGATTCAGTGGACTACAGAAAATAATAAAAATAAAAATAAAATGTGGTGATATATTCTCTAGGGTTCTTCCCTATGTGACAAGTAAATCACCTTTTTTCCCCCAAGGGCAGAGGAAAGCTACCAATCGAAAAAAGTAACTGACAGAACATGTTCTTTGCTCCCCATTATTTTGTCTCCGGCCTTCACTAACTAGCTAGGCTTACCTAATTAAAATATACTCGCTTTTTTCGTCTTAATTTATGTGATTTTATTTAATTTAACATAAAATTTAAAAGTGAATAATTATGAAATTGTTTGGCTTAGAATGAGTTTGAAAATAAAATAAAGACTTTTGAAACTTGTAGATTAAAACAACTCATAGATGTTTTGATGACTATAAATTATTTATTGAGGATATAATGAACATTTTAAAGTTAAATTATTACTTTTTTCGTTTTAATTAATTTGATCTATTTTGACTTGGCATGAAATTTTAAAAAGTAAAGTAAAATTTTGAATTTTGTGGTTTAAAATTAAAGATATGTCAAATATATCAAAATGCATTTTAATCTTGTGATCTTAAACATGTCATGTTGAAAGTTGAAATTAAAGAGTTGCTAAAAACGAGAAGGATCATTCTTTTTAAAATGGACTAAGAAAAAGAGTAAGTCAAACAAATTAAAACAGATGAAGTACTAAATTTAGAAATGTAGTATTTTTTTTAGTTTGATTAAAAAGAAAATTGTGTTATACATATTGTGATGGAGGGAGTGTAATTTTTTTTCCTTGTATTCGATATTTAATATTTATATTAAAATTTAATTTATTTGTATTTGCATATAACATAAAACTGATCGCTTAAGAGAAAAAATATTTTTAATACTCATTGGATTGAACTCAACTCAAAATTTCCGATTAAGAGATTATTTTCTTATCCATCCCGCAATGACTCCCAATACTTAATAATTAGTAGAGAAAAGACATAAAGTCACCATTGAAGTTGTCCCGAATTTTCAAAAAGACATCTTAACTTTGCGGGTGTCCTATTACCCCATTGAACAACTTCAAAGTAGTATGTATATCCCATTTTTCACCCAACACCATTTACACAAAAATATTTGTAAGTCACGCACTAATAGTCACTTGCCACGTGTTAAAAGTCATTTTTAATTATTTTTATTGAATTTCTTTGCTTTTCTTTTTCTTATTTTTTTTCTTTTTCTCTTTCTTCTTCGCCTCAACTTTGTTCTTCTGCATTTCGTTCATCTCACTGTAACAATCGTCAATCCCGCCGTGGCGGGACCGTTTTTCGACAACACTATCAATTATTTGTCAAACTACCACAAATTAATTTATTTATGAAAATAAACGTCTTCAAATAATCAAAATATCACCAATTCAAAATCTGAAATTTAAATCACCACATTCTTCAACTCCTTACTCCCAAATAGAGTTTTCCATAGTTTCACTACTCCCAAATCCCAATCTTGATTTGTAGGAGGAAAAAAAATTTCTGAACTAATTTGTTTTCAAAAAAAAAGAGAAAGAAATGAACACGAATTTCTACCTTATTGCACTTGGGGAAGATGATGAATTCAATCTAATAATATCGGATTTTAAAAATACAAAATCTGAGCAAGAATAGTGATTTTTAACTTTTGGCCTGTCGGAAAAGCTTCTTAAAGGGCTATTAATGGTGATTTGGGAAAGATGGGAAGATGAGTCTAATTTGTTAATTAAAAAAATCAAATTAAAAATGTCACATGGCATTTTAACACTGGTTTGGGACTGTAATATTACTCCTTTACGAGCCTAGTTTTCGTGAGAACACAGTTGCGCTAAAAATGACTGAAAATGGTGTATTTTTCGTGAATGTAAATAGTTTCGTGGGTAATAAGACACCCACAAAGTTAATGTGTCTTTTTAAAAATTCGGGATAACTTGAGGGGTGACACTCTAATAAGTAATTATTTCGATGCTCGACATAAGAGAACTTTTATTCTCTATGTTATTGTCATTAGGTCGTTATCATTTCAATTGTCTAATCAAAGTAAAGGAAAAAATATTTAAAAAGTCCAGCAAGTTACGAGGTGATGCCGCATAGGCGGAGCTAGGTGGGGTTCATGGGTTCGGACGAATCCAGTTGCTTTTTCGTAGATCTTTTATTTGTATTAGAAAATTAAATAAATATATATGTATGTTAACTTGTGAATCCCTAACAAAATTAATTGACGATATAGAACTCCCAAACTCTTAATCCTGACTCCGCCTCCGTGACGGAACTCAATAATCAAATAAATCAAATAAAGTTTTTTTTATCCTATTATAAAGTACTTTACGAAAAATATTACTAGTACAGTATTTAATAAAAAAAGATAATTTCATAAACTTCTATTTAAGTTTTAGTGCATCACATTAGTCGCTATAATAGTTTACGATAAAAATTTATTTTTGTATGTAAATTTTCTTCCTTTTACCTATTTTTCATTAATATAAAAATACATTTTTTTGATAAAGAGGGCGGAGTAAAGTTTAAATAAGTAAATTTGGAAAAAGTCGCAAGAAAACAAAAAATAACGCAATTTCAATTTCCAAGAACCCACAAACAACAAAAAAACAAGATTGAAATATGAAAAAAGAAAACGTGAACTCCTTTACAAGTTTTGTTTATGATCCGTCACATATAGCCTATAGGGGAGAGATTTTTAATTTTATATGTATAAATATCTTTATATTGTTTTGTTATTTACAATTATTTCTTAGCCAAGGTATTTAGTTTTTTTTTTATGAATTATAAAGGATTTTTTTTTTGGGAAAAAGATCTTATAAATTTAATTAAATAAGATGCGATTTTAGCAAAGTCATGTTATAATTTTTTGTAGTAACAATAAATAGATTAAAGAATTATTACAAAAAATAAAATAAACGTAATATCATAGAAAAATCTCTAAAATTATCCTAATAAAAGTGGTTGTAAAACATAAAAGCTTTAAACTTATTTCTCTGTCTTGTGTCTCGTTTGTGAGAAAACATTCTCCCTCTGATCTGCTACGTGATTAGAGTAGTGGCGTATCCAGGATTTCGAGATGAGGGGTACACTATTGTAAAAAGATAGATCTAAGATGTAAATTTCATCGGATATATCTGTACATATATAAGATTAAGATTTCTAACCTCACTTAGAGAGGTGCACCCAATCATCGTCACATAATATGATACTTCGAGTATGGATTCACACATCTATATTTCAATATTTTTTTAAAAATATAACACTATTATATATGATCTCGGGAGGGGAGCATGGGTTCACGTGAACCCGGTGACCCCCCCTTAGATACGCCCCTGGTCATTTGAGCAGTGCTAATTTAATTTTATTTTGGGTTTTTTCGTACGGTATTTAGTATCTGCATTGTTTCTATTCGAGGAAAAAGCTCCCTATAATTTTTTATAATATTTAAGACTCGAACTCAAGACCACTGATTAAGTGAGGAGCAGTCTCATCCGTTGGTGGTGATCGGTGAGTAGGGTTAATTCAGTTACATAGGATGCTAGGTTCTTCCCTAAGTGTCTGATTAATTAGTATGTGTTTGGACATAAATTTCAAATGCTTTTCACTTTATTTGAAATTTATAGAGTTGAATCAAAGATATAATTGTGACTTACTTTTCTTTGATTATAATTTTTTTATAAAGAATATTTTAAATAATGTTCATGTTTGACTGTATATACAATTTTAAAGTGAAAAAAAGTTAAAAAATACGTTACAAGTTATTTTCTAAATTTAAAATACAACTTCAAATTAAATTTAAAAATTTTGATAGACAAATACTGATGTTTTTCAATTTTGTAACTGAAATTTTCAATGTAGAAATTTATATATTGGCCCTTTATTTTATTTTAAATTCTTTTACACGTTCTTGAAGTTTCTTTTGGATGATGACAACATATCTCACCTATGTGAGTTGACCCAATTTTATTTAGTGAAGACTATGCTATATTTGTTTTACCACTTTGCCACTCTCGAGGTCTTCTATTGCACCTTCTTTCACTCTCTTAAAAAGTACGTTTGCCTCACCCTTTCACTTATTTATTTTCACTGATATAATATTTGAATCTCGATTAATTTAAATATATATCCGATAAGATTTATTAACCAAGAACATTTTCTATCAGGATTCTTTTCTATTTACATAAGAAATTAATGACCATTGATGAAATTAACCCTGTGTATATATACTTTTTATTTTGGGCAGAGAATATACTAACACATTAGAATAAGCTTACATATGGTGTTGCGTTATATTTGTCATTCTTTAGTTAACTATATAGTTGTAATTATGTGAAAGAACATTTAAATGTAATGATGAGATTGTTTTCTTGAATGGACAGTCATTTGATTTATTAGCCTACAAGGTAAGAAAACCTGCATATAAATAAATAATAATTAACCAGAATAAGATATTATTTTTTATTTGATGGACTAGATAAGGATTACACCTGTTATTACACGTACTAAATAAAATAATGACATACAGCTTGTTGTATGTATATTCTCATGGAAACAATATACGTACTACTTGGTTGTAACTCATTGTATACTACCAGTTAGTTTCAATTTATTTGTTTTATTTTTTCTTAGTTAGTTTTTAAAAAATGGCCTTTTTCCTATTGCCTAATTCTATAATTTTAATATTTTACGTGACATGTTTAAAGTATAAAATTAAAAGTTAGTTTATTAAATTCTATATATTTTTATTTTAAAATCATAAAAATATAAAATCATTTTTATTTTTTAAAATTTTGTATCAAGTCAAAATTTGAGAAATAAATTAAAACAGATGGAGTAATATTTAGCCGATAGAAAGAGACACTATAACATAAATAACTTTTAGCGGTAATAAATATACATATTAACAAAAAGTGACAAAACATTTACCGATATTAATTAATTGTCATTGGATCTGGTATTACTATAGCTTTAGAGACATTTACAATTAGTGTTAAATGCAATTAAACTATTGCTATTAATTAATTGTCACTAAATTCATTTTTGTTGTAGTGAGAATGTATCATTACAAGAGTTTTTAATACTATACTCCCTCCGTTCCTTTTTATATGTCCCATTTTTAGATTGCACTTGCATTAAGAAATTAAGTAACTTTACCCTTCTATCCTTATTTAATGTTTTCTTAAGTCAACTTTTCAATGAATGATGAATATGCTATATTTCAAAAATTAAAATTCATTTGGATGACTATTTAAATTTTTGAGTTTATTTTTGAAGCCAAATTTTTTCACCAATTGACCTAAGATTTAAAATTTTTTGTTAAAGCTTTAACTTTCAAGATTATTTTTTATTTTTTCTCCATCTTTTATTTTTAATTTGTTTGTTGAGATTTCTTTTTCAAAATAAGATTTTTTAGAATAGTGAATGGAGAGAGTAATTAATCAATGTATGAAGTGCTCCAATGAATATTAATTACTTATTAGTTTTCCTAGGTTGGTCAAATTATATATTTTCAAGACTAATTAACTACTCTATCAATGGTATAATTGGAAGAATATGGTAACCTATGCATTGATTTTATGAAATGACAAGTATAATGGACCAACTATTTATAGAAAGAGATGACATATAAAAATAGATGTTCATTTTTACTTGTTCAATCTAAAAAATCAAAAGTTAATTTGTGACTTAATTTTAATTTATCATTATTATTAATAATAGTCATTTTTCAAAGCATTAAATTTGTTATATTTAGAGAAAAGACATAAAGTCACCACTGAAGTTATCCCGTATTTTCAAAAAGACACCTTAACTTTGCAAGTGTCCTATCACCCCACAAAAGTTTTTAATATCTTTGTAAAAGGGTCATTTTGACCCATTCCCTCACCTGGGTTGTGACCACACACAACAGGCGCATGAATCAGTGTTTTCACTGCGAATAAACAATTTAACAGTGACACGTGTCACTTGTTTTCTTTATCAATTTATTATTTTCTTCCTTTCCACCATCTTCCCCCAAAACAAAGCTAAAAAAAGAGCCATTGGTATCTCTCTTGACGGACGATTTCTTCATCAACATTGGTACTCTCTCTTACGAATTTATCATCTTCCCCAAGCGCAATAAGATAGGAATTCTCACTAAGTCGACAACACAAAATCCTAACCTAAAACACAATCACTAATAGTTGCACAAAATCGATAACACAAAATCCTAACAGTAGCAATTAGTCTATAATACAATGAAACACTATAAAATCCTAACAATAGCATCTATGATATGTCGATTCCAACACTCTTTATACTATAATAATCCCTAAAATCATAACAATAGAAGAAGAAAAAAGATCTTTATCATATAATCTAAGAAAACCCTAACTTGTTAGACCTTCAATTCCTTGTTCCTCCAAGTATATTGACCAAGAAACATCAACAAGGAAAATGATCAACACTATTTCGACCAAGAGAAAACGCAGAGACTTGGGAAAGCTTTTTCTATTTTTGACCAAAAGAAAAAGACGTCATCAGAGTGAGCATCACGAGCGTTGTCCCAGGTGAGGGAATGGGTCAAAATGACCCTTTTACAAAGATATTAAAAACTTTTGTGGGGTGATAGGACACTTACAAAGTTAAAGTGTCTTTTTGAAAATACGGGACAACTTCAGTGGTGACTTTATGTCTTTACTCTTATATTTATCAAAGAGTGACATAGTAAAATTATCATTCAATACTCATATTACTCCTTAAACGATACACTCCCTCTGTCTAACAATAGTTGTCCACTATACTAAAAATAGATATCCAACAATACTTGTCCAATTTAAAAAATCAAGAGATAATTTATCTTTTGTGTCTATTTTACCCTTCCTATTAAATACTATTTATCATCTAACACATTTCTCAAAGAATTAGATCTAATAAAATCAAAGGATAATATAGTAATATTACCGATTTTATTTATTGTTTCTTAAATGATATGCCAAGTCAATAATGGATAAATATTGTTGGACATAAGGAGTATCAGTCAATACTAAGCAAAATGTAATTATTTTGTTCCACATTATTCTTGTTTGATATAATATATTTAAAGACTTTCATCACCATTTTTCTTTTGATTATGATTTTCTTAAGAAGGTGAAAATAGAAATTCCACACGAAATTCCTTGTGGCATGCATTGTTCCTCACGCTCTTTGAAAGATCTCAAAACAAAGACGTAAACCAAAACCTTTATTCCTGTAAAGGTACCACACAGAAAATGACAAAAATATATGATACAAATGTTAAATTGGATTAAAATATATAGTGAAATGCATTATCACAATCCTTATTTTCCAAGAAAATATTTTCTAAAAAAAATATTTTTCTGTCTACCAAACACGCCCTTATGACAAGCATAGGGGCATAGAGGTAATTTTAGTTCAGAGTGTTTTAAGTCCCTTTAACTGAAAACGACTGCAAGCAACCTGTGGTCTACCTGTATATATATATCCCTCTCACATTAATTAATATACATACAATTAATCAAACAATAAAAATCATAAATAGTCCATTAAAATTTCAAGATTATAAATTTTGACTATTACTCCCTCAATTTCAAATTAATTGAATTGTTAAGACATTTTTCATTTTTCAAATTAACTTAAGTGTTCAATCTTCAAGACTACTTTTAGAACATTCTTCCAATTTTACCCTTCATTAGTTAGTATTGGAATCACTTATTATAATTAATGTTTAGCTATTTTTATCATAAATTTGACAATAATTAATAAGGGTAAAAATGGAAAGCTATGCCTAATTTATGTCTTAATCTTCTTTTCCTTAAAGGATTTGAAACACCTCAACAATTCAATTAATTTGAAATGGAGGCAGTATAAAATATAATTTGTTAAATCTTAAATAGTTATTATATTAATCAAAATTATTGAATTATGGCAAAAGTAACTCCACTTTATAATATACATAAAAGTTTTGTTATATACTTTCTCTATTGCTATCCTTTGATTTGACACGATATTTTTTTTAAAAAAACTTTCCTTTGATTTAACACGATATTTTTTAATTTTTTTTTTTTATATAACCAAGAGTATTTATTATATAAAAAACCAAGTGTGTCCCTCTATATAAATGAGATATGACGCGCAAACACCGACTCAAAAGTGCTTTTGTTTTGGTTGTAGTAGGCATTTGCTTCTCTCTTTCTCTACATCTTTCTTTTTGCCTTGAAACAAAAAAAAAACATAATTTATTTAAAGAAAAAATGGTGGATCTTCAGAAAGTATGCTCTATGTGCGGCGACGTTGGCTTCCCGGAAAAGCTCTTCCGTTGCTCCAAGTGCCACCATCGTTATCAACACTCGTAAGTAACTGTTATAATTTTTAATTTTATGAGTTCTGAATCATAATTTCTTTTTTACCTTTTTGAGTTATGAAATGAATTAGCATCAAAACTGTCGAATTCACGCGCACATTACTTTTTCACAATTGATGATCAATTCACCTATCATACAGTTTTTTTCTTATTTTTATTTTTGTTATATTACATGAAATAGTAGTTTTGTTGGAAAACTTTAGTCCACAGTTTGGGTTAGTCTTGAGTCAGGCTTTTTCATTAGAGTCTTTTTGACTGATTTTCTGTCCGTATTATTACTCCATCTATGATTATTTTTTTCTTTTTTAACTTTGTTGTTTGTGGCAAACCAAACATGACACTCGTCCACCCACCGCCACCATACACTATCAGAAGGAACAAACATCCTACCAACAAATTTCGTACTTTTTTCTGATCATGATCTTCTAGAGATTAATTAATTTTAATAATTAATGATGACTATTATTAATTTATGTTAGTACGTTTATGTAAGTGTATGTTTCTATGAATCGTTTAGTCATGTCAGAAATTTACCTATCACTAAAAAAGATACACAAGTACTTCTAGTACTACTTTTTATGTTTATGTTAATTTGGTATGATTATATAGTACGACACAAACTTAAATTGAGTAAAACAAAGGCCTTTTCAATCAACGTGTCGGGTATCCTGTTATCGTGAAATTGAGTGATCAAACATTATTGTTGTTGTAATATCATGATTATTAGTTGTAATAGACCATGCATAACTTGAATGATACTATTATCCGTGATCGATGCAACAAGTAAACATCGGATTCATCTGAACTCAATATTTTGAACTCGGAGTTTTGCAGGTATTGTAGCAACTACTATAGTGAATTGTCAGAAGGAATAGAGGTGTGTGACTGGTGTCAAAGTGAAGAACGAAACAGCAGTTCAAGGCGTGGAAGTTCTTCAAGGAAATCATCAGCTGAAGGCATCATGATGAGTAGCAGCAGATCAGAATATCCAGGTGGCGACAAAATCAAACAGCAAAACCATGATCATCAACATCATAGGGACGAATCAACGGCTCATGATCAAAAACCAAAGAATAATCATGGTGGTGTACCCTCTCCTCGTACGTCCACCCGTAGGTACAAACTTCTTAAGGATGTCATGTGTTAAGTTAGAAGGAAAAAAAATAAATTAAAAACTTCTCATGTGTTAATTATCATGTTCATATTATTATGTTATCTTCCTTATGGATAATTGTAAGGTTTTTTTTTTTTTTTTTCCTTTTCTCTTTTGACTAGTAGAGTACTACTTTATGGCCTATGCTACCTAGCTGAATAAGTTCTCAATGTAGCTCTCTTTATAAATATAAATATTGTATCTACAAATTACCACTAGTATAGATCATAATTATGGGTTTTCCATAAGCTAGCCTTCAATTTTCTTATCTAATTTCTTGACTTACCGTTAAAGTATGGAGTGTAGTGGATAAGGTTGTACCTTTCTTATTTAGAGTTTTCAGTTTCAAGTATAAATAAGAAGCGCTACATTCAAATAGTTGAGTTTCAAAAACGAACACCAAATATCAAATTAAACCCCCCAAAAAATCTAAGTTGACTTTTCTAATTTTGCATAATATCTTTCTTGATGTATTTATAACTTGGATCGAGACTTGCATGACATAATCGTGTAGAAATAGCGATTGCCTCATTTATGAAAAATCATTTTCATGAAATTTTAATTTACACAAATTAATTCTCATATTAATGTCTTAAAGTTTTACTTGTGAAATTTGAAATTTCACAATAACAATTTTATTTTAATTAAGGGACCGAAAAGAGTAGAAAACACGAAGCATTACGCAAAACATTTGGGAATTGGGGGTTACAAATTTCATATACCACGATCGGTTCGCACAGCATGATAAAGAACGTAGTTCATGCGAGAAAAATAGCCACTATATATACATATGCATTAGCTGATTCAAAATTTAGACGATGTGAGTATAAAACGTATATCTAATGTTATTTTTAATTATAAGTATAAAACGTGTTGGGATTTTTTTTTACCCGAATACAAAATGACTTAATTTCTGCATACATCACGGTCATAGAGTTTGCTGATATAGTAGGGTTTGTATGGTAGGGGCTGGAGATTTCGTCTATATGTGAACTCACAACTTGATAGGTGTCTTTGGTGGGGTGGGGCTAAATTTGCATTTTTTTTGAGTTTTTTATTTGATGTCTAGAGCACATATTGGAGCCCCGACTAAAATTTGGTTTGCACACTGCAAGACCCATTCGGGGTGATGCTCCTAATAGAATTTTCTTCATAATCAGGGCTTAAACTCGAGACTTCTAATTAAAGGCGAAACAGTCCCACCACTGCACCACAGGGCTAAAGTTGCAATTGTACACTCTATTAGTTGAGTCTCTTAAGGAGAATTGAATGCACCTTTGATTCCTTCTTCCATAAGAATTCATAGTACCTAAAGCTCATAGCTTTTTCCAGGTTCATTGAAGCTATTAATTATGAGACATATATAGGCTAGCTCTCTCCCCCCTTACCTAATATTATTTATTGAAAACATTTAGAAAAATAATATATAAAAAATTTAGATCTTTGTGAGAGGTTTTTTTTTTTTAAAAAAAATTTATATATATATATTTTTATAGTAATATTCCAGTAGAATTGCTTTAATATGGGATTTTAGTAAGATGATCGGTATGAACTAATTAAAGTGATACTTAATTAATTATGTGTTTTAATATGGGTTTTAAGAAGATTGGCACGAAATAAAGTGACATTTATCTGCTAGCTAATCAAGATTATCTGCTAATTAAGTATATGTCTCGAATAAGTACATACTTGATATAGCTTATACATTAAACTTTAAAAAGTAAAAAGCCGAAAAATATTATATAATATAAATTGAAAAAGAGAGAGTAGCAAATTCTTGTCTCAAACTACTTACTTTCTTTTTGCTATCAACTTCCTCAACAATAAAATAAAAATAACAATATGCGATTAAAAAATGATATTTAATCTATTTAAACTATATAGTTTTTTAAGGAAGAATATCTGACTCACCATTCTTTTAGTAGTTTGTTTAAGCAACAATGTTCTTTTTTAGTTATACATTTTTTTTTTAATTTTTACATATCATGACACATGTTTAAGGTCATGCCATTTTAAAATATTTTGATACGTCATATAAACATTTATTTTAAAATCACAAAATTTAATAATCTTTTAATTTTTTGAACTCCATATATTTAATCAAAGTAACATAAACAAATTAAAACAGTAGGAATACCTGTACGACTGTATTTGATAAGATAGTACATTAGTACTAGTAGTTGTCCTAGTGTCTATTTTCACTTTTCTTGGTTTGTAAAGTATGAAAAAGGAGAAGCCACATGGTGGGCTTGCTTGGCTTCACAAATCACAACTTTTGATTATTACAAGCTTGCAAGCAACACTGATTTGCATGCAATATCCTACCTAGCTCTTCATTGCTTATCACATACTACTATGTTCTTTAAGGTCGGTGGTTAGCGTTAAACAGGCATTAGTAATATAAAAATTATTTGATAAAATATTTATATGTTATTTTATGTAGGTATATGAATTACTTAATAATTTAAACATGTACTAGTTATACAGGTTTCAAAAGTGTGAATCAAAACATCTTGTTAACTTTATACACGACGATCAACTATCAAACGTGGTATTACTTACCATAAATTTGATATTTATCTATATAACTTACCTCCAAATTAACTACTAAACGACCCCCCTTAGTGTATTATTTAAGCAAGAAAAACACGTACATTTGTAGCTCTTATATTAGAAGTACTATTACTATTAGTCAGCCAAATTAATCATATATAGTTATACTTGCACTTTCTTTTCCGCAGACAATTCTTTTTCCATCGCATCCATCCAATGTTGTCTGCTAACGTGGTATATATATGTATCTTCACGCTTTTCAAGCTATATGTGCTTTTCATTTGTTGTTCCTCTTTTTAGTTTTTGCAAGTACGTATCTTTTTGTAAAGTTTACTCGACTTTTTTTAAAATTTTATTTGGGAAAACCTTATACTATACTATACTATATAATATCCAAATGCTTGAATAGTTTATTCAATAATGTTACACTCAGTGGCGGAGCCAAGATTTTCAGTAAGGGGTTCAAAATCTAAAAAGTAGACACACATATTAGCCGAAGGGGGTTCGACATCTACTATATATACATAAAAAAATATTTTAACCATGTATAAATTGTATAATCTTCTACCGAAGGGGGTTCGGATGAACCCCTGAACTCAAGGTGGTTCCGCCACTGGTTACACTAGCTATATAATAAGCATGTCGATGCTGACAAGCCGGCGTCATCATACACATTTTCAAATTATGAGAATAGTGTCATTGAGTCGAGTGTTTTTTTAAAGACAACCTTTCTACTTTCAAGAGATAGACCTCCACGTACGGCTCCTCCCCTATCGATCTTCTTCTTCCCAAATTGGCTCTTCCTTGCACATTTATTTATTTATTTGGGGTTATCTAGTTATGTTTCTAAGGGTGAAATTTTCAAGATGCTTCAATATTGGTGAATAAAAATTTGAAGGAGAAGAAATGTGAGGAAGATTGTGAAAACGTAAAGCCTATATATATAACTTTTAGAAAATGAAAACTAAATCTAAAATATAGTTACGTGCTTAAATTTGGGTGAAAGACAAATATGCCATTGCCAGCGTGATGGATTTACGAGATATATCAGTGTCAAGTATATATACATATCAAGACATTAATAAAGTTAAAAATGTCTATTTGATCATTGTAGATAATTTTTAAAAGTCATCAACTTATTTCGCTATAAAATAATATTCTTTTTGTTTCAAAAAGAATAGTCAAATTTTGAAAAATAAAGAAAGATTTTTAAAATTCTTTTATAAAAATTCTTACTTCCAATTTAAGGTTGCTGTGACATCAATCAATATTTTGGAGTCTTTGTCATTCTGACACTTGGAATTCACTAGCCAAAATGTCAACTTTTAATGTATTGTCATTCTTAATGGGTCGTTTGGAAAAATAGCAGGATATGTCATGGGTGAGGTATTTTATCCAGTTTTTATATGAGAAATAGTTAATTTTATGGTATTAGTGTAAAAGTTATTTCAAAATTAGCTAATATTTTAAATTAAATATAAGAAAGTTAAAATTTTATTTATATAATTTTATCGTCATCCCATATGCCATAGGACGATTTTTATTTAATTATTAAAAGCAGTGTCTAAGGCATCGTCACCGATGAGAGTTATTGACCCATAGAGTAACTTTTAATATAAGCTTTTTGATTCGATAATTATTTTATAAAATCTAGTATTGGAGACAATTGCGGCGACGCAATAATCCATGATAACCATTTATGTTCCCTTTATTAAAAATGGGTGGATTTGTAGTCAAGATTCTAAGCATGAGTTATCTTCTTCTACTTATTATTGTCTCGGGATCTTTCGAGGAAATGAAAGATCTCCCATAAAAAAGATATAAAATTTATTTATTTATTTTTATAAAGAGATAGAAAATTATTTCTCTCTGATTTAACAATAAGACCCTTCTACAAATTTGAAAGCTAATATAGATTTTATGTTCAAATATCACTTGCCAACAGATATGGTCATCCTCATATGCACTTAAGATATTATGTCTTTGGATAGATAGGACTACTAGTTACTCCATCAAGATCCTAATTTTATTGCGAGCCAAAAATTCTTATACATCCCTTTTTTTATTTAAGGAAAATTTATCCAATTATTAGCTCCGATGTGAATTATAAAGAGGTAGAAAATCTACAAAGTTGAAAGCCAACAATAAATTTTGAATTTTATGAGTTTGAAATTATTTGAGTTATTGAATTTAAAATTTAATGTTTATATAAAATTTTGATGTATGTAAAATTTAAAGGGAAAATTAAGCGGATAAGCATACATATACTAGTTAATTAGTTAACATAGTTACAGTTTGCCTTAATTATAATTCACGACCTACTTTTAGCTATAATTACGCGGCTCAGTTTTTTTAGTTTTGTATAATTCGCACGTTTGTATAATTCGGAATTTGTATAACTTTTGTATAATGTAATTTTGTATAATAAAATTTGTATAACTGTTTAAAGTTCAGATGTTTGTGTTTGTATAAATTCGTTATTTCGAGTTTATATAAAAATAACTGAATTATACAAATGTATCCGCGAATTATACAAACTCACTTGCGAATTATACAAATTCACAAATTATACAAACGAGACAGCTTAAACTGTAGTTACAACCCGTAAATATGCAAACTATAGTTATGGAGCATAATTAAATTTATTATAGTAGCTATTTGGGAAAGTTTCCCAAATGTAAACCAAATTATTGATGAATTGGGCTAAAGCCCACAGCTCACCTTTATACAAGTGCCTCAGGCTTAATCGCGCTTCACTCTATGCAGTGAACAGCGAGAGACATGTTTTGGAGAAAATAAAATTATATTTGTATCATCAAACGAATATATGTAATTAGCTAGGACAATTTTTTTTTTATCGGTATTAAATATAGATAGTCGGATATTTTATTCATTTATTATTACTTCATTTTGACTCACAGATCTCCGATCTGATCCGCTCATTTGACATTCTTAAATATAGTATATATTTTAGGTATCTTGGTTCCTCAATTGGGCTAGTGATATTGCAGGACTGGAAGATCCAAGTTTCATTTGTGACCCAACTTGTTTTCAATCCTTTAAAAGCATGCTGCTCCATAAACCTTTGAGAGTCATTATTTGGAAATATATTTTTTCACTTTCTTAAAAACATAAAATACAGTATTTTCAACGTAATATAATATATTTTTATTTTAAAATGTGACCTCTTATTTTATTTACTTTACCATCAGAAATATTTTATTCTATAATATATAGGGGCATTAACGGTTTGGATAAAAATCAATCTAAACCGAAAAATCAAATCAAACTGATTAAATAAATCGATTTTATTTGGGTTTGTTTTGGTTTTAGATTTTAAAAAAATCTATAATATTTGGTTTGATTTTGATTTTGTTCAAAAAAATCAAAGAAATAGCCAAACCGAAGCGAGAACTTATATACATATATTTTATTATTATACATACATAATATATATTTTTACAAACAATTTTAAAGATCTTATATACGTTTTCATCAAATTTTATTTATGAAAGTAAAAATGTCCAAGATGAGAAATTTATCTTATTGGTTTCATGTGAGTGTCTATGGTAATTCTTGGCGGGACTAGAAATGTCATTTTCTCTTCCTTCTAGGCCAAAATGGTGAATTTTGAAGTTTTATTCATAATAAATTTACTTATTGAATGTTATATAAATGTCAGTCATTCTAACTATTTTTCGTTTTGAATGGATTGTTGTCACTTTTTTTCCGTTTTGAATGAATCGTTACTTTTATTTTTGTGTATGGTTAATAACCGATAACCGAATCAAATCGAAATCGATACCAACCAAACCAATAAATGTATATTATAATTGGTTTAGTTTGGTTTTGAGAATTTAAAAACCGATTAAGTTGGTTTGGTTTTAATTTTGACCAATAACCGACTCAAACCAATCCGTGAACACCCCTAACTATATACATATGAATAATTTATATTTTAAAATGCAAAGAACTTCTATTATGTATATAGAAAAAAATGAAAAAACATATCATATCACAGATAAAAAGAAATATCAATATTGACTTATCTAATACTAAATTGATATAAATATTACATACTACTTTATTAAAATAAGAAATTATCAATTTTTATAACACCATGTCACTATATGATATACAGAATGTGATCAATATTATACCTGGCTAAAACTCTTTGTTGGATGAATAAGCAGTCCTCTATAATATATTGGTGTATATAATGTATAATACCAATCAATCATTTATGATATATCATAGGATTATTATAGACAATTGAGTTGTGTGTTTTTGAATAAATGAGTCAGTCCTTCATGATACTCTATTAGTATTTTAGATATACCATATGAATATCATAAAATACTAAAAAATATTTCCTTTTTAGGGAATGAACCAATTATTTATGTTTAAAATGTCAGTAAGACACCTTATAATTATAAAACTAATAGAAATATATACAAATTATCCTGTCATCTCAATCTTAGTAATAAGCCCACGTCTTGTCACTATTTTTTTTTTACTTAATTAATAGTTAAATTTTAAGTAGATGTGTCGAAAAATTAATGCTCTTAGAGATAAAAATCACACTCTTTTGAAATTACATAATGTACTCTTTCTTTTTTATATTAGTTGTCCATCTTATTAAAAATAGTTGTCTCATATTAGTTGTCCACCTTACTAAATCAAGAAAGTATTGATTAAATTTTTCATATATTACCCTTGCAATTAATTATTTTTGAAAGTGTTCACATTTGTTTGTAAAATTTCTGATAAGTTTTATAAGGGGTGAATTAGTAAAATTATCTTTTTATTTATGATTTCTTAATATATGTGGAAAAAGAAAAATGATCAACTACTATGAAACGGAGAGAGTAGTTAAATAAAACTAATTTTTCCTAAATAATAAATTACCAAAATGCAATGGATATTTATTTTAGTAGTATACATTTTTTCAAACAAAAATCATAAAAACAATGAATTTCATTAATTTTTGTCAAATAAAAAAATAATTAATCAACCAAAATACTGAAGTTACAATTGTGTACTTATTTATACTTTGGATGTAATTACTATCTATTTCAATTTTTTTTTTCAAACCAAATCTAATAAAACACAATTAGTTAGAACTCAGAACTCCTTTATTTTAAGCGAAATAAAAAGTTTAGCAAAATAATTGTATAGTTTTCATTATATCTTAATTTGATATAATGATTATTATTTTCTTCGGGCAAAATTTGTAAAAACAAATTGGTTGAAATTTCATTATTTTTGCCAAACAATTTGTCTTCTTTTTTTTCCCTCTCAAAAGTGAAGTTCTAGCCAAATTTAATATTTTACCAATTTAATTAGAAAAAGAAAATTTTAAAAAATTGAACATAAAAAATATATTTAAAGAATGTAACGTAAAAACAAAAGATCCATAGGCAAGTGTACCCACACTTTCTTAGATCGTAACTATCAAATAGTCATTGAGAAAGATAATTAAAATTACTAATAGTTTAAGTGTGTCACTAATAATTCGGGTCCATTATATTTAAGGGTATCCCAACTAATACTTTTCATACACAACTGTTGATCCAATTAATTATAGCATAGTATATATTCTAATTAATGTATCCTTTCATAAAAATATCGCTGTTCAGGCAGTTATTCACCCACCTCAACATCACAGTACCCAAAGAAATAGAAAGATATCATTAAATAGGAAAACAAGAAATAAAAAGGAAATTTAAAAGGAAAAGTGAAGGCCATAAAAGTAGAGATTTAATTAATTTATTTATGTGGAATTTGATCATTAAAAGTCTCTATAGTGGACCCTCACCCCATAAAAAAACTTTTTAAAAAATAGCATCCATGCAAGTTTAGGTGTGCACTATTCGGATTAACTAAAAAATCGAATTGAATTCTAATTTGGATTGGTTTTTTATTTTTTGGTTTGATTTTGGATTAATAATTTAGTTCTCCTTCTATATATATATAATTTTCAATTATATTATTAATTATTGACATAACTGAACCGAAAAAGTCAAATCGAAAAGTGAAAAATCAAACCAAATCAAATTTATTTTGGTTCGAATTGATCTATACTTTTTCAAAACTAAAAATCAAAAAATCCAAATCGAATACCAAAAAATCAAACTGAAAAATCAAATGCACACCCTACATGTGACCGAAAATTTCACATCTTGTCCCAAAAATGTTCGGTAAAATTCACATCTAATATATTAGAGTATCGATTACTATTGATCCAAAATAAATGCAGTAAATAACAAGCTATACATGTTAAGTTACTCAGATTGGTATAAAACATTTGTTAAGAGTATTAGGTAACTTGTATCCTATAACTATAACAAAATAAAAACTACTTTTTTTTTTGTTTTTAATTTCTCTTTTCCCATAATATTCAACTACGTACGTACTATAAATTGGGATCGGATTAGGCCAAAATGTAAATTAAAGAGTGAGGAGAAATATGGAAAGTTTATCGAAACTTTCTCAATTCAACATTAATCAGTGTTTATGTACATGCATGCATATAGTTTATTTCTTTATACCAATAACTAATCCGTTTCAATTTGTTTTTTCTAATTTTGAATTGAAACGGAATTTAAGAAAGTAAAGAAGATTTTTGAATCATGTGATCCTAAATTAAAGATACATAGAATATACTAAAATGCTCTGAAATTTTGTGATCTTAAACATGCTACATGAAAAGTTAAAACTAAAGAATAGTCGATAAAAGATTTTTTTTTAAAATTTGAAACTGCTTAGATAAGAAAAAAAGACAAATAAATTGAAACAGATGAGTCATAAGTTGATGAATAAGGTGGAACACACAAGCTAGAAAGGGTTTACATAAACCTAATCCTCTCCATTACATCATTAATCATAATTTCATATCTAAATTAACCTCCCTATATTGTAATTAGTACTAACATATACTAGATTGTTGTGGCCATTAAAGCATAAGCTTGAAATAATAATCATAATTAATTATTGAAAAGAAAAATATTTTAGTCACCCATTAGAGAAGAAGATTGGTGAAGAAGTAGTTGTTGTTGCAGCTTGCTGGTATGTTCTTTGCCTAAAACAATCCACTGAAATTCTTGGTGGTGATATAGCCACTGTCACTGTTGATGAAGGCGCTGCTGATTCAGCTGGAGACTCCACCAAAAAAATAAAAATAAAAATATCAAAAAACAAATATTTACCACAAGTGAAGTAATTAATCGTTAGGAGTTGCCTTTGTTAAATCTTGTATTATAATGTTAGAGAAGACTGCTTTGATTTTCATCGAGATTGGCCCAAAGCTTATGGAGAGCAACAAAAGCCCACAGACTCAATGACTTAGTAAAAATAAAGTAATTAACATGAAATCATAAAAAGGTAAAAAAGATGTTTATATTTAGTTGGGGCTTTAATGCGTGAAAATCAGAACAAAGAAAAGATAATAAAGTTACTTGATGAAGGTTGAGGCTGCTTCTTGTTATTTTCTTGTTGAATATTCTTCCTTCTTCTCCGGTTGTGATCTGCTAACCGTTTCCGGCAACTTCTTTTCCCGTTATCAAATTCCGACAGAACATGGAACCTGCTTTTTATTAGAATAATTATGATCAGAATTATATATTTTTTTCATGAAATAATTGAATTTGAAAATGAGTTTTTTACTTATAACAACAAAATCACTCATGTTTTTGCCTTTCTTTTCACGAAATAACTCATACCTAAAAAACATTAGGAAATGAAATAAATTGTCCTTTTAGTTTAATGGCAAATCTTATAAATACTTCTTTGTGCATATTAAGTCCTTTAAACACTCTGGCTAGTTAAAATTAGCGGACAATTACATGAGGAAATTTTTATGTAAATTCTGGTGGCGTTTCTTCGAGTCATTTTTGTTATTTTCTAGTAGGTGGTTTTATGTAAACTATGGACAGTATACTACTAGAAAACAAAAAAAATTAGCGATAGACAAAATTATAAAAAAAAACATAGCAACAATTATTAGAAAACTCAATTAGCTAGAAGCTATTTTGCTACAAATTAGTCGGTGATTATTGACAAATTTCATATATAGCTAATTTGGTTTTTTCTAGGGGTGGCAAAATCAAATCCAACCTATTCAACCCGCCCAATCCGTATAAATAACCCGCCCATTCATTAGCTCAACCCATTTGAACCCAACCCATTTCAACCCATTAAAAATTGGGTTGATGTATAACCCGAATTGGCTCATGAAAAATCTTCTCAAAATATTTTTAAAAAACTTTTTTTTTTAATTTGGCATGTTGTATATGACCATAATAAAAAAAATCATTTTATTAGATACTAAAATAGTTTAAAAGCACAAATAAAACAGCTAAGTTTAGTAAAAATTGGATCGGGTTGGGTCTTGACCCGTAATAGTATGGTACCTGAGTGATTTTCTTGTTATGAAAACAAAAAGGCAATGCTTTAATTTACTGAATATTTTTTATAATTTAGGATTACCACATGTAATTTAACTCTTTAAAAAAAGAAAAATATATATACAGCTAAAGTATATTTTATTTTTTTCAGTGCTAATTAAAAGCTGATACTCCCGTATGATTCTTTTTAATGTTTAAGCGAAAATAGAAAACACAAAAAAGCTGTGTTTACTATAAGCAGCAAAAGCAAACCAGTACGTAACACACCAAAACGGGGAATAGCAGACTCATTGGGGAACATAAATTTACGTACACAAATGCCCTCGGAATCAACGTACGACTTTTCTACTCCCCAATCATTACCTCGTTAAACCATCCAAGGGCTTTTCCGTCATTTTCTTATTTCCCATCTTATTTGCACCTTATTACCTTAGTATCAAACGTAACAAATGCTAATACACATTAATTTATCATTAAGTGCTTGTTAATTATGTAGTATGTATTATACATTTTATCGGCGTTTCTTTGATACAAATTCAACGAAAATATCCACTTGAGTGAGTTCAAAACAAACATTTTCAACACTTTTTAGTTTTGAAAAAGTATAATTGTATTACTATCACAAGCAGAGCTAGAGAATTGAAAGAGGTTCATTTATTAAATCTCTCGATATAAATTCTGTCTTGGTTATTGACTAGTGAGTGAGTCCTTTTTCGTATAGGCACTTTCTAAACTACTTCGAAATTTATAATTATTTGAGATCAAATTAATTAACCTGATTTGGTGAATAATTAAGAATAATTAAGTACTATTAACATAACCTGCTGCATTGTTGGCAGAACCGCTGAGTTAAACCGGCGGCGATAACGGTGGCGGCTTTGGAGTGAAACTCACAAACTTTGTGCCGTCGGTGGTAGTGCTTTGCATGAGTGAGATCGGCATTGCAACCCTCAGCTTGACACTTGGGCGAGTTCACTGAACCGGAGTCAACCGCGCGAGTCCGCCGGTAAAGCCGGTTGACAAAATCATCTTCCGATGACGAAGCAAAATACGTTCTCCCGCCCAAATTCAACCCAATTCGACTACTGGTACTTGAAAAATCATGAATTCCGCCTCCAAATTGCGGTTCGGTCTTCGGCACTACCATAAATCCACCGGTTGGTTGTAGAGAAAGCATGGATGTTTCGTGTGTTTGTGTGTACGAAACGCCATAAGCGCGTGGATCGTACATGGAGCTAATTAAATGAGTGTTATTTGGCGTTGGTTGAAATTGGGGAAATTGGGGATTTTGGATTTGTTGTTGTTGGTTATTGTGTTGGTAATTTGTTATATGAGGAAAATGCGCTTGAGGATCCAAAAATTGATTGTTATTTTGGTCAGTTTCCTGTGTGGTTTGATCACTTGGAAACATAAAAGAAGATTGATTTTCCCATTCATAGTCCAACATTTTTCTTAATTTTTTTTCCTCTCACTTTGATAGGCAATAACCTGTGTATAAATACAGTGGGGAAATGGAAAAGGATTGGTGGAATATTTTTGAAAATGAAGAAAAAAAAGTTTGGAATATTTTGTAGTTGGGATTTGGGACGAACGGGAGAGGAAATCTGTCAGCTTTAAGTAGAAGAAGATTTTGTGTATTGGAAAAAGCTGCAGCTAAAGACTTTACTGTTTTGCATTCAGTGAAGAGTTTTAATAGGACTTATATGTATGTATAGTTATACAAACAAATTTTTTAAAAAGAACATTTTTTGCCCTATCTTTTTGAGTTCAATAATAAAAAAAGAGGAGTTTATGTGTGAAGTTTTATAATGGCTTTTAAGAGACATGTCGGGCTATGAGGAACTTGTTGCTTTTCTTGCTTAATGAATAGTATAAGTATTTATATATTTAACTTATGACAAAGTTTGAGAAAGCGAAAAGGTGTTTTGTTGGGACATTTGGCCAAAGATTCAACACAATGTAACATGGAAAATTAATTGTGAACTATATACTAAATGTTAGGTAAATTGGACAATATATAATAGTATAGTTTTTTATTAAAGACATTTAAATAATTTCCATTGTGTAGGGTGGGGTTATAAGAAGTAGGCAAAACACTTGGAGGAGTGATAGATAAAAAGATAGCCATTCATTACAACTCAAATAAATTAAACTCACTTAGGGAAAGATATCTAAAACAACTAAATAGAGCCATTCAAGAAAACTTGACCATTAATTACATCCAGATTTCAAGTCACATACACCTATTTACATATATTTTTGCTATCAGATACCCTAAAATACGGTGAGAGCCAAGCGAAAGGAGGAGAGATTCGAGCGAGATAGGAGAAAGGCGAGCGAGATTCTCATATACATGCGAATCACACTAGATACATGTATCTGGGATACCAGATACACAGAAAGAGGCGAGCGAGAGAGTCAGATACTTGTGAATCTATTTGAATATAGTGTATTTAGAACAAATTACACATAATTTTGACCCCGTATGTATCCGACATACATGTATCTGGACATGCCAGATATATGTATCCGAAGTTCAAAATCAGGTAAAATTCGTAATATTACAAACTAGCGTGAATCTAAGTAATTAACTCAAACTAGTGAAATTTCTGAAAATTACCCTAAAATTATTCATTATCTTTCATTACATTAAAAGGGGTTAAATGATAAATTAATTAAAATACTGATTTTATTTATAATTTTTTAAAAAGATGTATAAAAGAAAAAGTGGACAAATAATATAGAACGGATCGAAGAGAAACTAACATATGGAAAGAGCATTAATATTGTGTATGTATAATGGCATCTTTGTTTCTCCTTAGGCTACAATAATTGTCTTCTCTCTCACACAGTCTGTTTGTATGTGATTGTGTTTAGCTTGGGAAAGATAGAATAATAAGTAGCCACTGATGTAAGGCGGCTTTGCCCACCCAATTACTCCTCTATCTAATTCAATTCAAAGCACAAGTGTCAAATGGATGAATTCAATTCATTCTAAATATATTAAAAATTAATGAACAGGTAGGTTTATGACTTGACTTAAAACTACTTGAAATGAATATATTAGATTAGTATTTAGTCATAAATTTTAAATATTTATTCGACCATAAAATTTGATCAAATTTTCAAGTTTCAAACTTTAACTTCAAAATCTATTATGAAAGAAGAGCTAAATTGAGTGTCCACATCATACTACATTCTAAGTTCTTTTTTGTTTAATTATCAAAAATAAATAATATATTTTAAAATTTTATTATATATCAAGAAAAATAATTAAAAGAAATATTTTAACAAGATATTCATGATTTAACATGTATTATCTATTTATCCTACAACAATCAACTTTCAGATGACTTGAATTAAACAAATCAATATGAGTTGAGTTATAAATAACGGACGAATCATTAATCAACGTAAAGTTAGATGGGTCATATTTTTATAAGCTACTTTTATCACCTCTATTAGATACTCCCTCTAGTCCATATTAAGTGAATTGTTAAGATTTTTTTCATAGTTCAAAATAAGTAACTTATTCAAAGTTTAAGAAAATTGTTGTCATATTTCAACAATTCACATAATATGGACCGATGGGAGTAAGAAATTTCTCAATTTGTCTCGATGTTAATGATGTTTGATCACACAATTTTAATAAGAATTTTCTAAGAAAATATTTTTCTTATATCAACACACTCATTTTTATTTGATATGATAATACAATGAGTTGAACCTAAATAAAAATATATAATCACTAAATTCATATAGTCGACCTTAATCTATTTAAGGAAGAAATATAATTTGTTGTTGTGGTATAATAAAAAATATATTTTTTTACTATATTTAAATAAATACTCTACTGGCCATTGGGGGTGGGGTAGGGGATAAAAGAGTGTGACCTTAGGATATTTAATTTGGAAGTGTTGGACATACAGAGAGCCTCAAAACACTTGGCCATTAATTACATACTCAAATGAGTTAAACTCAATAAGGTAAAGGCATTTATTTTCTTTATCTATAATGGCAGTTTTCTTTTTCATAGGCTACAATAATTGGCTTCTTCTCTCTACCTCTCCTCTTTCATACCGCTGCCTACTATTCAAATAACAGGGGTTTAAAATGAACAAAATCGAATTAAAATGCTTAAATAAAAATTGGTCTCAATTTATATGGTCATTGATGAATTTTTTTTAAAAAATAATTATATCATTTTATTTGTTATTTTAAAATTTAAAATAAAATTTAATATTTTTTCATTTTATTCTTAATAATAATTATTTTTGAAAAAATTATCTTCGAAAATAATTTAAAACATATTTTTTAATAAAAAGCATAAAAGATAAATACAACATATAAAATTTAAGATGGAGAAAGTACTCGCTCCATTTCAATGATAAAAGTATATCAATTGTGTGATGTGTGATGATATTTATACCAAAAATAAATATTTCATTCTACTTTATCATTCTAGCAAATTAAAAGAATTTTAATATTTATAATATTAAATAATTATATAAAATAGTACTAATGAAATTTAGAATTTCAAACCATTATTAAGAAGATTAGATTATTAAAATATATTTCTATCTAATTTTTTTTAAAAATATGTCAAATCAACATAGATCAAGTAATATAAAACGAGAAAAGGTATATATTTGTGTTTTTAGCTGGGGAGTAGGGAGAGAGAAAGAAGTGAGAATAATAAGTAGCGGCAGTTGTGAGCCTGCTTTGCTCAGAGATTGGTTGTGTAAGTTACTCCAATTAATGACCATTTATCCTCCACACAAGACTTTTGCTGTGTTTGGATTTTGGTACTATAGAAAATAGTGAATTTTTTAAAAGAAAATTATGTTTAGTAAAATATAATATTTTTAGGAAAAAGAAACTTTTTAAAGATGTTCGATTAATTCGAATTCACATATTACATCACACAATTCTTGGGAGCGGCTCTCCTAACACAATTGATTTTTTCATACCAAGATTTAAATCTGAAACTTCTAATTCAAGACGAAGGAATCTTAATTATTCACCACAATCCTAGTTAGATACTACGAATTTTACTGTAATTATTATGGGTAACCCTATAGCCATTTTAGCTTTCTTGGTATTGTCTATATATTTGGCCTTATATTTTTGCAGTCAATTTTATTTTTGAGTAATCAATCATAAGTTCACTTACAGTGTTTTAAAAGGGAAAAAAAACTATTTTAATGGCATTCTGTGGTAAGAGAATTTCCTCATTTTTCTTTTTGTTACAATTATTTAATGAAAAATAATTATGGCATCAAAGTTTTATTGCATTATTAAGTTTGAAAAAGTGGGTTGCGACAGCGTTGACTCATTAAGTCTACGTAAGTCAGATAATGTCACAATGGTAATGCTTCACTTTCTAGTATTTTTGGGACACACATTTATTTCATCTCACATATGTCAATATAAAACTTCACGTCGTATAGTTTGATTTGATATAATATTTAATTATTATTCTAAAAAATATTGTGGTCTTTTAAAATATTTATATGATTATAAATTAATTTATTAAAAATAAAATTAAAAAAAATTCAAAGTAAACTTATTCTAATTATGGAAAGGTAGATTTTTTGTAGCAGACTAATAAATTGAGATAAAGGAAGCTTAAATAATTTATGAATTTGACTTTAAGCAGTCAATTCCATTGGGGCGCTCCTGTTAAAATAGTTTAATTTTTGGGGACACACATTTATTTCATCTCAAATATGTCAGTAGTATAATATGGTCACTCTATCAGTCTAATTTACATGATATGTTTGTCTTGATATAAAGTGTAGTTAGTATTTTCTAGGACTTGTGATCTTTGAAAACTTAAACAAAATTTCAATGTTTACCATATGATTATAAATCATTTTACTAAGCACAAAAAAAATTCATAGTTAAATTATTCTAATTATGAGAAAGTAACATTTTTTTTGGAGCAGACTAAAAATAAAAAGACTTCCCATAAATTGAGATAAAAAGAGTTTAAATAATTTACGATTTAACTTTAAGCAATCAATTTCGTTGAATCGTTCCCTGTAAAAATAGTTTAGTTTTGTCTTATATATTAAAATGAGTAAGGAACATACCAAGGATATATCTTGAAAGTATCATTTGATTTATGGCCTAAATTTGATTATTTGAAGTTTAGACGAGAGGGAAAATAAGAGATTAGTAAATAGTAAGTGGTAGGCTCATTGCTTGCATAATCAAATCATGAGCCCTTTAAGAATTTATAATAAGGTATAAATGATATTTTTGAAGAGTATAAGGATTTGAATTTTAATGTTACATTTATCTAACATCATTAATATATCAAGATACTTAAAACTTTACAAACAATAATTTCATCATAAGACAACTCCTTTAGTATGTCATACATTATTAATTAACTCGTTTTATTTGAATAATATTGTTGCTCTTATTTAACTTATACCATGAAGACGATGTAACATAAATGAACCTAATCCAACCAACCCAAAAAATAAAAGAACATACATGAACCTATGCCAACCACACACAAAAAAGAACATAAATGTAAGTCCGAAAAATTCCAACTTTAAGTGTTCTAAGTTTTAGAACGATAACTTTAAGTGTTAATAACTGGATTTTAAAAGAGCTGGACCAGTAAAGAGTAAACATGGCCCCTAGCCAGCTCTCAAGTAGCTCTCAATTACCTAAGCTCCAAGTGCCATGGACCATATTGGTATCCATTGCTAAGATGTGCAAACAAAAGAGACATACAAAATCTCACTGACACTGAAAACTTTGTGGAAAGCATTTTTATTTTTTTGTAACACATGCTTGAATTTGATTTCTTTTTTAACAAAAATCCATGAACCTGTCACTCCAAATATCTAAAATCTAATTATGATGTTTCTTTTTTTCAATTTAAAATTGTGGTTGTTCTTGTTCCAAGTCACGGTGAATGTTAAAAAAAGGCAGTCAGTCAGTGCACTAAAGCTTTCGCTATCATGATTGGAGTCTAAATAAGGACTGAACTACAAGGATTTATTTTACGCAAACTTGTCTTGTATTTTTGCAAGAGGTTATTTTCGCAGCTTGAAGTCGTAATCTTTTAATTATGTGACAATAACTTTACCAGTTACGGGTGGATGTTGAATATACAAAATAGGAAAACATGTTGGATGATGGGATGATAAAAAAAGCAACGGCTCACCAACTACTTCCTGGCAAATTAAAAAGTGTCGCTGCAAATTTTCCATAATCATCACAGCAAAAACCAAACGCGTTGTTTCTTTAATTTAGTGTCTTGTCATCATCTCACAACTCTTAATGATAGCTAAAAAATAACACTAACTGGATTTCCAATTATTGGGAGTACATGCAGAGCCAGGCCCCCTCAAATACCCAAATATCTACTTGAACTTCACCAAATACTCAAAGAAAAATAATTTTTTAAAAAATCCATCACTACTTAAAAGTTGAATTCAAAGATTTAGAATTAATAAAATTCAAATGAGCAATAGAAACAACAATAACTATGATTCAGTTTCAAACAAGTTAGGATCAGCTATATGAATCTTCATTTAAACTCATATCATATTAACATCATAATAAATAAAACAAGATTGAAAAATAATATGTTTAAAATATGTATACTATAAAACAATATATATATTTCTAAAAAGTTTTATTTGAGTCTAAAATATATTCTCAACTAGTAGCTATCACCTCTATGTATCTTTTTCTTCAATTGTAGCCTATTTTAAACTAAGTTTGTACTTGATACCATGCATTTGGAGGTTTTTTGAAACCATTTCCTTTCATGTAATTTTAGGTTTATCTCATTGCCTTTTTATACCTTTACTTACCATAGTTTCACACTTACAGACCAAAGCATCTAAGACGCAGAACATGTCCAAACCTTTTGTAATCTTAAGTGACTTTCTCGCATTTTATCTTCAATGTACCATACTTGCACCTTATGGTGAATATGGTCATTTCTAATCTTATCTAATTTGATATGATCGCATATCTATCTTAGCATCCGCATCTTCGATATACTTATCTAGTGGATATGCTGGACTTTAGGCACTCAACATTCACTATCATATAACATAGTAGTTAGTTTTATAGTTATTCTATAGAACTTACCTTTCACTTTGGTAAGTATCCTTTCATCACATAACACCTCGGTAGCACTTTTTCCTTTTCAACAATCCGATTTTCATCCTAT
Organism: Solanum appendiculatum; assembly: GCA_018342035.1. NCBI lineage: Eukaryota > Viridiplantae > Streptophyta > Magnoliopsida > Solanales > Solanaceae > Solanum > Solanum appendiculatum. The sequence continues at coordinate 1,086,951 of JAGDQO010000515.1, forward strand.
GAGTAACATTTCATTTTACTATTTCATTCTCTTAAAACAACGAGTCTAGATATCTAATGAATAATATGTATACATATTTTCTTGTACATGTATATATAGTTCGAGCAAAAAACAATAAGTTAGTACTAACTAATCCTCCAAAGATTTTCAGATGAATTCAATCATAGGACTTAGGAAGTTCTCACAAAGAATGATTATGTGTTTGCACAGACAACAAAGGTTGCTGCTAGCTGCTGTGCTGGCCCATGAAACAAAAAGTAATACTCACTAGAGAAGTTGCCAAGAAAATTACAACACACAAATACAATCGACTTTAATCATTCACTTTTGGAAGATGAAAAGTGTGCTCACTTTTATGGTTTTGTGGTCCTATGATCTAGTTTTGTCGTCTCACATCAACAATCTTGTCATTATTATTGCACCTTCCTTTGTCAGACAATTTCTCTTCGAACGTTAATATATTGAAAATCAATTATTATTATTTTTTATAGTAAATGTCTCGATCAAACTAAAAATATTTAACAACCTGTTGGTGGTGACCAACCTAAGTCTTTTGTGTATTTAAGCTAATAGATACTAAGAACTGTTCTAGAACTTCCTTTGGGTGCATTTATAGATGAACTTATCTCCAATGGAGGTCCACTCCAAAGTTATGACACAGTTGACCATTTTCTCTCAGACCAAGTCATACTAACAGACTTCCTGCTTAAAAAAGAAATATAATTCTCCCCTTTTCGAAGCAGTTTAGAAATTAGTATAATTTTTTTCCATACGTATGTAATTTAGGAGGTCCCCTCGAATATCAGTCAGTACACACTTATCCATTTTTACTATCGACTGTGGCACAAACGTTTGAGTTACCGTGAATATTGATTCTAATGTTATTAACAAAACTAAGAGAATATAATTTTTATCTTTTCAGGTCATTTGAACATTAATCATCAAATAATCTCGTCAACTGTGGACACCAGATTGACATTGATATCTTCACCCAAATCTGCAACAGCTTAAGCTTTTTCCCTTGTATAAGAGAAAGTGAAGAAACAATGCAGCAGTTCCGTACTTCCGTTCCAGTTAGCACAGGCTGTAAAAGCAGTAAGAACTGATTAGTTAGCTGTGTAGACAGTAGATAATCACCGGAAGAATTATGTACCATCACACTGAGCGCAAAAAGGACCAAACTGTTTTACAGAAACACATAGATTCAGAACTCACAGTAACGAAGAAGTTTAATCATGGTTTTTGAAATAAACAATTCTCCTCCATAACATGGGATGAAGGAGAAGTGCGAATGCTGGTGAATTTTCAAATGTTGATAATAGCATGTTCACAAAAAAAGCTCATGCCATAAGGTGTATACACCTTCAGGTTTACAAAACAATTCCACTTTAGGAAGATAAACTAAACTAATTAACCTCGACTCGAGATTTCTCCAGCTAGCTACACACTACTAGCTGTGTCGTCAATAATAATTTGCTTCTTACAGTTTTAAATTATTCTTCAACTGCTGAAAGCACCTAAAGAGTCTCTCATGCTATATGTTGTGAGTACTGATTAATCAACAAAGAGAGATAACTTCACCACCTTCAGATTACAAGCTGTTTCTTGATGGATGCAAATGCTACAAGAGGATGGATACTCCCTTAATACAGAGATGCTGGTGTTTAAGGTGCGAATGCGCACTTGTGTAAGAGGTAGGGAGAACAAAGATTTAACCCTGTATGTAATTATTACTTAAGTTGATTATTCATTCCATGCAGTCCTGAATAGTCAAAAAGAAGTATATACATCAAGGCAAAAAACATTTAGAAGAAGACAGATTAGAAGGGTAACGCAGCCACCAAAACTTACTTTGGTTTGTCACTTAAGGTCACCATAGATCTGAGGACACCTGGACTAATCGTATCAGCAAGAACTCCTTGATCTGATATCCATAAAGACTTCTCCTTTACAATGCTCTGAAGTTTATTAGCTTCGTAATTGAGTAGAGTTTGATCTGCATCAAGTAACCAACAATTTGAACCAGCTCATGTTTCAAATATGGAAATTGAAAACAGGGTAGAGAACCAAAGTAAACAATAGAGTTCTCAACAAGAATAAAAATCAAATGAATTATCAAATAGAGAAAATTAAAGGGAGACACCAGGTAAAGTTAATGGTCATACTTTTTTTTGTTGGGGGAGGGGGGCGGGGGGGGATAAGCTAATGGCCATTCCAGTGCTTCAACTTGCATAAAATCCTTTCCTACACTCAATAAGACCATCCTAAAGTGGCAAGTCATGATGGGTTGGCCTTGATAACAAAAAAAATACATTCAAATGAAATAGCATGGGAAATTTAAATACCTGGCAATCAACACTGTAATTGTTAAGTTTCACATGATCATGAATGCACAAAAAATATGGGCTGGGAAAGGGTCGTGAGAAAGTGGTACATTTTACCGAAAGTAATACAGGCTGCATCCCTGGATGTATTTTCTAATAAATTATTTACTCACTAAACGAAAAAAAGCACAAAATACTATTAGGCAACTTAGCAGCTACAAGCTAAGAATATTACATAGTTTGAATGAAATGAGGGTGTTAAGGCGATATGAAGCAAGATGATAGATAACAATAAAGAAATCCAACAAGCAGGATAAAGTTTCCTGTAGAGAATAAAGATTCATCTCATACCAAAGCATATACAAACCCTTATGTTTAGACTGGCACAACAAGTGATCCCTTATGTGTCATATAAAATGGGACATACGAATATTTACTCTCAAGAAAGGCAAATTCACCCGTCGCTTGTCTATAAACAATAATTAACTACACATTTTCAGGCTATCATGCTTTGCTTGGTCTCGCAAGTTTTGGACCAGTCAATTTGCAACTTGATTTAAAGTAGTTTACATCATAAAATCTTATATATCATGATGTTTCAACAGAATTGGTAATTACTAGAAAATAATGACTCTCTCTCTCTCTCATCTGTCTTCTTCTACCCTCCATCTCCTGATTTCTCCTCTTAACCTCTGCCCATAAGTCCCAAATAAGGCCCCAAATGATCATTTTCACAGCTTAAAAGTTCCTATTGGCCCCACATTTCTCTCTCTTCTGTAAGAACATGTTCAACTCCTGGCAATGGCCTCGGTACCAAGGGATCCAACTCAGTGGAGGGCGGCATCACAAAAAGCAATCACCAGATCACAAGCAAAAGTACTCCATAACTTGCATTTGATGTTGAGAAGATGAATATATTTGGAGATGTCAAAGAAGAAGCTTACAAGGATTAACCTACTTGAAATAGAGTGTGAAAGCATAAAGGACGGTATAACACTTAACCTGGGGTTTGTATAGTAGTTAGACCACCAAAAGATGAGTTCAGAGACTCTCAGAGAGCCAACACGCCAAGCTAGACTCTAAGGAAGATCCAAGTAGCAAGATGGGAGGGGTCAGAGAGAAGCAGAGGGCCAAAGGCACGCCCTGGCCCTGAACGCCCAGCCAACAGCCTGCCTAACTAGTTGTCAATCCCCAGAATATTTTTGTTTCGCATTCCTCTTTTGTTTTAAGATCTATTTTATGGGCCTCAATTCTTATTAGTTTAGACAATAGATACTATATTAGAGGGGTTAGTTCCTTAATTTTTAGATGATAATTGAACTTGTGAGGCAAGGAAAACCCTATGATCCCTAGTGATTATCAAGGTTTTCTTCAAATGTGTGATTAGTTTGTACGTAATCTGCTATTCATCCTTATACCTTTGTTTCACAGTATGGATATTTAGGAGGTGAATAGCTCTTTAATACTATTTGTTGCCTATTTTCTCATACTTGGAGTCCTTGATTCCTAATCTCTATCTTCTTAATCTCTATTCTATTTTACTTTTTGAATTTCAATTCTCTTGGTTGCTTGACTGTTCCTTTAGGTGAAACCTGTACTTCATACGGAGTCCGGTAAAGATCATGCATCATTGATTTAGCCTATTATTATTCTCTACTCCTAATATTGATAACCATGCTTTAAAAAACATCTGTGTTCTCCTTTTTCTTCTCAAATGTGACAAAAACCCACTCCAAACCTCCAGATAACCTTGTCTGTTGCATTTGTGTCAAGGCTAGCATTGTTCCCTTGGTGATTCGAACTCCCACCCTCTTGGTTAGAAGTGGCTCATGTTGAGCAACCTCACTTGCAACCCTTTGCATTCACTTTTATCTCCACTAAACTGGTGAGGGGAAAAAGGTCTCAACTCTCAAAGCTGTCTACACCTAAAGTAGCTTATACTCATTAGCCAAGCAATTTTATTTTAATAAACTGCTCCTTTTTACTGGTAAAGCTTCGCTCTGAAATAGCACATTTTTCACACATAGAAGCTTCTTCCTCATGCTTTCATGTATAATTCATTCGATTAGATAATACAGAGGAACTATTTTTGTATAAAGTTCATATAGAGAATGTTACTGGTGCATACTTTGTTACAAAGATTCACAACATAAATATGGGTAAGAAAGAAAAACCTTTCTCCAGAATGGTATGAGCAGCATGGAAAGGAATTTTGGCAAATACATCAGTTCCTGGGAACATGACCCAAGTCTTCTCCTTTGAATCATGATTACCACACGTTGGACAAACCTCTTTCACCAACGGTCTTGATTCAACATCCCTCATTATTGACTCAAAAGGTGTAGAAACGCTAGTTTTTGTCGTCTTAGCCCTCCTCCTTAGTGCAGTTAATGCTTCCCTGTTCCCATTCCTCACTCTATCATTTTCAACTAACTGCATTACATTACACATAGTTTTCTTATACATTTGAACAAAAAAGAAGGCTTTAACCTAGAGGGCATTTCAAGTACCTGTTGCCGAGCTAATAAAAGACTTTCACCTTCGATTTCAACCTCAATAAGCTTTTCTTGTAATTGCTTCATTGAGTCGTCCATTTGATCTCTACAAAACACTAACAATTATGAGTGTCCTCGAATTTCCACAAATTAATTCATCTGATAAATTATTGCAAGAAAAAGTTATAATAGTTTTAAAAGAAATGCAGATGCAAGAGTCAAAGTCATCATCCCAACTTCTGGGCCAAAAAGAAAATAATAGTATAAGGGGTTGATCAAGTGTAGCACTTCCAGTCTCTGATTACCTAAATTGTTACACTACAAAAATAATAGTAAATGGAGATAAATATACTTTAAAATCTCCCAATGACCTAATTAAATCCACAAAAAAATAATTATTGTGAGGGAAAAAGAATCTTAGATTAATATAATTTTATAGGAACATTTCATTAAAGAATTGTCAAGCATTACATGCTGGTAATTATTGACACATTGAACCACATCATTACTTGCTCAAAGAGCAAAAACTGGCACTGTAGAACTTTCTAACATGACAAAAACAAACATCAATACCCATGTTATATACACTTTTCATATTTTACCCCCACAACATATAGATCAAATAACAAGGGAAACTATTCTGGGTAGCGCTTCAAGGAAAGTAAACATCACATCAAGCTCCAACTCTGAAAGGACCAAAGGCATACTGGTTTTATCAGTCTAGTGGTGTCAAATGGGTAGGTTGAGAAAAAACGGTTTGGGCTTGAACCTTCCCATGTTTAATACAGGTTAAAAACGGGTGGTGTACCGGGTTACCTGAGTCACCCATGTTTTGTAATTGATCTTTTCCTTAGTTTTAATTTTGAACATTAAGCAATTATCAATTACAACACAAGAGCAATTATACGATAGGGACATTCCACCATAACACTCAAACGATAAATCTAAATCACAATAATAGTTTAATTAATATAAACAACCAATACTAGTCTATTCCATCTGGTTTTACAACCAAATCTTGGAAAAAACATAAACAGAGGCATAACATAAAGCTTGTAGCTAATTAATTAAAACATACTATACTAATTTTGCTTATTTTTCAACAGCAAAAAAAAAAAATTATAGAAAAACAACTCTGTGGCAACAGAAACAGCTGCAGCAAGAAATTAATTTTTCCGATTATGTGATGAAAAAACTTCATCAAGTGGCTGCTGAAGCAGTGGATTCAATGAATTTTTTCAAAGATAAGAACGTGAAAAATAGAAAAGAGCAGAACACAACAAATCAACAAATCTACGAAGAACCACATCAATTTCTCCAAAAGCAAACTCCAATGGAGCAATCTTCCTAAAAAAAAAAACAAAAGGAAAGAAGATCAATACCAGCAAGGCGCAGGTTCGACAGTTGTTCTTCTCTTCTATCACTTTTTTCTTCAAACAATGGAGGGAGAGCGAGAGACGAGAGAGGGTTCAATAAAATTTCAGAATCCGGGTATTGAAATTTTCAACCCGTGTTTCATTTAATCCATTACCCAATTTTAAAATGGAAAAAGGGCTAAAGTTATCCCTCTACTTTCGGATATAGAATATTGTTAATATTTAGCTTCTGTAGTTCTGTTATCGATTTTGGTTCGGTCATTAATTATATACGAAAATAAAATTATAAAACAAAGTGGGAGAATAGAAAAATATACATGCGTCTGGAATACATTTTGTTTTGGATATTTTTTGCTTTCATAAAAATAAATAATTTTGATGACAATATATATAAGATATTTAAAATTGTTCATAATAAATAATTTATTATGTGTGAATAGTTATAAAAAATATTTATATAATTTATCGGTTCGATTTAGTCATGCATTGTTTTTTTTTTTTTTGGCAAAATCAAAATCAAATCAAACTCACATAAAATTGATTTATTGAAGAGAGAAGTATTGAAAATACCCTAAACTCGACGTGAATTATCAGTTTCATCCTTGAATTATTGACAATCTTAAAAACACCCCTTTACTTGACTAACTGAACTTAAATGCACCCCTGATTTTGCAACATAAGTGAAATACACCCCTGAATTCTCGTCAAGTTTAGAGATGTTTCCAACACTTCTCTCGAATTTTTATTAAGAGTCCATACTCCTACAAGAGTTTGAGACTAGTACTTGCTATATCATGTGATAGATCGGAGGTGCATCTAAGTTTAGTTAGTCGAGTAAAAGGGTGTTTTTAAGGTTGTCAATCGTTCAAGGACAACTAATAATATGCACAAGTTTCAGGATATTTTCAATATTTGTCTCTTCATTTAATCGATTTGATTCAATTTTTATCGAGAACGTGAACACCCCTAGTTAGCAGTAGCTAGGGCTGGGCATTCGGTCGGTTCGATTCGGTTTGTAAGTTTCGATTCGGTTTTTCGGTTTTCGATTTGGCAAAAATGTGAAACCAAACCAAATTGAAATAAATTTGATTCGGTTCGGTTATAACAATTTCGGTTCACTTTTCGATTTAACCAAGTTTAATAAACAGTGGTACATTTTCAAAATTCAATCATTTTGTTCAATTTCTTCAACCTCTCATGTTCTTACAAGTCACATCCAATTCTATAGCACATAGCTGCATTCAATGAATAAAAAAACTCTAATGTGAGCTCCTAGAGTGCTACTCGTGTTGTTTTCCACAAGTTTATTAGATTCCATTATTAATTTACCATCAAAATAAAGATCCCTTAGCTATTCCTGCATGAATCTGAGTAGATTGGAACATGAAAAAGAATAGGTGCGAAATTGTAGTCGAATTAAGATTTTCATTACAAAATATCAAATAAGCTTGAGTATTGATAACTTTTAGGTGGAGAACATTGTACCCCTGAGGCTGCGGGAGTTATCCCTCATGAATTTAAATTCACATTCAAATCAATCAAGCCAATAAAATTTATGAACCAAACGGTTAAAATAAACTAGTAATACAGTATATTCACAGAGAAAATCACGAGGAGGCATAGAAGTGGGTGTGAAGTTCTGAGTGTGAGATACAAACTTAGATGACTAACAAGATACAACGAGCTCAGATGAGAGCTGGGACGCGATGAGCACTGACCTGCGAGGCGCGACTCGCGAGCGAGCACTGAGCAGTGAGCAGCGACCTGCGGCCTGCGGCCTGCGAGCACTCAGCGAGAACTGAGCAGCGGCTGGCCTGAGACTTGAGAGACCGGAGACGACTGACGAGTGACGAGAGTTGAGAGATGAGAGTTGAGAGACGAGCTGCGTAGCGTAATTGCGTGAGTCGATTTGGGATTTTAGTTTAGGGGTTTCTGATTTGGGAAAATTGGGTTTTGGGCCACATTTGAATATGGGTTGTGGGCTGTGGGGCATGGGCTGAAGTAATTTATAGGGTGTAAAGAATATATATATATATATAATATAATTTCGGTTTTTTCAGTTAACCGATTTTCTTTAGCTAAAAACGGAAAATCGAACCTGAAATATTGAAATGTGAAACCGAAACCATCCGAAAAAACCAAAACCGAAATTAAAAAAAATTCGGTTCAGTCGGTTTTTTCAGTTTTAACCATTTTATGCCAGCCCTAGCACTAGCAGAATTATATACAACATTGCATGACTTCTTTTTCCTGTTTAGAGATTTTCTATAATACAACTCACTATTGATGTACTTGATAGCTAGGAACATCATATGCACAAAGACAATAGTTGATGTTTCGATCTCTTCATGAAATCACAGGAATTATCAATTTTAAGAAAGACAGTAGTTGATGCTTCGATCTCTTCATGAAATTTCAGGAATTTATCAATTTTGACAAAGACAATAGTTGATGCATCGATCTTTTCATAAAATCTCAAGAATTTGCAAGATTTTGAGATTCAGAACTTAGAAGTAATTAAGCGGATTATAGAATTCAACTTGTCTTAAGCGGATTATAGTATTCAACTTTTCAAATTATAGGAAAATAAAAAGGAGTAGTTGGTTATATAAGCATGAGGGGCCAGGAATTATATTTTGTCAAGTAAAAAGAAGATTCAACATATAAGTTCGTAAAAATTAACTCAAATTTCGTTTATTTCATTCATCTTCCTATGTTTATTTCCCTTGCTGAGCATAATTAATCGCGATTTCAGTTTAGGCATGAATACGCCAAAGATTTTTCCTCAACCAACTCCTTCGCGGTTGCATCCATCTTGGCCCTTGAAAACTCGTCTATTTTTAAACCTGCATCAACAACGAAGAATCTTTAGGCAATGGAAACTCCCTTCGGTTCATATTATCTGTCTTTTACGATTTTAGAAAAGTTTTTCTTAATATCCTTAATTATATGAGTATATGTCTGATGTACTCTTTTACTGTCCCAATTATTGAAGTATTTGTCAAAAATTTATAAGATGAAACTAATTGATCATAAATGAGACCACAAACTAACCTTGCACAATTGACCATTCTCCTTTCTCACAAGTAACAGGGAAAGAGTAAATTAAGCCAGCTGGGATGCCATAAGATCCATCAGAATAGACCCCCATTGAAACCCATGTCCCCTGAACAAAATATGTAACAAAAATTTAGCCCGATGGCGAAAGCGAAAGAACAGAGACATGACATGCATTTTATAGATGTAAGTAGTATACAGAAGGGGAGCCTTGGCATAGCTGGTAAAATTGTTGTCATGTGATCAGGAGGTCACAGGTGCACCGGGCTGACCCCTTTTAAGTATTATAACTATAAAGAGGGAGTAACAAAAATGGATGATACTCAACCTTTGGAGTGCCCACAACCCAATCACGTATATGATCACAAGCTGAACTAGCTGCAGACAATGCACTTGATAGCTTTCGAGCTTTTATGATAGCGGCTCCTCGTTGTTGCACTGTGGTGATGAATTCCGTGTTCAACCTAACATTTATATGGAAGCTTATTGGTACTGATTTGATCTTCTTATTAGCACGAAAAATATGAAAGACTTAATGGTTTAGACTGTAGAGCATTTACCATTGATCATCAGCAACAAGATCTCTGACAGGCTTTTCTCCAGCAGCGGTTTTCACCGTTGCATGATTCACATCTGGATACTGAGTTGAAGAGTGATTTCCCCATATCGTCACATTCTTTACATCACCAACGTGAACGTTTAGTTTCTCCGAAACCTGACCTAAAGCTCTGTTGTGATCAAGCCTTGTTAGGCAAGTGATGTTTTTCGCTGGGAAGGAAGGGGCGAATTCTTTCAAAATAAGTGCATTGGTGTTAGCTGGATTAGCAACAACCAAAACCTGCAACAATTCGAAACTGTCAATTTTCTGTAATGTTCCAGAGATAATTGAATAACAAAAGTTTGTTACCTTGCAATCAGGGGCAGCATGCTGCTCTAAGGCAGAGGCTTGTGCCTTGTAAATTGAAACATTTTTCGTCATCACGTCCTTTCTTTCCATCCCTTCTTTTCGTGGAAATCCACCAACCATAACAGCAACATTGACGCCTTTACAAGCTTCAACAACATCCGTGGTAGCAACAACATCTGCGGAACAATAATATACAATAAATTTAACAAAGAATGAAAGAAAAAGTGATCACACGATGCTTTTTCTCTTAGTGTATTTTACCTTTGAGAAGAGGAAAAGCTGCATCAATCAATTCCATTTTCACTCCTTTCAAGGCCTCTGCAGCTGGTTCAATATCAAGCATGTGTATGATAACAGGTTGATCGAGGCCTAACATGGCTCCTCTAGCGATCATCGGAACAAGAGCATATCCAATTTGACCTGTTACAAAATGTTCAAACAACAGGAAGCATCAACAAACAGTACTCATCTTTTACCATACTGAAGTTCTAAATAGGACAGATTAAATGGTCATGTTTTGGCACCATATTGGATTGTGTCGGACTATAAGGGAACGACATGACCGATGATGATTCATATAACCGACCCCAACTTGCCTGGGATTAGGGACTAGTTGTTATTATTGTAGTTCTTGAATATTTTTTGCCATAAAAAACCCTCATTTTTGCACAATATCACATGTTCTAATTCTCTAAATCCTAGTTTACTTATCAACAAGGTCCATATTTAGAACTTCTTATAGCATATAATTATTTTCATCAGTTATGGTTTGACAATTTAGTTTTCAAAAATAAGACAATATTGATGATTTTCAATCCAATTCCTTCTTGAAGTGAATCTAAATTGATCTCGCTTAATATCTTAAGTTTTTAGATGAGATGATTACACTGACACACTTCAACATGGTATCACAACAAACAGAGGTGCTAAGATTGAATCTCACATTCACCCATTATCAAAAAAAAATTCCGCGTGCTTGGCACATATAGTACTCCTCTATGATTACCAAGACAGAATAAATCAAATCAAAAGCTCACAAAAATAGAGAATGAATGCAGCAACATAATGAAATATAAATTTAACATGCCTGCAGCACCAGTAACAAGGATTGTAATGGGATCTTTTTCTATATTCAAGAAGCTCCATATATGCCTAACAATCTTCCATGACAAATATGCACAACTCAACAAAACAATAGGCTTTTCAATTGATCCCCAATATTCCATTAATTTTATAAGAAGAAAATATACTACAGAAATTCACAAATAATTGAAATTAGACACTGTTAACATGATACCCCATACATGATTTAAAGGAAATTTTCACACACAACAACAAAAAGACTTTGAAGACAAGGCACCCAACCCAACCCAATCAAATACCAAAGACAAAATCCACAAGCTATGAAATAGAATAGTAACTCATCCATGTCAAGTAAAGAACCTGATACAATTATACCAAAAATAGAACATAATAATAGTTAATTTTTTTAAAAAAAAAATTGTACCAGCAGCTCCAGTGACAAGAACTCTAGTGGGCTGTTTTGCCATAGTTGAAAATAATAATAATAATAATGCAGATCTAGTTTGAGCTAGAATATTGTGATGAATGTTAAAATTTGTTATATGTAGATTTTAGGATGTTAGTATCGAAATACAAGGAGAATTATAGGGAGATAAATGGTCATCAAAAGAAGTTGTAGTCACATGAAAAGCTGCATGTTAGTTGATGCCTCATGGACTTGGCACTATACTAGTTAATAATGGTTGAATAAATCAAATTCAAAACCCTCTCAACTTTATGTTGGCTTAATAATCCACTTAACATAGATAATTTATGGCTAAGTTACATAAATCACATAGTGTAAAGATGAAATTACTATCTATACTTTTTTTTTTTTCTAATTACAATAATCCCTTAAAATTAACTCAATCCGGATACATTAATGAAAGCGCGGATACATTAATACAAGCATGTATACATTAATACGGATACATTATTAAAATAAAAATTAACCCAATCCGGATACATTAATGAAAACGCGGATACATTAATACAAGCACGGATACATTAATACGGATACATTATTAAAATAAGGAATTTTAGTTATTTTTAAAAGATATAGGGACAAATGAAAAATAATATACTTATAGGTGTGTACTTTAGTAATTTTTCCATAATTTATTAATCACAATTTCTCTCTGAAAACTCATACAAGTGTGACACATGCACTAATGATACTGCGTTTTTGTTGTCTATGTGACATTTCTAAATAGATAAAATATATGTTTTTATCTTTTTAAATTCAACAATTATTTAGATCATTTTTTCAGGCCAAAATCTGGAAAAAAAAATGAAACAAATATTGTGATTATAATTTTTTATTTGACTAAGAATAATGATTCGAATCAAGTACTTTCTATATACTTGGCCTAGAAAAGAAGAAATACACGTACAATAATCATTATATCTAAAGAAAATTAAAAAAAAATTCAAACAAATGTGACCCGAAAAAAGAAATAATGCATAGTTGAAATAAAAAATCATTGAAAAAAATAGACACAATTTTTTTATCTTTATAAAAATACACCATTTGAACTTCATTTCTTTGGTTAAATGTACTTTTAATTTGTCTAAAATGAATAAAGTTTTAACTAATATTTGGACCCAAAAAGATATATACATGTAGTTGAAACAAATAATCATTTTATCTAAAGAAAAAATAGGGATATAATATGCAATGTATATTAAAAAAAACAAATAAAAAGTATTATAATTACAACAACGAAATCATTATATTGATTATGTGGCAATTAATAATTGAAAAAATATCCTACTTAAAAGTTGAGTTTTCGATTTTTCTTTCCTTTCATGCGCCTAAAAGAGAGTATATTTACACGCCTAATGAAAAGTGTATTCTAACTCTTTGCCACATCAGAGTCTAGGAACTAGGATCTAGGATCGAAGCTATCAAATTACCAAATTAAACTAATATGAAATATAGAAATACACTAATGAATAAAACCCCCCAAGTTTAGAGAAATTTTGATATATTGGATCTATTTTTTTAATTTTACCTTTACTTTATACATTGAAGAAAAAAAGCTAGTACTTTATTTTTTATCCTAATATAAATTCATCCTTATTTGATACGTGGAGCGCTAATTGTACTTGTTGTTTATCAAATTGAAGAACTTTTAGGGTGTATTTCATAAGAAAGGAAAATATTTTTTACAAATATAAATGATTTTTTCTCTTTGTATAAATATTTAAATTAACAAATTAAGGATAAATAAAATTTTGAATGGAGGACAAAGTTAAACCATTTGACAGAGTTTAAAAGGCAAATCTAAACTTTTTCTCTTTGCGTAAATATTTAAATAAATAAATTTTAAATGTCCATGGAATGCGGTAAAGTGGCGCAGTTCATGCACGTCCAAAAGATTAATAAAAAACATAATTTCAACGTTACCGAAATAAATTATAAAATTGAATTAAATTTGCTCCACCTTATCAAGATGTGGGTTGTGGGGAGAAGCTAAAGTCTAAACATACATTTAAGTTGGATGGACTAATCATATTTCGATAAGATTTATGGTCTGTTTGGTCAATTTTTTGATAGGTTAAAAATGTTTATTTTAAAAAAAATAAGGTGTTCAGTCAAGCTTTTAAGAGAAAACAAGTGTTTATGAAAAATAACCGTAGTTGTTTTTCAGAAGTTAAAAAAGTAGTAATTTTTTTCCTAAATTAAAAGCATTTTTTAAAAAATCACTTTTGAGAAAATTACACTTAGAAATACTTTTTAAAAACTTGATTAATTACTACTCTAAGTATTTTTTAAATTTATTGTCCAAACACAAATTACTTCTCACAAAAAATAATAATTTAATAAGCACTTTTCAAAATAAATTAATTTTAAAAGTTTTACTACTATTTATTGGTCTCAATACCTCCAATAGAACACGCTAATTATTGGCTCAAGATAGACATTGGACCATGATCTAGCTAGCTAGTATATAGCCTAAACATAATTAGAAAAATAACAGTTAATTCCATTAATGTGCAACTTTCATTTATTAATGGAAAAAAAAAAAACAACGTTAGTGTACGAGATAACTACAATATTTGAAAATTGATACTAATATATCAAGTATCACCTCACCTCCACGTAAGATAAAGTGAGATCATCAAGATAAATGAGATCAGAATAACGTTCACACACATATATATATATATATATATATATATATATATATATATATATTCACTCGGTTCAAATTAATTGTCATATTTTTTTTATCGAGAATCAAATTATATAAACTTTGATTGCGTTTTCATCATATTAAGTTATTATCATGAGAAAAATTGCAACTTGTACCATCTTTATTTCAATTTATTTGTTTAATTCCTTTTTAGTCTGTTTTTCAAAAAAATACATCTTTTCCTTTTTAGCAACTCTTTGATTCCAACTTTCCACATGACATGTTTAAGAATTAGGACCATTAAATTAAACGATATTTTGATACATTTGACATATCTTTAATTTAAGACTATAAATTTCAAAAGTCTTCTTTAATTTCTTAATTACTTTGCATCAAATCAAGATAAGACAAACAAATTGAAATGAAAGAATTAGTATTTATTGTATAATTTTTAAATATCTAAATTTTAAATATAAAATATTAAGTTGATAAAATCTAATTTAGCTTTGAAAATAAATCAAATTGATTTTTTGAAAAAGGATTCTTGATAACCATGTGAGACAAATAAAGTATATTAAAATATATTTTTATATCAAAATTTCAAATTCGAAACGTCTTATTAAAGATGGAGAGACCTATTCATCCCACCCCAGTCATTAATGGTAACTTGGGTAGGGTATTTAAATCTCATTAATAAAATATCATTTATTCTATTTTCCTCTAGTTTCTATATTCAAGGATAAAAAAAGTAAAGGAAAAGAAAAAATCTCACGTTCTCCTAGTAAATAAAAATACTATCCATCACTAGTATTTCCTGTCTATTGCAAGCCTGAGTCATACATATATATGATTTCACGAAGGAAATATAATTGAATTTATTTCGTTGAAATATTATATTATATAAATTTCATCACTAAGTTATAGGTGTAACATTTTTCAAATCTTTTTTGCCAAAATTGGTAATTCCATTACTGATTTAGCAATATCTATAAAAGCCTTCACCAATAAATAAACGTGATAAAAACATTTAAAAAAAATATTATTATCTACCAAATAAATAAAAAGGAATTCCAAGAAGTTCCGTCACGGAAGAATTTTTGATCGTATGATGGCTAATATACAATGAAGCTGACTCACTCACTCATGTCATAAGTAATTTCTTTTGCTATTTTAAAATAAATAATTATTTATCAAAATAATAATTTCACATATATATCTATATGAAATATTTTTTTGATATGATAAGTATATCTTTTGCTCCCTTCGTCTCATTTTATGTGGCACTTTTCGAATTTCAATATTCAAACAAGTTTATCTTTGACCATAAGTTTTTCATAGATCTTTTAAACATTTTGAATTATCAATTATTGTGAATTATACTCCCTCTGTCCAACAATACTTGTCCACTATTGACTTGGCACACCCCTTAAGAAACAATAAATAGAAAGGTGATTTTACTATATTACCCTTTTAATATAATAAATACAATGTATTGAAAAATGTTATAGGGAGATGACTATAATTAATGATAAGGGTAAATTAGGAACTAAGTGTAAAATTATCCATTGATTTCATAAGGTGGACAAGTATTGTTGGACATTCCAAAATAGTATAGTGGACAAGTATTGTTGGACGGAAGGAGTAGTACTTTTTACGTAATTTACAAATATATAAATTTATTTCAAAAAATTTGAAGATTTCATGCGCAAATTTCGAGTAAAACTTAAATTGTTTGACTTTCGAAAAATAAAAAATGTCACATAAATTGAGACTGAGGGAGTATCTATTTGACAAGTGAATATAATTTCTTAATTGATCAATTAAATATGTAACTTATCCATTAATTGGTGTGAAGATTTTTCCTTAATTATTTGGGATATTAATGCCACCTCTAAAGTTGGTAAAGTTTAGGTGCAAAAATGAAATTAGCACTCCATTCAAAGGGGTTGGAGTACCTTGTCAAAACTCTAGAAGTAAATTGTCAAAATCACAAATGTGGACCTTTTTGGCACTTGGCAGTTGCCAAAGGAATAAACAGACAAATTGTGCTTTCGTTTTAATTTATTTGTCTATAATTTTTTATTCGTTAAAATATATATTTTTTTCTTAAGAATTGTTTAATTTTAAATTTTCATGAGTCATGTAATACTCTGTTTGAATGATTATTTATTATATTATATTGTATTATTTTAAAAAATATAATATTTAAATAGATTGTAGTGTATTATGTCGTTATATGATGTGACACATTAATATTTTGAAGAATAAATATACGAAAATAGTAAAGTATAAGATAAAACTATTATAAAAATATAGATTATTAAATTAAATGTAGTAATAAGTACTAAATTTTTTTTGAAAAAGACAATAACAAGATCAAATCAAATTGATCGTTACACAAAATGAGTCTTTATCTATCTATAAATTTAACGATAAGATATCATAAACTTGAAATAACGATAAAAAATAAAAAATATATTTGAAGGAAAAATACAATAGGTAACAATCATTCATCCAAACAAGCCCTAAGAATGATAGATTATACGTATCTTTAATTTAAATTAATAAAATTCAATTTTCTTTAAAAAAAATTATTTCACATTAAATCACAATCAAACAATAAATTAAAACAAGACAGAGTAATTAATAGCTCGCACACATACTAGGAAACTGATATAGGATTAGCGTAAAAGAAATGTGGGATTTTGCCTATTAATAATCGTTAGGCAAATACAGAAAATGGAGCACCCACCGCTTGTCAAAAGAAATCTGTGATTCTTTAAGCTCTCTATTTTGCTGTTTTTCTATATGTAAAAGAAGATAAAGATTACTACTTTACATTTGATATACAGAACTATGCAGAGCTTCAAATCAACATCTATTTTGAGGCGTTTTCTGCAGAAATCCCGGTTGGTTTCTCAGTCCAGAAGCTTTTGCGGTGTTTCTAACAATGTCCTAATCGATGAACCCGAAAGCACAGTGAGCCCATTTAAGATTCTTCATGAAAAACCCCATTTTATTTATATTGTAATAATGATTTTATGAGTTGCATTTCTCAGGTTTTAGTGGAGGGGAAAGCTTCTTCAAGAACAGCAATTCTTAACAGACCCCATGTGTTAAATGCCATCAATTATTCAGTTGTTAGTTTCTTGCCCTTTTACTTTTTGCTTCTGTTTTTCCCATTTTGGAAATTTGTAGCTATCTTTTTGGATTTTTGAGTAATACCCACCAAGGAAAATCGTTTTTTTATGTTGAATTGGCTCTTGTTTTGGCTTTAGGGGTCTAGGTTGATGAATCTGTACAAAAGTTGGGAAGATGATCCTGATATTGGATTCGTGGTATTGAAGGTAATCTATTGAGTAAATCAGTGTTTTAACATATTTTTTATTGACCAAATAAAAAATACTTTTATATTGCTCCGCCTATTATTGTTTTGCCGGATTTTTTTAAGGTGAATTTACTTATATGTTAATCTATAGAGTAGTACTGAGTTATTCTTTTATCTTTGAAGGGAAATGACAGGGCATTTTCTGCTGGTGGTGACATTGTCTCTCTTTATAATTTGCTAAAACAAGGTACAGTGCATAATTTTGACTACTGTAATTTACGAGTTAATATTTCGAAAGGTCACTCAACTTTGAGAACTTATCTAGCAAAGTTATTGAACTTTGTTCTGTATCAGCCTTCGTATCAATAAATCACTCAATTTAAATTTATCAGTTAAAAAAAATTGGCATGACAGATAAGAACAGTACAATCTTACATTGTTTATTTTACCTGAGAAAGCTACATTAAATGGTGTGTAACCCGACACCTGAATAGTGACGATTCTGAGAGCCATTGCTATGCATATTCTCCATTTGTTTATTATTTTAATCATGAACATGGCATAAAAAATAATTTATTTTTTGTCATATCAGTTTTTTTTAATGATAAATTTAGTTGAGTGATTTTATTGATGTAAAAGCCTAAGTTGAGTGATTTTATTGATACGAAGGTCTAAGTTGAGTGGTTTTATTGATACAAAACAAAGTTCAATACTTTGCTAGATAAATTTTCAAAGTTGAGTGTTGAGATATTAACTCGTAATTCACAATGATTTTGTTCATATTCTGCTACATTGCAAGTGATATCTAGTTGAGCAGAATGTTCTGAGTAGGAACAAAAGATGATTCTGGTTGATCATATATATACACTGCAGCGAGTGACTTAACTATTGCTGCCAATCTTCTTTTAGCTCAATTTTTAATTTAATCTTCTCCATCCTTTGATTAATATTGTTTGTAGTGGATGGATGCAGGGAATTTTCAAGACTGTAAAGAATTCTGTTGGACAATTTATAGCTTAGTATATGTTGTTGGCACATACTTGAAGCCACATGTAAGTATAATCATTCTTCAACCATCAGATACTAAATGAAGCTGTTGACTTGAATTTCTTTTGTTTCTACCCATTATATAAGTATCAAGAACTTTTTTTGTATTAACTAGTCTTTGATACAGTCCAGTGCCTTGTAAATTCTAACTGAGCATCCAGACTTACACATCACAAATTTATGCTATATTTGGAACCTAAGAGTTTCTGAAATGTAGAAGTTCCATTAGGTGGAGAATCATCAAGGATGGATCGCCCTTACACTATCAACATACTCATACTAATGGTAGACTTGTCGCTAGCTAATTTGGAAATGAAAGAAGTGTACTGAAAGCCATTGGTACTTGTTTGATCATCACACTTATAGCTTCAATAGTTCACTGCAAAGTTTGTGGTTTGGTATTTCACCGATTAGTAATTCAGTATACGTATGCTAGGCCTCCTTCACCATGACATTAGTGGCTTAGCCGTTTGTGCTACCCTTCGCCCGATATTGGCTTGGCTACTGCTTCCGCCTCTTTAAGCATGAGAATCCAATGCTTACTGTTATGTCGAGACCTTTGTACTTTTGGCGGGCAGTTTTAAGGATACTATTTAGAGGAATATCTAGATCTTTTAGCAGATAGCTCAGTTCCGTTAAGTAAATTCTCTCCTGTTTTACTGTGGTTAAGATGCTCAGAGACAATACTTTTGACGGTTAATTACACCAACCACTTTCTGATTAAAAAGGTGTTCAGTGAGTTAGATGTGTCTTGCCAAAGTTTGATGAATATTATATTTAGAGTCAGAATAGGAACACAGTTACTTTATTTATGCTAACTGCTATACAATCTTCGTAACTGTGCCTGTTGAAGGAAATATAATTTGTCACATTATATTTGACTATAATATTTGACTCTACCCTAGGAAAAATGCTGATTTGATCCAATTGTTGTAGATAATTAACTCCATTTTGTTAAAATTTACTTGTCATAAGATATTTTCAGCTTCGCCATAACATTTTTTTTTTCTTTTTTCTGTTGTTAATCATAGAGAACTGTTTCTTCAAAAATGCTTGAAACATCATTTTCCAGTCTAGAATTCTGGAGTGCATTTGATTGTAGTTAGGATTATTATCTTTGTCTCTTTATATCTTTCTATTGATTAGAAGCTCGTACACACTTTCTGATTTGGTTTACTTTGCTCTTTTGCCTCCTCAATTCTGTGTTAGAACTTAGGAGTATTGCATATTCATTACTTATCATACATTTGTTGACATTAACTGGTCACTGGACACTATTTCGAAACCATGCAGGTTGCTCTTTTGAATGGAGTTACCATGGGTGGTGGGGCTGGCATCTCAATTCCTGGAACTTTCTGTGTCGCAACTGAGAAAACTGTATGGAAAAGATTACTCAAGTTTTATTTGTTTTAGCTTTTACTTTGTTGGTTCAAAATTAATTCTCCTAGTCCAAGAATTTCTAGACTACATTTCTATGCAATGTTAAGTTTCATTTGTGCTCATTCTTATATCTGTGTAGTGATTTCACGTATCATGAACTTTATGTTCTTCTATTTAAAAAATATAAGTTTTATGTCGATGGCTCTATACTGTATGAGATAAAGTGCAAGCATGTTCTCTGGATACAAGTAGTGATTGCTTTTTCATAAAAATCATACTTTCTCCTCCTGGAACTAAAATCCTTATCTGCTTTCTACTACTTGTAAAATTCTATTTTTTGATAAAGGGAAGAATCGACACATGAATGCCTATGTATGAAGACTTTGGAGTGGTTGTGAATAGTCATAAGCTTTATTAGACCTGAACAGCTATTTCCGAGCCCAAGAACTGCATCTCTTGCTTTTCATTCCCATTCCCATTAGAATAATTCTATTAATGGGAAAGAATCGGGATTGTACCTGCTTGAGAGAATTGAGACATGTCGACTGTTCAGTACTTGGGAAGAAAGAAAAAATTATTCTCCTTTTCTCTCAAGGCTGCTACTGGTTTCTTGGTATCCTGAAGGTGACAAAGGTGGAATAGTCGTGTAGAAGAAACATTAACACTTGTATCCCTTTCGAGAGATGAGGGGAATCGGGAAAAAAATAAGGTAGACTATTTTATTCTATTTCCTCTCTTTTTACAGCTTCATTGACGGACAAAAGAAGAGAAGTTAGAGAAAGGGGCAGTGTAGTCCTTGAAAGTCCTTTTTGAGACTGTAGTCTGATCCCCAATCAAGAAACAAAGAAAAAGGAATGTGATGGCTTGAATGGATGGTTTCTATAATGATAGGTCATAGCAAGATTTTCTCAAGAATCTGATTCATTATGTAGAAACTCATCGATTGGATGTGACACCTTAAGATCAAAGATAGGGGAGAGACATGCAGTGAAGGCTGACCTGATGAGATTTATATTTTAATTATTCCTGAATACTTGTCATTTACAGTACAAATTGAATAGAAAATCTGCCTTGAGAACTTATTTATGATTTCGTGCTAAACTCGGTAAATGAACAAATAGGTAGTCTTTCAGGTGGGAATGGGGTGAGAAACTTAGAAACCATATTAGGATATACATCATACGGGCGGAAATGAAGCATAAAATTGCATTTCCTTTATGATTGATCTCAGGTTCAGTTCCTTATTATTGTAGTTTTTGAGGCAAAGACATTATGCTGCATCCAAGCATTTAGATGGTCAAGGTTTCAGCCAGTTTATGTGCTACCGCTGTATTTTAGGCTTCATTTATATCTGTATTTGGTTTCTTAAGGGAGACGTTCGAATCCTAGCGCAACAAACTTATACAGTGAACTTTTCCTCTAGCTCTTCTCTTTTTTCTCCCCCTTAATTGATTGTTTTGGCTACTTCTCTATTTTATTAGCTATAATGTATTCGTGAGTTAATACTGAGTTCATTTTATAAAATTCATTCTTTACTCTTCATATATTAAAGGCTCTATATTGATGGACTTCCTCTTATACCAAAAAGTGAAATAGTAATTATGATTGTTTATTATGAAATCTTTTTACTCCTTGTGAAGAAGCTTGTTTATTTCCATTATATGTGATTTATAACGACAGACTTAGCGTTTTGAAAGTCCAGAAACCATTAGATATCTTGGTCTTATTGCAAGGTTATAATCTGATTTTGATTTTCTCAAGAACTAAATGAACGTGCTGGTAAATTAGTCAAAGAATTTTTTTATTGAACTCAAAAGTCTAAGAGGTCTATTAAATTTGGACAGTGCTAGGTGATAATTTAGGTGTTTCAACTTCAAGTGCTATAAGTTATTGATTTTTCACAGTTCTTATAGGGTATTGGGTGTTGCATCATGTAGGTTTTTGCCACACCAGAAACATTGATTGGTTACCATCCTGATGCTGGGGCGTCATTTTACCTTTCTCGCCTCCCTGGTTATTTGGGTAAATTCTTTTGCTGATCTCATGCTGTGGTTTGGATTCATCAGTAACTTCTATCAGGTCATATAGCTGAGCGCCTTTGATGATGAATTATCTAATTTGGAACTACTTTTCTGATACCCCTCTCTACACACACCTTCTTCCTCAATCTCAAATTCTTTCTTAGTTTAGGGTAGTTGAGTCTACACGTAGGAGATGCCCATTTTCTATGAGGAAAATAAACATGTCAATATCTGGACGCTTTCCTTTTTATATATTTGTTATCAAATTATCTGCATTAGGCGTGATGTTCTTTTTATTTCATCTTACTTTTCCCAATCTCCTTGGGAAGTAAGCTTGTGTGCCTCCTCCTGCTTCATGTATTTTGGAGATTACGACTCTTCACTTGTGCTTTCCTCTTTCAGTATTTGTCTGAACTGCCCTTTATTGCATTTAACTTTGTACCATGATGTTAATATGTGGCTCCCTATATTTGACTATTTATTATCTTTAAATGGTTTCGGACTAAAATTACAAGGCCTTTTATTTGTAGATATCACTGATAACTGATAAGTCAACATGCTAGTCGCTAGATCATGTAGGATAACTAAATGTTTTTGATTTGCAGGAGAGTACCTGGCCTTAACTGGAGATAAGATCAGTGGAGCAGAAATGATTTCCTGTGGGCTTGCTACACACTACTCACACAGTGCAGTAAGTTCTGTGCTTAATTTGTTTTGCACCTTGGTGCCAACAGCCTACTTGGGTTATTTGACAATAGTTCTGGAAACTTCTTATCTGCCCTCTCCATTCATCTCAGAAAATTCCCTTAATTGAGGAACAACTTGGAACATTGATTACTGATGATCCATCAGTGATTGAAAGATCTCTTGAAAATTGGGGAGAGATTGTCCATCCATATCCGGCGAGTATACTTCACAGGTACCTGTCATCCTTGATAAACATGTAAAATGAATGTCCAAAAATATGTTGGTTCTCGTTAAGTGTTAAAGGGGTGGATTGATACAGATTACCGTTTTATGTTATGGGCTGCTTTCAGATTTGAAGCACCTATTCTAGTTGTTAATCAAGCATGTATTGCTCCAGTCAGTTGATTCCAAAAAAAACCTACATCTTCAGGGAATCCCCCTCATATTTCTTATCCGACATAAAAACGATCCCTTGGCTGCAGCCTTGCTTCAACATTTTGCTTGCTGTAGGAAAGCAAGTTATAGATTTGATTGGATGAGAAACTTGCAATCATTTCTTGTAACATTTTTATGCTAGTCAAAAAGAAAGGATTGCAAGTCAATCTTTTTTTTTTCTTCTAGGAATCAAATTGGTAATTTCTGGCAAATTGTTTAATTTTTTAAACAGAGAAAATCCTGCAACTATCTCTTCAAATTAAACTTCACATAGGTTTCAAGTGCCAGAAATAGTTATTATTTTCTTTATAGAGAAACTGGTCGTGTCACCAATTTGCCCTTGAGTTGTATAGAATGCGTCAACTGGTGGAGCAAAATTTCAGCTCTCCGAAACATACATTACATATGGAAACTTTGTGACTCCTGATAACTTTTTTCATTGTTCCGCATAGATCTTTTGGTCTTTGTATTTAGTCTTATTCTTTAACCTTTTGTTCTCAAAAAATTAATAATATTATTTTCTTATTGGGTTGTGTGTGATCTTGCTTGCAGATCAATCTGTATTTTGGTAGCTTGAACTAATCCATCTTTCTCTTTCTTTAGGATTGAAACTCTTGATAAATGTTTCAGCCATGACACAGTCGAAGAAATTATTGATGCATTGGTGAGCATGTAGTTCCTCTGTGTGTGTATCCGTGTTTTCCTTATACTGCGAAGGTCTCTAAATGATACAAAGTTCTGTACATTGATTGATTTTAATTTGTGTAATATCTCTAATGGGAAAAGAAAGAACAGGAGCTCTTGAACAACGTATCTTAATTCCATCTAGACTGGGGTATGAAGGCTATTACCGAATAAGAAACTTGATTGGATGGGCATACAATCACAATGTGAACAGTAGAAACATAATTCTTTAAAATAACGGTGGTATCTGGGCAATTTGCTCTCATATTGATTACTTCACTAGATACCTTCTATATCGCACCAGCACAAGTATCGGGTAACTCTGGCTACCAAATCACTCAACTTTTTCTGTCTCTGCTGGATTTGAAGCCTGATCTTCCATGTTTTCATACACTTCTTCGACTGTTAGGCTACACCCTTGGGTGGTAGTAGAAACATAATTGAATTGATCAATACATTCAGCATCTGATTGCTTTGCTTTAAATACCTTGGCCTTCACAAGTTACCACTCTTGAAAAATCTGGAAAAAAAAACAAGGATCATTGTTCAGCCTACTCTTTGCTTGCTCCCTGAGGTTCTAAAAGTGCCTATAGATCCAAATGCTGTTGTCACACTAAATTGTATCTATCATTCTTTGGAGAAAGTACATTGTAGAGATTCTAACTTCCCATATGCTTCAAATGCATGGAGAGGCCTTACCGTGATGCTCTTTTTTGACAATTGTACAAGCTGAGTCTTTGAAATCTGCTATACGCTTGAAGTTTTTAATCACAGGTGTGATTACATTTCTAAAAAGAAACTTAACTTATGTCAGGAGAACGAGGCAGCCAAGCAAGATGCATGGTGTGTTGCAACATTGAGAAAACTACAAGAAACATCCCCACTGAGTTTGAAGGTTTCACTGAGATCTGTAAGTTCTATTTTTTTTTTCCAGATAGCATATCCTCTCTTCCTGCCACCAGGGCGTTGTTAGATGACCATCCACTAATGCCTACTCTCAGATACGCGAAGGTAGACATCAGACTCTGGACCAGTGCCTAAGGCGTGAGTATCGAATGTCAGTACAAGCTTTATCTGGACAAATAACTAGTGACTTCTGTGAGGTAATATATCTTCGCAGACTAAATAATCTCAGTTTTACATCCGTGGATGATCATCACTGTGCATTAATAATATCTTCTTATCAGGGGGTTCGTGCACGGCTTGTGGATAGAGATCTTGCTCCTAAGGTAAACCAATATGTTATTTTAGTGAATAATGATCCTCTTTCCAGTGGAATTTTCCTAACAGTGTCCTTTAACCTTGGAGAGCGTTTCTTGATTTATGTTAAAACGTGCAGTGGGATCCTCCAACCTTGGAAAAAGTAACCGATGACATGGTAGATCAATACTTTTCTCGGCTAACAGCATTTGAGCCTGAACTGGAGCTACCAACACAACAGCGAGAAGCATTTACATAACTTAACTTTTGGGTAGGGAAACCTCTCAACTTTGAAGATACCAGAAGAAAATAGGAAAATGAGAAGGAAAATATGTGAATATCATTTATCTTTTCTTCACATTACAAACACTGAGCAATTCAGTCTTGATATAGTTGCATTTGCAAATCTGCTCTTTCCTATATTGAAAATAACCAATGATATGCCTTGGCAAATCGCACAAATGATACATATTCAGTCGTTACTATATGATATAAACAAAAATATGTTGTGT
Organism: Solanum appendiculatum; assembly: GCA_018342035.1. NCBI lineage: Eukaryota > Viridiplantae > Streptophyta > Magnoliopsida > Solanales > Solanaceae > Solanum > Solanum appendiculatum. The sequence continues at coordinate 1,112,606 of JAGDQO010000515.1, forward strand.
CATTATTATACAATAAGAAAGAATTTATGCTGTCAATAACAAGAAATTAAACATTTTAGGAGTGGGAGTACTTCCGTCAATTTCTTCTATGTTTGGGATGGGAAGATGGTTAGCTTTTTCGCGTTTCAGCATATCATTAAACCTCTCAAACTGCACTATGTAATCCTTTCAAGGGGAATACACAACCTATATGTATATAAGGAATTATTTGTATACATTATGGAATGTTACTGTTTTATTCAGCATATCAAAATTGACTGACCAGTTCTGGTCCTAAAGATTTCACAACATTGCTCCCACCCAAGGAGACAAATTCTCAAAAATAATTAAACAGGATGTAGTTGCAGGAGCTTCAAAGGCACACCATCTTTTCAACTTTCTTTGTTGGCCTTGTATGCGTTAACCAGTTGCGCTTGCGTATCTCCTGAAACTGGGGCATGCTCTTTGTATTCCATTGTAAACTCACCTTTCCCCTGCATGAAACAAAACAATGATTGATATATCACTGAATTTCACACTAAGCAAACATAGCACAGAGGTTGGTATCACATATTTCTCACTATGCATTTTACGCATGATTGGGGAAAAAGGAAAAGAAAACGAAGTTAAGAGGAGAGGAATAACTTTTAACTTTTGATTTAATATTGAAGAAAAGGAAAGAATGTGTTTCACTTCACGTTAACACCTTAATGACATTTTTCTACTAGTAAGCCTTGCGTCTTTGTGGCATTACAAAAGCTTCTTCAGAACATGTTACTTTTTTTTAGGCTTCCACTCCCTTGTATGAGAAAATTAACATTGTTTATGGCATTATCCATCATTTTTCTCTTCTCCTGCCGTCCTTTCACTCCTACTATGTCCAAAAGCTAAAAAAATATTGGAATCACCTCCGCCCTTCATCTCCCTAGATTCGATAAAAGAGTTCTGTTGAGGAACTGGAAACAAAATTACTGACCTGTGTCATTGATCGAAGAGATGTTGAGTACCCAAACATCATGTTGAGAGGAACCTGAGAAATGAATCGTATAACCTCAGCTCTCAGAAGACAGAAATGAGATACTCATGTAATAATACTTTCAGAATAAATGCATACAGAAATGAGGAATAACTGCACTCTGAAAGAAATCAAGAAAGAATTTTTCCTTTGTCCCTTACAAGCCATGTAAATTAGCAATTATTGTGCATCAGTCTGAAACAACCAACGTATGCAAGTAACATGAAGAACACTAATCTACATGGAAACAATTTCTCATAACTATTCTATCTTTCCTTGCATGAAAGCTAATCTGTTTCAGAGACTGTCTGGCTAAGGTATTAATTATTAGATAGAAACACAAATTATGCATGATGCCTCTTTCTTACACAACTTTGTCGCACAAACTTGAAAGCTATAATAAATATCATTGGAAAGTACCAACAAAATCTGATAGGGCAGTAGGTAAAAAAGAAAGAAGTCAACCACAATAATAAAAGTTATTCTATGATGACCAAGTTTCAGACAAACACCTTGTGACACGCGTGCCCAAAAATTACTACTAGGAAGTCCCAACACAAACAAGTAGAACATGTATTACTACCAATTTTATGAGCCACTTCTGTACCTAAAAAAGGAATGAACAATTGGTTGCTGGAGCTGTATTCGGAAGTGGGGTTTCTATAATTACATCGCATGAAGTCATCCGAACAGAGTAAAGAAAGAGAGGATAGAGAACATGTATATAAACAGCAATACATGCTGACAGCAACAGGCACCAGAATCAATTTTAAATTCAGCTGAAAGAGCAAAGAATGATAGACATACATTGGCAATAATTACAGAGTCATCTCCTTCCTGGTCATTGGCGATTATGACACCTTTCCTCCTGTGAGAACAAGAAAAAGAAGTGGTTAGAAAAGCATAGATCACATTCTCAAATCTCAATAACAAGGTCCCAGAAAGAACTCAAAAAGATTACTTATTGATATCCCCAGTAACAGTGCCCTGAAATTCTGTTGGCACTTTTATATCCACCAGCATCACAGGTTCTAAAATGATAGGCTTGGCTGCGGAATAACACTGTTTTAAAATAAAATTAGTGATACACATGACCAACCATAAAATCACTGCAAGCGTAGGCAACTTAGATAAAGCTCACCAAGCTAAGAAAAGAGAGGAAGACTGGGAAGTTGGAGGTACAAACAAATATAACAGAAATTGTCTGTGGTCAGTAGGATGAATGTGTTACCTGTCTAAAAGCATAAATAGAAGCTAATTTGAACGCAAGTTCACTTGAATCAACATTATGTGAGGCACCATCCGTCAAAACAACACGGATATTTTCAACTGGATGACCAATTAGAGAACCCCTGGAACACAGGAAGATCCAGATTTCTAATCAAATCAAAAACACCTAAAGAAACTAGTCCAAGCATGTCAATGACCAAATCTCCACTGAATCATGCATCAACTAAGCTTCGATAGTTTATAAGCAATTACTATATAATAACAGTACAGGCTAGATTCTTGACTTAAAGAAAAAGCAGCAGGTGTATCTCAGAATCTCTAGGCAAGTCATAATTTGAAACTAGAGAAAGAAAACTTACGAATTGGCAGCCTCCCTGAAACCCTTTTCAATTGCAGGGACATAGTTTGACGGAATAGTTTGTCCTACAAGCATGTTCTCAAATTCAAACTTACTGCCTGACCCTGGTTCAAGAGGTTCAACATACCTGCGGAAAACAACGCATTGAGGAAACATGAATATTAACAATGACACAAAAATGAATAATGAAAATATAATCAGCTTGCTTAGCCTCCCAAACCAACTCTCTCAGAGTCAATTAACATACTCTTGTTTAGTGCAGATTTAATGGAGGTCAATGTTGAATTACTCCTCACGGTTAAAGCTGTGATCTATTATACCAGCCTAAGACAGTAGCCTATGCATGGGGTTCTGTAACTGAGCCGCCAACTGTAAGCATTATAGATTGGCAATCTAAGCTAGAAAGAGGAGCTTTGTTGTGGGGGAGGGGGGTACGGGCAGAGAGGGGGATTTAGTTTAGGTTACAAGATTTAGAGTACTCTATCAGGGGGCTGCCGTTGGCCCAAGTCAAGATATTAGAACAAATGAGGAGCCATAATTGCAACCACAAAGAAAATGGATCTCGGGCTTAACTCAACTTTAGAACCTAGCTCCTGAGATGAGGATTGCCCAAGAAAATATAAAGAGAGAGCAATTTAGTCTCTTGATCAATATGGAACATTCTAAAACCCACTGCACATTCGGGGATGGACATACGGATCAAAGACAATAGCACATGGGAACCCAACAGTGGGTAAACCAAGAATAGAAATGATTTCCATTTGATACCACGTGAAGAACATGGATCTTGGCCTTACTCAACTCCAAAAACTAGCCTTTGAGGTGCCGATAAATCAAAGACCATCTGAGACAAAGGTCAATTCCCTTCACCAACGTAGGAAACCCAGAATTGAACATCTGATGATTGGACAATATAAATTGAGGCCCAACATTGTGTAAACAAAGAATAGGGATAAGTTTGCCTTTGCTACTGTTTTCTCACAACCCAAACAAAGCTAATCAACTTTATGATCTGGCACTAAAGATGATACCAAATATTTTATGGAAATTATCAGGCATGTACTTAGAAGGGAAGGTGCAGGACAGTTGGAAATCATATAACTAGCATTAGCTCTCTCCATTCTACTTGCCCATCATTTAATAATGGTAATTATTTATAGGCGCTTTTAAGTTGCATGCGATAAGCAATTAAGGAAATAGCACAAGGGACTTGCCAAAATGATATACATCTATACTTACCCAATTACTCTACCATATTGACCTTGCCCACCACTTTGCTTCTTGTGTAGATAATCAAAATCTGCTCGCTTAGTGATGGTTTCCCTGAAGTTTACACGAGGCTTTCCAACCTGAGCTTCAACCTTAAAAAACAATGAGATAGTAAGAAAAGAATCAAACAAACAATGATACCCAAAGAGAACGACTATTTGTAAAAGAAAAATGAACCTTATATTCTCTCCGGATGCGCTCAACATATATGTCCAGATGCAGCTCCCCCATGCCAGATATGATTGTCTGCTCAGAAAACCATTGAGATGTTCAGAAATTCTCCCCATAAAGATCAATAATTCACATAACATTCAAAATATGGAGCCCCATCTGGGGTAGACAAAAAATACCTCACCACTCTCAGCATCTAAACCCACACGGAATGTAGGATCCTCCTTCTGAAAACGATTCAAAGCTTTTGAAAACTGCCAACCAAACAGACACAACAATTGTAAGAGGCTCAAAGAACAATCGCAAAGAGTGCACACCTTGTAGATCCAACAGAACAGGTTCTACTATGACCACTCACTTGTCCACCAGAGTCTTTAGAAACAGGTGAAACAGCTAATGACATCACTGGTTCAGGGACATTCATAGAAGTCATAGTGTATTTGACTGATCCATCAGTAAAAGTATCCCCTGCAAATGGATCAGACCTAAGCATCAGAATACATCATAATGGAAAGATCTCTGCTTTTTCTCATTAAGTCGACTTGAGCTAGAGAATAGGATGTTACCTGAAGCACAATCTACACCAAACACAGCAACTATCTGCCCAGCATGAGCCTCTTGGATATCCTATTATTAAAGTTGATATACATTTCTCAGAGTTAAGAAAGATGGGGAATCTAGATATACTGATAATGCAGGGAAAAGAATCCTTTTTTCCCTTCTAAAATCTCTCAAAAATTCCTTTAAGGTTAATTCAATTTAAGAGTAACACAAAATATCATCCTAACATAGTAAGATTTGTAGCTAATCAAGAAGTCAAAAGGACAAGGTGTGGGTGACAAACCTCCATCTCATTTGAATGCATTCTCACCAAACGAGGAATCTACAAAAAAAATTAGTTGAACCTCGGGTTATAACAGCAGAATAACATATAGACTAATTTTGCTAATAGTATGCAATAACATCGAGCACATTTTCCATGTAAATAGATCACACATCCACAATTGAATGGGTGACTAAAAAAAGACCTACATGGGTTAGCAATCGATGTTGGTATCTACATCACAAAGTAGAGAACAATTCTGTTCAAATAATATTCCCCTTGCAAAATTTCTTTACAATAAATAAACACTTCTAACTTCCTTTTGAACTACCACCCATTCAACCAGCTCCAAAACCAAAGGAGATTCTAGTCTTGGTGTATTATATACTCAACAGTTACAAATAAATTTCCCGGGTATGTCCACTCTATTCATATACCTATTTGTAGGTTTTTAACAACTTGGCCTCTTTTTACTTCCCACGACTATTTTTGCAAGTTCACATCTTTTTTAATTTAATCTAGTATCTTAGCTGAGGCCATATCTCAACCCAATTGTGCCTTGCTACCTGGATAAACTCTAAGTTCCCCTTTTTGTGCTAATAGCTGATGCTTTGTTGCAGTAATTCAGAAAACGAGGCGGATGTTTTTTTTATATGAATAATGGAAATTTAATGAAAAACCTGCATCCCAGGATTGGGAGTTCACTAATTTTTTGCACAAAGTTAACTTTCAGTAAAAGCCAATGGAACGAATTCGTGAACAAGCAAAGCGAAAATACGATTTTCTTTTTCGACAAGCAGAACAACATTCGTAGAATAGAATAAACAAGAAAATATTTTCGATTCAGTAAGATTAAAAATGTTCAGAGAAGAGTACGTCACAAGAATTGACCAGAAAACCAAGAAAAAGCAGGGTGTTTCATAAACCTGTGAATTTAGTAAACATGAATGCAACCATGAAAACATCCAAAACATTTATACAATAACCACCCCGCCCCAATCCAAAATAGTTTGGATCGGGTATCAATATCCTCAATGTTCAAAAACATTAATTCCAGTAGACACCAAAAATTCAAGAGGTGAAACTATTAACACAAATATACACATAAGATTTATAGAGATCATCAAAAGCAATTATTTTTACGTTGATTTAAGATTCTTAAAATCAGCATAAGGTCAAGGGAAATGCATTCAGATGCTAAACTGACATGAGATATTTTGGTTCAAATGAGCTGTTTCCATATCAGGAAGATGAGCTCGACTGAACTCACCTTAATCTTCTTTCCCGTGTTCACGTTGATTATAAAATCTCCCTTCCGGATGACACCTTCATAGATTCTTTGATGGAAGATTGTGTTAAAATGTGTGGTCCTTGCTAAGTGCACATACAGAGAAAACAAATGCACAAGAAATAAGTTTATACCTTAAATAGGTCAATTGACCAAAACGCCCTTCCTCTAATTTAAATGCCAAGGCAACCAAAGGGCCAGAAGGGTTTCCAGTTAAGGTAACCTAGTAACAAATGAGTATGAGGCTTTAGACTCTACATCTGTACATGGAGAAAAGAAAGGTAAGAACTCAACCAAAAATATTATCAACTAACCTTCTCTTCGTCCTTTGTTTGATCCAGAGCATAGTTGCTAACTTCAACTGGACAAGGCAAGTAACTGAGAACGCCATCAAGAAGTGTTTGAACTCCCTGTTTAGCACAAAATAACAGAAAGCATAAATCAAAAACTGCAACCACTGAAATATAAAGGAATTACACATTTAACGTCATTTGAAAATCAAGAACGGAATTGGGCATATTGTGCCAAATCCAGCATCAGCAAAGAAAATATAGCCAAGCAACAACAGGAATAAGTTAGAACGGCAAGAATGAGAACAGCAAGCAGGCACGGACCTAGATATTCACCAGTAGAAACAAAATCCATGAGCAAGGAGATAAAATTTCACAACAAAACAATTAGCCAGACAAAATGTACATTGAAAAAATTAAGCTAAAAACGGAAAGGATGGACATCAAGTACTGATTGCTTCACAGTTGTAATCATTTAACGATTTAGTCTTGAGAAGAATATATCATGGTCACAGCTAGTTGTCAGAATACTTTGTCTTCCATTTTTCTAAACTCTTAAATGATCACATTGTAATTGATAAGAAATTTGATCCAGGTTCAAATGATTAACCTTGATGAAAGATGGCAAAGTTTTACACAAGCCCAGTTATTCTAATATTCAATTTGGCGAGGTTGACCTAAAAGAGGAAGTCGTCATTTCTAGAAGAAAAATTACACCATAGACCTCTGGAATTCAGTGGGAAATAACAATAATCATTCAGGTAAATTTATGCAACTTAAATGTTTTTCAAATTTAACAAAAGCCCAAAATATAGCCAATATCAATTTTAGATCAAAATTTTGCATCCCATATTAAGTTAATCAGTGAAGAAAACAGCACCTTGTTCTTGAAAGCACTACCCATAAAAAAAGGAACAAACTTCCGTGCTATTGTCGCTCTCCTTATGGCTGCCTGATGAACACAGAAAGAAGATTAAAGAAACAGGGTAAGGGGAGAATGGATGTCCCAAGAGCTAGATAAAGTCAGTAGTCAAAGATCCATAACAGCACATTACTTTACCAATACCAAGTACTGCAATATTTATTGTATTAACAGTAGACATTAATGTAGGTTAAGCACTTTGACATAGTCCATGTTAAAAGATAAGGCTTAGCGTATAGTCGTGCATTCACAATCAATTGACCTAGTTGTGGTAAATAACCCTGTCTACCACTAAAGAATCTCAGCTCCAGTCCTATGCTCACACAAATAACATGGTACACAGGAAAGAATATTACGCAAACGAAGAGGAAGTGCCCATTCAAACTATCATCAAACCTCCCTCATTGTACTTGTTTCAATTGAGAACCCACAAAGCATTCAACTGCTATAGTTCCACAATCTACAATGACTACGCTAAGCAGCGTGAAACAGTCACATTTAATTTCATCCCGAACATGATTACCAAAGCTTGCAAGTTTGGCTCAACATTTGAAATTGGGTATTTATATGCCACAAGTTGCATCCCCAAAGTACACAAGATATAAAAATCTACAATTTGAAAAAAGAAACACAAGTGTCTTAAACATAATGTAGACTTCTGAAAAGTAACAACTGAAAACACCCCACAACAAGGTTGTAATTGCCTTGTAAACAAGGTTGACTAATTGTGTACAGACCTCAAGATCAGCAGATGATATAGGCTCATCGTTCAGAAATGATTCAGCAAGCTTATCATCAACCTCAGAGACTGCTTCGATTAGCTCTCGCCGCTTCTCAGAAGCAATTGCTTCCATATCAGCAGGAATATCTTCTGCGACAATCTTCTCACTGCAAAAGCCAAAAATGAATATGAACCTGGTAGAACAAATTTACCTATCATACCTAACCAAACATCTTTAAGCTAGACACAGACCCATTGGAACCATGGAAATAGTAAGCTTTTGACTGCACGAGATCAATAAGACCCTTGAAGTCATCTTCTAACCCAATCGGAACTTGCACAGCAGCACTGTGATGCCGAAGCTTTGATCTTGCCTGTGCGGGAAGGAAACAGAGCAACTGTAACATATTGTACTCACAGTTTCAAAGTGCTAGACTGTTATTGAGAATTCACATAAAAAAGTTCTAGAGGAAAGCAGCAAACCAAGATATAATATCAGTGATAAAAATGATAAGTGCTTCCTGCCAAAGAATTAAAGCAAACACACACAAGAAGTAAGTGAGGTCGCAGTGAATCAAGTAGCAGATGTTTATAACAAAGACGATATTTTCTGAACACCAACCTAACTGTTCCAGTTTTCTACATTGACAGGCATATATCTTTCAGTTAACTGCAGAACTACAAATGCTGATTTCTAGCATGAACACTGCCCGAACACACTGACTTCCTTACCTTACCCGTTTTTTAGAGGTCTAGTGATTTGAAACTCAAATAAGTTTATTCTGTTTTAGTTCCTTCACATATGATGACAACGAACTTGGCCAGGCAACAAGAGAAAATGTCGCCCGGTAGCAAAAGCAACAAATAAAGGCAACATTATTTAATTTATTTAAGGGAAAAAAGTTTTAAATTAAACTTTTTAGAAGTCTAATAGGCCTTCAATGATACATAACTGACCTGGTTAAGAACTTTCCAAGGGTCTGCCCCCATCCGATCAAGTTTATTAATAAAAGCAAGTCTTGGGACTTCATATCTTCTCATTTGCCTATCAACAGTGATAGACTGACTTTGCACACCACCAACACTACAAAGGACAAGAATGGCTCCATCAAGGACACGCAAGGCTCTTTCCACCTCAATTGTGAAATCAACATGACCTGGTGTGTCAATTATGTTCACCTGCAACAACAAGCAGAAATAAAGAACTGGAACCAGAAAAATTACCACAATTTTTTTTCTAATGACGAAACGGCTGAGGGTTATTACAATATGCTTGACTCAAAAAAGAGAACATCTGCATGCAATATTATGATAAACTTTCCTAGAGAAAGACCTAGGAAAAAAAAACGGAAGCTATAACAATGTTTCACATATCTCGCTTAGTTAAATAAACTAAACATCCACCAAGAATCTCCAGTGAACCAGTCCTGACAATCTCATTTATATCATTTTTTATCAACTTGTCTAGTCAGTAGGAAATTTTTTTTAAAAATTCCTATTCCTTTGTCAAGAAATTGATAAGGGATAAAACAATCTCATCCCAAATCCTTGTTATAACTTATACACAAAAAACAAAAAAAAATATCTTTTTTGTTCTTCCTCCACAAAATATTAAAGGATCAATCAAAGGCTGGAAAATCAAACTTCCATAATCCATATAAACAACATTTATTTCATGGCTGCTCTATGATCTTATATAGAGCACAAATACCGAATGAAAACCTACTATGATTCAGTTGATTATGTACTTAATCAAGGTTAACCCTTTAACTGAAATGTGGAGAAGGGAAAGTGGATATCTGATTGTTGGGAACAATAGAAAGGAAATAGACATGACAAATCTTTCTCCAACAGAACCCACAAAACGCTATAAGCATATTCTTCATATTACTTTCTATTTACTACCAACAAGATAATGAGAGGAAATCAATTTTCCTTGCATTTTCTTCATTTACCTCCTTATATTCTGCTGGCAAAAACACCAACCAGCAATAAGAGAGAAAATTTCATTGACCAATCTGATTGCTCTAAATGACAGTAGGAATAACCCTAATGTTTTTTCCCTTGGGCTTTGGTCAAGTGGTATGAGCACAGCACTTAGTGTGGATACGGCTCATGGCACAGGTTGAAACCTTGCCACATACAAAATCATGTAATTTAAGTGGAGAAGGGTAGAGGGGTTGGACCGTTATCCACGAGTTTTGAACAGTGCGCCACTAGCCTTTGACAATTCAATTTCAATAAATCAAACCATTTCCCAGTTCTAATCAATTTTGTTACTAGCAACATAAACAATGTTAAAATCGAGCCGCGAAAATGATTAAGATTAGCAATCAACAGTGTTCAATACCAAATTAGTTAATTCCTCTCCATTCAAACAAGAAAACAATAATTTTGAAAAAGAAAAACTGCTGAGAGTAAAATCATAAATAGTACTAGTAGTAACAAACTTGTGAAGGTAGAAAAGACTATTTTTTTAATACCTGGTAGTCCTTCCAAGTGCAGTAGGTAGCAGCAGACTGTATAGTAATCCCTTTTTCTCTTTCTAAATCCATGGAATCCATCTTTGCACCAACTCCATCTTTACCCCTAACCTCATGGATTTCATGGATCCGGCCCGTATAAAACAGTACCCGCTCTGTCAGTGTGGTCTTGCCGGAGTCAATATGAGCTGAAATCCCAATATTCCGCACTTTTTCCAGCGATTCCCTCCATACCCCATCTTTCTCTTCTCTCACTCTAGCGGTGACACTGCTGGCGGCGTAGTGACGGAGCTGGAAGTTTCCGGCCAATAAGGCGGCGACTGGGGTTGGCGGTGGGTGTTGAGGAGTCAACGGCGTCCTTTTGGTGGAGGAACAGAGAGTGTAGAATAGGCGCGTCGTGGAGGATCTAGCTGATCGAGCCATGGGGGTTTAGGGTTTTTGGTTAAACCCTGTGGAAATCTGCTCCGGCGGGGAAGAAATGTTTCAAAGGTTTTTTCTTATAATATTTTATGAAAGAATTTAAACGGGTCCGTTTCTTGAAACGGGTCAAATTGTTTAGTAAAATCTTACCCGCTCAACTGCGTACTCACTACTTTGTAAATTACTGTTACTTTAATTTGTGACTAATATTAATTCTAGATTTAAATTAACTTGCTTGGTTATTACCTGGTGTTTGGTAATGCAGAATAAGATGTTATATTCTAAAATTAAGTCTGAGATAAAATTCATCTCGTATATGATAGATGATATAAATTAATAATATAGCAAAATTTTTATTCCATACAAATATTTCACCTTATTTCATCCAACTTGATATTATTTTATTTCAACTCTGATTGAGAAAAATTAGTCCAGAAATCATAATCTCAAAAAAATTTAGCTGGCGTACCATAATTAACTCATATTGTACAATATACTGACCTACTTCAAAAGGATTGCTCAAAATATCTTATCCAATACCAACAAAGAATACTACACCTAATTTTTTCTTGTTTATCAAAGTAAAAATGAGTAGATACCTGCACTCTCACAGAGTTGACTTAAGAGTAGAGAGGAAAAATCCACAGCTTTTAGAGTAAAACAAGAAATGGGAGGAGGAGCCATGTTGCCTCCATTTACAAGTACAAACTCCAACAGTTCTTTCACTACCCCACCCTCACCCACCCCAAGGGACTCCAATTTCCACTCTCCCCCTTCATCATCAATTTGTGAGACACCCTTTGGAGAATCTTGGACCAAGAATTGGTGTATTGATTATGGTTCAAACTCTAAGATTCTTGATATTGGATCTTTTGATGAGGTTGAAGAAAAAGGAACAAAATGGTCTCCTTATTATGACTCTGTTTTTGGTTCTGTTCCTTGTAGCTGGGAGGTTGAAAAGGCGTTGTCTGATCTCCAAAGGTAAAATCTTTGACTTTATAAGAAAGCTAACAGTTCTATGTATAGTACAGAGATTTAGCAATCATTTGGTAGAGTGTATAAGATTATAGTATTGAATAGAGTGTATCAGTGATGTTGTGATTATTTCTTATTCACTATTTAGTTTGGTTTATTAAGAGCAGTTACGTCTTTAATCATGCTTATCCATGTCTTAATAACTCTTGTAATGTTAATACCATGGTTTATCATGTAATAGTTATATTATATTGTAAACTAGATGTCTGGAGCTATGTTCATTATACTGTTTTCTGCAGTTTTATGAGTGGGTATCATGCTCCTAACGAAGAGATGAATTGGGTTGAACCGATGCTAAATCCCCACCAGTCGACTCTGCTGAAAAGCCCTGGAAATGCAAGATTTTATGATGCTTTTCATATGCTTCAAAACGAACCATCAATTCAGGTGTGTATTTTTACTATTTATTATCAACTTGAACTCCTATTACCTTGTATGATGGAGCATAATGCTCAGCTTTTAGTGTCTTTCAATGAAAATTTTGTTCTGCTATGTATAAACGCATTGAACTTCTAGCTCATGAATGCATTCCATATCCATGGTCATTTCCTATTTGACGGTTGATTACAAATCTCATCATACTGAGTTATTCCTGCTATTATTATTACTTTAAAAAGCACATTTCTCTGCTAGAAACATTGAGAATAGATGTTTAATTTCATTTGTCAGTTGCATAGACATGTCTCTGATCTATCTCTTTTATTTGCATGTAGAGATTGGTTTGTTCCATAGCTTGTGACAGAGCTGTTTGGGAAGCCATGATGAGCAACAAGGCAGTTCAGAATCTTCAAGGCCCTTTGATATGTGCAGGTTTATACTAATCGTGTTATTAACTCCTCGTTGGCTGGTATTTTTGTCTTCAAATTATGAAGTTATTCACTAGAGCTATGAAGATATACAACTTACACAGCTAGTTTGGTTTTGGTTTAGAATTAAAGGATTTTCCAGGTCAGAGTGCTTGGATTTGCGAAGGGAACACTTGAAAGAATCAACATAGGCAAATAACCCGTATGCACACCATGAGAAATGATAGGAAATTCATATGTTCAGCAGTTTATAATTTTTTTTTCCCCTTTGAGTCCAATTGCTTCGCCTATTTTGGTCATAAAATGTTGATTCTTGGATGTTTAAGTTTTCTGTACTGTTACGAGAAGCTCTTGTTTTCACTGTTTCTTCTACTCCTATATGCAGCTAAAGAAGAAGAATCACAAAGCTCAACTGGGGAGTCAAAAATCGAATCCCTCATAGTGAAATGGATTATGGGCATCACAACTTCCAGAATCGCGGAGCTGCTCCAATCATTTGGGTCATTATTAAGTGAAATAATCCATGATATATTTGAACCAGACAATAAAGAAAAACCCACTTCAGAACTCTCTGATCTCTTGGAAGAGAAGATTAGATCCTCTTTCCTTTTATCAGTTGTTTTGTTGTTGATTGTGGTCGTCACAAGAACCCAAGGAGTTTGATCAGCATCAAGTCACACGTTTGTTTTAGACGATTCATTTGCTACATGCTTGACATAGGAAGAAAACAAAGCTTTTTGTAAATAGCTTTCAGAAGTTATGACTTGTGCAGTTGTTTCCCTCTCTCGATTTATCCGCCTTCGAAGCAGTAGTCCAAGGCACCTTTTTGCTGAAGTTCTTTTTTGTGATTGAAATCATATTCAACCACTCTCCCCACACCAAATTGTATGGACCAATGCAGGGAGGGGTATATCAGTTCAGTCTGAACTGCTCAAACTCTCATAGCAAACAAAACCATAACTAGTTGTTTGAGAAACTGTAACTATTATGCTTCAGCAAACAAAACTCTGTTCAACCTTTTAGTCTGCTAATTTTTGTATTTCTTACGTAAACATCATTTTGTCATGACAGTAATAGGCAAAGATAAGGTAAAAGAGTTTGAGCACCATTTAAAAAAAAAAAAAAAGATTTCAGCATTTCAATCACCAACAAGATGTAAAGCCTTTGAAATGAATCAAGATTTAACATCTCTCCCTTGAACCTAACAGCATACACAGCAGTAAAGCCTTGAATTTATACTTTGACATGAACCTGTTGACAGCACCAATACGACAATCATCGAGTCAACCATAATTTAGGGGCAGTTGATTCACGATTGGCAGCAGGCCCTTCACTTGCAAGCTTCTGAATGCGAGATGAGAATTCTTCAGTCTGAACAAATGTAGAAATGGTATCATTAACTTTTTATATTCAAGGAAAGAAAGCATTCAGGTAAACCAAGAGTACATTTAGAACAACCTTAGCTCTTATATCATTCAGTTCATAAAGGTGAGGCTTCGAGTCTTAAATTGCATCTAGACGATGCCTTCAACAAAATTAAATCTATTCACAAATGAACAGTTGAAAATAGATCTGTGATGGTAAAGTCCGCTACTTATTAATCAGTATCAGTAATCGTAGATCCCTACAGCATTCCATACGTGGTATTAATTCAGTTTTACCTAAACAGAAGCAACAGATCTACAAATATAAACTGATGATGAGATGGCAGAATATCAATTATGTTTGTTTCTCAAGTCAAGGTAATGTATTATGATAAATTAATAGTATCTATAAAATTGGATGATGCTTAAGAGAATTTGGTTAGCTTACTAGTACAATCTTGGGGCATAAGAATTTTTGGGAGTAAGGAGAAAGAGGCATAATAGACTTTTTGCCCTAAACTAGGTAGGTGCAGGAGACTACACCCACAGGCCCCACAAGAAAAGGATTTCACATCAGCAATTATAATTCATCAAACTGATAGTTCCAGGTGGTGATCCTCCTTCCTATATCTGTTTTTGGGCTGTTTTTTGGCAATACTGTATTCAAACTCTAACCAAAACTGGACTCTGTGCTTATCTTCAAAGAATTAAATCCAAAACCTAGTCCGGCTTTAGATTTTTTTCTTGTGCTTACGAATTTAAAACGAGTATATGAATCAAATAGTTAGTAACTTAGCAGAGTAATATTTCTAACCCTGCAAGATCAATGATTCTCTGATGTAATTACTTCTAAGAGTATATCAAACCGTACCTTACCAAGCTATATCAAGGAAAATCAAGAAAAATGGAAGGAAAAAAAAGAGTATACCATTCCAAAAAAATGATCCAAAAAGAAATGCAAAAGGGAAGACTAGTATGATTCCAGCTGAATTCTGAAACAGCTGCTAGTACCCCAAATACAATAAATTTCTTTATGAACTAATTTTCTCTCTTAATCTTTTCCCTTCTATAGTGGTGGAGATAACCATCTATACCAAAAGAGAGTAAAAACATTATCAGGAATAGCAATGTCTCCTTGAACAATATGCATTTACCAAAATAGAATATTTTCCTTTCTATAGGAGAGATTAACCATCTGTACCAAATGAGAGTAAAAACTTTATTAGGAATAGCAATGTCTCTTTGGACAATATGCATTTCCCGGAAATAGAAATTCTTGACTCATACAGAACATCACCATTTTTGTCACATAAGATTATCTGGAAGATCGAATCGAAAAACTAAGACTTCCCTTCTTTTTCTTTCCTTACGCATCTCTCACCAGTCCAATGGCATTGTTACTAGTTCAACTTACTTTCTTTTCCTTCTGATTTCATTTAATGCAATAGGCTAAGAAACAAAAGACAGAAGAAGCACAAGAAGGCAATGCTCACCTTTTCATCAATCCACATCAGTGAACTCAATTGATTGTTCAAGATTCGTACAACAACATCAAGCGGTGTCATTCCATCAGTTGCCTCAAGTTCTCCACCCTAAATGAAATAAAACAGTAAACAAAGAATTTATAAAAACCATATAGTATTTTTTACACCATCTAATCATAATGCTAAGGTAAGAGGCAGGAGCAGAAATAAATGAAGGTACAAGACCTGGCAGGCATTAAAAGTATTAATGATTGACTTGATCTGCTCTGTCATTTTCTCCATTTCCCTCTCCACAAACTCAACCTGTTCATACCTGAAATTACACCAGTTCCGCAGAACTGGATGCATTAAAATACGGCCAAGTGGAGGATATAGATGGAAAAAAAAGGCAGAACGAATCTAGGATTAAAAAAATAAAGTTTATTTCTTGACTGCAAGAGGTAATGGACTATCTTGCTTCCATTTGCTGGGGTAACTACAGGACAGATCAAAATAGAAAACTATTTACGGATCCAAGTGAAAGTGGATACTTTACGTCAGACTATGAAGTATGAACAAAAAGAAAATGGATATATAGCTACTAATTCTATTCTCTTTTAAGCTATCTATTATGACCTGACGCCCTAACCTTCTAAACTGGCAAATGAAACCAAAAGAAGGCAACATAATGCATTTTCTAAGACTTGTTTTAGGCCATTTAATGCCCCACTCCAGTAAAAGAAACAGTATGAGATTTTTGCAGTTCATAATATCAACAAGCTGGACATGAATTTAAAAGGCCATCATTATGCATGGCTTTAAAGAAACAAGAAGCAAAAAAGATTATCCAAAAATGCACATACATTGCATCCCTTGTTGATGCAGCTTCATCATCAAGAATCACTCCTCTCTCATCTTTGTAAATTCGCTCAGCTTCTTCTTCCATGCTTTGCAATGCCTTGTCAACCTAACAGAGGGTGAGAAAAATGAGAATGAACTTTTGCTATGACTCATTCTATAACAAGTTAGAGCATAGTGTATACACAGAATCAACAAAGTCAATTACCTATGAATATCATAAATGTCGTGAGTTATTACCATAGTATATGTCCTTTAAAATGACAATCACTAGAAATCACAGACCAGAAGTTACAAGAAACAAAACAAGCAAGTAGCGACTGTGAAAACACTGGCTTAAATAGGTAGCAAAGATCCACGCAAAATAACTCCATACTCATCAAATATACAAAGGTAAAAAGTGATGTGCCATGTGCGTTGCCTCATTCTATCCTCAACCATGGATGAAGACTAGGAAGATTCAGAAGATCTAAACTTATATGAAATTGAAATATATGTAGTTCTAGCTATTCCATATGCTTCCACTCTACATATATATTATATGATAGAAGGACCATATGCCCTGTGAATCCACAACACCCTACGCAAATGAATGTAGACGAACAAATTGATCTGAGCTGTCAAATTGCATTACCCATATGAGATGTAGTTAGCCACATAAACTTTGAGATCACCATCAACACTAACAAAAATGGTGGGTATTATTTTATTAGTTACATATTGTTTTGAGAAGTTGTGATATCCCTGTAAAGAGCATAGTACATAATAATAGAGCTATCAGCTTATAATGCCAATAGGAATAGTAAAAATTTATTCACCAGTTATAGGTTAGACGCACGCCATGGGTTCAAACTTTACGGCAGACAAAAGCCAGAAATTAAATTGGAGAATGAAAGAGAAGCAGACCTATTATCCACAGATTTTAGAACCCTCACACTATTGGTTTGAAGAATTCTTGATTATCATCAAAATGCGCCCTTTTAAAAATGAAGATATAAGAAAATGTATTCACCAAATAACAGTTTCCTCCAATGAGAAGAACCCAAAAGAGCTAGGTTTAGGGTAAACAAAGGTAAAACATAATATGACCAAGAAAATTTTAACCTCCATAATAAGAGCCTGTTTGGATAAGTTTATTTTAAGTGTTTTAATGGCAAAATAGCTTTTAGGCACTGGTACATTGGCACAAGAAAGTATGCAAAAGTTGGGTATCAAAGAATATCAGTAGATCCACTCCAGAAACATCAACCAGATTAGTATATTTAAAAGTCACCGAAATACTATTTAACCAACAATCTATAGGTTAAAATTGCACAGATGGCATAAGCATGGAATGCTTTAAAAATTACATGACAAATACACATTAGATCGGGAAATAAAGACTCAAATTGCAGGAAAAGATCATGATAATTAAGTAACCTCTTCCTGATGAGTCTCAATTAGCTCCAGCTGTCGCTCTAAGCTGCCTTGTGTCTCAACAACCTTTGCAACTTCACTCTGAGACAGTAACAATGTAATTACATATGTCAAACTTCCTAGGAAAAATAACTGAAGGCACACCCTATACAAGTATGTTAGGAAAAAACACAATTAAAGAACAAGGCTACAAGTAACTCTTTTGACAAAGACTTAGCAGCAAAGCTCAATTAGAATGAACATAGTGCTTTATTATTAATCTAGGAAATACGAGTTGATCTCTTAGCAGGAAACACCTACCTAGCTATTGCATAAAAAAATTGAAGAGAAAAATGACATAGAGCTTACTGAACGCAGCAGCTACAGAATACAGACGGATTTGCAGAGAGCTTGAAATTAAATTTGGATATTTTCCAAAGAAGAATGTTGACTTTAAATAAATCTCAAGTTACCTCAAGTTTGAGAAGAATATCACGGTTCTGCAAGATCCTTTTGTCCCACTCAGCTATCGCATTAGCCTGCTTTCTAAATTTTGCAGTACGTTCCTGAAGCTCAGCGTTCCATTCCTTGATGATCTTTCATTCAAATAACGAATACGCAATAAGTTACATATGTAACAGTGTAATAAACAGGAAGCAATGTGAATTCCTCAACAAGAAACGGGAATGGGTGAAATATTCACTGAGAAAGACTGGATAACTGACCAATAAATATTGAAATTACTGTCTCTATCACCTATCCCCCCCTCGTGAAGTATGTTCATATTATTAATTTTTGGCTAGCGCATTGCTCAGCCACAAAAATTAGTGAAACTTCAGCATACTCAAGGAATCAAGTCCATAGTTCAATACATGTGAAGTCAAAGCTAAGTGCATTATATCACCCTAGAATTGATTAACAAGGAAAAAGAGAGAAAAAGATACTACCCAATATTTAGCACATATGTTACCTCTTCTACAGACTTTCCTGTAATTTCTGATGGTAATTTCGGTGTGGAAGTGGCAACTACAGTAGAAGTTGAAGTAGTCCTGTAGAGAAAGGGACAAACAAAATAAGGTTCAAAGCCAAGCTAATGCACATAGAGCAGGTCACAACAAGATTGGATCTCAATTGATGCATAGATTCCTAATTTGTGGCCATAAAATTCTCAGAATAATGTTCTTTCTGCATGGTTAGCATTAGTTGGAAAAGAGAAGTAGAAGAAATCTTTATACTTGATTCATAATAGACTCTCCTCTTTACTAAATAAAATAACCACCACAACAGATGAATTGAGCTTTATTTGATATTATTACTACTGAATTCCACTTTTTGAGGGGACTAATTGCGATTAGCGCTGATTATTCAATAAATTTCCAATTAACAATAAACAGTACAGAGAATCTGCAACTTTATAGTTTCTTCTTCTCCATTGACTTCTTTGTGAGCCTAGGACCTTTTTTGGTGGGTTGAATAATTTACTGATGTAGGAAAACAATACAGGTGGTAGCCAAAAAACCATAACCTACACAATTCTGTACCAATAGTACCCAATCGCATATTTTTATTGAAGCATAATAGCCAATTGCCAATACTTGTAGGAAACTTGTGGGTGCTCCAAAAGTAAAACTTAGTAATCCTAGTATGTTCCAATTTTGAGTTTCAACTTCAATTGTTTCAGGATGACAAAAAGGAAGCCATGCTTCCTTACAAAATTTTAAGATTTTTTGTAAAATAGACAATAGGAGTTGGGAGAATAAGAAACCATCAAGCCACATTAAACTAACAACACCTGGATAGAGCTTTACACTATCTTATGGTTTTTAAGTCAATTGATATAGGAAAGGACGGAAAGCTCTTTTGAATAAATTACTACAGTGCAACATCACATAGAAAAGCCAAAAATACTGCTCATTCCAAATACACAAGCTGAAGTAAGCTCATAGACTATTTACTGCAGTCACAATATTATTTATTCACTTTCCACTTTTCATCCCCCAAAACTCTCTTCATTCCCTGGCATAACCCAGGGACTTTTTTCAGTAAGATAAGAGAAGTTTAAATTTACTTTAAACAATCAAAATATACATACCCGCTACTAGAAGCCACAGTCAAGGGTGATGATGTTTGAGCAGCTGAACTTGTTGCAGTGGCAGAAGTTGTGCTTGGAACACCTAAAAAGAATAACAAATGGCACTTAATATTATATCTAGGAAATGCTTGGAAGCAGGACAAAGACCACACTTTTGATCTTAAATGGGAAGTAGATAATTTCAATTTTTGGGAATAAAATTTAAATGTTTGTGAACAACAAAAAGTACTACAATCCACAACATTTCATCAAAATAACAATAAAATACATTTGATAGCTTATTCAAAGATTTGTTTCACCCTTGAGAAGCAAACATGGACTAATATTTCAGGACACGGTAAATACGCTATTAGAAATGACATTGACGTAGTATTCAGTAATCACAGCAACTCTAAACAGAAAGTAAACAATGTGCTATTAGTATCAGGATGTGTAAATGATTAAGCAAACTACCACCATTGGTCCTTGTGAACTAATAAAGTTCTTCTAGAGATTTCCATACGATCTCATAATGCTGTTCTTTCCTAACAGATTAAGTTTATAGTGCTATACGATTAAGATTAAACAGCCCATTTTAAGCTCAAAACTGTTCCTCCTCAGTTCCATGAGTCAGTTCAACTCAAATTGTTTTGTGTTTCTATTTTACTCCCTCCATTAACTTTTGCTTGTCCCCTATACTAAAAATACATTTCACATTTAGCATATCAAGAGAAAATCATGATTTTTTCATGTTTTACCCATGACATTAATTACTTATTCCCCAAATCACTTTCCAAGACCTAAGACTAAATAACAATTACTATGGGTATTGTGGTAAAATACCCATATCAATCATTGTTTCTTAAAGGGCGTGCAAATTCCAAACTGGACTAGTAAAAGCGAACGGAGGGAACACTTTTCTGACAGGTGAAGTCATCGTTCCATGATTTAAAGAAAAACTTTAATGAGCCTGGCTTAGAGAGTAGTAGTATCCTTTCAAACATTAAGGTGCTTTCATTTGATATAGCAACAAAATTGGACAAGCACTAAGACATAATACATGACACATTTTCTGTAGTAGTTGAAAGTTTTGAGTTTTCTCAACCACAAAAAGAATTTTTCCTCTCTATTGCTTCAAAAGGCTCAATTGTTAGAACTATTCCTATCTATGCTGCTTAGACTTATGAAATATGCACAATTTACATTTTTGCAACACATAAAAGGAGGTTGGCAGATAGACTTATTTTTCCAACATTTAAACCCTACGGGGTCGTTTGGTGTGAAGGATAATACTAAATAGTCCTGGGATTAAATTAAAGTGTCACTTAATTTATTGTTTGGTTGGCAAGTGCAGGATAACTTATCCTGGGATTAATAATTAGTATCGGGATAAGTTATCCCTCCCCTTGGGTGGTATAGTAATCCTGGGCTAACTTATCCCGGGATAAAATAAATAAATGACTAAAATATCCCTTCATACCTTTTTTATACATCACTTTTCAAATTCATTAAGGATATTTTTGTAATCAAATAAATTGTTCTTAAAATTTATTATTTTGAATACAACAAACCAAACACTCAATAAAAAATAATCTTAGCATAACTTATCCCATCATAACTAATCCTATCATAACTAATCCCATCATAACTTGAATTCAAACGAAACGACTCCTACAAGTACAACGCTAGAACATCTAGGGGATAAAAGCAGCAGCAGTAGAGCACCAACAAATAAGTGTGTGTGCAGTGTGCATATATATAAGATCATATGTGTACCACCAAACTAATGAAACCAAAAGCACTCATCAGGCTTGGGAAATAATATTTCAAGGCTCTCAAACACCTAAATCCTGTGTGATTGTAAGAGTCTAAGACTGACAATTCCAGTAAAATCTGAACCAATATTTCACACATGTTACTTCTCCAGTTTACCTAAATCAACAAACAAGAGAAGAAACGATAAAACATAGAGAGATATGGCACACAGCAAAAGGTTCACTGAGAACACAATTTGCACTACTTCCGTGAAGGAAATAAAGGAGATACAAGCAGTTCATCATCCCTTCACCTAAACTATATCTAATAAAACCTTTGTCCAACTCAAGCAAACCCACCTCCTATTTTCCACATTCATTGCAGATTTTTTTGCAGCATTTACAAGTTCCCCAATATATTCAATTATTGGATTGAAGGGTATAAATTGAGTGACACAATCAGCAAATAGCCCCATTAAGTAGTTTGGGGCTGAGGCATAGTTATTGTTGTTGTTTATTTACGTGTTGACCCAAGTCATCTAACTCAATCAGATGTTCCTGATATTGGAAGCTATGCCAATTTTTTCAACTCTATGCTGCATCCAGTCCATTTGAAATGCAGCTTTAGGTAATTCAGCAGTCCTTTGTCTTCATGAGTTGCAGTTCATCATAACATGATGAACCTAGGGTGTGATGCACAGATATGGCTTCCTTTACTTTAGCCACCTAACTTCAAAAATTCTGGCTTTGTGGTCTTACTATTCATGATATTCTTCCATCGAAATGTCATCTTATTTGCTTGAAATTAGTCCAAGAGTTGGAGTGATATGGAGGTATAACTTAAATCATTCATGTCAGCAGAGAGTTTCCAACTGCTTCGAGCTCCCATTCTCTCCAGCAACAACCTCAAACTCAACACTCAACAGATGCTCCTTTGGGCTTACTGCAGCATGGCTGGATTGTTTATTTCCACATCTGCTGTATGGACTTCATATCAACAGAACTAATCTCACTTAAAGAAGGCACAGTACACTGAGCAGAGACTATGGCTATTGGCTAGTACATCTAGCAGACTAGCACAGTACTATGGACACTTAGCAGCTACTGGATGCTTCCCAGCTTGGCTACTGGAGCAGCATTATAGGCTACACAACTCTATATCATAGTCATGTTCTCAGACTATTTCCTTCTTCAGCATGATCTTACTATAGAATCTCTTTCCTATTAGAAGGAGCTCTAATATTTTAACAACTCGCTGTTTTAATAAATTGCTAACCTGTCATAATTTGAACATCTTTATCTCAATCACCTAAACAGTATTTATCAAGAAATAGCAGAATATCTGAGAAACTTCCTACTAAGGTATAAAAAGTCCCTGAAAAGAACAGAGAGCAATTTGTACTCAATTGTCTTTTTTTTATGAAGGGGAAATTTGCAATGAATATCACCCCAATAATATTGTCTCAAACTACATTTTCTCTTGACAATTAACAAAATATTCACTCCTCTCACAAGGGCATGTTTTATACAGCAGAAGCAAATCGAAGTCGTGGATGATTAAGCCACCTTTATGGGTATGGACTTCCCTTTGCAATCAATGAAAAAGTTAGAACAACTAATTTCACTTCATTAACCAATCAAAGCTCCATTAAAGTATGCCGGCCACTACACTTCTTTCAATAATCAAGTTTAATTATCATATGATACAGCAGCTACATCATAGACAACACAATATTCAAACAAGGTATGAGTAAACCTTACCAAAGCTTGGCACAGCCGCAGTTGATTGAGGCTGTGAGGATAAAGCTGGTGCAGATGCTTTGCTAGACAATGAAAAACTTGCAGATGGGGCAGAGGTGCCAAACCCAGCAATCGGAGATGTATCAACAGCACTAGTTGTTGAAGCTGAAGAAGTGGGTGCAGGAAATGTCAGAGATAAACCAGTCCTACTAGTTGTAGAAGAAGCTCCAGTAGCAGCTGCAGTTGTAGAAATGCTGGTGGGGGTAGTAATAGTTGAAAACAAAGGCGATGAAGAAATTGAAAACCCAGTACTAGCAGGTTTTGACACCGGAGCACTTGAAGAAGCAGCAGAAGCTGTTACAGAGCTTCCTGTCCCTTTTGCAACCGAAAATGACAAAACAGTAGAAGCTGAAAAAGGTGATGGGGATGACGAAGCCGTAGCAGGCATGGAAAAAGAAAATGAAGGTGCAGGTGATGCTGAACTCGGCGTTGATAATGAAAATGCTGGACCTGATGCTGCTGAGCTCGAGGTCGAAAATGAAAATGCTGGTGTGGACACTGCAGAACTAGTTGATGCAGCAGCAAGCGAAAATCCCGGTGCAGAAGATACGGAAGTGGTGGTTGAAGTACTTAACAATGAAAATGCCGGGGCAGAAGAAGCGGACTTTGCGGGTGAAGCACCAGGGAAGGAAAATACAGATGAAGAAGAAAAGGAACTGGCAGCTGCCGAGCTGACAAACGAAAGCGCAGGTGAAGAAGAAGCTGAATTCGAAGCCGACGGAAACGAAAGTGAGGCCGCTGATGACGGAAAACCAAATGAAGGAGCTGTTGAAGACGATCCAAAAGGTGAAGGTGATGATGAAGAAGACGACTCAAATAAAGATGAAGAAAATGGACTTGTACTAGCACTAGTTGCTGCATTTCCAGTATAAGCAGTAGTTGATGATAAGAACGAAGAACCAAACAAGCCCAAGCCCGAACTTGAACCAGCAGCCGAACTGGACCCAAACAAACCCGGCGAGGGCGTACCTGACGACCCGACAAGTGGTGAAGATCCACCAAAAGGGGATGAATTAGCAGCGGCACTAGCTGAACTCACCCCAAACAATGGCGAACTACTTGCAGATGTAGTGGATCCGACGAGGTTCGTGGTGATACCCGACCCGGAAGATGATCCGAATAAGTTTGAAGCGGTACCCGAACCGGAAGAAGGTCCGAATGGACTAGGTGTGGGACTAGAACCAGAAGCAGCACTAGATGAAAACCCAAACGACGGTGTAGAAGCACCCGTAGAAGAGACGAAACCAAAAGGAGCAGAAAAGGCTGAAGTAGTGGATGTACCGAAGCCAAAAGAAGGAGCAGAGGAGGTGGGGTTAGGGGTAGGGTTAGGGTTTGAGAAGGGCAAGGAAAATAGGGAAGAACCGGAAGCAGACGATGTGGGGGTGGTGGAAAAAGTCGGGTTTGAAGAGAGAGAGAAGGTTGAAGAAGACGAGGAGAATGAAAATCCCGTCGACATCGCTACCGGAGTTACGGCAGCGCGTGTATCCTACTTCTTTCTTGTTCAAAATTCACCGCCGGAGTAGGATAGTAGCAGGGGACAGTGAGGTTTTTTCAATGGGCGAAGAAGGGCTTTTATACAAACCGACCATAAAGAGTAATTTGCAAGCTAAGTAGACAAGTAAGGAGCCGTTTGGTTACTGGTTAGAGTTATGCAGGTATTAGTAATGCAGGGTTTAGTTATGCAGGTATTAGTTATGCAGGGTTTAGTTATGCAGGTATTAGTTATGCAGGTATTAGTTATGCAGGGTTTAGTTATGCAGGTATTAATTATGCATGGTTTAGTTATGCAGGGTTTAATTATATATGTATTAGTTATACATGATTTAGTTATGTACAAATTACAATACAGTAAACTAATTTTTATTTCTTAAATCCAAAAATGTTTAGCGAGCTAATATTTATTATATCCATTAAAATAAACAACTATCTTAATAACACATTAAAATTTAAATAAATGTCAATAGCTAAAAACACTAAAGTAAATAACAAATAACTAAAAGAAGTTAAGTAATTTGTATTGAATAGGATAAGTAATTAAGTAAATAAGAAATAACTAAAAATATTATAATACATGTATTGGCCGTGCGTTGCAAAGAAACTAAGTAAAGAACTAATTACAATTAACCGGCACTATCTTATCGCCAAAGAAAATAATTAATAAAAAATAAAGCAAAGAAACTAAGTAAAGAACTAATTACAATTAACCGGTACTATCTTATCGCCAAAGAAAATAATTAATAAAAAATAAAGCAAAGAAACTAAAAATAATTAAGCAACTATCAAGACAAAAATAAATAGTAACTTTTTTAAAAGCACACATAATTAAAAAAAAATAAAAGTTAATTGATAAGGGTAAATATGTAAATATATTATTTAATCCATGTATAACTAATACCCACATAACTTATTCCACCTTCTACCCTGCATAAAATTATACATAGATTTCCTCATAAGTTATGTAAGTATTAATTATGTGGATTCACTAAAACACAACCAAACATTGTATAAAATTAATGCAGGAATAATTTTTATACAACATTTTAAACCTACCAACCAAACACCGTATAAAATTAATACATAAATAACTTTTATACAATATTTAAAAACCTATCAACTAGGGGTGGGCATTCGGTTCTTCGGTTCGGTTTTCTTAAATTTCGGTTCGGTGTTCGGTTTTGAAAAAATGTGCACCAAATACCAAATCAAAATATTTCGGTTCGGTTCGGTTCGGTTCGGTTTTTTAAACTTCGGTTCGGTTTAATTCGGTGTTTTTAAAATGATTTTTCGGTGCAAGCAAATAAAAAATAAAGTGAAAATTAAATTATCAAAACGTTTAACTAAAGATAAAAGTTGAAAACTCGAAATAATCAATTAACATATTTAATAGTTAAAGTTTCCAACAAAGAACTAAAGAAGTTTTTTTTTCTCTTTCCGATTTTTTGTTTCAACAAACACTCTTTGTAATAGCAGCCAACAATTTTAAACCAAGAATTCAACACTTGAAATTTAAAAGTTAAAACAATACAAAGTTAAAAATGCCTTAATATTCAACTTCATTCAAATAAAAAACAATAGGAGTCACAACTCACAAACACAAGTTACCAAGTATATAATTAATAAAATTAAAATATTATTTTAAATTTAGTTAATAAAATTTCAGTTTTTCGGTGCACCGAATTTTTCTTACCCTAACACCGAATACCGAACCAAAAAACCGAAATTTTGAAAAAAAAACACCGAAACCGAACCGAAAAACCGACACCGAAAAACCGAACCGAAAAACCGACACCGAAAAACCGAACCGAAAAACCGACACCGAAAAACCGAACCGAAAAACCGACACCGAAAAACCGAATTAATTTGGTTCGGTTCGGTTTTTCTTTTTTTGATATTTATGTGAGTATTAGTTATGTAGAATTACAAAAATATAACCAAACATTGTATAAAACTAACACAAGGATAACTTTTATTCTATTTACAAACCAAACATGGTATAAAAATTAATACATGAATAACCAAGTTATTCATGTATTAACTTTGCCCTTATCCAGTAACCAAACGGCCCCTAAGTACATAGTTGTAATTTACACCTTATTCTAAAGTTTCTTTGTATTTTTTGCAAATCATGATAGGCGAAATCGTCTGATCGACTCTTGTTCTTGTACGTATTTTAAAACACAATATATCAAATCTCTCTAATCATTGATCAGACATATGTGGCATTAAGATGGCTAAGTTGACGAGTGTGTGTGACCATAAATGTGTTAAGGCAACTGAATATTATATTTAAATTAAAAATATTAAAACTATAAAAAATAAAATAATAAATTTTTGAAAAAATCTTCTTCTTCACTCATGGGTGTTCGCCAGAGTTCATAGTTGGTCCACAGTCGCCGTGGAGTGAGAGAAAGACGATGTTAGTTGGTCTCTTTTTTGTCAGAACGGGAGGCGGCTAGGGGGTTTGTTGATACACCGAGAGGATGGAGAGGAGAGGTGGTCTTTGGTGGCTCGCAGGGGATCGCCGATGGTGTAGAGAAAGGAAGACAGTTGAGAGGAGAACTAGGCGGGTGATGGTGCGATGAGCTGGTCATGGCGGCGAAGAGGTTTGTCGACTGGGGTTGGTGGTGCGGCAACTTTAGGGTTGTTGGTTTTGTGGAGGTTAGAGAAAGAGGAAAGGAAAATGGTGAGGGTAAGCGCCGAAGGCGGAGACGGTGAGGGAGAAAGTATATATGATATTGCCGGCAAGAGGAGTGGTGGTAGCGGTCTGGTGAGTTCTGGCTATATTACAGTGGTGAGGGTAAGCGCCGGAGGCGGAGACGGTGAGGGAGAAAGTATATCTGATCTCGCCGGCAAGAGGAGTGGTGGTAGCGGTCTGGTGAGTTCTGGCTATATTACAGTGGGAATGGAGAGAAGAGAAGTGGAGTGGCGGCGATTAGGTCTGAGTGCGGCTATGTGGAGTTAACATTTTATTATTTTACCTTTCATTTAATATTTTTGGTCAATAATTCTCACAAATAGTTAATGAAGATAATTATGACATGTTACTCCCTCCGTCCCAATTTATGTGACACATTTCGAATTTCGAGATTCAAACAAGTCTATCTTTGACCGTAAATTTTTTATATATTTTAAAAATATTTTGAATTGTCAATTATTGTGACTTATAGTACTTTTTACTTAGTTTACAAATATATAAATTTCATTTCAAAAAAATTGAAGATTTCATGCATAAATTCTCTGTCAAACTTAAAATGTTTGACTTTCGAAAAATGAAACGTGTCACATAAATTGGGACAGAGGGAGTATTAATTTATATGATATGGATTTGACATGTCATCTATTTAAAAGCGAGTGAACTACACGGTAGGAGATGTTTAAAAATGCAAATTTTACACAAATCACAGTGTTAAGAGGTAATTACATCATATCCCTACTCTTTTTCAAATTACAAAAATCCCTTAAATTTTGTGAAATCCGAATACATCCCAAAAAGTCCTGATACATCGCGTTCCGATTTCGGATACATCTCTCAACGCCCGGATACATCGCATCTGGGTTTCGGATACATCACTCAACAACCTGATACATCGCGTAAAGTGATGTATTCGACCGATATATCGCATAAAGTTATGTATCTGATCGATACATCTCGTAAAGTGTTGTATCCGGTCGATACATCGCGTAAAGTGATGTATCCGAAAATAGGAGATAGTGGAATTTTTGTAATTTTTTCAAATGGTAGGGAATTTTAGAGAATATGGTAAAATAAGTTGTGTATTTAGATTTTTTTTCCTTTAAAAGTTTTCTTTTGATTGAGTTTTTAGTTAGTAAAGAATTAAATAGAAGAGTTTATAATACAAACTTGTACAAGTACAAGAATCTATTAGACCATTTCGTCATAATAATAAGCTGGCTTTGGGCCATAAATTTCGAGAATAAATTTCAAAATTTATTTTAAATAGTTATTTAATCATGAAATTATTAATCTTTGAATTTTTTACTTACAATTTTTTTTAAAAATAAAGTAAATATTGATTTAACTATGAAACTTATCAATTTTGAAATTTAGATTTATAAAAAATTAATTTTTTAAAATAAAATATGTTCAAACACAATTTCAAATTTTCAATTTTAAAAATTCAGTTTCAATATTTACAATTAAAAGAGAGTAGAATTCATTTTCTTGATTATTTATGAGGAGCAGACCAGAAAAATATGTATATATCAAAGACACACAAAAGACAAGAGCTTCTTTCAGAGAAATTTGTATCAAATGATTTCGGCAAAGGCGACATCGATTTCAATGCTTGATCACAATTAGTGAGATTGACCTTATTTATTATAGAATTGAAATTGCGATGTGAATCTGTCTTAGCTACGAAGGTATACATCTTTATTTAAGAAGCATATCCCTCAAGATAAGTCGAAATCATAATTTGTCTTGGGGAATTTGAATACATATTTCTTGAGACTCTCAACCACATAAGTAGTAGTTGAATTATGCATATAAGAATCACTAAGAGGAATGTGAAGTACAAAAGATGTTTCATAGGGTGAGGATGTAAAAAATTCCTCCCCACACTTTTATTTAGTTTTTTTTATAACTAAGGCTATTACTTTTGCTCCATTAATTCTCTCAAACTTTTAAGTTCACAAAATTATTATATCTCAAAGTTATTGTCAAAACAATTATTCCGGAAACACTTGAATAAGAGTCTTTACTAAGATTTACTTGCTCATTTTGTCCATTGTTCTAATTTATTATATTTTCTTGTATCTATTTAGCAATTTGATATTAATAACAATCATTGCTTGACCATCTTGATCTGCATGTTCTTAAATTATTTAATAAATTTAATTATCACTTTAAATTGCGAATTTACAGGCAAACAAAATCACATTTTACTGATACATAATTATTCTCAAACAAATGAGTAAATCACACAGTATATTAAAAGATAAAGGTGCAAAATATATATATATATATATATATATAATGTAAGGAAGAAAAATTTAAGTTAAGACACGATTAAATAAAAAAAAATTAGCAAATTTTTCTAATGCAACACGTATTTATATTATAACTTGAATATATATTTTCTATAGAATGAATCAAGCACATAACAATAAGAATACATAGATTTATTACAAACCAAACGACCTTAACATTCTTATTTTTGCTAGATATATAATTTTTCTCCTTTAATCAATGTAGTATACGGATTTACTTGCTTGTCTCAGAGGTGGAGTAAAATTTATGGTATCTGAATATTTAATCGGTAGTTCGCATGTCTTAATTACTTAGTTCACAAATTAAATAGTTATACATATTTAGTGACTTTTAAAGTATAAAAATATATGATCTAAATAAAAATTATTGGACTATTTCATTCAAAACGTGGATATTTACAAATGAACTATTTTACAAAATAATCCTATTAAATTTTCTAAACACTTTTGAATAATTAAGCTATTAATGGACATCTATATGAAAACATTTTTTATTTATATTTGTTTTACTGCCCAAGTTTAACCATTTTATCCTTCATCATTGACCAAGAATCTTTACACTTGGACTCAATTTTTGGTAAATTGCCAAGGCCAGAATTGCTAGGAGCCCAAAAGCCATGAAAACCAAGAGGGAAATTCAAATGTCTTGGGACTTCAAGTCTTGCAATTACTTCATTCTTCTCTCCAATTTTTTGTGCATCCAAAATTATAAGATAGCACCTTTGTGTTGACACTGCATACTGCAAATTGAATATTCACATAAAAATCACAAGAATAATTTTTTTTCACAATTTCTTTTCTAAGAAAGAGATTATATTGATTGATGACTCTTTCAATTCCGCGAAATAGAAGGCTTTGGCGTGTAACAAAATGGAGAATTTGGATCAAATTTATTTTACACTGTCATATCACTCAAAGAATATTTACAATTAAGTCTCCTTAAATGTGACGTTTAGTTTGTTAATCTTGAAATTAAGACGAATTATCTGCTACAACAAGTAAAGATGACATGCTGGTATAAAAATTTCCTACATTGTCCGTATATATAAATTAAACTCCTAATTTATTTTTTACATAATCATATATATCATTTGAAAAATAACATATTTAAGTTATATATACCGCTAGAATAAAAAATCTTTTGCATTAAAACTTATTATATATAACACGCCACTAACCATTTTCTCACGTTTACCAATTAGTAAAATTTATCATATATATAATAATTTACTTGTAATTATGTTATGAGTAATTCGATTGTATAAATATTTTTACTTAAACTCAAAGTAACTAAAGGTAATATTCCATAAAAAAGTGGTTTTACTAGTAGAAAAATAAGACAGGTGGCTTACTAGGTTAAATTTAAAATACACTAACTATGCAAACTTTAGTGGATATATGTAAGTTAATTACTTACTTCAACCACAAGAAGGTATCCATCATCCTCTTTAGTTCCTCTTGGGATAAAAATAGGTTCACCAATGAATCTTCTTCTACCAGCTGACCACTTTTGGACTGATTTGTCAACCGTATTTAGTTTTACTACTGTGTCAAAAGGAAAATGTGGCAGTGCTTGACGTGAACCTGTAGATGTTGCTGCATAAACATATGTATTTTTTCTGCCTGAAAATTCTGGATTCATGGCTGGAAAATCTGCTGCTTTGTTCCATTGAGGATTTAGGTCATTTACTGAACATTTTATGCAATTCCCTTTTGTATCTAAGTTTATAGATACCTGCATAGCCATAATTGTGTTACTTAATCAGAAATTTGCATTACATAATATCTACGTGACACCACTATAAAATAATTGTAAAGGCCCAACTCTGAAACACCTTAAAAAAATAAAAAGTTATCATGTGCGTCACATGAATGAAATATATATGTATTGATTAGGCTGCGTCAAAAAATGATCTTTTTAAATTTTCTTAAGTAGTGCCACGTGGATATTTTGTACATTCGGTAGTCTAGTTGTATTTTTCGAGATCGAATTTATCATATTTAAGCATTTTAATTTTTTTTTTGAGATATATAGACATGATTGAGTTACTTTTTTCGTTTTAAAAATAATAATTTTACGATTTTTAGTATAATAAACAAAATGTTAGGAAGAAGACCTGAACTAAGTGAGGCAATAACTTTTCTTCTCCTTCTTCTACATTCATCATGGAAGGATCAAGTTTACCACTTTGCCAATCATAGCCTGAAAAATATATATGGAGGAATAAAAACAAATTAAGTTCTAGTTATCTATTTTATTTACAATATTAAAATCACCCTGTTTATTTATATTGTCAGTGCACAAAACATAAACTTGTTTGCTTACCGAACATTTTTTGGAAATTGAACCATTGGTAAGAGCAACCAGAAGCCTGAATTTGTATGTTTACATTTCCATTTTGATCATCAATTTCTTCAAAGGCATTTCCAACATGTAACACCCACATTTGTGAAGGAGCTTCTATTGGTTTTCTCCAGTCTCTTTTTACTTTATTAGTTTGCTTATTAGGAAATCTGGGCAGCAAATAAATTGGAGATGTTGGTTTGCTTGGATTTACTGATAATGCTGATATCATTGGAGACAATCCACATACTGCTGTCATTGACCCTGCAATTCAAAATAATTACTACTCGTGACGTACGCAAGATTTTAGTAAATATTTTGATTATATATGGAGATTCACAGTAATAGATATCTTAATATATATATATATATACAAAATTGATTTGTTAAGTACTAGACAGTAAAATGAAATATTTATTTTTAGTATAGGAGTGAAATTAGTTACCAGGAATATCGAGCTTGATGCGATTGCCGAACAATATATAGTGATTATCAGTAAAAGCCCAATCATGGATCATTAAGTGATCTGGGATCTCGAATTCTTGGCTTTGCAGTAGCTGGAAATTGGAATCAAATTCTGGAAAACAAAACAAATTAAATTAACTAAAAGTTGAATTATGAATATATGGAGACAAAAACAAAGAATTATTATGAAATAAATCAAAATTCTATTTGTCTTTGTTGTTCTTGTTAATTAATGTTGTACTACATCTACATCTGATGTTGATAAAAATAGATTGTTTTTTTTTAACATAGAGTTGGATCATTGGACATATATTAAATTTATACTATACTAAGATAATGATCTTCTTTTTTTCAGATTAAAAACACTATGAATATTCTATTTATCACTGGACCCTCTACCCCTAACTCTTTTTTTTTCAAGAAAAGGAAAACAATAAAGAAAATCCTCCCTTACTAATGTCAGGCCTACAAGCAACAGAAAAAAGAAGCCAAAATAATATATTACTACAATGAAAAAGCTTGTTTTCTTCACTTTTGCTGGAAGTTACTGTGAAGAGTTCCACGTCGGTGATTTTAAGGGATGGGTTCTTTTTTTAATATGGACTTCACTTTTTTTTTCGGTGAACTAGTTTTTGGGTTTGCTTTAAATCTGAAATCCATTTTTTATATGGTATCAAAAAATGACACATCCACCATCCCATTTCTTGTTCCCGATATTAGGCCACTATATTAAATTGTCCATATATCAAATGTCCAATCCTGAACGTGAGGAAGCCTAATTAACTCTACACCAAACAAGAATGCTAGTGCAATGGATACTTCATACTTTAAACATTAAGAAGGAAGAAACTTAAGAAATTAAATTAAATTGAAGTTCATAAAATTAAACAATCTTACCATAAAATGTAAAATTACTCCTAGGGAGCAACATATCCTCTGCGTTGCATGACATGATCAAAAGTCTGTTTCTACGATTATCAATCTTGTAATGAGACAACAATCTCTTTGGAGACATTTTGAACACCCCTGCAAATAAAATATTTACAATGAGTTATTAATCCATCATTAAATAAGATCAGAAATGGATTTTTATTGTTTGGCGATCGGAAAAGAAGTATTATAGCATAGTACATACCATATAATATAGGCTTCAATATTTGAGCAGCAACATCCAAAAAATCACCATTAAATTTTTTATTTTCTACTAATGAAGTTTCAGAGTCCTTGATTAGTTCAAATTTCCCAATAGTATTCAAAGTTTTAGAATCAATTTCATAAGGATCACCACCTTCCCACAAACAAAACAACCTACCACCCCATTGCAACACACTAGTATTCGCCACATTCTTCATTACCTTCGTATTACCAACCATCTTCCCTCCTTTCAGGACCGAAAACGGGCCCCGGTGAGTGAACCTCCACTTCCCACTCACCGGGTCCCGCTCCTCTGCCTGAGCCTCCGTCTCAATGTACCTAGCCATGAACTTAACCTGCCCCGTACCACCATCAATTTCAAATGTCCTTAAGTACCCGTGCCCGTCCAGAGGGTGCACTGTGGAACCGTGATCGTCCGCGAATAGGCCCGGCCCGGTGAGGTAATACGTACCCGAAGGGAAATCGGTTGGTATGGATCCCTCCACGACCCGAAGTGAAACGGGTTCGGTAGCTTCGGAACGTTGGGACACGAAAAGGAATTGGTAATCCCAAAAGGCAGTAACTGTATCATCAATTTCTGGTGTGTAAACTTCATGAGTTGGTGACGTGGTGATCGTTATGGCTCGTGCCACGTGGCTCGGAAATGTTAATTGGCTCGGTGTTGCCGCCGTGGACGGCAGTTTTGCTGGTGGAAGAATATTGATAATATTATGGCAAGCTTTGGTCTGCATTTTGGCTTTTGTTTTAGAGTTGGGTGGTAGTGATACAAATTAAAGAGCCATCTAATTATCTTATATATAATACGTAAGTTTACATCACCCTCAAACCCCCCCCCCCTCTCCGTGTGGCGGATCCAACTATGGGTCCAAGGTTAGTGGCGGATCTATCATTGAAGTTATGCGATCATTTAGTATGACAGAATTTAGTAGTTTTAGTCCAAATCATGTACATATACGTATAAAAAGTTTATTCTGAACCTAGTTATTATTCTCTACTATAATTGAAAACACATGATTAAAATTCTGAATCTAATTCTATTCATCACGCGGCATAATATCCGGTGATTTGGAGTTGAAATATTACATACACGTGTATAAAAAAAAAAAAGTATAAATAATGTTAGATATATATATATTTCAGAACTCATCCTCTCAAGTTATTAAAACCTATCAAAATTGAATTTGTAATTGCCCTGACTCCTACTCCTGAGCTATGTATCTATTGCCACTCCTTTGCTGGAAAATTATATTGTGTATTATAAAAAAATATATAATTATGTATATATATATATATTTAAAAAATTCTGACTCTTTTACTTGACTAAAAAATAAATAAATTAGAAAGAAGCCATTTGGAGTGGGTGGTGGGGGAGGAAACAGTCAAAAGCTTTCTTTTCATTTTGGTTCTATTTAATTTTCTTGGCAATATTGACGAGTTGTCCTATGCTTTGTTAAGATCGTATGGAATTTTGTAAAATATATGGTGGGACTATATGTCACCATATTGAGATTTTGTAACTTACTAGTATAATATTTACAAAATTAAGGTGGTGGACCTTTTATGTATCTTGCTTTTTCTTAATTGGAAGACAAGTTCCTATTACCTAATTATACTTTAAAATATAATATGAGTGCACAAATATTATTTATATTGATTATTTGTCGTTTGCTACCTTCTTCAAATTTCAAGGAATATGCCGCTTTAGTTAAAATTAAAATTTTCTGATCTGCGTAATTCTAAAGAGCTTTATCAATTTTATCTCTTGTAGCTTATATATATCGACATAGTTTTCTTAATTGTTCTTGACCTTGAAATAGATTGAAGTCTTTTTTTTTCTATCCGATAAGCTTTTCACAAACTCAACTCAGACAACTTCTATCGTTAAATAAATAAAAGTTGTTGATAGTTCTATTTCATGATGAATTATCGATGAATTATCAACAAATTTTGTTAGCTACAAATTATTTACTTATAATAATTACTGTCACTTTTTTATTTTATTTTTATTTTTATAATTTCTGTGATTACATAGATTATATCTATTCACACAGTGACACAATTACCTCTAACAATAAATTAACGATGAATTTTATAATTAATTGATTCCTCCTTTTTTGTAGTGTATGTATATACCTATGTATATACCTCTATTTGATCTATAGCTGGTTAAATTTCATCTAAGAATATTATTTCATTCAGTTTTATAACAAGAGAAGTATTGTAAACATCCTTAAATTCAACGTGGATTATTAATTTCATCCTTGAACTATTGACAACTTTAAAAATATCCTTTTACTTGACTAACTGAACTTAAATAACCTCCGATCTTGCAACATGAGTGCAATACATCTCTAAATTCTCATCAAGTTTAAGGGTGTTTTCAACACTTCTCTCGACTTTTATTAAGTGTTCTATCCTCCTACAAGAGTTTGAGACCACTTGTTATGTCATGTGGCAGATCGAGGGTATATCTAAGTTTAGTTAGTCAAGTAAAAGGTGTTTTTAAAACTGTCAATAGTTTAGAAACGAAACTAATAATTTGCGTCAAGTTTAAGAGTATTTTTAATACTTCTCTCTTTTATAGAGGAAATATATATAGTGTCTCAAATATTAGCATCGTTTTATATATGTGTCACGATACATTATATTGCGTAATGATGAATCATTATTATATTGTTTGTTGTCGTACAAAATCATAGTTTTGCATGAAAATGATTATATTGATGAATACCCTCATGACTTTCAATTTTTTCTTCCCTTTCGGTTGTTTTGAAAGTTAGTTTTCTTCGCCAATTGGCACCACAATCAACTCAAGTTGGCCATCAAAACAAAAAAATCATATAACCTTATGCAAAGTGTAATCATCACTATGTAGAATATTCATAATTCCAATGACCAGTTAATAATATTTACAAGTACCTATACCTAGTAGTTTTTTAATAATAATAGTAACAAAATATAGTCTAGTGCACCATATATTATTTTATTTATTTTATAAGAAAAAAAAGGACAATTGGTCCATGATTATAATTCACACTATAGTAATATTTTATATTATATGCATAAATATTTGATACCAATATGTGATGTCGTGGTTGATTCCATCAACAAAGTGACAATAGAGGGTCCACATTGTTCGTTTCATGGCCGTCTAATGAGGAATCTTTATGACAACTTCCACTATTTATATAATATATGATTATTGATTGAAATTGAACTACCCCAAAATTATAAAATACATAGGATCTTTCCAATTTGGGGTTTAATTGTATTGACCAAGGTCCAATCAATGATATGTTCCAATTGTGTGGATCTTGGGGTGGTGGGTAGGGCCCAGACTTCGAGATACAATATCACATACGTTTCGATC
Source organism: Solanum appendiculatum (assembly GCA_018342035.1). NCBI lineage: Eukaryota > Viridiplantae > Streptophyta > Magnoliopsida > Solanales > Solanaceae > Solanum > Solanum appendiculatum. Next base: position 1,149,965 of record JAGDQO010000515.1, read on the forward strand.
GGCTGAACTTAGTAATTTTTTTTGAAAAAAATCCTATAGTATTTGTAATAGGAAATTTATCGAATATGTATAAATATTTAGTTGAACCTAATTAAAATGAGCTATGAATTGAATGATGAGTTTAGAATTCATAAATTTTAAATTCTGACTCAGTGTTTAATCGTACTATTTATTTGGACTTTGAAGAATCAAGGGGAACCATATTGGAGAGGAAGTGCACGTTATGATTGTTTTGTGCAAAGTTGTAATTTGATTTACCCCAAGTGCTTTCTTTAATCGTATATTTTTTTGGTGGCAATAAGGTTTGAATGAAGAGAAAATGATTTCACTAATGGGCACATACGCACTTTTCTTTTAGAAAAAAATATTAGAAAAGAAAATCTATAGTTCTTGTATTCCAAGTGTCCCCTTTTAACATAAGGTGAGTATTAAAAAAGAAAAAAGAAGAGATTTGGAGGTTCTTGAACAACTTAATAAAAATGTAATAGAGTGGAATGGAACTCTTGAATTCAATATATTTTGCTAAAATTATGTATTTGTAATAGGAAATTTATATAAATATTTAGTTGAAAATTTAGCACATAACTAAAACGACCTATGAATTGAGTGATGAGTTCATAATTCATAAACTTCAAATTTTGACTCCAACTCTATTCAATCTATTTCGTATGTTTTTAAGAATCAAGTGGAACCATATTAGAGAGGAAGTGCATACCATTATTTATTTTGTGCAAAGTTGTTATTTGATTTACCCTTGCTTCTTTAATCGTACCTTTTTTTTTGTGCGGCAATAAGGAGGTTTGAACATGAGGAGAAAATGATTTCATTAATGAGCACAATACGCACTTTTCTTTTAGAAAAATATTGAAAAGAAACTAAAGTTCTTGTATTCCATCAATTAACACAAGGTGAGTATATAATATAAAGGGAAAGGGGTAAAAAATATCCTTCAAATTTGTCTTATTGGTTGACTAAGCCCCCACCGTTAAAATTAAGTTATTCTTACCCCTGCCGTTACTAATTTCATCATTTGTCCCCCTCAATTGGATGGAAAGCCCCAAATCAACTAAAATTACCCAATTTTAACCCGATCCGACCTACTTAATCATATAACCCATTTCTTTTACCTTGATTAATAACATTTTTTCTATTTTCTTACATTGATTAATAACATTTTTTCTATTTTTTAAAATAATTATGTCCAAAACCCCAAATCCCTAAATCAATTCCAATTTCTCACAAAACCACCGCATCTCTGCCTCTCACCACCCACACCACACCTCGCCACCTACACAGCTTCGTCCACCGCTCTTCCTCTCGCCGCTCCACCAGCAAACATCAATACCAAAAATTTTCGCCGATGTTATCTCTTTCTGTTTTCCGGTGAAGTATTTCCGATATTCATGCTTCATCTGATCGTCAAATTAAGTCAGCGCTCGGCGGCAATGGCGGAGGTGGAGGCTGGTGGTGGCGGCGCCAGAGTAAGCGGTGGAGTACTGAAGGAAGTTATTGAAGTGCATATTGATCCTTTTTCCTGGTCGTTACCTGCTGGTTATTGGTGAGATTCTAGAAACTTCGTATTTGATGCCATTTTTTAGTTGTGTGGAGCCTGGTGGATATTGGGGATTTGAAATTGTTGTTGATGCAAATTGGGTGTGTTGGAGAGCATTTCAGGAAGAGGATTGACGAGATGAATTTGGGGATTTAATTTGGTAGGAATTCATTTCGTTTAGTGAGTCGGGTTCATATAAAAAAAGGAAATTGGGTAATTTTAGAAGATTTGAGACTTTCCATCCAATTGAAAGGCACAAATTATGAAATTAGTAATGACAGGGCTAAGAATAACTTAATTTTAACGGCAGGGGATTAGTCAATCAATAAAATAAAGTTGAGGGGTATTTTTGACCCTTTTCCTTAATATAAATAAATAATAGAGATTTGGAGTTTCTTGAGGAAATATATATATATATAATAAAGTTGAATATAAAAGAGGTGATGTGACACCTCTCTATGGCCTCCATTCCGGTTTATCTTTTTTCTCCTTTTTTGACCATTTTTTTAAATTTAAATCAATTATTTTATTATAAAAGTAAATTACTTATTTTATTACAAATAAATATTTTATTAATGGAGGTACATTTACAACCAACACTCTTCCACATGCCACTTTACAAGAAGTAATTATTCATAACTCACATCTCTCTAATTTCCACTCTTAATAAATTTATTTATTTTAACCTTCTTCTAATTATAAAATAAAAATATATTAGTTAAAAATATTTTAAGTATTTTTATCTTTATTCTTTATTTATATATTTACAATCAATATGTATATATTATCTATATCTATATCTATCTATCTATCTATCTATATATCTAATATAAAAGAGAAACATAAACAAAGTGATATGACACCTTTCTATGACTTCCATTTACATCTATCTTTTTACTCTTTTTTAAAATTTCTTTCTACATATTTTGTCAACTAAATTTTTTACTTAATAAGTCTCACAAAATAAATGCTTATTTAAAGTCAACATATGAATAATCAAATAATCAATTAAAATAAGAGAAACCAATAAAGGCCACACAAAAAATTCCGTTATCAGTCCATTCATCAAAAACTCTCTATTCATCCTTTTTTCTTATTTTCTTGCCTTAAAAATTTGTAGAAATTAAAGACAATTTTTAAACTTTTGTTCACCATTGACATCATTAATCATCTTTTCCTAAAAACCTTTCTCTATTCCTTCTTAAAGATATTACTATATCACAACTAAGACACTTAATACCAATGTAAGTTACACTTTTATTTATTACCACATTATTTTTTTAATTTATATTATTCAATTAAGTTACAAATTTATTGATTACAATAAATACTAGAGCATATCATCCTCATCAATTGTAAGAATTTCTTTCTTTCTTTCTTAATTATATTTATATCGAAGCACATCACTTTGTTTATGCCTAATTTTATAATATTTAGATTATTTGTGATTAACTTTTTTTGTTTACAGTGTGGAAGATAAGATGAGCATATGAAAATGTTTTTTTGTAAGAATTCAAATTTAAACTTGATGGGTATTTTATTTTATTTATATTATTTGTTTTATTTTAGTTTGTTTTGATGTCTCTTATTTATAGTGTTTCTCCTTCTTTATTTTTTGTATGTGTTATTTTCTTCATTATTTGTTGGTGATTTTTTTGTACTTTTTATTCTTTGTATATTTTTTGTGAATCATTTTTATTGTTTATGGTGAAAGATAAGATGAACATATGACAATATTTTGGGAATTTAAGTTTAAGTTTGGTGAACACACTATCATTATTAATATATGCAAATTTTGTTACTATTCTCTTTTACTCTTTTAAGACATTGTAAAATTTATAGTTATAATATTAATTCAAATGTAGTAATCTCACATTTTGTTTGTCAGGGTAATATCCTAACTTTTTAAAAAATAGTCATGATTTATTAAATTCATATTTGATTTACAAATTGAAAGAAAAGGAATTGAGAAAGTATGATTATCTTCATGCTTTGAAGGCACATGACAACTTAAGAAGATGTGATTATTTTTCTCATCTCAAAATAATTAATATAATTTGTATTCATATGCTACAATAATAATTGAATTTTTTTTAAAAAAAACGTATGAAAGAACTTTCTTGGTATGGGAATTTTGATAAAGTTTCTTTAAAAAGTCTTTCTCAGATTTGTTATATGCATTTTGGTAAAGTATAAAGAGATTGTTTCAAATAATTAATTTCTTCAAATACTTTATATTCTTTGTGTAATTGGGGTTATATATCTTTCAATCTATTCTTCTTATATAAATAATAAGTATATTATAATTGTAGTAAAAATTAATTAAGATAGAAAGTTATTTACAAAAATATTCACAAGCTAAGATTAGTGAAAGGTGAAAAAGAGAGTTGATTCATCATTATTAAAGAAAAGGATAACAATTTTCGAAGAATATGAACATTAAAAAAAAAGTAGTAAGAGACTACAATATTTGGAGGAAAAGATTAATTATATAAAACTATAATTGATCCTACTTGAACCATAATAAATATTTTAAAATTATTTTTATTTGACGAATAAGGAGGATAATAGCATTTTGATGTCCTGAACTCTCTAAATTTACAAGTCTATTTGACTTAAAAAAAATTATTTGCGAGGAAGATACAAACAAAACAAACACATACGAACAATGAAAGATAGATTTGAAAAAGTCGTATAAAATTATAAAGAAAAAGCCAGACCGATCACTAATTAAAATTTTCATCAATATAAAAACTCTCGAGAAACATTATAATATATTCCTTATCATACTTTAATTTATTGACATATGGTCTTCATAAGCTAAAATAAATAATAGATCTGAAAAAGAAAGATAACCATTATAATTATTTAATATTAACTCTATGTCATGAGTTTTTTAAAAAAAGTAGAGCAGAAAAATAAACTAATTTGATTATTTTAAAGAAAAGATATTGAAGAAATTAAATAAACAAAAATAGATAGCTGAAAAGGAATGTGAAAGATATTGTGAGAAACCAAAAATGATTTTGAGATGTATATAAAAAAGGCGGAATGACCTGGAGACCTCAGACCCCTGTACTTGACTTCGTTTGTAAGTTGGACCCTTCTACTTATCAATTTGCCAACTCAACCCTTAAACTCATTATAACACAATATTTTAAACTCTTTTTTCATCTGACTAGTGTGCGTGAAGTACAATTGATTACAAGTGAAATTTCACGTCATTTTTTAATGACACATAAGAAATCACATGTTAAAATTTTTTTAAAATCAATAAAACCCCTTTGTAATTTCTGAAAACTTCCTGATAAGCATGTTCTTCATATTTACTCACAAATTGAACACTAAATTCAAGTCAAATAGATGAAATTCTTCCCCATTTGACTTGAAAATTCAAATACAAGTTCACCAACACAAATCCAACTAACCCCAATCACAAGTTTGAATTAATTTCACAAATTCACAAGACCCATTTGTTATTTTTTAAGCTTTTTCTAACTTATCAATGGAGTTTTAAACTTTTCAATGAATGTGATTTATCCATATAAAATAAAATCAAAACTTTTCTGTGTATGTTGATTGATGGACAAATATTTTATTTGTGAAATTCTCAATCTATAGGCCAAGACTAAATTTTGTCTTACTATGATCTTTTCATTTCAGATTTCCTTTTCAAACACTCAACAGCTTCTGAAAGCTCTTTAAGAGTGTTAATGTTCAAGTCATCAACATACACAACTATTATAACAAATTTAGGTCTTGACCTTTTTTGTAAAAATGCAAGGACAAAATAGGGTCATTTTTTGTACCCTTTCTTCCTTGATTATCTTAATCCATATGAGGATTCTTAAAGCTTTATAGAAAAAGTTTCTTTCAAACTTTTATATGTTTCAGGCACCTTGATTGCTTCAAGGATTTTCATATAACCTTCATTGTCTAGCTAGACATAACAATTATTCATTATATGCATTCAAGTTTTCATATATTGTCAGATCAAAACAAATCTCATTGCATCCACCATACGAGAAAAACATCTCCAATAATGTCAGGACTTTTGCGAAAAACTTTTATGCCCCAAGGCAAGCCGTACTTGATGTTGACACCCAATTTTAACCCTTCTCGATATGAATTAGTTTTCAAGCTTCTAAACTTCAAAGGATTTAGAATAATTAGTTCTATAAGAATTCAAAAGATCTTTCAAGTTTTTGAAGTGATTTTAGTCATTTTTATGATGGTTTAAATAATAAATATATTTTTATATAATTTTGTATATAACTAGCATATTTTATAAATGTTTGAAAATCATCTCAAAAAGATTTTATTTTATAAGTTAAATATTTTATCAAATTGAGATTAGTTTAAATCATAGTTATAATTTGGAATCATTATTTCTTTAAGTTTATTATTTTATTTCGTTAAGATTGAGAAGCTTGTTAATTAATTAATATTAATTCGTCTTATTTAATCTTTAGCCGGATTCGCTAATTGAGTCAATGTGTCTAAGTTCTTCACTATAATTGGCTTCTATTGAAATTGATATGGCCATCTCTCTAATTGCGAATCTAACCCATTTTTGGCCTCCAACTTGAACCAATTCTCAAGCCAATTTTGGGCCCTTTTTCCTTCACTCTTTCCAGCAGCCCAACAACAATGGAAGCCCATTCTCATTACAATACAACTCACAACAATATAACCCATACAACAACCCATTCCCTATAAAAAAAAACAACAACCCAACCCACCAACATTACATACAATCCACATATACATTACCGAACGACCCCAACTTCTCCTTCAACGCAATCCAGATGACAAACCCAGAACTCCATCACGAGAATCCAGCGAGCCCAGACGCGAACAACCCAGAAATCATGAACCCAGATCGCTCAAGAACCCAACCCCGATGCAAACCCAGAAACGACACGTCCAAGCCCAACACCTTCAAACCCAAATCAGCGACCTCGCGCGTGTTATCTCCGTTCTCCTTTATCCTTTTCGTACGAGAGCTTTCTCGAAGGAACACAGGTGTCACCATCTTGTATCCCCAATCGTCCTTCACTCGAGATCAAACGTTCCCCCTCTCAAATCCGTTAAGGAATTGTACAATTTGGTACAAATCCGAGTTGGCCAACCTTATCGTTTCATGAATTCGAATTTCAAATTGAAAATTCTCACGGTTTCTCCCCAATCGAGCCTCAATTTCCTCTTCTATATAAACCACTTCCGAGGTTTTTTTAGAGACATGATTTTTACCCAAATGAGCACACAAAACGCCTGCTTCAAATACCAAGGATTTATCCTTTAGAACAGAGAAATTTTTGGTTTCGTACTCAAATTTGAAGCTCTTTTGCTCGCCGGAGCTTATCGAAATCGTCACAGTGGTGGAAGTCGCCTCGTGGTCAAGCTCGTCTCGAAGTTCCAGTATCCCTGCCCGAAAAAAGGTAATGCTTCTCCCTTTATAGCACTCTCCTCGTCTCTTCTTTTATTTCGGTGTGACGTTTTCGATGTCAAAAGGTCCCTATTTTGTGGCTGGTTTGCTGTTAGTGTCACTGAGTTAATGATTTTTTTTTTTAGTATAATATATATGGTCCTTAATCGATTCCCATGACTCTGCCTTAATATCGATTCAAATGCTGCCATTTTGTATTTAATGTCGTTGTTTCTCCGTTTTTCTATTTGAGTTTGACTTTGTTATTTTTCCTCTCGTATGCTTGTTTGAATTTGGTTGAATCCATACTCTTTCGTTTTGGTTGTCTTGAACATCAAAGGATGCATTCATTTTGTTAATGTTAATGTTATTCATTTTTTTTAAGTGCAGAACTATAGAGGATAATGGATAGTTGTATGTTTTGAGCCTTGCAATTTGATTCTCGAAGCGTTTTAGCTCTAGGCTTTGTTGGTTCTTGTCATGTTGCTTTCTAAATCTACCTCAAAATGTTCATCTCTTCCGCCTTCGTGTTTAATCTACCTCGAAATAGCACCCTCTGTTCTGTTATTTGCATTATCATCTCGAGGTTAGGGTGATGCCTTAGTTGCCTAATCGTCTTCATGTTAGACTGATGCCTTTGAAAATGCTGAAGCATTTCTATCCTTTCCCTCTTTCCTTTGCTAAGTTTGCAATTGTGAAAATCGTATTCCCATTCATGAAATTATGCAAAAGTTATCATACTTAGCTAATATTATTTACTGCCTTTGCTCGTGTTTGATTATTTAGCTTCATTCCAGTGTTACTTTGGTTTGCTGCTACTTTTTTTTTCTTAGTTGTATGAAGTATAATGATTATTCATATCTTCATTGTTTGTAGTCTGCTATGTGTTAGAAAGAAATCTCGTTTGTAGATGTTGATCCATTTTACTTTAAACTAGTATTCACCTATCACTGTCTGCCTCTTAAAATTCGGCTTTTATTTACTGGTGATAGAGTATTCATTTACTATTGTTGTTTCTCATGTCGATTGATTGTTGCCCCCTTTACTGTTTCTCCCTTCTTTTTTTTCTTTTTTTTAATAGATTTGAGTCCATCATTTCTCAAGCTTGCATGACCTTTATGTCTTTGAGTGCTATGATAGGACTATGCAATTAGATTCCCATTTGTTTACTGTTTCTGGGGAATTTTGAGATCCAATTTTAGTGGCAATCATTTTGTCATTTATTATATGAATTTAGTTACCAACATATGCTGCTTCTTACTATTATGTTCTTCTTTTGCATGTGAATTTGCCCCGAGTCCTCTTGGACTCCATCTACCTCTTTGCATTTTTCGATTGGGTCGTGAAGGCCCAATCCTTCCTTTATCGAGTCAGCCGGGTCAATGACATCGAAAGACAGGTCTCCTAGGGCTTAAAAATGGGCTGCAATGAGTCCCGAAGAATCCAAAATAGGCCGTATACATGCTGTATACAGCAGTATACTTTGATATGCGGGTTTCAAAAATCAGAATACATGTTTAAAAGCAAAGAGCAGGGCTAGAAGTCGGTGTGCGGGTGTGCGGGCGTTGAAAATGGCTCGTATACAAGCTGTATACAGTCGAATATGCGGCAAAATCCATAGCATACAGGGTAAATACAGTATATACAACACTGTATACACTTTATACAGCAATGAACAGGGCCCAAAGGTTTTCCAATGCCAGGCCCAAACGAATTGGGCCCAGAAGTCCCTCAATTCAGCAGCTTTCCTTTATTTTGTTAAGTAGGCCAAAACCCACTTATTATTAGTTTAGGACAGGTTGAGATTGGGCCGAGCCCAAAGAGAAAAAATCATATTTGTGTTAGTATTAGGACATGTACTAAATATTGAGCCGAAAGCCCATTGTTTTGGCAAGTTTAGATTTAGGACAGGACTTGGGTCAAAAGCCCAACAGATTTAATTTGGGCAAGAAGGGCCTAACTTTGAGCTTTCCTCCTTTGCTCTTATTTATTCATTATTTGTATTAACTAACCCTTGTTTATTGTGGTTTTCATTTAATTAAATTCCCGAGAATAGCCTTTCTTTATTTTTGAAATATTTAAGTTTTGTTAGTTTGGCTAGTTGCTTATCACAAAAAATAATTTTCTTTTAAAATATTAAGTCTTTCCTTTTGAATAATAGTTAAAAATGATTTTATAACTTAATAAGTCTTTTTAGTCAATATTTAGTCAAGTCGTAGGTCAACCGCAAATTAGTGGACACTTCAAGTGCCTAGCACCTTCTTGAAGTGTAAATTGAACCCCGAACCCCTCTTTGGTATTTTCAAATGATTTTTATCTGTTTAAGAGTCTTTTGAAATTCTAAATAGTTTTCTTAATTTTTTCTTAAAAAATTAAGTGGCGACTCTTTTCTTTAAAAAAATGATTTTTCTCTTAAATTGTCACAACCCAAGATTCACATGTCGTGATGGTACCTATGTTCCCAACCGATAGGTAAGCAGCCAATCCACTAGTTTTACCAATTTTACTAAGTAAATAAAGTGAAAAGTAAACAACGAGTAGAATATCTCCAACCATAGTCTTCATAAATATGAAAAGCGAAAAATAAAATACCACCCAAGAATTGGTGTCATAAGTACAAGAGCTTCTAATATACGGTGTAAGTCTGAAACTGAAATGACAAGCCTAAATTAAGAAAGATTTTGTCTGAATACAAAAGCAACAGAATAAATAATAAAATAGAGGGAGGTGTGGGCCACGGAACAACCAAGCAGCTTACCACAACTCCAAGATACTCCAAACTCGGACTCAAAAATCTCCACGAGATGTGCACGTATCCGGAATTGGATCTGCAGCACAAAAAGGTGCAACAAGTGTAGTATGAGTACGAAACCACGTGTACCCAGCATATCTCATAGACCGACAACGAAGAAGTAGTGACGGGAGTTCATATAAGAAAATCATCTTTTTGTTTTACAAGTCTACACTATACACATCAGTCAAGTTTCATCAAATAAGGATAATTAAATATCACATAATGTCCAATCACCAATAAAACACATAATCAACAAGAATGAGGATGTAATGAGATGCAATGCGATGCGACACCATGAATGATATGCCTCAGATGCCAAGAACTCTCTCAACCGTATATACATGATACTCCTCGGAAATACATCGAGAGTTCATGATCCATGGGGGACTGGCGAGGTCCATATATCGACACGGACGATCTCCACGTGTCTGTGCGGACGATCTCAACGCACTATCATAAAATCAAACAATCCCCAACACGGACGATCTCCACGTGCCAAACTTATAATCATAACATCTCACAATCCCCAGCACGGACGATCTCCAAGTGCCCAACTTATACTCAATCTCATGTCAATGCATGTGTACAATATGATTTCAACAAAAGGGGATGATGATGCATCTCAATCAATCAAATATAGGTATCATATATAACCACTTCAACTATCACAAACATACGGGTTCAATAGAGAAACACAATCACACCAAAGAAGTCAAGTCAACAATACATCAGCTAATGCCCACATGCTTTCGCATTCTCAAATTACAATTCGCATTCTCAAATTACAATTCGCATTCTATAGTAATAAACTTTCCCTTTATAACCCCGGTACTCATACCAATGCCCATCACACCATTGGTACGAGACCCCCATCTTTCGCCCTTACCCATTGTCTATTCCATTTTTAATCTTTAGTTAGGAAAATGTCCTTCAACGAAGTCTGAAAGTCTTAACATACCTTGCAAGCTGAACACATGCCACGAACCCTCAAGATTTCGCCTTTCCCTTTCGTAAAGCTTCGGAATGTTTCCAATCTATCAAATAGTCATTATCCGTAAGTAAACCAGTTCGTAGACACCCATGTTACCATAAGTCTAGCCTAGATCCAAAACTCATCCAAATTTATAATTAACTCTTAATATTAATATCAATTAATATGTCAAGTCTCATATTTCCTAAAATCCAAGCTTAGGGTTAAATCTTAATTCCTCCAAATAACATAATTCTAATGATATTCATATAAACAATACACCTAATATTTAATTACATATACCAATATACAAAATTTGAATCTTAATTTGATAAATAAATAAAAGGATCAACCCACTAATGTGACGGAACCAGTAAGATGCACTGCGAATTGCAATCTATTCTATATCATATCTAATTTCTAAAAAAAAAAACAAATTATAGATCAAAGGCCAACCACTGCCTGATGATCCAATAATGGACATTAAATGCCCCCAAAATTTTACTACCTATATCCATATATGAAAACTTCAATTATAAAGTAATAATCATTGAAAAATTCCAAAATTAAAACCAATAATTTCACAACATGTAACCCTAACAAACGGAAATATACAGAAACCAAGTATGCACTAGTTTTACCTTGCCAATGATTGATTTTTTTTCCTAACTAACAATTATTTTACCCCCATCCGAACCCATCACGTGTGGCAGTCTCAATACATTCCAAAAAGTTTGATTTCTTTTCCACTTTTCCAATCCAAAACCCACATACTAATAATTAGCCAATCCACTTACCACTAATTATACTCATACACCCAATATAAATTCCGCTATCTAAGACACACATAAAATTACAATATTTAGGCTTAGGTTGTTGTTTTTCTTTTACCTGGCAGAAGACGTTCTTGATTCTGGAGATGCCGAGGTGTTTCTGTCACTATCCCTATTTCGTTCCCTTTTTTTGTCAAGTTATGATAAAATAACTTTTTAACTCCTCTAACTTATTTCAATACATGGGTCAAGTGGTATAGGGTATTAAATATATTATGGACTTGACCCATTAACCACCTACTAGAATTAATTATTTAAAATTTACCCGCTAATTAAATAACGTAGTTAAATGAGTAATTCAAAATTTCCATTTGAAATTTACAGGAAGGGTCAAAATAGTTCTAGTGCTCAAAACGATCTAGCGGGTCGTTACACAAAGTTAAGTCGATTTTTTTAAAACCAGTCTTTTTCTTGCGAAAAACACTTGATATTTACGATTATACTATCACATAATAATTTATTTGTACCCCACTGACATTATACCTTGATTTATGGACTATCAGTCCAAAACGTCACTAATCTAAGTGAAACAAAATATACTTGACTTATGCATTTTATTAGGCCAATTATTTATCTGTCCACACTATATGACAGATTTGAATTCAAGATCCTCGTCACGATCTATATCATTGAGCTCTACTTCATATCAAAGATACCGTCGATGGTTATTTGATATCAATTCCGATATGACATAACTTATCGAGATTTCTTCATTTTTCATCATTTCAGGTACTTGAACCTTTGTCAAGGTTTTATGAAGTGTTATGTCGTTGTGCTACTTTAAAGCACTTGCCTCATTATCATGGCCATCATGATCATTTGCTCCTCTCCTTCATCAAGGAGTTTTATTTTTGGAATCGATCGGTCTATCACATTTCAAGCGTATAATAGACTCTGTCCTTCAAGGACTTCTCATTGGAGCATTTACAGCTGAACTATAACATAAGGTCAGTAAACTCATCTGGCAATTGATTTGCAACATTATGCAAATGAATTATCCCTTGAACTTCAAGTTCACATTTATATTTTCTTTTAACGAGGATCAAGATAATTCATAATTCATCTCTCACATAATTTTCAGCTGTCAATCATCTCTCCCCCTAATGTTAGAAACACTAACATTCATCCCAACTTCATTTGGGGATTCATCTTTATGCGTGTGGTGGAGCAATTAAATCATAACCATACATTCAAAGTTTTAGATGAAAATTATTTGGTTCCTGACCCTGAACCAATTTTGACAAGGGACTTTTGTTGGCTTAATGCGTACAAGTGTTGCTATATGTTAAATAAATTCATCTCATACCAAAATTTCTTTCGGGAGATTTGTTTCGTAACCATTGGTTTAGCTATAATTTGAGGCATACAATTTCTGTTAAACCAACCAGCATTATCAACATAATTTTATAATTTGGAACTATGCTCATAATTTAACAATTCGAGCAAATAACCTTACAAAAATCAAATTGCAAGTTGATAACAAACGCACATGTGACCATAGATGCGTCTATTAAATCATAATAGTAAACGATCCACATGGCAAGGTGAACGGGCTCATATTCACCTTTTTATATGTTCCAAATATTTTCATGGAATACAATTCCAACCTTAGCTGGTACAATGATAATTTTATCATGAAAACAAGCAACACAAGAGAATTCTTGAAGAGTATTTTATTTCTTCAATATATAACCACGTGAATTCTCAATTACTTTTGCATCACATTTAAATAAGAATGGTCAGCCAGTCATGCCAATTGATCTTTATTTCAGTACACTTATAGTTCACTTTTGCATGTGATTCCATCAGCATGCCCATGTTTGTGTGCAACAAACAAGAGGAAAAAATTGGTAACCTTTTTACATAAATAATTATAACCCACTTCGATTGTAGTAATTTGAAGATATTAAATCTTTTCGTAATTTATAGTCTCAATATTTCTTTTCAATCATCCGAAACTTAAAAAGTTTCTTTTGAGACTCACTACACCCCAATATTTTTCCTCCGATAATAACACAATACCTCTTTAGAGCTTACAATTAATTTTGTGTACTATCACATATTCCATGACACCATCCGTATGGTGAACATCTCCTTCAAGGAGAAAATTATATTATTATTGTCATGGTCAAAATTATTACAAGTAAAAACATGTTTCTTGCTTTACTTTTGTCGTACCATAGGTACACAATCAATGACAAATTTGTATTGCCACACAATAATATTAATTTAGTCATGGCCACAATCTTTATAGGCAAGAATTACTTTTTTCTTTTGCCCTTTCGGTAGTTCACAAAAAACATATCATAATATATTATGACGTATAAACGTACACGACCATTGACCATTCCTGTCAAATAAAATTTATTTATTTCTCTCAAACCTCCCATAGAGATGAGTTGTGGCATATTTCCAACCATACATAAATATGTTCTTATTCATATTTTTTTGTCTTCATATTTTGACACATTCACTTTCAAGAATGGCAAACATTCACGATGCTTCTTACAAGTCACAATCTCTTCATGAGTTGACCATAACCATTTATACGAGTCATGCCTTTATATTTGATATAATTACATGACCCACCTCAACATCACTTTGAAAGGTAAAGTGCACCGCCATTTTATATTTTTTTATTTTGATGGAGGATTTATAAAATTTACTAGATTAAGTCCACAAAAATTGAGTGTCAAATGACCTTTTATACCAAATCACAATAACTACTTTCAACCTTTGAAAGACCATTTTGAGATGGCAACAACTTCTTCACTTTTTGAAGGATCATTTTGAGAACCCATAATGTTCTTCATTTAACCACAATGATGACTATTATTATTTTGTCCTTCCATGCCTTTATTCATACATTCAATCATTTGTCGTCTTTTAGACTTATTCACTGCTACCACATTCATACGATAGAATGGAGCAAATCAGTTGGGCAGATTTCAAAGTTATCATATACTGCTATCACATTCGTTTCAGGGAATGGAGCAAATTCAATGGGACGAATTTCAAGATCTTTTATCAAAAATATATTATTTTTGCCTTAAGTCATCATTTTATCATCACTATGGTGCATTGAGACTCAAACGCAATGTCTTATCCATATAAGGCGCTTAGGCCATAATTCTATGGGACTCAAACCCAATACCTTATCATCACGGTGCATAAAAACTCAAATTGATGTCTTACCCTCGTGGTGCGATAGAACTTGAATCTATTGTCTTACCCTCAAACATTTTTCATTATGTGCATTCGGACTTTAACCTGATGTCTTGCCCTTTTGGTGCGATGGGACTTGAATCCATCGTCTTACCCTTCAATCAATATCATATAAGTCAAAACCAAGAGAACTCACCCATGAGCCTTTAAAAAAAATCAAGAGTTATAGAAGCAAATTTAGTCAAAATAAGACTTTGAGAGTTTTCTCACCTCTACTGATTATAAATATTAATAAGTTCCTCAAAATTAACACTTAGAAAATCTACATGAAAATTTACCTCTTTATTCTTCAATTCTTTTCTGTTCTTGCTCACAAGTGTTTCAGCTAGAACTTTTTTGCGAAGTCCTATTGGATGTATCTTGGAACAAGCCAACTCTGTCGTTGAGTGTGTCGACTTCACCATCTCTCTTTCTTTTTTTTCTCTAATAGAAATTTTGAGAAGGAACAAGGGTGTACAAACTCTGCTAGCTGTACAACTATCAAGCACCTTAATATTAATATAGAGATTCGTGCTGATAACGTGTTATAAAATCAAGCTCAGAACAGTATAAATATAAAGAGGAGAAGACAAGAAATATAGATGGAAGAGAGAACTTTTCTTCTTATTCAAGTGTGTTCTACAAATGGTGAATGATATTTCTATTTATAGTGTTGAGATATCACCCAAAAGTCATCATGTCAAAAGACCAAACTAGTAGATACATAACTATCCAAAAAGGTTCTTATCACCTTGGAGTTATACATACATGAATTCAATTAATTCATGAATAAATCAAATGGTCAATCCACTTAGTTCAATGGATTTATAACATTTTTGAATTTTTATCTCATTTTTATCAATAATAAATGTAGATAAATTCTTTTTTTAAGAAAATAGTCCAAAGAATGATTTTACCGTTACAATCGTTAATAATTATTATCCAAAATTATGCAAGAGAATGCGTCTATGACTTTATAATAGACTTAAAAACATATTAGAATAGGTTCAAATATTAAAGAAACTCTAATTTAAGTTACGTTAGATTTTAAAAAAACCTCAATAATATCATAAATGAAATAAAGTGGTATATCATAAAAATGATAAGACATTACTTTTTGTTTGGTTATTTTCCCTTTCGCTTCTATAATATTTTATTTATTAAATATATAATTTTCATAATTTTAACATGTTTTAACATTAATTTATTTGATGTAAATATAATGTATAGTTTCTAATATATATATATATATATATATATATATATTAGAATAAATGAAAGGAAAAATTATGTATAGATACACATATATATAAAGAGTTCAACTTATTAAATCAAATTGTCTTTTCCTATCAAAATAAGGATAATAATTTTAGCGATGTAAGAAAATATTTTCAGAAAATTTAAAATTGTTAAGCGATTTAAAATTACAAAAGATACAAAACTTAAATACCGATAATAAACTCGATTAAGACTTGAGATATGATATATTTGGATTAAACACTATAAAGACTTTACAAAAAAATTTGCACTCAATTATTTTAAAAAGTTTTTTGACAAATTAAACGAGTTAACTAAGTTCACTAGTGAAATAATATGATAAGTGTTATTGGTGGAAAGTGACAACTATCCAAAAAATTAATCAAGATGTAGATAGCATTACTAACAAAGGGTTGATTAATAAATGAATTTACAAAAAAGAAAAAAGGTCTACAAATTCAATAAGCAATAATAACATCATCTCAAAACGAAAAGCTTATTTAAAATTTATTATTCATTGTTTAATATATGAGTTTATAGAAGGTCTAACAAACTCAATATTACAACATTATAATGAAAAAAATCTTCACTCTTTTTCTTGAATGGATCCTTTCGAATTGGACGCCATTCAGTGAAAGACTCTTCACAAGTGACTGTAAAAGATATGACAGAATTTATATCAGTTTTTGCTATATCAAGATCAGTTTCATCTAAATATTTAATTGAATTTTTAATGTCAAACACAGCTAAAGCATAATTATCTCGACAAATTTGAATACATTGCTTGAGAATTGGCTCCATTGGTTGCTTTAATAAAATTAGAACTTGATTATAAATGTCGTTAGCCTTGGCTAAAGACAATTGTAGCATGAGAGTAAATATCTCAAAAGGTCACTCAAGTATGTGAAATTATTTGAAAAAATCATTCAACTAGCTTTTGTATCAATAAAGTCACTCAACTTACAGATTTTCTTTTAGAAAGTCAATCAAGTTAAACTATTTTTCTAGAAAATCATTATAACCAAAACATAAAAGAGATAATTGCATAAACCAACCTTCAACTTTAGTTTTGTAATAGTAACTTTCATTTTAGTTTTGTAATACTAACTTTCATTTTAGTTTATAATACTATGCTTACCTCTCTTATTTTTTTATTAATAATTATTTTCTTAATCTAATTATTATGAATATAAAAATACGGATTTGGCTCCGCTCCATTACTCTTTTCCTCTAGTAAATACACATCTAGATGAGAGACACATATCTTATTTAAATTTTAAAGGTCAAGATTATATCATATTAACCAATATCATAATCATAATTAAGTGAATAAGTTTTGAACAAATAATTTCTTAACTTTGGTAAGAAAAGATATTCCCTACAAATCTTAGAATCCATTGATTTCATTTTATATTTTTATATTCAAATATTAATATTGCATATTATTTAATCACTTTCTGTGCTAGTAAATTTATTTTTGAAATATTATGTGGAGAAATAAAAAAAATAAAAGGAAGAATTGTTACTGTCGATAGTATCATATAATAAGAATGTAAAATAGAAAATACAATAGAATTACAAATGTGAAAATATCTACAAAAACTGTTCTTTTTTTATCTTCTTTTTTTTAAAAAAAATAAAAGAAAACATTTTGTAAGACTATTGTCTATAGGCTAATCAAAAGCGCTGTTAAGTTCATGTTAATTTATAAAAATATCAAAAATAAAATTAATGATATTAATATATATGGATACCAAAAACTGAGAATAATAAATTATTCTTATTATAAATTTGGAGAGAACTTTTTCCAGACCTTCATAATTATGGTTATATAATACTTGTTAGTGTAATATAATCTTGACCTTTAAAAATTAAATAGGACACATCTCTCATCTAAAAATACGAAGATGGAGATAACTTTTACTCTGGCTAATTGCTCAAATTGAAAAATTTGACCTTCTAAAGATTCTCTCTTAGTGTGTATGCATTCTTGAAAATGTTTTAGCTAAGAATTAAATAATATAAAAGTTGTTTTATTAAAAAAGTACTATAATTCATGGTTTAAGTTTTTTAAAATCTTAGTTTGTTATATAAATTGATATACATATCTGTACTTTACCGTTTTTATCCCATAAAAGATACTTACAAAAAAAAATTAACTGAAAAGAAAAATTATAAGAATAAACCAATCAATTTATAAAATTTTACATTAATAATAAATAAGTTAAAAGAATTGTTACAAATAAATTCAAATAAGGGAGGTAAACGTAATATTATAAACTCTAAGGGAGGTCAATATGATAAGGCGGAATCTGAGGGGAAGTCTATGAAATTATCTCTATTAATTAAGTTAAGACAATGCCTTTGAAATTATCCCTTTTAATTAAGTTAAGACAATTATTATTTAAAAATAAATAAATAAGAGAGATAAACAAAACATTATAAACTACAATGGGAGTAAATATTAATAAACTAAACTTGAAGGGTGGTTTGTGCAATTATCTCTTTTATCTTTTGGTTATAATGATTTTATAGAAAAAATAGTTTAACTTGAACGACTTTATAAAAGAAAATTCATAAATTGAATGACTTTATTGATACAAAACTAAGTTGAGTGACTTTCTCAAATAATTTCACATACTTGAGTGACCTTTTGAGATATTTACTCTGTAGCATGATAAGTGTCAAACCTTTCTTATTAGCAGAAGAACTTCTAGGATCCGCTCTGAGAGAATCAACACATAATTTATAGTCAGTGGACTTTTTACAAATATCATTTATCAGATCTCCATATGAATGAGCCATAAAAAAAGAAAGAGACGAAAAATATCACTATCAATGTTCTCATGAGTTTCATTTTTTCTTTTGTGTGAAGTGTGGCTTGATGGATGAGCCATTCTTTTAGAATGAAGTATTCAAGTTATGCCTCTTTTGCATTTACAGTGAAAATCATGAAGATTGTGATTGAAATAATGGTAAGCAAATTAATATTAAATTTTAAGTTGATATCTTTTAAATTATTTTCCTTTTTTTCAATTGTGAAATAAAGTCAAATTCTATTATCTTACTTTGATTAATGAAATTAACTATTTTAACAAAATTGAATTTTAATTTGTGTGTCATTTTTAATGTAGTTAATTTATCAGAGCAATTTAATTATTTTTAAAAAAAAATTAGCCGTGATAAATCTCAAGAAATGAAGGGCATTATTTTTCTGCCCAACAGACCACAAATGGGATTGTTCATGATTTGATCAAAAATTTATTTAAATTTAAAATATAATTAAATCAATATTTTTTCTAATTTGGTTTGATTTGAATTTTAAGTGTCATATATTTTTTCATCAAATTGTTTTGCTTGTGTTTGTGCTATCAGTTTTGAAGTGAAGTATGTCTGATTTTGATTCAAGTAGATTTAACTTATTTTTATCAGTGATTATACCCTAAAAAAGGTATATTTAAATTTTTTATTAAAATTTAAAGGACAAGAGGTTTTGATTCAGTCGTACATAAAATAAAATATAATGTTAAAAGAGGTAAAGAACAAATACTTAATCAATTGAAAAGCAAAATTGAAGTAGCCATGATGGACATGAGTTGTGTGATTAGTAAGACTGCATTGCAGCCGGTGAATGTCAATTTTTTTTTTGGTGAGATTTTAATTAGAAATTGACTCAAATTGGATCGTAATGTTCCTTCTATTTCAATTCATGTATCTCAATTTTCTCTTTAGCTTGTCTGAAGAAAAAATCACATTTTTATATTTGGTAAGTTTTTAATTATAATATATCAATTTTCTTACGGAAACTATAGGAAAAAGTCTAAAAATACTCTTCATCCATCTATTTTGCTAAAAATACCCCTCCATTTACCTTTATGACTCACTTCTACCCTTGAAACTAATAACTCTATCTTTATTTTATTTTTTAAAAATTGTTTATTATGTGTTATTTTTTTATTGGGTAGAGTAAAAAACCTCACCCACACCAAAAAAAATTATACTTATTTGTGTTACATTTATATTTACTAAAAGTATGGAATCAAAAACTACCATCATTCCCATAAAACAACATCATCCACAAAGCTTCCCATCTATTCTCTTTTACCAAATAGGCATTATCATCACATAAGCTTATGACTAAATTCACCTATAGCCACACCAGAATCGGTATTTAGGTTCAATTAATCCTAGAGATAAAAGGAATTGGGGGTAAGATTCAACAGAGAAACAAGATTGATGGGTCTATCTTCAGTCTTCTTCGTTTATTCCGGCAATATATATATTTTCAAAAATCGGCAAAAAAATTCAAGTTTAGTTATCGAAAAGTTGGTACTTTGTTGGATCTTCAGTTCACTTTATTTCTTCTCATTATCCAGATCTTGACCTTTTTTTTAAATTTGCTAATATGTAATTTTTAGTTCATGTCATTGACTTTGGTGGGGTGAGGTTTTTTATTTTACCCAATAAAAAATAACACAAAATAAACAATTTTAAAAAAATAAAATAAAGAAATGGCTATTAGTTTTAAGGACAAAAGTGAACCAAAAAGATGAGTGAAGGGGTATTTTTAACTAAATAGAAGGATGATGAGTATTTTTAGACCTTTTTCTATAATTTGAGGGTATGTTTAGCCCTTTTCCAATTTTCTTATAATGACACTCACATATATATAGGACTAGTGTAGTAGTAGATTAGTATTCATGTTGTGCACGGACTCAACGATTAAGGATAATTTGAAAAATTATTTTAGCTGTTTTAATTTATTGTATTTTACATGTATAAGAGTCCATTTGAATTGACATATTTCAAGTATTTTCGAATTAAAATAATTTTTAGAGTATTTGGGTAAGATGTAAAAAATATTTTTAATTATTTTTATTTAAGTCAAAATAATAACAAAAATAATCAAAAGTCATAATTAAATTCCTAATTTATGACTTATACACATATATCATAAGTCATAAGCTTATTCAATGAAAAAAAGAGAATATATAAATTATATAAAGTAATATTAAAAGCCAAGTTTTTTTTAACTCAATTTATATAGCATCTTTTAAAATAATTTAATTTTGAAACTTTTGCTTTTTATTATATCTAATAATTATAACTTTATTGTCACACGAATATTTGAAATAACTTTGACATCAAATTTTTAAGAAAAACAATTACAATTTCTTGTGCAATCAAATATGTAACTTTAAAATGGGACAAAAAGAGTATTTCAATATGATACATTTAGTTTATAAATTATTAGAGATTTAACTTGTAGGTAATACTCCATGGATAGCGAAATTTAGAAGAAAGTATAACATTAATTTCATTTGGACTTTTTGAGAAACTGATTAAAGTGGGCCCTATATGGTCATTTTAGTTTCAATTAAATGACGTAAGGTAGATAAAAATTATGCAAAACAATAAAGTACAATACCATTTCTATCCACAAGAGATCTAAGTAACGTGGAACTCTGGAGGGAATCTATTTGTCACCATTTATGAAATTTAATACGATCCTAGAATCATTAGTAGCTGATGCCCACTTCACTCGTCTCCTTGTATTTGCACCGATTCCTTTATTTTGGTATTCCAAATAGTATGGCTGAACTCTGGACGTTCTTTCAAATTCTATCCACCCTCTTAGTTTTATCAACATATCTATGTAACTCTGCATAATTATAGTACGTAAAATTATTTCCCACGGCCGACCTAAGTACATAGCTACATTGTCCCCCACATCTGGAGTTGCTAATCTCAACGTGCAATTCTACAATACGAGTCCTGTTGCTCCATTGTCATTTCTTTGTTGTGTTGTGATGGCGATGTATTGACCTTTCAGTGGTTTACGTACTTCAATTAAACAACTTTGGAACACCGCAGTTGCATCACCACAAATGAAGTCGATGGTGCCCAAAATTATACACTCTCTGTAGAACTGCTTGCCAGCTTGTATGTATACGGTGTCTTGAAAACCATCAAATTGACACCTATAGAAGATGGAGGAGTTACCAGATGCCCTTAAAGCTAGTGCTTGATAGTTAGCAGCTCTAGCCGTGTTCTGAAAAGTAATGTCCTGTGCCATGAAGCCTATTCCATCCACCCCTTAAAAGGAAACAAACAAACAATCGTCAGATTGATGATATTAATATATATACCACGTAAACTTAACAAGAATATAACATATATTTCTATGGTTAATTTGAGTTATATATCTGATGAACTTACCCACAGTAGCAGTGTAGTACGTCCCTATTCCACCTCCATAGTTCCTATTTCCCGATATTATTGTTTTGTCCATTCCTTCTCCAATGAAAACGATGTTCGTTTTCCACGAGTTGATTTGGACATATTCTTCGTAGATTCCTTGTTTGATTTGAATATAGTATTGTTCAATACAATTATTCGGACTCACGAATAATTCTGCCATTATAGTGTTATAGTTTCCCGACCCATCCTTGGCTACTATAACATTTGGAGGATGTGAAATATATTGACATCCTCAGCATTATAATATAGATAGTAATAAAATAACGATAGCCAAAAATTTTACGTTACGAAAATTGAATAAACGCAAAAAGACGAAAACTTGATTTTCTTTGGGTTGACTCTATCTTTTTTTTTTTTAGCAAGAAATGCAAAAAATGATATAAGAGTGTATGCTTAATTGTGTTGTGCATGCATTCAACCTATTAAGATTGTTATGTATATATAGATATTTGGAGAAGGAATTAGAAGAAGTGAGTTGAGATATTGTTTAGTAATACCAAATTGTTCCAGATTTGATTTTTTGAAACTTTTACACTAATTCGCTTTATATAGATCAATAAATTTAAATTACTACATAAAGAAAAACAAAATCATAGCAAACATAAGTGACTAAACGAAGAAAAATACTAACATTGCAATTTTAAGGAGTAACATAACTACCACTCAACTTATTGCATGGGAAAAAAAGGAAGATAAATATGAAAAAGTGGACCATATGGATATTCTATTTGTTTTTAGATTATAAAGATTATTAAAGAATGTATGCTTCTCTTTGGGGTTTTCACTCGATATTCATGTCAGAATCCGATTAGATTAATATGTATACATTGTAAAATTCATTTCTAAAAACAGTGCTTCCAATAAAATTATTTTCATGACATGCGTTTTCTTAAATGAACTCTTGTGTAAAACATAAGATAACTTTAAAAAGTTAAATAATAACCAATTATATCTGGATTTTTTAAAAGTTTTAAAGTTATATCTGATTAAATTTAATGTGATAGTATACAAATGAGATTGATTATGAATATATTTTAGTACTAAGGCCATCAAGATTTGATTATTTGCGTCTTTAATACTAATTTTGCTTTATTTAGATCAACAACAAATTTAAAATATGCGTCTTTAATACTCATTTTGCTTTATCTAGCTCAACAAATTTAAAATACTATATAAAAGAAAAATAAAATCACAGCAAACATAAGTGACTAAATAAAGAAAAATACTAAAATTGCAATGTATGGAGCAAAATAACTAATTAGTGTGGAAAGGAAGATAAATATGAAAAGTGGGATCATATGGAAATCTTGTTTAATAAAGGTGTAATAGAGAGGAATGAAGGTCTCGAATGTTGGGCTAACAGCTTCAAGCAGAGGCGGAAATGCAGGCAAAGGCCAATTTAAAATTTGAATATTATGAGTTTGATTATACTTTTGAGTCTAACACAACATATTTAATTTATTTAGTTTCAATCTATTATTTGTAGATGGTAGGACTTATTATTAATTTTGAAAAGAGCCAAAACTATTTTTGACTATTTGAATTGGTGAAGAAATGTTCTCCGTCCACCTATTTAGTTAAAAATATCCTCACCATTAATTTTATGGCTTTTTCTACCCTTAAAACTAATAGCCCACAAGTCACATCAAATTAAAAATATTCTATAAATATTTATTATGTGCCTTTCTTTGATTGGTCTAAATAGAATTTCTTACCAGATTTTTAAAAGAGAAAATTTCAAAAATAGCAAAGATAATAGACATAATAAGGCTTTATAACTATAGTTTCGGTAATTGCGCTCCATAGCTATAGTTTGCTATGGAGGTTGCGTTTTGTATATTTCGCATGCAAATATACAATCGGGGTAAGTATATACAAATGGAAGTTGCGGTTGGTATATTTCGCTTGGGAATATACATACAGGGTAAGTATATACAAATTTTGTATTTATACATTTAGAAATTTTTCGAAACCCCGTTTGTATATTTCGCTTGGCAATATACAAATAGAGTAATTTATTATGAATTTTTCATAAATCGTATACAAATAGCTAGGGTAGCATATACAAATTGTGAATTTATACAATCAGGAACCAAATTATACAAATTCTGAATTTATACAATCAGGGATCGAATTATACAAATTCTGAATTTATACAATCAGGGACCGAATTATACAAATTCGGGATTTATACAATTAGGAAATCGAATAGTAAAAATTCGCAAAACTATAACCACAAATTAAAAATAATCGAAACTATAGCTATATTATATAATATATTTTAGATGTTTGCCATTTCATATAATTTTCCCTTTTTTAAAAACACAAACCATAATCCGGATCTTGATCCAACATAATGGAGAGAGACGTATAATTGAGTTCAGTTTTACATTTAAATTTCCAGCTCATGAATTTTAATGTTTTAAATTCCTCTCCAATGTCCAATACTCGTATTAGAATCGGACTAAATCCAAATTTGCGGAAGGAAGCTATTAAAACTTCAGTAGTAGCAGACAATCTTTTTTAGTTAGAAAAAGGAAATTAACACTGACCTATGTAAGTTTCCTTGTATTTCAACTTTTCAAAGGAAACATAATAACTTATTTAAGAGTTTTGGCTTAAAATCATTCAGAACTCTGATACAAATTTATAGCTATAAGTCTATAATAATAAAACAAAAAATATCTTTTTTAATATTAAAAAAATGGCAAGAATCATCCTTCCATGATCGTTGTTAAAAAAAGCAAGTTATAGTTGAAATATGCGCCAGAAACATGACTTCCTCTTCCACATCTCCAAATTCTCTCAATTATGTACCTCTCACATCCCATTTACTTATTTTTCATACTCAATGAAATCATAAAGGAAAACTTTTTGATTTTCTGAATTTCAGAAAATAATCTAAATTAACACAAGTCCTTCACTCAAGAATTGAAAATATGGCTATACATGAACAAGGTAAAAGAATCAATAGCAGTAAATTCTGGTTTTTCCGATTCAATAGTATATTTGCTATTTCCTAAATGAAATATCTTACTGGTAACAACTTAAAAAAAATCAACATTGCTTTTTCGATTAAATTATATTTATAACAAATGCTTGCTTTGATTATTTAATAGAAAACACTAACAAATTATTATGGGAAAATTACGTACCTAAGCAAACTTATACTACTTAATTATCTACCATAGCTATAGTAATTACAATTCGAAACTAACTTTTAGGTATAATTTCATTCTCTCTCTCGCCTCTCTCCTCTCTTCCTCTCTCTCTCGCGCCTCTCCCCAATCTCTCTGGAATTCTCGCTCGCCACTCTCCTCTCTCTCGCTTCTCTTCTGCCAATCTCTCTCTCACTTTATACAAACACAAATGTATAATTTGTGTTTGTAAAAAGCGAGAGAGACGGGATATACAAATACATATACATATCTCTCCGCCCTATACACTTATAATTATACATATACAAATCTTCCCTTGCCCAGTTCTCTTTTGTCTTTCTCTCTCTCTCGCTTTATACAAACACAAATGCATAATTTGTGTTTGTATAAAGCGAGAGAGATTGAATCTTGCCCTGCCCAGTTCTCTTTTGCGTCTCTCTCTCTCTCTCGCTTTATACAAACACAAATGTATCATTTGTGTTTGTATAAAGCGAGAGAGATTGGATTTTGCCCTGCCCAGTTCTCTTTTGTCTATCTCTCTCTCGCTTTATACAAATACAAATGTATAATTTGTGTTTGTATAAAGCGAGAGAGATTGGATATACAATGCAAATGTTTTAACTCGATTCAATTGTATACGAATTCAAATTATATGTAGATATACAAATACAATACTTGATATATATACATATATACAATTACTTTGACATATATACATATGTATAATTCTACATATATACATATACTATTCGCCTCTCTCCACTCTCTGCCCTCTCTCACTCGCCTCTCTCCACTCTCTCCCACTCTCGCTCGTCTCTCTCCTCCCTCTCCCAGTCTCGCTCGCTAGATATACAAATACATATGTATATCAGTTACATTTATACATTATTTTGACAGATATACATTTACAATTCTCCTCTCTCCACTCTCTGCCCTCTCTCGCTCGCCTCTCTCCTCTCTCTCCCAGTCTCGCTCTCTACTCTCTTCCCTATAACATGTAGCTACGAATCGTAATTATCAAACTATAGCTATGGAGCATAATTAAAATATTTTGAATGGCTATATGTGAAAGTTTCCCAATTATTATTATCATCATTCTAAAGAGTTACAATTGCACATTCTTTTTTGTTATTGTTATTTATGCTTATGACGTTTACTGGGCTTTAAAGAGAAGGGAAATGAAAATAAAGTAGGTTTAAAGAATAGAAAACATAATGATGTAACATTTTAAGAAAAAGATGCACATATAACACTTTCCCTCTTTAATTTTATTAAAAATAAAGGAAATATCAGTGATAATAAAAATTAATATAAAACGAAACACTTCATCTATAGATATTATAGATAGACACCTAATTGTCTTCTCGGATCGCTTAATTATGGTGATGGAACCGGTGTGAGTGAAATAATTTTGTAAACCTCTTTTCGGATTTGACTTCATAAAACACTATTTGTGATGCAAGAAAGGAAATGGAAATGTAGATATCTGTTTGAGGGCATTCTGGTAAAATAACGCTCCCCGCGCACGTCTCCCGGGGTTCGAACAAACATTTTGGCTCTAAAAAGAAATAAAATAAAATCAAACGGTAGTTTCCATTTTTCAGCACCGCCCCTTCCTCGTTTCCAATTGCTTTCGCGATTCTGTTTGCCGATGAATTACGAGCAGAGATTAACCGCCGCGGCGAACTTTGTTTATGCCGCCGATTCAGCTGCTGATGATCCGCCGGTCAACTCCGTTGACTTAGGAGTCAAAGCGACTCTTAAACCTCACCAAATTGAAGGAGTCTCATGGCTCGTCCGAAGATACTTTCTCGGCGTCAACGTCATTCTCGGTATAATCTTCTTTACATATTACTCTCTGGTATTAAATTGCATTAATTTTTCGTATCGCGTTTATTTCGTGGTTTTTCCTCAACTAGGAGGCCATAATTTAACCGGAAGATAATGTTTACTACTTTTTTCAAGTCTCAATTTGGATTTCTCTGTTTTACAATGCTACTCTTGTGAATAAACTTAATTTATAGATTTATAGAGCATTGCCACTTTTTATGTGTGCTCCAAAAGTAGTACTTCCACTGTCTAGTATATACTCAGTTTTCTTTTTAAAATGACACATTTTCTATATTGAGTAACAATTTAACTTTAAATTGCCATTTTATTTTAAACTACGTGTCAAATCAAACTAACTCATATAAAAGGGAATGGAGGGAGTACATTTTATTTCATAAAAAGACAATGAAAATGTCTGAGATAACACTGAAAAACAAATGAGTCGAATTTGCCATGTTTTTTGGACGAAGAGAGTATTTGTTTCTATAATTGTTTATCCTAATCTGAAATAGTGACGTTGTCATTTTATTTTTCTTACAGGGGATGAGGTATCACTGCCAATATTAAGGCCAGCATTTAATTGTTTTTTTTTTATCTCCTTATGATGAGGAGTCAAAACTCAAAAGACTTTATTGAGGTGTGATCACGTGCAATCTTTTCATGTTAGATGCTTGAATTTTTTGTTATGTTTCTCTTTGAGGTGAATGTAGCTACAGTGGAATGGTTTGTTGTTTTTGTGAGATATGGCTGTATAAGAAATGTTGGTCTTTCTGTTTTTATATCGAAGCAGTGATAGGCGGATTTGAAAAGAAATTAAATTATTGGGACTTCAATTTTGAACTTCTGTGGTAGAAACCTGAAATTATCTGAAAGCGCTTTGTAGTAATAGCGGATAAAAGGCACAGAGGAAAAAAGGTTATAGAGTCTTTCCTCTCAATATTATGCTTCACAAAAATATTTAGGTGAAAGCGTAATGTTTGGAGGAACTATGTTATTTCCCTTGTCAATCAGAGATCTTATCTGGTATTTTTGTTCCCCAAGATTTTTCCTTTTTCCTACATCATTAAAAGTTGCATGTGGGGATATGTCAATGTACTAGTTTACCTAGGATAATACTTGCAATGGAATTTTGTTATTCCTTGAAAATTAATATCTTAGAATATATCTTGATAAAAATAAAATCCAAAGCTGATTGTTTCTGCAAGGCATTGAACACCTAATTTATACGGGCTCTGCATGAATGATTCACTCTGCTTAGCAATCATCCCACGTGGGGCTGTTTACTGTTAAGGGAAATGAAGGATCCATGTAGCACATTATGACACTGAATTCTTAGCATCTTGACAGACTTGACCAAAGATCATGCGAAAATCTTGAAAACCCAGATGAAAAAACATTAAGAACATTAAGAAAAAGTCCATAAATATGCACAAGTACTCACAACATTTAACAAGTTCCTTTTTAGAACTTGCTATAAGTTTTCTATTTTTCGTGCTTTTATGGATCAGATCAGAATTTCTTCAGCAAGTGATTAAATGTGTTTTAGTAAATTAAAGTGGATTGCAATTAATGCCTTTGATCTGTCACCAAATAAGTTTTCCTTTATTTTTTCTTGGTACCATCTTCCTTTTGGGTACTTTGAATTCTGGCTGTGTCCATGGTGCTTGTTAGACAAAGTTTTAAATCTCTAAGAGAACTTCGTGTTGATTGGAAGATTTGGAGCCTAGACTAAATGAAACATAGGTGAAAACTAAGTGATCTTTGCTAGGAGAAATGTTTTGTTTACTTGACTCTCCTTCCTCAAGCTTATCTAGGTTGGGCATGCAGTATCTCTAACTGGTAATACAAAACACTGATCTGTTAAGTAGTGAATTTGTAGTCAATGGATATTGTCTTGACTTTCTCTTCGGTATTAATGGTTTATTGGCAGATGGGATTGGGGAAGACTTTGCAAGCTATATCATTGCTGAGCTACCTGAAAGTCTATCTAAAGACTTCTGGAACATTCTGTGAGTGGGAAGAACTGTAATTTTGTTCTAATAAGAAATAGTAGCTGAAATACATCTTAGGTTAACAATCTATGCTTAGCTCTGGCAAAATGTTGCAGTGGTACTCTGTC
The DNA here is from genome assembly GCA_018342035.1 of Solanum appendiculatum. Taxonomy (NCBI): domain Eukaryota; kingdom Viridiplantae; phylum Streptophyta; class Magnoliopsida; order Solanales; family Solanaceae; genus Solanum; species Solanum appendiculatum. The sequence continues at coordinate 1,179,371 of JAGDQO010000515.1, forward strand.
CTCTTAGCGTGACGGATGGTTGGATGTCTGAAATGGCCAATTTTGCCCCAAAATTGAGAGTGCTATCCTATACTGGAGAAAAGGTGCATCGGCGCAACTTACGTAGGAAGATATATGAGTGTATGAACAGGGAGGCGTCTGATGTAAGTATTGGGTTGTATACACACTTTTAAGTTGTTAAAGTGTGTCTCTACAGACAATCAATTTAATTTTACGTAGGTTCTTTGTATACGTTTATATAAGCTCTATTTGGACATCTAAAGGCATCACTGGGGCTTTACACATTATTTTCTCTTCGAGAACTGTCAATTCTTTTGTTATTTATCTTACCTTGATTTTCCTCATTTCTTCCAGGCAAAATCACTACCTTTTGATGTGCTTTTGACTACTTATGACATAGTATTACTTGATGAAGATTTTCTATCCCAAGTTCCATGGTGTTATGCAATAATTGACGAAGCACAAAGGCTCAAGAATCCATCTAGTGTATGTCTGAAATTCTTCTGTATTTTGTTTCACAAAACTTGAGATATCACAACTGATCTGGGGGTTTAATGTATGATTCATATATTTAAAGATCTTTCTAGTTCTTGAACTAGTCTTCCCCAGCTTGAAGTCAAGTGCGGAACACTTTCTCTTATATAGGCTATTTTTCCTTGAAATCCTTCTATACATTTAATTCATGAACCTCCTATAACCATATTTTCCCATCCCTGATGATGAAATGAATCTTGGGCCTTAATTCAACCCCAAAAGCTAGCGCAAGAGGTGAGGATTTCCAAAGACCATATATGGAGATAACAACCCATTTCCTCACCAATGTGTGATACTTGACAACCTTCATCCTTCAGCAAGCCCAGAAATAGAGAGCAATCCCCTTTAAGTCTGTACTCATTAGTAGCCAAAAGCCCTTCCCCTAGAAAAAGCACAATAAGAACGGTGGTATCTGTGCCTTTTCTGACTACATAAACATGTTTAAACCGAGCTGAATGGTTATTGAAGATTTATATAGCTAACCCCAACCAGTATGGAATTGATGAATATCTTCTGTTGCATGTAAAATATTCAAAACTGGTATAAGCTACAATATTGACAACTTATGCAGTTATGGTGTGTGGTCAAGGTGAATAAAGTTAATCCTGCAGATTACCTTTAAATTTGTGTTAATTAAGTGCGTAATCGAAAAAGGGTTTACCTAGCATTCAAATAGGGATGTGATAGTGTCCTGCAACCTTACCACGTATCTGGATAAATATGATTATTATTATAACAGAAAATGTATGGGTAGGGATTATCTGTGTTTTGGATGAATCATTATAGCAGATTTGGATTACATATTATATTCTGCCCCTTAAGAGAAAAAGATATAATCATTCTTTTTCTGAACTTCCAAGTTCTTGACTGGAGTTCTTTTCCTCTTGAGAGGTAATCTGATGATATGTCTTCAAAATCATCATTACTTTGAAAAATAAAGTTACCCTTCCAGCTTTCATTGGAACTGCATGGACATTCCTAGATTTTTTTTCTTGATTATCTATTTCCTTTTGTAGATTAGAATATCATATGAAAATGCAAACTGGGGGGGGGGGGAGTGGGCAGTTGACTTTCAACGATTGCTGTAAGTTCTTCTTGGGATCCTATAATGCAAAAATCTTTGTTTTGCTGAGTGTTTGCAATCTTTACAGGTCCTGTATAATGTGCTCAAAGAGCGTTTTGTTATGCCAAGGAAATTGCTGATGACTGGCACACCCATACAAAACAACCTTTCAGAGCTTTGGGCTCTTTTGCACTTTTGTATGCCTTCAGTTTTTGGAACACTGGAGCAGTTCCTCTCTGCATTCAAGGAAGCTGGAGATCCATCATGTAATACTTACACCTGTCATGAGTCATTAGCTTGCCAGGTTTCTTTAAAGTTGACCACAGAAATTCTCGACACTGTTTTATTTGTGAAGTTCATAGGCAACTTGATGATTTTCTGGCCTAGTTTGGACAACTTTGCTATGGCTAGTCTTCTTTTCATATGTATTTTGATTTTTTTTAGTGGTTTTTGTAGTCTTGTTACTTCATGGGATATTTTATAGATTTGGAGAACAATCTACAACCAATTTACTTTGGTCTGCCAATGATCTCTGATCTTTGTTCTGATATATGTTGCCCTCTAGGGACAGATTTTACCTGCTGATAGTGACCACGATGTTAGCAGCCTACCTGTATTACTCTGTGTTACAGTGAGTTAGAATTCCATATTGGTTGGGTAATGACGGGTGGTTTGCTTATATGGACTTGGCAATCCTCCCCTCATAAGTTAGCATTTGATCTTGAATTAAGTCCAAGTCTCCATGGTATTAGAGTCAGGTCCTTCCCTATTTGGGCCCTCTGTTATAGGCGTGAAGGGGGTGTTAGAGTCGGTTAGAGTCCCACATCGGTTGAGAATGGACTTATGGTCTGCTTATATGGACTTGGGCAATCCCCCATCTTGAGCTAGCTTTGGAGTTGAATTAGGTCCAAGTCTCCATATCTTACACTCTGCAAAATGGATGTGTGAAGGATATCAACCATTTTCCTGCTCAAAATAAATGTTGTTTAAACTATTGATTGGACATGGTGCATTCTGGAATCATCTGATTGAAAAATATGCAGACCCTTACAACATGCCAATGCCTCTTCTCTCTTTCTCTACATACTTTAACAATTTGTTATGCTTACTGGAAAAGAGGATGCTATGAATTGGGTGGCAGTGGTTGGGAAGAAGAGAAACGGCTAGTGACAAGCAACAGTCATTTTTATATTTCTATATGTCTGAGAAAAAGAGTTGTTTATTGTTCTTCTTCTTTCTCCACACCCCGCGGAAGTAGACCACGGCTCTTCTGGAATTTGTTTGTCCAGTTATAGGTTTTCCCAGTTAAAAGTAGCATTTCTCCTGTAACTTTGCAACGTACTGTAAGTTGGGTTATTGAGACAGACATTGGTCCCTTCAATTTTTATAAATGGGAGTTTTTCAACTGTGAATCAAGTCTATAGACTAAGAAAGATATTGTGAAAATTCAGAGTAATTCTTTAATATGAAAATGCTACTGAATGTTCTCTTAGATCTTAAGTGTGACTTCAGAATTCACTTTACAAGATTGAATCCAATTCACAAGATTGCGTCGAATTATGTAGGAGTATCTCTTTAAATCCCGAATGACATTGCCATATGTTACTTGTTTTTACATTTACTGAACAGCAATGAACTCATTCCTATGTTTTCTCTAATATGGATCCGCTGAGCAGGCCCTGATGCAGACAAAGCTAAGGAACAATTCAAAATTTTAAAATATGTAATAGGGGCGTTTATGCTCCGACGAACGAAATCTCAGCTTATTGAGTTGGGGACTCTTGTGCTGCCACCTCTTACTGAGATTACTGTGTAAGTTCACCTTTCTCATGATCACTCATTTGGCAAATGACATATGATTGCAGAAGTTTCACTAGAGCTGGTAGAGGATATGTCATCTTTAGATGGCTGTCGATAGTATGTCATGTGGTTCCCTTGGACTTGCTTTTGTGTAGTGTTGCTAATATGTTAGTAATTTTGGTTCTAGGATGGCACCACTGGTGGCCCTGCAAAAGAAGGTATATATGTCCATACTAAGGAAGGAGCTAACTCAGCTGCTAGCACTTGCTTCTGGAGCACCCAATACTCGGTCGTTGCAGAATATTGTATATACCTATCTTTTTGGCCAAGGAATTTCTCATTTTGGGTTTGATTATTTTAACTTGTTCTTCCATGTGGACCTGGTGTGGTTAATTTTGAATGTACAACTAGAGGTTTCTTAATGCATTATGAGTGGCTATAGAAAGCTTATGAAGGTTATGAATACTCTTAATGCATTATGTGTGGTCTCTAGTTTACTACATCCTAACTAGTTAGAATAGCTATGGAGATTCTTTTTTTATGTTGACTACATGCCAAATTCTGGCCAGGATTATTAGTAGGTGTGAAATAATAGAATCTGAGTTGATAACTGGAGGTAAGAATTAAGCTATGACTCTTGGCGATTGTATACTCTAAGTAATACATATGGAACAGTTACATGTGGCGTTTTTTTGCTTATAATAACTGGTCACACTTTAAAGTTGATGACATGTTAGTTGTAAAAGAATTGGGTTATACTCGTGTAAGATATTTAGTTTTTAGGAGTAGTTTTACATCCTCCGTAAGTTAAATGAATCTTAGTTGATACTGAATCTGAACGTGCTGAAACACCAGATTGAAAAAGAAGCAAATAATTAGACTTAAAATTGTCATGTAATTATGAACTGACTACTAATATTTGCAATCCGATCGTAGGTTTCTGCTTCATGATGTCAGGACAAGTTACTATAAGGGTGTTTGGATATCTTATAAACTGGTCAACTGGCTTATAAACACATTTTAGCTTATTTATGCATTTGTTAAACATCTAAAGTGCTTATAAGTTAAATAATAAGTTGGTCAATCCTAACTTATGACTTTTCAACTTATAAGCACTTTTTGATTGACCAAGACTTTTACTATTTTATCCTTAATATATTTTTTAATTCTCAAATTATCTTTCCCAAAACAAAACCCCTAACTTCATGTTCATTCTATATTTTTCGTTTTTCCCCGTCTTTAAAAAGATACTTTCAAATTTCTAATATTTTGTACAAATTTTAAGGGCATTTTAGTCATTTAATTAAAAGAATAGCTTATCAATCCCTTTTTACCAATCACGGCAACTGCTTATTATTAGTTTCAGCACTTCTATCTAAACATGTAACTGCTTATTTTCTAACATTAGTTTCAATACTTAAAAACACTTTTCAACCCTTAAAACTCATCAGTTATTTACAATCAGCTAAAGCGAACAGGCTCTATGACATAAAGTGACTGATTGTACCTTATAGTCAATGAGGTAACTTACATATTGGTATTTTGGAATACCTATAACATTAATTGTTTGTGCTTTTCAGTGAATTGCTACATTGGGCCAATCATTTTGTTGAGTGATTCAAGATTATGCACTTCTTTTCTAATACTAATATTTTAAGAGTTAGCATTCTTACAGTCCGATGTTTGGAGTTTATGTTATCTGATGGAAGTAAGAGCAGAGGCTTGCTGGTTAATATTTTTGCATATTAAGAGAGGTTTATTGGCATTCTTGTTCAATATACTCACATCCTTTCTAAGTTGAATCTGCATTCTATGAGAGTTCATTAAGTATCTTTCTGCGGTTCAGCATCTCCACTTCATTTTCTCATAAATATCATGCTTAAGTAGCTGTTTTATCCTTTAAAGGGTGAGAGAAATGCTTTGGTCTTGGAGATCTATTTGTTGGAGTCAGCTTGCGTCTTCCCTAATACTAACCTGCAGACTCACTTTCAGGTAATTCAACTACGAAAAGCATGTAGTCATCCTTACCTTTTTGCTGGTATAGAACCGGAACCATATGAAGAGGGAGAACACCTAGTTCAGGTACTGTATCTGCTTTCTGCCGATTGTCATTGTTTGTAAATTTGTGGCTGTAGATTTCACACTGGATATGCACCTTAAGTAATTGCAATCCACCTGGCTGGTACTAAGTTAAGAGTATGCAGCTGTTAGTTATTTAGCATTAAAAAATTATCCTGTATTCTTTTGTATTTATTACTAATATTTCACCCCAAGAAAGTATGTCATGTTCATGGGTATGCTTTTCTAACCATTAAGTGCTGGTCAGGCTAGCGGCAAACTGCTAATATTGGATCATCTTCTTCAAAAACTTCATGCTTGTGGACATAGGGTTCTTCTTTTCTCTCAGATGACTCAAACACTTGATATACTGCAGGTAAATGTTTGTAATCTGGTATATTTTACAAAAACTCTATTAGAAATGTTTGAACAGTTCAATCTGCAGTTGAATGGTTCTTCTGCTTTGTTAATCTTGTGCAGGATTATCTGGAATTGAGAAAGTATTCTTATGAGCGTCTTGATGGTTCAATTCGTGCGGAAGAGCGCTTTGCTGCAATCAGGAGCTTTAGTCATAATAGATCAAAGTTTCAAGCCGAACAAAATGCAGCATTTGTTTTCTTGATTTCAACAAGAGCTGGTGGAGTTGGATTGAATCTTGTGGCTGCTGATACAGTGAGTGACAATTACTAGCCGAACTTCTATTATCGGATTGGCTTAAGATTATATACTTGGGGTAATCCTTATAGTGTACAAGTATTTTTTTTGAATATATATTGTACAATTAAGGAGTGCTTATTCATCAACATTTTCTCCTCTTGATATATGGAAAGAGGTGATACAGACACTTGTATCATAAGCGAAAGGGAAATTGTAATGCACAGGTAGAATATCTAACAGTTCAAGTTCAAACTTAAACTGGTTCAATGCTTGATCTCAAATTTGTTAAAGAATATTACCTTCATTCATGGATATTGATGCGCTTCTCTTTTCCTAATCATTATCATTGAGATGTTTAGCCCATGAGTTATACCATCGAGGAAAAAAATGCTGATAGCTCATATTTGTTGATAACATGCATCACAGTGATGCCAGTTGATACCTACTGGATGATAGGTGGAGCATGTGTGAGGAAGTCATAATTTTTCTGGACCTGCAATGCTGAATGGTGCAGTTCTTGCCAGTGAATTGAATAATATACTTTAATTCTTGTCTTATATTCGATTTCAAGGGAACTAAATAGTCATTCCTGTTTCTTTTGGCCACTGTATAGTGGTGTTAGTAACATATGGACCTGTCTTATTTTGATTGGACATCCATTTCTTTCATCTCTTTGACAAATTGTGGTGTTGTAGGTCATATTTTATGAGCAAGATTGGAATCCTCAGGTAGACAAGCAGGCCTTGCAGCGTGCTCACCGAATTGGTCAAACAAACCACGTGTTATCTATAAATTTAGTCACAGAGCAGTCAGTGGAGGAGGTGAGAAGAAGATTGAGAGCTACTTCAAAGTTGATATTTAGTTCCCCTAATGGAAGGTTCTGACTATGTAGGTCATCATGCGTAGAGCTCAGCGGAAGTTACAGCTTAGCCACAACATTGTAGGAGATGATGTCTTGGATCAGGAAGGGAAAGAGATGGCAGGAGCTGAAGCTGGTGACTTGCGATCTGTTATGCTTGGCTTGCATATGCTAGATCCTGCAGAGGTAACCAATGAAGAATCGGATAAATTTGATAGGAATGAATTGAATGCAATGGCAGAAACAATTATGGCGTTTCGCAATGAAGAACGTTTGGCTAGAGATGACAAGTTTGAGGTTAAGCCAGCTAACATCTTAAGTGAGTTTAATGTGGTTACGAAAAGGGGTCCAGAATCTATTAAGCTTGATCACATTCTTGATGAAACTTCATATCTTGAGTGGGTTGAGAAATTCAAGGAAGCATCACAGACCAACCATAATCCAATTTTCGAGCTGGGAAACAGGCGAAGCTTGCCTGAAGAAAAACATCTAAAAGCAGAAGCTGCAAAGAAAAAGGCAGAGGAGGAGAAATTGTCAAAATGGGAGACTCTTGGATACAACTCATTATCGGTCAAAGATCCTATATCAACTCCTGATACTGATATCTCCTCTGATTCTGGAGCTGTTCACTTTGTTTACGGGGACTGCACCCGTCCTTCTAAAGTGTCTCCATCAGAGCCGACCATCATATTCAGGTGAATATGAAACACCTATCTTTTTCCGGTCAAGCTTGTGATGCTTATCACAGCTTTTATAGAAAGTATTTTTACTACTGTTTTAATTGCAAATGTGTGTTAAGTTTTCAATTATTGGGTTGGATATGTTTGTGAGTACTAAAATTATTAATTTGTAGATAAACAGAGGACACCTGCATTTGATAATTTCTTTAAACCACTCAAGCTTGGCAAAGTTTCATGTTTACTGCGTGTTCTCACTACTTATCAATTTTGGCAGCTGTGTTGATACATCAGGAAACTGGGGTCATGGGGGTATGTTTGATGCATTGGCAAGACTGTCAACTAGTGTAGCCGCAGCATATGAGCGAGCTTCTGAATTTGGCGATCTTCATCTAGGCGATCTCCATCTTATAGAGATCACAGGTAAATTTGGTGCTTTAACTAGTCAAGGTCATCAGTTTGTTTTCTGTAACATCACTAGCACTTTTATTCAAAGTTTTAACTAATCCTATGCTTGTTAATTTACTATGCTATTAGGAACTCAGTGAATTGTGTACTTGATACTTATGAGAGAAGAGGTGCATGTGTACATGCATTTCTTCCACTTTAATTACCTCTAGATTAGTCCTCTTTAGTCAAATGCTTCCTTTCTGTGGCAGAGTTTAGTAATATTTTTCACACATAAGTTTGCAGCTCAACTAGTTGATTACCTCCTGCTGCATATGTAGATGAGTCAATCATGCTAATCAATTTGAAATCATGGACTGTTTGTTTATCTCGACTTGTCAATTAGGAGCCTTTGTAAGAATATAAAATATTATGGTAGGATATGCTCATTACATTGATAGAAAAGCTTGAAGGGTTCACCACCAGTTTAAGTGAAAGATTTTGGGAAAGATGCTTCTCACGGAAGAACTCGTCTTTACTAGGGAAAAAATAGATATCCTTATTGGCAGAGAACGAAAAGAAATGATAGGTTCCACATGGGCTGCTGGATTGGTGGCTTCCATGACCTGCACTACACCTAATATGAGCTACTACCAAATTTTCAAAATGAGAAAAAAATATTGCTCAACATATACTCGTTCTGTATTTTCCTTCTTTTTGCCTGTGCTCTTCTCCCCCTGCTCCACTTAGTCCTGTCAAATTTCTTTTGTTGGTCTTATGCTTTACCTTTAATTGATTCTCTTGTTATATCTGTATGCGATCATTGTGATGTAGAGGATCTAGCTAAGGGCGGTGATTCACCTCATGCTCCTCAATGGGTAGCTTTGGCTGTTGTGCAGTCATACAACCCTAGGCGCAAAGTCCCACGCGGCAGTATCTCCATCCCCGACTTGGAGTGTTGTCTGTCAAAGGCATCGTATTCAGCTGCTCAGAAGTCCGGTATTTCCATTTTCCATGCTTCTAGAAACGTTTCTCCTGTTTTATTTGTGGTTTGAGTTCTCTATGGTTTTGTTTGATCTGCATTTGAGTTCCTTATTTCAATTTTTTTTTTAATAACCAAGAAATATTTGAGAGCCAGTTTCTTTTGAAATACACCTTAGGGATTGAATATTTTACTCGAAGTTCATATAATAATTCACTTTAAATCGAAACCTTCTTGTTCAACATCTCAAGTGACTCGCATATCTAGCTTCTCTTATTAACATGTAACGTAAAAACAAGTACTTTTTGTTTAGATAGGACTTAGGAGGGAGTAGAGCACTATTTATTAGAGCATCAATGGTTATTTTCGGACAACACTCATGAGCTTATTGTAGTAATGTTTATATAGTTTGAAAAGGCTGATCTGATTTGCTCATCCAGACATGATGAGCTATGTTATTCCTAGTCAGGAATTTCTGGGGATGTGGGGTGGGGTGGGTGGGTGGGGGGGCATGCACTGATGTGGCAGGTAGGTCTGAACCTGTACCAGCTGTTAGTTAGTAAAAATAAATACAAGAAATTTCTGTAATTGTTTGAACATTACAAGTTTATTGTGTTTGCAAAAGCATTTGTTCAAAAGTTTCCTTGGCTATAACATGATGCATGTCCAGCTATTATCATGATTACATTTGGAAGCATTGCTCAAATATTCTCATTGATGGTGACTATTTTTTTTTGCCACTGCAATATCCTAATAGTCTATTTTATACTTTTTGATATTTCAAGCATCAATCCACATGCCAAGAATCGGTTATCAAGATGGTTCGGACAGGTCAGAATGGTATACAATTGAACGTTTGCTGCGGAAGTATGCTGCTCTCCACGGCATAAATATTTTTGTGTAAGTTCCTCTGTTGTGTGTGGCGCAAATCTAATCCTGTTTGTATGTGTGCAAGTATGCTTCACAAAAGTTGGTTGTCGTACTAGATTTTGTATTATTGATACCTTTGAATGTTTGTTTCTTTAGCATGCCTAATAATAGGGCTTTGTAGTTTACCTCTTCTCCTAAGGGGAAAGAAAAAGCCAAAATCCTCTTTCTGAGTTGGCTCTAGTGTGAAATATTAACTACTATAACTCTAAACCAACAATAAACATTCATCGTCAGTTTCCATAAGCATAATTCATTATATTTCACATGTGCAGGTATTATTTCCGACGTGTATCTCAGAACTAAGTGATGGATACCATCTGTGTTCTATCAGCGATTGGACAACATCAGGGAACAGTCCGTGAGTGCAGATTGACCTCATGCAGCATGAAGTTGACCTTTGATCAAGATGTGCGGTAAGAAATGACAATTTGATGTAGAAACCTCCTTAAACAAGCTAATCAATGGTTTGGCATCTAGAAGTTGTTTGTACAACCCAGCCGTACTAGGTTACCTTGTCAATATTTGTAACTTATGTCTTAACTAAGCTAAATTAATTTGGTTTGGTGCAAAACACTGGTGTGAATTAGTATTTTCTTCTCCTCCATCACCTGCCAGTGACAGGAATATGAGATCTAGAGAACAGTTAGTTTTAATCTTTAGAGAACTAGTTTTTTTAAAAAAAAATTAAACGATTGGTGGTTTGAATGGACTAAGTAGAGAAGTTGACCGGATGGATTTATATATAATTGAAGTCCCACACACTTGTTATATAGTTTGTCTTTAAGTATTTTTCTTATTAATTCTATTTCCAGACTCTGAAAACTTAGTTATAACAACATTGAAATTGAAGTTATCTAGCCAGTAATAATGCCACAGTAAGCTTTAGCAGTGCTGTGAGCCATGGAGCTAGCACCAGAGAGGTAGTACCAAGCTAATCCAAAATTATCAAAAGGCTTGTATTGTATAGGATGTGTTTCATCCACTAATTCCTCAGGTATATCTGTTATTCCTTTGTTTAATGTGAATAACGCCAATGTATACCTTTGCTTACCCTCTTTCATCAACACTCGGTGCCTTGGTGAATATATTCTTCCATTGCTCCATGCCTACTTCCAAAAACAAAATTACTTTTTATCAAATTAAATAATGGAATGATGTGTGAACTTTGATGCACCAAAGGATGTGGTGCAGCGGATGGACATGCTTCTCCCGTAATAGAATGTCTCAGTTTTGAGCTCTGGATATGTTTTTTTTTTGTTTGATAGGGAGTGGTTTTCTTGAATAGGCCATACGGGGCATGAATCTAAATTAATCAAGCTCTAATACGGGCATGATATACTAGATGGAAAACAACAACAAACAGAACTTTGCCACTAGTTTTAACGTGATGCAATAATTGATTTGTGACTTTATTGTTGATAAAATTTGACAATTTTAATGTGATAACAATTTTAGTGAAGAAAACTCAATGAACATATACACATATTAGCTAGCCCCCCACAAAAAGGTTAGCTAGTACAATAGAGCTAGTTTATAAGAGTTGCTTGCTACATGTAGGAAAATAATAGGTACTCGATGAAATAATTGAGATTGATGGTGAAACTGATAAAATAACAACCTTACCTCATAAGCATCACCAGCCATGAAGACGAAGGCGGAGGGAGGGACATCAACATCAATCCACTCCCCATTTTTGGTTTCAACTTGCAAAGCATTTATCTGATTCTGAAAGAGAAGTGTGGAGAAGCTTTTATCTGTGTGTATATTGGAACCGATATTGCCAGTCCCGTCCTCCGCCCCTGGCGGTGGTGCTCTGTACATGGTAGGGCGGAGGAGGTATGTAGTGGCTGCAACATGAGATTCATAGTGCCTTTCTGCTAGTCCGTAGCTTTCGAAGACCATTTTATCCACCAACTGTTCTACTTCTGCTGCTATCTTGACGTACGATATTACTGTTTCACTAATAACGCAAAAACAAACCAAAAATATATATATACGGTAAGCGTTGGAGGTTGGTTGGCTATACAATGTTCAGTATCAAACTCGGGATGACAATGGGATGGTGTGGGGCTGATTTAGTTTGTAGACAGTGAAATTAATATTTAAATTAAAATTATATGACTTAAATAAAGTCCAAATTATATTTGGGTCAGTCTGTTAAGTTGACAAGATGAGTCCAACTCATGATCTTTAAGTTCAAGGTCCTCTAAAATTACTTGATAAGATCATAAAGACACACAGAAATACATAGAGAATCTATTCTTTTCAGTGGTGAGCCGTAAGTATTCCATCGATTCAAGAACAAAGTAAAACTCTTGAGTTGGTGATCGTGAGTAGAAGAATCGAAGATGATAATCCTTGCATAAGTTATTGGAATATAAATATCATTGTTTGTCGCTATTTTTCTTTCTTGATTACTACTTTTTAGGAACGACTAAGTTACATAGTCATGTGCGGGATAGGTCAAGTTGGGATATATGCAGGTGCAGTGTGGGGAGATTAAAAAGGAAGGGGATCGGATTATAACTTTTACCAATAAAGCGAAAGTTAAATAGCCAAACCAATTAAGCAACTAAGAATCCTTACGGTGAATTTAACAAAACTAGATCAAGGAAATATATATATGTCTCACCAAAATCTGTGGTTGCCTTGTGGCCACATGAGTGTAGTGAAGCTTTGTAGTTCTTCAAGATCATTTGGATGTGCGATCCCAAAGCTTTCATGAAGAGGAGCTGTCTTCAGTTGACCATTCCATTGATAGAAATAAAAGTCACTAGTGTTTTTCTTCTTTGTTTCAACGGGGAGATCAAATAACTCTTCCATTACCTCAAATATTTCCTTCGAAATCTTATTACTATCATCGTCATATAGTGCTATAAAATAACCATGTGCTTCAAGTGCATGTCGAACTTTATTGCACAATGGCACCCAAGAATTTGAGTACTTGTCTAATTTGGTGAGATCAATTATGGGAAATTTGGAATGAGGCATAATGTGTTTTTGGTTTATTTTTACTTTTGAAGCTCAATTCTTTCAAGTTATATAGGAGTTTCATCGACTTGTTTGGGTGGGGGAGTGTTAAGTACTACAATCTTTAGTAAAATGCTCATATCAATCATTATTTTTTTGAGAGACGTGCAAAGTTCAAAGTGAACAAGTAAAAATGAACGAAAGTTAATTATGATTGATGTGCTCATTCATGAGGTCACAATATATCATATTTATTATTTTAGGTGCATTATTAACTTATAAAGAATTAATTAATGAAAGTATGATTGAGAATTGATTAAACATAAACATGATACTCCATTCTTTCCCGTTTATTTATCAATTTTAGACTTTGCATGTCTCTTAAGAAACAATGATTAATTTGAATATTTTAAAATAAAAATAAAAATAATTGCAATATAAGTTCTAGCCATTTCCACCTTCCCTTTGGTTATAATTATAATAACACCAAACATATCTTTCTTTATATCTCCATTTACCAAGACTTGATGCCTTGGAGAAAATATATTATTCAATTGCCTCCATACATACATTTCAGTAAAACAGAGAATGAAAGTGCTTTCGTGCAAATATTTGTTAGAATTTTTTTATAAAAAATCTAAAATATAAATTAAGAAAAATGTTATCTTATTACTTTCAAATACCTCCTAAGCTTTAATATTTTAGAAGTCTTTAAGAAATATTGAATTGATATTAATGTTTCCAAAATAAAAAAATAACAAGATAAAAAAAACTATAAATATAATTTTAATGTTGGTTTGGACCGACCTTATGTCACTCGTTTTAACAAGATGCTATCAAATTACTAAAAATTAATGTTACAAATTTATTTGGTGCTGATCAGCACGCCATAACTTATAAGTAATAATTATTATCGGACATATGACGTCAAGCAACAAATAATTATAGGAGTTGGTTAAGGATTCTTATTTGGTTGACAAAAATAAGAAGGATTCTTTCATCGCTTTCTTGTCCTCATTATTTTGACCTCCTTCGCTATCAATAGAGGTGAAAATAAGGATTCAATACTATTATCAATACCATTGAAGCTATTTGAGACAATCATCAATGGTAACTTTTTACTCTTTTTTTTTTCTTTTTAAAATCTAAACTAATTAATCTCATAAAATAATTATTCATAACTTACTAAGTTTTCTTCACAACATGAAAAGGTTTTTGGATAGGTCCTTTCATTGCTTCAGTCTGTGTTTTCTCTTCTTAGTTCATTCAATCATCAATGTAAAAAATTATTGAAAACAAACTTTGATCCATATACAATCATATGTACTCCAATTTATTTAAATAATACTCAAAGTCGATAGTATCAAAAATATTTGAAAGTTCTTCCAAAAAAAATAAATCTTAGATTTGTAAAACTTGTTTTAAAAAAGAAAAGGAAAAAGAGAAGCTGAAAAATTATTAATCTTTAAATGTAAAAATATAATAATTACTCTCTCTGTTCAATAATAGTTGTCCAATATTAACTTGACAAACCTCTTAAGAAACAATAAATAATAGGGGTAATATTACTCAGTGGCGGAGCCACCTTGAGTTGATGAACCCCCTTCGGTAGAAAATTATACTATTTATACATGGTTAAAATAATTTTTTATGTATATATAGTAGATGTCGAATCCCCTTCGACTAGTTTGTGTGTCTACTTTTCAGATTTTGAACCCCCTTACTGAAAATCCTGGCTCCGCCACTAATATTACTATATTATCCTTTGACTTTATTAAATTTAATACTTTGAGAAATGTGTTAGATGATAAATAATATTTAATAGCAAGTGTAAAATAGACACAAAAGTAAATTATCTTTTGATTTTCTAAATTAGACAAGTATTGTTGGACAACTATTTTTAGTATAGTGGAGAACTATTGTTAGACGGAGTAAGTAAATTAAAAAAAAAAAATTCTAAAAATGGATCGACGGTGTAATTTTCTTGTCCACTAAATAGGAGAGAAGTTAATCTCATTAAATTATCATATACATATCTTCGCGAAAGTCTCCCCCGGGTTAATAATTACGTACTCCTTTAATTAATATTTTGGTGTATTTTTTTTTTTTTTTTTTTTCTAAATCGAGATGAATATTATTTATAAAGCAAGTGTTCATGCAAAAACAAACAAAGACTTAATTACATCAAGTGCTGTTAGATTGGACATCATAACTAATCATAAGATAAAGCTAGGCTCAACTAATCAGCTGATTCATAATTTAATATTTGTTTATATATATAATATATTGCAGACATATAATTAATAATGTAAAATTTTCTAGTTGTTAGTATAGTATACTCAGCATGGAACTAATACCTTGAATATACCTGACCTATCCCAAAGAATTATTTTAGTAAATTAATTAGCTGTTTTTTTTTTTGGAGGAGAGAGAGAATGACAGTTAAATTATATCATTAGCTTATCTATTTGAAAATAAATAAGTAATACTTAGGTTCACTTGAAAACATATTATAGAATTACTTCAGTTATAGTAAATTATAACATATTTTACACATTTGGAAGAATTTTAACTGAAATACAAAATTACATGCAATTAATTTCACTAGTAAGTGTTGGAATAACAAGAGACCATATGCGTTTGGACAATATTTGAGTTGAAGTAGAAAGAAGAGTATTTTAGATTGAAGCTGGAAGAACATGGAAGTTGAAACTTTGTGACTGGAATTTGAAGAATTTCTTTTGAAATACATACACCTTAGGGATTCAATGTTTTACTTGAAGTTCATATAATATTTCACTTTAAATCGAAACCTTGTTGTTCAACATCTCAAGCGACTTGCATATCTAGCTTCTCTTAGTAACATGTAAAGTAAAAACAAGTATTTTTTGTTTAGATAGGAGGGAGTAGAGCACTATTTATTAGAGTTATTTTAATTTCGAACAACGTACACTCATGAGTTTACCTCTTCTCTAAATTAAAGGGGAAACAGAAGCCAAAATCCTTTCTGACTTGACTCTAGTGTGAAATATTAACTACTATAAGCATAATTCGTTATATTTCGTGTGTGCAGGTATTATTTCCGACTAAGAGATGGATATATACCATCAGCAATTGGACAACATCAGGGAACACTCCCATTAGTGCAGCATGAAGTTCACCTTTGATCAAGATGTGAGGTAAGCAATGCATGGCAATTTAATGTAGAAACCTCAGCCATACTACAAGTTTAGGTTAACGTGTCAATATTTGTAACTTATCAGCTCTTAACTATGCTAAATTAATTTGGTTTGGTGCAAAACACCTGGTCTTCTCCTTTATCACCTGCCAGAGACAGAGATATGAGATCTAGAGAACATTTAGTTTTAATCTTTAGACAAGTAGTTTATTTTTAAAAAAATTAAACGATTGGTGGTTTGAATGAACTAAGTAGAGAAGTAATTAAGTTGACCAGACCAGATGGATTCATCTATAATTGAAGTCCCATACATGATACATACATAGTTTGTCTTTGAGTATTTTCCTTATTAATTCTATTTCCAGACTATGAAAACTTAGTTATAAAAACATTGAAATTGAAGTTATCTAGCCAGCATTAATGCCACAGTAAGCTTTAGCATTGCTGTGAGCCAGCACCAGAGATGTTGTACAAAACTAATTCAAAACTATCAAAAGGTTTGTATTGTAAAGGATGTGTTTCATCCACTAATTCCTCAGCTATTTCTGTTATTCCTTTGTTGAATGTGAATAACGCCAATGTATACCTTTCTTTATCCTCTTTCATCAACACTTGGTGCCTTGGTGAATATATTCTTCCATTGCTCCATGCCTATACTCCATTAAACACAGTATAATATTATAACAATAAAATTAAATCACAATATATATTACTTACTTTTAGTCACTGCAGTGGAATGGACTGCTGAAAAAGAGTTGTTAATAGGGAGTGGTTCTTTTGAATTGGCCTTAGGGTTCGTTAATCTGAATTAATCAAGCTCTAATATAGATATCGGACACCAGATGGAGTTAAAACGCAAATTAGCTAGCCCCCACAAAAAGGTTTAGCTAGTCCAATAGTGCCATTTTATACGAGTTACTTGGTACATGTGAAATAATTGAGATTGATGGGGAAACTGATAAAATAGCAACCTTACCTCATGGGTTAAGAATCCGTCTTTTTTCTGCCTCAATTGAGACTTGTAAGCATCACCAGCGATGAACATGAAGGCGGAGGGAGGGACATCAACATCAATCCACTCCCCACTTTTGGTTTCAACGTGCAAAGCATTTATCTGATTCTGAAAGGGAATTGTGGAGAAGCTTTTATCTGTGTGTATATTGGAACCGATATTGCCAGTCCCTGTGGTGGCGCTCTGTACTTGGTAGGGCGGAGGAGGTATGTAGTGGCTGCAACATGAGATTCATAGTGCCTTTCTGCTACTCCATAGCTTTCGAATACCATTTTATGCTCTACTTCTGCTGCTATCTTGACGTACGATGTTACTGTTTCACTAATAACGCAAAAAACAAACCAAACAGTGTTGGGAGTTGATCAAGTCAAATTATTGGTTAATAAAGTTGGATTATTATTTAAGTATATGACTTAAATAAAGTTTAAAAATTTACATTTGGATCAGCTTGTTAAGTTGACAAGACGAGAGTTCAACTCATCATCTTCAAGTCCAAGGTACTCTAAAATTACTTGATAAGACCAGAAAGGCACACAGAAATACATAGAGAATCTTTGCTCACCAAGTGGTGAACGGCAAGTATTCCATTTATTCAAGAACAAAATAAAACTCTTGAGTTGACGATTGTGAGGAGAAGAATCAAAAGATTGTAGCCCTCGCTTAAATTATTGAAATATAAATATCTTGTTTGTCGCTATTTTTCTTTCAACAAAACTTAGTAGCTTACATAGTATGTGCAGTATATATGGGTCAAGTTGGGATATATGCAAGTGCGATGTGGGGGAGATTAAAAGGGAAGGGGATTATAACCATCACCAATAAGGTGAATGTTCATATAGCCAACCGAATTTAACAAAATTAGATCAAGGAAATATATATATGTCTCACCAAAATCTGTGGTTGCCTTGTGGCCACATGAGTGTAGTGAAGCTTTGTAGTTCTTCAACATCAGTTGCATTTGGGATCCCAAAGCTTT
Source organism: Solanum appendiculatum (assembly GCA_018342035.1). Lineage (NCBI taxonomy): Eukaryota > Viridiplantae > Streptophyta > Magnoliopsida > Solanales > Solanaceae > Solanum > Solanum appendiculatum. The sequence goes on from JAGDQO010000515.1 coordinate 1,197,454, forward strand.
CATGAAGAGGAGCTGTCTTCAGTTGACCATTCCATTGATAGAAATAAAAGTCAGAAGTGTTTTTCTTCTTTGTTTCAACGGGGAGTTCAAATAACTCTTCCATTACATCAAATATTTCCTTCGAAATCATATTATTATCATCCTCATATAGTGCTATAAAACAACCATATTCTTCAAGTGCATGTCTAACCTCATTGCACAGTGTTACCAACAATTTGAGTACTTGTCTAATTTGGTGAGATCAATAATGGGAAATTTGGAATGAGTCATAAAGATTTTTTGGTTTATTTTTACTTTGAAGCTCAACGTTTCTAGGTATATCTATTTCAAGTTATATAGGAGTTCCATCAACTTGTTTGGGTTGGGTGGGGGTGTAGTGTTGTTCGTATAATCTTTAGTAAAATGCTCATATCAAGTGAACGAAAGAAATAATAAACTTTTTATAATGTGAATCTAAATTAGTCAGGTTAATATATTTGGACAATTTCTTTTATTTGAAAAAAGTTATTAATGAATATCAAGTAATCACCGGTAATTGATATGAACGGGTAAGTTAATTATAATTGATGTGCTCATTCATGAGGTCATAGTATATCATATTTATTATTTTAGGGTGCATTATTAACTTATAAAGAATATAATTAATTATTGAAAGCGTGATTAAGAATTGATTAAACATAGACAATTTTGCTGCATTTTTGTTTTTTTAGTTTTCTTAATCGAGACGCATATTATTTATTAAGCAATTGTTCACATAAAAACAAACAAATACTTAATTACATCTTAAATTTGACATCATAACTAATCATAAGATAAAGCTAAGCTCAACTAACCAGCCGATTCATAATTTAATATTTGTTTATATAAATATTATATATATACATACTTGCAGACATATAATTAATAGATTAAAATTTTTTCTAGTTGTTAGTACGTGTAACTAGTACCTTGAGTATAAACCTTAACTTTTTATAATAATAATAATAATAATTCTACACAGTATTTTGCTTTTCTTTATGATATTATCAATTTATTTTTCAGATTGTTAATATATTGTGTAATAATGAAAAATGATACAATATATTTAAATAGTATTTCATTAAAGCAAAATAAATAATATAATATGATACATCATGAAATTACGTCTAACAAACATCCAAATAAGCTGTTGAATTGTGACAATAAGCAAGTCACAGTTTACACAAAAGTTTGTGTACACTACTGATTTGTGTTTCGTGAATGAACTTTTACTCGAGATCTCAAAATTCGAGCTATGGCCTTTGGAAAAGAAGTTATTTTGATAAGGAACACTAAAATTCATTATAGTAAACTTTTTAGGTTGTGAATCTAAATTAATGTTAATTCAGACATAAAATATTAGTATCTCCATCCAACAATAGTTGTTCACTATATTATTTTGGAATGTCCGATAATACTTGTCTACTTTATGAAATTAATGGATAATTTTACACTTAGTTCCTAATTTGCCCTTATCATTAATTATAGTCACTTCTCTATTACATTTTTCAAGACATTGTGTTTATTATATTCAAAGGGTAATATAATAAAGTTACCATTCTATTTATAGTTTCTTAAGAAGTGTGCAAAGTCAATAGTGGACAAATACTATTAGACGGAGGGAGTATTTTTTTTAAATGGTTGGTCATGAATATCAAGTACCACCAGTATTTGATATGGATGAGTAATTAAGTTAATTACGAGCGATGTGCTCATTCATGAGGTCACGATATATCATATTTATTATTTTAGGGTGCGTTATTAACTTATAAAGAATTAATTAAGGAAAGAATGATTGAGCATTGATTGGCAAGCTAATCCTAAGATTAAGCTTAAATATTAGTACATGCCTATTCAACTAATGATCAGCAAGATAAGCTTAAATATGATTGTTAATTATCGTACATATTACGTCAAACAACAATTAATTTAGCGTCAAGTGTATTAATTTATCGTAAACAACTTAAATGTGGTTTGTTTTTTAATATTGTTTTTTTTGATCTGCTCATATTTAATTATCATATTTATCTTCGGGAAAATCTCCCCCTATTAAAATTACGTACTCCACTAATTAATATTTTGGTGCAATTTGTTTTTGGCTTAATCGAGTCAAAGATTATTTGTTAAACGATTGTTCATATAATAAAACAAAGTTTAATTATTTTAAGTGTAGTTAGATTGGATATCATAACTAATCATAAGATAAAGCCAAGCTCAACTAACTAGCTTAATAAAATAAAGGATTTAGCAGCAATAATATAATTGTCATTAAACTATATTTAACGGCAATAATAAATATGAATATGTATAATTAATCATTTATATAAATATACAATTGATTTGTATATATCTGATTGGTAATTGTATCCCGAATATAATTGTTACAATTGATTTGCATAAATACTAGCTACTAGAAGGAGGAGAGAGGCGAGCGAGACTGTGAGAGGGAGAAGAGATGCAAGTGAGATTTGGGAGAGAGAGAGGAGAGAGCAAGAGAGATACAATTGATTTGTATATTTGATCGATAATTGTACCATGAATACAATTGATACTATTGATTTGTACAAATGAATACAATTGTATTAAAAGAGTAAAGTATTCAATTTGTTTATGTAAATCAATTGTATAAAGCATATTAAGGAATACAATTTGTAATGACAAATACAATTGTATTGTATCATTATTATAATTCATAACAATTGTATTTGAATTTATGTGCATTTGATTCATCTGTTAAAAAGAATAGATTCATCAGTTTCCTTGTGTATTGTATTTTTGTATTACCATTTGTATTTGTATCATTGATTGTTACAATTTGTATTTGTATTGCATAGAGAGAGAAGACAATGAGTGAGGGACGGAGGGAGAGCGAGAAATTTGCTATAAAATCTTAACTATAGCTGTGAATCATAATTTTTTTTTTAAAAAAAAACTATAATTGTATATAGTAAATACATATTATATGTTTGCCTTCCTATATAATATTTCCTAAAAGAATTAAATTACTTCAATGTTTTCTTTTGCTTTTGCATGAAGTTATGTTGGAGACGGGCCTCATTAGAAGGGCCCAACATGACAGCATGGGCACAGCCCAATTTTACTTTATTCTTCCCCGCTTGGCCCACTGTATTATCGTATTAGTCCAATCAATTTTATTGGTGATTGTTCTAGTGCAAATGATGACTCTGAATTCTGATTGATTATGAAGTGGGTACTCGTTTTTTTTGGGCAAATAACATAAATTCACTAGTCTAAAAAAATTAGAAAAAAAGGAAAAAACAGGTGAAAGAAAGGAAAAGATTGCTTTCATTTTATTTACTTGTTCATACAAATTAAACCATCTACAAGAACTCAATCATAAAGTAGTTAAAATCTACATCATTGTTAAAGCATGTACTATTTTTAAATTTTGTCATGCTAGAAGTTCTCTCAACACAATTAAACCAACTTTTCTCCAAACAACAAATTTAACTCACCATTTATACATCTTCATCCAACATGTTTGTAACAATCTCATACCAAAGATTTCATCTCTTAGCCAATATGTCTCATAACAACAAGAATGTTAATGGTGCATCTAACCACTTTTTTCAACCATCACAACGCCTTCCTACTCCAGGAAAAGCCACTATTCTTGCCATGGGCAAGGCTCTTCCTCCACAACTCGTCCCTCAGGATTGCTTGGTTGAAGGCTACATGCGCGACACCAACTGTAAGGATTTAAGAATTAAGGAGAAATTGGAGCGCCTTTGTAAGCAAAAATTACTTCTATTAATGTTTCATGCTCTTATATTCTCATTTTCTTCGATAGTGTTTAACTTATATATGGTGAAACTATACACAATTAGTGTATTTGAACATGTTGTAGCAGGTAAATTGTCTTATTTAACGGTTACCTATAGTACAAAGACTCTTTTTACAATGTCAGAGTATAAGAGTTGAACTCTTCTTTAGTACAAAATTTCATGCTTAATTTTAACTTATATATACTGACAACATAACGATTTTTTATTCCATTAGTGTATTTTAACGTGTTGTAGCAGATAAACTATATTATTTCCATGCTGTTCCTGTTTTTGATTATTTTTATGTAGGCAAAACTACTACTGTGAAGACGAGATACACAGTGATGTCCAAAGAAATTTTGGACAAGTATCCAGAACTAGCAACTGAAGGGATACCAACAATCAATCAAAGGCTAGAAATCGCGAATCCAGCAGTTGTTGAAATGGCAAAACAAGCAAGCTTAGCTTGCATTAAAGAATGGGGAAGATCAGTAGATGAAATCACTCACATTGTTTATGTTTCATCAAGCGAAATACGTTTACCAGGAGGTGATCTTCATCTCTCATCTGAGCTTGGATTGAGGAGTGACGTTGGACGCGTAATGCTCTACTTTTTAGGATGTTATGGTGGTGTCACAGGCCTTAGAGTTGCCAAAGATATAGCTGAAAACAATCCAGGAAGCAGAGTTTTGTTAACCACTTCTGAAACTACAATTCTTGGTTTTAGGCCACCTAATAACGCTAGACCATACGATCTTGTTGGTGCTGCACTTTTCGGTGATGGTGCTGCTGCTGTCATAATTGGAACACAACCAATTGTTGGAACAGAGTCCCCTTTCATTGAGCTGAATTTCGCGATGCAACAATTCTTGCCCGGGACAAAGAATGTTATCGATGGACGACTTACTGATGAAGGGATAAACTTCAAATTAGGTAGAGACCTTCCTGAGAAAATTCAGGACAACATTGAGGAATTTTGCAAGAAATTGATAGCAAAGAATGATGAATTGAAGGGATGTAAGTACAATGACTTGTTTTGGGCTGTTCATCCCGGTGGACCGGCTATACTAGACAGAATGGAGAACACAATGAAGTTACAAAATGAGAAATTGAATTGTAGTAGAAAGGCATTGATGGATTTTGGTAATGTGAGTAGCAACACTATATTTTATGTGATGGAAAATATGAGGGAAGAGTTGAAGAATAAGAAAGATGGTGGTGAAGAATGGGGACTTGCATTAGCATTTGGTCCTGGCATTACTTTTGAAGGCATACTTCTTAGGAGTCTCTAAAATGTCATGTTATGACTCTATTTATTTATTTTCTTTGTACTGTCTTTTAGACGGAACCAAGACGTGTTTTCACTTTTTTCATTTTCATTTCTATATGAAGCTAGAATAAGAAAGACATGAGTTTTACAACTCATGCAATTTTATGTTATTGGAAATATGGAAGGACATGTGAAATTTGTTTAATAAAATAGTGTGAACAATGTTTACATGCTTGTTAATTTGACCAGTTTCAACATGTTGCTTAACCTTTTCTTAATATTACCATTTATATACGTTCTATATATAACTAGTTTACCAGTGATACACTTAAGTATACAAAATTTAAAGAGAAAAGGGTCAAAAATACCCCTCAATTTTATTTTATTGGTTGACTAAGCCCCCGTCGTTAAAATTAAGTTATTCTTACCCCTGCCGTTACGAATTTCATCATTTGTGCCCCTATGTTGACAGAAATCCCCAAATCGATTTAAATTAACCCAATTTTTTTTAAATAACCCATTTCCCATTTTAAACCCATATCCCGACCCGTCTAAAAACCTAACCCAATAAACATTTAACCCATTTCCTCACCCATTGTTTAAGTCTCGTCAAATGCATGTCTTTCTATTCAAGTAAAATCAAATTGTTTTACCATTTTCTGATCACAAAGTTGCAACAATGGAGAAATCGAGCCCAATGCTTGAGCACAGAAAGAGGAAGATGGCCGGCGAAGACAAAGATGAAGACGTTAAGTTGAAGGGAAAGCTACTAAACAAGACAAGTTTATGATTGAAAATTTAAGGGAAGTTTCAAGGCATGAATATTTGAAGAACAGGGAGCAGAAGAAATTAAAGCAACTCAAAGATGATGTAGAAGATGAACAGTTTTTGTTCGAGAAAATCGCAAAATTGCCACAGATCTGAGTTAAAGCCACACAGAAGGAATATTCTTCTTTCCTCCTTTTTTTTTTTGCTTCTATATGTATTAAAAGAATTGTCACAGATCTGAGTTTTTCGATCTCCGAGAAATTCCCCATTTCCATATTCATTTGACTCTTTTTCAGAGCATTAGAATGGAAAGCAATACCAGTCTAAGAACAACGTTGTTGTTTAATGATAAAATCGATTCTCCAAATCTTGTTGATTTTCTTAGAGTCAAACAAGATAACAATAATATTGCAGGCCTTACGCGCTGTGTTAGAGCAACAAACGAGAATCTTCTCGTTCTTCTTCTTCCCCTGTTCACCATTCCAACACAAGTAGGAACGATCCCAGTAGCAACAAAAGAAAACCCAGAAAATGAAAATATTTCAGTGAAACGATTACCCCAAAACAACTTCCTAATTTGTGTTAGATTGCCAATGGAATCAGGAATGAAACTAGAGAATTGACATTCATAGAGGGAAAATCTATTCAATGAACTGAAGGTGTCAATTGAATCAGGCAGCTCACCAGAGATGCCTTTGAATGAAATATTCAACTCCTTAAGGGAAATGGGTTAAATGTTTATTGGGTTAGGTTTTTAGACGGGTCGAGATATGGGTTTAAAATGGGGAATGAGTTATTTTTTTAAAAATCGGGTTAATTTGAGCTGATTTGGGGATTTCCATCAACATAGGGGCACAAATGATGAATTAGTAACAATAGGGGTAAGAATAACTTAATTTTAACGGCGGGGGCTTAGTCAACCAATAAAACAAAGTTGAGGGGTATTTTTTACCCTTTTACCAAATTTAAACTGGTTAAATTAACATACTATCTCTTTTTTTTTTTTTTTTCTTTTTTGTTAAAATTATAACTAACATGTCTTTTTTTTTAAAGTGGTATTCAATAAGAAAAATAATTTGATGAAAATAAAGAAGTAGATTTGAAAAACTTGTTATAATTGGAACTTATGGAAATCACACTAAGTTTAGTAGCTAATTACTTAGATTCACACTAGTTTGCAATATTACGTATCTTACCATATTTTGGACTTCTGATAATATCCAAGTGAATTCACATGTATCTGACTCTCTCACTCGCCTCTCTTCTCTCTCGCCCGTCACTCTCCTCTCTCTGTAACTAGATACGCGTATCTAGTATGATTCGCATATATTTGGCCCTATCTCGCTCGCTTGTCTTCTCTTCTCCCTCGTATCTCCCTATTTTAGTGTATCTGATAGCAAAAATACATGTATCTAAGTTGAAATCTGATATAAAATTATTAATTAGTGAAATAATATGTAATTATTTTAAAACTATAGAAAGAATTAGTAAATACGGTAGGAATATTTGTCTAATTAGGTAGTTTTTCCTCCTTTTTTATTAAAAAAACTAGTTGGATCAAGATCCATATTTGGGTTGATTAGTTAGTCCAACTAGTGGGGCTATGTGGCCCAGCCCAAAACTAGGGAGGTTGCACGATCTTCATTTCCGCTAACCATAACCGTCAACTCCCTGTCGTTTTCTTCGTATAATCTCTATACGACGACGTTTCAAAGAATTTCTGCCGTCTTTCTCTTCAATGGAGTGTTTCTTAACTTTGGTATTGCTTTGCAATTAAGTAATTTACTCGTTCTCTATCATTCTCGAAGCCTCCTATTTACAATTTTAATTTTTTGGGTAATTTTTTTTTTTAAATAATCGTTTTTTCAGAATCGTAAAATTGCCAAAGCTCATTTCAATCTCTTCTGCTGATTTGAGTTTTTTTTAAAATTTTTTTTTTTTAGGTATTTTGTTGATTAAAGATATAATTTTTGGTAGTTTTATGTTTGATTATCCGTCTTTTATATTTGTTACTTAAATTTTGGTTTATGACTTCAATTTAATTTGTTTGCGTTATTAGCAGTGAGTTTACAATATGGAAGGGCGTGACAATACAACCCAGGAGTCGAGGGAGCCCTTTGTGGTAAGATGTTTTCACCCATGATTACTAATTTATTGGGGGAAAAGAACCTTCCGTTAATGTTTTTTTTTTGGCCAGTTTTATGCTAAATAGAAATACCAATGTTTAAATCTTCCAAGGAGTTACATTTTGAATACAGCAGTATGTGTATTGTATATCTAAGTATGGGGATATTGTGTTTAATGTTGTATGTTTGAAACTTAAGTGCTAAAAAGGCAGGTCTTTATGGTTTAAGTGGATCCAGGGGTTCTTGGATCAGTTTATGGTACTTCGCGTATGCATTTGTCACGATATTTGCTTATATGGAACATTTTTGTAAGGATAGAAGTTTTCGATAATCCTGGTGTAAGATATTCATTGTATTAATCTTCACATGAGTAATGAAGTCGAGAGACAAAATTTACACAAAATATGTTGTGTACCCTCTAAATGGTTTATAACTTACTGACATCTTGTTGTTTCATTCACACACTCCATTTTTCACCTTGTTTGGGGTTAGCCTCCAATAAATGTATACAGATCCACTAGCTAACTGCTTATGGGTTGCATGCTGTGAAAAAATAGATTCTGATATTACGCATGTGACTTTACAAGCTTCAACTAATAACTTAAGCCATGCTAGGCAATGTTACCGAAGGCCAATCCTGTATACCCAACCCCCTCTGTTGATGTGAAATTAGGTCAAATAAGTACTGCAAAGGAATGTAAAAACTGAGTGGTTAAGAATACCAACAGTGCCCATACTTTATTGCCAAATCCACAATTTATGTGCAGGCAGAATAGAGAGCATAACTGCAGAAGTTTGGCCCATTCTCATACTTACCTATGTTTGGCATTTCTGCTTTTCCTCTCACTTACATGGCAAAGTGATTACCATTTATGCAGGACTTGGACTATGGTTGGATATCAGCTATTTGTCCAAGTACTAAGGGCTAAAGTTATCAGCTTCTATTAGATATTACCTGGCTTTTATCTTCTTTTTCAAGTGTACATGTTTTTCGATAATCTCTATGTACTTCTCTGAAGCATTTGGTCCCTAACTTTCTGAAAGTTTTTCTTGTCTTTTATTATTTGAACTTCATGCGGTCCCCTTTATTTGGCCAGGCAAATGACAGTTCTTTACGAAACAATAGGGTTATCCCTCAGCTACTTACCTCTGTGCCAGCTCTCAATGATGCTGCTTCCTATCTTTCCGAGACGACATCTTTATTTACTCGCTGTTTCATGGATTTTTCTGGTGAGCTTCATGAACCTTTTCAAGTATTCCCTTTCTTTGCCCTTAGTAAATTTATCTCCCGAGTTTATTTAATGATGATTGGTTGAGATAGGTCGTTAGGTGGTTTTTGATCCATTAAGGTTTTGTATACTGCATGTGTTTTAGAATTTCTATCTTTTAAAGTCTTCTATTTTATTCTTAGAATATTAAAGAGTAAAAGTTCCCTTTCTGAATTTGTTGCCAATTGTATCCAAGTAATATCTTCCACGTTAGACTTCCCATGCTGAATTTTGTGGGGAAAGCTAATGGGACATGTGAAACTGTTGATTTTTTACTATTTAAGATACGCCTTGCTTTGTGGAGTGGCATGATTGAAAGTTGGTGTTTATCCTTTTAAGTGAGCGAAAAATGAGTGTCCTATTCTTTTGTTTGCATACTTGGATCATATCCATCTTGAATTGCAACAGTGTATCTTAGTATCACTAGATTTTTAGGTTGAGGCACTAGATATTAGGAATTGACATTTTAAGCTTTTCTTTCCGTTTTTCCTTTTCCCCTTCCACATAAGATGCAACATGGTCATATATATACATGACATGATGTTAACTCCTGAATTCTGGTGCGACTACACTGGGTATGTTGTTGTTGTAACTCTGGTATGAGCAAATTCCTTTCTGGTTCTTCTAGAATTTGATGAACTGTGGTTACGGGTTATCAATTTAGTGCTTGCGTGATGTTTTTTCCTGCTTCCAATTGTAGCAGAACCTGCCTCCAGAAGCTTAGGAGGCCAGGAGATGGTTACATTTGGTTCTGCCGAAAGTAGAGGATCCCCAGCCTTAAATACTGCTTCGTCAAGTGGAAGTGATTTAGCTGTTTGTAAACCATCTCAATCATCTGTTGATGCTCCACTTCTCCATGAAGGACTAAGCAGGACCTTATCTAGAAAATCATCCCAAAGTGGTAATGCAGCCACAAACTCAGAGGACCTGTCTGAGGGTTCCAGTGCACAGGTTTTATCAAGGAATACCAGCCCAAATGGCATATCCATTTTCCAAGGGTACGATTATCTGAATGGATACAAGTTGGCATGTTAAATTGCCCGTCATATGCTCGTTATACATATGTATGGATAGTCATCCTCACATTGATAACTGAAACTACATAGAAGCTGCTGTATTCTTTTATAAAAGTCAACTTAGAGGCTGTCATATTCCTTTCTTGCAGTCTAAGGACTCTTCTATTTTTTATTCTACTGATTTTAAGGAACAGTTGGTATTGGTGGTTCTACCCGTTCGTATAACTCGTATGGTTATTGAAGTGCTTCTCCTCATGATTTTTGCATTTTGTTTTTAGCCTTATAGAGAGGGTGAGAAGGACAGTTCGTGGGTCAGCTGATGATATTGGATGGCTACAACGTGCTTCACATATGCCTCCGGTTGAAGATCAAACTGATAGATTTTTGGAAATCATTGATGATATAAGGTAAAAACACCACTTGATGTGTAAATTGACTGCAACTGCCAACTCGGACACAATTTTTCCTGTTCTGATCTCTTTTTGTCAGGCATGGACTACATGGATTACCAAATTCAATGGTTTACTTGTTAGTTCCAGGTAAAAGCACCCTTTTCCCATCAATAGTGAATGTAAACAAACCAAAATGGTTAAAATTTGAAATTAGATCTGCCTCAGAGAATTTATGGAAAGCTTATCAGTTGTACTGTGCCAACAGTCGCTTGTGTCAGTACAGTTATGTGGATTATTTTCCCCAGATTTGCCTGCACTTGTCTTTGACCATATTCAGGGTCATGCTTTATTCAGGAACTTTTATTATTACCTCCTCCGGTCCAATTTATATGAACACCATTTGACTTGACACAAGGTTTAAGAAAGAAGGGAAATTTTTGAAATAAATCATTTTATTAAGGGTAAAAGGGGAATTTTAAAGTTAAATTGTTTCCAATTATAGAAAGGTGACATTCTTTTTGGGACAGACGAAAAAGGAAAGCGTGCCACAATGTTGGGACGGAGGGAGTAGTTATTAGGGGATGCTGGAAAATTGATCTTACCGTTCAAGGTGTCTTGAAGATATGAGCAAGCTAATCATCTTTAGTAGCGGATGTCCTGATATTTACTGGTTTTCTCTTCTCTATGCAGGTCTCTTTAGCAATCATGGACCACTTTACTTTGTCAATACGAAAACGAGCTTTTCAAAAATGGGGCTCACTTGTCATATAGCCAAAATTCATAGTGAGGTATAGGTATCTCTCTTGTTTGTAGACCATGTGTGCAGCTTACTGCTTTCTCTGATACTACCTAACATAAAATAAGCAGGCCTGTGTGGAGAAGAATGCGAGAGAAATTAAAGATTATATTGAAGAAATTTATTGGGGTTCCAGGAAACGTGTCTTGCTTCTTGGACACAGTAAAGGGGGAGTAGATGCAGCAGCTGCTCTGTCCATGTATTGGACTGATCTGAAAGATAAGGTTGGAGGGCTGGTTTTAGCACAGAGTCCATATGGTGGAAGTCCAATTGCTTCAGACATTTTACGAGAAGGACAGCTTGGTGATTATGTAAACATTCGCAAGCTTATGGAGACCCTCATCTGTAAAGTAATCAAGGTATATCCTGTAGTTGTCGCTTGTCTGTTATTGATGTGAATCTGTTCTTCTAGTGTTGGATTGTCTTGTTTTCTGTCCCAATATAGACAATCAGATGAAATTTCTGTCATGCTTAAAATCATCAGTAGTTCTAGAGTAATTCTCTCTTTCACGCTGTGGATCAACGTGTACAAAGAAGAGTAATATGCAAGATTCCTGTGATGTGTGCTTGTTTTCTTTCAAAGATCGTTTGGATTTTGTTTTTTGGGGAAACAGAAGAAGTTAAAGGTAAAGATTGTGTTGGAAACTGAAGAAAGCAATTGGAATGGCAGCCAAGACAACAATGGAAGTATGGCTTGATGTTCAAGGAAAGCTCAAACTTGAGGTATTTGTGGGCATGCGATAATTTAGTGTAGATCTCTACTGAAGTTAGGTTGTCAAAATATGAAATCTGAAAAGGCACCAAGGAATTTACAGAATATCGAATATTCGTCCAAGATAATTTTGTGGTCTGCCTTCAGTCTTCCTGTTATTAGGAGGGAATTAATTATCCAGACCTTTTTGTGTTATTCAGTAATCAGAAAATGTGAAGTGATAATCAATACTGAAGTTGTGGTGCGGCCTTTCGGTGAAAACTGAAAACTATGTCCAAGACTAGTTACTTTAGTTATCCTAAAGTTTGTCGTCTTTGGAGGAGGAGATCCTGTAGGCCAGATAAGTAAACTGACATCCATTTTGAAGGCTTTTTCTTGAGTGTGGAATATGCACTAGAAAGTACTATATGGTTCCTTTCTTATGTGTGTACACTTGCCCTTATGCTGTATAGTAGTAGCTGGGAGCTAAATTTTGTGTTTATATTATTCATGGATGTTAGGCTTTTAGTAGAAAGTGTGTACAACAAGTGATGGGAAAAAGAGAAAAAGGGGTGGTGTTGGAGATGATTTTAAAACTTGACATGACAGCAGAAGTAAATCGGTATTGTCTGTTGTGTACGAGAGAGAGAGAGAGAGAGAGAGAGAGAAATATAGGCTAATGAGGATCTGGAATCAGATAAAGGGGAGCCAGAAATTACAAAGGTAAACGAATTTTATTTGTTTTCAGAGATGAGGGGTTGGAAGGAATTTCAGTATAAGCTTTCTTCATCCTTACTCCATTCTGGAAAAAGCTGTGTAAACCTATATTGTCAGAGAGATTATGCAGAACGCTGGTAGGGTATTTTGGTAAGGAAGTATCAGTGAGTTGTTCAGGTATTGTTCTTCAAACCTTTGGGATAAAAAGAAAAGAGATATTTTTTTAATTAATTTACTGTTTAAAAATGAACCAGTGAGATTTTGTAGAACTAAAACAGTTTCATCAAGGTTTGACATTATTCTGGAATATCTCACTTGTTAGTACGATGGATTAGTAGCTTCATGCATATGATTTGCTCCTTACGGAAGGCTACATTGTTACCATATATCTGGCCTAGTTATAGATCGTTACTGCTTGAATATGGTTATATAACAACCATGAATAGTGATTTCTTGACAGTATATTAATCTCCCAGCATTGACTCAAAAATTATCTAAAGCTAGTTGTAAATTTTTTGGTGGCTAAGCTTGAAACAACTTGTTTTAAGGAATTATAAACTGAAAAAAACACACATTTTCTGTTTTTGGAATGATCACTTGTAACCTTCTCCTATAAGACGTGGAAAGCAGATTGTGTGGTCCAAACAAGCTACATTGACTGACTGATGAAGTGGTTGAAAAAAATTGAGAAACATCTGTCATCCTTGTTTCAGAGAAAATTAGATGAGTCAAGAGATCCCCTATGAAAGTTCCAAATAACATTGTTCATGATTAAGGTCATGGCTTAAGCTGTTAAGACCTTTAAGTGATGTGAACCTGCAACTTACAGTTTTCTTCAAAGTTACATTATATGACATTTAACAAAAGATGCAGGACAAGAAAAGTAGAGTATATAGTTGGAGTAACATTAAGTTTTTCTTTGTTACTTATGATGATTATATATTTACTTGCATCCACGTAAGCAGTGTATGTAATGTGTATCTGTTGTATATAACATACTATTGTATATGTAAGTTGTTGCCATTCTGGACTTTCTCCTTCTCTTTTTCAATGCAGAAACACTGTTTGAAAGTCCAAGTGTTAGATAATATGTCACCTGTTCATCATCGATTGTGTTAGCTTTTCAATGGATTTACAATGGTTCTGTGCTACTCTACTCATTAGTTTTATTGTTCCGGGTTGGATGCTTTGATTCGTTTACATGATGGTAGAGTCAAACTTGGAAAACTTGTTCTTAGGATCATCTTTTCTCTTTTCTCTATTTGTTATATTCCTCAGGGTTTTTCTTTCTCAATTCAGTCCATCGAGTCGCCAACTTACTCTAAGCTCATTTCTTATCCAGTTGAGATTACTTCCTATATCTGCTACACGTTCAGTTGTCTCTCAGAACTACAAGCCTCTCCGTTAGCCTCGCAACTCCTTCCTAGAAAAGAGACAAAAGGTTTTCAAATCCATGCATAAACCCTAGGATCAGGTTACACGTGTGAGAGGGTGTTATAGCAACTATCCCTAACGGGTTTATGATAGTCCTAAGCTACTCTACACATTGCCTTTTATGGGTTGAATGTCCAGATACTTTCGCATCAAGATTTACATTCTGGATGTTCCTGAAACACACCTATCTGTTGACTTGGATGTTCTTAGCATGATGTTTGATTTTCTGGTGCTCATAGAAAGCAAAGTGAAAAAAAAAAAAAAAAACAAACATTCCAAGCTCCACATGTCAGAGATATGAGGAATTGTTTTCTTGCTGAGTGTTTGCATTTTGTGTTAGGTATTCTAATATCTGCTGCTGTTTTGAAGGGGGACTTGCTAGCTTTGGAAGATTTGACTTATGAGAGGAGGAAGGAATTCTTGAGCAAATACCATTTGCCAAGGGAGCTTCCTGTTGTTTCCTTCCGAACGGAAGCCAGCATTTCTCCAGCAGTTTTAGCCACATTATCTCGTGTGGCACATGCAGAACTGCCCACATTTTCCACTGCCCAACCTGCAACCACGTTCCCAGTGGTGATGCCTCTTGGTGCTGTGATGGCTGCATGTGCCCAGCTTCTTCAGATCAGGTATGGTGAGAAAAGCGATGGGCTTGTTACTTGTTGTGATGCAGAAGTCCCTGGCTCGGTGGTGGTTAGGCCAAAACGGAAACTGGATCATGCTTGGATGGTATATTCTGAATTAAATGATAACCCGGCAGAGGCTGATGCATCTCAAGTTTGTGAAGCTCTTCTAATATTACTAGTAGAGGTAGGACAGAGGAGAAGACATGAACTATCAAACAAAGATGAATGAAGTGTATACAAGAACATCCTCCGGCCTCTGGGTATTGATATGCTTAACCTGTTTCCACGAGGTGTTTCATCCATGTCATAATATGTTTCGGTCGTTTTTGTTAGAAATTCAGGTGAATAGGATATATAAAATTATCACATGCATATTGACCCCTGCCCCTCTTCCCTTTTCTATAATTGGGAAAAAGGGAAGGAATGTGGCTGGTAAAAAAAAGGGTGATGTGCAGATTTGCTTCATCTCTCTGAGTTGTCGCGTCTATTTCTTAGCTTGTCCAATTGTTCTTAGGAGTTGTAAATTCACTAGGTGATAGATTGCGTGATCTATCTCGTCTAAAAGCCTAAATTACTTAGAATTGTGAACTTTAGTATGAAGTTTTCCACTATGAAGTGTGAATTTCAGTATATTTTGTGTAGCTTT
Organism: Solanum appendiculatum; assembly: GCA_018342035.1. Classification (NCBI taxonomy): domain Eukaryota; kingdom Viridiplantae; phylum Streptophyta; class Magnoliopsida; order Solanales; family Solanaceae; genus Solanum; species Solanum appendiculatum. Next base: position 1,213,004 of record JAGDQO010000515.1, read on the forward strand.
AGATATATTTCAAAATGATTAGGAAGTCGATATCTGAGTTGACACTAAAAAGTAGGTGCATAGCTGCTCTCACGGGAATTCTTTTTGGACATAAGGAATAAAAAGAACCAAGTAGAAAAAGATTACAATGTTAGAAAACGGGAGTAATATAGAACAAGAAATATGAACAGAACATGTAGGGAGAATCTTTTTCTTCGCCAAGTGTTTCTCGTGTATTCAAATGTATGACGGGATTTCAATACCTCTATTTATAGGGTTACATCGAAGAATGTCATGGCTCATGAACATGGCATAACCATTGAGATTCTGGGGGAAGATTATGGAGGTGCAAGGGTTACAACTATAATGGTGAGAAGTAGTGACGGATTGACTATACATTATGATGAAGAATAGTGGGAGCAACTTCTTAATTACAAGGTGCATACATCCATTATACTTCTAATATTTCATAACATACAAGATTTAAATTTGTAGAACTTACCACTAAGGTTTATAATTTAATGGTACTTATATCTTCACATCAGAAATTTTAAGTTCGAACCTTAAAAATGAAAATTTTCTAATGGAAAGTTCGAATTAATATTGCCAATACATGTGTATGAGAAACTGACCACCCCTGAAGAATGGGATGTAAATTTGAGTTATATGACAAAAATATAATTTTGATCGATTAATATATGACGGTGACAATTACAATAAATCCCCCAAAAGCAGAAAAATTACACTTAGTGTAACGCAAAATGATCAGTCTTGAACTTTTTTGTCCGTTTAATAATTTGTTTTAGAAAATAACCTTAAGTTGAAAAAATTTGCTAGAAAGAATTTTTGTTGTCCATTAGACATACCTATTTGGCAATTGAACAGGTTCAATGTCATCAGTGATTTCGTATCCGGTCAAAATCTTGGCTAATTGATCAAAGAGGGTAGCTCCAGTAGACCCATAGATCATGAAACAAATAGGGTGGGTAGGCCTAAGCACCACACTACACGTATAGACGCGAACCCTCCTCGTTACCATATGTGCGACTCTCACCGTAACATAAAGCATACCTAATCCAATCGTTGCCTATAAAGCAGAACTTGTAGTTAATTGAACGCATTGATCACTGTCTTAAAATATTCAAAACTATTTTACATCCAATGGACAACAAAAACTTTACCTATCGAATTTTCTGAAACAAAGCTTTTTTTAAAAAAATTGTTAAAAGAATCATGACCACTCCTCGTGGAGTTCATTTGTTAACCAAAAAAAGAAGAAGTTAACAAACGAAAAATGGTTGTTTTCATGGTAGAGAACAAAACATGATAATGAATTTTAACTTAGCAACAATTTGGTTGCCGTTTTGAAGTTTGTGTAAACATGTTTCATGCATTTGTGTGTGTACGAGTGATGAGTGTTTGTTCAAAAATCATAATCAAATCAAATTTTAAAAAAAGGATCGTCCTTTTTATTTTATCTGTAACTTTAGTTCAAGAAATCCACTGACTTACGTCAATTTCTTGTCTCCTTTAACTTTTAGTACACTACATACCTCTCTTACATTATTCATATATATGTTCTATCACTTGTTGCATTTCATCATCACTACTCCCCCTCCCATTCAAAACTTATCTGTATCGAGTATTTACGTCAAATATATATAACAAGAGTGGATTTAGGGTATATATTAGAGCAGTCAAAATGGGCTTAGCCCACGGGGTCAGCCTAACCCAACTCATTATTGGGGTAAGGTTGGGATAGGATTTTTCAAGCCCATTTAAAATTAGGGCTTATAAGTCCGACCCATATTAGCCCTTGGCCCTTGAGGCTTGATTAGGGCCGGGTGGGATTGGCCCATGGGCCAAAACTATTTATTTAAGGTTAACTTATAGAAATCTCACTAGTGTAAGAGTTAATTACATAGATGCACACTATGTTATAATATTACGAATCTTACCAGATTTTGGTGCGTCCAGATATATGTATCTCGGTATACATGGACTCAAAATTAGGTGTAATTTGTTTTAGATACACTCTATCCAAGTGGATTCGCATGTATTTAGGATACATAAACAAATCATGTGCCCTCGCCTCCCTCCCATCTCGTTTGCCACTCTCTTATCTCAATTGCGTATCTGAGATGCATCACACCAGATACATGTATTCCGCATATCTAGTATCCTAGATACATGCTAATCACATTAGATTTTTTGCTAGTGTTATTGAATAACACCATCGTTTGTCATCTTTGATTTGAAAATCTTCTCATTTTCTTGATGTTATAGAATTTTAAGTTTGAAAAGAAAAAAAGAAAAAAGAAGGGCTAGCGCACCCAGCCCGCGGCCCTTCTAGGGTTGGGTTGGGTTGAGCATAAATTGAGATTAATGAATTATAATAAATTGAGATTAATGAATCATGTTAGGAGTCGATTGGTGTGAGGTATAATAATTTCAGAATAAAATGTAGGATTATTTTATCCCACGTTTGGTTAGAGACATTGAATTATTTATTCTATCATTTCCACCATAGTGATGGTGGAATAACTTATCCCAACATAATTAATTCTGAAATAATTTGTTACCAACCAAACGACCCCTAATGCGTTACCCAATCAAAAAACAGGTGGAGAGACACCACATGATATTATGGAATACCTTAAATTGAAAGGTGGCTTATCATAGTCCACATTTTTTTGTGATTATTAATAGTAACAAATATGAAGAGGACTAAGAGACAATTCACTTAAGTCTTTGGATTCCTCCATGTTCTAATGTTCTCAACCTCCAAGTACACTTTGTATTTATATCCTTATATCATTTTTAAAGAGAAATTAAGTAATTAATCATATTTCACTATCATATATATTATTATTATCTATATATTTAAAATATTACGTATTTTAAAACTAATTAAGAGTTTTCTATCATATATATATTTTGGAAAATACACTAAGATACATGCATTTTTGCTATCAGATACACTAAAATAGGGAGAGGCGAGCAAGATTTATTATGTATCCTAGCTTCGCATGTACCTAAGATACCAGATACATAGAAGAGTGGTAAGTGAGATGGGAGAGAGGTGAGCGAGATTTATTATGTATCCGTGATACATGTGAATCCATTTGGATACAATGTTTCTAGAACAAATTATACATAATTTTGATCCCATGTATCCTGAGATACATGTATCTAAACGTATTTGGATGCTATTGCAAACTAGAATGTATCTAAGTAATTAGCTCTTAAACTAGAAGGATTTAAATAGGTTTCTCATTTTTTATTGACTTTTAGGTAATCAATATCTAAAACTCGCTAGCTCTAAATTTGAAAATTGTATTGAGTGGGCTCATAATACTCAAAAAAAAAATAATCATCCCTAAAGATCTAATTCAAAATCTGAGGCTAAAAATGAAGAAATCTCATTTATCGATCTTTTATGTGGTCCTTATGTAATATCAAAGTCCTAGGACAAATAATTAAGCAAGCACTAGCAATTTACAAAAATTAAACATGCCTAAAATATTTGTCAATTTTTTTCTTTAATTAGATGAAGGTGGACGATAGCTCCATTATGAGCATCTGCCTTTTTGTTTTTCAAAGAGTACGTTAATAGCCAAAATAATTGAGCAGAAATTTCCACTAATTAAGCAATTGCTTTAGACCTTCCCAAATCAAAGGCCCCATTTTATACATTATTATTATAATAGAAAAATATTAAATATTATGTTTTTTTATTTGGATGTAATAGAGATTATATAGGAAAAAAAATATTATTTTTACAACGGATATTTCCTTATATAGATGTTATCAAAGTCTTGGTTCATAAAATTACCAGATTTTCATCGATAGTTAGAGCTAGCAGGTAATCGTGTAAATAGTCAAGACATGTACAAGATGATCAAGTATATTATTGTTACAAAACAAAAACAAATCAAATAAAAGTATATGAAATTTATTAATTAATTTTAAGATACCTTTTTTTAAGGGTGACTTAGGTCATCAATTTTATTGAGCCGTCCGTTAGAACTGACTTTCATCTTTAAGCCTATGCTTCATTTGTTCTCTTTCTTTCCATCCCCTGGAGGAGTTCATTAATTAATCATTGTCAAATTAATGGTTATTAAGTGATCTCAATTAATTAGCGCATAATTGGAGGGTTTCATTTATACGCTACTAAACAAATGGTATCAATCTCTCATATATCATACTTATCTATTTTCTTTGTTCACTTTTACTAGTCAATTTTGAAATTTACACATTTATTAAAAAATAATTATTAATATGAGTATTTTATTACAATATTTATATTAATTAATGAATAGTTTTAGATTATATGAACTGATTTGGAAAATAAGTAATTAATATTAAGAATAAAATAAGAAAAATAGTAAAAATTATTTTATAAATATAGAACAAGTAAAAGTGAACGAAAGGAGTAAACACACTATAGACGTCGCTACTAATTATTAGCAAGCATGATCAATAACAATCAAATGTGATTGGTCGGCGGTAACCAGACATTATGGGTTTATAATCGTTGATAGTGATTTATTTAGTTAATTAATATATAATGTTTATTAGGAAATCCAAAATCTCCAACATGAGATGTACAAATACGTTGAATATGGGCATTAATCAAGTTTAAGATACACTGATCCGTAATTGTCACCTGATGGTACTTCTTGATTGGATTGCATAATAATTAGTGTCTCATAATACACTTAGCCCCTTAACGGTGGCGGCCTGATAAAAATGGATAAAGCAGGACTGACAGACTTCTAGGTTGACAAGCTTCTGAAGATGAAGTGTATATAACATCTTAGGCGAATCTGATAGAAAAGTAAAGAGTTTTACAAAACATAACTCAAGTTCACATGGTAGACGTGTTTAACATGAAGTCATGCCTAGGCTCAGAGCAAACTATATGTGACTATGTGTCATGAGCTTGGGTCATGACTCGTGACAAGCACAAATATTGAATAATTATGTTGATTACATACTTAATGTTTTTATTATCTTTGAGATTTGAATCCTTGTATCATAGATATTTTTCAAATGTTATTGACCATTGGATCACATTCTTAATTGTTGAACGAAATAATATTGTAGACAATAAAATTCGAGTTGAGAAAATAATAATCAAGACTTGAAAAATAATGCAACAATCATTTTATTGATTTCAAAGTGCGAGTGTTACAATCTCTATGATTCCTCTGAATTCGCCTTTTCAGATATAAATTCAAGGGCTCTTGAGCTTGATTTTGAATTTGGAACTTGAACTTGATCTTGGATTCAAGGGCTTTAAAGCTTGTTCTTGAATCTTCGATAAACTTGAACTTGAACTTTATCTTGATCTTGACTTTTATATGAATCCAAGGGCTTCGAGCTTGTTCTTGAATTCGATGGTCTTGATCTTGATCGTTCTTGAACTTGAATGCTTGAATTCTTAAACTTACAGCCTATAGAAAAATTTATGGCGTTTGTACCACGGGCTTTCTCTAGCTTCTTGTTTAGAATTTTCGGTCTCTTTTCTGAATTATGAGGACCCCTATTTATAGTTTTAGAATGGAGGAGTTGTGATTGGAATAAGATTCCTTCCGGCCAATCATATTTAAGTGACGTGGCATATGGGTTTTATGGAGCGGGCTTGTCATTTTTGACACATGGCAGGATCCCATTGGTTCCTTTGTTTGACTTGGTGTGCCACGTCATTTGCCACGTGGCACCAAAATGGGCCTCTAGGATGAGATGCCATTGGGCTTAGCAAACTGGACTCATCTATTGTAGCCCAAATCAATTAATTTGGACTTTATTTGGATTAATACATTTATGAATTTAATATAATCCGAATTATTTTATAAATTTATATTTGATAAATTTTAAATGATTACAAATGCCCCTGCTTCAAGTCTTGTCGTGATATTTTATCTCTTAAAGACTAGGCTTGAAGTATTAACTAAACCACATTTATATGTCATGTATTTTAACGCACACCATAAATGTATTTAATTAACTTGCTCGGGTAGAAAGTGATTAGGGTGGAAAGTGAAACTTCAATTTGCTTGACTCACGTGTCCACTGTAGCAACATGTTGGCTTTGACCAATTAGGATAGGAAAGGGACAAGGAATAAACCAATTTGAATAGGGAAAGGATAAGCTATGACTTAGTTTTAAATTAAATTCTTGTAGTATCCTAGCATAAAAAGGAATTGTAGTTGGCTTAGGACGAGGACTCTTTCCACCGCAATCAGCATCTATAAATAGATGATTGTTTATTTTATTCTCATCATCTACATCGGCAATTACAGGGCTGATTCTTTAGGAGCTTCCACGAGTAGGTATCTTTTTTGGAACTTCTTTGAGCCTACATCAAGGTATGGTATATATATATATTTGTATTATTTTTCTTTCCTTTCTTTTGTGTCTTTTTTTTTTTGTAGGCCATGAAATTGATATTTGCCTCATGGATGCTATATAGTGGAGAGTTTTATCACGCAAGAATTTTATCTTGAGGTGTGAAAGAATGTGTTGAACGTCCCCGTCTTGAGATCAACATAAGCAATATTTGTATTTTGCGGAGGCTATACAATGGAGAGCTTTATCACGCAATAATTTGATCTTGAGGTGTGAAAGGATGTATTGAACATTCCCGCCTTGAGATCAACATAAGCAGTATTTGTATTTTGCGGAGGCTACACAATGGAGAACTTTATCACACAAGAATTTGATCTTGAGATGTGAAAGGATGTGTTGAACATTCCCGCCTTGAGATCAACAAAAGCAGTATTTGTATTTTGCGGAGGTTACACAATGAAGAGCTTTATCACACAAGAATTTGATCTTGATGTGTGAAAGGATGTGTTGAACGTCCCCGCCTTGAGATCAACATAAGCAATATTTGTATTTTGCGGAGACTACACAATGGAGAGCTTTATCACAAAAGAATTTGATCTTGAGGTGTGAAAGGATGTGTTGAATGTCCCTGCCTTGTGATCGCTAACTTGTGGCTTTATAAGATCCCGAACACTTAAGCATAAGGTGTGAAACGACAAACTTCTTCCACCTTCAGGCATGGAAATTTAAATATCCTTTTAAGGATAAATCCGTGAAAAGGCCAGCTTAAGGTGCAAAGGGACAAATCTCGTCCACCTTAAGGCATGGGAATTTAAAGATCCATTTAAGGATAAATTCGCGAAAAAGCCAGCTTAAGGTGCAAAGGGACAATTTTTGTCCACCTTAAGGCATGAGAATTTGAAAATCCTTTTAAGGATAAATCCGTGAAAAGGCCAGCTTAAGGTGCGAAGGGACAAATCTCATCCATCTTAAGGCATGAAAATTTAAAGATCCATTTAAGGATAAATCCGCGAAAAGTCCAGCTTAAGGTGCAAAGGGACAATTTTTTGTCCACCTTAAGACATGGGAATTTAAAGATCCTTTTAAGGATAAATCCGTGAAAAGGCCAGCTTAAGGTGCGAATCTCGTCCACCTTAAGACATGGGAATTTAAAGATTCATTTAAGGATAAATCTGCAAAAAGGCCAGCTTAAGGTGTAAAGGGACAAATCTCATCCACCTTAAGGCATGAGAATTTAAAGATCCATTTAAGTATAAATTAGCGAAAAGACCAGCTTAAGGTGTAAAGGGACAAATCTCGTCCACTTTAAGGCATGGGAATTCAACAACTTGCATATTTGGAGGATTTAAAGACTTCAACTTGCATATTTGAAGGATTTGAAAACTTCAACTTGTATACTTGGAGGATTTGAAGACTTCAACTTGCATATTTGAAGGATTTGAAGACTTCAACTTGTAAACTTGCAGAATTTAAAGACTTCAACTTGCATACTTAGCTGAATTTAAAAACTTCAAGCTCATTGTTAAAGGAACTAATATTTTATAAGGGTTTGCCCCCCTATTGACCCATTAATACTTTGTGCAAGTCTGAAGTTAATACTTATAGACTTAACTTTCATGTGACATATCAAGTGGGAACATGTGGATTTTTGACACTCATGCAATTGAACTTAGAATATGGTTCTGGGAGAGTGTTTTATTTTTATTTTGTTTTTTTGTGTGTGCCGTACACAGTTTATACTCTTGCGGGCCAGGAGTGACATACAGTTTAAGCTTGTACGTTAAGGAGCATCATCTTACTTCAAGCGTAGTACCTCTTCAGGAATTTTGCATTAATGGGACCAATCCTCACGCTATCTGCATCAACAAGCTTGTAAGCACCATTTGAATATGCTTCTTGTACGACATATGGTCCATCCCACTTTGAGGTAAATTTGCCCCCAGACTTATGCGAAGTAATGATAGGTCTTCTTACTGCGATGACTTAATCTCCAACTGGGAAGAACCTCAAGCGAACCTTCTTATTGAAAGCACGAGATAGACGAGCTTGATAACATTCAAGATTTTGTTGGGCTTCTAGCCTCTTTTCATCAAGTGCTTCTAACTTAGCAAGACGTAGTTGAGCATTTTCTTCTTCAGTGAGCCCTTCTTGAATAACAAGTCTTAAGGAAGGTATTTGACGCTCAAGTGGCAGGACTGTTTCAACTCTAAAAGCAAGTGAATATGTTGTTGCTTGAGTTGGTGTGCGGTATGTTGTCCTATATGCCTACAAAGCTTCTTACATTCTTTCATGTCAATCTCGCTTAGACTTGGAGATGAATTTCTTGAGAAGGTTGCATAGAGTCTTATTGAATGCTTCAGCAAGACCATTGGCGCATCATGATACATAGAAGATTTACGCTGCTTGAAGTCAAAGAGATCACAAATCTTATTCATTAGCTTGTTATCGAATGGCTTGCCATTGTCTGTTATTATGTAGCGAGGGATGCCAAAGCGATAGATGATATTCACTCGAATGAAATCTGCAACAATATCTTTCTTTACTTCTTTAAGAGCGACAACTTCGGCCCACTTTGAGAAGTAATCTGTTGCGGCCAAGATGTATAAGTGTCCACCAGAAGATTTTGGTAGTGGTCCAACAACATCTAATCCCCAAGCATCGAATGGCCAAGATGCGATAGTTGGGTGTAATACTTCGAGTTGCTGATGTGTGAAATTCGCATGAAATTGACAAGCCTTACATCTTCGAGCATAGTCTAAGCAATCTTTCACCATGGTTGGCCAATAATACCCCATTCTCTTTATATGAAAGTGGAGCTTTGGTCCAGATTGATGTGACCCGCATACTCTTGAGTGTTCTTCTTGCAGAGTTTGGATTGCTTCTTCCTCTCCCAAACATCGCAAGAGTGCTCCCTCAAATGATCTTCTATATAATGTATTCTTGTAGTAAAGAAAGTGAGGTGCACGACGACGAATGTCAGTCCTTCTCCTTGGATTTTCTAGAAGTATCCCATAACACAAATAGTCAGTAATAGGTTGTCGTCAATCTTCTCTCGCAGCTTCAGAAACATCGAAGAGATGCTCAAGCTCATTTTCATTCTCATTTGGTGGTGGTACTACCCATTTTTAGCAGATAGTAACTTGTGTCTGATCAGGAAGAGTTAGCGCTGAAGCTAAAGAAGCTAGAGCATCAGCTTTCTTATTGTCCTTTCTAGGCACATGTTGGAGGGTTACATCTCCAAGCCATCCTATCAACTTTTGAGCATAATCATGATAAAGACATAGTTCGGGTTTTCTGACCTCGTAGCTTCCCAAGAGTTGATTGATCACCAATTGAGAGTCCCCAAAGACTTGTAATTGTAATTGTTTCATGTCGACATCTATTTCAAGCCCAAGTATCAATGCTTGGTATTCAGCGACATTATTGGAACAACGTTGCTCCAAGGTAAAGGAGAATGACAGAATCTCTTCTTGCGAAGTGATGAACACCACGCCAGCGCCATCTCCGCCACAATGTGCAGCCCCATCAAAATACATTTTTCAAAGAGATTGAATTTTGATAGCCATCGCATCTTCATCAGGAAGCTCATCAGTTAATTTCCAATTGTCTGGTATCGGTTGGTCTGCCAAGAAATCCGCTAATGTTTGTCCCTTCACAGTTTTCTTAGAGATGTACACGATTTCAAACTGTTGGAATTGGAGGAACCATCTTGTTAGTCGGTCACTAAGGACAGGTTTCGACATAACAAGCTTGATGGGATTTGCTCTAGAAATAAGGCAAACAACATGAGATTGAAAATAGTGCTTCATCTTTTGAATCGAGAAGACTAGTGCCAAGCACAACTTTTCTATTAGCGAATAGTTCAGCTCATTTGGTGTCGTCGTTCTGCTCAAGTAGTAAAGAGAGTTCTCTTTGCCTTCACTATTCTCTTAAGCTAGCAGGGCTCCTACAAACCTTTCTTGTGCCACAATGTATAGTATCAATGGCTTTCCAGGTATAGGGGCTGCTAGAACGGGAGGTTTTGCCAAATAGGATTTGATACTTTTGAAGGCATCGCTATATGTTTGGTCCTAATTAAAAAGAGCACATTTCTTCATGAGATGACCGAACTGTTGACATCTCCCTGCTAAATTTGAGATGAACCTCCTCAAGTAGGCTAACTTTCCTTGAAGACTTTTTAACTCATGAATGTCTTGAGGCTCGGGCATCTTTAAAATTGCATCAACTTTGGCTTGATCAATTTCAATCCCTTGATGTCTGACAATGAAGCCAAGGAACTTGCTAGAAGTAACTCCAAAGGCACATTTTAACGGATTCATCCATATTTTCGGAGCAACTTAAACACCATTCTTAAGTCTTTCAAATGGTCACTCCTCTTTCTCGGCTTCACCACCAAGTCATCAACATAACATTCAACATTTTTATGGAGCAAGTCATCAAATATGTTTTGCATAGCCCTTTGATAAGTGGCACCAGCATTGTTTAAACCAAAAGGCATTACCTTGTAGCAGTAAATACCTTTAGGAGTGCGAAATGTGGTGAGTTCTTCATCCTTTGGCGCCATGCGAATTTGATTATAGCCAGAAGAACCATCCATGAATGGCATCGCCTCATAATCGGTGGTGGCATCAATCATCAACTCCGGAATGGGAAGAGGGAACTCATCTTTAGGGCATGCATTATTGAGATCCCTAAAGTCAACACAAACTCGAATTTGGCCATTCTTCTTCCTTACGGGAACAATACTCGAAATCCATGTAGGATATTTGACTTCACGAATAAAGCCTGCCTCAATGAGTTTATTAACTTCTTTTTCTATTAATGGAACCAAGTCTGGTCTAAAACGTCTTTGAGCCTGCTTAACAGGACGAGCACCATTCTTGACTGCCAACTAATAGACTGCTACTTTAGGATTTAAGCCAGGCATTTCTTTATAACTCCAAGCGAAGACATCCCTATATTCTCTGAGTATATTCATATAAGCGATTTCTTCATCAACTTCTAGAAAGGCACTCAAGAAAGTTGGCCTTGGGTCTTCATCAGTGCCAAGGTTAACTTCCTTTAAGGGATCTATTGTGGTTTTCACTCATTCTTCAAGTTCTTGTGGAGCATCTCCAGCATCTTCCTCTTCAGAGGATCATTGTCATTGACAGATATGTAATAACACCAAACAATATCCTCCAACTCTTCATCAATATTTATTTGAGGCAAGACATCGTGCTCATTCTCGATTGTAACATGATATGTGGAGCCTACACTTTCTTCATCTTCCTCGCGCTCCTTGGTGTAAACCACAATGTGAGTCTTTGCATTTAGTTCCTCTTTACAAGAAACCACAAGTTCCACTCGCCGCCTCATTCTAGAAGGAATCAAACTTTTGAAATCCTTTTGAATCATAGGTGAAGCAAACGTTGTCACTCTGAGATAACTTCTCTGATGCTTGTCATTTTTCCTTTTCAATGGGCACAGAAGTTTTTGCAGTCGATTGTCCAAGACGATCGAAGACGGAAGGCTTTTTGTTGGAAGAAGTGACAACATCTTCTACAGTTATATGATTATTGCTTGCCCTTCTTATGGAAATGCGAATTGGCGGCGGTTGGCTATAGCCTAAGCCTTCGCGTGCTTGTCTGGTTGTATTTTTCGATGGAAGTTTCCCTAACTTTGATGGTTCATTAGGGTTGTATCCAACGTTCACAAATAACTTGTAAGCATTGGGATCAAAGCCTTCTTTTGTGCATTTTGTAAGGAGTGCTACATCTTGCACTTGATTTTGAGCGATTGACTTTTCCGATAGCTTCGAAGATAAGTTTATTGCTCATACTGTCTGATAGGAAGAGTTAATCCTCTTAGTGCATTCTTTTGATGGTTAGATGATAGATCTTCCCCTTTCTTCACCTTTGGGACATAGCGAAGCACAGAAGTTAACTTCTTCTTCGAAGACATATTCTTTCCTTTGTTCAGAATGGGACAAGGTTCTTTAGTCTCAACTTTGACCTTTCCGACAGCCACATCAACTCTTTTGCCGGTGATTTTATCAGACTTGATTGATTTAACATCATCAAGTTTTCCCCCCTTGACAATATAACTCTTCAAATAGAATTTTGCATCGGCGAAGTGTGTCTCAACTTTCGCGAAAGGATTATCATCCGCAACTATCTTCCTTTCAATTCTGCCTTCAAGATACTTCAAATATTGATAGTAGGAAGATGAGACAATTTTATTCTCAAGTACCTAAGGTCTGCCAAGCAATATGTTGTACAAATCTTTGCATCGATCATATGCATCCATGCGCTTGATCTCAAATCTTCCATGTGGATTTCTAATTTAGTAGAGTCTATGGACCTCTATCGCCCTTGATTGAATCCTTGTATCAACAAATGACTTTCACTAAGTTTTTCAGTCGTGATGCCGAGTTCCTTCAATGTGTGGATAGGCAGAATGTTGACTCCAGATCCTTCATCTATTAAGATTCTGTTTATCTTCTTCTCTAGCACGTGACCCACCATATACAAAGGACAATTGTGTAGTGTTTCACCAAATAGAAGATCATCATCTGTAAATGTGATTTTTGTATCACATGCATGTGATTCTTGGGAAGAAGGTTCAATAAGTTTTTCAGAAGACGAAGGAGTCATCATTGATGAGATTTCCGTCGTTGCTTCTTCTTCGTCACTAGGAGATACTTTTGGTGAGGATTCACTCGTTGTTCCTTCCTTGTTAGTAGGAGACACCTTTTTTGTTTCTTCTTTATCAACATTGAAACATGATGCCTCGACATTATCTTGGGTAGACTTTGTGCGAAACCAACTTGACAAGAATTCCTCTAGAATCACAGGACGTCGGGGTTTTTGGTAGTGATGCACTTCTACCTTTGCCCTCTTTGGGCGCTTGATTGATTTCTGCTTCTCTAGTTTCCTCACCATCTTCTTCCTAATCAGTTGCTCGGATGATTCTTTTCGTAAGCTTGACTTTTTGCGTCTTCGCCTAGTCACAAGAATCCAGCCTTTATCACCATCTATATCAACCTGAGGTTTGTCTTGCTCCAATGACTCTTCTTCATGCTTTTCAGAGATACATATTTGGACCGGATCAAGCGAGCCGAATATGATAAAGATTTGGTTAGAACTAGCTTTCTTATCATCAAGGACAATCTTCTTTTCTCTAGACAATCGCATAACTCTATCTTTGAAGACAACATTTTTCAAGAGAGTGACTTACAAGTCTATGATACTTGCAATAATTTGGGTCATCAGTTTTTCCAGCTTCATCAATTCGCTTCATCTCTGGCAACTCAATGAGCTTTAACTCAAGCAACTCATCAAAAATATCAGAAACGTCAAAATCCAAGAATTAGTATTCTTTTTCTTGCCTCTCCCTTAGGACCGACTTTTGGTATGAACGCGCTTGGAAAGTTGTTTTCACACTTTGCTTCTTACTTTCCTTCGTATTAAACTTCACAGGCGACACATTGACATTCATGGATTCTTTGTTGTCATTCCTGGGCACAAATTTGCTCCATCTCCCTACTTATCTCTTCCTTTGCGAGGATCATGGGTAAATGTCATATCTTTTCCAGCAGAGGACATGCTCTACTACATATCATGAGCGCGAGTGACTAGATCTTCGAAGGATTTTTGGCTTTATTCCTTGTAAGATGTAAAGAAGCTCCCAGTGCATTCCTTGGATACACATTTCTATTGCAGAGGCTTCGCTAAGCCTATCTTTACAATTTAGGCTCGCGTTTCTCCATCGATTTATGAAATCTATAATCGACTTATCCTTCCTTTGGCGAGTATTCGTGAGTTCTACTATGCTCACTGTACGCCTTGTGCTATAGAAGCGATTGAGGAATTCGTGCTCTAGTTGCTCTCAACTATTGATAGAATTGGGCTCGAGATCCGTATACCAATCAAAGGCATTTCCCTTTAGAGAGCAGACGAACTGCTTGACAAGATGGTCTCCATAGGTTCCAACATTATTACATGTCTCCACAAAGTGCGTGACTTGTTTCTTTGGATTTCCTTTACCCTCAAACTGTTGAAATTTGGGGGGTTGATAGCCGATAGGCATTTTGAAGCTATCAATTCTTGCAGTGTATATCTTGGCATACATATGAGAAGACTTGGTGGAGACTTCATACTTATCTTTGATTGTGCCTTCAATGAACTCCTTCAAGCAATCAAGTGGGATTATTCTTTCAGAAGAAACTGGCATCTCCTTGACAAGCGGTGCTTCTTTCGCAGGATTTTCGATCCCTTGAACTTCAACACCCTTTCTAGGCGCATTACTAGCTTCTCCATCTAAAATACCTTCCATCCTATCCATCAATTTGTCAATTTGAGACTCTTGATGTTGTACATGCTAGGTTAATCCATCAACCAGTTTTATCAGATTTACAAGTTGTTCCTCAGTCAAAGAAGCATCAGTTACATTGCTTGCATGATCATTGGGGATGTAGGAGAGTAGCATGGATTGTCGCGCAAGTTGATCTTCAATGGACTCACATTACGTGATGTACGCGGAGATGATTTACGGGTTGAATCATAATTTCCCTTTGTGGAAGAGTTTTTGGAACCAGATTGCTCAAGTAGAGCTAAGGTCTTCTTGATCTTCTCAGCAACACTGCTTCCTCCTTCTAAAGCATTTGTCGAGGACCTTGATCCTTTTGAAGTCGAAGACCCAAAAACAGGAGTTGATATGGATGACACTTGAAGTGTTTGATGTCCTAGTGTAACAACTTTGCTCCTCGTGACAGCTCCGAAGCTTCTGAAGGTAACACCGATGATTCTTTCAACTTCAGTAGAGAATTTGGAGTTAGTTGCCTTAGAGGCAATTGATTGAGAGTTGATCTTCTTAGAAGTCATCTCGATATTCTTTGATTCTTGAAAAGTTGAGATAAGAGGTAGAGCTTATCCCACTAGGCGTGCCAGAATTTGTAGACAATAAATTCGAGTCGAGAAAATAATAATCAAGACTTGGAAAATAATGCAACAATCGTTTTATTGATTTCAAAGTGCGAGTATTACAATCTCTATGATTCCTCTGAATTCGCCTTTTCAGATATAAATTCAAGGGCTCTTGAGCTTGATCTTGAATTTGGAACTTGAACTTGATCTTGGATTCAAGGGCTTTAAAGCTTGTTCTTGAATCTTCGATAAACTTGAACTTGAACTCTATCTTGATCTTGACTTTTATATGAATCCAAGGGCTTTGAGCTTGTTCTTGAATTCGATGGTCTTGATCTTAATCGTTCTTGAACTTGAATGCTTGAATTCTTAAACTTGCAGCTTATAGAGAAATTTATGGCGTTTGTACCACGGGTTTTCTCTAGCTTCTTGTTTAGAATTTTCGGTCCCTTTTCTGAATTATGAGGACCCCTATTTATAATTTTAGAATGGAGGAGTTGTGATTGGAATAGGATTCCCTCCGGCCAATCAGATTTAAGTGACGTGGCATATGGGCTTTATGGAGCGGGCTTGTCATTTTTGACACATGGCATTATCACATTGGCTCCTTTGTTTGACTTGGTGTGCCATGTCATTTGTCACGTGGCACCAAAATGGGCCTCTAGGATGAGATGACATTGGGCTTAGCAAACTGGACTCATCTATTGTAGCACAAATCAATTAATTTAGACTTTAATTAAATTCATATTTATTGGACTTAAATAATTAGCCCAATTATATTAATCCATAATATTTATTTGGACTAATATATTCATGAATTTAATACAGTGTGAGTTACATAAATCACGGTGTAAAGATGAAATTACTATCTATCCCTACTTTTTTTCTAATTACAATAATCTCTTAAAATTAACCCAATCCGTATACATTAATACAAGCACGGATACATTAATACGGATACATTATTAAAATAAAAATTAACTCAATCCGGATACATTAATGAAAGCACGGATACATTAATACAGATACATTATTAAAATAAAAATTAACTCAATCCGGATACATTAATGAAAGCGCGGATACATTAATACAAGCACAGATACATTAATACATTAATACGGATACATTATTAAAATAAAAATTAACCCAATCCGGATACATTAATGAAAGTGCGGATACATTAATATAAGCACGGATACATTAATACATTAATACGGATACATTATTAAAATAAAGGATTTTAGTTATTTTTAAAAGATATAGGGACAAATGAAAAATAATATACTTAAAGGTGTGTACTTTAGTAATTTTTCCTTAATATAATCCAAATCATTTTATAAATTTATATTTAATAAATTTTAAATGATTACAAATATTATTATTGTTATTTTGTTTTTTTATTTGGTTGAATGGTCAAATTAAATTGGAGAGTCAAGAAAGTTGTGATGCCACGAGATACATGTGGGAGGAAAAGAAAAAAGAATCCAACTTTCTTCTACTTTTTTCATGTTTCCAGAAAATAAAAAAGGAGAAAAGGAAATAAATGCATCTATTGCTTTTTCTCTCCACAAAATTAAATTAAATTAAATTAAAGGAGTGCGTGGTTGAACGCTTTTGATTCATCTTTCCTTTATTGTTCTTTATACAATATAATATAATATAAATAAATAAATAAATCACAAGAAAAGAGAAATACATCCCACCCACACCCATCTCAATCTCAGGGTGGAGGGAGGGAGTAAAAATTTATCTGTATCGAATAATATTTACATCGAATCAATTAATTTAACATTATCAATTAAAATTCAAAATAACACTACGCACAAATCACAATTAAGTGATATATAAACAAATGTATAAAAAAGAACATGTATTTTATATTTATTGATTCAATATAAATATTTTATGCGAATAAATTTTTTACGTAAAAAGGGGGCATGAAGTAATAAAGAGCACAAATAATGAAATAATCTTATATGGAGTATATATAAAGAATAAATTGATGTTTTTTTTCTTTTTTTCAACCTTAGCATATAGTGCTTTCTAAAGATTGACTTAAACGTTATAGTTTTAACAGTAATTGTGTAATTTAAATTATCATATCTTAAGCTAAAGCGTGTCAAATTAGTAAGAAAAAATAAAATTAAAAGGTAGGCAAAAATAACAGTATATATTCCCAATTATTATTTGCTGGGGCGGAGCGTAGACGAGCGAGCAGAGTCAAGGAAAGAGGGAAGCCCGTCATAGAGAAGTCGACTAGAAGTAGAAGATTACTGGCCTGAGAGAAGGCAGCCGGTAACGAAACTAAAGCTTCACATGGGTCTTACTTCTTTTTTTCCAACTTTAAAAGGGAATAAAACATGATTGAGAACTGCAGATAAATTCGTTAGCGGGGAATAACAACGACTAGCAGTACGATGAAATCTGATAAAAAGGTGGAGTAGGTAGTCTTCAAAAACTAGGGTTGCTTTCTCTGTTGGTTTAATTTGCCACTAGGTGGAATCAGATCGTCGGCTCTCGATTGCTGCTTGATTACCTATGTCGGTTGCGTTAAGCTTTCAGTTCTGCACAAAGCGCAGGTGGGCGCCACCCTTTAATCATATATACATATATAAAAGAGAACCCTAGGGCCGCCCACGTGGCGCCACCACAAACCCGGATTCCCTTTTAATTTATCTATTTCCAAAACTAGCATTCCCCTACTTTCAGAAACCTTCATAATCGTCACCACCATCTTACAAATTAAGCCTCCACCAAATCTTTCATATGTATAAATATCAGCCCCCTTTGAACTTACTTAAGCAACTGATCACCAGATAAAAATACTAGGCCAAACTTAAGTTTAACCAACTGGTACCAGAATGAAATATTGGGCCAAACTATGTGAGTTAGTTGGCTCAGATGTATATATAACAGTTATACCTTGAGAATTTTCTTTTTAATTTTGGAATTGTGAATGCTTCTTTTTTAATCCTATGTATACTTGCATTGCTGCATGCATTAGTCTACCGTTTCTCCATAATCTTACTTTACCTTTTGTAATTTGAGTTAATCAATTTTTTGTCTAAGGGTGGTACAATATCGATTGAAGGTCAATGTCATTTATTAGAGCTTTGAATTCATATATGAAGTACACATTGTTGGATTTTAAAAGGTGTGAATAAAATATGAAGAGTTGTGACTAGGGCTGCGTATCGGTCGGTTCGGTTCGGTTTTGAAGTTTATCGGTTTGACTTATTGGTTATCGGTTTGTAGAGATGCTAAACCGTTAAAGAACCATTAAGATATTGACTTATCGGTTATTGGTTTATCGGTTATTGATCGTTATCGGTTCGGTTATCGGTTTAACCGTTAAGATTTGACACAAAAAAAAGTCATTAAAAATCACGTAGAAACAAGGTGACAAACCAAATGAACCATGCACATGAGTTCACAAATAACATCTTGCTAAAAAGCAAACACTTTTACATTGTAGAATACCCAAAAGTTTGAGACAGCCAAAAATAAAAGTAGGAAACTAAACTCTAAGTCAAGGACTTTATATACAAAATGATAAAAATATAATTATTTAATTTACTATCGGGTTATCGGTTAATCCGTTAAGAAAAAACCTCAAACCGTTAAGAACCGATAACCCGATAACAAAAAAAATTAAAACCATTATCAAAACCGCTAAACCAATAACCCATTACTGATAAACCAATAACTTTTTTTCGGTTCGGGTTATCGGTTTCGGTTCGGTTTTGAACAGCCCTAGTTGTGACTTTCATGAAAAGTTGTGACTTTTATGAAAAGTTGTGACTTTTATGAAGAGTTGCGACTTTTATGAAAAATTATGACCTTTCCGAAGGGTTGTGACCTTTTCGAAGGGTTGTCACTTTTCCAAAGAGTTGTGACCTTTCCGATTAGGCACAGTAAACATTTGTTCACACTACCTTTTGTTGTCTATAAATAGAGAATTTTCTCTCATTTTAAAACAACGAAAATTCTGAACTTCTTCTTCTTCTTCTGCACAATTAAATATTCGTGTACTTTGTTCCAGTTGAGTGGCTCACTAACACCATTGTTTTTGTATCAATACACTAGTGAATAAAATTGTTTTATCCTGAGAGGATCTATTCCTTTAAACCTCATGTTCTAGAGGGTAGGGGTGTCAATGGTACGGTTCGATCGGTTATTTTTTTAAAAATTGCACCATCCCAATTTTTCGGGTATTTTATAATACATAACCAAAATTAGATTATTTAAATCATCCCAATCATATCAGTTTCTTTTCTGTATTGGTACGGTACGGTTCGGTTAATTTTCGATTTTTTTTTCTTTTAAAATATCACCTCAAAATATATTACTATTAAAAAATTTCTTTCGCAAATATGTTCTTGAAGAAACACTTTAATTCTTCACCAAGAAGACAAGAATTTAAAACATTGTAGCTGTATTGTTTGATCTTAAACATTTAATAGGAGTGTTTGCATATGTTTTGTTGTATTGTTTGATAGAGTATCTATTACAATATCTTTTAATTTTTAAACCTAATTAAGTAAAGGCTAATTAAAGAAAAAAGTCCCAAAGACGTCTAGTCACCAGAGGCCTAAGACCTAGGTTATATTTATATTTGAAAAATGTTATAAAATATATTTATTTATTAAAGTGAACATATTATTAATATATGAAATATATTTACATACATGTAAGGTTATTCGGTTCGGTTCGGGAATTTTTTGGTTTTTTTCATAAATTAAAAAAGCATTCCAATTGTTCGGGACGGTTATACACTTAAATAAAAGCTCACGGTTTTATTGAAAAAATAACATAAATCGGTTTGGTTCGGTCGGTTTTTCATATTCTTTTGACACCCCTACTAGAGGGGAATAATTTCCTTAAGGGGACAATGTGCATTCAGTGGGCTCGATTTTTTCCTTTCTGTTTCATTCTATTGTTACATATCCTAGTATGTTTTTTACATTCATTAATTTATGCTTATGTTATTAATTGTTGTTTTTGAGTACATGCTTTAAACTTTGTTGTTCATGTTTCTGCAAAGTTATTGTTCTAAGAATTTGTTAGTACAAATTAAATAACACACGTTAATTGAGTATTCACGCAAGTTTTCTCTACTGAAATTGTTAAAGGTACAATTAAAAAATTCCTTAAAGATATATACTAGCATCTCTTGAAGACAAAATTCAAATTTGGTATGCCATTGTAAGGACATAAAGACCTTAGAAACCTTATCGGACATTGATGTGCGAAGTGAACTAGGAAAAGAAGATAAGAAGAGAAAATAGCCAAATTGCCCTCCAACCTATAGTCGAATTCTCAACTACACACTTTAACTTCACGGGGGTCATATCACCCCCCTGAACTGTTTAAAATTATAATTAACTTCACCCTAATATGCTATAATCAGTTATGTCTTTTGTGGTGCAATACATGCGCAAGCCACGTCAGCGCCACATCAACGCCACGTCAACGCCACATCAACGCCACATATAAATACAATAAGTTTTATAATTATTTTACTACTATTTTTTTCTCTTTTTCTTTTATTTTATACTCATTACAAAACCTCCATTATAATTGATGGCATCACCACTGCTAAATCAAGCTCATAAGTTCCTCGTTGAGGTTAACCCGCCTGCAAGAGAAAGAACAATATTTTTTTCCGGTGAGTAGAATTACTCTTTATAGACAAAAGAATCCTCTCCTAATCGCGCGGCATAATATTGATATTCCCATTCAATTTTCCAATAGCTTCTTCCATTATTGCACAATTTACTCTATAGATTTCTGATTCAATTCACAATTCTAATGCAATTCAATCTTTTTTCTTCCTAATGTTGGTGAAAATAACAAACTCAATTCAATTCATCAAAATTTCTTCAACTATGAAAAATTAAATTGATTTTTTGTGGTTTCTTTTGAAGATACCCAATTCATGATTCAGAAATTTAAGAATGGACATTTTTTCTAGTCATAATCACAAGCTGAAATTTAGAATTTGGAGGTTATTAGTGAACCTAGCTAGTAAAATTAATCATATTTGTTCATTTGGTTATATTACTTTTGGGTCTTTATTTGCATTTTGCACAGAGATTATGTGGGTAATACTGATGGAAACTTATTTAAGGATGAAATTATTTTCCATGTTTGTTGGAGTCCACATTTGAGAGAAGAGTATGTGGTGGTATTGAAAAATGGAGATTTTTTGTTTTTGTTTAATATGAATTCTTATGGAAAGAGTTGTTTAAAATTTTAATTAAAAGTAACAACTAGGTAGATTTTAAAACTTGTATTTATGAAGAATAAAGTTTTAATGTTTATTTTTGGTGTTCACTCTCTCAAGGAGAGTGAAATGCACTTACTTTGCCACATAAGCATTTAAGGTGAAGTTAATTATAATTTTAAACAGTTCAGAGGGGGTGATAGGACCCCCGTGAAGTTAAAGTGTGTAGTTGAGTATTTGACTATAGGTTGGAGGGCTATTTGGCTATAGAGGAATATGACTAGAACGAAGCCTTTTTAATCCCAAAGACATAGATAACTACACAATAAATTAATTGCTCATATTCAATATGAAGTATTGATAGATTTTCAAGTTTACAGCAAGTTGTAAATACTTTTCTTGAAGTAATAGATGTGTTTCTCGACATTGCGATTGGAATAGAAGTGTAGTTTCAAATTGAACTTCATCACTCTGGTATGCTGATTTTTAAAAAGCACCTAAACAAACTGAATAGTTTTGTGTAATATTTTTCTTTTTCAAGTATATATATTAAGTTGAATTGTTGTCTAATATGATACATTCTCCCTGTAATTTCTCATTTTAATAATAATTACTTATGATATATTTAAATGGGAAACTTTAAAATGATATACGTAAAACAAAAGGTAGGGCTTAACTTTCTACACATTAAAATTAGAATATTTGTTCACTTTTTTCAGCCTTTTAAAATTTATTTATGCCTTCACCAACTATTATTTATTTATTAAAAAAT
Organism: Solanum appendiculatum; assembly: GCA_018342035.1. Classification (NCBI taxonomy): domain Eukaryota; kingdom Viridiplantae; phylum Streptophyta; class Magnoliopsida; order Solanales; family Solanaceae; genus Solanum; species Solanum appendiculatum. Next base: position 1,235,245 of record JAGDQO010000515.1, read on the forward strand.
TTAATATCTCAGGTTGATGTTCATTTGATTTCCCAAAAATATCAAATAGTAACACTTCCGGAAAGCAAAAGGATAAATTATAAAATCAAATTAAAGATGATTGATTGAACGATAAATGATAAGATGTTATTATTTTATTTTATTTTTCTTTACATTATTAATGTTCGTTACTACGTAATCTTATATGTAAGATAGTATAGAGTTTTAGTTTTAACGACGGATAAGTTTTAAATATTATTTTATAAATTTCATGATATTAAATACCCACGCAAGGCATGGGTACTTTTACTAGTTATTATATATATATATATTGATTGATGAGTGACAACGGTAAGATAATGACATTATGCTTTACAGCTATAAATTGTTAAATTTCACTACTTAAGTTAAGTACGCAACTCTAATTAGTTTTAATTTAAAATTTAGTATTCGAAAAAAATTATACCATTAATTATGCTTCAATAGAAAAAGACATTCGAATCGACATATTTTGACCCAATAATTATTTAGCAACTTAAGTCTAAAAATAATGATATCTATAACTAATTGTCTATTCTACGCAGAATATTAGTAACATAATAATAGGGAGTAGAATTCAATATCAGTTGACTTTCAACTTATAAGCGATATTAATACATTGTATACCTAATATGATATACGTGGTATGATTTTGAGATATTTCGATATACATAAACCAATACTTATTTAGTTAAACTAATATATTCTTCTGTATAAAAAGGAATATATTGTCATGTATATTTTCATAATATGTAAGTATATTTAGAACAACTTATATATTCTATGTACATACACTATCGGACTATCTCCATTCTTATCATTTATATATGTAATTAAAGATGATTCTATTGACACTGATTCTTCACAATATGTATATTTGAAAGTTTGTCTGGTCTTTTATAGTATGTATATCTTTTACTACGTAATATGTATAACTGAATGTATATTTATTTTATTTATTTACAAGATATGTATATGAATGTATATAAAACACTTCATAATATATATATTAGAATGTATAAATAATACTTATACGATTATACCCCAGTACACATGTTATGAATACACATAATCGAATGTAAATAACTGATGCGAGTAAATATTTTTAGTTGATAGGGTACTTTTTTGTCCATATAATAACTCGAGCAAAATTTGCATGTGCGAAAATGAAAAATAGATCACTATTATTCAAGCTTACGTATTATGATCGATAGCAACTTAAAATTAAAATAATACAATTACTATTAAAAAGATTGTGTTGGACAACTTCCAATAATTTGTAATTACATAATACTCAGCAAATCTCAAAAGATGCCAGAATATTTTGTCCTCTTTTAATACCCAAGCATCTATAATTATCAATATAAATAAAGACGTATATAATAAAGAAAAAAAGATGCTTATTTTCTTGAGACAAAATCATGATACATCTCCATCAACCCTACAAAACAAAAAAGATATTAACAATAATCACATAAATATAAATTTGTTCAATTAATTTGACAAAGAAAGAAATAAACTAGTCAATTAGTTTTTTTACGAGAGATCTTTATATTTACATATACTCTAAGTTATTTTCTTCTTCCTCGTAATTAAATAGTAAAAAGATAATATAAAGATAAAAAGAGGGGTCCTTGGGGGAAAATAATATGATGTTCCATCAATCATATGAATATTTTGGAAAATGTTCATTCAACAAATGGGCCCTTTTAAAAGGGAGTTTTGAAGAATCAACTACATTTTTCTTCATAAGATTCCAAGTTCTCAATACTTTTTTCTCCATTTGCTCATTGGATTCTTTATGTATTACAATTCATAAAAAATTAGCTAGGTTGGCCCCATGAGCTTACACTCTTTCAAGATGACTACTTTCAATTTTATAGTCACTAAATGCTTCTCATATTATTAATTAGATGGGTCCTTAATTAATTACACAAATAAAAAGAAAATGTGACAAAAAATAGAGAATAATGATTTTATAAACTTGGGAAGATTTTCTTGGGTCCAAGAGATTAGATTTGTCTCTTCCTTTGCCACTCCTTCCAATAACACAAAGAAATGTGTCCAAATTATGGAGTAATAGACTATGAAGTAGGAGATAGTGACTTTACCCTGAAATATTAAAATTAGAAAGTGATGTTGAGGTCACAAGTCACTAATAAATAGTGGCTTATAGAAACTCTTATTTTCCTCTCTTCAATAATATACCCTTCATTCTATTTTATTTCAACTAGCTAGGATATTTTCTAGTTACTCTCTCTAATTTTAATATATTTTATTACATTTAAAAAGAAAAAAAACATCTCTGTATTATTACTTTTCTTCAAATTAGTATAGCCTTAATGAAATGCGACATTATTAAAAAAACAAAACTATAGTTTAGAAATATAATCTTATACTATATAATTAGACTATTAAAAAGACAGTGTAAAAATCTTGAAAGACAGATAATGTATAATACTCTTATAACAACGCAATCAAATTGAGTATTATAAAAAGATGTACCCACAATTGCAATCTTAATAATTATGGGATTTCAAAGACTACCATCTTTTCCAATTATTTTATATTTTGTTTTTCTTACTACATTTTACTATTATTTTCACTTACTCTATTGATCGTAATGTCACAATAATTCAAAATTTTAGTAGTAGGTGACGTTCTCTCATAGTTTTGAATAGGCGAAATCATTCTGTTTTGATTTTTTTCCACGGGTGATCGAGTATTATTTTTTCAAGTGAGATTTCATAGTTTAACTCGATTTCAGTGTTACTTTTGTCTTTGGATATAAATGACAAGGACAATAATACACTCTATGACTATATAGCTTTCTATAAGGGGATTTCCCAGCAGAAAGGACAACAAATTAATTAAGTGGTGATCACTAACAAATTAGTAACTACTTACTATTCTATAATGATGCTACCAAAATAGATAACTTTTACTCAATCATTGGATTCTAAATTGTCCTCTAAATATCTCCAAGATTAAAGTTAAACCAAACTAAAGGTGAATGAATGGAGTGGCTTTGCCTTTTTCTAAAACTTTTCTTTTAATCATAATACATGGTGATTTTGACTCACAGGAAAAAGTTGCAATCTTTTAGTCATATTATTAATTGTCAAGTAAATTCTTAAGCAAGCAATTTTAAGAACAAACGTACACGTTAATAGCTGTCACTCTTTTATTGAACTTTGGGTTATTGTTTGTTTAATTAAATTAAACCTTACTAATTACCTACTAATTAAATGTGTGTATATATATTTTGTAGTTATGTTGGTGTCTGATTTTCTGGTCTTGATTACTTAATTGGGGGGGGTTGGGTAATTGAAACCAACTACAAATACATACTACTCTCTAGGTCCATGTTATTTATTCGTATTTGACTTGACACACCTTTTAATATATAACATATAAATAAAATAATAATTGTACTATATCAGCAATGATTATTATAAGTCATTTGAGAAATCAATTGAAACAAAATATGTATAAAATAATAAATTATTTCTTATTTTTTAAAATGAAAAATAGACATCTATTTTTATATAGTTAAAATAAAATGTAAAAGTAGACGGAATGAATAATATGAGTAACTTCTTAGGAAAATGACTTTGTCCCCTTAAAACCCTCCAAAAGGAAAAAAGACAAAATCTTGCATTGGATCTTATTGTAAAAAAGATTAGTATTTTAAAAAAAAAAAAAAAAAAATCTACACACAAAATCATACAAAAATCAACAACAGACTGTCAATTACTTTTACATTTTTACTCCACCACGTACGACGGAAGCTCTGTCATCTGAATTAGTCGTCCAAATACCAAATGAAAGTACTGAAAAAAGGTACTGTAATTGCTATAATCTTCTTGAAGCCGCAAAAAAAAAATATTGAAAACACTCTTGAACTTGGTGCAAATTATTAATTTCGTTCACAAACTATTGATAGATTTAAAAATACTTCTCTACTTGACTAACCAAACTTAAATATATTAATAGCTCGCGCCGAGTTTAGGAGTGAATGATAGAAAATAGTGCAAACTTAAATTATGTGTTATATGAACATTCTGGGCTTTGCAATTATGATATGTTGAGAAATACACACACGATGGATGTTTTATGACTTTTTTTGTCCGTGTAAAAGAAGAAAAGAAAAAGTGATATATCGTCTAAAGAGTACAATTCTAACTTTCCTCTAATAGCACTCCCACAAAAACGGCTCATCAAGCCGAAACATCCCGCTATCGGCTCCAGCCAGCTGCCACGTGGAACTCGGGTACTGATACCGGTCATTTTGGTCCATTCTATCGATGCTAAGATCCGGTAGATCGAAAAACGGGTCATCGTGATCCATCGACGGAGAATTCAGTAATTCTTGCACGTTCTCCGAGGGTAAATTGGTCGAGGAATGCGAGCTGTGCAGCTCGGTTAATTGGCTCGACTCGACCGAACTCATCTCGAGAAATGTGCTGGCGGCTGCAGCTTTGGCGGCTGCCGCTTGGATGTCTTTAGGGGAAGTGGAGGCGGGTCGGGGGAGTTGATCGGCTAAACGAGGGAAATTAAGGTAAGCCGAGTTTCCCTTAATGGCTAAAGCCGCGACATCATGAGCTCGAGCTGCCATTTCGGCAGTGGGATAAGTCCCTAGCCAAATTCTTGATTTTTTCCTTGGTTGTCTAATTTCGGACACCCATTTTCCCCAATTCCTCCTACGAACTCCTCTATAAGTTGGATGTTTTTCATCGATAACATCTTCATTTTTTTGCCTGATTTTGGTATTATTATCCGCCTCATTCCCATCTTGAATTTTTTTTGAACTTTTCTTGGATTTGCACTTGTAATGATCTTTTAATGGGGTTTTTGCAATGCTCTCATGATGGAGACAATTAGATGAAGTAGAAGAAGTTGAACATGTTGTGGTTGAAGGAGAACTTAAACAATTGTTATTAGAACAACTTGTACATGTTGAAGTTGTAGAATTAGTAGAACTAGAGATGGAGAATTCATTATGATGATGATGATCTTCCATTGTGATTTTTTTTCTAGTGATGTATAGTGGTAGCAAGAAAATATAACTTAATAATAATAATACAAATGGTTGTGTTTGTGTTGGTTTAAATAAAGGAAAGGAGAGAAAAAGGAAATAAAGAAGAATGGGACCTTATTGCCGCAAGAGGTATCTACAGTTCAGTTGTTTTGTTAACCACGTGGCTATTTGCTTTGCTTATTTTGTATTCATATATTCTTTTTTTTTCTTTTTTCTTTCTGTTTTACTTTTTGTATTAATTAGTAGTACCATTGTTTTCCTATTGATAAAGAGAAAGAGGAGATTATAATAGCAATATTTTCATTATTCATAATCTAGCAGTGTTTTGGCACCTTGCATACTTAACAAGTTAACATAGCAGCCACATATATTTCCCCCATCTATTTTTACTTGTCAAATATTGACTTGACACATTGTTATATAAGAACCAATAAATAAAAGAGCATCTTACATAAATCTCACTACTTTAGATCCTAATTACTAGGATTCCCGATAGTTTGTAATATTACTTTATATACCATATTTTGGCCTCGAGATGCATGTATCATTTATGGAGAGATACATGTATTCAGCAGTTTTTAAAGCCAAGATACACAATTTATTAATTTGAATTAAAGGGGGTGTAACTTATTTCCTTAATTAAAGAATTAATTGCTGATTAATTAACAACCCAACAGATTTACAGATCTTGAGTATCAACTCTAACAAGTTTTCCTAAAATAGCGAAATCATAAACCCAATTAATTCTATTATTGTACTCTTCATCTTTTTCATCGGCTTGAATCAATAATGGCGAGATACATGTATCCAACATTTTTAAAGCCGAGATACACAATTTATTAATTTGAATTAACCTCTTCATCGGCTTGAATCATTAATAGCGAGATACACGTATCCAAGTCGAGATACACGATTTGTTAATTTGAATCAACCTCTTCATCTTCTTCATCGACTTGAATCATTAATGGCGAGATACGTGTATCTAGCAATTCTTAAAGCCAAGATACATGATTTATTAATTTGAATTAACCTTTAACGAGAATTATCCGATCATGAAAATGGTGAAAACAAAGATATAATAGACTATCTCAGAATAACTGAACAAAATCTTACTTCACCTCTTTATATAATGTTGATTATGGATTTGTCATTGTGGAGGGAGGGATATAGTATTATTAGGGTTTATTTACTTCTTTGAGTGCTCCGTAGCTGGTAATGAAACGTTATAAGCAGGGTGAATGGATCATTCCAAATGTTATCTTCTGAGCACCTGTGAGAGTTAGTTATGAATTTAGTATATGCAAATATGTATTGAGATGGTTAAGGAATTAAGAAGGGGTAATGGTGGATGTGTGAGAATTACGTGGGGGAGTGGGGGTGAGATACAAACGAGTTGTAGGATTGGGGAGGGAAATAACTGAATTGAAGAGAGAGAAAGTAATTTGAATTGTAATGTCTCATTAATTAAGGAGATATAATTTTAAGATAATTATTCAATACAATATTTAATGGGATTGTGTATCTTATTTAACTTTTTAAAATATATGATATAATTATTAAAAAATAGTATTGTATGTAATATTTTTAAACTAGAGGTAATATATATATATATATATATATATATATATATATATATATATATATATATGGTAGTGAAGTATGTCTAGATAGGTAATTTTTCCTAAATAGAATCAATTTTACTATACATATCAGTTATCACTATTTGAATATGATAAATTATTTCTTAATTTTCTAAATTAAATAAATAGAAATAGACATATAATTTTAATATAGTAAATAAATAAAAGTGAACGGAGAGTGCCCGAGAAATTGTACTCATTAAAAATCATACAATTCACATGAAATTAAATTAGTTGACCTAGGGCCCTATTGGAGGTATCCATGTCTGTCATAGAGATCTTGTGTTGCACAAACAAGATTTATTCACAAAATTTTATATGCACTAACATGAAAATAATCATTATAATAGGATTATAATACCAAGTAACAAGCAAGAAATTGAATGGCCTCCATTACTCAAATTGCATTGTCGCTTTCGATTCGTTCACTATTGCTCGCGAAAGAATGCTCTTTTAACTTCAACAAGTTGCTTAGTTTATTATCATCGAAAGAGCACTCGATCAGTGAGCTTTGATTAATCATTCATAGTAACTAAATTTAGTAAAATAAATAAATAAATAAAATATGTTCCTTTTCTTTAATTTCTGGTATGGTACGTTTGGTGATTAAATTAAAATTTTGATATATAACTAGTTGTAGTTGGCAATGTCAGGCTATTAAATTGTAGGTTAAGAATATTGCCATTTTCTTCCACTCTGGCAAACTAGGAGATTTACCTATTCACTTTTTGTTCTTTTCTATCAATTGATTTCATTGTAAATTATATTCAACAAACATGAAAATCAAATAATCCAATATTTAAACTGTTGTAAGCAGAAGTTGACCAATCAAAAGCACATAGAAGAATAAAAATGATTTAAATAGCATTATTGAGCAAACAAAATTCTTCCATGTTGCAAGAAAAATGTTTAATTGTGATTTATATTTAGGAAAAAGACAACAAAATGGAACATCAATACACATGACTAACATTAACATATTGTGTTTTGTGAAAACATTGAATCAATTAATCAAAGACTTTTTGGAACTTCTCAAGAATAGGTGAATAAAAATTAAAATTCTTTAAATTATAATATTTTTTAAAAAAATTACCACACATGGGTCACATGTAGTGGGTCCAAAATCCAGTTCAAAAAGTGGGTCCTCCCACCAGATTTTGCTTTCCAAATTGCACTTGTTAATTGGAACAAATAGTTTGAATTTTCTTTTTTGCTTCATTAAAAATGTTTTTCATGACAATAAGTGAAATATTTTAATATATTTTTTTGTGTTCAATACGTAAGCAAAAAATATTATGGAGATGGAGATGAAAATGAGATGTGTTGGAGGATCAGGAAATCGTATAGAATATCATTTATAAACTTTATTTTTTCTTCTATTGGAAAAAGAGAATAAGTGGGATATTTTAATATATTTTTTTTGTGTTAAGTATGTAAATAAAAAATATTAAGAGGGTAAAGTTGAAAATAAAGTATGTTGGTGGATCAGATAATTACATAGGATATCACTTGTAAAATTTATATTTTCTTCTATTGAAAAAGACATTTTCTTTTTTAAAGAAATTTTATGATAAGAAAAAAATATTTTTTTTAAAAATTAATGGATCAAATATGAAAAAATTATAAATATATTAGAACACACCCTTAATTTACTTGTAACTATTTATCCACTTATCATGTGTTGATAATGGCCCAATGGGATAGGGAAAAAAATTAGTGGTTACTATTAGAATTTAATTTATGGAGGTTGTAAATGTCTAGGTACTTTCTTATGAGTTCTCAGCCAAAAGAGTAAAAAGATTGAGTGAAATTTTAAAAAAGGCAACAAAAAATAAGGTTGAAATCAAAAGGGCAATATGTAAGGAAGGGTAACTTCGTGCAATTTTATACGGGAAGATGCAGTGTCCCATGCACCTTACAAGACACAAGATGACAATGTACTTGTAAGTCGCAGGACTGTTGCGCCTTGTAAGGCGCATGGAGCCCTGCGCCTTTCTTTCTAATTTTTGTCAGAAGCAAACAACTAAGGCGCAGGAATAATATTCAATCTTACACCTTTTTGGATGGTTCTTATTTATTGTATTGTATTACTACTATTAGTTTAAATATTATGTTTATTTTGATTGTAACGTAAATTTTATTATATTATATATATTACTATCTTAATATTTTATTCTTATTTTTCTTGAAGATTAATCATTCAGAATGTTAATGTGTGATTTATATAACGATAAAGAACAATACAATCTATTCAAACATTGTATTTATTTAAACAGTATAATACAATACGATTCATTAATACATAACAGCACATCCAAACATATTTCGAAAATTAAATATATTTTTTTTACATACTAAAAAACTAAAAAGTAAAACATATAACTTACCTGAAATATATGAGAGTCATAGTAAAAGAGCAATTTTAATCTCTCAAATTATAACAATCTAATATAAATTAAAGTAAAATGAATATACAAGTGAAAATATTAAATAATATAAATATATTTTATAAATGTTTTATATTACATTTTAAATTATTTTAAAAAAACTTAAAAAATAATATAAATTATTATGTAATAATTGAATTTACCATCCATTTAACAAGATTTTTAACTACAATACATTTTCTAAGAGAATAATTTTGAAAATAATCAAAAGAGTTATAGTAAAAAAGTAGCATTTCGATTGATGTCCTTAAATATTTTTCTTAAGAAGTGTATCATACTCTAACAATTTACTTAATATGAACTAAAGGAACTAAGAGAGTCATATATATTGATAGTATTATTTTTTTAAAATAATTAAAAATCAATTCATTTAAAAAGCAAACCGTACATATTATGCAAAAAAATATTTCTACTTATTTTCTTAAAAATATGTTTTAAATTTTTTAAAAATATTAAACAAAAACACTACAATATTTCTACTTGTTTTCTTAAAAATTTTACACTGTTGAATTAACTATTCACATGCAAAAAAGTAAAATCTAAAGGAATGAAAAAAAAAAATTAAAAGAAGGCAAACTTGTAAAAAAATAAAAAATTAAAGAAGGCAAACTTTGCGCCTTAGTTTGTTTGCTTCTGACAAAAATTAGAAAGCAAGGCACAGGCTCCATGCGCCTTGCTTGGCGCAACAGTCCTGCGACCTACAAGTACATTGTCGCTAATTTAATTTTCACGTTTTAGGTGAGGGTCCACAGAATCTATTTCGGTGAAAAATTATAGGGATAATTTCATAGACCTCCCTCGAGGTTTTTCTCTATAACATTCACCTCCCCCTGTGGTTTATGATATTACGTTTACCTCCCTTATTTTAATTTTTTTGTAATCATTCTTTAAACCTATTTAAAATAAACATAAATTAATTATGATTTAACAATTTCGTCCCTCTTTATATTAACTTCTTCATATTAGTCCATATTATTAAAAATGACTTATTTTATAATTATTTTTAAAATAAATTAATATGAAGAAATGTGTATCTTTATTTGGTAAAAAAGGACATGTGTATATATATAATATATGTATTATAGTATTAATTTATTTGTATTGATTTGTTTTGAAAGTATTTATTAAATAGGTCATTTTAAAAATTAATATGGATTATTATAAACAGGAACAAATTTGTCAAGTATAATTGATTTATATTTATGTTAAATAGGTTTAAAGAATGGTTACAAAAAAATCAAAATAAGGGAGGTAGACGTAATATCGTAAACCCCGGGGGAGGTGAGTGTTATAGAGCAAAACCTCGACGGAGGTCTCTGAAATTATCCCAAAATTATAATGTTTATGTAAGTAGAAAAATATTATAAGGGTAGATGTTAACTTTCATTAGTTTTTTATGTGTTTGTTTTTACATATTTTGAACCCTCCTAGTAAAATTTTTTATAATGTCACTATGTTTATCATCATCGTTTAACAAATGGTGCATGTATACAACATACTCTCGCCGTTTAACAAATTATACATATTAATTTATCCTTTTCGTTGATAGATTGAATAAAAAAAATTAATTTAAAAATATCATGTGACTTTTAAAAATCACCGCATATATTTTCTTTTCCCATTCAGACCTGACCCAACTATAAAAATGCAATCCCTCTTTTATTCAAATCTGGCCCAAACTTATTTTATGACTGGGAAGAGAGATTAATTTTTTTTTATTAGGGTCGGATCGAGAGGGGTAAAAAATAACGAGTAAGGTAATTTTTGAAAGAAACATGATATTTTTTAAATTAAAAAACAATAGTTTTAGAATTTTTTAGTGCTCACATTTAAAATTATTGATATATATCTTTCACTTTTTAAAATAACAATATATTAACTAAAAACTCTTGAATTATTTATTAGTTAAAATTTATTTTTAGAAGTTATTAAAAAAAATATTTATTTTAGAGGCATTAAAAAGTTCTATCCATTAAGTACCAACTACCAAGAAACTAAGGGGTCGTTTAGTAGATTATATTAACAAAATTAATGTACATTAACTCTGTGTGTTAGTAGTATTTTGTTTGATACTTTTTTTCATGCTATGTGTATTAATTAGTTATACACTTTATTGTGGATTAAGAAGTGTATTACTAATACTATGAATTTCTAGGTATTAATTAGTAATGCAACGAGATTTAATACATGCATTAGCATGGTTAAAGACACAATTACCTCTCAAAAATCCCTTTACATTTTTTGACCATAATTGTAGTCTGTAGAGGATATTTTTGTAAATATGCAATGCATGCTATTTTTAATACACAAAATCAAATAATGTAAAGAAATAATTTATGTATAATTAATACAAACATAACTAATACACTTTATTTAATATTATTTTTATATACTCTGCCAAACAACAAAAAAAAATCCCTAATCAATGGTACAAGATGATATTAGCTAACAGCTATATAATATAACAAATAAATCAAGCCCCATAAATCAATAATAGAGATTGAAGACAAAAAAGTGATGTAAGATATTAAGGGAGCTCTATCATTTTATAGGATTTAGGATTATAACTATGTCACTATATATTCTTGATCCATATTTTAATGTCCATCCAAAGTACTTTATTTAAAATAAATTCGATATATAATTGTTAGAACTAAGTCTCTAAAATTATTACTCTTACTTTTATAGATCTATCTTATTATTAATTATGAAAAAAAAAAGTTCTTTTCAAACGACCTACTTATGTGCTCATATTTTAGGCACAAGTATTCTTCATCAAAATACTTTTTGTATTTACTAAAAATCTATCTTAAAATATTTCTTTCATTTATTTTTATTTGTCCATTATGTTAAAAATAGATGATCATTTTTATTTATTTAATTTATTCAAGAGATAATTTATAACTTAATTCCTAATTTGCCCTTATTGTTACCTATAATTCATTATATTTAAAAAGTGATATTATTGGTACTTAATTAAAGGTTGTGCCAAGTCAATTCTCTAATAAATAGATGGAGGTAGTACTTGTCATTTTATAAGTTCAAGACAAAAATAATTTTAAAAAACTTCATTTTATTTTTAGTACTCCCTCCGTTCCATATTAGTTGATCACTTTCCACTTTGCTTGGTACTTAAGAAATCATAAATAAGAAGATGATTTTATTAATTCACTCCTTAAAAAACTTCTTGAAAATTTTACAAACAAATGTGAACACTTTCAAAAAAAATTAATTACAAGGATAATATTTTTAAAAAATCGGTAATACTTTCTTGATAAAGTAAGGTGATTAACTTAGCAACAGATTAACGACGAATTTTATACCTAAACTCTTTTTCTTCTTCTTTGTGTGTGTATGTGTTAGACTTTACATCATGTTTTAACATCATGGAATATTCTTATATTTGTACTCATTATTATTCTTGTATTTTGTGTTGGCTTTTATCAATTAAAAGTGTTTTGGAAATATCGATATTATTAAGATAAACAAGTTGTATCCCAAGTGTCTGATTCTCATACGTCCTCCAAAAAAACATAGTACATCAATTAATGCCCTTACACATTGCACTTGTCCATAATTCATTTAATTTAATTTGATGTATATGAAGTAAAGTGGTCCTTCTATACATTCCACAAGTTCAATATCCTCGTGACTCACAACTTTAAATTGAAAATTAATGTTTAAACTAGGAGGAAATATACATACATATATATATATATATATATATATATATATATATATATATATATATATATATATATATATATATATCGATATATATCGTTACAAAATCAAGTTGCAGACCAACTAGCTAACACAAAAAAAAAATGAAGATGCCATGCATTTTGTATTATAGTACGTACCCCTCCCAATTTTATTGTGAAACATAATCTTACTTAGAATACCGCAAATTAGGGGTAGGATGGCCAGTCGGACATTCTTCGTCGAAAAATTATACTATAAAAAATTGTACAGAGTATAAGGTTATAAATTATTTTTCATTCGTATATACTAAATCTTGGATATGCTTAACGAAATTTCTGACTTCGCCAGGTGGTGCGGGGGGATTTACTAGAAATATCCATATATGTAAAATGATGCAATAATTAGTTATAATATATAATCTTTTGAAGAAAAAAAGAAAAGGGTAATGTCTAACATAAAAAAAGAATTAGAATTTTTAATGGAATTTTGCTCTAGTTATTTATTTATCAAAGTAGAAAGAATATAATAACTCTATGGATTGCTGCAATGAGTCCTATAATATCGATCTAGCTAATTAATTACTTTGAAAATCTTGATGTATAAGTAGTTTTTTTTAATAAATGTGATGTTCGATCGGGTCAACACTTGTGCATACTACAACAATTTCTTCAAGATACATGTTATCTTCTACCAGCAACACATATAGCGTGAATAAAAAGCTCAATAAAGTTATAGAAAGAATGGTGGTTGGAGAGCTATTAATCATGGAATATAACCACCATCCAATTGAAGTGCAAATTAAACATGTTTGAGTTGGGCATTGGGTGTTATGGACCCCCCCCCCCCCCTTATCTAAATGAATTTAAAATGAGAGGTGATATAATAAGTGAAGAAATGACATGTTTGTCTCTTTCACCTGAATAATCTCAAGAGAATGTCCCTACTCTAGTGAATTCCCTCTTGAACAATGCCAACAAAGAGAGGGTAACTACACAATCGTCATGAATCCATTGATCTTCTAGCTAGGTTTCTCACACACACACACACATGTATATACCATACTCATTTATATTCATAACCTAACTATGGGCCATCCTATATGTATACCAAGGCCCGCCCTGATTGATTCCCTCTCCGTTCACTTTTACTGGTTCAGTTTGAAAAATCAGCAGATAATTTACTATCTTATACCTATTTTACCCTTACGATTAAGTACTATTCATTTTGCTACATTCAGATCATCACTTATAATAATCAAAGGTGATATATATAGTAAAATTATCATTTTATTTATTGATTCTTAAGGGATGTACCAAATCAAACATAGACAGGTAGAGATGAACGGAGGAAGTACATTTATACACGAATTAAATTTATGATATGAGTTGATAAAGCTATTTATGTAACTATACCATCTCATTTATATATTTTTCTCCAAGATATTAGACAATTAACATGCATTGTACATTAAGAGAAGTAGTACCATGTTCGGTAAAACATATTTGTTTGATGAGAACACTTTTAATTGGTGATGCTATATGCACTAATATATGATGTATTTGTTTGTAATGTTTGGAGTTTTAATAATTGAACGGATATATTTGTTCGTAAATGAGGATGATTTTTTATAAAGTCATTTTAAAATTAAAGTTCTATAAATATTAGAATTCCTTAAAGTAACCTTAAAAAATAATTTGCGCTATTAGATCCTAAAGAAAATTAAGTCAATATCTCTTTAAAAATAGTGGTATCATGTAAAAATAAAATTTATATGATTCTCTTTACCTATTTTTCTAACATAGGATGTTGCTTGATTTCCTAATATTTCATTTTGTCCCCTTTTTTTTTTGAGATAGCTTGTCTATTTAGCATTATTTTTTGAGATTAACTTCTATTAAGTGACAATATACATCTAATATTTATATTATGAGGTTATTAAAAAGATAGTAGCAAATTATGTCCGTCCATAAAATAAGAAAGATAATGTATTACCAATTTCTATTAGTTTATAACCGGTTAGAATGAAATGGAAGCATAAAATTTTCTACAATATCTGTGCGTTAATCAAATTTTCTTTTTTATTGCTTCCGATTGTGGGTATTAAGTGTTAGATCTCCGATTCTGGGTCAAAGTCAGAGCTCGATCCGGGGTTGTGATCGAGTCTCAGGTCCTAGGGTCTCGAATCTTGTGTCAGGGTTGGGTCTCGGGTTCTCAGTCAAAGTCAAGTTAGGCCACAGTGGGATCTCGAATCCTGAGTCAGGGTTGGGGTCAGGTCTTAGGTCTCATGTCTCGAGTCAGGGTTGGGTGCAGAGACATGGGTCCTTGTTTGGTGTTATATCTCTGGTTTTGGATCAAGTTACGTCTCGAGTCCCAAGTTGGGGTCGAATCTCAGGTCCCGAGTCGGGATCACAGTCGGATCCCGAGTTTCAAGTCAAATTTAGGTCTTGAGTTCCAAGTTGGGGTCAAATTTCGAGTACTGAGTTAGGGTCGGATCTCGAGTTCTAGGTCAAATTCTAGTCTCGGATCTCGAGTCAGGGTCGTGTCTAGAGTCTTGGGTCTTGATTTAAGGTTGAGTTTTGAGTTTCAGGTCAAAGTCGGGTCTCGAGTCCTAAATTGGGATTAAATCTTGGATCCCGAGTTAGGATCGGGGTCGAATCTAGGGTATCATGTTCCGAGTTGTAATCATGGTCTAGTCTCGAGTTTTGAGTCAGGGTTAGATCTCAAGTTTTAGGTTAAAGTTAAATCTCGAGTTGGATCAAGGTCGGATCTTAAGTTTTGAGTTATCATATCGAAAGGGCCTTAAAACAGTCATTTAATAGCCTATCCAAAAGGCATTAAAACAGTCATTTCACCAAAAATAACTTGTGAAAACTATTCGTGAATCTATGGCCAAACGCTATTGTATCAAGGGCCTTAAAACAGTGATTGAATAGCATAAGAGGACAATATGATTAAGTATGCAGTAAGTCAGTTGTACTATTGCTTGTTTTCTTTGAATGATATGTCATTTATCACCTTTCAGCCGTAGGAAATTTGTGTGCCCATCAGGTCTATTATTGTCAAAATGTTTTTATTGCGTCCTATTCGTATAACATGTTTGACAAGTCTGGAACCCAAATAAATAATCTGTAAAAAAAAAGAGACCAAAGTAATGGCCAAAATCAAATTTTTTTTTTTTTTTATCATGGTATCAAAGTCATGTTCTTTTCAATTTTTGATATTATACGTGATAATTATTAAGCCATAATATGATGTTGTCCACGCTTTATATGCTGAGGATATGGAGGGGGAGAATATTGAGTCCTACAATAGTGTGGGAGGTGCAATTTGATCTCTTAATATTTGTTTTAAACAACAATACTTATCATATGAACTCCAAATTTTTGAAGGTAAGGTAGGTGAAAATTCATTTTCTTATAAGCTATATATTCATTGTGTAATATTGTTTTTTCCAGTATTGTTGGTAGGTAACCATCTGCTATTGTCAGGATGATATCATCCAATTAAGCAAATCTTGATAAAACATCATCATATTGTACCTGGATCCTTTGTCATACTCCCTCCGTTTTAATTTACTTATCTATTTTTTTAGTCAATTCAAAAGAATTTTTTTTTCTGTTTTTGCAACTTTTTAATTTTAACTTTCTACATGACATGTTTAATATCACAAGATTAAGTGACATTCTAGTACATTCTTTTGTTTAAGATCATAAGATTCAAAAATCTTATTTATTTTCTTAAATTTCATGTTAAGTTAAAACCAGACAAACAAATTGAAACGGAGGACTAACAAATTTTTCTTTGTCCACTTTTTGACATGGAAGTAGTTTTTATCTCCAAATTATTAGAGTACCTCAAAACGCAATCACTACCACTTCAACTCATTGTATGCAATTATGAAACTATAATACCAATTAGAAACAATCAAAGATGTCTATGGCCTATAGACTATAGTGCTTCATATCAACTAAATATTATATATATTGCTAAATTCTTTAATGAATGTACTCCAAACAAGTTAATTAGTATGTATTAATAATTAAACAATGGTATTCCAGAGCAGCTTATAATTACCTAATCCCATTAAGGAAGATTCATGATGTTTAATTAACCTTATCCAATTAACAAACCACTTTTCGATGTATTAACAAGTTAAACAATTGAATTTCAGATCAATTTCTATAACATTATCCAATTAAGGCAAATAATGATGATGTTTAGCTTAACCAACCAATGTTTATAGAAAAGAGTACACTTTTCCACAATCTATTTTTCTAAAAGTTTCTTGATAATTTAATTTGGTGAATTTTCTAGCAATACTCATGAGCCGTATGATTATGAAAAATTACTAAAGTACACAGCTTTAATTATATTATTTTCTATTTGTCCCTATATCTTTTTAAAATAACTAAAATTCCTTATTTTAATAATGTATTCATGCTTGTATTAATGTATCTGCGCTTCCATTAATGTATCCGGATTGGGTTAATTTTTATTTTAATAATTTATCTGTATTAATGTATCTGTGCTTGTATTAATGTATCTGCGCTTTCATTAATGTATCCGGATTGAGTTAATTTTTATTTTAATAATGTATCCGTGCTTGTATTAATGTATCCGGATTGAGTTAATTTTAAGAGATTATTGTAATTTTAAAAAATAGGGATAAATAGTAATTTTATCTTTACACTATGTGATTTATGTAACTTACCCTTAATTTAATTAATTAAGAAGAGTCTTAATTACTAGTACTACAAGAATGTGGAGTAGTTGACCTACTAATCCTAGTTAGGTGTATATACCTATATACGAAATTAATTTTTCCTTTTGACACATCATTATATTCTGCATGCTGCATAAATACAAAATATTTTTTTATTTCTTCTAGATATATAGGTTCTTAACAGACAAATGCATACCTAAATTCCTTTTGTACTGATATTACGTTAGCTAAATATTCTTAATAATAGTCATTATTAAATTTAATTCGTACTTGTATTCATGTACCCCAAATTAAGCCAAGCTTACACTAATTATACCCCTAAGAAAGTACTTCCTTCGTTGAAAAATAAGTGTTGTTTTAGCTCTTTTCATGTCCATTAAACAAAACATAATACAAGGTAGTATTATTTATTAAGTTATTCCTATTTTTTAGATGTTTCTTAAGAATTGAGCACTATTAAGAAGAAGTAATTTTTTAATACTCTCTTCATTTACTTTTACTAGTCCCTTTTAGAATTTGCATATCCGTTATTAAGAAGTAATGATTATATGAATATTTTAGTATAATACTCATATTAATTGATGTATAGTTTATGGTTTTCAAAAATGATTTAAGAAATAAGTAACTAATGTTAAGGGTATGTAAAACATGAAATTTATTTATCTCAATTTACTAAAATAAATAAATAAATAATCTATTTTTAATATAATTCAAAGTCAATTAAAATAAGGAAAAAACTACCTAATTAGACAAACATGTTTACCGTATTTACTAATTCTCCCTATAGTTTGAAATAATTATATATGGCTTCACTAATTAATAATTTCATATCAGATTTCAAGTCAGATACAATAAAATAGGGAGAGAGGCAAGCAAGAGAAGGAGGGAGGCGAGCGAGGTTTTCAGGTATATGTGAATCACACTAGATACATGTATTTGGAATATCAAATACAGGGAGAAAGGCGAGCGAGAAAAGAGAGTGGTAAGCGAGATAGGAGAGAGACGAGCGAGAGAGTTAGATACATGTGAATCTACTTGGATACAATGTATTCAAACAAATTAATTACTCCCAATTTTTATCTCATGTATCTAGACGAATCTAGATGCGTCATATACATGTATCAGAAATTCAAAATATAATAAGATTCGTAAGATTACAAACTAGCATGAATCTGAATAATTAACCCCTAAACTAGTAAAATTTCGATGAATTACCTTTAAAATAAAATGGAATGAATATATCTCAAGTGTTGAAAATTACCTTTCATTCAGAGTGACTGGTCCAGTTAATTAAAACAGTACTTACCTTGAATAATTATAGGGCCACGGAAGTTAAAACATGCGTCACAATCGAGAGTGGCAAGTACAAAGTATACTTTGGTTTAATTATGGTCAATTAATTACTTCCTCAGATCCATTTAGTTTGCTTCTCCATTTTGAATTTGGTATGTCTTTAAAAAATAATAATAAATATAATAATATTTATATTAATTAAGATAGAATCTTATATCTTGAAAAATAATTTAGAGAATGAGTAATCAGATAGAATCTTATATCTTGAAAAATAATTTAGAGAATGAGTAATCAATTTTGTGGGTAAAATATGAAGAAGAAAAAGATGTTTCTCTTAATATGCTAAAAGTGACAAATAAAAGTGAAAAAATATTTTTAGTATAGTGGACAAGTAAAAGCTAAGTAGACGGAAAGAACACTTCCTTCGTCCATTTTTATTTGTTCAGTATTGACTTGACACATTCTTTAAAAAGCTATAAAAAATAAATAACAATTTTACTATATCACTTTTTGAATATAAATGATAACTTATTCCCCAACCAAATATACCCTAAACGATAAATTATTTTTTAATTTTAAGATTTTTAGATTGATAAAAAGATTTTTTTGCCTAATTAATATCTATGGTAGCCATAATCATAATTCAAGCACAAAGTTTAAATAGATTGAGTATGACTACACAAGTGTACCACCAGCTCGGAGGAATCTGATGGGATGACGAATGAGAGTTATTTATTCTTAATCAGTGATATCAAATTGAAATTTGAGAAATGGAGAAATCATAAAAAAAAAAAAAGATATAGTATTCTCACCTTACACAATACAAATTCGAATAAGTTAAATCATCATATACTAAATAATGAATGATTATGCGATGCGATACGATGATAAAATGCTTTCTTTTGGAGACATGATGCAGGCCAGTTCATGCTAAATTAATTTGTACATGTACCAAAATTCATCGAGGACGAGAATAATGAACTGACAGATAGTACGTACTCTAATAAAAAATTAGCAACACAAAAAATGTGTGTGTAAAATTGATTGTACTAACTGCAATAACATGAGGTGTCCATTTCATCTAAGCAGATCTACATGCACGCTATGTAAATAACAAATACAGTATGGTAAATAAAGAATTTTACAGTAATTATCTAGTGATAATAATATAATTGTCTTTATATTATATTTAACGATAATAATAAATAAGAGTATTTATAATCAGTATTCTATATATATAAATATCGTTAAAGACTTTAGCGACTTTGAATGCAATTACATTAACGTAATTACTGTTAAATATTTTTGTGGCAATAAAAATCTATTGCCATAATATGATGGCATAAGGATAATAGTATCGAGATAAATTTTGAAATTACTTTATTCCATATTTAGTTTGAAGTATCAACTATTCTCGAGATTACTTTATCCCACCATTTATATTAATATGATTGGATTAATTATTATCTCATATAAAAGATGAGATAATTAAAATAATTTTATCCTGATCGCATATCAAAAGAACAAAATTGATAATACGTGGTATGAGGTATAATGTATAATAATTCTAGAATAAAAGGCAGGATTGTTTTTTCCTTAAAATTGTAAGCTATTTATTATGATTGGAGATATTAAGTAACTTTTGAATTGTTTATCTCACCATTTATACTTTAGTGATAGGATAAATTATCCTATATACATAATGAAATAACTTATTCCGAAATAACTTATCTCGGGATAACATGTTTCCAACTAAACGACCCCTCAGTATAAACGGCTTTGAAGTTTGAAAATTCTCATCCAAACTAAACGACCCCTCAGTATAAACCCCTCATTATGACAATAATTTTTACTTCAATTGTTTATCGTTCTTTTTTTTTTTTCTGTCACGAGTTAAAACTTTAAGCTACCTTAAGTAATTGATCAGTTGTCAGTCAAATTTTATCCATTATATGGTTTAAAAAATCTACTTTAATTTCCTTTTCAAATGTACTTGGGGAAGAAAAGTTCTTTTCTTTTCCTTTGAAAAATGTGTCAAAAAGGCAATTTCCTAGCTAGATCTTCTCATTGTAAAAAGTTGAATGCCATAAATTTTTGTTACCATTTCATAGGACATAATTGTAGGGACATTTTTGCTTCGAAAAAATGCACTTTATGTTTGATACATGCACTTGACATATCTCATTATCATCGCAAGCTTTTGCACATTTAAGTTTTATACAATGACATTATACACATAATTCGCCTCACTAGATTAATAAATCGATCTAGTACATATATAGATAATAACATTTAACTCTTCATAGAAAGTCTGACTTGATAACATGACGAATAGTAAAATAATAACATGACATATAACAAGTTAAACTACATCGATAGTATAAAAATTGTTGTCGGCGCCATCAATAATATCTAAAGCAAGCACACTTCAAAAGAATTCAACAACCAACTTTTAACAATTCAATTTGGATACTCCCTCAACATTCTAATTTCTATATACTCATGATGGTTCTCTAGACTTTGTAAACTTTCAAAACCCTAATTATATACATATTTCCAAAAAGGTGACCTTTTTATGTAGTGTTAAGAAGCTGTTTGGCACTTAGGAAATACACTTTCTAAAAGGTATTTCCATCCACCTTCTCAACCAATAATTTCCAATCTCTTATGAAACACACACACACACACTATCAACATGTTTGGGAAAATAATATGTACATGTTTTTTTTTGTAACAATTTATAAATCTCTTAGGAATTTTACAAATAAATATGAATACTTTCAGATAAAGTTAATTACAAGGGTAATATAGGAAAATAATTTCTTGATTTAATAAGGTGAACAACTAATATGAAACAATTATTTTTTGTAAAATGGTCAACTAATATCAGACGGAGGGAATAGTGATTCAACCAGACATATCATTTCAGTCTGAAAAATGATGGTGCAACTTTTCATATATATATATATATACGACTTCAAAAAGTTGTCCACTTAATTAGTGGATGATTGGAATATATGTCAAAAACTATTTGAATTTTTGAAAAGAAAAGGGAAGAAAAATATTACAAAAAAAGAAAAACTTTTAGAGTGCAATACTTTTTAAAATTTTTCCTTTTTATGGTCAATTCACACCTAAATTATGTTGTGCTTATATTACCTAGTTAAATTCTTTTGTCGGTGTTTATTATAACCTCTAGGACCAAATAAGAGCATGTTATATGGCTTTTTCAAGTTGAAAATGGAGTTTTAACGGTGAGAGGAAAATATAGCTTTAGAGTAGGAATGTACGAGATATATTTTTTGAAAAAGTATAACGAAGGACAAATTAATATAATTTATTATCGATACTAAAGAGGCAAATATAACTTCTTTTTTCATTTTTTAGATTTAGTCATGTAATTGATATTTATAAACATGTTTATTTTAACACGACTTTATAATACTTTTAAACTATGTTCATTTTTATTTTTTGGCTTATTAATAGTACTTGTGTTTTGAGATTCATTATCATTATTATTGGTGATACTATATTTTAATGGAAAAATTACTAAATTATACAGCTTTAAGTAAACTATTTTTCATATTTCTCTATATCTTTTAAAAATTTCTAAAATCCCTTATTTTAATAATGTATCCGTATTAATGTATTCGCGCTTTCACTAATGTATTCGGATTGGAAAATCCCTTATTTTAATAATGTATCCGCGCTTTCACTAATGTATCCAGATTGCTGTATTAATGTATTAATGTATTCGCGCTTTCACTAATGTATCCAGATTGGGAAATCCCTTATTTTAATAATGTATCTGTATTAATATATCCGCACTTTCATTAATGTATCCGGATTGGGTTAATTTTAAGGGATTATTGTAATTTAAAAAAAGTAGATAGTAATTTCATCTTTACACTATGTGATTAATGTAACAATATCATTACTCATTTCACATTTAGTATTATTTTCTCAATAACTCTCACCTTTCAATTTTTTGGAAAGACTACATCAATTATTTTCAGAAAATTAAATGAGAGGTATAATAATACATGTTCACTATTAATATAAAGTGGTCCACTATGCCTTCTAAATAGAAGTAACAAAAAGGACATTTTTTCCGTCATAAATTTGATTATAGCAAATGTGTTAAATGAGCCAATAATTGGTGTACATACTTCAAAATTGAAATTGACATTTAGAAGAATATAGATCAAAATTGAAATTGAAATTGACATTTCATTGGTGTACTATGTGTAGGAACAAAGGCCTTGGCTTAGGATCCTTTGCCTATTATCTTGTGGTATTAATCTGTATGCTATAGCTGGCATGCCCTCCCCAGCTTGTAGGAGGGTCTGATTATTGATTATGGGTTTACGTCAATTTAATAAATTTTATCCAAATCCTATGTACATATTACTTCCTCTTCCGCTTTTATTTGTTCAGTTTAAACTTTGCAGGTCTCTTAAGAAATAATGATTGCCATGAACATTTTAGGGAAAATTACACGGTTAAGCAAATATATACTAGTTAATTAGCTAACATAGTTATAGTTTGCATTAATTACAATTTGAAACTTACTTCTAGTTATAATTTCATTCTCTCTCTTGCCTCTCCCCCCTCTCTCTGGAATCTCGCTAGCCTCTCTCCTCTCCCTGCTCAGTCTCTCTCTCACTTTATACAAACACAAATGTATAATTTGTGTTTGTATAAAGCGAGAGAGATTGGATATACAAATATAAATACATATCTCTCCGCCCCATATACTTATAATTATACATATACAAATCTTCCCCTGTCCAGTTCTCTTTTGCCTTTCTCTTTCTCTCGCTTTATACAAACACAAATGTATAATTTGTATTTGTATAAATCGAGAGAGATTGGATCTTCCCCTGCCAAGTTCTCTTTTGTCTTTCTCTCTCTCGTTTATACAAACACTTTGTGTTTGTATAAAGCGAGAGAGATTGGATATATAATACAAATGTTTTAACTCGATTCAATTGTATACGAATTCAAATTATATGTATATATACAACTACAATAATTGATACATATACATAGTAGTTACATATATACAATTATCTAACTGATATACATATACAGTATGCCCTCTCTCGCTCGCCTCTCTCCTCCCTCTCCCAATCTTGCTCACCTCTCTCTCCCAATCTCGCTCGCCAGATATACAAATACATATGTATACCAGTTACATATATACAATTATTTTGACATATATACATATACAATTCGCCTCTCTCCACTCTCTGCTCTCTCTCGCTCGCCTCTCTCCTCTCTCTCCCAATATCGCTCGCCATTCTCCTCCCTATAACATGTAGCTACGAATCGTAATTAGCAACCTATAGCTATGGAACATAATTAAGTTATTTTTGAGTGGCTATATGTGAAAATTCCCCAACATTTTATCATGTACTTATATTAATTGATATTTAGTCTAATATGATTATATGTGTGTGTGTTTCTCTTAATATGGTTACAAGTGACATGTAAAAGTGAAAATATATTTTTAGCTTAGTGAAGAAGTAATAGAAGTCTTTATCTATATTACATTTCACAATAACAACCTAGTGATCTTTGGAATAGATTTTTCATATTATGTAATACAACCAAATCACTTTATAACGATATCGTTTAACATGATATATTTTTATTGATAATATAACATAACATGAAATTTTTTGTTGTTATAGTAATATATTATTATAAAGAATAGTTGTTATAGAGGGGTCTAAATGACATTATAAGTTTTCTATAACAATATTTCATCCACAACAGCTAAAGTATATTCGAGCGAACATTGTTATAGTTTTTTTTTTACTATAAGTATTTACTTGTAGACACGATCATTGTCGCACATAGTATTAACTTGAGATCATTATAAGAAAATATTTACTTGTAAATCTGATTATTATTACTTAAAATCCTGAATCCGTCTTAATCCACCCCACACCCCCTAAACCCTCTCCTTTATTGTTTGTTTTTATTAGCATCATTTTTCTTCCTTTTCTTTTTACATATTTTAAGATCTAAAAAGTAATAATCATAGTAGGATAGGTAAACTAGGGCTTTGAGCAATTTAGTGTTTTCTCAGTTCCATTTTAAGTAATAGTACTTGACTGAACAATAAGTTAAAAATACCTAGTTAACTTATAGTATGATATTAACAGGGGGACCCTATTAACAATTGTGAAAAAATCATTAACATAGATTTGACAAACCAATTGAACTAAGTATTACTTCAATTTCATGTATTACTTTACCATAAAAGGGTAGTGAGAAATTAAATAAGCTCAGAAGCCCAACTGAACAATAATATGTATATGACTATTGAAATACACTTAACATACAATAACACAGAACTAAAGGAAGCCCAACTCCTTTATATATTTATCCCTAAAGCAAAAAAGGCCAGTGGTCTTTGCTGCAAGAAATTACTGGGATATGACTGAAAATACATGCATCTTACAGACTTACTGTTGGTTACAGGCCACACGATGCATGTTTGGCTCATCATCGTCAGAGTCATAAGCCTCTTGATGTCGTCGCTGCTCCTTGCGCCTCATTTCTTCCTCGATGTTGACATCGTGCATAATAGTTTCTTCACACTCATCTAACTTCATATCTGATGAGGTCTTCCCTGGTCTTGGTGGCAGAATAGTTTCTATGCTACGGCATGTGTCAGGGGAAAGAACCCCTGATTCTGGAAATACCACATCAAAATGGATATAAAGCCGGCCCTTAATGAAAGGCTTGCCAAAACTGGGCATGCCTTCATCATTTATTGCCTTGTAATGATCTGCAAAAGACAACTGAATAAGTATATATACCAGTTGCAAAACCATACATCCTCGCACACGGCTCCCTCAGGGTTAAAAGCCTTTTCTTCGTTACTACTTACTTAGACCAATATGGCTACTTTTCAATGATATTTCAAGCTTGAATTAAGGCTTTGAAGCCCGTCTCCTCTCACTGACAAAATGGCACTCAAGGGAAGCAGGTGCTTACCAGGCTTTATAACTTCTCCAGGGTCCGATTTGATTAAGAGCTGCCTCCCATCAACATGAGTTAGGACAAATTGAAAGCCACAAAGAGCTTCAGTCAAAGTAAGTGTATGTTCCACATAAAGATCATCGAACTTCCGCTTGAACTTCGGATGCTCCTTTTGTTGTAGAACAAAAACAATGTCTCCAGTGATGGTATCGGGCTGCAGAACAACAGTAAGACTAAAGTGTGAACAGACAAGTCATCAGCCAAAGTGAAACGGGCAATGCATAGAATGGAATGGGGAAGCAAATAGCTCGACATATTATTTTAGCAGGTGTTATATAGTCGATTCAAATACCGTACTGCAAGACTCATATATGTTAAGGCACATTTAACAGGTATTTAATATGTAAAAGGAATTGCAAGAGAAAACCAACCAACCACACTTACAGCTTGATCTGCTTCCCCTTCGAAAGTTATCTTCTGGTTATGTTCCATTCCTTTCTCAACATTCACTTCCAACATCTTCTTTTCTTGTGTAACTTTGTTTCCTTTGCACTGTGGGCACCTGTCTCTGTCACTGACAACCTCTCCTGCATCAACACGGTAAATTTTCAAGGATTTACCAACTACTTGTTTTACATTTTTCTCTTTCTCTGTGGATCGGAAAAGAAGGGACACCACTAGCTTTTCTCATGTTTGCAGTTTGGTCACAGAAAACGGAATATCAGAATAACCGTAATATTTTCATTAACTACCTGAGCCTCGGCATTCAGGACAGACATGCTGCATCTGTTGGATCATTCCTGGAGCGATTTGTCTTGTTGTAACATGCATTCCAGTGCCTTGACATCCATAACATATCCCAGACGCTCCACTCTTTGAACCTTTCCTGATAACACAGTGGATCAGATCACAAATGTGTCGAAAAAATTAAGTCAAAATGCACATGAATCCAACAAATTAGTACCTTAAGATGAGCTCCAATAAATACTCTCTGGTTCCTCAGTTCAACTTACACAGAATTTTTAGAGAACGACTAAATGCATTTAATTTATTTCCAACAATTTTTTATGCCTGTTTAATCATTCCAATACCAAACAAAGATTTTGTTATTTTCACAAATTTCAATAATAAAACACATTTCTTTCTATTTTGAGAGGGTTATGTTACATTTCTCTGTTAATCGAGATTCGAGAACAACGCACACCCACATCGCCACCTGCCCCACACAGCCTAAGAAATGAGGAGCACTACATTAAATTAGAAAGATGTATTCACAAGAGCATCCTAATAGATGATAGGTATACGACAAATATCGGAACTGATAAAGAGGCCATTTGAATTTTAAAAAAATTAAAAATGAAAGCAAATAAAGGAGCACCCATTGACACTAGCAGCATGGAGACACACAACTTTTCTTTAATAAGTTTCAACCTTACAAAGAATAGATTCAATATTTTAATTATTCTGGATAACAGTAATGACCAGATAAAATTGCGTGCACCTCGACTAATCCACAGGATACCTGCTGTTGCACCCCTTTTCAAGAGGGGTTTAAGTTGAAGTACACGGTTTGGTAAAGGGCGTCTACACCTGCCACCTCCCACCAGTACAGACTACAGGTCACAGACAAATCTATCCATCAAGGCTTAGGTAGAGGCGAAGAAATGACCTAGTATTTTGACTCTATTGAGATTTTTACTCTACTTTCCCAAGCCTTTTCAACATCATTAACCACTAGATCACACAATTATGTGTCAAACTTGAGCAATTTGACCCAATGAAGATTTCAAAATCATCCAAATTAATTCAAGGTGCTAAAGTAAAAATATGTTTTGATACTAGAGATCAAAATCCAGAGATGAAGTCTATAATCACTTACCGGATTCGAATTTGGCTAAACAAAGGGAATAGGAGACTCTATAATCATGAGAACTTGTCCATTGCTTCCTCAATCCAATCTCTTAAGAAATTTGTTCACATTCACGGAGTTCAAGAGAAGATGGTTTTAATGAGTAATTAACTTTGCTTTCCTAGATCTGTTACCATAATGATTGAAAGATGTAAATGGACATTAAGATGTCACATCAAAGTTTAAATCATATAAAATAATTAATGTAGACTACTTCAACATTTTTAATGTCGATTTGGTCATTCCAGGAAGGAGGTTTTATTCTTGCAAAGGACTAAAATACAAAGCAAAGCAAAGGAAATAGTCTACCAGTAGAGCCAAAAACTAGAAGGTATTCTTTAACAAATTACTATTTAGCACCACAAAAATGAAAGCAGAAAGTTAGAAACAGTGTCACGTTGTGGAGCGAAACAAGTGCCTGAAAAGGAAAAAATAAGGTATCTACGTCAGTTGTCAGACACATTTGCTAGTGTCGTAGTTGGACTCATATACAAGTCATACTTGCAGCCTAACTAAATGAGGCATTTGTATTTCTAAGCAACACAAAAACAATCTGCCGCAGTTATTTTTGAATGGGCAAGAAGTACAGAATTCACTTGGAAGAATGTATCAATAAAATCCTAGTTCACTAGGCACAAAAATAACCTACATAATTATGTGTCATCTTGTGACCTAATATAGCTTCAACAACAATCAGATAAGAAAAAGGAAAGCAACAATTATCACTTCAATCAAAATTCATTGGACAGAAATAACCATAAAAGCTTTCACTCCTCCAGCAAGTCTAGTTTATACAAATTTCTGCATAACTACATGCACACACACTTTCTGGAATCTTGGTCACCCGGTTCCTTCAAATATTCACACACAGGCCAAGTGAAAGAAATTCAGTATCCATGTTCAGCCTTAACGAGAACAATTCAAACTCAAAAGACAAATTTCATCATTCAACTTAATACTACTTTGAATCTTTGGTCATATAAGCAACAAATGAACATCGGCAAAAGATAAGTTGAGAATAATCAGAGAGAGAATATACCCTTTACACTTGGGACACAATATACTCCGGGAAAGAGAGAGCTTCTTTGTGGCGCCATTATACAAATCTTCTAGAGAAACCCTAAGTGTATGCACTACATCTTCACCTCTCTTCTGTCTGCTAGCTCTGAAGCGACTGCCTCCACCTGAAACAACCAAGGCCAAATAAATATTCCGTCCAACAGAATTAAATCAACAAAATGGAGTCAACCGCCATCCAGTGGGCTATATCTATCTACCGTCTGAGAGAGAGAAAATTTCTTACCACCAAAAGACCCACTAAAGAATGATTCAAATATGTCAAAGTGATTGTGAACACCGCCACTGCCACTCCCCATTCCTTCTTTCAGGGCATCTTCACCGTACTGATCATAAATGTCTCTCTTCTCTGGATCACTTAGAACTTCATATGCCTGAGCCAACTCCTTGAACTAAGAAGATAGGAAACAAAGATAAGTACAAGACAAGAAGCAAAAGCCTAGAACTTCCCCCTTCCACTTTGCTTTCTTCGATCACTTATTGGCACATCCATACGTGCATGCTGCATCATAATTAAAAGGGTGTAAAGTAAAGAAGACCTATGTATCAATGAACTGTCATGTTCAGTTGCTCACGCATTAGCTCGGTTTTATTAGCGGCTTGAGGGGAAACTGCCTTAAAAAGCATGCAGTGCACAAGCTGGCGCAGGCACCACTACTATCCAAAAAAGAAGAAACATGCAGAGCATCGGAATCAAAAGGTTCCATTGGTGACATGACATATCCGGAACAGCAATATGCAGAGGATTCTACTTGCACAAGTTGGATATGCAACTTACTTTCTCGGGGTCACCACCCTTGTCAGGGTGATTTCTTATAGCAGCTTTCCTATATGCCTTTTTAAGTTCATCCTGACTGGCACTTTTTGAGACACCAAGAACCTCATAGTACTTGGAGTTGTCACTCCTTCTTGGAGCCCGTCCAAACATAATGGCTCAACTTGATGCCTGCTTCAGACACAGAACAAATACATTCAGACAGCATTTAGTTAGTTACATACCAAAACAAGACAAGATTGGGAAGTTTCACATGGAACATGTATAGTAAAGAGGCAATTTATGAGAACTGATTTAAAGTATAGTTTCGTGGAGAAATACCAATTGCACCAAGTTAAAGAATAAATGGAGAAACTTTATCTCCTGTTGATATATATTACTGAAAATGAAAGCAAAGAACTTGCGAGGATTTTAACCACAACAGCTACAAAAAGAGTAAATTTACTTTCATGGATGCTTAAGACATTATATCGATATATATAGACAGACAGAGGAGGGAGCGAGAGACCCAAAAGACCTAGTCTGACAGAATTTTCATTAAGTACGTAGGCGTAAGGTGACTGAGCTTCTAGCTATAGAACCTTTTTTAATGGTTTAGGGCTCCTTTCTGAAGATATTTGAAAACTTTTAACAACATTTAACATTATAGAATCATGACCTCTTTATTAATACTATCTTCAGCACAGAAATATAAACATCTGAAACTCGTAGCTGTATTTCGAGAAACAATCTTATTTCAAAACTGAATAAAAGACTTCAACCTACAAGACAAAGACAAGGTCAGTTTTTCTTGTCGATTAGACACCAGCAGAGTGCAAACTGAATAAAAACCTCAACTATCAAGACAAAACAAGGTCAGTACAAAACTCACTGACAACATAAATAGAACAAAGCAAATCGGCAAAGAAATTAATGCAAACTTAAAATCACCAGAACTCAAATCATCTCTTTTTTCTTTTGTGATGAATTCATTAGAAATTAAATCATCTTGAAACTATTTAAACAAAGAAAAAACTCAATACTTTATCTATAGCCCCTATAAGAGATTAGAGACGACATTAAAGTATGTGCCAAGAGCAATGCAAAATCAATTTCAGTCTAGAGAAGATTGAAAATGCACGCGAGCCAGCATTGGCTTGGACTGGAACCTACATTCATTTTTCAATCCTAATGCAGCAGGACTGCAGGAGAAATATTATAAGATCCATCCTGATTGTCAGCCTGGGCAAGTTAGTTAAGTTAAAGCTCTAGCAACATTTGTGACCCGAAGGGAATCTATATATTATTCAGTTAAACACAGTACTAATCCAGCTGCATTACTTGAGCATATTAGTAAATGGCAAATAAAATCATTAAGCTACAATTTTTCTTTCTTTCCCTAAATCAACAGTAAAAGAGAAAAACCATGAGGACAGAGACAGAACACTAGGTGACTTGGTGAAGAGAGTTACCTGCACCCTTCATCGGAAAATTACATTGTTTCGCTAAGTTAAAAATTTTAGATTTTATGTATTATACGTATATATGTTGACTCACCTTACTCTTTAAGTGTGTCTACTTTTTATATATTTTGACACCACTTAGTAAAATACTGGCTCCGCCATCGGTTACCCGGTACCTATGTGGGAGGTTGTAGCAACCTGATCAATCTTCATACCAGGAAAAACACACTCAAGTAATAAAGAAAGCAAGCAACTTTGCAACTGAATAAGTGAAAAAAGAACCAAAAACAAGAAATTACACCAAAACAAGCAAACCCCAGTTCAAAACAAACAACAGCAACATCAAACTCAAACACAATTTCAAGTTTTCCTCTATCAAAAAATCAAGAAACCATACTCATCAATCAAGAAACAGATTAAAGATTGAAACTTTACATCCACCACTAACACAGATCATGACCAAGAAGCATCAAGAAACCCAAAATTAAAGTAAAGAAGCTATACAAAAAAGTACCTTGACAAAGAATTTCTAGAGAGAGAGAGAGAGAAAATGGGGAGTTGCTTGAGTGTCCACCTCTCTGACGTAAAGAAAACTGCTTGTCAAGAGAAGTTATGCAAAATGAAGAATGGATTCCCAATGGGTCACGTAATCAGCTGACAATAAACCCCTTTTTTTCTGTTCTCTTAATTTTTTAAAAAGTATTCGGGTTCGATATTCATATTAGAACTCGTTAATCTGAAATTGTAGGTGATAATGCCCATTTGGATAGTATTTCTACCAAAATCAAAAATTTTATTAAAGAAAGAGTTGTTTAATTCATTATACCACATTCTTTGATGATAATAATAAGTCGAGATGAAAGAAAAATCACATTTATTTTGTCTAGTAAAAGATAGTTAGGACTAGAATGGATTTCCAATTTTAAGGATAATATTATTATCTTATGTATGATATAATATAAAATAAGAATATGTGTGTCAATAATATGACAATTAATTATTATTCTTTTAAAATAAGTAATTTATGTATAATAATTCTTTATTTATTTTTTTTAAAAAAAATTGTTATAATTAGTAACGTCGGAATTGTTATGCGATGATTTAAAATAAAGGGATTGCTATTGCGGCAATTAGTAATATAGGGATAGTTATGTGATGATTCAAATAAAGAGAATGTTGTGTAGGAATTACTTGTTTCACACTCTATTTGCATAAAATAACTTTATATTTTAATATAAATATCATAAGACGCTCACTTGGAGACTTCTTACACTAGTTGTTTTAAGAATTTCCGCTAGTTGAATTGCATCCAGTAGACTCCCTCTTCCGCTCATTCCCTTCGTCAACTCTTTGATTGTGAGAGGCCCCTTTAGCTTCACGGGAAAATTCCTATCTCTTTCTTTCATCCTCTCTGTTGTCTATGGCCTATACCAATTGATCTTATTCGGATGAGTTTCATTTCGTAATCCTTTTGTTAGTTTATCAATCAGGTTTAATGTCACCAATCAAATACTACATAAACCAAATAGAAGATTATTTGTTAATTCCTCTAACAAACCTAGATAGATCTTATGCATGATTTTTATGTTGATAATAATATTTTAGTTCTTCAATAAGTCAAAATTTAAATATAATGTAGAAAGAATTAACCTCAATATAAAATAATGCAATGTTTTATTAAAGTTGATGAATTATTCATCTCAACATAAATTTTCGCATAAAATTATATATTTTGAAGGTATTAAATAAATAATATTCCTACTAAATAATGAGAAAACTTATTGTGTAGTAGATGTGGAATCAAAATAGAATGTATTAGTAATATATGGACTAAACTATTTGAAGATATAAGCGATTTTGCACTTCGCAAGATTATATATATAAAAGAAATAAAAAGATTAAAATATAAATAAATAAATAAAACTGAATGTAAAACTTGTGTATGATAAAATAAAAAATCTGGTGTATGACAAAGATATACATAAGAAAAGATCAAACAAAAACGCAAAATCAATAAATAAAAATATCAACTACTTTCAAAGTTTCTTATAATTTCATAATTACAAAGTTTTCAAAGAACACTCCTCTCAATTTTAAAAGTGAATTTGAACTATTAGTTTATAGATAAAACTATATTTATTCATGTGATAAGTATCAATGACTTTTTTTTTTCTCTTAAGTTATGTCAATAATTTTTAATTATTACTTTTATTGAAAGTTGAAATAGGTCATTAAGTAGATTGCAGTTAACTTTATCTGTAAAATCAAGAGGCGTAGTGTAATTATAGTTTTGATCACTTTTTCAATCAAAGAAAGAAAAATGAGCTAAACAAAATTTTAAAAAATCTTGTGATTTAAAAATTGAATGTCAAGTGCAGTCGTCATTAATTAGACAACACATTTGATTAAATTAATTAAAAAATACACTTCTATAAATTAGTAATTAAAAAACTTAAAATAATTTTATGAGACAATTTTTTTTTAAAAAAAAAAGTAAATAAATCATGTGCTAATGTTAAAGTTAGATGACTTTTATGTGATATAAGAAAATTTTAAAAATATTTTTTGAGTGATAATCCCTAAAGTAAAATGACGTTTGTGTGACAAAAACAATAATAGAAAAATGATTTTTGTGTTATAAACACAAAATTGAATGACTGAAATTTACTCAATAAAAATTACAAGAACTGAAAATTTCATTAAATAATCTAATCTTAAAATTTAATTTTTAACTAACTTTGACTCATAGGATAAAATTAATAAAAATGAGCAGTTGAGCCCTCTTTAATGTTAAAAAAAAGAAGACTCATAGGATAAAAAAACAAAATTAGCATTTATTGTTTACATTTATTTTTCTCTATATATAGTGAAGTAGAGGTGCATTATTTTAAAGCAAAACAGTTTTCGAATGTCTCAGTATTCTTAAATTTTCTTTTGCTTAATTTAACATTATGAATTTTTTACATGCCACCAAAACTGAAAAAGATATCTTTAATAGAATGATAACTATGAATTTTGAAATTGAAAAATCTAGAAAGGTCATGTCTTTTTGGATATTTTTGAAAACCTATAACTTTAATAATTTTCATAAAAAAATTTCTACTTGTGATGAAATGGTTTTTAAAAATCTCTATGGTGAAGCTGAGAACGCTTTAACTTTTTTTAAATCAAGCTCATCATCCACTTTTCAAGATATTTGTCCACTTACTTCTCAATGTTTTAACTCTTCTCTTAATGAAATTCTTCTGAAAAAAGAAAAAATGAACAATCAAGTTTCATTTATCTATGATACGATTTGTTGTGATAATTTTGAAGATCCGTTCGTGAAAATGAATTTACCATCGGATTTCAAACTAAATCCATTTGCCAAAAAATGGAATCCATCCACAAAGGTTCGTAAGATACACCGTTCTCTGTTCATGACGCTCACTCGTGATCCTTTCTCCAAGAGACAAATATTTGATTTCTTTCAAAGGTACGGATGTTACAAGAAAATATAGATAAATTTTGAATCTTCATACATATCGTACTCCATAATAATAATAATTATTATTATTAATTTTCACTATTTTGTTTCTACTAGCTATCTGTATAGGATGTTTGGACCGGATAGTGTGCGTGCTGTTTTTATATACCACAAAGGAGGAGTCAGAACCAATTTTGGAAAAATTGTGTTCAAAAACACCTCTATTTGTGCTTGGCTTTTGCAAGGAAAAGAAGCAAAATTTTTTATGGAACCAGGATATCTTTGGCTAAGGAAGTATATACCTAGGCAATAATTATATATATATATTACTATACTATATAGAGAAGTATAGAATCAGACACCTCTCAATTGACGTATCTGCTTCTAACCAAGAGTATTTTTATAATTTCGTTATGAATCATGATGTACTATCTTTTATCGTTTGAAAAAAAATTAATGAACTTCATCAATCTTCATTTTATTGTGATTAGATTTATATTCAGTATGTGAGATTTATTTGATAGTTATTATATATAACATCGTGATGTTTTATTGTAATGCCTAAATGATAGATATGTCAATTCTAATATATGTACTCAGTAGAATGTCATTATTAGTTCGTATCGTATTCATTTTAAATATGAATAGAGAAAAAAACTAAAAGAACAATAAAATAATAATATCATGGATTCAAGATTGTAACACGAATGATTTGAATTGCAACCTTTTGACAATAAAAATGGTCATGTCAATTTATAAATTTGAAACATGGTTAAGTTAGATCTATAAAGAGAACTAAGAATGAATTGCACTATGTTATTTATATGATTGCAAATCATGATTTCATCTCATATGACAAGACGAACATTAATAAAGATTTATTTTGATTAAAAATCTAGCAAAAGAATGGAGAATATTTACTCTATTTTTCATCCATTACAAGAAAAACATGTGTGAATATATAACTCAATTTATCAACATTAAATGTTAAGACAAAAGAATGTTCGTTGTTGTGGTAATCAAACAGTTTAATGTGTTTATAAAAGAGGACAAATGATAATAAATAACAATGCCAACTTAATTAATTAGCCATTAAGATTTAAGTCTATTCAACAGCAAGGTCAATTCATATTTTGAAAATTTTCAAAGATAATTAATGTTTATTAATCATACTACTAGTAAAGGATAAAATGTTATAACTTAGAGGGTGTTTGAATTGACTTAAAAGTTGGTTAAACCTATTTTAAGTCAGTTTTTAATTTTTGAAAGTATTTGGCAAATATAAAAAATAATTTAAAATAAGCCAAAAATGACTTAAAATAAATTAGGAAGTGTTTGATAAGGTCAAAATGACTTAAAATAAATCAAAAACCAAAAGTAAGTCTCCCCCTACTTTTTTATTTTTTGACTTAAAAGTCATTTAAGTTTAACTTTTTATTTTTGATTTAAAAACTACTTTTGTTAAGCCAATCCAAACGGGGTCTTACTCCCTTTGTCCAACAATAGATGTCCACTATTGATTGGGCACGCCCCTTACGAAACAATAAATAATAGGGATAATGTAGGAAATAAACCAAGAGTAGGATTCCTTACTAGTTTATGATTTGTTATTTATGGTATTTACTTATTTATGTTTAATTAGGATTTGTTAGTTTTATAGTTTCCTAGTCCTAGTTTACTTTGATTGTTAGTTCTATAAATAGGGGTGTCTTATTACATATTTTCAATGTAGTGAGAGATACATTCATTGTGTAGTGAGAGATACATTCAATATACAAAAATACAAGAGTCATTGAGTTATTGAATAAAAGCCTCTTACAAAATCATTGTGTTGGATCTTTCACTTTTGCATTTATTATTACCTTGGGTAATTTTATTTCCTTCAGATAATTTTACTATATTATCCTTTTACTTATTAAATCTAATGATTTGAGAAATGTGTTAGATGATAAATAGTATTTAATAACAAAGGTAAAATAGACACCAAAGGTAAATTATCTCTTGATTTTCTAAATTGGACAAGTATTGTTAGGCAACTATTTTTAGTATAGTGAACAACTATTGTTGGACGGAGAGAGTATTTTATATTGTTAATAAAAAGGACAAATAATAATAAATAACGATACCAATATAATTAGCCATTAAAGTTATTCAACAAGAAGGTCAAATTCTATTACAACGATATTACTCAGACTTTGAAATTATTCAAAAATGATTAATGTTTATTAATCACGGCTAGTAAAAGGATAAAGAATATGGAGACTGGTCTAAAATATCCCTTAGCTATTTGAATTGGTACAAAATATTTTTCATTCACCTTTCGGCCCTCAAATACCCATGCATCAATCTTTTATCTAAAAAGTACCCTCAATATTAACCCTTTGGCTCATATTTGCTCTTATTTTTAACAACTCCCTTAAAGTAAAACCACATATGATTTATATTTTGACCTAATACGCTTGAAAATAATATTTAAAAAATAATTAATTTCATGATATCTTCCTATTGGTCTTATCTTAAATCAACCCCCAATTCCCTTTATTATCACCAACTCATAAATAGGGATTCAACTAAAATCCATACTCGCACCGTCTGATTGACCATGTAAAAAATGATTATTATGTTTATTAATGTAATTTTTTTAACAATTATCTAAATTGCTTTGTTCATTTCCTCTTTTTATAATCTCTTATTCTTAATTAGGATATCAGAGACTCAAACTTAAATGAACTTTCATGTTCATATTATTTTAATTGTATCAGTATCATGGGGAGGGGGGGGGGATGAGAGTGGAGATAGGAGAAAATGTTATTTTTATTCTTTTAATTTGAATTTTGGATAAACACAAAAGAAAGATGCAGTATACACACATACTTTCTTAATTAAAATATCATCTTATATTGAACTAATTATTTCTTTATGAATATCGTCATTATTTTTCTCCCTTGTTTTGTCATAAGTTGAAGAAAAAAAAAAGGATTTAAAATGATGGACAAGATCCAAAAAGAAAAAAAAAAGTGGAATAGAAAGGAAGTGAAGGGGTAGGGAAGGGTGGAGGGGAGGGTAGAAAGTAGAGGATTAATTTTTTTTTTTAATTTTCTATGAAACCCAAAATCAGGTCAATCATATGAACTTATAAATTAAGTAATTTCAAATTATTTTAACGGAGAAGAGTTTAAAATGCCCTTAAACGGTGAGACCTGGTATAATATTTTCCTCCATCCACCTTTTGCGTGTGGATCATTAAAAATAGGGATATTTTTTAGTCAAAAGGTTGACATCATGGGTATTTGGGGCCAAAAAGTGAATGGAGGGTAGTTTTGTATCAATTCAAATAGTTAAGGGGTATTTTAGACCCTTCTCCATAAAGAATATGTTATTATTAAAGAATAGAAAGACATAAGAAGTTTTGTTAGATTTCTTAAATATGAATACAATGCATTGAATTTGATGTCTTGTAGTATATGAATCAAACCTAGATAATACAAGATTTAACTTACAGAATTATTGGTGAAGTTTAGAACTTCTATGAACCATTTTTTCCTTTAAGCTCAGTAACTTATTCTACCACACTATACCCATATAATCTTTGTCGTTATTACGATTTTGCGTTAAGAGGTTATAAGTGTGTCCTGGTATTCATGAATGCTCTAGAAATTTGTTACAATTTCATAGGAGCGACACCATTCCACACTCATATAGGTCCAATCATCAAGTGTATTCTGCCAATCAATACACCATCTATAAAAGATAATTGGATGAAGAGCTTAATTCAACCTCACCTGTTTTGAAATTTTGCACTATATTACACATTATAGGAGGAGCATAATTTTATAGTACATATCCAATCAACTAATTACTTGTCACTGCTTATAGAAACCTAATTCATGAGATCTTCAATCACATAGATTAGATTACCATTATTGTTGACCTTTTCAAATTGACAAAAGTCGGACTTCTCTCAATATTTCTTCTAGTTAGTGAATTGATCATATTCATTTTGACTGCATACAATTTACGTAAATAATTCATCACACAACGTCATCTATTTTATCATATTATATCTCAAATGAATGCGTCAATTTTTGCCCCAGTTATAGCTACTTGGCAATCACAATGGATAGACACAAAAAATGTTAATTTTATTTTAATTGAAATACACTTCGATAGGTCTCATTTTGGTAGCACAAGCTTGTAAGTAGAGGCATTTTAGGTGATGAAGACAGACTTAACCAAGTTTAGTTTGTTTAGCGGGATTATCATTTCTCAGAATCTTTTGCTACATTGAGTACTTTAGATTTTGAATTCACCTTAATTTAGACTGAGAATTAGAACATAAGCTGTTACAACATAAAATTTCCTTTTCATTGCGGAGAGTGAAAAAACACGATAAAATCTTCCTAAGCATGATGTTATAGAACACAAGGTAATCAATGTAGTAGATGACCAAATGTTAGAAACAGTTAAGCACTAGGTCAAATTGTCTCATACAAAGAAAAGTTACTATGGCAATCATATTGCATAGATCACTACATATCTGTCCAAAGCTAGTAACAATTTCCTTTCTTCCTATCTGAAATAGACTAATCATCACCATCCAGAAGGGCTTGGCAGGGGATCAATATAATCGAACATGTCCATGGGGAAGTCATCGATGAAGCTATCTGGGGTAAGGGGGTACTCCATTTCTCTCTTCACAGCAATCTCAGAGCTTTTCTCTTGTCCTGATGAACACGAAGGAGCAAGAGGGGCTTGCACATTTCCTATGTCGGAAGCACTGAGCTGCCCGAAATAATCTAAGAAGTCATTGTCCTCAAGTTTCATGGGTAATTCTTGATGTTCAAGTGGTTGACCAAAGTTGGTTTGGACTGGAATATGAGGAAAAGGGAGTGGAAACTGTGGCCAGATGCAGATTCTCTTGTCATTGGGAGTGAACTCAAGTGGAGGCAGTTCTTGATCAAAAGGAAGTGAAGTTGTGTTCACTAGCTCTGGCAATGGGACTATGTTGGTTGTGTCAAAGTTATTCGTATAAGATGATGAGCAATACTGGGACACGACAAAAGGTCTTTCCTCTGCGGATGAGTTCAATTTTGGTTCCTGAAAATTCAAATAGAGAATCCAATCAACAAGTTGAAAGGGGAAAACAATGGAGGTAATCAGTTGGTGAAAAGGTGTAAACATAGAACCTCTGGCTGGTAGAAAGAGTAAGAACACTATAATTATAGCCTTTTCTTATCTTAAAACAATATTTCTTTCTGTATCATCTTAAGAAGTTTTGACCATGCTATCACAACCTGACTACAAATGCAGAAGCTGAGGGGTACAAGGTCCAAACAGGAAAAATGTTGTCAATATTAAAAAAAGCTAGATATGTTTGTTCCAAACAAAATTCAATGCTACTTTAACACAAGGGCTGGTGTCCATCATTGGAAGTGGCATCTCACATTCAGTGCTCACGTGGGCGAGGGAAAAGAGACTTCAAACACCATAAATCATTTATAAGGATTAAAGGAAGAAAGACAGAAGATGGTCAAAAGAATTGCAGAAAATGATACATTCTTCAGAGATCACAAATTTTTGGCTCAAGGGCCTTCCTTTTTTCGAGACATTTTACCAAGGCAGAAGGTAAAAGAGCAGTTTGGATTTAAGCAATGCAGGAAATATGAACATTTCTATCCTAAAACATAATGACAACGAAAACAACCTGTTCTTCGACAACATTACAAAATACATACATTCCACAGAGACCAAATTCACATCAATTCTAAAACTAACAGAAAGCAAAACCTTTAATGAAAGAAAAAATCCATTTTGAGCAAAAGATGATAAACCAGAGAGTAAGAATAGTGTATTACCTCTACTGAGGGAAGTTTTGGGTGATCAGGGGCTTCTTTGCTGATATTCTTTTGTGGTTTACTAGGCTGTGGCCCTGAGTTTCGCAGAATCTTAGCCAATCTCTTCTGCCGGCTACTCCAAAAATTCTTGACATCATTGTCAGTTCTTCCTGGCATATATGTAGCAATTCGTGCCCATTTGTTCCCAAATTGTGCCTGAAGTTCAATCACAGACCTTTCCTCTTCTGCTGAAAACTTCACTCCACTTCTCACACACAAAAGAAAAGAAAGTGAATACAACAGAAGAGTTATCAACTTCATTTCATCAAATACATTTCCACTTTATAGAAACACATAATAGAACAAAGCATAATAACAAACATCTGATATGCATTGTAAATCATAGCAGCAAATTCTCCATCAAATGACAACAACTGAAGTGAATTTACAACAAAAAGAAGAAGTAAGGTATCTCAGAAAGAAACAGAGGGAAAACAACAAACCCACAGAATATACACAAAATACCAGCAAATTGGCGAATTTGAAGAACGAAAAAGAAGCAGAAAAAAAGAAACCCCTGATTTCCCAACCTTAACAAAGGGAATCCCCTCGATGAAAACGCATCAACACAGAACAGAAATCTGCAATTTTAACAAAATCAAAAGAGCAAAAACAACAAACCCACAACCAAAAAAACTCAATTTGCAAGCAATGCAATAAGAAATTCCCACTTTTTCTCAACCCAATGAATAAAAGATGGCAAATTTACAATTCTAAGAAGAAAAACAGAGCATTTTGGAAGCAGAAAGACAAGGAACCCCTCGATGAAAATGCGTACACAAAGCAGAAACTCCACAAACTCTTAACAACTCCACAATTTCAACGAAATCAAACTCGCAGAAACAACAAACCCATAACCCAAAAACTCAACTTTCAAGCAATGCAACAAGAAATTCCCACTTTTTCTCAACCCAATAAACAAAAGACAGCAACTTTACAATTGTAAGAAGAAAAAACAGAGCATTTTGGAAGCAGAAACAAAGGAAACCCCTCGGTGAAAATGCATCAACACAGAACCGAAATCCCACAAACTCTTTACAACTACGCAATTTCAACAAAATCAAACTCGCAGAAACAGCAGACCCATAACCCAAAAACTCAATTTGCAAGCAATTCATCAAGAAATACCCATTTTTTCTCAACCCAACAAAAAAGACAGCAAATTTACAATTCTAAGAAGAAAAGAACTGTTTCTTCATGAAACCCACTCCAATTTCCCACCCCCAACAAAAAAACCCAAAACAGAGAAACAAGAGTAAAAGTTGTTTACTTTTTCAAGTTGGGTCGAAGTTTATTAACCCAACGAAGACGACAAGACTTCCCAGTACGCTGTAAAAGACCTTTGGATCGAATGGAGCTCCAGTCTCTTGGACCATACTTCTTGACATGCTTAATCAACACTTGATCTTCTTCCTCTTTCCATGGCCCTTTCTTTATCTCACTCATTTTCACTAACAAAATCAAATCTTTCTGATCAGAAATTAATCAAATTATCACTACTCTGTTTCTTTTTATACTTTTGCTGCAGATTTAAAGTTGGATTCTTCTTTGTTTATCTAATGGGATTGTGGGTAGTGACAGTTAAGGCGGTTGTAAACACTATCTTCCCACCATTTAGCCCACTTCCCTATTTTTCTGTCAAATTCAAATGTGGGATAAATGGATAAAAAAGAAAAATTAAACGTGTAATGCCCATAAAATTTTGTAACAATTAATTTTTAAAAATGCATATTTTATTTTTAGTGAAATGATTTATAGTTATATAAATATCTATGATTTATATTACAATTTCTTATTGGGTAAAATTACGTCACATAAATTAGGACGGAGGAAGTATATGGGAGGTGGGGGAGGAGAAATGAGGGGAAGGATTACAAGGTGGAGTATTTAACTTATGTATAGTGATTATTTTCATCACATCAATATATTATTTCTCGTATTTTTACATATACTACAGAATTGTGATATTATTTTGGGAATATAATAAAAGAAAGTTTGCTACATAAATTAGGATAGAAGGCGTATTATTTTTATTTTTATGGTTATAATATGGGTAAAACTTATCTGTACCTGGTGTATACACCAATTCAATATATGTATGCCATGTGTTTGAATTTATAGTTTATTTTACTTAATCTTAATTAATTAACATGTGTTTTACTTCATTAAATCATGTAATCATGGAAATTGCATTAATTTAGTTTATACATCATGTGCCGATAAGTTTTATCCGTTATAACATATATTGATAAATAAAAGAGGATGCATATTAACCTTTGCAATTTAACAAATGATGCATATTTATTCTCGTTGTGATAATTTTAAATTTTAAAAAACGAGTTTTAAGATTTTTATTTGGTTCAATAAATATGTTAATGTTAGAAGGCAGGGGTGTATATACATCACTTTTTTAATGAAGATATATCTAATTTAAATCACAAAGTTGATGGGTATATTTCTCCTTTCTCAATATTAAAAATATTATTAAAAATGTTTTGATAAAATTTATGATGAATCAATTTGAGTTATATATCAATCCAATTTTGATAGGTTGAACTAATAAATGAACGGGTCAATAATCATGCCATACTTACATAGATTGGGCTGGTTATGATATAATGAGCTAATTTTATCACATCTACCTTTTTCATATATTACTATTAAGGAAAAATTACGCGGTTAAGCAAACTTATAATATTTAATTAGTCATCATAGATATAGTTTGCTATAATTGCCACTTGCGACTAACATTAGCCATTAATTACGTGGGCTGACTTCAGATTTGTATAATTAGCCACATTTGTATAATTCACAACTAACAATTCGTCGTTTGATTTGTATTTGTATACGATGGTTTGTATTTGTATATGACGATGATTTCCTTTGATTTTTTCGTTTTATCACCATATACATTCAATATTTTTTGTATAACTTTTTAAAGTTTGTATAAGCGTGTAGTTTTCGGATTTTGTATAATATAATTTATATAATGTAATTTGTATAATATAATTTGTATAACTGTTTAAAGTTCATATGCTTATGTTTGTATCAATTCGTTATTTCAAGTTTTATCATATTTGTATAATTCCAGACTTTGTATTGCTGAATTATACAAAAATACGCAAATTATTCAAACGTACCCGCGAATTATACAAACGAGATGCGAAATATACAAATTATTGCCCTCTCTCGCTCGTCTCTCTCCTCCCTCTCCCAATCTCGCTCTCCAGATATACAAATACATATGTATAACAGTTACAGATATACAATTATTTTGACAGATATACATATACAATTCGCCTATCTCTACTATGTGCCCTCTCTTGCTCTCCACTCTTCTCTCTCTCCCAGTCTCACTTGCCACTCTCCTCCTTATAACATGTAGCTACGAATCGTAATTAGCAAACTATAGCTATGGAGCATAATTAAAATATTTTGAGTGGCTATATGTGAAAGTTCCTCTACTATTAAAACAATAATTTTTGTTTGACTAATTTTCTTTTAAAGTACTTTTGAAGATTATTTTTTCTTAGCTTTTGAATAACAATTTGTGCTACTACTTAATAATACTTCTTTTTAAAAAGTTTTTATCAAACATAACTTTCTAAAATATACAAGCTTCTAAAAAAATTGGCAAAATACGCTACTACTTATTTCATAAATTATTCTAGCGTTTGATCATAAATTATGAATCAGATCTTACAAAATTATCTTA
Organism: Solanum appendiculatum; assembly: GCA_018342035.1. NCBI lineage: Eukaryota > Viridiplantae > Streptophyta > Magnoliopsida > Solanales > Solanaceae > Solanum > Solanum appendiculatum. Next base: position 1,279,386 of record JAGDQO010000515.1, read on the forward strand.
AAATATTTGATTGACCATAAATTTTGGATCAAATTTTAAAAGTTTGTCTTTAAAAAAATTTCAAATTCTAAAAATTGGTCCTAATTAATTTTAGAGAGAAATCTCACTTTCACTCACAAATTTTTTTTTTTTTTCAAATTAAAAACACAGTTTTAAATTCCAAAAAAGGCATAAGTTCAACTTTGTACTTCCTTCGAACCGTTCTAATTCACAAGTTCATAATCTTTAACTACTGTTAGATTGTGACAAATATATGGAGAAAACAAAATTAAATGGGTAGAGAAAAAAAAAGGGTTATAAATTTCTTGAATTAGTGGATTGTTGATTTATTCAATTATCGCTAAATTTTATGCACCATTTCTGATAAGGATGTATCCATTAGTTTGGACATTTAATACAATGACGGTTGAAGTGATTTCTCAACCTATAAATAGGATTGTTATTTACCATTGTAAGAGACAGTGACAGTGTGAGACATTTGAATAAGATGATCTCTACATTCTACTCTCTATATCTCTTGTCTATATTTCTCGTTCTATATTGCTTATATTTTACGACATTTTTTTAAGCATATAGATATATTGATAATTGGTAACTAACAATAAATATACTAAATAGTCAATCATTTCATTATATTATAATTAAAATATAAATGATTTTGTTACATCATGAATCATGATTACAACATCGAATGCATTCGCCTAAATCACAAATGCAGCAATCACCATCTTTGCACATTGATGCGTTAATACAACCTGAAATACACGGAAAAAAAATATGTTACATACATAAAAGATAAAAAAGGAATTATTATAAAGCCAAAAGCAAAAAAAAAATTATTTAGATATTTTTTAAATTAAATTAAATATATTTTAACCAACGAAAGGAATAAAAAAATAAAAAAATGAAATTTATGAAACTAAATATACCTTTAACAAGCACACGAGTGCTAGGACTTGTGCTAGATAGTTTAAGTGACATTGATGTTGATGATGGTTCTTGTGTTGCCTGAGTTAATGGGGAAAAAAGAACAAACATGATAAAAATCATGCATATTATGGATTTTGCCATCTCAAAAAATAACTTGTGATATTTAGAGGTGTTTTGATTTTTTACTTAGTTGAAGTCAGTGTTTTAAAAGGCGGGGGCGTGAGGTGGGGCGTTTTACTTAGCATAGGGCGAGGCGTAAGTCTCGAGACATGGGGTGTAAACCCTATGGATCTTTAAATTTTTAATTTATAATATGGTATAATAATATAATAACACAAAATTATAAAAATACATTAATAGTTTGAAATAATTACAAACATGATTAAGAAAACTCATAGAAAATAAAACTATAACATGATTATACAACTATAAATAATCTAATATCTTAACTTTCTAATAATAAAAGAATCATTATTTCTAAAAGTATATTATTATCATACTATACAATTTACCCCCCTTAAAAGAAAATAATCAATAAAACTTACTAGTATTATAGAAAAGCATCACTCCATCATGAATAAAAATAAAATTACTTTCAAACAGCTAAATAAAATATGATAATTGTGAGATATATAACATAAACATAAAGATCACCAATGATAAGTGAAAAGGTAAGATTTCTCTATGTATTTTTAAAAGAAATGTTACGTAATATATAATCACCTTCACAGTATTATCAAATAGTAAAGATGTGATACTACAACTTGTTATTTGAGTTATTCTCAATCTTCTTATTCCTACAGATAAACAATTAAGCATCATTCATTTATTCAAGAATTATGAGGGTCAACAATGTTAACTAAAGAATTTAATACATAATTTGTGTAAGATCTATTAGGCGAGCCCCGAGCATTGGACGTTGAACATGCTTAGGACGTACAGTCGGGCGTAAGTCTTACAGAACTAAGCCCCACACTTAAGTCTCAGGGCGTTTTACTAGAGCCCCGCCTCAGAGCGAGCCCTGAGGCGAGTCTCAACAGAGTCTTTTAAAACACCGGTTGAAGTGCTTGATAATGATTCTTTTTATAGTGAAAATAAAAGGGATTTTCAAGTAAGTAGATACATATATAATAATTAGAATGCCTTAAAATAAATTGGGCATGTTATCTCACTCTCTAACTTCTTTAAAAATTAAATTCTTTTTTCTACTTTAAATAATAGGCATTCTCCTTCTTATATGTCAATTAATTTTTTAAAATGCACATTCTACTCTTACATCAACCATCTTTATTCTTTTTTACTTCGTTAAAATTATGATACTTTTTTTTATTAAAAAAATCTATGTAATAAATTTACCTATATGTAATAAATGTTATTTTTCAAGGTGAAATATACTAATGACAAAATAGTCAAATGACCCCTAATCTATTATTAATTTTCAATTATACACTTATACTTCACAGGGGTTAAATTATCCCTCTGAATTACTTTAAAATGAAATAATCACCTCCCTAAAAAGTCATAATTAATTTTATATCAAAATTGTGCAAAATACGCACAAACGGCTGTATATTCATTTTTTAAATTTTCTTCTTCTTTCTTTTTTCTCTTTGTTTTCTTCCTCGATTTCGGAGCCTCCATTGATTTAGAGTATATTTATTTGATTTCTTTTTTTCTTTAATTTGATCTCTTGAAATTCGTGCACAAACAACTTTATATTCATTTCTCGTGAAATATAAGTGTATAGTTATTGAATAATAGATGAGTTGATCATTTGGTTATTTTCTCAAATACTAATTGAGTATATAAGTTAATATAAAATAATTTTATATTATTAATAATAATCAAAACTCTAAATACCTACTTAAACAAGTGAAAATAAATAGAATCACAATTTTATAAACATATTTCAATGTAGGTAATACAAAAAAAATAGAGGTATATTTTATAATTGTTATGAGAAATTAATGAAAATATTATTTTGCTTATTATGCTAACAAACTTAAATAAAAATTATTTAAACTATATATCAAAAATCAAATTTAAAAGATAAAATATTATATATAATATAAAAAGGTATTACATACTTCGTGATTGAAAATGCCAAGCGTAAGAAGCATTAAAAATATTATTTTTTTAAGTAACTATGAATGTCAAGTGCAAGGTATTACGCTTTATTGGTTGAAAACATTGGATTATCATTAACTATGAATGCAGTGCATAACTGGATAAGTTTCCCCGAAAGAAATCATAGAAAAATATTGATCGGTCAGTAAAATTCTTTAATAGAAATCTCGGTAATAACTTAATTACCACTAAATATGTATTTTGAGCGGTAATTAGCATTCTTTGTATATGACCCTAAAAGCTTTAGCGACATTGGATCTAATGACACTTAACTAATGTCAGTAAAGACTTTAACACTCTTTATTAATATGTTTATTTATTGCCGCTGAAAGTTATTTTTGTTATAGTGTCTTTCGCATAACAATTTTGGTGTTAATTTAATTTAAAAGAAATATTAATTTTGAGGGGTGACTTAACACGTGAAAACTCAATCCAACGTAGGTGACTCCTTTTTTTAAAAAAAAAATAATCATTTTTGAAACCTGATTTTCTCACTTTCTAAGCCAATTGATATGGTGATTCTACATGTCAAATAATCAATTGATGAGAAAAATATTTTGCAATAAATTATTTTAGTAAGCTCCTTTTTCTCTTTTTTTTTTCTTTTGAAATAATATTACATCATACTGTTAATCTAATTATTAAATACTTTTTTTTCATTTATATTCTCTTTGAAACCTAGAGTACGGCATATATAAGCATGAATAACAAAAATAAAAAGAGATTGTGAAATTATAATTGTGTTTTTAGAACCACAACAATAATATATGATTTATTAATGATTTGATAAAAATAATAGAGTTCATATAATCTTAATGAAATGCTAACAATAACATGGTGAATTACAAATTATTTTTACTCTCAATTTTTACAACAAGAGATGCATAGAAACATTTGAAATGCTTGCATAATCCAAAACCGCAACCTGAAATCATCGAAAATATATATAATTAGAACATTAAAAAATATCATCACAAAGAATGATTTTTACTAAAGTAAAATTGTTATGTATTTATTAGCATAAAAAAAAGCTCAACAAAAAAGTAAGAAATCTTTACTTGCGACAGATATACGAGTGCTACGACTCGCAGCCGATAACTCTAATGACATTATTGGTATGAGAAAATCTAGTCAAACTTCTTTTGATTATATTAGTAGTACTCTCTCTCAATTTAATATTACTTGATTTTTATATTAAAAATAAATATTTTCATTTATTTGTATAATTTATGAAATCGAGAGAATTTTACTATAGTTGACCATTAATATTTGGTACTTACCATTCATGACTTGACAATTGATACACTTCTTAAAAATAAATAAGTAAATAAATAAAATGATAATTTTACTATCAATTGAGAATCATTTACGCTCCTAAACTTTGGTTTAAAAATTAAACTTCCCCTCAATTTTAGAAATAATTATTCTCCCCTTTTTATCATATGCAAAGTCTATCTTACCCTCGTCATTTTTAATCCTCAATCTATATAACATCTTTTTTTATATTATATATAGAATTTTTTTTTTTTAACCTTTGTATTTATATATTTTTATTTAAACTCATTAGTTTTATAAGTTAAAACTACATACATTAAGTACGTATCTATGAGTGTATTGTGTACATGCATATTTAAGTTTCATTTATCTCTTAGGCATAATACATTAACGTGCTGTTTAACTTGACCTCAAGTGGCACATATGCCCTCCAACTTATGGGTGTACATAAGTAAGTATTTAAACTTGTATAAAGTTGAACATATAGACAGACACCCTACACATAACATAATGTGTGTTCTACATGGCTTAATAGAATCAGCTCGAGTGTATTTCACGCGAAATTTCATGTAGAATTCGTGTGTCTACGTACTTGTTCAACTTAATTAAAGCTTAAGTGTCTACTTGTGCACACCCAAAGTTGGAGGGCGTAGATGACAGTTGAAGTCAAGTTAAAAAACACATTTATGTAATTATGTCTATTTCTTATTCTTTATTATCTATGTAGATAAACAAATTTTGATTCATAATGAAATATTTTCTAAATTATAATTTAAAATTTATATACAATATAAATAAATAACTTTTAAGAAATTGTTATGAAATATATCTTCATTTTTAATAATTATTCTTTATAACTTGCATCAAGTATAACATAATGTTACCACATTATAAATTTCGTTAAAATTAGTAACATTATATTTTTATTATGTTCATTTATTTCATTATAGAACGGCATTAAATTATATACCCAATTAATATTTTCCCCTTTTTTGGGATGAAATTAATATTTTTAATTAAAAATTGTTATATAAATTAAAACACAAAAATATTATGATTTTAAAAGAAGTACTATTAAAAAAGGTTGATAATGTAAGGGTAGAATAAACATGTTTAAAAAATCAATTAAAAAAAAGGGGGAGAATGATTATTTCTCAAAATTAAGGAGAAAGTTTGATTTTTTAAAAGTAAAGTTTAGGGTGTAAATAATTTTCACTCCTAATTATTTCAAGTCATCTAGGATAGTACTTATATTAAGGGGAAAATCGAGAATAAAATATTCTTCAGCAACTCTTTAATTTTAATTTTTTACCTAATATATTTAAGACTCCAAGATGAAGAGATGTTTTGGTATATTCTATATATTTTTAATTTAAAACCACAAGATTTGAAAGTCTTTATTACTTTAGTTTTATCAAACTACGTATCAAATTAAAATCAAACAAATAAATTAAAACAGAGAAATTTTCCTGTGGGGACTAGAATTTTCCCTCAAATTGTTTAAAGGAATTCCTTCACCAATCAAATTTTACATTAAATGTGCAAGGGTCTAGGTCCTTTCTCCTCAATTTTTTTTTTGTCAAAATAATTTATTCTTTGATTAATTTATTAGTGAATTTTTGTTTGCACATATATAATCAGATCATGTCATCTTTTGAGTAGAAACTTAATTTATTACAAAAATAAATTCAGAACACATTTTTACAAAAAAAATCCTGTTAATTATTCTAAGATGAGACGAGTGCTATAAAACTTAAGCTTTTGCTATGTATTATAATTTTTAGGAACTCTCTCCATATCAAGTAAATAGAGTGTATATATTTGCCCCTTCATGTGATAACTCTTTTTAAATGATAACTCTTTTTAAAAAATAAAAAAAAATTGAATTGTAATAATCCAGACTTTGTTTTAAACTCCTTTATTCGTATTGTTTGCCTATTTGTGGGTTTATCCAATTAAAATGTAATTTTAACGGATATAAATCAATAAAGTGTCATGCTAAAATTATGAAATTCAAAATATGCTTCACACTTTTTAATTGATCTATAAAATTCTTTAATCGAAATCTCTGTCACATATCAATTTTGGAGTTACCTTAATTTTAAAAAATACTCTATTAATTTTGAGGGGTGACTTAACACATGAAGCTTCAATCCAAAGTAGCTCACACCTTTTAAAAAAAAATCATTTCTTGAAACATATAATTTTCTCACTTTCTGCGCCAAACAGATTAAAAAGAAAATGTCATTATTTTTTAAATACAGAAATTATATTATTTCTATAAATACGCTAGCTGGTCAACTATTTCATAACAATTAAAATATAGTAGAAGAATTTGTTTATTTCAAAACAATTAATATATAGTAGAAGATTTTGTTTCATCCTTCTAACAACACATCATACATCTAAGTCTAAAATACGCACAGCAATGTTTGCCTTCTTTGCACACTGATGGAGAGTAATTTCCTGAAATACACGAAAAAAATATGTTATATACATTTAAAAAAAAGTTATAAAATTAGATATATCTCGATCAACAAGAAGAATAAAAAAATAAAAAGATTAAAAGTGTATATGAAATTTGTAATAATAAACATACTTGTTTTTTTCATGGCAGTGCTACGACTTGGAAAAAATAATTCAAATGTTGTTGGTTGAGGTGCAAATAATGGTTCTTGTGTAGCATGAATTGATGGTGAATAAAAAACAAACATGATAAAAATCATGCATATTATAACATTGTTTGATTTTTCCATCTCAAACAATTACTTGTGATACTTAGATGTGTTTGTAGGTACTTGATAATGGTTCCTTTTATAGTGAAAATACAAGAAATTTTCAAAGTAAGTTGTTACATATAATAATTAGTATGCCTTAAATTTAAGATTAAAAAAATTAAATAATAGATATATACACATTAACTTGGTAAGTTTCTTGTAAAATAAAGGGTCAAAAATACCCCCTCAACTTTCATCCGGTCATTTATACCCCGTTGTTACAGTCAAACTTAATAGATATGCCATTTAATTTGACGGTTTCTCCAAATCGATCAAAAGTACCCAATTTCAATTAAAATTATTGGATTTCATCCTTTTAACCCAGACCCAACCTAGTAAACTAAACAAAACTCATAATAGAAAAAGCTCATCTATGTTATCCGTTAAAAGTTTGGCTCATCTATGCCATTTTTCGTTTGAGAAAAGGCTCATCCATGCCATTATTTGTTAACTGAAAACAATTCCCGTTTTGTAAAACTATATTTTACACGTGGCCAATTATGATTCAGCCATATCATAAGGCATAAAATGGTGCTCTATCGGTTTCAATTTGTTTGTCTTACTTTTCTTTTTAATCGGCTTCAAAAAGATTTTTTCTTTCCTTTTTTAGCAATTCTTTTATTTCAACTTTCTACATGATATGTTTAAGACTCCATGATCAAAACAGATTTTGGTACATTCTACATATGTTTAGTTTTAGACCCCAAGATTTCAAAGTCCTTTTTAATTTTCTAACTTATGTGTCAAGTAAAAACCAAACAAATAAATTGAAATGGAGTGAGTAAGTTGTCTCTTGAGTTTTCAAACTGAGTGCACATCTCCTTTAATTATAGTGGACAGTGACAGAGCATGAATTTGGCGAAGGGTGTGCAAATTTTCTTCTTAGTTGAGCTAAAAGTGAGCAAAATAAGATATACACTCATAATAACTACTAATATTTTACACTACATAATTTTATAGGGAAGGGCGTACATCGAATCACCCTTCCCCTAAGATGGCTCTGCTCTGATAGTGGACAATTAAAAGTGGACGAAAAGAGTAATGCTTTTTAACTCTTTCTTCTTCATTTTTTTTTGGCTTAATCTTATTATTTGCTCAACTCAAAATTAGATTGTACAACGCCCGTTTGGATTTACTTAAAAAAGTAGCTTTAATTCAAAAAATAAAAAGTCAAACTTAAATGACTTTTAAGTCAAAAAAATAAAAAGTAGAGGGGACCTACTTTTGCTTTTTAACTTTTTAAAGTCATTTTAAACTTATTTTAAGTTATTATTAACTTTACCAAACACTCCCTAACTTATTTTAAGTCATTTTAAACTTATTTTAAGTTATTTTTATATTTGTCAAATACTTCTAGAAGTCAAAAACTGACTTAAAAGTAGGTTTGACCAACTTTTAAGTCAATCCTAACATCCTCTTAGAGCCCGTTTGGATGGGATTTTAAGTTGGTTAAACTAACTTTTAAATCAGTTTTTGACTTATTAGAGTGCTTGAAAATTAAAGAATAACTTAAAATATGTTAAAAGTAGGCACCCTACTTATTTTTTTAAAACTTATAAATTATTCTACTTTGACCAAGTATATTACTTTTTTACCTTTAATTCTTTTATAATGTTAACAACTTTAATTAAAGTAATTTTTTAAAAGTTACTTATTTTAGTCAATCCAAACGGGCTCTTAGTATTGTTTCCTAATTAATTTACATTTTTATGGTGATTTGGGCAGTTGTTCATCTCTATTGTGTTTACATTATAGAATGTTGAGTTATTGTTTTTATAAATTGTATATTGCTTTCATTGAGTGAGCCTTAATTTTCTATTCTTTTTAATTTAGTTGTTGCTTTGTTAAATGTACATTGTTGCCATTTTTTAAAATTATTATTATTATTTATTATTTATTTTTCCACCACGGTTGTTCTTTCATGTTTACCGTACTGGGTTTTTTTTATTTTATTTTTTTACTTCAGATCATTTATAGCGTTTCATTTTGTCACATCATTTTAATTAATTTCATGCACTTTAATGAATTTTTAATTGGCTATGTTTTCATTTAGATCTTTCTATAATTTTGTTATGCTGTTATATTTTGTTTGGTTACATGTTTTTTCTTTTGTTCATTTTATGTGATTGTGTTTTAGTTTAATTGGCCAATAAAAAAATCTCTCCGTCGATTTTCGAGGTCTCCCCATTTGAAAAGACGGAAATTAAGTTTAGGTTCATATTCTTTGTATGTTAAAATTGGCCAATGAAGAAATTACCGTCGATTTTCAAGGCCTCCCATGTTCATAAAATGGATTTTTATTTTTAGTTATTATTTGATTCATTTATTTATATATATATTTATTTATTACTAACACTTTTACTAAGAGTCTTTACAGGTACCTGGAGTTGCTTTCTGAGGAAGCTATTCGAATGAAGTTCGAACAATGTTGTTGATTCATTATTGTGTATATTATTGACGTTAGGCAAACCTTAGGCCGTTTCTTATATTATTGTTTTATTTTATTACTTGTGTATATCGCATGTTTATTATACTTATATATTGTTTTTATCTGCTCCTCAATTTGGAAAAATGAATTTAGCTGGGACCCATAATTGTGGATTTTGAAGGATGCCTAATACCTTTCCTTCAGAATCATTTGAACCCTTACTTAGAATCTATTTGTTTTGTAGACATTTTTTATTAATTAATTAATTGGTTTCCTAGTTTTTCCTAAACTTAGGATTGCGACTCCCTTAAAAATTCTTTTAATCTTTTACATTTTTATAAAATTGATTATTTTTTGAGTCACCGCAACGTTGCGCCTATAGGGATGTCAACAGTGACAATAAAAGAATACTTTTTATCTTGATATTTTTATCTATATTTTATCCATTTTAGAATATATATATAAAAGACGACCAATTAATAAATTCTAGAATTTAGGTTGAACTTGAAATTGAAAGAATTAAAAAGTGGAGGATTTAAGCTTAATGTCGTTTTTACTTGAGTTTTTTTACTGTTATATGTCTATGAGTAAAATGTAAATAGAGTGTATATATTTGCCCCGTCACATAATTACTCTTTTTTTAAAAAAAAAATTGAATTATAATAATTCAAACTTTGTTTAAAACTTGTGTATTGTTTGCCCATCTGTGAGTTTATCGAATTAAAATTTTATTTTAGCCGATATAAATCAATAAAGTGTCATACTAAAATTATGGAATTCAAAAAATGCTTCATACTTTTCATTCGATCAATAGAATTCTTTAATTGAAATCTCTGTTACATATCAATTTTGGAGTTAACTTAATTTTAAAAAATACTCTATTAATTTTGAGGGGTGACTTAACAAATGAAAACTCAATCCAAAGTAGCTCACTCCTTTTTAAAAAAAAATCATTTCTTGAAACATAATTTCCTCACTTTCTGCCCAAATAAATTAAAAAACAAAGTAAGTCGTTATTTTTTTAAACGCAGGAAGTATATTATTTCTATAAATACGCTAGCTGGTAACTAATTTATATCATAACAATTAAAATATAGTGAAGATTTTGTTTCATCCTTCCAACAACATGTTCTACATTGACTTCTAATGTAAATACAGCAACATTTGTGTTTGCACATTTTTTATTATTTTTTTTTATTACAAGGGAAACCCGTAGCCGCTATCCTTTGGGTGCGCATAGGGTAAAACTCCCGCTCCTATGCAATAGCTCGCAAACCACATAGGAGAGGTAACCCGCACTAGGCAAGCCTGGTGCGACGAGCTCGACCCAAGCAAACCCCTTGCTTTCGCTGGCAAAGGGTTTCGAACTTGAGACTTGTGTTTGCACATTATTGAAGAGCAATTTCTTGAAATACACGAAATAAATATGTTATATATATTAAAAAAAGTTATAAAATAAATTATTATACATACTATGATGAACTTGTCAAAATGAAGAAGAATCTACAAATTTTGATGCCAAAATATGCATTAATAATCATACAAGTACCAGAGATTTGAATCTATTAATGTTAAAATTGCATTATAAAATGAGGAAAATAAATTATATTGAAATTTGTAATAGTAAAAAACATACTTCTTTCTAACAAGAGAGTGCTACGACTTGGAAAAAACAATTCAGATGGAATTGATGGTGTTGTTGGTTGAGGTGCAAATAATGGCTCTTGTGTAGCATGAATTAATGGTGAATAAAAAACAAACATGATAAAAATCATGCATTTATAGCATTGCTTGATTTTTCCATCTCAAACAATTACTTGTGATACTTAGATGTACTTGACGATGGTTCCTTTTATAGTGAAAATACAAGACATTTTCAAACTAAGTTGTTACATATAATAATTAGTATGCCTTAAATTTAAGATTACAAAAATTAAACATAGATATATACACATTAACTTGGTCAAGTTTCTTGTAAAATAAAGGGGAAAAAAGCATAAGTACTCTCTGAACTATATCTGAAATTTCATCGACATACATAAACTTAACTAGGGTCCTATTATTCCTCTAAACTATGATTTCATGTTTAAATGTTGATTTCATTTCATGAACATAATTTTCAAGTTAGTTTTAGTGTTGACTTTTAAGTACGTAGTTTATGAGGAAATCCAGTCAAAATTCTCTTTATTAGTACTTCCTCCCTCTGTTTCATATTACTTGACCCTTATATTAAAAATAATTATTTCAAGTTACTTGTCCAATTTATAAAATCAAGATAATTTTATTATAATTGAATGGATGACCATTAATATTCGGTAACTCAATAATTCTCCCAACATTCATGTTTTACTCGACACACCCTTAAGAATAAATAAACAAATAAAATGATAATTTTACTATATCACTCCTAATTATTATAAATATTAGAAAATGAAAAGTACTTAATAATAAAGGTAACATGGCATAAAATGGTGCTCCATCGGTTTCAATTTGTTTATCTTACTTTTCTTTTTAATATGTTTGAAAAAGAATTTTTCTTACCCTTTTTAGCAATTCCTTAATTTCAACTTTCCACATGATATGTTTAAGACTCCATGGTTAAAACACATTTTGGTACATTCTACATATGTTTAGTTTAAGACCACAACATTTAAAAGTCCTCTTTACTTTCCTAAACTATGTGTCAAGTCAAAACCAGATAAGTGAGTAAGTTATCTCTTGATTTTTCAAATTGAACAAATCTCTATAAGTATAGTGGACAGTGGCGGAGCCATGAATCTGAAGTGCGCAAATTTTCTTCTTAGTTGTGCTAAGAGTGAGCAAAATAAGATATACACTCATAATAACTACTAACATTTTACACTACATAGTTTTACTGCAAAGGGTGTGCATCAAACTACCCTTCGCCTAAGATGGCTTCGCCCTGATAATGGACAAGTAAAAGTGGACAGAAAGAGTAATGCTTTTAACTCTTTCTTCTTCATTTTTTGGCTTAATCTTATTATTTGCTTAACTCAAAATTAGATTGTACAGCTAACTAATTCTTTCTACCACACATATTTGCTTTATGTTCTAAAGTAACTTTATTTCCTGGTGCTACAAATTCACCAAGTCAATCATATTAACCGGAAAAGCTTTAACAAAGTGCATAATGCCAGCTGAATATGGAAGCAATTAGTTTCATTTCATTGAAAAAAGATAAACAAGAGAGAAGATTAAGAGAATAATGTGTATAACAAATGTCTTATGTCTGAACACCAAATCTTGAAAATGTTAGTTATGTTCAGATATAATTTGTTTGTTTTAATTCATATTGGAATAAGTTTTCTATTCGTAGTTTAATTTGACTTTTTAGTATTATAAATAGAGAATAACACCTGAATTCCCTTTTTTCACTTTTCCGTACTTGCTTAATACACTGATTCTCTTTCATTCCGTTAAGCTATACTTTGCCTTGAACCAAACCTCTTGTCATATATTTTCTGATAATGAAATACAAAAGCTTTTGAGTTATTGAATAAAGCCTCCTATCTCTTATTTCTAAATTTAATAGATTTCTTTTTTATAACTATTGTTGGATCTTTCCCTTGTACATATATTAATTTTTTTGGGTACTTTTATTTTCCTCATCCTACGAAAATGGCGGGCACCCTCACAGCCTAATGAATATTTTGGATTGTGACAATAAAATAATTACGCATTTTTTTAAAAAAAAATTGAATTATAATAATTAAGACTTTGTTTTAAAACTCGTGTATTGTTTGTCCATCTGTGAGTTTATCCAATTAAAATTTTATTTTAGCCGATATAAATCAATAAAGTGTCATGCTAAATTTATGGAATTCAAAAAATGCTTCATACTTTTCATTCGATCAATAGAATTCTTTAATCGAAATCTCTGTTACATATCAATTTTGGAGGTAACTTAATTTTAAAATATACTCTATTAATTTTGAGGGGTGACTTAACAAATGAAAACTCAATCCAAAGTAGCTCACTCCTTTTTTTAAAAAATCATTTCTTGAAACATAATTTTCTCACTTTCTACGTCAAATAGATTTAAAAAAAAAAGTCATTATTTTTTAAACGCAGGAAGTATATTATTTCTGTAAATACGCTGGCTGGTAACTAATTTTATCATAACAATTAAAATATACTAGAAGATTTTGTTTATTTCATAACAATTAAAATATACTAGAAGATTTTGTTTCATCCTTACAACATGTTATACATCTAGTTCTAAAATAAATACAGCAACATTTGAATTTGCACACTGATGAAGAGCAATTTTCTGAAATACACGAAACAAATATGGTATATACATTAAAAAAAAGTTATAAAATTAGATATATCTCAATCAACAAGAGGAAAAAAAAAAAATTAAAAATTAAAAGTATATATGAAATTTGTAATAATAAACATACTTGTTTTTTTCATGGCAATGCTACGACTTGGAAAAAATAATTCAAATGTTGTTGGTTGAGGTGCAAATAATGGCTCTTGTGTAGCATGAATTAATGGTGAATAAAAAACAAACATGATAAAAATCAAGCATATTATAACATTGCTTGATTTTTCCATCTCAAACAATTACTTGTGATACTTAGATGTGTTTGTAGGTACTTGATAAATGGTTCCTTTTATAGTCAATATACAAGAGATTTTCAAAGTAAGTTGGTACATATAATAATTAGTATGCCTTAAAGGAGATCCAAATAAGATAACAAAAATTAAATATAGAGATATATACATTAACTTGATTAAGTTTCTTGTAAAATAAAGGGAAAAGACATAAGTACCCTCCGAATTATATCCGAAATTTCATCGACATACTTAAACTTAATGTCACGACCCAAAAATGGACGTGATGGCACTCGTCTTATCCCACCAAGACAAGTCAGCCTAAAACCCAACTAATACAATAAATGCGGAAGTAAAACCAGAAAAAAGAGACTAACACCATCTAATAATGCGGAATACAAAGTCAACTTATTAAAACCCCCAAAATCTGGTTGTCACGTGCACAAGCCTCTAATGTATTACAATGGATTTGAAAGAAAACACAATTCTCAGATGACATTGTTTCTAGAATAGAACAAGATCATAAATAAAGAGTAAGAAGGTCTGCTGAGATGACAATCAGCTACCTCACAAATTTCCATAGGAAGCCTCGGACAAGAAAATAAGAGAGGGTATCATGAAGATCCGGGCTCATAACCTACAAAAAATTGTAGAAGCAAGGGGTGAGTACCAAACCACACGGTACTCAGCAAGCAAACTTCTAAACACAAGCTAAGGGTATGGAATACGGGTACTCCTTACACCCCAACCAAACCTCCACAACTACAACCTGCATAAAAACCAGCCCAACCTAATAGTTCACAATTTACATAGCACATAGTTCAACCATATCACTTCAACAATTACAGATCAGGAACACACAAGATAAAGTTCACGAATCACAAGTTCCACAGAAAAGTACTCATAAGTTCACAAATGATAAAGATGCACAATGCAATGAAATGCAATGTCAACTATAGTGATACATGTCTGACCTAACGATACACACCCGCTGTCTCTCAGTCCGGGACCCATGGGGGACATATCTGTCCATGCATCCGTCGCGGCGTGCGACACGACCCTCGATAATGAAATCCGTCGCGGCGTGCGACACGTCCCTCGATAATAAAATTCGTCGCGGCATGCGACAACGACCCTCGAATCATAGTATCCGTCGCGGTGCGAGACACGTCCCTCGAATCATAATATCCGTCGCGGCGCGCGACACGTCCCTCGAAATGGTACATCCTCTTTAATTTCTTATTCTTTCTCAATTCACATAACACTTGTCACAACCATGTCTCAGAACCAATGCAAATAACATGTTCACATAAATAATGGGGAGATGACCATTTTCATAAAAATGCACACTTCATAACAACACAATCGTGATACAACACCAACAAGGAATCAATAAGCCTTTCAAACCATTCTCAACACATCACACACAAATAATTAATCACATTGCCTTTTATTACCCCTTTTTCATCATTAAAATTATTCAATATGGACAAGTCAATCCATCACCAAGTCCCATTACTCCCCAACACATACCACAAGGAAATACACGAATTCTATACACTTAACAAGGGTTGAGAAATCCACTTGCCTCAAATAATCAAACAATCACTCCGGAACTTGAGCCTTTCCCTTTCGTTGTGCTTCCAAATCAATGCAATCTATCAAATAAATCATCACAATAAGATTTTGAAACTAATCACACCCATATTGCTATATGTTTAGCCTTGACCCAAAAACCCACTCAAATCTATATTCAAGTTCCTAAGTTTCAAGTCTAGGGTTAGGTTCCAATTTCTCCAATATCATAAACTTAATGATATTCATATAATACAATACACCTAATATTCGATTACCTATCTCAATATATCAAAAACTTAATTTATAATGTGATAATTATATGAAACAAAAATATGGAAAATATTAAAACTGGTCCGCTAACTCCTGAATCAATGTAACTCTTGAATCATTATTCCCATTATTTACCATTTGCCTATCATTAACCAATCATCATCCTTTCTCCACTCAGCCACCAAAAAAAAACGTAGCAACACTAGTGGTACAACATTGAATTAAAAGAAAACCTCACATTCTTAGTCAACCAACCCATAAAATCATATAAGATTCCATACATTCAATAAATAATTAACTCTAAACATTTAAAACTAGTTGTACTATTTGATTGTTACCTGAAACCTGAGTTCGGTCCTTTTTTTTTTCCTCTTTCGTTCGTTCGTCCGTCTAGGTAAGTTCCTCCTCTTTATTTTCTTTTCCAAATTAATTAAGTATAAAAATAAACCAGCCCTACTACTTATTTTAATATATATATATGGGCCAAATAGTATAAGATTTTAATAAATGGAGAAATAAATTTCAAACTTAGCCCATTATTATCAACTAAATTAATTATTTAAAATTTATCCGTTAATTAAATAGCAGTAGTTATCGAATAAATCAAAATTTTCAAAAATGACCTTCCGGGTCATTACACTTAACCAGAGTCCTATTATTCCTCTAAACTATGATTTCATGTCCAAATGCTACGAACATAATTTCAAGTTAGTTTTAGTGTTGACTTTTAAGGAAGTAGTTTATGAGGAAATCCAATCAAAATTATCAATTATTAGTACTTCCTCTCTGTGTTTCATATTATTTGGCCTTTATATTAAAAATAATTATTTCAAGTTACTTGTCCAAATTCTAAAATCAAAAGAATTTTATTATAATTGATTGGATGACCATTAATATTCGGTAACTCAATAATTCTAATAACCCGGAAGGTCATTTTTAGAAATTTTCATAAAAATTATCATTTTTCTCCTCCCGATAGTTGTCCTGAGTCAGTTTGGATTAGTCGGTGAAGTTGGTTTGAGAAATTTTAGAGCTATTCGTTAACTACGATTGTTTAGTTGACGGATAATTTTAAATAATTAATTTAATTGGTGGTTAATGGGTCAAACCCATAATCTATTTAATATTATTATTGTCATGTGACCCATGTACTTGAGTGACTTTAAGTAAAAAGGATTTACCAGATTAAATAACATTATCAATAATTATTAGTTAGAGGCGGCTGAACACGATCACAGAAGTTATAGCACTATTTCCACATCTAAGGCGCTGAAACAAAAATTGTCGATATACTCCAGGTCAGATTCTTTGATTAAATCTATTCCTACTATATAACTATACTAATTTATATATTAATATGAGAAAGAGTAAAGGTTTAGGCGGTGGCCTGTATATTGGATTGATGTTTCTGGTGTTCTATGGATTTGGTATGAATTGGAACAAAAATTTGGTCATATATAATGACTTTAATGATTATAATCATTGGAAAAAAATTATGATAATGGGTGAAAGTTATAAGTAATGCCTGATGTCTGAAATTGCTCAGTGAAGTACTGTTTAGTGCCTGGGTTAGGTTTCGCTATTCTTATATTATCATCGTCTGTGATTAAAATGTTGATACATTATAATTTAGGGTTAAGGGTTCTTAGAATAAAATCTTAGTTTGGGGACCAAATAATGGTCCGTATTAGCTGAAATTTGATGTGCAATTATATTTTAATATGAATGTCATCGGATCCACATCCTTATGAATATTATATATTTGAACAGATTGTGATCATTCGGAAGCGTTACAGAAAGGCAAATTCATAAATTGATACTGGGGCTTCAGTTTGAGGCAAGTAGAGATTTCTTACTTGTTGGAAGTGTTAGTTTTAATGTATTAATTAAATATAAGGGTAATAAGGGAATTCCAGTATAAATGAGATAACGAGCATTTATGCGGGTACCGGTGTCATAATATGGGGAAAGTTATATAAAATTGATTATTGGTTGATAGTACCATAAGTTGTGATATGATTGAACTATTGAGACTTGGGAATTATGTGAATTTGAGATGTTCAAATTTTCTTCTCAGTTGTGCTAAGAGTGAGCAAAATAAGATATACACTCATAATTCCTACTAACATTTTACACTTCATAATTTTCGGCGTGCACCGAACCGCCCTTCGCCTAAGATGACTCCGCCCTGATAGTTGGACGGAAAGAGTACTGCTTCTAACTCTTTCTTCTTTCTTTTTTTGGCTTAATCTTATCATTTGCTCAACTCAAAATTAGATTGTACAGCTAACTAATTCTTTCTAGCACACATATTTGCTTTATGTGCTAAAGTAACTTTATTTCCTGGTGCTACAAATTTACCAAGTCAATCATATTAACCGGAACAGCTTTAACAAAGTGCATAATGCCAGCTGAATATGGAAGCAATTAGTTTCATTTCATTGAAAAAAGATAAACAAGAGAGAAGATTAAGAGAATGTGTATAACAAATGTCTTTTGTCTGAACACTTTTATACATGCACTTGACAATATAGTTCTATGTACACAATGTGTGGCATGGGGCACTAATACTCTATGCCACATCAAGTATTTTTTTTATGCTTAACGACACATCTTAAACTGTCTTACATAGCTAGTCGATCAGTAAGAGCATTTAACTTCTTGAATCGTTCACACAGGATCCACGATGCTGCAGAATAGCATGCCAATACTTCTGCTTGCATAGCATCTTGTGCTTTACTGATTCAGTTTGAGCTGCAAAACTTTTGTGATCATTTGTTGTTGACGCGTTCCAAGCTCTTCCTGTCAATGTGTTTGATAGTTTCTGTGACCTATCGAGAATGACTTTAATAGAATCTGGACTCGCATGACGCACTCTTGGCTCTATTGAACTTCACTTGAATCTTCATAGTTCGATGTACTTCACCTGCTCATGCAAACTAAAGTTCCTTGCTATCTGACTTCAAAGATGCAAATCATCAGCTTCACCGATATTTTCTCTTTTCTGTTCTTGCGTGAAGGACAGCAAAGTATCATTATACGAGAAAGTGATATTGCTTGTGGAGTATTTGACACAATCTGCACGTTAGTATTCCTGCATCAAGGATCATTCCTCTGCTTAAATTCATAAAACGAAGTGCATGTATTAAAAATGCAGTATCCACGAAACATGGAGATAGAAGAAGGAACCCACTTCAGTTGATCGAAATAAAACCTCAAAAGTTCAGCCAACTTCACCAGAAATAAAGCCTAAAATTGTTATTGATATAAGCCTGGGAGGGGGACCAGAACGAGGCGGGATGGAGCATAAGCTGTGAACCAGGAAAGCCAAATTATTCACCCAATTTACATATTTGGCAGTTTATCTTTTAGATTTCAAGAGTCTGATAAAAAAAATCAGGACAAAAGTCAAAGCACTTATGAAGTAGGACCGAAAACTGTAAAGGTCAGAAAAATTCCAAGTGAGGCTCAGCAGACAGTGTATAAGCAATATCTGAGGGGTGGATTTTGGTGGAACAGCAACTAATGTGCTGGCTAAACCGATATTTTATTACTTGAAGCCTGATCAAAAGGGTGGGAAAACTGGAATTGCAAATGCAGCTATTACTACTAGTGGAGACTGGAGAAGAACCTTGTGCTCTATTTATTCAGATAGCAGATGCAGCTACAGCTACATCCCTGAGGGCTGGGTCAACTTTTCAGTAGATCATGCTTATCCATTTTGACAAGATAAAGGCACCAGAACCAGTTCCTGTCACCTGAGTGACAAGAACCTCATTGCCTTGAATCTGTTGTTAAACCACTGATTCCTGATCACCCGTAGAAATCGTTAATCCACTAGCATTTTCAGATTCAGAGAACATGATTTCATCTGTCAGCTCTCTCAATTTTGCATAAATCTCATGGCAATGAGGATGTGATAGGTCCTCCGCATTGAAAGCATGCACCTCGTTTTGGACTTCTATCCAACTCCAACCAGGTACCTTAATGACACTCCTTTCCCTCATCAGCCTCTTAATATTAGCTATGTTATCCCACTTCTTGAATTGTCGGTACATGTCTGAGAGCAAAACATAGGTGCTATGCTCTCCCGGCTCCAATTCGAGCAAATGGCTAGCCACCTCACTCGCATATTCAATATCACCGCATGATCGACAAGTACCGAGTAGAGTTCTCAAAACCATAGCATCAGGATCAAATGGCATCCCTTTAACTAGCTCTTTTGCCTCCTCAATACGCCCAGCCCGCCCAAGTAAATCAATTGCACAAGCATAATGTTCCATTCTAGGAACAATTCCAAAATCAGCTTCCATAGACTTGAAAAAACGGCAACCTTCTTCAACCAAACCAATGTGACTGCATGCAGTCAAGACTGCCACAAAAGTGATATGATCTAGTTTCACTTCGCTTTGTTTCATTAGGAAGAAGAGGTCAAGCACGAGTTTACCCTGCCCATGTTGTGCATAAGCAAACATGATTGAGTTCCAAGATATCGAACTCTCTTTGGGAGAAACTTCAAAGGACTTCCAAGCATCTTCAATGATTCCACAGTTGGAGTACATAAGTATCAAAGCACTGCTCACGTACTTATATGACTCAGAGCGCAGTTTTAGTGCAAAGGCATGAATTTGTTGACCAAATCGAAGAGTAGCCAAATCTGAACAAGATCTCAGGGTGGCAGAAAAGGAATACTCATCCATCTCCAGGTTTTCCACCCTCATCTTTGTAAACTTTTTGAAAGCAATTTCACTCCAACCCTTCTGTGACAATCCGGTCAAAATGGAGTTCCAAGAAACAGAATCCTTTGCATCCAAGTTTTCGAATACTGTCAGTGCATCTTCCATAGAATTTGTGCATGATTTGACATACATGGAAATCAACGCATTCGAGATTATAGTTACATTTTCCGATCCTCTCTTAATAACCAAAGCATGCAAACACTTCCCTTGACTGTTATGTCTACCCTCGAAACAACCACTTATTATACTAGTATATGTATAAGAATCCATTTCCAACCCAAGCCTTTCCATGTCTAAGAATAGTTCAAATGCTGGCTTCTCCTCGTCATGTTCTAAATAAGCTGCTAGCATTGAATTCCACGTTACCAAATCTCTGCTACTAATAGTACCATCAAAAACACTTTCCGCACTTTCAATACTCCCACATTGGGAATATGCAGTAATTAGAGCATTAAACACTTTGACTTCACAACCTAAACCAAGTTTTTCAACTTTTCCATGAACCTGCATAGTCAACTTGTAAAACTTATCCTCATTAAGCAACGTTAAAAGCGGAGCGAATGTTCCATCATCCAGCTGCACACCCTCTTGTTCCATACCTCTCAACAACCAAAAACCATACTCTACATCACCTTTCCCTGCATACCCTGCTATTATAGCATTCCATGAGACATAATTACGTTCAGACATGGTTTGAAACACTTCATTTGCATCGTCAACTTTTCCACACTTAGCATACATGTCCAGTAGCGCACTGGCGGAATAAACATTCCCGACGTAGCCCATTTTAACCACATCACAGTGCACCTGCTGACCTAAGGACAATAAGCCATTAGAAGCAATACCCTTTAGTATGCTTCCAAAAGTATAGTCATTTAAACAAAACCCATCTTCTTTCATCAAATTAAGGAACACCCAAGCACTCAGAAATCTCCCCGAATTTACATATCCAGAAATCATGATGTTCCAAGAAGCAGTATCTCTGTGGGGAATTTCGTCGAACATCTTGAGAGCAGTACCAATTTCTCTGCATTTTGTGTATCCGTTTAAGATAGGAGTGGCAATGTATGTATCAGTGATGCGTGCTAACTTGATAGATCGACAATGGGCTGCTGTTACTTTAGACAAGGATGAGTGCAATAGCTTCATTCACGAGTAAACTACTAGCACAGATACTTGGGAACTCAACTCAAACCAAATCTTGAAAATGTTAGTTTGCTCAATTTTCAAGAAATGATCTTCCCTTGAAAAAAAAATGAGTTCTTTTGCTATCTTTGCTTACGAGGTACGAGTTTAGAACGTTTTAATAAATTATAGAGATTGAAAATAGTGAAAAAAATATATATATTAGATATGAGTTTTTAGTTGTATTGATTGAGTTACTTTATTTGAAAATTAATCATGACAAAACATTTTCAAGTGAAAGAGTGTAGAATATTATTTTGTGAACCATAAGAATGACCCTATATAAAGTAGAGGGAAAATTTTTAAACAGTTAAATAATACGAGCACTTTTTACCTATAGATCATAACTTGTGATCAACTTAAGACGATATATAGAATGACTCATCCATCATAATTTGTGAACAATTAAGTAACACATGCAATTTTTGCCTATAAGTCAAAATTTGTGGTCATTTGAGCTATTGAAATATCCTAAACTTTTGTCTAATAGGAAAAACTAATTTATGCCCACAACATACGCCCTTGTTAATGGAAAAACTATATCCATTAAGTATAAATTAACCACGATTAAGTAATTAACCTTCCTTGTATATTAGAAAGACATGTGTCATTCACTTATTACATGGGTACATGCCTGGGGTAGACCCTTTCGGGTATGTGCTCCCCTTGGAATGATTTTAGCAAGAACACAGAGATGGAGATCTTCCTTGGTCAATCGTCTTAAGGCTACTGATTCATGATAGTGCTCTAAAGTATTCACTCTTCTCGTGCCCTTCGTGTCAACCCAAGTCCGCTTCTTATACTTTCCCCCACAACCTTCATGTCTTCGACCTGCGCATTTTGCTACAAATTACTGCACATTATTTTGAAAACTGAAAAAAGGAGATTAATTGACGCTGATTGAAACTTATGGAGACAGTCAAAGGGCATCCCAATAAAAAGTTTAATGTAACTTTTCGGGTCTCACATAATGAAGAAGCAGGGTTCCATTCTTTCATTAATCCAATGGTTGCTTAGCACACGTGGCATGAAACACGTCCTAAGGTGTTCTCACCTTATATTGGCGAGTGTCTCAATCTTTAACCCATTCAACACCATTCAGAAGGTCTAGACACCTCACATCTCGCTTAGAAAACAAGTCATAACTTGATGGTGGTGTCCAGTGTTCACCTGTGAGCACTTACGAATCCACTAGGTGACCTGTTTAGCCTAGAATCATTGATTGCCAGCAATCCTACCCAGCAACACAAGTGCAAATGAGATCATACCAAGTGTTGTAGCTAGAAAACAGACATAGGATCTCCAGGTCATTACTCATATGTATAAACCACTACGTTTACAACTCAACTAGACCTATCCCTTCTGATATTCTTTGCGTATGACACTGCTCATTTATATGCATTTCTCTCTCCCTCCTCCCTCCTCCCTCCTCCCTCCGTGTTTCTGACATCATGCCCTTAGACCTTAGTACAGAAACTCGACATGAAATTGATATTTGTGTTATTGCATGAATACCTTGCCAGCAGTAGAAAAATTACATCTTGTACTGGATGAAATTAAAAGGTGCTAATTTTACGCCTGAACTATACCTAATCTTTATCTATATCTTCTTCCTGTAGGACTCCATCCGTATATAAGCATTTTTTGTTCCTCAGTTCCTACCCTTTAAGATCAAGTGATAAAGTATGCCAATGTGCTTCATGTACACAGACACAGTAACATACTACAAGGTTCTAACATGTCATACTAGTAAAAAAAGAATTTAATTTTATAATTTTTTTGATCTAATGGAAACAGGAGAGGAAGAAAGGATCCTTTTCGATGATAAGATGAATAAATAGAAAAAGAAGAAGAAAAAAATATGTGATCCAACTTCCACAAATTTTGTGTGCATGCAACAGCACACTTAAAAAATATGAGTAAAACACGATTTCTTTCCGATATCATATGATCCCACAAAAATGAAATGAGATAACAGTATATGCAACACAAGGTCAAACCAAATAATCTAACATGTAACTTGTCAAATGTCAACAGCTAAGTACTTTCCACATTCAATGAACATGTCCAATTTGTAACACATGTAAAAGCATTAATTTGCTTCTACTTTCGAAGACCATCACCACCAACATTAACAACAACGCCTCAATCCCAAGCAAATCATTCTATCCAAAACCACCGTTCTAACTGTTGCTTAGACTCATAGGCAGGCAACAAGACATCCCACTATACTTTATGAAAAAAATACCTAAAAATTAGCTCTTCATATCACTGAGTAAATATGCCTTGGGCTTGAAGGTGTGAGCTGTTTCCATAAGCTTTCAACTTCTTTCATGAACCATAAGCTTTTAGTACTTCACCGAATCCACTACAGTACTTTACCCGAAATGCTTCAGTGTATCCTAAATACTTCCAGGAATTTGTATCAATGGGCTGAATCTATTTTCCATTAGAGCAAGCAAATAGTTCCACTATCACCAACTTGAGACATCACAAAGGCACTAACGATTCATCTCTCCTTGAAAAACTTCCCTATCCAACTCTCTCGCAATACCCTCCATGATATATTCATGAAATTGGATGTTGTCCATAACCACCACCCCCCACCCACCCCCCCAACCCGCGGATCAAGTACATGTTGGTTCGCTGGTAAGCCTACTTAGGTAGGGTTCCAAACCTCAGTTCTTATCAACCTACGGTGTGTAATCTACATCTTTCTAGCTAGAACTCGGTCGAATAAGAATCATTGTTTCCCTCTGCTTTCAATTTCTTTTTCATTGCGTTCGGCCAAATACTTGTATAAGCAGAAATATTTCCATCACTGAAACCAAGTTTCGCGATGTCACCAAGCACAGAGAGATGGAGCTATCAGAATTTATTCTCAGTAATGGAAATAAACTTCATCCAACCTATAATCGGAGAAGTTCTTAATGCTTACTAATGAACTGTCGGACCTATGGCCATGAAACCTTATCAATCGTTCCAAATAATCGAAAGTCAGAACCTAATTGCCCAAACAAGCTTGAATTCTTACTATGGGATGTTCCATACTCTAATTATTAAAGCTTTCAACTTGAACACTAAATCTCAGAAGTCTGGATTCTTCACCTAGACATATGTAAAATAGAAAATCATGTAATATAAAGCAAAAAAGGAACCCAGATAATAGCAAGTTGTCGCTTAGAAGTTAACTAACATGCAACACAATGCACAATAACACCATCGTAAACCTCAGTTTTCTTTCCAATCTTCCTTTTTCTGCCACAAAAAAACACCTTTCTGAAGAATGGCTGGGAGGCATTCCAAAGGCCTTCTGATTTATTCCAACTGAGTGATGAATAGGATCTCCATTCAAGCTATCACTTAGCAATTGTTCATTCTAATGCCCGAGGCCTCCAGAAAGGTGTGGTAAACAGAGGAAAGCACAAAAGAACAACAAAACACCCCAGCTTAGAATCTTAACTCCATGCCATATCAGGGAGTATCGATTTCAAATGTCAATTGAATTCCAAATTCCTCCACACAAAAATATGAACCTCAATAACTCTAACTCCTACCAATTGGAAGTATAGAATCAGTCTAGGTTAAGTCAACTGAACTCCAACAATACTATAAAAAATGACAAATTTCTTTAGAGTATAAAAGAAGTAAGAGCAAAGAGAGAATTTACGGAGTGGATGCCGCAGGCACGAAGAGAAGCCATGGAGGCAGAGGCGGTGGCGCCGACGAAAAGCGAGGCGACGGCGAAGGCTTTAAGTGGCATCATTCGACATTCGCCGGCAAAACCTCTCCTATAAGCGTAAATTCCCCATAGTAACTGACCTGTACTCGCGGCGGCCCACCATCGGTATCGAGCTGTGCCGTCACCGGCGGCGTTCTCCTCGTTTTGGTTCATTTCCGCTTCATCGTGTCCGATCACCGGCGTCGTTGTAAGGAGCTTAGTAGTCTATTTCGGCCTTGTTCTATGGGCTTTTCGTTTGGGCTCATTGTTGGTCCAAAGTAGAAACAAGTTTTGGGCTCATTGTCATTAGAACCCGTAAACTTATTTGTAAGTGGGCGTTTGGCCTTGTTTCGTTGTGAAATTTGAAAAAAAATAATATAGTTTTTGTTTTGCATTTAAATCATATCTGCAATGCGTAACAATTTTGCAAGTCTAGACACTTTGAAATAACTTAAGACATGCGATTTCTGGAATTTCATGAGTGAAGTTTCAATCATTTTGCATTGAACTTCGCCCATTTGTGACTGAATTCAGTCATTTTTGCTTAAAGTTATGTGCATATATAACATGTCTGAAGTTGTTCCGAAAATGAGTAGATGTGGAAAAAAATAATTAAAAAGTGGATGTGAGTTAAAATAGTGGTGACCAAATAGGCTGCCCCTGAGAATTTTTACTCTTGACCCAAGTAACTTTGGGTCGTTTGGTTTGAAGACAAGTTATGTTGGGATTAGTTATGATGGGATAAGTTATGTTGAGATCAGTTATGATGAGATTAGTGATGTTGAGATTATTTTTTATTGGTTGTTTGGTTTGTCAAATATGCATGGTATAATTTATAAGAATTAGTTGTTTATTTACAAAAATATTCTCCAAAAAAAATGTTGTTTGTTTTAAAAGAGGGTTTAAGGGGGTACTTTTGTTATTTTATATTTTTATCCCGGGATAACTAAAAATTTTATCCCGGGATTAGTATTCCACCCACTAGCAAGGATAACTTATCCCAGTCATAATTATTAATCCCGGGATAAGTTATCCCATGCTTGTAACCAAACAAAGAATTGACGGGTACTAAAAACTTATCCCGGGATTATTTTTCTTTATCCATTACACCAAACAACCCTGAGTTATTATGACTTAACTATCTACAGATTCAACTCATTTGAACTTGCTCAAAATGTAGTACAACAATCTGCTCATTTAACACCTCTGTCTAAGATGAATGGACATCCAGAAATGAGAAAAGCAATGGAAATATAAGTGTTTGTCCTTCAATGTAGCATAGAACTAGTGAATACACTTCAAAATAGTACATAAAATTCAACGGTTTCAACGAAAACTAATTACATCCACCTGAAAATCAATGCACAGATAACTTACTAATCTTCAAAAATCAAAACAGTTACTTCCATGTCTCCAGAAGAAACAAAGACTCAGGAGACACAGTGGTTTGCAAATAAGTTTAAATTATACAAGCTGTTACCAAACTAAAGTAGGTACAGTATTTCCATTTGGATGTAGTTGTCAACAACAACAAATGAAAGAAAGGAACACAATCATAGAGATGAAACCACAAAGTTAATCTCTAGTGATCTTTACAAGTTTCAAGTTAGCGCATCAACTGGAAAAGAATCATTATCATATTCGTGTTTCATCCATAACAGGTGTACTGCAACCCTTGAGTAAATTACCAGAACAAGGGTCTCAATTATGAGTAAGAGTTCTTTTAGTCTCATCAAATCTTTGAGACTTTCTCATCTTGCAATAGATTGAGTAGTGATGCAGAAAACAAAAATGCATTACGATTCGACTTACAACTGAAACAAACTTAGTAAACAGCAAAAACAAAAATGAGAATATAGCTTCAACATGAAACTACTGATTATTTTAATCAAGCAAATTACTGGTTTTAAAAAAAGATAATGTCAAACCAGTGGCAATAAAGGAAATAAATGGCTGGTGCATACCATGTCCATTGGGACTCTTTCTGTAATAAATATCGCTAAATACTCAAGAGGGTGTGTGAAGTGTGAACCCCTCACTCTGGCTTAGGAGGAAGTAACTTTCACCAATTAAGTAGATTCCCCCAAGGGCTAAGGGATTGTAACTTTCACCATATCCAAATACAAGCTAGAGAAAGAATAAACACAATACAGGATGCTAATATTAGATAAGTCATTATGAAGGCAAACAAATTGATGAGGCAAAAGTGAACTTGTTACCTTTCTTACTCCTTTTCTGCAACTTGAAATCGTGAAATTAATCCTTCAGGGAGATTTTGGCATTAAAGAGAAACTATTAAACATGTGATTTAATAGTTAGTTATACTTTACATAGATAAAAATATATAGTGCGAACTTGCCAAGATGCTGTGACAGCTATCGTCTTACTCACATACAGAATATTATTAATGCATGAACAGAAGAGTTTCTTTGTTAGAAATTAAACTTAATTGCCCCAGCCGGTTAGAGTCATTGCAAGCAGGAAACAACCTGGCTAACACAGAAAAAAGCACCTACTGAGCTTCTAGATGAGTTTAACACGATGCTCACATTCTAGGGAGACGTTTTTCTTTTTACTACTTATCTATATCAAAGTCGTAAGTAAAAGGCACATTTTCAGCAGCACTGTAGTCCTGAAGTCATTTGATATTCCATAATATTAACAATATTCAACTGATCAACTTAACTGCAGGTAGTTTTCAATGTATCCCCTTGGTTCCACTCAAAGATACAACTGGAAACAAAAAAAAAAGGTATTTCTTTCCAGTTAGACGAAATTTGATTTGGAACACATTTCATCACAATCACTCAAGAAGATATTGATATCGGCCCTTTGGGACTGAAACCATCTTCTGCTCATTGTTGAATTACTACCATTTTTTGAAAAATGAAAAACAAGGGAACAACTTGTTAGCCATTGGACAATTCCTGCTTCTGATTGTACAAAACTTATGAACACAAATTTACTCTTTCAGACAGCATTGATCCAACTTGTGCTGATAAACCTGGATAATTTTGCACTTTTCATTATAATGCCAACGTTGACAGTTACATCTTGCGTTTCAGTCACAAGCCATGCAATTGTTTTAAAATCTCACAATGAGCTATCAAGAGCAATAAAACAAGAAGGATGTATAAGTCAAAATCTTTTCATTTGATAACCATCTAAAAGATTGACCAACAATGCACTCTGATGTGCCTTAGAAACTTATCGAGTCATTTTCCTTCAAGAAACTATCAAACCACTTTTTAGGGGCATCTGGATGAATGTCAGAGATGCGAGCCATAAACATTTTATCACTAGTGGCAACAATACTTGAAAGAGAATATTTATACGGACACCAATCCTGTTCTCTAAGCCACTTATGGAATTCGCAACGGGGCATTATCCTCTTCTCCAAGTCATAACATAAACAGGATGGGAATGCACAAAGCTCCTCCTGAGATAATCCCATATCCAGGAAAAGAAATTTTATTTTTTGCTCAAGAAATTCAGCTTTCTGGTTCAGAATCTTTGGAGACGCTGTAAGCATTTTGCAGAGTGTCGAAAACTTAATTCCACCACGAAGCAGGCAATCAAACCGTTCCTGTAACTCATCACCTGTACCATGCAGCAGAGACAACACTTTCATTGTCAGCTTGTTTTCTCCAAAGCCAATCCCATGCAAGAAATTTAATTTATGAAGGGTATGAAAGGGTGTTCTCGTCGCCTGAATTTTCTGCAAATGCTCTGCATAATCTTCGTCAAAGTCTTCAACACTGCCAATAACATAGTTACCTAACAGACCATGACCACCATTTTTTAGTCTGTCAAAGAACCATTCATTTAGATCCAATGATCTCAAAACATGAGGTACATTAGCTATTCTATTTCTACCTATAATGTATTGGTATGTTTGGGCAATCAATTTTCGTTTATTTACACCCAACCCGAAATGTTTCAAAAATCCTACCGTCGAAATCATACGAACTTCCAAATCAAAACTCAAAATCTCAGGCTTCGATAGAACTAAAAGTCCAATCTCTTCTTTTCTCACATCTAGTCTACAAAAAAAATCAATCTTTTCGGCCAAAACCTCTTCAGAGTAATCATCAAAAATGCTTTTATTTCTTCCCATCAATTCACCAATCTTCCCTTTCTCACAACCCAGTTCATAAAACATTGCAATTTTCCTACAAAACTCAAACCAGGCATCCACATTTCCCTCTATAGTACTTGCAAGATCAAAATCCAGAAACACCCTTTTTAAATCATCAAACAGCATATCAATTTCATCCTCACTCTTTTCACCCAGGACACGTGGGAAAGCTAGGCAAATACCAATAACAGCAACATTACAAAACCCGTATCGTTCAATATACGAAAGCCTCTCTTCCAATTCATAAGGGTCTTTACTAAAAATTGAAACATCCCCTTTGTACAAAATATACAATTTGTTCCAGGGGAAACCATAACAAGCAAGAGAACAAGCAGCATCAAAAACTTTAGAGTCTTCTGATAAGAAACATTTGTTCATATGCAGCATAGAACTAATTTCTACATGATTTATACCAATGCTCTCAAAGAAAAACTCAAATTCATTAATGGGATGGTACCTTAAGAACCTCTGAATGGAATTGGGAAAACGATTACGAGAAAATGGGACTTTAGAAACAAGACCCAAAAGGGAAAATCGTGAGTTTTTACCCATGTACTCAGCAAAACAGAAGGGTAAGGATCTTGTGCTATGGAAGTATTCAGTGAGTACTTCTTGAGCTTGTAAAATCGCTTGGGGCCTATATTTTGCTGGAATCTTGGACAGTGTTGGAAGCTTTTGGTGTGTGTTTGTGGAGAAAAATTGGAGCTTGAGAGTTACATAGAGGGATTGAAGTGTTGGGGTTTTACAACGAGAGAGCATTTCTGGTGCTAGGGTTGGGAAGTAGCGTTTCAGTAGTTTTATAGAGAATTTAGTAGAAAAATGTTTACCTCCGGCGAGTGTTGACGGAGGACATTCCGGTGAGTTTGTCGGCTTTTCTTGAACTGAACTGAACTGCACAAGGGATCGCTGTGGGTTTTGACTGTTTTGGAACAATTGAAAAAGTTGTTGTGTGACATTATTTTCTTAAAAGAGTTAAAATGGTATTAAAAAAAATACACTTAAATTATTCTATTTTTTTTATTTAGTTTCATATCTAACTATTGGGAATGTGAAAAATACCCCTAAAATTAACTTTTATATCACACACATTTAAGCATGTTTAGCCCAAATTTTTGTTCTCGTATTTTTGAGTTTCATTCATAAATTATTGAGATTGTGAGAAACGCAACTAAACTATTTACTAATTAAATTGAGAAACATACCTTAATGTTTGACTAGATCTTGATTTTTCATCCAAATAACCTTTTTTTACTAACACATTTAAAAAAATTATAATTATAATTTTTAAAATGATTTTTAAATAGTGAAGTTATGTATTTCAATTTATATTTTCAATTGAGATTGTTACATTTGTTAGTTATGTGATGTCACTTTTATCACGGTAAAATTATTTTTCATGTGGTTATTTTTCTAGTGTGTAATACATATACCATCACATATTACTTGACGTGTGTTTTTATTAATAATTTAGGTGTATTTCTCACGCAACAAATAGTTAGTTTAGGTGAAAAACCGATAGTTTAAATATGTTGTTAACATTTAACTTTTTTCTTAATTATCCAAAAAGACTAACATTTTTTTATTTGTTTGAACTAAATTTCCATCAATAAATATGTAAACTTTGTGATACGTTTCTCTTTCATCTCCCTCCATCTTTCTTCACTCTTCCCTTTCATGTCCTATTTTCCTCCAATGGCTAATTCGCAGCAAATCGAAACCTCACTAAACCCTAACCCTAATCCTCCTCCTCCGGGATCCCCACCGTCGGGTGCCGCCGTTGTTTATCGACCGTCAGATGAAGAAATCAATCGTTCCGGCACCGCTAAACGTCCACGGGAGGAATACGCCGCCGCCACCACGGACGAGGCTGGTTTGTCGGAGGACGATGTGCCGCCGTTGAAGAAGCGGGTTAAGGTTTCCCAAGATGTAGTTTACCGTATAGTTGTACCGTCAAGACAGATCGGGAAAGTTATTGGTAAAGCAGGGCATCGTATACAGAAGATTCGTGAAGAAACTAAAGCTACCATCAAAGTAGCTGATGCTATCGCTGTGAGTTATGCAATTTCTTGTTCTGTCTTGATTTTTTGTTTTATTAAATTGTTGAATTCTTGATACTGCTCGAAATTGACTGTATGCGTAAGTTAGGGCTATTTAGCAATTGCTTTGTCGAAGTTTGAGAATTTTTGGAATCTAATTGAGAAAATTCAAGACAAACTTCGTTGAATTGAAGGAATTGAGAAATTATTTTTGTTAAACTGCTGGCTGAATTGCCTAGTGATCAATGAAGTGTGTTGGTATGAGATGAGCTTGAGTGAAGAAACATGATCAGTGAGGATTCATATAACTTACTGCAACTTGGGTTTAGGATTGAGGCGTAGTTGTTGTGTTGGCGTTGGTTTTGGTTCTCATTTACTGAATGTCATACTAAGCATAGAGAATTTACTTCTGCCAGTGTTTTGGAGAGTGAGAAGCGGAAAAAGCGACAAGGGCTCGCTTCACAAAAGCGAGAATCAATCCTGAAGCAAGCGCATGTTTTTTTCAACTAAAGCACTATTTAGTACAAAAATAAAAAATATTAAATATGCATAGATAGATATCCAACAGCTCAATAGAAATAACATATTAAGCAAATCTTTCAATTCTTAAATTTAAAAGTAAATAGAAGTTACTACCCAAAAAAAAAATGAAACAGAGACAGAACAACAAAAAAATTACAAAACAGAGGGAAAATTGTAGAATATGGACAAAAAACAGAGCATAACAGAAAGAAATACAAATCAGAGAAAAAAATTGCAAAACAGAAAAAAAAAAAAAAAAAGAAGAGAAATTTGCAGACTGAAAGTTGTGAAAAAAAAAAACTACCAGCAAACTTGTAGCAGAGAAACGGAGAAAAGAAGAAGAGAAGAAGAGGACATGAAAAACTTACCTTGCCGTCACTTGAAAGAGTGTTGCAACAAGAGAAGTGAAACATAAGGAAATCTTTGGAAAGAAGTCGCGAAGTGCTTTTACAATTTTTTTTTTTTTACAAAAAAACCTAGCTACTATCAGCCTCGCTTAAGCAGAAAAGCTCGCTTTTCTCGCTTTTTACTGAAGTCTCGCTTCTCGCTTCTGGGATTGAAGCGCTCACTTTTTCACCATTTCACTGCAAAAAAGCGATACAGCTTCGCTTCATCTCTTAAGCTCGCTTTTAATAACACTGACTTCTGCTGTTATGCATTTGGTATTTGCAGCGTCATGAAGAGCGAGTAATTATCATTAGCTCCAAAGACAATGACGATATGTTTAGTGACGCGGAGAATGCCCTTCATCAAATTGTGTCACTTATTTTAAAGGTAACATGATTTATGAGTGATAACATATTAAGTCATTTACTTTGAGCATTTCCTGTTTATATATTAGCAAAGAGATGTCTTATACAGTATGTTTTTGGTCTTCTTTCCTACATTTCATGATATGACCTTTTGATCTGCCAATTACACAAAAAACTGTTTTATCGTCTAATACTTGTTATAGCTGGTGTGCCTTTACAATAGATCTATAAATCTTGTTCCTGCGTCTGGTGCCAAAAACTTAAGTCTTAGTGTGGCAATAATCTCTGGGTGAACAACTTCTGAAAAAATAAAGAAGGAAGCTCTTTAGCAGCAATTACTCTGCCAACTGTTTCTGGACCATCAGTTTTTGGTGATTCCTCTTGTCCTGATATCTTTATATGTCTGTATACATATATAGTGTGTGTATCTATGTATTGTATACATATATAGTGTGATCTTGGGCAACCACTTTTGAGAGATCATGATTATATCCTCTGTGATACTCTCTTGGACCTTACATTTATACTCTTGAGGGGAGGAGATTGAACTGGTTAGGCCATTAAGATTTTCTCTCTTTTTGATATCTTTGCCTTGAGAGTGGCTTATGTATATTAAGTCATCTAGGCTTCTTTCCCTTTCATAAAGATAAAAGTTGAACCATCTTCTTCTTGTGCAAGGTTGTCACAGCTGCGATGTGTGATTCTGCTTGTTTTTTCACAGTTAACCCATGAGAGCTTGCCCTGGGGGAACTGATCCTTGCCCTATATTTTTTACATGATAGGATGATGGCAACCTTGACGGACAGAAAGTTGGTGCTGGACATGTGGCAGCAAACACTGTAAGGTTCTTGATTGCTGGTTCTCAAGCAGGTGGTTTGATAGGAATGTCTGGTCAAAATATTGAAACTTTGAGGAATTCTTCTGGTGCTACGATCACAGTTCTTGCTCAACATCAGTTGCCTTTGTGTGCATCTGCTCATGAGTCTGACCGTGTAGTACAGGTGAGATGATGGTACAATTGGCCAGTTCATTTCCTAAATTGTTTGCATGTCTATGTTTCACACATTTGGTATACTGATGGTTTCTTCAATAAATTACTGTCCAATAGATGTCATATTAAACCATTAATTTCTGAGGTGGATAGTGTAGTATATAGCAGTCAAATGTTAAACAATATGTATGAAACATTGTATATCTGTCGTAGAAAACCTTAAAATTTTTATTTTTTTAAGACAAGTAACAGTTCTATTCAATAAAACCTTAGCCAGCCCAGAAAAAGGTGCTAAGTTGGAAACTTTACAAGCATCGAAAGGGTGGTTAAACCCCCGACCAGAACCCTATATAATTATACATTGCCAATTCAATATTCTAACTCTCCTACTTCCCCCCACATATTCTGTTTACACCAAAAAAAAAAGAACAAGCTAAAACAATTCATCCTAGTTTTCTCGATAGAACTGCTAGTGCCTTCAAAATGCCTACCATTCCTTTCTTTCCACACTGTCCACCAAATGCAAGTAGGAATGATCTTCCACCCGTCCTCCTCCCCACCTCTATTCCCAATACTCCACCAATTGTTCAGCAATGCCGAAGTAGAACTAGGTATTACCCAAGTAAAACCTTATAATTTTGTAGGTTCTACTTTCTGATGTTTGCTTGTACAACGGTGTTTCCCCATGATTGATATAGTTATTTTACATTAAAAGAAAACAGGCAAATCTTAAAAGAAGAGTTATTGTTCAACTAACTTCGATTAAGTTTCTAGCATTATTTGCACATGTAGCTATTCGACTTATCACATGCTTTCAAGGGTTCTCTGTGCTTCTGTTTTGTTTAGACCAGGCTCAACTGTAGCTTTAATCATTGTTCATTTGTCTGTTGTTAGTTTGAAGTTGTTAGGCAGTTTTGGGATATCACCTGTCCTGTATAACCTATATAACTTTAGTCACTGTTCATTTGTCTGTTGTTAGCTTGAATTTTTTAGGCACTTTATGTATTTTTTCTGTCCTGTATAGGGAGATTTTTGTTTTGTCTAGGACTTATCTCTTTTTAACGTATTTCTACCTTTAAGAGCTTTAGCATTTTAAACTTGTTTACTTTCATCTTGCTTCCTAATTCAGCTTGCAGGAGACATCCCTGCGGTCTTGAGAGCTGTGGTAGAAATTGGCTGTCAATTGAGGTTTAGTAATTTTTTTAATCAAGGAGGTTTAATGAATTTTAATTGGCATAATTAAGCTTGTTTGATTATTCTAGAACTATTTAATCCTAATATGTATATTTGACAGGGATAACCCCCCTAAACAAGTAATTTCGATCAGCCCGACATACAATCTTGGTTATTCTCGCCCACCTCAACCACATGTGGATCCATCTTCAGGTAATCAATCTTCTCTTATAGTATTTTTGAGCTTCTGGATTGATACACTTGGTGCTATATGAAATTTTAGTTGTATAGTTATAATAATAACATCATCCTTGGAACTACACTCTTGCAGCTGAATATGTAAATCTGACTATGTTAGTTCCCGAATCATTAGCTGGTGGGTTGATTGGAAGGTGCGGCTCCAATATTTCAAGGATCCGTGCAGAGTCTGGAGCGACGATTAAGGTGCATAAATAGCCTTGTCAGATCTTTTAGATTCGTCTCTTGTTGTTTTAATGTTCGTGGTCTTGCTTTGTAGGTACATGGCGGGAAAGGTGAGCAGAAACAAAGACAAGTCCATCTTGGTGGTAGTGCACCACAGGTGAAACTCAATTTCTATGTCTCACTTCTTTTTGGTTTGTGTATTTTGACTTCTTGTAATTTAAGTTTATTACAAGTTATTTTTGGGTGAACTGCAGTTGTATGTCACCCTTAGTTTCATTTGATAATGTCGCTTCTAAAATGGAAGTGTCTTGGAGTATTTAATCTTTAGAATAAGCGTAAAGATCCTCGACTAGGCTCTTGTCATTTAAATACCTTTGGAAAAGGTCAATCGATGAGATATCAAGAAATTCAGATCATGTTGCATCCTTTAATATATTTTTCTGTTTAACAGGTCGCCCTTGCAAAGCAAAGAGTTGATGAATATGTCTATTCCCAGTTGATGTTACAAGCTGGTGGTGAGCAGCTACAGGATACAATGCAGCTCCAGCAGCAGTCTATGCAGCTGCAACAGTCTATCCAGTTGCAACATTCAATGCAGATGCAACAACAAATGTAATTTTTTGTGTACCCTATTAACTCATAATTGATTAAATCTTAAATAAATAGTTTAGACTCCTGTCTGGCATCTAACTTTTCAATGTTGCTTGATGCAGACCCAACACATCTGCTACGCTGTTGCCAGGATATAATCATGGTCATGGACTTTATATGAACAGGTAGTTGCATACAAATTGTTCTTATAAAAGCTGATTGTTATCCCATTATAAGTATCAAAAAGTTTCTGGTACTTTTCTCTGTCATAGTAAAATGAGCGAAATTTTTGCTACAGTAAAGTTGGCATTCTGACACTGAACCTTACGGTGATTATGACATTTCTTTCTCATGCTCCATTGCACTTAATCATTAGCTCTTTCAAAGTTTGTTTTTGGGTCAATAACTTGGATGCTTCGCTAGGATTTCTTATCCACTGGTTTTAGACTAATTACTTTGCTAGTTGGTGGAATGACAATAGTCTATTCTTATATTTGCAGTAACCAAGAAGCTCATATGATGACATCATACCCACAAGTATACACATCAACCAACCCTCAAGCTCCTGCTTACTATGGTCAGTCTTATCCAGCTCCACAAATGTAGAAGCAAAAGGGGGTCTTTCTCGTACAGCTTTTCAATCAGATGATTGATAATACACAATGTAGACAATTTCTTGTTGTGTCATTATTTGGATTTCTGATATAACCATTGGAGATGGTCGGTTTCGGCCAGGATGTCTCTTGATGTTGCGACATAGTTTGCATGAGATCACTTAATTCGTGGAATATTGATGGAAAAGTTAATGCTTAAAGTTATGATCAGCAAATCTAGTATGTGCCTCTGGGAGCGGCAGATCTACTGAAGGGAGCTTATAATAGCAGTTGCATTGAAGGTATAAGCACAGCCCTCTGGATCTTCTGCCCCTTTGTTCTACTCTGCTACCACCCTGCCTGACCCTGCCCCTTGAAAAAGCTCCCAAACCCCGCCCTGGTTTACCTTTGCTTCTTGATTTTCATTTAGCTCTGTTGTTTCCATCAGAACAGAAACAGGGATTTGAGAGTAAGCATTGCACGTCAGACGCGGTCACCTCCCATTGAACTGATTTCTGAAGAAGTTTAAAAAAGCATTTTGTGCGAATGATTTAGAAATGAGATGATCGGGAGTGATAGATGGGAGAAGCAGAGCTCAGGACAATGGGCTGTAGCAGCAAAAAGATTGACCCTAGTTCATCGGTTCAATTATTTCTTTTTGGCTCCCAAACCATTCAAATCCCATCACCCCACCTCCTTCTCCCTACCCCCTGCCGTAGTGTTCCCTACCCCTCACCCCCCACCCCGCCCAGCACCATCATGCATATCATTCCCCGAACCCTCACAGCATTATCTTCGTGTGTCGTCTCTCGTAAGATACACTGCCATGTCTTTGGCTCATTTATCTTTGATATTTCATTAGGTAGAAGCTGATTTGCACATTGTGAGTCGATCTCTTACAAAACCGGAGTGGTGTTTATGTTAAGCATGGTATACAAGTCTATGATTAATGCCAGTCAAAAACTGAACCCCATACTGGAAGGTTCTGATAATTTTTCAATCGATGCTGCCTAATATCGTGGAATACTTGTGCAAAGGCCTGTTATTAGGTTTCTCATGCAAATGAGAAGGTTGGCAAAAAAATGATGACAAACAAATTCGGGATTTGATTTGAAAGTACTTCAAAACTTCATGATGAATGAAAAGCATAATGTTACGATATTTTGAACGATGAAGGATTAAGAAGATAATCTCAACATAAAATTTTGCATAAACTATTAACATAAGAAAAGCATAATGAAGGATTAAGAAGATAATCTCTGTAGTTACACAACGGTAGGTTGTATAAAATTTGCACAACGTTATGCTGTTTAGTTTGTAATGTTGTATATTTTATATAGGATAGAATATGAAACAAGAATACATGTATTAACATTGTTTAGTTTCATTTTGTTCAATTTTTCTTGAAATATTATTGATTTCAAGTAAAATTGTATTAATTTTTAAAAAGCTTATTCCAACTAAGGCTAATAACAGTACGCTCTAGATATTTACTAAATAACATATACACCTTTATCCAATTGAGTGTAATAATAGAGTGAGTTAATCTTCCAAGTTCCAACTAGCACAATTTCTTCTCAGTTTTAATTAGCAAAAAGAACTTACAAAATCAGAAAGTTGTAAAAAATATATCAAATACCATGAAAGAACGAAGTGACTGCAGCTTCTACTATCCACCACTTTCATCTATAAAATAATTTTAATCCAAAGGTAATAAATATCACTCTCATCTATAATAAACTCAACCCAAATACAAACTGATAAGAAAAAGTTAAAAAGATCTGTGCTTATCATTAATAATATAAGAAGTACAAAGTAATAACTATTTGAATTTCATATTTTATATCTAATGGAATAACTCTAGGAACCTTCAATTTTGGGGGCCTTAAGCAAGTGGCCTAGGGGTAGAGCCACCTGAGAACAAATTCTCAAACAATTTGGGGGCCATTTCTGGAAGATTTACAGGCTGATTAGGAGCCATGAAATTGACAATCTTTTCATGAATATTGTACCTGCAAGAACCAAAACCAAACTTTATAATCCAGGAATTCAAAATGCAACCTTGTATGATATAGTCGTTAATCAATTACCGGATTTTACGACTCTTTGAAGCACGACGATCAACAATTTTTCGTTTCTTTGTTTGCAGTCTCTTCAATGCATAGAATGCTGTCTCTGTAGTTGACAAACAATTGGTTAGTTTTAGGTGTTCTTTTTCCAGGAAGCAAAAAAGCCTAGAAATGCATTCTCAGCCAAACACAAGAACTATACTATACTCATACGAATACATTTTCTGAGAAATGCTCATCTATAGCTGTAATCTTTGGAAACTTATTCATGCTGCATACATGCAATGAAAACAATAGATTTGACATTCGTGTTAAAGCAGGGATCTTTCTGAAGATGATAGATACATAATTCATGTGAAAAAATTATTCATGCTGCATAAATGCAATGAAAACAATTGATTTGGCATTCATGTAAAAGAAGGGATCTTTCAGAAAATGAAAGATACACAATTCATGTGTAGAAAGCAGGCAACATTCTTGAAGCAACATAGTAACCTAAAAAACCATATCACATTGAACAGTATGAATAGCTGACATATGACGGTCAAAATCATAGGAGAAAGATGAAAAAATATTGAACATGATATTGCAGGTATAAATATCAAAGGTGGGGAGGATAACCGCATTTTCCTAATAACATAAATTACCATAGAGGAAGGTGGTACTTCTGAAACATAACCAGCTTATTTTGAAGAGGGTGGAGGGGGTTGAACATCTTACCAGATGATGCGGGATCTACTGCCTCAAAGAACTCCTTCAGCAATTGCTGATAAAAATCAGAGTCATCGAGAAGTTCCGGATGACCATCCATGTTTGTTCCCTGATCCAAGTTAAGGATAATGAGATGTGCTTTTCTTTCTAAAGAAAAACTATCCATGCAAGGGCATTCTCAAGCAAAAACTAATGCATTTGTACATGAAGAATGACATTTTCCACTGTTGTACCAATTGCATAAACCTGACAAAGCTAGTAGCATGCCTATATTCGTCTAAGAAACGCAATCAACAAGGAGATTTACTGGTCCACTCTTATCAATTGTACTTTAACAGCAAACACTATACAGGCCAAAAATTGACAAAATGCATAAATAACACATTGATACCTCTCCATTGCCAGTAGCATCTGGAACCTGCATAGAAGCAAGCAAATAAATCAAAACTAAGGAAAACAGAAAAAAAATTGTCATAAACA
Source organism: Solanum appendiculatum (assembly GCA_018342035.1). Lineage (NCBI taxonomy): Eukaryota > Viridiplantae > Streptophyta > Magnoliopsida > Solanales > Solanaceae > Solanum > Solanum appendiculatum. Next base: position 1,319,476 of record JAGDQO010000515.1, read on the forward strand.
TTAAGAAACGTAGCCTTCCTCAAATCAACTCACGAAGTTAGACTTACAGTTCCAAATAGTGCAACTGCCGATCTACTTTGCTGCATTCCTTTTATCATTTTGCTAGGATCCCTCATATAACCGGCTACTTGTTGACTAATATCCTGTACAATATCACAACATTAATTCCAGCCATTGTGATCGTTGCTGTACATAGCATCTTTCAAGTCCCAGAAATAAACCTGATTAAATGCTTGCAATTTGCCTTTGATCGCGGCAGCACCAGAGGTCACCTGGGTTTTTCTCTGCCATTTATCTATCGATTTATCCCTAAAAGCAGCCATCCTATGACACAAGAATCGCCAATAACAGGCCAATCTATTTAGCAAAGGGAGAAATGGCAAAACAAACTTGTCGCATGAGAACACAATGCTGAGAAAAGGCAGGGTGTTAGCTAGTCTCGAACCTAACTTTTGGAGTTATGCAAATACTCATAGTTATGCAGATTGTGTTCCTAACTACTATATATGTATATAAAATCTGACTCCAGATCAACACTAATAATGGGATGCAGAACCTAATTTTCACAGGGGAAGCAAGATTTAACCTATTGCTTAGAAGAATGCAATAGATTATGAGAAACAATTGCAAGAACAAAAAGCAATCGAAAAGGTAATCTACAACTTTCGAGGAATTACGGCCCCAAGTATCCACACCCTCCGGTTTAGACAATTAAATTAACAATACTAACATGGATTAAAAATCTTGATGATGTTGCAATCAAGATTCTTCCCCTCCTTTTTCATTTGATTTCCAGTTGTGTTTAGCTCAACAATCAAATGGTAAAAGCAAATTGCTGTCTTAATTAGCCATCATTAATTCAAATGAAAACTTATACTTGCTCTATCCCAATTTGTACGAGTCTTTCAATTTTGGGAGGTCCGAAAATATTTGACACCAATTTCATTTCTATATGACTTTCAGAACCTTCAAGAATTCCAAATTCCAAGTTTTAAAGTGCGGTATGATGTTTTTTACTGCCAGCTAACTTCCCGATCATTGCTTGCTATGCTCTGCACTATGACTAATATATTGCCAAGTCAAACTAATATCCTATACTCTTCATAGACTGTCATATAAAATGTGACTTGAGGTGAGTATAAGGTTAAACGGAACTTACATACACATTGTTCTTATTTTGCTCTCAGCTCTCTAGAAACAAGACATGTCAGACAGACAGGCACATACATGGAGTAAAGGCATACATACTTGGGAACAGTAGAAAATAAAAAAGAATAAGATAACTTGTGACACAAGTCTTATCTTGATTTTGGGGGAATGAACATTCAGACATGTCATACAGATGGACAAAGGCATGCATGGAGTAGACACATAGGACCTGGGAAGAGATAAATAAGATAAATGAAAAGAAACTGGTTTTCCCTTGCTCATAGGCAGTGGAAACTTAAAAGTGTGCAAGGAAGACGAGGTAGAACCAAGTGAAGATTGCATCCACCAAATTCTGTGACCTCTCCCACTTAGGCCTTAGCCTCTTCAAGCACCAGTCTCTTGCTCATTTTGATTAGAGTAAAACACAAAGAGAAATGCACTTTGCATGCGAAATTATACCAAAATTTGGGTTCACGTTTAAAATCGTACCCCTGTTTTAAATTTGACAGAAGACAAAAAGTTACTAAGAATCAGGTATTGTCTCTTCACATTCTGCCAATGATGTGATCCAGCTTAGGCTATACTGGTGTTCTATGGTATGCAAATGATTTTAGGCAAGGAAATGCTTACAAACTAATTTGGCCATACCGCCTGCTATTTTCTTTAAGAGATCATAGCTCCCAGACCCCCCCCCCTCTAAATCACTTCAGTTAGTTGGTATTATTTGAAGCCCAGCCCAGAAAACTTACGTTCTGCTTAGAACGTGTTCAGGTTTTTTAGCTTCCAGGAATAATACATGCCAATCCCCTTAAATTCCTTGGTCACCATAGTTGTGGCACCCGTAATTTTCTTTTTCTTTTGTTGATAAGTGGAGCACTGACAAACATCTACTGGCTGTGTTGGCTGAATTTCCACCTAAGGGTAAAACCCCCGCTCCTATGCAATAGCTCGCAAACCACATAGGAGAGGTAATCCGCACTAGGCAAGCCTGGTGCGACGAGCTTGACCCAGAAGGCAAACCCCTTGCTTTCGCTGGCAAGGGGCTTCGAACTTGAGACCTCCAACATGGAAGTCCCAAGCCCAAACCACTGGGCCACCCCGAAGGGTACTCTTCTTCCTAGTGTTAACAGTTATAAGGTTGGAAGTTCTTCCTGATTTGTCATATAAAACATGTATATCTTGTGGCAAAAAAATTGAGATCGTGATCTAAAGCAATAAAAAAAATTGACGGACGGCTATAAAACAAGGAATGTGGCAGTAAGCCTTAGCTAAACATTCTTACCTTGAATGCATTTGAGAAATCTTCTGCCAATCATCATCAACTTCACCTGACTTTACAGAATCTTCCAAAAGCTTCGACCTTTTACCAGAATTGACTTCAGGAAAGAAAATTACAGAAACATCAACCAGCGAATATTATTAATCCCGAAAGCTGTGTATGTCATCTTGAGCTATGAGGAAAATTGATGGTCATTAGGCCCTTAAATATGAAAAATGTGCAAAAAGTCAGGGACTTGACTTTCTAGTTTGGCAGCATTACCAAATATGGTGGCATATGAAAGAATTTCCAGGAATTCTTTTTCAGTTAATCACAGACAACAGGTTATAGAACTTTACTTAGAAACCACTGTTTAGAGCTGCAAAATAGAAGCAAATTGGTTTCTTTTGCAGGTCTTGAAAATCTAGCAAATTTCTGACCCTGTATAACCTAATCTATTTGGTTTTTTTAACCAAGTCCCCAAGTCCTCTCCAGTAGTCAATAACTTGAGTTGAGGATCAGATTTTGATAAAGAGCATCTTGCTGCATCCTAATTTTAAAAATATTTGACTAATACTATAATTACATTATTTCAATAAGGAAATTCAGATTTTCAAAAAACTCGGAGTAAAGAACATTAAACACTCAAATTTTGTGTATGGATGCAGCTCTTTGAGTATCTGCAAAATCAAAGCTATATGTCATACCATCCATTAATTGCGTAATTGATGGATTCTTCTCCAGTAGTACCTGTCAAATGGCAAAAAGTTTTTTAATAACTTGTTAAATAAGCAAAGAGGAATTGTATTAACCTGAACACAAGATAACACTCCATTCATCCTACTTCACGAGACATATATTCACTATGCACAACAATCAACAAATCAGTTGACTTTGTTCAACCTAGCTTTAAAATTTTTTATTACAAGACAACAATTTTGAAGTTTGTAGATCATTTAGCAAGAGAATATTGCTAAAGGATCATGGTTTAACTATTTATCGAAGTGCTTACAATATGACTATCAGTGAAGTGTTAAGGATATATTGGGACATCAAAGAGGCAACTCTATCACATAATGGGACCACGTAGGGAGGAGCAATGGTCAGGTTTCCAGCAAAACAAAAACATACTAATCTTTTGTTACTCCAAAAGAAAATTGACTATGAAGTAACTGTTCTCACTGTACCTCTTGCAATTCCAGTATAGAATCCAAGGTTTTTCTGGAAGAGGCAAGGAGATCCGAATATGCATCTTCAACTGAGTCCTCCGAATCACAAAAGGAAGACCTAATTGGTTCCTGCAGGCAGTCGATATGCATTCAAGTTCAATTTGTCAATATCATGATTCTAGTTCTGGTGTTGAAACAGAATGGTAACCCAGTGAACCTGCGGAAGTCTATTGGCGTTCGAGAAAGCCTTTTGCAGCAAGAATCTTAGCTCAAGTGTCTTGTCCCAGAGAGCCTTTGGGAAATTAAAAGAGAGAGAAAAAGGAATAAGTTAACAACATAACTTTGACAATTAAGTAAGACAAGCTTGGACAATGCAAGTAGGAGATAGCAAGCCATTAATCATGTATTACACTAGATTGAATTACAAGTTAATCATTAATCATATTACTTGAAAAGAATAATCATGTAAATGATATTAGCACTATAGCTAAAATCTCAGCCATTGGCAAGCCAAGAATCAATGGAAGTATATTTTATATGCAACTCAATCATATAGTATCTATTGGAGATACAACATAGATATCAATGGAAAACATACAGGGACACAAATCACTTCCAATCACATGATAGCCATTAATGTTCCCTGTAACCAGAATTTCTTTTAATTGAAGCAACAGGACGTGTGCTTATACAACAAAAAAAAAACAATCCTAAGAAGATAAAACTAAAGATTCTCGTCTGTGCCATCTGGTACACTATACCTTCTGGTTTTTAACTGCTTGACCTTTGAGAAGATCCTCATCCTTATGTTGCGTCAGATTCTTCAAAAGATCTCTGTGCACATAATAACCGCCAAAATCAAACGTCTACCAATAGTAGGCAAGAGTACCACATCTTTAATAGCAAGAACTCCCTACTTGTTTTACTGCTGACATTATTTATATTTTAAACTTACTATATGATCATCAAGACTTGAACCAAACTGAATAAGGAAACTGGAAAACCGGGCTGAAGCTTGATAAAAATATGATGCGAGTTATTTAATAGTGGAAAGACACATTAAATTGTGGAGAAACTTTGATACAATTATGATGAAAATTTTTTTAATACTAGCTAGATGTATCTTTGATGGATTAAATCCACTATTAAACCAGTGATCTTATAAATTGTGATATGAATCATTCTTTAGCTCAGAAGCCTTTGTGTCTCTAATGAGGTTGAAGAGCAAATATGTACTTATTAGGTGATAAGTTCAAATAGAAACATTCCATAAAACTAAGCTATGTTGTAGAGAAAGAAACTTACTGTTCCTTGTGCCTAAGCTCCATATATTCTTTCTCAAGTTCTTCCATTTCAGCAATTTTGTGTTCCTCGGTCAGTTTTTCTAGCTCTTCTTCTTCTTGATCTCCTTCCTCTTCTTCCTCTTCCTCTCGTTCTCCACTTTCATCTTCATTGCTGTAATGATCGATGTCATCGTCATTGTCTGAATAGCCATTGTTGTCATCGCTATCGTCATCAGAGTTCTCGGCCTAAGCATATCAGAGAACATACATCATATGTAAACTATTTGAAACAAAAAGCTCAAGGACAGAACCAGATAAGTACAGACTAGTGATTTTAAGAGAGAAAAACTAACATCATCCGACATCTCATTTAATATTTCATCATTCTCAAATTCAGAGTTGCTTTCACTCTCCGCTACTTTCCTCGATTTCTTTGAAGACGTGCCCATTTTTCTGCCTCCTAAATCTGAAGAAACAAAAAAGAATTCATCAGTTATCAATCAGGTTATTAGACCCCCGACCAGACAAAAACACAAAGCCTAATTTATCGAAAATTAATATTTAAAAGGTAGAGCTGGAAATCGTGAGACACATTCTAAAGGCCCTGACATGGCAATAGGTGTTTAAGTTTCATAGGGATAGCACTTCAATAAGTGGAGTACTCTCCTTGTGCAGTATGTCATGACAAGGCCCAATGCACACTTTTTTTACCCTTATGGTGTCCACCTTTACGCCCAAAAAAATCTTATTCCTTGGGTGTTCGCCTTATGAAGTATGATACTATATAGTCCACTCTCTATCAATTCACAATCTTGATAAAGCAAAGGTTACTCCTTTAGACATATTATCAAACACATTGTCTACAATACAATAATTGGAGTACTTAGTAACAAAATAACACAAAAAATTAACGATATCTGAAGCCAATTACTAGGTTTTTAAGTTCCTGAGCCATAATCATAGGAAAACAAACCGTCAGCATCAGAATTAAACTAGAAAAGCAAAAGAAAAAAAAAAGCATACATATGTTGCAGTTCAAGCTTTTTTTTTCAACTTTGAATCAACAAGTTCCTGGTTTAGCATTCAAGTTGAATGGAGAAGACCCTATTAGGGTTTTATTTAACCAGTTAAAGGAAAGTAAGCATCATTACCAGATGAATATGGAGCTCAGCCACCAACTTGTTAGTGGAGAAAAACAAGGGTTTCAGAATCCTAATAATAAGCGGGTCACTTTTTTTTAATTACCCGATCCAACTTTTAACCCGGACTTAACCCGCCTGCTCCAACCCGTTGTTTGTTGAATCGTATGAGGTAGGGCGTATAAAAATAATATTGGTATTAAATTATCATATGTTATTTTGGCTGTATATTTATTTTGATATATGGTAAACCATGACATTAATAATATGATATTATTTTATTCTTATATATTTTATTTAGTATTATTTTTATTTAAATATATTTAATTCATTTAATACAATAAATAAAATAGTCATAAAAAATAATGTGAGTACGAATACACCTTATTTAGTACGTATTATTTTGATACATCCTACCAGCGATTTCTTAGGCTCCTATCAGTAGTATTTAATTAGCAAAGACTTAAATTTAGACATTTAAATTATGACTTATTCAATCGAGTAATTGAACACATGATTTAGTATTTTTATTAGATATGTACTATAAGTTCACGTTTTTAGAAAATTATTTTGTGTATATTTTGAAATGTTCATTAAGTAAATAAGTTAATTATTTAAAATATATCACGTATGTTAATTATAAAAGTTAATGCATTTAATTATATATTTTTGCCTTTAAATGAATTGATTTTTTTTCCTTAAAAATCAAATTTTGGTCTATCGAAATTATAAAATTCTTTAAAGATACGAAACATAGCTTATTGTACACAAAAATGTAAACTTATTCTGCATTGAACGGCACAAGTTTGAGCCATGGACCGTAAAAGTTGTGCAACAACGAAAAGCCCATCATTTTTATTTAAAATTTTGTAACAAACAATATTATAATGTATTAATGAAGTAAAATACATTCAAAGGTTCAAATTATGCTTTGACATGGATTGAATTTGAAAAGAAACAGAAAATTTACAGACTTGGTACTCAATGAGTAATAATTAGAGGTTGTACCTATTTTATCTAAATCCAGTATTTTGATACGGAATATAAATTTATATATATAAGAATTCGTTGACTATATGAACTTTCACCTTATTGTTGAGACTCGATTCCCTACTTTGTAAAAATCTTCTCCCTATTTTTCCTTTCCCAACAATATTAAACATTAAATTTATACAATTCAATCTTGGATTCGACTCACGTAATAATTATTCCACAAATAATTGCAATACTTCACAAACAGCCAAACGTGCAATTGCAGAATTTTGGTTTATATCACTTAATTAATTAAGTTATTAATTTTTAATCTTTACATAAAGTGCTTATGATTGCACATACTCAAATATCACCTAATTTGACGCCATTGCGTGTCTGTAACTCGTTAATTAAGGTTCTTCTGTTTGTACGAAATTTATTTTTTATTTTTTGGTATATTTTTAATATTAAAAACGAAAAAAAAAAATATTCTCTGGCCCTGCACACGTGCGACCAGTTATCGACCTCACGTCTGATGTTGGAAGATTGACTTAACTAGATCTGAATGTGTGCCAACAATTTTGTTGGGCTCTGATATAAGTATCGAACACTGGATATAAATTTATTTATTTTAAATGTATGCCAACACCATTATAAAGCACTTATGTCCTCCAAAATAATGAAATCTTCCACAAATATTATTGGTTATTGCTGCATTTATATCATAACTCAACCCCGAAACATAAACAAAATATTACGGTGTATCAAAAATTTTATAATAAAAATGAGAAAATCTTTTATCTCAAATTAAATAAAATTAGATATTATACTTATAAAGTGCGTAATATTACTATTACTTATTACTATGGGTGAGTTTAGATTGCGAGACTATCACCTGATTCATCAATTGTTGGTTTAAAAAAGTCGTTAGACTGGAGAATCTTGAAATCATGTTAAAAAATTGAAAAATCAAATCGACTTATGAATAGAATCTTCTTCTTCTTCCTCAAACTTATTGATGTGAGAAAGATGAATAAGATGCTTAAAACGATTAACGACCGACTTCAAAGAAGTATTGAAGGAACCAAGTCGGTGAGCCAATTTTGAGTACGACAAATTCATTTTGCACTTGAATTGAGCTTGAATTTGCTTAATAATCTATAGGATTGACTTAAAAGTGTCGTATTTAAAAGTGATCCCTATAATAAATAAATTCAAATTTAATTGAGTCTCGATACGAATATCAGATATACCAAGTGAGGACTCGAACAAAAGGAAGAAGAAGAGAGGGACCTCCATCACGTGAGCATCACATGGATATAGCCAAATAGAGAGTTCAAGTTGTATTTTGTTAAGTTATTTTCAAGATATATAAAAAGCAATGATTTGATGCTTGATCGAACAATAACACCCCAATTATTTGATAGGAACCCTCATGGGTCCGACAAACCATATGATTGCTAGCCACGGATGGAGATAGTGTGTATTACTTTCGGGTTTAGTCGGATTCAATTGAAAAATCATAAGTTGTAATTTGAAATTGATTAATTTATGATTTTTAATTGATAAACACTTAAGATATTTATTAAACATGTTAATAAATCAAAGTACTTATAAGATAATTTGATAAGTATATAAGAACCTCTGTAAATTGACTTATTTTAAGTTATTTTTTAAGTTTAAAAAAACTTTTAATATATTTATAGTATTTGAGTAAGATAAACTGTGTTTTTAAGTCAAAATAATAAAAATAAGTCAGAAATTATTAGTTAGAGTCGATTTGAATGAACTTATAACTTATGACTTATAAATCAAACACCACAAATAATTAAAACTTCTAAATTATGACTTTTGACTTATTTTTATTATTTTAGCTTATAAATAAATATTTAAAAATATCTTTTATTTTATCTCAAAATTATTTTTACTTATAATCACCTGGAAATTGACAAATTTAAGTTTTGGAAAAGGGAACATCAAATCAAAATGAAGATATTGATTATTTGATTATCTTGTCAAAGTGTGTCGGGACTCTCTTTTGGGAATAAAAAGTTTTGTAGAATTGGGGAAAATGATTAATATTATCATGGCATATAAATCCAAGTTTATGTTATTAATTATACTTCAAATGACTATACTATTTATATGTCTTTTTGCAATCAAATTCAGTTTTTTTTAAGGTTCGAATCACTTTTTGCATACCTTAATTATTCTATTAGGTATCTGATATTTCATATCAACATTTGGGTGATGTATAATAGAAGAATATTAATAAATTCAAAGGATATGATGATAGAGTGTAATTTCAACTTTTGCATATATGAGATGTTAAGGTAAAACAAGAATGACACTTTTAACCATTTTAATTTTTCAAGCCAAATAACATTTAAAAATATTAAATTTAAAACGACGAAACATATAATTTATATAAAAACTTTTCGAACTGAATAAATTTCAAACTTTCTAGCTATTCCATATCCAATTATTTGTTTGTAGATTACAAGATGAATACAAATGCATTTGATTGTACTATAGATGGCCTTCAAAAATGAACCAATAGTCACTTAAAATCATATTTTTTTCCATTCGGTGTTCAGAGTCCATATTGAGAATCCGACTAAATTTGGGTCGCATACTGTAGGACCCATTCAAGGGTGGTGCTCCCAACATGATTTTATCTATACTCAAAACTCAAATCCAAGACCTTTAATTAAGGGTGAACTAGTCCAAGTTCTAACCATTGCACTACCACCCTGATACTTAAAAATCGTATTATTTTCCCTTAGTAAATACTGTCGAAAAGTTAGTTAAGTTCAACTTTTAAAAATATTATAATCATTTAATGTGTTTGATTAGTTGATGAACAATAGCCCAATGCAAAATGTTGACATCATTGATGTAATTTTTCTTCGTTTCAATTTATGTGATACTTTTTAATCTGATATAAAAGTTTTAAAATGAAGGAATTTTTTAAAAATTTGTAGCCTAAATTTCATATTTATTGACTATTTATGTGGCTATAAATTATTTCATTAAGGATAAAATTATAATTTAAAATTAAATTATTTTTTAACTATAAAAAATGATATTTTTTTGAAAATAAACTAAAAGGAAATGAGAAACATAAATTGAAAAAAAAAAAACAGTACTCCATTTACTTAAGGACTTTTATAAAGACGATATTTTATAACTATCTTCTCAATTTTTACGTAATTACAATCTCATTCTCAAATCATCATCAATTACTAATCACCACTTATAATAATAAACATAAATCGTGGATCACTATAAAAATTCATTTCATATCGATAACTATCTCCTTCCATCATCGTCACTATCTATTACTATTACTTATAGTTTATCAATCATCTTTTATCACCATTAGTTATCATTGTTTTTCAATATTATTATCACCAATTACATCTATTCAGATACATATGAATCACGCTAAATACTATAGGAAGCTCGTGCGTGTCACTTGGATATATGAAGCGAGTGGTGGTTAGTAATAGTAATAAAAAAGGAAATACTCGTGGGGAATAATGACGTATGTATATATAGGAGAAGAGAAGAGAGTATCCAATGATTGTACGTATATGCATTTGTCGGAGGCAATGTGACACGCACGAGTGCTCTCTTTTTAGTGGGTCCCACCTTCATGTAATGCCACGTAGACAAACACCTCCATGCTTTATCACGTGAACTAACACGTGATACTTTCCTCTTCCTTCTTTCTTGTCTTTTTCCATATTTTTCATTTTATTTTTAAAACTTGGGTCTTTTTCTTGGAGCTCATTCTTGGCTTTGGATTCTTCCAACTCTAACTTTTTTTAGCACAAAGTTTTATAAAACTTTTTTTCCTCTTTTTATTGCTTTGTTTTTTCGTTTTTATTATCATCCTCTTCTTATTTTGGAAGTCAATTGTCATAAAAAAATATTGTGGGTCTAGCTCAACTCCCCAATATTTTCTACTCTAGTATATTTGATATTGCCATATTGGACTAGCTAGATAATGCTTTACATTAAAAATTAAAACATTTTTTTACTTAAAAAATAAATCGATTAGGTTAATTTTTTTCTAAATATTAAAATTAAATTAGTTAGATTGATTTTCTTATCAATCTTTTAAAATAGAGAAAAGTACTGAAAACACCTCTAAATTCGACGTGAATTATTAGTTTCATCCCTAGAGCTATTGACAACATTAAAAATACGCTTTTACTAGACTAACTGAACTTAAATACATCCACGATCTTGCAATATGAGTGAAATACACTCTTAAAATTTCGTCAAGTTTAGTAGTGTTTTCAACACTTTTCTCGATTTTTTATTAAGAACCCCATGTTTCTACAAGTGTTTGAGACCACCTGATATTTCATGTGGCAAATGAGGGTTGTGTCTAAGTTTAGTTAGTCAAGTAGGGGAGTATTTGTAAGGATGATAATAATTCGAAATGAAACTAATAATTTGTCCTAAGTTCAAAGGTATTTTCAATACTTCTCTCTTTAAATTATGGAACATATACTATCAAACATATATTCCAATTAATATGTTTTAGCATTACATTTTCAGTAAATTATTCATTAAAAAACTGTCATTTATCAAAAATGTTTTGTTGATGGTTGAATTATGATTAGGGACTCAACTAAAGATATATAAACTGATTTTAAAAATAATATAAAATATACTCTTCGAACTTATTAAAATAGAAACTAAAAATCAAATTAGAAAATATCAGCAAATAAAATATGTCAGATCACTGTCCTATTATACAAAATATATATTGAAATATATAACAATGAGATACAAAATTTGAGATTCATTTTCCCTTGGAAAAATGAGATCAAATGGGTAGAACAATTCAATACAAACAACAATGCACGTATTGTAACATTGTATTCTTATGTCACATGACACTAAAACAAAAATAGTTTTTAGCTGGAATAAATCTGTACATTAATAAAGAGTGTTAAATTTTTTATCGGCTTTAATTAATTAATATTAGATCCAATTTCGCTATATATAGACTTTAATGACATTTATAAAGAGTGATAAATTATAATTGTCACTAATAATTGGGAGTGTCCAGAAACTTTAAGTTGAAGTTGTAACTTGCAGTTTAAATGCAAACTTAATTAAAAAGTAATTACAGAAGATTATTTCTGTAACAGAAATAAGGGACCTATTTATGCGTTTAATTCTCCCCACATTATTCAAACCAAAGCACCTGTAACCTATTAATTATTCAAACATATAATTATGATAACTTAATGACAACTCTGAATTAAATCAATAAGTACATAACTATTATTAATTGCTTTCTCTCTTCTATAGGTAACATTTGTCAGTTTTGTTTCTAGGAGTCAAACTAAGTCAATTATAAGTTACAAGTTTAAACAATACTTTCATACGATTGAAATTACAAGTTAGTATAACTTTTTTCATGTATCTTCGAATTATATGTAAGATTATCATAAAAATAAATCAATTTAATGCGATTGAAATTAAATTTTGACATGATTATAATTTATTTATATTTTAAATAATGTAATTAACATCAGAGAAAACATGGGAGAAGAGAGGCTAATCCAAAATTTAAGATTTGAATTTATTGTATTTTTAAATTATAGTTATTAATTCATATTTATTATTAATAATAACTTTTATATATTTTCAATAACTTATAAATTGATACTTAGCGTAAAAAATATTGCATTCAAACATTAAATGATTTTTTTTTAATTTTAATTAAATATTTAGAGTTCAAGTTCTAAATCTAAAAAAAAATTCTAATTGAGAACGTTTCCTTCCTAAGTTAATTCAAAATGTTAATTTGAATTAGTCGGACTTATTACATTCTACAAATTTGAGTCAAAGAATCTTTAAAAATATATAATTTTTATTTTTTAAATATAGATAAAATTTATATTTTATCCTTGTATTTTTCTAGTCACATGCATCATGCGCTTGGTTCAGGACAAAACTGAGCGCGTGAGTGTGAAAAAGTTGGGTTCAGAAAAAGTGTTTCACGAGAGAGAACGCACGTTAGTCAACAGTCAACGCTGGAAAAAAGCCACTTTTTAATGAGAAGTTACAATTCAGGAAGAAACAGATGATTCATAAAAGCAAAAGATTATTTTTTACTGTAATAAAATAAAAATACCTTCAGTTACGTTTAGTCATTCTCAATACTGCAAATTTCAACCGTGGTTAAAAATAGGCCCCCCATACAAAAATATAAATAGACAGAAAAACATCCAGAGAAGAAAAAAACAAAGAAAAAGCCAAGCAATCTCTATCATCATCATTGAGCCAATACCCACTGACATAAGTCATCATTCCACATCTATTTTTCCACACTCATATTTCTAATTCACTTTTCATTATAGCTATTTTAAAAAATATATTAAATTTATTATATTTTTGTGTATGTGTATATATATATTTGATAGGTTCTGAATCTTACTGACCTATCCTACAAACTGTATTTGCACTAGCCAAAGGAAAAAAGCTGCAACTCTTCTGCTACAAAAAGGAACACCCCATTTCTCTTCGTTCTGTCCCCTCTTCCTCCACCTCCGCACTCTACCCCAACATACATTTCAAACCCCAGAGCAAGAAAACCCCCATTTTCTTTCTTCTCTTCAAAAAGGGGTAGAAAGAAGAAAAAAGTAAACTTGTTTGGTTCTTCAGAGAGGAAAAGAAAAAAAAAAAACAGAGCAAAAAGATGAGTGGTGAAAAAGAAGATGGTTTAGGTTTGAGCTTGAGCTTAAGAATCATGAGTTGTCCTCAAAATAATCACAAAACTCCTCCTCCTTTCCCTTTGAATTTCTTGCCTTTCATGAACCATCATCAAATTTCTTCAGGTAAAAGTTATAAAGATTCAATCTTTTCTTGCTCTGTTTTTTTTTTCCATTTGTTTTAGTCATGGATTCCATGGGCAGAGCCAACTAAGACTGTTATATGTTCGTATATTTTCTTGGACCTGATTAGTGAAAATCTTGGCTCTGCCATTGATGAATGCATGCTCTGTTTTATGGGTCTAAACAAAAACACCCAATTTTTATTTTTGCAGGGAGGAAAGATGAGGGAGGAGAAAGGGTAAGAGGGGGAATAGATATGAATGAACCAGCAAGGATGATTTTAGAGTGTGATGATGATGAAGAAGAAGAAGATCAGGTGATAATGGTTTCATCACCTAACAGCACTGTTTCGAGTGTGAGTGGGAAGAGGAGTCATGAAAGAGAGGAGAACGAAGGGGAGAGGGCCACCAGTTCGCTGGAGGATGACGGCGGAGATGCGGCGGCAAGGAAGAAACTCCGGCTGTCAAAGGAGCAAGCTGCGGTTCTTGAAGAGACATTCAAGGAGCATAACACTCTTAATCCGGTGAGTGGTAGTTTTGGAAAATAACTTTGTGGGTTAAGGGTAGTTTTGGAAAACAGGGTAATTACTTTTATTTTTTACTTTTGTGAATTTATTGTGTGGAACCATTTACTTCTCACCCAATTTTTCTGTTTTTTAAAATGTAGTTTCTCAAAGAATTTTAATTTTATAAATGCAAAGGTGTGATAAATAGATTTTGACATTGAAACTCAAATTTTTGAGTTTTTGAAGTTGTGATTTTAGAATTTGAAGGAGGCATTTGGCCATAAAAATTGTGTGTATTTGAAAAAAAGTGAAAAAATGATATATGAAAATTAGAATTATGTTTGACATTGAATATAAATTGGAGTTGTTTTTGAATATTTTATGTGTAATTATAAATGAAAACAATTTTTTGGTGTTTTTCAAATTCCAAAAATAGTTGAATTTTTTGCAATTTTATGGCCAAAAAACACCTCGTCAAGTTATGTTTGATCATGCATTTTACTTGAAAAAAGATGAAATTCCACGGGTTGAAATAGATGTAAAAATCTAATAAAATTTCATGACGAAATAAATATTAATTTATTTTTTATTTTTCAGAAGCAAAAATTGGCTCTGGCAAAACAGCTGAATCTCAAGCAAAGACAAGTGGAGGTGTGGTTTCAGAACAGGAGGGCAAGGTATGTTATTTGTTTAAAGATTCAAGGGTATTTTTGGCATTGGAATAATGTTCACGTTTGTAGCATGAATCTTCTATGTTATTATGGGACACACGTGTAAGTGTTCCATTACAAATTTTAAATTATGATATAATTAAAGTAATGTCCTGTCGGGTGATACACGTGTGCATGGATTATACTTGTCACCTTAAAATTTAAAAATTGTCTAACAATCTATTATACTTGCAATTAATAAAAGATTTATCCCATTTTGCTTTGGTCAAACAACATAAATAAATTATATTGTCTTGTAAAAATAGCAAATTTTACTTTTGTCCGATGTTTGGTATCTGCTTTGAAGTCAGTCAATTCACTTTGGGGTCAATGGGGGACTCTGTTCTCGCAAAGCCAAAATCTTTAGTTAAGGATAGAGACTTTGCTGCTTACTACTTTCACAATGACGTTTTGTTTAGAGGCTTTTTCAGTATTTAAA
Organism: Solanum appendiculatum; assembly: GCA_018342035.1. Classification (NCBI taxonomy): domain Eukaryota; kingdom Viridiplantae; phylum Streptophyta; class Magnoliopsida; order Solanales; family Solanaceae; genus Solanum; species Solanum appendiculatum. Next base: position 1,334,963 of record JAGDQO010000515.1, read on the forward strand.
CTTTTTAGATTATATTGTACTTTTGAAGTAGTTTTCAATTTTTACTGATCATCTAAATGATGGGTTTGAATAATGCAGGACTAAGTTGAAGCAAACAGAGGTTGATTGTGAATACATGAAGCGTTGCTGCGAAAATCTGACTGAGGAAAACAGACGTTTGCAGAAAGAAGTTAGTGAGCTTAGAGCATTGAAGCTCTCTCCACAATTGTACATGAACATGAGCCCTCCAACCACCCTCACAATGTGCCCTCAATGCGAGCGCGTAGCTGTATCCTCCTCATCATCAGTCACCGGAGCCAATGCCTCTCCTTCACACCACCACCCGGTAGTGCCCATATTCGCCTCTAAAACACTCCATGTGCAACGGTCACAAATGTAATTTCACTCTTGTTTTGAGGGTGAAGAGATAGACAAAGTGGTCCAAGATATAGAGTAAGAAGAAGATGATTTTTAAGTTTTGTTTTGGGTTCTCTCTTTAGTTGGTGAATGATTTGATGTTCCAAAAGTAGGATGTCATGTGTTGGGTTTGAGAGGAACAGTTCATTTCATTTGTGTAGGAAAATGGTTTTACTTTTACTTAAATGGGAAGACATAATTGTGTTTTTAATTATATAGTATATCCATACTTTTTGCATGAAGATCCTCTATTCCAAACTTATCTCTATAAGAATCATGGGATCCTCTTGGGCACTTGTGGACATGATTGCTATGTACAAATTATCCACTTTTGCACCTAAAAGTATTTGACTAGCTAGGATTCTCCATCTAGTTCACAAAAATCTATTTAACTTGACCTACCCCTAGATATCCTTCTATTTAGTTAGTTTACTCCCCCGTTTCAATTTGGTTGTTGAATTAAAAAAAGTAAATAAATATTTTGAATCTTGTAGTCATATATCAATGTAATAAAATGTTATTTAATTTTGTAATCTTAAACATGTCAAGTAGAAAGTTAGAATTAAGAACTTGTCAAAAAAAGAAAAGGAGACAACATTCTTTTTAAGCGAATATAAAAAGAGGAGTAGGACAACAAATTGAAACGGGGATTGTACTTGATTTATTACCAGGTGTATGTAACAGGCATGCCCGAGTAGGTAATAATTACAAGTTTTTGCGTTGGGGATGGGGGGCTGACATGATCTCAAACAGCAGCAAAGTTTCAATACAGTTAATGCAAGTTTTGGCAATAGTCAACTCTTTGGAGCAACATCTCCTTAACATGATAGTCACAAACTACAACAGAAATATGAAACAAAAAGGATGGCAGAAATCTCAAGTTGCCTTGCTACAGTTCATATGTTATATGTCGAGAAGAATACAGATGACTAAAGGAGAGGAAGCAGCCCTTTGAAAATAAGCTAAACTCAATCGAAATGCAAAGACAAGACATATACAGGTACACTTCAAAAGTGAACATTCATCAGTAGTGATGACTTTTCCCCCAATAAATAGCTACAGTTTTGTGTTCATCCAGCTTTAATAAACAGCTACTAGTCACACAGTATTCACAGTGTCAGCAAGACAACGAAGTATGCATCCCAAACCAGCTTTTTCTGTTAGTTTTTCATGGATCCTTAGGCATTGGTCACATGTTGGGCGGTCTCCAGTAGACAAACCTCTGTACAAGTACCTGCACATCAGATAGACGGTTCAGCCGTGAATCTTGTATGCCACATTACTTGTGAATCAGGTAGATCTATTGGATAAATCACAAGGCAATTTCACATTTACACATTTCTTCTTTGTGTCTCAAATATGCATACATCAAACGAGTTCATTTTAACTAATAGTATGTGTGAAGCAGAATCTAGATGGTCCAATATCAGAAAAAGAAAATGAGTTATGCTGGGGTCGCTGCTATGGTCCATTAAACAAATGAAAGCTGTCAAAAAGAGTTCATTCAACGAGAAAATGTCACCTTGCATCACATAATTCCTTCTTCTATACACTAACGAAGATAAAAACAAATTTACGATTAAAGACTAAACACAGAACCAAAAGAAACCAAATCAGCGGTGAATTGTTTAAAGTTGGCAATTGGCATCTTGTTTCAAAGGTAGAATATTAGTGTAACCACGGGTTCTGCAATAAAGTTGGTTAAGAAAAGATAGTTGCTAAATACAGAATATCTAGAAATGGACGGTAATCGAATGAAGTAAAAGAGCAACGCTATGAAAAGGTATTATGAAGGGGAAAGATGAGTTTACAAGGTTCATTGGCTTTATTGTTGGGAATCGTAATAGGAAACAATTTGTTTGGCAGATGATGTGGAAACTGAAATTTTTCTTGAAGCATGCTTTTCCAAGGGTGTATGTGATTGCTCATATGATAGCATGGCAATTGCTGCTGAACTCATCACAAAAGAACTAAGGGTTCATCTTGGAAATCTAGCTGGAGAAAACCTATTCAGAAAGGAAATGGAAAGAAGCGGAGTTTTAATTTTTTTCCTCAAAAAAAGAAGTGGAGGAGTTGACAGAAATCTAAATTTCCTCTGTGGCAGAAAGTGGTGCCAGTGCAAGTACATTTTCAATGAGCTTCTATTATACAGGTCCTACAAGGGACAAAATAAAATGACCTTCTTCAGATGCTGCATAGAGTGGGATGCAATTCTTTCCAATGGAAAATCACACAAGGAGGCAACAGATTGTTGTAAGTCGGTGTTTCATGTGCAAGGAGTATGAGAAGGATGGTGATCACTAATTATTACACTGCAGAATGGGCTCACAGCTATGGGCAGAGGTGTTCTTTTTACACCATAAGAGAGTGCTAAGGGAATGGCAAGTTGGAGGGTAAGGAAGCTTCAGAAGAGTTGATAACAACATGAAAACTAGGCCACTTTGCCTTTCTAAGACTACATGGAATGGAAGAAGTAGGAGCTCTTTCAAAGCAATGAGAAAAACTTAAGAAATCTGAAGAGTTTATTTCGTTTCAGGTATATTTGACGTAAAGAAAGAATATATCCTTGTCTAATAAATTAGATAGCTTGATAGGAGACAAAAAGGAGCCTACATTACCACATGGTACGTGTATTGCACCAATTGCACCAACTTGGCGCGTTAATGAAAATGATTTCTGACAATTTTTAAAAAATCAATCTTTTAGCATTTTTACAGTGTTATCTCAATTTATAAGGTACTATTTCAATTATTGTACGCATTCAGTTCATAACATAAATTGGTCAAGTTAGAACCCTAACATAGTGAAACAAGGCCAAATACAATCAGAGAGGAAAATATTTGGTGATATATGTATATGTCGATTGTGGAGAGACATTTTGTCATATGCATCTCCTACTATAGTATTCTTACAGCAATGCAGAATGTACATATAAAGACAAAGTTGTATGTCAAAGGAAGAAGGCTATACCATATCTCGATAGAAGAAAGATAAGTCAATGTTTCACTAAACAAAAAGGAAAGACAGGGTCCTTTTCTTTCTGATAAGTGGAAAGAAAAAACGAGGTCTTACCAGCCACATTTATCATAGGAGACAATTTTGAATCAGCGGGACTGACTTCTAAGTGCGGAGCAGTATGTAAATGGTCTACTTACCTACCATTTAAATTGGCAGATGGGTGTGGGAGAGTATCTCTCTCTCAATTCTCAATATCTATAGTAGCCACCATTCAGGGGCGGCTCTACAGACTTGCAAAAAAGGCAGTTGCCTTAGGCCCCCTAATTTGAGGGGCCTCATTTTTTTAAAGCAATAATAGGCTATACGTATTTTAAAAAAAATAAAATTAGTAATATTTGTAGAAAATATAAACTTTTCATGTAAGAGGAAAGAATTACTAGAAGTTTGACAAATCTAGAATACTGTCTCAAAAAAGATTAAAAGAATTGACTTATAATAAACATATATTTGAGCCTCCCCTGCCACCATTTGGAACAGTGACCATATGATCTAAATCTCTATGACTATGCTTTCACTGTTTCTTCCTTGCTTTGCAGGACCAAGCTATCCCATAATATTCTAAGCTACAAGACAGCAGGGTGTCTCCTTGATACTGGGAAAAACTATACTAACCTGAGCATCTCAAGTTCAAGAATCAAGATCATAATACCAAAGCCTGATTTCTGTACTAACTCAACTCATTTTAACCCTTATAAAATCAATAAAAAGTACCCAAACATCAACTCATTTTAAACCTCATAAAATCAATAAAAAGTACCCAAACATGACCGCCACATAGGTCAAACCTATCTTGACTGCAGATCAGCAAAATTCCTCCAACTCATCCCAGTAACAAGTTAAAGCTCTATATCTCTCCAGTCTCAATCTCCTCAGCCAATATTTTAAGCTAATATATGAGAGTAGTAAATATGCTGGCGCATTTAAGAGTAGGGCCAACTTTGCTTCTTTCACCAAGTTATTATTTTCAGATGTTTACAGAAAATAGGCACTTCAAGCCCATGTATTATCCCTTCCAACCCCTGAATTCAGCCCTTTATCATATGTTGAAGGTAAAGCTTTGTAAAGAAACACCATATAGATAAGAGTAAGAGCAAGTCTCTTGGTTCTTAAGACAAAATATCTTCATCTTAGTGCCGGAGAAGCATACCAACCCAAGTTATTCCCAATGAACTTTCAGACCCTTCTGGTCAGATGATTCCTTCAACTTTATTTAAGTGTTTAAAAATGTAGTCTCACCTCAGATTTCAGGACTGAGATTTGGATCGGATCAAGCAACTAGGCAGTATTACACCAGTTCACTGGTTGCTGAAGGTAGAAAATCAATTAAAAGGCAATCTCACCTACCAACATAGTGAATTTATTAAAAAACACTTCTTTAAAGCTACAATATCTTGTATTCATGGAGATGTAAGACCAATACCGAGTTTAAGCTAGTTGTTGCACATTAAAAACCCAAACTGAGGTCAAAAAACGCTTGCATGTTGTCGATCATATTTGATGAGGCATATTGTTGGCATTTACCAAGATGTCCAACTAGAGGTCTTTGGAAATCTTTAACCAAGTATCTAATGTTCAATAGATTTCATGACCCATCTCAATTTCATTGTAACCAAAAGTAAATAAACATAAGATATTTAGTGCAGTGTATAAGAATGTGCAATCTCAAAATATGTGATTTTCAGGTCATGATACTCGATATAAGAGCTTCAACCAATTATTTCACTTGACTTCTTTTCTTTTCTAAGCATGGTAAGCCCCATCCCCTAAGCTCCCGAACCTAGGAGTCCAACAGTAGTGTTTTCCATTTTTCTCCCATTGGCAATTGAAACCCCGACATCAAAACTGGAGGTGGAAGGATCTTTATTACTAGGTTATTCCTTCCAGGCCTATTTCCACTTGAACATGTTTACTCTAAACTGGTCCTTATATAAGCAAATAGACACATCTCAATATTTCTCTATTTAATCATAGAGCAGAACATTATGTATGTCACTTTCTTCTTGATCTTAAAATTAATTGTATATGTAAGAAATTGCAGGAATCTCTTAATGCATTGAAACACCATCAGCTCAAAGAGTTCGTCAGCTATTTCCTGGAACGACAAGCTTTGGAACTTCAATAATACCATCCCTAATTCCCATTGGAGGTTTAATTTCATTAGAATATTGTCGGATACTTCTCTGCCAGATTTAAATTTCTTTATTTTCCACAACCTTGCATCAATTTTTGTAACTCAACTGAAACATCAAATTTCTAAATATCTTTGTGAAGATGGGATTACAAGCCTTGTATCACATTCCCATTTCTGCGTGCATAACAGCAGCACCAGAGGCTCAACAATAATATTTTGAGGATTGCTAAACAAGTATCGATAATTAAGTGGAGTCCCTTTGTCCAAATCTCAAACAGTTATCAGTCAAAAATGCATCAAGGCCCTCAAGTGGATAAAATCACTGATTTCACACAATTCCCATGATTTTGCCATTTCTACAATCCAGTAGGCAATAATGAAGAATCGGAGATAAAGAACTCGTAGCATACAAGCATAACAATTTTCTGTGGACATGAGTCACATCTAGGCCAAAATACATAGAACAATTAGGAACAAAAATGAGCTTACTTCATGAGAATATCATAGTACTCAGGATCCAATGCAGAGAACAAGCTATCCACATCCTTGATAGCCATTATAGCCCTATGCACCACTATCCAATTAGCAGACTGCAAATTCCCAAAACACACACACAAAAAAAAAAGAAGCTATCAACTCTCAAGTTGCATCATAGACTAATATTCTAATAAAAAAAACATACTTTTACAAAAAACATAGGCAAAAAGATTGAACCTTGCATCTTTCATCCTTGGTCTTAGGAGGTGATCCTTCTAGAGCTGTTTTCAGAGCTTCCACTGGTTTATACCTAACAAATAACCAAAATCACAAATGGGTATTCATTATTAAACAATTATAGATGCGGGGTTTTGTTTTTGTGCAGATATGAAAAAGGAAAAATTGGAACTTTATAAAGGGTAGAGATTTGTGTACTGTTTGAGTAAGCTTTCGATCTTGCGGGACTTGTGCTCGATTCTTGTGATTATGCCTTCGTAATTATCTGCTTCTACAATCTCAGCCATTTGTAGAAAGCTCCAAAACCTTGGGCCCAATTTGCCCAAAGCAATCAGCTTTTGGGATCTTTATTGAGAGTGTTTTTGGATGCTTCAAATTTTGGTTTTGATGATTTACCAACAGGAGTGAGAACCTTGATTTTTAATACAACCCCTCTTCACCTAACTATTTGATTAGTATTTCGAATAAAATAATAATAATAATTAAATTTTAGATCCAATTAAATCAAATAACTTAGAGAAAAGTATTGAAAGTTTTGTTCCGAACTATCGACAACCTTAAAAATATTTTTCTACTTGACTAACAAAATTTAGATACACTCCATCCACATGACATAACAAGTGGTCTAAAACTCGTATAGAGCATGAGACTCTTAATAAAAAGCATATAGAAGTGTTGAAAACACTCTTAAACTTGATGAGAATTTAGGGGTGTATTTCACTCATGTTACAAGATCAGGGTGAATTTAAGTTCAGTTAGTCGAGTAAAGATATTTTTAAGATTGTCACTAATTCGGAGAATAAAAATAATAATTGTGTTGAGTTTAAGAATGTTTTCAATACTTTCACTTTAATAACTATAGGTGTTCTTTTAGCTCTACATACGTAACCAAAATAAGTTCAAATATGGGGTGGAAAATGTCCAAGGTTAAATTACAAACGTCCGTTTCACGAAGCATCAGAAATTATGTATTTTTCTTTCAGATAGGACATTTTAATATGCTAATTTCTAATAAGCAAAGCAATATGTAAAAATTTTATAACATGATTTTAAGTGTTAATAATTAAATTTTAAACTTAATATTTTAAATATATATTATAAACTTCTTAATACAAATAGTTATTTGAGCAAAAATTACTGCATTAGATCTCGGAGATGAATCTTTTCTTTTTTTGGTTACATTGTCGATCGCAATCACCGCTACAAAATGGACCTTTGCTTGATAATGGAGAGAAAGAAAACCATAAAATAATGACACCTTTTGAATACTGATGTGTTGTATGTTTCTTCTCTCTCTTTCACACAGTCACACACACATAGAGAGAAATATATACTCTCTTCCACACGCTCAATGCTCTTTTTGTCTTTCCCTTTGTTGTTAAGTCTTCCTTTCTTCTGCTTCACCTAACCTCCAAAATCTTCTCTTATTTCCTTCAACAATGGCAGCAACTGCACCTACAGACTATTCCCAGCAACCCCATTTTGCAGTTCCTCGAAAAGCTTCAACAGTTAAGCAGCAGCATTCGAGTAAGTCTAACATTTTCTTGAAATCTGTACTAGTCATGATTGTTCTTGTTGTTGTTCCACTCTTTCCTTCCCAAGCTCCTGACTTTATAACTCAAAGTATAGTAACTCAGTTCTGGGAGCTGTTTCATCTTTTATTTATTGGCATTGTGGTGTGTTATGGTTTGTTTTGTAAAAGAAGTAGTAACAAGACTTATGCTGAAACGCATTCAAGATTTGATGGTTCAGATGCATATGCTTCTGGGATGTCTAATGTAGTTTCAATCTTTGATGATGGGCTTGAAAATTATTGTGGGTCTGATGAGAAAAGAGTGATCCCAAATTGGGATTCTCAATTCTTGAATCATGAGGGTAGGGAACAGGAAAGGGTTGAGCTTGTTGAGGCTGAAAGAAGTAGATCTTTTTCAGATGAAAATGGGGCTGAAATTTTATGTGGGTTTGATGACAAAAGAGTGATGCCAAATTGGGATTCTCAGTTTTTGCATTATGAGTACAGGGGTCAAGATAGGTCTAATCTTGATGAAGTTGAGAAAAGTAGATCCTTTATGGAGATAGGCAGGGTCGAAAATACGGAGGTGTTTAATGAGAGGGAAGTAGCTCAAGTTTGGAATTCACAGTACTTTCTTGGTGAATCCATGGTGGTTGTTGCCAATGGAAACTATGGGGTTGAAAAGGTATCCCACATTGACCATAAACCTTTAGGCTTGCCCGTTAGGAGCCTGAGACACAGAGTTAATGCTGAAAACTCTGAATCTATTGTTGAAGATACTGTTAATTCAGGGGGTTCGTCTGGTAGTAATGGTTATGAAGTTAGTGAGGAGAAGATAAGAGGTATGGCTCCGGTCAATTTGAGGAGGAAGTTTGAGGAAGCTTCTGGACCTCGCCAAGTTTCATGGCGCTCGAGGTCTCAGAGGAGGGAGCTAGAAGAAGTGAATACAGTTAGACCTCCTTCACATTCTAGACCTCACTCGGTTGGACAATTGGAGTTTGGGTATCTCAAGTCTAGGTCATTCAGTAAACCGGTATCCTCTCGGACTAGTCCTACTTCTTGTTCACCAAGTATTACCTCACCTTCATCCTTTTGTTCTTCAGAAAATGAAAGTGGAAAAATGCCACACTCTGACCCACATTATGCATTTGAGAGTATGCCCATCTCAACTTCACAACAGACAGGAGCATCCATTGGAGAATCAGCAGTTTTAACTTCAAATGTCAAACAATCTAGCAATGAGTCGTGTTCAGAAATGAATGTGTTGCTGAGAGGTGACTATGAAGAGGATGAAAAAAAGATGAAAATGTATCCTTCCAGCAGAGAAACATGTCATGTTCAAGGTCATCCACATTCTAAGTCCCACTCTGCTGGAGAAACTGAGTTTGAGCATCAAGAGCCATGGTCATTCTGGACTCGAATACGCTCACAAATTGTTCCCAATTCTTCTTCGCCCAGAACAATCTCACCAATATCCTCTGCCTCTCCAAAGATACCAAACTCCAGAAAGCAAGACCTTGAGAGACTCAAGAATGTCAAGCCTCCACCCATCCAAGTTAGTCAATCAACAGTGAGATCAATGGATGATGCAGCTGCATTTGTTGCTTCAAAGGCTCAACGATCTACTGTTGGTTCTTCCTCAGAGTTTGATACGCTTCGCACATCTAAAGAAAAACTGAAGGATGTTGCACCTGTGAATGGTGAAGCAACATGCCATACCTCAAAGTCTCGAGCCTTTAGCATTGGTTTTTCTTCAGAAATAACCATGCAGGAAAGTTCAAAAGACGAATTGAAGCATGTCAGCAAGAATCTTAAACATGATTCTTCATACACACGAAAACAAAGTGTCAACTCCTTGGTCTCGGACATGAAACAGCCAGTACCTGTGAAAAATTCATCAAGGGGAAAATCAGTCAGAACATTTAGATACCGAAGAAGTTATATTGATAGATCAAAAAGAAAGGTTGATTTTCCAAAAGAAGGTGGAGACGTAAATGAGGTACGTTGTAATCAATTTGACACAACATCATCCTTGAAATGCACTAATCGAAAAGGGGATTCAAAACCACCAGTCAATTCCAGAGAAGGCATTCTGGACAACAGTGGGCCAATTCCAAGCTCAGCATTCCTTGAAAGTGAGCCTGAAGCAGAGCAACATTTTACGAATACAGACATTGTGGAGGCCAAGGAGAACTCAGAATCCAAAGGGAACTCAGAGACTGTGCTAACCAATTCTCACATGAGTTCAGATGAAGAAGCTGACTTTGACCTTGCTGATGATGTGGATCTAGGAAGTGAGGTTGATAGAAAAGCTGGTGAATTCATTGCCAAGTTCAGAGAACAGATTAGGCTTCAGAAAATTGAATCATTTCGACGGACCAGTGCTTAGTTGCTAACAATCTATCCTGAGGTCTGTACAGTGATTCTAGTATGCTAAAGAAGGATGTCTTCCCTTGTTTAGTGGAAACCCACAGTAAAATTGATCATTTGTTTATATGTTTAGCCTCTCTGTGTAAACAAACACTTGGAATGTTATTAGAAAAAAACTGCTCAGGTGTCTAGTAGTGACACGATTTCTTGCATCCTTCCCTTCTTGGAAGAGAAATCCGCAGTCAATTGGAAAACTATCTTTAGAGTTTTCCATCATTTTAACTTTCATTTTACTCAGAATTCATGTTACCTTGCAATTCATTATTCAAGATTATGTTTTGTTTATTTTCATCTACATATATTCTTCAAGGAGAATACATATCCACATTTGAGTCATCTGTTATTTTCATTATACAAATAACAGAATGCTGAATTGCCCAAACATTAGTGACAAATATGTTCGTCTCTATTGTGCTGCAACTAGTTTTTTCATTCATAATTGCATTAGCTTTAACTGTTTTCCTTTACTCTGCCATTTTTAATTCTCATTACTTTGTTATTTTGACCCTTCATATCTCTATCTTGACCTGTGAATCTTGGCGTTTGTTTCACAACAGGTAGATATTCTCTCTGTTTTTCTTTCCAGTTTTGCAAAAATCTTACATGTTAAGTTGAAGCAAAAGGATTATCTGTTTTTGTCCAATTAAGCATAGTGAAGTTGTCTTTTGATATTGTGGAACTTAAAGACCTGCTTCTTCTTTGTCATAATTGCATGTCTTAAGGAAATCAGTTAGTTTTTGAAAATGTTAACAGCTGTAGTATCAGTGTTTTAAAAGGCTCTGTTGGGATTCGCCTCACGCTCGCCCTGGGCGAGGCTCTAGCAAAATGCCCTGAGACTCAAATGTGGGGCTTAGTTTTATAAGACTTACGCCCTAAGCGCCCGACTGTATGCCCTAAGCATGCTCAACGTCCAACAGTTGGGGAGCGCCTAACAGATCTTACACAAATTATGTGTTAAATTGTTTAGTTAATATTGTTGACCCTCGTCATTCTTGAATAAAAGAATGACATTTAATAGTTTTTTAATTTATAGAAATAAGAAGATTGAGAGTAACTCAAATAACAAGTTGTAGTATCGCATCTTTACTATTTGGTAACACTGTGAGGGTGATTATATATTACGTAACATTTCTTTTAAAAATACATAGCGAAATTTTACTTTTTTACTTATCAATGTCTTCATGTTTTTCTCTTATGTCTCAAAATTATTATATTTTATTTAGCTATTTGAAAGTAATTTTATTTTTATTCATGATGGAGTGATGTTTTTATTATAATACTAGTAAGTTTTATTGATTATTTCCTTTTTTGGGGGGTGGGGGTTAAATTGTATAGTATGATAATAATATATTTTTAGAAATGATGATTCTTTTATTATTAGAAAGTTAAGATATTAGATTATTTATACTTGTGTATAATCATGTTAGAAGCTTTATTTTCTATGAGTTTCCTTAATCATGTTTGTAATTATTTCAAACTATTGATGTATTTTTATAATTTTATGTTATTATATTATTATACTATATTATAAATTATAAATTAAAGACCCATGAGACTTACGCCTCTATCACCATCCAATTATTCGTTCCACAACTTTTTAAATGCTGAATTTTCTTATTTCTGTCGACTATCATCCTCAAGATATGTTATACAACGTTTTTTATAAATATTATCGAACACAAAATGTAAGAAAAGCTTTATAAGGAAATCCAGAAATGAAGCGTTTATACATAACTCAAAAGTCTAAAGCAATTATTTTTTTGGGGAAACATTAGTCAAGAAGGATTTTTTCCCTAAAAGCTACTGTAGTCTGTACTCCTTGGAAAATTAAACAACATGCCCCTCTTTTTTGCCTTAGTTTTAAGAAAATACACTTCTATTCTTGGAATTTGATTTAGCTTGTTCAGATGAATGAACTTGAATTTTGTAATAAGCATAGACTATGCTGAAAGAAGCAATTTGATGAATGATGAAACTACATGTTTTGAAGTAATGATTATTTCATGTAAACAATGTACCAAGTCATTTTTTTAATTTTGATATTCTACTTAGAGGTAAGCAGTTGAGATGATTACACGATACAACAAGAACATACCTAGGGTAATCCCACAAGTCAGATATGAGAAGGGTGGTGTATACGCAAACCTTACCCCCACAAATGATAATTTGAAAAAGCATTGCAATTAACCATTGAGGAAATACAACTGCACAATCAAATGCCTCTAGTTATAGATGACAGTATGAAAGAAAAAAACAATCTTTAAAGAGCCAGAAATGCTGTTTAAATAATAAAACATGATCAAATTGTGTATGAATCAAAACAAGTGACTATTGTTCTGTTGTTGTATCTGAACGGAGAAAATTCAGAGTGGTATAAGTAACAATGTCTGAGATTTCTACACCGTTACATTTGGTTCTTATTTCTGCAGCCACAATCAATATAACATGAACACATCAAATATAGTAAGAAACCAAAGAGTTACAAAACTGTGGATCAGTCGTTCCACTTATGAAATGCAATAGGATTCACTGTGAGAGCAGTGAGCCAAATGAAGCAAAAACCATGCGCGCCAACCAGGCTGGTTGAACCAGCAGCATGCGATTATTTTAGACCTGTACCAATAGCATGGTGTAAGTTGTTCATGAGTAGGTCACGATGGAAAAAAATATGAAACTCAACCAAGAAAAATGGAGGAACATGTTACTACCAACTGAAGTTTTATCAAAAGCCATAAGGTGAGAGAATTTCTAAATGCAACCGAAAATCCATAGGTAATTTCATAAGCATCTGTCATAGCAAATGGAGAAAACATGCTTAAGCTTATCCCATGATTTGATATTACGATTACTATTCCAAATGATGTGTAAATTGCTACTGGATACTCCTATCTGCATGCCACTGGCTAGTATTTTAGCAAGTCATAGGCTCCTTAGGAAAGGGGAGATAGCAGATAATTAAACATTTCTTTTGGAATACAAAACACAAATCAAAGAGTTTGATGTTAAGGGAAGATTTAACTAACCTTTTTAAGAAGCTGTCTGTACATCAGAATCAGGAGGGAATACAGAAAGCTCGAACTTCTGGGATTTAGCAGTTTGCAGCTTTTTTTTTTTGGCTTGTATCTCTCGGGCAGATTTTGCTGCTGATTTGGTGGAATTTCGCAAATCCATCACTTGGAGGCTGCGTATATCAGCCAGGCCAATGGGGATCTTCTCAAGTTTATCACATGATATGTGAAGATGTTTAAGTCTCGGGAAGTGATCACCTGAAGCATTCCAAGAAACTAAGTTTGCCCTTTCAATGCACAACACTTGTAGGAAAGGAAAACCTCCATCATTTAGTTCCCAGTGCTCTCCCTTAAAAGCATTGTCTTTCAGCTTCAAGACTTGAAGGTTCTCCAACTGTTTCAATACAGACATATCATCCCACTCCAACCAGGTGTCTGATAAAGTCAGCTTCCTCAACTTTGTAGGAAATATAGATGCTGGAGGAAGGCGTAATTGTGTCTGATCAGTCTGACCAACATTTATCAGCTTCAAGTTCTCAAGACATTGCAGCATCTTAACATTGTTGAATAATATGGACTGACTTGGTTCCTGTAGCTTAGCTATTTTTCCACGAATGCCCAGTTTTTTCAAGTTTGGAGCCCTCGAGAGAACATCTTCAGTGCAGCTTTCTGGTGCAATTGTGGAGAGGGTTTGCAAGCTTTGATTTACCAAGGTAGTCTTACTAGTTTTGGAGGCAGCAGGCGTAGGCAATTTAGCAGACGTGTTGGTGTGCAGATGCCTCAGCCGGGGCATGTTCAATATGTCTGCTTGAATATCAAGATTGATCTGTTGTGTGTTGACAATGAGGGTTTGTACGTTCCAAAGTTCCCCAACATGTTTAGGGAGGGCCTTGATCGAGTCAAATGAGAAAGCAATATACCTCAGATGATACAATTGAAAGAACTCCTTGCAAAAGCGATTGATTTTGATGGATTCAGTATCAAACACCCTTAGCAATGGAAAGGCTTTTGATATGTTTGCACTGACAGTTGGGGGAGTGTCAATTTTTTCTGGAGAAAAACATAGGAATGACCTAACATGCTCACCAGAGGGCTTCTTAGAAATGAATTCCACAACAGAGGAATGAATGCACAATCGACGGTGAGTGGGTACTTTACGAACAGATTGCTCACCACCGGATTTTACTTCATGGAAAAGATTTTCCTCTGTCGTGGCCTCTTGCCAGCAAAACTCATACAACATGTCATGAACACGACAAGATTTGATTTGTCCATCAAGCGTCCTTTGCATTACCATCACTAAATTTCTGTTTACGAGTTCATTCAAGTAATCCTCTGCTTTACACTCAAGGGATAAGTTCCCTATGTACTGGATGAACCCTTCCGCGATCCATAAGCGGATCAATTTCCTAGCAGGGATTAAATAACCTCTGGGGAATGTACCAAAATATAAAAAGCAAGCTTTCCAGTCATAAGGCAAAACATCATAACTCATCCGCACCAGTTTATTACAATTATTTGGCTGATCTCTATTTATGAAATGTTCGCCCACACTGTGATCCACTTGCTCCCATTCCTTCATTGTTTTGCCTTTACTAAGTAGAGCTCCTGCAATCACCACAATAGCAAGGGGTAGTCCTTTACACTTCCTGGCTATGCTTTGTCCGTGTGTTTCCAATTCGGGGGGACATTTAGCTTTGTGAAAAGCTTTTTTCTCCAGTAAAATCCAACTTTCTTCATCAGTCAGAAATTTTAAATCATGTGGACTCTTGTTGCAATATCTTGCGACATTGAGATCTCGAGTAGTCAACAATACTCTATTGCCCTTTTCTTTTTTCGGGAAAGCAATCTTGATGCGATCCCAAGCATCTGTGCACCAGACATCATCCAAGACAATCAAGTATTTTCCTCCTTCTTCCAAAATCTCTCGTACCTTATCAGCTAAATCCGTTTCAGACATATCACGGCAATGCTTGGTGTTTCCGGTGAATTTACTGATGATGTTGAGATATAATTCTCTTGTCTTGCATGATTGGGAAACATAAAGCCAAAGTCGAGTAAAGAACTCGTACTCAATCTTCGGATGCTTGAAGATCTTAGTGGCTAGTGTAGTTTTGCCAAGACCAGGCATTCCAACAACTGGAATAGCCTCTAAATCATCTGATCCTTCAAGAAGACGGTCGATTACCATCTGAGCCTCATCGTCAAAGCCCACCACATCATCTTGCTCAACCACAGGAGGCTTTTAAAATAGCAAAGATAAAGATTAAACATATGAAAGTTAAGTAACATTGGCAAGAAAAAGAACATACAACCAAAAAAAATAGTAGTATTATATTATGCATTTGTGCCTGCAGCAGAAAAGGATAGGTCAACTAATAGCAGCAAAGTTGGATTTTCCAAAGACAGATCAGAACACTAACATTACAAACACTAAAGACATAACTATTATAATATTGTCCAATCGTGTATAGCCATACATCCTCATTTGTTTGTACTAGGTAGGAATCGGAATGGTTCAGAACTCCGGTCTATTAAGTGCATTTGTTCGTATTAAGATTTAAGCACTAGTATTTGATTTGAATAGCTCTCAATCAATAGGATCTTGAGCAAAGTCTTAATATCATTGATAGATATTCTTATGTGCATAGTTTTCACAATCACTCTATCTATATTATCACCATCATTACCATCGTCAACCACCACCACTACTTTCATTCGCTAGTACACTTACTATCTCAATTATTATAATTATATCAACTGTCATCACTGCAGCCACGACCTCCACTATCACTATCATCATTGCGGTCAATCTCTACTATCAATCACCTTCATCATGCATCACAACTAGCACCGCCACAAATTATCACTAACATATTATTGACCACCACACATTCTTCAGCCACCACCATCAACACCACTAAATATTAATATCAACCACCTCCACCATCACCATTACCAACCGCCATCATCACACCAACCACCTCCACCATCATAACTATCACCATCACCATTAGTCCATTACTACTCACTAAAAGCAATCATTACCACCATCATCACTACAAAATCATCTTCATTATCACTAGCAAACATAAAAGGTTCATTTTTTTAATCAAATAATGATTTTATTTTATTTGAATCGTCGATTTATTTGTCTTTACAAATAAATAAATTGTGCATATTCAGATATTAAAAAATAAGGAGTCTAATTATTTTGTATTTAGATCTAAAGACAACATTTTAATCATTCAGATGTTCATTCAAATTCAAACAAAATACAGGACATGTCTGAATTGTCTATATTTAAGCACCAAATTGCCGTTTACGCTCACCTCACCTTCATTCTCCTTAACGGGATTCATAGGCAGAGCCAAACTTTCAACTTAACGAATTCTAGATTTTAGAACGCGACTTCAATGTTAATAACTAGTAATAAATTTAATATGCATATAGATTTAATGAAATTTTCAATACAAATACACAGTTTAAACAAAAGTCATCTAGTTTGACCGAACCCATAGCCGGAGGGCGGAGTCCACTCATTGCCTCAAGGTTTTGAGTTAGATGCTCAAAAAAATTGTACGATACCATAACCGAACATCATAAGTTCTCCCCATTCTTAATTTATTAATATAACTGTATATAACATGGTCAATTTGTTTTCAACTTTTATATGATATGAATTGGACAGATCAAATTAATAAATAAACGGATGATTAACCAGCACAAATATGAACTGGTTGAACAGATCCTTATATTTTCATGGGCTAATTTTATCAAAATTGAGGACTTGAAGCAATACCTGTCTCTCTTCCCCAGCTCTGTGGAGTGAATCATCATGATCTTGAAGTGCCTGAAGGCCATATGGGTTATTTTGCCGAATTTCTCTCATTTTATCTCTGATACCTTTAATCTCCACAGCGGCCTCCCTCACTCTTATATAATGTACAGGTTTATCGAAAAACCCTATAATCCCTTTGTCCTTATGAACCTTAGCTTCAATTACAAACTTATCAATAGCATCTTCAGCACTATTGACCACTTTTCTTATACGCTTCACCAATTCTTTCAGAACTGGGTTTTCGCTGCGGACCATTGTAGCTTGCTTGAGAAAGGCATTGAATCCACTCAGATCATCACGCAGATTCTCGATTTCATCTTTAACTCCTCCGATTAACTCCGCATTGTCCACCACCAATTGCTTCAAGTTCTCTAGCAGAAATTCCACTCCTACATCAACCATATTGTTTTCCCTTCTTCTTTTTTTGATTGATTTCTGGAGAAGAAGGAAAATTATATGCAAAATGTGTGTGGTGAAGGTTTCTTGCAAATAATCAACGAATGCATAAATTCTAAATTATTATTGACTTGGCCAAATTATTACTGACTTACTATTTCTTCTTGCTTACTTCCGTCCTTTTCTCAATTTTGTATTAGCAATTAGCATTTTAAAAGTACTAATTTGAAAGATGTCAACTGTTGTTCTTTACCATTTCAAATTGATGGATTGTTTTATTGTTTACGGAAAAAAATCTTTATTTTGGTTAACAGTAAAATCTGGTAAGAAGGGTTAAATGGACTACAGCTAGCATTGAAAAGACTATCTAATAGTATGCACATGTGTCTACACTTTGATGTTTGGGTTTGACGCTAATTGAGGAGGGGTTAGCGCTAGGTTGGAGACTGATTGTTGATCTGTTCGATGATCATTATGAGAGTGATGTAACTGTAAAGTAATTTATCTCCGGGGAAAGGTCCTGTAGGCTACTCGATTGCAGAGCAACCTTGACCGCATCGAGGTAATATCGGTCTAAGTCATGCCGGCCGCGGGGATGATTCCCCAAATTTTTCTCGAGTCGGAGTAAGTATGAGCCAATGTCTTTACTGTTCCAACTCAACCATGTGTTATGGCACGATTCGTTCTTTTTTCCAGAAGAAATATTTTTCTGATATAAATTACTATATACTTAAAATTATGTGATTAAATATAATATTTATTGATATTTTAATAAGTGAGTAACATATATATTATCTTCAGTGCGTAAACCCATTGTTGAAGGTCTAGATCCACCCCGATGACAGTCATTGAGATTAAGATTCTAAGAAAATCACTTATCATACTCATTGATTTTGTGCACACTTGCCAACTATAAATTTTGGTGTAGTTTTATATAACCCACTTTTTTTGAGCATTTATGTCTTAAAATATGTTTTGATACTTTGTGCATATTATTTTTACTAGTCTTGCACGTTTGTCCCGTATAATCATTAAAAAGTTGAATTATTACATATGGAATGTTGAAATTAATAATATTAATTTTACTATTTACATTTTATTCATTAAATAAAATCTATAACAATTGGATGGTGCAATGATCATCAAGCAAGCAAATGTCAAACTAATTAAGATAATATATCCTCTAATTGTATAAATATGGCGATATGACTTATCCTCAGTATTTTCTCATTACTCCTCTATATCAGTAAGTACATAGATATGTAGCTACTTTCTTTTAGTACACATATATATAATCTATCCCATATCAGTAAGAAAAGGATAAGAAAGAAAATATTATAAATTAAAGTACATTTTTAATGAATATACAAATCAATTACAAAGAACTACGATTATCAACACTTCACATAAAATAATACTAAAATTTTGATCTTTGGAGCATTTCCAAGTATCTTCGGGAGGTGTCTCCTAAATCGACATCAATTATAATATAAACTAACACTGTATAAACAAATATAGATGTATCTTTATTTCATACATAATGATAAAAATAAATTTCTTCCAAACGCTCACTCACTATTTATCAATAATTTTCGATTCAAATGCAACACTAATGCTACTGCTCTTAACAGTTCTAAAAGAACAATGGCATTTTCTTCTGGTGTCCCTAGTTGGCCTATGGCTACGACGGGAGCCCAAAAAAAAAAAATAAAGAGATAAAAATGAAAAAATGGTGGCGTAACCGCTTTAAAAAAATCAAATAGGATTTGTAAACTCATTTGCTCTTCTAAGTGACTTTAAATAGGGGGCCTTTGGTAAGAGAAAATGAAAAGAATCAGATTCTTAAAGATTTTTTAGCTATAAACAGAAATGACCCATCAATTTCCTACTTAATTATTGTGACTCTTGGACTTCATTAATTTCCTCACAAACAAATGATCTTGAATAAGGGCTGAAACAGTTTTAATTAAAGAAGCATCATGCCAGGAAATGAAGAGTCAATAGACTTGAATCATAATTATGAGTATTTTTACATTTTAGTGCAATATTAATGTAGAATATATAGTTGATTTTTTCCAATCAAAAAAAGGATGAAATGATAATTCAACTTTTGACTTAAGTTCTTCCCATTTTTAGTATATATATATATATATGATAATATGATGATTATTTGGGACTTTTAGTAAAAATTTCAACACAAATATTGAAATTTCAATCTAATATTCTAGGTACTAAATCTCTAAACATTTAATGAGATTGTACACTTTTTGGTAGGATTTGGACCATGAAAACATGTGATTTTAAGGGCTTAGATTTAGACCTTATAAATATAAAATTGAAAAATTATTAATTTGACCTAGCAAATGATATCAAAATATAATTCCGATTATTGTATTGGACTACATTGCTTATAAGGAACACGATTATGCAATCAATTTTAAATTTCAAACCGTTGATCTAAGTTGGTGGGAGTTGATCGATATTGATTTTGATCCAAGAAATTCTAAAATTATGGAATAATCTTTTCTAAGACTGACTAGACATGCTATTCATAACTTTGAATATATTAAGGTTATTGGAGGTTGTTTGAGCGGATTTCAACAATTCAAAAAAGGTTTGTTTACCTATTATAAGGCAAGTGAGACTTTAACTTTCAGCTTGCTTGTTCTTCCTTAAAAACACGATTCGTTATCTTTGAGTTGTTGAATATATTTCCTTATGATATATGTTTAGTTGTTTAGCATGCATCACCATATAGTTAGTAAGGTGCTACATCATTTTATCTGTGTCTAACTTTATATTATATATGTAGACATAGATGTTTTTAGATAATGATTTCATAACTTTTCAATATACACACAATTAGTAATCATAAGAAAGTTTACCTCCATTATTTACTTAAATTTTTTATTTAATAATATTGACATTGTTTTAAAAAATAGTGTGCTACATAATTTGACATTCATGTGCAACACGCGTGCAACAAAACTAGTTTATTAAAATGGACGAGTAAAAAAAGGTATAATGATCAATAAAAATGAAACGGAGGGAGTACTTTGTAATATTTAAATTTGACAATATCTTTTTGTATTTGAGAAAATGGCCAAAAGCCCCCCCCCCCCCCCAACTTATAGCCGGATTCCCAATTACACGCTCATATTTTACGGGGGTCCTATTACCCCACTGAACATTTTTTTTAACATATTATTTCACCCTTATTTGCTGACCTGCCCAAGAAGGTGAGACCACCTCCTTTAGGCGCGTAAGAAGAGAAAATAAAACTTTAAAAGCTGAAGAAAAATACACGTGGGAGTCCAAATCAGCTATACTTCATCTCTCCAACGGTAATTTTATTTTCTCCCAAATCAACCCTCTCTTTTTCTTCCTCTCTTTCTCAAATTTCAATTGTATATTCCTTCATTCTCTCCTAAATCAGCTGAAAACTTGAATTTAGTTGTCAAAGCATTCAACTGTAGTTTCAATTTCGAAAAAAGCTTGAAGCTTTAGGGCTTGTAATCTTCTCCAATTTGATATTTTTAGGGTTCAAAAGTTGTTCTTCAAATTTATCATTTTTTGCTTTGTTAAGGTAAATAATGGCAAATGCTGACTTGAATAAGCTTTGTATGGAAGAATCAGACCTGATGCTCAAAGCCGTTGTGCGGTGCAAACATGAAATTTTGCTGCATATGCAAACTTCTTGGTCGAAGTCAAATCCTGAAAGACGATTTTGGTCCTGCCCTTGCCATGGTGTATGTGATTTCTCTTCTCTTCTATTATTTATTTTGTTGAATTTAATTGATGTTAATGTACTATTTTGATTTTTCAGTCTAAGAATTGTAAATTTTTTCGATGGAGAAACAAAGAAGAAGTTGATCCAAGATCAAAATTTACTCTCCCAAAATTGGTGAACAAAATCAAAGAGTTGGAAGAAGAAGTTTTGAGGAGCCAAACTCAAATCAATGAGCAAGTGGTCGACATTGGGATAGGTTATATTGAAAGGTGTAGGTTCTATTGGATGGTCATTTTGTTTATTTTGATTTGTGTTTTTGCTATGTTCATCAACAACCTATTCCAAAGTAGTGAATCAAGTATTAGGCTAGTTAAATTGGCATAATAAGGAATTATGTTTTGCTTTGGCATAGTAAGGTACCCTACGTTAGATTTGATGTAATAAGGAATTATGTTTTGCTTGCACTATGTAATGCTTTGACAATTTTAGTATATTTATGTTGTCACGACCCAGGGTAGCCCCTAGATGTAACACGGCGTACAAGACCCCGAGAGGCCTCATACAAGCCCTTATCATACATAACATACAAGAGAATAGAGAAATAAGAGTTCAAAAGAGCATTTTATATCAAAAGCTTTAGTCAAAGCAGCGGAAATCTACAACTCATGTCTTAAAACCTTCTAATATCATAGAATACAAATAAAAGTGATAGGGACGCAGTCCAATACAATATCCAATACTGAAAAGAAACGACATGAAAATAAGAACAACTAGGCCATGTCCTCGGATGGATGAGGACTCACCAAGTCTTCTTCCCAACTCTAAGTCAATGCTCTAGCCACGAGTGGAAGAATTGCCACGTCCTACACCAGGGAAGTTGATGCAGGTAAAAGTATACGTTAGCACAATTAAGTACTAAGTATGATAGCAATGCACATAAACACATAATCATGCTAGAGAGAGACATAATCATGACATGCAATGGCCAAGCTAAAAACATGATAAACATGAGAAACATGAAACATAAAGCATATATCAAGGCCAAAGCAAGCTAAATCATCTTTCTTTCTTTTCTTTACTTCATCATGAGAACACTTGTTCATTAACTTGTGGGGAATAGCCTTAACCGACATATAAGACCATGTGAGCTATCAACATGGAATCCGGTGTCTACTCTACACCGTAAAGGGGTTTCCTACTTGCCAAGGTAAGACCATGAACTTCTTAGCTTATGTGGATCCACTAGCTAATGTTTCCTTAAAGACAACATCCTATGGTGGCAACATAGTTTATGGGATATAGATTACTTTAGGAGACTCGGCCTCAACTAACGGGAGAGTTCCATATAGAAAATCTAGCCTCTACTAACGGGAGAGCTTTCACTAGAAGACCCGGCCTCTAATAACGGGAGGGCTTCCATCTCAATATCCACTCGGTGCTAAGCATAATTCCCACGGATTAGTCATTAACATGTTTATATCATTAAACATGAAAAGGTACCACTAGGGTTACTAATTCAAGCTAAAATCATGCTTATAGATATTCATCTTTCATGGACCTTGTCCAAACTTACATCATTAGAATAGCTCCTTAAGAACATAGGTAATCGCCTCTTTGTTCTTCTTTTATCATAATGGGAGAATTACGTGAGAAAACCTTTCACTACTCGACCATAGCATCATTATATCATAACTTTGGTACTTTACTCTCAAAGCACCCTTAATTCATCATGCTCATATTTCATAGTTTATAGAGTTCATATGGGTTCATGCAAGTTCAACTCTCATCATGCAATTCAATGCAAGCTCATGCTTAAAAGGCCATAATTAAGACAATTTACCCATACGTAAACGAACTCACATAATAGAGGAAAATCATGCTTTTGACTTGATCATGCTAAATTCATAAGATTATCCTCAATTTATTCATAATTTATGCTTGATTTCATAGAGAATTCATAAACTTCATCAAATCATAACTCAACCCAACAATCAAAGCATATATTATCAAATTAGGGAGAATTAGCTTGGGATCATGGGAGTTCATACATCTTTACATCAAATCATGTAATTTACGCTAATTCGTGCACTAAGTTACTTTATCACGCTAAATCGTGCACTAGGAATCATAAAATCAATAATTGGAATCATAATTGAAGAACCCACAATGATTTATCACAAACCCCAATTCAATTGGGTTAGAGTAAACATTTGAAAATCATGAAGAAGAGGAATGGCCCATTGGAGGAAAAGACTCCTAATGGTGAACACTATCATACCTCAAAGCAATCCACAAGAAATTGGAGAAGATTGAAGGTCTTCAATGGAGGATTCAAGCTCCTTCTTCTTCCTTGAGAGTTGAGAGAGTTTCTTTTTTTTTTAGTGAGAGAAATATTTGAGAGAGGAGAGTTTTTGAATGAATTAGAATCAAAGGAATTAGACTTAGAAAGTATTTATAGGTCTAAGATTAAGGGTATAACCGACTTAGCTTAATAGGTAGTCAATTAGAAAAAAGACCAAAAAACCCTTAATTAAAAACTGTCGGGGCCAATTGACTGACAGGATCTACGGTCCGTACATCAATTGACGGACCGTCCTGATCTTCCGTCAATTGATTCAGATAGTTCATTTTGGGCTGAAAATTTGGCTAAGTCTGGAAGGCATCAACGGAACCCATCTACGGCCCGTCAACTGGACTACGAACCGTCCTGTTGTTCCGTAGGTCAAGGTTCAGAAACTTGGAAGTCCTGAAATTTCACAGTGCCTTTGACGGTTCCCACCTACGGCCCGTTAATCCATCTACGGCCCGTAGGTGGCCTCCGTAGGTCACTGTCTTCAGGTGAGTTTTGCATTTTAAAATCCCTTGGAAGCTTGGGGTGTTACATATGTCAATGAAGATTCCAATTGAAGATTGTGTAATTATTTACCCTAACAAGTTCAAGGTTCACCAACAAGTTCACTAGAAGGCCAGCCAAGACAACACCAACAAAGTTTGCTGAAACAGCAGACCAGAACAACATGTCAAGCACAAAAAGACTGAAACTGAAAATTGTGTAATTGTAAATTAGTTATTCAAACAAACGAAAAAACTACAGATTGCCTTTAATAGATATAACAACATTTATAAAATAGATCTCACATAGAGAAAATATTATCAGTCACAACTAAAAAAACAAAAACAAAAGTCGTTTAGTACTAAAATGAAAGGCTTAAAACAGTGCTGCAATACTACATTTTCCATGGCTCCCTGGATTGGCTTGGATTGTTTGAACTACTTCCTCTTGATTTTTTTCTTTGTTGCTCACTCATTTCTTGAAATTTTCTTGTTGAAATTGCTGATTTTCCTTTCCATTTAAGCTTGCTTGCAGTACTTGGTTTAAAACCAATATCACCAATTATGTCAGCTGATCTATGTCAGCTGATCTTGTCACTTTGGTTGCACCAGTAGAAAATATCCTGCAGCTTGGCATGCCAGGCTGCACTCAATTATGAAAAATAATTAGTAACAAACACTTAATTATAAAGATAATTGAGACAATTAGTAGCAACTAATGCCACCAATTATTAGCAAATACTCACATTAAATGCTTTGAATCCATTTTCAGCTTGAAACACACCCATTCCCATAATTGATAATCTTTTGTATGGGATTGTGCTTTCATTTCCCCTGCCCCTTCCTCTTTTACTAGTAGTAGGTAATGAAGTTGCAGTAGGTGGTGCTGGAGGTGCTGCCTTTCCTCTGTTACTAGTAGTAGGCAATGAAGTTGCAGTAGGTGGTGCTGGAGGTGTTTTTCTTGGTCTTCCTCTTTTACTAGTACTAGGCAATGAAGTTGCAGTAGGTGGAGGAGGAGCATTAGGTGCTGAATATGCAGGAGGTGCAGGATGTGCATGGGGTGTGTTTCTTGGTCTTCCTCTTCCCCTTTTTGCTGGGGGCTCACCTACTGTTGATGGTTTCTAAATATATAAAGAATAAGTTAGAAAAAAATTATAGTTAATATCAATACAAATTAAAATATTACCTTTGGCCTGCCTCTTCCCCTGCCAGAACCTGGTGTTTTGCCTTTTCCCCTACCTGAACCTGATGTGTTGCCTCTTCCCCTGCCTAAATTTGATGGTTCCTCCCTTGCTGATGACTGACCAATTTGTGGACAACCTCTTTTGTTGTGGCCTCTACCATTACAGTTACTACATGTCATGGCAAGTCCAGTTCTAAGCAACTTTCCTGATTTCCTGGTTTCTCCAACTTCTTTCCTTCTAAGCTTACCTGGCCTGCCAGGCATGCTTTTAATTTCAGGTGGTGCAACTGTGGGATTAGTAGATATAGGCCGCATTTCCATGTTTGTGACTGGTTGAAGAACAGTAGCATAAGTTCTCATCTTCATCACAACACTCATCTTCATCTATTTCAAAACTGTCAGCATCAGAACTTGGATAGTAAGGCTCATCTCCTCCTAACCTTCCTTCAACACTTATTTTTCCTGTTTCAGTTTCATCAAAACCTAAGTCTGGTCCAGTTTCACCTACTGGTACCTCTTCAGTGTCAGCTGGTACTCTCTCATTTTTTTCCTCTTCTTTGAAAAGTCCTCTTTTCAGCCCTCAACTCCCTAACCTCCTCATGCACATCGCTAGCATAATCCTCATCATCATATCCAACTAATTCACCTTCAGTCTCAACACTATCTTCAGTTGAGTAATCAGAACCATCTTTATAAACTAAATCAGATCCAACTGGACCTACATCTATATCATTAGGATCTGCAGTAGCTGGATCTGCAGTAGTTGGATCTGCAGTAGCTGGATCTGCAGTAGTTGGATCTGCAGTAGCTGGATCTGCAATAGCTGGATCTATAGTAGAAGAATTTGTAGTAGAAGAGGCTGTAGTAGCAGCATCATATGTAGTTTAAGGTGTTGTAGTAAAAAGGTCTTCACCTAATAAAGTCTCATCACCAACCACAATGTTTGGACCACCATTTTGTCCATCCCCTTTATTGAAAGTTGAACCAGATTCCTCCCTATTCTCATGACTAACATTTTCTAATAAATTAGGGTCGGGGTCCACAATTGGTTCATCAATCAAGTGTTTCACATATATATCCACAATATCTCCATCTTCCAAAGAACAACATAGGTCTAAAATATCTATATCATTATCTATGTCTTCCAAAATGCCACTGTCAGGGGGTTTAATACAAAATGTGCAAGTTGTGGTGTATCCTAATTCTTTAAAGTATCTTCTTAATTCAAAATAGGACATCATATCCACACCAACATGTAAAAATTCTATTACTTCCCCACCATTATATATTGGTTGTCCACTACTTAAATCTTACACCCCACCATGATACCATCTTAAAGTAACCAAAGTAAACTCACTCATCTCCAACCTGAATGGAATGAAAGAACAGAGAATAATTAAACTACACATTGTACATTAAACACGCACACAGTATGTAAATATGAACATATAACTGAATGACAAAGAAAATTGTAAACTTACTATACCATAGTATCATTACGAACAGATATAACATTATACGAGAAAGGAAACACCTAATTTCATGACAATATGAACATAATATGGTATAAATTGAACAATGAAATACCATAACACTAAAACCCAGTTATTGTTCTTCATTTTTTTGTCAATACAAAAACCCTAATCAAACACAATCATCAATAGCATTCAAAATCGTTAGTAAAGAACTAAAAGAACTAACCTTTACTTAGAGAAATAGGTGAATAACCAGTAAATCAACCTTCCCCGGCAAACTTCAATTGGAACGAAAACTCAAATAATGAACAGAATGGGGGTGAATTTGGAGAGATAGAAAAAAGTATAGAGTTGAAAGAGGAAAATTGATTAAAGGAAATTTTAGAGTTGGGGTCCACTGAAGACTTGGCAGCGCGTGTAAACAAACATTTTGATATATCTGGTTTATGTGGACAGGTTAGCAAATAAGGGTGAAATAATATGTTAAAAAAAATGTTCGGGGGGGGGGGGTAATAGGACCCCCATGAAGTATGAGTGTGTAATTGGGAATTCGGCTATAGGTTTGGGGGGGGGGGGGCTTTTGACCATTTTCTCTTTGTATTTCTAACTAGATTCATTGAATCTTGCTCGGTAAGAAATAATTGTTTTAAATTTTTTATTTTTTGAATTTCACAACAAGTTGACGAAGTGTTGCTCGTGCTCGTTTCTTCCCCCTTTTTCATCCTAGAAAATAATTAGTGACCATGTTTGATCCTCTCTTCTGATTGTAGATGTCCTATTATTATCATCGTTACTCGGTAAGTTTATTTTTAAAAAATTACTTTTTCACATTTTACTGGAACCGCTTTTTTTTATTCTATATTTTTTATGATTTCCATTGATGCTAAATTTTGTAGCCAAAATATAAGATTTATGTGACAAACCTTGATATTCGATCCCCCCCCCCCTCCCCCTCGCCCTCCATTTTTAATTGCTATTCTTTATTTCCTTACATCTTCACTTAATAATCTCCATTGATCATGTTGTATTTTTTAAATTTGCGATCGTTGTCAAATATATTGAATATAAGTTGATCCGGTTTATTAATATTGCTATTTATTTTACCTTTTAGTTACTCTTTTATTTGTTATATTATGCCTTTTTTCAGCTTCAATAATTACATGCAAATTTAAGTCATTTAATCTTAATTTATTTACTAAATGATTAATGATGATATATGCTAGTATACTTAGAATTTCTCAAGTTTTCATTTGACTTTTTTTTTTAAAATAGTTATATTTTCCTCTTTTATTCTTATTGTTGAATTCAGTATGCCAAATTTGATCATTTTGATATAATTTTTTGTTAGGAATTATAATTATACTTTATAACAAAAAAATAGATGAATAAATATGATTAAAATTGTGTTAGTTTAAATTCAATTAATCATACTAAACGACATAATATCAACGTGGAATGCACATATTCAAAAATTAGTTAAACTATAAGCATTACTTATTTCAATACTTGAACCTTAAATAATTTGTGTATAGTACATCACATATAAGCTGAAGCAGATAGAAAACATATTATAATAATTTGCTTAATGTGAGTTAATGGTATCACGTGTTAATCATATATCTTCCCATTTAAAACGTGACATCTCTATCCATTCATTATATTCTATCAGCATACTATTAATCATACTATGTAAACATGTAATGTACGTATATATGTCTACTAATCATATTTTCATCACAATTTAGCGCTCATATAGATAAGCTCTACATGAACTACACTTAGGAAGTACCACCTAAAGATCAATCAAAATAATGTGGTCAAGAGGAAATTAAAATGACAAGTAATAAAGCATTTTCAAAAACATTATAGGATTGTAATGATCTTTAAAATACACTCTCGTACACAAACAAAAATTGAAATACATTAGCAAGTAGAATGCATTGCTTTAATAATTACTATCTTATGTGCCTAAGTTATAATTTCCTTAACTAAAAACACCGAATTTAGTATATTTTATATGTCTTATATTTATATTTATTTACTTATTTATGTTATATTAAAAGCAGAAATTTCAATAATACAACAATAACGAAGCAATGAATTATAGGGAGGGAGGAGAAGATATATTTAAAAGGTGTAATTACGAGATTTGATGAGTGATTTTTTTACTCATCACAATTAATTTTAAAATGAGAAAAAAGAAAAAAAAATATATATATGTAATTGAAGGTAATACAACGATGCTACATCACCTTATTTGTATATAATTTTATATTATAAAGGTATAGATGTTATCAGATATTGATTTCATAGCTTTTAAATATGCACACAATCAATAATCATAAGAAAATTAAATTTACCTCAATTATTCACAAAAAATTATACTTTTCTATTCCATTTACAATCATTTAC
This sequence comes from Solanum appendiculatum, assembly GCA_018342035.1. Lineage (NCBI taxonomy): Eukaryota > Viridiplantae > Streptophyta > Magnoliopsida > Solanales > Solanaceae > Solanum > Solanum appendiculatum. Next base: position 1,364,042 of record JAGDQO010000515.1, read on the forward strand.
TTAAATTTTTTATTTAATAATATTGACATTATTTTTTTAAAATATGTACTATATGATTAGATATTCACGTGCACGCATGTGCATCAAAATTAGTTTGCTAAATTGGACAAGTAATTTTTTAATTTGTTTAGTATAATGGCCAAGTAAAAATGAAACAGATAGAGTACTTTGTAATATTTGAATTTGGCGATATCTTTTCGTATTTCTAACCAGATTCATTAAATCTAGCCTCTGTAAGAAATAATTCCTTTTAACGTTTTTATTTTCTGAATTTCACCACAGTTGACGAAGTGCTGCTCGTGCTCGTTTCTTCCCCCCTTTTCATCATAGAAAATAATCGGTGACCATGTTCACATCCTTTCTTCTGGATGTAGATGTCCCATTATTATCATCATCACTCGGTAAGTTGTTTTTTTAAAATTTATATATCACATTTTACTGGAATTTTTTTAATTTTATTCCTTTTTTTATGAGTTTTGTCAAGATATAAAACTGAATTTTATAGCCAAAACACAAGATATATGTGAACAATCTTGATACTCAATTTTCTCCCTCCATTTTTAATTGCTATCTCTATTTCATTACGTCTTCACTTAATAATTTTCATTGATCGTGTTAATTTTTTTAGTCTGCGATCATTGTTGTCAAATGTACATATATATGTTTCACTTTTATTTGATTCGTTGTTAAGATGAGATATCTTGTATTTCTTAAAAATTGGGGGCAATATAATCCTTAGGAGAGATAGGGAAAAAAGAGATTAGATAACTATAGAGCAGATTCAGATGCAACCAGTAAGTCATACATTCTTGGACACTTAGCGAAGCTCTTTAACAAATACATTTTTATCACAGTTTAGTGCTCATATAGATATGCACTACATGAACTACAATTAGAAAGTACCATCGAAAGATCAGTCAATATAATGCAGTCAAGATAAAGGCTAAAATGAATATTCAAGAGAAGCTACTGTAGCTTGGGGATACAATTTCTCAATCTAGGTCTTCTGGAGGATTGAATATACTGAACCTTTCCCGTTAGAATAAGGTTATACTCTGTAAGCTACTCTGAGCAGTGTTCAAGGGCAAAGAAACTCTATGGGTGCAGTGGATTCACCACTTCTATATAAAAGGTAAGGACATCAATACAACGAGTACTCCCAAATATGTTTGTTGGCTTGTTAGGAAAATCTTTGATGCTAGAGTATGGCTAGAGGATGTCACTAATGTCGCTGAAACACTTGATAAGTAATCTATAATGAAAAGTTTTACCATAAAAAAGGCTTATCTTGCAATGCTTCCTAAATATCCTAAATCCATATGAAAAAAACTAGCGCTGGTCACAGGTTTATTGCCAAAGCATCATTTTTGTGATGCGACTGACACTACACAAAAGGCTATCAACAATGGACATGTTATGTAGATGGGACATTCAGCTTAATACAGAGTCTATCTTGTGCTCATCTTAGGAAGAACAGTCTCAGAATCATCTTTTCTTTAAGTGTGCGTACTCTGGTTATATGTGTAGAACATTGCTAAATTAATCGAGCATTTCTGGACAAATTGAAAATTGAAAGTATGAGGTTTGATGGGTATCTTCTGTAATACATGCCACTAGAGGAAAGTCCTAGTGCTCGAGCTTTTATTCGCTATTGTGATCTATTATGTATTGATTGAAAGGAACAGTAGAAGATTAAAAAATGAAAGAAGAGGTTGTAAGGACAGACTGTATCCTGCTAGCTACTTATTTACCCTGTACATAGAAGCTCACTAGTTATGAAGTGCAAATCATTATAGTTAACGATATTTCATAGTGTAGCTAAACTGTTGCTTCTGGATATTTTTTTCTGGGATCCAACTCTAGAGTCATAAAGTTTATTTTTACTGATGCAGGACTTGATACTGATGCAAGGAGAAAATACATCAGTGCAATGACTTTGGACGCTCAAGTTTGTTGATTTCCACTTACGAATTTCAAATTATCTTCTTAAAACTCAACTATTATTCAAGTGTTTGTTATTACAAGCATTATAAAAATATCATATTTTTATCAAAACACTTGCAAGCAAAAAAAGGAAAATCTTTTACTACCTAAAACATCTCTCTTCATGGGATGGTGATAGTTATGATACTTTTCTTTTTAGGAGTTTTTGAATAATATGATTATTAATCTTTTTGTTGACCACAATTTTATTGTAGTACAATTTGCAATACAATTTCAAAGGCAAAAAGAAAGAACAAAAGAAAAAAAAAAACCACTTCCAACACTAATCTTCTTTACAATCTACCCTTGCAGGCAAATTTATCTCCTATTACAAAAATCTCCTCCTTTTCTATAATTGCTTGCAGTAGAGTTCTTACATTTGGGGGCATACCAAAACAACAATCCAGACCCAGAAGGAGAAGGAGAAAAATAGAGAGACAGGTGTAGACAATTTTGGCCTTGAGGGTTTGGCGTGCTTTCCTTTTTTTGCTCTCTATGTTTCTCCTATATAAATAAGTTATAATCTGATTCTCTCCGACCCTTTCTCAAGTTTTTTCCTCTCCCCCTTTTATACCTCTCCAATCATAGTGGTAGAAATTTGTTATCTGGGATAGTAGTAGTGCTTATACTGAAGCTTTCTTGAATGCAAATTCTTTTATTGGGTGGTACATTTGATCAATGTCTAGTGTGGAAGTAAAAGGGTTTGCAAGAACACCCACAAAGACCAATCAGTCAGGTTTGTCAAAAAGCTTATGACTTTGCCTTTTATGAACTTGCATTAAAGATTGGGGATTTGGTGTTATCTGGGTTTGATCCTTTTGGTAATAGATGAATCTTGAATTGTGATGTGGTGTAAATATATGTGTTGGTTGGTTTGTTTTGTTTCTGCTAGGGTGTATTGAGGTTAAAACAGGGATATCCTTTGTGAGGGGTTTGATAGTTTTGGGATTTTATTTTGAGATTAAAGGGTCTCATAATTCTTGGACTTTTTGGGTTCTCATTGTTCTCTTATGTGAGTATTAGTGATTGCTGGTAAAGCTGTCACCTTCTGGTTTTCCTAGGGTTTATTGTGTGTTTTGAGGTGAAAGGGTTTATGTGAAAAACATTTGTTCCTTGATCACTTGTCAGTTTCTTGCTGATTCTTTGTTTCTCAGCTAGTGTTTAAAAGTTTCCCTTTTCTTCCTTTACCAGTGGTGTAAGAACTCCGGCTGTGAAATAATTTGGGTGAGTCACAAGTTTAGATATGAGCAGGAGGATTCGGAGGAAATTGACGAGGAGGGGACACGAGAAGGTGGATTGCCCTGAGGTTGATGAGTGTTTGACTTTGGATGAGAGAGGGATAGTTGATTGGACTAAGTTGCCTAATGATACAGTAATCCAGCTATTTTCGTGTCTGAACTATCGTGATCGAGCAAGCTTATCATCCACCTGCCAGACTTGGAGGAATTTAGGTGTATCACCATGCTTATGGCAGGGTTTGGATCTTCGTCCACATAAGTGTGATTCTGCTGCTGCTGTTTCTCTTGCCCGTAGGTGTAGGAATCTTCAGAAACTTCGATTTCGTGGTGCTGAATCTGCAGATGCAATAATACAGCTTCAGGCTAAGAGTTTGAATGAGATCAGTGGTGATTACTGCCGCAAGATCACAGATGCTACATTGTCTGTAATTGCTGCCCGACACGAGTCACTTGAAAGTTTGCAACTTGGCCCTGATTTTTGTGAAAGGATAAGCAGCGATGCAATTAAAGCAATAGCTGTTTGCTGTCCTCAACTCCGGAGACTTAGACTCTCTGGAATTCGTGAAGTTGATGGAGATGCTATCAATGCATTGGGTAGGCATTGTCAGGGTTTGGTGGACATTGGTCTCATTGATTGTCTCAACATTGATGAGGTGGCTTTGGGAAACGTTTTGTCTCTTCGATTCCTATCGGTTGCTGGCACAACTAATATGAAATGGAGTTTGGCTTTACAGAATTGGAGTAAACTACCTAACCTGACGGGCTTAGATGTTTCCAGAACAGATATAATTCCTAATGCTGTTTTAAGATTGTTTTCATCCTCACCATGCTTAAAGATCTTGTGTGCCTTATATTGCCCTTCTCTTGAGCAAGACGCCAACTTTGTTTCCAATAACAACCACAGAGGTAAACTACTACTTTCTTTTTTCACTGACATTTTTAAAGAAGTCGCATCACTATTTGCCGATACTACAAATAAAGAGAGGAATGTATTTGTGGAGTGGAGAAATTTAAAGACCAACGGTAGAAAAATGGATGCTGTTATGAATTGGCTGGAATGGATCCTTTCCCATTCACTTCTGCGTATTGCTGAAAGCAATCCTCAAGGGTTGGACAATTTTTGGCTTAGCCAGGGTGCCTATCTGTTACTTTGTTTAATGCGGAGCACTCAAGAGGAAGTTCAAGAAAGGGCAGCCACTGGCCTGGCAACTTTTGTTGTCATTGATGATGAAAATGCTAGTATTCACGGTGGAAGGGCTGAAGCAGTTATGCGAGATGGAGGCATAGGTCTCCTGCTTAATCTTGCAAGATCTTGGCGGGAAGGGCTTCAGACAGAAGCTGCAAAGGTGAAACTTCTTTGTGATCCTATGTTCAATTGTCTAGTTTGATTTTGTTACTTCTTATGGTAGGTGTTCGTGAATTGTCTTTGCTAGATCATATTTGTGCTGTTCTATTACTTCAGTCCTGTCCTTGAAGAGTGTCCATTAGCTTGCCTTTACCCCGTCACTACTTGATGAATGGTTAAAAAATATGCTAAACAGCTAAAGTTATTTTCCCTCATGGTGAAGATTGATTTGTATGCATCTCAATTCGATGTGCAGGCTATTGCAAATTTATCTGTGAATGCCAATGTTGCAAAAGCTGTAGCAGAAGAAGGTGGGATAAGCGTCCTAGCAATTTTGGCGAAGTCTATGAATAGGTTGGCTGCAGAAGAGGCCGCTGGAGGACTGTGGAATCTCTCAGTTGGGGAAGAGCATAAGGTTGTCAGGTTCATAGTCACTTTTATTGTTTGTTCAGCAATTTGCTTCCTCCTAAACAAAGTGCAACTACAGGCTGCCATTGCTGAAGCTGGTGGTGTAAAAGCTCTGGTTGATCTTATCTTCAAATGGTCCATCACTGGTGGTGAGGGAGTTCTGGTATGTACTTTAGCAAGGCATGTGCATATGCATGTAATACCCATGCCTTGCATTCTTACTTGCTACTTATGCCAATTGCCACATAAAAATGGAATGGAAGTTATCAGCTCATTTTTCTGCTAGTAACTTGCTTGTTTTTTCCACTTCTTAGGAACGTGCTGCTGGTGCATTAGCAAATTTGGCGGCAGATGACAAATGTAGCATGGAAGTAGCAACAGTAGGTGGTGTACATGCTTTAGTAAAGCTTGCTCAGAACTGCAAAGCTGAAGGAGTTCAAGAGCAGGTTCAGTTCTTTTCGATTTTGTAGTCAGCAATTTTTGTCAGACTGTTCAGGATAACGAGCAGAGAGTTTCTAGTTTTTGTTTACAACGTATCACTTTATATTTCGGGTCTGATAATCCTATTGAAGTTGTTGAATGCAAGAGTAAATCTGAACAAGCTTTTACATGTATCAAACACCTTGTGCTTTACCAAAGGGCATCCTTTCAAGTTGATAGGTCACTAGCCAACCTGTGTGTATTATGAGACTAAAACATCGTTTTCTTTGTCGACATGTTTGCGATAGGTCCTCACGGGAGGTGGCTTGTACATGCATGTACCTTATGCGATTCATTGCATAGGGTATATCTGAGCACAATGGGATATGAATTCCTCATACTTCTAGTTAATTTTATTCGCAAAGTTCTCTCTGATATTGTGCTGTCCTCTTGCCTTTTTATTTCTTAATGTGCTAGTGGTTACATGCAACATCTTCTAGTTAGGACTTGTATGATCCATTGCCAGAGAAGGGTTCCTTAACTTGTGGTGTCAGTGTTGCACTGTTTTGGCTTTCAGTTATGGACGATTTGGTGAAGGGTATGTTCGTATATCTAGTGCTGTCAGTTTTGTGATGACATCCTTTTTGTTTCTCCAGGCTGCCCGGGCACTCGCAAATCTCGCTGCTCATGGAGATAGCAATAGTAACAATGCAGCAGTTGGACAAGAGGCAGGAGCTCTTGAAGCACTTGTGCAACTTATTCGTTCTCCTCATGATGGAGTCAGGTAGTTTGTCTTCCATAATTAAACTTGCGTACTGTTTTACGTGAAGTGAAATATTTCAATATTTTCTCACTGCTGGCATGTAGCTATTGATTCAGCAGAAGTCTTTCTAGGGTGGAGAGAGAAACTCTCCCTTCTCTCTAGACTACTTGAGACATGGAAACAATCTAGACATTGATTCTCCAGGCAATTTCTACTGCAACTCACTTTATCAAAGCTCTAACGAAAATACTATCAGATTACGTAGAGACATTAGCTTAGTATAAGAGAAGTGAAAAATAATAAAAGATCTGTCATATACATGATAAAATTGGAAAAGAAGTCTTAATTTTTTATTAGGAGAGAAACAAATCTAAATAAAGATTGTGGTAGAAAATTCATAAACATTGTATGGGTTCGTGGGAAGTGAGGAATGAACTTACGCTGAATAGGAGACCTTGAAGTTTATAGACAAAGGAACATACCATTCAAAGGAGATCACTCGGATGCCAAAAAAGCAAGTTACCAAATTGTGGTGATCTATGAGTGGCCAAGGGAAAATATTAAAATTTATTGATGGATAAAACAATTGAGAAAAGAAATCCAATGAGGAAAGCTCACTAAACCGAGATTGAATCCTGATCGATGCTAACTCATTAAGTGAGAAGCTTAAGTAGGCCATGAGTTGTTTGCTAGGACTTCAACACCACTAGATTTTCCAATAAAAGGGGAAACAACAACATCCACTCAAGGGTGTGAAAGAGTTCTCTGAGATCGTTAATGGCTTGCAGCTTGTTAATTCCCTTTTATTTTGAGGCTCTTCCACTTGGAACAGGGGGAATAATCAAGGAATCTCCTCAAGACTTGATAGATCCCTTTTTTCCACAGAATGGGACGAGAAATTTAGGAATATAATGCAATCTCTACCTCCTAGAATATCTTCTGATTACTGCCCAGTGCAATTACAATGTGGACACTGAAAGTACAGGAAAAATCCTACTTCAAGTGTGAGAACTGGTGGCTGAAAGTAGAAGGTTTTAAAGAGGAGGTAAAGGCATGGTGGGAGTCTTTTGATGTGTAAGGTCATCCAGACTTTATCCTTCCTAACAAACTGAAGCTGTTAGAAACCAAGTTGAAGGAGTGGAGCTCATCTAATTATGGGAGCATAGAAAAGAAAAAGATAGAATTGCTGAATTGAGTTGCTAACTTTGATAGGTTACGGGAACAAAGAGGTATATCTGATAATGAACTACTGTCAAAGGCAAGTCCCACAATGGAATTAGATGACATAGCAAAACGAGGAAACAACATGGAGACACAGATCTGGGGTGTTATGGTTGAAGGAAAGTGATAAGAAACACAATTTTTTTAAAAGAATGACAAATGCAACATAGAAGATTAAACAATATTGACAAACTAGAGTTTACTGGAGTTGAAGCAATAGATCCAGAAGGATTTAAACGAGAAATCATCTCCTTTTATCAAAAGTTATATGCTGAAACTGAAACATGGAGGCTGAATTTCAAGCTCATGAATCTCCCAGAATATTAGAGAAAGAGCAGAATTGTCTTCGAAGTACTTTTGAAGAAACAAGAAGTGCTAGTCAGCATAAAGATGTGTGTTGTTGACAAAGCACCATGGGCTGATGGGTACTCCATGGGATCTTTTCGTGCTTGTTGGAAGATAATTCATACTATGACAATTTTTGTCCCCAAGAGTTTTTTCAAAAAAGAGTTCTAATGCTACTTATGTGGCTGTTAGTTCCAAAAGAATGGAGCTAAAGATTTGTGGAACTATAGACTAATCAGTCTGATTGGATGTATTTTTAGGATTATCTCCAAGACACTGAAAGACTAAAAAGGGTGGTGGATAACAATGTTGTCAAAGGCTCTCTTAAAGTGCGCGCAAGCCATGAAGTGGGACTCAAAACATGTTGAGCGCTTCGGCTTGCTTAATGTTCAGTGTCAACAATTGATATTTCATTTTATCATAAGAAAATTTCAGTATTTTTGTATATTTGTTATTTATGCTTATAATTATTAATCTTGGACTGAACATGTAACTTTGAAAGAAAGATGAACTCTATGAGGAATAAGTTCTTATGGGAAGGAAATAGTAGCAACAAAAAGTCACTTAGTTAGATGGCAAGTGGTCACTAGTGCAAAGGACCCTGGATTGGGAATTAGAAACTTGAGATTGCACAATAAAAGCATGTTGTTTAAGTGGCTTTGGAGATTTAGCAGGAACGAAGGGGTGGTCTGGATCAAAATAATTGAAGCAATCAATGGTAGCAGACAAGGTTGGAACCCCCCTTCAAATATTTCATACACTAGAGGGGGAGTATGGAAAGGGATTTGTAAATTATGGGCTGAGTTTCAACAATTCACCAAATTGGAGGTGGGGAATGGAGCAAAAATTAGATTTTGGACTGACTTATGCCGGGTGATGAGTGTTTGAAACAAAGATTTCCTCTTCTTTTTTTCCGGCTGTTGCGATAACAAAGATGGAGTTGTGGCTGATTTTTATTCCAACACGGGATGGCAGATGAATTTTAGAAGGAATTTGAACGATTGGAAAATTGACGACTTTTGTCAATTGCTCCTTCAACTGGATTATACCCACATTGATCAGAGTAAGGGGGATTCACTAGTATGGATAGCTAGTAATGATGGAACCTTTTCAGTAAAAAAGTGATATAGCCTTCTAATGAAGCAAACAAGATTTTGGGATACTAGTTAGCCATGGAAAGGGATTTGGAGAACTAAAGCTCCTATAAAGGTAGCTTGTTTTGGTTGGATTGCAGCATGGGAGCTTGCCTTACTCAGGATAATCTTCAGAAAAAGGGTTTTGCACTAAGTAATAGATGTTACTTATGTGAAGAAGTGTTGGAGACTGTGAATCACCTTCTTTTGCATTGCAGAATAGCTAGACAATGTTGGGAATTTTTCTTCAGTATTTGCGGGATCTCTTGGATCATGCCTCAGCGTGTGAAGGAATTATTGGAGAGTTGGTTGCACGAGAGAACACACAAAACTTTGAAGCAAATCGGGAGAACTTTACCTTTGTGCATATTCTGGACTATCTAGCTAGAAAGAAATAAAGCTTGTTTTGATGGGCAGACCATATTTCAAGAGTTAAAAACAAGTGTTCACATAATTTGTTTTGTTGATGTAAAAGTAGTTTCCTTGATAATATAGATCAATATATGGAGTTTTTGGAGCTGCTAGGGAGATATTGTAATAGACTGTATGGATATTCCGAGCAGTCTTTTGTAACTTTTGGTTTTGGTACCTTCTTGGTACTTGGTCAATAAACCTTTACCTTGTCAAAAAAAAAATGTAACTTTGTATTTTTTTCTCCATTTGCGCCTCTTTTAATTAAAGCTCACACTTTATTTGTGCTTAAAACCCCAATGGACCTTAGAGCTTTTTTGCACTTTTCACTTTTGATAACACTAGTGGATAAACAACGAGTGACCTTTATCATCAATGATGACAAATCTTGGATGCATTAACTCATCCCATCCAGTTCACTACTTCTCACTTACTACTTACTCATTAAGTACCTTCCTCCGGCTAATAAGCTGGAGTGAGCAAGGCAGAGAAGACAGAAAAACACAAGCTCAAACTTAGAGCCCGTTTGGATTGGCTTAAAATAAGTAACTTTTAAAAATAAGTAGTTATGTGTTTGGATAAAAGTGCTGGAGTTGAAAAAAAAGTTGTTGATGTGTTCAGCAAAAAAGTGTTGAAAGTCACTTTTTTTTTTTATCAAAATGTCTGAAATACCCTTAAAGTTGTTAACATTATAAAAGAATTAAGGGTAAAAAAATAATATACTTGGTCAAAGTAGAATGATTTATAAGTTAAAAAAAAGAAGTAGGGGGCACCCTACTTTTAACTTTTAACTTATTTTAAGTTATTCTTATAATTGTCAAACACTCTAATAAGTCAAAAATTGATTTAAAAGTTAGTTTGATCAACTTAAATCCATCCAAACACCCACTTAATCATTTCCATTACCTGTACTGGCATTTCCAATGAATAAGAACTGGTATTCGAAGGGAAGAAATCAGGGAGTTTATGCAAACGAGATATCGGAAAGGCTTTTGACCTTGTTAACTTGAGATTTTTAATCAATATTCTAAATGATGTGGGATTTGGGACAAAGTGGCTAAACTAGATTTCTTTTGGATCAATACGGTAAGATTCTCTATCTTGGTTAATGGTGTTTTTGAGGGTTCCTTGCATCTTTAGGGGGCTTAAGACAGGGGATCCTCTCTCCCCTTTCCTCTTCATTTTAGTAATGGAAGAACTCAATAATATGATGAAGTTTGCAACTTAGAGATCATCGGAAGAAAAGATGCACCCAGTTGGATAAGAGTAACAGTAAAATAAATGAATGCATATCTTTCTTATTCAAATTTTCGTTGAGATCAGAAGTGGAAAGAAACCTCTTCTTGATTGGTCGCTTGTGGTTACTTGCCACTGAGAAGAACTAAAGTTTAAGCCATGATTGGATAAGATTTCTGAACATTCTGTGTAGTTATGTCCACAGCACATTTTTCGGATTGTCGGAGAGGAATGTAGAGTGCTTGTAAAATTAAATGAAGAAATCATTAGTGGATCTCACTGGCAATAGGCTCGTGAAGGTGTGAGGCAGTGAAATCAGTACCAGTGTCGTTTGTGTTTGAGGAGGGGATGCAACCTATAGAGGGTTCTAATATGAGCTGAGTCGAGAACATGAGTATAACGGGATGACCAGAACTCCTTCATCAGTTTGTAGTCATCTCCGACAGGAGTACAAACAATTGATACAATTAACATTAAGATGGAGAATCTCCCGATGGTCTTTCCTATGAAAGATGACACATCTACAAGACTTGTGCAATAAAACAGACCAAGCGGTTTAATTATGTTTTTGAATTACAAAGTCAGTTGAGGATATGTAAGATCTCTGGAAAACATTTGCATGCCCATGCACTGGGATGTAACAACTATTATGCTAAAATGGAGCACACCATTGGTCATCAAAAAAAGGACGAATAAAGAGCAGTGATTTGGGCTTAATAATAAAAGTGAGGAAATTTGCAATGAACCCATGGCTGAGATACAAATGATTGATAAGATCATCCTAAGATGACCTAAAAGTTGAAGGGCACCACTTATTCGGTTGACTGCTTGAATTGGAAATTAGAGCTGGTGTACATGGAACCTTTTTTGGTTTTAGTATCTTTAAAGTCGGATTTATTGCATAAACAATATGAAACAGAATTCAAACACTTGTCACCTTAGGTCCATATTTCATCTCTCATTGCTTTTCATTTGATAAGTATATTTTATCTCTCATTGTTTTGCTTTCCTTGTTGTGATTAGGCAAGAAGCTGCTGGAGCATTATGGAATCTGTCATTTGATGACAGAAATCGTGAAGCAATTGCGGCAGCTGGTGGTGTTGAGGCTTTGGTATGGTGTTAATCTAACATTGGCCTTTTTTCCTGAAATTAGGAAAATACTTCTTAGTTATAGATGTACAATTTTTTATACATGATAACAGCTTGTGCTTGGGAGTTGAGAATTGCTGGAAGTGTCATGTTCTCATACAAGTCACAGATTTTCCATACAAGATAACATTCTCCCCAATTTACTCACATGTTTCCCTGATTTTTTAATCTTACTGCAAGCAATCAACATATCTGGAAATCAGGCATTTTGTAAATTTTGCTAGCTTAGTCTAGTTTGTAGTTTAAGAATGGTCAGCTGAAAAGTGGAAGGAGCCTATATATATTGGTTGTCAATTCATGTGGTAGATGTTTTAGCTCTTTGCAATCGAGGCTTTCATCAGTTTGTGATGGTTTTCTAATCTTCTCGCAAGCAATTAGCATATCTAGAAATCAGGTTTATGTAAATTTTGCTGACTCAGTCTAGTTTGTAGTTTAAGAATGATCCACTGAAAAATGGAAGGAGCCTACATATATTGATGGTCAATTCATGTGCTATTGAGGTTTTCATCAGTTTGTGATCCATTCTGGACCGCATTATCACATCACTAATACAAACTGATACAATTCAAGATACATGAATAATTTAAAGAAATTGACTAACAAAATTAACAGGATAGGAATTCCAACATGAATTAAAGAACAGGAGGAGGTTATCAAAAATTGAAGAACATAAGGAATCTGAGAAACTATCTGAACGTTTAAGGTAACAATTAGCATATGAAACCAATCACCTCGAAAGAACAAACCAAAGATATAAAACTTTGAAGAAAAAAGATTTATCATCCAGAATTAAAGCATGAAAGCAACGGTTAAGTTCAATTGGAACAAAGAGGGTTCCAAGCCTCACATTGATGTTTATCTATCTCAAATATGCAAAAGCTCTTTGAAAACGAGCCTTAACACTATCTGTTCTTGACAAGAGAACTCCAAATATCCCTAAGTCCTTTTCAACCCGCCATAGCTTAGAACAATGATCTGGATGCTCGGTGGCTAGTGGTGGTGGCGACTAATTGTAGTGATTGGCAGTGGTGGTGGTTATGGCTGAGGATGGTGTAGGTGGTGGATGGTGGTAGTTGATAATTGTGGGCGGTGGTGGCAGTAGTTGATAATGGTAGGCAATGGCTGTTGCGGCGAATGAATGAAATTGGTGAACTGCTATATTTGTAGAGATTTTGAATAGACATTTTAATGATATTAAAACTTTGCTATAGATCTTAATCATTCAAATCTATTCAGACCGATTAAGTTATTGTAACCTTAAAAAAAACAAATGCACTTAGTGGTTAAGATATGAATGATTTAGATTCCGACATAAAAATAAACAAACTTAATGACTGAGAGCGGAATAATTCGGATTAAGACCTTCATTAAGTGCAAACAAATAAGGTCTAATTATGTGGTTGCCATCTGTTTCTTTTTTCTTTTCTTTTTTTGCTTTAGAGAGCAGTCAAATGATGGTTTTCGTTCTTGGTTCATACATTTCTACTGAATATTATAATTTCGAATATGTTCCTTTTTAAGTTGAAGGTTGATGTTATTCTTTCATCTTGTTTGATTGCCAGGTTGCTCTTGCACAGTCGTGCTCAAATGCTTCTCCTGGCCTGCAGGAGAGGGCGGCTGGTGCTTTGTGGGGATTGTCTGTATCAGAAGCAAACAGGTCTGTAAAACTATTTGCTTTTGTAGTGGTGATGCTAGATTAGCATATCTGTTTTGTCATAGAACACTACGTGAACCTACTTCCACCACCTCTTCATGTCCCACAATTATTTTTGTCCATCATAACTCACCTAGGTCAACGGAGAGAACTTTTGGGATTTGAGATTTAGAAGGGATTTCCACGATTGGGAGGTGACTGAGTTTAAAAGATGGTTGTCCCTACTTCATAGGTAAGTCACTCCGATCGATAATTCTGATGTGTTGTGGTGGGGGTTGGGGAATAACATGAGAAACTTTTGATTAGGGAGGAGGTTGCGTTTTCGAGTAGTTCAATATGGACTCCACAGGTGCCGAGGAAGGTGCTCCCTTTCTCTTTACTAGCTGATAAAGGGGTGATTTTGGCGGCGGAAAATCTTAGAATGTGGAAGATTGTCTGCATCAGCTGGTGCTACATGTGCAAGGAGGCAGATGAGGATGTCGATCATCTTCTTCTACATTGTGAGTGTACCATGAATTTATGGTGGGGTATGTTTGGGTGTTTGGGAACTTCTTGGGAACTGCCAAAAACTGTGAAAGATTTAATGTTTTGTTGGAGGAGCGGGAGGAGGAGAAGATGTAGGGAATGGAAGTGGTTCCTCTTGCGATGACGTGGATTGTTTGGATAGAGAGAAATAGGAGAGCTTTTGAGGGAGTAGAGTCAAGTTGTATTCTTCTTATACTATGGCACTTGTCCAAAGTGAGTGATCATGTAAACCTTATGTCTATTCAGCTCTTTCCTTTAATAAGAACAATCTAAATGTGACACTTTCACGATGAATTACCGGGAATACTAGAGTCCCAAAACCCAGGAAATTAAGCCAATGATCGACTAGCTGTGGAGTAGTCTCTGGTTACTTGTTTTCTTTTGGTGCTCCGATAAAGTTCCTTGATGTATGGAAGAACGGGTGGAGTTCATAGAGAATCATGTCTTTTTGTAGATTCTTTACCTTTTGGTATACCCCTGGTATACTACCAGATTTTTGGCCATGTTTATAAATGAAATACATTTACTTGATCAAACAAAAACTCACCAAGGTCACCACAATAATTGTTCTCCAGAACTAGCATATTACATTACACACCATTAACTCTGGGTAGGTAACAGAAAGGGGCACATATACAGCATGATGCCAGCAGAAATTGGACGGAGATGAGCATAACTTGAACCACTAGGCCCTGAGCTTTGCAACATGCTTATTGAATATGAAATTCATGTCTTCATGTTTCTGCCAATTGCTTTATGTTATTTTCTTAGCCATGTTGCAACTGTACAATTTGCTATCTCTTTACTCAATTTGTAATTAATCCAATTCATAATTATTGAATCCTGCAATAGTATCGCCATTGGACGAGAAGGAGGTGTGGCGCCACTTATAGCACTTGCACGATCTGATGTTGAGGTAAATCTTTGTGCAATAATGTATAGAAATGCTTTTCCATGCCTGCCTGGTTGTTGCTCTTTTCCAGCTTTCCACAACTTGTGAAGGCTTAATTTGTTAATTATATTTTCTACTATTGAACTATCGTATCTTCCTCAAATTGTAATTGAATTGGGTCCTTGTATATCTTTTTAGTTCATGCTTAACTTAGCTATATTAATTTTGTTTCAGAACAGATTGTTAATTTTGAATGCAGATCTGAGAGCTAGAAAGCTTACCCGGGGAGATCCGACGTGTGGATCTCAGTTGCCATTACCTAGCAATTATGTTACTACTAAATGTGGCACCTCAACATGGTCTGCTAAAAGCATGGGCACACATTTACCAAAACTTCTTTTGGATATTAACAGTTGTGACTTTATGTTACTCAAAGGGAAATCACTTTTTCTGTATTTAATGTTGTACCATTAATTGGTAATCTCTTATTCCATTTTCCAGAGGGAAAATTTAGATGGAGTTAGCTCAAGCTTAAAAAGAAGAACTAACCGGCCTGTCCAATGATGGCTAGGCTTTAATAAAAATATATCTTCTGCAGAGTTGCGTAGTTGAAGAAAGTAAATTTAGGATAATCTTCTTGACCTCTAGGGTTTGTTTTAGGCTTAAACCCTTCCATGTCATGCTTCATCACAAAAAATAAATAAAATAATTCCTTCCACGGCATGTTGGCTAGTGCAGCTTTCACTAACTCCACCTTAAAAGTACTAAACCATCAAGTCACAAAATCTGCAAGCGGGTAGTAGTTTCAATAACGTCTTTCACATAATTTCTGAATATAGTTTTGTTAATCTGCCATATTTAGATGTAGCATCTATTTGACATTTGTTTATGTACCTGCAAGTGGTTTTACCTGGCAGTGCAATGGTAATGATGCCTTATGTATTTATACATGTTATCCTTTTCTGGGACATAAAACTACTATGTGAAGCCATAGTTCTGTTGATTGGCATGTAATGACAAATGCATGGTACTTTGAATCATACAAGTTTTTCTGCCTTCTGGAATTAGAGTGTAATTATTTTTGAGAAATAAGTATGAGTATAATTACGATTGTTCATTCCTAAATTTTCCCTCTTTCCAGGATGTCCATGAGACTGCAGCTGGGGCTCTCTGGAATCTTGCTTTCAATCCTGGTAATGCTTTCCGTATAGTGGAGGAAGGGGGAGTTCCTGCCCTTGTTCATCTTTGTTCGTCATCTATCTCAAAAATGGCACGCTTTATGGCTGCATTGGCGTTGGCTTATATGTTTGATGGAAGGTACTTGACAATGTCTTCATCCGTGAATATTATTCTAAACAGCACCCTAAACTAAATACTGTATGCTATTTAGTATAAGATTTATTTAAATAATTTTCTCTTGATTTTTCCAGAACAACAGTCTTAGAATGATACTTATTTTTCCAGAAGCCATTTATTTCTGGCATTCTTCTCATTATATTTAGTAATCCAATCTAGCTTTAGCTGTTTCAAAGGAGATAACTAATTGGAGCGAGGTTGGTTTCTTCATCTCTTACTATGCTTAACAAGAATGTAGTTTCCATTCTCCCTGAAGTGTCTGAGCTGTTAAAGATGGAGGAATAGGGTAATTGTTATTTGAACATTTTACTTTTGAATGTAGTTATTTTATCAGCTTCAGCTACTGGTAGACATTTGTAGAGAAAGGACTCCCTCAGCAGCACAAGTTTTCTTATCTCACGACTCAAAAAAACTTCCATGTAGATATTGGTTTGAGAGAACTACTTGATTTATTTGGATGTAATTTTTTGCTTGAATGAGGATTAATATCCCGTGGAGGAGTTCAAGAGCATTTAGTTAACTTTGACTGGTTGTAACCTGTGTAGGTTTGATGACTAGTGGAGATAGAGAAGCTTGCTTTTCTTGTGATAAATCTCATGGGACAATCACATATGCTCTTTTTTTTGGAAAAGTTTTTATGTTCATTCCAATGTTGTGACTGAACACTTGGGTACCTACTCCATGGGAGAGGCCAAACAAAAAACTCTCGTAATTGGATTTCATGAAGAATTCGGCTAAAATCTGTAAACTACAACTGCTTCACTATGGGTGTTTACAAAGGGAAAAGAAAGTTGGACATTGTGGTTTCTGCGATGTTCTCACTTGTCAAAGAAAAAAGAATCGATTGAGGCATTTTTTTTTTGATGAAGTAAGAATTAATATTAAAAGCATCAAGAAGATGCACAAAAGCACTGTACAGCTGCTGTTACAAAAGTGAAATTGAGAGCTCTATTACGAAAGTCCTATGTTAGAAATGATTGAGGCATTCTGGAACATTGTTGCATTCTTTCCTTGCACGTCTCGGTCTGAGTAGAAGTTAAAATGTGATTTTCTTTTAACAGAATGGATGGAGTTGCACTTGTGGGAACCTCTTCAGATAGCAACTCTAAGAGTGTAAACTTAGATGGAGCTCGAAGAATGGCTTTAAAGAACATTGAAGCTTTTATTCTTGCATTTTCTGATCCTCAAGCATTTTCTGCTGCTGCTGCATCATCTGTCCCTGCAGCTTTGACTCAAGTTACAGAATCAGCTCGTATTCATGAGGCAGGTCATCTTAGGTGCAGGTATGAATGTTGTCCCCCCACCCTTCCTTTTCCATCCTTTAATCTAATGCTTACTGATAAGAATGTCTTATAAACTTAAACTCACTTATCATAATAAAAATTGTACATCATATCTGTAATTTACTGTGTGGGCTGTGTACGACATTCACTGTCTGAAAAAGATCTGTTTCTTGCTCATTGAGACTTCTAGGGCTTAATGCCTATGTATTTCATGGGGAAGAAACATGGAAATGTTACTGAGTCGACTTTATGAAATTCAACACATTGCTTCATCTTCATCATTTTGTGACATGACAAGATTGAAATAGGTGGTGCTTAGCTGTTTTAGCAACTCTCCCTGGGTCCCAAATATTCTCTCTTGCCTTGTTGAATCTTTATCTTTTATCCCATCGTTAATTTTCTTAGATATCCTTCTGCCTTTTTATTAATAATTTTTCTTAATTGCCTCTTCAGTGGAGCTGAGATTGGAAGATTCGTTACAATGTTACGTAATTCGTCTTCTATTCTCAAAGCATGTGCTGCATTTGCCCTTCTTCAGGTAGGTGATTCTCTCGGTGGCACTGACATTCTTCTGATATCAGTTTTTTCAATTTAAACTAGCAACTTAACTGATTTCGTGTTTACATATTTTGTAGTTCACAATCCCAGGTGGTCGTCATGCACAACATCATGTCCGCCTATTGCAGAACACTGGAGCATCAAGGATTTTGCGTGCTGCTGCTGCAGCAGCCACTGCCCCTATCGAAGCCAAAATCTTTGCACGAATCGTACTTCGGAACTTGGAGCACCATCAAATAGAATCCTCAACCTAAGGCCTGGTGAGGACTAGTAGTAATCCTAGGCTTTTGCGTTTCGACCACTGCCATTGTCGCCTTACTCAGCAATAGTGATAGGTATCCGTATACTCCTGTCAGTGACATTGACATTAAGCTGCTAGTTTGTGTTAGCATACCGAAACTAACGGTGCTGGCTTTTGGGAAGAAGCAAAGGCTTCTTATTTTTCTACCCAAACGTCTGCCTATTTTGGGGTTTCTTTTAGTTTTATTTCTTGGGTACGTAGGCTGTGTGATATTTCCGCCCTTATGTTAGTTATTCTCGTGTGTCTATTTGAGCTTAGGCTTGATAGATCTATTGGCATTGTGTTATGTAGTTCCGGAGTCCAGTTGCTTTTCAGATTCTGTATTTAATTTACCTGGCAGATTGTTTTATACCTGTACATTATATAGCTGCAGAGACGTCAGCATGCTGACAATTTCTGTACAGATAGTTGAAAGAATTTCTATGATATACTTCTTGTGTTTTTAGGTGGTTTGGATGATGAAGTTGGTGGTGTCTTTCAACCATCTGAAATTTCTTTTTGGTCTGAATAGACCAAACATATATTTTGCTAATATTTTTGCAAATGGCTGGGAAAAAGGATGTTTTGAAATAAATTGTTTCTTGACGTACCAGTTGATGAAATGACACAAGTTCGATTAGAAATATGAGAGTCTAGACTCTAAGAGGGAGGGTTATGGATACTTAGTCTCATTAGGGGAGGGGTGACACAAATTTTGAACCTTTCATGGCCCCTTTGCGATATTTACACCCACAAATCGAGAAATGGTTCAAATGTAATGTGAGTTCACACCAAGTATGGTCATTTCATTGCGATGAAAGCGGCATACTCTTTTCTGACTTCCACTTAGCTTGTGAGCTTGCTTTCCAGTCTATATTCAAAAGTAGAGAAGGTTTAGCGTTCAGTATGAAACTCCTCAATCAAGATTGTCTTCAGAGCTAGGTTCCTGGAAGTATATGACTAGGTAAACTTGAAATGATGGCGTTATAAGCATGGAGAAATATGGCCAGTGAGTATTCATATGGCCGACTTCTCGCTATGTTGTGCCTAGTAGTACCCGAAGCATTGACATTGAATTCCCTCAAGCATTTAAAAAAGAATAAGTGAATTGTCTAAGTGCTCTCCTTTGTCTCATTGTTTATCTCGTAATCATTCGCCAACTTTTCTTTCTCAATGAAACGTAGTACTTGTTCTTTTTTGTCCGGTGAATAAAGAAGGAATATGAAGCTTAAAAAATGTGCTCTAAGGTCTACCATTTACCCCATAAAGAGTATAAGAAAAGAGAAAAGGCAATCAATTTCATGTTGTTATTATATAAATAAATATTAGAGTTGAAAGTGATATACATCATACCACAAGGGAAAAAAATCAGGTTGTGGGAAGAAGTGAAAAGACTAGCTAGAATCTATAGTTATAAACTAAAATTTCCATGATTTTAAGCTAACTGTTTCAGCAGGAGTGTGTAGCTGGAGAATTTTTTTCTTCTACAACACCATTGAATTCGACGTCGAAAAACGAAGGCCATAATAGACCAGATGATCTTGATTTAGTCACTGTAGTAGATACATTATCCAGCAAGTATGGTAGTATGTTTTTCTTCATTTCACTAGTAGATATTTCAAGATGACTTCCACATACATTCAAGAACTTCACTTTTCCAGCTTCATCCAATATCTTTAGACCAGCTTTGTCTACACATATAATAATCATACAACAAGATGAGGAAACTCCTATAGAAGAAAATCAAAGATTGTATAAGACTTTTAGTAAAAAAAAGTGAAATATGTCGAAGCAGAGGTGATTATGGTGTTTAAAGGAAGATTAGGTGGCGCGTAGAACGTTATATCTTTACCTTCACAGTGCTGAAAGAACCATCAGGATAGTACCCAAACCATGAGGTCTGCTTTGGTACCAAAATTTCAAACTACTGAAAATAAGAAGAGGAAAATTTATCAGCTATCAAGTTTCGGAATGAAGAGTAAAAGCTGAAAATCAATGTATTGCGAAAGAAAAGTATAGGAATATATTCCATACTCACCATAATAAGTAGTAAATTTTCCAAGCTTGCAAGCCTTTTCTTGTAAGTAGAGTTTCTGTGTACCTCATTGTTGAGTACTGGAAGGAACTTACATCCTTTTCTATAGTTAGCTATGTCCTAAAAAGTGCAAAAGGCCACAAAAGAAAACAGAGAAGATCAACTATTGCCCTACTTTCATTATTTTTTAGAAGAATGGCTCGGTACACTCCTAAAGAGAATGACTCGCGTTGGAAACAGATATAGGGAAATCACATAGTTTTGTTACTTACCGTTGGGATTTTTATGTAACCTGCAGGAGCAAGATGTGCCTGGAATTGCATTAAAGGACACCATTTAATAAAGGGACTATATAGTTGTATTAGTGTATATGAAAAGAAAAGGACAGACCTGGATAAAATTGCTAACTTGAGCAAAGAGTCTGCAAGAATGCACCAGATACCTGACTGCCAAAATCGAAAAGACTTTAAGGCACTATATGTTTCCCCGAAAACATAACTAAGAGAAGTTGAAAATGGCTAGTTCAGTTCATGGTGTCAAAGGAACATACACCACAGAAGGGAATAGAAGCTATCCCAACATGAGGACCACCTAGAGATATAAGATTCCTCACCTGTTATATATATTACGAGAACATGATGAATAGAGGTATTCGTTGAATATACTAGATAAAGTTTTAACTTGTTCATCACAGAACTCAATAACCCCCCTACCAACCATGTTCCCCTGGAAAAGAAGAGAGGGATTGCCAGATCAAATTATGTGCGGAAACTTTAAGAGGTCTACATTGGAAAAACAATTTCGAAATTCTTTTACCTGGGAGAGACTGATTATGTTGTAACCTTCACTAAGCTCACTCATTTTCTTTAACTGTAAGTTAAAGGAATAATGAGATTAGGAACAATTGCAGGTTGATCAAGTAAAACTAACACATTGCACTAGCTTGACTTACCTTCTAGCAAGCAATGTCTATCTACAAACGAAAAAACAACAAGCACGAAAAGTGATTAATTTTGGTTTATCCATGTGCTTGGGAAAAGGCATAAACCAGGAGTCCCACGCTCCATTACCAATTTCTCTATGCAAACAGAACAAAGTAAGAGATTACTCTTGGAATTTAGACACAAAAGCAGGAATGAAGAAGTAATTTCTCCTTGCTTCTCTGTCTACTGAGATGGACATGACGAGAGCTAGTAGACCAGACGATATCTGGACGCGGAGAAATCCATCAACCTTTGTTTTTCGTCATCAATGCAGAAGTAGGTTGCTTGCTTACATGCAATGCCCTGAAGAGCCTGACCAATTGCTTAGAAGCTCAGTGAAACGCATGATGCCTCCATTGCTACATTTATCTGATATTCCTGAATCATCATGCAAAGAAATACCAATTTCCTCTAAGATATCAAATAATTTAGACCTCAATACATTGTTATTCCGATAGGATTACAGACTAGATGTCATCACAAACAATAGCCTCCTTCAAACATATTACGGAATACAAACAGAGGTAGAGCCACCTTTGATATGGGATAGTCAATTAACACCAGTTCGTTGAAAAATTACACTACGTAAATAGGTCAAAATCTTTTTATGTATATATACTACATATTGAAATTTTAACTTCTTGTGCGTGTATTTTGAACAACTTTAGAATAATTAATCATCTCTAACACCTATATTCAAGATTCAAGCAATCATACAAGGCTACAAACAACATTAAACATAGGGATAGAGCAATAAAATGATAAGTTTACCATGAAAGACAACAAAAGGAAGAGAATAAGTAGTGAAGGATGAAGAGGACATTAATGAAAATTAGAGTGAATTTCATTGGAAAAGAGTCAACAAGTGTTTATGGTGAGAAAATAAAATACATGGATGGCATAATTTGTAGGATAAATAAATAATACACCAAAAATGAAGATACACGTGGGAAGAGAAGACTAGATGGAAGGAGAGAGAAAAATAAATAAATAAATATTCCAACGAGTTGTGGTAGTTGACAATAAGTAAGAACGTGTTCTAAACAATCACTTAATTAGTTAGTCTGTCTCCTTCATATTAAGTAAATTGATGAGATTTTTTTCGTGATTCCCACAGTCCCTTAGTCCTGTATCGACTGTCGGTCTATCTCATATTCGCAGAAGAAGGAACTTGCTTAATGCCATGCCAGAAGTGTAATTAAGTAGGCGGCTGGTCTTAGAATAGTCTTTTCAGTAAGTGCTGTTGCAGTTGTAGAACCATTGGCCATTGATTCTTCCTCAAAATAAATAAATTATTAAAAAGTTCAAGAAAATTATAGAGACCTTTTTATATTTGTCCTGGGACATACAAATGGGTCAAGTGCACAAATAACTGCTTTTGAGATCGTCATTTAACTAGTATTCGCTTCATAAATTTTTTTTGGCAAGTTTCCCGCTTTGGGCAAAAGATCAAACAATTATGTTTGAAGCTTGATAACTTCAGATATTAGCTTTAGCTTTTGATGTTTGGTATGACTTGCAAAGATAAAAGTTCTGATATTTTAACTGTGCATGCAAAAATTGGTTAAGACTTCAATCATGTATGTTTGAATCTTTTTATGTATGTTTGCATTGAATACATGTAAAAACGGGTTGAAATTTCAAACATGTGAGTTTGAACAAAAAATATTTTTTTTTCTTCGAATTTTAGCAATTCAACACTTTAATATAATACTCTAAATAAGCTCAAATTTGAAACACAAGTTTCATGTATCATAAAGAACAAATTTCAACAAATCTAACAAATCCATTTAACACTTTTTCAATTTTTTTATGTCTGTGTTAGATGATAAATATGACTGAAATACATACTAAAATTGACTAAAGTTTTAGTCACATGCGTCTGAATGTAGAAGAAGCGGGAAAAAAAAAGTATTATATTCTTTTGCCTGAAAATTGTCTATTTTAGGATATTCGTGTAAAAAAAAAACATAAGAATGTGTTTCATGTGGGCATATTGGAGTATTGAGTGATCATATGAGGAGATTCTTTTTCTTTCATAAATTTGACAACTTGTTTGTATAATGAGTATATTTTACTAGCAAGAATGCGAGTAGATCTAATGAAGTTCCTTATTGGGAGTGATTATACATGGAAGGTGAATACCATAAACATACAACTGTGAACAAGTTGAATTTTTTCATCCCGAATCCGATGGTCGTTGATGGTTTAATGCAAATAGACGGTCTTCAGATGCTGCTTGTTGGAGCAATAAACTTCTGGTAATCTTAACTGAAACAAGAGTCAGCAATGTAGCAGCAGGAACAAACACAACGTCTGGAACGCGTTTTATGAATTTGAGCTGAGGCACAGCTTCACTGGCTTTCTTGGCTGCCATTGCTGCAGGGGGTGTAGCCAGCCCAATGAAGAGCGATGTATTATCTGCCTTGTTTAATTTTATTTCCTTCTTCAGGAACTCTACCACCACATCCTTCCTCTGTTCTTCGTTTGGTGCTTCTTTTCTTTTGTTAAAACAATCCTATATTTGTCACACATGCATTAGCAACCAGTTTGTGGACGATGTTCATCTGTGCGCGTGTGTTATTTTGTGTGTGTGTATATACAAAGAGAGAGAGAGAGAAGACAACCTCAATATGCTCCAACTCAGGCACAACCCAGTGCTTGCCAGGCAATGCTTTATTCACAGTGCTGTGGTTAAAAGAAGCTTCAGCGGTTACACATACATAATGGTTTTAATAGTTTCATTTGGTTAGGAATATCCTAACAACAAACCAGATGCTGGTAGTTTATCAGGCATTACATTTTCATTTTCCTTTGATAAGTTTAGGCTAGTTGTATCAACATAAGTTTAACGGAGTTTTGGACAAAGAATCTTACACAAACATGTCGAGAATTGCCTTGTGGAAATCTTCAAAATTATCAAGATTTTTCCCATTTTCACGCAGGAATAACTCGTTGAATTTTCCTGTCGCTTTATTAAAAACCTGTGTTGTTGACAATCCTGTAGAGTTAAAATAATTATGGTTCACAATGTCATTGACTTCTGAACAACATAAGACGTACAAGCTACAGCTATGCTCAAAGAAAGTAGGGAGGTGAAAAAGGAAGATGATTAGCAAAAATATAAGTTTTAAAAAGACAAGTGAAGATGACTGACCTTTTGCAGCTATGCTCGTGACCAGACCCATCTTTGCCAATATGAACAAACAAATTCAATCAAGTATATAAAGAAAGACGAATGAAGAGGACAGGAATGACTTGTTTGTCTGTATAGGTGTCGGCTGCAAGCAAAGAATCCAGCAACTGTTCCCATTGGTTTGCAAGGATCTGATCCCTTACTTTCATCAAGCTTTAGCTTTAGCAGAGATCTGAACAATGGGCTTAAGGAGGAATCTACAAAACGGGCTCACGGATGATGCTCTGATTTTCCCTTGCAACAGTAATCCCAAAAGAGGGACAATTCTGATTCCTTACCAACTCTTAACATTTCAAAAAAAAATTCATCATGTAGATTCTTGACTTTTATCAAGTTTTAGCTTAAGCAGGAATCTACAGGATGGGACACTGCATTTATCACCCAACAGTAACTCTGAAAGAACCATACTTGTGCAGCAGTCATTTCCGATTCATAATAAACACTGACGTGTTCAAGTACTGATTTTCTCTTGATCTTCAGTCTTAGGCCCTTCTTATGGTTGACAACTTTAGCTTATAAAGTTACTCTTGAAAAAGATAAGTTCTACACATTAAAACCCCATCAACTCCTTTCTTGGGAAGGTCAGGTGTTTATCATGTCTCCTTATTACAGATTGCGGTCTTTGTGCCCATTTTGATAGTCGTGCATGTATCTTTAGCCTTGCCTCAAGGCTGCCATCTGAGATATGAGGGAAAGCAAGAGTATATACAAGATGGGAAACACATCATATTGGCAAGATAGTCATCAGTCAAAATTCAGCCAATCCAATATCATTACTATAAGGTGTATCCAAATCTCTCATGTACAACAGCAAATGCTCCAATAGAAGATGTATTTCCTCACACTGTGCATGTATTTTATCCCCAGCAACAAATTCACAAACCAAACCATTAACTTCAATGGTACTGCAACCTGCCTCCTTTTTTGCCCCTTCTCTCCGCATCTGCCCCTTAATGTCTTCAACATCGCTCCACCTCTTATCAGTGGCATACATGTTCCTTAACATAATGTAGATCCCATCATTCCACGGTTCCTTCTCAATTGCTTTTTTCTTGACCTTCTCAGCCCTTGTAACATCTTTGGCACAACCACATGCAAATAGAAAGGAACTCAATATTATTCCATTGGCCTCATAAGGCATGGTCTCAATCAAGTTTTCGGCTTCCTCCAAACACCCTGACCTACCCAAGAGATCAACCAGACAACCATAGTGCTCAATTTGCGGAGTGAGCCCGTAGTTCTCCATTTCTGCAAACCATTTCTTGCCTTCCTCCACCAATCCACCATGGTTGCAAGCTGACAAAACACCAAGCATAGTAATCTCATTCGGCTCGTATCCTTTACTCTTCATCTTCTCAAACACCTCTAATGCTTCTTTAGCAGATCCATTGATCGCCAACCCATTAATTAAAGCATTCCAACTTGATGACTCTTTTACTTTTACCTCATCAAAAAATTCCCTGGCTTTTGCAATTTCCCCACACTTGGCATACATATCAACCAAAGCAGTGCAAACATTTGAAGATCTATCTAATTTCTTCCTCTTCACATACTGGTGAACCCAGTTACCCAAATCTAAAGCACCCAAATCAGCAATAGCGGGAAGTACACTAACAACAGTAATACCATCCGGTTCCAATGTCGTCCCCATCTGCAACTCATGAAACAACTTCAAAGCTTCTTGCGGCTGTTTGTTTTGACAATATCCACCAATCATTGCGTTCCAAGAGAACAAATTCCTTTTCGGCATTACATCAAATAACACCCTGGCTTCACTTACATCACCATTACTGCAGTGCCCATCAATCATACTAGTCCAAGAAATCACATTTCTCTCCGGCATTGCCCAAAACAATCTATTTGCTGACAGCATATCTCCTTTCTTCACGTAAGCATCAATCATCACATTGAACGCAGCAACATCTTTCTTAGGCATTGCATCAAAAAGTCCTTCAGCAATATCCATACATCTGCACTTCAAATAACCTCCAATTAAAGTTGTCCACGAGACTGGACTTCTCTGGGGCATTTCATCAAACAACTTCCTAGCAAAAGCCATTTCACCAAACTTCCCATACATATTAACCAACGAAGTGGCCACAAACAAATTCGAAGCAAACCCACATTTCAACACATGATTATGAATTTCCAAGCCTTCCAACAACACCAATCTTGCGCCACAACACTTGGAAAGGATCGAAAACGTGTAATTATCGGGTTCAAAACTAGTGTGCCTGAGTAAATCTCTGTACAGAAGTGTTGATTCTGCGAATTGACCAACACCCGTATGGGATCTTATCATGGTGTTACAGAGGAAAGTGTCGTCCTTTAGGAGACTTTTGTCGAACATGCGGCGTGCATGGCTGATTCCAGCAACTGGGTCGCTGACGGAGAAGCTGGAAATGAGCTTGCTGAGTAGACTGACGTTATTTTCAAAAGCGTTTCGAAGCATCATGGCGTGAATACGGAGAAGGGTAGCTTCGGAGTTCCTCTGTTGGAGCAAAACACGGCATTTTCTCTCTATTCTGCTCCATATCCCAAAGGTTTTTCCGTCATTCATTGCTTAGATTTTGGGAAAGAAATTCTGAAAGTTCTTTCGAAGTAAGTTTCGTACCAAATAAAGATGTAAAATTTATTTAATGGGTATAAAACTTAGGTTTAATGGGTTTTTATAATTGGTTGGGTCAGTAGAATATTAAATAAAAAGTAAAATTTTAATTGTGACTATCTCTGTAACCACCACATTTGGATGATAAAAGTGGGATAATGAGACTTTAACACTCCAAGGGCAAGTATGTGCCTAGAGTTTGATGGTTAGGATAGATATATCAAAAAGTATGACGAGGGGATAAATATAGTTCTTTTTCTAAGAGTACAAGGGCAAATATGACCTTTTTCCGTTTAAATAAACAATAAGGAAAAGAAAATGTATGAAATATATAGAGACATTCAAGAAAATCTATAACAATCACAGAGCAAAAAGGTCATAATAGTATTGATGACTTGAATTAGTTCCGGGAGGTTTACAATAGGGGATGAATATATGCATTTCATTATCAAGAAGAAACACTCAGCTAACGTCCAAATGATCGATGATTTCAAAGTGTATCTGCAGATCAGGGAGCTTATTACCAAAATACAATCTTTCACGAATATACAATTTCCCCATATTCTTCCTAGCTGCTTCTTTGAGCAGCCGAAAGAACTCATCTTTCTCCTTCCGGATCCAAATCCTGTCACGATCACACCATTGTCTAGGAGTTCCGTGAAGGAAAAACCGAATTCCAGGGGCTCCTTGGACGAGGCGCTCAGAGATTTTATGAATGACATCTTGGTTGGTTACATATGCTCCCTCTGTGTTTAGACCAACATCTACGTAATGGAACTCAGCTATGCTATTTAAGAAGCCATCTTTAGAATTTGGAATAATCTGATCTTGTGGCTGGGAGGAAAATCCTCCATTTGAGACATTCTTGTTTGCTAGCGGCACGTCTTCAGTGAGCTGGACTGGCGCAAAACCGAGCTCAGTAACCAGCTGGTTGAGTACAGTACCACCCTTACTAAATCCAAGTAGCAATGTTCTTGGTGTACTTGAAGATGATGTAGAAACTTCAGCTTGATAGGGCTCTTTTTGTTTCCCGGAAATGACACTTTTTGCCTGTTAAGGCAGTAAAGTAAATTCATAAGCAACTAAACATGCAAAATCATTGCATATGATGTTTTATGAAAATGTGAAAGATGAAGTACGAATTCCCCTTTTTTAAGAGGCAATATATCACTATGATTCCTAATATTCTGCATATGGGCAAATGTGAAAAACCCAACATGATGAAATTGAATAAATACCACAAACGGAAGAAGGATATTCACAGGCCAGCTAGAGAAGCGAGTTATAGCCTTAATACAAGCTCTATAAGAAGCATAGTAAAAAGCAATTGGTACTTCATCACTTTTTCTTGCGAGGATTAACAGAATCAATATAGATATAAATGGGAAAGTACTTCCTCCAATGTTTTTGCAAGAACTAACAGACTGAATAAACTCTCTTAGATCTTCACAACTCATCTATGTCTTCCCACAAACATGTTTAGGGCGGCCTCTAGTCAAAACAGGCCCAAAGGACTTCTTCATTCACTATACGGACTGCAGGTAAATGGTCATGTCAAAACCTTTACTTTGTTCCGAGGCTTATTTAGTTTTTTCTTGAGGATAGCGTGATATAACAACAACATACCCATTATAGTCCTACAAGTGGGATCTGGAGAGGGTGGGGTATACGTTGACCTTACCCCTTCCTTGAGAATAGTGTTATATTTACCTAAATTACAGAGCCAAGAGGACAAACATGGCACTACAAAAAACTGCATAAATAGTACATCCTAGAGCCAAAAAAACTTACAATCTATACCGAGACTCTAACGAGAAACTTCACCTTAAATTTTCTCTTTCAATCAAGTTGAACTAACTTAACTAAAAAGTGGTACATGGTGATCAGCGCACAAGGCAGGTACTTGGAACAATAGATAATACCTCTTTTAAGCAATTCCACAAAAGCAAGACAATGGAGGAAGAAGCAGGGAAACCATCAGCATCATAAGATTTAGGCTCTCCATATTCATTGACAGAAGGTATAAAGTCCTTATACACTGCAAAAGATCCATTGAAAACAGGTGCCTGAATAACCCAAGCATTGATAGAATCCCCAAATTTTGAAACTAAGATTTCAGCAATTTTGTGCAGGTCAGATAGCCTCTCAATCACTGGATTTCCTGTCCCTTCAACCTCATCTCCATTGAAAAAAATAGCATTTGCAACAGGCACCTATCTCTCATACAAAATGCAAGGCCATTCAATTAAAAACAATAAAGAAAGAAACTTTCTTACTACCCAAACAGTAAATAGCTAAAATGTACATCACTTCAATAATTAAAAAAATCAAAATTTCCTTTTCAGTATCTACATAGCTCCGTACAAATCAAAATTCATTAAATACAAAATTCAACCTGTCCAGTTGATTGATGGATTGATCTACATAGCTATGCGATTAAAATGTCAATTCCAATTTTTTAAAAAGTGAATTTGGTGGAGGTGGGATGGTTGATAAATTGAAGACTAGAGAGGATTTAGGGTTTTTCAAAAGAAGAACTCACAGAGAGAGATTTGGAAGAAGGAGAAAGGCAAAGCGAAGCAGCAACTCGATAATATGTATTGTACAATGGCACCTTCAAGATTCCTGTCCAACGATCCATGGCCACTTACAAACCTTTTTGCTCATACTAATTCATTCAATTGAAAATGGCGAAGGAATCTGCAGTTGGTTCGGGTCGACCAAGATTGATCAATTTTGACTGGACATATAAGAATAATGTTAAGTATAGTGCATTAATAAAACTGACATTAGTAATACTAATATTAGTTATATGGTAAAATCTTACTAAATTAATTTAGCTAGAATCGTGAAATATTATTATTCTATCGGGGTATTATTTAATAAGAGATTTCAAGATGTATTATTGGAACAAATTTTATCGTAGGGTATTAAAAGGCTATGAAATGGGACATGGAATTGATCCAGGAAAGATTAATGTTTTGAATGCTATTAATTTTGCAATCCCGATTGGAACGACAAATGTTCAGAAAGAGACAACAACAAATTGTTTTCGACACTGCAAAATTTATTTGGAAGATGGAATCTCAAAGAATTTGAATGAACCCACTTGTGAAAACGTCATTCATGAACTTGAGGTCATGATTAATGATCTTGATTACCGCAATAAAATGGGCGTTAATAACCTATTGGATTATCTAGATGAAAATAATACATATTCAGAAGTTCAAAACTTAGAAGAAATTGTGGATACCATAAAACATAATGTTGATGATGAAGTTGTAGATGATACAATACTATTGAAACCAATTATGCATAAGAAAACACTTATCGTATGTAGAACTCTTCACAATTTTATGGTGCAGTTCGAAAAGACAACATTGGATCTTCTAGATGCAATAAGAAAAGTTAAAGATGAACTTCAACTAGATTTAAAGTTTAACAAAAAAATAAAACACAATAGAATCACACTACATTAAATTGTCTTAGATATATTTGTACTTTTAAAGAATTATTAATTTATAATATTAATGAGACCATATATTTATATAAGGGGTCTTCTGAAAATATATTATCTTATCGAAATAAGTGATTTTTTCCATCAACCCGAGTCGGTACCGGAGGAAAATATTATCTTAGAGAGATTATTAATTTAGTAAAGTTTTATTATATTTGGGTGATTTATGCTGATATTATTTTGGGAAAAAGGACAAATATACCCCCGAACTATCATAAATAGTATATATATACCCTTCGTTATACTTTCAGAACACCAGTATCCTTATCGTCCAAATTTTAAAGCGTATATACCCTTTATATTAACGGCAGGACACGTGTCTCAATCTTAACCGCCGATCCAATTTTTAATATATGATATGATTTGCTCTTTGTTTAATACCAGTATGTGTGTGCTTTAATTTATATCATGCCACACGTGGGCAAATATATATTATTAAAAGAAACTGAAAATGAAACTAATCATAGCACCTACTGTATGACTAAAAACTGTCTAATATTCTATGGTTTAAGATGATAATAAAGAAAAAAAATTCCAACTAATAAGTTGTTATTATAATCTAATAATTTTCTTTTTTAATTTGAGATTTTTCCCACGGTTCAAGCCATCATATTTCGACCAGCACTCCAATTTCATGTAAAAGAAACACGTAGCGTATTCTACGGAGAAAAATAATTTTCAGTTGATTAAAATTTTAAAATAATATTTATTCATAAACGGAATTTAAAAAATATTCTTATTTTTCTATAAAATATATTTTCATTCGTACAAACACACCAATACTCTCTCTTTCGGTTTTTCAAATATTTATGTGAGAACTCATTTGGTTGAGCTGAGTTTCGTTGAAATATATTTTTAAAATTTTGTATTATATATAAAACTTTGTATATTTTAAATTTTAAATACTTATGTCAGAACATTTATATTTTATATAGCTATAATTATTTTTATTAGGAGTAAAACAAAAAAAATTAAATTAAATTATTTTTGTATTTTAAAAAAAACATATTTATTTAAACGGAGAGAACGGCTTTTAGCACATGCCAAATTCCAATATTCCACTAATAATAATATGTAGGGAAAAGGCTCAAATATGCCATCGAACTTTCAGAAAAGGCTCATTTATGACATCCGTTAAAAGTTTGGTTCATCTATGCCATTGTTGTTAAAGAAAAGGCTCATCCATGCCTTTTTTTTAACTCCGGTTTTGCAAAACTACGTTTTACACTCCAAATAAGGTTTAACACTTTTCAATTGAATTTTTTGGATTAAATGTACTATTTTTGCTTGTTCTTCCGTAAGAACACATGAAGAACATTAACAATTTTCAAATTTCAAACTTCTTTAATTCTTCACGAAATCATCTCAAATTTCGGCAACATCATTAATTTTTTTTTTTTTTATCTAAAATCATTTGTAGAGTTTAAAAAAATTACCCGTATTAAAAAAAATATTCCAAAAAAATAAAAATTAGTCCCAAAATTTCAAATTTTTGCTTTGATTCGTGTTTTTGTAGTTGTTTTTGACATTAGATCTTTGTTCCCTAGTGTTTTTTGAGTGTATGTACAAAATTTCAAATGATTTGAAGTTGTGGAGAAAATCATACCATTAAAGAATGTTGAAGTTTTGAAACTTTGAAGAAGTTTCAAGTGGTCTTGTTGAATTAGGTTGAAAAAGATATTGAATTTTGGTATCTTGCTCAGAGGGAAACTACTCTTGAAATTTGAGGTGATTTCGTGAAGAATTAAAGAAGTTTGAAATTTGGAAATTGTTAATGTTCTTTATCTGTTTTTGGTGTTCTTAAGGAAGAAGAAGCAAAAAGAGTACATTTGATCCAAAAACTACAATTGAAAAATGTTAAACCTTGTTTGGGGTGTTAAAAGTGGTTTTGCAAAATCAGAGTTAAAAAAAATGGCATGGATGAGCCTTTTCTTTAACAACAATGGCATAGATGAGCTAAACTTTTAACGGATGACATAAATGAGTCTTTTCTAAAAGTTCGATGGCATATTTGAGCCTTTTCCCTAATATATATACTCCTATAAAAGCTCCCTGTTATAACCAATGCGTGCCATAAATAAATTTTTTTTAAAAAAGAAAAACTATAAGTTCTAGAAGAGCATGTTATTATCTGACAATGTTTTTTACCACTCCTTAGTCCGAAGTAAATTAAGATCGATTATGTAAATTCTTATTTCGTCATTTAAATTTAAATTATATTCTCATCATTATAATAAATAAAAATAAAAATATGTTATACTATTATAGTATTATAACTTTTTCTTTCATTTTGTCCTGCTTTTAAGTTTTAACTAAATCTTTATTGATATAAAAAAATATTATAGGTATTTAATTTGAGAGTAACTTTGGATCTATCCCATCCCTATTTTCAAGATAAAATATCCTTGAAAATTAACAAATTAGTTAAAATCCTTAACATAATTAGCTAAATCATCTACACTTTAAAATGATCATTAAAAATGTCATTATGTCATTATTTTAGCAAATATAATATATCCTTATATAATTGATTTAATATCTTTTTATTTTTCAAATCAGGCTCGCAGTTACCTAGTTTGACTCCACTACACAGCTACCTAGTTTGACTCCACTACCCGGTTAAAAAGTAAAAAAAAGACCTCACATTCCAATATTCTCTCTAGATTTTTATCCCAAAACTCTCTACTCTCTCTATCGTTTCCACCATTGTTATCTCTTATAATTGTTTAAGAAATTTCTTCGACTTGTACGATTTCAACATCTGGCAATTCTTCGTGCAAATTTGGGTATAATATCCAATTTTGCTCTCTCCTACGTCTGATCAGGAGTCGGACCTGCTCCACAATTTCTCTGCTTATCGGGCTCAGGCGGTTTTCCTGTCGGGTTCCAGATCTCCGCCGCCGCTCTACGCATGGTTCCGAAAAGACTCTTCTCGAATCCATGGAACTTGATGAATCAATTGCCGGATCGAAGTTCTTAATTGTCCATTCATTCTCAATTCTAAATAACCAAAATACAGTTTATTTATGTATTCATTATTTAGGTATTCATCCTAATTGCATATGTAAAATAGACTTTTTATTTTAATTTGCTCATTTTGTATCACTTTGTATACCAAATAGTTTGTATTTAGATTTGGTTTTATATTCGTCCTAATGGTATACTATCAAGTTTTGTATTTATATTTGATTTCGTATTCATTCTCAATTCTAAATAACCAAAATACAATTCATTTATGTATGCATTATATAGGTATTCATCATAATTGCAACAGTAAAACATATTTTGTATTTTATTTTGCTCATTTTGTATTTTCAATATCACTTTGTATACCATATAATTTGTATTTAGATTTGATTTTGTATTCATTCTCAATTCTAAATAACCAAAATACAGTTTATTTACCTATTCATTATATAGGAATTCATACTAATTGATTTTGTATTTTATTTGGCTCATTTGTATTTTCAATATCACTTTGTATACCATATAGTTTGTATTTAGATTTGAATTTATATTGGTCCTAGTGGTATACAATCCGGTTTTGTATTGTATGGTCTAACTTTTCAATTGAAATGAGTATTTATCGTACTCAGTTTGTATTTCATTGTCACTTTTTATTCCATTCTCAATTTGAATGCCAACAAATCTGTATTACTTTATTATTATGTAGTCATCATAATTGAAAAGTCATCATAATTGAAAGAACAAGAGAGAGATGACAATTCGTATTTTTTTCCAATTGTAACTAATCAGAGATTTAAGCGATTTTTACCTTTTTTGAAATATTTTCTCCCATGATTTTCTCTATTAAGTTGTTAAAGATTTGTATTTTTTCAAATTAAATAAATACAAAAGTCAGTCTTATAACAAATCAAAAAATTGACATTTTAAATAAATATTGAACGTGTTGACAAGACGTCCTATTAGATGCTAAAATATTGTTGTTTTGAAAATTTTCCCATTAAAAAATTTACATCTGCCAAATTGCATTCTTTCAATATTGAATGATGTACTTTAATATATTTAAATCATCATATAAATTTATATGTATTATCATGTTGATTTAATTATATTTATATTGATTGAGAATATTAAATAAACGTGATATTGTATTGTGTGTGAGAGATCTTCTTTTAACATTTTAATTAAATAAAATCCAAAAGTTAAGTAAGGTCTTCCATAATAGATACTTAAAATCATTTATCTATTTAGAGAATATAGTGATTGTAAAGTAATTTTTATATATTTTTCTTGCATTTTGTCACTCAAAAATCATACAATGGAATGAACAAATACAAAGTTCCATTTCACTAGAGTACTCTGAAAATTCATTTTTTAAGAAAATACCTATCAGAATAAGTAAATTTCGAATGTTTGACCAAATAAATTCTTGGAGCAACATTTAGAAAATGCAAAGCTCTTCCAACTCAAAGTTTTGCACGGCTATTGCACCATTTTCGAATCATCTTTAATTTTTATCTTCAAATATAATGATTTTTAATTTTTATTTTTGTTGCTCATTAATGAAAAAGTATGAACCAAAATATTATTAACTATGACCTAAATTTGCTTGGCATAACTTTAAAGAATTTTTGTTTTGTCCAACAAAACTTTTGTAGTAATTATGTTATTCGGCATAACTTTTATAACATCTAATTCGCTCGGCCAAAGATTAGAGAACTTTTACTTTGCTCGGCATAAATTCGATAGGAATAAAGTAATGCCTCTTACGTCAGAATTTTTGGATTCTCAACTAGACTTTTATTTCGATCGTCATAAGTTTCGTAGAAATAAGCGGCATAACTTGTTATGCCTTTTAAGTCATAACTTATGTCATATTATGATATGGAAATATAAACTTATGCCGTATAAAATTTATTTTTTATTTCGATATCAAAGATATTTTTGATCACTTATTTTTTTATACTTTAAGGGGCAGTTTGGTTACTGGATAAGGGCAAAGTTAATACATGAATAACTTGGCTATTCATGTATTAATTTTTATACCATGTTTGGTTTGTAAATAGAATAAAAGTTATCCTTGTGTTAGTTTTATACAATGTTTGGTTATATTTTTGTAATTCTACATAACTAATACTCACATAAATATCGAAAATTGAAAAGCCGAACCGAACCAAACTAATTTGGTTTTTTGGTGTCGGTTTTTCGGTTCGGTTTCGGTGTTTTTTTTTTGGAATTTCGGTTTTTCGGTTCGGTATTCGGTGTCAGGGTAAGAAAAATTCGGTGCACCGAAAAACCGAAATTTTATTAACTAAATTTAAAATAATATTTTAATTTTATTAATTATATACTTGGTAACTTGTGTTTGTGAGTTGTGACTCCTATTGTTTTTTATTTGAATGAAGTTGAATACTAAGGCATTTTTAACTTTGTATTGTTTTAACTTTTAAATTTCAAGTGTTGAATTCTTAGTTTAAATTGTTGGCTGCTATTACAAAGAGTGTTTGTTGAAACAAAAAATCGGAAAGAGAAAAAAAAACTTCTTTAATTCTTTGTTGGAAACTTTAACTATTAAATATGTTAATTGATTATTTCGAGTTTTCAACTTTTATCTTTAGTTAAACATTTTGATAATTTAATTTTCATTTTATTTTTTATTTGCTTGCACCGAAAAATCGTTGTAAAAACACCGAATTAAACCGAACCGAACCGAAATATTTTGATTTGGTATTTGGTGCACATTTTTTCAAAACCGAACACCGAACCGAAATTTAAGAAAACCGAACCGAAGGACCGAATGCCCACCCCTAGTTGATAGGTTTTTAAATATTGTATAAAAGTCATTTATGTATTAATTTTATACGGTGTTTGGTTGCATTTTTTGTAATCCTACATAATTAATACCTACATAACTTATGAGGGAATCTATGTATAAGTTATGCAGGATAGAAGGTGGAATAAGTTATGTGGGTATTGGTTATACATGTATTAAAATGTTAAATTACACATTTATCCCTATTAATTTATTTTTAAATCTTTTTTATTGAAAACTTTACATAACTATTCTATTTTCCTAACTATTTTTGTTTCTTATTTCTTTTTGTATACGAACAACTTTTTATTTGTTTTCATTTTGAAATCAAAATATAAATATTTTATTAATATTATGAATCGGAATGTATAATTTTGACAACACTTATGCTAATGATATATTAGCACTATATATTACTAAATATATTCCACATATTTAATTATCATGTATTATTATTTTTTATTTAGAATGTGAATTTATAATAATTCATATAGTTGGTATACTAAAAATGTACTAACAATACATGCAACATATTGATAGAAATTTACATTATATAAAATAGGATAGTATTATGTACTTAATATTAATAATATTTTATTTTTATAAGCTTTAAACATTAAAAAATAGAGGAAAAAAACAGAATTCCTACTTAAGTATAGAGAAAATTCCTTTCTTTATTTTTTTAGAGAGAATTTATACTATTTGCTTGCTTATTTATTTGTAAATAATATATATTAATTTATATTAAATTCAATATTCAATAGTTAATAATTTATGTAATGTAATCTCTACATAACTAAATAATACCCATAAAACTAATACATGCATAACTAATACTTGCATAACTAAACCCTGCATAACTAAACCCTGCATAACTAATACCTGCATAACTAAACCCTGCATAATTAATACCTGCATAACTCTAACCAGTAACCAAACGGCCCCTAAGTGTAGAAGGACAAAAATTAAAAACAATTAAATTTAAGAATAAAATTTAACAACCGCCCAAAAATAGGGATAATATTTGTGAGAATGACCCATTCCAACTCTGATATGTGGAGTGACACTTGATCAATCATCACCTTATAAGATAATATATAATTGTAGGTGATATATGAATTTGTAATAATATTCTCTAGCTTTCAACCAAAAAAGGAGAGCGTTATTTAATTTATTTTTCCAATCATATGATTTAGATGTGTAATATATATATATATATATATATATATATATATATATATATATGGAAAGAAACAAAGTCTGCAAATACCCACTCCTCTGCCACGCTATTTATATTATTTATTATTATTTCATCGGAATCTTTCCTTGATATTTTTTGAAAATAGTGAGTTTCAAACAAGGGAGTATAATAATTAAATCGATGAATATATATTATATTTGATTTAATTTTTAATAATTAAAAAAATAATTAACCAAAAACGATCCAAGAAAAACATAATGATGTCATTTATTCTCTTTTTAAAATAGGAATATTAGTACTGATGATTTTCTTCTCTTTAGTTTGATTGTTACTAATTTATTATTATTATTTCTTCTGACCTGTAATTCAAAATTACCCCAAGTTTCTTAAACTTTTAGACGTGACTGAGGAAAAAAAATATTTGACCAATAATCATAAAGGCACACCTTTAAATTATTTGATTTTAATATTTTCATTTTATACTTAATAATATAAGCTGTTGGAATTTACGTAATATTAAAATCCATTATTTCATAAAGAGAGAGAAATAAAAATACTAAAGTACTATCACCCCACTCACTTTTGAATAATGTTGGTATTTCATATACATTTGACTTATATATTAAAAGGATTTGGCTCACCTCCATTACATCTTCTCTCCATTTTTTCAAATGCATATTTAGATAAGTGACACTTGTTATATTTATAATTTAAAAGTTTAGATTAAATTAATTTAACAAGCCTCTTAATCATAGTTAGAAGATAAATTAAGAAAAAAACTCACCAACTTTAGTAAGAAAAATATCACCTTTCACTAATTTTGGCCCCTCACTAATATCATTATTTTTATAATATATGTTTTACATCTCCATTACTATCATTTTCTCAATCTAAAGTTAAGAATATCCTTCCTTTTAAATTTTTTTATTTTTATACCTGACCAAATAATGAAGCAAAATAATTAAGAAAAAAAGAGGAGACCAACTTTATTTTTGAAAAACAGAAAATATTCTAAAATATTTATAATTACTATTATACAATATCTTCTTTCCTCGCCATTTTTTTTCATTTTTGGCATAATTTATTTGCCAAATACTTATTTTTTTACTAAATAAAAAATACTTGGGTTTTTTTTTGTCAAAGGTAGTTTACAAGATTTCAATAAAAAAATATAATGGTATATGTTAAAATTAATTTAGAAAATATGATCCAAAATGTTTTTTTAATACTAGATTTTTAAAGATTATCTTGAGTTATTTTTGTGTATTTTGTATCTTCTATGTATTTTTTATTAAGGATATTCTTGATTTCAATTGATTAAATTTTTAAATAAAATTAAAATTATATCAACGAGAAATCAGAAAATATAATTAAATTGATGATATAAATGAGGAGTCAAAATTAGTGGAAGATGAAAATTTTCTTACTAATGTTGGTGATTTTTTTCCTAATTTATTTTTTAACTATGATTAAGAGGCTTGTTAAATTAATTTAATCTAGACCTTTAAATTTTAAATATGACAAATGGCACTTATCTAAATATGCACTTGAGGAAATGGAGAGAAGGTGTAATGGAGATGAGTCAAATTCATATAAAAAGTTATGTTTAATTTTTTCAAATTTCCGTACTCAATAAAAAAAATTTATATACATACTTAAGAATGGTTGAGTTGGTGCAGTAGATGATATCTTATAAGAGAAGTGAGAGATCCATTCCCTTGGCAATACCGATTTAGTCGAGCTCGTCGCATGCATCAAACTCGCCTAATATGATTGACTACGAATTTCCATAGGATTCAAAAAACAAAAAATACACATAAAATGAGAAGGTCGGAATACTTTATTAATATTTAGTCTATATATTTATTTTTCCTTCTAAAGATTATTGAAACTCGTATAAAACACATGCCCAAATACAATATAATATATGAATTATGTGAGCTTCCTCGAAATTCGTAAAAGACAATTTAATTAAGAAGTACATTAACTATGCAGAACCACTATATATAGAATAAAATCAGAAGAACAGGAATTAACTAAATCCCATAAAGTTTTTTTCCTTAGATTTTTCAACCAAATGATGCAGCCTGAAATTGTTTCATTAGAAGATTTTGACCTAAACAATATTTTATGCTACGATTCGATGGAACATTATTTCTGTGAAAATTCAGATATGATATTTTCAGAAATAAGTTCAGTCAATAATAATAATAATATTACTATTGACTCTTCCCAAATACTAGTAAATCATGATATTCCTAGTCCTACTAAGTCATTATCCACGGAGGAGCGTCGTGTAGACGCTCCACCGAGTTGGAGGAGATATCGAGGTGTGAGGAGGCGTCCGTGGGGGAAGTTTGCCGCGGAGATAAGAGATCCGAAGAGGAAAGGGAATAATAGGGTATGGTTGGGTACATACGAGACACCTGAGGATGCAGCATTGGCTTATGATCGTGCCGCATATAAAATGAGAGGGGCAAGAGCGTTGCTAAATTTCCCACATTTGATCCAATCAAATGTAGCTGATTATAATAGAGTTTATCCAAAGAGACGTTTAAATTCTGTTGATGAGATTTCGATTTCCACCACCAAAACAAGTAATAATATTGAGTGCTCTCCAACTCCAAGTCCCAAAAGGAGAAATGTTGAGTTAATAAACAGCCTAGCCAAAGCCAAAGCCAATTTGAATAGTCATTGTATCATGGAGAGGTTTGAATTGGGCACTTTGGCTTAATACTACTACTTTAGTTTTGTGCCCTCATTAGCTTCGCGTTGGAAAATCCCACTTTTGTCGGTGGAATAATGCTCGTTATGATCAAAAAGCAATTTCATTCTCAAAGCTCGAATTTAAGGACAGTTGAAAAAAAAATGTTGTCAAGAAAATCATCAAGAACCCGCATTGTATTCTTAATTACAATTAATTATAATTGTTAAACTGAGTATTGGAAGAAAGGAAGGATGTATCTAGCTGGCACAACTGCTGCTTCAATTAATTAATTTTATCTTGTAAGGTGCTTCTTCTTCTTCTAGTTTTTTTTTTTTCATGCTCTCCAATAATTTTGATTCTGCAATTAATTCATTTCATTTTGATTATAATGTTATAGAAAGAAGTTGCATTAACAA
This sequence comes from Solanum appendiculatum, assembly GCA_018342035.1. Classification (NCBI taxonomy): domain Eukaryota; kingdom Viridiplantae; phylum Streptophyta; class Magnoliopsida; order Solanales; family Solanaceae; genus Solanum; species Solanum appendiculatum. The sequence continues at coordinate 1,404,681 of JAGDQO010000515.1, forward strand.
AGTTTTAACTATAAGCTAAACTAACCAATTAGTAATAATAGTATAAGTCAAATGAATGAATTAACATGTTTTGGTGTTTTTGATTCTCTCCTTAATTAAAAAAATATGACCCCTCCCTCTTCTGGTACTTATTCATATTGAAGATTTTATTTTATTATTAATTAAAGATGGTTAGACAAAACGTCTAGCAGTCTGGGTGCAAATTTGTCAAAAAAGAAAAAGAAAATAGTAGAGAAAATGACTTATATATTTGAGAGTAAGTTCAAATAATCCTTAAAATATGCTCTGAATAATTTCGATCCATTAAATTTGATAAAAGTTAACACTTTTTTTTATCTCCGTTAATTTTTCCCAAACTCTTTCTTTTAGATTTGCAGAAACTATGAAAAGAAAGGAGAGAATTTAGTTGGAACTCTATATCTTATGCAACTGTTTAGGTGCATTTTTTGATCTATTTTTTTTAATGTCTAGTATTAGGGCGAAGTTCGAATTTTCACTCAGAGAGGTTAAAATTTGAAGAAGTAAATGCACAAACTAGCGATGGGGGTTCAACATCTATTTTATCTGTCCCAATTTATATGACTCACTTTCCTTTATAGTCAATCCCAAAAAAAAAAATGATACATTTTTATATTTATTTTAGTAACTTAAAAATGTCATCTTATCCTTAACGGATTATTTGTAGCCACACAAACATCTATCACTTATTTTAGACCACAAATTTAAAAATCTTTCTTTATTTCTTAAACTCCGTATCAAGTCAAACTACATCATACAAAATAAGCCATCGAAGGCGATTCAAAAGATAATTACTTTAAGAAACTGAATCCAACTTTCGAGAAACCCAAATAGAAAGCAAAACAATTCATTTGCTACATAATATACGATTATACGTTAATAAATATTTTTTTCTTAAATAAACATGTTTAGCCCTGATAGAATAGACATTAAGCATTGTAAATTAGTAAGAGGTACTAGCCTAATACATATAAAAGCATACTTAAGCATTTTTATTGCTTAATTATATCTTAAAATTCATAGAACTTACAAGACAAACGAGGTATAATCACTACTTCCACTTGATTAGCCTTTGGCATAGTAATACCTAAGCCTTCTGTCATATCAATCGGCATGTTCGATGGTGTACTAAAATCAAAACCTTGAAGCAATCGACCAATAATTACATGTGTCACTAGTGATGCGAACGTCATCCCAGGACAAGTTCGCCTCTCAGAACCAAAAGGAATAAACTCAAAATGTTGACCACGATCATTTATCTTTTTTTCTTTCGTCAAGAATCTTTCTGGCATAAAACTATTAGGATCAGGATAAATTTTGGGGTCATGTTGTATTTTCCATACGTTCACATATATGCGTGTACCCTTTGGAACGTGATAACCAGCCACTTCACAATCACCTTTTGGAACGTGATAACCAGCCACTTCACAATCTTCCACTGCCTCATGAGGTACTAACAAAGGTACTGGTGGATATAGACGTAACATTTCTTTAACAATAGCTTGAAGATAGACTAAATTTTGAACATCGGAGTCTTCTATCCACCTCTCTTTACCAATTTTAGTGTCTAGTTCTTCTTGGGCTTTTTTCATTATGTGTGGATTGTTCAATAATAAAGACATTATCCATGTCAAGTGAACCGCCATTGTATCGGAGCCATCCTCGATCATACTCTGCACACATTTCAAGGATTTTGTTAGTTAAAAACAAGGGGAAATGTTTTAAATTTGTTCTACTAAACAATCACCATTTTCCCATTGAAATTTCTCGTTGAAAATGTTTAGGGACTATATCTACAGATATTTTGATTCAATCAATGAGAAAAGAAATATAGTAGTGTTTTTACACGAAAAAATTAGAAAGCTTCCCGATATTTCAATGAGAAATTACCAAAACAGTTGCCTTGATCACGGTTGATTGAGAATAACCATAGGCTTTGAAATCATCACGATCCGTTACCATAAGCATTGCATCAATAAAATCTTGAATATTGTCATTGTATACGACAATATTTTCCTTTCTCATATGGTCATCTAACCAACCTTGAAGACATCTAAATCTTTAAAAATCCTTTTCATCGACTTAATATGTCCTTGAAAATCCAAATATTTAAATAACTTGAATGGAATTGCATCGTATAAAATAATTTGACCTGACACAAGCATAGTATCTATAAATATCTTTCTCATACGTTGAGCTTCTTCATCTTCCTCCACTCGATTATATCGTTTTCCACGTACCATCCTAACGATAATGTTCAATGTCAATTGTTCAAACCATTCACTTATATTAATAGTACTTTCCACGTTCGTCCAAGAATATAATTCTTTTATGCTAGTTTCAATCTCAGAGATTCGTACATGCTTCATTTTCTCGAGACTACTACTCGATAGTGCTAATTGTTGGACCATTTTGCGTACATGTCGATAATATGGACCATAGTTGGAATAAGAAAATCTTGCATGATTGTAACCAATAAGTTCACTAGCTAAAGTAGATGGCCTACCAGAGAACACTTTGTCATGTTTTGTAAAGCAATTTTTAGCAATTTCCCAATTGCTAACAACTAAATAAGGGGAAATCCCAATTTTAATAGTGAAAATAGGGCCATATTTATGAGCTAATTCCCCTAGAGTCCTAGCAAAAGTCCTATAATTGACCATGCACCAGGGACTTGAGGGCCATTTTTTTGGTACTACTAATTATTAGTGTTTTTGTCGATCTCCATAAAATAGTACTAATAGTTAAGAGTACAAATAATAAAAGTTGGAAATAGGAGGAAAATAATGGATAATCCATTAGGTTTTTGAATTGCTATAAGAAGATCTTATATTATAATTAACTTAAATAAACTAGCGCTGATGAATATTACTATAAGGCTTAAGATTCTTGTTATTAACAATGTAAAAATTAAATATGAAGACAAATTAAGGGTGTTTTGGTGTTTACTATGTGTATAGTCATATTTCTCCACCTTGTTCTTTACTATTTTGTATTAGCCAATTACAACAACAACAACATATATAATATTTAGTATTGAGGATACGCAAACTTTACTCCTACCCCGGAAGAGGTAGAAAAATGTTTTTGATAGACACCGACTCAAGAAAAAGCGATTTCAAAAACATGTTTGACCTGCATAGACTGTTTCTTGATAGTCTTACAATCTTCAAAGATCAAAAGCAAAACTTTAGAAGATCTACTGAAGTTCAAAGACAAATGAGGCTCTCAGGCCATGATGTTTGGCAGAATGTTGGCCTCCTGCTTTGGAAGTGAGACCTGTTGATGGGTAAACTTATGATGATTAGCTTCTAGAACTAAATAGGTATTACGCATTTTGAGTTGAAAGGAGGTAAGCAAATAAAGGGCATTACAACCATTTAGTAGAAAAGCAAAGCATGCTGACGGAACAAATTATAAGGTCAAAAATTCAAGATTACCCATCTCGGAAACTATTCTTATAAATCACCCATGTAATTCAACAGCATATATATTCATTATGAAAATTTTCTTCAATCTTTATTCTATATAATACATGGGTTTGGAACCCACATTTGAAATAGGTTGGAAAAGTTTCTTGCCCATACTGTCTCTAGTAAAATTACGTACATAAGTTATGTCTTATAATAAAAAAAATAAATCACAAGGCATAATACAGACGCTAAGTTCTCTAAACCTTGTCCGGCAAAGGCTTTCTAAACTTAACTTTGTCTTGCGAATGAGATACTACACAACTTATGCCGAACAAGGTAAAAGTTTTTTAAATCTTTGTCTTGAAAAATTAAATCATAGTTAATGATGATTTGAACCACAATTTTTTATTAAATGAGAAGCGAAGGCAAAAAAAATAAAAGAAAAACTATATAATTAGACATACTTCACTACCATTTATACTATTATTATCTATACTTTTCAAATATTACGTATCTTACCATTAATTAAGAATTTCCTACCATATATTGAGGAAAATACACTTAGATACATGTATTTTTGCTATTAGATATACAAAAATAGGGAGACAAGTGAGCGAGATGGGGAGGAAGGCGAGCGAGTTTGGTATATATCCCAGATACTTGCAAATCACACTAGATACATGTATTTGTATGTATCTGGTGTGATTCACATGTATCTGAGATACCAGATACATGGGAGAGTGGAGAGCAAGATGGGAGAGAGGCCAGCGAAATTTGTTATGAATCCCAGATACATGTGAATCCAATGTATCTAGAACAAATTACACCTAATTTTGACCCCATGTATCCCTAGATACATATATCTCGACGTATCTGAACGTATCTGGACACACTAAAATTTGGTAAAATACGTAATATTGCAAATTAGAGTGTCTCTAAGTAATTAATTCCTAAAGTAGTGTGATTTATGTAAGTTCCCAAAATAAAAATCACCCGAAAATAGGGACAATCCATGCAAAAACTTGATTGGAAGAATGTTTCCCATAATCCGGCCCAATCCCTACAACTGGTCTGGCCCAACTCCTACAACTGGTCTGGCCCAGTTCCTTCAGAGCTCATCAAGTCCAAAGTATTGACGGTAAGGGCATTTTTTGATCAAACTACAAACGAATGACATTTTTATTCATTTCACATAGTTTAAGAATATTTTTGACCCTTTTTCCTAGAATCATTACGAATCACTTGATTAATGACGACTTGAGAGTTAGTTAATCAGAAATCGATCTATTATTTTTTAAATTCTTTTTTCGTCTTTGTGGTTTTACAAGTGTTTATGGCAAGTACTTCCCTTAATTTCTTGCGATAGGCAAAATCAAATGTTAATTTTTGCATAATTAATTTCTTCATAACTAATTCATACATTATTAATCACTGTAGCCAACAACGACCCCTTAATATTTTAGCCGAAGAAGATTTTTCCACGAGATATTTGGTGTGGTGAAATGAATATACATGATAGACAACACCCATTAATAATCAACTCAGTTGCAAGTGATTGAACATTAAAACAAAGACTAATTAATACTTCCATGTTTTGTGCGACAATTTTGTTCTCATAGTTGCCAGTCAATTGACTGGTCAATGAACAAAAAATATGAGGAAAAGAAGGAATGTTTGTAAAGAGTTTGATTAGTATTCCTTTCGTTCCTTTTTAGTTGTCATAATTTTCTTTTTAAGAGTTAAACGATATGAATTTTGACTGACATTTTAAAATGTATTTTTTCATCATATTGATATGAAAAAAGTTGCAATTTATAGTACTTTCTCTATAGTTTTTGAACATCTAAAATTTTATTTTAAAATATCACATGAATGTAATTTAATTTAGATTTGAAAATCAGTCAAATTGACTCTCGAAAAGAGCAATATAACAATTAGAAAGGAACGAAGGAAGTATCTAATTAGCTTAAGATAAAGGTAAATACTTATATTACGAATAAAGAGTGTAAAAAACAAGTGCGCACCCACAAATATATAAAAATTTAAAGAGATATTTATATAGTTAGTTTGGTTGATGTTTTGGGTTATTTTTGTTTTAAAAAATACCAAATTAATTTTTAAAATTAAAAACAAAATCAACTCATCAATGTATCGTACTTTTTCTATGATTTGTTTTAATATTTGATTTGGTTCCATTTTTGGGTTTCACATGAACGCCCCTATATATTTGGCTATTCGAAAAAGGATATAAGTTATGCGCAAAATTTGACCTATAAAAATAAATTAGTTACTACTCCCTTCGTTCCTTTTTATATGTCACCTTTTTAGATTGTACTTGCATTAAGAAATTAATTAACTTTACCCTTCTACCCTTATTTTATGTTTTCTTAAGTCAATTTTTCAATAAATTATGAATATGCTAGATTTCAAAAATTAAAATGCATTTGGATGACTATTTAAATTTTTGAGTTTATTTTTAGAGCCAAATTTTTACACCAATTGATCTAAGATTTTAAAAAATTTGTTAAAGCTTCAATTTTCAAGATTATTTTTTGTTTTTTCTCCATCTTTGATTTTTAATTTGTTTGTTGAGATTTCTTTTTCAAAATAAGATTTTACAGAATAGTGAATGGAGAGAGTAATTAATCAATGTATGATGTACTCCAATGAATATTAATTACTTATCATTTCTAGGTTGGTCAAATTATATATTTTCAAAGACTAATTAACTACTCTATCAAGGGTATAATTGGAAGAATATGGTAACTTATGCATTGATTTTATGAAATGACAAGTATTATAGACCAACTATTTACAGAAAGGGATGACATATAAAAAGAAGGGAAAATTTTCAAAATGTCAATATTTTGACATTTAATAGGACCCCTTAGCTGCACTTTCAATATTTATTTAAAATGTCAATATTTTAGTTTGTTATGTATGTGATTTATGTATTTTTTATTTGTTTGATTTGCAAGAATACAATTATTTAATAACAGAAAAGAGAAAATCAAGTGAGAGAATAGTCTTTTAAAAAAGAGACATATCACTTAAAATCCTCATCCGTTATAATTTCAAAGAAATCCCCTTTCTTATTCGATTGGATCAACAATTTCAATCTCCATTTTTCTCCTTTATCAAGATCTTAATCATGGATGGTGAAATTAAGAACACCAAGAAGTGGAACATATTGTATCTAGTTTATATAAATTCAAAAAAGACGATAGTGGAAGGAAAAAGAATTTGTGTGACGTGGTGGAAATAATACAATCTGTCGAGGAAGATACAATATTCTAAAAAAAATACAAATGGACTATGAAAGAAATAGGGATACAAGATTCTGGAAAAAAAAATAGCATACATAGTGGAAATAATATAATTTGTTGAAGAAGGATACAATATTCTAAAAAAATACAAATTGACTATGAAAAAAAAATGATACATATATGTATAAGAAATACAAATCCATTTGGCATACCTATTGGAATTACTACAAACTAAAAAAGAAATACAATGTTCATAATAAAAATACAAATGTTGAGTAAAAGAAAAACAATTGACAAACAAAATTAATATGAATACAATTTTTGCAACATTCTTATCTGACTATGTACTTGGTGAATATGAAAACAAAATCACAAGAAATCTCACAAAATACTTGTTGACTTCGAATTTATCTTCATCAATGGGTGAAAAATCTTTTGAATTAATTGTGAGATTTCTTGAACAAAGTGTAGGAAATTTGAAAAGTTGATTTTCTTGAACAAGGAGAGGAGATAACAATGGTGAAAAAGGGAAGAGAGAGAAAGGAGTGATTTGGGTAAAACCTAGAAAGAGGGGTAAGTGGGTAATGGTGGGCTTTTTTTTTTTTTTTTTTGTATGTGATAGTGAAGTAAAAAAAAGGTCCAATGTGGGCCTAATTTGAGAAATAAAAGGAAAGGAAATTAATTATATTAGGATACAATTTATTTTCTAAAATATTGACATAATGACATTTTAAATAATTATTTTAAAGTGTAGATATTTTTAATAATTATGTTAGGGATTGTGACTAATTTGCTAATTTTCCTTAAAGAAACGGAGAGAGTATTATTTTATTAAAGATTGTCAATTCATACTTTATTCATATTTATCATAAAAGTTAAAGTTTAATTAAGTTTGTACTGAAGTGATATGTGTTTGTGTCGGACACCAAGTGAGAAATTCCCAAAGAAAAAAAAAGATATTTGTCTGTGCAAAAAGTTATTAATTTATTTTATTTACCTTTAGTGTAATGATGTATAGCCACCATAAATGTATAAGGCTTATCTAAGGTAATGTTTATCGTGGATCGTAATTTCTTTTCTTTTTTTTAAAAAAATCTTTAATTTTGAGGCAAGTCAATAAATAGTACCACATAATTGAAATAAAGGGAATATTCATTTGTTAATCTTCCCTTATTTCTTTTATGCTTGTTTGACGTAACATTTTCTTTTAAAAAAACTTCCTTCATGTTTGACGCTAAGAAGTAATAAATAAAATAATAATTTTATTATATTATTCCTAATTATTAGTATAAACTTTTTTATTTATTAAAAAATAAAGAGAATAATATTTAATAATAAGGATAAAATAAGTAGGAAAAATTGTGCGTTATAGCAAACTATTAATTCAAAATAAATGTTATAACCACAATTTCATTAATTCCAATTCACAACAAACTCTCTTTCCATTTGCCTCTCTCCCCTCTCGCTGGAATCTCGCTCGCCACTCTCCCTTGCCTCTCTCACTTTATACAAACACAAATGTATAAAATGTGTTTGTGTGTTGTATAAAGTGAGAGAGACTATATATACAAATACATATCTATCAGTCCTATACACTTATAATTATACAAATACAAATTGTCTCCTGCTCAGTTCTCTTTTGTCTTTCTCTATCTCTCGTTTTATACAAACATAAATTATACAAAATACAATGTATAAAGCGAGAGAGACTGTACATACAAATACAAATGCATATTTATCCGTCATATATACACTTATAATTATACAAATACAAATCGTCTCATGCCCAGTTCTCTTTATCCTTTCTCTCTCTCTCGCTTTATAAAAACACAAAATACAATGTATACTTTGTGTTTGTATAAAGCGCGAGAGAGATTTGATATACAAATACAAATGTTTTAACTCGATTCGATTGTATACGAATTCAAATTTTATGCAGATATACAAACACAATCATTGATACATATACATAGTAGTTACAAATATACAATTATCTAACTAATATACATATACAATTCACCTCTCTCCACTCTCTGCCCTCTCTCACTCGCCTCTCTCCTCCCTCTTCTCTCTCCCCCAATCTCGCTCGCCACTCTAGCTCCATAGCAAATATAATTTGGCTTAGCAAAATTTTAACTATAGAGAACTAATATGATTTTTATCTTTGTTATTCCTAAAATTTACTCAAGTAAGTATAAGATGATAAATTATCTCTAGTCTACTTGAATTTATATCACATCATGACAAATTAGTTAATTTGTATTTGGTTAATTGCATATGACTAATCTCAGCTGTAAAATTTTGGAGACAGCAGCCGGGCGGCGCCGCCACAGCTTCGTCAAGTTTTGATTTATCTCGAAGACAATAGTGTTAGTTGTATAGTTTGAGATGAAATTGTTATTGTATCATTAATACTTAAGTTATTTAATTTTTTATATTACTATAGTATTTATGTTAGTGTTGCAGTAATTACTAGTATGTACTTACTACAATTAATTTGTACTTAAATTTAATGTAAAATAGCAATATCTGATTTTTTTTTCCTATCCATGGTTTTCGGAGCTCGCATTAAAATTTTGATTAAATCTGAATTGCGTATGGCAGGCCTCGAAGGTGGTGCAATATCTGTTATGCATCATTGTTTTCTTTTTCTTTTTTAGCAGAAGCATCATTGTTTTCTTTGATTAATTTTACAATATGTTTAATCAAACTCTAAAATTTACTTATTTTAAAAAGTAAATTTTTAAAGTACTTTTACAAAGTAAAATTTTATATTTGACTAATCATATTTTAAAAAATATTTTTTTTCAATATTAAAAAATCTCTATTTGGCCAAGGTTTCAAAAATGCTCTCGAAGAAAAATTAATTTTTAAAATTTCTGAAAAATAATTTCTTGAGCGGTTCAAAAATACTTATAAGAACCTCAAATCTCTAAAATGGGTTTTTTTTTTAATTAAAGAAAAATACTTTTAACATTTTGAGAAGTCGTTGTCAAAAATTATTCCTACAATTTTTATGTCTTTTCTCAAATTTATTTCAATATTTTTTTGAGTAATGAATTTTTACCAACACTATTTATTATTGCATATAATAAAAATATAATAAAGTAAATCTTAAATTGGATCATTAAAATTATTGTGAATAGGTCAAGGTATTATTCAAAACAAATTAAAAACAAAATGCATGTGTTAAGTTTATACTACTGTATCTAGAGTTTGAATTTTATACGACTAATCAACGTATTGTTTAGATTGAATTATCACTAATCACTATTAAAATCTACCTATCACTAATCACTATTAAAATCTACCTATCACTATTAACTATTCATCCATTAGGTTGAATTATCATCTGTGTGTAACTTGATTAGGTTTAATTAGTTTCTTTTTAAAATGTTATTTTATAGAAACTTTTTGCAACATAAAGTATACAATTATTAATTAAGGAAGCCACTTTGCGTGTTTGGACCAAAAAGGTATTTTCTCCAAATGACATTTTGTTTCAAATCGTAATTTCAGTTAAATCTCGTAGCTTTAATTCAAACTCTATATTTATATTAAAAAATAAAATTCAATACCTTTAAAGAACTAAAATCTCGAACGTATGAATTTTAAATTTTAACTTGGCTACTGACAATAAGATTCCACTATTAGTTAAGCTCAACTAGACATTTTTCAACATAAAGAAACACTCAAATATGCACAAAGTAGGGGTAATTAAACATATATAATTACATGCAAATTAATTATCGACGAACTTACTGTCAAATATTTTAATATGCCAAAAATAGAAAGAGTTGATCTAATTAAACTGAGCCAAGTAGATTAAGAAAACGTCTTATTCCACCAGATTACTTGAGCAAACAAACTTTGTTTTTTTCCCCTATTTAATTAATTTTTAAAAAACGTCTAGATAGAATCAAAGAAAAAAAGGTGATTAATTTTTTTTTTTTTTAAGTTATCCAAAACAACTATTGAATATTTTCATTATTTTAAACTGGAGACCAGATTACAATATAAAATTAATTTCAACAACAGCTCAAAATTAAATGATCTTTTGAGTCCATATAACTAATTTCATTCAATGAACCGACCAACAGAATAAATGACAAGGGAATGACCTCAAACATCTATGAAGCAACTAGACATACGAGTCCAATATATATTATTTTTTATCTTAATTTTTGTGACATAACTAAAATTTCGAGAGTCATTTAATTTTTATATAATTTGTAAATATTTTAATTATTAATTATTATAATTTATAGTATTTTTTAAATATAATTTTCAATTAATATATATTATTTCATATGTTTTAATTTATGTGATATAGATAAAATTTCAAGAGTTAATCAAATATTTATATATATTTCAAATAATTTTAAATTGTTAATTATTGTAATTTATTGTATTTTTATGGCTTTTTCAATAACCTTTTTTTCTCAATTTATATGTCATAGTATTTTGAAAGTTAATCAATTTTTTACTATATTTTTCAATATTTTAAGTTATTAATTATCGTAATTTATAGTATTTTATATAAATTTTAAATATATAAAAATTATAAAAATTAATATCTTTAATTAAAAAAGGCACGTCAATGAAGAGGTGCTTATTTTTAGAGTCTTGTATATATTTAAATGAATTAAATAATTTAAATAGCTTAAAATAAATTATGTAAATAAATAAGTTAAATAATAGTATAGACCAATCTATCAAATTTTTACTAAGTTTCATCATTTTTATTTGTCTTTTAAGTACCTAATAAAAAAAATATTTATTATTCTACTATATTTAACCTAGCAAATAAAAAATGTATATCTTATTAAAAATATTCCGACAAAATTTATCAGACAATTTGAATTATATATCGACCCATATAACTTTTAGATGACTAACTTGTGCGGACCAAAATGTGCCAACTTATTAATAATTGACAAGTTATATCAACGGAATGTCCTTAAAATTAGATAGTTTTAAAGTTTTGATTACACTTGTCCCTGAACAAAAACTTAAGTTTATTATCAAGTTTTGCTCCATCGACTATATTTTTGACTTTAAACCTCAAAGATTTGTCGTAACATGATGAAAAGTTTAAAATCACTTATTTTATAAATTATTGGGTATAATTTCTAATATATTAACCCCTTTAAACTTAAACAAAGTTGTAGGCTCATATTTTTATGTACTAGTGACTAGTCTATCACCCATGCCCTGTAACAATTAATACAAACATGTTTCGTGTTTTGTGTATGTAAACTTTTACTCAGTCATAAGTTGTATATGTACTTTTTGTCATTTTAATCAGAGGCGTATTCAAGATTTCTAGATGATGAGTGCATCATTACGAAAAAGTGGATTTAATATATAAATTTGATCAATTTGACATTTAGGTTCTTATCACTGAAAAAACGTTAAAATTTTAAAATTATAGGTCCAAAATTAGTTCCTATCCTATTCAAATAGTAATATATATATATTAATTAAAACATCATAAGTTCTATCAATAACCACTTAGAGAGGTGTTACCAATTTTAGAAAGAAAAATAAAACAAGATAGATATAAGATTCAAATTTCAAACCTTCCTTAGAGAGGTGCACCCATTCATCATCGAATTATATGATACTTCGAGTGTGGGTTCACACATCTATATTTACATATTTTAAAGAAAATATAACACTACTATATATGATCTCGAGAGGGGAGCATGGGTTCACGTGAACCCGGTGACCCCCCTCTGGATACGCCCCTGATTTTAATACGTAACTTTCTAGATTAAATTGTTTGACTTGATTAAGCACAAATTAAGAGTAATTAATTATTTTTTCCTCAAAGAGGTACTCTGTTGTTACCAAGTTTAATTTTTAACTTGATTTCAATGCAATAGGCCCTACATAGGCATTAATCACTATCACGTATATGTTGCGTTGGTGACCTATATTCCTTAATCCTGATAACTAAAATAATATATCCCCTTTTTGGAAACAGTATGAATTTGACCCAATATTTTAAAGTTCAACTTAATTTCTCTATAGAAAACATAATATATCCCACATTCATGCATTACTTAATTCACAAAAACCTCTATATATACCTCCATCATCATTTTTTTTTTATCACTCTCAAAGTGCCCTAATACAAAAAGGCAAAAAAAAAAAATTAAAAAAACTCATTTTCTCTTAGAATCATGCAAGGAAAAATATCCTTAGATATTGAACAAAATTTTCTTGATACCATGCAACATCTCTTCAATGATCCTGATTTTTCCCAAATATTATCAGAAATACAAACCCCTAGACAATATTCAACAACTTGTGATCATCAAAACGCGATATTTCCGCAAAATTTTGTTCAAGATAATATGTCGATATTAGAAGAGACAACAGAAAAAACGTTGTCAACACCGCCTTTGGAGCATAGGCCGAAGAAATACAAAGGAGTGAGACGTAGGCCATGGGGAAAATACGCTGCGGAAATAAGGGATCCCGAGAGAAAAGGGGCAAGGCTTTGGCTAGGGACATATGAGACACCTGAGGATGCAGCATTAGCTTATGATAGAACCGCGTTTAAGTTACGCGGTTCTAGAGCTGTATTGAATTTTCCTCACTTGATTGAATCTAATGTAACGGAGATTAATAGAGTGAGGCCGAGGAGACGTCCCCGATCCCCGGAGATTTCATCGTCGTCTTCTCCTCCTCCTCCTCCTTACTTTGGAGATAATAATAATAACAATACTGATGGTCCGAGTTCAAAGAGAAGAAATGTTGACCTAATTAATAGCTTAGCTACGGTAAATAATTTGGATGGCCAAAATATTATGGAGAGATGCTTGACGTCTAATAATTATTTTGCCTGAATTTACAAGGCTGAGTGTCACACATGAAATGTTTGCTCCAAAGATTTAATCAGTCGATATATATATAACAATAATGTCTGTTTTATTTTATAAAAAGGTTGGTTCCACACACTTTTTATGAATTATTAATTCTTGTATAATTATCATTTAGATGATCTGGTAATCTATAAGCATTGTTGGTATATATACAGTAAAAATAGAGCTCATGTTCCAATTTATTTAGCACTGATACAACAAGCTAAAAATGTTTGTTTCATACAATATTTAACTCATTGAACCTCACGATATGGAGGTTACTATATATAATATTATAATTGTGTATACAAAAACAGAATGTTAAAATATAAGAGAGCATGACATGAAACTCTATCTGTGATACACTATTGGGGACTAATTGATTTGTACTGTGTACTTTTTATTTTGGTATCAATAAAAAAATATTAACCTTAATCATTAGTAAGATTCTTTTTATAAGTTTTAGTTACTATATTTTTAAATGATCTAGCTAGTGATAGAAACCTTAAATTAGTGGGTATAAAAATGTGTGTCCCTCGATTGCAATATATAGCTTGCCTTTTAATCTTTTTATACTGAAATGAACATGTTCATTATATTCCTCTTTTGATTGTTGGAGCGTTGTTTTAACTCCATTATCATGTTACTATATACACACATTTTACTGGTAAAGTATACCCGTTCAGTCCACTAGTAATATTGTCCGCTTTGTGTTTAAATTTGTACAGCTTTAAAATGCGTCATTAAGGTTCATGTAAGATTTACTTATTTATATATCCAACATCACTTCTATGTTTTGTCGATGTGAAACTTCTTATCCTAGGGATATCAGTTCGTATGTCAAATCTCATTCACCTCAAGAGGCTCTATAAAATGTTATAAAATGCTTCAAATATTTATATATATATAAAGTACGACTAGGCCTATCTACTTAGTCATTATAGTAGGAAAACTTATATTTTACAGGGTATGATCAATTACTGGACATCTACCAATAAATTTAAATTTAAATTAATATATATATATATATATATATATATAAAGCTAAAATTAAGAACCTCACTTCTTATTTTATGTTTTTCTCTTTTATTTCTTGAAGAATTTGAGATATTCTTCTTCTTTTGTATGTTGTGTGTGAGCTAAATTTTTTATAATTGGAGGTTACAAAACAATAACATATCGAGTATAATTTAACAAGTGAGTTCTAAGGTGAGGTAGAGAAATTATTTTCCATACACCCTCAAGATATAGAATAAATGAGGCAACATGTTGTACCATACATTGAAAATTAATTGTAGAGACTATATGCATACTACTTCAAAATTATGGAATTTAATTTTGCCACACCAAGACACCAGCCAGTTGAAAAAGGTAGGTGCAACCAATTTTATCTTAGCTACATTATTATTTACTCTGTCCAACAATAATTGTTCATTATTAACTTTGCACGATTTTTAAGAAACTATAAATAGAAGGGTAATTTTACTATATCACTCTTTGAATATAATAAATGCAATATCTTGAAAAATGTAATAGAGAAATGATTAAAATTAATGATAAGGGTAAATTAAGAACTAAATATAAAATTATTCATTAATTTCTTAAAGTGAACAAGTATTGTTAGACATCTCAAAATAGTATGGTGAACAACTATTATTGGACGGAGAGAGTATTATATAATCCTTTATTTTATAAAGGTACCTACCTTTATTTATTGGTCTACATAAATTTCTGTTCCAATCCAAAAGTATCCGACTCATTCATGACCCAACCGATGCACAAAAAATCATTTGTATTGTTAAAATAAATGATTATATAATACTCCCTCCGTCCAATAAAATAGTTATCCATTATACTATTTTGAGATATTCAATAATATTTGTCCACTTTATGAAATTAATAGATAATTTTACACTTAGTTTTTAATTTACTTTTATCATTAATTATAGTTATTTCTCTATTACATTTTTCAAGAAATTGTATTTATTATATTCAAATGGTGATATAGTAAAATTACCCTTTGAATATAATAAATGCAATATCTTTATTATAGTTTTTAAGAATCGTGCAAAGTCAATAGTAGACAAGTATTGTTGGACAGAGGGAATAATAATGTAGCTAAGATAAAATTGGTTGCACCTACCTTTTTCAACTGGCTGGTGTCTTGGTGTGGCAAAATTAAATTCCATATTTTTGAAGTTATATTCACTAACTTGAATATAATTGAAAATCAACTGCTTCACCTTTATAAACGTTTCAAAGAATAGTAACAAGGTAGTTGAGGTCAAATACTTATCAAATGGCTTTTGCATACTGCTAAGGAGTTTGATGAGCAAATTGCTATTGTAATGATGTGTGTGCGTTTCAAATTACACATGAACATTACTTTTTCTATAATGTTTTATTGAGTGGCGGAGTTAGAAATTTTGTGAGGTATTCAAAACTTTAGCAACGTATATCTTTAAAAAGTTATTTTTGACCTATATATATAAACTAGTAATATATCTATATACACAATATAATTTTAACAGAAATTAATTGAAAATGGTTGTTGAAAAAATGTTTTTATTCTTAGTTGCGTTAATTTAAAATGAGTTTTGTATTGGGTCATGGATGGCCGGGTCGGGTCATTTTGAGTTGGAGGTCAGAATTTCACGTGAATAAATTTTAAAAAATCACGCGTATAATTATAATTTAATTAAATATCATAGAATTGTAACGTTAATTATGAAAGGACAATTTTAAACCTAAAAATAATGCTAGGGGCAAATTTAATTCAATAGGTAAAAGGAATACATTTTTGGGGCATTTCGAATATGATAAGGACAGTTTTGAGGTATGTAAATTTGATCGAATAGAAAGAAGTGAGATATTTTTAAGCCCTTTAAAATAAGTTTGAGACATTTTGATCCTTTTTAGATTAATTAAGGGAAAAGGGTCAAAATGTCCTTAAATTATGTGAAATTAATGGATAAAATGCTCTTTGTTTATAGTTTGGTCTAAAAATGCTCTTCCCATCAATACTTTGATCCAAAAATGTTTTTATCGACATTTTTTATATTTTTTTCACATAGTTTAAGGACATTATTGTTAAAATAAATTAGTAGCTTAGACCTTTGTCTCAAAAACTTGAAGAGTATTTAATGAATTATACTGGTGGTGGGGTTCAATCCCCTCAATTATCAATACTTTGATCCAAAAATGTTTTTTATCAACATTTTTTTTATTTTTTTCACATAGTTTAAGGACATTATTGTTAAAATAAATTAGTAGCTTAGACCTTTATCTCAAAAACTTGAAGAGTATTTAATGAATTATACTGGTGGTGGGGTTCAATCCCCTCAATTATTAATTAAGCCTCCAATGGTGAATTGACTCACTTCAAACTTTTTATAATACTCTCAATAGTACTATAGTATATAAAATACAAAATATAATAGAAAAGAGCTGATGAATATATACCTTTTCTTTCTATCTGGTGCACATCAAGTGGATCCAAACTTCCCTTTCGTCAGTGTTGACGTGGTAAATTCTACTTTGAGGTTTCTAAGAGCAGATAAAAAGATGTCGACGTGATAAATTTTACTTTGAAGTTTCTAAGAGCAGATAAAAAGATTTTGAAAAAATGAATGTACTATTACGAAAAATAATATATCAAGTTTTTATATTTGATGGGCGCATGTTACGAAGAAGAGAGGTGATTTAGAATATAAATTTAACGGATTCATTTTTTAGATTTTACCATTGAATTTATTATTACATATGTGCACATTTGATTTGATTATATTAAGTGTTATTATGATGACGAAAGAAAATAGGATTTTCATTAGGTGTCATTTTTGGTAAGAATAAATCAAACTATGAATAAATGTAGTCTTCTCAATGTCAAATTTGAATTCATGGATTCCAAACATATTAATTTGAGGAAATATACTAACTCAAACAAAGACTTGCATCCTAATATTAAGCTTCTATTTTTCTTTATATATATATAACATATTAGTACTTTTATTTAATTTGGGATTTACCAGCTATCATTTGGATCGTTGAAAGCACGAAAAATTCGACCAGCACTCCAGGTTTGATGGACAACAAGTTTACCCACTCCTAATTTTACATCTTATCTTTACTTTAGTTAATTAATTAATTATTATACTTTGACAATTATTTTCTTTATGTGTTTAAAATATTTCAGAATAATAAGAAGAAAATTATAAGGGTAGAATTGTCAATTTCTCCAAACGTAAGCACAGTGTACAATCTTTGCCAAGTGACAAGTTCAAATACAATGGGCTTAAGTCCCTACTTCTGCTTTTGGGCCGGCTCAATTCTTTGGGCTAATCATGATCCACTGGGCTAAATCGATATGGATAATTTTCTTATAAATGACATTGCTTTTCTAGAGAATGACTCGATCATCTGTTTCTCTCGTTAATTTGAACAAACTTCAATCATCAATTTGTCATAATAACAATATATTCGACAAATTCATTTATCATTTTTCCATATATTTTTTTAATTATGTATGAGTTTAAGTCATACATGATTGACGACATACATATTAAAATTGGCTAAAGTTTCACGTGTGTGCATTTGAATTTCTTGCCAATAGAAAAATAATTTTATTTTATAAATGTCAACACTCAAATCTACTCTAAATAAGCTCAAATTTGAAACATAAGTTTCATATATTATAAAGAACAACCTTCAATCATCAATTTGTCAAAACAACAACAAATATAACAAACTCATGTAACATCATTTTAATTTTTTGAAGTATGTATGAGTTTCAATCATACACGAATGTCATTATTATGTGATAATGTTATTCTTTCGTCTTAATTATTTTGGTTATAATGTCATTATATGGAGTGTAAAATTCTATTTTTATTACGATTTTCTCAAGCTCTTTCTAAATATTTTGAGTTATTAACTGTGTTGATTTATATACTCTATTAAGTAGTAACCTTAGTACATAGACTATTATAATAAGAATCAAGTAATTGAAGAAGATTATATAATAATATTGAGCGTAAAAGATATAAATTATAGATGGTTCTTAGATAAACTACTAGAAAACAATATGTTTGATGGATAAAATTTTGTATCTAAACAGCGAAAATTCATGCTTTTTCTATTTAGTTGTGGATTAGCAATAAATTATAAAAATAACAATTAGCTAGGATATTTTTAGCAACAATTTAATTAGAAAATATCGATAAATTTTGTCACTAATTTCATATTATCTAGTAGTATATAACCTTATGACTACATATTATTCTGTAGTATTAGAATTATACATCCTAATCATAAATTATATCAAAGATACTATATATCTTGATCCTAAACTATGTTACTTTCTAAATAGCAATATCATGTGTCTATCCACACTCCAAAGTAGAGTTAAATGATGATGTAAAGGTACCACGAGAAAGGTGCAGTATCACTTCTAATAACTAAACAAAAATCCAAAATAAGTATAACATTCTCATCTTTGCTAGTGCTACCTATAATCATGCCATAACATTTACTAAAACAAAGAAAAAAACAAATTAATACAACTAATTTTATAAATTATGACGCACTTAATTCACCGTTTGCCGTTTCAAAATTAGTATAAATACACTATACTCACTTTACAATTATATTCATTCACATAAAAAAAAATCATCTCAATATATACAAATTCAAGAAAATTAAATTAAGTAATCATGAAGGCTGTTGCAGTACTAGTTGTAGTTGTGCTAGCTGTAGTCCAGCTAGCAATGGTTGCACGGGGCGCAATCACTTGTGGCCAAGTGGATGCTAATCTATCACCCTGTGTCCCTTTCCTGACACAGGGTGGCGAGCCCGGTGCATCCTGCTGCAGCGGGGTGAAAACCTTGAATGGTAACGCTCAATCCTCTGATGATAGGAAGACTGCTTGTAATTGTGTTAAGGCTGCTGCGAATCGATACCCTAACCTTAAAGATGCTGCTGCTCAATCTCTCCCTAGCAAGTGCGGAATATCCCTCAACGTCCCTATCTCCAAGACTGTCAACTGTGACACGTAAGATTCTAACTTTTATACATTGATAGTATAAAATATTTTTTTGTAGTACTTCTTTGGTCCTTCTATTCCAATTTCTTGCGATAAATTTATTTTTTAGTCTATCTTGTAATTTTATATTTTTAATGAGATGATTAACGTAATTTTGTTCCTTTTTAATCTTTTGCAGAATCAGTTAAGATCAGCTGGGTGGTTCCGAAAATAATGCTTCAACAATGTTGTTATAATGTATTAAATAAACCAAGGGTTGTTAAACCGTTGAACGTTGTAAAAATACTCAATTACTATGAATTAATTTGAGTATTTTGTTGTTCAACGAATGTATTCTGTTTATAATAAAAGTTCAAATGATCGATTAATACATGAACTTTGTTTTCTTATTTTTGCTTTTAACATATATCTTTTTGTCTATAATAAGAGTTCACAATTCATCTTTTACTTTAAATTCAAATATGAAAATTTACCCAAAAGCACCTTAAATCTTCTCTCAACTCCCCAAAATGTGAGATTTAGACACGGAAAAGATCTCAATTAAACTTAATAACACCGATTCGAAATAAGTCACTCCTGTTGGATATTTTGTAATATACAGAAGTCTTAAATTGAACAGACACATTTGTTTGTGAAAGATTATTATTGTTATGAAAAGTCATATGTTCATGAAAGAACAGGACCTCTATGAAAAGTCATATTTTCATGAAAAAACATGACTCTTATGTAATGACATATCTAGGGAAAATAATTAGAGAAAGAAGAAATGAATAAGCTAGGGATGTTGATGTCCAATTACCGGGAATTTTAATTCAAATATAAGCCTTATAGCACATCTCCAAAAGAATAATCGAGAGATTTTATAACTTGTTTCATTTTTTAGATAGGTCAAATTGTATGAGAAAAAAAAGAAGTCATTACCAAAAAAGAAACAAAATTTGTTGAAGGATTTATCCTTGTGCAAGCAATACTTTATTTTCTTCTGATTTGCAACGTATTATTTTCTTACATTTTACTCTTTAAGAATTGTAAATGAATAGTTTTAGTTTATGTATTTATAAGAATGAGTTTGGAAGTCACTGATTTGAACTTCTGATTCCATTGTCTCATGATCAAAATTTCAAGTTTAATAAGTTTTGTCTCATGAATAACACTTTCGACTCTTGATCTTAAAGATCTACTCACAAGGTAAGTGAGGTCAAAATTTCAAGACCATTCATTTCAAGATCCCTCTATGTAGCTTCCCGTTTTAGGTTTTTTTTTGTCTTTACAAATATTATCATACAACATTTATATATTGGGCCCAAGAAAATAGTAAGGCCCGCACATGATGAGACTTTATCATCCAACATTAAGATATTGGGCCCAAGAAAACAGTAAGGCCTGCACATGATGAGACTTCTCGGAGTTCGAATTTTTTTGAGGAACTTACATAAATACACTAGTTTAGGAGCTAATTACTTAGATACACTCTAGTTTGCAATATTACGTATCTTACCAGATTTTAGTGCCTCCAGAATTCAGATACGTCCAGATACATGTATCTTGAATACATGGGGTCAAATTTAGGTGTAATACATTGTATCCGAGTGGATTCGCATGTATCTGGGATATGTAGCAAATCTCACTCGCCTCCCTCACCTCTCTCATCTCGCTCGCTACTCTTCCTTGTATCTGGTATCCCAGATACATGCGAATCACTCTAGATACATACCGATGCATGTATCTAGTGTGATTTGCATGTATTTCGGATACATGATTATCTCTCTCCCTAACTCGCTCACCTCTCTCCCTATTTTTGTGTATCTTGTAGCAAAAATACATGTATCTAAGTGTAAGATACATAAAATAAACTCTTAATTAGTGGTAAGATGTGTAATATTTTGAAAGTATAGGTACTAATAGTATATATGGTAGTGAAGTATTTCTAATTATATAGTTTTTCCATTTTTTTAGAATAGTTGTTTAGTAAATGATAATATTTTTTATATGTATTTTGTGTACTTTCTAAATTATGGTCTTAAAGACTTTCTTTGAAAATAAAAAAGATTATGGAAAAATATTACACTACGGCCTAAAATTTTATAAGTTATTATAAATATTAAATGATATTCTAATGATTTGTCTATAAGATTAAGCAATATAAAAAAAATAAAAAAAAACTGAATCCAATATTATTTGAAAGGTCAATTTTTCAAAAATTACATTTTAAATTTTAAAAATAAAAATAAAATCTAAATAATGGCCTAAAAAGGATATTTGCCTAAACTAGCCGGAGATGTAGCTTTTGGGCTCAATAAAATACTCCCTCCGTTCCTTTTTATATGTCATCCTTTTCTATAAATAGTTGGTCCATAATACTTATCATTTCATTAAATCAATTCATAAGTTACCATATTCTTCCAATTATACCCTTGATAGAGTAGTTAATTAGTCTTAAAAATATATAATTTGACCAACCTAGGAAAACTAATAAATAATTAATATTCATTGGAGTACTTCATACATTTATTAATTACTCGCTCCATTTACTATTCTATAAAATCTTATTTTGAAAAAGAAATCTCAACAAACAAATTAAAAATAAAAGATGGAGAAAAAATCAAAAATAATCTTGAAAGTTGAAGCTTTAACAATTTTTTAAAAATCTTAGATCAATTGGTGAAAAAAATTGGCTTCAAAAATTTAAATAGTCCTCCAAATGCATTTTAATTTTTGAAATCTAGCATATTTATCATTTATTGAAAAGTTGACTTAAGAAATATTAAATAAGGGTAGAAGGGTAAAGTTACTTAATTTCTTAATGCAAGTTTAATCTAAAAAGGTGACATGTAAAAAGGAACGGAGGGAGTAGTAAGGCTCGCACATTAGTGTGACTTCTTCGAGTTTGGAATTATCCAATACGTGTCCAACTAATTTCAATTTATTAGATTTGATTTCTTCTTATTTTCAATCTAAAAAATGTAGTCTTTCGTCTTAATTTATGTGATAATATCATTAGTTGGTGAGTCAAAAATAAATTTTTATTTAATTACAATTTTAAAGGTTTTTTCAAAAAAAATATTTTGAGTTATCAATTGTTCTTGACTAATTATATCTCATCCATCGTGATTTATGTGGTAGCGGCATGGAGTTTTTGAAACAATTTTTTTTAAAACTTGTTCAAAAAAATCATAGATATTCATGTCATTATAAATTATTTTATTAAAGAATAAAGAAATTTAAAATTACTTTATCAAAAAAAATAATAATAATAAAAAACTGTTCCAAATAAGACAATACAACAACATAACCTAATATAGTCTACAAGCAGAGTGTAAGAAGGGTAAGGTGTTAAGTGTACCACTACCTTTAAGGTAAAGAGGTTATTTTAGATAAATTCTAAACTTAAGAAAATTACTTTTTAGAACAAATTTGAAAAGAAATGCAAAAGTAAAAAAAAAATTTGATGAAAATACTGAAGAGAAAAGCACCGACATAAAAAATGGTAAAGATATGAAAGTAAAAAAAAAAAACACTAAAATCAAAAAATAAGATAATGCTAGCATAATACTAATAGTATGGGAAAGGTAACAAATAAGTGTTCCAGACTAGCTAGAACCACACTCTACCATGCTAGAAAGAGAAAATGTTCGACTACCTATTAATTCTATGCCCTAATTCTTTACGTTAATGCTCTCATATCTAGAGTCATTTCCTCGATGAGCTGAAATTATATATGTTATGTCATGTCTAATCATCTGTCCCTATTAATTTTTTTTTGGTCTACCTCTAACAGCTCTCCTCAAACCTAATATTGTCAACCTCTCACACCTCCTCACTTGGCAGTCGTGTTCCTCCTCTTCACATGCCTTAATCATCTCAATCGTGTTTCTTGCATCTTGTCCATTACAGAGGCTACTCCCACCTTGCAACAATGTATATTTTCGTTCCTGCCCACACATTCATCTAATCTTATAAGCATCCTCAATTTGTTACCTTCATCTTTTGAATGTGAGAATTTTTATCTGACCAACACTCTACCTCGTACAACATATGACATCCTCACGAATCTCTCCATTTCCTTGGAATACAAATACAAGATATTTGAATCTTCCTCTCTTAGGAATGATTTGTATCTATCTTCTGTGATACGACATTGAAAACATGACACATAAATTAAGATTGAGAAAAGAAAGATACTTTTCATGTACTTTTGAATATGCAAAAGTATATAAAACTTGGACGATATATGTAAAAATTCACACAAGAAATTGAAATGATTTAGTTGTCGTACTCCGATCCTTCTTTTGACAACACTTTCATTTAATTTCATGTAAAAATTATACAGTTGACACATACTCTAACGAATGACAATAGATCTCTCGTGTAATTTGCAAGCTATTACATATGAGAGGATTTATTCAGTACGCATCTAAAGAAGAGCAATTAATGTGTCTATGACCACACTCCAAAGTAGAGTTAAATATGCTGATGTAGAGGTACCCACGAGAATAGTGCAGTATGACTCGTAATAAAGAAAGAAAAAACCAAAATTAGTATAACATTCTCATCTTTGCTAGTGCTACCTATAATCATGCCATAATATATACTAAATCAAAGAAAAAAACAAAGTAATACAACAAATTTGTAAATTGTGACGCACTTTATTCATCATTTACCGTCTCCAAATTATTAGTATAAATACACTACACTCAATTTAAAATTATATTCATTCCACAAAAAAATAATATATCTCTATACTTATACAAATTAAAGAAATTAAATCAAGTCATCATGAAGGGTGTTGCAATAGTACTAGTTCTAGTTGTGATAGCTGTGGTCCAACTAGCAATAGCTGGTAGGCTAGAACAACAGGGCGGAGTCACTTGTGGTCAAGTAGACTCTAATATGGCATCTTGTATCTCATACTTGACACAGGGTGGCGAGCCTAGTGCAGCATGCTGTAGTGGGGTGAAAACCGTAAATGGTATGGCTCAGTCAACTGATGAAAGAAGGACTGCTTGCAATTGTCTTAAGGCTGCAGCGAATCGATACGCCAACCTTAAAGATGATGCTGCCCAAGCTCTCCCTAGCAAGTGCGGTGTATCTCTCAACATCCCTATCTCCAGGACCGTCAACTGTGACACGTAAGAATTTAACTTATATAAACTAATAATAGCATAGTATATGTTTTTTGTAATCTAATTAAAAAATTATGAATAATATTATCTATTTTTTTTCCTCTTTTGCAGAATCAGTTAAATCAGCTGGATGGTACCGGGAATAATGCTTAGCAATGGTGTTGGTTAAATTTTGTTATATAATATATGTATAAAATAAATCAAGGGTTGTTACTTAAACCCTTGAACGTTGTATATATACTATACTCAATTACTATGCAGTAATTTGAGTATTTTGCTATTTTATTTTGTTCTTGTTTAATTATGCGCCTTTTTCATCACTCAGCTGTTACACTATTTTAAAAAATGGATTATTTTACGTGCTATTGAATTAATTCAACACGCTACTGAAAAGATAAAGCTAACAGATACATCAAACATGACCTCCTAAATGGATTACCATCTAATTAGTCTTATAATATGTATTGTTCGACATTAATGGATTAATTAATAAATATTTTTTCACTATCTTACTCATATCTATGTCTTAAGATATAATCTCTCTTTATTAAATATTTAATAATACTCCCTCTGTTCGCTTTTACTTGTTTACTTTGAAATTTGCATGATCCTTAAAAAATAATGATTAATATGAATATTTTACTACGATAACCATACTAATATATGTATATAGTACTATTAGATCTTAGAATATGATTTGGAAAATAAATAATTGGAAAATTCAGTTTGAATGCTTCTTAGGTGTTGACACCCAATTTTGACCGACCTATAACCTTTTCCGAATTGCTGCTCGATTAAATATATATTTTAAAACCTTTTTATTGCATGTTTAAACCTATATTTAATGTATTTCTTTTACCTAGTAATTTAGTAGTTACCCATTTTTTTTATAAAAAAAAATTTGTTTTTTTATAGATTTTTTATTCTACATTAAGTACAATTTTAAATTTAAATTTAGTCAAATCTTTTCCTATCCCTAAAATCCTCTTAAATATTTTCTTTAGATGGAAGAATAAAATCTCTTGACAAAATTGCTCCAAAAAGAATTTGGTTACCTATTTTTACTCCTCTCCCAACGTCTCTCTCTTTGCTATTATTCTTCTATATTATATAGTGGAGGGAGGATATATATAGCCAGCGGCTTCTTCTTAGAAAAAGCATGGAACCTTGCCTTTTCTTATTTCTTCCATAGCTCATTTTCTTCTATTAGCAACACAAAGTGATTCACCATTAACGGTGCCCCAAGCACTACTCTTCAACCATACAAAACTAGAACACCACCTATGTCCGCATTTACCCGAAATCAAATCCCTCTTTTAGTTGTGAACCGCTCAGTTTCAATAATAAATCACCGGCCTTCGCAATCCAATCGAGTAGCCAGTAAACTTGACTCATTGTCGATCATTGAAAATGTCTTATGAACATCCCTATCACAGATTCATGTTGGGAACAATTAGCACTTATACACAACAATATTTAGTTGAAATTTCGAGAGTTGGGTTCGAATTTTCAGTTGATGGCTCGTGGTTCTGACCGATCTCCGATGAAAAATGGCTTCCCACTGCATTACTGAAGAGGAATAAAGGGAGCACATAGTAGCAACTAGCAAGTTCAACACATAGCATCGTGCTTCCTATTTTGTCCTCTTCACCATGGAGTAGTGTACATTTCAGATTTTGTATTGGGCACAAGGTCCATTTCTTATCCAATTTTCTTTTATATCAATGCGGCAAAACTTGATATTAATTTTTTCTAAGTTTATTTTTCAATCACTTTCTTCTGATGTCTGTATGCTGATTTGGTTATTTATATCACTCTTAAAATTAAAATTTTACTTTGCTTCATGCACTTAGTCCTCATCAAGTCTCAAATAACAGGTAAAGTGGAGATTTGAATTTTGATTTACTTGCTAGTTTTTGAAAGTAATTTGCAGAATATTTCTCCTAAATAATGAATCTTAGATGAACACTTCATGGTTCGTGAAATGTAAAAGTAGCATTTAAGTCGGTAAGTGTTTGTGTGGTCAATATAATTATTTTGTTAAAATTTTGACTAATGATGTAATAGATCCTGATTAATGTGATGTCACTCATATAATATTTCATGTAAAGACAATCTATTTTAGAGTTGATAATATTTTCATAGGTCACCAAATATCTTAGTGTCAGCCATGTGTTCTCTGATTGGTCCAATTAATTGGGTGAGCATCTTGTTAGTTATGTGTCAAATTGTCATTCATATTTATGACCATTTTTAAACGTATATTTTAGTAGCTTTTAATGCCATATATTTCAGAGCTGGAGATTCTTTTAATTTTAAATTATTATTTTTCCTTGTATCCTCACTTTGATGTTTTTTTAAAAAATGTGTGTTACTTTTATTATTTTAATTAGTTAAACATTAAGAACAGACATACTCTCACCTCTTTTACTATTTTTGTTTTACACATCACTTGGAGTCAACCATGGCAAGTGGAGGGGTCGTCAATGCATGAAGCAGAGCTCAAGTGGACTAATTGCCCCAAGCGAGGCCAAGTACGCATTGGGAAATGATGAAAAACAGACAAGCTATAGCCGACTTCTTGTATGAAGCGCATATATAGCCTTTTCAAAAATAAAGCAACTCGTTTATTCCCTCTTATTCTAATTTTTTATGTCACTCTTTTAAAAGTCTCAAAGACTTGACTATTCTTATTATTTTGTTAAACTATCGACATTGTTTCACTAAATTCAAAAAATCAAATATAAACATTTTTAAGTTTTACATGACTTTTTAAATATCGAAATATTTTATTTAGTACTCTTGAATAATTTTTTTTAAAGAATTCCTTTCGTCTTGTCTTAAGACGTTTAAGAGGGTCGATCATAAAAAATGGAATAGAGGGAATAACATCGCATTGGGCCCGTTTTCAGCCTTGTCATATCCTGATCTCACAATCTCTTTTACCTTATTTATTTATTTATTTATGTATTGTTGATTTCTTACTTTATCTTAATTATTATTACATCAATTCGCCACCAAATTTGAGGTTGGACATGTTATTAATAAGTTTCTTCTCATTTTTTGCCATTTATAATTACTTTATTATTGAACTCTAAATATTGATTTATCAATTTTGAGTTTGTCCTAACACCATAAAAAGCAAAAGAGATTGTCGGAATTCATAGTTTAAAGAGAATACTCTCTCTCTCTCTCTCTTTCTCTTTCCTCAACACCCATCAACTTCATTTTCTGGCATCTATTCATGGATTTGTACTAAAGGGTGAATCAATGTATATTTATTAATTTGACCAGGTTAGTACCTATATCCATTACTCTTCTAATTTTCAACTTAGTTTTTCATTTATTTATGTTATTCACTTATGTAAAGTATTCTATTGGAAACAACCAGGTTAGTCTCTTCCTCTTTTATTGCCGATATTACAAGTGTTTCATTTTCGTCTACTGGCCTAAGAATATGCTTCGCTTAATTGAATTCATGACTTTGTGGCTTTACTAGTTTTGTATGTGTCAATTGTTATAACTTGTGTTCTTAACCATCTAGAGCTTTAGACTTGTTTTAATTAGTAATCAACTTTACATGTTTAGATTTAATTTTCTTGCTTAAATAAAAATAAGTTTGCGTGTCTAATTATCTAATCACATAGATCTTGTATTAATTAGATAATAATCGATTCATACTTAGTTTATTTACTTGTCTTAAAATTAAGAATAAAATTCTATATGTTTTATAAAAAAAATATTTTTTCTCCTATCTTTGTGTACTTTCTCTCTCATCGCTTACCCTTTTTAATTTGTTTTTATTAAGTGCGTTAATGTATATTTATTTTATCACTTAGTCAGCTAATTAAGCTTAATAAATAATAGACCTTATTTGCTATTTGCTTAACCCCCACATGAATATATGAGATACGGCCGGGACCCACCTTTTGTGGACCTCGTGGGGTGCTTAACACCTTCCCCTTGAGGTAATTTAAACCCTTACTCGATCTCTGGTCCGCAAACCCATTAGATAAAATTAGTTAGGTTAGATAGGTGCCCTAACGCATCTTTAATTTGTTAGGTGGCGACTCTTCTTTTAAATAAACCCAAAAGAGTTGTTAGGTCGCTGCATCAGCCCGTTTTGCGAAAAATGGGGCGCGACATTAGGTTTGAACCTAAAGGAAAGCATATGAAGTTTGTCTATTCGAAGTGTACCTTTGATAAGTAAAAGTAAAGGAGGAAGTACTATTTATGTATCATGACTTTATAATTAAGGTATTTGTAGTTTTCAATAGCAACTACTCCTATTAATAAAAATGAAAAAAAAAATTATATGAAACTTTTTAAGACAATTATATTTAGAAATCACGATATAAGAATATAAAATAGGTCAAAAAATTCGGAATAGCATATGACCTTAATTTTCAATAATCAGGCAATAATTCCTCCTGGACATGAATATATAATTGCATTATTTACTAATTTGATATTGCATTTTGGCACATGCAATATTGCATTATTTATTTTTTAATAAAAAAATTGTTCGTATACTTATCCAGCACTAAAGTCTGAAGTAATATTCTTGTTGTCACTACTCATCATTATTATTATTATTATTTTGCGAGTAGTTTGTTTCTCTGTAAAAAAATTTTTCTAAAAATATTTGTTTTGATTGGGTGTTCTTTTATAAAAGTTTGTTGAATATAAATTAATTATGCATTATGGATTATTGTTCTTTCAAAAGGAGAAACTCCACCAAAGAATGGAGTAATAAGGTATAAGAAGTTAATTTATTAACTTAATGGTTTTTTAAAAATGATTTCTTCTTATTGCTCAAATCTTTCTTGTGATTTTCTATTCTCTTATGAGAAATGGTTTGCTTCGTTTGAGCCGTCGTCGCTTAATGCATGTAGGGGGGCTGGGGCTTTTCCCCCACGACCCCTTTTAAAGGAGAACCAGAAGAACACTAACTCCGCATATAGTTTCCCATCTCCCAGTGGAGCCGAGCCATCTACTTCTCTAAGACCTGTTCCCTGTTCCCAGGGATACAGATCAATATGAGCCGCCTTTTACACCAGCTAGGCCTAAGATGTGAAATGGGTGCATAAGGATGTTGTGCTTAGCCTGGAATACAATCATGAAATTGAAAGTACCGAGCTCTACGTTTGAAACTTCAACACAGTCATTCCTTAGTAGCTCGTTGCTACAACTTCTATTTAGCTCGTTCCATGCTTACTCACTTCACTCGCTCTCGTTCAGTTAGGTACTTGATGAATCTGATAAGCTTACCTGTGTTGGTAAAAAAAATTCTTCTTTCAATTAATAATTTAAATTTTTGTCCTTGTAATATTTGATTTGAAACGAATAGAGTGCGTCTATAGATGCTATATTATGTTGTGGTAGCAAACATAATATTATAAGGCCACAAGTCGAATAACAACGCTATACATGCTATAAAAAGCTTTGGTCTTCAGATCATGCAAGAAAGGAAAAAAGAAAATTTTAACATACCTATCAACCGAAGCCCCAATAGTGGCGGGGTCAGGAATTTCACAAAGGGTGTCCAGAAATAGAAAGTGAAAAACACATTTGCTGCTAGTGAGACTCAAACATGAAAGCACTGCCTCATTCCAAGCATTTGAAACCACGAGGCTATAACAGTTTATTGTGTTAAGGGTGTCCAAAATATGTTATTTAATCATTTCATGTATCATTTTACTTGTATATACGATATATTTTTTCTAATGAGAATCAACAAAGCAGCAAGAAAGAACCACTTAACGAGGAACCAAACATATATATTTTGCCGAAAATCATATTTTTGCAAACAAAATGCTAGATTTTTAACCCTAGGCATACCAGGAAAAATACGTATAATTCTTGCCCTAATTTGTATTATGTAATGACCCTGAAGGTCATTTTTGGTAATTTCTATAAAATGACCGTTTTACCCCTCCTGAGAGTTGTCCCGAGTCATGATTGATCAGTATCCGAAGTTAGTTTTGTGAAGTTTCTTGTTAAGTTAAGGTTTTTTTCTTTGGAAAATTTGAGTTTTAAAAGCTTAAGTTGTCAAAATGTGGTTTTTGAGGTCATTCGTAGTTTCGGGTCTCGGATGGGGATTCCGTCAATTCCATCAGCTTCGGAATGTGAAATTTTCCTAGAAGATTGACGGAATCAGATTTGGGGCTGTATCGTGGATTTGAGGCCTTGAATTGGAAAATTGTGGAATTTTGATCACAGAGTTGACTTTGGTCAACATTCGAAGACCGTATGCTCGGAATTTGATTCCGACAACCCCGTTGGATTCGGGGGATGATTTTAGGCTTAGAAGTGGCATTGGTTGAATTTTTTAGAAGTCCCGAGCCTGATTTGAGTTTTTGAGGCTTAAGTTAGTTTAGTTGCGCTTTATCGGGTTCCGGGTGAAGGAGACCTCGAATTCAAATTCTGACGGTTCCATTGAGTCCGGAACGTCGAATTTAGTAGGGTAGCATATATGGTTTGTGTGCTCGGAGTTCCGAACGAACCCCGAGGGTCCATTCGGAGACTTGTTGGATTGCTGAAATTTCTGATCTGTATCTGGTGTATTTTTTATCTGCGCGTTCCCGGATGGTGGTTGCCTGCGTTCGCGGAGTGTCGTGTGTTGAACCTCCGCGTTTGTGGAGATGTGGGTGCATTTGCGGAGGGTAGTGAGTCTGGTCTCCGCGTTTGCGGGCTAATGAGCCGTGTTCGCGGAGAACAAATGAGGCATGAACAGTGTAAATTCGGGAAACGCCCATTTTCACCATTTTCAAACTTTAGAAGCTTGGTTGGGCGATTTTGGAAGAAGATTTTTGTGTGAAACCTATTGGGTAACTGATTTTAATCTTAAACCTTTATTACCCATTGATTTTATCATGATTTCAACTTGGAATTTGAGTTTTTAAAGTGAGATTTTGTGGGGTTTTGCATGAATTCTGAAATAGTGATCAAAGAGGGTTTGTGATCTGATTTGAACTCCTTTTTCAAAATGGTTTTCACTAATGGATTTCTAATGCTTTGAGGATCACTTCTATGTAAAAAAAATTCGGATTCAAACCTCGTTTTCAAAATCGAATTTTTGAGTTGTTTTACCCCTTTTTTTCCTAATTTCGTGTTCTTGGTGTTGTTAGTTCCGAAATTTGATTGTGATTCATAATTTGAATAGATTGTGTTGCTTTGGATTACTTTCGGAAGGGGAAGGCTCTGGTTGTTGGTTGATTGTGATTTACCTAAGGCAAGTGAACTTCTAAAACTTCATGAATCTTGTAGAATTTCGAATTTCTCTTTCTTGATTGTGTTGGGGAGTAATGGGATTGAGGTATGGGTTGAATTCTTGTATGAATCAATCTAAATTGATCGGCGGGGTTAATAAAATGGCTATGTGTGTTAAAGTGGTGGGCCAAAGTGTGATAGGTTGTGATCTTGAT
Organism: Solanum appendiculatum; assembly: GCA_018342035.1. Lineage (NCBI taxonomy): Eukaryota > Viridiplantae > Streptophyta > Magnoliopsida > Solanales > Solanaceae > Solanum > Solanum appendiculatum. The sequence continues at coordinate 1,436,840 of JAGDQO010000515.1, forward strand.
ATTGATGTGTAATTGGGGAAATGCTATGATAGTCTCGATGTGATTGTGAACTTGATGAATATGTTTTTTGCTCATTGTGGACTATGGGACTAGACTTGAAACTCTTGCTTAGTGATTGATCTAACTTGTGATGAAAGGAGTAGTGAAATGGAGACTAGGCAATTGATCTTGTTATAAATGATGTAATTGTTAATTTTGATATATTGTTGATAGTGTGGCGTGATTTGCATTTATATGAATTGCTTTGTGACTGTGAGCATTATTATTTTCTCATTATTTGTGTGAACATGCTTATGTGCATTGGTTCTGAAATACTATGATGGGACACTTTGATGATCATGCCTATGGGAAATGGTTCCGGCGATTGATGATTATGCCGATGGGAAATGGTTCCGGCGATTGATGATTATGCCGATAGGAAATGGTTTCGGCAATGCCGATGGGAAATGGTTCCGGCGATTGATGATTATGTCGATGAGAAATGGTTCTGGCGGATACATGGTCCATGTGTGGTCCCCATGTGTTCCGGTCTGAGATTTAGCGGATGTGTATCGTAGGGCAGACATGCATCACTCTACTTGACATTGCATTGCATTACATTGTCTCATTCTTTTCATTGTGGAGTTGGGATTATGCCTTGTGACTCTGGGATTGATATGCTTGATACTGATGGGAGTTATTTCGGTGATGCTGTTGGGCTGATTTCTGTGCAGGTTGTAGTTATGGAGGATCGGTTGGAAGTAAGGGAGTTTGTGAATTTTATTAGATTTGCCTTGTTTTGTTAGTTGATTTGCTGGGTACTGTGTTGTTTGGTACTCACCCTTGCTTCTACACTTGTGTAGGTTCCGAGCCCGTACCGTGATTTCAGTTTTCTTTTCTTACTCGAGGCTTTTCGAGGAGACTTGAGAGGTAGTTGTTCGATGCTGGCGATCTCTCTCGTTCCTAATTTATTTAGCTTTGTTCTATTTGAGATACAAAGACTTGAGACTTGTTCTTATCTTTCGAAATCTTGTATTAGTGGCTTGTACATGTGACAACCAGTCTTGGGGGATTGCTTAAGTTTGGTTAGACTTCCGCTTATATTGTTCTTCTTTATATTGCTTACTTTTCCACTGTTATTTTCCGTATTATTGGGTTTAGGCTGATTTGTCCTGGTGGGATAGGACAAGTGCCATCACACCCGATTTTTGGGTCGTGACATATTATTAAGATATTTGTATAGAAACTCTAGGTAATTTCCGATGACAGGTGTATTAATCGGTTAAAGTAATAAAAATAACAACGTTATTGACATACTATAATTATAAATAAGTATATTAGCGATACAAATTTATAAGTTATATATATTATTATTCTTGTATCTAATTTGAAATATGATTTTAAAATAATGTTTTCAGGACATTGGAAGCTGTGCCACCTGTTAGGAATTATCAGCAACAACTCTTCTTTTTTTGGATAAAAATAATAAGAATACCCATACACATTTTGTGTACACCTTGCATTGAATGGAATTTATTTTATTAAATTATAATTATAGAATTAAGTGTAATGTCATTTTGTCACCAGTCTTCTAATTTTTTTTATATATAAAAAGCAATATGGTTGTTGGAACAATTGGAAGAATCTTTATTTCTTAAAATTAATTAAAACTGATTTTGTCTTTGCATCATTTCACGTGTATTGGGTGGCATGCATATCAAATTGTCGGTAAAAAAACTATATTCTATAAAACATAAAAGATGGTATTCATAAATACATTGAAGCAACAATTAAAAATATTATTAAAGTAATTAGAGGCGATGCTACAATGTAATATGGGGTTTTGACAAACCCAATAACTTTTACATAGATCTTAAACCTTTCTCGGAAGACTCAATTCATAATTCATTAGATAAGCCTAGTACATAATCACTTATAGGAGTACAAAAAATTTGAATGATTCAATGGTATATGTGCAACTAATTAACAAATTAAAGCCTTGTATCCCTAAGATGTGGATTCAAAACCCACCTACATGTATTGCTTATACTCTTTTACTCACTCTTGCGTTAGGTTTTCGTGATTTCTTAACACTCAGTTTAAAGCGTTAAATCAAAAATTAATTTTTAAAGAAGTTAGGGTTCTAATTCTTGTTGTTGATTGTCATTATTGTTGGCTTGTTGCTTATCGGAATTCAGACAGTTCAATATTTTTTAAATATATTAAATATTGATACTTATACGTTAATATGATGATTGTTATACATTAGCTTGATATCGTTATCTTGTTTTAAAGTTCAGAATCCACAAAACTCAAATTTTAGTAGCTAGCCCAAGGTTTGAAAAAGAATATTACGAGCAAATTCAGATTATTATTTTTTCCATATATCTCACTTATAATAACACAAGGCTATTTTTCAAGCAATTTTTTTAAAGATTTGAATAAACTAATTTCCCAAAGTTCTGAAATAAACTTGAGCATTTTTACCTTCATTATAAAAACACTTCTGCTATCATAATTGGGGCACACGCATGGTAGGGAACATAACTCATTAAAATTTTAACAATTAAAATAAGAATTTAATCAATATAACAATTTTCACATTATGATCTTGTTATCTTTATTTGTCTTAGCAGATAACCTAATAATTTCAAATTTTACATTTTAAAAACATAAACTTATATGTAGATATCCTTTAAACCTAAGTCCTAATGATATATATAAAAGATTTATCTATATTAGCTAGCTGTATATATAACATAAATATTTGATGGACAAAATCGCGATAGAACAAAAAGTATTTTTATCTATCTAAGTAATATACTCATATAATTTCATTAAAATAACAACAATAAAAGAGAATGGAGAAATTACAAGTTCAAACTCGAAGAAAATCAACTTCTTTCCTTACTCATAGTTATACCAACATCTGTAAATTTAATTAAGCTATGACTAACTAATTTAGCTTTTGCTATGGAATTTATCACATCTATTTTTCTTTTCCTTGCCCCGTCATCCGATGACATGGACGAAGAAGAACATGACGATGACGATGATGATGACGATGACGATGATGATAATTCAGAAGTATGCCAACGACGACTCCCTTTTACTCTAGCTGGCTTAGAAATATTTGAGCCAGCTAAGTGAGGAAAATTAAGTCGAGCTTTTGAGCCTCGAATTTTAAAAGCCGCTTCGTCATAAGCCAAAGCCGCATCCTTTGGGGTCTCATACGTTCCTAACCACAGCCTCGCTCCTTTCCTATTCGGATCTCTTATCTCCGCCGCGAACGTATCCCATTGCCTCCGTCTCACTCCAATGTACCTCCTCCAATCTTGTGGATCACGCGCCACCACTGGGCCGCGCGTTTGGTCCTTCAAGTCGAATTTATCGCGCGATTCAACATCCTTATTTGGTGTTAACGTTGTTTCCGAAAGGAAGGTGTTACCAACGCTACCAAAACTTGAGGTAGGAGTATTAGGTGATTCGACGTTGCTTGAGGACGAAAAAAATTCAGAAAAATCAGAATCATTTAGAAGATGTTGCTTTATTGATTCAAGAAAATCAAAATCAGATGAAAAAAATTCATCATCAATTGGATTCATTTTGTTTTGATCTCTATAGATTGTTGAAATAATAAATTGTAGCACTTTTTACTTAGTGTAGATATGAAAGAAAGCATTTACACCAACTTCTATTTATGTATACTTTGGCACATTGCATTAATTCACGTTTATATATTATAATAACAAAAAAACTCTATGTTATTGATTACTCATTATTTTTTTGTATAATATATAGTAGTTTCTGTGAAGATTCCATTTTAAGCACCTGCATGTTATGCGCGTTATGGTTTTTTATTATTTAAAAAATGAGAAGAGAAACAAAACATAGAATAAGTAATCATATACTCTCTCAATCTTTATAGTAGTTGTAAAGGTTACTAAAAGTACTTATTTCAATATAATTACTTCATTATTATATAGAATCGAGATGAAATTAATTATTTTTGTCGTATTTTATCCTTAGTATTAAAGTATTCTTAATATTTCCTTCGTTATATTAGTTGATTACTTTTCATTTTCTACGGTGCTTAAGAAATCATAAATAAGAAAATAAATTTACTAATTCACCCCTTTAAAAACTTTTTGGAAATTTCACAAATAAATGTAAACACTTTCAAAATGAATTAATTGCAAGGGTAATATAGAAAAAACTTAATTAATACTTTCTTGATTTAGTAAGGTGAATAACCAAGATGACACCACTATTTTTAGTATAATGATCAACTAATATGGATCGGAGGCAGTATAAAATTAGTTTAGTCTTATTCTTAAAAAAGTACGAGTACAATTTATATTACAGAGAGATAAGAGTAAAATTAATATCAAAAACTATTTTTTTTATTGGGAAAATTACACGGATAAGATAACATATACTAGTTAATTAGCTAACATAGCTATAGTTTGAATTAATTACGGCTCACAGCTTACTTTAACTGTAACTACGTCACTTATACATATACAAATACAAATTATACATATGTATATATACAATTATATGACAAATATACAAATACAAGTAACCTCTCTGCCTTCTCTCGCTTGCCTCTCTCCTCCCTCTCCCAATCTCGCTCGCCTCTCTCCTCCCTCTCCGACTCTTGCTCGCCAAATATACAAATACATATGTATATTAGTTACCTATATACAATTATTTGACAGATATACATATACAATTCGACAGATATACATATACAGTTCGCCTCTCTCCACTCTCTGCCCTCTTTCGCTCGCCTCTCTTCTCTCTCTCCCAATCTCGCTCACCTCTCTCCTCCCTCTCTCACTCTCGCTCACCAGATATACAAATGCATATGTATATTAGTTACATATATACAATTATTTGACATATATACATATACAATTCGACAGATACACATATACAGTTCGTCTCTCTCTACTCTTTGACCTCTCTCGCTCGCTTCTCTCCTCCCTCTCCCAATCTCGCTCGCTACTCTCTTCCTATAACATATAGCTACGAATCGTAATTAGCAAACTATAGTTATGGAGCATAATTAAAATATTTTGAGTGGCTATATGTGAAAGTTTCTCGAAACTTACGTAGATAAGCAAACATATACTGGTTAATTAGCTAACATAGCTATAGTCTGAATTAATTACAGCTCGCAGCTTATTTTTAACTGTAATTACGTTGCTTTTAACTGTAATTACGTCGCTTATACATATACAAATACAAATTATACATATGTATATATACAATTATATGACAAATATACAAATACAATTAGCCTCTCTCCGCTCTCTGCCCTCTCTCGCTCACCTCTCTCCACCCTCTCCCAATCTCGCTCGTCTCTCTCCTCCCTCTCCCACTCTCCCTCGCCAGATATACAAATACATATGTATATTAGCTACATATATACAATTATTTGACAGATATACATATACAATTTGGCAGATATACATATATAGTTCGCCTCTCTCCACTCTCTGCCCTCTCTCCTCCCTCTCCCAATCTCGCTCGCCTCTCTCCTCCCTCTCCCACTCTCACTCGCCAGATATACAAATACATATGTATATCAGTTACATATATAAAAATTATTTTGACAGATATACATTATTTTGACAGATATACATATACGATTATCTCTCAACACTCGCTGCCCTCTCTCGCTCGCCTCTCTCCTCTATCTCCCAGTCTCGTTCGCCACTCTCATCCCTATAACATGTAGCTACGAATCGTAATTAGCAAACTATAGCTATGGAGCATAATTAAAATATTTTCAGTGGCAATATGCTCGCGTTTGGATATACAACATAAATGTTTTAACTCAATTCAATTGTATACGAATTCAAATTATATGTAGATATACAAATACAATACTTGATACATATACATATATACAATTATTTTGACAGATAAACATATATAATTCGATATATATATATATATATATATTTATATATACACACACAATTCGCCTCTCTCCACTCTCTGTCCTCTCTCACTCGCCTCTCTCCACTCTCTCCCAGCCTCGCACGCCTCTCTACTCCCTCTCCCACTCTCGCTCGCTAGATGTACAAATACAAATGTATATCAGTTACATATATACATTATTTTGACAAATATACGTATACAATTCGTCTCTCTTCACTCTCTGCCCTCTCTCGCTTGCCTCTCTCCTCTCTCTCCCAGTTTCGTTCACCACTCTCCTCCCTATAACATGCAGGTACGAATTGTAATTAGCAAATTATAGCTATGGAGCATAATTAAAATATTTTGAGTGGCTATATGTGAAAGTTATTGAGTGGCTATATGTGAAAGTAACTTTCACATATAGCCACCCAAAATATTTTAACTATGTTCCATAGCTATGGTTTGCTAATTACGATTCGTAGCTACATGTTATAGGGAGGAGAGTGGCGAGCGAGACAGGGAGAGAGAGGAGATAGGATAGAGAGAGAGGGCAGAGAGGCGAATAGTATGTGTATATATGTCAAAATAATGTATATATGTAACTGATATACATATGTATTTGTATATCTAGCGAGCGAGAGTGGGAGAGACGCGAGCGAGATTGAGAGAGGGAGGAGAGAGACGAGCGAGAGAGGGCAGAGAGTGGAGAGAGGCGAACTGTATATGTATATCTACCGAATTGTATATGTATCATTAAGGTTTCTTGTCTAGAAATTACTCATTAGTCAATGATACTATAAGATATATGTATATTGTTATGGTATCATTAATGTTTCTTGTTCAGAAATTACTCATTAGTCAATGATACTATAAGAGTATATGTATATTATTGTGTTATTATTAAGATTTCTTGTTCAGAAATTACTATTATAGTATTATTGAGTAATTTCTGAACAAGAAACCTTAATGATACCAATACAGTATATATATATATATATATATATGTTGATTTAGTATCAATTAAGCGAAAATATCAGCCTTCATGATACCAATACAGTATATGATACTGATTTAGTATCAGTTAAGCGAAATTAGTTGGGGATATATAGTGTAATTATATAGTGGGATATGAATGTAATGAGGTATATGTTTGTAATTATTTTGCTTTTATGGGTATTTGTTTAATTTCCCCATAAATATATTACTGATTCCTTCTAGAATAGCGAGAATTAACTTAATTTTTTTAATATATGCTAGTAATATTATATATGAGGAACGACAAAGTAACGTTTATATATTTCTGAATTGAGATCCATTTTAGACCTCGAGAAGGATACTTGCACGTTCACATAATCTTTTGATTTTTGGAACTGAAATTTTTTTATTTGAAGAACAACCATAGTTAGCTTGTTTTATTTTTTTCTTTTAGGTGAAAATTTAATGAGCTACCAAGGGATAATTTAATCAAGCTAGCTTCTTTTTTTTGTTTTAATCTTATACAAGCTACTTAATAGATTATTACAAATAAATTAATTTAAGGGAGAAATTACATAATTAGACATAGTTTACTATCATATATGTTATTATTACCTATACTTTAAAAATATTACGTATCTTACCACTAATTTTGAGTTTCCTATCATATATTGAGAAAGATACATGTATCTTTCCTACTTGATACACTAAAATAGGGGGACTTTCACATATAGCCACTCAAAATATTTTAATTATGCTCCATAGCTATGGTTTGCTAATTACGATTCGTAGCTACATGTTATAGGGAGGAGAGTGGCGAGCGAGACTGGGAGAGAGAGGAGAGAGGGTAGAGAGAGAGGGTAGAGAGGCGAATTGTATATGTATATCTGTCAAAATAATGTATATATGTAACTGATATACATATGTATTTGTATATCTAGCGAGCGAGAGTGGGAGAGGGAGGAGAGAGGCGAGAGAGATTGAGAGAGGGAGGAGAGAGACGAGCGAGAGAGGGCAGAGAGTGGAGAGAGGCGAACTGTATATGTATATCTACCGAATTGTATATGTATCATTAAGGTTTCTTGTCTAGAAATTACTCATTAGTCAATGATACTATAAGATATATGTATATTGTTATGGTATCATTAATGTTTCTTGTTCAGAAATTACTCATTAGTCAATGATACTATAAGAGTATATGTATATTATTGTGTTATTATTAAGATTTCTTGTTCAGAAATTACTATTATAGTATTATTGAGTAATTTCTGAACAAGAAACCTTAATGATACCAATACAGTATATATATATATATATATATATGTTGATTTAGTATCAATTAAGCGAAAATATCAGCCTTCATGATACCAATACAGTATATGATACTGATTTAGTATCAGTTAAGCGAAATTAGTTGGGGATATATAGTGTAATTATATAGTGGGATATGAATGTAATGAGGTATATGTTTGTAATTATTTTGCTTTTATGGGTATTTGTTTAATTTCCCCATAAATATATTACTGATTCCTTCTAGAATAGCGAGAATTAACTTAATTTTTTTAATATATGCTAGTAATATTATATATGAGGAACGACAAAGTAACGTTTATATATTTCTGAATTGAGATCCATTTTAGACCTCGAGAAGGATACTTGCACGTTCACATAATCTTTTGATTTTTGGAACTGAATTTTTTTTATTTGAAGAACAACCATAGTTAGCTTGTTTTATTTTTTTCTTTTAGGTGAAAATTTAATGAGCTATCAAGGGATAATTTAATCAGGCTAGCCTTTTTTTTTAAATTTTAATCTTATACAAGCTACTTAATAGATTATTACAAATAAATTAATTTAAGGGAGAAATTACATAATTAGACATAGTTTACTATCATATATGTTATTATTACCTATACTTTAAAAATATTACGTATCTTACCACTAATTTTGAGTTTCTTATCATATATTGAGAAAGATACATGTATCTTTCCTACTTGATACACTAAAATTAGGGGGGGGGGGAGGCGAGCTAGATTTGTTATGTATCTCAGATACATGCGAATCACACTAGATACATAGGAGAGTGGCGAGTGAGATGCGAATCCACTTGGATACAATGTATTTAGAACAAATTACACCTAATTTTGACCCGTGTATATCCCGAGATACATGTATTAGGTAGTATCTGAATGTATCAGGACACACCAAAATCTGGTAAGATTCATAATATTACAAATGAGAATATATCTAAAAAAATTAGCTCCTAAACTAGCCAGTAGAATTTACGTGAGTTTCTCAAAATAATAACATGAATTAGTACTCTAGAATAAGTTACTAAAACTAATAAGCTATCGAGGGTTTTGCTAGCTATCTTCCTCATACAACTCATCTATGTTTGGTCTGCGTGTTATATTAAAATTAAAGTCCTTAAATGTTATATTTGTTGAAAGGCATATATAAGTTAGCCACTTTTTGTATTATGATTACTTCGGATAGGTATCTCTTTGCTCAAAAGTATGAATTATTGTCGTCATATAAATTAACGAACCCAATATAGTTCTTGTACAAATACCAACTCTTGTTATGATGCATAATAAGTGTATATAAATAGATTCAAAATATATATATAAAAACTCTTTTTGTTAGGTTGAAAGATCGCTACTGAATCCAAAAAAATTGTAACAATCATTATGACACTCGCTCCAAAACATAATTAAATTTTACAAGTGAGGTCTGGGGGTGAGGATATACGTAGACCTTACCACTACTTCGTGGAGGTAGAGAAGCTATTTCTGAAAGGAGAAAATTTCATAATTAAATAGCAAAGATAATAGACATACATAGTAAGACTATATAGCTAAAGTTTCGGTAATTGCGCTCCATAGCTATAGATATGTTTGCTATGGAGGCTGCGGTTTGTATATTTCACTTGCCCGTTTGTATATTTCAGTTGCGAATATATAAATAGGGTAATTATATACAAATTTTGTATTTATACATTTAGAAAATTTTCAGAACTTCGTTTGTATATTTCGCTTGTCAATATACAAACATGGTAATTTATTATGAATTTTTCATAAATTGTATACAAATAGCTAGGATAAGCGTATACAAATTCTGGATTTATACAATTAGGAAACTATAGCCACAGATTAAAAATAATAGAAACTATAGCTATATTACATAATATACTATAGATGTTTGTCATTTCGCGTAATTTCACGTAGTTTACAAAAGACCCTAACTCAAGTGCAACAAATTTAGATACAAAGAGAAAAATATTGAGTTCTGATATCAGACGGGCCGGGTTCAACTGTTGAGTTTGACTGTCCGGCTCAACCCACTACTCGTGTACCCTTTTCCTCTGGGTTTACCGTGTCGGGCTGGGTAATGGGCCTTAACGGACCAATTTTTTTGGGTCGGATTGGTTTAATTATTTTTAGTATAAGTTACATAAATCACATAGTGTAAAGATGAAATTACTATCTATTCCTACTTTTTTTCTAATTAAAATAATCTCTTAAAATTAACCCAATCCATCCACATTAATGAAAGCGCGGATACATTAATACATTAATACAGATACACTATTAAAATATGGGATTTCCCAATTCGGATACATTAGTGAAAGCGCGGATACGTTAATACATTAATACATATACATTATTAAAATAAGGAATTTTAGAGATTTTTAAAAGATATAGGAAAATATGGAAAATAGTTTACTTAAAGCTGTGTAATTTAGTAATTTTTCCTTATTTTTATATTTTTCTCAAACGATGTTAAATATTTCTCCAACTAGTAATTTGGTATCTGTTTAATATAGTGTATTATTATCTATTTCACTTTGAAATAATTGTAACCGTTATGAATTTAAAAGGTTGATAGCTAAATTTTCATTTTTCACATAATCTTTTCTCCATCTATATATACTATCTAATTATGCCTATTATTATATTTCAAAATTCATCTTCCATACAACTAAATAAATTAGAATATTTAACAAAATTGTAGTGTATTGTTCAATTTGAAATTTGCAACTTTGAAGTTTGAACTTGAATTGAAATTTGAATCAAGATATTAAAAAAAAATTAATGTATAAAAGAATATAAATATTTACAATATATACTATTTATAATGATAAAATATTCACATTACATAATATACCTACAATATATACCAAATATTTTAATAATATATATATATAAAATATGCTTAAAACATATATCAAATATTGACATAATAAACTTACAATATATGTATCAAATTTATCAATTTGAATCAAGACAATAAAAAAAATAACCAATCAATATATCAAAGAATATAAATATTTATGTAATATATACTATCTGTAACAATAAAATACTTATATTATAATATATATATATATATATATATATATATATATATATATATTCACATAATATACTTACAATATATAGAAAATATATCGATTTGAAATATATAAATATTCACATAATATACTATCTATAAGGACAGAACAGATCCAGCCAAACCCAGAAGGATTATCAAGTCATCAACCCCAAGGAAAGTCAGACGGTACGATAATAAAACAAAATAATACAATAATACTTTTGCTATTAGAAATAAATAATAGACTAGAAAGAGTCATTAGAGAAAGAATAAACGAAGAAAAAGCCATTCAAGACAAGTTAATATACACTCTTAGATAAAACGTAAAAATTGTTATAACTTGGGTTGTTCTAGTTTGCGCTAGCTTTAAGTTGAAAAACTTGGAAAAATCGGTTGAATATATGTTGTAAAATCCTACCCAGTACGCCCTCCTCCTACTTTCCTTCGTCATGTTATAGCTGATTTTCTTATGGTTTTCTGTAATTTTTCTCCCTTTTTTTTTATTTATTTTTTATTTTTTATTTCCCTCTGTTCATATCTTCTAATCAACCTTAAATTTTTAACAACTTTCTTCTCTAACCCCACCCTGGGATAAACATAAGTCCTTCGGCTTCTTTGCCATGGTGGACCTTCAACTCCCTAGGACTTACAGGTTAGTCCATCACTATTGTTAAAAAGTTGACCTGAGAACAATATACTTAGAGCGTATATGAACCATAATTAATTAACATATCCATATGCATCAACATACTTATATTAATATCAACATAATACATAAATATACATAATAGGGAGAATCATTACATATTAACCAAAGATAGTTACTTACATGGCGTTGGATGGAGAGAGGTTTCCCTTTCGGGAGTCTCCCGTAAGCTTATGAGTACTTGAAAGAAATACTTGAAAGAAAATTCACACTACACACTCTTTTTTTTTATATGTGCTTGATCTGAAATATAATTACAAGGTTTTTACTTGTTGTGTTTGCTCTCTTCTTCTTTCCTTTCGCTCTCTCTCTTTCTCGTTCTCTTCTTTTTCTTCATACTGAGGTATTTATAAGTGTCTCCGGACTCCAAATTCGGACTTTAAATTGATTGAAAAATCTTATCTAACCTGCCGGGTGCGCTGTGGGCCCCATCGTCACATGGTTATGTTTAACTTTCTTCAATTCACTACTAGAAAATAGGTCTGTTGCAATGCCACAACATTCATTGCCATAGACCCAAAGAGTGTTGCAGTAGCCTTATGGCAACAGAAAAGGGTGTGTTGCATATAAGCGTGTTGCAATACGTCTATAGTAACGGTTTTATGCCACACTTTCTGAACCGTTGCCATATACCTATCTATAGCAACAATTATTCTTTATTCTATGACAACACTTTTCTATGGTTACTGCAACAGTTACAAACCGTTGCGACAACTTTATTCCAACGATATGAAATTGTTGCAAACGACCTACCACAACAGCTTTATAATATAGCTTGGTCTAAGCTATTGCAACGGTTCTGCTAAACTGTTGCAACAGTCTTATTAAGCTATTGCAATAGGCTTTTTTTAATGCTTATTGTAGGATATTGTAGCCACTATATATATTATGTACTTTTGCAATAAACTATAATATATAGTGATAGAAAATATTAAATCAATATGTACTTCAACTATGCCCAAATTTAAAAATATTCAAGAGTTAGGGTACATTGATGTTCGCAAAAATTATGCCCAAACTTAAAAATAGTCCTAAAATGTTCAAGAGTTAGCATACATTTAAGTTCAGAAAAATTAAGTCCAAAAGTAATAATAGTCATAGAATGTTTGTAGATATAGATCAACAAATTCTCTTTAAGTAAGGTCTTCACTGCTTTCATTTCCTCTTTGTTCATTTTGTTCACCTACAATTTCAAAAGGGTCAACAATTAAGGATAGGGAAAAGGAAAGAGAAAGTCCAAAAATGAAAAAGAAAGAGAAGTCATATAACTCCTAATTTTTATTATTTCTGGACATAACCTACACCAGCTACCACATAACTTTTTTCAAAAGTAAAATAAAAGGGTTATTTCTCTCATACATGGGCCAAAGTTGTTCCACATGTGAACGCTTATAAGAATCGACTGACCCCTTAGATGCAACATTCAGAAAGAAAATCAAAGCTACTTCATAATTTTTTTAGTAATGACAATTTCTTTCTAGCATAGTTTATATATGTACCACAATAATGATACTAACCAAACAAAGAACCTACTTTTCATAAACAATTAATAGGCTTTCAACTGTAAGTTCATCAAACTAAATTTGCAAGTTGAGCAAAATAAAAATAAATATGTATGGTTCAAGAATAAAACACAACATATATTGACTGCTCTAAATCTTAAAAGTTTAGAGTGCCTTTATCACCATAGAAATTGGATGAAGAATTTTAATAAGAAGCTGAAAGTGCACATATTTAGTAAATTCAACAACTCAGATCGGTATATTTTTACAAAAAATCAACAACACCTAAAATGAACCCAGAACATTAGTTCAAGTTTAAGTAATGACGATAATGACAAAGCTTGGTGGATGGGAAGCAACACTGGTATATTTAATGTGAAAAATGCTTGGGGAGGCGATAAGAAAAAGGGAGAAAACATCTCAGATTTATGACTATATATGGTTAAAGGGACTACCAATAAAAATTGATTTTTTCCTATGGAGGGTGATAAAGAGCAGAATTCCTATTGATGACAACCTAATGTTCTTGAGGATCCACAATGCCTTAAGGTGTTGGTGTGTGAACAGTACTCACAAGAAACTATGTCTCACCTTTTTCTAACATCTCCTATAGCCTTACAGTTGTGGAGACAATTTTCTACTTGTGCAGGTATAAACATTGAATGATTGCAACTACAACAAGCTATAACGGAATGGTGGACGGCTCCTACAGAAACCAAACTACAAATTGTTTTTAAAGCAATGCCAGCATTCATGATCTAGGAGTTGTGGAAGAGAAGGAATTCTAGGAGACATGGAAATGATGTCACTATCAACAAAATAGTATACCAAGTCCAAAAGACAACATACCAAATGTTAAGAGTTATATACCCATGGATGAAACAAATAACACAAGATTGGCCATCATTCCTACAATACTTAAAGAAATATAGACCAAGGATTCACTGTTGTGCTATAAGATGGGACTTAACACCTATCGAAAAACTCAAATGTAACACTGACAGGGCAAGTCATGGTAATCCATGTGATAGTTCCTATTCATTTTGTATTAGGGATGATAAGGGAGATCTAATTTATGCCCAAGCAGATCAGTTAGGAATTACTACTAACATAGAGGCAGAAGCAATGGATGTGTATGAAGCTCTAATATATTGCTCCACACACAACCTCCATGGGGTTATATTGGAAACAGACTCATTTTCAGAAAAGGCAACGCATTGGCTGACTATCTTGCTAACATAGCTTTTGAGATAAACAACAAGTGAGAATTTCAAGAATTTCAACAACTTCCAGTAGAAGGCAGGAAACTAATCAACATCGACAAAGCGCAAATACCAGCTCTCAGAATTAGAGCAAGAAAAATTCAGCAAATATAGAAACGTATCTTTCAAGAAATAACCGCGAAAATAGAGTTCACACATTCAAAATGATGGTGGACTGTAGTAATACACAAGTTCAATCACCAGAGGGAACACAAACACAAATAACACAATACAACAAGGAAAATAAGTATTTAGCAAGCAAATACAAGAGAAGAAGAACAAATCTACTTGTTGAAGTAGAACTTTCAGCTAGAGGCATATAACAGATTTGCAAAAGCATCGGAGAACACAACATCATAGATCCGGAAGATCAACTTCGAAAAAACAACAAGATGATCGCAGTTGCACCATCAACAATAGAAGAAGATTGCAAGTGTAGTAGTATAAGAAAAAAAAGTAGAACCAGATCAAAAGTAGATAAAGCTGAAGCAAACAAGAAACTGCAAAAGCAGTAATAGAATAAAAGGAAGAAGAAGAAGAAGGATTCTGACCTTGATTGTTGGTTGTGATAGATGGACGATCAAGTAATGTTGCTAGAACATTAACATCAATTGGTAGGCCTGAAAGTTGAAGTTTTGTTATGACATCTTCTATAATTTCCTGTCTCATCATGGTCTTCTGTTCGTCAAATTGTTCCTTATGTTCCTCAATTTTTTCATCCATTCTTAGCATTTTCTCTTCCATCTTTTTAACAAGCTCATTTGTTGCATTTGATGATGCTTCAAAATGTCCCACTTTCCCTTTCAAAGTAGTTTTTGTAACCCCTCTTCCATACAATCCTAAACGTCCCGGATGTTCTGATCCAATGACAGATGCAAATGCATCAATTGTCTCATTACCATCTTCATGTTGTTGCATTTCAACATTCTCCATCTTAGCCTATAGTGCAATTTTATTTTAAAAAAAAAAGAGAATTCAAGTATACATATAAAGAGTCAGTCCGAAAAAGTCAATTTAAATCAAACAAAATAAAAATTAGATAGGAGACTCACAATTTTACTAGTTGTATCTTCATCTGTATCCTTGTATGATCGATTGGGTTTTCTTTTTCTTGTAGCCACAAAAAATTCCTTAAGTGATGGAGGATCATTAGTTTCCCTCTCTTTTTCCTAGACACATTAAAAGTGGATATCAAAAATCTTCTTTAAAAGCCGACATGTTTATATTCAATGCTACACAAGAGAGCTCATACCAAATCATTGTGAACTAAAGCAAAGCTTTTTTTGCCAACAGTATGTAGATTCTTCAACTTTTTCCGATTCTCACTATTGGTTTTGGACATTTTCTACAAATAGAAGAGAATATGTTAAGCTGATACACTCATGACAGATATAATCTAACTCTCAGTTACAAATACTCTATTACTTGGAGTTATGATAATTTACTAGGGCAACATAGAAGATGGAGGATAACAGAATATTTGTGGACTGTTGTTGCTCAACCTAAACACATGTTTATCTTGTAGTTAGCTGTACAAAGAAGATAATTGATAAATGAAAGATTAGCTAATATGCATATCCCACAGACATAGTGATAGTCTAGATCCAGAATAAAATTGTAAAGAAATTAGACCTTCTGAAGTTTTCTAGGAAAGCTCATAGGTATCAAGATCAATCAAACTCATAAGTTTTCACTGTTAACCCAAAAAATAATAAAATAAAGGAGATTTTTTTATCATTTCCCAAGATAGATGAGTTAGATAACTCTAATTGCATATTATCAGCTAGTATCTAATTGTGTATTATCAGCTAGTAAGACTCACCTGAAAGTTTCCTGAGTTCCAATAATTAAGAAGTTCCTTAAATTGAGAAGTTGGAACATCATCAGGCCTTTTTTCTATTCTAATTTGATCATTAGCATAGGCATCAAAGTGGCGTGTTTTCAAATCAAACTTACGCCTTCTCCAAGCTTCTTGAATTGTTTTTAAAGTCCATTTATTTCCACTTTCTGGAATATCATATTTCTCCTGAAAGTTGGGACAATGAGTTAGTGCAATAAATGTGAAATATATGCAACGTAAAAGAGAATTGGAAACTTTAAACCTTGGTATAATCCCACAAATCTTTTTTTGTGTCAAGTAGCTTTCAATTTTCTATATTAAGAGGACAAAGGGTCGCATTCCTTGCAAGTGTACCGAGGGAGCTGCTCAACTCTATCACGACATCATTACTAGGACCAATAGGCTGACCATCTTTATTTAGTACAATCAATTTATGATCATGCCTTCCATGTACAGTTAACATCTTTGTTTGACCTCTTTGTCTTTTTTGAGTGGAAGAGTCTACAATAATACACAAGTAAAGGGAATTAGTATAGTAATTTGATTTTATGATTGAAAAAGGATAGCAATATTTTAAATAAAATCCAGATGTTCTGGCCTTGTTCTTCGCATTGTTCATTTACTTCAACAGTGGTAGAATTCAATTGAACTTGTTCTTCTACTGTTGCGCTACTTGGTTAGTTGAGTCAGCTTGTATATGGACTCCTGCCTCTGGATTTCGTGGTTCTAGTAGATGTTGTTCTTCTATTACATCTGTTACAGACTAACGCTTTTCAATTGACCTTATAGAACTCGTTGGATCATTTCTTCTTCTAGCTAGCAACAACTTCTTTTGATTCACCAAAGATGTAAGTGTTCCAACTGGAACAATTGCTCTTGTTTCTTTATTCCATATTCTTGCAGACTCTCATTGTGTCATGACTACCAAGAATAGCCTACTGTAAAAATAGAGATGAAATAATAAGGAGTTAGACATCCAAACAGAATCAAGAAGATAAACCAGAATCAGAGAAAAGAAGATTACAGTCGCAATAACTTTTGTAACATCATAAGAGGAACTAGTAAAAAAGGAAAAAGGATAAAGCAGAAATCAGAATCACCGCTTCTTGCTACCTGATTTACCTAGGCTTTCTGAAGCACAAATCACTCAGCTTGTTTCAACATATGAAGCACTAAAGTGATCTCTAATAACATCGAGATCACCCAAAAAGACAGAAGTACACAATAATATAAAAAAAAGGCAAGACCAATATTCTTTCCATTGTCTTTCAAACAAATGGTACATATAAGAAAATGCAAAAGAGAAATTTTCCAAAACTCAAATGATGTAAAGGATTTCATAAATATTAAAAAACATCAAACTAATGTCAAACGATTTTGCCAAATCTAAAAACTCAAACGATGTAAAGGATTTCATAAATATAAAAAAAAACTATTTCATACTATTTTGCTAAAGTTAGTAACCTCACTCAAGAAACTAAGCAGCACATGATCGCAAGACTCTCCATAAAAAAAATACTAGGAGATAGGCTTGAGGACAATGAAAATAAGACAAGTACGCAGACCAAGTGACTCAAGCAACTAACCCTAAGAACTTGAAGTGTATGACTCGAAAGGTAGACATGAGGATCCAAATCTAGGAACAGCCTTAGAGAGGCTTAGTTAATGCTCAAAACCTTATACCTAGCTCAGCCAAACCAAACATCTATTCAATGTTTCCTAGAATCAACGATGCTCACAAAGTAAAACATGAATCAGAAAAAAAAAAAGACTAATATGAAAGTCACATAAAGGAAAATCTTGTTCAACAATCTAAACTTACAATACATGTCCAAAATATAAAGAGCACATATACAGGGAAAGAATCATCTGGAAATGAATAAAAATAACACAAAAAGAAGAGTAAAAATCAAATATCAAACAAGCATATCAATGTAAATGAGAATAGACCAAAAAGAAGATGAATACAAAAATTAAGAGACAAGGAAATATTATATGTTTTAAGCAGAGATTGAAGTGTCGACTAGAAATACACTACACTTCTAAGTTAGTGGTCAATTCTTCCTAAACTGAGAATTTCCAAAATAATTTTCAAATTTTCATCTAATTTTTTTTGCACAGATTTCTCAATCTTCACCAAAATTGAGATACACACTCTAAACCACAACAAGATTACGTCATAAACATAAATTCTAACGAAGAGCATCTACTTCACATAAACTCAGTTATCTATTTTAAAAACTTTTTCAAGAACCCTTCTAAGAAATTTCTAATTTTGAAGAAGATAAAATACACATTACCTGTAGCTTCAAAATGGCAAAACCCACGAAGAACAGGACCTAGAATATGACATATGCCTACAAGGAAAAACATAGAAGAATCAGAAGAAGATACCACAAAAATTGAGATAGACACTCTAAACCACAACAAGATTACATCATAAACATAATTCTAACAAACAACATCTACTTCACATAAACCCATTTGTCTATTTTAAAATCTTTTTCAAGAACCCTTCTAAGAAATTTCTAATTTTGGAAAAGATA
Organism: Solanum appendiculatum; assembly: GCA_018342035.1. Lineage (NCBI taxonomy): Eukaryota > Viridiplantae > Streptophyta > Magnoliopsida > Solanales > Solanaceae > Solanum > Solanum appendiculatum. The sequence continues at coordinate 1,455,955 of JAGDQO010000515.1, forward strand.
GAATACACAATACTTGTAGTTGCAAAAATGCAAAACCCATGAAGAACACCCACAATATAACATATGCCTACAAGGGAAAACATAGAAGAATCAAAAGAAGATACACCCTCTTCAAGGAGAAATGAGAAGGGATGATACCTAGCGTTGGAGTTGAATTTCTGATGAAATGTTCTAGAAGAGACAAACCAGCTATCTGATATGTTATACATTTACACTTTTATTTTTTTTTAAAATATTAATTAAAAAAAACCTTTTGGCGGGTCTAGTAAAATTAGTAGAGGGAAAATAATTGAGGGAAATATATACGTTGCAATACCTTTATTTTCGTACGAACCGTTGCCATAGGTTACTCTATGGAAACGGGTTTGTGAAACCCTTGCAATAACAGACGCTATGGCAACAGTTGTAGTACTAATGCAACGCTTTAATTTTAAAAGTGTTTCATTAGGTCTTATAGTCTATTGCAACGGTTATAACCGTTGCGAATGACTACCTATTGCAACACGTATTTAATCATTGCTAAAAAATTGTTGCTACATGCATGTTTTCTAGTAGTGATTATTGCTCTTTCTTTTGTCCTCTTTACTTTAGTATCTTCTTTCATCATTCCTTACGTTTAATAGCCTCTTGCGTCATTGCTTACGTCTGATAACCTCCTGCGTCATTGCTTAGATAGTAGTTTGTCTTTAAGTGTCTAGGTTATGTAACGCTATAGAATCAAAACTCATGCCTGAATCATCATCTTCGTTTGGGTCTTGTGCAAATCGGTCCATGGTGGGATCATATCCCGTGCTACTCGAACTCTCTGATTTTGCAGTCCTTTGCTCTGGTCTAGGATGTTCTATAATGACTTCTTTTGTCTTTTCATTAAGTAAATTTTTTACTGCTTTGTCTATCATGTCTTCTATTTTCTTTTTTTTGTTATTTTTTCTTAAACAAATTCCTTTTTTCTGTATTTTGGTATTTTGTCTTGAAGTTCCTTCTATTTCTGTGTTAAAACTTGCAGGGAGTATCCTTATACTTTTTGGCAAAGTGTCAGCCATAAACGGATTTGTCTTGTCTTTACCAGTTACCGTTTGAACTAGACTAGCTGTATCTTTATCCGATACAGTGGATCTTTCTGCATTCATTGGGGAATGCACACCCTTCTTATTTTTGATAGAGATGGAGAACTCTGGTTCTGAAATTTTTTGTTTATTTGGTATAATTCGAAATAAAGGGTCTTTTCTTTGTCTTGTAACAACCTAATTTGTTCTAATAATTTTTCTTTTTCAGACTTGAGTCTTTCATTTTCTTGATTCAGTCTTTTGAAGGCTTCTGTCATTGTTGAACAATGATCACAAAAAATTATCTTGTATGTGTCTTTCTGAATATTGTATTGCGGAATACTTTTATTTGGTTGTCTGAGGGTCGGTGTAATATATTAGTTTGGCCCAAGATTTCCTCTAGCATAATCTAGAGCTTCATTTAGGTCATTAAATCCTTTGAAAAGAGGGGTAGGATAATTTTTAACCGCATCCACTACCTCTATCCAGGTCTGAAATACTCCTGGCATTTGTCCATTTATCACAACATAAAATTTAAATTTTTTTTCTTGATTCATGTCTGTAAAATAGTAGCTTAAGGCATTTACTACCGAAATAAAATAGCTATTGTCTCTTGGATTCTTGTTGTATGCGATCCATAGATTATCTATCAAACATTTTTGTTGTTTATCCACCTTTGCTTATGTCTTGAGTCTAAAACTCATATTGCATTGTAGATAACATATTAAATTCTGCAGTCCAAAATGTATTCTTTCAAATTTTTGACTTTCCAGCATTGTCTGTGGTCTGTACTGAGTATTGCTCAAAAGAGTCTGTAAGTAAATGTCTTTACTATACCTGTCTTGAGTGGAGGAGGTGTCTTCTACCTTGCCTTTTTCTTTCCCTGCATTCATACTATAGATATAGAAAACTGGGTTAGTTTGTAATAAGTCTGCTTAATTGGTCTGCCAAATTATTATCTCTTCCTTTGATATGTTCTATTTTTATATTATAAACTGATGTTGCATCTAAAAAATTCAAGCATCTCCCTTTACTACTTTTTTTCTCGTTTATCTTTTGATAAAATTTTACTATAGCTTCGCAATCAGTTCTTAACAGTACTTCAGGTTTATTTAGGATGTGGAGTCTAAAACTGTCTAACACATAAATTACTGTCAGGATTTCTGCATCTATACTGCTCATATTACCTTTTTCTTTATATTTGGCACTATTTGATATGCGCAAATTCTTTCTTCTTTCTTCTTTCTTATCACTATATTTGCTTTTTCTTGTTTTTAAGACAGCTCCCCATCCTTCTAGGCTGCTATCTGTTTCTATTATTAAATAATATGTTTCTAATGGCATTGCTAGATCTGGAATATTTTTTACCATATCTTTAAGCTTTTTGACTAACTTTATATCTTCTGCATTAAATGTCTTTTGTCCCGTTGATCCTGTTTTAGAATAGAGTGGTCCTGCTACTTTTCCTAATTTTTTTATGAAATGTCTTGCATAGTTTAATATTCCTAAGAATTTTTGTAATTCTTTTGTCTTATCTAATTTACCCGGCATTTCTAGAATCTTTTTTGTTATGTGGGGTTGTAATCTTATTTTTCCTTCTCCTATTATCACTCCTAAGAAACTAATATGGGTCTTACACAATTCCATGTTCATTTGTTTTGATGTATCTAAATCTATTGGGTACATGTATTGTTGTTACCGGTGTCTGGGTAATATTTTTAGATAGGATTACTCCATCTCTTTTTAACAGACAACTTCCATTGGTATGTAATAAGAAATCTAGACCATAGTATATATATAATATATACTATCTATAACAATAAAATACTTATATTAATATATATATATATATATATATATATATATATATATATATATATATCAAATATTCACATAATATACTTACAATATATAGAAAATTTATCGATTTGAAATATATAAATATTCACAGGATATACTATCTATAACAATAAAATACTTATAATATATATCAAATATTCACATAATATACTATCTGTAAGAATTAAATACTTATATTATGTAATATACTTACGATATATACTAAATATTCACATAATAGAATTATATTTTGAACTTATTATAGTAAGTATTTTTAAGTATTGACTTATTATAGTGTTTATTGATTTAATTTTCAATATGTTCGTATGTGATGTATGTTAATCATATATTAAAATTATTTAAATATACAAATTTTATGAAAAAGAAATTAAGAAATGTTAAAATTCAATGAGTCTTTGACTTTATTAATACATTGATAAAACGGAAAAGGATCTGAAATATCTTTGAACTATAAGAAAAGGTCTAAAAATATCATTCATCCACCTTTTATTCTAAAGATACTCTTCCACTCATCTTCATTCACCTTTTTGGTTCACTTATATCCTTAATCTAACAACCCTCTCTTTGTTTTTTACTTAATATTTATTATGTGTCCTTTTCTTATTGGATGAAATAAAACTCCACCTCTACTAGATTTTTCTCATATTTTATCTAAATCAAAACAATATACCTTCTCAAGACCCTAATTTTCTTTTTTTTTAAAAAAAAAATCTAGCAATTTTTGTATTTGTTGTAGTTTTTTTTCTTTTAAGTTTATTTTAGATAATTAATATATTATTAAAAATAATATTAGTAATGTCACAATAATAACAACATATTATATTATTCATACATCCTAAGTAGTATCTATCTTCCTTTTTTTAAAATAAAATAAAATTGATAACTTAATTTTTTGGTAATAATTCCCCGTGATAAGTAATTTCAAAGAAAAATTCCACAAAAAAATTATAAGTAAAGATTAACTCATTCAAAAAGAAAGAGAGAAGAAGATAGATGCTCGTAGCCTGTAGAAAAAAAAGTAGAAAAAGAGAATGTATTTATGGATAAGATAATATATTATTATGATTATGACATTATTAATTTTTTTATTAAATACTAATTATTTATATCATATTTGGAATCTTGATTTAATTAATTAAATCTTAGTCGTTAATTTTTTCTTATGTCATGTGTCTTCAATCCAAGTAAGAATTCGGAGAAAATAAAGATTGAGAGAAAAAAAAAAAGGGAAGAAGCCAGATCCAAAAATAAATAAAAATTAAAAAGTTACAACAAACACACAAAAAACTAGTAGATTCTTAAAAGAAAATATTTGGGGTCTTCAAGAGGTATATTGTTTTGACTTGGATAAATTATGAAAAATAATCTAGTTGGGGTGGGATTTTTACTTCATCTAATAAGAAAATGACGCGTGACAAATATTTAAAATAAATAAAGAGATGGTTGTTAATTTTAAGGATATAAGTGAACCAAAAATATGAATGAGAGGATATCTTAAAACCAAAAAGATGAGTAGAAGATTTACTTAGACCAAAAGATAGATGAAGGGTATTTTTAGACCTTTCCTATGGTTCAGGAATATTTTTGACCTTCTGCCATTGATATAAATCAAAATTTACAACTTTACATTTATTTATCTCTAATTTCATAAACTTAAATTAAAAATAAATTTTTTAATTAAATTGCAAAATCTACAAATTTTTAATCACTCTTTTCGATTTCTCCAGAAGCCACTTTTCAAAAAGTGACCCAGCCAGTCCCACAATTATTTTTTAGAAAAAAACAAATAACTTAATATTGGGCCAGGTCGGGCCGGTGCAAAAGCCAGCGCATCAGTCGTCCAGACCATTTATTAGTGGACAGTTTGACTTTTTTCATGTCTGGTCGTTAACATATGGGTCCGATTCGGTTCAGTTTATGTGTCTGCTTTGATACCATGTTAAAATGTGTAATCATCTCATCTAAAAGTTTGAGTAATTATAAAGAGCGCACTTTTATTATCTAATTATATTCTCAACACAATTTAGCTTGTCCTTTAAAAAGTTTCCTAGTAAATTACAAAAAAAATTTAGCGTAACTGAAAAAGTTATTGTCATGTGATAAGGCGTTGACGAATTCTAACTATACATAGAGTCTCTTATAAAAATGTCAGATAAAACTGCATATAATAAATCGTTATAATCCCTGCACTGACTGAAGCTTAGAGCGCTAGACAGGGCTAGCCCATGGGTAAAGCAGGCAGACGGATGCTTTAGGTAGGCCCAAAATATTTTGGGGCCCCAATTTTGGGTAATAATGTAATAGACATTTTCATTTTAAAACTAAAAAAGAATTGATTACTTTAAACTTTAAAAAAAAAAAGAAAAAAAGTAGAGAATTCGTTTTCTTATAATAAGGTAACATTATTTTCTTGATAATATTGATGTGATCGTTTGAACTATAATTGAAAGGGCAAATATTAATATCTTTGGCTTTTAGGTTAATGATATTAGTTATAATGGATAAGTTATATTCAGATTAGTTATAATGGGTTAAGTTATGTTGAGATTATTTCTTATTGAGTGTTTGGTTTATTGTATTCAAAATCATACACATTATATAAATTTTAAGAACAAATTATTTGTTTACAAAAATACCCTTTATGAATGTAAAATGTGATGTAACAAAAGGGTTTAAAGGGACCGGGATTAGTTATCCCGAGATTACTATACCACCCAAGAGAAAAGATAACTTATCCCGATACTAATTATTAATTCCAGGATAAGTTATCCCGAATTTGCCAACCAAATAACAAATTAAGTTGTACTATAATTTAATCTCAAAACTATTTGGTGTTATCCTTCACACCAAACGACATGTTCCTTTCTTCCTTGATTTGTCTAAGAATCCAAAGGCACAACTTTTTCCTATATGTGCTGCAATTTAATTTCTATATTCTTTATCTATTTCTTTAATTTCTTGAGTTCAAGTATCAATTAAGCTATCATCGAAAATAATTTCTTGAGTTCAAGTATCAATTAAGCTATCACCGAAAATAATTTCTTGAGTTCAAGTATCAATTAATTGAGTTTTCTTTTAAAACATTTCTAAGTATCATCGAAAATTAAAAAAATGGACCTATAGTTTTTTCATTAATGTTGCAAAAATCAAATTAGGTAGAAACATTAGAATATAATTTGACAGCTTTTGTTATCACCAAAAAGTTGTATGTTTCGAGGGAAACAACAAAATATTTGCGTCATGAACGTGCAAAATATTTGAAAAATATGAAAACAATAACAAACTACCATTATTATAAAAATGAGTGTGTTGAATTTGTTGCTATTTTGGCAAATTTATGATTTAGGCCCTGTTATTTGAGTATGACATTTGAAACTTTTATAATTTCAAATTTAAATTTATTTCAGGTAGTTTTGTGTTGCATGGCGTGTTTAATTATTAAAATTCGGAGAATAAATTACTGACTCTAAATAAAAATTTAATCACATGAACTTAATTCAAAAATATCTAAATTTTAATCAAATATATATACTGACCTCACGCAAAAATATATGAAGTATCACTAATCAATTTTTATGACCGTCTCAATAAGATTGGGGCCTGATGTAAAACTTTATAAATAATATTAATTTATTTTTTTTGTAGTTAATATATGTAAATTAAGTAACAATATATATTCAGTATAATTCTACAAGTGAGGAATGGAGAAGATATGATGTATGTAGACTGTATGAAGTAAGAATGTAAACAATGTAAATTTTCAATGAAAAAATATAATACAAAGTTAGAATAATAAGTTTTGGTTCAAGAATTTGAGAAGTTGATATAACAAATATCCTGATGATCTTTCTTTTCCTTTTCCTTTTTGTTTTTGTTATTTTTTTTATTTTAATTTATGTTAGAATTCTTATATATTTACTAAGATCTACTTAGTGGTATTTTCTAAAAAAAAGTTGATATAATAATATGAAAATTGTGTCACACTGAATTTGATTAGTTAATATAATAATATCAAAATAGTGTTGACTTATGGCAATGCTTGAAATTTGAAGACGACACTAATAAATTTGATCTTTTTATAAATAAACAATAGTAGATTTTGTCTATGCAGAAGGTTTGATCGTTTGTGAGACTCTTGAATATTTAATAATAAGAAAATAAAAAGGATAAATATAAGAATAGTAATGTGGGTTCATATGAATCGTTAGGATAAAAAATGAGATAACAAAATAGTTAGTCACATAAGAAATGATACTACAATAATATCCTATTATTTAAAAACTATTTCATTTCTCAATTATTACAATGATCCCCACATTAAATAAAGTAAAAGTTATTATATTTTCAACTCAATAAAAAAATTTTGATTAACAATTTATGAGATTCTTTTTGCTTTAGTAACCTTATAGTCGAGTCAACTAAATTAATTGCAAATATATCTTGTTGGAGTGAGATGTCAATTCATACATTTACTAAACGGCATTGTACCATGACTCAATTTTAAATAGACTTTCTAAACACTCGTATTTTCTATACTATGAAAATTCTACAATTACACCTAATCTTATGATGCTACTATATTTTTTTTCTTAAAAAAAATCTTTCATATAATGAAAATTCTGTGCAAATGAAACTTCATCTAACTAAGAGCTTATTTAGCATTGGTGTTGAGAGGTCAAAAGTGGTTTTTTTTAGAAAAAAACTTTTGTTGAAAAATGAAGGATTTGACAAATTCTTAAAATTGCTTTTAAATGGAAGCATAAGCAATTTTTCTGTTATTGGAAAAAAGGTAAAAATGTATGCTTCTTAAAAAAAGCAGAAGCAGAGGCAACAAATTATTTTTTTGCAGACTAAAATATGATTCCATATATACATATTTACCAATATATATTTTATTAATTAATTAGCATATTTCATAAGTTTGGTTAAGTTTCATTCAAGAATTTTATTTTTTTAATTTTATTTTACGTTTATATATTATTATTTTACAAAATTAGAAATAAATGTAACAACAATATTTTTGCAGGATTTTAAAAAATAAAATAAAATTATGTAGAATAGTTTTTAAGAAAACAAAATTATTTTTCGGATATAGTAATTTAATTTGTGGAATGGTTTTAAATTTTTTTTTGTTGATATTTTCAAATATATTTAAATCACCATGTTAATATTATATTAATATTTTATTTATTTATTTATCTATGTATGATATTGATTGAAAATTTGAATATGCGCATTTTAATTTAATTAAAATAAAAACTTAATTAAAACTTTTGTAATAGTTATTTTAAATAGTTTCTCTTTATAAAATAATCTTAATATTAAAAGTACATTGATACTTGCCCTTTTTTCGTAATTTGAATCTTAAAAACACTTTTTTTAAAAGATTAGTCAAACACAATTTACTTATCAAAAGCACTTTTCAAATGAATTAGACAAGCACAAATCTTTTTTTTTCAAAAGCACTTTTCTGAAAAGCTATTTTTAAAAAGTGCTTCTACAAAAAAAGTAGTTTTTAGCAGCAATGTCAAAGAGGCTCTGAGTATATTTAAGATGATTCTGAAGCAAAATTATAAACAAAAAGCGTAGGGAAAAATCCTATGTATATAAATGTTATAATTAAATAAAATTATAAATAACTTACTAATAGTTTCAGTTGGTGACATTGAAACATTAGTGCCAATTTATTCAGATTTAGTACCCAATAATCCTAACAAAAAATAAGTTATTGTTACAAAATTCAAGAAAGGAAATAAGATCGGTAAAAAACTCAAACAAAAACGCTTGAAGATTAATCAAAATATAATTTACATAAATTCCATAGTGTTAAGACCTAATTATATTATTTCCCTGCTCTTTTTTAAATAACGAAAATCCCTTAAAATTTATGAATTTCGGATACATCATTAGACTTCCGGATACATCACTGGACTTCCAGATACGTCGTTGGACATCCGGATACATAGGTGAGAGATGTATTCGAAAGGGGAGGGATGTATCAGAGAGGGGATAGGACATCCGGATACATCACTAGACTTCCGGATACATAGGTGAGGGATATATCAGAGAGGGAGGGATGTATTAGCGAGAGGATAGTGATGTATCCAAGAGAGGATTTTTGAAAATAATTTAAATGGTAAGGAATTTTAGAAATTATGATAAAATAAGATGTGTATTTAGGTAATTTTTCCTTAATCAATTATATGTCCTAACCTCATGCGGAATTGTTTGAAGTTTGGTTTAAAAAAATATCATAATTTAAATTTAAAATGTCTCAAGTGAGATCTTGTTAAGGTTATAACTTTAATCAAACTTCAAAAATGTCTGAAGCTAATTTAGCTAATTAACTTTGGAATCATCTCTAGATTATTGTGAGGGTAACAGTGTTTTGACAAAACTTTCAATCACTAATCTTTATGATTGCCATCCCCAAATCAGGTGTCCTATTAATTATGTTAATTAAGATAATATTGTATTAACACTTGTAGATATTGACAAACGTCTTTTTCTTAGGTTAATAGTGGAGATGATTTTTTTTTCCCTTTTAGCGATGAGTTAGAAATAATCTTTCTATCTTTTTAAAATAAAGATAAAATTTTTTATACACTTTATCCTTCTTAAATCTACTTACGAAATTACACTAAATTTGTTATAATTACTCCCTCCGTCCCATTTTATGTGACACTTTCCGGATTTCAAGATTCAAACAAGTTTATCTTTGACCATAAGTTTTTCATAGATCTTTTAAACATTTTGAATTATTAAGTATTGTAACTTATAGTACTTTTTACGTAATTTACAAACATATAAATTTCATTTAAAAAAATTTGAAGATTGCATGCGTAAATTTCTGTCAAACTTAAACTGTTCGACTCTCGAAAAACGAAAAGTGCCACATAAATTGGGACAGAGAAATTATTATTTTTCCCTTTTAAAACCAATCAAAAGTCATAAATTTTGGACCATACTACTCCAGTAAAATTTAAAATGAAAAAATGAGGACACATTAGACACTGTTATGATTTTGTCTCCATTGTTATGATAGATAAATTTTAATTAATGTAATGAGATTTTAAAAGAATTACTGTATAAGAACAAAAACAAAAATTATTATATCGATAGCGATTTGAATTGCGTGATTGCTCTAACTAGATAAATTTTAATTAATGTAATGAGATTTTAAAAGAATTACTGTATAAGAACCAAAAAAAAAATTATTGTATCGATAGCGACTTGAATTGTGTGATTGCTCTAACTAGCGAGTTTAATTAGTAGTATTCTCAACACGTTTGGTTATCGATTTAATTGCAACTTGAAAAATGATTTTTTGAAGTTGTGTTGGAAAATTGTTTTTGAAACTTAAAGTTAAGTTATGTCGGGACATGCATTTTACTTGAATTATTTTTTAAATTTTGTGAGTGAAAGTGAAATTTTACCAAAAATTGATATATTTCGGATTTTGAAATTGAACTTAAATTCTTGGAAGATAAATTTTCAAAAAGTGACTAAAGTTCATGAACAGTGCAACTTTTTAATTATTTTAAAGAAAAAAGTTTAATTCCAAAATTTATTTATTTACACAAGGAAGAACGGAGAAGTGGAAAGAAACAATCTTTTGAAAAAAGACTCTAATTTTAATACATAATGTTACGAATGAATTTTTTTTTTCTTTAACAACCTACACTCTCCACATGACTTATCAGCATTTGTGAATTATTGAACTCAAGACTAATTTTAGTTATTGGTGAAGGTTCAATTTGTTAGTTGATATCTTTAAAGTTATTTATACGGCGAGTAATATTTTTTTAACTGTATTTACTTATTTCACGTGAAATGATTTATTAAGAGGAAGAAAAAAAAAAAAGAAATGGTCTTTATCAAAAGAATTTCCTGTTGAAAAATAGTACAAAAAAAATGAAAATGACTATTTTGTTTACTAAGAGAAACAATATGTTGTGGTTAATTACGTAAGAGTGTTGACAACTCGTCTACCATTTTTGTACTCATTCCATCACATTAATGATTAAATACTCCAACAATCATAGAGGAACGAATTGTTTTAAAATAAATTCTGAAAAGACAAGGTACCCTTTTAATTAAGCTGAAATATAATGGGGTGTTAAATGAACAGTTTGAATTGAATTTTAAGCGAAAAAAATGGCTTGAGTTAAAAAATATTGGGTAGGTCAATGTTATCTCGACTGGAATAGATTAAAAATGCATGTTATAATTCAATCCGTCAAAATTTTAAATTTTTTATTTATTCTTTTATGGTATCAGATAATTTTTATTTATTTATACGCTCTATATAACATATAGACAAATAATTTTTGAAAAAATATATATTTTAACAAGATTTTTCATCAAACAATTTGAGATACATATCAGCTCAAATTTTAAAAGACAATCAACAAAAATTTCACTAGTTTAGGGGTTAATTACTTGTCTTCACATGGGTTTTCAATTAATGTTAAAATTTCTATCATATTTTGCTATCTATATACATGTATTTGACACATCCAGATACATGTATCTCGGATACATGCTAAATAGATACATCTAATTATGTGTATCTAAATGTGAAATTTAGTTGTAACACATCAATTTGGGAGAAAATCATGCATTCTTCCTATTTTTTTTCGATCATCATAAAATTTTCCTACAGCTATGACCATCATAAATTTTCGAGCATCATCTCCGGCGATTACGTTTTGTCGATCATGACATTGACAGACTATGATAATGTATCTGAAACATCACCAACAAAATTCAAAAGGATTCAACCAACTATGTTTATTAGGGTTCAATGACATATACACTTCATGTGGCATGAGAAACATATGGATTCAACTAACAATGGTGTTGACAGAGTATGGTCATGTATCTGAAACTTGTCGATCATGTTTGTTACTGTAAGTATCCTTGAAATCAGAACGTGAGAAGAGAAGGATTAGGAGAGAGAGGGAATTGATTTGGTGTGAAAGAGTAAATTAAAAAATTAATTAAGTGGGTAAAACTCTATTTTAAGCTATTTTTGAGGAGTAATGTATTTCAAATATCTGACTCTAAATATGATATCTATTTAATAAATAATGAGATAATAGATACGATTTAAAAAAGATGAATTGAATTAATAGATATGATATTAATATATGTCTAGTTGAATAATTTTTCTATTTTAAAATAGGTTGAAACCAATGAAATGCAGATCATAGGGTCATGACTCACAATGGGTTGAAGCCAATTGATCTGTTCAAATTTAAATAAATTATATTTTTACAGATTAATTTTAATACTTTAAAATTATATATGCACCCATTGCACTTTAGGATTGTTCAAAATCGAATCGTAATCGATAAATCAATTGTAAAATTAGCTTACTGAGTTATCGAATCAACAGTTAGTGAACAGTTTAAAATTTTATGGTTAACTTTATTGGTGTGGGGGCAGATTACTCAATTTTCTTATTGAACAAACCGTTAACCCATTAAGAATCATCATATTTACACATTTACTGTAAATATATTTGTTAAATAAATACTTATGTCATTGCATCCTCAAAACACTATGGCTTACAAATACAGAATTACCAACTTAAGTAAAGTTAAAAAATTGATTTATTTGATTGGAGATTAATATATTGATAGTGAAAGTGAAAAAAGAAAACATGAAATGATTAAGTAAATACACTATCTAATAATTGTTCATTAATTACTAATTCGATATCAAACCAACCAATAACTTATTGATATTGATTAGTGAATTTGTATATTTTAAAAATTGATATCCTGTAACAGTAAGCTAAATCATTAAACATAATTATTCGCTCAATCCCTCCAACAAGGAGTTTGATTATTTGATACCTCAACCAACCGTAACAAATAAAAAGTTTATTCATCTATGTTCCAAGAACTAAAATATCCAAGAAACACTATTTGAGAGCTTATGGTATCACCAAAATGTTGCACATGTATCAAGCAGAACAAGTACTTTCTTCGTCCATATTTTGTTTAGGGAAAAAGGCCTATGAAAAAATTTTGGGAAGGTAAATAAATTATATTATGATACATTATATTTGCTAAAATATTGACATATTGACATTTTAAATAATTATTTTGAAGTGTACATATTTTTAATAATTATGTTAGGAATTTTGACTAGGTTACTAATTTTTCCTAAATTTCTTAATTTTGTCATTTAGAGTTGACATATTTTTCATTATAAAAATGGTTCATATATATCTTTATTGTTATACAAATAACTTAAATATACCATTGTTCTCTAATGGGAGGGAAAAACTAATTATTTTCTTAAAAATTAATGTAAGAATATATTTGATCCACAAAAAATATATTTGATCCTTCTCACATATATTTTTTTGTCTTCTTTAATTCAATTGATAATTTGAATTTATTATTTTATTGGTCTAATTTATTTTTTCATTAACTTTTCTCATAAAATTTATCGTAAATGTCTCAATTCTTTTAACAAATACAAAAAAAAAGATATAGCCACAAAAAAATTAGTCTTAAATTTTCTTTTTCTTACTTTTTTTCTCTTTTTTTTATTCATGCTTCTTTCTTTTTATTTCTCATATTTTTACACTAAACAATAAAAGAAAAAAATGAAATAAGAATAAGAAACTTAAATAATAATAATAATAATAATAATAATAATAATAATAATAATAATAATAATAACATATGGAAAAGATATATGTGAGCAACATTTGGAATGGTAGAGATATATGTAAACCCTTTTTATAAGAGTAAATATCTCAAAAGGTTACTCAACTATGAATAATTATCTAGTAAAGTCATTCAACTTTGTTTTGTATCACTATAATCACTCAATCAAATTTATCATTTAAAAAAATATGACATGAAAAAACAAATTAAATTTTTATGTCATGTAGACATGGATCCCACAAATAAAACAAAAATTAAAGAAGACTTATATCTTAAACCCAACCCACCAACAATTTCATAATTGTCAAAATTATAAATTTGGAAGTTTATGGATTTTTGCAATACTCATTACTCTTCAAATTTATTTATTTTTGCGGGAAAAAATATATTAACCTCCAAAAATTAGTTTACATTTTTTTTTTTGGCGTTAAAAGAATCGACCTCGTATCAAAAATCGATTTTAATTAAATGTATGTATTTGTGTAGAGGAACTTGATTTCTTATTTAAAAAGAATAATTAAATAGAATACATATTATCTATATTCAAATAAAAAAAATTAAATGATAAATAAAGAAACTAAACGGCACAATAATAATAATATTTATAAGTGGGCAGTGATTTTTTACTACATACAATTTCCTTAGTCGTCCCGCCAATACATTTTATAAGAGAAAAACCTTAAATTGAATGATTTTATTGATACAAAACAAAGTTGAATGATTTTACAAGATAATTACTCATAATTGAATGACTTTTTGAGATATTTACTCTTTTAATAATGATAAACGTATGTGTTAGTCATTTTGTAAAGAGGAATATATCAAATCTAAATAGCAACATTAAAAAGTATATCAAATCCTTTGCCCTTTTATTTAATATATCTCTTTAAGAATTAATAAATTAAATAATAATTTTATTATGATATTATTAATTATTATAAATCATTAAACTATTAAAAATGAATAAAACTTAATAATAAATATAAAATAGTCAGTAATTTATATCTTAATTTTTTGAACTGAACAAATTTGTGTGAAAATCTATTTTTTATGGTAATGAAAAGTAAAAGCAAAACAGAAAGGAGAGAGAAAAATAATACCCGTGATCTAAAGTACAGTTGCTTTCTCACTTTTCAGGAAGGACGTCATTACTTAAAAGAAAATTACAATGCATTATTTTTTTCTCTTGCAATTTTAGAATAATGATACTTATAAAAAGCATACTTAAAAGTGTGTTTGGTATGGAAAAAAAAAAAATTGTGGAAAATAATTTTCTAAAAAATATTTTTTTGAAAAATAAATGAGTCCTTTATTTATTTTCTAGTGTTAGGTAAGTAAGAAAAAAAATATTATACAAAAGTATTTAATATTATCTAATAAAATATTATGTAGACGGGTAAGAATAGAAGTGGGAGTTTTGGAGTGGCAAAATCAAATTCAATCCTTCTAATCCGTTTATATTTGGGTGGATTATTAACCAGCTTATTATTAGCTCAATTCATTAAAAATTGTGTCGATATGTAATTCAAATTGACTTATGAGAAGTCTTGTTAAAATATTTTAATTTTTTTTAAAATTTAATAAGTTATATATAGCCATAATAAAAATAAGTCATAATAAAAAATAAAATTTTTTTATTAGATATTAAAATATTTTAAAAGAACAAACAAAACAATGAAACTTAATAAAAATTGGGTTGGGTTAGGTCTTGACCCGTTCAAACCCAACTCATTTTGAATCAAGCAAATTTGGATTGGGTGACCCGTTTATTATGTTGTTCCATTATGATCTGTTCAAATTTGATCAATTTCGCCTAATTGTCACCTTAAGTAGCGATACAATCAAAGGGTGAGAATTGGGTGGACAAAGAGGAGATAATAAACTTGAAACGATGAATACCCTAACACCAGGGGGCGATTTTATGTATAAAATTTGGGTCACCGAAACCCGTGGTCATTCGACTAAACTCAATAATTACATATATAATTCCTAAAGAATATATTAAATATTAGCTAAAGAAACCCATGCTCAAATTGCCCAGATGGTTCTCTGGCTTGAGGACTTGTTTTCAATACTGTGATCTCTAGTTCGAACCCTGCTAGCAGCTTATTTTGGCCATTAATTTTATTTTTAGAAAAGGTCAGTGTGGCTGAAAAAAATTATTTTAAATTTATTTTATGATTTGTAATTATGAAAAATTCATGTAGGGATATATTTGATTTTTTTTTACACATGAATTATTTTTTGACTTATTTAATTATCATTATTTGAGTTTCATATTCTTTTTTTTTCTTCTTCTTATTCTTTAGTAGAAAAATAAAAGAAATAAAAAGAAAGAAGTGTGAATAGAAAAAGAGAAAAAAGTAAGAAAAAATTTTAAAACAATTTTTTTTGCGGCTATATTTGTAATTTAAATATTTTTTTCGTGGCTATATGATAATTTAGTTTGTGTATCTATAAATTTTTTGGGGGCATTTATAATAAATTTTACATTAAAATTAGTGAAAATAAATAAATTTGACCATCAAAATAATAAATTCAAACTAGCCGTTGAATAAAAAAAGCCTAAAAAAACATGTTAGAAGGATCAAATATACCCCTACATGGATTATGTTTTTTTAATATATTAATTTTTGCATTTTCGTTAGAAGAAAAATGTATATGTGAGCCATTTGTGTAGTAGTATGAGTATATATATGTCACTTTCATAACGAGAGATATATCTACACTAAATGACAAAGTTAAGAGGTATATTAGGCTCTTTTCCCTACAATTTTAGATCTTATATTTAAAGTGATAATGCATCCGTATTGTTGAAATCCTATATTCACTACTGCCTAACACACACTTGGACAAAAGTGACCCTGAAAACAGGGACTAGTGGTACGTGAATAAGCCAAGTATATATAAGTAGCAGTAGAGTTTCTACTACTTCAATTACATTTCATTCATCAAGTCTCATTCATCAAAAGCTTTATTTTTGGAAAAGAAAAAAGAATGAATACTTCAATTTATGATGATGAAATCTTCTCTTTACCTAACCTTGATGACCTTGAATCTATTTCAAACCTTCTTTTTGATGATTTCGATTTTTCTGAAACTCTTTCACCAATGAGTTCAGATAACACACTATTATTGCCTAATACTCCTCCCTCAAATTCACCTGAATCCCCCGTAAGACCGGAGCCTCCGGAGGAAACACAGGAACTATCTGTGGCGCGCGAAGAAAGCGCGCCACTAGATTGGAGACGGTTCATAGGAGTGAGGCGGAGGCAGTGGGGCACGTTTTCAGCCGAAATAAGAGATCCAAATAGGAGAGGCGCGAGGCTTTGGCTAGGAACTTACGAAGCACCCGAGGATGCAGCATTGGCTTATGACCAAGCCGCTTACAAAATCCGGGGCACAAAAGCTCGGCTTAATTTTCCTGACTTAATTGGCTCGGATGTGCCTATGCCGGCTAGAGTAACCGCGAGGCGTCGTACGCGCTCGCGCTCACCCGAGCCATCAACTACTTCTTCGTCCTCGTCCTCGTCCTCGTCCTCGTCCTCATCCTCGTCCTCGGAAAATGGGACGAGGAAAAGGAAAATAGATATGATAAACTCCATAGCCAAAGCCAAATTGCTTTGTGGTTTGAATTTACAAATGTTGATACAAATGTGAGAAAAGACCAAAGGTTTAATTATTTTCTCATTACTACTTACAATAGTCTCATCAAGGTCCTTCCGTAAATGCACTTCTTTAATGAACTTTCCTTTAATGGGATTATTATGAACTGACATTAATTCATTTTGTAAACTATTTATTGTTCTACACAGGACGGAGTCACATGCGTGCCAGAGGTTCATCCGAATTTCTTCTCATAAGGTTTTATATATAAAAATGGATGTTGTATATATTTGATTTTTTTTTTTTGTGGGTGTGTTTTTGTATTTTAAATATTCTTAATAAAAATATGGGCTCCTCCGTCAATTTTATGAAGAGTTTAAGTTTTATGTATTAATGAATTCAGATCTACTATTTATCGTAATTTTATTGAATCCGCTACTGATCAGGGCATTCACAAGAAGTTAGACTTTTTTTTATACTTACGTATTGACCGTAGATTTTTTATACACTTGTTATATATGGAGGATCCATTAATAATAGCTTTCAATACACTTTTTTATGGCTGCAAATAATCAAGATATGAAATAATATAAGATGAAGTCGAAGTTTTGCTTAGACATGCCATTTGAACTTTAAAGTTATATTTTTTGCTCATAAACATAAGAATCTCATAAATTTATTAAAATTGCACCATTATTTACACAATATTACCAAATAAGTAAAAATTAATCTAAACAGTTATAATACACTATCACAAAGTTATTCTAAAAATAGTACAATATTCATTGATTAAACTTTAGTTCAATAAAAGGTAAATTTAAACATGAATTGTATGGTGTGTATTACTCTTTAACATATTCTTCCCACATAGTACGAATAATTTTCTCACGTTGAGCATGTATTTCTCGAAATAAATGATTTAACGGTTGGTAAGATTAATAATATCAACTATAAATGTCCCACATAGTAGTGACAATCTTCTCACGTTAAGTATCTATTTCTCGAAATAAATGATTTAATGATTGGTAAGATTAATAATATCAATTATAAATGTTGTTGATGAGAATAAAATAGTTGGTACATATAAAATGTAGACATTTTTTTTACAAAATATAAACTTGTGGATCAATTTTTATGTTTGAAAAATATAAAATCATGATATAAAATTCTCAAAATCAAGCTTTTTGAAGAATATAAAATTTTGACTCATAATTAGTGTCATGATTTCAAATTACCAAATAAAATCACATCTCCAAACTTTTACTAAAAATTTTAAATACCAAAAAAATTGTGAATGGGGTAGGTGGGGTTCTTTTTTGGGTTGCGGGGAGGGGGCAAACCAACAAGGGGCATCAAAGTTGCTGCAGGGCACAGGCTGATTGTGGAGTGGCAGTAAACAAACCATGAATTTATAGAAGATTTGTATTCTCCACAATAAATCTTAAAATTTCATATATTTAATAATTTGAAATTGATGCCTACATCTAAAATTACGTAATTATACGATTCCCTTTTTCTTTCTCTCTTTTAACATTTGAATAAATCACTCCACCTCTATTAAATACATAATGACTTTATTTATATATAATATATTTGGTATAAATATTATTGTTGATACATAATCTCAATTATTTCAAACCTAAATGAGTATAAATTTGATTTATAGTTCTGTATCTAATACATAACTTATGTATCGTTTGCTATGTATCAGGCGAAGAAGCAATGTATTCACTAATTTTAAATATATATATATATTAACTATCTAATAGATAAAAAAATCAAAATAACTAATTAAAACACTTTATTAAGAATTCATGTATTTAATTAAGCATAACTTAATTCATATGTGTAAATAAAATATCATGACAAATTTAATACCGGCTAAAAGCCTAACATGGAAACATGATCCACTAATTGAGGACAGGAGATCTCAATAAATATTTGTCTCATTCTTCAGGGGCGTACCCACATGGTCCCTTTCGGGTGCTCGAGCTCCCATTAATCTCCTATCAATCTATATGTACTTATGTATAGAAATTAAGACGTAACATATAAAAATAGAAGGGGAGCAGTCAGGTACGAAGTGGCTTTGCTGGTGCAGTAGTAGTAAGTGGGTACTCAAAGTTTTTAACTTGCTTCTATTACTGGGTTCGATTCCCTCTATGCACATAAATTTTAGTTTCAAATCCAACTCTCCTCTTTCTACTTGTTTATTTTTTATTTTATTTTGTTTTTCTCTATATGTTGATTGTTCTTTTTTCCCTTTTGCTAACTTTTTCTAAACAAAATCTTATTAAAAAAAACTTTTCCTTCTTACTTTTTTCTTTATCCGAAATAATTTTTATTGTAGTTTTTTTTTATTGGCTTTTTTCGCTATCATATTTAATTATGATTGTCTTTCTTAACACAAGTATTAAATTTTTGCGCTTATATTTTGTGATTGATAGCTAAAAGAGCACCCATAGCTTTAAAATTCTGGATCCGCCACTGTCACTCTTACTTATTGCTCGAAGTTGAATATTCCCTCTGTTCCATATTAGAAGGATATTTTTTATTTTACATGGTACTTAAAATTTTTAATTATTTTGCTCTTTATTCATGTTTATTAGCTTTTTTTAAAAAAAATTGGATCTTCAAAATTTTATTTTAACTTCCAATGGTCATATTAATTGTAGGGGTAAAATAGAAAAAAATTAATTATCTTCTGATTTAGTAAGTGATCAAGTAATTAAGAAAAATATTTTTAGTAAAATGTTCATCTAATATAAGACGGAGAGAGTATCAGGAATATATTTAAATGAGAGATTTTTATATAAATATTTTTACGATTAAGGCTATTTAAATATATTTAATTATTAAAGAATGCTCATGGGTGAATAACGAATTCAGTATATTTGGGTAGTTCTACTAATCAATAAATTAAATAGATTATACTATCAATGTTACAGAGCTCATATCTCAACGTTGGCTAGTAAGCCTATATATATTTAATGCACCATCACCTAACACAAAATAAGTGTCGATTTAATTAAAAAATTTGTCTAAAATAAATTATTACCTATGAAATTCAAGATAATAATTAATAATTATTTTCAAGGACTACTTTTCCTTTATAGTACTCAATTATTAAAAATATCTAATAAATAGGAATAACTTAAAAAATGGCACCTTATATTTATTATTTTTCTAAATTAGCGTAATTTTTTAAAATTAAAATGACACTTACTATGAAACGAAGGAAATATCAAATAAGCATAAGTTAATTATTCCCTTTGGTCCATTTATTTGTTACTCTTACTAAAAATAGACGGTACAAAATAATTGTTATTTTAAAAAATTTAGATATAATTAATTGGTTACTCCATTTTATACTACTTGATCTCTATGCTAAAAATAAATATTTTATTTCACTTATCCAATTTAAAATATCAAGTGAGTTTTATTCTATTTTTTTTGTTGTTACCCTTAGCATGCGTATTAAGTAGCCACACTTACCAACAAAGATTGTGGACTTGTGGTAGAGTGGTCCTTAAATACAGATCTCGAGTTCAAATATCCTTAGATATAGAGTCACGTTTGTAAATGAGCAATTTTATTCCTTAGTGGAAACCTTTGGACTAAAATTAAATTTAATCGTACTCCAATTTAAATATTGAACTTCATATTTTCAAAGATTATTAAGTACATAGACAGCTTCACCTACCCCTCTTCCATACTCCTATTCAGACTTCCAAGCCTAGTTTGCATCAAATGCTACGCTAATTCATTGATTTGTTCATTCAATTTTAAATATCATTAAGGTTAAATAAGTAAAATATAGTTTTAATTAAAAAAAAAAGGTGTGCGGAGTCAAGTAATATAAAACGGATGAGAGTTATGTAGTTTACATCTTTATTTCTAATTTAATAAATGTGGATATAGATTGATATGATGAAAAAAGATAGAAGTATTAAATCACAAAATAAATAAAAATAATTTAATTAAATTACTCTTTTAGTTATAATTTTTTAAAACATATAAAAATTAAATATGACAAGTAAAATACAGAAAAGGAGTATTATTCTCTCCGATTTAATTTTGTTTGTTTTAAAGCAAATCTATCTTTCCATTTTTAGCTTTGAATATGGACTTAAGGACTCCCATTCAAGAAAAGTACTTCGCCCTACTTCAATTAAAGCTTGCCCCACGGCCTTTATAGCCTCTGGCTTCACTCATTTCTGAACTTGTAATCATATCTAGATGAACTTGATAACTCTTTAATCTCAACATTTTTCATGTCATATTTAAGATAATAAAATTAAATGATATTTTGATATAATAAATTGACAAATAAAATTTATGATGAAAGTATTGCTCCCTCTGTTTTTATTAGTTTGTCTTACTTTCTTTCTTTTTAGTAAAATGAATGTATCCTTTTTCATACAAAGCTTGCCTCACCTCCTTTATAGCCTCTTGCTTTTGTCATTTCAAAACTTTTTATCATATGAACTTCCACTTGACACCTATCGTAATGATAAACGGTTCGTCTCGCCGTGACCTTCTCTTGAATTCTCAAAAAAACTTTTGTAGTATGTTTAAGATTATAAAATTAAATAATATTTTAATATAGATAAACAAAATGAATAGCGAAAGTATTATTCTCTCTGTTTTAATTTATTTATCCTATTTTTTTAAAATTTGTTTTAAAACGAATTTATTTAATTTTTTAGCTTTGAATCTGGACTCAATTATTGCAAATCAAGAAGGGTCCTCTGCCCTACTTGAAAGCTTGTCCCCAGTATCCTTATAACCTCTCGCTTCAATCTTATCTGAATTTTTAATTATATTTGACTAAACGTAACAACTCTTTAATATCAACATGTTTAAAATTATAAAATTAAATAATATTAAATTTAAAATTATAAAATTTTTATGTTTATTTTCTTAAATCTTATATTAAAAATAAATAAATTAAAACATAACGAATAATAAAGAGAGGATATTTTCCTCTGATTTTGTGGCTGAAATGTACTACAATGTAGGGTAGAGATATTCTGATCAATTGATTGAACAAGTCTGCATATTTTCCTCTATTCGCATCTCGTGTTCTTGTTCTACCATTTAAGTTATGATCCATCAACAGGCAACAGCACAGCTAGGATTTTGATTAAGGGGTGTCAAAATATAAAAAAAATTTACGTAGAAATTAAAGAGTGTGAATATATATATATATATATATATATATATATATATATATATATATATATAATGTAATTTTTCAACGAAGTGGTATCAGTCGACACCCCTCAAGTATATGTTGCTCCATCAGTAGGTCTTATCATCAAAGAATGTGGTGCAATTGAAGATATTGTTTCTTCCTTAACCAAAGATCTTGGGTTCAAGACTTAAGTATGGAAAAATCTTTGATAAGGAGCGCTTCTACTCGAATGACACCGTACGTGATGCTAATCCAAAAAATACAGACTTCAAAGCGGATATTGAATACCACGTAGGAAAAAAAATTATGATCCCTTTTATATATATATATATATATCGAATGCATTGGTGTTGTTTGTGAGTAATTTATTGAATGCTTGAGCCTCTTTCAAATGCCCCACATTACTTTTTCATATAGCTTGCCTGCTTCTATAGTAAGTAGTAACGAAATTATAATTTCTAATTTCTAGTAGGCATAAAACAATTGTTGAAACCCCCCCCCCCCCTTTTTATTTTTTCGCTCGGTGTTTAAAGTCCACATTGGAGCTCCGACTAAATTCGGATCGCGCACTGCAAGGCACATTCGAGCGTGTCACTCCCAATAAAAAATTTTCTATACCCAGAGCTCGAACCCAAAACCTTTGGTTAAGGATGAAACACTCCCATCACTGCACCACAACCCACGTTGGTTAACCCCTTTTATTAACATGTCTGTTTCAGTATAAGGATATTTTTAATATTTTTCAGTATTTATACTGTATTGATGTTGTACTGTCTTGGGATAAATACATTGGACAAGTTAATTTACTTCCCTATCTGAAGATGTGGACCCCACTGCACGTGGTCTGAATATTTAAATATACTGTCTAATTTACTGAGAAAAATAAAATAAAATATCTCTTCCATTATTTTTATTTGTTCAAATTTGAATTGACATTTCTTTAATTATATACTCCCTCCGTCCATTTTTAATTGTTATGATTTCCTTTTTTAGAGTCAAACTATAATAACTTTGACTAACATTTTACTATGTATTTTTTCATTATATTGTTATGTAAAAAATTGTAATTTATAGTACTTTTCGTATAGTTTTTAAATATCTAAATTTTTTGTTTAAAATATCGAATTAATATAATATAATTTAACTTTGAAAATTAGTCAAATTGACTTTCGAAAAGCGTAACATGACAATTAAAGTGGACGGAAGGAGTATTATTTTATATATGATAGAATGTGACATAACAAAATTCTGTCTAAAATAGTATATATTCTCTTATAATAAAATCTTTGCATAACTTTAACTAGCTACCAAAACAACCCCTTTGGAGAATTGATTCGAAAGATGACTATAGTTAATACTTTAAATTTCAAATCAATTGAGATACGTTGAATTTTATACATAGTAAAAAATTGCTATCAAATATGATAATTTGTAGTTTTAATTTATGTTGTTTAGTTTAATTTATTACAAAATTAAAAATAGAACGAAAGATTTTAAAATATTATAATCTAAAATAAGTAATAGATATTTGAGTGGTAATAAATTTTTTCATTAAGGATAAAATGAACATTTAAAAGTTAATTTTTTATTAAATATAAAAAATATATCATTATTTTTGGGATTGACAAAAAAAAAATTGAATCATAATAATTGAAATAATTCTACATAATTTAATACATGAATAACTTAGGGGTCATTTGGTTACTGGTTAGAGTTATGCATGTATTGGTTATGTAGGTATTAGTTATGTAGATATTAGTTATGTAAGTATTAGTTATGCAGATATTAGTGTTATGTAGGTATTAGTAATGCAGGTATTAGTTATGTAGGTATTAGTTATGTAGGATTTAGTTATATAGAAATTACAATACATAAATTATTACTTATTGAATATTTAATTTATTGTAAATTAATATACTTTTTTTTAAAACAAAACCTGAAATTATAAAATCCATACTTGTAAACAAGTAGTATCCAAACTAAAATGCACCAGTCCTCCGGGGTGGGGGAGTTAAAATGACTAAACTTTAAAATGGCGAAACTTGAAATATAAACTGTGATGCACCCAAAATAATAAAATGCAACAGTTCGGGGGTTGGGAGTGGGGGGTGGGGGGGAGCATGATAGAAATAGCGTAGTCTTTTTTAAAAAAAAATAAAAATTAACTCCTTAATCTTGTAAATTAATATACATTATTATTTACAAACAAATAATTAAGTAAAGAAATTAAGGGTAAATATGTAAATTTATTATTTTAATCTATGTATAACTAATACCCTCAGGGGCCGTTTGGTTACTGGATTAGGGGCAAAATTAATACATGAATAACAAGTTATTCATGTATTAATTTTATACCATGTTTGGTTTGTAAATAGAATAAAAGTTATTCATGCATAAATTTTTTACAATGTTTGGTTGGTGTGTCTCCAAATGTTGTATAAAAGTTATTCATATATTGATTTTATATGGTGTTTGGTTGTGTTTTTGTAATTCTACATAGAGTACTCACATAACTTATGAAGAAATTTATGTATAATTTTATGCGAGGTAGAAGGTGGAATAAGTTATGAGGGTATTAGTTATACATGGATTAAAATAATAAAATTACATATTCATTTGTAAATAATATTAATTTATAAAATTAAGGAGGTTGACTAAGCTATTTTTCTACCTCAATTTTTTTTAGTTTCGTTATTTTTATCAACCCCCCCCCCCCGACCCACCCACCCACAAGAACTGTTGCATTCTATTTTGGATACTTCTGGTTTATCAAGTATATTACTATCAATTTTTGAATTTTATAATTTCAGATTTTGTTTAAAAAATGTATATTAATTTACTACAAATTAAATATTTAATACGTAATAATTTATGTATTGTAATTTCTAGATAACTAAATTCTACGTAAATAATATCTACATAACTAATACCTGCATAACTAATACCCACATAACTAATACATGTATAACTAATAACTACATGACTAATACCTGCATAACGAGTACTTACAAAACTAATACATGCATAACTCTAACCAGTAACCAAACGACCCCTCATAACTTATTCCACCATCTACCTCGCATAAAATTATACATAGATTTCTTCATAAGTTATGTGAATATTAGCAATGTAGAATTACCAAAATATAACCAAACATCATATAAAATCAATACATGAATAACTTTTATACAACATTTGAAGACACACCAACCAAACATTGTATAAAATTTATACATGAATAACTTTGATTCTATTTGCAAACCAAACATAGTATAAAATTAATACATGAATAACCAAGTTATTCATGTATTAACTTTGCCCTTATCCAGTAACCAAACGGCCCCTTGATTTATTGGATGCTTGAGTCTCTTTCCATTGCCCAACATCACTCTCCCATAATGTGCTCGCCTTTCTCCTCTCTCTCCTAATTTTATTGGATTCTCTCCTTTTTCTAACATTTAGTTACAAATCTAATTAAGCAAATTATATTTATGAATTTTTAATTAATATACTATAATATCCGCGTGTGAGTTTCACGCATTAAAAAATAGATTATCATTTTTTTAATAGGTATAAATTTGTTAAGCCCCTCTCTATCAACATCTGTTTCACTATCAGGATATTTTTTGTATTGTGTAGTGTTTGTATTTTATTGATGCTGTACTTTCTCTGTCATGGAAATAAACATAAATTGGACCAGTTCAATGCTTTCTCTGTCTCAAGATGTATACATCTCATAATTTTTTTTTTATAACACTCGTCTCGTCGATTTTTTCCCTTATACTTTTTATCTTGGATATAACTGAATTTTTGTTGGAAACGTATTAATTTGTGGTCTTCGATTTTCTAATTAGGACCACTAACATGTGGTTTTGAAATTTAAAATATACTGTCTACTTTAGTGTATGGTTGTCTCCTCTCGATCATTTATTTTTACTTGTTTATATTTGAATTAAAGTTATTTTCAAAAAATAAATAAAATAATTATAAATTTGCTCTATCACTATTTTGAATTATATTTGAGGTGAATTATTCATCTATAAAATCTTGTGGTTTATAAAAGATAAATTATCATTTAAAATAGTAATCCAGGATAATTAGCATAACTTATTCAGGAGGGAACGCATTTTAAACTTTATTTTTCATTTAATACGTATGACTAACAAAGTTAAAGATATATTTTTTTTATATTTAAAAACTTATCTTCCAATAATAGTAATAGTAAGTACGATAACTAAAACAGATAGAAAAGAATTATAAGTACATTACGCAATAGTAAACCAAATGAATGGTGGTTATGAACGATTGGCCCACATCATCAAAACATCTACATTACTCTATAGTTATGTGTGGAATGAAAGTTGGAGGTGTTATTTCAGTACTATCTTCAAGTTTGTGAAAATAAACGGCACAATAGACAAACTTTTTTTGACGTGGGAGGAAAAATTTGATTTTTCGTATGGAATCTTCCTCACATTTGGGAATAATAATAAATACTTTCTCCGTAGAAGAACGACTTAGAGCCTGTTTGGCATTGCTACTAAAAACTGCTTATTTTGAGAAACACTTTTTTAAAATGACTTTTCAGAAAAGTGTTTTTGAAAAAAAACAATTTGTGTTTGGCTAATTTATTTTATAAGTGTTTTTATAAGCAAATTGTGTTTGACTAATCTTTTTTAAAAAGTGTTTTTGAGAGTCAAATTACGATAAAGGGCAAGTATTAATGTACTTTTAATATTAAAATTATTTTATAGAGAGAAACTAGTTTAAACATCTTTTATAAAAAATTAAATTAAAATTTTATTTTTATTAAATTAAAATATTCATATTCAAACTTTCAATAAATATTATACATTATTTTGGAGGGTTTAAATCTTTAATTGTTGTTTTTCTTTTTTTTCCTAATCTTGCAAAAATATTCTTGTTACCCTTTTTATAATTCTGCAAAATAATACGTAAAATAATAAATAAAATAATAATAATAATACATAAACGTAAAATAAAATATAAAAATTATCATATTAAAATAAAAAATAAAATTATTAAATGAAACTTACCCAAACATATGAGATATGTTAATTAAATAATAAGAGATATATTGGTAAATATATATATATATTGGTAAATATATATATATATATGGAGGGAATATTTTAGTCTTGAAAAAAATAATTTTCTATTTCTGCTTCTGCTTTTTTTAAAAAACAGAAATTTTTAGCTTCTTTCCGTAGAAAAATTGCTTCTGCTTCCATTTAAAAGCAGTTTTACAGGTTTGGCAAACACCTAATTTTTCAAAAAAAGTGTTTTTTTCACAAAATAAGTGCTTTTGGGCTACCAACAGCAATGCCAAACAAGCTCGTACTTTAACTTGATACAAAATTTAAAATAATAATGAAAACTTTTCAATCTTGTGATTCTAAATTAAAGTGATGTCAAATGTATCAAAATGTCTTTTAATCTTATGGTCTTAAATATGCCACGTGAAAAGTTGAAATTAAAATTTGTCAAACAAGAGAAAGGGTAATTCTTTTGTTAACTGGCTAAAAAAAATAGGTCAATCCTTTTTAAATAGAGAGAATATTGTATTTGCCTCTTTTTTTTTTGTATTTTTAAAATTTTACTTTTTAAAAAAATAGTATTTGATCATAGAAATTGAAAATAATTTTAGAATTTAGAAAATATTGATGTTTATGTGCATTTAATATTAAATGGATAATATATTTGTGGGCATATATTGGTGTCATTATTTTATATAACTCATGTAACTATTATGATATATTTTTCTCACTAAATCTGTAACGATTCGATCCGACGTTATTTAAGGACATCTCATATGGAATTTCAAATTCTAAAAGTACACGATATAAAATTTAAAAATTTAAGCACATGACGAAATTGACTGAGCTGATGTCCGCCCATCATAGCGGGAGGCTTCCTGCTATAGTAGGATGATAGGAAATCAAACCCTTGTAATGCGACTACTTTTATTTTTCCTCATACTTCTAAAAGGAGAAAATAGATGAAGATTACTTCAAAAATCCTCTAAAGGCACTTGGGGCATAGAAACAATAGAGAGGCGGTTTCTACAATAATCGTAAGGTTTGGATGTTTTGAAATCACTGGATTATAGCTATTTTTGAGGCTTGTGATAATCAAGAGGAACAAATATGTGTTCATAATGAGGTTCAATATTGGGTCATTGTTTGATCAAATTCAAATAGAAGAATTTTCCACATAATTAATGGGACATATATCATAAAATATAATATATAAAAAATGGCATAACTATTGAAAATAATATAGTTCTAACAAATTCACTATTGATATAACAAAAAGTACTATTATTATATCATACAAAATATATATATTCTTTTAGTTCAAAAATATAATTTTAGTAATAATATAATGACGTGATACAAAATACAAAACCGTTCATTTTTTTTTCTTTTTAAAAGGGGCAAACTCAATCCTACCATGTCAATCATTTATTAACATTAATAATTATATTTACCTAAATATTCAAGTTTGATTATTGTTCAAAGTTGATAGGGAAGTTTGACGACCTTCATTTTTTTTTGTTTCAAACTTGGATATTTAGGTAAATTGAATTATTCAAAGTTTATGTATTTCAAAGTTGAGGGAGAAGTTTGATAATTATTCAAAGTTAAACAAGGATTTTGATTTTTAAAGCATAATTGGATAATGAAAATGATTTTCACCCATTTTTATATTACAAAATTATTAGAAATATTAATTTTGTTACTAATACTTGTGGGATTTTCTCTTCTAATTCCCACAATTGCAGTTCTGTCTTCAAGTAAGCCATAAAACCCTTTTTAAAAAATCAGCTTTTAATTTCTTAAAAAATCAGCTTTTAATTTCTTTTCAGATATGTTACTTAATTCTAACTAAATAAATATTGGAAAAGATACAAGTATTAAAGATAATTTAATTAGATTACTCTTTTAGTTGATATTTATTTTTAAAGCATATAAATAAACTATGACAAGTAAAAATATAGGTAGGAGTATTTGTTTGACCTGTTTTTTTTTTAGTATTTTTCCTTTCAATTTTCCACACGAGTGTTTAAAAATATAGGTTTAAAGAATATTTTGATATGTTTAACATATTATTAATTTAAAATTATAAAATTAAAGATTTTTAATTACTCTTTACATTCAAATTAAAACAGTACAAACAAATTAAAGCGAATGACTAACGTATAAATCAGTGAATTCTTATATTATTATTTTATATAGAATTGGGTTAATTTATATAAAATATAAATATATAATTTTTCATGTAATGTAGAGTTTTAAATTGCAAATTAATTATCTTTAAATTTTATACATAATAATAAGGGAAAATGACCTAGTATACTCCTCAACTATGCTATTTAGAGGTTATATCACATTCAATATAAAAGTGACTCATATATATTTCTACTCTTATATAAATGACTCACATATATCTTTTTCCTCTAACAGAAGTGAATTTTTTTAAAAATAATGAAAAAATTGAAAAATAATTCATGTAGAGATATATTTAATCTTTTTCGCACATTTTTTTTTTACTTATTTGATTTAATGGATAATATGAATTTATTATTTTGATGATCAAATTTATTTTTTTCCCTAATTTTCTTGTAAAATTTATTAAAGATTCCTCAATTTAATTTTTTACAAATACAAAAACTAAAATAAAATATAGCCAAAAAAATAATTTTAAATTGCAATATAACCACAAAAAGTATTAGTTTTTTTTAAAAAAAACCTTACTATTTTTTTTCATTCACACTTCTTTTTTTATTTCTCGTTTTTTAACATTAAAGAATGAAAAAAAATGCAATAAAAATAAGAAACTCAAATAACAAAAATCAAATAAATCAAAAAATAATTCAGGTGTGAAAGGGATCACACATACCCATACATGAACCTTTTAAAAACAAAAATCACAAAAATAAATTTAAAAATATTTTTTATAACGTAGAATATATATACTTTAGTTTCTACCCAGCTACCAAACGATTCTCACATGCATTGGTGTTGTTTGGTGTAATTTAATGAATGCTTGAGCTTCTTTTCCATGCCCAAAAAGATACTACTATTATTATTATTTCACTTTTCAGTAGGTAAGATACAATTATTATTTAGGTTACATAATTCACATGAATGGGACAGAGCTATTACAAATATATCTAAATTATAATAATTTATTGTATTTTACATTTCGTGCTCAACATAAAAAGATAAATAATATCTCCTCACAAGATTTTTTTTTTTTTTTTTTTAAAAAGAAATTGGCATAGAGAAAGGGAAAATGGAAAGGAAATTGCAACGTGAGAATTGAATTCTCACCAAATTCCCCATCTATCTCATAGGAATGCGTTAAAAGTTGTCTTACTTTTTTGTCTACAAGGAAAAAAAAAAGACAAAACATTAGAGTAATTACAATTGTCAGTCTATTATTGGGTGTTATTTCAGTACTATCTTCAAGTTTGTGAAAATGTACTAGACCTAGAATCTTCCTCACATTTGGGAATGATAATAAATACTTTCTCCATTTAAAAATGAACGACCTAGTTTAACTTGAAACGAAGTATAAAAAAATATTTAAAAAATTCAATTTTGTAGTTCTAAATTAAAATAATATCAAATGTATCAAAATGTCCTTTAATCTTGTGCTCTTGAATATTCACGTGGAAAGTTGAAACTAAAATATTGTCAAAAAAGAAAAAAATCATTCTTTTTTAAATAGACTAAAAAAAATAGGTCATTCCTTTTAAACATATAGAATAATGTACTTGTCTTTGTTGTATTTTTTAAATTTTATTTAAAAAATAATATTTGATCATAGAAATTAAAAATAATTTTAGAATTTAGAAAATATTGATGTTTATGTGCATTTAATATTGAAATAAAAATATTAAAATGGATAATATATTTTGTGGTCATACAATGGTGTCATTATTTTATATAACTCATGTAACTACTATGATATATTTTTCTCATTAACTTTCTAACGATCCGATCTGTCGTTACTCAAGGCTTCTTGCATCTTCATTCGATACAGGGAACCTCGCAATATTGAGAAAGGCCCATCAGTGAGAAATTCTCTATCAATAATAAGTTAATGCATAAAATTCAAGTCGTCACTCCGTGACACATACACCTAATGTTATGTCGGTCAATGAGGTAAAGAATTCGAATCAAAATCAAGAGTACTTTCCTAAGAAGCTAGATAGAAGAAAAATGAAACCGTCTCTTGACCTAAAAAAGACATTGACCACCCTAATCTAATTTCGATTAGAACAAAAAAACTCAAGACGCAAATTGAAAAAGTCAACCTTTTTTTTTTGTTCACGTACGAAATCTCAAATTCTGGAAGTATGGTGCAAAATTTAAAAATTTAAACACACGATCAAATTGACTGGGTTGACTTCAGCGCGCCATAGTGGGAGGTTTGCCTCTACGGAGGCACCGCTAATCGCTATAGCGCCATAGTGCCTGCACGATCGCTATAGCGGGATGAAGGAAAACCAGACCCTAGTAATGCGACTTTTTTTTATTTTTTCTCTTACTTTTGAAGGGAGAAAATGGATGAGGGCTGCTCCAAAAATTCTCCAAAGACACTTGGGCCATGGGAGCAATGGAGAAGAGTGATTGCAGCGCAAGGGAGGTGAAAACCTAAAGAATTTCGGTGCTCGTTTGTCACAATTTTCCCTCACGGAATTGGAAGTTCATGGGCAAGGTTCATCAGCTGACGCTTGGCATCCAAGTAGGCTAAGTTTTCTTAACTGAATAGTTAGACCTGTATTCTGTTTCATAATAATTGTGTAGATGAAAGGAAGATTTCATCCATACACCTTCAAACACAGAGTTTGAATGGCTAAAAGATTGTTGTTTAGGTAGTTAAGGCAGGAAAAGATAATAACATGATTCTTTAGTTCTTGTTTATTAACCTTTGAATTTTTTTTTTAGGCGGTTTCTACAATAATTGTAAGGTTGGGTGTTTTGAAATTACTGGGTTATAATATGATACAATAATTGTATGACGTATATCAATTGAATTCGTGATACAATATGATACAACAGGTGTTTCATCCTCTCTTTCTCTCTCAAATCTCATTCGCCTCTCTTCTCTCTTCTCTCTTTTCCAACCTTGCTTGCATTCTATCCTCTTTCTAACATGTAGTAATGAATTGAACTGCGCAAAGTATAACTATAAATATCATTTTTGAAAGATCTATTTTTTTCTTCTTGAAATGTCTTTTGGATTATTCAAATAATGTTGGAGTACTTATTTTTCAAAATAAAAATAAAAATATTTTGATCCAATTGCCATATGTCATCATTTCATTTGTCCATCAGCTATAATAATAAAAATGGATTATCATTTTAATAGGTACAAATTTGTAGCCATCTTTATTAACATGTCTATTTTACTATAAGGACATTTTTGGTAGTATGCATTGATAGTACTTTAATTGATATTGTTCCTTTTCGTCTTGGACAAAAACATTGGACCAGTTGATTATTTTCTCGAAAACACTGAACTCGTTGGTTTTTTCCGTCGTTCCTATTATGTTGGACCCTACTGGATATTCACCAATTTGCAGTTTTTGTTGGCTAATTAGAACCACTAGCACGTGGCTTTGGTAAATATATTGTCTAATTTAGGGCATATTCGTCTCCTTTCGTTTATTTACTTTTATTTGCTTATGTTTGAATTGATATTTTTTTCACAATGTAATTAAAGAAAATGATAAATTTACCATATTACTATTTGAATTTCGTATACAGATACTAAATAATGTATATATAATATCATGTTTGGTAGATAGTAATTAGGAGGAAAGTTATGCGTGTATAAAATTAATATAGTGTTTGATTTATAATTTAGAAATTTGTATAACTAATAATTATATAAGTCATAAAGAAATTATGTATTATTTTATACAAAATGTGAAATAACTAAACCTGCAAAAAATGATATATATTCTCTCATAATGAATACGTGCATAACTCTAACTAGCTACCAAACGACCTCTGAATGTTTGGGGAAATGCTTTGAAACTTGAAAGATAACTAAAGTTAATAATAAGAATAATTAGAAACCAGGACAAATAAAAGTGAATATAGATTTTTAAGTTCAATTATTTATCCGGTCATCAAGTTTTCGAACACATGAATATGAGTTTATATTTTCAGCTCATATCCTATTTAACGTATTTCTATATAATTTGAAATACTTGAAAAGATAATAATTTCTTATATTACAATTTCTATTTTTTTATGCTTAGAATTTGATTAATAATAATAATCACATATCTAACTATTGATAGGTGAATTAAAATAAAAATTTAAAACTCTATTTTGGGATTTTTAAAAGGTCACAAATAAATTTTGCGATTTATAATTATAAAAGATAAATTGTCATTTTAAATAATAATCAAATAACGTAATCATGAGGGAACTCCTTTTAAACTTTACTTTTCACTTAATACGTATGGCTAACAAAATTATGATATTTTTTTGTAGTAAAAAAAATCTATACTCCAATAATTATTTTGAACCAATTATTTTAATAAGTACGACAATGAAAATAGATAGAAAAAGAAAAAGATAAATAAAATTGAGCGGTGAATATGAAGTGATAAATTTAAGTGTTCCCACATCGTCATAAGGATAGTTACTTATGATATGAAAGTTGGAGATGGGGACCGAGCTATATTGTTTTTTTACTTTTTATGGTGTCCGATATTTGTACGTGTAGTGACCTACTCGGGAAAACGCTCCCAACCAATTATTTTTTATACCCAAAATTTAAATTCGAAATCACTGATTTATGGAGAAACAATCCCATACACTGCACGATATCCTTTGATGGTGGGGATCGAGTTATTTTCTCGATCTCAATTTATAAAATATATATTTTATTAATTAATTTTTAGAATGTGATATATTTTTTATTTATACATATTAAAAATTATTAATAATTTATTATATCAGATCTTACTTATTTTGAAAAAATCTATTAAGGTGTATTCTCTTCAAGAATAATAATTTTAATATATTTAAAAAAATTTAAATATATTTTATACTCAACATTATATAAATTGAGACAAAAAAAAAAGAGTATAAAACAAAGAATTCGTTAAAAATTGGTCTTGCTTTTTTGTCTACCTAGAAAAAGATAAATTAAAATAATCAATTTCCTGTATTTCAGTACTATCTTCACTTTTATAAAAATGTACTGGATCTACCTATGTTAAAATAGAATGCAGAATCATTTTCACATAGAATGCAGAATCTTTTTCACATAAAATTTTATTTTTTGGGTGGGTGGGATGTGATGGTATACTGTCAACGTCGTTGGAGGGGGGGGGGAGGGGGAGCAGTATAAGCGACTTTTAAATAAAGCGGTGATGGTATACTAACAACGTCATTGGAGGGTGGGGTGGGGTGGGGTTTGATGAAAGAATAGAAATTGCAATGGAGCATAACGAAACCAAATCCTAGATACGACAGGATATGAGACTTTTAAATAAAGCGAACTAAGACATAAATTAATTTTTTAAATATTTTAATGGGACATGGATAATTTGGGTTGGATTTGTAGGCTAAAAGCATGGCATTAAAGTTATGAAAAAAAGGCAATTAAATTTGTAAAAGAAACCATTAAATGTAAGAAGGAAAACAAACCAGCCGTTATTTTAGAAGAATACTAGTTTCAATGATATCAAATAATAGTCAATATGTTATATTTTTTAATAGAAATTTTAATAACACAAGTTTAAAATTCAGTCCATCTCTTTTTCTTTTTTTTTTACGATAAAATTTAAATTATCTAACGGTGCATTAGTTTAGAGTAAAATGAGAAGTTAAAATATTAAAATTGGCCATTGCAAAAAGGAAGAAAAAGAAATCAAAAGACTTAAAACTTAATTGGAGCAGGGTAAGCTTAGCATGACAATAATTTTGAAAATTGCTAAATAGAAATGGGGAGGACAGATCAAAATTTTGACTTTTTCTGCCCCACCTTGTCTTAGTAGGGTAAGGGAGGCAGGTTAAAAATATGATGAGCAATCATTTTGAAATGAAAAAAAATGATCGATGAATTCTAGCAACACAATGCCTAATAATAGTCCTAGCTTGAGTTTCGACAACTTCCTCTAGGATGAAAATATTGAAGAAACAACATCTCTCGAATCCAATCAAAAGCCCAAGCCCAAGTCCAAAGACAAAATGCAAGGCCCATGAGGAAAACACGCGACAACATTGGAGGCGTTACAGAGGAGTGAGATGAAGGCCGTGGGGAAAATTTGCAGGGGAGATAAGAGACCCCAATAGAAGGCACAAAAGAATACACAATTTATTTTATCATATTCTCTAAAAAAAATTTACTGCTAATTTTTTTGGAAAAATTAACTAAATACACAATTTATTTTATCATATTCTCTAAAAAAAAATTTCTATCATTTGAAAAATTTACAAAAATTCCTACTCTCTCCTATTCTCGGATACATCACTTTATGCGGTGTATCGAAACGTACGTAATGTATCGAGACGTTGAGTGATATATCCGAAATCGAGACATTATGTATCGGGACGTTAAGGGATGCATCCGAAACCGGGATTACCACTTTTAATGAAAAATATTTTTCATTAAAAGTGGTCATCATCATATATGAGTTGAATATATGCTTAATTCTACTCATATATGATGATGACCACTTTTAATGAAAAATATTTTTCTCAGCAAAAACATTTATTTGCAATTCAGTGTATGTTATTAATGCTTGAAAATGAAATCACTAATATAACATCTATTGAGAAACATGTTCAATTATGTTACGTTGTATCTAAAACTCAATTGATGTGAATGGAAATTGTTGCTGGAAACAAGTCATACATATTTATATATGACTATAAACTATTTCATTAAGGATAAAATAAATAATTTTAAATAAATTCTCCTGAATATAAATATATTAACGATATTATTTTCTTTGAAATTATTTCTTAAATTTGACAGCTCCTGTAATTTTTTTTTGAAATCCTAGGATTACGTGCAACTGCTACAAGCCACAACATTTGTCCTTCGGGTGAGCATTCAAGTGCACTTAGGGGTGGCAAAATTAAACCCAATCCGTTCAACCCGCCCAACCCGTTTAAGATTGGGCGGGTTAATAACCCGCCCATTCATTAGCTCAACCCATTTGAACCCATTAAAAATTGGGTTGATGTGTAACCCGAATTGGCTCATGAAAAATCTTGTCAAAATATTTTTAAGAAACTTTTTTTAAAAAAAATTTGGCATGTTGTATATGACCATAATAAAGAAAATAATCATTTTATTAGATACTAAAATAATTTAAAAGAACAAATAAAACAATTAAGTTTAGTAAAAATTGGGTCGGGTTGGGTCTTGACCTGTAATGTAACCCATTACCTAACCCATTTTGACCCAAGCAAATTTGGATTGGGTTGGGTCTTGATCCGATTATTGTCTTAACCCATTATGACCTGTCCAAACTTGACCCAACCCGCCCAATTGCCATCCCTAAGTGCACTGGATAAACCTCTCACTGTGAAATAGCCTGCAAACCACACATGGATTGTAAATCGCACTAGGCAAGCCCTATGCGACAGGCTCGACTCCAGAAGGCATTGAGGCGGGATCAATCTTGGATCATCCGTGTGGATGACCACCCTCCAAACCAATTGAGCCATCCCAAAGTACCGCTTATGTAATTATTATCAGAAAAAAAAGGAAAAAAAATAATAATTATACATATACTACGCATAGCTTGGTCATCAAATAATTATATTTCCCTTATGGCTCTGAAATTTTCAGAAGAACGTGTGTTTGACGTGATGGGCATAACATCTTACCATAATACATATATTTATTTAATTTATCTTCAATTTCATTCGAATAATAACAAAAATAAAAAGCATAACATACAGGTGCTTAAAACAGAACCAACGTAGAAATTCAATAAATATTTTTTTTAAAATTAATATGTAGGGTATAAATAAGCATAGTTTATGAACCCTTCCATTTCATCCTTAATAAAACCTACTATTTAAGTGAAAGTTCATCCAAATATCTAGAGAAAAAAAATGAATATTAATCCAGCTAATACAAAGTTCTCTTTATCTGATTTCGATTTTCTTGAATCAGTAAAACAACATCTTCTAAATGGTTTCGATTTTTTTCCGCCTATGAGTTTAAGCCACGTCGAATTACCTAATAGTCCTAACTTAAGTTTTGGTAGCTACCCTTCAATCGAATCCAATGAAGAAATAAAAGGGCCAATGGTGGCGCGTGAAAAAGACGCGTCAAGAGATTGGAGGCGGTACATAGGTGTGAGACGGAGGCAATGGGGGACGTTCGCGGCGGAGATAAGAGATCCGAATCGGAAATGTGCGAGGTTGTGGCTAGGAACATATGAGACCCCGGAGGATGCAGCATTGGCTTATGACCTAGCTGCTTTTAAATTTCGGGGTTCGAAAGTTCGGGTCAATTTTCCTCATTTAATCGGTTCAAACATGTCCGAGCCGGCTAGACTAACACCGAGGCATCGTACGCGCTCCCCCGTGCCATCGGCTTCCTCATCCACGTCATCGGAAAACGTGTCAAGGAAAAGGAAAATAGATGTGATAAACTCGATAGCCAAATCGAAGTATTTTTGTTATAGCTATTTGAAAGGACAAGAATTCAGTGTTCAATAGTCTCATTGTCAAATGTTCTTTAGTATTATTTGTGTTCTGTATATATCTATCACTATTTTATTTGGTACATTTTAATGCGATCGATTAATGCCATAAAGTTTCACCGCGCTAATCAATTTTAAAATTATTTTTGTCAATATTATAATAGTAATTTATCGTTGAACAATGTTCAAAATATGTTTCTAGGAAAATAACTACTATTTCAACTCTTGAAAATGTTTTTGTTATCACTCAATTTTATTTTTTTTTGAAAAATATGGTCTAACACCTTAATTTTTCTAAAATGAGTATTTTTTTAAAAACAAAAAACTTTCAAAGTGCAGGTAGTACTTCAGACCGTGTATGTATATATCGAGATACGTATGTCTTAAAAAAATTATTACTTTTAAACAAAAAAAATCAAAAAAATCAAACCAAACCGACAATAACCAAATCAACAGTTATTTTTTTTGTTTGATTTGATTTGATTTTAGAAATTTAAAAACCAACAA
The DNA here is from genome assembly GCA_018342035.1 of Solanum appendiculatum. NCBI lineage: Eukaryota > Viridiplantae > Streptophyta > Magnoliopsida > Solanales > Solanaceae > Solanum > Solanum appendiculatum. Next base: position 1,494,583 of record JAGDQO010000515.1, read on the forward strand.
AAGTGATTTTATTTTATTTTAACCAATCACCGATCCAAATCAAACTATCAAAACCCCAACTTCAGAGTATACATTTGTCATTTGTGCATCTTGCCAAAAGTATCAGTTCCATTTATGGTAGCCCATACTTGTCAATAGTATAGACTATGATTTCTTTATTTAAAAATAGTAGAATATATTAATATTATCCTTCTAAAAGTTCATTTCACTATGATCTTTATTTGAATGTATACGTAGTGTACCATATTTTATGGGAAAATTTTAACTTACATTGCAAATTTATAGCCCAAACACAATAATCTATTCCTGATAAGAAAGTTGATTTTCATTAAATTGTTGCACAACTTTTTTTGAGAGAGAGGCGTGCGCGAGAGGGAAAAAGGAAGAGAATGAGAAACAGAGAGAGACACGGAGAGAGGTGAGCGAGATTGAAGGAAAAAGCAAAAATTTATTTATTTTTACTTAACAAATCAAAAAGTGATTATGAATTACAAATATTCAAACTATAGCTATAAATCTCTAATTATGTCCATGTGATAATCATTTTTGAAATTCTCTCAAACAAATTTAAATTATATACAAATTGTGTTAAATAGATATGAAGGTAAAACATGAACTAGTTTTGAAAGCATTTTTGGCCCCACTGATATGAAGTGTAATTATCTCATATTATATCCTTCAAACAGTTTATTTCACCGCAGAATTTTTATTTTTGGTCAATTCAAATGGACATATCAATAAATAGCTAAGCATCATTATAAAATACTGAGATAATACTTCGAACCATAATGTATTTGATAGGACTTTCAATTACAATCCTAGTAATATCAAAAACTTTAATTATCACAAATATAGCTTCATGGACAAATACAAAAGAATTATTACCTAATAAAATTTTAAGATCTTCAAAATATTTTAATACAAATTTTGATATCTACATAACAAGTTACGTTATCAAGACACTTTAATAATATATCAAGGAACCTGATTCATCGATCGCTATTTTGTTAATCATTAAAATCAATTTTAACTAAGCCTACCGTAACCTCAATTTTATACTCTAGGTACACATGGGGATAAATTTAAAAATAGTGCATGTTCACATTCAATATTTTAAGGCATGTATGCGTTGAAGAGTAAATTGAAAGTCATAGATTTCAGTCCAATTCTATTTTTTTTTATATGAATGAATAAAATTACAAAGCTAAGGAGAGCTTAAGCTCGACCCATTGTTTTAGATCACATCCAATAAGTTTAAAATTTGGAGTTCATATTTTATTTTATATTTGATTTCTCATTTGATTTCTGATACTCATATTAGATTAACTAATAGGCCGCACTAAGTCTGGCAGCGGAACCGGTACCGAAACGACCGGATCGGGATTCACCGTAACCGGGATTCTGCCAAACAATTAATCTGGAACCGAAATGGAACCGGTACCGGGATTTCTGGTATTTTTACTGTTTACCGTCCCGTATCGGTATATACTGGGACTGGACCGGACCGGTACACGCCTAAATTTTTTTTAAAATAAAATAATTCAATACTAATTAAAATCTTAACTTAAAGTTAAAAATAAAATATTTCAAAATATATATAAAACTTATTAAGTTTTTTATAAAATAAAATTTAAACTCTTAATTCTTAAAGTTTAAATTTCAAACTTTAAAAGTTTAAAATTTCAAAGTTCAAACTTTGAAAGTTAAAAAGTTTAAATTTCAAACTTTAAACTTTTAAAAATTTTAATTTCAAACTTTAAAACTTTTAACTTTAAAATTTTAAATTTTACATCAAACTTTTAATATTTTTCAAATTTTTAAAATTTTAAATTATAACTTAAGTTTCAACTTTGAAACATTTAAAAATTGAAATATAATAAAAAGATTTGTATTAAATTGAAGACAATAATTAAAAAAAAGCGAATAGCCTATAATTATATTAATGAAATCTAAATACTACAATTTGCTTTACAAATATTAGTAGAGGACCTAATCTACGCAGCCACCTTCTAGGAAGGGTTCTGTTTGAAATACACCTTGAATTATCATACTAATATTTGAAGGCTCTATCAAAGTCTTGTCTTAAATCATTTAACATTTCTCTAGTAACATGGTCTGGAATTGGTTGATCAGCTAGTTCCTCCAATGCATCAATGCCGTCGTCACTACAATCTTGCAACATTTCATCTACATCACTTTCAAATTGTGTAGGTAAAGGTGGACGCCCATAATTCCTTCTTTCGGCATTAATCCAATCTCTAAATAATACTGATATCTCCAAGCTGTCTGCTGCTAATGAATGTCTATGCTCTCCAATTTGAAATCTTGCCGCACTAAAAGCGCCCTCCGAAGCTACTGAAGATGCTTGAATAGCTAGCACATCTCTAACCACCGGTTGAAGTTTTGGAAAAAACTTGCCGCGTTTCCTCCACCAATCTAAAAGGTCAGGTACACCTTGATCATCCTTAATAGTTTCCGTTGCCTGATTAAGATATTCATCAAAATCATTCTTTTCATTAAAAGAAAGACCAAGATAACTTTCTAGCATATCATCAATATTATCTTCAAGTTGTTCATATCTACATCTAGAAGCTTCAGGTTGTTCATTACGTACTACTTCATTTATTATACCAGAATTATACAAGTCATACAATTTTCTAGCTTCAATTTTTATACTATCTTTAACTGTTGCCAAGCTAGGTGTTTCATAATCTTGAATATCTAAATTGAAATATATTTTATCAACCATTCGTGATACACCTATTTCTTTGTAAAATGGGTGTAATAAACAAGCGGTTAAATAAATTTGAGGAATAGGAAAAAAATATTTTTTTAAATTTTCAATCATAGCATTAACAGTATTTGCAAACCTTGGTTTATTTTTGAATTAAAATTTTTACTAGAAATAGCACAAATATTTGGTAAAACTGAACAAATAGTTGGATAATAAAGTCCAGAAATTTGTTTTGTAGCTAAATAAAAAACGTTTAAAAAGTCTATAAGATCTTTTACGTTATTCCAATCATTATCATCAAGTCTATAGTCCATATTTGAATTAGAGCATTCCAAACAATTTGTAAAGGTTTTCTATATTCATAAGCGACTTGAAGCATTTCAAATAAAGAATTACATCTAGTACACACTGATTTTGAAATTTTTCTAGGGGGAAGATTACATTCACGACAATGATTTTCAAATTCTCTACGTCTAGCCTTTACCTGACATTTAAAAATAAAATGACACGCAGTTTCACATTTTATGCAACCATTATTAAACATTGATATACCATCTCTAACAATCAAATTATATATGTGAGCAGCACACCTAATATGAAAATCATCAATATAAATAGGGCAAAGTGTCGATTTTAGCATTTCAACAGCAGATGTATTATTAGAAGCATTATCCAAGGTGACACTAAGTATTTTATCACAAATTCCATAATTTTGTAAAACATCTACAATAGTTTGAGATATGTAACTACCGGTTTTATGCATTTCACAACATTTATAACCTAAAATTCTTTTTTGCATAATCCATTTTTCATCGATCCAATGACTAGTAATAGTGAAATAATCATCACTATTAACACTACGACCCATATCAGAAGTAATAGACAATTTACAAGTATTATAATAAAAAAAACAACGAAGATATTGAAAATGTTGGCCTTGATAATCAAAAATAACTTTTTTAATTGTGTTTCTTGAAAAACCTCTAAAAGAAGGATTATACACAACTTGACTATAATGAACAAAATCGGGATTTTCAGCAAAATTAAAAGGCAAGCCAATAACAACAATCATTTTAGCTAATTCTTCAAGATATCTTTCTCTACTATATGTGCGATTAGTACTACGGCCAGAAACATTAGAAAGGTTCAATTGTGATTGGACCATATTAGAGCCCCCTACCCCTAGAGATGCATCAGGAAGGGGAGCACCATGTTTTTTAGCATCGGCTATAGCCTTAGCTTGCAAAAATTCAATTTTACAACATCCCATTAAATGATTACTTAAATGTCCTGTCCCACCCCCCTTTCCCATAGTTTTATGATTCATTCTATGTTTATATTTATTACAAATAGCTTGAGTTTTATCTTCAGTTTGAGTCATAAATTGTCACACAACAGATTTTTTAGCACGTTCTACCTTGGGCCTATCCCCACTAGGATGTACATGAGGCATGGGAGCGGGAGCGGGAGTGGGAGTAGTAGCCGTAACTGGCTCTGTTTCATCATCATCATAAGTATCAATATCATCATTAACATCATCATATTCTACTTCTTCATCTAATTCTTCATTAAAATTGCCAAACCTTGCTTCTAAAGCTTCATGATCTAATTCATTATTACTATCAATATGTAAAAAAGTTTCATCAACATGCGTAAAATCTTCCATATTTATTCTTAATTGAGCTACTTGTCTAGTTTTAGATTTAGAAGACGTACCAAATGTTTTTTCTTTTCCGTTTAATACATTTCTGACCATACCATACAATCTTTCTTTAACTTTGCCTTTGCCTTTGCCAACATTTTGTTTACCGGAATCCATATTAAAATATTAAAATTAATAAAACTATATATAAAAAATTTAAATGCAAACAAATAAACAACTAAATACGTAAAAACTAAATAGATGAAAGTTGGAACGAATGTACCAAACGTTTACTTAAAAGTAGACGTGTATGACCGAAAGGTGAAAGCCGAAATTGAATGATGAAAGTTGAAACTTGAAGCTTGAAGGTTGCTCCAAAAATCAAATTAATCCACCAAAAGTAATAAAATTTGTAATTTAATAGAGATTAGAGAGTAGAAGATTTGAGAGTTGAGAGTTGAAACTTGAGAGTTGAGAGAGTAGAAGATGAAGAAAATTTGTGAGTAAGAATAATGAAGGGTTGGGGGTATTTATAGTTAAAAAATTGGACTAAATTATATTTTTAAAAACTTTGGGGTATTAAAAAAAATTTGGAGGGTAGGGGGGGTGTTTTGTGGGGGTTAGATGCATGAATAGCCGTTGGGTGGGCCCCAATAGCCGTTACCCAACGTCTAAAATTTGCAAATTCGGTCCAGAAATTTTTAAAAAAAATAAATTAAAAATCCGGACCGGACCGGGACGGTCCGTTATTTTCGCTATTTCCGTCCCATACCCTATCCCGAACCCCTCCCTTACCGACCCAAACCGGAGGCACCCGGATCGGTAATGGACTGGTACCGGACCGGGACGGAACGGTACCTGGACCGGCACCTCCCGGTTCCGCTGCCACCCTTAGGCCGTACTGCAGTTCCTTTTCGGACAACTATAGGACGACAACCAATAGATGGTAGCTAGGATAGTGTCAAGTGATTAGCCAATCAGTCGATCAATTTAACTTATTAACCATTGAAAGACAAGATTAGAAAGAATTATTATATTTCATTAACCATACAAGTCGAAATCACAAGGAATCTTATAGAACTTATAAAATTTATCAAGCAAGCTATAGTTGAATAATAAAGAAGTTACTTCTATATAATTTGAAATTAAGAAATTCGAAGCAACTTCATGCTAATTTTTTGGCATATAACCAATATTGTTCTTTTCATGCATCGATTAATTCAAAACGAAACCTTGATAGGCACTTCCTTCGAATGAGTTTTTAGGTGATGTGAATCTGAATTAGTTAAACTCTAATGCAAATACTAAACAATCATCAAATTAAAAAAACGTGCACATCTCTAGTATGTTAATTAACTACCACCAGAACCTTATAATTGACATGTCAATTTCAGATTTTCTTTGAAAATAAGGGTAATTCATTTATTGTTATTAATAAATTATATTCTCACATGTGACACAATTTAGTATAGTATGATAGAAAATTACATATGACGGTCAAGATTATAGAATTCAAATTCAAGGTAAGTCATTGTCTATGGATGTCCTCACTAAGAAACCTAGTTTAATTAATCGTCAATTATATTCAATAATGTTATTCCCTCGTGCATGGACTTAATTATCCTTAACCTAATTATTACTCCCTCCATCTTAAAATTGTTATTTCAAATTACTTGTTAATTTATAAAAGTAAGATAGAATTAATTAATTTTTTCTTATTTTACCTTAATATTAATTCCATTTGAAAGTGTAAACAAGTTTGGAAAGTTTTTTAAAAAAAAATTAGAAAAATTATTACACTACTAAAAAAACTGAATTTAGCGACGGATAAATTTGGTAGCTAAACAACAAAATCTATCAGTAATCCTATTTAGCAATGAATTACCGATGGATTTCTGTTAGTTACCAACGAAATAACGATATATTAGTGACAATGTTTGCAACTAATTTCAATTTCTTTTTGTAATATTATTTTTATTTATAACTACTTAAAAGACATGCCAAAACATAAATGAACAACTAACATAAAACACAGAGGATATTGCTTATTAATTATTATGTTGTTGATTAAATATAAACTATTTTTAAGAACTTCCGTGAAGATTCCTACTTAAATTAGTGCCAAGTACAAATGTTGAACACGTTTCTGATATGCTTTAATACAAACTTTTATGGGAAAATGGTTCGAAATATATTCGAACTTTGATTGAATTTGTTGTAACAATCTCAAATTTTGGATAGGACCTATTAACCCCTGCACTATTTAATAGTGTATTTTAAAGATATATAGGTGTCCACGTGGACATCATAAATATTGCATCATTATAAATAGTAACTTGTCCACCTGAATACTTATATATCTTTAAAATACACTATTAAATAGAGCAGGGGGTAATAGGTCCTGCCTAAAATTTATAATTATTACAACAATTTCGATCAAAGTTCTGATATATTTCAGACCTTTTTCCCAACTTTTATTCTATATGATATAATAAATTATATATTCTTCTAGATATGAATTATTGTCGATCTCGAGAGAAGTTACGAGAATAAATTCTCTATGTAGAGCTTAAGACCAAGAGATGTTAATAACACTATGTATAACATTCAGGGTGTGTTGTCTTGGCTTTTAAGTATGTGAATAGGAAACGAAGGGTTGTGACTCTTTTAAAGGGTTGTGATTTTTACGCAGGATTGTGACCTTTATGAAAGATTGTGTCTTTTCTAAAGGATTGTGACCATTCGAAAGGTTGTGCCTTTTCCAAAGAGTTGTAACCTTTTTGAAAGGTTATCTCTTTTCCGAGGAGTTGTGACCTTTCCGACTACCTATTGTTGGCTATAAATAGAGAGACTTTCTCTCATTTTTCTGCATTGAATTTTTCCCTTCTTTTGCATACATTTCTTACAAATAATAAAATCGGTTGATCGTGTCTATGTGTGTGATTTTCTTTTTGAGTTTGTTGAAATTATCGAAGTTTGAGGTACCGCTACTTCTTAAATGGCTAATTTGTTTTATCTTAGGAGGATTTAAGCTACAACCTCGGGTACTTGAGGGGAATAAATTTCTTAAGGACACACAGTGGGTTATGTGGACTAGGATAGTAATTTTCTTTTTGTTTTCATCTTTTATTATTTTTGATTTTCTAATCTGAGTGCAGGAGATAACATGTTCTTTACGAAGAAAAAAGTTTTTCATGGAGCTCAAAGTTAGAAAAGTCTATAACATAATTAAACAAATAAAATGTGTGTTTTCACAAATAACATGCTTTTAGATGAGATGATTATTAGAGGTCATTTCAAGAATTAAATTTTATGGGTTCTTACATTATATTTTTAAAGTTATAACTTATGAGCATAATTGCCTATATATTTTGAAAAACCAGAGACATTTTTTTAAAATTGCAATAAAAGAAAATTTGTGATGACTCACTAAATTGTATCACATAAAATTGGATACATTAGTATGTCATCAAAATTCAAATACAAAAAGGATCATTTAACAATCCCTAGCAAAATCTAGCATGACTTTACTATTTTATTTGTATCCCAGTATTACAAAATTGAAATTTACTCTTAATCACAACGTAATAATTAAACAACAAAATTAAATATATAGTTTTCTTGGTGTTCCATTTTCATATGATGATTCCGGCGAATGCGACCGACGCCTAGGGTTTACCCTAGCCGGCTCAGGCACACCCGAGCCGATTAAATGAGGAAAATTAAGCCGAGCTTTCGAGCCACGAATCTTGAAAGCAGCTTGGTCATAAGCCAATGCTGCATCCTCCGGTGTCTCATAAGTCCCTAACCATAATCTCGCATTTTTCTTATTCGGATCCCTTATCTCCGCCGCGAATTTCCCCCACGGCCGCCTTCTTACTCCTCGGTACCGCTTCCAATCTTGTGGCGCGTGTGTCACACTCGCCGCCATGGTCTCGTCGGGTTTATCGGTGGATTCTAAAGTAGTAGTATTAGGGTTTATTAATGGTGTTAATTCCCCATAATCAAAATTATTTTGTGTAGAATTAGTAGGGGTATTCTTGGAATCAATAGCTGAAAATATATGTGGAATGTCAGAATCATTAAGAAGATGATGTTGTATAGATTGAAGAAGGGAAAAATCAGCTTGATTCATTTTTTTTTGATAGTTTAGGGTTTTACAACGTGCAATATTTATATGCTTGGCTGGTGGATTATTATTATTATAAGACAAACTTTTTATAATAAAGTAAGTTTGTGGGAAGTGCTAGGAAGGTTCTATTTAAAACACCTGTATGGCATGGTTATTTTTATTTGAATAATGAATATATATTTTCGTACTACAATATTGAATTTATTTATTTTCCATTTGACAATTATGGTTTTATTTTTGTTTTTATTTTTGTCAGATGTAGATCAATATGTCTTGTAATAATTTATATTTATTTGGGTGGGGGTCGGGCCAAAAAAACACGTTTATTTCTTTTTGTTTTTTTAATGTTCAAGATCTCAAATGAAGCTTCTCTTCCATTTCAGAGTTTGTGAGAATATTTTGAGGAAATATAAGTTAGCAAAAGTAGCGTTCGTTTGAATTTGAGTAGCATTTATTTTTACAAAAAGGAGAATAACTAGAAAACTCAAGTGGTTTGCATTTACACTACAATAAAAAAGATATTTAGTGGCAATAAATAAATATTTAGCGGTAATTAAGTTAAAGTGATCATATTCGATGTTGCTAAAGGCTATACAGAGTGTTGGTTATATAAAAAAAAATGCAGAAAATTCGTTATTGGATCATTTTTTACTCAAATTATAATTAGTTATAGAAAATTATTTTCTCATTCTTTAAGTTCGTAGTAATTTAAAAAGGATATTGCTATACATGCATAACCAACCTTTTACTTATTATTTTCCTTAAAATATCTAGTAATTGGCTTTCATTTCATATTAAGAGTTTCAAAGGACATATTATAGTATGCCTTATAAAGGACTTCACAGTTCACTTTCCATTTTTATTGAAGCCCGATGGATCTCCATCGTCGACCCACCCTCCGTCATGATGCCATATCATCATCGAGTTCAAACCGAATAAGTGAGGAAAATTTAGTCAAGCCTTATAGAATTATAGTAGTTATAGTAGTAATACTATTCATGTATTTTAGTTATAGTAGTAATACTACTCAGGTAAATAATATATTAAAAGGATTTAATTTTTCAAAAAAAATAGAATCATTTAGAAAATGAAATTTATTGTTTTCAAGAATGGAGAGATCAAATCAATCCAGGCTGATATATATTTTCGACTTTTAAGGTTTATGTGTTGCCTTTAATTTCTTTTCAGCTCAGTACTATGAAAGAATAATTAACAAGCTGCATTTTCCACTATTTAAACATATTTAGTATTAAAATATTTATATTTACTTATTTAATTCTAAAGCACATGGCCTTGTCCTTAGTTTAATTAGGAGCATATCTTATTGGAAATTCTTGTAAGCTGCGAGATCATATATATATAGATTAGTTATTTTGAACACGTGCAAGAAGTGCTCAATTCTTTCATTTTTTATTTTTATTTTTAATGGTAGCAATTCTTTAATCATCATTTTATAAGCAATTGAATTATTTATTATTACAAGGTAGAAAAATAAATTTAAAATATTAATGTAAGAAAAGTTATGTGACATCATATTCAAAAATAAAAACCCTCACATAATGTATAAGGAATCATAAGAAGAAGAAAGAAAAAACAAAGTATTTATACCACTGGTTTTTATATGTCTCACACATTCAACTCCCTCATCTACTCAAGGAAAGAAAAAGAACAAAGAGTAAAATGATCCTATTTTGAATAGTTCAAAAACAAAATTAACTCACTCTTCCTTATTTCAGAGGAACAACTGTTCTTTTATATATGTCATTCCTTACTATAAATAGTTAGTCCATAATACTTGTCATTTTATAAAATCAATACATAAATTACCATATTCTTCATATTATACCCTAGATAGAATAATTAATTAGTCTTAAAAATATATACTTTGACCAACTTAGAAAAACATTAAATAAGGATGAAAAAATAAAGTTACTTAATTAGCGTGTCCACCGCCAGAGAATTTTAATGTTTGCTTTCTTGATTTTAGTAGAAGAAATTAAAATCAACATATGAAGAGGCACATATGGTCAAAGTCATATGTAAACACAATAAAATGTGGAGGAAGAAAACACTTTATAAAATGAAAGTTATTAAATTAATGATACATCATTTTCTTTATTTGTACTTTATTTTTGGTGGAATGCACACATGTTAAGACTTTGGCATCTCAACCCTACCTCTATTTTACTCTTCAAATATAGAGTTTTCTATTTTTTCAGACAATCAACTTCAATCCAATTCTTTATTTCACTCATTAAAAAATAATCTTCTTCTCTCTCCTTAATATTATATTATTATTTCTATTTTATTTTTATTTTTATTTTCTTATATCATAATATTAATCTTTTCTTTCTTTTTTCTAAATAATCACCCTATATAATTTTCATGTGATATTAAATTTTATTTTTTTCAAATTCTTTATTTAATATAAAATTATATTTTATTCTAAATTTCTAAAGAACAACTACGAATAATTGAAAAAAGAAATCAGCAAGCACAACCGCTATAATTCTCTGGTCCATACATTAATCCTTTTTCGGATATAGTTAAATCTGAAAACAACCTACCGGATTACTAAATAATTGTTGTGATTTTTAAAATTATTATGTTATGTATTGTATTGTAATCTTATATTTAAATTATTATGTTATGTATTGCATTTTTAAATTAAAATTTTCATCTTATCATTTAAATTTTGTGTATTCTTCATAGTGAAAAATAATAATAATATCAAATTATATCACTTAAATTGACAAAAATAAAAAATATATATTTAAAATATTATTAATTTGGAATGAAAATAGTATATATTAAATAATATATTTTTTAAAATGTTATATAACATTTATAAAGAACTGCGAATATTAGAGATTTAATTAATGACCTTATATGATTTATAATATGTTAATTACAAATATTGTATAGTAGAAATAATAATATTATAATCAAAAAGTAAAATAGAGAGTGTGAATAGTAGTTCTCCAAATTTGGAGAACTACTATTCACCTCTCTATAATTGAAGACTAGAGGGTGAAATAGAGAGTGGTTGGAAAGGGGATTCTCTATTTTACTCTCTAATTATAGAGAATAGAGAGTAAAATAGAGAAGGGTCGGAGATGGTCTTAAGCAAAGAGGAAATTAAACGACTACTACTAAGTAATTAAATTCTTTGTTTGCTATGTTTGTCCTACGTTAATTATTAAGGTCAGATTCATTTTTATCTTTCAAAGGTTTTAATTTCCTACGACTATACCTTTTTGATAAGAAAAAATATTTAAATTTATCGATGTATTACATAAATGACTCAGACGTATTTAAATGAGCTTAGAAATGATTATATTTGTGAAAAAATACAAGTACCACATATTAAGAAAGATTGTTTGAGATAGTCTGAACATGTTCTGTCTCAACCTTATAAATGCAGTATCACAGGTGTGAAATTATATGTTAAAATGAAGGTGTTAAAAGTATCAAGGTAGACCAAAAATTAATTGCATGCAAGGTGGCGGTCTCAAAAGACCTGAAATTGCAATTATTTGGTATCTGTACAGATTATAAGCTTTTCTAAATATAGGATACAATAAAAGAACATCTTAATTGCAAATTCAATATAAATAATAACTACTAGTTGAGAATAGATTTTAGACTCATATGAAAATTTTATTATTCTTATTGTTAAAAATATTTAAAATATTTTATATATATATATATATAAAATACGGATTCACATAATTGATCCCAACTTATTTGAGATTGAGACCAAATTATTATTGTTATTGTTATTCAAATATATTTACCCTCGTACTTTCTCCATTTTGTATTACTTGACTCATGTGTCATGTTGACTTGACACACTTTTAAAGAAAATTTTAATTAAAAGCGTATTTTTACTAATTTACTAACTTTTTTAATGATTTTTTGAAACTCGAAATTTAACTGTTATTACTTTATCAAGTGATAAAAAGATAAAATAAAATATTTATTTTAATATAGGACTTTAAATATCTATATTAGTGGACCAATTGAGAAGAGACATTTTTCAACAAATAATCCCTTTCTTTGAGAGTCAAGCGTCAGCGTAGATCATGTCTTTTAGGACCTTTATTATATATTTCTGCACCCAAAAACCCACGTTTCATGTTTTTCTTTATCTTTCTTTTTCGTATAAATATAAAGGTTGAATACATTGACTATTCTTAAATCTTTTATTTAGTGTAAATTTTATTTTGACATTGAAATTATATTTTTTTTTGATTGAATATTGAACACGGCAAGGATTATAGCGGCTGCGAGCTATTCTGGAGTTTCAAAAAAAACTTGTCATGTAATGACTATTTGAGAAATTTGCAACAAAAAAATTCAAAAATTTCAGTTGAATGTGACTAATAAGAACACTTTATCATATGCTCAAATGTTCAATCGGAACATGCCACAATTTGAATATCGAAAATGAAATTTATTGTCAAGTTTAAAGAACTGTCTATGTATTCTCCGTGTTATAATAAGTATAAGTGATCGATAGAATCAGAATTTTCACTAAGTATATTTCAAAATATGAAGAAATAAACACTCAAAAAAAGATTCAACATCTTCTATATATAAACAACATAATTTTTTAGCCCTACTTAACTCCGCCCTCGATAAATACTTCTCGACTCTTAAGAGATGTATAAGAAAGCTTCACTAATATATTATACTTCAACGGTTGCGTGCAGTTGGAAAATCCAAGTTTTATAAAGTAAAGTTTGGGTAGAATTTTCCATGTTGGTTTACTCTGATAAAAGTTAACGTTTTAAGTAACCAATATATTATATTAATTGATCATTTTTCTTTTTACACGCATATTAAGAAATCATAAATAAAAAGATAATTTTACTAATTCACCCCGTAAATTGAAATTTTTATAAACAAATGTGAACACTTTAAAAAAAAATTAATTGCAAGGAAAATTTAATTAACGTTTTCTTAATTTAGTAAGATGATTAACCAACAATATGGAACCGGGTGGGGGGGGGGGGGTATTATACCTACATTAACAAGACGTTTTTTGAAAAAATAAAGTTTGTCTAAAGTGCCAGGAAAGTTCCATCTGAAGCACCTGCATGGCATGATTCTTTTTATTTTTAATTAAAGTTGAACAAGGACATGAAATATATATTATATTTTCGTACTAAAACATTTTATGTAGTACTATTTAACGTAACATCAATTTAATTTATTTTTTTTCTTAGAAATGTGTGGTTTAAAAACACCTTTTGATCATTTATTTGGCTATAACTCATTTTATTAAGTATGAAGAGATTAAAGCTAAATTATCTAATTATAAAAATATGACTTGTTTTAAAAATAACTAAAATAAAAAGTGTGTCGCGTAAATTTGGGTGAAAGGAGTATTATTTTCATGAAGAGTGGTTAGGGCAGAATATTATGTCTTGTAGGAATCTATTTATCTACTTTGGCAATTGTTAATACTTATGACAAATTTATAAATTCAAACCTACATACTTGTACATAATTTGGTTAGACTTTGACAATTCTGAGAGTATCCTAAGTAATACTTGTATGCATGGTTATGTAAAAAAAGATAGCAGTTGATTTTCGTATCTCTGTGCACAAGCCCCAAAGGATATGTGCATTCGATTTGAGTATTCGGGGAGAGGATTTTCTAAAATAAAAATAGACGTGTCATGAAACAATATGAAGTCACACATCAATTGAGTGGATCTTTATGCTTTAGGGTGATGAAGCGCGAGGTATAGCGCGCATATGTTTTCATTATAGAGGGTAATAATCGAATCATGTCATCTTGATGACTCTCCAATTGGAAAGCATTTTTTACATAAAATAATATCTAAGTAAAACGGTTCATATCATATCTAATAATTTCTTGATCTCAACAATTATATTTGAATGTAACATATATCATATATGTGTGCTTTAATTTATTTTGTTTTTAAACTAAATAAGATTTAACTACATAAAAGGCACCAGACCCTAATTCGGCCTTTTATTAGAACAGAGGAACCAACTTTAACTAATTAACAATACACCCTAATCCCTATGACTAATACAAATCTTGCCTCTAATTAATTTATAATTTTCTCTTCTTTGGAGGAGTATTTTCTACCAATGATGACTCTGTCGAGTGGCAACGCCTCCGCGGAGCCACTCTAACCGGCTCATACATAGCCCAGCCAATTAAATGAGCGAAATTAAGTCGAGCTTTAGAGCCACGGATCTTATAAGCAACTTGGTCATAAGCCAATACTGCATCTTCAGGTGTCTCGTAAGTTCCTAGCCAAAGCCTAGCTCCCTTCCTATCCGGATCCCTTATCTCCACTGCGAACTTACCCCACGGCCTCTGCCGGAACCCCTAAACCGGTTCCAATCACCTGGTGCGTGCACACCACGTGCCACTATAGGCTCCTCTTTTGCTACCTCCTCATGCTCCAATTTATCGACTATGGACTATGATTTTACTGTATCATCTCTAGCTAATTATTATAAATCATCTTACATATTGAAAAATAAATAACATTTAACAATAAATTCTTTTTAGATTTTTAAACTGTACAAATAAAAATGAACGAAGTGAGTGTAAAATATGAACACGTTTATACATTTGTTAGGAGAAATTACTTGTTTAAGATTCTTTTTCCGCTGTAACCTTTTCAGTTGGTAAGATAATGTTTTTTTTTAAAAAAATTCCATCCAAGTGTCCGTCCGTATTGGAGTCCCGACTAAATTTGAATCGCGCACTGCAAAGTTCATTTGGGGGTGACGCTCTAAACAGAATTTCTCCATACCCAAGGCTCAAATTCGAGACCTTTAGCTAAGAATGGAGCAGCCCATATTGATATATTTTTCTTATTAACCGTTGCTTATGTATGTCTTATTCTTGAAGAAAATAAAGTCAATTGAAAGCCAACATATTATAACACGTGAATATTTGGAAATTTATAAAACATTAATTTGAAGAGGAAAAACTTGTATTTGATCCGTCTTATGTTTCTATTACATAAAATAAAGTTCTTCACATGATTCTTTAACAATTTAGAAAATCATTTACTTTGATTCTTTTACCTATTCAGAAAAGAAATTTGATTCTTCAAAACAAATTACTTATTAAGAAAAAGAAAAATATCACATGATTCTTTTACTTATTCAGAAAAGCATTTTGATTCTTTAAATAAAATCACATGATTCTTTTACCTATTCAGAATATCTTTCTAAAAAAGCATTTAGATTCTTTTCTCTGAAAATTCCTTGAACAGCTAGAGAGAAAAAAATTAATGGTAAGTCGCTCAACGACTAGTGTTCTATTTTTTTTTAAAAAAATTAATAGTAAGTCGCTCAAAATTCACCGACTTACTAAAAAAATATTTTAAAAATAATTTAAAGTAAAAATTACATAAATACCATAGTGTTAAGAGTTAATTACATTCTACTCCTATTCTTTCCCAAATTATAAAATTTCCTTAAAGTTATAGGATTTCGGATACATCAGGAAACCTGCGGATAGATAGCTCACAGATTGCGAATGGTACATTACTTAATGGGAGAGATGTATTTGAGAAGGGATAGAGATATATTCGAGAGGAGATTTTCGTAATTCTTTTAAATGGTAGGAAATTTCAGAGATTATGATAAATAAGATATGTATTTAAGTAATTTTTTCTAATTTAAATAGACAAACAGTTGTTTGATCAACCGTTATAAATTTGGACAAGTCGTTCAAAGTCCAGCAACTTGTCTATTTCTGTTATATGGTAAGATAAGTGTACATCCCTTTTATTTTTCTGTGACAAAATGGCTTGATCTTTTGACTTCGAATTCTTCTAAATTCATGAATTAGAAATTTTATTATATACTATTTTCCATAATTTTTCATATCATACCAACACACTAAAATGTAAATAGGGACAAAAAAAATGTGATTAATACTAATGTGAGGCCAAAAATATATTTTCTTATCATTATTTGTCTCAAATTTAGTATTTATATTTGTCCTTTTTGAGCATGAATTTTATGGATTGTGCTAAATAGTGTATTTTATTTGTAGGATTAAATTGGTGGGAAGATGAAGAAATTTGGAGCTAAAACGAATAAAAAATGGAAGATTCTGGAAGGAAAATCAAGCAGGCAGCTTAATGAAAAGAATTTAGTATAATATTAATATAATTTATATGCGAATAAGGAAAGAAAAAACATACCTGCGCGTAAGGTGAAGTTGTGACACGTGGCAGCTAGGGAAGCATTGAAGATTGAGGCGGTTGGACCCTTTTTCACGCGTACAGAATTCCAATTTCATTTGGTTTTGGGTTCCTAATTTGTTTTGGACTCAATTATCTTATTTAGGATTTTCTATACCTATAAATAGTCCATAGAAATAATTATTGGGAGATACTGAGGGAGAGATATATTGTGTAAGGAAAAGTTGTGAATACTTTTAGGGTTCTTTTCTTCTTTTTTTTCTTAGGTATTAGTAGCTAAAGACCCTTGTTCTAGGGCTGCGGCTATGGGTAATTGTTGAACATCGATTGTTTTGAATTAATGTTGGTTATCGTTTAAATTACTTTTGTATTCTTGTTTTAGTATTTCATGCTAGGCCACCATAGAAATAAATCTATTGTCTATTCTTGGACTCGAGAGATGAAGAGGTAGATAGATCAGAGAATGCAAAGAGCTTGTTCTAACTTTGTTTAGATTCGTGTTCAGGAGTGACGCCCGGACGAACACCTCGCTTGATTACGAAACAGGATGAAATATAAATGCTCGCCAATTAGGACTGTCTATCCCCGCTCAACGATGTAGTTAGACAGCTAGTTGGAGTAGGCGATTAGAGGTCGAGAGATCATGATTATAAAATCAACCCTGTAAATCAATAATTTGATAACCGTATTTAATTCATTACATGATATGCGATACATGAAACCTTAAGCATGCTGCAGCCCTGGAATTGTCCAAGTTACTGTAAGTTAATCTTTTTCTTTAATTATTGCATTCTTTTATTTCTTTTGATACTCTTAAATAAATAATTAGACTAGTATAATTTAGTAAATAGTTAATTAACAAGTCCCTGTGGACTTATTACTTCTGCTACCACGTACACTTGCGTGTGCATTTGGGAGCAACAAGTTTTTGGCGCCGCTGCCGAGGACTTAGAAATTAACTATTCTTCTAGGTTATACTTTTTCTTTTTATTTATTTATTTTTTTGTTCTATTTTTTTAGTTTTTTTTTCTTTTCCGAACAACTAAAAAAAATTTCATTTGAATAACTTGGTACTCTTAGTGATATGGCTTATTGGGATAAACCATGGTTGGGTGAGGAGTATTCTTATAAGTATACTTGTAATTATTGTAATGGACCCCACTTGGATATCGATTGTCCTATATGTCATATATGTGGTGGTCAATTTGGTCATTGGAATGGTTGTCCTAACTCTTACTCCCCTCCCCCGAACCCCTATTATGATTCTTCTGTTATTTGTGATGTTGGCAGGGGTGATGCAATGGATAATGCAAAACAAGAGGTTCACAATGTGAATTCATTTATGGAATGTGCGGACATGCTGGACAAAGTTAATTTAAAAATCTCAGAACAAATGTTGGAATGCGTGGAAAAGCAATCAAAAATCAGAGAAATGCAGGCTATGCTTGACGATGTTGGATTGCAAATTGCAGTCCTAGCTAAAATAGAGGAAGATATTGAATCCCAACAAAGAGAAAGTTGTGAAGAAGCAGAGATAATGAGCCAATCTTGGCTTCAAGAACAAACTCAACTTCTAAAGTTTCAAGAGTCTATTTGTGATGGTCTGACATACATGACAACCCAACTGATAGAAGGAAGAGTTGAGCTCACACAAGAAATAGATCAATTTAGCTCAGATATTCATAACTTGGAGGCTTACTTGAACAAAAAGGTTGAGGCGTCTGATGCCCAATCACCAATTGTTGTGGATGATGATCAACTAGTGGAGCAAAAAGAGAAATTCCAACCATTCAACTATACTTTATTCCTTAATGTCAATGTTGAGAAAGAGTACAAAAGTGAGAATGTTGTAAATAATGTTGCTTTGGAGTTGAGGCATATTGGATCTCATTCTAAACATTTTTCTACATTATGCTTGGATGACGACATGAAATTCGACTCATCTGAACTAATAGAGGAGTGTCTAGATGAGGAACAAGGCCCCTACATTCTACAGTTTTCTAATCCACGTAGACAAAACGACATTCCTCACATAAGGGCCAAGAAGTGCAAGATGCGACATTTATTATTTGGTTCCTTTATCTTTATACCACCTCCCCTAGAGAGGAGCAGAAAAATTGATGCAAAGTTAGGGGTACAATTCATAAGTTCAAAGTGGAAAGAAAAATGGTGAATTTACTTGTGTCGTGCCGCGACGTTAAATCAGGCGCTTATTGGGAGGCAACCCAATTTATAGTGTAGCTTCTTATTTTTATTTTTTTTATATAGTGTCATTTTTGTTCTTTTGGTCTTGTTTTTTGCAAATTAGGGGAAGTCTGAGTACCCAAAAATTTGGAGCTAAGGAGCACGTTTGAGCTTAAGTGTGGGGTGCGTACGACCCTTGATGAAAATTAAGAGAACATGCTACTAGATAGGCCTAGAGGCCTCAGGGGGTTTTCCTAACCCTTGTTTTAAATTTTATTTGATGCTTTGGGGACATAGCATCTTTTTAAGTGTGGGGTGGAGGAATGAATTCCTAGTTTTACTGCTTTATCGAGTCTTTTTGTATTTTTAGGTGGGTTCCTCGGCTTTTGTTTTCGGTACTTTTCCTGAGGATAGTCCCTTTGAACCGATAGGGAGTAAATTTTTATTTTTTTTTAGAGAAAAGAAAAGACCCTTTTGAGTTGTGTAATACTTGCTATTTAGGCCTAATTTTGAGTAGTACTTTTTTGTGAATGCTTGATTGCTATTGAAATTGCAGACTCTTTGACACCGAGGTTCATGGTTGTGACTTTGTTTATAGCTTATTTTATTTTGTAGTTTGTTATGATCCTGTCTCTCTTAGAAGTGGAAATGATCCATCTTGATTGATACTTGTGCCATGTGTGGTGAGAATTTGTTTATTCCATGTTTTGCATCTTAGTCTAGAACTTGCCATGCATGTTATTGAAGCAAAATAAAAAGTGTTTTTCTGTTTAGGAGATGATAATAGGCTTTCTTTGATTTGTCTTGTAAATTTTAGCCCTTTCAGATATTATATCACAAGTAGCCCTTTTGAGCTTGTAACCTTTTCTTGGTAGCCATATTTTGCCCTTACCTATTTTGTTGACTCCCTAATTTTTGCACCTTGCTTCCTTGAGCACTGTAGCATAGACTTATTATGATTGGTAAATCTGAAGAAAAAAAGGGATGGTTGAGTGAAAAAAAGGTAATCAATGATAGCTACAAAGTGATGAAAAAAGCCCTCTTCGAAAGAATGTGACATGAAAAAGAAAAAAAAAAGAAAAAAAAAATTCTTTGAGAAAAAAAAATTATTATTGTGAAAGAAAAAAAAAATGATTGAAGTATTCTTGAGATGATGAGAATTACTTGTGAAATAATTGTTGAAGAGAGGGCCAAAAATAAAGAGGGGAAAATAATGGGTGATGAAGTCTAAAAATACAAAGTGTTTAGGGAAGTGTGAGTCACTATTATATAATTTTTCTATCCGTCCCCTAGCCTGCATTACAACCCATTTAAGTCCTATTTGATTCTACTCGAGCATGCTTAATTAGTGGAGATGTACATAATGGGCAAGCATATGGTTCTTTGTGCATACATGTGATTTTATTTGTGAGATTGAGAGTTGATCTTTGATGCTAAGTCCTTAATTTATATTCAATCTTTTGAATTGAGTGTGTGGACTATTTCTTCTTGTGAGGGCATTTGTTTCATGATGGATAGGTGATTTTATTAACTTTCTTTGACGAGAGTAGGTGAGCAAGCTTAAATTTGATGAGTTCAAAGTCCTTCCTTGAGGTTAGGAGGTTAAAGGTTTGTTGTTTATTTAGATGTCTTGCATAATGAGCGGGAATTGTACTTGATGTTTTCAAATTTCAATATGGCCTAATTGTTTGTATCAACCAAAGTGATGACATTCCTAGTATGATTTTTGAGATGAGCTTTAATATTTGCTCAAGGATGAACAAAAGTTTAAGTATGGGGTGTAATACGTCAAAGAATAAAAAGATACGATTTATAACTACATAAAAATTAATGTTTTCGTAAGAAAATCATCATAAACTTTCTATAAATTAAGATTTGACCGTAAAAAGATCAAATTATCTGAAAATGTCTTCTTGTATTAGGAATACTCGATAATGATATCCATATAGAGCAATAAAAGAGAGAAGTGTGTTTCTCAAACTAATGAGTGATGGTTTAGATATGAATCTCACACTCTCAATAGTATAGGTATAAAACTATAAAAAAAAAAAAGATAGTTTAAATGTGTTTTTGACACTTCGCTCCATTTTATTTTGTTTATGTGGTAGAACAAATGTTTTGTAGCGTAACCAAAAATAATTACTAATATTTAATTTTGTGTAAACCAGAGAGGAACATAAAGTTATTTTTTTTAAACTATAGAAAAACATAAATACTTAGCTAAGCTTCTAGAAAGACATCCCTATGACCAATACAAATTTTGTCTCTAATTTATAATTTTCTCTTCTTTGAAGGGGTATTTTTTACCAATGATGACTCTGACGAGTGGCACCGCCTACGCGGAGCCACTCTAACCGGCTCGTGCATATCTGAGCCGATTAAATGAGGGAAATTAAGTCGAGCTTTAGAGCCACGGATCTTATAAGCAGCTTGGTCATAAGCCAATGCAGCATCTTCGGGTGTCTCGTAAGATCCTAGCCAAAGCCTAGAACCTCTCCTATCCGGATCCCTAATCTCTGCTGCGAACTTACCCCACGGCCTCCGCCTGACGCCCCTGTACCGGTTCCAATCACCAGACGCGTGCACACCACGTGCCACTATAGGCTCCTCTTTTGCTACCTCCTCATGCTCCAATTTATCGACTAGTTCCCATGGACTATCGATATTAGTTGCCATATCTCCCCAACTAATTTCTGCTGCTGACGGAGAGCTACCATAACTTGAATTCGGGCTATTAATAATATCTTCATGACTAATATTAATCGGATCAAACATTGAAAGGATTTGAGAAAAATCGGAATCATTAACAAGATGGAATTTGATGTTTTCAAGGACGGAAAGATCAGAATCTGAGATGGTTGTTGTTGTTTGTTGGTACATTTTTATTTTGCTAAATTTGAAGAAATATTGAGCTAATTATTCAGTACTATGAAGTGTGAATGAATGATGAAGTTATATATATTTTTTTTCATTTTATAGGGAACCATATTGTCCACTATTTATTTAAAACAATATTTATGTGATCCAACACATGGTCTTTTTTATTTTTAAATTATCATGAGAGTAATTTATAGGAATTAGTGGAAGCAACGAGCCCATCAATCAAAGTAGTTATTTTTAACATGTGTTTATTTTTTAATATATAACCTTTTTTTATTCTTCTTTTTATATATAATTGATTAATTATGTATTTTTCTTGGAATGGACACTGAGGTATCATTTGTTTTGTCCAAAAAAAAAGTACTATTAAATCAAGGTATAATCTAGTGGTTCGCTTCATCAGTTTTAGGTTCAAATTCTAATTTATTAGAAAAAAAAAAATTCTCATCTGATTTAGTTTTGGTAGATAGTAGCATGTCTACTGTTGATGGGAGGTAATAGATATCTCGTGAAATTAGTCTACTTATTCGAATGCGACTATTATTTTTAAAAAATGACACTTCTACATATTTGATAGGAAATATTACTTTTTTTTCTGCTTCGTTGTTGCATACAATATTAATTGTTTTTTTTTAATAATATTCGACGTGGCCAACTTATTTAGGTGATATTTATAGATCATTGTAATAATCTATAGTCCCAACGAATATAGAAGTACGTATGTCTTATTCTTCGAGAAAAATCAATTTAAAAAATTGAAAGCTCACAAATTATAACATATAATGATTTGAACGCAAAAGAAATACTATAATTTATAAATCATTAATTTAGACTAGAAAAAAAATGGATTTGGTCCCCAACTTTTGCTAATGATGAATGGAAGAACTAATGATAATCTTTATACTAACAACAATCTTGTTGAATCAACTAATTATAGCATCTCTTTCCCTTGAAAGAGATCAAGGAAGAGTAAGATAAATTTAAGATTGACAAGCGAGGTTAGAATAAAGGAATCATAATTTTGCAAAAACTAATTAACTACGTCTTAGATTTAATAGCTCTCTTTTTATTATTTGATAATTTACCCAAAACGTGTATAATGTATATGAGAGTTGTTAAAATAATTAAAGTCAACATGAGAAGTTAGAATGCAGTAAAATGAAAGGAATACTTTGGTACACCATTTTCCTAGTCCGTACCTATATACCTTTTTGAAAAAGACTACAAACATCATAGTCCAAAAAAATATATTTTCTTAAGCCAAAGTTCCTGCGAATATTTAGATCCACGAAGATAAAGGATAATATTTAAAAAATGAAGATAACTTTAATATTTTGCAATTCAAGAGTGATATGTGTTTAAATGAAGTGACATAAATTATTTTATAGTTAGCAAATTTAAGATAATTTTATTCTTAAACACATATGATTATAATTATGGGAATGCACATGCAAAAATATTTAAGCTAAATAAGATTAAACAAATTTACTTTTAAGAATGAATAACTAAAGCTTGCAAAGTAAATATAAAAAACTAAACAAAGTGAAGGGTATTTTTGTAATCAAACAACTTATTCTTAGAATTTATGTAATGCATATTATTTTGAATGCAACCAACCAAACAGTCAATAAAAAATAATCTTATCATAATTAATCTCATCATAACTTATCACATCATAACTTATCCCATCATAATTAATCCACGAAGATAAAGGATAATATTTAAAAAATGAAGATAACTTTAATATTTTGCAATTCAAGAGTGATATGTGTTTAAATGAAGTGACATAAATTATTTTATAGTTAGCAAATTTAAGATAATTTTATTCTTAAACACATATGATTATAATTATGGGAATGCACATGCAAAAATATTTAAGCTAAATAAGATTAAACAAATTTACTTTTAAGAATGAATAACTAAAGCTTGCAAAGTAAATATAAAAAACTAAACAAAGTGAAGGGTATTTTTGTAATCAAACAACTTATTCTTAGAATTTATGTAATGCATATTATTTTGAATGCAACCAACCAAACAGTCAATAAAAAATAATCTTATCATAATTAATCTCATCATAACTTATCACATCATAACTTATCCCATCATAATTAATCCACGAAGATAAAGGATAATATTTAAAAAATGAAGATAACTTTAATATTTTGCAATTCAAGAGTGATATGTGTTTAAATGAAGTGACATAAATTATTTTATAGTTAGCAAATTTAAGATAATTTTATTCTTAAACACATATGATTATAATTATGGGAATGCACATGCAAAAATATTTAAGCTAAATAAGATTAAACAAATTTACTTTTAAGAATGAATAACTAAAGCTTGCAAAGTAAATATAAAAAACTAAACAAAGTGAAGGGTATTTTTGTAATCAAACAACTTATTCTTAGAATTTATGTAATGCATATTATTTTGAATGCAACCAACCAAACAGTCAATAAAAAATAATCTTATCATAATTAATCTCATCATAACTTATCACATCATAACTTATCCCATCATAATTAATCCACGAAGATAAAGGATAATATTTAAAAAATGAAGATAACTTTAATATTTTGCAATTCAAGAGTGATATGTGTTTAAATGAAGTGACATAAATTATTTTATAGTTAGCAAATTTAAGATAATTTTATTCTTAAACACATATGATTATAATTATGGGAATGCACATGCAAAAATATTTAAGCTAAATAAGATTAAACAAATTTACTTTTAAGAATGAATAACTAAAGCTTGCAAAGTAAATATAAAAAACTAAACAAAGTGAAGGGTATTTTTGTAATCAAACAACTTATTCTTAGAATTTATGTAATGCATATTATTTTGAATGCAACCAACCAAACAGTCAATAAAAAATAATCTTATCATAATTAATCTCATCATAACTTATCACATCATAACTTATCCCATCATAATTAATCCCATCATAACTTGTATTCAAACCAAACGACCCCTAAGTCTTGTCATAAAAAAGCTTATAGTAATTTCCATAAAATTATTTTAAGAAAGAGTAAAGTTTTTGTAGAACCACAAAAAAAATAATACATATTTAGAGGAGCTTCTAGAAAGATAAGGTATAATGTCTCTGATATTTCCTTTTAAGAATCTAGGCATTCTAAATTCTAGATATTTAAAATAAATGTTTTTATATAATATGGTAAAATGATCTAAGGTTTTATCTTCTTCTTTCTTTTTTTTGCGTCTGAAACCAATCCTATTTATACTAAAGAAAATATCTAGTCATTCTAACTTCTAGATATTTTTATAAATGTTTGTACGAGGATAAAATATTAACCAATTTTTATTGTAATAAATAACTGCCTTATTGTTCATGCTACTAAATCATTTAGTTATTATCAGTGAAAAGAGAATGTAAATCAACCACTAAATATGATGAATTTAGGCTTAGATAAATACTAAAAGAGTTTGGTCCCAGAAAAGACACTTTTTAGACGCTACCGATCAAAAGGAACCCTCCCTAAAAACATAGACCAAAACGAACACTTCACTCATTTATGGGCGAACTATGATAAATAAAGTTAACTTCCGTTGGTTCACCCTAAAACTCAAAAACATTACAAAAACTTTAAAGGTAGTTCAAACTATGATGTTTTTTTAGTACTATTGGGGTAAACTAATGTAAGTTAACTTTGTTTATCACAGTTCACCCACAAATGAGCAAAGTGTCCATTTTGGCCTGTAGCGTCCGAAAAGTGTCCATTTTGGGGCCAGACTCAATACTAAAATCTAACTATGGAAAATAAGTTTTCCATCAATATGAATATGGGATATTACCTGTACCTTATAGTAATCACTCAAAACAAAAACCTATAGGGAAAAATCATGAAAGCATGACTTATATGAATGTAAATGAATCAGCTCCACAAGTTTCAGCCGCATCATCATCGTCATATTTAAGATCTTCCCAACTCAAAAAAGGCAAACAAGATGGAAACAATGGAGTTAAGTGCAAAATATGGCTATCGGATACTTTGAGTCTACAAGTTCCATTCACAGCACAGCAAACTTTAAAAGGGTGAAACCGTCTGCTAAAGCATAAAGGATCTATAGTCTGAATGCCATCAACAAAAAAACTGGCCACCAGCCCCTGTAATTCTTCCTAACATCGCCCTACTCCATCACCTTAACCAATAGGGTGTCGTCTCCTGCAAATTTTACAAGTCAAAAATCAGCAGATGAGAGACTATCTATACAATATTTAAATAGAAGACACTGACCGTGTAAAGAATTTTTGAGGAATTTAACCTCTTTTAACAGGTATATACCTTATTTTCCAAGTTACCTATATCTCGTAACGTGATATGATAGTGTAAAAATACATTCATGAGAGTGTAAAGACATTAAACTCATTAGAGAGTAAAGGCTTCCAGGTTTCTAGCATTCAACTGGCATAGAAGGATAGATGTGGTTTCAAGTCTCCGCCAATTTTTATTTTGGTTTGAAGCATTCTTGCAATGGCATTAGAATTGACTGAAGTGACCCTGCAGTCCCCCCTTCCCAAGAACACGATACTCCATTGGCCACACTTGTGGATCAGTCAATCATAGGACCTTCCCTTATCAAATTTTTAATACGATATATTTCATAGGTCAATATAGACCATGACTAGCTGCTAAATGACTGGAAAATTTAATCCCGGGATGTATAAGACTAATACTACCTCTTCGGTCGGCCTCGGTCTTCCTCATAATCCATCACTCCACCAGATTCAGAGTAGATCTCCTCATGCCCTCTGAAGTCAACGTCGGCCTGCTTACAGTTTGTAGCTTCTGCCACAGAGTAAGTAAGACAGATCGACAAAAATATCCCAGTACTTAAATATAAAGTGAGTCTTCAACATAACGAAAGGCTTAAACACGAACTGAGGGTCCTTAGGATTCAAATGGAAGAACTACGAACACATTCTACCCCATAAAAGGAATCTCACAAGTCACAACCCAGGTAGACCAAGTCCATCTGCTGAAAGACATGCTCGCCATTCAATATGGTCTGGTGCACTGTGAAGTTACGCCCATAGTTTTTACTTTTTAGAATCAACACAGAACTCATCTCTTGAAAAATCTATACTTTACTCACCTTCAAAGAGAGTGACTTCTTCACCTCATCAACCCTTTCTTCAACTTCTTTCCGGTGTTTCTTGTCTGATTCACTCATTGTATCTGCCCATTTGATTTTCTCTTGAATTGAGACAAGAAGATTGTCTGATGTAGTCAACCTGTTTTTCATCAAAAGTGAAATAAATGTATGAGTAGGTTGACAATTACAGTTGAATCTCAATAGTTACCATGCAGAACATTCTTAGTTCACAAGGACCTCATTGTAAGACGGAACACACCAAGTTTACACCACAGTAACACCACACTGTACACAAAAACGTCAGACTCTTTTAAGTTTTAATCTTATCCCTCTCCTAACTTCAGGGGTATACCACAACTCTGCAGATTCAATTTATATTTGATTTATGGCATAGAAAGTTGTGTGGGACTGTACTCGGAAAAAATGATCATCATATAATTTCCACCACCAAAGTTACAAATTTACACTTCCAAAGTTTTGTTGTCCATAGTTGCAATAAGAGAATAAGTATAACTACTAATTGAAAAACAGACAAGTATAAGTAACAGTTGTTAAAAAAAAAGGGCAAGAATAAGGCAGGAAGATTTTATTATTAGCTCAAATAAAATGAATGATCGTCTCGACATGATTTCTCTATCATTTTTTGATAAGGCAGATAAGTTTACAAAAAATAGATGATTTTTGTGCCATAAGAGAGATGAGAGCTTAAATGAACATTCATAAAAACATGCAACTGGAAGGCAAGTAAGCAGCCTTTTCACAGATCATTGAGTCAACATCAGTTAGCAAATACCACTGAGGTGTTCCGACTAGTTCTTCCATCCTGTGGACCCCACAGCATGGTGAGATTTTCTACCGACTTGGGGAAGTGTAGGGGCTCAAACGAATTCATGCAGTCCAATAACATTTGGCATAATGACATTCTCAAAATTGGGATCCTAGATTGAATCATTTATTGGTCTCAGGATTGGCTCCCAGGATACTGACCTTGAAACCAGAATAGACAAGGAATGCCATGCTATATAATGGCTGCTAATAATGGGTTAAATCTAGTCTATATTCCTAAACTAGTGAATATAGACTCTAGGCAAGTTCGTGTAGAACATTCTCAGCACAACTTCACGCCAAACATGACTTGGACACATGCCCGACACAATTTCATACTTCACCAATTTCTTGACAAATAAACCATTCAACGGACACGAGGACTCCACAAGGACACATCCGAACTCAACAATCTCTTTGGTAGGTAAATATGACAAAATTTTATCAGAAAATAGAACTCAAAATGAACACAACCCATGTTGCTCCGACTCTTCACTTTCGGTGCTGCACCCGTGTCAATGTGATATGGGTGTGGGATCCGTACCCAACTGGTCAACCGATTTTGGGTACTTCGACCAAAATCGACGGACCGTACAGATTCAATGATTTTAGTAATCAAAACAAAAGCTAAGGTGTAATTGAAGAAAAAGAAAATCCTTGTATGTAGAAATTTTTGTCACTCCTTTTCCTTTTATCTCCTTCCCGGATTCTCCTCTTGATCAATATTTTTTCCTCAAGTTCTCCACATAATATCTCATAATTTATGTTTAATAACTCTATTTTTAGATATTTGAATTATTTTTAGCCGAATCCCCGCACGTATTCTTACCTGGATCGGTATCCCCGGATCTATATCCCCGAATCTTAAATTTTAGATCATGAAGGGACTGACCTTTAGATCCGCACACATATCAGACACCCGCACCAGAGTCCGAGCAACATTGAACACAACTCCATTACAGAAAAACCCAAACGGGAGATGCAAAATAATCCAACCAAATAATAACTAGTGACAAATCTTGAAGTGGGCTCAAATTAAAGAACCCCAAGAACCATGAATGAACCACCCCCCAAGAACCTCATTCTATCTTGTTTTCTTTTGACCTTTTCAACAAACACAAGCATTTGTTACTGTTGCCTGTTGGCACTTTCCTAGACAAGTTGTCCGCCTTTCCACTCTTCACCTTTTACAAGCAAGAAGCAGAATTCCAAGAACCCCCTAAGATTTCAGAATTGGACAGCAGGCCTCAATGTTTTACTCCTCCCTTTTGGTACATCCATCATTGAGCTTGTGTCACATGCCAGCATGTCCAATGTTGCTCGTCTTTCCTTCATCATTTCAAGTTACGTCACTAAGACAACAAACCAACTAAAGAAAAGACCCTAGCAACCAAAAAACTTTACTCTTTCTTCAAATTCAGTCTTCAAACCAAACTTCATGTTTTCTGCGCATCTTCCTTAATCAAACCTACTTCAATCCAAAATACAACCTCCACCGAACCTTCATGTCTTACCAGGCCCCTTGTTGCCTATCCATGTGAATGGAAAACCACTCACTAACTTACTATATAAGCGCTTCACCGGAACATCATAACCTACATCTCCTTTCCCTTACTCCTAACAGATTTTCTTGTTTCTTGCCAGTAGTGCTGAACTTCAAATAACAGCAACTAAATCTGAATATGCCATCTGCTCATCAATATTGTAGGCCAACAACAATGGCAGATCTCTATAACCAAAAAGAAACAGGCTGCACTTGCTTTTCTTAAAAAGAAAATAAAAATGAAGAATCAAAAGACCCACGCCCAAGTTCCATAGCTTTTGGTTCGTTATCCTATCATTGATTTTCCTACTCCCAGAGGAAAAGGTACTTCCCTTTTGGGTAAAAAAAAATGAAAAAAATAAGGTGACTGAGCTCAACTTATTCACTATTAACTGTTTTCCCAGCCCGTTCACTAAAAGCTCCATAGCTTTTGATTCGCTATCCGATCTAAAGTTAAAGAGCTTTTTGCTTCTTTTTTTAGGTTATTGTGATGGGTTAAACTCAGTGTTGAGTTTTTTCATAAGGCAGAGTATCCTTTTCTTTATATGTGTCATCCTGCTTTGAGAAATTTAAAGACTTCGACTTGAAACTTTTTGATAAGTGAGAATTCAAATTGAAATTATGTAGATATGTTTCCACCAAAAGCCAAGTCCTTATTTTTCAGCTTATGATCAATATCCACCGGTGTCATATTTGTGTTGGCAGCCTCAGCTTCAAAGCTATTAATATGACAATCATAAGAGCTGCTCTTCACCATGGTCCAATCCAACATCATACAATACTGAAGAAATTGGTCAGAACCCATAAGCAGATTATGTAACTCATACCACTTCAATAACCTAGACTGGCTGTTTTAATTAAGAAGGAGAAAAAAAAATCTTTAGAAACTGGCATGCAAAGTACAGCTCAGTAAGTCATCATGAAGGTAAGGAGATCAAGACACAAAGGGGAACAAAAGAGAACTCAACAACTCTTCAAGACCAGCTATTCATGAACATAAGATTTTTGTTGTATAAATAGGACAACAGAATCTCAATAGAAAGATCATATTATAAAGTCAATAGGGATAACATAGATATACCAGTCAGTTAATGTCTGTAGCATATTCCCCAATTGACCAGGTCTGAGATCTCTCCCTGCAGCAAATTGTACCTATAATTGTGTGGAGACAGTTAATTCCCCCATGTCAGCACACTGCAACCAAGAGTTGGCGAAACAGCAAAAACATCATACCAACCTCAAAGCATCTTTTCAACTGATCCAGCTTTCCTCTAACTATGCCCTATCCACGGATGCAGAAAATAGGGAATTAGTGATTTTTTTAATAACAGACTGAGACATCAAATCAGTTTTTACCCCCCCCCCCCCCCCCCCCCCAAAACAAAAAAAAGAGAGAGAATAAGGGAAGGAAAAGTAAGCCACAAATAACCTATGAGGCAACAGGACCCGTATTAAAAGAGTAAGTTAAACTTATATCCAGAAGGCTAAATAAGCTATCCTAAGAACATCAATACAAGCAAATTCCTACGATAAACTTAAGTCCAAGACACTTTCAATAGTGGAAAGTACAATGACATCTCTATTCATAACACAATGATCCAAGGAGTGATAGCTAATACTCACCACATACATGCACTCATTTATGAGAAAATCTTCAAGTTCACGCACATTTGTGACATCCAACTCCTGCATAAGTTGATCATATGGAAGCTCCTGGAAAGAAGAAAGGAGTCATTATTGGCAGTGACTCTAATAACAAAGGACATCAGTGAAAAAGGCGTCAACATGAACATCATTATCAAAGGTTGTAGATATGAACAGGGTTGTCATGAAGAAACACAAAAAGAATGTTAAAGACTGAAAAACATACATACATTTTATACTTTTCCGCTATGACAAATGAACTTGAGAGATATGCTAATCATACAAATCACCGAAAAACATCTCACGGATAGTACGATATACAGAGTTGTTGACACTGAACGAGGTAAGCATATAACAACATATCCAGTATTTACTTGCAACGACATACCTAGAGTAATCCCACAAGTGAGGTGTCCAGTATTTACTTGAATAGCATTATTCGAGTTATCACCAAATGGAATACTAAATAATAGTGGGTTGACTACACTCACATGCTCCACGACAACAAAAGGAAGGAAACAACACTGAACACATTCAAACTAAGGGAGGCCTAAGCAAAGTGCAAACAACTTTAATAGTACTGATTCGATCTAATGACAATGAATTACATGTACCCATATATAGAATGTATCCCTTACCCTGACCAGATGCCAAAAACAAATTTCAAGAATTCAACAAACAAGCACCACAAAGCTCTGCCATGCTTTCGCATTCATTACAAGCTCTTACATTTTTAGCATTAACTAGCTGAAGGAAGAATGTTAATAAGGATGCATCAATTGCTCACTTTTGCCATAAGATAAATTACAATGCCAAAAGGCTTATTACACTTATATGTAGTGTACCTTGCTTGTATCACCTAGCGTAAGCACAGTAAGTTGCTTCAACTTGAGAGCTTGGGCAGACACCAACTGAGGAAGACGGCCAGCAATACCTACAAAACCACATACATGCTAAAACTAACTAATTTGAATTGCAACATATAGAACTCAGGAGTACATCATCTTCCCTTACAAGACAACCCTGTTCAGCCATAGGTTCATGGTCAATTAGTGTAAGATATTTTCCCTAATCTGTATTTTAAGCAAATTATTGCCAATGAAATTTAATCCCTTTGGTACTAGGAAAAAAAAAAGGGAATCAAATCTACAACTGTCTCTCTTTTTGCCAGAGAAAGAGTAAATGTGTAAGAAAAATAGACAGTCCCTCTTTCTAGGGGAAGTGTTACCACAATCACTAAATCTTTTTCCATAAAAGTAAGTGACAGTGAGCACTAGCAAACTTAAGGATGTTACAGTGTGACACCCATGAAATTAAAAAATTCACAGCAGCAAAAAAGGCAGCTAAGAATTCATTTGTTTAAAGTAGGATTAAGACGTCTGAATCTGAATATTAAGATGTGCATTACGATTAAGACGTCTAAATCTAAATACATATTTGAATATTAAGATATTATCTCTAAAACTAAACACTGAATAATTAAGATTGTTTGTTTTCAAAATCTGAATGTGCATAATTTATTTTTTAAAACATAATCAATATATCTTAAACATTATATTAATAAAATATTATAAAAAGCTCATTTCAGCAAAATAATTTATTTTATAGAAAATAATATTTTAAAGATATAAATGAATATTATTTCAACAGCACTTTTACACGAAATATCAACTTATCAAATTTGTTGAATAACTAAATTCTTACAAGGAAAAGGATTATCATAACTAAAACTTGGAATATGATATTACTTTATAAAATGGCAATAGTGTATGAAAGTGATTACTGAAAAGGAATAGAAATTATATCATATTTGTAGTGTTATTTCCTATATACCAAAAAGAAATAAATTAATAAGCAAAATAGATGAGAAAAAGGTGAATGAAAGTCTTTTTGAAGAAAGTAATTCTATCTAATACTATTAGTTGATAATATGGCCGCTATGTGTAACAAAAAAATTATTCCAGTCTTCCTACGACAATCAAATCCGCATCAACCAAATAATTTGATTGACTTTGCAAGAATTTTAGAATCATACAAGTTCAAGAAGAAAAAATTTGGTTGCTGATTGTTAGTTGTAAAGAGAGAAGCATGAAAAAAAATCAATGAAGAAGACAAGGAAGCATAAAATTTGGCAGAAATGAAGCCGTATATATTTTAAGTCTGAATTGTGTTAAGACTTTGTTACAAATCTGATTCATTCAGACCTCTTCAAACCCATAAAGAGCTTTTAAAAGAGAATAAACAAATGTACTTAATAGGCTGAATCTAAATGATTAAGTATCCAAACCTAAAAAATAAACACAGTTAATGACTGAGATCTGAATGATTACGATTCAGATCTCATTAAATGCAAACAAATGTGGCCTAAATCATGGCCTTATTATCTTCCCGACCAGCAATGAACTCAGTTATGGAGATACAAAACTTGAGAAGGTAATATTGATATCCTCATTTGCACTAACGCCCTATTAACAATTAGAAGAATCTTCAAGATATTATACATATGAGCAAAACCATATTCTGTCTCAAAGAAATACCTCAAAATGATAAGGTACAAGTTCGCAATATTATAAAATTTAAGGCATTTAATCTGAAAGCAGGGTAAATGAATTAGAAGAATCTACAAGTTATTATACATATGAGCAAAAGCATATTCTGTCTCAAAGAAATACCTCAAAATGATAAGGTACAAGTTCGCAATATTATATATATAAGGCATTTAATCTTAAAGCAGGGTAAATGAAGAATTACAGATAAGCTGACATAACCGCAATAAAAAGAAAATTGTTGAAATCTCAAACCCGAAAATCAGATCCAATCAGCTACACACCCCACCCAGCAGGAAAAAATGCTTCTGAATAATCAGATGTAAAAAATGTATGCTTACTTTTGTAATCACTCCATGTCCCGTGAGCAAACAAACGAAGCAAATCAAGGTATACTGAATTCTCAGTTCCTTCAAGCTGCATACAGGTTCCAACAAAAAAACAATAAACACAAATATGAAAAGGTTCCTAAAGTGTATATACAGCAACATGGCAATATGGAGTTAACTACGCAACTTGTAAATAGTACATCAAGGTGCAATTTCATATCAGGAAAGTTCAGGTGCTCCCAATAATCCTGTGCATTGAAATAAATGCTGTGCCCGTAGTTTTCAAAAACTTACGGTTCAAGATTCAAATTAGAAGCATCTCAAACTATACGTTTCTAAGTGACTGATCTTAGAGTTCTTCTCAGGGAGAAGAATCACAGTGAAATTTATAGTCATGAAATATCACAATACAGTGCTCACTCCAAATATTGTCTAACTTACTTCCCAAAAGCATTTCTTTGCCCCTTTATTCCCAGATGTATATCTAATTGTCATAATGAAAATCTAAAGAGAATCAAAACCCGAGTATAAAACCCATTTCAATATGCTTAAAGTTTAATGCTCTGAACTTGATGGAATTGAGAGGATGAACCCAAGATATTTCCTCATTAATGATCAA
Source organism: Solanum appendiculatum (assembly GCA_018342035.1). Classification (NCBI taxonomy): domain Eukaryota; kingdom Viridiplantae; phylum Streptophyta; class Magnoliopsida; order Solanales; family Solanaceae; genus Solanum; species Solanum appendiculatum. The sequence goes on from JAGDQO010000515.1 coordinate 1,528,992, forward strand.
TCTAGTGCATCCACTACGCTTCTTTAACCACCTTTAAAATCGTTCAAATTTGTAGTATCTTGATTATATTTTTAGTTGCGTTTCCTGATTTTCATTCTTTATTTTTCGATGACCATGGCGTCGAGGCCAGCTTTCGCGCACCTCGACTAATTCCACGGGATACCTGCCCCTGCCACCTCCCACCAGGTGTACCAGGTAACTCTGTCCACCAAGACTAGGACAGATGAGAAGAATCACCTAGTGTTTTTTTGTCTCCACTGAGTTTTGAACCTGAGACCTCAGGTTGTCAACCACTTCATTGACTACTAGGCCACACCCTTGGCTACCTAATTTTCATTCTTTTTGTGCTTCAAAAATCATCTGGTACTTTATCTAAGTCATATACTTAGACTATTTAATTTTCAACGCACAGCCTTTAATCGACCAAGAGTTTGCAGCCCATTAAGCAAAATATTGTTGTCCATTAATCCCTCTGTCCAAGATTACTCAAAGCTTTCCTATTTTAGGACATCCCCAACTTTTTTCTATTACAACAAGAACAACCCAATGTGACAGGAAACTCCACAAATCAAATTATCAGAATAATGTCATCATATTCCAGATATTTCCCAATCAATAGCATAACATAACCAGAACTACAGTGAAGGGTAAATACCTAGAAACCCAGTAAAAAACACACAAAAATTACAACAAACAAATTGACGCAAAACCTATTAATCAGAAAAATCAAATAAAAAATCAATATCATACAGTAGTAATATAAAGGAATGGAAACCTCAAGAACGCTGGGAACAGAAAGAATCTCTGAAAAAGCGAAGAGTGAAGGATGCGAAGTGGCTTCAACAATAACGTTGGTAAGGGCAGAACCCTTGAGTGCTGATGCTTGTTTCACAAAGAAGTCGATGTGCTCCTCTTGCTTTTGTTCGATATCCATCTCTCTATGAATTTCAAGAATTAATCACAAATAATCAGGGATTCAATAACACATTTATAGACACGAAAAAAAATATTAGGGTTTCTGATTTCTGAATTACAGATTATCGGAAAACAAATGCGAAAAGAGGGCTTTTTTAAGTGTTAATTTTCGGACTCCTCGGAGAAGAAGGCTCTTTGTCTGATTTTGTATGATGTTGTAGGGGTGGGCATGGTATTGTATATACCGAATTACCATATTATATCGAAATTTTTAATACTGTGGTTTCGATATTATGGTATTTGGTGTGGTATATGATATATATTTTAATTTTTTTTGGTATTTGGTACGGTATTTGGTATTTAGAAATAACATATCGAAATACCGAATACCATACCGAAGTATATAGTTACATAAATAACATATATATATTATTAAAATACCAACAAATATGCAACCTAGTATTAGTATAAACTAAATGTTTAGAAGTTAAAACTTTGACTACTCTATTTTGATTGAAATGTATTTGAATTGTAATTGATTAACAAAAGGAGTTGTTCGTTCTTTATTTTGCAAATATATTTCTACATGTGTAATGTATTAGTATGATACAATTGAGATCTTTTTTAATTGTTGAAATCATAATACTCTATTATATGAGTATATATTAGTCGAAGTTGAATAAATTATGGTTACTGATTTCCATACCGTAGAATACCAAAATCGAACTTCAATATACCGAACCATACCGAATTAAATTGGTATGGTAATGATATAATGTTTTAAAAATCGAATATTGAAATTACGGTATCAAAATTTTCAAATATCATACCGTACCATACCATGCCCACCCCTACTATGAGCTATAAGCCCATCGCGGGTCGTTTTATACTTTTGATTTACTTAAGTGGACTTTTTGAACATTTTTCAATAACTAGTTTGTCATAACTACGTTGCTTGTACATCGATATTTAGCATAAAATTTAAGTCGAGAAAAGTAAATATTCTACATGAACAGAATATAGCTCAAATAAAATTGCATACAAGATATGTTGGGTTAAGGGAGAAAAATACAAATTCAACAAAAGAAGGGCAAAACACTAAAGTATACAAATATATAATCTTAATAACCACTATATAGAAGTAGTTTTATTTTTCATCTACATCACAAAAAAAAAATTCAAATATAGCAAATGTGTTATAAAGAATAAAACAAATGTAAAAAAAAACCCTAATAAAACCCACGATTTTTTCCCACAAATTACTCAAATTTAGTTATATATTCTCTCTCATAAACAAAAGGTTTTTAACCAAAATAAACCTATGTACCTCCATATTTTGTAAGTTTAATCAATAATGGATACCAACAGTGTTTCAATTCTACTACAACACAACGGACGATGGGACGCATCAGGTAAGTTTGATAACTATATTTGGTGTTTTTATGTTCTGTGATCGTTATCGTATGAACTACTTGGTTGGTATATGTTTTTTTATTTCCGAAAATTGGTATTTATTTCTTAAAATCAGATTCTAATCCAATTATATAATAACTTTCGGAACTAAATTAAGATTGGACAGATAATGTGGTGTAATCAGTATTGTTTATTAACTTGTTATTAATCGACAAATTCATTTTTTGTGGCATCTGTTATGGTGTAATTGGGAGGATTGTAAGAGTTGATTATGCCGATCTATTACAAATAGTAATAGGTTAGATAATTTGGCGAAATTGATAGAGTAATTGTTGTGAATTATATACAATAATCAATATTGTAATTACGTTTTACATCAACACCAATTATCTTTAAATTTTGGATATAATTTGCTGGTCTAATTGATATATTTTGTGGTACATATATTGAAGTAATTGATAGTTTAGATTAATTTTGTTATTAGTCTGCCAATTCGTGATTGGTTGTTAGCTTATGTTTTGGTGTAATATGCGTGTTTTGTTATGCGTATTAGTAATTGTATATCTGTACATTATTTAGGGAAAGTTAAGGTATAATTTGATTCATGTATTAACTGCATATTCCGTGAATATTTATTGGTAATTGAGTAGGTTTAATTATATTCTTGTAGCCAGTTTTTGATGGTGTATTAGATGTAGTTTTTGGTACATATATTATAGTAATTGTTATTTTAAAGGGTCTTCTTTTTACACCATAAGCTTGTGTTGGACGAACTGTTATGGATATTGAAGGTTGCTGTATTTTTTGGGTACATATTGTGAAATAATTGTTAGTTTTTATATCTTTTGTAAACACCATATTTGAGATGTAATTAATACCAACATTCTTTAATTATTTGGTTTATGTTGCAGCTGTATTTGGTAAAATTTGATACAATTATTGAAGTAATTGATGGTAGATGTGTTGGTGTATTTGATACAGTATAGCTAATTTATATTATTTTTTGATAGATGTGTTTGTGGTATACGTCGTTGTCCTTAACTCTAGCTATTTTGAAATGTATCGCAAGAAGGTAAGTAGATTTCAAGATTGAAGGAATCATTTATGACGCAAACACCAATTATAATAGGTTAACTAAGGAAGGAATCTTAGTAACTTAGTTGGCTACTTGAACTATCACCTTGTTAGTGAGAATTCGATTTCCCACCTTGTAATTTTCTCCCCGTTTCTCCTTCCCCTACACGGGGTCGCAACAAGAAGTCTTGAATCAAATTTTCAGCACAAAATTGACATCATAGTGTTATGTTGTTTTAATTTATTTAATGTATTTTCTAGAATCATTATTTAATGGTTTAAAATGTTTAAAGAATTGTTGCTATGGTAGTGGAAATTGGATTATGTGGTGGGATTTTAAATTGATCTGCAATTTTTTGTGATGGTAACTATTGATTGGTATCTGTATTTGTATACATTTATAATTAGACTAGTAAATATTTTTGGTGGCGTTTGTGGTGCAAATAGTAATGACTCTTGTGGTACTAATAATGGTGATATATTTGGATTTAAATTAATATGTAGCATGATAACATTTAGTAGTCAAGATTATATACTAATTAAAGCGTTCTTATATAAATAATAAAATAGTATTTGAAACAAGATTATAAACAACTAGACATCAAAATGTGAATTTGTTTTTTAACGATATTAATTAAAATCTTAAATTAATGGTATTATGAAATTGGTTATTAGGAATTGCAATATTTGTGAATAACCTGTATGGGTAAGAATTTTTTTTAGTATATACTTGATACAAATTAATATGGTGTAGTTTCTTTTAGTGTTGTAATTGAAAGGTATTATTGTCAAAACGTTGATTTTGATTGTGGTACAAAATTATTTTTTAGATATAAAAAAAGATTTGAATATAAAATGGTATATATTGAGGTGTATTGTTGGATTAAAATATTGTGTAATTCTTTTTCTAAATTAGTAGTATGAACACCAACTTTATACCACAACTATATCACATAATGTACCATAATTTTATACCATCACGAACACCAATATTTTTATCAAATATTACCTCTCAATTCCAACACTAGAATGAACAACATTACATATTGAGAAATATTAATTTTCAGAATTTCAAGAACAACTAAAAATTAGGCGTAATGAAATACAAAGATAAAAAATCATTAAATAACAATTAAGTTTTATCCAACTGTATAGTTAAAAACTTTCTCAAAATAAAATCGCCTAAAATATATTGATGGTAGAAACTGTTCTAAAATGAATTTCTTTCATACAATCACTATCATACGAATACTCCTTCAAATCAACAGTTGAAAACTCTTTTTCTATACCCTTCGTTTTTGACAAATTAGGGGGTAACATTTTTCACTATTGGTGGCAAGATTTTTTCTTCCATATTCACTCACATGAGATGAAGTGAATGCATTCAACTCGAAACTTGATCTAGAACACACGTCAAAATTATTAATAATTGCTATTCGACTGCCAATACCTAGGGTTCTTTCTAGGAATCGAATCTATAAAAATTTTCCTATTCATGATCTTACAAGTCAAAGAAAACACACAATTGTATTTCAAATTATAAATAATTTTGAAAAATACTATTAAAGAGAAGAACCAAAAAATTTTATGAGAAAAGATGAAGATTTTTACCAAGAAACTAACAATGGTATAAGTGAGAGAATAAAAAATTAAATGGTGTGATTTCATGAATAAGAAATTAAGAGAGAGAGAGAAATGAGAAATTTTTTAAAAACATCTTAAAAAAGAAACGTATCACATCAGATTGTGATTGGGAATTAAAAAGTAAAAAAGAAATTATCAATCCCAAAAAATCAGCCCACTATCCCAAAAAAATAGCAAATAAAACGGTATCCCACTTTTAAAAAAAATAAACGTGCATTTATTATGTTGTTAGGTTTGTAATTAAAAAGGAGTATATACCTATATTATTAATTAAGGTGTTAAATAGTATATTCTTGTAATTTTTCCACAAAAGAAATACTATAAGTGTATTTTGATGGAAGTGAATATCAATTTAATTACAGATTAAGCTAATTTCAAAAACTTCCTCGACTTATATATATAATTATTTTTTCACTTGATAACTTCGTAATAATGAACAATTCATGTGATTTTTTAAAGAAATTTTTTATTTTTCTATCTGTCATAATTTTATTTTTTTTTTATGTTTTCATCAAAGCATTTTTAGTCTTGAATTGTGTATCAATAGTATATTGAACTCTTTGCTCAAGTATTGGAGTATTCATTTGTAATAATTATGCTTTTTATCCCAACAGAATTCTTTTTTTTTATATAAATTTGGCCATTTGGCCTCTTCAATTTTTTTTTAAAAGGAACTTTTTATATAAAGATCCTTACTCTATTGAAGATGGGAGTATGAATAAACCAAAAAAAATTAAATATGATAAATAAGATTCATATTAAAAACACTAAAAAATTGGGCAAGTCGAGAGAAGATGAGTATACACTGTTAAAAGAAAATGATTCAGAATCTAAATTATTTTAAAGCATAATACTAATTGAAAAGTGTGTTGTGGATGGAATATTACTCAAGTTTTTAGGGGGAATGAGGCAGATATGGATGTTTAGATTAAGATGTTAGTCTATTCGAATTCACGAAAAATTTAAAGCATTCGAGAGTTGTATTTAACTATCTAATTTTATGTAATCATTTGAACTCACTCTTCGTTTTCGACGGAGACTGTTTTTGTTGGCTGCATTGAGCATAAAGCAAATTTTAGATGAATTTGATCCGACATAGATGAATGGGGATTGGCTTTAGCAGAAAAATCGATTCTTTTATTTGTAGTTATCGTTTGAAGAATTGATGCAAAGTGAATAAAAGTTTGATTTAGTGTTGTCGTTCAAATAATTGACACAAAATTCATTATTTTTGTAGTTGTTGGGGATGATGTAACATTTGAAGAGCAGTGAAGAAGCTTGCGGCTCTTTAGAATTCTGTGAATAGATGACAAGTTAATTATAGATATTAGGGCTTTAAGGGTAAAAAGAAGGGTAAAATAGTAATTTAATTTTCAACTAAAGACTTTCCACTTTTAATGTAGTTTAGATTTATCGCATGTGTGTCACACGTGTATACATAGTTTTGAGTTTCTTATAATTGTATCTGTAATGTATATTTCAAGATTACGACATATAGGTTTGGAAATAATTCTCTATTACGACAGACTAAGTGACCGACTTAACTATTTTGCTTCTTGTTTGTAGGGCATGTATCAATGAAACTCAAATTTTCTTCTTAGTTTTATAGTGTATCCGTAGGTGTAAGTTGTAGCCAATTTGTAATAACTAATTGAGCATGAATTATCACTTTGTATATAGATATAGATAGAGTTAGAGATAAGTAGATAGATATGTTTAAAATTGAACTTTTATAATTTGAAATTTGTGTTGTTTTAATCAATAATTATATAATCGTTATGGATAAAATATTTAAACAATTGAGAGATTAAGATCTATTTACCACTTAAAAAAATGAATAGAAATGAATAATTTTTTAAGATTGGTTATTTTCATCTATATGATATCAACATCTTTTGCATAAATCATTCTAGGAGGCTAAGTTGTTTGTGTTACGTTTTTTGGAATTTTGACAATTTACTCCAAATGACAAGAAAATTAATTCCTACACAGCATACTAAGTGATCCAACATCAATTCTTTTGTAATATCTTAGACACGATTTTATTATTTTCTAATAGAGAAAATGGCCAAAAGCCCCCCAACCTATAGCCGGATTCCCAACTACACACTCATACTTCACGGGGGTCCTATTACTCCCTAAATTGTTTTAAAATGAAATAAGTAGCCCCTTAAAACGCCATAACCAGATATGTGTCTTGTGGTGAAACACACGCGCTTGACACGTGTATTTCACCTGTTGATCATTTTTTAAAAGACGTTTTTTCTCTTTCTTCTTCATTCATTTTTTTACCTCTAATTATTTTGTGAGAACTTTGATTTGAAGAAAATATTGGGAGCTAAATTGGGGGTCTCTTTAGTTTGTCTTCTTCGAAGGGATATGTCGCCGCCGCCGTCGGCATAGTCTGAGAATTTCACTGCCACCACCATCTCCACCTATGTCTTTGTCATTTCTCCGCCTTCACCATTAGCTCCTCCACCTACTTAAAGAGCTCCCGCCATCTCTTTTAAAGAATAAAGTTCGTAAAAGAGAACATTCACACCACCACCAAGAACACTATGAGTCTAATTTAAGACTACCACCAAAGGAAAAAAAGCTTAATTAGGTGAAGAGACTCCGATTAATGTTTGTGGGTATTGCCACATGAGGAATTAGGATCTATAAGTAAAAAATATTTTTTCTTTTTAGGGTTCAACTACATTTGAATCCAAATTGATTTTTCAAATTTGATTCAAATTATTTTTTGGTGATTGGAGATGGATGGAGATGGTGATTTTGATTATTTTTTTCAATTTTTTTTGCGTAAGAGTTGTTAGAAATTTACAATAATGAATCTGGTGGATATGGTAGTTGTGGCGAGGCGACTTTGAGATGATGAGGGTGGAGAGATTTGGCATATGCTACCATGGAGAAGAAAGAAATTAAATTTTAAAAAATAATAATTAAAAATACATATATTTATGAAATAATATATTTAAAATAAAATTTTAATATTATTTTGGTTGCTCACTCTCTCAGAGAGAGTGAAATACACTCACCTTGCCAGGTAAGCATTTAGGGAGGTAATAATTTTAGTTTTATAAAATTCAGGGGTAATAGGACTCCCGTGAAGTATGAGTGTGTAGTTGGGAATCTGGCTATAGGTTGAGGAGGCTTTTGGCCATTTTCTCTTTCTAATATAAGTACTATTATTAATTCTACTCTTGAAAATTTTATTTTTCCTACTTTCATCGCATAAAAAATTGATTTGGTTGAACTTTCAATCTTATAATTGCCCATTTTGATAATATTCATATAAAATATCCTAAAAGTATAATTTAATTATTTTAAACTAGACTCAACATTTAGGATGAATCTAATTGTTTATCGATTAATCAACTAGTGTATGTTAAGTACTCCTAGAAATATAAGTAGCTTAAAATAAAATAACTAACCTTAGATAGTTTTGAAAAAGAAAAAAAATTGACATTCAAAATATATATATGAAATCATTTAGTTTTATAGCACGAAGTATATGGTTATGGACTAAGTTATGATTTATTAATGAATTTATTGAAATGGGTCAATTTATTTTAGTCAAGTCAAGAGTTATTAGAAATTAAGAATATATTCAAATGACTTAAAAAAGAATTAGCAGCGTAATGCACAATTAATAATTAAAAAAATAACCATAATTTATTTAATTAATTACAAGTTTTTGTAAAGATTGAATTTTTTTTAAAAATTATAAAACAGATATGATATGAGAAAAAATCATTAAATCCTTCATATTGGTACCATGTAAAATCATAACCCTCTCGAAATAAATTAAGTACTAAAATATCCATACAAACATATTTATGTTGAAATTTTAAGTACTAATAGAAATCTCCATATTATAATGTTATTATTCATGTACTATTTGGTTAGAAGAATTAATTGCTTCACATTACTTGTCATGACAAATTGACAATGATATGAAAATTTCTATCCAGTCTTCAATACTAAACATGACAAATTGACAATGATATGAAAATTTCTATCCAGTCTTCAATACTAAAATGTAACAAACTCATTTTCAAAATGCGCACAATATCAATAATAATTTTAACGTGTTTTATATCATTGCACTCCGTGATCAATATTATATAAATTAAAATCACGATTAAATAATACCTTATGTATAGATATTATATAAGTAAAAAATAAAATCCTATAGATGTACAGAAGGGGACTATGGAATGATTTGTGGATCATCCACATCCAGCAGCAAGAACCATGGCTTGCCATGGGGGATTATAATGCAATTAGAGCAGTGGAGGATAGAGTGAATGGTGGTACTCCAACAGAATCTGAGATTAGAGATTTTATGAATTCTTAGAGGACACAGGAATGACAACACTAAGAGCTAGTGGGCGAGAATATACTTGGACTAATGGCCACACATACAACACTATTGACTGGGGACTGGTGAATGCTAGATGGATGATGACAATGGTACTACATGAGCTCTTCATTATAGACCCCGGATGCTCTAATCACTCCCATTTGAGTCTATATCAAGCACAAGATGAAGATAGAAGACCGAGGCCTTTCAAGTTCCTCAATCATGTGGCTGGCCATGAGAAATTTCCTAAAATTATTGAAGAAGTGTGGTCTAAGAGGATGGGAAGGTGTAGAATGGCAGACATGTGGAGAAACCTTAACACATGTTAAGTAAGCTATGAAACATTTGAATACAATCGAATTTGGGGGGGGTGGAAGAGAGAATTAACAGTTGTAGACATCAACTTGCTATGGCGATATGAGAGCACCAGGACAACCTATGGAGAAAATAGAAGCTGAAAAACAGATAAAAATGGAGCTTGAGAAATGGTTAAATGTGGAGGAAAGTATCATGAGACAAAAATCAAGGGTGCAGTGGCTCAAATTAGGAGATGCAAACACAGTTTTTTTCCATGCAAACTTGAAACAAAGGTCAGCCCACAATAGGATTAGCATGCTAACAACCTCAACATGAGCGGTGGTCACTCAGCATGCACAAATAACAGAAGAAGTTATTGGATATTATAAGTCACTCCTAGGGTCTTGTGCTGAGCAATTGCCTATGGTCAATCCTTTAGTAATGAAAGATGGAGAAGTACTGAATAGAGACCAACAAATGCTACTAGTAAAGCCTGTATCTAAAAAGGAGGTGGTGGATGCTTTGAAGGGGATAAGTGATCTGAAAGCCTCAGGGTGTGATAGATAATGCACTATTTTTCAAAAAGGCATGGCCTATGATTGGAGAAGACATAATAGAAGCTGTTCAAGAATTCTTCCAAACAGGAGTCATGTACAAGACAACTGTACTACTGTTACTTTAATTCCTAAAATCCCAAACCCTGATAGGATTACTCAGTACAGACCAATATCATGTTGCACTCTACTGTATAAAATCATTTCGAAGGTACTAACAAGTCGACTACAACAAGTGATGGACTGCCTAGTGGACAGGAACCAGTCAGCTTATGTTCCTGGACAACTAATCAATGATAACATTATTCTTAGTCATGAACTGGTCAGAGGGTATGGAAGGAAAAGTATCTCCCCAAGGTGCATGATGAAAGTAGACATGCGGAAAACATATGACTCAATTGAATGGGGATATTTGGAGCAAGTGATGGAATACTTACAATTTCCTGAACAATTTAGACATTGGATCATGCAGTGTGTAAGAACTGTCTCTTATTCCATCTTGATTAATGGGCATCATAGTGTACCTTTTAATGCTAAAAAGGGTTTGAGACAGGGAGATCCTTTATCACCATTCCTGTTTGTGTTGTCTATGGAGCATCTTACAAGACTTTTAAAGCAACTTAATCATAATCCAGACTTTAACTATCACCCAAGGTGCGCCAGGATGAATGTGATACAATTAAGCTTTGCTGATGACCTGCTTTTATTCAGCAGAGGAGACACCACTTCAGTAACACTGTTATTTGAGCTCTTTACTACATTCTCAAAGGCTTCAGGCCTAGAAGAAAATGATGATAAGAGCTCTGTTTATTTTGGGGGTGTGCCACAAGATATACAATAGGAAATACTAATGATTTTGGGCTTTGTACAAGACACGCTACCTATAAGATACCTTGGGGTACCTCTTAGTTCCAGAAGAACATCTATTGTCCAATTCCAAAGTTTGATTGAAAAGATTACGGCAAGGGTTCAGAGTTGGACATCAAGATTCTTATACTATGCAGGCAGGGTTCAAGTAATAAAAAATGTGCTCTTTTCAATCCAATTTTTTTGGGCTCAAATATTTGTTATGCCAAAGAAGGCGATCAAGTGTATAGAATCCATTTGCAGGAAATTTCTTTGGTCTGGAGGAGCTGATACTTCCAGGAAAGCACTGATTGCCTGGGAAACTTTGTGCCGGCCCAAAGTTGCTGGTGGGCTGAATTTCCTAGACATTGCCACATGGAACAAGGTAGTTGTATGTAAACTGTTGTGGAGTCTTAGCAAGAAAAAAGACAAAATATGGATTCAATGGGTGCATATATATTATGGTAAGAATGGATCAATATGGGAGGCACAACCTAAGCAAGCATCTTGGATGGTTCAGAAGATTCTCAAAGCTAGAAAGTACTATGAGGAGGTAGGATGGAATGAAGAGGAGATCTTGAGGTGGCCAACCTTCTCGGTAAAAAAGATGTATATGAGGATGAGAAGGGAATTCCCGAAAGTAGATTGGAGAAGATTAATATGCAACAATGCAGCCCCACCAAAGTGGACCTTCAAATTATATTTGGCCCTAAATGAGGGACTACAAACTAGAGAAAGGCTAGCCGTTTGGGGAATAGTGAATGACTCGAGATGTGTATTATGCAGATCAGGGATGGATAGCAGTGAGCATCTGTTCTTTGTGTGCGGGTATTCTGCAACAGTATGGAAGAAGATCTTGCACTGGATGCACATAGACATACATGTACTAGGGTGGAAAGAGGAGATCACATGGGCACTGCTACATATTAAAGGAAAGCATGCACTACCAGAAATATTTCGAATGGCTCTAGCAGCAAGTATTTATGCAGTGTGGCAGGAGAGGAACAACATAATATTTCAGAACAAATCGAGGCCAGCTAGTGATCTTATACGAAATATTGTCCAGGAAATCCACATAAGAGGAAATAGGAAGGCAAAACTAGATAGTGCTTTGAGTAGTCTAGATTATTATCCATAACTTGTTTGAATGTTTGAATGATATGATCTGCAAAGCTGGGGCTGTCCAGACCTTGTATTTTCTTTGTACTTACATGGCTCTTTGGTAATAATATCTGTTATTTACCAAAAAAATAAAATAAAATCCTAAAGATAATTTTTAGCTGAGAAAATAATAAATTCAACAGAAAATCTATATATAATTAAAAGGAAGAAGGTCTAGCGTAGGATCATGCCAAGTGACAGTGTAGGATCAAGACATGTGTTAATTTTAGGACAAATTAGTTAATTTAGGTAGTAATTAGTTATTGTTTGTCGTTAAATTTTACATTTTTATTATTTTGGTAGTTATTTTATATTTTACAGATTTTTTACTGTCGTTTAAATTTTTGCAATTTGTAAAAAAATCAAATTGTGACAGTTTTTAGTCATAAATGATTATCTATTTAATTTATTTTTAAATACATTTCAAATATCTTCTATATAATTATATACAGATTATAAAAAAAAGTTCATCTATGGAAAAAAAAAGAGCATGTCGGATTTGCATTGAAGAAAATCAAAAAGTAAGATTTCAATCTATATTTTAATATTTGTATTTTTATTTTTAATTCAAAAAGAAAATAAAAAATAAGATAAATGACAAATAAAGGAAAAATTAAAAAAATTAAGAATCCAACCAGCACGCTAACTCTTCCACCTTCTTAAATTGAAAAATTACTTTTTTTTAATCAAATTTCAGATTTTACATCATTTTAGTGTTAAATAGTTCTTTTAGAGTTAAATTAGATATTTTAATTTTATTATATATTAAATAAATTTTACTTTTAAAATTGAAAATTATAAAAATAGAGTTAGATTAATTTAGAATAATGTTTTTTTATTTTACAAAAGAAAAGAAAAACAAAAAATGTGTTTTCTTTTTTGTTTATGTTTTAATGAATAAGCTAATAATTTTAATCATATTTTATTTCTATCAAGCTTTTAAAATTTTCTGTATTTTTATAGTTAGTTAATAATATTTCATTATCATATTTTTTAAAGAAAAAATATGCAAAAAACATAAATACATAAAAATACAAAAGCAACATAAAATAGAAAAGATAAAAAAAAAAAAATAGACACCAAAATAACTTACAGTGTCACGTTCTACCCCCTTCCCAATATCCCATCAATCACGCACACATTACACACACGATCATAATACACAACAATATACACTTCATTTAAAAAATAAACTGCCATCATCATGAAATTGATTATTTAAAAAAAAAAAAAAAAGAAACTGCCATTAACATGAGATATTGGATTTAAAATTGATTTCTTTTAATAAAAAAACTGTCAGATTATGTGGTTAAAACATCAAAGTGTGTTTCTCATTCACAGAATCCTCTTTCAAAGGGATATTTCTTCTATTCACGTCCATATCATTCCATGGATTTCTTTTTCTTTTTTTTAGTCATGAATTTGTTCAACTGCAAATCAAGCATCAATCAATCGTCTTTTATTTGATGGATTTTTTGTTTGTATTTTCCCTAACATTTGACATGAATATTTATATTTTATCCAACCTTAAATTGTTTCATCGCATTTGATTTGGAAGTTTGATTTTTTGCTACATCAAGTTATTGTTCTTAATTTTGAAATTGACCTGAGTTTAATTGAAAGGAGATCATTCTTAAAATGGAGCCATCGCAATCTAGCGACATTGAACAGGAGGGGTCATGTTCATGATCTTCGTCGTTGACATTGTAGTCTAATGTAAAATTAGCTATAGGTATATATTTGACACAAGGGAATGTTATCAATGAAAAGCATAACAAAAATAAATGTGTCAGTGTCCTGATTATTATTGTGTGTATATTAGTAATATAACTTCTGCTGAATTGAATTGATTATATACTTCAAAAACAATTATAGGGAGCAAGTTTTTGGGAGCATATATATATTTAGCTATTTAGGCGTGCACTTGTGCCATATGCTGTAATTATCTTATTTGTTTATTTGAAAGTTCTGCCTTCATTGTAGTTCTACTTTGCTTTCTAATGACATCTAAGTGAGAGAATCGAAAAAGATAATTCTCAAATTTGTACAAATTAGAGTAGAAAATCAACTAATTTCTTCGGAGGTAATGCATTCACTTCATTACTTCAAAAGCTAATGAAATATTGATGGATGTACATGTCCTTTTACTTACTGATTCTCTACTATAAATTAGAAAAAAATACATATGATAATGCTCATATTAATTAAGTGTATATTTATAGTTAAGATAAGAATTTCGAATTTAAACCCATAAAAATTACATCTTGAATTTATCCCTTATAAAAAGTAACTAATGTATAAATAATGTAAATTTATTGGGTGACTGATTGATGACTATATGAAATTGTGACTGATTATGTAACATTGTATAAAGGACAATTATCTCTGCACAATATTATTTTAACAATATGGCCCGCGTAATCAGGGGACCAAGACCTTATGTGGTTGTTGTATGTGAAGTTTAATCAAATCATAATCCACCTTCATTATTAACCATTTTGTAGAGGCACTTCTCTCATATTGTGTATTTTTTGATGGCTTTGAGGAGCGCATGAATATAGACAATCTAATCAGAAAATCAAAGACTGAAGTATTTCATATTTATGAAGGTGGATTCCGAATAATAGCTTAAAGATTCATTTGAAGCCTGAAGATTGATGTATGCAAAGTCTTTGATTTTTATTATTAGATCTAATATATTATTAATTCTCATTATACTAACAATAGATGTTTAAAGAGTGCTCAATATTTTTTCCTTCGAGGTTAATTGGTTTTTTTTATGCAGAAGAAAGAGAAGCAAATTTTAAGATCAATTTTTTGCATGAAATTGTACAGTAGTGCGGGATAGGCTAATCACCAGACTGATCTGAAATAGGTTAATCGCTGGAGACAAGAACAAGTGAATCTAGTTTCGAGGTGAACCTGAGAAGAGCAGTAAGAATAAGCGTTCAAGTACTGATGCTATGACCTTAAAGATGGAAGATCCTCCCCTATCACACAAATATATAGTTATTTTCTTTATATTTTTAAGGCGATTATGTAGTCACATGCTTTTTAGTAAATTATTGAAATCATTCTCACATGCACACAATTGCACATCACACAAATATATAATAATTTTCTTCACATTTTTAATGTTATTTTAATTTTAATGTTTTAAAATTATTTTTGTAGTTTATTTTATTTTTTTACAAAAAAAGGAAGTAAATTTTGACAATTTTTAATCATGATGATAGTTATCTGTTTAATCTAGTTTGAGCTCTTATCTAGGTGAGAATTTATTAATTTTATACTACATAATCTGCATAAATCATTTTTAAATATATTTAATCGTATAAATTAAAATTTTAAAAACTTAGAAATCAAAAATTCAATATTTTTAGCACGTTTGAACAATAGTTGCTACTTGCACTATTGTAACAAAAGCACAAAGTTTATTATTATTTTTACATATTTATAAAAAAAATAATCTAAAGTTTGATAAAATATATTTTTATGATTTTTTAAATTCAAATTCAAACAATTTTTAATTATAGTGATGATTAACTATTTACTCCTTTGTAGCAAAAAAATTGCAGATTGTTTACATATTAGAACTTCTTTTAAGTGGAAAGTTATCAAATATTTATACTAAATATTTAAACTAACACTTCACCATTACTTCTTTTTTATAGCAAAAAAAAAGTGTAAATTGTTAACACTAATATTTTAAACATAAAAATAAAATTTTAAGCACAAACTCTTTTTTCTTTTTGTGGAAAGTTAGTAGATTTTTATATTAAATATTTAAATTACTTTTCCACAATTACTTCATCATTATAGCAAAAATATGTAGATTGTTTATATTTAATTTTCTAAGTTTAAAAATAAATTCTAATAAGCACGTTTAGGACTGTTTTTGTGGGGGAAGGTATCAAAGTGTTATAAAAAATATTTAAACTAACTTCTCACAACTATTGATTCTTTATAACTACAAAAAACATGGATTTTTTTATACTAAAAAAAATTAATGCATGTTTAGTTTTGTGTTTTTGCCAAAGCAAATCTAGGACTCTTTTTTTTATTAAAGGTTATCAGGCATAATCACCTTCAAATACACGAACATACACTTTTGAAAATTATTCTTTTTTCAAAGCTTCAAACAACTATTTTGTCGATTGAAAGTTTACATTGTCAGGGTGCACACATTTTTTACTTGATTTTCAAGTAAATATTATATCACAATAAAAATGTTGGAAATCCTTACAAAATTATAAGCATTCTTGAGATCTATTGTGCAATAAATCTACGCAATTCTTAGTTGCTTTATATAAGGATAAAATAAAATATTAGAACCCTACCTTTTCAAATATACATTGTTTTAGTTTTAACAGTAGAAAAGAAATTGTTCTTACAAATTGATTTTGCAGTATTTGATGGTAAAAATTTATCCCAACTTGATATTAATAGTAAATCACGAAGTCCTAATTATTTTGGTTACGTTAAAATTTGCATATTCTCCCTATAAATATTGAGTTAGTTTATTTGAAAAGATTCTTTGTTAGTCTTAAGAAAAATATTTTATGTTTGATAAAGAAATAATTAAAAGTATTTGGTATACCCAAAAGCTTGGCCAAACAAGTTATATGCAAATTAATTAAAAAAAAACTCATCATAATATAAATATTTGATAACACACAAAAAGAAAGAGTCTTAGAAATATTTTTTTTAAAAATCTGAAGCGAAAAAACTAAAAAAGAATCTATATAACAGGACATTTCTTCTACAATAAAGGAACTGATTTTTAATAATTTGAAATAAAAATAAAATGTCCATAACCTGTAGGTTGTAGTTACTTAAAACTCAAATTAATTTATTTGATTTTTTTTTTGTAAAATATCCACGACCTGCTCAAGTAAAACATGGCCTATTCACACTTTAGAACTTTGAAGAAACAAATTGCAAATAATATATATTTATACAAAATAAAGTGAATTATCATTAAAAAATGAGGCAATATAATATATTTTATATATAATGGATTTAAAAGTTACTATTAGTTAAGTTGTAGTGTTGTACAACCTTAACATTTATATGGTATAAGAAAAATATCAAAGTAGGTTATAAATTTGAAGAGTGATTGTTTTTAAAATAAAAAGGACCACTGGTCCATAAAGTTGCATAAAAAAAAATTTAAGAGTGTTTATCGAATATTGTTACTTACAAACACTATTTGAATAACCCACTATTTCTTAAACGTGTTATTTTAATTGTTAAACTGATTAACCTAACATAAAATATGTGATTACAATTGAAGTGACATCAAAATCGTGAAACAAATTTCAATTGTTATGTATATTATGTTTACTATAAAAATTGAGGTAGAATGTGTTTTTTGTCCTTCAACATTAAAATACTCAACATAATTAATTTTGTATCTTTAAATTAATAAAAATTAACGTTGTTAGAGATATATATGTTGAGATAATAGCATGATATTTTTGATATCATATACATTTTAATTATTACTTCTGATTTATTATTTACTTTTTAATTTCTATATATTTATTTTGTTTTGTAGCACAAATTATATGAATAGTTATGATGATTTGAGTTTCTATTAATCGTTATTCGATAATTATTTTTAATTTTAAAAAAATAAGATTACAATATCATCCGCGCATCGCGCGGGGTACTATACTAGTAAATTTTAATATAAAAGTATTTCAAATCAAAATCAACAAATAATAACAATAATAAAAATTTTAAAAATTCGTTACTTAACAAATTGAAAACTTATAACCCATCGATAAAGAAAACTTTGCATCATCATAATCACTTTGATCTTCAAATAAATTAGTCACAAAAAATTTATGACTAACACTTACTAATCTCTAATCATTAAGAAAGTTAATAAAATATGGTATTTAATCAAATCAATTGATATTTGAACGGAAATTATGTTATATTTCAAAATAAATGTTTTCCTCGTGGTATATAATATGATGCAACATCTACAGTAACAAAATCTTAACTCTGAAATGTACTAATGAATTTTTATGTACTTCTCATTATTTTCTATACATTTTTTTTCTATTAAACAGATAATTTATGCGAATCAGATATCGTATAAAAATATATGTCCAATATTATGAAATATTGTACATTATAAAAATAATACTAATCGCATCCTTTTATTTCTAACAAGCAGGTTCATTTTTGTATAATCATTGTATTTTTTCATTCTAACAAAATTATTAAAAATCAAATGTTACAATAAGAGAAAAATAATTACAGAATCAAAAGTAAAAGATATGTATAGACAACACATAGAGAGAAGAGATGCAAAACCAATAATTGAAATAAAATATAATGTGTTTAATAATTAAAAATTAAGAAATTGCTCAATTGTTGATGTATATGTGCGACACAAGCCAACAACATTCATTTTTCTTAGCCATTTGCCTCGTCTAACTCAAGTTCACGAATTTGTTTTAGTCACGACTCACGATTATAGCCTTGCCTCATTTTAGCCTGTTCATTTTTTGTCATACCCTAGCCTTACATTGCCTTGCATATTTTAACCATGCTTTTGCCAAAGTCTTGTCATGCCCTGTTGACTCGTGCCTACGCTGACAATCTTGCTAAAGTAAATTTGATCTTAACCAAGTCGTTAGGTCATGATTAGATTCATCATGTAAATTTATAGTTATGCCAAGCCACCCGATACATCAAGTTTAAAGTCTAACCACTAGCATGTAAACAATACAAGAACAAAGTTTCTAGGTGAATATAAAACAAAAACTCAGAAGGTCACCTAACTATTGATAATAATCTAACAAAGTTATTTTGATTTTTTTTTTCTTATAACAGGAAGGTCACCCAATTTTATCTACATATCTTCTTAAAAAATCACTCTATTAAGATCTAACCAACAAAATATAACATGAAATTTTATTTATTCCACATAATTTTTTTCATTGCTCAATTCACATGACAATAAACCATGACCCCACCCAACCCTAACCCAAAGTCCAAATTAACTCTATTTACTCTCAATTAAAATAGAGTTTATAAATTTAAACAGTAAAGTTACAAAAAAGAAGAAATTATCAATGAAAATTAATTTATACTAAAAATTTCTTTTTTATATTTGAAAAAATATTTTTCTTAGCATCAAATATGCCCTAAAATTTCAATCAAAAAATTTAAATCTAAAATTTTTAATTAAAAATAAAATAACCTCATCACTACGCCACAACCCATACTACTATAAAATTCGGAACATTGGAAAAAGAAAAGGTGAGGACTACAATGGTCATAACATAATCTATTGTGGAATGAAAAAGCAATAACGATAAGTACAAGGATCAAATCCTCCGCCCAAATTCTATTCCCCATTTTCAAAGCTCTGTTTCAGAGAGTATCAAAACTTGGCCAAGAAGATGGCGAAACCGGTTACCGATTCGCGCAGCAACAGAGCCGCCGTTCAAGCCACCAACGACGACGCTTCCGCCAGCAAACTGTATGTACGCTCTTTTTTTCAACTCTTCAATTCCCTTCTGTTAAGTTTCTAGACATAATTTGGAGATACATAAAGTTGTGAATTAATTGAAGTTGTTTTAATATTTTTGTGTGATTTGAAGGTCATGCGTGAAAAAAGGATACATGAAAGATGATTATGTCCATCTGTTTGTTAAAAAGCAGCTGAGGCGAGCTCCGATTATTAATCGTGGTATGGTATTTCTTGTTTTGCTTCTTAATTCATGGTGGTGATGTGCTTAGTGTTTATTAGTTGGGGTTGTTTTTGTTGATATGCAACTTAATTGTTAGGTTATTTTGCCCGCTGGGCTGCTCTTCGAAAGATGCTCAATCAGTTTCTTGATTGTGAGCCAAATGCTGATGGAAATGGAAATGGAAATATCAGAAAGCAGATACTGTCACTAGGAGCTGGTTTCGACACAATGTTTTTTCAGTTGCAGGTGCTTCAGTTTTCTTGTGGGTTGTTTTCACATCTTTCCACAATAATTGAAATTTTACATAAGCTATGCCAAGATTTCACCTTTTGAATTTTTTAATATTTTTTTTCTTTTTTTGTAGCCAGTCTCATGGCCCGACCCCAACTAGTTTGGGAGTTGGGACTAAGGCAAGCTGACAGTATGCATCTAATTGCAGTTCTGGAGCTTTACGATGCTCTTTTTTACAGTGTCTATTCATATGTATCAATATTCTTTTCTGTCTAGGGGACCCTTAAATGAAGTTGTCAAGAGAAAATGGAAGTTAAGAGCAGTTCATTAATGATGCTCAGAGGGGTTACTGTACATAGAAATTTGAGTGTCTGGTTTGTGCTATCTGCAAGTTTTGTTGAACTTGTTGACACTTATGAAAGCGGAGTATTGCTTTATATTAAGATTTATCTGATACTGCTCCTAAATGTAGTTCTCCAATATAATTAATATACGCCTGGACGCTAACTGGTTCCTCCCCCCAGGAAGAAGAAGTAATAGTTAGATTTGTCTTTGGCAGGATGAAGGAAAAGCTCCTCATCTTTACGTGGAACTGGATTTCATTGAGGTGAGATTTTCAAATTTTAAGTCCCCCGAGTTTGTTGAAAGTTTGTTATTATACTATATCACAAATGAGGTCTGTTTTATAATTTTATGTGGCTACAACATCCTCTGCTTTTTGGCAAATTATTGGCTCAAACTAAAGAGCTCAGCTCTATATTTATTTGTCTTACAGGTAACAAGTAAGAAGGCAGCTCTTATTGAAACCTACAGTCAGTTAAGGGATAAAGTTGGTGAAACAGCATCAATATCCTCAGGTAATGGACCTGTTCATCTTGCAAAGTTGTGAATGCTCTCCTCTTTTGGATTCAACTTGGTGACCCCCGCATTTCATTTACATGGCAAATATTTGATGCATTTCCCTAACAGGTACCCCGTTTTGGAACGTGAGATGGATAGGTCGAGTATTTAATCGATTAGTGTTATCAAAAGCAAAAAGCTCTTAGGTCCGTTGGGGCTTTAAGCGCAAAATGCAAATAACGCGTAAACTTTAATGAAAAAAGGCGCAAAGGGAGAAAAAAATATATAAATATACATTATGGACCGATAATTATAAGCATGAATGACAACTATATGAACAAAGAAATTGAAGAAAAATTACGATAAAGTGAAATATTAAATTGTTTAGTCATCTCTTCAGGAATGAGGTAAACAAACACACTTAATGATTAAGATTCGTACCTTAAAAACAAACAGACGTAATGACTGAAATATGAATGATTAAGATTAATACCTTCATTAAGTGCAAACAAATGAGGCTTGGACTCTAATTTTAAATGCTTAGTGCAATTTCTTGGACATTTCTTCTCTGCAAAAGCTAGAGTACTCTAATATCTAGCACAACCAACTTATCTTATGCTTTCATGCAGAAAAGGGGGAAGTCCATAGTGATCATTACAAATTGCTGCCTGTAGATTTGCGCAACATAGAAAATTTGAATGATATTATTACCCAAGCAAATTTAGACCCCAGGTATGTCATTGCTTCCCTACTATATTTTCTTAAACAATTTTGTCATTAATCTCCAGAAATGCAGCATAGGCGATCCTATGTATTAGGTCTTTGTCAGGCTTAGTGAGTCATGACTAACTACCTCTAACTTTACCTCTCTTATAGTTATAATGGTGAATTTGATCTATGTAAATGTATCAGTCTAATGATCAGTGTTTTTAAAAGCAAAATGTGCAGTAAAGTCCATGGAGCATGAAGTAAAACGGAGGAGTGAAATGCACACTTATTAGAACTAAAACGCACAATTACAGAAAATTTAAATATAGTAAAACACATACGAATTTAGTACTACACTAATCAATTTGCAATTAACTAATTTCAACATCCAATATACAATAATGCTGATATTAATCCAACTCTCCAAAATTGAGTTGGAATGTAGTAGTTAATAGCATTTATTGGACAATTGGAAGGCATATCAGATATAGGACTAGCAACAAACTTTTTGTGGTTGCTTTTTTACTTGGTTAATTGACTGCTAGGTGTTTGCCGACTACACTACTACTTTCATTGTCTTCTTTTATTTCTCCTCTTTGCAAATTTAGGACTATCTTGTTCTCTTTTCTGTTTTCCATGTTCTGAAAAGATTGATCATTTATACATGTCCAAGTTCTTACCTGATTAGGGTTAACTGCACATGCTGATGTTATCATCAGTTTGCCAACATTTATAATTGCAGAATGCGTTCTTATATATTTGGATCCTGATTCAAGCCGTGCTATTGTTGGATGGGCTTCAAGAACCTTTTCCACGTCAATATTTTTCTTGTATGAGCAGGTTGTGGATGCTATTAAGTCAAATCTTGTATTCTTTCATAGGCTTGATCCCTCCCTTCATCCTTTTAATTTGAGTTCTAATGCTATACTGTCCCAAGGTACTGTGGATACCTTGTTGATTTATTGTAATGACTTGCTTGCCTATTATGTGGTTTATTGACAGATCCACCCAGATGATGCTTTCGGTCAGCAAATGATTCGGAATTTGGAGGTATTTTTACTGATTATCTTTTTGATGATTGAGCATAACTTATAGGGATAACACATATCTTTGTCTTGTAACGGTGTAAGATGCTTTCATGAATTAGCGTGTTTATGTGGTCCATTATCTTCCCATGTTTAAAGCACCAGAAGTTACATTATGTTGAGTAATTTCAAGTGACATAGATGTTGACTAGAACAAGGACAACTTGGTGCCTATTCTTGAAAAGTTGAAAGAGTTTCTGTTGCTTTAAAACCAATGTCTTGTTGGAGAGATACAAAGTCAAAGAAGATATATCATTGTGGACTGTCCCTCATGGGTGCCCTTATATGAATAAGAAGCTTCTTTGTTACAGAGTCCAGTTTCCTCTCCTTTAAAAGATAATTGATATTTCTGCCGACTGTAATTGGATGATTTTAGTCTTGCTCTACTAAAATTCTCGGTAAGCCAAACTTTTGTTAAACTTACTATAAAAGGTAGCTCTGCAGATGTTTTATTATGCTTTTCATGACAGGCTTGGGCATTTTCTGAGTACTTGTTCCCTTTCTCTGGTTTTTCTTCTTCCCTGCTATGTAGTTAATACAACTTCCTATTAATCAATTTATCAACCATTAAGTATCAACTACACTTAAAATTCAAATCCCAAATTAGTCGGGTAGGTAATATGAAGACTTGTATCCATTTCACTATTCAGGTGGGCACGTTTTGAAAAATTTAGTATCCAAGGATTCATCATAGTTAGATTTTCTTATGCTGGCAGTGAACCTACCACAACTCTCTTTCTTTCTCTTGACTCTGGAATGGATATACTTTCCAAAACTCACATATGCATAGTTTAGTTAATACAACTTGGCTGTTAAAGTCCCGCACTTTAATAAATTATGTCATGTATAAGTTTTTTCCACCATTTCTATCTATGTTATATAAAAGGTTACCAAGTATGCATCATATTATTGAGTTACTAATAGTTTATATTATGAGGAAGTAAGAAAGGATTGACTGTGTTCATTGATTACCTATAATAATTGTTAAAATTATTTAAACCTCTAATAAAAATGGTGTCTATGGGAGGCATATATCTTTTACTTTAGCTTTGCAATAGAAGGAGATACTTCAAGGTTTTAGGTGATTCTAGTTGGTAAAACACTATACCTAGGAGCTCTTTTTGACAAGGCACTGTACTATGAACTCTTTTTAAAAGATCAATGTACAATGAGAAAATTGCAGATGACTTCACATATATTATTTGATAATTCTATAATTACAATGCATATTCACATTTTGCGATTTCTATCAAATAATTAATATTCCAAAATCCAAAATTGGGATCTCACAAAAACATACCCACTGTAATCCCACAAGTGGGGTCTGGGAAGGGTAGAGTGTAAGCAGACCTTACCCCTACCTTGGGAGGTAGAAAGACGGTTTCTGATAGACCTTCGGTTCAAGGAAAAAAGTCAAAGCAGTTTGAAAAATAATAATAGGAGTGAAGAAGTCCTGGCAAAATACTACAGGGTGCATGTCAAAGCACTATGTAAAAAAGAAACATAACTACAACAAAGTAATATGATGCAAGAGAACAACATACAGTAACAGACATCGAAGGACAAGAAACTCCCTGAGAAATACTACGACCACTAGTATGGAAAGATAAGCAAGACAACGCTATACTACCTACTAAACTTCCACCCTAGTCCGTGTCCTCCACAACCTCCTATTTAAGGGATCTTCTTTTCTAAAATATTAAAGCTGTTAGTTGGAGCAGAGTTGCTTCTGTGCAATTTTATTAGTCAGGAGAGATTCAGATGCGTTTACCAATGATAGCTTGGATTTTTTTTCTATGGAAGCATGAATTTATTCGTGAAATTCATGTGCTGTATAGTAATCCAATTGAGGGGTAGGTATTGAAAGATAAAGCATTACGCTTGAAGTTCCATCAGGGATAACTTGTGAAATTGTGATATCTGCACTTAGTAATTAAGCTCCGCAAATCATCTGTGCAATGTATGGGGTCATCACCTTATCTAGAATCAAGTTTTTCTTGCCTACAAGTACTTGTCATACCCTTCACTCAAAGAGAAATACATGAAACTTGATAAATACTGATTCAATTGCCTTCTGGAAGGAGAACCATGCGGTCTCAGGTCCAAATCCCAGCGGAGAGCCGGAGACAAAAAGAATTGGTGATTTCTTCCCATGTCTAAGCCTTAGTGGTCAGAGTTACCTAGTATCTATTATAGGTGAGAGGTATCCCATGGAATTAGTCGAGGTGCGCACAAACTGGCCCAACCAACACAGTTATTTAAAAAAAGGCTACTGTGGAAGATCCAAAATCTGTTGGAAGCATGTTATCTGGGTTTAGACAATTTATAAAAATCTTATGTACCTTGCATGATCTCTGCTCTTCTGCACTGACTAGTTTTTATTAGTTCAATCCTTAAAATGATTTTTTTCTTTGATGTGCGGTGGATCAGAATTATAATGCCTTTTTTCCCTTTTCAGAGCCGAGGTTGCGGGCTATTAGGAATATATGCTACACCAACTTTACAAGAGAAAGAAAATCTTTTTCTTTATCAAGGATGGCAGGTATTTCCAATTTGCAAAACTGCTTCTTAATCCTTAGATATTAAATCACCTTACCTTTTTCTCAACACACACACACACACATATATATATGTTAAGAGCTTGTATTAGGCCTATAACCTGTTCCTTCAATTCCAGGCGTAGGATGTTTATTTTAGTTTTTATACAGGCCTTGTCACCGCATCTTCTGTAATCAGGGATGGTAGATTATATACTTTTCAGCTGAAGCTGGCCTTTTTTTGCTGAAGGACTTAAAGCTTAGAAGAGAATTATATTAATTTGATTGCAATTGTAAAGTACGATCTGGAAGAGAATAGAAGTGTGTAGCCCTGGAAGATTATTCAGAAGACTGAGGCCCCAAGCAAAGTTGCTAGCTTTGGTTGGATTGCAACGCATGACTATGTCTGTCACAGGAAATTCTGCAAAGAAGGGGCTTTAATCTGTGCAGCTGGTGCTTCTTTTGCAAAGAAAATGGGGAGATAGTGAATCATTTACAGTGGCATTGCAAATAAACTGTAGGCTGATCCACTCTCTCCCCAAGCAAAAAGTGCATGCATCGGTTGCTTCTGAACTTGCATTAGTTGTAGGCTCAAGCTTTAACTCCCTATTTCCAGTTACTGATATTTTGAACTGTTAAAGTAGATGAATACTTAGCAGTGGTTCAGCTCTAGTTAATTTATGTGCTATGATAAAGCACCCATGAATTCATAACTAATGGTTTGTTATTGATTGGTTGTAGAAAGCGGTTGCTTGGGACATGCTACAGGTTTATAGTGATTTTATTGAAGCTCAAGAAAGACGCAGGTTAGTATAAGCTTTCATTGCTCTTGTAGATTGATATATGTAAACATGGGAATGATATGATTCATCTGAAGATGATGATCATGTGCTACATTCTAGAGTAGAATGCTGTCTTTAATGGGCATATTAAGCTGCCAAAATTTCCATGTTTCAGTCAGAGCCCCAGAGGTCCACAAGTCCTGTTTTGCTCCTGTCTCTCTCACCCACTAAAAAACAAATAGGTAAAATAAAATAAGAAACAAATTATAACAAGGTCCTCACATGCTACTGATGCTAGCGTCACGGTAAATGTTTTAATTTGTTGCATGCGCTAGGCTCTAGGTAATATGCTTGGGCACTTGACCAATCTATATGTACAGGCTGGTTGTTATTTGGTCTCGCAGTTGTTTTATAGAAGTTATTTTCAACTGGATAGCTATCTTCCTATTGCAACATACTCTTATAGCACTCTTTTTTATATACTAAATTTTCATCTATCATATCACTTTTCTGGAAAATACCGAGTCTATACATGAGACTCCATCGTTCCATATTATCTGACTTTAACTTCATTCTTCTTGGGGCTAAATTTATTGTGCATATATTTTGTCTTGCTTCTACTTGTACAAAAACTGTTACTCTCTAAGTGCATTTCATAATTCTAGCCTTTGGTCAACTCTTGTGCAGTTTCGTCAATTAATATTATCATTTGTAAATAACATGCATTAAACCTCATCTTCTATATTATCAATCAGTGATTTATTAAGATCTGCTAAGCTATCCTCATGATTTAAGTTGAAAAAATGATCAAAAATGCATCTCCTCTCTCTTTGATCTCCCTATCATCTAAAAACTTGTTGGCAACTACCCTTTTGAACAGCGATTCCGGCTTAACTTGTTGACTGAGTAGTTTATACCTTCCACCGTCACAAGTACTAGATAACTCTGTCCAACAAGACCTAGGTAGATGAGAAGAACTCATTGTCTCTGCTATGTGTCAACCTTGGTTCCCAAGGTTATCTCCGTCTCTCGAACGCTAGAGCACTCCCTTTGGGTACTTGTTGGCAGTCATCTTTTAAGACTCTTAATCTGGTTTAATTCTACTTTTAGGTCTCTCATTTTTGGCTATTTATACGTTTCTTTCTCTGCCTCACGTGTCCCTAAATTTTGATACAAGTCATTGTACTCTTTACTGTGGGCTTTGCAAACTGCCTTTTTAACCCCTCTGAGATTTCTTGTACTCTTCAAAGGTTTCACCATCTTCTGCTTTCGGTAACTTTCTCACTTTTTGTTTTAACAACTCTTCCCACCTCCTCATTCCACCATTACGATTCTTCAAGGTCCGAGACTTATGGACTTTCCTAAAACTTTTAATTGCTACTTTTTAATGCAACCTGTCATTTTCTTCCTTTGGATTTCTGCATTCCTTCTTCCTCCAATAGTTTCTCCTTAAATATTAATTGGTTCCTTTTAGTGTTTACCACATAATTCTTGGTTGAATGCAACTCCTCTTCTTCTCCTTAGCTCACTCTTTCACTTAACATAGGTAGAACTTTTCCTAGTAAATCTTGCAGTTCTTAGTTCTTACATGTAATGTTACTTTTTGGTAGGATGAACTCTGTTTGGTTATGCTTTCCTCTTATCTTATGTTTTCAAGCTTGATTCCCTCTTTCTAAAGTATGTGCTAGTTAAACTCCTTCATAAGTTAAGATAAACTCTAAAATACTCTTCACTTCTTCATTCCTAATACAATAACATTATCCTCCATGTATGAGTTGTCACTATGTCTACCAATATGTCTATTCTGATCTTCTTCAATAAAAATCTCTTGGTCAGGTAGGATTCCTTGGACCAAAGTATCCATATTTTCCCATGGAGTGTTGGCAGTAATGATGTTGGAAGTTTCCGTTTCTTCTCACTAGCCTTTAGATAATTCATCAATAATTCGTATTAAGTTCTATAGCTTTATGCTTAAGCTCTAATCATACAATGGTTCTAGTCTCCATTCCCGTTCTTGTCTATTTCGCAGTAGTACTTGTGTTGCCTATCTCTAGAGGCCAAGACACCTAATGAGCAAAGTGTGCACCGGCACCCGCCTGCTTAGGTGCATTTATGTATCTATAGGAATTTGTAACATATTTATTTAGCCAAAGTGGCACCGCCAATCTGAAGAGTTAGGCATGTGCACTGGATCACAGGAGCCTTCCAAGGTGCTTTGGAATTTCCTCCAATGAGCCCCAATGATTTAATCTCTTTGGGAATGAATCATTACTTTTTCACCTCTGGAATACAATAGTTTTTGGTTTCAAAACCATCCAAAACCATTTGTTTTAACACGCAATTGTCTATTAATATGGAAAACCGAAGCTAATCTGAAAAATTGCCAAAGTCTAACTTCATAATAAACCCAACCAAACTTCAGATTTTAGAAACTTAAGATTCAAACTTTTTCTTTTTCCTTTTATATTTACTATTATTGTTTTTCTTGTTCAACCTTGCACTAATATAGTCCTTCCCTTTTAATCTCTTTTTCGTTCCTATTTATTCGGTCAATGTGTTAAAGAGAGCAATCTGGTGCACGAATCATCCAACATTCACGTAGAGTCCAGGGAAGGGCCACATCCTGAGGGGATGTAATGTAAACAGTTTACACTGACACAAACATCAATGGCTGATTGCACCGCTCGAACCCGTGAGGCATAAGTCACGTGGAGACAATTTTATGGTTGCTCCAATGTGTCCGTATTTTTTTTCACTAGAGATTATGTTTTCCCTTGCACTCTTAACCCTTTTGTACTCTCCTAATTACTCACAAACTCGAATTTAATTCAAGCACTATGTGGCTAAATCTAAGTGTGAAATATCTCACTTCTCAGTCTTAGAGCCTATTTGGATTGACTTTTATTTTTGACGTATAAGCGAAAAGCCATAAGCAATAAGTTAGAATTCGTAATTTCTTAAATCATTTTAGCTTAAAATCAAGTGCTTGTAAGCACTTTTTTAATTTACCCAAACACCCCAATTGTGCTTAAAAACTATTTTGGCTTAAAAACATTTAAAATAAGTCGATCCAAACAAGCTCTAATATGTGACAAGTAGCTTGTGAATGTACAATAGTACACCTATCATAATGAAAGAAATCCAACTAAAATATCAAATTGAACTCATTACTGTTGGACGGTCGGTTTATCTATCTAGGAGGAATCAAAAACTATATAAACCAAACCAACTTAACCCAAAATCAAGGGAAAACTTAACTGAATGAACCTAAAATGGAACGAAACGACCAAATACATATCCCTACTCTTGACTTTACATATGGCCTGTGACGTTGTACACTAAAGGCAATGGTGCACGTGGCATCTTCATATCCTGTGTCGGTATTTGCCTATCTCTCTAGCTTTTCCCGTGGTTCACTCACTCTCTTGTAGACCCCAGGTGGTCTAAACAGAAGGACAAAATAACAAGGTTTGGTACACCATCCATTGGGACATTGTAAAGGGATAGAATTTAAGATGTTCGTAAGAGTTCATAGTTGTACTCAAAAATTAGAGTTCAAATATTAGTATCTCTTGCATTTTGGTGTAGGTTTGAATTTATAAATATTGTGGCAAATGATTTGATAAAGTTCACCTAGACTTTTGGTAGAGGGATATTACTCCTTATATTTGTACTTTCCACTTTGTCCTTCTTGATTCTGCGCTGGTAAAAGGTAATTTACCTTGTCGCAGAAAAACAAATTACAATATTTAAGAATATATAAGAGAAACACATTTAAGAGAACATCAAATATTTTGTCTGACCTGATACTAATGTTTTGGTCTCATATATGATTGTCGTTATTTTTTTGTATCTTTACAACAAACAAAATATGTTTTTTCCCTACCAAACAAAATAGAAGCTTTCATATCTTTAAAAACTTTCTATTTTATAAAAGCTACTATAGGTTTCATGAAATATATTCTTGTGATGAAAATGTGGATGTCTCAAGCTAGTATTTGGATAGTGTGTGTATTGCAATGTTGAAAGTGTGGAACTAGTGCACAAGCTTGTGCAAAGTAAATAGATGGCTTGTGTATACCATTGTTTGCCACGTTTCTATGGCTTATATATATGCCTATCTCTTCATTATGACGGAAAAACCAAGAAGTGAAATCATATACAATTCTCTCTCTTTTGATTAGCTTTACTACTGTCTCGTCCTTATTATTAATTTACAACTTTTAATTTTAGTATTTCTTTTATTTTATAACACGTTATCAGCACGAGACTCTACCAATTTGAGCTACTTTAAATAGGTAAAAAGGGTAAGAATTTTATTTTTCTAAAAATGTCTAATGTTTCTAAACTTGAATTTGTTGCCTTGGATATATCGGGCAAAGGCTACTCGTCATGACAATTGGGCACTAGACGCTGAAATTCACCTGGTGCGATGGGTATGGTAGACACCATAAAAAATAATAACCAGGCATCTAACCAAGATCATGCCAAAGCTATGATATTTCTCCGCCACCATCTTGGCGAGGGGTTGAAAATGCAATATCTCACCATTAAAAACCCCCTTATACTGTGGAATAATTTGAAAGATAGATATGACCACCTGAAGTTGGTCATTCTTCCACAGGCGCGACATGATTGGTTCAATTTGAGGTTACTAGACTTTAAAAGTATAACTCAATATAATTCTTCCATGTATAGAATTATATCACAGTTAAATTTATGCGGAGAAGATGTCGATGAACATGCTAAGCTCGAGAAAACATACTCCACATTCCCTCCCGCGAATATGCTCCTGCAGCAGCAATATTGTGAAATGGACTTTAAAAAATATTCTGAATTACTTTCACATCTTTTTATTGCTGAACAACATAACGACCTATTAATGAAAAATCATGAAAGTCGACCCGTTGGTTCTACGCCACTCCCTAAAATGAATCAGGCAAATTATCACCAATGAGAAAGAGGTCGTGGCCCCAGTTGTGGTCGTGGCCGTGGTTGTAAAAGAAATTATACTCATGATGGTCGTTTTGCACCAAAAAATGACCAGCAGTATAAAAAGATGGGTGAAAAACATGAAGTTGTGCAAAAGAAAAATTCAGAAAGTGTGTCATAGATGTAGAGGAATAGGGCACTGGTCACGTACTTGCCGATCATCAAAGCGTCTGGTTCAGCTCTACCAGGCATCCTTGAAAAAGGGTGATAATAATGTAGAAGTAAACTTTATCTCTGAAGATAATGTTGAGCCCATGCATCTGGATGTAGCTGATTTTTTTGAACTCCCTAAAGGAAAAATGATCAGCGATGAGCCTACTATAACCTAGATAATTTTCTTTTCTGTTTGTTTGTACTAGTTGGTATGTTTATGTTTTTCTAATCCCTGTAAATAAAGAGAAAATAGCCAAATGCGCCCCTAACCTATTAGTCAATTCTCAACTACACACTTATACTTTACAGGGGGTCCTATTATCCCCTGAATTTTTTATTTTCGATATTTTGTGACCCTTAAACGCTGTCTTGTCCAAGAAGGCGAATACACCTCTTATAGGCGCGTAAGGGTTCAACAAAAAGACATAAAATGACTAAAATTGAGTTAAATAGTCCATGGGTCAGTCTCTCATTGGATATTATATAATTAATTCATTTTTTTAATTCTTTCCCTTTTTCTTATATCAAAAAATTATTATACCCATTTCATGATTTCTTCAAGTTTTTCTCAAAGTCCTTCAATGGTGGTCTTCTAAATTTCGTCTCTAGAGCTTCGAATCAGTTTGTAGCTACTGATTTATGCTTAGTTAGTCATACACCAATCGTTTGTAGCAACAACAATCACCTAACTCACAAGAAACTTTCATATATGAAGCTCAAAAATAGAGTTCAAGTTTTTTCTTGAACCCCTCATAATTTCAGCAAAAAAAAAAATCAAATCACAATGAACCAACAATGGTGAATATTTATTTGTGGATTTTTGTTTTTGGGTTTGATTTCAAATTGAAAGCTTATGTAGTATAGCTACGGAGTTGTTCTTCTTCTTTAAATTTGGTGTAGAGATTTTTTCCTCATTTTCTCTTATTATTCTCTAAAGAAATCATTAGGATTTTGGGAAAACAATCTCTATTTGAAAGCATTTTTTGTAATTTTTTTTTTGATAAAGGTAACGTGCATTTTTTGTAAATTTTAATTTCTAGGTTTGATAAAAATGGAAACTTTACATAATTTTACGGGGGAATATTAAATTATTATATTAGATTAGGGTTAAAATTTACAAGAAAAAACAACTAAATGTACAGTTGTTCATCGCGTGTGTTGCACAACTTTGACATAAAACTGGTTATGAGTTTTCAGGGACATAATTATTCCATATTTAAATAGTTCAAGGGTGTAATAGGATCCCGTATAGAATAAGTGTGTAGCTAAGAATTAGCTAATAGGTTGAGGGGGTTTTTGGCTATTTTCTCTGTAAATAAATAGAGTTTGTATAATAGCCATGTTTAATAGTAATGTTTACTTTGTTTATATTTCTTTTTGAAGAAAATATGGATATACCTCAAATTTTGTTTGGATCAATAACAATCATGCGGATATTTGTGTAATTGACAGTGGAACAACGCATGTCATATTCAAAGATAAGAAATATTTTTCTTACTTGCTTCGAATAAAAGCAAGTATTACTACAATTTCTGGTAATTCGAAATTGATTGAAAGCTCCGAAAGAGCTACTGTATTTCTGCCTAAGGGGACAAAATTGGTTATAGAAGATGCACTATTCTCTTCTAAATTCCCAAGAAACTTGTTAAGTTTCAAAGATATCCGCCGAAATGGATATCATGTTTGTAATGAAAATGTAGATGTCTCAAGGTAGTATGTGTATAGTGTGTGTATTGCAATGTTGAAAGTGTGGAACTAGTGCACAAGCTTGTGCAAGGTAAATAGATGGCTTGTGTATGCCATTGTTTGCCACGTTTCTATGGCATATATATATGATTTCACTTCTTGGTTTTTCCTTCATAATGAAGAGATAGGCATTCATATAGGCCATAGAAACATGGCAAACAATGGCATACACAAGCCATCTATTTACTTTGCATAAGCTTGTGCTCTAGTTCCACAATTTCAACATTGCAATACACACACTATCCACATACTACCTAGCGACATCCACATTTTCATAACACTCCCCCGGGATGTTCATGCCTTGATAAAGTCTAACTAAAGAAACTTTAGCGAAAGATTGGAGTACATATATCTTTAAATACGTATTTGCTTGCTGCCTTATTAAAAACCTTGCTAGGAAAATCGTGTGGGACAAAACCTAGCCGAAGGAAAAAAGAGTACAACGCGTATTTTACTCCCCCTGATGAAGACCACAATTTAGATTGTTAAGTCTTCGCATTCCAATTTTGTGTACCATTTTCTCAAGAGTTGAGGCTGGTAAAGATTTGGTGAATAAATCTGCTGGATTATCACTTGAACGGATTTGTTGTATATCAATATCACCATTCTTCTGGAGATCATGTGTGGAGATCATGTGTGAAGAATGGTGATATTGATATTCAACAAATCCGTTCAAGTGATAATCCAGCAATTTATTCACCAAATCTTTACCAGCCTCAACTCTTGAGAAAATGGTACACAAAATTGGAATGCGAAGACTTGACAATCTAAATTGTGGTCTTCATCAGGGGGAGTAAAATACGCGTTGTACTCTTTTTTCCTTCGGCTAGGTTTTGTCCCACACGATTTTCCTAGCAAGGTTTTTAATGAGGTAGCAAGCAAATACATATTTAAAGATATATGCACTCCTTTCTTTCGCTAAAGTTTCTTTAGTTAGATTTTATCAAGGCATGAACATCCCGGGGGAGTGTTATGAAAATGTGGATGTCGCTAGGTAGTATGTGGATAGTGTGTGTATTGCAATGTTGAAATTGTGGAACTAGAGCACAAGCTTATGCAAAGTAAATAGATGGCTTGTGTATGCCATTGTTTGCCATGTTTCTATGGCCTATATGTATGCCTCTCTCTTCATTATGAAGGAAAAACCAAGAAGTGAAATCATATACAATTCTCTCTCTTTTGATTAGCTTTACTACTCTCTCGTCCTTATTATTAATTTACAACTTTTAATTTTATTATTTCTTTTATTTTATAACAATTCTTACCTTTTTTAGATTCTGATATATCCTTTTCCCAGGATAAAAGGCTGATTCCTCTTTTTTTTCTGGACAGGATTGAAAGATTGGAAATATTTGATGAATTCGAAGAGTGGTATATGATGCAGGTAAGTTTCTATTACCCTTCTGCTTTTGACTGCAAAATATATTTCAGTGTGCTTGCATTCTATACCACCATGAAAGTTGAGCACTTTATTCCAGATTTGTTGGTTTTTTTGTATTGCAAGTTTCTGACCAGTATATCTGGTATTTGGCATCGTATTGTATTTTCGATCTATAACTCCAGATAATGTAGACGTCATGATGCAAAATGCAGGCTGCTTTATTTTGATTGGCCCTTTCCCAAGGCTTGCCTTTTCTTGACCTTATGTTTTCAAGGATCAAGATGCTGCTCTTTCTTTTATTTTTTAATTAATTTATTTGCCTACACCTATATTCTCCTTTAGTCTTAAGACAACCTTTCTGTATTATTCAATAACAAAGTTAGTGATGTGGTATCTGAAAGTTCCTTTTACCAATCAAAACAAAGAAATCCGAGATAGGTTTACTGCCTTTTGTCATTTGCTGACCTGCCTTTTGGTCAAGTGACTTCGACTGATTAAAAGTTCTTAATCTGTCACCGCAATATATTTGCATTATGTAACTTGGGAACTTGTAAACTAGTTGGATTAATGTCGAGAGAATTTGGGTGAGAGTTCAAAAAATTGATACTCCTTTCATCATGTGGACCCTGTTCGACTAATTGGAGATTAAAAAAATAAAAACAGAACAAAGTGGAATATTTCATTTTGTCGGGGTAATTCAGAGAACTGCTTAAGTTTTCGAGAACTGGTATTGTTTGTTGA
This sequence comes from Solanum appendiculatum, assembly GCA_018342035.1. Taxonomy (NCBI): domain Eukaryota; kingdom Viridiplantae; phylum Streptophyta; class Magnoliopsida; order Solanales; family Solanaceae; genus Solanum; species Solanum appendiculatum. The sequence continues at coordinate 1,564,173 of JAGDQO010000515.1, forward strand.
AAACATGTTGTTTGTTGAAAACATGTTATATTAAAGCTACAACAATATAAAGTAGTAGTGTTGTGGTACTTTAGATTCTAGGATCTGGCAAAATTTTAGCATCTATGAGAAGAGGTGAAGTAAATTGGTATCGACAAAAAATGTAGTAGGTTAAGTAAGAAAGGATTTGAGGGAGTATGTGAAAGACCAAAAAAGATGGGGAAAATGCTACTTTATTTTATATTGATAAAAAAGTGCATACTATACTCGGGGAAAATGCTTACTTCATTTTATACTGATAAAAAAATGCACACCTTATTTATCTTGTATAATGCTCCTTTTCATTCACTTTTTTTAAAAAAATTTAAAACCCAATTGCAGGAGCACTATTGTGTTACATATGCAATCAATGATGCTATGGTATGATTATATCTCAGCTACATTAAACTATGTAATTAGTTCCAGACTTCCAGGAGTATCCCACTAATTGTGTTCCATCTTTAAATTGATCTTATACTTCAGGGTTTGTTCAAGGAATTTGGTTTCCCTAAAAAACAGCCTACAACAAATACCTCCATTGCAACATCCACATGAAAAGAGGATCCTATCTTAAGACAAAATCACTTTTTCCAATCTCAGGTCATCAGAATATGAATGGAAAGCTTGTTACCAGTTGTCAACTGTCAGGATAAGAAGGGTTTCAGGTACTGAAAGGGTCTCAACCAGTTCTGGATCCTAGTTAGGTGTATTAGGGACGATCGTTAGTGTGAATGCATCTATACATATATTTGTTTTGATGTGAACGGGAAGATCTTCTCGGGATATTTTTTATTTTTATTTTAAATGTTGGACTGAAATGAGTTTGAGTGGAGCATGTAATGACAATTCATATAGCCGATCCCAACTTGTTTCGGATTGACGTAGAGTTGGTGTTTGATTATGAAAGGGAAGATCCTCTTTTGCTAGCTGTTTGGCAAAAGCTTAAACGTGGTAGGGCCTATGAGAAGGGAATTGTGTTGTTTTTGGCCCTTGTTGGGGTGGGGAAACACTTGCATGGTTGTTGTCTCCTCTTTTCTCTTTCTTTACTTATATCTATTTGCATCATCCTTTTGTTTTTTAGTATTTAATTTGACTATTGTACCACCGAAATGGTAGATATGATAACTCAATGCTTCATCATGACAACAACTTTGTACCTCAAAATACTATTCATAGCTATGGAAAAATAAAAATATTTCGTTTTTCTTGTGTTCCTACAATTTTAAGGTTACCATACATCTATGAATTCAGTTAGCAATCTCTATTTATAAATCTTGTACATCTAGCTACAACAACAATAACATTCCAACGTAATCTCACAAGTGGGATCTGGAAAGGGTGGAGTCTACGCAACCTTAACCCTACCTTATCGAGAGTAAGTTTTTCAATAGTCATGACCATAGAGTACATTGAAGCAGGGCCCAAAGCAAGAAAAAGTGGTTGCACCAAGCGGAGATGGGAATAATGTAATCCTGACAGATAAAGTTTAAGTGAAGAAGAAAGAAAAAAGGGTCCCCCTTTGTGTTCACCTTTTTAGGAAGGGAAGGGAATAGTATTATAGTTCCATCATTTTCTATGGATTGCAGCCCTATAGACACTATCTATGTTCTATTTGCTTTCTCTCCTGCTGCTAAGTCCCTTAAAAAAACCAAAATTTAAGGATATATCTATACATTCTTACAACTAATTTTTGTTGCAGCTTTAAGAAACCTCTTTGTTTATTGAATGAAACCTTGGAGGGTAACAGTTTTACGTCCGTTAAGAAAAATAATGTTAGTTCAGTACTAAACAAAGATCAATTTTGTACTTGAAAAAAAGTGAGAAAATGTGACACAGTGTGGTCCTTATTACATAGTTTAAAGAGACTCATTACCAGCCTTACTATGTTGGCCTGCTGAATTTGGACTCTTTTCAACTATAGATATAATTTTATATAGTGACTTAACATTTTGGGTCCTTCAACTCGTGTCACATAATGTACAAGTAAAATTAACAAATTAGTAATAATGATGGCAATTAAACTCAACTTAGGACATCTATCTGTTTTTATATCATGTTGAAGTATGTCTATGAGAAGAGCAATGTTATAGTTTTATTTTAGTAGTTTTGATTCAGGAATTAGGACGTTATTTTTATGTTTAAAATCTAGTAAGGTATATAAATAACTTATTCAGAATCCAAGATACATATACTATCGTCTTTTCTGATCATAAATTCAAAATTTTAGCTCCGTCATTTTGCTCAAGTGATTTAACTCAATTAAAAAAAAAGCCTAAAGAAAAGGAAGATTAAAAACCTAAAAAAGCATCTGAAAATTTTGTAAAAAATAAAAATAAAGATAAGAAAAAGAGGAAAAGTGAGGAAGAAAAAGAGAAACATGTGAGAAAAAAAAGAATTGGCTTACACAATTTTTTCAAACTTATCAGTTTTCACTGCTCTTTTTAAAAAAAATTTCTTTAATTAACATTCACACTTTCAAGAACCAAGAATCACTGTTTTATTCTTTCCTTTTTCGTCTCTTGTTTTTTTTTCTTCCTTTTCACATTAATCTTCTAAAAAAAAGGGTACTTTATCATTAACATAAAGCTTAAATTAAGAATTAATCGTAATGAAGAAGATTTACCTATTAAGTTTTTTACCTTAATATATTCAGAAAAAGTTCTGTTTCAGAATTGCCATAAAATAAAAGTGTAGTTCGCATATGGGTTCTGTTGAATTCTGTAAATTTTACTCAAATTAGGTGGAAATCGTATATTGAATAAATTGGATTTGTAATTTATGCGAGGGGAAATCGTATATTGAAACAAACATTTTATTTAGTTGTTATGTAAATTTATAATGTTTTGACTTACACTATGATTTCTGTATTTGATAAAGTTGAAATGAAATGACACTAATTTGACATATTGCTTATTAGTGAATGGTCTTTTTGATGTGGCATGGGTAAATGTTAATTTTTTGTGAATTTTCATGGCTCATTTCCCCTTGAAACCCTAAAATGTGAAATATCTTTTTGACCAAATGTGAGAATATGCTCTTTGTGATTTTTTTAATTTTTTTTTTACAAAAAGAGAAATGAAGTTACTTTTTTTAAAAAAAAGTTTCCTTTCTTGCCCTATGTAGTGTTTGTCCATTACTCAAACCAAAATCTTGTTAATTTTTCTTTTCACATTTAAAGAGAGGGGAAAAAATAATATCGATATGAATTTTAAAACTCGTTTGATTATAAAAAAATATTTATTTTGGAGTAATTTTTTTTATTTAATTTAGATTTGATCATGAAAAATTTAAATCCAACTTGAAGTTGTATTTTAAATTTTTAAAAAATAATATATAATCAATTTTTCAAATCACTTTTCCTTAACAAATTTTATTTAAGCATGAATATTATTACAATTAATCTTTACAAAAAAATATAACCAAACACAACATCAACGCCAAAAAATTCAAATAGTCTTGGACATTATAATTGGTTTTTACTGTTTGCCAACATGATTAATCAATGTCCCTTAGGTTTTAATCTTTTGTATTTGTCTTAATGAAATGATTGCATTTTATAATGTCCATTTGCCCCTAAATTCTTGATTTGGTCCTCAATCTAATTATCTTTCTTCTTTAGACCCTAAATAAAAAAATTATGCTTAAGTGCTTCATGATCCGAAATCAATCAGCGATAATTTTAAGATTTCACATATTTTAAATATTTAAGAAAAAACATGCAAAGTGAATATTATTTCGTATCATATTATGAGCCAATGAGTTTTGTACATGATAGTGTGAGTTTTAAACATAACCGTCTAAAAAATCAGACAATATTATTTTGAGTAAAGTTAAAAAATTCTAATTAGTATTAAAATGAGAATGAATTGAAAATAAACTATTATAATTTAATAAATATCATAATGACTAAATTATTTGTACTTAAATTTGATTCCCAAGAAACAAATTGTGACAAACATTAAAGAATTTTTTTTATCATTACATGTATAGTAGTAGTAGAATTAAGACACCAATCAACCAAAAAAAGACATTAAAAATAATAATAGAATTAAGACAACAATCAACCAAAAAAAAGGGAAGAAAACATTCTAAAATAGGCAAATAAAAAAAAAATCAATTCTCAATTCAACAAGAGTGGCCTGTATTCCAAGATCCCAAAGCAACCTACCACCTAGCTATCCGAAGAGCGGAGCTAGTAATCTACATACGAATTTGGCTGAATTCGACAAATCTTACTTAATTAATATATTTGTATTAAGAAATTTATTAAATATACATATAAACATTATATTTATAACTCAATTATTATACCTTAAAATCGTCATTATAAAAGTTAAATATCATAAAATTAAAATTCTAACTCGGCGCGTTTGGCTACCCTACACTAATAGAGTTGTGAACCCTACTTTCTTCTTGTCTGCCAGCTGCCACCCATATCCAAGCTAAATACAAAAAGCAGCCTTTTTCTCTTCTAAAACCAATCAAACTTTAATAAAAATATAATTAAATATTATAGACTACTATTTTAATCCTATTAGGGAAATTCATCTCTTTTTTGGAAACCCCAATTCTTATTGAATAAATAATTATCTTAAACATTCCGAACATAAAAATAAACACATTAATAATATTACTCTTTTCGTATAAGAATATAATAAGATGTCCTAAAGTAGGAGATTCAACACATATAATTTTAAGATAATTTAATTACTAATTTCTTAATCTCTACACATTCTTTATATATTTTTACTCATTTAGTATACTAAATATAATTTATTTTAACAAATCAAAAGAGAAATAGCAATTTTTATAATATTTTTACCTTTATCACTAAGTAATTTTTTTTTCAATTTATTAAAATATTACTAGTTAAATTTTGGCTTTTAAAATATAGTTAATAAAGTTAATTTAGTAAAATAATAATTAATTTATGCTTTTAAGTGCATACAATATGCAAATTGAACAAGTAAAAAAAGAAATGTTAAGAGTAATTATTTAGAAATCAATCTAGATTGTGATGGAATAATAGTTTTAATCCTTCAATCCATAATGAGATGTTCCATGTTCAAGCATATGAGAATAGAGCTTTATAATGTGCGAGTCTAAATTTATCGAGATGATACCTAATATTGGACGGGGAAACCAAAAAAAATATTTAGGAATTTAGATATAATTATTAGAACCTATGCTCTTTATTAAAAATATCTTGAAAAAATTATTGTTGACAAAATGATTTTAACTTCTTTTATGATAAAGTAGTACCAGTATATTTATTTAAATAGAAAAATAAACTTTTAAATGTTGAAAAAAATTAGTCGTATCCAGTCATTGTTAAAGTACTTTTTGAGTGGAGAAGGAAAGTGAAGCATAGAGAACTTACTGTGTGTAAAACACTTTCATGGCATTTCTTCTTCTTCTTCTTCTTCTTCTTCACCGTCTCCGCCCATCTCCGTCGCAACTTCTTTAACTCCATAGCAACACTACTCACTGTGCGGCCGCAATAACCACCGTTAACCGCGGAGACCCACTTGTGTTTTTTTTTTTATTATTTATAGATGGGTTGCGCGGCATCGAAGTTAGATAACGAAGATACTGTCCGGCGGTGTAAAGACCGCCGGCGATTGATGAAAGAAGCTGTTTATGCTCGTCATCACTTAGCAGCTGCTCATTCTGATTACTGTCGTTCACTTCGTGTTACAGGTTCTGCTTTATCTACCTTTGCCGCCGGTGAACCACTTTCTGTTTCCGATCATACTCCTGCTGTTCTCCTCCGTACATCTTCTTCTACTACTGCTGCTACTACCATCAAAACCCCTCCACCCCCACCCCCTATTCGTGTCCCATCTCCTTCTCCTTCCCTTCACCCACCACCACCGCCACCGCCACCGCCGTTTTTTCCGTCGCCGTCACCGACGATAGCTTCTTCTAAGCTTCCTCATATACTTTCTGCCTCCTCTGTTTCCTCTCATCAGCGGCAGCCTCCCGTGCAGCAGAAAAAACCCGTGAAACTTCCGCACATTCTTTCTGGGTCTAGTTTGAATTCATATAATGAGGATTATACATACGATGCGAAAGCAAATTCGACGTATTCCAGTACTCCTTCACAAGCTTCCTCTGTTTGGAACTGGGAAAATTTCTACCCTCCTTCCCCTCCAAGTTCAGAGTACTTCGAACGCATCCACAATAAAAACGATTTTGCTCGCAAAGCTGATCCGGTGGATGATGAGTATGATAAGGCATCAAACTACACATCTCATTCACAGTACTCTCAGCATCAACATCATCCTAGTGACCAATCACTTCATGGGAAATCGAACAAGCAATTCGACTTTTTCGACACTGATAGTGTTAACGATGAGAAAATGGAAAATGGTTCTGCCCGGAATCAGAAAAAGGTTGGTGAAAACAAGCAGAACTATGCAGCCCACCATTTGAATAACTGGGAAAGTGAAGCTGAGAGAGAAGAGGTACAGTGCAGCGAGTGGGGAGATCATGATCATTACAGTACTACAACTTCATCTGATGATGAAGATGAAGAAGTAGAGGAAAATGATGAGATAAGATCTGGCTATGGGCCATCCCGGTCGAATTTCGGGTCTACTGCTTCGGTGAAGAATGAGGAAGGTTCTAAGATTAATGTGAATTCAAAGAATTTTTCAGGGAAGAAATCTGATAAGATGTCGGAGGATGGTGGTTCGTCTTCGATGAGTTGGGGGAACGGAAATGGGAAAGTGGAGATGGTATCTGATAGAAGTATAGTGGTGAGGCACAAGGATCTAGCAGAGATTGTTGCTGCCATTAAGGAATACTTTGATAAGACTGCTTCTGCTGGTGAGCAGGTGTCTGAGATGTTGGAGACAGGTAGAGCGCAGCTTGACCGGAGCTTTAAGCAGTTGAAGAGTGAGTCTTTTTGTTTTTGGAATCTTGATTTATGTGGAAAATTTGACTTTTATTGCTTTATCTGTGCTTTTTTATCATAACATAGCAATTAGTGGGTATTGTATGTTTTATGGGATGCATATGTGAATTCACTTATGTGAGCTTAGCGTAGCCAGTTCCAGGTTTGGATAAAGGAATAGAGTTGTGGTAGCTTGCGATACTCATGGTAAAATTAGTCAAATTTTGACCAATCAAGATGATTCATATCATTTGCTACAACATTTTGGGATTGGGGTTTAGTTGATTGACATTGACTTATCTTCCCCTTGAGATCCAGTTGAGCAAAGGTTGTTGAGAATTTTTGATTCTTTGTTTAGGATTTAATATTGTTTTTTCCGTGCAATTGCAGAAACTGTGTATCATTCCGGTGGAGTATTTAGTACCATAAGCTCCACCTGGTCTTCAAAACCTCCGTTGGCAGTCAAGTATCGTTTTGAGCCTAGTTCTATTGATGAAGGTGGCCAAAAGAGTCTTTGTTCCACCTTGGAGCGACTCTTGGCATGGGAAAAGAAACTATATCAGGAAGTGAAGGTGCTCTTCTCAATCCCAATTGTTCTTAGTCTTCAAGAACTCCTATTTACTATCTTGTGTATTATACCAATTGGTCTTTTGCAATCATCATCTCAGTCTGTTAACTGGTTGTCTGCAAAGATAAAAAGCTGTAGTTAAATCCACTCTGATTCAATCAAGAATGGAGTAAAATATACTCAATTATTGTGATAGGATATTGATATTTTAGTGGAGCGACAGAGTGCCAGATTTTCCGTTGGGATCTTATAAATGTTATGGTAGATAGAGATGTAAAAATCAGGCAGGTCATGCTCATCCAAAGACTTGTGTAATCTAACTTGTTTGCACTCAGTTTAGTCAATAATGGTGTAGTGACTAAAGTACCCCTGGTAGTTACATGACTTGACATGGACAACTTTGAGCTATTATAAGATTATGATATAGAACATGCAGGTTGCCCTGCCTGCCTGCCTTCCTTAAAGCTAACCTATTCAAATAACTCATATCTTCATTCTGGTCATATATGCTGAAGTGTGTGACCATCTCTCTAAAAGCTTATGTTTAAGCTATTAGAGAGAATACACTTCTATTTAATTAATTATATATCATCTAAAAGATCAAGTTATTAAAGAGAATACACTTTTATTTAATTAACTATATCTTCAACAATATAAGCCTTATTTTCAAAGACTTCTGCTTCTTTTTGTGGGTTTTAGTGTGGAATGGAGAAGTAGGTAGCATAGGAATTGTGTGCAATTTTCAGATCCTTTCAACTCCATATAGACAGGAACTCTTCCTGACATGATTATAAACTGTTTGCATGTCGCTGCATATACGTGTTCGTTGCTTGTCTATTTATTGGTGACTCATTTCTATTTGATTTTGATTTTCCTAGTGTCTTGCTCTTGCAGTAGTAAGTTCATCATGTGTTTATTTTTATGTTTTTTGGGTTATATTGCGATGACATTGAATTCAAACTATTCGGGAACAAAATTGAACAAAAGTTAGGCAACTTGAGCGACTACTTTCTTGCACGGTGCTTTAGCCCCACACATTTGTTTAATCTGAGTACTGTAAATGTAGGCCAGGGAAGGAGTTAAAATTGAGCATGAAAAGAAGTTGGCAACATTACAGAGTCAGGAAAGCAGAAGTGATGACGTAGCCAAGTTGGACAAAACCAAGGCCTCAATAACGAGGTTGCAGTCACTGATGGTAGTCACATCGCAGGCTGTTTCCACTACGTCCTCTGCCATTATTGGTCTAAGAGACTCTGACCTTGTCCCACAGCTTGTTGAACTTTGTCATGGGTAAGCCCTTGTGTTTGGTGAATACTTGATTTGAAATTTGTTGACAACCAATTTGATTCAGATTACTTGCTGTGGTGGACACATGCATGGGTTATAGGTTGAAATGATACTATATTGCAATACTGCTTAGAGGAAACTGAACTTATTGGATCCAACCTTCTACCATTATGAGATTGAAGAAATCTGGTTACTTCCTTTCCGGAATTTCTTCCAAGTTGTTCTTTTCTTTTGGAAATCATTTCCAGAACCTAAATCACCCATGTAATTATTTGCCGTCACACGACTTATTTTCTTGCAATTGAATTGAATACGCTCATCATATCCAACCTGATATTGATCTCACCTAAAGTCATGCTCTCACATGTAAAATGTGTTGGTGTTAATATTTGTCTGTTTCAGTGGGTAGTTGAAAACTTATGGATCTTTAAATGTGCGCCTTTTGTCTTCCTGACCATAAAAGCATGTCCACATAGCATCTTTCTAGAGTCTGACAGCCTCTCCAGGAGAGGTTGTGGGCATTATGGAATCACTATTTTTGGAAATTTGGAATATCTCCTGTGCTTTGATGTGTGTAATTGATGGCTAAATATAGTGGTGCTTCTTAGGTCTGTCAGTATTGATAAGCTTAATCTGGAATTTTGATTACTATGATGATTGCTGTGAAGATATGTGTTCTTCTACTCTGATCAAAAGATAGTTTTAAATTGGATTGTCTATGCTTATGTTTTGAGTTTGAATGGGGGGCTGATAATAGTGTGTTAACTGTTTTCTAAGTTTTACCCCTGACTAGTCCTCAACTGATATTGGTATAAACTGATGCAGATTCATGTACATGTGGAAATCCATGAACCAGTTCCATCAAGTTCAGAATGACATTGTGCAGCAGGTGCGTGGCCTCATCAATAGAGAAACTAAAGGTCAATCGACATCTGACCTACACCGGCAGGCAACACGTGACCTTGAGTCTGCTGTTTCTGCATGGCACTCGAGTTATTGTTGCCTGATAAAATTTCAAAGGGACTTTATCCGATCCCTTCATGGTTGGTTCAAGCTCACCCTTGTATCTGTCAATACTGAGCCAACTAATGGCAACAGGGAGTTCTCAGATTCATTTATGTTTTGCGATGAATGGAAGCTAGCGCTTGACCGTATTCCTGACACTGTTGCCTCAGAAGCTATCAAAAGCTTCATAAATGTTGTTCATTCGATATATGTGAAACAAACGGAGGAGCTGAAGATCAAAAAGCGGACTGAATCTGCATCAAAGGAGCTTGAGAAAAAGGCTTCTAGTGTTAGGAACATTGAAAGGAAGTATTACAATTCTTACTCCATGGTTGGCATTGGACTTCCTGATGTGGGACCTGATAATGGTAATGTTTTAGATGCACGAGACCCTCTTGCTGAGAAAAAAGCTGAGCTTGCAGCTAGCCAACGGCGTGTGGAAGATGAGATGGTGAAGCACTCTAAAGCAGTAGAGGTAACCAGAGCGATGACTCTGAACAACATTCAGACAGGGTTGCCGGGAGTTTTCCAGGCTATGACCAGCTTTTCTTCCTTGATGACAGAGGCCCTTGAGGCTGTATGCACCCGTTCTTATTCTATTAAGTAGGAAACAACTTACAGATAACTGAATACTAGTACTTATTTGCTTTTTTTTTTTGGCTATTCTTACTTTCGTTCCGGGCAAGGATGAAAGAGAAAGGGCGCATTTTTGGTCATAGGCTCCTTTCAGCTAATTGGCTTTTTCCCTTGATTTTTTGCTATGTTGTAGATATGTGGAATTTTTTCAGTTTTGTACTTTTATCTAGTGGTGGGAAGAGGAATATTTTCTGTATGTATAGCAAATTATTTGCATTATTGCATTGAGGTCAACATTCTCAGCACATGAATAAATGTATTTCTTTCTAAGTGGAAAAATATTCTTACTGTTGTGTCTTCTTTTGTAATATACATTTCATGGCCTAATTTTGAGAGCATTAGACAGGGTTCTTTGGTGCTTTTGCTCATAGGTTTATGTGACCAATGCAGTTCAAATGTTAGTTCTGGTTGAAGACTCTGCTGCTGAAACAGCAGTGCAAGTGAATAATGTAATGTGCTTTCTCCACTTTACTGTAGCATTGCAGAGTGTCTCTATCTTTTGTTTCAAATTGACCACAAATCTTTATTTACTCCTTGTGGGGTTCTTTTTTTACACAAAAAAAAGTTTGAGAGTAAGGACAAGAAAGGCTTGAGCTTTTATTGATTTGGGTCCCCTTGAAATCTTTCATAATAATTCTACTCAAAATGATGAAATTTCTTTTGTTCATTTCTCCCCTTTAGTCATTATTAGGCTGTAAGAGGATACCCTTTTGGCTCTTATTGTTCTGCCTTACCTTCAGATACACATGTAATAACTGGATCAATGGACTATATAATGCAGAAAATGATCCTTTCACCACTGTCTTTGCATGCGCATGCAGGTGAAAGCAAATATTAAGATTCAGATATATGTTTCTCTCTTATATGATGACAAAAACTGACAGAAGGATAGCAGCTAGCAGGTATGACTAACCTACTTTTCAGTAACACTTTCCACTGTTTATTGTGCTGGTGAGGTGTTGGGGTTATGCAAGGTAAGAGACAAGTGGAAAATCAGTTGAATATTAGGTGACTTTGGTCCAATTTTGTCCTGTTTGGTTGGTCGAAATATTTTGGAAAATATTTTTTCAGAAAAACAAGTTCTTTAATATTGAGGAAAATAACTTTAAAAGTAAAGAAAACAAATCCCATTAGTTACATTCGAAATTCATTATCATTTGTCTCCTCCCCACCTACCTAACGTCCTCAACTCCCATCCATTGACCTTCTGAACCCTGCCACCCAGAACCTACTTGTTTTTCAAGAAAATATTTTTCATTAACAGTTTCCTTCATACCAAACACACATAGTTTTTCTCTTTTTTTCCCGATTAAACCAAACTCATGCTCGGCATACCAAAAGGAAAAGGCTCTTTATTTTTTCATTCTCAAGATTCGAATCTGAAATTTCTACCACATTACAGTACTCTTGGTGATGAAACTTTATTATTAAAATGCAAGTATATGTAAAGATATGATGAAGTTGTCAGATAGACATGATTTTTTTGGGTGTCCCCCTTGAAATCCGCCTACTAAGTTGGTAATCTAAACAAAAGTGTAACAGCAACGTGTGATTTGTTTGTTCATAAATTTGTCATCTTGTTTTTATTATTATTATTATTATTATTACTTCATTTTATAATGGGTTGTATTATTTTCTCATATTTTTCCTGTTAAATATTTCTTGGATCTGGTGCCTATAGTCATTGCTGAGTATACTGAACTGAAGCTCACAGTGATACAGGGTAGCAATTTACAAAAACCAATGAACCCAAATATAATAAAATAAAGAAATGAGAAAAGATAATGTTTACAATTTATTTATTTTGGGAAAAAGAAAAAAAGAACACTTGATGAGTTAATGTAATACACATTGTTTGATTGGGATCAAGTTATTTCGAGATTAATTATTTCAAAATTAGTTATTTCATCATGTATATGAGATAATTTATCACATCACTACCGTCTATAAAATAAAATAGTCTTATATTTTATTTATGAAATTATTATATCTTATATCTCACGTCAAAAACGATTCATAAAGTAATAGGGATTCCAAGTGGGGTAGTTGTTGTTTTTTGGTTTGTTTTTTTCTGTCACCATCAAACCTTTTTAATAGTAGTATTTCTTTCAAGTAAGAGTAATAAATAGTAGTACTTCCTCTATCACAATTCGTGGGGGATATTTTTCTTTTAAATTTATCACAGAAAAAATGTTATCTTTTTATATTTTTAGAAATAAGTTAATCTTAAATTTGTATTTTAATCTATACAAATCTCCGAGGCTTTATAGCATAAGTTTTATAATATAACAACAATAGATTACCTAGTGTAATCTCATAAATCTTAATAGGTTAATTAATTAGCTAGCTGAACTTTTACTTTGTTGATGAAGGTTCGATTTCTATCTTGCAATCTCCTTCTCCTACCCTATTTTTAAGAACGTATAATCTCATAAATAAAGTCTGAGATATAATTTTTCCTTTTAACGGAGAGAAGAGCTTATTCCAAGTGGAGTTGGGGGCCCAAGATAAAGTTGGAGTAGTATGGAACCAAAAAATAATGAATGGAGAAATAGACCAAGTAAAAGCAAATATGGCTGTGGGGCTCAAAGCCAATACTCGATTAAAGAAATTTGTTTACTTTTTTTTCTACTCCTTTCTTTATCCTTTTTTCTTTTACAAAAAATGGTGGATTTTTTTACTTATAGGATGCTTCGAGATCTGAAGGACAAAAGAAGGATATGTAAGAATCTTTTTTTATAACAACACATTAGATAATAATGTTGGGTTTAAACTGTTATGTGTCTCGTTGTTTAGCGAGATAGGTTTCTCTTTGCTTATTAGTAGTATTAACACTATTTTCATAGTTTTTGATCCCCGTTTTTTTCTACTACATGTTTATTGTGCTTCAACTGACGAATTTTTTGAAAACAACCCCTCTACCTCCACTAAATAGAGGTAAAATCTACGTACACTTTAACTGATGACCCCTTAATCCATTGTTGTCACACTTGTCCTCTATCGATATACTCCATTTTCAATTTCCGAGCTATGTAACAGTTTGAGTACCATAAGGCAATTACAAAACACTAGTCAACTTCTTATATTATATTATATTGTCAATTGCTTCTTCACTAGTCTTGTCTAGCTCTCAAGACGTGGAAATAACAAGGCATTCTGTTGCTTCCATCATGCAGTATAACACTAATTTTAATACGATGATAACATGAGTTGAGCTAATATAATCAGTGAAATTTCGTATAAGCAATCTAATTTATTTGGTATTGAGATGTAATTGTTATATTCAATTGTAAAGTTAAAAGATATGCCACTTGAGCCTAACTCAACCTCAAAAGATAGCTCATAAAAGGGGAATTGTCCAAGTTCAAATAAGCAAATCACCAATCCCTTCCCCAATCAGGCACAGAGCTCATTAGCAAAAGTTCGATTGGATAAATATTGGAGCTGCACAATAGATTAGGGGCCAACTTCAGAAATCATTAATATAGGCCATATACATATCTTGTTCTTTTTCCTTTACAAACTCATCTCATAATCTATACATTCTCGAAAAGCTACATGCCAGTTCCAACTTCATGTATACACAGTACAACATGGAATCCTTTAATGGCTAAAACTCTCGGAACAATGTACTCGATACCGAGATATCAAAAAGAAAACTAGTCTAAGCATGTTCAATTTCTGACGTTCTGCACTTCACTAAATTCCTTGGTTGTTGGCATATTTGCCCATGTGCCTTGCTACTCCTACTCCTGCTCTGCCACCTGCTCACGTTGAAACTCATCACTCTGCTCGCTTGGAACTCTTGGTTCTATGGGTAGTCCATGGTCATTATTACTTGATAAGGATTGCACCAGTATTTGACAATGAGCACAATAATTTGGAAAACTATAGTTGTCTTTGGGCCCACACTTGATCAAATTGAAACATAATTACCTAACTTCCAACGGAAAAATACACTTCTTTTTCTTCACAGAGATGAACAACTTCATGCTTAGGACCTCCACAGCCCCTGAACAACTGATCACCGTCAGATATGCACTCTAGAACAATACCGATCTTCAATGAGAAACAGTTCACTTTGGGGGTTTGGTAGAAGGGTGCAACAAATGTGAATTTCCTCAGTTCATCGTGTCCTTCGATCTCATGCAAATCCAGGAAAACAAATTGAGTTAGTTTCTCTTCACAACTCATTTTTATCCACAACCTACTCTCACTCGAGATGTTGTGGAGTATGATATCTAAAGATAAACCAACAGGCAGCCCAGAGATGAAAGGAAGAGGATTTTGAAACTCATTGCCTTGAAAATGCAGTTCAGCTTCCATATATTTGAGATTTCCCAACGAAACTACCTTTCTTGGAGTGAAATGCTCAAGTGACTTCAGAAGTATATATGGATTGTTCATGATTGGACAACTGGTGGTGTCAATCTCACTCAATGACTTCTGAACTTCAACCACAAAATTGGATGATTCAGTGGATCCTTCTCCACAAATATGCTCAATACAAGACATGACAGAATGTAACTTCTTTAGCGTAGTCATATTCGCACAGGCTTCCATATTACAAAGTGTCAGTATACCATTTGCAATTATTAACTCTGAGATAAGAAAATTGTCCTCTTTGGTTAAACCTAATAACTTATATCTCATGTCCCTCAGGCATCTGTCCAGTTTTTTCAAAGAACACTCCAATTTCCCCCATTCATGGAAGTAGAACTCCTTGGAAAACACCAAGTGATGCCATAAGTGTCCAAGTTGTTCCAAGGCATCTATATATTGCAAAGCAAACACTAACTCACCCCTATGATTGTGATTTGATCTCATTCCCAATTCTGCCTTCAAACTCCTGCATAAACCATACGGTTGAGTAACATTAGCAACAGATATAGTATTTGATACCTTGGCTGGAATATACCTAAAAATTACAACAAGCAAGATATGTCTGAAAAGATGGCCAATCATTGCAGCAGAAGTCAACTTTGTCTATAAACTATTATAGGATTTCCTGCAAGTACTCAAAATAAAAAAATAACAGTTGTATTCAAGGGTGGTCATATTGCTACTAAAGAATTGCAACCTCAGTGTGCAAGTTACTTCATTGATCAATCCAAGTTTCAGTGATGGCCAAATGTCTATTACCACCTGAAGGATGATATTCACACAATTTCTCTCTTTATTATGCTCAACCTGGAAGTCTAAAAGCGAGCTTTCCGCTTCCTTCAGTTGTAATTTCCTCCAAATGTCATATTCAGAGATTTCACGTCTTTCTGTCAATTGCACATCACCTTCCTCCAGATGCTCTTCCATTTTATTTTTTTGACAAGTTAACAGACGCTGCTCTTCCATTTTAAAAAACTCTGATGCAGAAACAAATGTGAATTTACTGCAACAAGAAAGATAAGCCAAAAGTGTTCTCTGGTCAACTATATCTGCCAAACCACAAGAGATTCTCCCTAATACTGTGGCTGCATAAGAGAACATTCTTGGTGGAACGCTGCAAGTTTGCTGCTTCATTGAGACTGGAGCAGAGGTGGCTAACACTAGATATGAAGCTTTCCTCACATTGTCATAGCCCAACTTGCCTCCAGAAGAGGGCTCTATCTGTGCATACATTAGATGGTAAAAGAAAAACTTTATATAAGTGATATTGTCAAAATATAAAGAACAAGGAGATTAATATAGGGCATTTCAAAATTTCGCAGCAACAGAAACAAAGCCTAAATTTTGACTGGAAAAGCTATGCAGGACAAAAATATGTAAGCTCTTCGATTTCCTTACATGTGCAGTTAAAATGTCTAAGATGCCTGCCTTTAAAATGACCTATTGCACATTTCTCACCACCCAAAATAAGTCGTTTACCTTGACAAATGTATTGTGATATGATATGGTCATATGCATGAAACTCCTCCTACCAAGGAACCCTACTTACTTTTCACTTTTGTTAGTTACGTGTATCACACACAGATGATATAATTGTGTCAAATTAAATGAAATACTCACAAACAAAGTGAAATATATGATCTGAAGGCACAGGGAGATCCTATTATATAAAGCTAGAAATGACGATTTTTAGAATCTGAACTGCTAAATTGAACAAATATAAGTACTCATGTTCAACATGATTACTTATTTAAAAAAGTCTGGCAAAAGAGAAACTAACCATGTGTCTAATTAGGATAGGGCAGTGTTTTGGACGGCGAAAGGCGCTAAAAGGCGACGAGGGTCTGCCTCACCACAAGGCGAGGCGCTCGCCTTTTTGAAGTGCGGCACCAATTAATACCAAAAAATTAAATATTTGATTATATGTGTAAATAATCAAAATCTCAATAGCAATAACATATTAGCAAACATTTCAATTCAAAAACTGAAAATAGATAGTACATACTAAAAGTCTAGAACTTGAATGAGAAAAAACAGAACAAAAGTCAAAACAAAGGTAGAAGTGACTAGGAAGTCTAAAGAAGAAGGAGAAAGAAACAAAGGAAGAAGAAAAGAAGAAATATGTATTGGTTGGCTTTTGGAGTCGCCGGAAAAGTTTGGCCGGTCGCCGGAGGAGTCTAGTCGAAAACCCTAAAATTACCTTTTTTAACTTTTAAAACCCTAAATTGGTCGGCTTTTTTTAAGAAAATATAAAAGGCGACGCCTTTCTTGCCTCTCGCCTCTTGCCTTTTGTCGTCATGGCGTCGCCTTTTAAAGATCGCCTCACCACAAAGCTAAATGGCGATGAAGGGTCGCCTCGCCTCGCCTCTCGCCATTGGCGACAAGGCGATCGCCTTTCACAACACTGGGATAGGGGCAATTTTGACCAAAAACCATATACTATAAAAGAAATAAAGAGAGAATTTTCAATTAGTTGAAAAGGCTAATATATAGAACTCATAACATCTTAAACCCATAAAGAAGCTCAGCATACTAATCAATGGAAATGTCCATAAAACCATCAATTGGGCTAATGTACTAAATGTTGACAAAAAGAGCTAATGTACTGGATGATACAGGGATCAGTACTTACCATTTGGGAAGCTTCATTAATCAGTCTGACTAAAAACTCTCCGTGGTTTTGACCAATCATGAACAAAGCAGAAAAGACTTCAGCTTCATCCTGAAAATGATTTTAAATTTTTAGAAAAAACAGCAAATTCATAACAATAACTAGATAACAATTGTATCCTAGCTTTCCATATCTAGGTAAACTATCTACTAAAAATAAAAAGGAAATATCATAAATGAAATCCCCAAATAGGGATTTCAAAAAACAAATCCGCTCTCCTAAAAAAAAGCATGCATAAATATAGAAGAAAGGGTACATATCCCCTCCAAGTAGAACCCTTTTTTCCAAAGAGACTGGGACTTCGTGAGGGTCCTTGTATTCCCCCAAACCAGTTTCAAGTGATATTATTACCCCGTTTCTCAACCAACCCCAACTTTAACAAAGGTGTTAATCACATACCAATCATTGCTTGCCACATATTAATTTAATTAAAAATACTTATGCTCATATTCCTTTATTGATATTTTTTCTTATTTTCCATCTTTTTTGTGATGAAGTACAGAGTTGTCATTGAAAAAGCATCAGGAAGATGCTATGTGAGCAAGGAGATAAAAGTTGGTTAGCTCTGCTCCATTACACAATAAAGTCTAAACTAAAACCAAGGAGCTAATAAAGTCAAAAAAACTGTCTAACACTATTTACAAGGGAGCTGAGTACCAACTGAACAAATGAACTTGACATCTAGATTTCACAGATTAAATTGAAGTTGAAATCCATAAAGCAGCACCTGCGCTTCCTTTCACTCCATACATACCAAAAATTTACTGCTAGAATCATTCTCAAGATCTTCTTTATGGATTTCTCAGTTCTCCAAAAAAAATCAACATGTGAAAGCATCCTTGATAGAATGTAGAGTGACCCACTGCAGACAAGAAATAGACAGAAGAAAGTTCCAGATATCCGCTGCAAATGGGCAATGTAAAAGCAGATGATTGGCACTCTCTAAATCATGTAGGCACATATAGCATCTGTTGACTAAGGCAATGTTTCTTCTATTGAGATTGTTCTGGCTTGCTTCATTCAAAGTAATCCAAGTGAAACAGGTGACCTTTGGAGGTGTTTTGATCTTCCGGACATGCTTCCAAGCCACTCAGAGGACCAACATTATAGGAGATATTCTTGAAGAAGTCTATTTGGTGGCTACTAATGTGCATCCAAAGGCCAACTCCATGAGTTCCTCAGTCTGTTTTAGAACACCAATGACTGTGGGCTCCAAACTTGGCATCAATTACAGTCCTCCAAAGTGTTGTATCTTCATGACCATATCTCCATAACCATTTCATTAGCATGCTCTTGTTGTGTAGTCTCAAATTTCTGATTCCAAGGCCTCCCTTGTGCTTTTGGCTTTGTGACCTTGATCCACTTTACCAATGAAAACTAGTGAGTCTGACTATTACCCTCCGACAAGCAATTCCTCCTTAGTTTGTCCATCTGCTTCAACACTGAACTAGGCATAGCGTACAGTGACATGAAGTATGTGGGAATGCTATTGAGGACATTGTTTTCTTACTATTTGACTTCACCCAAGATAACTTTTCGTGTCAATTCCCCCTCCTCCTTCAGCTAATCTCTCCCACTTAATCCCATATTCTTTCTTCTTCTTCTTCCTTGTTGTGCACCTCCACCATCCCACAACCACCTTCCTTCGCCCTTTTCTCCATCACTAAACATCATAGCCATTCATTTGACCCCAACACTACCGACCGCCACCTCCTCCTGGCTCCTTCTCCCTCAGATCTCCCCCTCTTTTAAAAAATGAGATGAGTATTCTTCTGTTGAAAGGGTGTTGGCTTTGATTTTTTTCAATTTGAAGAAGATATGGAGTACGACTTCTGTAAATTGTGAAATTTTGTGACAATTAGATGTGATTCATTAATTTTTAGGGATAGTATTTTGTATCTAGGTGCTCTTTAGTATAGTTTTGGTGGGTCTTGGGAATGAATTTGTAATCAAGGAAATGATTTTAAGAAGGGGTGTA
The DNA here is from genome assembly GCA_018342035.1 of Solanum appendiculatum. Classification (NCBI taxonomy): domain Eukaryota; kingdom Viridiplantae; phylum Streptophyta; class Magnoliopsida; order Solanales; family Solanaceae; genus Solanum; species Solanum appendiculatum. The sequence continues at coordinate 1,583,617 of JAGDQO010000515.1, forward strand.
TTATTTGTGGTGGTTCCTATGGACTCTGTTTAAATCAGATTGAAGGTGAGAGATGGAGGAAGGCGGCTATCTCTATTTTTGAAAATGAATTTTAGTATATACATGTGAACTTATTGTGAAGCACAAGAGGGGGTTGTAGTTATGAAGAATAAGTGGAGTTGTGGTGGAGTTGGTGGCTTCGGAAGTGGTGGTACAGTAAATCTGGATTCATGAAGAAGAAGAAGAAAGAAAACAAAGAATAAGGAAAAAAAGAAAAAAACCATTATAAGAAATCTTGTAAAAATAAAATTTTAATCGTTTTCTCTTTGTTCCTCCCATTCTTTATGCCAAGTGGCCAACTTGGAGCACGCAAAGTTGTCTCCGTGTGACCTATAGGTCACCAACTCGAGTTGGGAGTTAGCCACTGATGTTTGTGTCACGGTATGCTGCCTACATTAAACCCTTTTAAGGTGCGGCCTTTCCCGAGACCCTGCATGAATGCGAGATGCTTCACACACCGGGCTGTCTTTTTTATAATGTTGGCCTTGGAAGGATTTAAATGAGGAAACATGGTCAATGAGGAATCATATGGCCAACCCGTACTTATATGGGATTGAGGCGTGGTTGTTGCAACTATATGAAGCGGGCATCTAAAGGGAAAGGTAGTATTTGCCAAAGGTGGAAGAATATCAGTAAGTTGTATTCCTGTTTTAACTTCCAAAATTTCATTTATTTGGAAGGTATATAAGAGTAATGTCTGTGAAATGAAGGAAATGATCTGCAATTACTGTTCAAGAAATTGGGGAAAACCTGGGATGACGAGACTATTGTAATAAAATCATTAAATTTGTAGAGAAGGTCACAAAAGGAAGAGAGGTTCAAGGTTGTATGAAGTTGAGTTACCGCTCATGTGTCATAGATTAAGAATCAGACAAGCTTCATTAAGTCTAGGATCGGGTACCTGCATAGAGACTTAAGAGGCGGATACAGAATTTGAAGCTTATGAGTTCATACAATGACCTCAAGTTGATACTACAATAATAATTGTGTTCACGGTCAAATATTCAGAGAAATTCACTGAATTTTTTTTAAAAAAAAATTTGAGTTGGTAACAATTTGTATTTCTATTTCCAAAAAATCAAAACCTGCCACAACATGTTACAGATTCCTAATTACTAGTTAAAGAGAGTATAAAGGAAGATCTTCAATCCGATGACAAAAATTACAGGGATCCTAAGACATTCACAACTGATTCTAGATCTTCCGTATACTCCTGTTCACACCAAAAATGAAACAACACAAGACAGGTCATCTTCATCTTCTGGATAGTGTTGCTCTTGTTCTGATGACATCTAAGGTTCCTTTCTTTCCACGTTGACCACCAAATACAAGCTGGGATGATTTTCCATCTCTCCCTATGTCCAGAGATGTTGGCACAACTACTCCAGATCTTCAGGGGTTGAGTTACTCTCCTTGGCATCACCCACTTAAGTCCTTTTGTATTGATGAAGAGGTCCCACAGCAGGTTGGTAATCCTACAGTGAAGGAACAGGTGAGTCACAGTCTCAGCCTTTTCCCCACATAGGAAGCATCTAGGGCTCAATTGGATACCCCTCTTCATGAGATTTTCCTGAGTCAAAACAGCCTGTTTAGCAAGTAGCCAAGTAAAACAAGACACTTTATAGGGAATTTTGGTTTTCCAAATCATTTTCCAGGGCCACCCATTAATCTGGTTATTGAAAGGGTTGAACTTTTTGTAAGCCCCCTTGACACTGAATGTTCCTTGCTTGTGATCCTTCCATTCCAAGCAGTCTTGGACAGTATTTCCTTCTCTGAATTGTTCCAAAGTTTTGTAGAATTCTACTACTCTCTGGATTTCCCAATCATTGAAAGGTCTTCTAAAGCTCAGATTCCATCCTTGGTTTGACCAAACCTCTGCCATAGTAGCCCTCTGTTGTTGGTTGAGGATGAACACATCAGGGAAAAGTGTTTTTAAGGGACCTTGATCCAGCCAGCTATCTTCCCAAAATGAGACCTTCACACCATTTCCAATTTTGATTTTGCAATTCCCTCTAAGTTTTGGCTAGACGTTCCTTATGGTTCTCCAAAGACTGGTTCCATAAGTGTTGGTCACAATGTTAGTTGACCAATAATCTTCCATTTCATATTTTGCCTGAATCACCTCCTTCCACAAAGCTTGTTCATTGGAGGCTAGTCTCCAGAGCTATTTCATTAGTAGACATTGGTTCTGAGTCTTCAAGTTTCTCACCCTTAGACCTCCAACTTGTTTATTCCCAATCAAGGCTGCCCATTTAACCAGGTAAAATTTTTTTGTCTCGCTGTTGCCTTCCCATAGAAAGTTCCTTCTTAGAGCATCCAGTCCATCAATTACTCCATCAGGAACAGGGAAAAGGGACATCATATAACTAGGCATAGAGTCCAGGACACTATTAATAAGTGTTAGTCTTCCCCTTAGGGAAAGATATTGACTCTTCCAATTCACCAATCTTCTTTCACACTTTTCAATCACCCCATTCCAAATACCTAAAGACCTGCCGTTAGCTCCCAGAGGCATCCCCAAATAAGTAGTAGGGAGGTCACCAGTTCTTCCACCAAGGGTCCAAGCCAGAGATGATAGGTCAGGAACTACATTAACCACATTAACCGGATATAAGAAGCTCTTATTCCAATTTATGTGAAGTCCTGATACAGCATCAAAGAGAATAAAAATCACCCTCAGCATCCTGAGTTGTTCTTTATTGGCATCACAGAAGATGAGAGTATCGTCTGCGTATTATAAATGGGTGATCTCCAGTTCACATCCCACTTTGTTTGATATTTTGAATCCCTTTAACCAAAGGTTCTCCCGAGCAGTTTTCAGCATATCACTTAGCCCTTCCATTGCAATGATGAATAGAAAAGGTGATAGAGGGTCACCTTGCCTTAGGCCTCTTTGAGCCGAGAAGAAGCCTGTGGGAGAGCCATTGATAAGAACTGAGTATTTGACAGTTTGAATGCAAAATTTCATCCATCTTAGCGATCTACCACCAAAACCTCTTTTATAGAGAGGTTACCACAAAAACTGCCAATTCAGGTGATCATATGCCTTCTGTATGTCCAGCTTGCAGAGAATTCCTGGAGCATTGCTTCTAGTTCTAGAATCCACACACTCGTTTGCCATGAGGATGGCATCCATTATTTGCCTACCTTTAATGAAAGCCAACTATTGAGTGTCCACTAGTTTGTGCATCACCTTTTTGAGTCTCTTAGTAAGAAGTTTAGATATGATCTTGTCAACAATACCAATTAGGTTGATTGGTCTGAAGTCAGTGAGTTCCTTTGCACCTATCTTTTTGGGAATCAAGGCCACATAAGTTGAGTTGAAGCTTTTCTCAAAAACACATCTCTCATGGAAGTTCTTAACAACATTAATAACTTCTCCTCCTACGACTTCCCAGCAGTGAGTATAGAAAGCCATGGTATAGCCATCAGGCCTAGGTGCCTTGTCTCCGGCACAAAGCTTTACATTCTCCCATATCTCTTGGTCCTCGAATTCCTTTTGAAGCATAAGATTATCTTCTTCAGAGATTCTGTGTCCTCCCCTGCAATTACCTGAGGGTCTCCAAGTCTCAGTTTCAGTGTATAATTCCTGGTAGAAATCCACTATCGCTTTCAGCTTCCCCATTCACATTTAACTCATCAATAGAGTTATACCTTTTGTGTGTATTGGCAGTTTTATGGAAGAATTTGGTGTTATTGTCACCTTGCTTCAACCAATTAACCCTTGATCTTTGTCTCCATGATATCTTCTCATACTTGGCAATGTTCTCAAACTCTAAGAGAAGTTCAGCGTTTGAGTGCAGCTCCTCCACACTGAGAATTCTCTAGTCCTGTGTTTCCTCAAGTTCAGCAAGTTGACTGAGTATACTCTGTTTTTGCAAGGCTAGATTGCCCTAGCCAGACTTGCTCCAGTCCCTTAGTTTGTTTATTAAAGCCTTTAGTTTGAAAGTTTAAACAAAATCAGGTCTTCCTTCATATGATAAGGAAGTCCACCACTCCTTGACCCTTTCCAAGAAACCCTCTATGTGTAACCACCAGTTTTCAAATTTGAAATAAGATTTCACAAGCCCCCAGTTCCCACATTGCAACATAATCGGAGTGTGATCAGATGTTACTTTCGATAGAACTGACTGCTTAATGTTTTTGAAGCCTTCATCCCATTCATTAGACACTAGGAATGTGTCCAATCTAGCCACAATATCATGCATGTCCCCTTTCCTCCAAGTATATTTACCACCTGCTAGTTGAGGGTCCAACAGATTGAGGTCCATAATGAATTCGGAAAAATCGTTCATTGCTTTTGATATTCTACAACAGTTCTTCTTCTCCGAAGGATATCTGACTGTGTTGAAGTCTCCACAAACCACCCAGGCCCCATTGACCAGACCTCTCGCTGATCCAGCCTCCCACCAGACTTGTTCTCTTTCTTCTCTATTATCAGGAGTATAAACACCCGTAAGGAGCCAGATGAATTCTTGATTCTTACCTGTAAACTGGCAAGATATAGAATACGCTCCTACACTACTGATAACTCCGTCCCAGACTTTCCCATCCCATAGAATTAAAATGCCCCCTCTAGTCCCACTAGCTTCAAGTTGACAAAACTTTACTCCTCTCTTGGCCCATAATTCTTTTACAATGTTACTGATATCCCCCTCAATCTTAGTTTCTTGAAAGCAATATACATCTGTTTTCCATCCATGAATTAGATTCTTGATAACACACCTCTTATTTGCCTGGTTAAGGCCTCTCACATTCCATGAGATTATCTTCACTGTCATTGGGAACTTGGGACAGTGTATCCCCCTTTGCTTCTTGTGTCGTTGCTTCTGAAATTACTTCCACACTCTAAGCTTTTCAATTCTTTAGACCCTTTTATTGTTGGTGTTAATTTACTGGTGTTTACCCCATTATCTTTTTTAATTTTCCTCATACCGTCAATCTTCATAAATAATGATAGAGCTTCTTCTTTACACCCCTTGATGTCCACTCCTAATTCCTTGGCCAGTGTTTATGTTCTGATGGATCCAGATAGAGACATCGAATTCAGGATCACCTCCTTTTTCTGGGCTGAGTTGATTTAGTGGTACGGCTTCTTCAAACGAAGTCACACTGGTATTGACTACTTCAGTGCTTTGAGGGTTGTTTCCTTGTGTGCAGGTGCTAGCCTGCTGCCAGAGAATCTCAGAGGTATCTACAATATTCCCCATCGTTGTTTCTGCTCCTCTCTTCTCCTTCAAAATTTCTTCCTCTCTCAAAAATATCCCTGCTCTGTTACGAACTCTACTGTCTAATATGGAGTAGTGGAGGAGGAGGTAATTAAGTTAGCCTCAAGTTCCACCACAATTAGATCCAACAAAAGAGAGAATTCTCTGCAGGCAGCCCATTTGAAATGGATTGGGCCAGAAGATCTGGGCCTAATTTTCCCCCTTATTTACAAAGATTGATTTCTTAGGAAGAATAGAGTGGTGGGCCATTGGTTTACGTATGGTATCACGTGTTGGGCCAGCTGGCCATTTTAAAATTTCTGGATCGTACGAGGACCCTACGTGACCAGTCACTTCTGTAAACCCTAATAGGTTATCTTCCCCCTTTTGAATGGACACTTCTTCAGACTTTTGGGTATTAATGGGTATTCGTTTCCGTTCGTCAGAGATCACTCTAGCCGGTGTCTCGACCCATATTTGCACTTTGAATGTCAAATCTCCGTAGGTCAGCTCCACAGTGCTCGAAATTGACTCGCCATCTCCTCGCACCTTCAACCTTGCCCATTTGAGGTGATTGTGTAATTCTGTCTCTTCTTCCGTACAGATCCAGCCTACACAGAGATTTCCGATCTCACGGAAGACTTTTTGGGACCAAAAATGGAGAGGGAGTCCCACTAGTCTTATCCAGACTTGATCTTGCCTCTCAAAAATGGCATTTGAGGTCGGCGACCACCATTGAAGGTTGAATTTGTAGGATTTCCAGAACCAGTTCCCCCTTACTATGTGATCAGCAACTGTTCTATTGGGGAATTCGAAGAGAAATCGGTTCCCCCCAAATCGAAGATATTGATACCGTGACTGTGCCTCCATGTGCTTGCTACCCATCGTCGGATCTCTAGTAAAGTGAGGGACTGGGATCTTCTCCGGAAGGGATCCGACAACACTCTTTGCTAGCGACTCATTTTGATTTGTTGAAATAGCATCTGATATAATGAGTGAATTCCCTTTTTGTTGAATCCTCGCACCATTTAATTCCCTTGTAGACCATTTATTGTTCCTGACAGTGTCTGAATATAATAAACCCTTCTCAGTTTTCCTATGTGATGTTTTACCTATCGGTTGGGCCTTAGCATTTATGAAGACTGATATTTTGGTAGCTATGTCCATCCATCCAGAGTTTAAAGACCACTCAGGTATGATGATGATATCTCTCCTCTTGTCCTGCACCTTTATAATGCTAATATACCGACCAAATTTGTTGTAGTTCCTAGCGCAGAAAAGCTCGGTAAAGTGGTCCTAACGTTTCCATCTGCGTACAGTGTTTCCATGGCTTTTTGAAGATTCCTTGAAGGTGTAGGCTAGCCACTTCATTGTCTTCTGGCTAATACTCATCCTCGTCATCATTTTACAACCACTCTCTACCCAGTCATACCAAGTTTCGGCTCTGTACACCACCCTGGTAATGTCGTACGATTTGAAACCAACAGCAAAGAAAATTGTATCATCCCCCATAGTTGCAGAGAGAAAAGGGGAGAAAAACTTGAAGAAGAAGAAGAAAAAGAAGTAGAAGAGGAAAGAAGAAGAAGAAGAAGAAGGGAAGGAAGGCGAGGGTGTGTTTCCGGCAATAGAAGATCACCGACAAGGGATTCTAGGGCCTAGAAGGGACCTCTAGAGACTTACCTCGGTAGGAGTGCCTGGGAGCATTTTTTTGAATTTTTCTTCTTTCTAGATTGGCAGGACTTTTTTTTCACTGAATTTCTAAATATATATATACAGGGTTCAGGCAAAGTTTGTAAGCTATTGGGTTCACGTGAACCCGTAACCTACCCTCTAGATCCACCCTCCATAGAGGTTAATTGGGTGCTTTAGCGAGATTCCAAACATGTTGCTCCTAGCAAATGGAAAATCAAAACATGGGCAACCAAAAATTGGAAAATTCTGGCGGGAATTAAATTTAAAGAGTAAACGGAATTCTCTTCTTGTTTGAATTCCCAACAAGGAGAGAAGCAGAAAAAATAAAATGGGTTGCTATTCCTTCGAGAATTTCGAACTTCATCTTGAATGGCAATCGCTATAGGCATTTGTCATAGACAAAATTGGCACCCTAACCATGTTTTTGGATTTAACTGCTCAGTGAATAGCAATGTGAAACAATCTTTCTGCAAACATACCTGAGGATACAATTCCAAATCTCTAATAAGTCCATCAACACACATTTTGAACACACCCAAGCTTGGTAGTTCTGTCAGTTTTAGTACCTTCCTAGCTCTACACCTTATCAAGCTGTGACTGTCTAGTAGAATCCCAAGAAACTGCAAGATCAAAAATAAAAAGTTTAGAGGAAATCTCAGCGGACTTTTCTTTCAAATGAGCAGAAGCAAATACAATCTAACATATTTCTACACTACAATAGTCCATGTTTTCCTTATAAGTAGATGCAAATACAATATAACATATTTCAACACTACAGTAGTCAACGTTTTCCTTATAAGTAGCTATAGCAGTTGGATTAAAAAGAGAAAAGCATCAAATTCTTGATGTCTAAAAAAGCACATCAAAATGAAGAAAGGTATAATCAAGACTTATCCAGCATGCGAAGTGAATGATCAAGATGAGAAGATGGAATTTTAACCAGTTTATCCCAACAACAGTTAATAAGTTGCACCATGTTAGATCAAGTTGATAAACAAGCACCAAATGCAGCAATAAAGCAAGATATGGTCCAGGTGTAAAATTTGAACGAGGTGCAGACAAAGTAATCACTCTTGCCTGTGTCTCTCAACAAGAAAAAATAAAACAAAGGCCTCTAGATGAATCAAAGATTTACCATGTGCAGATGTGGTTTTTGCACCTTTAGAAGGCGAAACATTGTCATATGATGCAAAGTATCCAAAGCTTGCAATCTTACAGCCATTGAATCATCATTAAGTATGCCCATCAACAAGTTCATAACCATATTAGAAAAACCAGCAGAACGGATTGCTAACGATTGCAAAGCTCGGCAAGCAGATTCTCTTACCTTCAATTAAACAAAAGGGAGTTATACTGGCATATTCCTTATTGAAAAGTTTCTTAAATTAGAGAAGGAGAAATACTAATTGACTCTCAAACATGGCAAATACAAAAATCGTTACCACATCAAATTCATCCTCCAGTCCATGTAGAAAAACTAGAACAGCGCTCTCTGCTGGTATGCTGAACAATGTCTCAGAGCACTGGCCAGGAAAATTCATTTCTTTTGTTATAGATGAAGCTTTCTTAGATAGCGTTTGTAAGAGAATATGTTCAGAAACAGTTTCAATCTTCCCAAGGGCATTAAAAACTTCAACCCTGACCTTGACACTCATATCTATCACCTTTGAACATAGCTGCAAGCATATCATGTAGAATGCGAACGGTTAGTCAAAAAGATATCTTGCATTATTGTTTATATGGCCATTGCATGAAAACAAGATCAAAACATTATTTTAAACATCTTATTCAAAAACATTTAGCATTTACCAGGTATAGTTGAAACAAATTCTAAAAATGAGAAGGGAGAGAGAGAGTACATGCTGGCTAATTCGGTTTCAGACAATTATGATTCACAAGATGTTCATGCCAAGACTCAGACACCTCATGGTAATATTGTTGTTAAATTAATATGAGAAGTATCTCCAATGGTTTCTTCTGATCTCCCCTCCAGAACCTAATTCAGCAAATGCAAATGACTCATTACAAATATTAAGTCTACAAAATTTTGTAGATTGTTCTACAGCGGCCTGATTTGCGTTCCATCTGCCTCTAGAAGCATCAAAATTATCATTAATTTTACTTGTTTTTCCTTCTTTTCTTCCATGTAGGTAAATACCATATACCATTTTCAACCGCAGGGTAGCAAGGGTGAGATATTAACAGAGATGACATTCATGTGAAACCCAATCAGACAGGTAGGGATGGCAATGGGGCGGGGCGGGGTGGGTGCGGGGCGGGTTGAGCTTAACCCGCAAAAAAATTTATCCACCCCGCATAACAACTTTTTTCATTTTCAACCCGCCCCGCATAAATTTTTGAATATTTGCCCTTTTTAATTAAGTTTGATGCTAAAAATAAAATTCATAAAAATAAATTTATTTTCTCATTAAGTTGTATCAATTTAATAGATAATAGCTTAAAATTTTATTTTTTAAAGGTCAATTGGGAAGAATGTAAGAAACCGTATTAATTTTTATTGAACCGGTTTCATTTACTATCTTGAATATTTTAGTAACTTTAAAGAAATTATCTTAATAAATAATGCTTTGTCACTCTTATAACATGTAAAAAGTTAAAATTAAGTTTGAACCCGCATAAAATCGCATATACCCGCAACCCGCCCCGCCCCGCATTAGTTTTTAAAAAATCCACTTCAACCCGCCCCGCATCCTACCCGCCCCGCATAACCTTAAAACCGTCCCGCCCCACATAGCCTTAAAACCGCCCCGCCCCGCATCCACCCTGCTCCATTGTCATCCCTACAGACAGATAAGGAGAAGAAGAAAAAACCTGCAGAAATAATGCATCAGACCAGTCCCCTTTACTTTCTTGCTTAGATGCCACAATCAACTTCCCGCATGCACTAACCTGGATCAGCAACAGGAGTAAATGAATTAGTCATTGATTATAAATGTCCTCTAAGCAGGAAAATGAAAATCTCTGATCTTTAATTTTCCTATAGCAGAGAAAATATAATGCAGCAGTTAGTACGATTAAACATCCACAAAAATGAACCGGTTGGAACTTGGACAAATATCCTGTTTTCTTAAACAACTTCAACATTTATTTCAGCAAGAAATCTGTACGGGTTGTTTGGTTGGTAGAGAGGAGATATAATCTCTGCATGAAATCGTGCATTATTTAATGCAATGTTTGATTTGCTACTTCTGTTTTCTCCTAAATCATACTTGCATAAGTCATGTGGGAATCTATGTATCATTTTATCCGGCATAGAATATGGAATAAGAATGCAGGTATTTGTAATAGGAGTGTATGGATTAAAAAAATACTAAAATGACACCTGCCATTATAATAGTGAACAAACTTTTATCATTTAAATTATAAAATACTAAATTGCAATATATCAAATTAAGCATCCAAAAAATAAGTAAATCTGTACATTATATCCTTTGCCTTACTAATCTCTACATTGCAATCGCTACATTACTAATCCTTGCATACCTGGGCTCTAAACCAAACAACCTCTTAGAGCATGAGAAGAGCTTTACCCAATTTCTCCAGCCACAGATAGAAAAAATTCTAATCCAGGAGGTAACCGCCTCGCCCCACCCAACCCCCAAAACTAAAGGAAGAACCTTACACCAAAAAATCAACCCTCAGTGTATTAATTGCAGAATATTCAAATAGTATAATTCATTACCATTTGCTTAACATATATGCTAATAGGTCTTCATCAGTGCAAAACCCACAACAATATTTGGTCAAAAAACTTGGGAAGTCATAGTTAAGGTGTCAAAAACTAATAAATTTACCTTCTCAACTTATTTCTAGCACAAAAGATAACCAGTACTTGACAAAAACTAATAACTATAGGTTCTCTATACCTTTCCTACTGATATACAAATAATACATACATTTCAAGTGATAACATGTACACATCGGACCTATTTAGCACTTGGAAATCTTACCGCACGAACTGCAGAACATCGTACCAAGTCCTCAGAATCAAACAGAAGCTCAACAGCACGAAAATAGCAACCTTTTATGAAACTTTCATCTTCCACAGCAATGCACTTACACAAATCAGCTAATCCACTCAAAGCAACATTTCGAATACACGGATAGGGGTCCTTCGTAAATCCTAGCAGAACCGTAAGCAAAACCGACGGCCGTATGTCAAATTTACTCACATTTAAAAGTAACCAATGACGAACAGAAACACAAGGGCGAAAAACAAGAGAGAGGAATGTTGATTCATCATTAACGTTATTATCTGAGATGGAGAGACATGTGAGGGCATCGACGAGTAATCTCGTGGAGGTTGAAGGAAGGAGAGAGAATTCATGGACGGCAGAGATGAGGTTATGGTGGAGGTGTGGACAGTGATGGGAAAGAAGAGAAAAGAGGCGGAGAATGTGATGGTGGAGAAAACGATGCGAATTAGAGTTGGAATTAGGGGTTTTCAGAGAGATGATTAGGACTTTGGCAATGGATGAAAGTGTGGAGTTGGAGGTGGAAGGGTTGGAGATGAGAGAGAGAGCTTGTAAGATAGCTTGAGGATTGTTGTTATCGTTGGTCTCCAAATTACTCCGGAGAAGGTGTTCCATCGGTGGAAGGGCGGCGATCCGTCGCCGGCGAGGCTCCTTCTTATTGACTAGTAACTCCAAGTTATAGATTGGACAAAGGAAAAGAAGAAGAAAAGGTAGAGAGAAAAATAACAGGGGCCAAAAAATGAAACAAAATTATAAAATAAATAAAGGTCGGTCTTGCCAACAATCAACCAATATTCTTTAGTAAGGTCTTCACCGGTTTCTACCCTTGTTCATTTGCTTTACCTACAAAACCATCAATATCATTATGTATCAGATTTGATTACATAGCATTTAAATAGAAAAATAAGTCATATCAAAAAAAGTAAGTAGTATAAACAAGCTTAAACTAGAGTTTGATTTGATCAAGTTAATAACATGGTCAAGCTAAAAGATAAGAAGATCAACTAAGCAAAGAAACTGCCTTTCCTTCATAATATTTCAAAATTGAGTTAACAAATTACCGGATAATTCTGAATACTTCTACATCAATAAGGCAGAGAAAAATTAAAACTCAATCTGACAATTTCTTAATAACTTCAGTCCAGATGCATATAGCACTAACAATTATTAGCTATTCAATATTCACTCCAAATGCTTAAATAGTCCTTCCTCAAAGCAGTAAGATAGGATTGTACCAGCTCTTTGTGATTTCAAACACAAATATTATAATCTTACAAAAATATTAACGATCCTCTAAACAAAACTGGAGGATAAATACTTCGCTCTCTTACTCAATAAATGCAAAGAAAGAGAAAATTGAAAGCACCATATTTTTATAAGAAGAAAATATTACCAGAGAGGGAAAAGGAAGGAGCAGCGAACAGAATGCAACGACAGCCGGTCGGTTCAGTTGGAAAGAAAGCCCACGCCGGAGAGGAGCCTTCGCCGGAGGATTTGGTGGTCGGAAATTTTAGGGTACAGTGTTAATTCGGGGATTAATTGTAAGGAAATTTATAAATTGTTATAAAATAAAGTATTAGAAAATAACAAACAATGGGAGAGAAAGAGTAGTAATGTTTTCCTTCCAATATTTCAATATCTATGTGTATATTTATTTCTACAAATAAGATTGAATATATATATAGAAGATAGGTGTGTATTTGTATCTTTCAAAATCATGAAAGAAATCTCCGCCGAAATCTCTAAAATCTTGCCCAAATTCCAAAAATCTTAACGTGTGGCATAAATCCATATCCAAAGTCTTAAGTGTGGATTTGCTACATGACATCCAACTTCATTATTTACAACACTCCCCCTTGGATGTCCATATACAAAGAAATTCTAGAAGAAGAAGAGAGAGTGTTCATAGTTATTCTTAATACACATTGTTTGCTGCCTCGTTAAAAACCTTACCAAGAAAAATTCAGTGGGAGAAAAACCTTGGTTAAGGAAAAAAGAGTGCAACGTGTATTTACTCCCCCCGATGAAAACATCATTTAATATCTCAAAGACGACGCATTCCAATTTTGTATCTCAATTTCTCAAAGGTTGAAGTTGGTAATGCCTTAGTAAACATATCTTTTAAATTATCACTTGAGCGAACTTGTTGAACATCTATATCACCCTTCTTTTGAAGACATGAGTGAAAAAGAATTTTGGTGAAATGTGTTTTGTTCTATCTCCTTTAATGTATCCTCCCTTTAGTTGAGCTATACATGCAGCATCGTATTCATACAATATTGTTGGAACATCCTTTTTCAAAGAAAGGCCACATGTTTCTTGAATGTGTTGAGTTATTGATCTCAACCAAACACATTCTCGACTTGATTCATGAATGGCTATTATATCTGCATGATTGGAAGAAGTGGCAACCATAGTTTGCTTTGTTGAACGCCATGATATAGTGGTACCACCACATGTAAATAAGTAGCCTGTCTACGATCAATCTTTATGAGGATCGGATAAATATCCTACATCTGCATAACCAATCAATTGTGACTTGGATTCATTTGAGTAAAATAATCCCATATCAATGGTCTCTCGGAGGTATCTGAATATATGCTTAATTCCATTCCAGTGTCTTTGTGTTGGAGAAGAACTGAACCTTGCTATCAAGCTTACCGAGAAAGCAATATCTGGTCTAGAATTATAAGCAAGATACATTAATGCACCAATTGCACTAAGATATGGTATTTCAACATCAACAAGTTATCCCTCATTTTCTTGAGGTCGAAATGGATCTTTATTAATATCAAGAGATCTCACAACCATCGGACTACTCAATGGATGTGCTTTATCCATGTAAAATCTTTTCAATATATTCTCAGTATATGTTGATTGATGAACAAATATCCCATTTTCAAAATGTCCAATTTGTAGTCCAAGACAAAATTTTGTCTTTCCAAGGATTTCATTTCAAATTCACTTTTCAGACAGTTTACTGCCTTTGAAAGCTCCTCAGGAGTTCCTATGATATTCAAATCATCAACATATACAGCTATTATGACAAATTCAGATCTAAACCTTTTCATGAAGACACAAGGACAAATTGGGTCATTTTTAAATCCTTCTTTTAGCAAATATTCGCTAAGGCGATTATACCACATTCGCCCTGACTGTTTCAATCCGTATAAGGATTTCTGAAGCTTTATTGAACAAGTTTCTCGAGTATTATAGTATACTTCAGGCACTTTGAATCCTTCAGGAATTTTCATAAAAATATCGTGGTCCAATGAGCCATATAAATAGGCAGTGACCACGTCCATTAAGTGCATTTCAAGATTTTCATGAACTGCCAAAGTCATTAGATACCTGAAGGTAATTGCATCCACCACAGGAGAATATGTTTCTACATAGTCAGTGCCAGGCCTTTGAGAAAATTCTTGGGCCACAAGTCGTGTTTTATATCTTACGACTTCACCTTTTTCATTTCGTTTTCACACAAAAACCCATTTGTACCCCACTGGCTTAACACCTTCAGGTGTTCGGATTATTGATCCGAAAACTTCACGTTTTTCAAGTGAAGTTTGCTCTGCTTGAATTGCGTCCTTCCATTTTGGCCAATCATTTCTCTGTCTACATTCATCGACAGATTTTGGTTCAAGATCCTCATCTTGTTGCATTATTTCAATAGCAACATTATAAGCAAAAATATTATCAACCACAACATCATTTCGGTTCCATCTTTTTCCTGTCGAGACATAACTTATTGAGATCTCTTCATTTTCATTAGTTTCAGATATCTGAACCTTTTCTGTTGTCTCATCATTTGTTATGTCTCGGGGCTCTCCTTGAGCACCCGCTTTCATATTATTATCATTTTCTCCTTTTCTTTTTCGAGGATTTTTGTCCTTAGAGCCAATTGGTCTACCACGTTTCAGACGTGGTCTAGACTCATTTGCATTAACAGTTTGTTCTATCGGAATATCAACTTGAATAGGAGCATTTGCAGCTGGAACATGAGATTTAGGAACCCTTGGAAGGTTAGTAAATGCATCTGGCAGTTAATTTGCAATATTTTACAAATAAATCATCCTTTGAACCTCTTGTTCACATTTATTTGTTCGAGGATCTAAATGAGATAGTGATACTGCATTCCAATCTATCTCATTTTCCAATTGCTTATGTTTCTCCCCTAATGTTAGGTATTCAGATTCATCAAAATGACAAACAACAAATCTTGCCGTAAATAAATCGCCAGTCATATGTTCCAAGTATTTTATAATAGAAGGAGATTCATACCCAACATATATTCCCAACCTTCTTTGGGGACCCATCTTTGTGCGTTGCGGTGGAGCAATTAGAACATATACTGCACATCAAAAAATTTTAAGATGGGAAATATTTGGTTCCTTCCCAAAAGCCAAGTGTAATGGAGAGAAATCATGAAAACTGATTGGCCTTATGCGCACAAGTGCTGCTGCATGCAAAATAGCATGCCCCTATACTGAAAGAGGAAGTTTTATCCTCATTAGTAATAGTCTAGCTATCAACTGGAGACGTTTAATCAATGAATCTGCTAGACCATTTTGAGTATGAACATGAGCAACTGGATGTTCAACTGTTATTCCAATGGACATACAATAATCATTAAATGATTGAGATGTAAATTCACCAGCATTATCAAGACGGATTGTCTTTATTGCATAATCTGGAAATTGTGCTCTCAACCTTATAATTTGAGCCAACAATCTCGCAAAAGCCATGTTGCGAGTTGATAATAAGCACGCATGTCTATCAAGACCATATAATACTTAAATGGCCCACACGAAGGGTGAGTTGGCCCACATATATCACCATGTATACGTTTCAGAAATGCGGGGGATTCAATCCCAATCTTAGTTGCTGATGGTTTAATAATCAATTTCCCTTGGGAACAAGCAACACAAAAGAATTCTTTAGATTGAAGAATTTTATGATTCTTCAAAGTATACCCATGTGAATTCTCAATAATTTTGCGCATCATATTGTAACCGGGATGGCCCAACCGGTCATGCCAAATGATGAAATCATTATGATCAATAAACCTTTTATTTACCATAACATGTGATTCAACCACATCAATTCTTGTGTGGTACAACCCAGAAGAAAGTGCAGATAATTTTTCATGCACAAATTTTTTTCCCGCTTTTATTGTAGTAATATAAAGGTATTCAACCTTTCCTTCATTAGCAGTCTCAATATGATAGCCATTTTGGCGAATAACCTTGAAACTTAACAAGTTTCTTTGAGACTTACTACAATACAAAGCACTATTAATAACCAATATTGTTCCCCCAGGTAGTAATAAGGTTGCTCACCCAGAGCCCTCAATTATTTTTGTACTACCAGATATTGTATTAACATTGGCCCTTTTCATAATCAAATGAGAGAAATATTTATTTTCTCTTAATATAGTGTGAGTTGTAGCACTATCCAGAAGGCACATATCTCCATTACTCATCTTGAATCCAATTGAAGACTGAAAATTTTTATTTATCTTCATAAAATAAAAGTACATCATAAGAGATAAGATAACTAGCAACATTGCAAGAAAACTTAAGCCTTTATATTATTTTATTTTTAAAATTTTAAAATAAAAGTAACATAAAAAAATGATAATCAAAAGCAAATAAAAACAACAACATATCGTACATCATAAAATAAAATCAAACATTAGTTATGATCTCCAAAGAAGTCTTCAACCTCCAAATGAGTAATATCATTGAGGTCATTAATATCATCATTCTTCAAAGCCAAATTCGCTTCAATATTATCATTGTACATTTGCGAAGGTCTTGCCTCTACATTATTTTCAAATGTCAAGTGTGACTCCACGCGAGCATTATTAGAAGATGTACCACCTTTATTTGCCTTTCTTTTGAAGGAATTTTGATAAAGCCTGACATAATGCTCAGGTGTCCGACATTCATTTTTCCAATGGTCTTTCATGCTACAACGATGACAGTTGCCTCTTAAAGGATTAATTTGAGAACCCATATTGTTCTCTTTTTTATAATGGACATCACTACGATAATTATTATATCGTTTTCTGCCATTGCCACGTCCACCCACATTATTATGGCCCCGATTTTTATTTTGTCTTCTTTCAGACTGGCCATGTGCTTCTACTACATTTGCTTCTGGTAATGGAGCAGTTCCAGTGGGACAGACTTCATGATTTTTCAACAAAAGGGTATTATGTTGCTCAGCCACAAGAAGGCATGAGATTAAATCAGAATACTTTTTAAATCCCCTTTCGCGGTATTGCTGCTGTAACACCAGATTTGAGGCATGAAAAGTAGTAAGAGTCTTTTCCAACATGTCCTCATCTGTTATATTTTCCCCGCATAATTTTAATTGAGAAGTTATTTTATGTACAACAGAATTATATTCACATACAGTTTTAAAGTCCTGTAATCGTAAGTGTAACCATTCATAACGAGCCCTTGGCAATACTATTGCCTTAAGGTGGTCATACCTTTCCTTTAAACCAGTCCACAATTCAAGTGAATCTTTCACTGTCAAATATTCGTCCTTTAATCCTTCATCCAAATGATGACGAAGAAAAATCATAGCCTTCGCTTTGTCCTGACTCGATGCTGCATTACCCTTAGTAATGGTGGTACCAAGACCTTTAGCATCTAGGTGAATTTCAGCATCGAGTACCCATGATAGATAATTTTTTTCTAGAAATATCAAGTGCCACAAACTTCAATTTTGACAAATTTGACATGATGAACACTATCATAAAAATAGTCAAATTAGATTAGAATAATAAAATTTTAACCATTGAAAATTAAGAATAACATATGTAGTATTCTTTCATAAGAAAATTTATTTTCATCAATTAATAAAGTTTACTACCATCTTATATTATTTAGAGAACATAAAAACTAAAATTATTCAAATGTATACTTATGTTTAGAATCTGAAAATAAAAATAGTTATATCACCGAAACATACCTTATAAGAGACTTCGTGCTGATAACGTGTTATAAAATAAAGTATTAGAAAATAACAAAGAAAGGGAGAGAAAGAGTAGTAATGCTTTCCTTCCAATATTTCAATATCTATGTGTATATTTATTTCTACAAATAAGATGAATATACATAGAAGATAGGTGTGTATTTGTATCTTTCAAAGTCATGAAAGAAATCTCCAAAGTCTTGCCTAAATCTCCAAAATCTTGCTAAATCCCAAAAGTCTTAAAGTGTGGCATAAATCCATATCCAAAGTCTTGAAGTGTGGATTTGCTACATGACATCCAACTTCATTATTTACAACATAAATTACTTTATATACTGGATTGTTGTTTAATTTTTTTTGTATATACATGTAATAAATTGCGCGGGTGTATTATAAATTAATATATAATATCATCAAATAGATTTCTAAGGTGTCTTTTGTTATGTGGGATGAAAATAATAATTTTGGAAGAAAAATAAAATTAACTTTATACTAAAATGGTGGATTAATATCTCATATAAAAAGCTGATTAAATAAACTCACGGGGTATCCCAACTCATGAAATATTTTAGTTTATTTCATTCCACGTACCAAATGATCCCAAAATATTTTAGGCGAAGTAATGTAGATGCACTTGAGCGGATGATCTTTGTATACGACATCTCTACCGAAGTAAGAATATGATTTTTTTTTCCACTTTTCACTTCTGAAATTACATTTGATATAATTATTTTGTTATTGTTATAACTATTTCTATAAATACACATTATACCGGTGAACATAATCGTTGGAATAGATATATATGTGGAGATCGTTCAGTAGAGTGTATTAGAAAATAATGCATGCCATATTTTTGTGTATTATTTGTACCTTGTTTGATACATTTTTTTAGCCTATTTATACACTCTATTGTGTATTAAAGTGTGTATTATTATAATTATGAACTTTCATGTATTAGTAATACAAAAGATTTCAACTCATGCATTAGATTGATTATGACATAACTATCCTTCAAATCACTTTCAAAACATTTCTCATTTTTCAAAGATAAAAAGTGTGGAGGTATTTTTATAAACAAATATTATTTTATTTAAAAGTTATGAAAGAATTGTTATTTCTAATACATCAAACCAAGTGTAAGAAAAAATATCAACATAACTAACACAAATAGAACTAACACAAGTATTACTAATACATTATATTCAATATTATTCTTATACACTCTACCAAACAACGTATAAGTGATACTATTGCAACAATTTGTTTTTGACAGTGTTTTATTAAGACCTCGAGATGGATTTGGAAGTCCACATGTTGGCAATACGAGAATACACACCATGGACCTCGAGATGGAGTGTCTATTTGACTGTAGCATGAGGCAATTACAAAACACTAGTCAACTTTATGTATTCCTGTCGTCTCAATTTATGTGAACTGTTTGATAAAAAATCATCTTACATTAAGGATATGTTGTAACTCAGTGTTTTGATGATTCTCACAAACGCTGGAACCTGGTTCAAGAGAATAACTCTCCCCCTTGATTGAATGGGGAACAGCTGTAAAGCTTTTTTGTCTACAGTTGGTGAGCACAGGAAACGATGGCAGTGTACTTCTCCAACAGGACAGAACGAGGTTGTTTGTCCAGCAGTCATTGCATCCTAGGTTGTTTTGATATATTGAAAAAACAACAACAAAGAATTCATTCATTCAAAAAAAGGTGATATTTATCTTTGAAGAACTCAAGCTTTAACACACACACATCAAGGGACCTAATAGAGCTATCGAGGGCATCTTTGAAGTGTTGTTGTCTAAATGCTTGTAATGTGCTGAAATTGTAAAGATTCATTTCTCATCTATAAAGAAACGCATCGAGTCTTTCCTTGGGCACTAAACGCAGAAACATAGTTAGAGTTAATTGTGTGTCTTGTAAGTGAAGTCTATATTAATTAGAGTTAGTTAATATAGTGGGCAATGGAGGCATTGCTCTGGCTCGTTTAAGTAATAGAGTTATTACTTGTAGTGAGATTAAGAAGTTAATCTCATGTGGAGTATTTGAAGTCTGTATTCACTCATTGCTTGAAGTTAGTGAAAACAGTTGAAAATTATGTGTGACATGTCGTGATTTTACTCCCTTGAACAAGGAGGTTTCCACGTAAAACTCCTTGTCTTCACTGTTCTCTCTATGTTCTTTATTGCATTCCAGTATACTTCTAACCTGGTACCATAGCACACTGTGAGCTAGCACATCTCAACAGGGTAAAAGGTCTTTTTTTTGGAAACACTAAAAAGTAAAGAGTATCACGTAAATTAGAACGGAGTATTATATTGCTAACTGCTTCTTCATTATAGTCTTGGATATCTCCTAAGACATGGAAATAACAAGGCATTTTGTTTCACCTTTCTCACAAAACCCCATTGGCCAGTGATTTTTTCCCAGTTCTTGTGTATTGCAGTTCATCATTTGAACAAATAATAACAACTAGAAGAAAGCAGAGCTGACTGTGCTTAAGGATCAACTAATGGCACTGATACAAGAATCCTAAATCCTAAAACTAAAAGAACTCAAAGTCAAGATATTTACCCCCAGACTTAGCATCTGCCCCTACCACTCTTTTACTGGTATTGCCAACCCCAACAGGGTTCACTTGCCCATACTTCGCAGGGTACTCCGGCTCCACAGGTCTTGGCACTTCGGGTGGAGTACTGCAACGTATCAGAGCCCAATTAACACCTTCAAAGAAAGGATGTTGCTTGATCTCAGTTGCTCCTCGTTTCACCCCAAGCCGGTTTTGAGGCTCTTTAACAAGCAAGCCACGTATCAGATCACGGCTGGCATAACTGGTTGCAGGAGAATCAGGAAATCTAAGCTGTTGGCCAACTACATTGAAAAGAGTTGCCCTGTTTCCTGATCCCTTGAATGGGGTCTTTCCATATAGTAGTTCATGCAGGAAAATACCAAATGTCCACCAGTCAACTGCACTTCCATGGCCTTCTCCCTTGATAATCTCGGGGGCTAAATATTCATGAGTCCCAACAAATGACATTGACCGTGCTGAAGTAGGTTCCGCAACTAGCTCAGGCATTGAATTAGCTTGAAACCCAGAATCAGCTCGAGGCTTGGGTGATTTTTTCTTGCTCTTTTGAGGAAATAAACGGGGAAGGAAGCATGCTGGTTGCATGCATACAGTTGTGGGCTCAATACAGGCTGGCTGCACACAAAATGCAGCTCCTCGTTTAGAAGGATCATCAGATGAGGTCCTTATGAGCGTAGGTGAAACTGCACATCTTAAGGAGAGGTCAAAATCTGAAAGCATAATGTGGCCATCGTCACGCACAAGAACATTTTCAGGTTTTAAATCCCTGTACACTACACCAAGCATATGTAGATATTCAAGTGCCAATAGAACTTCTGCTGCATAAAACCTGTGGCAGAAACCGGGGGGTTAGTTAAAGTTTGATTAAAGAACTCAAAAGTTAAAACATAAATGCAAGGGTAAAAATTCTGAATTCTTTAGTGGCAATCTAGAAACTAAAGTTCTATGATCCTCACACCAGGGTGAACTCGAATAGTCTCTTTATTTTAGGGAGACCAAAATGAAGTCTATTCAATTTTTGAATACAAATCTCAAGTAACATGAACTAGGTGATAATGATCAAGGATATAATCTAATGACACATACTTTGATGTCAAGCTAGGCAAGTTCTAAGATTCTCACACCAGATTTGAAGAAAAACCATGCAGGGACACAAAACTTATACCAAGTACAGAAAAGACGGTGAACAAACTGGGTTCTTTGGAAGATTGAATCACTGCTTCAACATAATTTTTCATCTTAATAAAACATAGTTCAAGGATTTTATCAGATACTCAGCACTCTCTATTTGCCAGTAAGAGAAAATGGGCAACAATCTTTTTGTTTTTTTGGATAAGTGAAAAGGGGTGACATTCATTGTGGCAAAATCATCTCCTTCCACCAATACACCCTCTGTCCACCAACACCAACCCACTCAAGAAAAAGAGGAAATGGAAAAAAAACAGTCCTTTGTTAGCCAGTAAAGGTGCATTTAGTGGCAGATAAAGAATTTCACTTGGGAAAAGAGAGTTAATACCATGCAAGGATTAAGGAATGTTAAAGTGACCAGAGGTTTATTGTGTTTATGTTAGGACTACATGTGAAAGACTTTTATAAAGGGAGGATAATCTACATGTTGCATATTCTAGATAAGGATAACAATTCCATACCTTGCAGCATATTCTGAAAAATGCTTCCCAGGTTGTCGCTGTCGTAGAGTATGCAGATCTCCTCCAGGACAATATTCCATGACCAAACATGAGAACCGATCAGTGTCAAAATGAGTGTACAATGTTGGCAAGAATGGATGGTCTAACAACTGTAGGATTTCTCTTTCTGTCTGAGCACGAGTCAATTTCTTCCTGCTTGCAAGGGATGCCTTATCCATCACTTTCATTGCAAAATAGCAGCGAGTCCCGCTAAGCTCAGAAAGATAAACACTTCCAATGTCTCCACAACCAAGTCTTTTGAGTAACTTAAAGTGGCTCATGCCTAATATACCATCACGTGCCCGAATCGCGAGAATAGCCTTCCATCTAGGATCATTTCCTTTGTGAGGCTTATTGGCACTGCCAGTGATGTTACTCCAATTACTATCATCACTAAGTCCACTACTGTCACTTGCTCTGCTAAGGCTAGTTTTACCACTTTCGAGTGAATCCCCTCGAATGCTCCCTTTTGTGCTCTCATAGTTTCTGTCCACACTAAGCATGCCATCACTCATAAGCCCATCACTCCTGTACGTGCTTGTGCAACTGTTGACAATACTCATAGATCTCACGACACCAGTACTATCAATGCTACTAAGTGGACTTACATTTCCGCTTGGAGGCAACGATGCATCCCAAATACATTCTTTCTCTTCGGAATCAGGAGGCAAACTTGTTTCTGTGTTTTGAGAAGGACGAGGAACTGTAAATGGAGAGGAGATTACACCTAGATCATTTGGCTCTTCAACCAAACTCTCTGCCGGTGAAAGAAGGGATGGGCTTGGTTTCACATTTGGCATCCGGATTGAAAGATCATCCAAGAAAGGACCCTTCAAAGATATGTTTTTCACCAGACATTTCCCATCTGCTTTCTTCTGACCAATTGGTACATACACTGGTCTCATTAGGTCTGTATCAACAGGTTCTGGAGGGTGACTCGCCCCATGAAATGATGTAGAGCCACTATCTTCAAGTGAATCATCACTACGCTTGATTGTACCAGCATCAACCATGAGTTCTTCTTCCTCCTGATAGGAGGTCTTTCCTTTCCATGTTTGTATTGGAACAGCCAAGTCGAAATCTCGAAAGCCTCTAATACCAACCTCCTTCTTGGAGGTTGAGAAAGTATGTGCCACCTTAGCCCCTATAGGGAACTGCCTAGTTGATTCTCTAACTTCAGGTATCCTTTCCATCTCCAAATACTATATGTATCATCACAAGTACATCCCCAGAAGAAAACTCTGAAGAAGTGCTAAAAATCAGTATCATCCTCCCACACATTAATACAACTAATCAAATCTACTAAGACCATTTTGCTAACAAGTACGCAAACACATCAAAGAAACTACATCTCATTAAACAGTCACAATAACAAAGGTTATTTTCACTAACACAACCTCCATTAGTCACTATAAAATCTTCAGATATGGCAAGTACCAAAGGCACTTTATTAAGAGACATGCATGATGTAATACAAAAACACCCAATTAACCAAATATTATTTTTACAATCACCTCAACATTCCATAATTTCCACAAGTTCCATTAATAACAGAATGAAATAGCCCTCAAGAAGCTCTAAATAGAAAACCTTACATCCCAAAGTAAGTGACAATCAACTTCTAAGAAAAACCCACCCCCACCCCCACCCCCACCCCAACCCCATCACATTTCACTGTTTTTTTAAACACTCACCAACATGAAAATATACAAGCAAGAACCATGGGCAGATCTAGCTTCAGCTATGGGTGAAAAAGAATTCAACGTGGCCACTCTGAACCCACAGACTCTAAATTTCTGGGAATTTTTTTCCCCAGAACAGAGACACAAAAATGCTAAGAATAACAGAAAGAAACCCAAAAAAATAACACCCCCATTACAGAAAAACAAACAAATCAAGAAAGCAGAATTTTACCAGTTAAGCAAGAGATCTGATAAAATCTTCAACTGGGCCATTTTCTTTCCTCTCCCAAGTCCTTGGAATATAAAAAAAATCAAAACTTAGCTAAAGCTCCTGCTGCACTTCTTCTCCTCTGGTCTCTTCTTTAACACAGAGGACAACAAAGTGATTTCTACGGCAGAAAATTGATTGATTATTAGCTAAAATGCTGAAGCTATGGCTCCTATAGCTGAATAGAAAAACGATTTGTAGTACTAGGTGGTGCTGGAGGAGGAGGATTATGGCTGATTTTGCCTTTAGCTTGTGTTGTATTTGTGAAGGCTTTAGTCATGTGTTCACTGTACTATCATATATGAATACTGATGATACAAAAAAGTGAAAGTGTCATTCTGTGTTTTTATTTTAGTTTTTTTGGTCGTGTTTTGTTTAATTAAAAGAATGGAAAAAGAGGCAGAGAAAATGAATTTGTGAAGGCTTAACTCGAAGTTTCGGGTTTGAGCCATGTATGGAAAAAAAAAATCATGTTGGAAGTGTCACTTTTAAATGAATTCTGCAGAGCAATTCAAATTTAATCGGGACTTAACGTGGGCTTCAAACACCGTAAAAAAGGTGAATTTGTAAAGATGAAATTGAGTTATTATCACTGATTACGATAGGATTTGGGTTACAAGCAGGTCATTCTTGATGGTTGAATTTATTCGTTCTTAATTAAAGATTTGAAATAGAAAAAAAAAATATTTTTAAAGTATCGCTCAAAAAATCTTTGTGAATTTGAATTTAGTGTTTGAATTTAATCCGATTCCAATACGATTATTAGACATAGAAAAATCCCAATTAGGCTTAAGGGTGAACCAATAAGAATATTGCTATTTTCATGCTTAACTACTCTTTCCCGCCCCTCTTAATTAGTTGAGTTTGTTAATTTAAGCACCTCCATAGTTAGTTAGTACTCCTTTATTTTATCTTATTTGTTTAATATATTAAAAATAATTATTTAAATTTACTTATAATTTATAAAATTAAAAGATAATTTATTATTTTATTTTTCTTATTAAATACTATTTATTTCTCAACATTTTATCTTAATATTTCTTTTTAAAAAAAAAAACCCATATCCAAACGGGCTCTATGATATTTAGAATTAAAAAACTTATTTGACTATTCAAATAATAATTAGGACTGTACATATTTTTTTCTTGTTTTATTTTGAAAAAATAAATTAAAAAATATTAGAGTGTAAATAGCAAAATAGGTGGTGGCAGGAAGAAAAGTTGCAAAATTACAACGACGGACAGAAAGAGAATTGATGGCGTGATGAAAAGGGAGAAACTAGAAAAAGTGGGCCAACAACTAAAGTTACTGTTTTAATCGCTCTATCTGTTTCAAAATAAATGTCATTTTCGTATAAATTCAAGATAAAAATTAATATATATTTTCAATTATACTCTTATATTCCGTTTCATGTTCAATTTTTAAAAGATATTTATTAAATAAAAATAATTTAATAAATTTTTTTTTTTTTAATGAACGTGATTTTTACTAAGATAATACGGGAGGGAGAATATTTACTTCTTCAAAGTTGGAATGGGGCCACTCTCATATATGTTCCTTCTTTAGAGTACACGTCTTTTCAAAGGAGGAAGAAAAATTGAAAGGAGTGGGAAAATGTGAAAACAAATAAGTCATTCTTTCTATTCTTGTCATGTCCATCTCTCCATCCTTTTCAACTATAAATACATATTTTAATTCCCCCTTAATATAATAACACTACTATGGACCAGTGCAAATTGCACTATATATGCTTTTAATTTTAATCATTTAAGAAAAATAAAGTTTTTATTTATGTGACGGTATTTGATTGGACAACGAATTTCTTAATGAAAAAAAAATTATTAAAATTTTATGATTTAAATTAAACTTTAAAGTTAAATTGTTATTTCTAACTTGACCTGGAGTTTAAGAAAATGAAGAAGAATTTGAATCTTGACAAGCAAATTCTTACATGTGTCATGTTAAAAATTGAAATCAAAGAGTTATAAAAATAAGACGGAGACATTAGTTTTTCAATAGATAAAAGAGCAGAGTAAGATAAACAAATTGAAACATTAGAAATACAAAAAATATATAGAAGTATTTTTATTTTTTTTGGTTGGATCGGCTAAAAAGGAAAAAGTTCCATCTCAAAGAAATTGAAGGAATTAATGTATGTAACTAAAGATATTTTGACTATCATATTACGAATTGACTATTGGTGTGTATTGAAAACCTAAACGTAGTAACTATATATAGGTTACAATAAAGATATTTTGACTTTTGAATTGAACAAAATTTCCCCACATGAAATTACTATTGTTGTGAAGTTGAACACCTAAAATATACTTTAGTAAGATATACCACAAAGTTTGAAAAGTTTCTTATGTTAAGGTCGCGTTCGGTTAAGAAATAAGTTATTTGAGAATTAATTATTTTAGGATAGTTATTTTTAAATTGTTATCTCAATCTTTAATATAAAATAAAAAAATATTACAATTTCGTGATAAGTTATCTGTAATTTATGTTAACTAAATGTGAAATAAATTCATCTTAAAATCAGAGATATATTCTGGATTTGGGAATGATTGGTGCACTATTATGAAAAGATGAATCTATTCGGTTTGACATTTAGGTTCTTACCATTGAAAACAATTGAAATTTTAAAATTATAGGTCCAAAATTGAAATGCTTAATTAATTAAAACGTCAAAAGTCCTATCAATAATTACTTAAATGGGTGTTATCCAATTTTAGAAAGAAAAATAAAACAAGATACATATAAAATTCAACTTTCTAACCTCATTGAGTGGGGCATCCAATCATCATCACATTATATGATACTTCGAGTGTGGTTTCAAACATCTATATTTAACAAAAGTTTAAAAAAATATAACACTACTATATATGATTTCGAAAAGGAAGCATAGGTTCATGTAAACCCAGTGACCCCACCTGCATACACATCTGCTTAAAATTAATCTTAAAATTAATTACTTATTCCGCGTACTAAACTAATAGGAATAAAGAAACATGGACCCCATTGATAAATGATAACAACACTATTCTAATCTAATGACTCTATAGTCTCACCACTATATAGCTTCCATGTGGTTCTTAATTAAAACTCACTTAGGTGGGAAATCTCAATCCCAAATTAATTTGTATAGCATGTGGGTTGTGGAGAATAAAAATAAATAGCTTTAAAAAAAAAAGAGAATACAAATAAATAAAGGATATAAATAATGGTTTTGGTCTATGAGTTATCACTTTATTTTAATTTTGCTAGTGGTGCTATTTGATTAAGTATATTAAAATTTTAATTAATTTAAATATATGGTTTTGCTCCTTTAAGCGGAAAAATATTAAATAATTAACAGAATTAGTGTCTTAAATTAAAAAAATAAATGTGTACTTGGCACTATGCTTCAAAGGTTGGTAAATAAAGGATTCAGATTCCTAAGGGTTATAGTGGAGTGATAAGTATCTTTTTATTCTTGATCATGAGTCTTAGGTTTGAGTCATCTTAGGTACGGAAACACCTTTGTTAGGAAGCATTTTATTTTCAATGTGAAACTTTTCATTACAAATCCAAATTTAGTCAAACTTCAATGTGAATACCAGATACACATAGACATATATGAAATTACTCTGGCAATTCACTTTGACTTGTCACATTTCACTTCAGGAGAGTCAAATTCTTTTTGTAACTTAAAATTAAGTAAGATTAACATAAAAGGGGTTGAATAAGGAGGAGAATAACAACAACAAATAAAGTGAAAAAGAAAAGAGAGACAGAGAAGAAAAAGACGTGTGAGCAAGCATGCCCAATCACTATCTTTATTTGGTGACAAGAATAGTCAGTCATTTATAATCTATGCTCCCCCAACTATTCTTTTTCTTCTACCTATTTGGTTACAGGTACGACATAACACAATAATTTCTATTCAAATTTTATAATTATATTTAAAAACATTAATATGTACAAATAAATTATTAATAAGCATTCAAAGTGTGGATGAGGAGCCATATTAGTGATTACAAGCTTGATATAACTCAAATTTAAGGTAAGCGTGTGGAGCCACAATAATGATAACAAACTCGACATAACTCAATAATTTTAATTTAACTTTATATTTGTGTTAAAAGAATTTTAATACATATGCATCCAAACATAGTAGTGATTCGACAGAAATTATTCATTTTAGCTTAACTTTGTATGTGTTGTTAAATTTTTTTTAATATATACAAATAATCTATCAAAATTTAGTAAATATAATTATGGTGTAAAATTTATAAATTAAAATTCGAAATTTGCCTTTGTTTTAATTTGTTTTTTATTTGAATTGTCATGTTGTTAAGAGGTCGCATTTAATCAATATTTTAGTATCGCGACTCATGAATTTGAATTTTACTAATCTTTCTACGAGGGTTGTCAATATATAGACTTCTTTTATTCCCCTATTACCTATGTGTAAAAGAAAGAAAAAAGAAGGTTAAAAATGAGTTTGAATGGCAAGTATGGTTCAATACGGATGGACAACGATTAATATTTACCTATGGTTTGAAATGTGTAAAAAAGAGTCGGTAAAAAAGTGAGAGAAGTTGATTACAACAGATTTTAAAAGAGGTAGAGGCAGGAAAGAAGAATTTGACTGGAAAGATGATTAAAAAGGACATTATACATCTTTAATTTACTGAGAACATGATTCTAAATAGAAAAATATGGAGATCGAAAATTAGAGTGATAGGTAATCAAGTGTAGTTGTATTTTTGTATTGGAGAGTCTTCTCCTTATTTAGTAGCATTAGTTAGTATTTGCATAGTATCTTATTCTTCAAGTTTTGATAATGTTTGTTTTTTCTTTTGCTTTGTCATTTTGTTGTTTTCATGTCGACTTCTTTTGAGTTTTACCTCTTTTGAGCAGATGGTCTATCCGAAATAATATTTCTACCTCACAAAGATATATATAAAGTCTATATATATCCTATGCTTTCGAAATTCCACCGGTGAAACTACGTTGAAAATATTGTTGTTGTTTTGCGTTTTGATTAGTTAGGGCGTTTTTGTTTGAATTTTATGTTCACATTAAAATATGGCTAACCATTTTGAAAAGAAATAATTAAATATTAATTAGCAGTGACTATTTGCAACTTGTCTAATCCAGTATGGATTAAGTTAGAATTAATCGTAAATAAAAATTTGGGTAAGTTACATCAATCACATAGTGTAAAGATGAAATTACTATCTATTCCTACTTTTTTTCTAATTACAATAATCCCTTAAAATTAACACAATTTAGATACATTAATGAAAGCGCGGATACATTAATACAAGCACGAATACATTAATACAGATACATTATTAAAATAAAAATTAACTCAATCCGGATACATTAATGAAAGCGCAGATACATTAATACAAGCACGGATACATTAATACATATACATTATTAAAATAAAAATTAACCAAATTCGGATACATTAATTCAAGCACGGATACATTAATATGGATACATTATTAAAAGGGAAAAGTCTCAAATATGACATCGAACTTTCAGAAAAGGCTTATTTATGCCATCCGTTAAAAGTTTGGCTCATTTATGTCATTGCTGTTAAAGAAAATGCACATTCATACCATTTTTTTTAAAGTCGGTTTTGCAAAACCACTTTTTACACCCCAAACAAGATTTAACACTTTTCAATTAAAGTTTTTGAATCAAATGTACTCTTTTTGCTTGTTCTTCCCTAAAAACACCAAGAACACATGAAGAACGTAAACAACTCCCAAATTTTCAACATCTTCAATTCTTCATGAAATCATCTCAAATTTCAGCTACATATATCATTAATTTCTTTTTTAAAAAAAACCAAAATTCTTAAATCATTTGTAGAGTTTAAAAAATTCACCCGTATTAAAAAAATATTCCAAAAAAATGAAAAATCAGTCCCAAAATTTCAAAAATTTGTTTGGATTCTGCTTTTGTAGTTATTTTTGACATTAGATCTTTGATCCCTAGTGTTTTTTGAGTTTATGTTCAAAATTTTAAATGATTTGAAGTTGTGGAGAAAATTCTACCATTAAAGAATGTTGAAGTTTTGAAACTTTGAAGAAATTTCAAGTGGATCTTGTTGAGTTAGGTTGAATTCGCGCTCAAAAGATATTGAGTTTTGGTATTTAGCTCGGAGGGAAACTACTCTTGAAATTTGAGGTGATTTCGTGAAGAATTTAAAAAGTTTGAAATTTGGGAATTATTAATATTCTTATGTGTTCTTAGGAAAAAATAAGCAAAAAGAGTAAATTTGATTCAAAAACTTCAATTGAAAAGTGTTAACTTGTTTGGGGTGTAAAAAGTGGTTTTGCAAAATTGGAGTTCAAAAAAATGGCATGGATGAGCCTTTTCTTTAACAATAATGGCATAGATGAGCCAAACTTTTAACGGATGGCATAAATGAGCCTTTTCTGAAAGTTCGATAGCACATTTGAGCCTTTTCCCTTATTAAAATAAGAGATTTTAGTTATTTTTAAAAAATATAGGGACAAATGAAAAATAATATACTTAAAGGTGTGTACTTTAGTAATTTTTCCTCAAAATTTCTACAATCATAGCGCATAATACGCGCAAACCTATCGCCCAACTTCATGTATTAATTTGTTTTTTTTTTTTTTGGTTGTTGTTGTTGAGATTACAGTTCGTTCAGTATCATCGATTTCAATGGAGAAACGCAGAGAAGATGAAAGAGTATTTTAGCACATTTCAAATCTTTAGTTTGTTAAGATAGTAAAATTCATAATTTTTTTTTATTTTTTTAAATTTCATATTAAATGAGCAAAATTAGACAAACAAATTGGAACGGAGAGAGTATATATATTTTTCTTGAACAGAATTACCATGGATTGATTATTTTTTTATTATTATTATTATTATTGCAAGCTACACATGTCTGTGTGCATGTTTCAGTCAAAGAATTAAGTGTAGTTTAACAGTCTTATTAGGTCAATTAGCAGAGCTAGTAATATCATATTGTTTAATTAATTTCCATTTTCCAGGGGCTATAATATATTTTAAATGTTTATGTGCTTTTCATGGTAGGATATAATACTAATATTTTACTAGTGCCTAGCTACTTTGACTACACTGTTAATCACATAAGTTACTAATTACTCTCTGTCCAACAATACTTGTCCACTATTGACTTGGCACATCCCTCAAGAAACAATAAATAGAAGGGTGATTTTAATATATTACCTTTTGAATATAATAAATACAATATATTGAAAAATGTAATAGGGAGATGACTATAATTAATGATAAGGGTAAATTAGGAACTAAGTGTAAAATTATTCATTGATTTCATAAAGTGGACAAGTATTGTTGGACATCCCAAAATAGTATAGTGGACAAGTATTGTTGAAGAGAGGGAGTACATAACATTCTTCAACATTAAACAATTAAAAGGTGATTACTGAAAATTTAAAAGATAATGCTATATTTGCTTTTCTTATAGTTTTACCTAATTTTGGACTTACATGCCAAGAGAATTTATCGACATTATAAATAAATAAATATTCCATTTGTGATGCTTAAAGTATAGTTTGGTGGGCATATTATTTGCTTGTACAGTAAGCCAATAAACTAAGAGAAGGTTAGTGCAAATAAATATAAATTATTTAAAATTAACAAAGATGACCATTTGTTTATTTATAATTGATTTATTACCCTACATATGAGAAAATGACAAAAAATGTCTATTATGGTTGTTGTAGGTATAATATAATCTCTTAATAATACTCCAGAAACGGTTTTGGTCATTTAAATTTGTGAAAAGTAAATATTTTTGTTTTCCTCAAATATTTAACAAATTTTACTGGTTAGATTTGGGGGAAACTGTAAATTGCAATCTTTGCATCTTTAAATGTGACTGGCTAAATCCTTTTACTTGTTATAACAGATCAAAAATTGTAAAATTTGCATCTTTAAATGTGACTGGCTAACTCCTTTTACTTGTTATAAGATATCAAAAATTGTAAAACTTGCATCTTTAAATGTGACTGGTTTCTCTCCACATTTGTCGTCGCAAATTTTTATTATATGGTGTTACTAATGGGAGGTGAAAGATATCTCATAGAATTAGTTAAGATACGTGAAAATTGATCCAAACAGCACGATCATAATAATAAATTAAATTACATTAGGTGTCTCCTCCCTTATTATTTATGTAAAAGATAAAGCAAGAAGTTATAGGATCCTCCACTCAAAACTCACAATTGTCCCTATTATTGACTGGTCAAAAAGAGGTACATACTGGAATCACAGTGAATTTGAAATCATCCTCAAATATGTACCTTGTGGGACACTATGTTATGAAGTGCTGTCCAATTTTATTTTATTTTTCCACAAGTGTTGTCCCATTTAACTTGTCCAAATTGGCACACTCACAAAAGGGGTTTGTAAATCAAAGGGAAAAAATATTCAATTAGTGAACACAATTAACATTGTAAAATTATCTTGAAAGAAAGTAATTAGTGCGACGTTTATTTACTGAATGTGTTATTGCTATCGTTGTAAAGTTATTGCAGTCTCATTTTAAGCTCATTGACTTTAATCTCCTCAATCTAGAATTGTATTATTTTCTCTATCTCAATTTACTATATGTATTTTCTTGTTCAATCTAAAAAAGAATAACATATTTTTTGTATTAAGTAAATATATTTTTCCATTTTATCCTTAATTTGATAATTTATAGAAGTTCTTTTGATTTATTTAGATAATAATAATAAATTTTGAAAATCTTTCTTTATTTTTTAAATTTTGTGATCAGTTAAATATCATCACAAGACGAAGAGTACATTTAAAAGAAAAAAGTCCATAAGATTATTTCTTCATCATTAGATTGCTTGAATAAAAATAGAAGAAAAAACCAAAGAAATATCTAAATAAACATATAATGTGATGAATGAGGTGGCAACATATATGATCAAGTTGGTCCTTCACCAATCCCATGAAAGCTGAAACTTATAGTGATTATAATGATTAGCTCAATATATAATTGTTTTTGAATAACAATTTTCAACTTATACTATAGTTAGTCATTCCCACAATAAGCTTTAAAAAGAAGTGTTGATTTGTTAAATCATTCTTTTTGTTGTGGGGTAATCCCATTCCACCTTGCTTTTTGAAAAGAGGCAAACATTGAGTTTGAAAGTTTTGAGTATTGTTGTATTGGAATTAGGAAAAGGGCAAATAAAGTTAAGGTTGTTATTCAAAGGAAGAGATGATCCCTTTCGATGATTCCTTTCTCACTTGGGTTTTTGGTCCACCAGACCTAAAGAAACTTTATTATAATCTCCTGTTCCTTGCTTGTATTTGTTGTTAATCTTGCACTGACTAAGGAGCATTTCATTTACCTAAAAAAAAAAAAATTATCCTAGGAGAAAGGGATGGCATGTGACGCCCATGACGGAGGGCATGCAGATGAGCAAGGTCACAAAAAAAGATTAACATATTTTTAATTTGATAAGCTTCTTAAAAAGGTGTTTACATGATATCTAAAGCTAATTCCAGGTCAAAATAAAAGATAAATGGAAGAGCTCATATTACAAGTTCACATGATGGCGTCAAACCAAGAATTATCCTTGGAAAAAGGGATTGCATGTGACGCTCATGACGGAGGGCAGGTAGACGAGCAAGGTCACAGAAAAAGATAAACAAAATTTTAGTTTGATAAGCTTCTGAAGAAAAGGGTTCACATGATACCTAAAGCTAATTTCACCTCAAAATAGAGAATAAATTGAAGAGCTCATAACCAAAGACAAATTGGTTGTGAAGAATGTTGAGCCAAAATGGACCATGTATGTCATGGATTTGGATCGTATCAAATATGAAAAATACCTAATATTTCATATCGAATAAATAAATATTACATAGTACATGAACCATTCTGCAAATTGAAATGGAAATATAACTTTCTACTTCTAATTCCATCTCTATAAGTAAACATTTAACATGCAATCTCTTGCAAAGTTTATGGTTTTGTACAATTTAAGTAATATAATAATAATTTTTAAAAAAACTTCAAATTTATTTTGTTTAAATAAGGAAAAATCACTCCACATATCTATTTAAGGGTTAATATTACAACTTTTAGATCTACTTTTTTTTATATTACTACTTATAGCATTTTAATTACAAGTATTAACATATTAATTTTAATTTGTAATTTAATTAATGAATTAATTATATATTATTAACTAATTATATATTATATAATGTTATATAATTAATAGGTGAGAGAAATAATATTAATGAGAAAGAATTAATTTGTAATTATCTATTACACCTTTTAAGGGATTTTGTTAACTTGTCACATGCCAACCCAGATCCCCCACCCTCACGTTCCTCTTTCCACCTTCCGTTTTTCTTTCACCTTTTTCTTTGTTCTTTTTCCCCATTCTAATTAACAAAATATATTTTCCATAAATATAGTAATTTATAATTGACAAGATAAATATTTCCCTTGATTTTCTCCCAATTAGTTGATTCTTATTTTGATTATTTTATTATTCCTAAGATAAATATTAATTACTATTCAAATAATTTAAATTTATCACCGTAGGTTTCAACAAGCAATTTTCTCTCTCTTTAATCTTTCTTTTTTGCTTTTCTTGATTTTTTCTATTTTAAATTTTGATGTTGTTTTATTTTTTTAATCTAATTTTTTTTTTAGAAATAAGAATTCTATAATTTGAAATTTTGATTTCATTTTTTATTTTATTTTTAATCTGGAACTTGATTTTTTGAGAAACAATTGTGTTACTGAAATTTTGAACTCATTTTTGATTTGTTTTTTATATCTAAAATACTTTTTTGTGGGTGAAATAAGTATATTTAATTCTGAAATTTGTTGTTTATAACTACGCATTTTATTTGGAATCTGTTTTTATTTTGATTTTTTTTTATTATATGAGAAATAAGCGTTTTAATTTTATTTTCTTTGCTAAACGCTTTTGATTATTTTTTTTCATATTGATGTTGAAGCGGATACTATATATATATATATATATATATCGATAAATTAAAAAATAGCTTGATTTAATTAATATGAGATCATAAAATCTTTAATAATGAGTTTCTAATTTTTAGCCTAAATATGGTTAAAAAAAAGATCACACTTAAATAGGGAATATAAATTGAAGAGAGAGAAATATATATATATATATATATATATCGATAAATTAAAAAATAACTTGATTTAATTAAAATGAGATCATAAAATCTTTAATAATGAATTTCTAAATTTTAGCCTAAATATGGTTAAAAAAATATCACACTTAAATAGGGAATGTAAATTGAAGAGAGAGAAAAATATAGTACTTGTATTAACTATTAATTATCTTAAAAAAGAAAGAAATACGCAGTCCCTCTTTTTACTCATAAATATGATAATAAATCTGTTATGACCCATAATTAGATACAACATTAACTTGTTTTGTATTGGGTAATCCAATTGAAATCCCAATTACATGTTTTTTTCAAAATTTTCAATGGGATATCAGTTCAATACCAAATGTATACCAATTGGGTACAACATTAACTAGTCTTAGGTTGGCTAATTTTGTTGAAATCTCAATTACACGTTGTTTTTTCAATTTTTCCACTGGGACATCAGTTGGACACCTAATAGATACCAATTTCATACTTAGATTTGACTTAATTTTTTCAGTCGATATCAATTGCATACCAGCATTTTCATTGTTTTTGACTATACATTTGAAAAATAATGAATACACAAATGATTAACTAGTACACATAATAAAAGCTCTAAAATTATAATTCATTAACTTAAAACACAAAATAAATCAAAACATGAGTTTGTCACAATTAAACAACCAAATCAAAATCAAAATAAATTATGACTTTTTTCAGCATGATAGTTTGAACATGTCTTCTTGTCGTGTCCCTCCCGACGACATGTACTGCATGTAGCTTTAGACCTCTTGAATTTCACATCAGCAAATCCTTTCCAACGTTCAAATTGTTCACATTGTTACACTTAAGTTTTCCAAATGGATATCAATTGGATACAACATTAACTAGTTTTAGATTGACTAATTTTGTTAAAATCTCAATTACATCTTGTTTTTTCTATTTTTCCAGTTGGACACAAGTTGGATACCAATTGGTAATTACATTAACCAGTTTTAGATTGGCTAATTCGGTTGAAATTTCAATTACATGTTTTTTTAATTTTTTCACTAGGATATTTGTTCGATTCCAAGTATATACCAAATGGATACAACATTAACTAGTTTTAGGTTGACCAATTCAAATATCAATTACATATTTTTTAAATCAGTGGGACTTCAGTTGCATACCAAATGGATATCATTTTCATATTTAAATTTGACTTGATTTTTACAGTCGATATCAATTACATACCAACATTACCTAATAAGTTTTTCACTATATATTTGAAAAACAATGAATACATAAAGGATTAAGTAGTACACATGGTAAATGTTCTAATATTATAATTCATTATCTTAAAAGACAAAATAAATCAAAATACGAGTTTGTCACAATTAAACAACCAAATCAAAATAAAAATAACTTGTGACTTTTTTGGTGCAGGATAATTTGAACACGTCTTCCTGTTGTGTCTCTCCCGATGACATATACTGCACGTAACTTTAGCCTCTATTCTGAGTTGCGAAGTTATCGTATTAACTAGACCACTATATAGGATGAAAGAATCATCTATAATTCCCTTCGTATGAAAATCAACATATTTGCCTATTCCATCATAAATCATTGTGTTGGTATTACATGATACAAAAGTACAAATATATATGTTATATCAGTATACAAATTTCATACCATTTTTATGCACACTTTATATACCTATTTCATGCCAAAAGTCATCACTGAATCATACCAGATTCATGCCAAAAGAATATAAAAAATATACCATTTTCTAACTAGTAATTGTCAATTTAGTATAACAGCACAAATGCATATGTTATAAAGGTATACAAATTTCATACCATTTTATGCACACTTTTCATACATATTTCATGCCAAAAGTCATCACTGAATCATACCAGATTCATGCCAAAAGAATATAAAAAATATACCATTTTCTAACTAGTAATTATCAATTTAGTATAACAGCACAAATGCATATGTTATACAAGTATACAAATTTCATACCATTTTATGCACATTTTTCATACCTATTTCATGCCAAAAGTCATCACTGAATCATACCAGATTCATGCCAAAAGAATATAAAAAATATACTATTTTCTAACTAGTAATTGTCAAATTAGTATAACAGCACAAATGCATATGTTATACAAGTATACAAATTTCATACCATTTTAT
Organism: Solanum appendiculatum; assembly: GCA_018342035.1. Lineage (NCBI taxonomy): Eukaryota > Viridiplantae > Streptophyta > Magnoliopsida > Solanales > Solanaceae > Solanum > Solanum appendiculatum. The sequence continues at coordinate 1,621,131 of JAGDQO010000515.1, forward strand.
GCACACTTTTCATACATATTTCATGCCAAAAGTTATCACTGAATCATACCAGATTCATGCAAAAAGAATATAAAAAATATACTATTTTCTAACTAGTAATTGTCAATTTAGTATAAAAGCACAAATAAATATGTTATACAAGTATACAAATTTCATACCATTTTATGCACACTTTTCATATCTATTTCATACCAAAACTCATCACTGTTTCATACCAGATTCATGCCAAAAGAATATCAAAATTATAACATTTCTAACTAGTATTGTCATTTATTAAATAACCAGTATACCACATTCAATCACTTCTAATGCCCACATTCATACCAATATAAAGCCCAAGAAAACAAATTTAATCAAAACAGAATAGTACCAAAAAATATTATCAATTTCCATACATTTCTAATATAACTATTGTACCACTTTATAACAAATTATACGCATTTTTTTAACCAGATACATACCAAAAAAATAAAAAAAAGGTTCATACGAAGAATGAACAAATTTAATGTTCATACCAAAATCTAACATTATACATAACACGCTATTATTAAAATTATTATAATAGAAAAAATAAAAAATTAGATTTTTTTTCCAGTATCACTATTTCATATCACTTTTTTTTTAAAGTTTTGTTGGTATACAATTAGAAAATATTTATTCACAAATTCATTGCATTTTTATTGAATAGAAATTTTTTTCGCAGTAGCATTTATATAGCGAATACAAAACAAAATGTCGAAAAAAACACCAACCTGAAAGATCCCATCTGCCACCATGCTTTATTAAGATTGATACGGAACTGTCCATTGCAAGAGTGATGACTACCAACAGAGAATATGGAGGAGAGAGAGAAACCGACGAAAAAATATTGAAATGCACTCTGCTTGATAGAAAAATAATAAGAGAGAGAAAATACAAATAACGAAATAAGGAAAACAAATATTCTTTCTGTTATGACTCTCCTAATTTTATGCATCATCTTAATTATCATTAATATTTTCAATTTATTAGTTACTTAATATTCCGTTTTTTATTTATTCTCTCTTTAAACTAATTGATTTTTACTATTTTTAATTTATTAAAATGTTATAACCTGTAATTGTTTATTTTTACAACTTGAAAGATAAAGAATACTGTCATAACTTATAATTATTAGTCTATAGATGTCATTTATAAAATTTTCACTTTAAATAACAGAGAAAAAACTTTATTGCCCACTTGAATAAGTGGGACCAAGCCCAAGAATTCTAGGCCCAAATAAGTACAGGTCCACAATCCAAAGGGTCCACTTTGGGATGGAAGCCCATAAGGAATTATTGTGATTTGAAATCAGTTTGGACCAAAGACAAAACGAATTCCAAATTTGCAACTGCCTTGAAAAAGAGAGACAGTCACGTGACAATTGCAACTTATAGTAGTTGATATACTCATTCATGTCACAATTTGACTGAATTTGGCCAATATAGCTTTATTATGACACTTAACTGGGCGAGTTATTTTTCAAATAATCTAATTTTTAATTTATATTATTCAGTTGAGTTGATTTTTTTTTTTTTAAAAAAAAAAAATCAAATTTACGCTACGTTTTTAAAGAGCGCAGAGTATAACTTGTAAATATTATGATGTAAAATATAAACTTATATCCCGTAATACGGTATTTGCCTTGGAAAAGTAAAAGCTTAAAGATCATAACAAATTATAAGATATGATGTCGACCACTATCAGCTCAAATACCCATCTCTTTGAAACCAATTTGGGCTTTAGTTAGAGAGATTTGCTAGCAGGAAAACAAGAGTGTTTTGTGCAAATAATCGGTTGAATTTACTATTTATTATTGTAAATATATATATATATATATATATTCGTTATTTTAATGACTTGCTTTTACCAAAAAATATATTAATCAAATTTATTCAGGATAGTCAGAAAAGTTTAAAATATATATATTATTACTTACTATATAATAAGAGGGAATAAGCACACGCCTCTCCGTCAACGCGTGTGCTTCCCTGAAAATGTATTGAATTTTAGGGGTAATTTGGACATTTCAATGTTCATCTTCTGATCTTTCAAGCACATCAATCTTAACGCCCCATTCAAAGTACGCCACCGTCGAACACCTCCATTTTCCGGCTCTGTTCTCTCCAACGGAACTATCCTCTTCGATTGCAGTTTGTGATAACCACACAGGTCGCCGTCAACATGTCTACCTGGCATCAACAGGGTATATTAGTCATTCAACAATACAAATTTCTGAAAATCATTCCACAGCTAGACAGACTAATTTTTTCATAACTTTCAACAATACAAATCTACCACATTCTATAACTTTCACCATCTCAAATTCTGCTTCTCTGTACGTGTATTCTGCACTTCTTCTGATGATTTTTTCAAGGTCTGCTCTAAATTTAGTGCCTCAAACATTGCTACAATTCAAACATGAAAAATTGAAAGAAAATAAACTGAAAATTAGAACGTAGATGTGGAGAAATTTCTAAAATAATAGGTAGATGAGGAGCAGTGTTATAGCTGTAGTAGTTAACTGAAAATCTTAAATTGTTTATCTATCCAACTATGGTGAATTTTAGCTACACTTCTGAAATAAGAAATTAACAGATGAAAGGTGGATAAAAGAAAAACTATAAAACCTAGAAGAAAGATAAAATGGAGACCTGCAAAAGAAAGAGTAAAGTGTTAAACACGTGTAAAAAAATAAATGAAAAAGGTATACACGTGTTAGTAAATGACAAATTTTAATTATGACATGTAGTACTTTAATGTAATATTTTAATGATCTTTAAGAAACAAATTTAATTTATATGATGTTCTAACAACATTTTATAAATAATATTTTTTTTTAAAAAAAAATAATCGAAATGGACAAGACATCTGAGTTGCATTATTTCATTGAAATATAATTTTATTAGTTTTAAAATATAACAGAATACTTCGTATTCAATTTTTTATGAATTAAAATATACATTCAGATATTAAAAAAATAATTAAATATGCATTTTTTTTTAAAAAAAAAAGAAAAAGTCGATAGGTTTAACCAAGGAAAAAATACTGATTTTCTATATATATTTAGAAAAAGATTATTTAAAATATCAAATATTTAAAAGACATATAAAAAAATTGATTGATTTTTGTAATTCTATATATGCCACATAAATTGGAATAAATTGAGTAATATAATACTATTTGAAAATTACGTAAAAATTATTATAAATTATAATAGTTAATAACTTAAAATATTTTAATAAAATAAACTCCTAATATAATCCTTTTTATGTAAACCATTTTTAATAGAGTAAAATAAATCCAATTAACTAAACAAAGGATATATAAAAAATAATTAGTTAAATAACTGAATAATTAATTATATTAAATATATATAACAAAACTATTTAAAAATTATAATTAAAAATCTACATAAATATTTAGTACAGTATTATTGGGCCCGTGCTACCCTTGTTTACTAGTATATATATATATACATGAAAATTGAGAAATATCAATCATCTTAAAATTATAAACTATTAATTATAATTACTTAACAATAAAAAGAAAAGCAAAAGAGAAGTCTCTTCCAACCCTATTATGTTATGATACAACATAAAAACTTAAAAGAAAAGTTAAGAAATTTTTTATGTATTCATTTATATTAAATAAATATATACTTAGTACGATATTGTTATTATTTACAAGCAAACAATTTAATAAGGCTCGAACATTTTCTTAATAAATTATTACTCATTTAAAAGAATATAATTATTACAATGACACAATACCTAAAATATCCATGCTTTATGATTATAGAGCAATATAAAAAAAATCCAAACTTAACGAAAGTTAAGAAAACAATGAAAAGAACTTGCGTTCAAATAAGTTTAATCAAACACCATCCGAATCAAAGACTTAGTTATATCATCCAATGATATCAATTATACATTATGAGTCCTTAGATATAGTATCATCTTCTCGTCAATATGTCAATATAAGAAGTTTGCATTTAAATAATCATATTTTACATCAAACTGGATCATATATTATAAAATTCAAGCATGAATTTTACATCAGATTGAATAAAATTTAATTGAGCTTAAAAATATGTAATTTTTAATATTAATAAAGTCTTCCCTTGCCTTCTTCTTATTGTCGGATAGTGTATCAAGTCTTATAAATTCAGGGTCGTTTGATAGTTGGTTGGAAAGTGATTTTTGCATGTATTAAATTTGTATAATTACTATCATGTTTGGTAGTTGATTAGGAGGTAAGTTAGTACGATGTTTGATTTGTAATGTAGAAACTCACATAACTAATAGATGTATAAATTATGAGAGAATTTGTATATTATTTGATGCAAAATAGAAGGTGGATAATTAATACACGAATAAGTAAACTTACATAACTAACACATGAATAATCAAACCTGCATAATCAATTCATGTATAAAGTAATACATAATTCTCACAATTAATCTCTATATTACTAATCATTACTTAACTTTAGTCAGCTACCAAACAACTCATTTATTCTCAAAATATAATAGGTCCGTGTGTATCATGTAAATAAATATATCATTCTTTACTTAATTTCAAAAATTTCTAATCTAAAATATATACTTTACTAGGTGCTTTTTATTCTATCAATCATATACTATTTTTTTATTTTCAACTATCCTTGATATGTACTTTACTAAGTGCTTTTGTTATATTTTTAATCATATACTTTAATTTCATAATTCACGTACCTAACTCTAATAATAGTGCCAATCAACAGATAGTGGGCATTTAGATTGACGTCAAAATGTTTAAATAGCATAAAAAATGCTTTTAAATACTTTTTTAAAGCTGATTTTTTTTTTAAAAGTCAAAAATAAAAAATCAAAATATTTCCAACATATCTTATAACTTTTATCTTATAAATTAATTTATAAAAAAGTCAATTCAAAAGAGCTCTTAGTCTCGTAGTTAGGAGAAAAGACGCAAAAAAGGTCAAATATAGGAACATCCAAAGTCCGGTAACAAAACGACGACGTGCTGGAACGTTGACGTAACCGACACGTCTTCACCCGTGATAAAATAGCCGTTTATACTTTCTTTTGACTCTTCGTTGGCTTGTTAATTAATTTCGCAACCACCATCAACGCCATGGCTGCCGTTGTCGTACCGGAGAAAATCTTGTCGCCGTCGCCTCCGCCGTCGCAGCATATGCAACTCTCACCTTCTACTTCCCGGCGTGGCCTTGACACCGCCTCTGATACTGATTCCGCTCCCGATCGCCGCTCTTCCCTTGATCTTCCCTCTTCTTCCACCGCTAGTCCTTCACGGTTGTCTGATGCTCAGGTTACTATTTCAATTGATCTTCTACTTGACATTGCATTTGAAGTCCGAATTATGAATATAATAAAGCTTCAGAGAAATTTCTTCTCTAATTTTGTTGCATGCAAGCAAAAACTCTTTTAATTTTCAAGATTTTTCTACTATTGATGACTATGTTTAAACAATTTCCTTGTTGTGGTTGTTTGACTTTGTGACAGAATCAGCTAGCTATGAAGAGTGAAGAGTATCGACAACTTTTTCGTTTACCACCTCATGAAGTGAGTGAAATTCTTCTTATGTGCTTAATTTCTTGAACTGGTTTATTTTCTAACAAAACTATAATGTGCTTGTAAATTTGAGTGATTCTCAAATTGTTTCTTTAAATTCGTTTCTTTATGAATTTCTTGGACATCAAATTGTCGTAGTTTACTTTATGGTTATGTATGATGTAGTGTGATACACTGAGGGATACATTTGTCCTTGTTTACTTGGTATTTTTATGTCTTTAGAAGTATCAGTATTTCTAATTACCAATTCTTGTTTGGGGCATACTCCTGTAAGAAAAAAAAAAGGCATTCGTTTGGGAATTTCCCAAAAAGCTAATCATAGGTTCTTGCTCCCATTGGACCATTTGTATCTATATGCATCAGGATCATGGATTTTTGAATTGAGAGAGATCAAGAATTCTCGACTAGAACCCGGATTCACATATTCGTTTTTTGGTGGTTATGGAATATAAACTTCTCCGGTTATTGCTAACATATTTGGTCTAAATTTGGAATAAAGGAGGAGGGTTGTGCTAGGTTGATGGCCAGTGTATATTAATGTTGGATTAGTCTAACTATAATCAGACCTCTAGAACCGAATGGATACAAAAGATTCGTATGACCGGCCTGGACTTATTCGTGGTTGAGGCATAAACAGGATATGTTTCTGTTTGAGATGTTCTACATGCTTAAGAAAATAGTAGGTTGTTCACTTAAGCGAATTTGTCCTAGTGCTTATTGGGAAAAAAATATCTTGAACTGTTTACTCAAAAAGTACTTAGCCTTCATGTGTTCAAGTTATACTTTTATGTGCACCTCATATGTGTCATTCATCTAGTTCATTTGTTGTGCATCTAATCTTTATGTGCATGTTCAAACTAGGAATAGATGATGTGATTTTTAGACCTTTTCCAGGATACATCTCTTCACTTGTCAAAGTGGTTGATTGAGCATGTCTGATGTAATCTCCGTCTCATCTGTATAAAGAATATACTTCTGGATCTTCTTTCATGTACTGAACAAGCTTTCAGATCTACATGCTAACAGATATTTTATGTTTATGTTCTGATACAACCACCACGCCTCAATCTCCCATACAATTGTCTCTGATCTCCCCTATAAATTCTTCACAGGTCCTGGTTCAAGATTTTAATTGTGCTCTGCAAGAGAGTTTTCTACTTCAGGTAACTTCTAACTGTATGATATTTTATATCCCATACTCATTATGAAAAATGGTCTAAGCATTTATAGTTGAACTTGTTGCTTCTTGGACCACCCTCATCTTATTTCTTATATGTAACATATTTTTTTCTTTCTTTCTAATTTGGTTTACATGCTGTTGTGAGTTGGTTAATGTTGTACTATTGTTGCAGGGTCATATGTACCTCTTTGGCCATAGTATTTGCTTTTATTCCAACCTCTTTGGCTTTGAGACAAAGGTTTGTTGTTTCGTTTTTTTTATAGTTTGATCTTTTATAAAGTCTATAGTTGATTGAGGTAGGATTTCACTGCTGATAAGGTGTTCATCGTCTTTGTCCACAAATATAGCTGAGATTTATCAGTTCCCGTTATGCAACTATTTTGGAATTGTTATCAACACAAAATATACTAGACATCATGAGGTCGGGAAAGAGATTGCATGCCAGTGTGATAAGGAAAATGCATATTTATATCTTTTTGGAATCGTTCTTGGTGCCCTTCTTGATTGAGTTTCAAACGAAAGCCTCTTCGTGATTCAAGGTTGAAAGGACAAGAAGGATCTGTAATTTAGAACTGAAAATGACGATTGGATTTGCATAAGATACTTATGTTCTAGCCATTTGAAATGGGTGCTTCAAAGAAGTGAAGATTCCAAGTAACACTAAAGAAGGTTTGGTTCTCACATGTTTGGGCTGATATAGCAGAATATAAAGGAGGATTTAGGCAAAAGGGCCGCTATGATATCATCTCATGTGTTAGTGGGAGGTCATCTGGAAAGAGAGATATCAAAAATGCTCATAGTGGGATGCTGTATTAGTATTCTCTCTAAGCAGTTTGCTTTAAGAAAAGCCTCATGAACTGAAGGTGATGGATATTTGAACACAAGGGACTCTCTCTTTCCTATATCTTCCTTTGTATTTTCCACTTTATTTGTTCTTCAAAATGGGCTCCATAAATATATATCAATTTCATATTTTTTTGTTGCCCTCCTGCTTGCGTTCTGTTGAAATATTTTGGACTTGATCCATAAAATCGTTCCTGCCATTGTTGGCAATAGAAGGGTACACCATTATGAGGTCCTACTGAATGTGTGTAAAGGATTTATTTGTCTGTATTCTTCAGAAAGCCGTGGGTTTTAAGCTCTAAGACTGACTAATAAGCTCCATTGGACATTTACGAAGAATTTATACTGCATGACCATGATGTTAGCTTATGTCCTATTGTTTCTCTCTCTTTCATTTTTACCTTGATGCAAACTAAATTATCATGTTCATCTGCCAGAAAATAATTCCTTTTCATGAGATCACGGCGGTACGAAGAGCTAAAGCTGCAGCCATATTCCCGACGGCTATAGAAATAGTAGCCGGAGGAAAGAAGGTAATGTCCTAGATCTATGATGCTATCTTACCATGCTATATGCATGTTCTCGTCCTTTCAGATTACTACTTATGTGGCAAAGTCTTGACATGCCTTCTGTTAATGCAGTACTTTTTTACATCTTTCCTTTCCCGAGATGAAGCTTTTAAGCTTATCGATGATGGTTGGCTACAACACAATGGTGCGGCTAAAGAGTCTGTGGATCTGGTGTGTTGTAACTCACATAGCTTGGCTATATATAAAATGCATAGTCATGTTGCAATATGAAGCATCCCCCCATCATTTTGCTTAATGCTGGCAACTTATGAATACTCTGTTTGCACTATTTGAGTTACTCAATAATCATCATGTCAGTTATTCCTTGTGTAGCCTGAGATTGATTTATTTGCCAGTTACTTAAAACCTTGTAATGATACTTGTTACTTTCAACTCTGGAGATAAGCGTGAAGAACAATACCTTTTTTAGGCATATAAACTCGAAAAGAAGGATGCTGCAGCTTGGGTGGGCATAGTTTGGGCCAACCCAAAATCCAAACCAAAATCTGGTTTTTTTGGATATTTGGAATTTTGAATTATGGATTGGACTTCAGATTTTTTTTATTTTAAAAATTTATGGGTTTTGGATTGGATGTTGGATTTAGTACTATGGATTTGCGGATCCCAAATTTTTTCTACCTTAAATTCATCCCTACCCTTATCATATGTGCCAAATATTAGTAAGTCCAATTTCCAAAGGTCCAATAGATTAGTACCCAACGGCCCTACACATTATAGTATTAAGTCCCACACAGCATGGGTGGCAGAGTAACCTCAATCCTTGTTAATGCTTGAGAATTATAAATTCTAATGAGCAAAGTATTAGGTGAATTGAGGTTGCTAATTGTTATGACCTGCCTTTAGGCTCAAAAGTCAAAACCGAAAATCTGAAATATCCAATTTGATTAATCCAAAACTGAACTTAAAAATTCCAATCTGAGCTTATTTGGATTGGATTCTGGTTGTTTTCTTCAATCCGAAAATTGAAAATCCTAGCTGGCGCAGTGTTAAGGATATTGAATTTAATATTCCAAGTTGAATCTCTATTACATGTTTCCACGTTGCCTTTTGGATTTATTTCCTTCTACTCCTTTTAGTTAACTGGTGATATCTCAGCTACCTAAAGGGAAGGGTTTAGACATTTAGCTACCTAAGTAGTGGAAAGGATTTAGACTTTGAAAATGGCTTTAAAGATATTCTCTGTGGAAATGAAACATGATATGCAGCCAAAATTTAAGCAGTTCCTTGAAGGGGGTGCTTTTTCTTGAAAATCTTATCTATGACTTGCATTTTTTGCATGGGAACACCTGATAGTAGAATGGATAGGATTCAGCAGTATCCTTCTTTGCCAACGATGTTGTTATGGTACTAAGAATAGTTGTCCCCCTTAATTCACAACCAAGCACATATAATCTGGAGTCTGATGTGAAGGCATTTGGCTTACTCGTTGCAATGGTGCTGATTCCTGGTTAAGTTGCATGGTAAGTCTCAGATATTCGGGTCATGTGCCATGCTGCTGCTTCACTGGCATATTTTAAAGTTGGTTGTGAGAGCATTGGCGTCATCTCTCTTAGATTGTTTCCCTTACCATAATGGCTCTGTAGAAGTCCTCTGAACTTGGACATTTTACTTCCTGGTTTCTTCTATTCATTGCTCTTTTATTTTGCAAAGATGAGTTTGAGGATTTTCCTTATATTCATCTTCCGAGGAATACCTGCTTCAATCCAATGAAAATATTTTTTCTTGCCTATGGTGCTTTTCTGTCTCTTCTCATTGTAGTTGTAACTGTTTTGAACTTTGCTTTGATGTCAGGAACCAAAATCTGATCTAAACATCCTAGATATTGGAATAGTAGAAGGAGCAGATAGTTTCAGGCAGGCTACGGAAGGGGTGGAATGCCTAGAAAGGTATCTAGAGTCAAGTTAGGAATCAACTGCCCTTTTCTGGAGTTATTTCAGTCTGTTTATACATGTGACCAGGAATGAGGACGATATGGTACAGGAAGACTCAAAGCCATTAGTCAATGGTCAGTTTGAAATTGTATCAAACCCTTCAGGAGTGCAGGACAACGTGGAGGAAGAAGCGGTTATTGTTCAAAATACTGACTGTTCATCATCTGGACAGTCCTCTGGTTTGAAGCAGGAGGATTCAGATGCACCTAGGGGTCAGTCAAATGTCCTTTGGGCTTTGTTATTTTTCAATTGTGTTCAACGGCTTTTTCCATTCAATTAATGAATATAGGAGCAATGAAGCTTTTAAGCTACTCTGTTCATTTAGAACATTCAAGTGGAAGGTGCTGCCTTTTTCCTTTCCTTGATAATATATATTGGCCTCTCTTTGGTCTGGTTTTGTAATCCTATTTCTGTGCTTCTGTTTGCTAAAATGGTACCGGATATGCTCATCACAATGTGAGAGTGTTTTGCAAGGACCTTTTTTTTTTTTTGAGAATGAAGAGACATTTACTATGGCTTAGGAGCAGGTTCACTTCCCTAGTACTAGACAGATGCTGTCTGGTATTTTCTTCAAGAGTGGGTGTCTATTCTTAGAGTTCGGTACAGGTTAATGCTTAGGTTTTATTAGGCAGATGAATACCTTCAACCAGAAACAATATTCTTTTCGGTTCTAGTATCCATTAGGTCCTAAAGCATATAAAGGCTTAAAGCAACTGTTTCTTGGATTCCACAAGTGAAACTTTCCTTTTATTATTCCATCTTATTCATTGTTTTCAGTTAATAAATTTAGCTTAACTTTGTTTCTTTCTTTTTGTCCCTTCATGCAGTCCCTGAATGCTTTACACTTGTTGCAGAGGCAAAATTTCCGGTGATATAACTTTATCTTTTTCCCAAAATCTTTCATTTGTTCTGAATCCCTAGTTTTCTGTTTGATGGACGTGTAATGACTATAATTAGACTGTGAGTTCAACCTAGTCTGTGTGGTGCAGGTTAAGGTTGAGACGTTCTTTGAACTCTTCATTTCAGATGCTGGTCTTGCTTTTCAGGAGTCATTCCGTAGAAAATGTGGTGATAAAGGTGACATCATTCATGGATTTTGCTGAAGCGGATATATTTCAACATATTATGTTAGTTAGATTTAGAAGCAATGGATCACAATGAACTGATGAGTAATTATGCAGTTTCTCACCTTAACTTGCGGTCCTGTTTTTCAGATTTTAAGTGTACACAGTGGCGTCCTCATGAAGAATTTGGGCACACTCGTAATTTGTCGTTTCAGCATCCTATTAAAATCTATTTAGGTGTGACTACGCCTCTATATGAAATGGACTCTCTCAAATGGATTTAATATTTATTTATTTATGACTAATGTAAGGTTTGATTAGGTGCAAAACTTGGTGGCTGCCACGAGGTTCAAAAGTATCGTTGTTACAGAAACAGGTAATATTTTTTTGTCCAGGAAATCTGTCCTAACTTTTACCATGGTGCTACTGTAACTCATTGGTCTGTTTTCCTACTGATACTGGCACTTTTAAGTTCTTTCTCAATGCTGTAATTCTCTGTGCTTTTCCATGCGCCAGTATGTCTGATACATGATAGAGTTCTATGCAGGGGCGGCTCTTGCATAATAAATTTGAGGCATATGCCTTGGGCCCCCAATTTTGGGGGGCCTCAAATTCTTACCAAGAATAAATTTTTTGTTAATTTTTTTTTGCATAAAATTATATTATTTTGTTCTCCTTAACCTCATTCAAATAGAAGAAAATAATTATTTTCACTAACACTCATATAATTTATCTGTTTGCACTCTCTTTCTTCAAATCTTTGATAAGCAAGAGTAATGTGTCTGTCAAAGTAATGAATCAATAGTCGAAAAGTATTGAACAAAGTAAATTGTAATTTTTTTTTATATCTTCTTCAATTTTCAAGCAATACAACAAACATATTAAAGTAGGATATACCAAGTTATCAACTTCTTGAATCAAATTCTATGATTTTAACTCTTATTTTTATTTAAAGTTTGTCAACTTATTAGTTAGAATTATGTTAACAATTCATATAATAATTGCCTCAAAGAGTGTTTTATAATGTTGAATTGATAAAACCTTACCTAAAACTAATAATTAAAATAAAAGGTATTTGAAGAAATCATCTATAAAGAAATTTTAAGTAAAAATTTACATCTAAAAGTTAGAAAAATATTTTTTAAATAAATACATATGAAGTTTGTTTAGATTTTAGGCCTCTAATTAAAATTTCGCTTTAGGCCTTCAATTACGTTGAGCCGCCCCTGGTTCTATGCACAACACCATTTTTTGTGGTTACATTTGAGCTTCTCCAAAAGTCAAAGGGGCTAGAGCCAACTATAATTTAATCAGTTGACAGGCTTCAGTTTGTGCGAAGTTGTCTAGCTTAACATTCAGTGTGCTATGAATATGGGATTCTCTACTTTTATATGCACCATTACATAGTCTATTTATCTCCATGAAAAGATAACACTTTCCAAAGCATAAGCTTCTTTTAAGATCTATCATCCATATACTACTTTTGGTGTATTCATGAATATCCTCAAGAGGCCGAGGAAATTCCTAGTGTTTTAGATTATTTATGAGGTTTAGGTGGTAGGTTTTGCTCATATGATTACTACTTGCAATTATTACTGAAGTACACCTTTGGTGTAGTACTTTGTTTATAATTATATGTTAACTGCTAAAAGAAAGGCCTATCATCTATATACTTAACGAAACCTTCTACTTTTCCTTTTTGGTATAACTTAAGATATTTGTGACATAAAAGCATATGTAGAGTACATTATTACTAATGTTTTCTCACAGCTAATATATGATTAAGACACCCGGGAATCATATAGGAACAAAAAATTTAGCGAATCGCGAAACAGTACGTTAGTAATTTGGATGGCTTTAATATAGTATTCCCAGTAGCGACTCTGTCATCTTTCAAACAACCATGTTAATAGCAACTCTGTCATCTTTTAAACAATCATGTTAATTCAGAAATTATTAGGCAATCACGCGGTAACAGTGGTCTAACATCTAGTATTAGCTCTTGTTAGCATACCTGGCTATCTCCGGGCAGAAACAGAGTCTGGATAAGATCTCTGACTTGGTGTTTTTATGTCCATATTTCAGCTCGATGGGTGGTTGGGAAAGCATTAGGTTTGGCGACGTAGCTTTTTATATTTTGCATGGTAATAGTGAGGAGTTAATGATGTTTGGGCAAAATATGTTACAACTTCTTATTCTCTAAGTTGCAGCCTAAAAGTGCTATTAATTGGTAGAAAGAAGTTGAAAGAGAATATTGTTTGAACTCTAAGTTACGCGATGAGAGAAAGAAATAGATGAATGGAGTAGTGATTTATGGACAAAAGCATGTACTAGCTTTTTGGCTCTAAGTTACTGATAAAAAGAGATGATTCGTAAAAAGGGGTTCAGAAGAAGAGATGTTTCTTGCATAGGAGCGGGAGTTTTACCCTGTGCGCACCCAAAGGGTAGCGGCTGTGGGTTTCCCTTGTCATAAAAAAAAAGAAAAGAAAAAAAAAGAGATGTTTCAATGTTTTTGGGTTAAGTGATGATAAAATTAAATAAAGACACTTTATGTAAGTTGGATCTTATGCATCAAACTACATATAAACGAGTGCTACATGTGCAAAAAAGATGAAAGAGGATGCCAAAGGCCTCCTTATACATATCTGTCTTAATGTTGTAGAATCTGATACCTAAAATTCTTTGGAATTCGCTAATATATCCCAGAATTTCTCATGACACTGATTGGAAGCTGGTAGTTTTGTTAGACTCATACAAGGGAAAGGAACAAGAAGCCTTTGAAGAAAAGGAGAGGAAGGTTCTGCAACTGGAAATGATTGTGCTGATTGATTTTGTGGATGGGGACTCTGTTAAGTCCCACATTGGTTGATGAAGTGGATTGTGATCTCCTTATATGGTCCGAGGACAATCTTCCCTCATGAGCGTTGTTAGGGAGTTGAGTTAAGCTCAAGGTTTATTTCTTCACATGGTATCAGAGCCAAACCCATCGATTCCTGTGGTTGTGTCCCTCTATTGTGTTATCCACACTCCAGTTGTTAAGGCCTAGTGGGTTGTGGTCTCCTTATATTTTCTTAGACAATCCGCTCCAATGAGCCAACTTTTGAGGTTGAGTTAGGTCTAAGATCTATTTCGTCACAGACTCCTCTACATAGGTTCCCTTCCCACTTATGTAGGTGAACTTATCATTCTTTTTATAAAGCCTATCTAGTTATAGGGGAAGGCCAGCATCACACAATAAGAAGGAACATAATTTATCTGAAAACTTCTGTAATAGCTAACACTAATGGACTCATATGCAATGATCTTTACAGATGGTGAAATTTCTGTAATAGCTAGCACAATACATTTAAACAGAAGAATGGAGGAGAGCACAGTGTTGTGAAAGACGATCGCCTTGTCGCCAATGGCGAGAGGCGAGGCGACCCTTCATCGCCTTTTAGCTTTGTGGCGAGGCGATCTTCAAAAGGCGACGCCATGACGACAAGAGGCGAGAGGCGAGAAAGGCGTCGCCCTGTATATTTTCTTAAAAAAAGGCGACCAATTTAGGGTTTTAAAAGTTAAAAGGTAATTTTAGGGTTTTCGACTAGACTCCTCCAGCGATCGGCCAGACTTTTCGAGCGACTCCAAAGTCCAACCAATACATATTTCTTCTTCCTTTGTTTCTTTCTCCTTCTTCTTCAGACTTCCTAGTCACTTCTACCTTTGTTTTGACTTTTATTCTGTTTTTTTCTCATTCAAGTTCTAGATTTTTAGTGTGTACTATCTATTTTCAGTTTTTGAATTGAAATATTTGTTAACATGTTATCGCTATTGAGATTTTGATTATTTATATATGTAATTAAATATTTTAATTTTTTGGTATTAATTGGTGCTGCACTTCAAAAAGGCGAGCGCCTCGCCTTGTGACAAGGCAGACCCTTGTCGCCTTTTATCGCCTTTCGCCGTCCAAAACATTGGGAGAGCAAATCCGATTCAAAGTTGTATCTCAAAGGAGTGAAGAAATAGGGTGAGAATATCATTCTCGTATTGGTTTGTGACTACAGGCTTCTCTAGTATATTAAGTTCTCATAGGAAGCTTGGTTGTCACACAGAGAAAATTTAGGTCTCTTTGCGAGGTTCTCTATTTTTTGGTATACTTCTTGTACATGTGCACATTCTTTCCTTTTTGGACATTATTTTCCTTTCTTAGATGAAATTTGTTACTTTATCCCAAAGAAATAGGTTCTCATAGGAGCAATATATATAGTCGGGAACTTTGTATATAGAGATATGGTGGATGATACAGTAATTGGTAGAAGAAAGTAGTAGATGATTACAGTTGCTCTGGTCCTATTTTCTGGATGAGGAACTTATCTAATTATCTTAGCTTATGTAACCCATCAATGGTTTGATCTTTGACTATAGCCTCCAGGGAAGCATCCTTTTTAATTTTTTTTTTAATTATAGGCCTTCAAAGAAGCATCCTCACTCTTATTATGGTGGAGCACCTTATCAGTCATTTTTCAAGGCCAAGGACTCAATGCTCCTAAGGCTAACTGGATCTTCTGTTCTTCCAGATTCCTCTTGTGACATGGAGTGACCTATGCTAATAGGGCCATATGCAGGATTATATATGTGGAAAAGCTTATGCTGCTGATAAATAAATCCTGCAAGTGTGAATAATATGAACAAAAATCACTTAATTGTGGCTTCACGTGGAGTCTTTGTCTAAATACTTTTCAGGGCCAAATGTGATTCACATGCTTCTATGTGGACTCACTTGGTATTATATTTCAAAGCAATGATCAATTTGTTAACTTATTTGAGTACTGTGTCAAATTTGCATCAAGATGTTCTTCAAGCTGTATGTTTTTGCTTACTCAACTAGCTATTTAATGATCTATGGGATTTACTGAGCAAGCTAGAAAGCCTTTCTTCTCTCTCATACTTTTGGGTCCGCCTTTGCTCTCAACCCTCCCCAATAAAAAACCAAATATGAAGGGCTATGGAGCTTCATCAACTTCACAGTTTATTTTTAATATTGTTCTCATGATCAGGGTATTTTCCTTTTTGATGACCCATAGATCAGTGAAAGAGCATTTTTGGCCTCTTCCTAAATGGCCTTTGCCCCACTCCCTATTCAAATAAGAAGGGTAAACCGACTTCTTTTTGATGCTTCTATGCTCATCACAGTTTCTTCTCCCAAGCTTGGAGCTTCTTAAATGTTTTTCAATATTTTTTCTCGCCTTATCTTACTTCCTTTCAAACCTATTCTTCTTTAATTGCACTCCTCTCGTTGTCTGATTTCCATCGTAGGATTCTGTTCTTCCGCCTCTACAAGTTCCAAGAGAAGACCAAACACAAACATTGTGTTACTTAAGTGATGGTTGCTCTTTTTTTTTCTCTTTAAATCACCTGAATTTGTGTTGTGTTCTTTTTCCTGTTTAGAGAACCTATAATTTGGCTTAAAAGACGAATTATTTGGCATTAGAATGAAATGGACCTGAATAGAGTAGAATAAATATGGGGCATTGCTACCAATTTGTTTGGATTGAGGCATAGCTGATTGATTCTGTTCTTTTTTTGGTATAAGCAGTTGATTGAAATTCATTGATTTTTAAAATTCACTAGGATATTCCAATGAATCAAGTAACCTTCAAATAAAACAGCTGCCGTAGCTTAAATGATTAACTAACTAGGATTAGAACAATGCCGTTTGGTCCATGAAAAGAGTTGAATCTTTAAGGCAATGGGATGTATCCAGGCCTTTATCCTCCTCCTAAATTCCCCTCCTCCATGCATGGCTTCAAGAGAGAAGAAAGATTTATTTCACTTCACTACTGTAATAAGAAAATCTTTTTAGTTGTAAGTTGGTAGATTCTTTAGACACATAATTGATCTATTTTCTTCCTGAAGGGATGTCCCATGCCTGCATATGTCTAGGCAGTTTGATCTTTTAACTCTCTTCTCTTTTCTCTATCATTTAGAAATGCACAGGTTTTAGCGTGTTGATTTGCTATTGATATGTAATGTTGTTATTTTAACATGCTACTTTGATTTCAGTCACTTGGTGATTGAGTCTTCACAAGAAGTCAGTGATGTTCCTTTTGCAGACTATTTTCGAGTGGAGGTATGAGTTTTACTTTTCATAAGGGTCTAATTTCTCGTTAGAAATAGTTTTCCTAGGCTCTTTGTAATCATGACTACTTGTCTTGGAATTTTTTGTTTGGTTGCCAGCATACCCTCATTGCTGATGAATACAACTTTACCATTTTTGAAAAAAAAGAAAAGAAATAGTACTCCCTGCAGTTATCTACTTCTGGTTCTTGATTAGAATTTATTACAAAACTGTACTTGCCTCTTATCGTTAGGGTGGTTTCCAACTCATGCTAGATGACTGATTGACAGATATTGGTAACAAGGAAATACCTCATAGGTGGAAACGTAAAAGGTAGACGTTGACTGTGAAAACAAAGAAAGAACCTTAGGAAACTATGCCACTGTTTTTCCTTCTCACATTGCTATAATGTTCGCAAACAACCATTGCTACACTTCTGTAATTATCAGTCACTCCATTGCACACCAGCCCAAGGGGTCATTTGTCTGGGATATATGGGGCTAGATTTGGTGGAATAAACTTGTGTAAATGTTTGATGGTCTTCAGTGCTTAATCTAATTCTCTTTCAAGGATCCACTAGATTTGGGGCTTTTTGGCATTTCCTATTTCCTCCCCCCCCACACCCCGGTCTCACCTTGGCAGCTTTTCCCTGTAATTTTTGTGTTCTATAACAAATGCTCCTTCGATTTTGCTTTGTTTCTTTTGGACTACATTCAACCTTATTTGGACATATCGACTTAGTGGTTGTATTATAAAGATCTAATAATTGTATTTAAGTGTGTTACCTGCTACTTGATTAAGTGTCTAAACTAAAACAAATTTAAGGGGGGGCTATCAATCACTTCCACCTCAATTGCCACATGGAAAAATCCTGTAAGACCTCATTTATTGCTCTCATCCCTAAAAGGAAGAGGGTAATAAAGCTTAGGGATTATAGACCTATTAGTCTAATAGGAAGTTTGCACAAGATTGTGGCCATAGCCAGTGGCGGATCCAAGATTTTTACTCAGGAGGTTCGGAAAATAAAAAATATAAATGAGCTATCTCTCTTCTATGGTTGAGGTGGTTCAAAATTAGTATATATACAAAAATATTGAAAATTTACTCTATATATATAGTGTAGTTTTTTGTCGAGGGGGTTCGGGTGAACCCCCTCACACCCATGTAGGTCCGCCCCTGGCCATAGCACTAGCAGAGAGACTGAAGGGAGTCATTGGTGAACTGATATCAGAACAACAAAGTGCTTTTCTTGAGAACAAACAAATCACAAATGCATCCTTGATTGCTAATGAGGTTCTGGATTGGAGAATCAAAAGTGGTGAACTAGTTAGTACCCAAGTCCTGCTCCTCAATTGACTGTTCATTACTTGTTTGCTTATCTTCTCCTTTCTTTCTTCTGCGGGGTTGTTTTTTGGTTGTATAAACAGGAATGGGCTGGGAAGGAGAATGACATTTTAGACCTGTAACTATGGCAAACTCCTTTTTGCCAAAGAAAAGTGGCATGCCACAATAATTAATCAAAGCCTCATCTTTCTTTTCATTATTCTGAAACATGAACTTTCTTTTCAGAAGTTCATAGAAAATGCTCATTTGAAAACGTGAGTTATTATTCAGGGGCAAATCAAGAAATTGTCCAAAACAACTATTCTTAAAAAATTCTTCCAAATCATTCACATGAAGGACTCGAAAGATTTTCCCATGAATAGCATTAGGCTGTGCACAGGAAAAATGTGTGCATTGATAGTTTTAACAACATCTTCTTCCTGAACTTAATTTTTTTCTTCCTCTTCTTTCTCAACTTCAATTTTTTCTAGTATGTGTTGCTCATCCTCACTTTTTTCTCCTTTTTCTTCCTCAGGTTCATTTTTATCTTGGGTTTCTTCATCATCCTCAATTTTTTCTTGTCCTTTTTCCTCAGCTTCATTTTTATTTTGTCCGTCTTCCTCATCCTCAATTTTATCTTTTCTTTCTTCATCATCCTGAATTTTTTCTTGTCCCTCATGGAGAATATTAAGTAAAACTTTTTGGAGGGGGACTACACTTTGATGTAGTATACCTGTGGATATATAGAAGTAAATGTTACCTTTCTCAAAAAAAAAATTAGACATTGAAAAGGCTTTTGACCAATTGAGTTGGCCCTTCCTAATTGAAATCCTAAGACAAATGGGATTTGGAACTAGGTGGATAGAATTTTGTATTTCAAATGTGAAATACTCTGCTGTTAATAGAAACCCTGTAGGTTTCTTCTCCCTGGTAAGGGCTTAAGGGGCAAAGGGATCCTCTCTCCCCTTTCCTTTTCATTTTGGCAATGGAAGGTCTCACACAGATGCTAAGTAAAGCAAAGGAGCTTCAGTGGATAAAAGGTTTTCAGGTGGGAAGTAATCCAGTTGACTCAATCAACTATATGCAGATGATACTGAGAGGTCTCAAGTCATAAATCTCAACCTCATTCTACTCCTTTATGAAGCTTTAACAGGCCTGCACATTAACATGCTCAAGAGTACTAGCTTTCCCGTTAATGAGGTTCAGAATTTGTAGATATTAGCATAAGCTCTAAGCTGCAGAATTGGTGCCTTACCCACTATGACTTTGGGCTGCCTTTGGGTGCAAAATTCAAATCCACTGTAATCTGGAATGGAGTGATAGAAAGAGTGGAAAAAAGGCATTATATTCTATGCCAGCTTCTGTCTTAAAACAACTGAACTATTTAAGGAGGAGATTTTTATGGGAAAGCAACAGCGAGACTCACAAATGCCCATTGTCACTCAACCAAAAGTTGCTGTGGAGGACTTGGCATCGTAAATCTTAAAATGCATAATCAAAGCTTGCTAATGAAATGGTTGTGGAGGTATGGACAACCAGATGCAAGTTACTATGCAGGTTACTATAAAAAGATCATTATCGCCAAATTTGGAGCTTAGAATCACTGGAGTCCAAAGGATAGCACATATCCTCATGGTGTTGGCCCCTGGAAACATATCAGCAGCTTCCATCAAGCCCTATTTCAGAACATATCCTTTAAAGTTGACAATGGTTTGAATGTGAAATTCTGGAGAGATAAGTGGACAGGAAACGAAACACTTAAGGACTCTTATCCTGGCTTATTCCTTATTGCCAGCAACCAGGATTCATCTGTGGCTCAAAATAGAGAGGAAAACATATGGAGACCTTTACTAAGAAGAAACCTAAATGATGGGGAGATCATTGATCTGATGACTCTTCTAGCCACTTTGGAAACTTTCACATTCACAGATCAGGAACCAGATAAGCTCTTATGGGGAAGCTCAAAGTAGGGGAAGTTCACAGTCAAAGAAGGTTACAATGTTTTGTGTTCTCAAAATGGTGTGCTTGAGGAAAGTCCCTGGAAACATATCTGGAGAACCAAAAGGCCACTCAAAGTCTCTTGCTTTACCTGGACAGCTCTCAGGGAAGCAGTTTTAACTCGAGACAACCTTTGTAAAAGGAAAATTGCTCTAGTTAACAGATGTTATTTGTGCCATCAAAGCCTAGAGATTGTCAATCGCTTACTTCTTCACTGCCCTCTTACTTCTGAAATCTGGAATTTCTTCCTTTCTATTTTTGGACTACCCTGAAATCTTCCTCAGACCATCAAGGAAGCTTACACTAGTTTTATTTTTTGGAGAGTTCACAAAACCATCAAGAAGGTCTGGGAAATGATTCCTGAAGTCATCTTTTGGGTTGTGTTGAATGAAAGAAACCACAGGTGTTCCGATGGGATGTCAATTCCAACTCAAGCCCTGAAAGCTAAATGTGTAGTTGTTTTGTTTAGCTGGAATTTTCTTACTCCTGTTAATAGCATGGACATTTTTTTGAACTTTGTTAGCTCCATGGTACTAGTATAGCTTTTTGTAATAGAGGCTAAGTTTTTTTTTTTTTTTGGCTTCAAAAGCCCACTGGCTTTTGCTTTTGTAATTTGGGACCTTCTAGTTGCCATATATCAATGACTGCATCTTACTTCATCTTAAAAATTACTGTCTAAAACTTGAAAATATCAAATGATCCCAGTATTTGTACATACAATTCAAGCACAAGTGGTTCGCCCTCCCAGCTATAAGATGCTCATACCTTGAAGGGCCAAAAGATGGTTATCGTTATTTTTGGATGCAGGTTGGAGGTTGATTTGTTGGTGGGAAGGAGAGTTTGAGTTGTTGCTGTTCTCTCACTTCATTTATTTTATATCTTTGTCTCGGGGAGGACAGGGATGGAATGTGAGGAGGTGACAAGAGTGATGGCTGTTGGTTGTCCACACCGTTCTGTCTTGCTAAGACCCCAATGCAACTTCTATAGGATTTTCATCTTTAAGTTGACCCCCCATAAGGGTAATTTATCCCAAAAAGGGGGTTAGCCTACAGAGCTATAGTTTAAAATTTAAAGAACCAAGGTAAGAGCTAGGCCCCTAAACGAGAGCCTCAAACATGGAATAGGCTGTGCATAAGAGCTAGGCCCCTAAACGAGAGCCTCAAACATGGAATAGGCTGTGCAAGAGTGTCACATCGCCACTTGACATTTGACTTGGTTGGATTTGGAAGCAATTGCATGAGTGCGCAATGTGGTTAAGTGCTCTTGCTGACACTTGGGAAGTGCGGCTGCACCAAGGTGCTTGTGGAAGGCAAGACAGCCTTGGGGATATTATCAAGCAAAAGAAGGCAATGCTGGCACCAAGGCAAGTGCAAGTGCAAGGCATGCACATGTTGGCATGTGCGGGGCAGGAGCAGCAAGACAGGTGTGTGTGGCATAAGTGTCAAGGCCTTCTCACTTGGCTCCAAAGTGAGCGTATTGGCCATAGGCATGCCTGGCATATGGGCAGTTCCAAGCAAATATTATCCTAATCCTTGGTGGCAGTCTGAATGCGGGCATGTGTCAAAGTGCCACAGTGGCACCAGATGGTTTCTGCTGGATTGTTGAAGACCCTTAAACATAGATCAGCAGTTGGGGTCCTCGGGCATGTGTCAAAGTGCCAAGTGTTACCTTGTCCCTTGTAACTTCCATTGGCTACATAATTGCCATGTCTACTTGTTCGCTACGGCAATTGGTGTTGTATCGTGCTGCAGGATGAGAGTTGGGTACTCGTAAGTTCCTTTTGTGTTGAGATTAAAAACACAGTTGGGAGTATCGTCTCGTAATCAGTATGCCTGTACATTGCTTTGTTCTTCAATTTAATTTAAAGTCCCAAATGAAAAACTATTAGTGGAACTTGGAAGGTCGAGTCAAGTGACTAAGATTTTTTAGAGGGAAGATATCCCTGGGACAGTCAGATTATTAACAGCTTTCATCAAAAAGGAAACATCCCTGGGACAGTAACTGTAGTTTGTCAGTTCATTGAAAATCTAACTGAATCTTATCAAAAAGAAATCTATTTGAAGAACCAGCTATTTTTACAGAATTGCCGATGCTTATATGATGCTTGAATATGAATATAAAAGTAAGGATATAACCACGGGAAGAAAATATCTATGAGCGAAGAAGAGCAGATACTTTTCCGCTGAGCATTTGTTCTTGATAACATTATTGAGTCTATAGTTCTGCGTAATTGGTGTGTGTTTCACATCTAAGCCTATTCTGCTGCCTACTCTAACTGTAATCCCCAGTGTTCTGTCTGCCCATTATATTTTCTAGTAGGATTGTAGACCGTCGAACAATGTCTTTTTTTGACCACAATTATTTTGAATACATTTATGTTTTAGGATTCCTTTTGTTATAGGAAGGTGTGTGTGTGTTGGGGAGAGGGGGCTTATCATTGCTGGTTATGTCGAAATTTTCTTATTTATTCTTTGTTGCTCATAATCTCTGTCTTTTACATTAGGCTTTTTGGGATGTAGAAAGGGATGGAGATGGACCTGAAGGAGGCTGCGGTCTGAAGGTGTACATAAATGTGGCATTTACAAAGAAAACTATATTTAGAGGTGCACATCCTTATTTTATTCCTCATATACCTTCTTTAAGTTTTAGTTCTGTAGTTTCCAAAAGATAGCAGGTGTGATATTTTATTCCTCATATACCCTTTTCAAGTTTTACTTCTGTAGTATACAAAAAGAAAAAGAAGTGTGATCAAATCTTGCTGCAATGTTTGGAGGCACTGAATTCTGGGCTTGGGTATCATGCTTTTATTATTTTCCCTCCTCCTCCTCCTATGCAGGGCTTTTCTCCAACTCATCAATAAGTTATTAGTTTCATGAAAACATCTTGCCTTCTCCTCATCTTCAAAAAACTTGAGCTTTCGGTGATAATTAATCAAATGCTTCTAATATGCTTATAGGCCTCGTTTATTCAAATGGCTTCTTCTTTATATCTCTTTATTGATTTATTATTTGGCTCATAAGAAAATTTGGGTTGGAGCACGAGAGGATGACGATTGTATAAATCAATAAAGAGAGAGAAGAAGTAGAAAACAAGAACTACTGGTATCAATACAATATTAAACTAAAAGCAACTGAGCTCAAGGGCCATCAACGAGTGCGAGAGATTGTATTGTGTCAATGTGGAAATTGGAAAGAAGTGCTTGATTGTCACACATTTCAAATTATTTCAGAGACCATTCCGATCCCAAAAGACGTTTTTACCATATCCTGGGCTCTCCTTCTCTAGGAATATGTGTCTAGGATCTCGTAATCTAAGATTGCTTCTTTTGGTCGGCTTGTATTAACCTGCGCTTTAGCAGGCATATTATGTAACTTGATATTGGGATCTGGTTCTTTGTTTTCTAGAAGCACAAAATGTGGTTCCCTTTCACTTTAGATTCTTTTTGTCATAATCAAATTTGATGAAGCTGGATAAACAAGACACATATTGCCTGCTTGTCAATGCTTGATAGATTAGTCAAATAATTTCATGTGCTTAGTACACTTATGTTGATTGATTAGTTAAAATGTTTTTCCATAGATGGTACATAGGATATATCCTTTCAGATTTTATTTGTTCATTCTGATTTTGATTGTGAAATGTTGAGCAAATATATAGAACATTTGCTAGTGCTCTTCCTTCAATTGAGCCTTAGTTGTGTTTGGTAAATTTTTTTTAGTAAGTAATGTCCAAGAGTTTATCTTATAAAGTAGAGGAATTCTCTCACAACTTGGGAGCATCTCAATTGAATAACACATAAGTAGCATCACGATTTTTTTTTGAACAGGTATCATTTTTGTATATTAATAATAGCAAACTACCCAAAGGGTGTGTAGTCCCCCATATTTACATCCAGATGAGCAAAAAAATGAGCTCCTAGTCCTTAATCTTCTCATAAGGAATCTAGTACATCAAAAATTGATTCTGACTCTTCCCTTGAGCATGTTTTTTACACCAAAAAAAGAAAAGCCCTAAACATTTCATCTTTAATTTCTATATACTAATGGTTTAGTCTTCAAAACAAACTTGGTTCTTTCTCCCCACACAGTCCACCAAATGCAAGCTGGGACAATTTTCCATCTCTCTTTCTGATTGGAAGGATTGGTATCACTGTTCCAGCATTGCAGCACCTCAGATACTCTTCCCAGCATAGTCCAGCTAATGCCCCTCAAGTTAATGAAAATCTTCCACAACTGGTCAGTGCAGCGTGAAGAAAGAGATGAGAGATTGTCTCTGCTTCCTTACCACAGAGAAAACACCTAGAGCAAAGTTCCACCCCAGTTCACCCCAAACCATTTCAATTGTTGAGTTTTCTTGTTGATTGAGGAAATATCTGTCTGGATAGAGCTGATTCAACTGCCAGTACACTGATTTTACTAAGAAGGCCCCTTTACTCTTTAGTTTCCACTTGAGTCAGTCTGTAGAATCTGTGCAACCACCAAAAGTTCCCAATATCTGAAGTAGTGTGACGAAACTATCTACTTCCCACTCATTAAGAGCTCTTCTAAAGATTAGATTCCACCCTTGTTGACTCCACATTTGATTGATCGTGTCATGTTGTTGGAGACTTATAGAATAAAGAACTGGAAACATAGACTTCAGAGTGCTCTGCCCAATCCCCAATGATCAGCCCAAAAATCAGTTTTTCTTCGATCTCCCACAATAATCTCCACATTTTCCCAGTAGTCTTGCCATTGGTTTCTGATAGTTCTCCACACACTGCTACCATAGGGACTATTAACTTCATTTGTGGCTACATAGTTTTATGTCAAGATGAAAAACTTCGAGAGATGAAGCTTGGGAAATTTCCTTTATTTCTGATATTGATTTGTAAGACCCTGAAGCAGGATACAGCTATTTGCTGGCTCTCTGCCTTCAGCCTTAACTGTGTTTCATCAGATTATGTTTCACCTTCTTATCACCCAGTGTATGTCCTTTAAGAAGGAATTATCTATTGGCAAGGGTTATTATGAGGATCAATGCTATACTTTTTGTTGCCCAAGTTGGAGTTCAAAGTGGGTTAATCTAAAGATTCCTCATTAGGATCTATTATATTATAGAAATTTGGGTTGGGTTAGGCTCTTTAAAGTGTGTTCCCATGTGCTCAAACTATTGACATGATGGAAAAACAGATAATGTTTCACCACATGGCATGCCATGTAATGATGGAAAATGCAGAAAGAACTTTTTCACCTAATGACATGACATGTATAACAGTTTTGGTTAATGTGTATTGACATATCAAAATTTGAGCAGGGTGAGATACGACAGTAATTTCTGGAAATGTTTAGGGTTTGATGTGCATTTTACTATACTTTCGTGTCCTGTTGGAGTGTTGGTTCTAATTCAGAAAGTTCAAATATGAATCTCTTTTTTTAGAACAGGTAAGATGGTGTATTATATCACAGTATTATGGAAGTCTGGCACTAAGCTAGTGCCAGGATAATTCATAACCCTTCTGTACCAAAACAAAAAGAAGGTTTCCTCTGAAATGAGCTCCTATTCCTGTAGTGAATCTATGAACTCTACATATTCTTTAACATTTTTCGCATCTTGTAAATTACACAAAAAAGCCAAAAGCCATAAGCAATTGGATGTATTCTTTGGAACAGTCTTCGTTTTCCATTCGAAGCATCTAGCATCCTTCCATATAACCCAACTGAGACATTTTGGCAGTGTCTTCCATACTTTTTGCAATGATTTCTATAATCCTTCAACCCCCCAGCTTGTCAAAAGATCATTCATGGTGAATGCCACTACAAAATGAACTCTAAATAGATTGAGAACAGGCCCAAATCTGCCGCAGGGCACTTTATGAAAAGACAGTGCTGCTTTCCTCTGCACTATTACACAAAAAACATCTGCTGCAAATATATAGTCCTTTTCTTTGGAGGTTTGCTTGAGTGAGACAAGCATCATTGAGGCTAGCCACAAAAGATAGCTGACTTTATAGGGCAGTTTCGACTTCTATAATTGCTTCCAAAGCCAAATTGTGCTGCTGGTCCCCTTCACTGTTAAGAGCCTTGCAACAGGAATAATTGTGAAGTGTCCAGTCATTCTGTGTCATCCATAGTATAGTGTCAGATACTTCTTCATTCAATGGTACCTTCTCTAGATCATGCAATAGTAGAGCTATTCTTGGAACTTCCCAATCAAAACAATTGCTAGTAGAGCTGTTCTTGGAACTTCCCAATTAAACAATTTCTGCAAAGCTCTAAGCACTAGTTATTTCCATTCCAAGAATCTGAGACTAAACTACCTGCATTCAAATGAACCTGTCGATATCTTGATACTTGATACTGAGTCATTAAGGGGGCGTGTCCTATTCAAGTGTTTTGCCAAAATCTAGTGTGTCTGCCATTAAGAACCTTGATCTTTGTGTTTACAACAAAAGCAGGCCATAAGCTAGATATATGCTTCCAAAGGCCCAAACCATGAGAATAGTTATATAGGACCAGTGAACCAGATGCTTTATTCTCCGTATTTATCAGATATGACCCTTCTCCACTAGCTCTCATTTTCTTTTCCATATCTCCATAGTCATTTCATCAATAAGCTATTGTTATGGACCTTCAAGTTTTTGATGCCGAGATCATCTTTCAAGAATCACATTGTGCCACTTCACCAAATGAATAGATCCTCTTATCTTTATTACCGCCCCACAAGAAACTCCTCCTAACTCTATCCAATTGGTTTCTCACACTGACTGGTAAAGGAAATAAGGACATAAGACATGTAGGTAGAGAATTCAAAACACTATTGATAAGCACCATCCTACACCCTAGAGATAAGTATTGTCTTTTCCACATAGAAAGTCTCTTTTCACATCTCTCTCAATCTCTTTCCACACATGTTTCTCCTTATACCTAGCCCCCAATGGCATTTCCAGATATTCTGTTGGTAGCTCCCCAATCTGACAACCCAAAACATTTCCTAATCTAGGTAGGTTTTGCGCCACATTTACTGTGAACAAAAAGCTCTTTTCCAGATTTATCTCGAGACCAGAAATCATTTCAAAAAGTACTAGAATCATCCCTAAGATGCTTCAATTGCGGAACTCCTCAGTCGCACATAATATAAGCGTATCTTCTGCATACTGTATGTGGGAGATTTTCACTCCAGTTGACACAATGATGTTGAATACTGAACCTTTTCTCTGAACACTTCTGGATAGGACACTTCATTGATATCAACAGCTGAGAAGTCTTCATGCTTTATGGACGAGTGTCAGTCTCTGATCTTTGGCATTCCTTGAAATTTAAGCCCTGACTCTCCATTTTGCGACCCCATTGAAGAGTTAAAAATTGTGACGGGAGCAAGAAAATGAGGGTGTGCATGGGGTAGGCGCATTGTATCTTTGCACATATGGTGGGTAGCTAGGCTGTGTATCCTCGTTAGGTTTGCTGCTTTAGCAGTTACAGAGAAAAGGTAACTTATGATGTTCACCTTACGAGAACTTTTGTGTCGCTGCTAATTGCTTGGGAATCTCTGCAGGGAAGATAGTGCAGTCTACAGTTGATGAATGTCGAGACGTGTATGCCGCATGGATTGCCCTTGTATATTCCTCTTCCTCTACAATTTCTTGTATTTTCAGTTTGCAGGATCTTTAAAGCTGATTAAAAGATTGACGTGGGTTTTTATTTCAGGCGCATGACCTGTTGAAGCAAAAGAAGTTAGAGAAGGAAAAAGGTGGTAGTGCTTCTGGAAACCTCTTGTATCACACCTTTGGCTATCTATATGTTGGGCTATACATTCTTTGGTTCCAAACTCATGTTATCTGATTAAATTATTCTGTCAGCTGATGGTCAAGCTGCTAATGTGGTAACAAGTGCTCAGCCGAAAGAAAGTTATGAACATGTGGAGAACTTAGATGAGACAAGTAATGAAGTCAGGTCACAAATACCGCCGCTCAACCAGCAAGCTGCAGATTCCCGGCAGGGTAGCTGTAGCAGTACTGTGTCCATAACTTCCTTGTGTAGAGATTTCATACTCAAGTGTTCATCATCTTTGAAATCTCAGAGCCAAGTTTCCATTCTTTTAGTGATCACCATTGCTGTGATCCTGATTCTAATGCAGGTATGTTTCTCAATTTGTGCCCTCTATCTGAGAACTATGTTTTAACGAAATTGTTACCACAGATTGTTCCTCTTATGATGTTTATGAGCAGGGAAAGTGAACTTCTATGGCATGCAGTTGTTGATTTTCATGCATTTTTCTGTTGATTGTTGTTATTGTTAAAAATAACCAGACAGCGTAAGCTTATTTTTGGTCTCATTTTTTTCTTGCTTTTCTGTTTAGCATCAGATACTCTCTGTAAACTAGTCTTGGCCAAGTGGAATTCACCTTTCAATGTTTAAGATAGCAATGCAGACACTCCGTCCTAACCATTTTAATTGATATGGGTTGAATTTCAAGGTTTTAACGGATAATTGTATTGGACTTGTAAAGGAGTTAAAATAATTTGAATTGTGAGGAAGTGTAAAATGGGAAAGAGACCAAATTAATTTTTGAAATAATATAAAGTAGCATTTTTTTGGCGACCCAAGGTATATGACTTAGTGGTCAATGAAGTGGGATGAGGACAATGAGATCTCGGGTTCAAATTCTAACAGAGGCCAAAAACACTGATTTTCTGCATTTGCCTAAGCATTGGGGGATAGATTTTCCCGGTATCTATGATGATTGGAGGTAACACGTACTCGGTGGATTAATTGAGGTGCGCGCAAGCTAGCCCTAACAACCGACATCATAAAAAATAAAATAAAATAAAGTTGATAGACGTTCCTCCATATCCAAGTATGTGTTATACGTCTCGTGGATTCGAGGTTTTTAGAGAGTCGGAAGAAGAGAATGTGACGAAGAAGTCATCTCAACCGACATCATAAAAAATAAAATAAAATAAAGTAGCTTTTATTAAAATGTTATTTGCACTTCAGTTACTTCTTTTTCTGGATAGCTTTGGACTGTTTTTCCCTGAGCCAAGGGTCTATCGGAAACAACCTCTCTACTGCTGAGGTAGGGGTAAGGTTTACGTACCCGTGAGTATGATGTTGTTATTTGAAGTGAAGGGGAAAAAGTTATATTAAAGATCGAAATCATTGTGTTGACAAATGAAGGTAGAAACTTGGTCAATAAATTGAGATGAGGAAAGGGAGTGTAATTAGCTGAATGTTACAGGAGTGTAACAACTTTAGTTTTCAAAAGTAAGTTAAGGGCACACTTTGAAGGGAATGACCAGGTGATATTCTAATATATTTGCTCTGGCCATCTTCTATAAATGTAGTTAGATGCTGCCCTTTTCCACCTTTTGTTTGATGTCTGTGGAACATGCTTTATTGCGTTGTGTTTATATGCATTTCCTTTGATCATCTGATCCACAGTGACACTACTTCCCTTTTCAGTATGCCTTCTGGAAAACAGGTCTAAAACTAGTGTCAGAGCTTCAGCCCAGTCTGGCTTTTGTTTCACTATGTCAATTTTGGTCACTGCTCTAACTTTTGTATGTGTTGCATTTATTTTTTACTTCTGTTTTTTTAATCTGGTAACTTTGTATTGATTGTTTTTTTTCTGTTATGAATTGATTGGTGTATGATGGATCTGCAATAAATTGACCCCTTGATTGTGCAGTCAAGGTGATAAAAGATACATTTGCTGATTAATCTTTTTGTCTCATCAAACTTTGTTGCAGATGAGCATACTCGTGTTATTAGGTAGACCACAGCACGTCCAAGTGATATCTCAAGGGGACTCTGCAAGTAGCATGTATCGACTAGGAGAGACGGGTGTTGATATACTAGGTTTTCTGGATAAAAAGATTAATCATCTAAAAGATGAGATGTTTATGGTCGAAACACTGCTCGACAAAATGCAGCAGGAGCATACACTTCTAAAGACAAAACTGAAGGAGTTTGAGCACCTACGGAAGCTGCAGAAAGGATAAACGAGCTGTGTACATAGATGCTGCTGCTTCCTTTGTCCATTTTTATCTTCTTTTTTTTGAGTGAAAGGCTTGCATGTGTACATTTTTCTGTATTTTGGACATTCATGTACATCTTGAATTACTACATGATTGCACTATCTACGTAAATAGTAAAATAATTGTAATTATGAAACAAATACAAGCGCCCTAAGAGCTTTTATATCATGTGTTGAATTATCTTTTGTTGAGAATGGTAAATATACACAGTGTGATTTGAATAATTATGGAAATAGGACATAATATGCACATAAGAGAGTATAAAAGCATTAAAATATTTGAAAAGTGTAACCTAGTCACACAATATAGGCGTGAATAATTTTGCATATTAAATATCGTTGGCACGAAAATTATATACTCTATTGGGGAAAATAGTCAAATTTGGCCTTCTACTAGGTAAAATTGATCAATTTTACCCTCCTTTACTCAAGAGCCTTACCAGAAAATGGTCAAATTTGCCCTATTGTATTCGTAGAAAGGCATTGGAAGAATGGCAGCCACTATAAAAGGGATAGCTTCAAGCTCACACCTACTATAAAAGTAATTGTCGGAGTTTTCTCAATCAGAAAAGCTTACCCTTCATCAATCAATGCCCATTTTCTCGATTATACTCCTTAATTCATGTAACATGCTCTTCTTGTAGCTAATCATCGGTCCTCTGTTCTGTCAAACTAATTGGAAAACTAGACCCTTGTTCCTCACATTGTGACTATATCTTGACTTATAAGTTTCTCTTCTTGAGCTTCGTGATGAAGAAGTGAGATACTGACGGCAGTCATTGTTCTCGTCATCAACACCATAGGAGTATACCATGACTCTAAATTTCGCATGATTCTTGTTTTCGGTAAATATCAATGTTAATGACGATGAATCCAGAATCATTACTCACTTGTCCAACAATGAATCTTAACAAGAAAGTAGTTTCTAATCCTCTTTCAAATTTTTCATGCCTCAATTTCATTTTTCTTTCTGCTCAACAAGAATGTAGGTAAAGAATGAGGAGAAGAGTTTATAGAGAGATTTTTAGTAAAATAGTTTTAGGAAATTAAGGAAAATTCCACTTTCAACTCTATTTCTTTACTTCATTATATGTAAGTTTTTTTAAATCTGAATTTTTTTTCTACTAGAATTCATAACAAATGAATTCACTAGAGCTCTTCAAGAGAAAAAAATACCATAAAGCAAAATAAAACCTTTTTTTTTTTGTTCTGACAATAAAAACTTGAAACAACATTTTGTAAAAAGTTTGAATCTCTTAAAAAATAAAGGGTTAAATACTGAAATTAATTTAACATGGACTAAATTTGTAAAGGAGCTCCACTATATATATTTGTGTACAAAGTTAACAACGCCCACCGCCTTTTCCACAAATCCAAACATGGTGGAAGAAGAAGAAGTAGTGGGAGAAGTTGAAGCATTACAAGCTGTTTACGGCGATGATTGCTTACTTCTCCAAACTTATCCTCCTTCTTTTCATCTTCATATCAAGCCTCGTACTGCCGATGACTCTTCTCAACAGGTTCTTTCTCTTTCCAACCAAATTTTTTTCGATTGCTGATTGATCTTTGTTCTGGAATCTTTATATGACTGCAATATAATTTTGATGTAGAGAATTGGGAGTTTGGGGCAGCGGACAAGTTTTTTTTTTTTGTTAATGAATCTGGCGCTAATTTGGTAATTGTGATACGAACTTTAGGAGAATGACATCTTAAAAGCTACTAGCTATTGAGTAGAGAACTCAATGTGTATAAACCCCAAATTGAAAACTGGTACTTCTCTATTTCTGTGTATCATTCTTGCATTGTGGTTACACTAATCTTCTTTGTATCATTCCTTCCAATTGATGTCCCCAAGTGACTAAAATCCTGAACTTCAAATGTGGGATCCAAGTGCGACCCTGCAAGTAAGATCACAGAACTACTTGATAAAGGATCTCCTAAATAGAGATGCAAGAACCTCCAAAAAAAGAATTTTATAAAAGAAGGAAAAAATGTATGATGGAAATGGTGATACAACGTCAATTGAGTAAGCCTAAAGAGCAAAGATTGAGAACTGCTCTTGAACAGCTGAACTCGATTCCTCCAAAGAAGAGGATGAACAGAGAGATAAAAGATAGAACGAGAAAGAGAGTTTTTATTGATCTGAATTCATACTTTTACAATGGAATCAGCCGAGTATATGTAAGAAGGGACAGTCGTCCACAAGTCAGTTATA
Organism: Solanum appendiculatum; assembly: GCA_018342035.1. Taxonomy (NCBI): domain Eukaryota; kingdom Viridiplantae; phylum Streptophyta; class Magnoliopsida; order Solanales; family Solanaceae; genus Solanum; species Solanum appendiculatum. The sequence goes on from JAGDQO010000515.1 coordinate 1,653,997, forward strand.
ACTAATTTGTAACCGACTTCCTCTACAACTATTACAGCTCACGTGTAAGTCACGTGCCCTACTTAACAGACTAAAATACAGAATTAACGACTAATTCAATTCCTAATCAATTGAAGTGTAACAATACTCCCCCTCTTCATCTAATCCTTGACCTCAAGGATTAAAATGTGGAAACTGCTGGGTGAAAGACTGATAATCCTCCCAAGTGCTATCTTCTTCAGACGCATTGAACCATTTGACTAACAACTGAGTAGCAGGCCTGCCATACTTCTTGATAATCCTCCTATCAAGAACTGCCTGTGGTGTTAAGAGGATGTGACCAGCATCAACATGAACCTCAGGGAGTGTAGCAGAAACAATATGGGACCCTAACTTCTTTTTGAGCTGAGAAATATGAAAAGTAGGGTGAATTCTAGAGGCAGGGGGTAATTGGAGAGTGTACACAACTGAACCCACCCTTGCTATAATTTGGAAAGGACCAAAAAACTTGGCTGAAAGTTTTTGGAAAGTATGAGATTTTAATGATGTCTGTCTGTAAGGATGTAACTTTATATAGACCCAATCCCCAACTACATAAGACCTATCAGTTCTTCCCTTGTCAGCTTGCGACTTCATCCTACTTTGGGCCCTGGCTAAATGGGACTTTAGGCATCTCAAAGTAGCCTCTCTGGCTTGTAGACTCCTATCCACCATGTCAAGTTGGGAGTCGAACGGCATGTAAGGAAGAAGAGGAGGAGGTGTTTGACCATAAACAACAGCATAGGGTGTCATGTTAATAGCAGAGTGAAATGAAGTGTGGTACCACCATTCGGCTAAAGCCAACCATTGGGGCCATTCCTTGGGTTTATCAAACGTCATGCACCTGAGATAACACTCTAGACATCTGTTAACAACTTCAGTCTGTCCATCTGTTTGAGGGTGGTACGCAGAAGATGTGAGCAAGGTGACCTTCTGCAATTTGAACAATTCTTTCCAAAACCTGCTTGTAAATACTGGATCTCTGTCAGAGACTATGGTTTTTGGCATGCCATGGAGTTTGAATACCCCATTCATGAAAGCCTGAGCCACATCCACTGCAGTATAATGGTGCTTGAGTGCCATAAAGTGAGCTGTCTTGCTCAACCTGTCAACTACCACAAAGATGGCCTCATGTCCAGCGACTTTAGGAAGAAGACCCTCTATAAAATCCATCGAAATATCTTGCCACACCTTGTTTGGAATTGGGAGGGGTTGAAGAAGGCCAGGGTATGCTACATTTTCACCCTTACACCTCTGACAAACATCACAACATCTAACATAGGCATAGACATCCTGTTTCATTTTCTTCCAGTAAAAATCCTGTTTAAGCCTCTGTAAGGTGGCTGTTATACCAGAATGACCTCCACTAGCACTGTCATGGTATAAAGCTATCAGATCTTTTCTCACTGTAGCCACAGAGCCTACCATCATCTTACCTTTTCTACTCAAGATACCAGCATGATACCTGTAGTAACGTTTAGTGACACCTGCAGTCTGAATGGAAGTGATTAGTTTCTGTAGCACAGGATCCTGCAACCACGAGTTCTTAACATCTTCAAGTAGTTGAGCTTGAACCCCAGAGATGCTACAAAGCTGGATGGGTTCCTCTCTTCTAGAAAGAGCATCTGCAACAACATTGTCTTTGCCTTTCTTATATGAAATCAGGTAGTCATAACCAAGTAGTTTAACCAACCGCTTCTGTTGGCTAGGGGTGGTGATCCTTTGCTCCATCAAGTATTTGAGGGGTTGATGATCAGTTTTAATTATAAATTGCCTACCCAAAAGATAAGGCCTCCACTTCTGGACAGCTGACACTAGTGCTAACAGTTCCCTTTCATAAACTGATAGGGCTTGATTCTTTCCAGACAACCCTTGACTGAAGAATGCTATAGGTCTGTGATTTTGTGCAAGTACAGCACCAATACCTCCTCCAGATGCATCTGTTTCCACTATGAATTCTGTGGAAAAATCAGGTAAAGCTAACATAGGTGCTGAAGTAACAGCCAGTTTGAGTTTGTCAAAAGCTTGAGAAGCAGCTTCAGTCCATTTGAAATTTCCCTTCTTCAATAAGTCGTTCAAGGGTCTTGCTATAATACCAAAACCTTGAATAAACCTCCTGTAGTACCCTGCAAGTCCCAAAAACCCTCTCAATCCTTTCAAAGTTGTAGGTTGGGGCCAGTGCACGACAGCATCTACCTTGCTCCCATCCATAGCAACCCCTTCTTGAGAGATTATATGACCTAAATAGTCAATCTGCTGAACCCCAAATGCACATTTGCTTTGCTTCACATACAAAACATTTGCTCGAAGAATCTTGAAAGTTTCCCTCAGGTGAGAAAGATGATCAGCCCAATTAGAGCTGTAGACAAGGATATCATCAAAGAATACTAAAATGAACTTTCTGAGATGAGGAAGAAAAATCTGATTCATCAAGCTTTGAAATGTGGAGGGGGCATTGGTTAGGCCAAAAGGCATGACCATGAATTCATAATGACCTTGATGGGTTCGAAAAGCAGTTTTTGGGATGTCAGGCTCAAACATCCTAATCTGATGATAACCTGATCGTAGATCCAACTTAGAGAAATACTTTGCCCCATGTAGCTCATCTAACAATTCTTCAATCAATGGAATGGGAAACTCGTCCTTGATAGTATGAGTATTCAGTTCTCTGTAATCGACACACATTCTCCATGAACCATCCTTCTTTTTAACCATGACTATGGGTGAAGAATATGGACTAGTACTAGGCCTTATCACGCCTGAATCCATCATCTCATTAATCAGTTTCTCAATCTCATCCTTCTGAATTGCAGGGTATCTGTAGGGTCTAATGTTGATAGGAGAAGTGCCTTCCTTTAAGATGATTCTATGGTCATGATCTCTTAATGGTGGCAATTCAGTTGGTACCTCAAACAGATCATTAAAATCTTGCAGTATCTCCTGCATGTCAGTCTTATCTTTACTAACTTCATCACAGGTGTTTATAGAAAAGAAACTACCTGGTTCCCAACTGTACTCTTCCCCTAAATACATTCCCACAGAAATCATGCATAGTTCGGCTGGTTTAGCTAACAATTTATCCATACCACTCTGCTGTACCAGCTTAGCGGCAGGAGGTTTGATACCCCCCATGATACTGAACTCCATTTTAAGTTGTTTGAAATTCCACATTATATTCCCCAAGGTAATCAACCATTGGACTCCAAGGACCATGCTACACCCTCCAATAGGTAGTACTAACATGTCAGAATCAAATGAGACCCCTTGCATTTTCCAAACCAGCGTCTTACATATATACTGACAGTGCATCTTCTTTCCATCAGCCACAGACACAGGAAAAGGAGAGATAGCAGTTAAAACACATTCTAACTTTTGGCAGTGTTTAAGTCAAGAAAATTGTGAGTACTCCCTGTATCAATTAGGACTTGTACAGCCTTGCCTTTAACAGATACTGTAACTCTCATAGTCCTAAAGTCATGTAGTCCATTCATAGCATGAACAGACACATGAGGCATAATGGCCCCCTGATCATCAGTCTCCAGGGAATGGCCTATCATAGTCAAGAATTCAGCAGTGTCTACTGCAACTTCCTGCTCTAATTCCTCAACACCCTCACTGTCCTCCTCTACTTCCATAGAAAATAACTGTCGCTTCCTCTTACAAACATGCCCATACACATACTTTTCATCACAATTAAAACATAGCCCCTTGCTCCTCCTTTCATCCATCTCAGCGGGTGTTAATAGTTTGACATTTTTCAGGTTAGGTTTAGGGTTATTAGAGAAGGTCGTTGAGTTTTTGGAAGGGTTTGGATGACTTCTATTGGATTGGTAGGTGGATCCATAAGAAAAAATGGGATGAGTAGTATCAAATCTGGGAGTAGTTCTGGAATTGGAAAGTACTGATGGTCCAGAAAATACTTGCTTCTGGACAACTAAGGTTTGTTCCTGTATTCTAGCTAAGTTAACTGCCTTAGCTAGTGACCTTGGTGCAAGCATTTTAACAGGTAAGCCAATTTCTGGTTTCAACCCTCTAACAAAGCAACTGACAACCTGATCTTCTGATAGTTCAACCCTAGTGAGTAATTCATCAAAAAAATCGACATAATCTTGAACAGAGTTTACCTGTCAAATAGTTCAGTCCTTGAAGTCACCCATTGGATCGTCAAATAGTTCAGCCCCAAATCTGGCATAGAGGCTTCCTACATACTCAGTCCACCGTGGCCATTCCCGTGACAGTCTGTGCTTCATATAGGATTGGTGCCATTGGAGTGCCTTGCCCTCGAAGTTGCAAAATGCCAGTTTAACCTTTGAGTCCTCCGGGTTTCGTCTACATCGAAAAACTGTTCACATCTGCATAGTCATTCCCTCAATCCTTGTCCATCAAATTTAGGGAAATCCATCTAGTAATTACGAGTCGGCAATTGATAATTTCCAGGTCTATGTTCAACCCTAGGAATTCCTTCAGCTAGGTTTCTGACACCACCATTGGTGTTCATAGATGTTGCCAACAATCTTCGAAATTCGTCCATGGCCTGAGCCACACTAGTTTCCACAGACTGTCGAATCTCTGCGACAGAGCTGGTTACTCCTTCCATGGAGTGTTTGAGATTGTCGACCTCCTTGCGCAGCTCCTGCATCCGAGTGTTGTGATCTCCCATTGCCGCAGATCAGAGAATAACCTGGCTCTGATACCAATGATACAACGTCAATTGAGTAAGCCTAAAGAGCAAAGATTGAGATCTGCTCTTGAATAGCTGAACTCGATTCCTCCAAAGAAGAGGATGAACAGAGAGATAAAAGATAGAACGAGAAAGAGAGTTTTTATTGATCTGAATTCGTACTTTTACAATGGAATCAGCCGAGTATTTGTAAGAAGGGACAGTCGTCCACAACTCAGTTATAACTAATTTGTTACCGACTTCCTCTACAACTATTACAGCTCACGTGTAAGTCACGTGCCTTACTTAACAGACTAAAATACAGAATTAACGACTAATTCAATTCCTAATCAATTGACGTGTAACAAATGGAAATACGAGAAAAGAATTTTTTTTAGAAGTAATGGGAAGAAGAATATGGAAAAAGTTCATTCATCATCAAAAAGAAAAGAAGTACAAAAGGGAAAAGATCATTTGTCATCTAGATGGGGAAAAGTATAAAGACCTCCAAAATATAATAGGAGGATCTTGCTCTTCACTCTTTTCTAGCTACTTTCTAGATAAGGATAAACTGCAACATAACAATCTAAAGAATGGGGGCTGGGGCTAATTCCAAAATATTAGGAACTACAATAAGTTATCTTCCACTTAAGCTAAGAACGCCTTGGAAACCTGTAATGGAGTAGCAATTTAAGAGCTTTAAGTACCAGTTACAATCATTGTGCATTCATGGTAATATGCCCCTAGTGCCCTTCTAATTCAGATTGCTAATTTGTCATTGTGTATATAGTTTCCCATATAATATATCAATGTTTTCTCCAAAGTGGGAAGCATAGAAACACAACAAGGTCCACGGGTCTTGAACCGACAAGCATTTATTGAAGTGCAGGCTTCATTGAAGTGAAACACACATTTTTAGAGATTTAAAAGAAAAATAACAAATATGATTTTAGTACAAAATAATCTATTTGCACTTAAAATAACTAATTTTAATGTCCCAATAACCCCAATATTTATCAGCTCCTTAAAGCTGAGATTCAAAGAACCAACCGCTTTTCGTTTGGGTCAGTTTGCTTGTCATTATAGAAGTTCACACTTCTTTAAAGTTACTGGCTTCACCTATAAGGCGATGATCCTCACTTATCATTGGTTAAAAGTGACAAATTGATAAATTTAATAAAACTGGCTTTCTCATTAGTCATCAGTTATTGGTCTTAATTTCAATACGTTTCTATCGATTTTTTTAGGGGGCAGCTATCAGTTATGTTTATTTCTCCTTTCTGTGCATCCATTGGAACTGTTCCTTTAAACATTGGACCTCCTAAGCTTTAAATTGCTCCTCCATATTCTTTCATAATTTAGTTTGAATTCCTTCCAAATTTATCGTCGTTCACCTTCATAAGAAACGATATGTCAAGTGGGCTAAAAGTTGCGTGGACTCTTCATTTTTGCTGCTGCACCCGTGTCGACACGAGACGGGTGCGGGATACGTGTGGGATTCAGTCAACCCACATCGGATACTTTGACCAGGGTCCATGGACAAATTTGGGGGAAATTTGACATTTTGATAAAAGATAAAATAGATTTAAAGACATGAGGAATGTCATACCTTCAATATTATAGTCCTTTTGTCTATTTTTTAGCTTTTCCTCTTGGTCAATATTCGTTGTTTCATGTTCCAAGACAAACAGAAAGAAGCTAAGAGTTCAAGCGGTTGTGTTCCGACTTTTGGTAGATAGTAGCAATGATCTGTAAGGAGAGTTAGTGGAAGGTCTTGAATGACTTTCTTTTTCTTTTTGAGGGGAAGAACCAAAGAGCTTGAAAGAAGAAGTTGGGGGTCTTGGGAAAGACGGCCTAGAAGATCTTTCATAATTTAGAAGATCTTTATAGCTCTATTTATAATTTTGAATTTTTAGCCGAATCTCAGCACCCGTATCCATATCTGGATCCGTACCCCCAAATCTTAAAATTTAGATTTTGCCGAATCCGACCCTCGGATTTGTATCCGCGTCGGATACCCGCACCCGAGTCCGAGCAACTTAGCAAGTGGGAACACAATGTAATCCAGATATATCATTAATCGTGGGGAAATAAAGGGGAGAGGATAAAGGAAATGTAACTTGTCGAAAACAAAAGGAAAAAAAGAGGAGGAGATGTCAGAATTCAGTTAAGGACTCCGTTATTCTCCAAGTGTAGTTATTGCCTACCAAAATGTTTAATTTTTCCCGCTGCGGCATGGAGACAAGCACACTTGAACACCTCATATGCAGCACTGTCAAAGATGAAAAAACATTGAAAAGTGCCTAAAGTTTGCTGGTCTAAGTGCAAAGTGCTATTAAAAGAGGGATTTAGAAAAAAAAATGAACAAAAAGAAAATATTATTCAAGAATAAATAATTCTGAACACATACAACAATTATAAGAACAAGGTAAATGAAAAACCTGAAATTAGTGAAATTTATGAAGTAAAAGCACGTAATTAAGTTCAAAAACCAACATAAGGTTAGATGATAAAAGAGTTCTTAATTCTGGTCAGGTGACTAGTCTCTTAGATTAAAATTTTAAATTTACTTTTTATTAAATACAAATCTATCTTTTTACCTGTAATTTTAATGTTTATATGAAGCCCATAGAAATGAGGCAAACCTTTACTCCTTGATACCTATGCTGAAGTGTGTTTCAGCAACGCAAAGTGGTCATCTTGAGCATCAAGTAACTTCAGGGTTAATCACGGTTGAGATAAGTCTTTGACAACGCTAAAGCAACAACTATGTTTCAATCCAAAGAGAGTCGGAGTCAGATATATGACCTGACCATCTTTCCATTTCAGCTCGTTACAGATAAGCCTTTGACAATAATACTTTATGAACTGTCGGAAGGTTAAAGCATTAGCAAAATTTTCTTGTTTAGTCATAATTTTGCTGGTGTAAGAAAATGCAGAGGCGGAGTCTGATAGGGAGATTTATGGATGCAAAATATTCTATACAGATGAGATACACGTTTTGAACACAGTGACAAAGAGAGAACTGGTTTAGGAGTAGTTCGTGTTTTCTTAGGCTGTCAATGTTTTCTGATAATTTCAATGGATCTGATGAAGTGGCATTATACTTGACAGTTCTTTTTCTTCTTTGATTTCCTGGTTACATTTCCTATTGATTATGTTGTATGTTGCTATAGAAAATAGTTTCGTTTTCACTTTCTCCTGTGTTGCAGTTTGTGGAAGCAATCATAGGAATCCAGGCTGGTTCAAAGGTACTCTGTCACTGTGATTTCTCTCTTTCTCTCTCTCTCTCTCTCTGTTTTTGAAAATGGTTACATGTTATGTCATTAGCACCCAAAAAGGGCTGATCTAATATTTACAATTACAAACCCCCCTGTAATTCTTACAAGGAGTCAAAAAAGTTGATCAATGATTCAGCATTCCTGATTAAAAAAATGTCCATCCATGATCCTGCATCTTCTACTAACTGTTCTTTACACCAAAAGATAAAAAAGAGAAATGGATGTACTCTTGAGTTTCTGGGTTGAGCTGCTCTTGCCTTCGAAACATCTTGCATTCCTCTCCTTCTAAATTGTCCACAATATGCAAGTTTGAACATCTATCGTTGTGATTTCTTTTTGGGGATGATGATTACCATTTGGGCCTTGTTGTCTAATTCATCTGCGTTTCTGTCATCAAATTTTATGTTTTTTTTCATCTGATAGCTTTGTGCAGTCCATACACACTTGTGTTCCATTTTGTGTCTTGGTTAACTAGTTCATGCAATAGCCATACTTGATATTAGACAGGTTTCATATTTCTCTCCTGCACTGATATAATTATTTTGGCAGTATCCTGACGAGCCACCTGCTATTAGAATTGTTGATTCCAAGGGTCTTGATGAGCAAAGGCAAAAACAATTGATAAGTTGTATTTCAGAAAGGGCCAGTGAACTCTCCTCATGTCTAATGCTTGTAGCACTTTGTGAGGTAACCATTGCACTGTTGAGATCCAGTTCTGTGATCGATGACGATCCTAGTTAGATTATCCTCGTTTATTAAAACATAGATCCAGAATCTCAGAACTCACGTTATGAATCATAAGAATAACTATATACTTCAGATCTTTTTTTTTTTTTTGATGACAATATACTTCGGATCTTTTGTCCTCAGTCAAATGAATTCAAAGAACATACTGATATTTTTGCAGCAGATTTAGAGCGTGAATAGAAAATGGAGCAAAGTAGATGTAGAATAGAGTATATATAAGGTTCAGTTCGAATAATGAAGTTTATTAGGTTGCAGATGCCAAGTATCTGTCATTTATATGTTTTTTTTTATAAAGATCAGTCATTTATATGCTTGATTGATCCTGGATTTGTTTTAGTTTTTATGCTAATAAAAATTCTATTTTTGATTTTATGAATAAGAATTTACCTCAGGGACTCACATTTATGAGCTATAACAACAAAGGCAATGTGTTGCTAAATGGTCCAAATAATTGTTAGAATTTCAGAAGCAGGCTTAATTTCCAGAAATTTAATGCTTTGAATGTATCACTAGGAAGCAGTGGAGCGGCTTTCAAGTATGAATCACCCTGATGGAGAGTGTCCGCTGTGCTTGTATCCGTTAGTTGATGAATATTCAGGAAGCTCTGAGCCATTTATGAAACTAATGTCTTGTTTTCATTGCTTTCATTGGTAAATTTTGTTGCTAGTACCTTTTTATTATGATTACTTTGCCTACTGGCTGAAAGATGCTTGCAACTTTAAACTCATTTACTTTTCTTACTGTGCAGTGAGTGCATCATCAGATGGTGGAATTGGCTTGAACTACTAAAAGAATCTGATGCCCCTACAGCTTCTGGTTCTGCTTCATCTTCTGGAAGTATCAGGGATCAGGATGGTCCGTTGCAATGAAATTAATGCCTTAGGATTTGAATTGTTTTATAGCATATATTCCTCTTTCATTTTATTCTCCTGCTCCAACTAGATTTAGAGAAGGTTAACTGGATTTTATTGGGAAGCAAAGGTCTTTAGGATAGTTTTTCATCCACACACAAAAAAGAAAGAAGGCAAAAGAAAGAAATAGGATGACAGATGCATAAAAACGTTTTGTGGGGTCAACCAATTACTTGTGTTGAACCATGTGTGTTTCGACTTTGATAAGGGACTTGATCTTTTTTGCCCAATTTACTTTAATGAAATTATGTAGAAATAATTCATGTATTCACATACTCTCTGCATACCCCCGACTAGTTGCAAGAGTAATAGCACTTTCACTTCATTAGAACTAGTGTTTGCATCATTTAGTCTTAAGAGGCTCTGCATCTACTAACCCAGGGGCTAAGAGGTCCCCTGTCTCTTCATTCTGCTGAGAGGTTGAGGTTTTTATTTGAGCCTTGCTTTCGTCTTATAGTTCACCAATGATTCAATGATTCAGCTTATTTTCATCCATTTCTCTTCCATATTTTTCTCGTATATCACTCACATTGGTTATACTAAGTGTTTCTTTTTGCTCGCAAGCTTGGTTGTTAAGGACTAATTTGATATCCTCACTGAATTTTTTATTTTTATTTTAAGGTTTCTAATTTTTAAATATTTTCCAGATGAGTGTTTACAGTTGGGGGTTTTTGGGGACGAACCCAGGGTGAATTTTTATTTTTATCTATGTGTGTTTTTGTGGACATAATATTCCAACATTTCTAGTTCCATAGCTCATTAAGTTATCTTTCTTGGTGATGTGTGATTCAACAGTAGAATCTAGGAGGAAGTGCCCAGTTTGTCGCAAATCTTTTCTTGCAAAGGACATTGAGCATGTGCTTGACTTTGTGAAGACTCAGCATGCTGTGGTAAGTTGCACAAATATCTTCATTTATTTAGAAGTTAACTCATGTCTTTTCTCGAATTTTTAGGTAGGGAAAATACCTTGATTTGCTGAAATATTGTACCAGCTGCTCCTATGAATTTTCCTGATTTCTACAAAAAAGAGTTCTTCCTCCTTAGTGGGGCAAGGAAACTTCTCACTAGCAAAAAGAATCGCGAAGTGTTGTATAATAACTCCTTGTTGTGAATGTATTTGAGCATCCAAATATAGAATGTCAATGTATTGGTGGAGTTACCTAAGGTCTTTATAGTTCTTGTGGATGTTCTTGTGCATCCGATGTGATTATTATTTATCTCTTAACAACCTCCTCCAATTTTTATTTGATGAAAGTCTTTTTTTTTGAGAACCAAGTGTTAGCTCATTGATTAGTTTCTGTATCCTCCTTTTTCTTCATTGTATTGATCTTTATAAAACTGAGTAGGAATTGTTGGTAATTAATGGCGAGCGAGTAAGAAGGTATGGGATTGTATACACCATTTGCCAAAGAATTGAGAAACAGAAAAGAAAATAATTTGAGGAGTTAAGTATGACTGTTGAGTCTCTAGTTGTTACAATTTGAAATCCAATAGGTCGATTTCTAAATTCACCATCAATTTTTGGTTAATGAAAGATTTTCTTGAGCACCAAGTGTTAGCTTTTTAAAAGTAAAGATATAGTCTCATTCGAGGTGAATTGCTTCACTCTGCTAAACATAATGCTTTTGTTCAATTATGTCATCCTAAAATTTGAAACGTCTGGGTTTCTTCTATTTGAGGGTGCTGAATAAATGGTAAAAATGTCAGAGACCTTGAGCCGGCGAATCGGAATTTATTGCATCCTGATCCTGGGAAATGATAGTGTTGATGATAATGTAATCCTCTTGTAATAACTGTATAAAAGTAACACATCGATTTGTGTTGCAGTAGCATCACAATCTGTATAATAAGTCAGTGTATTTGATGGTCACAATACTTTTTGAATACAGCCTTATTATAGATATATCTACTCTTGCCTTTCTGTATAAGAAAGACCCTGTTTGAATTTTTGTGCTGAATGACTTTGTGCTCTGTAGTCAATGGGAGCTCTGATAGAGCACGAGGGCTGATAGACAAAAGTTCAAGGATAGAAATAAAAGGCCGATAGGTCTCGCGTAACCACACTTATGATCCACTATGATGAGGATGATAAGTTAAGAGGAAGAGACAGATACACACAGCCTCAGTTTTGTGTGGATTATGGCTCTTGTAAACTCTTTCCGAGTGACTGTTTATGCATGTTTAGTTTCTATATTGAGCTTTGAGAAGTCAAACTGTAAAAGCTTTGCCTATTAAATATGGAACAAATAAACTAGGAGACCTGATATGTTAGATCTGAAACAAAGTACAGTTGGTTAGTGGCCCTGGGTACTAAATAAAGTGTTTTGAAGTGTTTGTTTTTTGTGGTGTTACAATGCTTTGTTATTTATATTGGAAGTAGTCTGGAAGATCTTTTGATATCTGTTCACTGTTTGAATCCAGACCTCCAGTGGATCTGAAGTCAACAATGAGGACAAGATTCTTTCCTCAGACTCGGAGAAATTAAGAAGAGAGAAATTTGATGCAATACTGAAACTCCAGCAAGAGAAGGGTGGCCTAATTGAAATAAAAAAGCATGAAGTGTTGCGTCCAGGTATTTATCTTCCACAACCTGCTGCATTACCCTCAACAGCATCCACCGAGAAGGCAAAAGAGCAACAAGACAGAGATCTGGCAGCCAACTCCAGAACAAATTCTAGTGGTCCCACAAACAAACCTAATACCAGTAGAGCAAGGAACTTCGGCACAAAGAAACACCAGGGGCACAATTCAAGAAAACAAGTCGCTCAAAGTTCCAGAAAACAAGTCACTCAGTGGGTTAAGAAAGAAAATAGTAATACAGCATGATATGAAATCTGAAAGGAAAGCTGAAAGGGAAGAAAACCATTGTTTCTTGTCATTATTCATCGGTCGGCTGACATGATCAATTCTAATATATCAATGTCAAGCAGGGTTAAGTAGTGGCCTAATTTGGGAAATCAAGGAAGTTGGCAGATAGGCGTCATCTACTGTTTATTGCGCAGAGAGAGTGTCATGATTGGAAGTGATAAATTTCTCATTTGTAAAATTTCTGTACCTTCATTGATATCTTTCTCCAAGATAAAATATATATTAAAAAATTTTCGAGAACAATTACTTCTGTCTTGTTCCAGCTCTTAACCGAGTCTGAGACAGTACTGTGCTTGCACTATAAGTTTTATTGTGTCGATGTGACTGGAGAGATAAGTTTGACTGCAGCTCTTCCCGCAGATAAGGTATTATTACGTAGTCTTGGATTGGCGATCTATTGTGTTTTTTGCACTGGACGTTCCCAAAATGGGTACTATGCATTTCAACCTTCTTTCTCCTTTCCGGGCCTATATGAAAGATAATCCAGTATTTCTTGGTCGTGAATATCTGAATTGGTGTTTTCCTGTTATAATTTTTTTGGTTAGGCAGTTCATACCATCCTTGAGGTAGATTTTTCTGCCAAATAATTTGGAGTGACACTAGCAACTTTATTCATAACATATTTGTGGCAACGATGCAACGACGAAGCTGTTTTGTCTACACAATAGTACTATGTAGCTATCATTTCATGCATGTCAAATTAGGTGTTATGTGACTACTCAAAATAGGATACTTGTAATGTCTCTGTAATTTCATAAGTGGGGTCTGGAAGGGTGGTGTGTATACTATCCCTCCTTGTGAAGTATATCTCAATGATTCTCAATCCCAAACTATAGTCATGCATATTATGACCAAATGTAGAATTGATTAGACATAAAGGAAGTTAGCAATATTCCAAATTAGTTTACCATAAAATACAATAAAGATTGAAGAATAATTATAGCTTTCGGTCCGAAGGAATAATACACATCGCCATATAAACTTAGATTGAATTCCAAAGTAGCATTTCCAATTTTATCCCTGATTAATGACTAAATTAAGTACAGTGTACAATTTTTCTGAGGACATTTAACATAATTATTGATCTTTAACTTATCCAGTTGGGCTTTTTTCACTTTTAGAACTTGTCAAATGAGTATATAATTAGCATATTTTCGTCTAATTAACGATAATCTTGAATGATGTCACAGATTTTAAATAACAAAACACAAGTTTGGCTGTATGTTATGAGCAGGAATGGATACACAGTGTAACCTATTCAATAATTTTTCTTCAAAGTATGTGTTAAGAAATTCATTAAATGTTTGTAATTTTTTATTATTGTGAATTCAATTATTATTATATTTTCACTCGAGATTTTTGAAGAAACACATAATTAAGTACTTTCCAATCTTAGATTCGCGTTTAATATATCAACATTCCATGCATGAGATCCAATCGGAAACATGATCCAAAAACAATAGATTGGGAGTGGGTGGGGGGGGGGGGGTGAGGGAGGGGGAGGAATCAGTAGTGACCCTAATTTATGTGAAGGTTCATGTAATATTAACCAACTTTATGGGGATGATCAGTTATAATTAACCCACAATAGCATCCTTAAGGATATTCTTACACAATCTTTAGAGTTCTTTATCAAAGTTTCGATGTGAATTCTTTCTTTAATAAAAGGACCTTATGCCTATCTCCCTATCTATAATTTTATCGTCCTTCTTGTCAAATGATTGATGGCTTTCGCAATTATATATATCAAAATATTAGTTATCCGTGTGTATAGATATAATATGTTCGAAATTTACTAGCTCAATTAATTTAAATTCATTAAAAGAATTTCTAAGACTTTAAAGCCCTATCCATCCATCACATCCTTATTACACTTTTGCCAAATAGTAATACTTATCACATAAAACTCAATGCACCGTCCTGGCCCCAATTCCTCTCTATCAATTAGTCCTCTTTTATGTGGAAAAAAAAATAAAAATTAGTCCTCTTTAATTAAGAATTACAACGTAATTTCCTCTTTTAGCTTGGGGAAGAGGGCACAATCAGAAATATTCAAAGTAAATATGTTTAACCTTTACACTTTTTAGCACTAAAAAGATTTTACTTTTAATATTTAGTATTGTTAAAACTAGTTGTTATTATTTTACCCCAAAAAACTATACTTTGTGTCATTGTAAATACTGCATTTAATTAAATCGAGTCAATATGGCTTGGTGAGGAAGGAGGGAATTTTGTGATAGTTACATTAACTATAAATTTATGCAAAATGTAAGTATATATATAGTACAAAATGTACAACTAAAGTTACAAACTAGCGCTGCAAATTGCGGCCTAATATTGCGCTGCCCAAATCAACTATTTTTAACCAACAAATATTTTGGAATAGTACTGCCTAATAATACTTGGCAGTACAATTCCACGTCTATTCTAAATTTGAATACTATTACTCGCCGGATCATCAATATCAGTAACTCCTGCCACCCCGATTCGAGTCATTGCCTCGTTGTTAACGATGAAGACAAACTCGGAGAGAGGTGGATGGAGTTTCAAGGAATCAAGAATTGGGACGGTTTGCTTGATCCGCTAGACGATGATCTTCGTGGGGCTGCTTCGACTTTGTCACGTCATCAGCCACGTACGCAACTTGTCGGTACCCGAAACGTTCGATGCTGACCCAGTGTGGACTAGGGAGGAGCGGGTACAAGGTAGTAAAACACTTGCATGCCACGTGTGCTGTTCAAATGCCACGGTGGATCGACAAATTCCCTAATTTGAAATCGCCGCAATCCAGCTGGATTGGTTACGTGGCGGTATGTGATGACATGGACGAGATTGCCCGGCTAGGTCGTCGTGATGTTGTGATTGCTTATAGAGGTACTGTCACTTGTTCGGAATGGCTTGAAAATTTACGTGCCACGTTGACTTACTTACCAGATGACATGTCACCGGATGAAAATAGCGAACCAATGGTACAGAGTGGACTCTTGAGCATGTACACTACGAAAATTGAAGGTCATCCAAATTTACAAGATACAATTAGAGAAGAAATTGCTAGTATTCTCAATAATTTTATTGATGAATCTATAAGTATAACAATTATAGGACATAGTCTTTGGAGCAGCCTTAGCTACACTTACAGCATATGATATAACAACAAAATTTAATAAATTGCCAATGGTGACAGTTTTACCATTTGGAGGGCCTAGAGTTGGTAACAAGAGCTTTAGGTATCAATTGGAAAAAAATGGTGCAAAGGTACTAAGAATAGTCAACTCTGATGATCCCATAACAAAAGTTCCGGGATTCGTGATCGACGATGATGATGTGGCACATCGAGGGGATGCCACAGTGGCAAGAGTGCCAAGCTGGCTTGAAAAGTACATGGAAGATACTCGGTGGGTGTATGCTGAGGTGGGGAAGGAACTTAAGTTGAGTAGCAAAGATTCAATTAGAAAAGGAAATGTAGCGCAGTGTCATGATTTGAAGACATATTTGTATTTGGTGAATAATTTTGTTAGCTCGTCGACGTGTCCCCTAAGGGCCACAGTAAGAAAGTACTCTTTCCGTCTCAATTTACGTAACACAGTTTAGCTTGACACATAGTTTAAAAAAAAAACAAAAATATTTAGAATTTATAGTCTAAACCGGAGTTTATACATTTATGTAGCTATAAATCATTTTGTTAAGAGTAAAAAGGAGATTTAAAAGTTAAGTTACTTCTACTTATAGAAAGATGACATTCTTTTTAAAACAGATTAAAAAGAAAAGTGTGACACCTAAATTAGGACCACGGGAGTACTGCTAGAGAGAGAACCACATGAAAGAACAGGCAAGTACTGTTTGCAAGAGAAAGACTTGCAAATAGTGTTTGCATGCTTTAGCTGCAAATTAAGGAGGGTTGTAATATTGCCAAAACTATCCTTAAACTATTGGATATGGACCACATATACCCTCTGTTTCATGTTGGTAGCAAAACTACCCTTGTCGTTAGCACAAAGGGATCACAAATGCCCTTCAACTTAACGGGTCCTTCTTTGTGTTGATATGGCACCCGACGTGGTAATCCAACTCGGACATGTCACTCCACCTTGGATGTCCAACTAGTTATTTTCTCAGAAAGCACTTTCTTTGTTGAAGAAAATTGAAACTTAGAAGAAGGGCGACTTTCTAGGATAATACTATTATTAGTTGAGCGATCATATGAGAAATCAACCAACAAAAACCTGTTGCAGTTGATCACTTAACAGCAGAGATACAAGATTCCCAGATCATTCTCTGCGTAGGTCTCAAAAGATGAAAAACCAACCACCAAAAACCTGTTGCTACCTTTTACCTTCTCCTTGTATGTATAGAATTTGCTTTGTCTCTTTTGAGGAAAGGAGAAACACCCATATTTCTTTCTTACTAGTCCTTTCTGCCTTTAGCTCCTTACTTCTCAGCGCGATCATTAACTTGCACAGCTATCATTTCATAAGAGTGATCAACTGTTTATACTAAAAGTTACTCACTAGGACCGACCTAAGGATCCGTAGTTCATTGAATCAGGGAAAAAAAGATAACTTTACATCTTTTTGAACATATCAGTGATGGTGTGTATATTAATTGTTTTTCGATGTACAATATATAGTTACCGACTTTCATGCATATTGTATGATATGAAAAACCCTTGGGTATATTTGAGGTTTATACTTGAAATTGACATCCAACCTTGAATTTTGGGTTTGATGCTAATGCATATTGTTGAAGATTTTAGGCATGGCTCTGCCTTTAAAGCATCCACATCCGAAGGATCCATTCTGGACTTGATTTTGATCTTCGGTATGACTCTGAATTGGCTTTGGGCTATTACCAGTAGTGGCTTTGGGAGAAGGAGATTCAAACATCTGCAGCTCAACCATTTCCTTGCCTTCACATATTATCTTAACCTCACAGAATTCAGGTGCATTTAGTAGTATCTGATCTGCTGTTCCACTACCTTTTCTCGACTTTAGTTTCCTTAAGACCCATCAAAAGGAAATAAGATTTACATGATTCAGAAATGAGGACTATGCATTATAAAATTTAAGTGAGATTTCATACTTGAGATTGGCTTTAGAGGTGCCCAAGATAAGCCTTCTTATGTTACAGATGGGCATAAGGTCCAGTATGGCTTTTGCTTCTGCATCGCTCTCTATAAGTATGGTATCGACTTTAACCTGTTGTTGAATGTTTTTTGTTACATGGTTAGCCTCATGCTATCTTTGTGTATCAAGCAGGTATGCTATGCTAGATGAATGAGTAGCCAGTAATAACGTGTACCTTTGTAGCAGCGCATGCATCATAGAACTTTTGAAGGAATTGCCGCCTCTTGCCTCTTTCTTGAGCCATGTGGTTCTCCTTTTGCTCTGCGCTCACTTGACCTATTGGAATTAATCCCACTGTCGTAACCATCATCCACCAGGTAACAATTAGTCGATCAATATTGAAGTACTACTACTCTTGGTAGATTACAGCAAATTACACATCAAAAACAGTTTCTCAAGCATGAAACAAGTTAGCTAGGAGATTCCGGACAAACTGAAGCTAACTCTTTGCCGGTGTTAAATATCATGAACAGCCCTTAAGCCAAGCAAGCTGATCCTGAATATAAATCCTGCTGCCCTTCAGTATCGTATACTCGATTGGGCATGCGATTTATAGTAGGCAGCAACTCCTAGAGGTCATACTTGCTACTATAGCTAGAACTAGTTAAAGGTATTGTTGCAAGTTTCATAGTTTTAGAATCACCCATTGTTAGCTAATCAAATCTCATCACTACAAATATGTTCATACAACAACATACCTAGTGTAGTCCTACTAAGTGAGGGCTGAGAAGAGTAGAATGTACGCAAACCTTACCCCTATCTCAGAGGACAAGAGATTGTTTCCAATAGACACTCGGTTCAAGGGAGAATTTTTTTTACAAGAAACAGCTAATAGTAACAGAACAGTAACTACAACAAAATAATATTATAGTCGGAGTACAAGAAACAACTAATAGTAACAGAACAGTAATTACAACAAAATAATATTATAGTCGGAGTACAAGAAACAACTAATAGTAACAGAACAGTAACTACAACAAAATAACATGGTAGTCGGAGTACAAGAAACAATAGATAGTAACAAAACTCGAAGGACAAGACTACAAATATGTTCATACTAAGATTGGTATCAAATATCAATCTGAAAAAAAGAAAAGAAAAGAGAGAGCTTACAAGGAGTAGGGATGTACTTTGTCTCAGGATAGATATGAATTAAGAAAACAATAGTAGAAGAAGGATCCACCACAACATGTTTGAGTGTCCAAAGAAGAGCTTCCATACTTGTGTCCTTACTAATCTTATTACCACTACTACTATTCCCAACAGCAACATAAACAACAACATTCCCATTGTTATGGAAATCAAAAGAATATAAACTACTTTCAACTTCATGTCCTTCTTTAATTGTGGCTAACCCTCCTCCATTATCAATCTCAAACAACTCACTTGCCGCAACATAACCATGATTAATCCCCTGTTCCTCCTGATCCTCTTCTATTTCTTCAATTTCATTCCCTAAACTACTATCATTACTCCCATTTGTAGTATTTTTTCCTTGATCGTGAGAGTTCTCACTATACAACTGCTCTCCGTTCTTCATTGTTTAATTGAAATCAAATGATGATCGAATTGAATACAAACCTCAATTTTATCTCCGTATCCAGGTTGTAAACTTCACAACACTCGTTGGTTCGGACATGTCAATGTGCAAAACCTAAATCATTTTGACTTTTCCATTGATGTCGATTTCATTGTGGTCCACTGATTTGGTACAAGGATGCATGACGTTGTGAGATCCTTACATACGGTAGTATAAATAGTAGTAATTTAATGTCGGAAGGTGGTTGTATTAGAGAATATACGAATACGTACGAGAATCTCGCCGCTCATTATGTAATCCAATTCAAAGGTCAAACACGTCTTTATTTGACTACACAAATTTTGAAGAATCTAATCATATAAAAGATACACATATCTTTTTTATTGCTTCTCTGTGGAAATATTCCGAACCCTGAATATTTTGAGAGTTGAGGAGAAAATCTTGTTCGGAGCAACACTTCGAAATGGACCCTACAGTCGGAATTGCAATGCGAACTTCGGATACCGAGTGAAAAAACAAAAAAAAAAGTAATATGACGAGATAAAATATACTACATTTTTAATAGCTCACAAAATCAAATTATTTTATGGCTCATTCACGCGAATGTTCATAGTTAATCTTTAATTTCTGCCCTTCAACATTTTAAGTAAAAAAGAGTCGAAAATACCCCTTACATCGAAAAAAATCGCAAAACAAAAGTTTATATTTTCTAATCATAATATAACAAAAGTTATGTCTTACATAGTAGAACAATTTAATCCCTAGAGAACTTATGTTAGAAATCACAAGGCATAACTTAGTTCCTATGTAATTAGGTTAATAAAGGTATAAGTTCAATTTTAGAACACTATTACTAAAAGAAGTTTATAATCCATAGAATATTTATAGCATATCATTATATAACATGTAATGTTCTAATACAACACGTAATTTGCATTATTTCTGGTTTACTAATTCCACAGTAATTTACGAAAGCTACTTGTACTTGTTTTTTGTAGGCGAATTTACTAACCAAAGGTGAATTTCTTGAATAACTTGAAACAAAATGATAAAACTTTTGAATAACATGAAACAAAAAGATATATTCCTCAGACAATGTGAACATACAAGCATGGTTCATTTTATTCGTTCACTTGTTACATACTTGTACAACAGTCAAAATTGTGAAATCGTTACGAGATTTGTGTAACAGTTTCTCCTCTTGTTCGCTCTGTTGTGGTCGTAAACCCTTTCCTAGCTGCCTCCGCGAAAAAAAAAATGAGTCTGTTTACTATTTTCTCCTCCGCTAATGGGCAATAGCTGTTCTTCTTTGATGCCTCAGCTGATAGTATGACACAACCTAAGCGGACACTGGTACATACTTCAAAATCCTGGTAAAACTGAGAGATCTACTATTCCCCTTGGCAAGTCTGCTATTTTCTTCAGCAGTGCAAGCCGGTTTGTTCTTACCCGTTCGTCTTCCTACAGTATGCATAAAGAACAATTAACATAAGAATAGGAGGTTCAAAGTATGCACTATAGTTGTAGCAGCACTCGAGAATCAGGTGTAGATTTATGCTTCACCAAAACTTTGGAGCTACTCAGGTTCATCACAATGTACATTATTGATTTCCAAGTGTGAGAAATGTGCACGTTATTGTAAACCATATGAGAAAACACATACACGTGGGTAGGAAAAAGCTCTTAGTATTATAGTTAAGAAACAAACTGCACCATACAATTCTCTTACCAGCAAAACTACAGTGCAGGCAAGTATCAAAACAATCTTTTTATGGGGATTGAGGCGTAGTAATAGTCATTATAGTGAAAGTGTTGGCATTGGATTTAAGAACATTTCCAACTAAATCCAAGAGAGTGGCTTCAAATATAATATTGGGTACCAAACCTATCAGAATTTATTTGATTTATTCAGAAAGAAAACTACGTAATTGCCAACTGGTGGAGGAATATGCAATGCAGATGTCTAAGCTAAAACAGAACAATGTCTAATTGCAACTGGTATATGACAATATGCAGTGGAGATGTCAAAGCTTAGAACAAAATCAGTAATATACGAGATGAGATAATATCTAAGATGGTCATTCTTCTTTGAGTTGTTCACTTAGAAAGTCATTCAACTTTGAGTTGTTTACTTAGAAAGTCACTCAACTTTGTTTTACAACTCAAAAGTCACTCAAAGCTTAGAACAAAATCAGTAATATACGAGATAGAAGGCACAACATACATCATAAGCCACAAAAGAAACATGAAAAACTGTAGAGCAGAGCTCTATTATGGTCATGGAATTTTTTCAAGAATTGAAATGAAGAAATAACTAGGAGTAGGTATTTATAATTTGGGCAATTCTGCCTAGTTTTACACATTATAAGACAAACTACTCTTCTTTTAGATCAGAGAGAAACTGTATAGAAAAGAAAAAGCAGATTGATGCAAGCACCAAGACAGGAAGGTGTTCAATAGGAGCTAAAAAGAATAAACTTAACAAAGCAAGCCTGATACTCTATACGATGCATTTCATCTAAGATAGGAAAAACCACGGTAAGCAGAGCTATAAGCCTATACTCTGTTGGATGTGCAGAAATCAAGATTATCTAGTCAATGCTTCAGAACTCTAAAGTTTTCATGTGTAAGAAGTAAAATGAGATCAGGAACTTACCACCATTACAAAGACCTCGTTGAAAAAATCCTCCAGCGGTTCTACAAGTACTGATGATGCTTCAACAAAATCATCAACTTCCATGTCTGCAAATGAACAGTAGTCATACATGCATGCTCAATTGTAAATTTTTTGGTGAAAAACTCAATCCACCAATAAACAAGGAGCAGAAGAAGTTGAATGTATTTACAATGTAACATCAACGTAACATACAGCTACACTTATTCGAATATATTACGAAAGGTTATTCATCTGAAGGTGAGGCAATACCTGGATGGATTTTACTTCTTAGTGACAAGAAAGTGCTCCACAAAGCTTTCTCTTCATTTGTTTCAAAAGCTTGATCATCCACCTAATTTATAATGAAAATATGTTTTTACTACATAAGAACAACGAATGCAAATAAGCAGCCAACTAAATCATTCAATTGAGTGTTTCAGAGAGGTAATAAAAAAGGATCAATTTATGCTCAACACTCTACCAACTATCACCAATGACAAGAAGAGTCATGATTCTTGACTAAAAAGGGAACCCAATGCTACACATTGTAAGATGTCCATGGAGCTTGACAATATTAACAATTGTATTACCAATCCAGCAGAGCAGATTTGAAACAATTTTTTTCTAGTTGTCAAAGAGAAAAGCTTCTGGATAACACCAAAAGTGACTTTTGTATCAAGAACGACATTTTGCTGCAGGTGCAACTTACATGCATAGCTATTATATAAAGGAAAATCAATGGAACAGAATATGTTCAGAACCTGGTATAGAGGAGTATAATCACAAAGAAGATTTATGTTACAGAAGGAAATTTAGTGAGTATAGAATAAGAAGCACCTCCACATCAACATTGGCATCCTTCCCACGAACAATTCTTGTTGGACGTGAATATGCTTCAACAACCTTAGGCAAAAGCTCCCCTTTGGATAAGGACTCCATCTGAAAATGATGGCAATAAATATTCGTTACACAGTCCAAAACATCACAATGAATTTGAATAAATACTTCTATACTAACTTAGCCCATTGCTATACTCCAGAGCCAACCGTATGTATTCAACATGAGACACAATACAGGACATATAACTTCCCAAAAGGAGAAGCAACCAAAAGATTCCCAACACTTAGCCACAAATTTGAAGAATTAAAGCCCAAAGCTCTTGAGTTATAATTCTTGATGAAGAGATATAATTTATATTTCATTTACACTATATTCAAACTCAGCAACTTGTTTGGCACTGAAGCGTAGTTGTTGTTTATATTCGGATTCAGCTGAAGAGCTAACTTTGACCACGAGCACATATAAAACTTCCGAAAATAGCGTTAAAAATAATACAACCTCCTCCCAATGTAGCACTTCTCATGCGTCTATCTGTGTCCAGGGTCCTGGATATGACTCAAGATATTATCTTGCTTCCTTGTTGTAATCATTGGATTTAACACAATATATCAAAGTCCAAATTGCAAATATTCATAAACTCATTTAGAAAAACTCAAGTATTGATAACTAAAAAGAAAAAATTAAAACATACACAAAACAGTATTTCTAACATGATTAGGTTTTCAGAATAATTAGTGACAGAATTCAATGAACTTTTTTTAAGAAACATTGGTACTACAGAACTTGCTTAAAATTAGTCCCTCTGTCCCATTTTATGTGTAGTAGTTTGACTCGGCACGGAGTTTAAGAAAGAAAGGAAGACTTTTAAAATTTGTGGTCTAAAATGAATGATAGAAATTTGTGTGGCTATAAATCATTTCATTAATGGTAACATAGATATTTTAAAGTTAAATTGTTACTTAATATAGAAATGTGTCATTCTTTTTGGGACTGACTAAAAAGGAAAGTAAGTCATATAAATTGGGATAGAGGGAGTATAAAGTATTCCTTCAAAGTCAAAGTGACACAATGGGGTAGTACGAAAGAGTCAGTTCTTATAAAATTAGAGACTTAACTTCAATAGTAGAGAATGACGGGGAGGGGGATGGCCGTTTGGAAGAAGACAACATTTGAACATTTAGTGGAGTAATACCATATTGCAGATACAACATGGAAACATCAAACTCCTGGACACTCAGGTGTATCTCTATTCCGTCCAATTTTTCAAAAGGACATTCCACTAGAGCAATTATGTGGACTACATGGGGAGAAAACAATAAAGAGCTTTCAAGAGAAAACATTACCATTTTCCACAAAAAAAAAGGAGCTTTAAAGAGAACACCGACTAGTGCATTTATGAGTGCCCCTACTTTTTATATTTTAAGTCGACCAATGATACTTCAACATGCATAACAGTCCATAGGGCACTCATAAGCTGTGCGCCTCTTGGATATAGGGTATTCTGACTTTTGTTGATAAAAAATTTAAAAGAAAATTTTTCGAATTGCCATATGGAGTAGAAAGGTACTGCCGCTTAAGACATGAAAGAGGCAAAAGTATCAGCAAAGCATAATAAGAAATAATTAAGTGCACAAGAAAGGAAAAGGATGGTAGTTACTTTGTACACCGACTTAGTAGCCAAACCAGGTCGTCTTGCACGCTCGGAAAGAACAGACCTAACGACTTCTGGGCTTATACCTTTGTCCATCTGTAATTGAAATGCAGCAGACATGTATCAAATTTATATAGCATCGTTTGTCTTAAGAGTCTTTTCCTTTTTTTTTTGATAACAAGGGAAACCCGCAGCCGCTACCCTTTGGGTGCGCACAGGGTAAAACTTCCGCTCCTATGCAATAGCTCACAAACCACATAGGAGAGGTAACCCACACTAGGCACGCCCGGTGCGACGAGCTCGACCCAGAAGGCAAACCCCTTGCTTTCGCTGGCAAGGGGTTTCGAACTTGAGACCTCCAACATAAAAGTCCCAAGCCCAAACCACTGGGCCACCCCGAAGGGTAAGAGTCTTTTCCTTTTGGAGGGGGG
The DNA here is from genome assembly GCA_018342035.1 of Solanum appendiculatum. Taxonomy (NCBI): domain Eukaryota; kingdom Viridiplantae; phylum Streptophyta; class Magnoliopsida; order Solanales; family Solanaceae; genus Solanum; species Solanum appendiculatum. The sequence continues at coordinate 1,678,723 of JAGDQO010000515.1, forward strand.
AGTAATAGAATGGTCCTAAAGACAGTAAATACGCAAAAGACCATACTCCTCTTTACAAGGATAATTGATAAAAAGGATTTATTGAAGAGATCAAAAATTATCCCACGATCTTCAAATGCTGAAAAAGAAAAGAAACCTAGAAATAGTTCATGCACTAAGATGATAATAATATGGAGCCTAGAGGAGGCAAAGTCAAATCCAATTTCAGAGAAACCAAGGACATATTTAAAAGAATTACTAATTGTGGAAAGAAGAAAAAGAAAACCAGCAGAACAAAGTAACAACAGCGGAGTAATAGTGTGCAGGAAAATGGAACATACCAGAAATTGTTCTAGTCTGCGTGTTACAAATTGATGTACCTTAAATGGAAAAATGAAAAGGAATATCATGTCATACTACGACTCCTGAAGTTGCAAGACTAAGATATAAGAAAAGACTGCATACAAAGGACGAAAGACTACCAATTTGTATTCCTACTCCCCCCCCCCCCCCCCCCCCCTGTCCCATATTATTTGTCAACATTACCAAAAATATCCATCCCAAAATGTCAATTTCCAAAACCAAGATAGAATTAATTAAATTTTTGCCTTGTTGCCCTTAAAATTAATTGTTTTTTTAAAGTAAATAATATTATTCACAATGCAGAAATATTGTAAATTTGAATAGTTCAAAAAAAGTTATTGGCTCTGAGAATATTTCCCATTGAACTTTTTTCAAAACTAACAGTTCGAAAAGATTTTGGAGTAAAGGATTGTAAGTGCAATGAAAAATCCAATTTGGCAAAAAGGGTCAACTTAGAGTGGAGTTTTCAAATGAGTTTATTGTGTCTATTTATATATTCTATGCTAGCGAATAACTTTTGCTTAACAGATCTAAATACATCATTAACATGAGTTCATTATTTTGAGGTATACTTGGTATTGATGCATAAGGCTCATAATTAGAGTATATATTTAAGGGTAATTAGTAAAAATATAGAGAAATTACATAAAAATCACCCTCAAACTTGGCAATCAAACTTACTTTAATACCTTAACTTTACGGGCATTTATTACCCCATATTCTAGTTTGAAGTGAATATATACCACCCAAAGAATATAATATCAGTCTTACAATGGCAAGACGCGCCACATCATTGCCACGTCAGAACCACATAAGCACCACGTCAGAGCCACATGGAAATTCTCTAAATTTTGATTTTTAATTCATTTCTTTCTTTCCTTTTCACGATTTTTTCTTTTCCTAATATTTTTAAACACTAATTAATTCCTAATTACTAATTAGTTTAAGAAAAATTGAGGTCATTAGCAATGAATTTTTCTTCCATTACTCACTGGCCACTTACTGCCATTGCCGGCCGTCGGTGTTCCTCATTCTTATATTTTTATATACTAATCAAGTTCTAATTCTTAACTAATTCAAGAGAAACACAGATTTATTTGCAGTGAATTTCACAAAAAAAAAAAATCCTTTCTCTGCCCGTCGCTTGCACCACCATTGCCAACCATTAACACCGGATATCGCCCGACAAAACCTCATTCTTTCATAGGGAATCTTTATTTTTCAAAAAAATCCAAAACTTTCTAAGAAAAATCAAATCTCGGAAGTAAAGAACAAGGAAAATTATGTGGGTCTTGAAGTTTCTGTGATTTTCAATTTCTCTGTGTTTAATGAGAAAAGTGTACTTTGTGTGCGGTGTGGGGTTTGAAGAAGGAGAAAAGGGGTGGGGTGGGGTAGGGTGCAGGTGGGGAGTTTAAGAAAGGAGAGACGAGCAGGTAGAGGGGGTGGGTGGGGTTTTGAAGAAAGAGAAAGGAGGGGGGGTTGAAGAAGAAGGAGGCGAGAGGTGGGGCAGGCGGTGATTGAGGGTGGGTAAATATGCGCCTTCGATTTTTTTTCTTTTCTTTTTTTGCCATGTCAGCCGTTTGGGTGGTATTAAATTCACATGAAATGAAATTAGGGGGGTAAATAAATGCTCGTAAAGTGAAAGTGCTAAAGTAAGTTTGGCTACCAAATTCAAGGGAAATTTTATGGATTTTCTCAAAAATATACTTCTTATTTTTGAAGTTTTAGAGGGCGTGTAAAAGGGAAATGTGACAAGTAATATGGGACAGAGGGAGTAGTACACAGCATATTAAATTATCCAGCCTACAGGATGTACTGTGGCTGGTGGATTTTATCCTTTATTTCAACAGAGGTATTATGAACAGGCAACTGCAAGGGGGCATACTTACCCTTCTATATAACCCAGACCAACAGATAGAATCAAGTCACTACTTCTGTAATCATCTAAACTAACTAAGCAAATAGGGCGGCAATCTTACATCATTGATTGTCCTGACATCTACTTCAATGGGTTGCACTGCAGCAGCAAGTTCTAAAGCCTGTCGTAAGTCCACATTTCTGTCAATTTCAACCAAGAGTTGCACCTATGAAAAACAAAAGCAAGTGTTACTTTTACAATTCTTCAAATGAACCAGGCTGTTCAAGATTGAGACATACAAGACCGTAGGAGATCCTTCGCAGGCCAAATGGATCATTACTTGAGCTTGGCTGACAGCCAGCAGCAAATAAGCCAACAATGCTATCAAGCCTGCAGTAGAAATGCACTATCTGAGAGACGACAAAAAATTGGGAACTACAGTGCCAAGAGAATGAAATTCAAGATAAGACATTCATCATAATATCGCAAGGATAGGAAGTGCATGCAATTGAGGGTTAAAGCATGTAACAGCACCAATTAGAAGATGATTACAAGTACAACACTTTTCGGTGCATATGCAAATTTCTCCCTCAAGTTAATGCAAAACACTTGCCATTTCTCAAATACGAATGTAAGGAGACTGGTGAGGATGTGGATCATATTTTATTACATTGCAAATTAGCCTCGAGATTATGAGATGATATGTTTACATGGTTTGGCTTCACTTGGGTAATGCCAAGATCCATGAAGGAGTTGCTGTTCAGTTGGAAGAATGGAGGGAGGAGAAGAAGGCACAAGGCGTGGAATGTTATTCCTCTAGCTCTAATGTGGGTCATTTGGAAAGAGAGAAATAGGAGAGAGATGAGCTTTGCTCAATTAAGGAGTAGTCTCCGACCCCTTATTTTCTTTTGATGCACCCATGTAGTTCCTGTTTGTATAGAGGATTTGGTACCTTTCTGAGAGGACCATATTTTGTAGGTCTCTCCTGTTGGTATACTCATGTATACGGCCAAGTTGGCCTTGTTATTATCAATGAAAACCTTACTTGATCAACAAAAAAATCGAATCATTCAACACAGATCTCAGTCTCGAAAAATATTTGCAATACAACAGATGTCCCATATTTTGTTTAGACCACTTGAAGCAATTCATGTGACACACAGTGACATAAACCGTACATTTCCATAATCCTAATGATCATCTGAAAAGACCTAAACTGAAAGATAGCCAGCATTAGTCATACCTATCAGTTATTGCTAAAACAGCCCCAACTTCAGTTTTTGGGAGCATATCTCCAGAAAATCGTGGAAGTAAGATCTCAAACAATGCCTCTGCAATCTATAAAGCACATTACAGGAAAATTTAAAGTAGTCAGATAACATGAAAAGAACATCAATACATTGAAATAAATTACAAAAGTGTGAAACTAAAATTAAATTTTAATCAAAAGTGAGAATCTGCATACAAAGTTAAATAGCTGGCAGTTATTTGAAATAGTGAACCTTTGTTTCAATAAATTCAAATAGCAGGCAATTCTTTGAAATAGTAAACCTTCACTTCGGCCTTTGGCCAAGTGTATGATTGGGACATAATTACATAATATTGGTATTACAAAGTAATTGAGTGATATATTCAAAAATACACTCAGCAATATTCTACATCAAGCTTGTAACAAATGATTTGACAAAGTACATCACAACTGTCTCTGTAAAAACAACCGATATTGCACTTCTTTGCATCATGAAGCTAGCATCACCACGCTGTTACAGGAGTGCATAAATACACATGAAAATGCGAAATATAAGCCAACAGGCGAAGACACATTTATGTATTAAGGAGGAACGAAGACATCATGATTTCTGGTTCCTTCTTTATGGTATTCAGAGCGTAACCTGAAAATTTAGAATTCTAAAATTTTGTGCATTAGACAGAAAGTTAGATGAGGAACGAAGTCATCCTGATTTCAGATTCCTTCCTTTATTGTCTTCAAAGCATAAAGCTTGAAAATTTAGAATTCCAAGATTTTGTGCATTAAACAGAAAGTTAGAGGAATCTATAGAAAGGTAGATATTCAACTTCACAAAATCTCAAGCACAATAACTCAATTCTGGACCTATCAGCTACACCAAGATTGCATTCGTAGAAGGTTATGGAGGTCGCGGATTAGGGTAGAAGGTTAGTAGGTAGTTGAGCATTGTCTCGTTTCCTAGCGGGATAGGCTTGGTGGTATGTTGGTGCATTGTACCTGTTTCCCTATATATACCAGTAGTAGTAGCATTTATCTCGTAGTTGCCTGTCTTACGGCTTTTGTTACACCTTGTTATTTATTTTTTTTGAAAAGGGTATTTTGTATTTCATACCCAAACAAAAGACTAAAACCTACAAATCAGGTGTTGAGGAGAAACTGTTACATACACAGAAGGATCATGGGAGTGCTTTGTCTATCTAGTATTTTCCAAACTGTCAATAAACTCTACAATATCTACCCCCACAGGATCCTGTTTACACCAAAAATAAGGAAGGTTGAGGCAGTTCATTCTAATTTCAGGATAGAACTGATCTTGTTCTCAAAAATGTCTACGGTTCCTCTCCTTCCGTACAATCCACCATATACAAGCTGGGATACTCTGCCACCAATCTTCCTCTACATTTCTTCTACCAAAACTCCTCATTATTTACCACTGAGCTATAAAACTCCTCACTATTTACCACTGAGTACTTAACTCACCCTACTTTATCCATGAGGCCTGACAAACCTAGATGGAAACTACACAACAAGGGAGTGTTTACAGTGAAATCTTGCTACTGGGAACTCAACACACTACAGATAATGCTAGACATATGGCCTTGGAAGCTAGTGTGGACGACCAAATGTCCTCCTAAGGTAGCTTGCTTTACTTGGTTGGTATGCAAAAGGGCTTGCCTAACCCATGAGGCACTCCAGAAAAGGGGCTGGCAGATCTGCTCAAGATGCGCATTGTGCAAGCAGGATACAGAGGTCAATGCTCACTTATTCATGCATTGTAAGGCAGCTATGAGTTTATGGAACACGTTTTTGTGTCTGCTAGGAGTTAATTGGGTGATGCCTAGGACAACAATGGAACTTCTAAGCAGCTTGGAAGGTATTGGGAACAGAGGAAGAAAGGAGCACTGGTGGAGAACTATCCCAGCAAGTACATGGTGGACCTTATGGAAAGAAAGAAACTCAAAGTGTTTTGATGGTCACAGCAGTAACTTACAGAAGATTAGAATTAATTGTATAAGCCTTTTGTATTTTTGGTGTAAACAGAAACTAGTAGGGGAGCTAGACGATTTAGTTGATTTTATAGGAAACTTGTAAAAATACCTTCCTGGGTGATGTAAGTTTCCAATTCATCATTTTTTGGATGATGAATTGTCTGGTGTGAATATAAAGTTACCCTTTTCTCAAAAAAAAAAAACTCCTCATTATTTACTGTGTTTCAGTTATCACATTAGTTGGTTATTGTTATTGCTCCTCCTTTGAATGTTATGTTATGTTTTCTCTATTATTTTCTATGTCCTCTTTACTTTTATATTTCTCTTTTAACTGCTTTGATGTTCGTTACCCGAGCCAAGGGTGTTCCGGAAACAACCTCTCTACCTCCTCGAGGTAGGGGTAAGGGTCTGCCTACACTCCACCCTCCCCAGACCCTGCTTATGGGACTACACTGGGTTTGTTGTAGTTGTAACACCATACAATCGTTCTTTTGTCAACTATGTGCTCTAAGGCTATAGGCCTCTTTCAGAATATTCACTTGACTGATCTTCAGCAGAAGTGGAGTGCGCACCATGCCCCTAGTTTAATTTCTCTAGCCTGCGAACACCTGGTCCTCTTTGCTGTACTCTTCTTCCAATTTATAAGAAATTCTTGTTGTATTCTAAACAAAAGGATAGAACAAAGAATTCTCTTAACATTCTAACATATTTGCTATGAAATTTCCTATCTCTTTGAAATAAAATTCTTCTGATGTTGAATATTGCCTGCTAAAACACGAATTAAATATTGATTCCCTCGGAATTCGATATGATTGAAGGCTAAATCCAAGAGAACCACTCCTTCTAAAAGAAACAAAGATCAGCCTAACCTCATCTCCCCAGTTCTTTGGAAGACGCCTCTTTTGCAGTAGTACTAGTAAAGCAACTAAATCACAGATCAGATATAAGGGTATGAATATTTAGAATAAACACAACATGCATATGATCAGTTAGCAAATACAATTAGAAGATAATCAAAAACAAAAATCTAGGATCAATTGACAACTTACTACTCAACTAGTCACAAAAGTATCCATAAGTAAAATTGGTTCTCACTACCTCCTTTGAATAGCCATCTCTGAGTGCATAGTGGCGTGCCATTGTCCCTGAAAGAGAAGTAAACTCTGTAACAACAGCAGTTGCAAGATCCGCCATGGCTAATGAGGCCGCATCTTGGATGACTTTGAGTTTGTCTTCACTTATTCCAAGAGACAAGCCAACTTCACTAGCCAAATTCTGAACTCGTGTCATCTTGTCTAGCATAGTCCCAAGCTTCTCCTGTGCAGAGGCGTTATTCTTTAGCGAAAATTACTAGAGATCAGCAGAAATTAAGGACTAAGAACTAACAAATTTGCAAGAATCAGTGAAACTATCATTGTTGAAGAGTGTCACATAGGGCTCTTACGGGATAGATGGTCTCTTTGTATGGTTTAGGCTATCCACACCTCTTGAGCTAGCTTTTGAGGTTAAGTTAGGTCAAAGGTCCATTGCTTTACATGGTGTCAGAGCAGGACCAATTCTTGGTTTTCCGAAGTAGGGCCCCCAAAAAATTTTGTCCACGCTCCAGATGTTATGTCAGTCCTAGGCGTGCGGGGGAGTGTTGAAGAGTCCCACATCGCCCAATTATGGAATGGGTAGTCTCTTTATATGGCTTACGCAAACCCTCACCTCTAATTTTGCTTGACGCACTAGTCAAATATACCTTGTGAGATTACAATTTCATAATTGACATATTTTAAATAAAAGTAAGATTTCATTGATTGCACAAAGCTAGTATGTACATCAAAAAGACTAATTTTAGATTTGATAACAATCAATTCTATAAGACTTACGCACAGAATAAGGATTTCAATATTTTAACTTGTAACTAAATTTAGCTCTAGATAACAATTCCCCGATTAGAGAGGCCAACAAGAGCTAAAGTATTATAGAAATTTGAAGCGTCAAATCGTAACAGGAAAAAAGAGGACAGTCAAGATGGAATTCTAAGACTTACATGGAAAAGAATCCCTTTCAGTTGCGTACGGAATTCAGAAAATTTTCTATTTGTGTCCATTGCATAGAAAAAATTTGCATCTTCAAATCGTGCTCTGCAATGTGTATGCAGTTCACATCTTTAAGCATATACCAGTTATCATAAAGTAAGCTGATAAGGGATCAAGTAAAATATAAAAAGTGCAAGTAGCACCAAGATCCAAAACTTTAGAAATACGAAGGGAAGAGCCTAACTAAAGGATAGTAACCTTAGCACAGCTTCATTTCCTTTCCTAACTATCTTGTTATCAATTGATCCATTTGCAACCTGAAAAGTTAAATCCATATCAAGTTACCACTTACAAACTAACATCTCACTTTAAGCTAAGCAGGTCACAGTTTGCCACAGATACAACATAGTTAGGATCTCTCACTGTGACAAAGTATGGCAACAGTAACCCATTCTCATCAGTCATGGCGAAGTATTTCTGATGCTTCTGCATCACCTGCATAACGCAAAAAAAAAAAAGTTCTTACTAACTCTAACATAATAAAGAGCTTCCCTGCACATAGAGGGAGCTTTTAGTGCACCGGGCTGCCCTTTTTTTATAACATAATGAGAGCTTCAGAAATGCTTAAAAATAATGACATGCAACACAAGGAAAATGACAGAGAGAACATCATTCTTAAACCAGCACCCTTCAACGACCCTGCCATCAAGGCCGTGCTTGACAGTCACTGATGATAACTGATATGCATGGATCCATGAAAGTCCATTTATATTCCTCCACGTATTGTAATGGTAAGAAGTTATATAGTAAATAAGAAATTGGTTTTTGGATAACCGAAAGAATGAGAATTGTCAAGAAAGGAAGAAGACACAAATAGTCTAGTCCTACAAAAAAGCTCTTATAGCATTTAAGCCTACAGTACCAGAAGGATTACGTTACTCCCAGAAACTGTAACATCTAAATTTCTGATTCTGAGAGAGAGAGACGGGTTAAAAAGGCATAGTCAACAAGAAGAACATTCATGCTTATTTCCTTCACCCAAAGACAGTAGTATCTTTTGCTAAACCCTTATAATATCACAAGTGAAGACAGAAAAAAAAACAATTGAAGTTCCAAAGAATATGAGAGTTTACCATTATAAGTAGTTCCTTTGGGAGCTCTAAGAAGGACTCATCGAATTTGCCAAGTACAGGGAGTGGTGCCTCAACAAGATTCACGACCTAAGCATTGAGGAAAATGCTTAAATACTGTTCTGTCTGACAATTGAATAGGAAAAGTCTGGAACTTCATCCATTACCTCATCAAGCAAATCACTCTTCATTATGATATGTCCATGTACACTTTTTGCTAAATCGTTGGATTTCTCCGTAATTGTTTTCTTGCGATGCTGATATTTGATGATGGTTAGACGTCAAAAAGATCATCAACAAGCATAGTAATAGTAAGTATAAATGGAACTTTATGCAGAACTTGAATTACCTCGACATCAGCAAGAATCCCAGCATCCTGCATTACATTTGCGTAGGTTTCTGCATCCAATATCTGTAGTATTTTGTAGAAAGAATCCATCAGAGATTTTGTTTCCAAGGGTAGAGGAAGTATAGCAATTCTCCTTTAAAGTGAGGCTATGAATCACAATAAAATATTTAAAATAGAGAAAAAGAAAAGGAAACTTGAATTGAATCAAATATTAACAACGTATATAGGAGTGTTGGACCACGTAAGATATGTTGATTATTATTTATCCTCTACGCTGGAAAATATTTCTTCCTAATATGGTAAAAAGAATTTATTTACAGTTGGGAAAAAACTCATTGTTAATAAAATGAAGTTTGCGCCTAACTCAACCTCAAATGCTAGCTCATGAGGTGGAATTGTGCAAGATCATCTAAGGATATGATAGCGCATTCTCAACCAATGTGAGACACTTAATAACCGTCCTCCCACACACGCTCAAGACTGGGCATCTGGTAACAACAACAACATACCCAATGAAATCCCACAAGTGGGGTCTGGGGAGCGTAGAGTGTACGCAGACCTTACCACTACCTCGTGAAGGTACAGAGGCGGTTTCCGAAAGACCCTCGGCTCAAGAGCAGCAAATTCAAGTACAAAGAAGAAGAAAACAGTGTAGAAAACATAGCATCTGGTGCATAGAGAATATAACAAGGGAGCAAATATTAGGCAAACCAAGGAATAGGGATGGAGATGGGGATGGGGATTGCTCTAATACCATGTGAAAGAAGTGAAATACTCAACTCAAAAGCTTAAGGCCACAAATGGAGTAGCCCAACATATTAGAACCCTTTGGAAACTCTTACATGACCGGTAAAGAACAAGTGTAGCATTTTCCAACATCCTCTCACACATGTAGCCCTATTATAAGATTACATGTGGATTGAAGATTTTTTTTCTTGAATATTATTTTCCCTTATTCGTCCTTTTTATGTGAGAAGATAGAAGAGAGATTCGGATAGACATATCGAGATCAAGCTCAATATGATTAGGGCGGACCTCGAGCAGAGAGAAAGAGTAGGCCCAACAGGCTAAGAAGTAACTTGAAAGGGGGGAAAGATTACAGATAAACAATTTTAGGACCCCTATTAATGTCATTGCCCAAGTTCATAAACTTTTGTATGTCTAGTTTTTTAGACTCAACTTCAAACCTATGTGACTTACAAAATCCGTGTCCAAAGTTACAAATTGTGCCTGAAGTTTGGCACAAACTTCAAACGTTTTTGTCCGAACTTTAGACATCCGCCACTAAAGTTTGACTTGTCATAGCCATACTCCAGAGTTGCTACCTACAGAGAGAGAAGGCCATTCATGTAGCTTATGGTTTTGTGCCTAAGTGTGAACAGTCCACACTACCGTCCCCATGCCACTTGACCCAGATAACTTCGATGTCCATTGCTGCTCATAGAATATTCCAACCAGATCTCCTGAGATGTATATGGCACTGCTCTAAGATTGATTAAGCATGATCTCCTGAGACAAACATGATTGGACACTGCCGCAAGGCAATGTGGACCCGTAGAACAAGATTGAAGTAGAGGACTTGAATGCTGTTTGCATACTCAAATTTAATAAATCTAGACATATTGAAGATGTAACAATATCAATTTCCTTGATTTTCAAATGTAACAAGAGAGAACACATGGCAGGTGCAACTAAAGGATGACAAGGTTCTAATATTTGAGCATGATGACAAGAGTAGAAGAGCTTCCAAAAGATAAATCTACAATTTTGTAACAGACCTTAACTGTAGCTGATGGAGTATTGCGTAGACCATGAGATACATTTCCACTGTAGCAAAATCAAAGAAATACAGTAGTAAGAGACAAACCAAAAACCATAAAACCAGTAAAAAGGGAAAAACGAACACTGATCACATAAGAGCAGTAACAGTACTGATAAATGCACAAAAAATATATGCACTCCAACTCTCCAAGTACTCATCCAAAAACATGTGCTCCCAGTACGTATTTAGAATTACACAGGGCTGTAGAACAAATTCAAGATATTGAATTCCATTAATGAACAAAATCCGGTGAGCTACAATCGGGTGCATTCTGAAATAAGGTTATTTGGAAAATGAAATTAAAAGCTTAAACTCTAGCAAATCTCAAAAGAGAAAAAAGTTGAAGCATAAAATTTCAATGGAAAAAAAAACTTAAAACTGTTGCAGCCTGAAGAGAATGTAAATATGGAAAGACTGGATTGTCAATCCATATAGGGGATACAATTAGAGGTTTTCCTATCTTTTGCATCATCAAAATACTATTTAATCTGCAAGAGTTTGAAGAAACAAATCAAGCAAATTCTGTCTCTCAAAATCTCCTCTTTTATGTAACATGGTATCGAAACTTCAGGAATTACATTTATTTCCTAGCCCTAAGAGACCATTATAAACATGAAGGAGCCCATATACAGAGGCAGAAAGCTGATGCTGGTGAAAAAAAAGGGAAGTAGATAAGGCTTAATCCGTTTAATAGTGAGACCTTTTCATGAAGTGGTGCTAGAGAATAAAGGATCACCAGCACCTTTTTCTGGGGTGGCTAAGTTTTTATTGAAAAGAACTGTTACTTGTCTCAAAAAGAATAAAGGATCACCACAGCTCACCCACTTACAGCTTATAAGTTGCTAAAAGTCCCAAGACCATAGAAAGCTTGTATTGATTAAGTAGATACAGAACATCAATACTGAGAAGTTTCAAAGAAAGAAAGACAAAGACAACCAAGTGTATGACAAAGTCAACTTCAAGAAAAACTGTCCTGCAAGTTAAGTGCCCCGAAATAGTAGGACATTGAAAGAAAGCTGAGATCAATCACTATTTTCTTCTACTAAACTTTCATTTTCCCTTCAAATAAACACATCTAACAGAGTTTTTCCTTCTACTTTAACAGTTACCGAATTCTGTGGACACAAAATTATCGTGACTAAGTTGGAAACCTTTAGAAAGACACTTATGAGATGGCTTAATGAAGAAGAAGACAACCAGGATAGAGCTCCAGAGTTTGCTAAAAACGGACAAAACCGATCAGGTTTATCTTTCTGGTCATAGCTCAATGTCTATATTCCTTATCTGCAGTTCTCTTTTTTTTTAAATTTTATTTTTATTTTTTATTTTATTTTTTTTAATTCAATAAACTAGTGGCTGGACAAGTGCGTTGCACGTGCATTACTATGCTAATCAATAAAAACAACATTTTAAACTGATATAAATAATATTCTAATGTGTGCGATGAGTTACGAAATTTGAAGAGAAAAATACACGCTCAAACTAATGAACGGTGAGTGTATCCGACTGGTATCTATAGTCAAAGCAAAGCAGATATGTACTGAAAATTGCTTCTGTATGAATGTAAAAGAATAAATATCCCTCATTTTCAGGTCAATAAAAGTTAATTTTTGGGGAGAAAAAGGTGTTTCTTTGCAGTAGTATTTTTTTCTACTTCAGTCAATTTGAGTACAGTAGCCTTAACTCTTGCACTTCTTTCAAACCGTGTTTTAAAAAAACATTTTTCTAGAGCAGAGGATCTATCTGAAAGAGTCTCTCTACTACACAAAGGTAGGGGAAAGGACTGCGTACACCCCCATCCTCCCCAGACCCCACTTGTGGGATTATACTGGGTATGTTGTTGTTTCTTGACAGTTGACATAAAACAGAAAATTAACTCTATTACCCACCCACACCCACCGCGTCTCTCTACCCCTTTTTGTGATGGATGGGTGCAAGAAAAGGAGATAAATCATTGCATATATAAAAGAAAAATTCTTTTGAAAGAAAAGAAAACTAAGAGTTGACAAAGTACCGTAACCTCAACCCTCCTGTTAGGCACATATGGAGTAAAAAGTAGTATAGAAATTTCTTTTGAACAAAAAAAAGGAGCAGGAAGGAGCTCAAACTTGCCTTACAACTCCAGCATACATAAAGGGAAGAACTACACCTCCATGAAGGGCCAAAATCCAGCGAATGGGTCTGCTGAATGCAACCTGCATGACAATCTCTCAATGCACGTTATATTCATACAAAATTTGTGCATTTTCTTGCAGTTATAGAATTTAAAAGTACTAAGAGCTGTGAATAATGAATTGAAGAAAAAAAAGATGAAGAAGTTTGAACGCAATGCCAATCAAAGCAAAAATAGCACCAGACAATGAAATAAATTTGTTTCTGGGAACATAAGCCAAGTTGACTATTTTGTTGTAGTACTAAATAGGATAAGAAAGAAAAGTTGAAAAGGACACCATAAAATATGTCACTCAGTTCAGGTTGATTTACTTAAATTAATGTAGTAAGCTTGATAGGAAGGTTAATAGGAAGACAAATTATTCCAGCTATAGATAAATCAGAGATGTTTAGAGAACAAGAGTATACCTTTCCAAAGCATTAAAATGAACTGTTCAGTGACCTTTTACTTTTGGTGTATCCATACTATTCCCAAGGATCCGGGGGACATCACCCTATTCTTAGATAGTTTAGGAGGGAGATAGGTTTTAGATTCTTTTTGACAAACCCTCTATACTTTTGATGTAATTACTACAGGAGTTCACTATTGGTGTACTTCTCTGTTTATAACACCAGTTAACTTTCTCAAAAAAAAATAAAAAAATAAAGGTTTGTTACATAATTTCAAGGATAAAGAAAAAGGCGATAGACAGTTAGATTATAATTAAAAAAACTAAAAAAGATAAAACAAATATGGACACAACTCATGCATATTGCAAAGAAAAAAGGTTAGTCAAAGTCGTGGCACATACATCAGAGTTCCAACGCATTGACTTGGGGAATGATATGCTGGCAATTATATCAGGTAACTCTTCAGACAAAACCTGTTGATAGTGATTCAAACAATGAGATCAAGGAAAACTAGAGGATTAAAAACAAAAACAAAAAAAAATTATTCATTTATATAGAGCAACAGAAGAACTACGCGTAGCACCTTTTTAAGAGATTGTGCAGGTTTTACGTACTAATAGTGAGGAAGGCATAACTATAACTGCAAAAATTAACTTGAACAAGTACAAAAAAGGCTAAATCTTTCTGTGTCAGCTAAAGATAAAATTAAAACAAAAGAATTCAGACCCACGGACATTTAATCTAGGTCCTTAGACCAAAGTCAGTCCAAGTTGAACAAATAGCTCTTCGTAGAGATTCACTACCATAACTCTCCATCCAATTACAGTGGCCTTTTCTATTATCTTTCTTCATAGAAGTTGTCCAGCAACTTGACATGGCCAGCTAACTCCCACATAAAATCACTGAAATGTGTTCCTAACTAAGTCGTGCCTAATGGTCGACTACACCCAAAAAAACACCACATGCCAATATTAATGCAGGGATTCATGGCCTAAACTCAACTCCAAAGGCAGCTCAAGTCTTTTCATAGAGATTTACCACCAGACTCCCTAGTTAGTGTCTATTTCTCTCATCTTTCTTCATAGAAGCTGTCCAGCAACTTGACATGGCCAGCTAACTACCACGTAAATCAGCAACAATGTGCTTGTACCTAAATCATGTCTAATAGCGGTCTACACCCAAAAGAAACGTGAGACCCATATTAAGAAAGAGATCTTTTGCCTAACTCAATTCAAAAATTAGCTCAAGTATTGAGGATTATCAAAATCTATAGAAGAAGACCACAATCCATACACTTAAAACAATGTGGGATTCTATATCCCTTGGCCCTTTCGCCACATTAGCAGGGCTGAACACCTCAAGTGTGGAGTAACATAATATGGGTGACCAGGTATAAGATAACTCAACATCAAGAATATGACTTTGATACCATATTGAAGGATGCGTCTTAACTCTTGAAGTTGAGCTATTGCCCTAGATTCATGTTGCATGGAATGAATTAGGCCCAAAGTCCACTTTCTTAACACGGTATAGCAGTAAAGTCTTGGTTCAAGTCTACACTGTCATCCATTATCAAAAAGAATTCTCACGTGCTTGACTCAAGAATGGAGTTAGGCCCGAACATGATGGAATGTATTACAATACTAAATAAATAAATAAATGAACGCCATCAGACAACATACAATTCTCAATGACGTGAACAAAATCTAATGGCCAAAATGATGATTAGATGATTACATCAAATACACATAACACAAAAGGCAAGGCAATTCAGAGTCAAATAGACATCATACATCAGTAACATTATAGTGACAGTTGACTAGAAGCTCATCCTAGAAATCCATTAGCATTGTGATCACCAAGATAAAGGTTATTCCAGAAAACCTGTAAGGAAACATAGTCTGCAAGTCTCAGGGTCAGCACTCCACTAGCTTCTCCTTTTCAATTTCTCTTTTTCACTCTCTGGTTTTTAACTATAAGAATATTATAAAAGTACATGGCACTCATACTATCTCTATGAGACCCTCCATAAGCTGCTCTGGAAATAAAGCTTCAAGAAACAAGTAATTTGACCCACAACAACCCTCTTATCATTCCGACCATCTGCGTCTTTTTTGTTTTATAAAATTATAATTTTTATTGATATAAGAGGTAACATTGAGCATAAAATTTACACAAAATATTGTATGTTATACCAATCTGTACAGAAGTACTTTTAAACCTTAAGCACTTCAGTTTCTTTTTCCCAAAGAGTCCACAACTTGCTTCTCCTTGTCCTTCAGAAGACCCAACTTAGAAGATGTTTTGACAGTGTCTGGCAGCACCGATTTAATTTTAAACAAGCACCAGACTACTCCACAACTTATATGTCACCAGACAGTAAAGTAATAAGTGGTTCACATCTTGCCCAGTCACTCACACATGAAACACCAACTGATGTAAACTTCAGTTTTAAACTGTAAGAATGCCTTGCAGTGCTGCCAAATCTTTCTAGTTACTCTGGATTCTGGAAGATTGGCACCCCAGGTTGGTGAGTGAGAAAACCACGCCCTTCCCTTCAAGATAAAACATGCTAAAGTAACCTGTGAAAAGGTTGTTGCTTTATCCCTTTCATATCCATATATCCTGATTCATGATTGAGATGTTCTACTTGTACATTAGCTATAGGAGGTGTGGAAACTCTTCCATTCCAGACCTGCAAATTTCTTCTAAATCATGTAGCAATGCTTGTTATCTGTTTAACATAAAATGCTGAGAACTGTAGCGAAAGCATTTTCCTTGGAAGTTGATCTTGGCTATGTTGACTACTTTGACGCTAATGTTTCTGCAGAACTTTCATATCTTTATGATTACACTCCAAAACCCTACCCTATATGGCATATGGATCTAATCAGTCCTCCAAATGCGCTTCTTACCTCTCGTATTTTTTTATTGCGTCACTTCTTTATAGCGCTTAATCCAATTATTGAACATCTACCATTTTCCTCACCAAACCGAGTTAAAACCACTTATTCTCACCTCTAAGACAACATCTTCTTAGGAGACATGATCCGCCCAACTATCAGCCGGTACTTAGTCACCTTCTCATTGGTGCAGACATGATCTCCGTCCAATCTATCAACCGGTTCTTAGTCACCTCCTCATTGGTGCAACTCGGAGAAATCACTTTCAGCTTTCAAATTTCTCCCACAACTGCAGGTATGGGAACCAGCGACATGTATGTACATGGAAATACTAGATAGAGTACTTTCTAGCAGAATCTATATTCCTTTAATACAAATATCTCTTGCACCCATGAGTGTGGACTAGTGGTCAATAAAGTGGTATGAGAACAGGTTCAAATCCCACCAGAGACGAGAAATACGGTGATTTCTTCCAATCTAACCTAACCTTAGTGGACAGAGTTACATGGTACTTGTTAGTGGAAGGTGGCAGGTATCCCATGGAATTAGTCGAGGTGCGCAAAAGCTGGCCCGGACACCATGGTTATCACCAAAATATATATCTCTTCTCCCATCCTACAAATCTTTACTCGACTTTCTCCGATCACAAAATCCCTGCTACACATTTCTTATAGGTGGACCCGATGGTATGCGCAGGTACATTGACTGATCCAACCTTACAACTAGTACACATGCAAAAGCTGTTCATTGTTCTATACCTCTCCCTCTAGAATAATTGCACATTTCTTTATACTGAATTTTAGACCTGAAAC
Source organism: Solanum appendiculatum (assembly GCA_018342035.1). NCBI lineage: Eukaryota > Viridiplantae > Streptophyta > Magnoliopsida > Solanales > Solanaceae > Solanum > Solanum appendiculatum. The sequence continues at coordinate 1,695,762 of JAGDQO010000515.1, forward strand.
TGCCTGAAATCATAGCACTATGTGCTTGCATGTAGTAGTAGAGCCACCTCTGCATCACAAAACACTAACATAGGATGAAATAAAATATGATGAAATATCTATATACTTTCTATGCACGAGTGATTCATGAGGAAACATAGTGTTGCATTCTCTAACTCCAGCTATTTTAAAATGATAGTTCTCCAAGTCCTATGACCTTGAGTTACTACAAATCACTTCCTCAACAAAGACTATACTAAAAGTGAACTTCTTTAGTAAGGTGGGTCTCATCCCCGGACAACTCAAGGTGATAGAAGAATTTTGAGTAACAGAGTATCTTTGGTTGCATGGTAGCCGCTTATGCTAAAAGGCCTAAAGGCAGGAATTTGGCACTCGTACACACAGAGAAAGTTCAGAAAAAGAGAAACCACACCATTTTGATGGAGTTTGATGCCAGTCATGAGCATCAAAGGTGCTGCCCTAAATAACATTCTTATGGTTACATGAGGAGCGCCAGAAACATTTTTCATTCAATTCGCTTATGTGGACTTGAACAAAAGTAATATACCCATTTCTGTTATCCTGTTCATATAATTAATCTTTATCAAACACAGCCAAACTTAATCACAAGGAATCTCCATGATTAACTTTGTAATTTATAGAAGTAGCCTTGGCCATACACCCTACTAAGGTTATCTAGTTGTTGAAAAGGGAGATTTTACTTTTCCACGAAATCATACACAAAACACTTATTTTCTATGTATACCTCGAATGCAAGCCGTGCTGGCTCCACCAAACGAACATAGACGTATTCTGTTTTCCCTGCAATCAGAAGCAAACAATGAAACACAACCATTTGTAGCGTAGACAGCGCAGATAAACAATCAACATGCAATTATGCAAACAGTGAACCAGTGAAGCCTTTAGCACTTTTATACAGTTAGCTTATTTTTGCCAAGTAAAATGGCATTTTATACAGCTAATGAAGATGGTGATATATGAAAAAGGAACATCTGTAAAGATGAGAAGCGAAGAGCCTTAAGGAACTGTTGATACATCAAAAAGAAATGTCCCACACAACTGAACAGTGAAATGCACCATGTCTAACTTGCTTCAGCAGACACCTGTAGTAATGAACCTTACTGTGCTGTTACCCATTAGATGCATGTATCAGAAATAAGGACCGGAACTTTGTCATCCAGGGCAAAATGAGTCAAAATTCACAAGTAGAAACTCATAGAACATTTTGGTCCACAGTGATTTCAAGGTGCACTATGTTATTGTTTATATTAACCTATCCTAGTATGTTGTTTAATGTGTTTCAATTAGGTCACTATGTTATTGTTGTTTTGCTCCTTTATAGTAGACTTTGCACTACTTACGTGTTACTTGCTATATTTTCTTCACTATCTCCTTTAGTGTACCTGGATTTGCTGCTAAGGATCTTTCGGAAACAGCCTCTCTACCTCTACGAGGTAGTGGTAAGGTCTGCGAACATTCTACCCTCCCCAGACCCCACTTGTGGGATTTCAGTGGGTATGTTGTTGTTGCAGTGATTTCAAGGTGCATAGTATTTCCTAGTTCTTATTAGCAGGAAAAAGCTGAAGAAATCTCTACTCTCCTTGTCTAGCATTGTCAGACATGAAATCTATAGAATAGAATCGCCCTGACGCCCTCTAATTGGATCCGTTTGGTAAACCTACAGGTGTTTGAAGCATATGTGACATTGATAGAAAAATCTGAACAGTAGAAGATTAGTTGAATCGGTAGCTTGCCCTTGTTTATAAAATTTTATTACTTGATTGAAAAAAAGGATTAGTTGAATTGGTAGTACTTCTCTCCTATTGAGATGCAATAACCTTTGGGCAACAGAAATAATTAAAAATTGATGTTTAAATTTCATTGTGTTAAATAAAACAATGATGCGGAAAGATATGTACAATGATGCATTTAGGCTACTCTTGATCTCCATTCAAGCCTACCCACATACCTATACAAGCAAGTATTCTGTTTACACTAAGAATAAAAAGTAGAATTTCTTTACAGTTCTTTAAGTTCTCTTCCGTGACACATCCTCCAATTTCTTTTACTACAAATCGTCCAACAATGGCACAATGAACACGATTGGTTAAGAAGCCATAGAACCAGAAGACCATCGCAGTGATTCAGACAAAAAATTGAAAGAAAAAGATAATAAGGAATAGAAAATTTCAGATCTTTTTAGTAAGTAATTTTCAGGTTTCATAAGGGATAACAAATAGCATATCAACAACAACATACCCAGTGTAATCCCACAAGTGAGTCTGAATATAAATAACAAATATCATATCAGACGTCAAAAAACAAATCTAAGAAGTTTTCCACATTTAAACAAAAGAAGTTTCTATGATTAGCACATGATAGACTAAATCGATGCCAGAATTCACATGAACAAACACTAAGATAATAAAATAAGTGTTCATCTGACGTAACGTACCTTCAGCTCGTCTGTACATGGAGTCTAAAGGCACATTATTTCTGCGACAAAAACCTTCAGCAGCCTGAAAGTTGTATGAGTTGATAATTCAGAACTGACTTGAGTTCATCAAATACGAAGGAAATTTGGTTAGAGATCAAATATGGTTAGCAAACAACAATGCATGTTATAGCAAGTTAAATGGTACCACGTTCCAGCAAATTATATTAACGAATAACTAAAATTCAATTCACTCCACCTTGGTTGGATTTCCGTCCTTATCAAAAGCTTTAGAAACAGGAGGTCCACGAATCTCAACCTCATGTTCCACTTGCTTAGAGTGTAGCTTCTCAACGCTAACCTGCAAATGATCTTTATCAGCATCTATAAGGCGAAAAGAAACCAGTGAGTAGTGAGAGTTTGAAGGAACTAAGTTAACAGGTGGAAAGACCAAGCCTGCACGAAGACCATGACGCAGTTTGAAAAGATTCAAATGTGCTATAGATATGTTAATTACTTTTATCAATTCAGTTAATTTAGCAAGAACTCAGTCAAGTTGGGATTGGATAGTTAAAAATACAAGTAGGTCTTACATGTTGAGTATCAAATTAACCCAGTGAATTAGGACACAATGCCCCAACTAGGAGATAGTGAGAGCAAGAACCAGAAATCTCAACCAATTGATGAACATGGAGATTTGTACACTTCAGTGAACCTTTCCAGAAGGCCTTATGAAGTAAGAAACAATTAGGTCACGCTGAGCAAACTTTATAAGCATGGCCATTTCTGAAAGTTCAGCTCAGCTGAGTTCATGGACTTTTTCTATCCAGACATTTTCTTTTTGGGGGAAAAAAAGGAATTTGGGTATTGTACTTTCTGGAACTCATTCCACTCTATAAAAAAATATTAGAAGTTCCCACAAAAACAGATATTAGAGTACTGGCTTCATATTATTAAGAATTCTTATAGCATTTACAAGATTTGATACTGGCTTTATACTTGTTGAACAACTCAGGTAACATACAAATGATTTGGCAAAGGTTTTTCTAAGAAGTTGCAGGTATTGGAGCTGCCCTTTCCATTTATAAGTTACATGGATCTGAAAACAGTTATAAAAAGTATACTGAGAATGGTAGATAAAATATTCAAAAATCCTGCACTCTCTTTCCTACCAGTTCGTGTCTCATAGACAGTTCGCACAGCTTTTCAAAGTAACCAGAAAAGCAAAATTTGTGAAGGAGATCAACCATAACGAAACAAATCCTACCACTACTCTACGTGGGGTGCCATGTGTTTGTACTTCCCCATGAAGCAACCTTTGTTTGTCCAGTAACTGAACAATCAGATCCTCGAGCTGCAATGACCAGCACAAATAAAAATTAGATTTAACAGAACAGTAATACAATCAACTAAGCTGAACTGCTTACTTGGGAACTCACACCGGATGACATCAGAACAAATTAAGACAAGAGAAAACACAAACACACTTCCCTTACCATATTTACAGTATAAACTTCAGGAACAGAGATTTGCAAATAATAAGAATGAATATCACATGAAAAAGAAGATATATACTTGCTTGCATGCACTTGATACATCATTTGGAGGCAACTCCTCAGTCCCAATTTCAAGAACAAACAATCGTGGCTCTGAAGGCACCTGTATGACAGGAAAAAAGGTGTGCAAGAAATTTTACCTATGCTTAGAAACAATTAAAGGTTACAATGAGAATGTGAAAGCAGCCTGAAAGAGTGGGAATATCAGAAAAGAATGTAGAGTATAAAGATTGGGAATATCAGTTTCTTTCCATTATTTGGTTTGGTAGGAACATCAGAAAGGAAAGATATTGTTTATTTATCTTTCTAATTGAACTAAAATAATGGGGCCAAAAGAATGCTTGCTCTCATTCTGTATACAAACCAAGTAAGAGAAAGCAAACTTTTAAGATATTCATACTTTCTCTAGTATCCAAGCAAAGGCTAAAGTGAAAAAACATACCTTTCCCGTTGCTTCCACCGAGATTTCTCTTTGAACAAGAAGATGATCACTATGAGAAACAACACCTAGTGGATGGCCAAGAGACTCCCTTGTCTTCAACCAAAGCTGTGCGCATTGACGAGCTAAACTGCAAAGGGGAGGCAAAAAACAGACACAAAACAAAAAAAATCGAACTTGAGACTTCCAGATTTTTTGGGGGTAAAAAGGTTTGGCACCAATATATCTGACTTCTCTTTATAGTAATAAAGATGTATTTCCTCCATTCCATTTTACATGGCAGTGTTAGAATAGGCACGGAGGTAAGGAGAAAAAAGGAAGACTTTTGGCACCTATCAAAAGTACCCTTAGAATTTGTGGTATTAAACATGTCTTTTCTATGGTTCCAATAGCACGTATTTAGAAGTAAATAGGAGGTATACAGTTGAAGAGTTCCCAAACATAGAAAGGTGTAATTCTCTATAGAGCAAACTAAATAGAAAGAGTGTAATACAAAATGAAACAGATGGAATATATATTAAGCATGATACTGGCATTTGAAACTTGCGGAAGCAAATTTTTACATTTGCCCTTAAAGGTAGACTTCTCAATCATCAACCAAACTTTAAGAATACCCGACAAACTCTCTGGCAATCAGAAAAAGTGCTAAAAATGTCTACCTCCGCATACGCCCAAAATAACGAGCACGTTCTGTCACCCCAACAAAGCCTCTCGAGTCTAAAACGTTAAAAGCATGAGAAGTCTTCAAAAGCTGATCATACCTAGCACAGTGTAGGGAATAATGTTACTCGATGTAAACTGTAAAGTTAACAAAAGATTTATTTGTATCTCCGTCACATGAAGAAAAAATAGTATTAAGGTATAAGTACATACGCAGGTATTGCAAGGCCTAGATCAAGCAAACGGCGAGCTTCTGCTTCAAAGAGATCAAAATGTTTATGTATATGGTCAACACTAGCATGCTCCAGATAATACGCACTCATCTCCTTCCTGAAACAGAAGCTTAAATTGGAATCTCTTCCCTGGAAATGACAGATTTATCAAGCACACGTACTCCTAATTTAATTTTAATTTTATTTTTTCTGATAAGTGCTCTTAATTTTATTATGATACAGATAATTCAGAATTTTTCCAAATTAAGTTGGAAATAACAAAATCTTTGCAAACAGTCTGATTTGCCAACATGAAAAACAGAAAAAATCTAGAGACTTTGGCTCTTATCATATGCTATGTGTTATCCATCTACAACTACTGCTTTTCCTTCTATACTTTATAAATGCAACTATGCAAGTTTCATTTTCTTATACAGTTAAGAATTGAAAGCAATAATTATGCACAATGACAAGAAATTGAAGAGATACTGTTTAAATATCCAAGATAGTTCGAGCTCTAAGAAACAGCAGATTCTAACATTTTTTTGAAGGCATAAGAAAATCTATAAGAAGCAAAATGATCTGTCTAATAGTAAGGCAATCAACAAAAAGAAAGGAGAAAGCTTTCTGGCTGAATTAGCTTATTTACTCATTTTCCAGAAAAAGCTCTCCATATGTAATGCCATCTGCATACTGAATCTTTTTAAAATGATCAACACCCTGCAGATAAGTAATAATGAGTCATAACAAGCATAATATTGGAGAACCAGAAGAGAAATGCAGGTAGTTTATCCTCTTTATATTCTAAGATATGGGCAGTAATGACCTCCTATATGAAGGTTTTTCTGATACCTAAGAAACATAGTAAATGTTGAGATCATGCTGGAGATTCTGGCACAGAAATAGAGCAGTAAGAAGTGCTTCAAACACAGTATGATCCAATTAAAAGAGTAAAACAGCTATTGAATGCCTTTTTTCCCCTAGTCAGAAGAGAATGCAGAATGTATCCAATGAGCCTCATCATTTGTTTGAACAAGAAAAAAGTAAAGAAAGAAATCATAAGAGGAGAAAGAACAAGCCTGAAAGTGATCTAAACAAGAAAAATTAACCTGAAGTGACATAAGGATACGTTCAAGCCCATAAGTGATCTCAACTGACACTGGCATCAACTGAATACTTCCAGCCTGAAAAATTAAAAGCTAATGACTGAGCTAATGGCTGGATGTGCTCAAAGATAGAAAAAGGGTCAAATAGAAAAGCAAAAAAGACAAGTTCTTGTAAGTCATTAGTAATCAGTAAGCAAATGAAGTTTTTAAAACTTGTTTGTTGAGCAAAGATCAGGATTCTAAAACTGCTGTACACCTTTTGTCTGAAGAGAGAGAATAACCTGCTGGAAGTAGGTGAATTGTGTGATTTCCATTCCATCCATCCAAACCTCCCAGCCCAATCCCCAGGCACCAAGCACCTACTAGTAGTTCAAGCCAAGAAACATTTAACAATACAGCTCTGAGATACGCAGGGGGAAGGAACAAACATTAGTGTGTGTCATGTAGCAGAAAACACCATTCATGCAAATCCAAACAAAAAGATGGAAATTTGCCTGAACATGGAAATAAGTCCAAAAGAAATGTTCTGTTCATGAAACGTTATATGTGCATATATACAAAAGTTAAATGTCCCTTATCAAGAGAAAGACTAATCTTACAGGACTCTCCCAGTTGTCCTCAACAAAGCGAATATCATGTGCATTGACATCAATACCTGTCAACACAATGAAGTAAAAGATCAGCCAAAACAATTTCTAGAACTAATATATATACACAAACACACACACACACACACACTCTCTCTATATATATGTGTGTGTGTGTGTTGTGTGAGAGGATACAAGAAACACAAATACGTACACGACATGAAACTTGTAGGAACGTCCAAGTTCCAACAACCAAAAAGGAGAAAAAACCTACAGTAAAGTGTATGCCTATTTGGCTAAGTATGGCTGTTGCCTAAGCATAACGTGACCCAAAATGTTATATTATTTAAGAATAAGAACAAGAAGAGGAAAAATAACATAAAACCACTTCTTTTCTTTTTATGAAGTTTCTTTTAATTAATTTGGAAGGAAAACCGTGGGATACAAGTCTTTTAGAACAGTAGAGAACCTATTCAACGATATGGTTCTATACAAATAACATCCAATCATCTTTACTAAAGTAGGAATGTCATGAGTGTACCAAATATTAACTAGAACAAAAGAAACGAACAGACTCTGCATCATAAGTAACAAGTTGTTGTTGTTGTTTTTTGAGAACTGGTAATTGTATTCCTCAGCATTAAGTAACAAGTTGTTTTTAACTTTTGAGTTCTTAAAACTAGCTTCTCTCAAGGCTTTTCCCTCAATTCCCTTTTAATATATTAAGGTCGCCATATAAAGCAAAGTATGTTCCTCTTTTTCCCCAGATTCAATGTTATATTATGTGACTAATGAACAGAAAGAAACTCTGCTTTCTTTGTCCTATTCCAGCAAGCATGATCAGTCATGTATATTGGACACACTTCCTTTAGTTAATCCTTGCAATTCTTTCTGATCACATTTTCCATCAACATGTTCTTCTTTGCCTGAAACTTACATTATGTTGTAATCCTAGCTCTAACTCTAGATATGCTCTATCTCTAAAAAGTAGTTGGCATGCATGCCTTTTAGCAAGCAGATCATTCACATCCAAATTCAGTGACCACAGCATTCTGGTCACAACACAAAAAACAAAAGATTAGAAATCATGGTCCTATTTTCCCATCTTCAAAAAGCTTAAATATTGGAAGAGTTTGCAAGTTTTTGTTATTGGTAGGCCATGCAGTCTTATTACTTACCAGCAGTACCAAATGGAAGAAGTTATTGCTGCAGTTACAACATAAGTTATTTTGAAAGACATAATGTAGGAAAAAGAAAAAGGAAAGTAGATATCGGCTGCAAACCTAATGCTGACAAACTACGGATGAACAGGTCCTGCGAATTTCCTGGATCAGGCTTCAAAATCACCTGAGTTTCAGTTCAAACAAGAAAGACAACCATAAGAATTAAGTTGGAAGTACAATAATCGCATATGGGGCTTCAACAGTACTAAGCAATCAACTGTAGTTCAGAATTTTAGACAATAAATTGAAGGCAAACTAACTTGAAATTGGGTATGCCTTTGAAGCCTATTTGGATTTTCTCCATAACGACTATCATCTGGACGAATACTAGGTTCGACATACCTGTCATCAGACAGTCACATTGATAGCCATACATGAAAATATAGTAATGTATTCACTTAATTGAAAATAAACAACATCCTCCATTCCCAAGATTAAGAGTGGTGAACCAGATAAAATAATATGTTCGTCCATAGAATTTTCCCTGTTATTGTGGTTGAGAGGCCTCAAGCTACACCCCACCTTACTCACCTCAATATCTTCTTTTTTTTAAAAAAAGGCCTTTCTCTTTGAAAATGTCCATTAAATTCAGTGAAGAAAACAAGAAAAAAAAAAAGACTAACTGGAAAAGAAAAAAAAGAAGGACAAATTAGATGATAAAATCTAAGTAGCTAGAAAGAGAGAGACGAAGAATAACGAAAAAGACAAACAGATAATAAAATTTGAGAAGCAGAGACAAAGAAAAAGAAGAAGCCACAGCCAGAGATTGCAAAGAAGAAGCAGGGAACAGTGAAAACCTAGAGCACAACTGTAGAAGTCTGAAGAAAGAACGACAAACAAACACTAAGCAGCAGCAACGGTGAGTATGAACCTTCTCACCTCTCTTTTTGTCTAAAAGGTCTCCTTCTCTTCTTCTTTACTTTGTCTTCTAAAAAGGTCATTGCTTCTTTAAACCAGTTAAAAAAGCAAGCGCTTCTTGCTAGCTTAAGGGATGAAACACTTGCTTTTAACAACACTGACACTAACAATGACTAAGATTTTTCTTCACATTAAAGAGACTGTCTAAGATGTGGATGACTTTTTTGCACATTTCATCTCTACTTCAGAAAATTCAGGTCCAATATGAGGATGATAATTGTATCGGAGAACTTAATAAATGAAATAAACCTATCAGAAAAACTTACGCAACATTCCACGGTTCTGGTCCGAGAACTCTTAAATATGTTAGAGGATTCATAGTCCCAGCTCCAACCTGGTCAATGTATTAAACTTAAACAAGTTAGTTAAGTAGATGAGAAAAACTCTAAAGATTAAAAATCTAATTTAAACGCTCAAAGATCTAATAACCACTAAAAGACCATCCATGTTATGGCTATACTGCGAAGCATATTTTATCAAATCACATGTATACAATCCAGATTCAGTGCAATACACAGTACATATAAACATGTCCCAAAGCATTCTAGGTGAATATGCCCAGCATCTCCTTTATGCCGATATTATAATAAAAGTTACACATTACCCATCAAAAAAGAAAGTATGCGAGGAGAATATACTTAGTTCTTGCAACTTGAAAATCACAACTTATGACTTTGATAAGGTATCATGACTCATTAAAAATAAAAAGCATCAATTCCAGCGGAAAAGCAAGTTCATTCTTTCCTGCTATGTCTTGTACTTTTTGAGCCCCAAAAAGGATGATATCATACCTCAGTATTGCTGCATTGCATCACGGCACATCCTACAGAGCCCCAATACTCCTACCATGTTAAAAGTATTGGTTAATCCATAGATAATATTAAGATAAATATGAAGTATATCTATATCGAGTGGGATGGTTAAAACCGATTAAAGAGTGTCGATGTTAATCTTTGCCAAAGAGAAAGCTAATAGAATCAAGAGATATGTATCCATCAATTTAAACATCGTGTAATACTCGCAAATAAGACAGAACTTCTGCAAAATAATAGTATAGGATAGACAAAGCAACCAAGAACCACGCATACCACCTTCATCTATCTCTTTTAGCAAGAATAAGAATAAGAAACCAAAGTATAACTAAATTATACCTGCTCTACATTGAAGAACATAAATTCTTTTATTTTCTTGAAATCTTGGAGATAGAGAGGAGAATGATATTCCTATATCTATCTCTATGCAGTGTACAAGAATCCCAGAATAGGCTTTACTTCTGTTCTTTATCATCATTAATACCAAGAAACAAAAAAAAAACATGTTTCTTGGTCAATCTTTATAGGACCAATCAAAAAATTGTCACTTGAGATACAATCTTGAATCCATAATGAGCAATAATGTACATTCGTTATTTCCTCAAGAAAGTAAATTGTAACCCCAAAGAATACCTGAAGCCTTTGAATAGCTTGTTGGAAAGTTGGAACAGACGCTTTCTTTTGATGCTCTGAATTGTGAGACACATTAGAAGAAGATGAAGTGGAGAGTGCAGAGACAGTGGAAGATTCAGAGAAGAAACGCCTGCGAAGAATGATGGGTAGAGGGAGAAAGGAGAAGTGAGTTTTGTGGGTTTTGAGAATTGAAGTGATTAATGGGAGTGCAAGAATCGCCATTGTTAATGCAAGATTTGGAGAAACCTCAATAAGCTGTTCTTGCTCTCTGGCTGGGGTTTTTCTGAGACTGTTGATAAAGGATTACAGAGAACGGGACTTATAAATAGATATAAAAAAAAAAAATTAGCTTCACTCGGAAAAAAGGAAATACGCGGGTTTAACTTCAAGTAGTAAATTCCTTTGGTGATAGAATTTTTCTAATTATTTTTTTAAAAAAAACTAACGTTTAGCTGTAAAAAAATTCTAAATACAATCTCAAAATAATTAAATATACTAAAAATAATATTAATTTTTTTATTTTTGTAAAATAACCTCATTTGAACTGTATTTCATATTTTTTACAAATACATTTAAATTATTAATATTTATTATAAATAAAATGTAATATTTATATTTATTTATTTCATTTTTTTCACATTTTTTAAAATTCATTAATCTACTAACTAATGAATTAGTAAAAGTATCATAATCATGATAAAAATAAATATAGCAATCAACCAAGGAGTATAGTAGTAAGCGAGTAGATTATTCATAATGAACAGAAATTAGGTTGTAAAACTCGTTTACTTTGTCCTATAATGGATAGTTTCTCTATGCTTTGCATATAGTGTACATTTATCCTAATTGCTAAAGAGATGATACTTTTCGTTCTTTGCTCAACACGTAGACTATCGCTTTAGCAATAGAGTCACGAATTGTAAAGATATAGGCATATTTATATCTATCAATATTTTTTAGGAGATTAGGTTTTATGTCTCCTTCGAAATGTATTCATCTTTTAAATTTTAATTTACAAGATAGGGATTATTGCCAGAATTATATCACCTCAAGACAATTTTAATTATTCTTTTTTAAAAAACAAAAGAAAATACAGTAAGGCACTCACCATGAATGATTTTTATGATGCAAATAAAGTCACTTAATCAAACCACGTAGCGATAATATTCTTTTATCTTAATAATATTAAATGTGCTTTGTTTTTTTTTTTTATTCCTTATGTTTCTTAACTAAGATGAACATTTTCCATCAAAAAGCCCAGAAAACTTAGTCAAAATTTGATATATTTACTTGTAATCTACTAAATGAATTAAATGTATAATGAACATGAATGAGTGTAATATTAATTTGATTGAATTCAACATATAATAAATGTAATATTCACTCAGTATATAAAAAATTAATTAATTAAGGAAAAAAAACTAAAAAATCATCAACTATAGAAATATATGATACAATCAATAGAGTTAAGCCAATCCAACATATTTTTCTTAGAAATATGATCATACAATCACATTAAATATGTAAAAAAAATAAATTCTCTATATATTATCCATACAATATAAAAAAAGATGACGTATAAAAAAACAAAAGACTAAAATGACAAAGACAAGAAGAAAAAAGAATACAAAATTCACTTCGGTTGGGAGGAGAAAAAACACGAAAAAAAGAAAAAAATCATAAACACACAAATTTTATAGCAAATAAGAATTGACTTTGCATTGTTCAATCTCTTATAATTCTTGAAAGGAAAACTAAAGAAACTAAAAAAATCACTCATAGTATTATTTTTTAAGCATTTCAGTAAAAAAAAATTATGTAAAAAGCCATAAATTTATCCAATATCAAAATACATATTATTTTTCTTCATTTTTAAAATTTTTTTTCTCTTATTAAAATATTTGTTTTTCTTTTTCTCAACTTTTCAAATCACATACATTTTCTCTCATATATATATTCAAATTTTGTCAAAATCAATATACCAAATTATTGTGTAAGACTTCACTAGAGAGAAGTACTTTCTATAAAAAAAATTATATCCAAAATTCGAATATGAAACCTTTAATTAAAAAATAATTTCATCCATTTTACACCACATTCTTCGTTACGATTAAAAATACATATGGAAGTAGTGACTTTTGCTTAATTGCAGGACTATTAAAAGACCACATCATATTTAAGGGGTCACATATGCACCACTTTTGAAGTTAGAGTATTATACTATCGTATCACAACATATTTCAGGGATCATTTTGAAATCTACATTTTTTATTTTTAATTACTATAGTAAAGTACTGTAGTAATTAAAAACGTAAAATTAATAAATAAATGATAAATAAAAAATAAAAAAATCAAAGGAAAGTACGAGCTCCATAGAACATGTAGGATTTTCCAGATTAGGTTCTCTGACTCATCGTTCTCTCTCTCCCTCACACTCTCCCTCGTGTACTGATCTCTGCATTGCGGCTAGGGTTTCACCAAAAAATCCCTACTTTTTCCCTCTCTGTTCCCTTTTCATCAATTTTTTACAATTGATTTACTATGATAATTGATATCCGGAGAAACTAGCGTTTGTCGCGGTGCGTTAACACGTAAAAAAGGTAAAAAGGGTTTTTTTAGCTCTTGAAAATGGCGGATTTGAATCCCTTTGATTTGCTTGGTGATGATGATAACGATGATCCATCAAAGCTGATTGCTATTCACCAGCAAAAAGTTGATCCGGCGAAGAAAGTCTCAGCTCCGGCGGCGGCGGCTAAGAAGCAGCCAGCGAAGCTCCCCACTAAGCCTCCTCCCCCGACTCAGGCTGGTGAGCTCGTTTTTTTTATGTCTTCTTTGTTTCAGTTTTTATGTATTTAAGAACTAACATGGTTGGATATTTGTAAATATAAGGGGGTGAAGATGAACAGCGAGAAACAGATGGGGACTGAGAAAGGATTTGACCGTGTAGGGATAAGTGTTATATTTGTAGAACCTCTAATTTCGAAGAACTGTTAATTTGTCGTATAAGAGAATTATCAGTGTTGGAATGAAATGAAATGAAACAAAACTCGGCTAAAGTAGAAATAATACAGAGAATTTATGTAGTAACATTAATTGGGTTTGATGCATAGCTGTTGTTATTTGTAAAGTGATACCGAGGCAATCAGTCTTTCAATTGAGACGTGTTTGCTAACTATGGAGTGATACCAAGGCAATCAGTCTTTCAATTGTGACGTGTTTGCTAACTATTGAGTACTTGTTATTAGAGGCGGAGTGAGGATATCAACTTTAGGGATTCTGTATTTAGAATGACAACTTCAAGCGTTAATAGCTGAGTTCTAAATTTGTTATTTGTATACATTTAATGAACTTTTAACACCTCTTTGAGTAAAAACTATTTGTGTATTGGCATGTGAGTTTTTATAGGTAAGGTTAAAAAGGGAATTTGGAAATGACTCATCAAACAATAGTGCTAGTTGCTCTGGAGTTGATTCTACTCTTAATCTTATATGGTGAAAAGCTACGTCGTTTTTGGTGGTAACAAAGATGGAAGTAATGTTGTCGTGTTGCTCGAGGCATCTATATTACACGTTGTCTTATCCTTCCTTTTTTTTCTTGGGGGTGAGTGGTGATATATGATCTATGCTCTATATTGGAATGATGTATGACGCAAATAACATTATCCAATAACAATCACACAGACAGTCACTTGTTGAATTTAAACTACTTAATATTATTTTTCTAAAGTTGTGTGGTGGGAGTCAATGTATGTGCTTCTACCATGGTTTTAACATATTTTCTACCTTGGATGATAACACAATCAGTAAGACGTTATCATCTCATGTTTTGTTTTTTCTTATGTATATCAGCTAAAAGTAGAGAAAGTGTTAATATTTGGATCAATTTAAGTGAGGTAAGCAGATATTCCATATCGTGCAGATAGCTTGCCTGACTTTCTGGATGTTCGACTTAAATGCCTAATTAATGTGAGACCAACTTGGTGTATTGTCAATGCTTTGATTTATCAAAAAGAAAGTAATCATGATCTGCGTAGACCTTCAAATGTAACAGTTTATGGTGTGGCATAATAGTGATTAGAAGTGCCTAAAGGGGACTAGGTATATTTAAAATCACATGAGGAATTGTCTAGATGAATACATTATCTTAGAATTGATGTGGCTGAGCTAAGGTCTAAGAGTATAACATAATTGAAGTAAAGTACCTGCACCTTATAACAATAACCTTATTAAAATTGAAACAAAGTACACATAAATGCTACGAACTATTTAAGATTCATGCTTAGTTGTTGTTATTGCACTAACATTAGTTCAGCATAAGGATAAGTATGAATTTAAAGAACTTCTAGTTCTATGGAATCCCTAATTTGTCTTAAATTGCTTAGCAGTATCACCATGTAATTGGGTTGAACAGAGTGGAATATATAGAGGACTCGTATCAGCCTCCCCAATTAGTTTGGGATTAAGGTATTGACCCAACAAAAAGGAACTAGTTTGAGATTGAAAGTTAGTCTATTGATATACAAATGAAACTATAATGACTTAAAAGTTTCCAAGTTTTAAGAGTGAAGCAATTTTTATGTATTTGACTATTATTTGTTCAAGGATGAATTTTTCTTTTATCCCATTTCTGGTATCTCTTCAAAAGAATGAGAAAGAATCCCATTCCTGGTATCTCTTCAAAAGAATGAGAAAGAATCCCATTCCTGCTGTTATTGAAGCCTTTTGGTTTGGGCATTTCACATGTTAATGTATATACTTTTTATATTACATACAAGATGTCTGATTGTAACCAGTTCTCTGTTATTCTATATTTATTTTTTCATGCTTGTTGCTTGTTGGGTTCAAGAGTGCTGGCAAATTGTCTGGAATTAAGTGGTCCCACTTGAATAATGATCTGGATGGATTAATTTTGTTTTCTGTCGCTCAATCTGCCTATAGGCTTCTGTTTATAGTCATCGCACTTCTGGTTCTTTTCCTCTTTTTCTTTTGCAAGTATTCAAAATTTGTACTTATTGCTTCTCTGTATCAACTGTGTAGTCAGGGAGGCAAAAACAGAATTTGGACGCGGTGGAGGTAGAGGTGGTGGACGTGGCTACAGCCGTGGTCGTGGTGGAGGTGGGTTCAATAGGGAAGCATCCAACAATGAGAACTTTTCTCGCAACAGAGAATTTTCAGGTGGTATAGCTGCACCTGAATATGTGGAAGGAGGAAGACCCTCTGAAAGACGTGGTGGTTATGGTGGACCCCGTGCTTTCCGTGGTGGTAGACAAGGTGGTTTGGGTAATGGAGAAATGCCTGAGGGGGACCGGCCTCGTAGGACATTTGAACGCCGCAGTGGTACTGGCCGCGGGTAGATACATCTTTCTTGTCTGTGTTACCTCGCCTTTTTATTACCACATTTGTGAAGCTGTCATACTTATCTTTCACTGTATGAGCAGAAGTGAGATAAAGCGCGAAGGTGCTGGCCGAGGAAATTGGGGAACTGAAGCAGATGAAGTTACTCAGTGAGTTTTACTTTCTTACGTGGCCCTAAACTAACTAGTTTGAACATCAGTGGCATATTCTATCTATTGAATTTGGTGTTGAATTTTGTTGCATTGTCTATTACAGGGTGACTGGTGAAGTTGCTGATGAAGGTGAGAAAAATCTGAATGTGGAGAAACCCTCCACCGAGGAAGAAGCAGGAGACAACAAGAAGGAAAATCCAGCTGCTGAAGCTGAGGACAAGGAGCCTGAAGATAAGGTGAAGTCTTCTTTATCATACACAACACAGTATTGATTGGACTTTGTCGATCCTTGTGTTGCCGCCTTTGTCTGAGACATGTCCTGCTCTGCTCTAGAAACAGATGCTCAAGAGAGCCTCAGCAATCATAATTTAACGCCTTTTTTGAAGGCCCATGGAAGTAGCAAATCTTTAATTTACTTTTTGCTTTTATAACCTGGTTATTCCTCATCAACTGGAAGTAAATATCTAATGCACTTTGGAACTTCTGGACATTGTTCTTTGGGTTGCTTGAGAAGGGGCTGATTTTTGGTTCCGTATTTGGGGTTTAGGTTAACAGAAAAATGTTTCATAAGCGGAATGTGTTTGCTAGTACATTTGGTGAGGTCATGGTTAAAGCCATTAAAGGACATGCCTTTAAATATGCTGTGAATAATTTTGTTGAAAGCCCACTTGAGCTATGAAGTTACGACTTAAGTGTGTGACACAGGCAGAGCTTGCTTTTCTTGGCAGCAGCTTCTTTGCAAGCACAAAGGATTCAAGGCATGAGCGTCAGACCATGGGCTCTGTCAAAGAGGCATGCACTACACAATAAATGTAGCTTGCACAACAATAGACTAATTGTTGAAGAAACATTGTGGATGAATATTGTTGTTGTTAGGAATAAGATAACAATTTACTAAAAAAGAAACTTTAACTAATAAATTTGATTAAGACACTTACACAACTGCAGTTAGTTAGAAATTGCACTTAGTGCTTAAATCTTTAATAGACTTGAGTCCTTTTTTACGTATTTCACTTTCGACAACATTGGCCGTAAAGGTAGAAGCAGAAGTTTCATCAGTAGTAGAAACTTTCCAATTGTATGCTAGATATGGCAGAACTAGTACTTAAGACATGGTGGAGTTGCAGGTGATGGTTAATAGCTCTTACCAGTTCACTGCGAGAGAGTTGGTGCTTCACTGCAGATGATTTATTGTTAGAGAATGCAGGTAAATTTGTACATTGTTATATGTTTAATGTAATTCATGTTCCTTGAATGAATAGGAGATGACCCTTGAAGAGTATGAGAAGTTGCTAGAAGAAAAACGGAAGGCTTTGCAGGCGCTTAAGACTGAGGAAAGGAAGGTCGATACCAAAGTATTTGAATCCATGCAACAGCTTTCAAAGAAACCCAGTGATGACATCTTTGTCAAATTGGTAAAATTCTTGAGACACTCTGTCCTTTGCTCATGCTTGATGCCAGTTATCTTTAAAGCATTTCTTGATACACTTCTATGCCTTGATTTTTAGGGCTCCAAGGATAAGAGAAGAGAGTCTGCTGAGAAGGAAGAGAAGGCAAAGAAGGTAATTCTTCGGCATTTGCGTCCCTGACACTCATTTTACCTAGCACATGCTTTTATTATGCTGCTCTCACTAGTGCTTTACCAATCTTTGTGGGACTACACTGGGTATGTTGTTGTTGATCTCAGTAGTGCTTTACCAATCTTTATGAACAATGTATCCATCCTGTTATAATTGCTATTCTTGCTATGCACCACAGCAGTTCTTTACACTCTTTTCTAGATACTGTTGCATGCATGTCAATGAAAATGGTATCATGTTACAGCATTGTTGTAGAGGGTATATTACGTTGTATTCTTCTACGGTTGGGCCTTTGTTTCCTCTGTTTCTCTCAGATTTTCTGGCAATCCTTTGACTTGCCAACATATAGCTGTTATAGCCATGCAACAATTTTTACAAAGAGTCCTTTATCCACTCTTATACATGTGCATGCACATGCTGGAGTTGATTGAGATGAGGTGCCAATCAACATAAATGAGAGCAAAAATTGTAATCATCTTACATCTAATCTCCTTTTTCTTTCTCTGGCTTTAGGCAGTCAGCATTAATGAGTTTTTGAAGCCTGCTGAGGGTGAGAGGTATTATGCACCTGGTGGTCGAGGTCGAGGGCGTGGCCGTGGTTCTAGAGGTTACAGTGGAGCCAACACGGCGAGCAATGTGGAAGCTGCTCCTCCCATTGAAGATCCAGGTCACTTCCCTACATTGGGTGTCAAGTGATGCCTTTGTAGTACTTTTCTCCCGCGTCCAAGAGGCAATCTGACTATAATAATGGATTGGAAGTTTCAATGTAAATTTCTCCCGTTCATGTGATCCCCTCTGTAGCTTTTTTATTTTATTTTATCTGATGTGTTACTCTTCCGATCCTACTGGGTTATATGAAGCACATTAACTTACGCATGATCTTTTCCTTCTGCTGTTTTATTCTAGTAATTTTCTGTGCATCATTTAATGACATTTCTCATTGACTAAGATGGCAGAGTACTCCTCGTCTTCTGAACTTCTGATTAGTGATGAATACCTTTACCTTAGATACTTATTACTATTTGTGTTGTGAGTTCATAAAATTTTAATAGCCATGACTAGGAGCAACTGTTGGGGGGTCCGTGGTTATACAAGTTTTTGTGAGTCTTTTGACTTCTCTAATTTACCTTCACAAGGTCCATCAGAGTTGCAACACAACTACAAGAAGCTCCTTTTTTTTAATAAAATAATTGTCACATGGCACATGTGGTGTCTTTATTTTGAGTAATTGAATAGACTTAAAATGAAAAGAGATGAGAGGGTTAAGGATGGTGGTAGGTGAGAGCTCTTGATGGTGGTAGGTGAGTGGAGTGTGAATAAATCTAGTAAAGATATTTGCGTTTGGATCTTGATGGAAATGGGTAGCCAAATGGCCGTCCCTGTGAAAGAAACCTTCTTCATATCACATGGTTCGCCAACGCTTTCAATAGATGACTCTTTACCGGCCAGGCATTTCTTGAAATGCTTCAACCAGAAAGTCTTCACCCAGAAACCAAATTCCATTTTAGTGATATCTGGTCATTGGGAGACTTCAGAGCCTACTGTGAATTGCATCACTGGCCTCAACGATACTATTTACGACTTCTACGGCTTCCCAGAACAGATGTACCGGCTGAAATATCAAGCACCAGGAGCTCCAAAATTAGCCAAAAGGGTGAAGGAACTGCTTAAGTCATCTGGCTTCAATCGAGTGCACGAAGACAATAACCGAGGCCTAGATCATGGGGCATGGGTGCCTCTTATGCTCATGTATCCAGAAACAGACATCCCAGTCTGCCAGCTTTCTGTCCAGACAAAGAAGGATGGATCTCATCATTTTAACGTTGGGAAAGCATTGGCCCCTCTCAAGGAAGAGGGTGTCCTGATAGTTGGTTCTGGATCTGCAACTCACAACTTGAGGGCTTTGCGCAATACGTCTGGCGTCGCATCTTGGGCTATGGATTTTGATAATTGGCTGAAGGAATCCCTTATTAATGGAAGGTACGAAGATGTCAACAACTATATGACAAAAGCACCTTGTGCCAAAATTGCACACCCGTGGCCTGACCACCTGTATCAGCTACATGTAGCAATGGGTGCAGCAGGTGAAAATGCCAAAGCTGAACTTATTCATCATAGCTGGAGCAACCATGCTCTTTCTTACGCCTCCTACAAGTTTGAGTCACAACCCAAGTAACCTTTGCTGACAGAAAAATGTTAATGTATACTTTACTTTATCTGTCCAAAAGCATTTAATGGCTTCAATGTATATTTCTGTCGAGGATCTTTGTTATGAATGGGCCTAGACCAGTATTGGCAAAGTAGCCCAACACTGGATTGAGTGGCTTTGTGTGGGATCCGGGTTGATAAATAGAGACTTGTGAGAGCAAAATAGATTTATGCGAATTATGATTATGCTTAGACAAAGACTCTGCTTCTCATCTCCAATTCTCTCTTAGTTCCCTCATCCCTTCTTTATAGTTATTGTTCGTGTTCTTCATATTGTAATTGCTCATTTTTGTATGAATCAAAGCTTATTAGTTCGTTCTCTCTGTTTGTTGTTGAGTTGAGAAAATCACTACAATCATTTTAGTGTTTGTTATTGTTACGATCTTTCGGAAACAACCTCTCTACCTCCACGGGGTAATAGTAAGGTCTACATACACACTATCCTCCCCAAACTCCACTTAGTGGGATTTCATTGGTTATATTGTTGTTGTTGTAACATATATTTCTGCCGTTTTATTTTGGGCAATGTTGAGAAGAGCAAATGTTGGCAAAAAACAAATTTTAAAAAGTAAGGGATCATGCTAATCAAGCAGGACTCTGAGCTTAGCACAATTCTTGCAGTGATGAAATGCTGATCCTTTTAGGGACATCCAATTTTTTTTAAAAAGGCTGTTAGTCGCAAGATTCTTGAGCATATTCATGTTCACCAGTATAGCTAAGCTTTCTGTCGAACTATGAGAAATTTATTTTAAGCAAAAGCAGGCCTAAATGTCAAAGTGCAACAAATAATGCTAAAATCATTATGTTCACATTTGGTAGACTTCAATAAAAAGATATATTTCTTATCAAGAAATAAAAAGATATATCTAGCAGTAAGGATTTTGCAGGACAAGGCTACAAGGGTAAACATTGTTGTTGATTAGTGAGATTACAGTAGACATGCCATGGATGAGAGGTGAGCCCAGCAAGCAAATAGTGGACGTTCTCTCAAGACGAGCAGCAGCCACTATTCTGAGCAACAGGCTGTCCACGGATATTTACATTTGGAGGCTGGGCAGCATTTGGGGCCGGTTGGTTTGCCATACTGCAATCAGGAAGCCAAAGAGAAGGAAATAATGGGAATTGAGAGAAGCAATAGATATGCAAGCTCATCTCATAAATGTACATGAAAAGATTATTTGGAGAACATTTTATAGCATCAAGTGAAGTTGATTAAACCATGCAATCATACAAGGGATGGGGCCAAAACCAAACTAGTTGCTATATCTTTCATTTGGACTTTTTGGTTTATGTAAATGCTTATAGTGGTTCCATGTCATGTTTAAATCCATTTAAAATGTCAAATAGCATCCTAACTGGGAAGATATATTTACTACCTAAAATATCTCTCAATTTTCTGGACCAAACATAATGTCAGAAAAGGAAGTGATAAAAGTAAATAAGCAATCGTCTCACAGAAAACAGGTAGTTGGATTTTATCAAAGATCACACCACAACTTGGAAAGGCTATAAAAGACACCATTGATTAGCACTATTTAAAAACAAGGAATGCATTTACCTTTTCTTGATAGCAGCAGTCATAGCCATGAAAGACTCTTCTACGTTACTTGCATCTTTCGCACTGGTCTCCAGGAATGGAATTCCAATTTCATCAGCAAAGGCCTAAAAATAAATTAGTATAAGTTTGTTTTCCATTTAAAGAAGAAGGATCATTGAATATCTGCAAGAAGATGACTCACCTTAGCCGTTTCATACGACACAACTCTACTAGCAACAAGGTCAGACTTGTTACCAACAAGAATTTTGTTAACATTTGGGGTAGCATAACGGTCAATTTCACTCAGCCACTGCTTCACATTATTGAAGCTCTCCTGATCCGTCACATCATAAACAACCTACCATAGAGGCCATAAAAAGAATGTCAACAGGTACAGAAAGCGGTTGACATTTAACTCTACAGGCAACTAATTGTTATTTATATTGTGTTAAGAAAAGTAAGGTCACTACTCACTATTATGCCATGGGCTCCACGATAGTAGCTGCTAGTGATAGTCCTAAAACGCTCTTGTCCAGCAGTATCCCACTAAACAGTGTCAAAATAGAAAACACCAATATCTTGATTTTATTAAAAGTTCAGCGCAACAAATGTCTGTAAAAAAAAAAGGCCTGAAGCAGAAGTGCAGGTAAAGTCTTACAATCTGAAGCTTAATGGTCTTCCCATCTTGCTCCACTGTCCTGATTTTCTACACGAAAATATTTGGATATGTGGTAAAATCAGTGATAACATAAAAGTAAAAATGCTCTGGCTGAAAAAGATCACAGAATTCCAACCATATGTAAAATTGAGTAGTACATAAACAATTAAAGTATCTTACAAAATCAACTCCAATTGTGCTTATGTAGCTCTCCTGATATGTGTCATCCTGATGGTAAAAAGAGACAAAATAGTCAGCCAACAATTACAGAAGAAAAATTTAAACAACATTGAACTATATTCTGATATAGTTTTCAGCAGGGTGAGAATCTCTGAGTTAACAATTAAGAATCTCTAACAATGAAAGCTACACAACAAGCAACAAGTTCATCATTAATCAATCAAATGTTTACAGGGTGAACGTGGAACTTCATAGAATGGCTATGCCTCTGAATTATACGAAGTAGGAGCAAATATCATGTGCAAAGTAGTTTTCTACGAGATACTGATAGTTTCAACTTCATTATAAAGCAAGAAAACAACTGCACTAGAGTACTCAAGTAGACTCTAATATAGTTGGAAAGTTCAGGACTAACCTCAGTCTTCACTTATAACAACAGGCCATTACAAGGGGCTAGCAAATAAGAAACAATGTCCTGACATTACTAGAAGAATGCCCATCTTTCTTTAGTCAACAAGAATCCACATCCACACCAAAAAAGGAAAAAGAACAAGAAAATAGAACATTTCAGAACAATTTTTCTAATGATAGCCAGTATAGTGGCTATGCCTCTGAATTATAGGAAGGAGGAGCAAATATCATGGGCCTGCTGTCCATGTAGTGAACAATATAGTAGATGGACCAATCACAGGAAAAAAACTGGCAGAAAAGATGGTGTCCCAGAAAGGAAACTGTCAGGCAGCATTTTTATGGCTCTAAGAAGGTAGGTCTGAAAAAGCATAAAAAAGCAACAACCCCTCCCCCGCCCTTCTAAAAGGTACAAAAAAGAACCACAGTGAGAGGATGGTGAACTTCATAGCTAAAAAATAAGTATTTTTATTTTTATTTTGTATAATATTGGTATGAGATGAGCTAAAATGAAACCATATTAAAAAGAGCAAATTTGATCGAACAAGTGGAAAGAGCGCATTTGATCCAATAGGTAGATAGAAAGACAAATTTAATCCAATAGGTGGAAGGAAAACATTTTTGATCCAATTGGTGGAGGGAGGGCATTTTTGAGTCATTTCTAAAATGTTATGGGCGTTTTTTTACCCTTTTCCCAAAAAAGAATTGACATGGAGATTATAGCAAATAAGCAACAAAACAGTGTTGTCAAAGGCGAAACCATTAAAAAGTGCTCTAGGCCTATCTGGAGTTTCAGAAAAAAAGGCACAACGAAGAAAAAAATAAAAAATACATACCCGGAAGGAGGGTATTTCTGAGTCATTTCTAATACGTAAATGGCATTTTTGACCTTTTCCGAAAAAGAATTGACATGGAGATTATAGCAAATAAGCAACAAAATAGAGTTGTCAAAGGCAAAAAGCATTAAAAATTACTCTAAGCAATTAAAGTTTGGGCTTAAGTTTAAAAAGGCGCAACGGAGTAAAGAATATAATTTATATGTATTGCAGGAAAGAAATAACAATATCATTCATAATGATTTCCTTAACAGTTACTAATATTATGTTTTTGTTGATCATATTATTGTTTAGTACCGCTCTATTCAAGATAGAACTTATGGTAATGAAGCGCACGCCTTAGTGCCTTGCCTATACTAAAGGACATCCTAAGTGAGGCAAAGCGCCTCCCTAAACCTCTTTGAGCTTCAGGATTAAGCGCGCCTCAAGTGAACCTTTGATAAATCCTGAGACAAAATCCTTAGACCAAGACAGGTTATTTAGTTTGCTTCATTACTGTGGTGCAAAGAACAAACTATGTCATATGGTACTTACTCTGTCCCATAATTGGGTTGTTCACTTCCCCAAGAGTCAAAGAGGTCATCTTTGACCTAAGTTTATAGATATATTATGTCATCATTTTGAAAGGTTAAATTGCAACTTATAAGGTTTTTTGTGCAGCTTCAAATACAAGAAGTGGAGTAACCAAAGTGCAATGACCAAAGATGCGACCAGCTGATCTCAAACAATGAAAATGTGACTAAAATTATGGGGCAGAAGTACAAACTTGGGTTGGATATTGTAATTTCAAGGAGGCTACTGTCGATTACTGCACATTATAGCACTGTGTGCTTGAACTGAATTGTAACCGCTTTTCTGTTTCCTTCAAATCTTCAACCATATCAGTTTCTTTCCTTTCCATTTTTCAATACATACCACAGAAGGTAAATGGAACTCACAATAAATTTGCAATTAAGCTTTACAGAAATATCAATTTCTTATTCATATTGGCCATTGTTTTTGCTGTCTGGATATTTGGCGAAGTACCTATGGACAGCTATGGTTTTGCGGAACAGGGGAATCGAAGGTGGATTAGGTTCTTCGAGGTTGATTTGAAATTGAATGCTAGAATAAAAGCACATTGCAGAACCACCCAAAAAGATCACTACTCGATTAAAGACATATGAATGAAAATTTTCCCCAAATTTAGAGTAAAAATGAAAAATTAGGGAAGCGGTCAGTATGTGCTCAGATAACTGATTCACTCCAAGGGGAGAATGGAACAGAAAAATGAAGACATGGAGAATCCAGTGGCTAGTGCATATGACCATGATGCTCCACAAAAATCCTCCATTTGTTTAGTCAATCAAGAGTTCAGTAAGTCTGTTACACAAAGAAAGGTAAAAGCAGCACCAGAGAAAAAAGTCAGTACAGATAAATCCAAGATCGGAAAACTTACAGCAAACCTCAAAAGGAGACATGACTTCCCAACACCAGAATCACCAATAAGCAAAAGTTTGAACAGGTAGTCACTGCACGGAAATCACAACAACTGTAATTATAATACAGACTCAATAGCTTGCAGATGTTGAAAGTTGCATACTTAAGCACTATCCTAGATGGCACAGCTAAATCACTTAAAAAAACAAGCACTAACATTAAAATGAAGAGCAGCAAACGTACCAATTAAGAAAATTCAATTATTATATCAACAAATTTGTAGAAAAGTTTAATGTCTTTCTATATATGCATAACTTAGCAACATCTGGGCCACTTTGTTATTAGATTCGATTCTCCTACTTGATTTGACTATAATTATATGAAACTACCGAAGTTCTACATTTACGTCTCATTCACTTGATGTTCAAATTCACTTTGTTTTTTAGTAAACGTTATTGCACAAATTTATCAATAAACCAAGACAAAGTAGTCTTTACATTATAGAATCACCATACACTCTTATATACTTACATCATGCGGTTTTATAGTATGGTTATATTGATCCTTATGATAGAATCTGGGGAGGAGATTTTCTAAGGATTGTACCCTATTTGATAGGCTAAAGAGACAACATGATAGGATAATTGTCCTACCATATGCTATCATTTAAAATCAGACATAGCCTTTTTTAAGAAAAAAAAATCAGGCATGGCCTACAAGTTCCAATATAGATTACGTTTGGATATTGTTCTCTAGGTTGCACTTGATATGATTTAATGCTACGTCAGGAGACACATAATCCTAGTTATCTAGAACAACTCTACAACAAAGGAAGACCAACATTTATCGACCTGATTCCCACTTAAACTGGTTTAGGGAATTACTCAAAAAACTGACTTAGATTTTACTAGTTGGACCCTGTGCAAGCATGTGAAAAAAATATCACACCAAGAGTTTCAACTGATCCAGAGTAACCATGAAAGCAATGTTGTCAAACACAAAAAGAACATAAAGGAACCAAATGCCTACAGGGACTTAAAAGCAAAACACAACTGAAGTGAGTACTTTATTGAAGAAAGATGCATATGAAAAAAAGAGTATTATGTAATGCAAGAAAAAAATTGTAATGCCTACAGGGACTTAAAAGCAAAACACAACTGAAGTGAGAACTTTTATTGAAGAAAGGTGCATATAAAAAAATAGTATATTTAATGCAAGAAAAAATTTGTTGAAAATGTTAATCGGCAACACACACAACAATTATACGGATTAACTTACAGAAAACTGCAACTGGGTGAAATCCATGAAGTAAAATCCTTTCTTTATCAGGTTCAAAACCCATTTTAAATCTCTAATTTCAAATATAAAAAAAATACAATTTTAAGTTTCTAATTTAATTGGTGACTAGTTTTTTCATCTACTAAATTTCTAATTTCATTCATAACTCATAAAAAATAAAAAAATCTTATTCATATGTACTAAAATGCCTTTAGCAATTAATATAGCGCTTTGAGAACTATATTTATTGATTAGTGTTGTCCTCTTTAAGATAGACTTCATGAGCACTAAGATGCAAGCTTTAGTGCCTTAAGTGATGTGAAGCACCGAACCTGCACAACACATATTTTCAAGGTTTAAGCGTGCTTCAAGCTAGTTTTTAACACAACGGAAAGAAACTCTTTATACCAAAATCTGATAGCTCATTCACAGTGAATCTGATGCAAGTCTACAGAACATAGAGCTGGCAGCTGAGGTGTACAAGTTAGTTAGTGGGTGATGTCCAACAGTTAGTTGGTGTATATTAGTTAGTTACATTTCTGTTACAAAAGTCAGTTGAATGTTGAAGAGTAGTTAATTGAATTCATTAGTGGATCCATATATACCATGTAAAAGATTACAATTGATTCATTGAATGGTAATACATTTCTCCTTATTCTAAAATTCTCTATTTTCTAATATCTTGCTTCCAGCCCTGAATTAGTATCTCAGTTCTTCGTGTTCAAAGCTCCTAGAATTGTTCTTCTTAACTGATGCTTAATTGACTGCCATTGTGCATCAGAATTTGATATATTTAAATAGAGAAACAGATAATAGCTTGAAAATAGAATATCTTAAGTTCATGAGAAAACTGATGCTCCCTCCTTTCCACCTTCTAGTTCTATGATCAATTTATATGACTATCTTTTGGCTTTGGGACTGATTGAAATATAAAAAGGACGAAAATTATAAAAAGGGAACATTTTTTAGGCTAGTAAGACAATGCACAATTTTATTTTTCTTTGGGGTTACTAATGTAAAGACAATGCATAAATTAATACTACCATAGTTGAGTATTTTCACCCTCCTCCCTGCTATCATTAGGAGAGAAAACCTAGTAGATAATACAGAAATTCGATCCTCAGGGTAC
The DNA here is from genome assembly GCA_018342035.1 of Solanum appendiculatum. Classification (NCBI taxonomy): domain Eukaryota; kingdom Viridiplantae; phylum Streptophyta; class Magnoliopsida; order Solanales; family Solanaceae; genus Solanum; species Solanum appendiculatum. The sequence continues at coordinate 1,723,081 of JAGDQO010000515.1, forward strand.
TTTCATCAAGCTTTCACGTACAAAAAGTAAACCAATTTCTCATAACGACATTCGATTGCAGAATTTAATGACTTAGGGTTTACAAGTGAAATCGACAAATGCTATAAAACAAGGATATTTTCAATAAATCCACAATTAAACGAACATATATTGAATGAAAAAAGAGTTAGAAAAGTAAATTAAATAACAGAAACCAATCTGAAGGGATAATTCAAACCTACACCGATGTGGAAATATTGCAAACTAATACTAAGTAATATGACAACGTAACTTACTATTCTGTATTCATTGCGATTACAAGCAGACGAAATTAGCCGGAATATGATGGATTTACCGGCGAGAACTGATTCTTCGCGGCAGAATTCAGATGCAAAAAGAAAGAGGCTGTGGGAGAGAGAGAGGAGCCCCTGAAAATTGCAAAGAAGACACGTAAACGGAGAAGATGACAATAATGGTCCCTAATGTTTAGGATATGTTTAATATAGCCCCTTGAAAGTTAAATGTATCCGTTTTAATCTTTTAAATTTGTTAAAAGTGAGCGTTTTTTATATCGGTGAAATATTTAACCACCCATGCACACCATATGCACAACCCATCACCCCACCCCATCTCGTTCTCATAACATTTTTTTAGATATATAAAAATATTTTTAGTATAATATTTTTTATTTATATATCAAACAAACACAAATATTTTCTTAAAATCACTGCACACACCCATAGTGATCACTAAAATGATATATTGATTATTGATGGATGAAGAAATGGTATAGTTCATGCATATAATAATCAAAGAAATATATATGAGGTCAGCTACCATGCTCCTCTTCTCACGTACATTTGATTTGTTGAATAATGGTTTTTTGAATTTTTGAAATTGCGTTGAATAATAATTTTAAAATTTAAAGTTGTATTTGAACGTGTATTTTATGTGAAATAAACTAAGTATATTATAATTAAAGGTGAAATTTCACCCAAAAAAACTAATCTAGTCCAATTTTTGAAGATAAATTTTAAAAGACTAATCAAATTTCATAAACAAACAATGTTTTAATTTTATTTTTGAAAAATTACTCTCCAATTTTATGGCTAAAGAAAAACTAAGTTTTAGTGGATAAAATTATCAAAATCTATATTGATGAATAATAATAAATACTTGATAAAATATTCGAGATATGTATATATTTAAACCGACACCATAATTATGAAAAAAAGGATAAATTAGTGAGCACATGAGTTAGACTATATTAACATTATACATAGAAGTCTAGTAATAGGCACCTCTTGATCGACGTGTTTGATTCTAATCAAAGATATTTATGTAATTTTTTATTTTTTTATTTTAATTTTAATTTTTTGAATATTTAAAAATTACGTAAAATAATTTTATAAATCACGATAATTAACAATTTAAATTTCAAAAGACATATACAAAATTCAATTAACTCTCAAAATTCTATGCGACATAAATTGAGACAGAAGAAGTAACGTATATTATTTGAAAATAACGTAAAAAATATTATAAATTACAATGATTAATAGCAACTTGAGAAATTTGAAAAACATATAAAAATTTAGCTAACTTTTTTGTTACGTACGTAAATTGAGACATAAAGAGTAATATATATTATTTGAAAATTATGTAAGAAAATAATAAACCATAATAATTAACAATTTAAAATATTTAAAAACCATATAAAAATTTGGATGCTTCTCCAAATTCTATCTATGTCATTTAAACTAAAATTTAAAAAGTAACATGTATTGAACGCGTGCTGACACAGTTTTCATATACATGTCAAAAGTGTTATCTCATCCTCATAGTGTAAAGTTTGTTAATTTTGTCCACACGTACGTGATCAACTTGCAAACAAGCTAGAGACAACTCCTTTGACAGTAAGATATTCATAGTCTAATAAATAAACAACATCACCATCTTATAATTCACAGTTGTTTTGTAAATCTGCTGGTTTTTCAGTTTGTCAAAAAATGCTTCAAAAGCCAACAATTACTATATATATATTAGTATATCTTCAATTCATATGACGCACTAAAGGACAATCATCCAAATTAAATCATGCATGAATCTAGCTAGTTCAGTCGGAGGCTGTTGTAGCCTTTTTGATATTAAATTCATTTAAGCTCTATATATTTTTACGTGACATAAATATATAAAATAAAATTATTAAAATTAGAATAAATAACATAATAAATTCAATAGTAAAAAATTAAATGTTAAATTTATAAAATTTAAATCATGAATTTGCATGCGAAGTCAGATCTATATTGGCAAATGGCAAATGGTAAAAATGGCAAATAGCGAGGACTTCAAATATTCTAAGCATATAGTAGCATTTACGCAGGTAACGTAAATCAAATTCTCTTAAATAGTTAAAGATGAGTCCGATTTTCTTTCTATATTAAAATAATTGAAAATAATATTACTTTTCATTTCATCATATATGGAAGTGTCTAGGAAGCAGCTGTTCGTCAACATGCTTGCTTCCTAGATAAGGGCAATTTGGTAATTTACTTTCTAACTCTGCTTTGAACTTTGCTATGACTGTTTGTAACATTTTGCTTTGAAAATTATGCGTTTCATGATTTTTTTTCCGTTCAATTCTCCCTGTGTCTTCTTGTTGGCAATGCATTTGATTGAGTACTTTTTAAAAGGCTCATTTGCCCCTTTTTCCCCATCTTTTTACAATAAATCTACCGGTGCACATCAGTAAATATACTGAAATTTGAGCCCTTTTTCAATGCCTAAAAAGGCATAATGATATGTTAGGACTTAGCCTGGACCCACACGCCCATCCGATGTAGTACCCATCAGATGTAATATTTAGTAATATTATACTTATTTTAGGCTTTCTTTGTTGTTGGGTTTGAAGAAAAATTATTATTTTCATGTAGAATAAAATTAATTAATACTCCTTCTGTCTCAATTTATGTGACACGATTCATTTATCGAGAGTCAAATAATTTAAGTTTAATCGAGAATTTACTCATGAATTCTTCAAATTTCTTAAAATAAAATTTATATATTTGTAAACTATATAAAAAGTACTATAAGTCACAATAATTGATAATTCAAAATATTTAAAAGATACTTCCTCTGTTCAACAATACTTGTCCACTATTGACTTTGCACTCTTCTTAAGAAACTATAAATAAAAGGGTAGTTTTACTATATCACCCTTTGAATATAATAAATACAATGTCTTGAAAAATGTAATCGAGAAATGACTATAATTAATTATAAAGGTAAATTAGAAACTAAGTGTGAAATTATCCATTGATTTCATAAAGTGGACAAGTATTGTTGGACATCCCAAAATAGTATAGTGGACAACTATTGTTGGACGGAGGGAGTATATAAAAAATTTACGGTCAAGAATAGACTTGTTTGAATCTTGAAATTCGAAATGTGTCACATAAATTGAGACAGAAGAAGTAAAATTTAAGATATTACACATTTCACTACTAAGATTAAAATTTAAATGATAATATGCTTTAAATATTGTTCATTACTAATATAAAAAATCATAAATTGTGACAAAAGAAATAACATATATTATTTAAAAGTTATGTAAAAAGTACTATAAATTATAATAATTAATGAATTAAAATCTTGAAAAATCATATTTAAAATGATTGACTCTTTAAATTCTATTTGTGTCGTATAATTGCTAGCACAAGCTCATGTATCAAGACAAGGATAATTTGATCATTTATTCTTATATATTTGAAAATTGTGGTTTTAAAAGTCATATAAAAAAATCAATTGATTCTCAAAATTCAATCAGTGACACATAAAATGGGATAGAGGAAATAATATATATTATTTGAAAATGACGTAAAAAATCTATAAATTAAAATAATTAACAACTTAAAAAATTCATAAAAAATTGGCTAATTCTCTAAAATATATCAATGTCACATAAATTGGGACATGAAAAGTAACATATATTATTTAAAATTATGTAAAATGTACTACAAATTACAATAATTAACAACTTAAAATATTTAAAATACATAAAAATGATTAATTTTTGAAATTCTATTCGTGCATAGATTGGAACAATAAAATAATATATGTTATTTCAAAATTACGTAAGAAAATTTTATAAATTACAATAATTTATAACTTAAAATATTTTTAAAAATTATATAAAAATTTGAATAACTTCTCAAGTTCCATTGGCTATATCACATAAATAGGATAAAAAATAGTATATATATATATATATATATATTGGGCTCCGTGCTGGCCCGCCGTATCTAGTTAAACTAATATTACATTACTATGGTCAGAATACGTATACAATTTAATTAAATCATTTTATAATCGTATTTTTTTTTCCATTCTGTGTAGAAAACGAGTATGTATTTTCTTTTGGGGTGGGGTAGGGATGTGTGATTAATATACAGAGGCCCTGCTCGTTTTTCAAAACACTATGGACAAAGGACAGTCAAATTGAGCTCCATCAGCTTTTATTTACTAATATAATAATAATAATAATAATAATATATAATATAAATAAATTCATATGTATGATATAAAAGAGCTTAGGGGCATTTGCTAATAAGGTGAGGAAGGGAAAAATGAAAATAGTACACAACATTTAGCAACATCACATTGATCAACAGGTGATATTCTTGAGATGTAGTATTAGAGTTTTAATTTACAATATGATCTGTTTTTTTTAATTAACTAAATACTCTTCCACTATACAACTTCTCAATTGTATCATTTTATCCCTTGCTTCTTAATTATTTTTTACTCTTCCCTTTTGCTATGAGGCAGTTGCGGAGCTAGCCTTGTCCAAAGGAAAGTCAATTGATATTTCTTTATTAAATATTACAATGTGTATTAGATATGTCATGTTATCCATGTACATATTTGTGTTAATTTAATTTTTCTTGACTTATTAATTATAATGTGTGTTTTAAAACCTATTTACCAATTATTCCCTTGCTAAATAACTCTTTTCTAACTAACAAGATTTTTTGATAATTCGTCGATTAACAAGGTTAGCGACAAAATTTTCGTTGTTTAGTAATTGAAGTTGTCTCTATCTAATTTATGTTTCTTGTAGTGGATTAATGTCAATTAATCTATTAAGGTTTTCTCCTCTTTTTTTTTTTAAGAGGCGAAGGTTGGGGTTGGGGTTAATTTCCCACTTAAATTTGATATCTGTATTGGAGTGTAATTAAATACAAAGGCGATGCTCTAAAAGTATTCAATAAAATTTGAAAAAATTATATGTTGAATTTGGCATGGAAAAACTTCTTAGTTTTGAGTTTTCAAGTCTAATCACCCTTAACCATTCTTTCATTTTGATATATATCATGTATCATACATAAACTTGCAAGATATGCTTTCTGTACCAACTTAAGTGAAGGGTTCAAGAATACGAGTATTAAAATGTTTAATTTTGATTATGAAGTCGGATATAGATACACATGCAAAGTTAATGCAGTAAGAGTCGTTTGGTAGAGTATATAAAAATAGTATTGAATAAAGTGTATTAGTAATATTGAGATTATTATATAATAAATGTTGAAGTTAATTATGTTGAGATTATTTTTTTTATCCACATTTTGATTTAATGTATTAAGAATAATTATATCTTTAATCATACTTATTCATGTATTAATAGACCTTATATTGCTATATCATGATTTACTATGTCCTAGTTATACTAATAAAATGTATAACTAATACATAAATTGAAATAATCAAATAATTGAATAATATCATAATTAATACATGAATTAAATTTCTGATACATCCTGTCGGCCTCTCCATGGATGTGAACTTCATGGTTATAACTCTTTTTTTTTGTTTTCTTTTTCTCAAATAGTTTCCATTTCAATCCAAAACTTAATGTTAGAGAAGTAACACATATTTTCCTCTTTGAGGAGAAAAAAACCCGCATATCCTCCTATTAAAGATTAACCACTTTGGTGAATTATAATGCTAAGTGTCTTATGAGCGAGTTAAATAAAATTGGGGCATATTAAGATGAGCTGAGTTAATAATTTAGATTGGACTAAAATGAAGTAATAGTCTGGTCATAATTTAACCTGTTTAATTCTTATCTAATTTTAAAATCTTTGTTTGTTTATTATAATTTGTTTGAGTATCTAATAAATTTATTATGATTAATATATATAATATATAATATAAAAAAAATATTTAAGAAATTTTTTTCCTTAATCAATTTAAACTGAATAAATAAAATAAGCAGATCATTAACCTGTCCAAATCAAATCATAATTTTATAAGTTGATTTTATTACCTCTAAATTATAATGCTGATAGATTGATCGAGACTAAAGGGCAACTCAATGCATTAAAACTTGTGCTATGTGCAAGGTTCGAAAAAGGGGCCCGACCCTTTTGTTCCCGAGGATTATATATTTCCTTTTCTTTTTCGTGGAAAACATATATATATATTGATTTATTAAAAAAATAATTGTGTATACGGGTGTTACAAAAGTCGTAACGAATTTTGCCGCTCTGGCCTCAGGGGAATATCTAGGGGGGTCACCGGGTTCAAGTGAACCCAGGCTCTCCTCCCGAGATCATATATAATAGTGTTATATTTTTTTTAAAATATTGAAATATAGATGTGTGAACCCATATTCGGAGTATCATATTATGTGACGATGATTGAGTGCACCTCTCTAAGTGATATTAGAAATCTAAATCTTATATATGTATAGATATATCCGATCAAATTTACATCTTAGATCCATCTTTTTACAATAGTGCACCCCTCATCTCGAAATTCTAGATACGTCTGGCCTATGAGAAAGCGTAAAAAATATTTGTGTATACGCGGAAGAGCACTTTTTCTAACATGCAAAAAAAAAAAAAAAAATTTAGAGCTGTAAAAGTGTGAGCCATCCGGTAGAGAAACGTGTCAGATCACTGTAGCAAAGTAAGAAAGTTCAATTTAGACCCGCGTAGCAGGGAATCAATCCACCCGTTTCTCCCATTCTAGAAGCTTCCCCTTCATCTCAGAATCAGAAAAGCTAGAAAATAAGAGACGTCAATGGAGAAGATCAGAGACGTAACAAGACAGAGAGAAGTAACCGCTAATTTTTCGAACCAAATTTTCACTTTCCTTGGTAAGTGTTTTTTCCCGCACTTTCTTTCCCTCTTTGTTCCTATTTTTGTGTAATTGTAGTTCTAATTATACTGAAATTCATGTAAATCTGCAATTTTATTTGTTTGCCATTCATATATCCCGAGATTATATGCAAATGATACACAAAATCAATGTTTGTAATTGGAGCCTGATAAATTCAACTGCAAATTCAAGCTTATAGTAGTTTAATTAGTAAGTTGATGATATGATTGGTGGGCATATGCATAAACAATGTTAAATTTTTAAACTATGTTATTAATTGATGAAGAAATTAGAAATTAGATCAATGAGAAAGCTAACTACTTAATTAACTCACTGAATATATAATTAATGCTCTTCTGAATAAGTCAATAGCTTTTTAGAGTTATCCGTTTATTCTCTATGCAGTTGAGATTAAGATTTTTTTCTATACCTTTCTGAATGGATAAACAAAAAAATCATTTCTAAACCAAATTTCTAGGAATGACAATGGGGCGGGGCGGGGCGGGCTTAGACATATGCGGGGCGGGTTAAGACATATGCGAGGCAAGGCGGGTAAAAACTAAATTTTCTAAGCTCAATGCGGGTGCGGGGCGGGGGTGGGTTTGAAAGAACACAAGTCATTTATCATTTTTTAATTTTTGTGTCTTTCTTTTGTCCAGAAAAGCAGAAGCTTACAATTTAATTTATATTTTATGATTTGTATTTGAATATGTTAATCATTTATGCCAAATGTGATTTAGTTAGTCAAAAAACGCAAAGTTTTTTTTTTTAATTGAACTAGCCATAAGGCCTTATTCATTAATAACTCAAAATAATGGTTAAAACTTTAATCGTATGGCTGTTGAGATAAAAAACTTAATGTATAATGTATTTTAGCTAATTAACAAAATGTAGAGAGAGAAAATCTTAAATGGGGCGGGGCGAAAATTTTAAAAGTTGCTATGCAGGGCGGATTGAATTTTTTGCGGGTTAAGCTCAACCCGCCCCCGCCCCCGCCCCCGCCCAGCTCTTCCCCATTGCCATCCCTACAAATTTCAACTTCAATGAGAAACATGAGGTTCTTATCAAGATATTGGCTTAGATTTATGATTCTCTAACATGTAAGATTGAAGAAAATATAGATGTCTATAGTGTAAGCAATTTATTCTTATTTTCTAAGGAGATAAGCTTGCATTCTTTGAACAACATGGTAAACTAGCAGCATGAATTAGGACCAATGGCAATGACTAAACCATTTATACTATTTTGAGGTATAATTAATTAATTTGAAGTAAAACCAAAAGCAAATAAGATGAAGAAATGCAGTCAATTAGAGTAGCATTAACAACAATTCTGAATTTCAAATATTGCAAAGGAGTTAAATCATTATGATGTGAAATAGAGTGAGTAATCAACTTGATTAGCAAAGGTGATGGTTGCATCATTTATTCCACTAACTGTTGTAAGAAATATATATAAAAAGAAACAATTCAGTATAAGAAATTGTAGATAATTTTTCATGATGATTAATTAGTTTGAAGGAGTTTTGAAATGATAAGTAGATAGTGTTGGACTCTAAAATTTCGCAAAGATCATCGTGATGAAAAGTTTTCTATGGTGTTAGACTAATCATATTGACATGTCAGATTTATGGAACTTGAGTTTGAAGCACACTTCCGTCTTAGCTTATCATGGAAAAAAAAAGAAAAAATATTTTAATACTAAAGTTGTTATGCTGGTAAATTTGTGGGCTACATATATATATATATATATATACATACAAAACAGATATTGTTGAAAGCTGATTGTATCTATATATACTTTGCGATGGTAAATCACCCTGGTGTTCTTTGTAGGGCTAATTAGTTTAAGATCTTAATGAATTCTCCTTATCAATTTACTATCAATAAAAAAGCAAATGCGTGTACCGGAGATGAATGTGGTATGATTTACATTAGGATTAAGCTAGAATACCTTTTAAACAACTTGAATATTTTAATGTGATGAATGTATTGAATTGTTTGCTATTTAAAGAAAATACTTAAAATTTTCAGTTTGTAACATTTATGTGCTGAAGTCTGGTGTTAGCCAACTGAGGTAAAGCATTGGCTGAATGAAGATCCTGATGGTTCATTGTATGTTGTTGACAAATTACGGTTCCATAAATCCTATATGGCCAAAATAAAAATCATACTTAAAAATAAATGAACTGGTAAACATTGTTTCAAAATTTATTTGTCATAGTGAGGTCTTGTACATGAAGAATGAAGAGACCCTCATGACTGATATTAGATTGTGTCATAAGAAAAACAGCTACTAGTTATATGCCTGTGTATTTAAAAAGTACGAACAGAGGTTGTGCATCATAGAGTTTGAGTGTTAAGAAGAGATTTCTTATATACTCTACTCTGTTGTCTCATTTACCATAATCTTCATAAGTTTATTTTTAATTTGTCTATGTACTTTGCTTCCACGATATCTTCTCCAGAAATGAAGTCAAGGAAATCACTAAAGCTACCTTCTTTGTAGGACAAGATATGTTGTTCATTGACAAGCTCTGATGCAGGTTTAACTTTTTTAACTAAAGCTAGACTATGAAGGCTGGCAATCGAAATGCGGTTTTTTTCTGAGTTGACTGTTGCTCGGTGGAGAATGCTTTTGTATCTGCCATTGCTCAACACTTCCATTTGATCTCCCAATTGAACAATGAGAGCTCCTTCAATGAGTGGAACTGAATGCCACTTTTCATCTCGATCCATGATTTGCAAGCCCAGATGATTTTGAAGAATGATTGTTAGCATACCATAATCTGTGTGTGGTGGCAATCCTAGTGTAAGATCTGGCTCAGGACATGCTGGATAGCAATTAACTGCCATGACCTGGGAGCCTTCTACAATGTCTTCATGTAAGTATTTACTGTTTAGTCCTAAGCTCTCAAATATTACTTCTATAAGTTCTTCTTGCAGCTTTTGTGTTGCCATGGTGTAGTTTCCCATTTTCTTCCTGCATGAAGAGTTTCTTTAGGATCTTGAAGAAATTATATCGTTCTTGAACAGTAAGAAATTGAATCTACAAGACAATTTTTCTGCTAAAATATTCACTAAAAAATGAAAGACTTACTTGTAACCTATGGGATTTGATGGCCAAAAGTCGAGCCAAGTTGAGGTTGGATTAGCATAGTGCTTGAGAAAGTCTCTCCAAAAGTATACTTTATCTTTGACATGATTTAGACTGGTACCATATCTTACGGGGTCATGAACATTTGAAGACAAGAGATGCCTTTTCTCTTCAGTTGGTAAATTGAAGAATTCACTTGCAACATCTATGGCATCTTTCATAACTGACATTGGGATTCCATGGTTAACTACCTGCAAAATTATTTATTACATGCATGGTGTTATTTAACACTCAGGGTGAATTTGTGAAGAACGTCATATTTTCCTTCCTGTTAGACAACTTAAGTAACTGAGGACATTGATTTGTTTTAGCAAATCTGAAAATAAAGGTTAATGAGAAGACAAAGTAATTGAGGCGTTGAACCTTAATGCACCATGTGTGACATTAAGTTCTTTCTATATGTTGATGATCTGACGACATCTTTTTCCTTACTTGGGGCATGCATACTCTTATTTGGATCCTACCCTGAGGAACTTTATGTATACTGAAGTAAACAAATAGGATAACACTATCTTATCTAATACGCGGTTGCAGGTGACATGGACACTTCACGACAAGTAGTACCTGGAAGAAACCAAATTTCTTGCAAGCCAGGTGTACTTCCTGGATTATCTGAGGCCGAAGAAGAGGGTGTTGCAGATAGGATAGATCCACAATTGGCAAACATGTGTTATACATCGTTCCATTGGGCCGTAGGGATGGTGGAAGGATATAATGCTTGGGAACACAGGTTAGTTCCTCTTGAATAAGTGTCATGGCACTAGTAAATGAACCATTTGGTGAAGCTGAGCTCTCTCTCATTTTCCCCATCATATTGTGTTATTTTTCCTTTATGTTCATATGGCTTTTAATTACTCCCTATTTATAAGGAGGAAAATATGAAGATATAGTTGGAGTTTTTAATTATTTATCCAGGTATATGTGTAATGTAATGAATACATATACGTATAATGCGATGGTACTATGACTATGACCAATGAAGAAATATTGTATATAGTCATACATGAATAGCGAAATATATTAGGCTTGGTAATTGTCGATCTCAATAGTTGAATCCAATAGTGTAACTATGTTCAGATTCAAGTGGGTGTGACCCCACGCGCCATGAGAGAGAATGGTGATTTAATTTTACACGTGCGTACGTAGGCATTCAGGATTTTTGAACATTATTTTTTCCCTTTAATTTCCTATCCGGAAAGTAATTCAACTTGTTTCTTATTTGTTCAGTGCTACTCTCTCTAGTTCAGTTTGTTTAAGAAAATTAATGAGAAAATACATAATGTTTTCCCTAAACTTATACCTATTTTTTAAGAGCCTGAATTAGCTTAAAAGTTGGTCAAACCTATTTTTAGTTGTTTTTAGCTTTTGAGAGTGTTTGATAAATTTAAAAATAACTTGAAATAAATTAAAAATCACTTAAAACAAGTTAAAAGTCAAAAGTAAGAGTTTCCCTACTTTTAATTTTTTTGAATTAGAAGTCATTTAAGTTTGACCAAAGATATAGCTTAAAAGTCATTTTAAAAGCTATTTTTTAAGCTAATCCAAACGGACTTTAAGTAACACCGGGGTCCTATTACCCCTTTCAACTATTTTAAAGTAACATATATCGACCATTCCCAGTTATGATAAGGTAAGTGCAAATTATGCACCAATCTTAATTTACCACGTGTTAGTTCACTATTTAACTTTTTATTCTTTCATTTTTGCCTTTTAGTTTCTATATTTTTATCCATTTTCTTTTACTTTTTTCTCTTCTCCCTTTCTTCTTTACCTTTGATTTCTGCAAAATCTCTTTGAATCCCACCATCACAACCCACCACAACAACACTCCATCATAACACTACTTAATTACTGTTAAACCATCATTCAATCATCAAATAATCAAAATATGAAAATTAAAATTTCTATCAAAATTTGAAATTTAAATCATGATTTTCAAACTAAATCATCTTCTTCATCTACTAGCCTCATCATCTTCGATCTCTAATTTTTAGGAAAGAAAAAACTACTAAATCAAGTTGAAAAAAGAAGAAGAAAGAATGTGATCATATTGAGTTTTAAAAAGGGAAAAGACATAAAGTGACACATGAAGTTGTCATGAATTTTCAAAAAGACACCTTAACTCTACGAGCGTCCTATTACACCCCTAAACAATTTGAAACTTATATTATTACATCATTTTTTGATCAGTCTCAGATTTTAAAAAGCAAGTGTTATCACACACCAATCATTACGTGACGCGTGTTAATTTAATTTGAAATATATTTTTTTTTCATTTTAAGTTTTTCTTTTTCTTTTTTCTTTGTTTCTCTCTCTCTCTCTCTCTTACTTTTTGACTTATTTTAATTTTATTACTTTAATTTTAATTTGAAATCTACTTCATCTTCCACCCTCACTTTCAAGCTACCTGCTCCCTCCATTTTCTTTCTTTCTTCTTCTTCTTCTTCTTCTTCTCCCATCCTCACTCCACCCTCAGGTCAAGTTGAGCCCTTCCTTCATTTTTTTTTCCTTCTTCTTCCATCAAATTTCTTTCCTTTAGTGATTTTTTTGAAGGTATCATCAATTAATTTATCTCATTTTCATATAACTTCAAAATTAGAAATGATAATTTTGAAAGAATCAATGAATTCCCCAAAAAATAAAAAAACTTAATTGAAATTCGGATAAAAAAAAACTAAATGATACCTACGAATAATCTTGAAATCTAATGGGTTTATGAAATTGTTCGAAATGTAAAATAATATTTAGATATAATTTTAAAATTGAAGAGAGTTAAACTAATAGTAGTAAAAAAAGGAAGGTGGAGTTATGGTAAAAAGTGACATTGAAAGTGAGAAGCTTCAATGGAGATGACAATGAATATTTGAAGAAGAAGGAAGAAAGAAAAAGAAAAAATAATAAGGAAAAAAAGTTTAAATAATAAAAAAAACAAGAAAATATATTTTGTAGCAAAATACTTGTAAAAATAAAATTATATTCGTTATTTTAGTTTGTTCACGCTCTTTAAGAGAGTGTATGCACTCTCTATGCCAGGTGGACAAAAAATGATGAAGTAATATTAGTTCAGGATTGTTTAGGGGGGTAATAGGACATTTGCATAGTTAAGGTGTCTTTTTGAATTTTGGACAATCTAGGCAAGAATGATGATTTCTATTTTTTGGTACATGAAAAAGCTTTTCAAAAGGTTATTAATGGTGATTTGGGGAAGATGGCTCTACTTTAAGAAGAAAAGAATTTAAATTGGCAATGTCACGTGGCATTTTTACATTGGTTTAGGACTGTATTGTTACTCCTTTAGGGCATCTCCAACCCTACACTCTATTTTACTCTTCAAATATAGAGTTCTCTATTTTTTCAGACAATCAACTCCAACCCAATTCTCTATTTTACTCTCTAAAATAGAATCTTCTTCTCTCTCCTCAATATTATATTATTATTTCTATTTAATTCTTATTTTCTTATTTCATAATATAAATCCTTTCTTTCTTTTTCCCAAATAATTACTTTATATAATTTTCATGTGATATAAACTTTTATTTTTTCAAAATTTTTATTTAATATAAAATTTTATTTTATTCTAAATTTCTAAATAACATAAATTGCAAGAAAATATCATATAATATACAAATTAATGGACAAATTCAAATAAAAGTGAAATACAATTATATAAACATTACGTAAACAATCAACTTTCATAATTATTACGTTGCTCCCATAAATGCTCTATTAATGCATTACGGAGTTCAAAATGAGCATTTTTGTCCTTAATTTTTTTATGTCTAGCTAAAAATTGTTCAAACTGGAGATTTTCATCTACCACCATTTTTGTCGTTGGGGTTGGAGCCTCTACATCATCTTGAATTGGCGCATTAAGATCACATTCATCCACAATTATCATACCCAGTTTTTTTTTAATATTGCTAAATTTGGAAACGACCTACCGAATTACTAAATTAGTGTTGTGATAAATTAATTATTATGTTATGTATTGTATTGCATTGTTATCTTGTATTTAAATTATTATGTTATGTATTGTATTGTTATCTTGTATTTAAATTATCATGTTATGTATTGTATTTTTAAATTAAAATTTTCATCTTATCATTTTAATTTTGTGTATTCTTTATAGTGAAAATTAATAATAAAATCAAATTATATTACTAATAAAAATTATAAAAAAATTGAAATACTATTAATTCGAGATGAAAGTAGTATATATTAAATAATATGTATTTTTAAAATATTATATTACAATTAAAAATAATTATGAATATTAGATATTTAATTAATGACATTATATATAAAATAAACTGTTAATTAGAAAATAATAGAAATAATAATAAAATATTGAAAAAGTGAAATAGAGAGTGTGAATACTACTATTCAACTCTCTAAAAGTGAAGAATAGAGTCTAAAATAAAGAGGGGTTGGAGTGCCATTTTACTCTCCAAATATAAAGAATGGAGAGTAAAATAGAGGTGGGTTGGAGATGGTCTTACGCGCTTAATATTTGTGAGAGCACAACTGCCATGAAAATGTGTCAAAAAGGTGTATTTATTATGAATTTAAATGGTTCTGTGGGATAGTAGGATCCCCGCAAATTTTAGGTGTCTACTTAGAAAATAGGAATAAGTTTAGGGGATACTTTATGTATTTTCTCTAATAAAAACTTTTCAATGTTGTATCAAAATGTCCTTTAATGAAATGTTGAGTGTATTAAAATGTCTTTTAATCTTGTAGTCTTTAACATGTCATGTAGAGAGCTAGAATTTAAAAGTATTTTTTGAAACAAAGTAAAAAGAAAAATAAGACAAATAAATTAAAAATAAACGAGTACTAAAGGTGAAGCCACCTTTGTCAAAATTTTGCATCAATAGCTAGTTAGGAGTAATCGTTTTTCAGCATTTAAAATATTATTGTGGCAAACTTGAAGTGAGTCTTGATTCGAATACAAAAATTGAGTTTAGGTCAAGCGGATGCTATTGATAAAATTCAAAAATATTGTTTAGGATGAAAATTGGTTGTTCAAACTTCAAACAAGCATGTCTGAAACTTAAGATATATATGTTTAAATTTTGACCTTAACAAGCCAACGCGTGAGCAGTATATTTGGACATTGCTATTTAAGGTGTGTTAGAAAAATGCAACAATATAGATATTGAAATTAAAAATAGTAAGCGATTCGTTATAAACATACTATTATGTTGTGATAAGTCACTGCTTTGAACACAATTGCGGTTCGACTTAATGCAAGTTAAGGCTGAACCTTGGAAAAATATCACTTCCCAAGGTTTTAGAGCTCTTTCATATACACGTGCATTTGTGGCTGAAAGCTTAGAAAAAAATTGCTAATGAGAGAGGGAGTTAATGAAGGATTTTGTGTTTAGTCTCTCATAAAGAAGACATTCGTATATATAAACATAGGAAGTTAACTTCTATGGTGAGGAAATAAACAGCACATCAGTTTATGAACATAGTGGTTTGAATATTTCTCACCAAGGCCTTAAGTTACAATATTGCGTAACCAATTTCAGAGAATAAATGTGATACATTTATTTAACTTTGTATTCATATTTACATAATCAATTTCAGAGAATGATTGAAAAATATTCTTGTAATAGTGGCACTGCAAATTGCAAAATTCTCGTGAACTCAAATAATGAAACAAAATCATACGAGATGTATGAAGATACATGTTCGTCCACAAACAGTGTCTATTCGGCAGACTTTTTTGGTCGCGAATTTCAAATTCAAAATGACCGTTTGGCAATTTGAAAAAGTCTAATTAAAATTGTTCGCAAAAATATCAGAAAATTGGAAATAAATAACGGAAAAAATATAAAAATCAATCAGATCATTCGATCAAATCCAAAGTTGAAGCTGTATTGGACAAAAAAAACTAATGCATTGTATTGATCAAATCCAAAGTTGAAGCAGGCTCTGGCATGTCATCAATGCATGGCTGTTCAATATGCATATTTTGGGCATACATTAAGCATTTAATATGATACATTATAAGCTTAATTTAAATGTTAAATTATATGTAAAATCCCATCAAACTTAGTTTATATATCGGGGATAGAAATGAATGAGGAGTTTAGAATTTAAACTTTTTGAAAACTTTTGAGTTGTTCATAACTAACTCGAGCTTTCAAAAGAGAGAGGAACACTTGGTGAATTATCACATTGTGGTGACTAAGACTTAAAAAAATTATATACTTCTTAGAAAGTGTGATAGAGGTTTATGCAAAGAATTACAAATTATGATTATATTTCGAACAATAATTATACTATCCAACATATGTTCATAATTATGAATTTATGATGTTGCAAATGAAAAGTCAAGGATTAGATGGGAAAGTCTGACCGAGGCCAAAGCTCAGGAGGTTGGGGAGAAGTTAGTAGCTGTAGTGGCTTGGGAGAGTAGTAGGGGCGCAAATAATATGTGGGTTGAGACTATTATGACTGCATCATAGAAGCAACTAGAGAGATGTTGGGAGTCTCAAGGGGTAACCTTAGTGAGCATAAAGGTAATTGATGGTTGAATGGAGAGGTCCTAGAAAATTGGAATCCAAAAAGGTTGCTTACATGATGTTAGTGGAACACTTAATAAGACAAGGAGGAATAGAGAAAAAGTATAAGACGTCAAAGAAGGAAGCGAAACTAGTGGTCATAATGGCAAAAACAACATCTTTGAGCATTTGTATAAAGAGTTTGAGTGCAAAAAAGTGGATGTGAAGTTGTATAAGGCTTTCCAAGGCAAGCGAGAGAAGGGCTCGTGACTTGAACTAAGTGAAGTAAAGTGCATTAAGAACAGGAATGGTGAAGAGTAAGAAGAATATGTACACATTAGACAAAGATGACAAACATATTTCAATAAGTTCTTGGAGAAAGTGACAAGAATATCAGGTTAGGAAAGTTAGGGCATTCCAAGTGCCGTAAAGATTTTGGGTATTGTAGATGCATAAAATCTGTAAAGGTTAAGAGGGTTATTCAAAAGATGAGGAGAGGGAGAGTGAGCCACCAAATAAAATTTGATAAATTTTTAAAGAACACATGCGTGAAAAATATGAAGTGGATGACTGAGTTGTTTAATGTAATTTTTAGGACAATTAAAATGATAGAAAAATTAAGGTAGAGTACAATTGCGTTGTAGTACAAGAACAAGAGTGATATTTAGAATTGTGACAATAATAAGAATATCAATTAGATACTTAGCCATTCTATGAAAGTTTGGGAGAGTGTGGTCAAAATAAGGATGAGGAGAGGTATGTCTATCTCCAAGAACCAATTTGAATTCTTGATGTGCCGATTTTAACTATAAAAGTTATTTGTTTGTACAATTAGAGCAGTATAGACATAGGATGAGAAACTTACACATCGTAATTATCGACTTAGAAAAGACATATGATAAAGTCCCTAGAAGGTCCTCTAGAGATATTTAGAGTCAGGAGGTGTATTTGTGACTTACATTAGTGCAATTAAGAATATATACAATGGAATCAAAACTCAGTTTAGAATAGTGGAAGTTGACTTAGATCATACACTTCCTGATCATAGTGGATTTGTAACAGAGATAAGTCCCTAATTAATTAACTCATATTTATTTCTCTTAGTGATAGAACGAATTAACATGACATATTCAAGGAGAGGTGCCATGGTGTGCTTTATTTGCAAATGACATAGTATTGATTGACGAAATGCGTGATGGAGTTAATGACAAGATGGATTTTCCAAGTTTGAACCAAAAGCGTGTCTAATCGTGTTCAGGTGCTCAATCAAAATAAGTCAATTATAATTCAAATGTCTATATAAAATTTAATTGTTAACAAATTTAAAAGTTCGTCAATGTATTAATCCTTATATTAAAACTAGTTACGAAAAATCCGTGTTGTGCACGAGTCCAATATTTATTCACAAATTTATTTTTTTAAGTGATGATAATTAAACGATTTTAAATCATCTCATTAAGTGTAAAATAAATACATGATAAGTATTACTAATATTGATAAATTTTAAGTGGTATTGATTAAATGATTTTAAACTTTTGCTCTAAAATAAATTTGTATATATATATATATATCATCTCATTCCTTTTTCTCGCATATCTAATGTGAAGAAACTCATTGGGATATCCATAGTTAAAATATTTTGCTTCATCGACCGTTGAACTTGTATTCAAAGTAGTTACAAAATTTACATAAATATTAACGACATTCAAAGTAATAAAGCTATAACTAAAAAATATGAATTTAAAACTAAAGATATAGCTAAAATGAGCCTCATAATTTCTTAAAATATATACACTAATTAATTTTTTAAAAAATATTCTTTTATCCCTCCCCTCAGGAGCTCTCATCTCTTTGCTCCCTTGGTGACTCAACCAGAGGCGGAGCTAAGTGCGGGTTCGTGGGTTCAAACGAACCCAATAGTTTTTTCATAGACCCTATATTTATATTAAAAAATTAAATAAATATATATGTATATTAACTTGTGAACCCCCTATCAAAATTGATTTATGACTTAGTGGTAAGAAAGTAGTCGTGGAAATGTTCTCCACTGTTGTGGGTTCTTGAACCCCATATAAAAAAAAGTCTCTTTTATTAAAAAAAGGAAGCATACTTTGCAATATTTTTCTCTTCTATCCTAAAGTTTAGAACCCCCAAACTTCTAATCTTGGCTCCACCTTTAGACTCAACTCACAACCTTAAGGTTGGAGGTGAGGAGGTTTACCATCCGAGCAACTCCCTCTTATTTACATTAAATAAATTAAAATATAACAAAAAAATTAATTTTTTCCAAAATTATCCTTGCACACATCGGCGAAAACGTGCCTACTTAACACTCAATTCTCACTTATATAATAAGAGAAAATTTAAAAGATTCACATGAGAGCAAGTTGCATGCAGAGAAACAACCTCTTTGACAGAAAAGGCAAATCTAAGGACCCGTTTGGCCCAAAAAAAATTTGGAAAAACTTGAGAAGTGGTGTTTGGTCATATAACTTGGCAAATATATTTGTCAAGTATCTCAAGTTCCCAAATACTAGAAAAAACTAGTATTTGGGCCAAGTTCTAATACTTGGAAATTTTAAAATTCAAAAATTACCTCAAACTTTTATATTTTATAAAAAATACCCATAATTTATTAATTTCAAATTTCAATTAATATTTGTTACTACCTCTTCCGGAAAAGTTTGAGTTCTAATTTGAGTGATAAAATTGAGAAAAAAGAACAATTTGTTTTAATGGGTTATAATTATAACTGAATTAGTGACAAGTTTGAGTATGTGATTAATGTATTGCTCTTGCCTATATTGTTATTTTGTTGTTGATTGTTATCGATTATATTATAAGGTTATTTTTTAACGGAACATATTCATTATAAAATGATAATACAAACTTAAGGTTACGTTATTTTTAATAATTTTTAGAACTTATGGGTATAAATCATATTTTTTTTAAAATTTAAGGCCAAACACATGATAAAACTTTACCAAAAATTTCACCCAAATATAATTTGCCAAGAATATTTAAGAATTTAGAACCAAACAGTAGCTAAATATAAGTAAAGTATATATCTGTTTCGTCATTAAATCCAGAAATCCCATAAACCGCAATATGCAGTTGTTTTGTAAATCTATCGTCTGCTGGTTTTGATTTTATTATAAGAAAATATGCAGAAGAAGGAATATGTAATACAATGAATAGTACTCTTTTAGCTACCCCTTATTTTAATTAATTAATAAATATATGACGCATGTACTAAAGGACATTGAAATATCATCCAAAACCATGCATACATGAATCTAGTTTTCAAAAATTTCAACTCATATTCGTCGTAAGCACACATCTTTTATGGCATCTCAATATTTTTTTTCCTTTTATTTTTCTTTTAACAGTGTCCACGTTGTTTTCAGTTAATTAGAAGTACTTCGTCTATATATTTCAACTTACTCTTATTTTTTTTAGTCTGGTTAAAAAATTATTTATTTCTATGTAAGTTTCTAATCTACTCCATTGTTATTTTATATTTAAATACATTTTCTAATAAAATAACATGACATGCGTGTTTAACACCATAAAATTTAAAATATATTTTTGATAGTTTAATTAGAACGATAAAACACAAAAAAATATTTTTATATTCTTAAACTTTGTAATAAGTCAAAAAGGTCCCTCCCAATCCCCACCCCACACGGGCCACTTGTATGTTCGTGCCTTTGTTTTCTTTTGGTGGGGTAGGCCTCTATTTTTAATCCCACTAATCTGAGAGTGTAGATCGAGCTATATATATAAATTCTTTGTGATGGGAAACAAAATATTTGTGTTTAGACAACTTTTGAGGAAAAAACTAGATAATGTCTCATATATGGCACTCAACTTAGACTTGTTCACTTAGAAAGTCACTCAACTTTGTTTTATAACTCAAAAGTCACTCAACTATTAGTATTTCACTTATAAAGTCACTCAACTATTGATATTTCACTTATAAAGTCACTCAACTATTTATATTTCACTTAGAAAATCACCCAATCAATTTAAATGATTTTTTCATTAAATTTTGTTGAAATCTAATTTTATTTAAAACTATGTTTTAAAGAAAGTCACTCAATTATTAATATTTTACGTAGAAAGTTCACCCAACTAATTTAAATGACTTTTAAAATTTTTGTTTAAAACTTATTTTTTAAAAATAATAAGTTATTCATTTTAATTATTTTATTAAATTTTGTTGAAATATATTTTTTGTTTAAACTATTTTTTAAAAAATAATAAGATTGCTACGGTGAGTTTTTTTGGATTACTTCTCGATTCCGACTTTTTTTCTTCTTTTTTTTAAAAATCATTTTTCAGCCTATTTAATTTTAGTTAGACAATTGCTAAAACGGAAAAGAGAATATTTTTTTAGTCAATTGCTACTGTTTGTTTTTTCAAAAAAATTATAGTAATTAAATGATTGGAGCGGGTTAATAAGATAATTAAAATAGATATTTTATTATTTCTTTAAAACATAGTTTAAAATAAAATTAGATTTCAATAAAATTTAATGAAAAAATTATTTAAATTGATTGAGTGATTTTCTAAGTGAAATATCAATAGTTGAGTGACTTTCTAAATGAAATACCAATAGTTGAGTGACTTTTGAGTTGTAAAACAAAGTTGAGTGACTTTCTAAGTAAACAAGTCTAAGTTGAGTGACTTTTGAGTTGTAAAACAAAGTTAAGTGACTTTCTAAGTGAACAAGTCTAAGTCGAGTGACTTTCTAAGTGAACTATTCAAAGTTGAGTGACCATATGAGATATTATCTCGGAAAAAACAGTGAGGAAAATATAGTACAAGATCATCAACAATTGATAAATTCTGCAAAGGATGCATGCATTGGTTCTTCTAGTACTAGCTAGCTAGCTAGTATTATGCATGGTACGTTAAATGTGCATGGAATATATATAATTCACATATTTTTGGTATTAACAAGTTAAAACATGCATGCATTTACAACATGATTTCCATAATTCCATTTCTAGCATAGTACGTTTTATTATTTAATTTATTCCCTCAAATGTTCTCTTACTTTTCCATTAATTTCTATATTAGTATATATGTGGATGCTTTCAAATAATATATCGTCTATCGACGACGTTCTTCTTTCATTTTTGTAACTGTAGTATATACGTTTTAAACTTAAAGTTTTTCTGCAAGGTCTAGTCTTGTATATGGAAACTTAATATCGAAAACAAATCAAACATTTTGAGTTTGGTATAATTTTTTTTTTTAATTCTTAAGTTTCTGCTGATCAGTACTTAATTAGCTAGTTTCCAATATTATTGTGTTTCCTTTCTTAACCTGTTAAAGGTCAATTACACATGTTTATTTTTATTGCATTTACATATAGATGATCTGTTTTCCAAATTATGGAAAAAGTCACGAAATTTAAAATTTAAGCGAAAATATTTGATCCCAATTTTTTTTAAACAATATATCAAATCAAATCATTTGATTGAAGTAAAAGCCGAGCGAGCGACAACACAAAACTTAATCATAATTTCTTCTCAACTTTTTAGGAGCTAACAGTACTTCTCTATGCATGTAAGTATATGTGAAAACATGCTAAGAATCTGTATTGAACGAGAAACTTTATTGAGAAGAATGGAGAATTACGTCATACAGTGTTTCACCCACACTATTTATAATCCTATACATTCATCTATACATCTATCTAGAAGCCTCTGGAATCTTCTAGCCGACTTAGCAATATCACAGTTTCAGTTATGTAACTGATTTGCACCTAACTCAATGACAACTAACTCAATGAAACAGTAAAACATAATAGTGCACAAGTAGTCACTAATTTATAACTAATCAGTAACTAACTATTCCAACACTCCCCCTCAAGCTGTAGGGTGAAAAATGTTGAGCACACCAAGCTTGCTTAATAAATGTAGATGCTGATCCTGGCCCAAGCCTTTAGTTAATATGTCAGCCACCTGATGTTGAGTAGGCACATACATAGGCTTCACTGTACCATCTTTCACTTTGTCTCTCTATGTGCTTGGTCCTTTCATGAAATATAGGATTGGCTGCCAATTGAATAGCATATTTACTATCACTCAAAACTGTGATTGGCTTATGAATGGGAACATTTAACTCTGCAAACAATCCTTCTAACCAAGTGATCTCTGCTACAGCTGAAGCCATACTCCTATATTCTGCCTCAGCTGAACTTCTAGACACAGTATGTTGTTTTTTTGATTTCCATGAAATCAATAACTCTCCAAACTTCACCACATACCCTGTGACAGACCTCCTTGTGTTGAGACATGCAGCTCAATCTGAGTCACACCAACACACTAAGTTTGTAGCATGATGAGTAGCACCAGAATTTATTATCCACTCTTGTGATGCATCATGAGACAATAGACAAGTAGTCATACCTGACAGATGGACTTGTTTCATCTCATGTGGATCCTTGTTTAAGAGCTCCATGATTTGATTGTACTCTCCATCTGTAAATCTTTGCCCCTTTGGTAATACATCATTGTTTATCTCTTTGTTCCCTTCATGACTGTTCAATGCATTCTGGCTAGCTTCTCCAGTTGTGTTGTTAGCCTTGGCTTGGCCTCCATACTGATGTCCATTGTTGAACCCTCCAGAATAATAGTGTTAACCTATTCCTCTTGCATTTCCATTGTTGTAGTTTCCTTTCTTTCTATGCTTCCAATCTGCAGGATAACCTATCAGCTTATAGCAGTTCTCTCTAGTGTGTCCAGTAAAGTGACAATAGTCACATTTCCTTCCCTTGTAGCCTTGATTTCCATAATTGATTTCTGAGTTGCTGTTGACCTGCATTGCAATTGGATTAGACTTTTCTCCCATAGTAGTTATACATGCTGAATGCTGAATCTCATCCTCTACTATCATTGCATATGCTTGATTAATAGTAGGTGTAACTCCTTTCAATAATATCTGCCTTCGAGCCTGATCATATGAATCGTTCAAACCACTCAAAAATTGGATTAATCTCAACTCATAGAGATGATCTGCATAATCCTTTGACCTTGGACAAACACAAGTTGGAGCTGGAACCACAACATCATACTCACTCCAGAGATTCTTTAGCTTGGTGAAATAAGTTGACACTGAATCAGTTCCTTGTGTGAGTGAGTTAATTTCTCTATGCAGCTGATAAAGTCTCATACGATTTACCTTATCAAAACGCTCTTTCAGATCTTTCCATACATCATACGCACTTGTTGCATACAAAATTCTACTCAACAATTCTTCTTTGACAGAACTCATCAACCATGACAATACAATTGCATTGCAGGTTTCCCATTGTTCATGTAGTTCTTCCTTGTATAGTGCTCTGCTACAGGCTCCAGTCACAAATCCATACTTTCTTTTTCCCAATAATGCTATTCTTATCGATCTGCTCCAAACTCCATAATTCTCAGATCCAATCAGCTTGATAGGAATCAATGCAGCACCTAATGCATCAGATGGACCTATATACAATGGATCACTTGGATCAATCTTAATGCCTGCCATTTCTAGATCTTTTAACAACTTAAGCAAATCTGATTTCCTTCAAACTTCTTCTACACTTGTTCTACATAAGCAGTAGCGAACCTGCTCTGATACCGCGTGAAAACATGCTAAGAATCTGTATTGAACGAGAAACTTTATTGAGAAGAAGGAAAAAAATGGAGAATTACGTCATATAATGTTTCACCCACACTATTTATAATCCTATACATTCATCTATACATCTATCTAGAAGCCTCTGGAATCTTCTAGCCGACTTAGCAATATCACAGTTTCAGTTATGTAACTGATTTGCAGCTAACTCAATGACCGCTAACTCAATGAAACAGTAAAACAGAATAGTGCTGAAGTAGTCACTAATTGATAACTAATTAGTAACTAACTATTCCAACAGTATAGTAACTTTTCTCTCTTTAATTAACCAATGAGAAACATAATTTCTTTGTTAAGAAGTCATTTTGATGATGGACAAATTAAAGTGCCTTTGTTCCATCAAGGAAAGGTTATTTGTGGCTCTTTGATCTCCATAATTTTAATTTTTTTTGAAGTAAACATATTTTTACTAGTTAGTAGGTGATTTAGAGATGTTTTGTCATATTAATATAGGAACAAACTTTGTATTAACAAGATTGGTGTGAGGAAAATTATGTCTTGAAGTATCTATTTTTGGATTATTCTTGATCAAGGAGTAAATTAATTTTTTTTTTGTTTTCCTTTTTCTTTATTTATATTTAAAAAATTAACTTTTAGTGACGAAATATTAAATATAATATATCGGGAATTAAAGATGCTTGTTTAGCTAATGGGAGGATAGGAAAAGATTATTGCACTTGAAAGAAATATAGAATATTAATTCCTCCTTAAATAGGAAAACAATTCTATACTATGAAGATTTATTTTTATATTCAGTTACAATATATATTCATTTAAAAAACAATAAATTAAATAATTGTGCAATTTTTCTTTAGTTCTTAGTGTCTTCTATATGTTAATAAATAAATTAATCAGCTGATATATATACTTTAACTAGTGTATCACATTGACATCGTATAATGTGTCTAAAATCTGTGATATGTGAACTTGAGTGACTCTATATGTGTATGTATTTAAGAAATTCTTATATATTTGGAAATTAGTGCTATATATTTTGTTCACAAATTCTTATCTCGTATTGGTATGTATTTCATATTTAAATGCTGATTTAAAGTTATCAGTGCTTCGTAAATACTCTCTGTGCAACAATACTTGTCCACTATTAACTTTGCACACTTTTTAAGAAATTATAAATAGAATGGTAATTTTACTATATCACCTTTTGAATATAGTAAATAAATTATTTTGAAAAATGTAATAGGGAAATTACTATAATTAATGATAAGAGAAAATTAGGAATTAAGTGTAAAATTATCTATTGATTTTATAAAGCGGACAAGTATTGTTGAATATCTCAAAATAGTATAGTGGACAACCATGGTTAGACGGAGGGAGTATATAACAAATTTAACGTTTACATTTGTTGGACAGATTTGAGCGTGGATGAACAAGTGACTAGTCATTTTCTCTAATAACACGTGGAATTTGGCATTTAAGGTGAAAATTGGAAGCATAAGAAGCATCTATTTTGGATCCAAGTGTCAATCTCTACTGTTTCCAACTCACTCCCAATTGTCACTCAATTCTTTTATTTATTATATTATAAGTAACTTATTTGACACAATGTAAATATTTTTGAACCATATTCCAGCAAAAAAAAAAGAAAGTTGTTGTATCGTCGCAAACGCTAAGGAATTATTTAGTAGTCAAGTTGGTTAGATATATGATCTTTTCACTATGTTAATGAGTGTTTGATTTCATAAATTTATCTGTATAGAATATTTATATATATATAAATAAAATGCTATGTATTTGTACATATATCCTTCTATCACTTAGTTATGAACAATTAATGCATAATTTTACTATATTAAATCACTTAATCTATGTATTTACTCCTTGTAATCTCCTTCTTATTTTTCGTTTCCCTCTCCTTTATATATTAATGTTAAATCTTACTTCTTTTGTTCCATATTATTCGATATCAGTTGATTTGACACACTCTTTAAGTAAATTTTAATTATAGATATATTTTAATAATGATATTTTGAAATTTTGAATTTGATTGTTATTATTTTATATAGTTATTTAATATTTAGAGTAATATTAAATAACTACTTAAAGCCTATAAATTGTGAGCAGTCGGATATAGACACGTGTCTAACTACCGAACCGAATTGTAAACGAATACGGTAAAACCCACGGAGCAGGAAATCAATCTGTACGAAAGCCCATTTTCTTTGAAAATTGAAAATCAGAAACTTCAATGGAGAAAAAGCATAGTAGTAGGGGTAGAGAAGATCAGAGATGTAAAAGAAAAGGCAGACTGTAATTTTCTGAATCAACTTTTTCACTTTTCTTCGTAAGTGTTTTTGCCTTGAATTTGTTGATTTTTTCTCCATTTTAATGATTTCATTTTGTGTAAATAAATTCTTTACTTGTTATAGTGAGAATCATGTAAATCTACAATGATGCTACTCATATATTTTGAGATCATAAGGAAACCAAACACACAGTAACCATCAGAATGAGAGAAATCCAGCAACTTCAAGTAGCTGATTTTGGTTAAGTAACTAAATTATGTAATACTAACTGAATAAGTTGTGATATTTATGTTTAATATTCGTTAAATACTTAAAATTGTGAATAAGCTGAATTTGTAAGAAATATGGCTTCAATTGCTGAAGGAATTAGAAATAAGTTGGGCTAATTTTGTTTAATAGTCTTTAAATGAATGCTACTACTAATTCTGATTCTGATGATGCATGGAGATAACATCGCGAGTCTCCCAAGTTGTCTGATTAACAGAGGTGACAGATTGCAGCCATTTAGTGCAATAAGAAATCAGTTCTATGTAAAATAACCAACTTAATTAATGAAATTGAGATGCATTTGCCTTCCTTGATTTGCGATAACTAGGAATATCAATAGGGGAGGCTCGGGGCAGGACAGGACAGGATAGGGCATTGTACGGTTAGATGCACTACATGCCTAACTAGTCAAACTATCAGTTGGTAAATTACACAAAGTTGTATGTCGACAAAAGGTGGTGCGAAGTCTATCTGCTTTAACCATCGATTCAGTAAAAAGAGGTGGGCTATCAAAAAGTGTGATAGCAGTTAATGCTTCATTGTTTGCTCTATATTTAGCTAGATTATTTGCTGCCTGGTTCTGCTCCCTGTATATGTGAGTGACGACTAGATCATGTAACTGTCAGAGTACAGACCTGCAGTCAGACAAAATATTAGCATATTTTGCATTGTATGATGAGAGCCAGGTGATTACCTCTTGCGCATCAATTTCTACTTGAAGTGGATATAGGTTCATAAGCATAGCTAAACATAGTCCATGGTATAGACCCTTTAGTTCAGCTTCGGCGATTGTAGTATAGGGAATATGCGTACAGTAGCCTATATCCAACGATCATCAGAGTTCCTGAAAACCCCTCTTATGCCTCCATTACCCGAATTAATGCGTCACTGCTAAATTAAGTGTGAGCGAGAGATATATACTTTTTAGTCTTCCAAATACCCTTCCAGTTCACTTTTACTTCTCCACTTTGGACTTTACACGCCCCTTAAGAAACAATGATTAATATGAGTATTTTACTATAATGTCCATATTAGTTGATGCTCAGTATTAGGTCTTGGAAAATGATTCGGAAAAATAAGTAATTAATGCTAAGGGTAAAAACATAGAAAAAAATAATTATCTTTTCTTGATATGTTAAAACGGACAAGTAAAAGTGAAAATCTATTCTTGGAAAAGTGGACAAGTAAAAGTGAACGGAGGGAGTATGAAATGATACAACACAAACTTAGTCTCTATGTTGTTTTGGCTTTTGCAAGTGCTTACTTTTGGAATTAGTAGCAGAGAATAATTTGCAATATTTTTATTTCAAAAACTTGCACTGAGAAGAAAGAGCCAAATATCTGACTTAGACTATTAATGAGATATCTTTTTGTTATTGAAATAATTTGATTTCAAGTAATAGTACAATACTTAGCCCATATTAAGCTAATTTAAATAAAAATGAAGTTATTGATATTCCATTAGTATGAGATCTTATTTTAAACGCTGCCAGCGCCCGTCAATTGATATTTCATTAGTACGTTGACAACAACAATCCCATTGTCGACACTGAAATAAGTTTGAGAAATTTTCAATTTGCATCTGAAACCCCTTGCTGTACCACTTTTCCTGCCTTGTTTATATTTTTTTGAAAATATATTCTGTCCCGCCCCGACTGTGCCCTGCCACATTGCTATCCCTAATGATATTTTCAAGTTAGTTTGAAAAAGGTTTGAAATGAGTGGATAGTATTGGAGGGAAAACAGCTTGGGTGTCTGAACATTATCGAGATCATATGTGAGCATTACCTGAGTCACGGATTTGAGTTTTGAAGCCATGTTTCCCTGTTAGCTTACAAAGGGAACTTCTGACACAGAAAACCCGAAAGAACAAACACAAAAAAAATGATAATATTAATGTCAGCAGTTTTTATGCTGGCTATTCCTACGCTATATTTACAGAATGTATTGTTGGAAGGTGATTTTGGCTGTATATGGTTGTGGCTGTAAATCAATATAATGTTCTATTCAGGTCTAATTAGTTTAAGGTTATAACTAATTCTTGTGTCTATTTACCATAAAAAATTTACCTTGTGTAAGAGCACATGCTCTCAATAGGTGCGTCTACCAGTGATAATTGTGGCTCGAGTTCTAAACTTGTAGTATGACTGACATTTGTCTTAAACTGGACTTGATGTGGTGAATGTTAGAACTTCTTTCCAGTTTGGAAATCATTTGAATTTTCCAGTTGCTGGCTTCTATCTGCCAAGTTGCGAAGCTATCTAAGGGAGATAAATCATTGGATCCTGAAGATGCATTTTTATTTTGTTGGTGGTGAAAAAAATTATTGATCAAGATAATATGTGGCCTTGAGGGAAACCTTGGTTAAGATGAAATGGCTGGTAAAGTTTGTTCAAAATTTATTTTTTACAGTGAGGCCTCCTAGTATGAAGAAACAAGAGCTCTTATTTTTTTCTCAACAAAATAAAATAAAATAAAATAAAAAATAAAAAAATCTCATCAGTAATATTCGAACAAAGTACATAGAAAATCTGGCTACTGTAAACACGGATCATACGAAATGGAGTTTGAAGACTGTAAGAATGAGAATTCCAGTGTTGCCTGCTCTGTTGTCCATGTCTATAATCATCATGTATTTATTTTTAATGTGTCTATGTACTTTGCTTCCACAATATCTTCTCCAGAAATGAAGTCAAGGAAATCACTGAAGCTTCCTTCTTTGTAGGACAAGATATTTTGTTCGTTAACAAGCACTGATGCAGGTCTAACTTTTTTATCTAAAGCTAGACTATGAAGGCTGACAATTGAAATGCGCTTTTTTTCTGAGTTAACTGTTGCTCGGTGGACAACACTTTTGTATATCCCATTGGTCAATACTTCCATGTGATCTCCCAGCAGAACAGCGAGAGCTCCTTCAATGAGTGGAACTGAATGCCACTTTTCATCTTGGCCCATGATTTGCAAGCCCTGGTGATTTTGTAGAATGATGGATATCATACCATAATCTGTGTGTGGTGGCAATCCTAGTGTAAGATTTGGCTCAGGACATGCTGGATAGCAATTAACTGCCATGACCTGGGAGCCTTCTGCAATGTCTTCATGTAAGTAATTACTGTTTAGTCCTAAGCTCTCAAATATCACTTCCATGAGTTCTTCTTGCAACTTTTGTGCTGCCATAGTGTAGTTTCCCATTTTCTTCCTGCATGAAGAACTTCTTTAGGATCTTGAAGAAATTATATCGTTCTTGAACAGTAAGAATATGCATCTATAAAGACAACTTATCTGCTAAACATATTGATCAGCAACGACAATGAAACACTTACTTGTAACATGTGGGATTTGATGGCCACAAGTCAATCCAAGTTGAGGTTGGATTAGTGTAATGCTTGAGGAAGTCTCTCCAAAAGTGTACTTTGTCTTTGACATGATTTAGACTAGTACCATATCTTATGGGGTCACGAACATTTGAAGACAAAAGATGCCTTTTATCTTGAGTTGGTAAATCGAAGAATTCACTCGCAGCATCTATGGCATCATCCATGACTGACAATGTGATTCCATGGTTAACTACCTGCATGCATGCTGTTATTTTACGTAAAGGGTTAATTTGTGAAGATCGTTATATTTTCCTTCCTGTTAGACAACCTAAGTATATCAAAATCTAGGACGTCTGTTTGAACAGATCAACTGAAAATAAAAGGAAGAGATAAGAAGAAGCTTAGAACTCTAATGCATTATGCACCATGTGTGTGACAAGTTCTTTCTTCGTCTTGATTTCCAAATTTTTTTTCTATATGTGGATGATCTGACGACATCTTTTTTATTACTTGGTGCATGCATATTCTTCTTAGTTGGATCCCTATCGCTTGGAACTTTATGTATACTGAAGAAGTAAATAAATAGCTTATTCTAGCTAGTGCGCGATTGCAGGTAACATGGACACTTCACGGCAAATAGTACCTGGAAGAAACCAAATTTCTTGCAAGCCAGGTGTACTTCCTGGATTATCTGAGGCCGAAGAAGAGGGTGTTGCAGATAGGATAGTTCCACAATTGGCAAGCATGTGTTACACAGGG
Organism: Solanum appendiculatum; assembly: GCA_018342035.1. Classification (NCBI taxonomy): domain Eukaryota; kingdom Viridiplantae; phylum Streptophyta; class Magnoliopsida; order Solanales; family Solanaceae; genus Solanum; species Solanum appendiculatum. The sequence goes on from JAGDQO010000515.1 coordinate 1,754,182, forward strand.
TTCCATCGGGGCGTAGGGATGGTGGAAGAATGTAACGCTTGGGAAAATAGGTTAGTCCCTCTTGAATAAGTGTCATGGCACTAGTAAATGAACCATTTGGTGAAGCTGAGCTCTCTCTCATTCTTTCTACCATATTGTGTTATGTTTATGACTTTTTAACTCCCTATTTATAAGTAGGAAATTATGAAGATATGGTTGGAGGTTTAAATTATATATCGAGTTATTATATATGTTAATGTAATGAATATATATATGTTAAATGTGATGGTACCATGACTATGACTATAACCAATGGAAAAATGTAGAATATATAGTCATTTTACATGAAGAACCAAAGAGTGAAACATTTTAGGCTTGTTAATTGTCGGTTCTAATAGTTGAATCCTATAGAGTAACAGTGTTCAGATTCACGTGTGAGTGAGCCCACGCGCCATGAGAGAGGCGGCAATTTTCTTGTGAATAAGCCCTTTTTGACTTTTGTATTCTATATCGAAAAAATTTAGGCTTATCTTTTTCTAGTTATTAATATTTTTTGTTAAGTGTAGGCTATACTTACAAATGTAAGTTTGTTGTTAGATTAATGAAAAGTAATAATTACAATGCATTACAGAGAAAATTTCTCACATAAGAATAATTTGATAGATTTTAGTACAAGTTCGTCGGTTTGTTTTAATTTTTATAACATGTCAAATATAACTTCATAAGTAAGGTCTAAGGAGAGTTGGGTATACGTAGTCTTAATCCTACTTTTGTGAGGTGGCGAGACTGTTTTCGATAAATGGATCTGGGGAGGGTTGGGTTTACGCACATCTTACCACTATTTTGTGAGTTAGAGAATGTTCTTGATAGACATGGTTGGAAAGAAATGCAAATGTGAAAAGTTATGATGACAAAATGAAAGAAAGAAAAATACTGACTCTAAAAATATTGTAGATAATCAAAGTAAAATAAACAAACAATTGTAATAAAATTGAAGAATAAGATAAGTAATTATTATCCCTCATTTTAATCGGATTCAAATCAATGTACATCATATTGGTGATTTTTAAATTAATTAACTTAAGAAATTGCCAGCTAGCTAATTATTTTTATGGTGAATTAGAATACCTATTTTAACTTAAGTTAATGCTTAAAATAATACTCCATCTTTATGATCTACTTAACTTAATATTCCAGGTTAGGATTTCAGTTATTCTAAAGGAAAAAAGTTTAGAATTTTTTTAAGATCTGTCAAATACGATTATCGGCCAATCTTAGATTAATTAAATGCGGTCTATGATGTATGTTAGTTCAAGTGTTGGTATTTGTTAAAAATTCTGGAGAGTTAAATAAATCTATCACATAAACGAGTGTTGGATTATTCTAAGCAATGAGCAAATAAATCATATGAAGTATGACAATTGCTTTAAACTAAGTGAATTGGAAAAATCAATCAAGCTAAATCATTTAAGCTAGGTCTCTATTGACTGTAACATGCCGTTCAAAATAAATCTTAATTTTAACAAATGACGTAAATCTATCCGAAAAGCTCCACAGAGCTGTCGTATGCAGGTACTATGAGGCCCACAACTTTCTTGATCACCTCATTCAGGTTAAGATATGGTTAAAGTCTCTCCGAGGATAATGTATATTACGCTCGACGTCTCTGAGAATAAATGCAAAACTGACATGTTATGCATTTTCAACTAAATAGTCACAAAGTTTGGAGATCTTTTGCAAAATTGTTGGATATATCCACTTTTCAATGAGAAAAAATATGAATTAAAATACAGAATAATTGAGGAAAAACTTTTACTACATCAATGCACTAATAATATATGTCTAAGTTATTTGCAGCTGGGCAATTTACAAAATTAGACCCAATGAGAGATGATCTTGGACTTTTAATCCCATTTTTATTAAGTCAAAGTAAAGTAGTAAATCTCTGCTCAATTGGCTACAAACAAGTGTTACCTCAATTATTTACAAGTTATTATAAGGAATAGACAAGACTTACAAATACTATTCATTTTACTTGTCTTTTAAAATTAATCACAATTAAGTTGTGATGTATTGACAAAAGTTATCTCTATTGTTCAATTATTCACTACTTTTTCTCCAATTTATAAAATCATTCTTGTAATCTACAAACAATATTTTATATATTCAACTAAATTATTGTTGAAACATTGCAATTTAGGCTCATATTACAGATAGGGGTGTTCAAAAGGAAATTGACAAATCACACCAAATCTATAAATCGAAAAAAAATAGATTAATAAAATTATTAGTGATTTAATTTGATTTGATTTAAAAAGAAAATCCAAAGTCAAGCTGAAACCAACCTAAATCGATATTTATAAATATTACTTTATACTTTAAAATATTTATTATAATGTAATTTGTAAATATATTTATTAAATTTTTTCATAATTTGTGTTTACTAACACATTATTTCAAGTTTGAACTTATAATTTTTTATGGTACAATAAATCTTTATATATAATTATAGCTTACGAACATCTAATAACTCAGACAAAACACAAATTAAATTATATTTATTATCATTATATCTTAGAGCACTTGTTTATGAGTTTTCATTATCTTTATTGTTGAAGACACCATTTTTGACTTATTTCACTTTTTTTAATTTTCTCCGTAAACACCATATAACTATTGTATCTTACTAAATACCAGTCCAAAAGAGTTATTTGGAAGCGTTAGTTATATGTTTTGTGTTGCAGGATTTATAGGAAAAGAATCCAAAAAATCTAGATTGAAAAAATCAATTCTTGTTGTAACATAGTTCCTTTTGATTCAATAAATGAAAATATCGAATCAAATCAACATATATATACCTTTAATTAGTAATGGAGGTGTAATTACAACTTATCTGCCAAATATAATTTTCTATCTTGTTGTAACATAGTTCCTTTTGATTCAATAAATGAAAATATCGAATCAAATCAACATATATATACCTTTAATTAGTAATGGAGGTGTAATTACAACTTATATGCCAAATATAATTTTCTATCAAAAAAGATTCGGATGAATACTTGACTGTCGCTTGACTTTGTATCCGCCCCTAATTAGAGCTCAAAGTTATGCACGATAGCAATAGAAATTACTCCCCCTTTCCCCATCCGAAAAATGGGCAAAAAAAGAAGAAAAAAATACACACTCAAACTAAAAAAATCATGGATAGGTATATATTAGCCAACAAGGGTTGTGGTGGAGTGCTGGTAAGTACTCCTTCATTCTTAACTAACAGGTTTCGAGTTTGATTCCTCTTGAGTATGTAGTCGCCTTTATTTGGGAGCACTTTACCTCTCAATATGGGATTTTTTGGCGCAAATCCAGATTGAATCGAGTTTCAATGTGGATATAAAACACCGATTGAGAAGAACAAAAAGAAAAAGAATAGGTATATCTTCTTGTCTCCCACGTGACCAAGTTGCATATGAGCTAGCTAGGCATAACAGAATCGTTATTAATAGCAAAAAAAGAACACGCCATATATATATATTGATGACAAAACAGTTATTATATCTATTATGTTATTAATTTAATTTAGGGTAAGTTAACTAAATCACATAGTGTAAAGATGAAATTACTATCTATCCCTACTTTTTTTCTAATTACACTAATCCTTTAAAATTAACCCAATTCGGATACATTAATGAAATCGTGGATACATTAATACAAGCATGGATACATTAATATGGATACATTATTAAAATAAAATTTTTTAGTTATTTTTAAAAAATATAGGGACAAATGAAAAATAATATTCTTTATACTTTAGTAATTTTTCCTTAATTTATATGCATGGTATTCCTGTAAAGTTATTTTCTTGTCCATATATGACCAAATTGCAAAAATCCAATAAACCATTAAACCACAATATGCAAGCAGCTGTTTTGTAAAATCAGCTGGTTTTCAGTTTTGTTAAAAAAGCAATGTATAATTCAATGAATAGTTGTATACCCCTTTTATATATAATGACGCACTAAAGAACATTATATTGAAATAATATCATGCATGAATCTAGCTACAAGTTGTACCCAAGAATTTCAAACTCTTTCTTTCGTAAGCACAGGTGGTACGGTACGTATTGAATCCCTTCTCTCTTTCGTTTTTCTTTTTAATCCGTCTAAAAAATAATACATTTTTTTATTTGACTCTCTTGATACCTACTTGTGTGTGTTATTTTTTTCTTTTGGTGGGGTAAGGGGTTGTACTTTTGGGGAGGGCCAAGTAGAACGCAAGAGTAGACCATCAATCTATATAAATTCTTTGTGATGGTCCGATTAGGACTATATAGCACAAAACAAAACTAAGTATAATATTCTTGGTAATATTCAGCAGTATCAAAGTCGATAAATTCTGCAAAAAGATGGATGATTCTTGGAGAATATGCATGGTACGTTTGCATGCAAGAATTGACATGTTTTTGGTATCTCTATTGAGTAAAACAAAACATGCATTTACAACTTATATGGTTTTTCATTTCTAACATTTTATTCTAGCTAATAACAAAAGATGATCTCTTTCTCTTATATGGATGCTTTCAAAATAGTAAGGGCGGTGTTTTTTCTTATTACACTTCAAGGAAGGGGGAGGGGGAGGAGGAAGGGGTTGAGTGAAAGGCTGGAAGCTCATCAAGTGAACTAGCCCTCAATCCCATCGAAGCATATATGCATTCTTCTTTAATTTCATGCTAATAACTTAATATTGTCGTGTTTCTACACAATTTATTTTTGAAATTGAAGTTTGATTTATTGTCAAAAGTTATGGTAAAACTTAATATCAAAACATTTTTTCCCCAAGTCTAATCTTGAAACCATTTTTTCAAGTGTAAGTCTACAAATAAAATCTGGTGAAGGTGATCGATGAGTAGGCGCTCTTATATATCGTTCTCCTACTTTACGAAGGTAGAGAGATTATTTTCTTTTTTTCTTTCATTTTAACCGTTCATTAAGTTCGGTTGAGTAGTACTTTTACTATATTGTTTCCTTAAGTTCTTTCTTATTTTGACTTATTCGATTATTATCAATAAAAAAGGCTGCCAATTACACATGTTTATTATTTTTTCCATTTGCATGTACATTCTGTTTTCCAAATATGTAGTTTAATCATGACTTTGTTTCAATTGAAACATATTTTAAATTTGTAATGCTTCTGAAATAAATAGATTTTTCTATGTTATAGACAAATCTTAAATTACTTGAATCAGCTAGGCAAAAACTTCATTTTATTAATTGCATCTTCTCATGCTATCAAATCTTCTTCATGGCTATAATTTTTATTAGCAAGAAAATCTGCACATTTTTTTCGTTTCTCTTTGAATATAAATAAAGATGTAGAATAAGTAATATAATTAATATTTTCCTTTGTTTACCATTTGATGTTCGATAATTGCTTTGCTGATTAATCCAATTATTTTGTATTGCATAAGGCCTCCTTACAAGAATCATTTCTATTCGTAGGATTCAAACCTCACCACTCTATCTATTTCACCACATCTTTTGCTATACATCGGTAATAAAAACATAGAATATTAATTTCTACTTAAATGGGAAAACGATTCTAAGAAACATAATTTATTTCATATTAAGTGACATGTGTTCGTTTTTTAAAACAATTGTCAATATAAATAAATTGAAAATTGTGCTATTTTATCGTAATTATTATTGATAAGAGTTATGCAGAGATTAGTTATACAGAGTTTACATATATTCGTTTTTTCGTTGCTAGTTAAAGTTATGCATGTATTAATAATGTAAGAATAAATAATGTAGAAATCAGTTATGCAAGGATTACAATACATAATTATTTCTATGGATTGATTTGTTGTACTAGAAATTAATATAATTTATTTACAATTATTACCTTGAAATTTCGAGTGAAATATATCCAAGTTCACTAATTTTCTCTCTCAATTCTTGCTTAGCAATGAATTTTATACAAAGCCACTAAAAAGATTTACTAAATATAAAAAAGTTATGTTAATTCTAATAAGTAATAAATAGCTTCCTTCCTGACCAAACAACCCATAATTGATAAGAGACCTTTTTGTTATGTTCTAAGTATATTTTGTATGTTAATCATATGCTTTAACTAGTGATTCCACATTTTATAAAATAATATAGGATATATGTGAATATTCTTGTGTATTTGGAAGTTAGGGGTATTTTATTTTATATATATGGGAATATTCACATTGTATATATGTGAATATTCTTGTGTATTTAAAATTTGGCAGTTTTCAGAATAAGCATGAGAAGCATCTATTTTGGATGTAAGTGTCAATCCCACTGTCTCCACCTCACTCCCAATTGTCATTTTTAAATAAAAATAATTTTTAATACTTAACATCGGTTTTAAGAATTCTATTTCTGTTAAAAAATATTCTTATAATTTCAATTTAAACCCGTCTTATGCTATAAAAAATATTATCCTCTATCACAAAGGCGTATCCAGGATTTCGAGATGAGGGGTGCACTATTGTAAAAAGGTGGATTTAAGATATAAATTTGATCGGATATATCTATACATATATAAGATTCAAATTTCTAACCTCACTTAAAGAGGTGCACCCAATCATCGTCACATAATATGATACTCCGAGTATGGGTTCACACATCTATATTTCAATATTTAAAAAAAAATATAACACTATTATATATGATCTAGGGAGGGAAGCATGGGTTCACTTGAACCCGGTAACCCCCTTAGATACGCCTCTGCTCTATCATCTACACAAACATTTTTAATGATTAACTACTTCTATATTTCATTACGTTTTTTTTTTAACGTATTTCTTGTCTTTCCTCTCTATTATTCTTTTATCGTTCTTAGACTTTTTCCTCTTTTAATTTTACAGTTCATGAGATATGTTATGAAGTATATGATTTTCAACGAAAATTGATATATAAAACGCGATTAAAATGAGTTGAATAGATTTGAGAAAATATATACATTTTAGACGAAATAGGTAAATTTAAGTATGGTATACGATCAAGTTTATATCAATTTCTTTTCCTCGGAAGAAGTTGATATATTGTGGAAAAGCAGGATATTCATGAGTAATTTTTTTTTCTTAAATGGATAATCAAATTTAATTTAATGCAAGATATATCTTGTTTTAATGAAATGTTTCTGAAAGTGTTTATAAAGTGGGCGGTTTGTTTTAATTTGTTTTTTTTTTTACTTTTTTCTTGGAAAAAAAATATGATTAGAATATTTTTTTCCCTTAAAAAAATAGTATTTGAATGGGATAGTTTCAAATATATATAATAAAATAGTTAGTTTACGATAAATATAATCATATTTTATTTACATAAAAAAAGAAGTCAAAAGTCATAGAAAGTATACACGGACTATACAATATGATATACTCAAAAAGCTAAATATATCGTACCTATACATGAGCTATACACTGACTATATATTATGATACACTAAAAAAATTGAATATAGTTTAGCTATACATGAAGTATACACTGACTATACATGAAGTATACTCTGACTATACATGAAGTATACACGGCGTTCAATCCCCACCAATTCTAAATCTCCTCTAAAATACCCAAATTCTAAATATAAAATCTTCTCGTTATTTTAAACTTTTTGATATAGAATTCGCTTGAGATCATTCACCATGTCGAATTTTTCAAAAGAAAAATTAGCAACAAAGAAAAAGGAGGATAAGCAGTGAAGAAGCAAAAGTAGAAGAAAAAGAAAAAGTCCTGAAAAAAGAAGTAGAAAAAGCAACTAGAAGCAGGAGGAGGAGGATAAGAAACAAGAAGCAAAAGAAGAAAAAGTGTCAAAATGCTAAGTTTTTTACTTAAAAGTGTCGAATGACCATTTTATGTAATAAGCGACTTATTGTTTTAAATGGGCTATTTTTTATGTAAGAATTTAACTTAATGAACATTTTGTCTAATTTATCCTTGACATATTTTCAAAAAAAAAAAAAATCAAAAAGAAATTTGTTGAGTCCCTTGCAAACTGTCAAAAGCTACTAAAAAAGCCCATAAAATTGTGAGCCGTCTGATACAGACACTATACACGTGGCTAACTAGGGATTGAAATGAAAAAGGCGTACGGTGAACCCGCGGCGCATGAAATTAATCCCACCTCTCCCCGAAAGCCACCTTCAGTTGAAAATAATCAGAAAAATTTAGGAATGAACTTCGACGGAGAAGAGGCTTAGTGGCGGGGACAGAGAAAGATCAGAAACCTAATGAAGGCAAAGAGTGACGACTAATTTTCTTAATCGATTATCGTGAGTGATTTTCCCGCGCTTTTTTTTTTTTGCCTCGAACTAGTGAAGAGTTTCTGTACTTCTGATGATTTTTGTGTGTGTCATGTATTAATTATAGTGAGATTCATGTGTATCTGCAGTTTTGATTTTTTTCGTTCATATTTTTTGAGAAGATTTGACTATCAAAAGGGGAAGAAATTGAGTAATAGTTTTAGTAACTTCAAGTAGCTGATTTTTGTTATAGTACTAAATATATGTTGGGATAATTTTGTTTAATACACTTAAAATTGCATCATAAACTGAATTTCTAATAAATATGATATTAATAGCTGGAGAAATTAGAAAATTCTTAGTTATATCAAGGAGGAAAATGAACACTTAACTCACTTGAAAGTTGAAATACGATTAATGTGTCACGATTTTGTTCGTCGAATCATCAGATGTTAGATGTTTTTGGCTGTTAACAGTTATCCGTTATCCTCCTTGGAAATTCTCTAACACGGGACAGATAAGGATAGTTGGGATTGAATAATGATGTTGTTCAAATAATTGGAGAGTTGTCTAATTGTGCCAAAAAGGTAGGAGAATTTGATCTCCACACCTATCTGAATGGGGTAAAACAGAAATCTTTCCCTCTTTAGATTAAATATGAGGAAAATGATGTTTTTATTACGAGATATGAGGATATGTCGTGCTTATTTCCTAAGGAGATGATCTATTACTCTATGATGAAAACAGAGTACATTATCATCTTGAATTATGAACTAACGATCACTAAATCTTAAATATCATGAGCTGACATAAGGAATTAATTGGAGGTAAATAGAAATAATTAAGATAAACAAAGTGCACATGTTCATTTAGAGAAGCATTAGCAATTGATTTCAATCATGCATGGAGATAACCTTTTGGAAGTGGAAAATATCGCAAGTTTGTCAAGTTTTAAATACTATGTAAAATAACCAATTTAGTTAAAGAAATTCATATGTATATGCCTGAAAATTTATTCCTTGATTTTGCAACAATCTCAAGTTAGTTTGAAGGAGCTTTGAAATGAGTAGATGGTGTTGGAAAGAAAATAGCTTGGATGTCTAAACATAAGCAACATCATATGTGAGCATTACCTCAGTCATGGAACTTGAGTTTGAAGGCATACTTCCCTGTTAGCTTATAATGAAAACTTCTCAACAGAAAACCTGAAATAATATTAAAAAAACAATAATATCAATATCAGAGTTGTTGTTATGCTGGCTACTTCTGCCATATTTTACAAAATGTATTGTTGGAAGGTGATTTTTCATTTATACGGTTGCTGTTGTAAATCATTATAATGTTCTTTGCAGGTCCAATTATTTCAATGCCTTAAACTAATTCTTGTATCAATTTACCATCAAAATGTTACCATGTGTGACAGCACATGCTCCCCATAATTGCGTTTATCAGTGATGAATGTGGCTCGAGTTCTAAACTTGTGGTATGAACTAAATTTGGTTTAACTAGACTAGATGTGGTGGATGCTAGAACTTAATTTCACTTTGAAAATAATTTGAGTTTTCCAGTTGCTGGGTGCTACCTGCTGAAGTTTATGATGTTAGATAACTGAGGTAAATCACTGGATTTATTGAAGATCCTGATGATGCATCTTAATTTTGTTAATTAGTAACTTAGTTGGTACAGCATTGGACTTTTTTACAGTCCTGATAATGCGTCCTATTGATCGCAAGTTCAAGTCCTGCTATACTGAGATGCAAAATTTGTGGATCCTTATTTTTCACAGTAAATCCCCCTTTGAAGAAAGGAGAGCCTCTCTCAAGTGATATTAGTAGGGAGAGGCATAGTAACTGAAAAACCCGACCGGACCGAATTAATTCGGTTCTTCGGTTTCAGTATTAATTTTTTAAAACTCCGATGTTCGATTCTGTTCTCAGTTTTAGGGTCCTTTACTGAAGAACTGAAAATTTGTGGAGCTTCAGTGTAGAATGCTGCAACGACCTTTCAGTGACTTGTACAAGCTCACTTAAAGATCTTTTCTTCCCTCAAATTCAACTTCTAATCCAAATCTGAATACATCAGTGATTGCTCAAGAGACGTGTATTTAAGAACAGAGGATTTTCATTATTAAATGGGAACTTTGAACAAGAGTTGTTGATACATTCAATCTTATTCTTAAAAATAGAAACAATAAAGAATAAAAAGAGCACACTACTAGTAAAAGATTGAATGCAGGGAATAAAGACCAGTTTCTTTATAAGACAATAACAACGTGTGTATATAAGTGATGCTGCACACGCCATCTCTAGCCCAATTCCTACACAATCTACCTCCGTTGATGGTGGTTTCTCTTCAACCCCAGATTTAGTGAACTTGGGTTTGAAGTAAGAAGTACTTATTGGGCGCATACCGAAAAATCGAACCGAATTAGAAAAAACTGAATCGAATCGAACTAGTTCTGTTCGGTATTCGGTATGCACCAGTGAAGAGCCAAAAATCGAAGAACTGAATGCCCACCCTTAGATATTAGCACAAAGTACGTAGAAAAGATGGCTACTGGTTATACGCCTTAGGATTTTAGCACAGATTATCTGCTGTCCATGGACCATATATAATCATCATGGATTTATTTTTAATTTATCTATGTACTTTACCTGCACAATATCTTCTCCAGAAATGAAGTCAAGGAAATCACTGAATCCTCCTTCTTTATACGACAAGATATGTTGTTCATCGACAAGTGCTGGGGCAGGTCTAACTTTTTTACCTAAAGCTAGACTGTGAAGACTGGCCATGGAAAGGCGCTTTTTCTCTGAGTTAACTGTTGCTCGATGGACAACACCTTTGTATCGACCATTGCTCAATACTTCCATGTGATCTCCCACCAGAGCAATGAGGCCTCCTTCAATGACTGGAACCGAATGCCACTTTTCATTTCGATCCATGATTTGCAAGCCCTGATGATAGCATCCATGTCAGCCTACTTGTACTAAAGTTGACGGGCTTCAATGAAAAATCAAGAATATGTTTATCACGAAAGAAGTGTCCAAATTCAAGTCCAAAAGGATGAAGATTGGGCCACACAAAGCCCAATAAAAGAGCCCAAAAAGTTGAATGCTTAAAGTCAAAGTTTCCTAAATTTAAAAGTTCCTTATTTTAAAGTTTTCCTAGTTTAAAAGTTTTTCTAGTTTAAAAGTTTCCTAGTTTAAAGTTTTCCTAGTTTAAAGTTTCCTAGTTTAAAAGTTTCCTAGTTTAAATTTTCCTAGTTATTATTTCCATAAAAGTAGGATTTAAATCCCATTTTATTTGGGATAGGTTTTCCCATATATAGGGGTTGATTTTATTATTTTGATGGACAACATTATTATTAATTGAAAATTTAAATCAAATTTCGCATATCTTTTCAATTTTTGTCTTTAATCTATTTATTTTCGCTTCCGCATTATTTTCTTGTTTATTCTGGTAACCCAATTCTTATCACCTAATGATTTTGAAGAATGATGGATAGCAAAGAATAATCTGTGTGGTGGCAAGCCTAGTGCAAGATCCGGCTCAGGACATGCTGGATAGCAATTAACGGCAATGACCTGGGAGCCTTCTGCAATGTCTTCATGTAAGTAATTGGGGTTTAGTTCTAAGCTCTCAAATATTACTTCCATGATTTCTTCTTGCAACTTTTGCACTGCCTTTGTGTAATTTCCCATTTTCTCCCTGCATGAAGCTGCTTTAGGCTTTTGAAATTATATTTTTCTTGAACATTGAGAATATATGTATATCAGAAATATTTCAGAGATAAACATATTCACTAAAGAATACAAGACTCACTTGTAACATGTGGGATTTGATGGCCACAAATCTATCCAATTTGAGATTGGATTAGCATAGTGCTTGAGGAAGTCTCTCCAAAAGGATACTTTGTCTTTGACATCATTTAGACTGGTACTATACCTTACGGGGTCATGAACATTTGAAGACAAGAGATGCATTTTCTCTTCACTTGGTAAATCGAAGAACTCTATCGCACTATCTAATGCATCTTTCATGACTGACAATGGGATTCCATGGTTGACTACCTGCACAGTCATTTATTGCATGCATGCAGTTATTTTACATCCAGGTTGAATTAGTGAAGAACTTCTTATTCTCTTTCCTTTTAAACTACCAAGTATATGAAATCTAGGACGTCATCAACTGAAAATAAAGGGAAGAGAGAAGGAGATAAATCCTTGAACATTTTTTATTTACTTGGCGAGTGCATATTGTTCTCTCTTAAATCGTATCAGCATGAAGAAACTTTATGTACATATAATATACCAAATTAAGGTAAAAACATATTATTCTAGTACACGATTGCTATTGTGACATGACAAGAAGTAAGTACCTGGAAAAAACCTAGTTCCTTGCAGGCCAGGTGTACTTGCTGGATTATCTGAGGCCAAAGAAGAGGATGTCGCAGTAAGGATAGATCCACAATTGGCAAGCATGTGTTGGAGTTGGACAAGGTTCCGTTGGGGCGTAGGGATGTTTTGAAGAATGTAACGTTTGGGAATACAGGTTAGTCCCTCTTCAGTAAGTGTCATGGCACTTGTAAATGAATCATTTGGTGTAGCTGAGCTCTTATCCATTTTGTTGTGTTTCAAATATGACTTGACTCACTATTTATGTAACAGAAAAATATGAAGATATAATTGTATTTTTCTTTTAAAGTTACTTATTTTGTTATACAATGAATATAGTAGGAATGTGATGACACCATGACTATAAGCAATGAAAAGTATGCCTCACGAACATTATCATTGTATTCTCATAATAAATAAATTATTGTATAGTACTACTATTGTTATATTTGAAGGCAGGAAAATCTTAGATGATTTTCACAAGTTGATCCAGAATGTAGGGGGGAAAGCAAGAAAGTTGAATACTATACACTCTGTGTTTAGATTCATTTAGGTGGGTGTGTCCCACGCGCCATGAATGAGTATAGTTAAAAGGAAAGTGAACTAAGATATGATCAAACTCCTTTTTTTTTTTTGTTTTGTTGGCTAAGTTAGGAAAACAAGAATAAATGAAAATCTATTGACTACGTAAAGAACAAGAATGATAATTGAAATAATATATAATGAGTATGAACTATAGCAAAAAGATTGTGAACTCTTTGCATCTTAAAGCTTGATAATGGAGTCGTCTTTTACGATTTAAGATGAGATGTCTTCTTTCTCCTATGCATGGGTTGATTTAAACGGCAAAAAAGGTTGTAGATATTAGGGCTCGTTGTATTAACATAAATAGTCCATGTATTATGTATGATATTATTTAATACTATGTTTGGTAGAATTTTTGGGCCTATGTATAACTAATCCATAAATTAGTTATACACCCTACATGGTATTATGAGATGTATTACTAATACCTTCTATTTGGTGGTAATACATATGATTTAATACCATGGGATAATTTATGTAAAGACAAAACTATTCCTCAAATCATTTTATTTATTTTCTTGATTTTATGTTTTATACTTGTACTAGTAAATTCATTTAAATAAATTAGCTTACAAATTATTTAGAGAGAGTTGTTTGTTGCTAAATAAATTCAATACAAATCAATACAATATTTGAAATGTGAGTTGTTTAACATTTACTAATCAAAAAGGTAAATATATCACCACATGACGTTTGTGATCTTTTCTTCCACTCATTTTCTATTAAACCAATTCACCGGAAAAATACATTGTGAAAAACGGATTATTACTCAAAGTGGGGAGCTTTCTAACTTTTCCAAATGAAAATATTATTTTGTTTTTCTTTTTCCGTCGACTCAATCAAAATATCTATAGAACATTTTCCAGTGAGAAAATAATGTTTTTTTTAATAGTGGAGATGGACTATAAAGGGTGGGATGTTTTAAAGGGTGGTGAGGAGATATTTGACATAAGATGTTATTAGTGGAATTTGTTTTTTCTATTTTTACTAGAGGAGTTATTTCCTCATTTTCAAGAAAATTATTTTTCTAGAGAAAATATTCAATATAATTTTAAACTAACCAAACATAGATAAATTGAAAAATATTCACTTGTACCCATTTATAAAATTCGTTCATGAACACAGAGCTTTTTCCTTGGAGCTTCTTCTTTAATTCATCATACATAATTAGTTTTATTCACAAAATCCTTCAATAAAGTTTTGGATTATATAAACAGTAGCTTTTTTGGGCATTCATTTCTTATTATTTTTGTTTTATGAGGTCAGCCATTCTCCTATTACTCTAATATTAAATATAGACATTATTTTAACAATTGGAATTCCATGAGTGAAATTTCAGAATACTATAATGTTAGACTCACAAGTGAATTTTAAAATAATGATTATTTTTTCTCGCTTGTCTTCGGTTCGAGATCTTAGCCTTATTTGTTTGCAAAGATATCGGATGATGGCATTAGAAGTGGATGGCCTTGAACTTTTGACCCCACTCAATTTATGAACAAAGCTTAAAACTTAACAAATTTTGACTTTTAACCTTAAAAGTATGACAGACGAGGGTCAAAAATTCAAGACCATCCATTTTCAAGATCGTCCTAAAAGTTCTCAGCTTGACCTCTACATATTTTTTCTGGAGTTTCTTGTAAATATAAATAAGGCCTCCATCAATTACAATGTTGATGGTCCATAGATTTGTATGGGTGGAGACGTAATAAATATTTAATTACTTATATCAAAATCTTTTCTTACTAATACTCTACCTGTCAATTTTGCTGCAAACAATATACAATTTTTTTTCTAACTCCAAGTTTAGATATTTAATGTCAGATTTTCCAAGTTATGATTTTGAAATCTTCCAATCCAATAAAATAATTGCTATGTGCTTTCCATAAAACATATACATTTGTTCAGGAAATCTTTGAGCAAGATTCATTTATGTATCGTTGTGAAGAAAATGTCAGAGAATTCTGTATAGTATTAATAATACTCCTTTTATTTTAAAATAAGTAGTATTTTAGCTTGGACGCACCACTAAAAAAATTGCTCACTTCTAAAAAATAAAAAGTGTTTTACTATTTTATCCTTGATTTGCTTTGAACTTTGAAGAAAGAGGTAATTCTTTAATGATGTAAAACTCAATGTATTAAAAATTAAAATAAAGATAATTTTGGAAGAAAAGAATTAATTTTTTTTATTAAATAAAACATCATTTATTTTTAAACAAAATAAATAATAAAAATATCACTTATTTTAAAACGAAAAAAATAATAGTGCTAAAATGTCTTTCATTGACTAATGGCCCAAGCCATTCAAAATCAAGTAGAAATAGTCCCAAATAACCACTTTTTTTATCTTTATCTTTAAAAAATAGTCATTATACTAATTTCCATTTTTATAAGTAAAAACTTCGTGACAATATTATGAAATTTCACATATAGAAGTTAAAATTTTAGGACAACAGTTGTTTTCCAATTACATATGGCTATTCGTGAATTTTTCCCCAAATTCAAACTTTTTAAAAAAGTGTTTAAATCTCTTCTTACCAATTCCTATTGTTTTTTCATACTTAAAAAAGTTAAAAATATATATATTTATATAAAATATATACAAACAATTATTCCATTTGGCATATTATCAGCTATAAGAAACTATACTGCTTCCAGATAAATTTTAAAAAATAATTCTTGTTTTATAAAGTATGAAATACTTGTAAATATTTATCCGATCTAGCTTCTAATCTCAAAATTTGCTTTTCTAAAGATTAAAAATTAGAATATCAATCCGTCTTATATATAGCAGTCAAAAATAAAATGTCTACGAAATTGGAGAATCTATTTTATTTTATTTTAGTTTCAAAGAAGGTACAAAGTTCTTTTAAAAAGATATGTTTTATTTCTTCACCATATGAATGTTTTGCAGTCAAATCCTTAAATGGATTTTTGTAGATTTCATACCACTGATCTGAAGACTTGGCATCACGTTGTTCTCAAAATTGTACTTCTCTCTTTTAATTTATATAACACAGTTCAAATTTCGAGAGTCAAATAATTTAATTTTGATCAGGAATTCAGACATAGAATCTTTAAACTTTTTGATTTTTTTCTAAATATTTGAAAATTACATAAAAAGTACTACTCCCTCCGTCCCATTTTATGTGGCATCATTTCCGTTTTAGTCCGTCCCAAAAAAAATGTCACCTTACTATAATTAGAAACAATTTAATTTTAAAATTCTCTTTTTACCCTTAATGAAATGATTTACAACCACACAAATATCTAAGGATTGTTTTAAATCACAAGTTTCAAAAATCTTCCTTTTTTTCTTAAACACCGTGCCAAGTCAAATGGTGCCACATAAAATGGGACGAAGGGAGTATAAGAGTATCTTTTGGGGGTGTGAGTTAGGCGCAACGACAAATTTTATATAGTATCAGAGCAAGATTCATCTCACTCAATGCTAGATCCTCAAATTAAATTTATTTACGCATCAAATATCTAGTAGCCTTGAACGTTGGAAAAACCTAATTTTACAATTCTCACATCATTTTATGTCTAATCATTTATGTCTTTAAGAAATTTACACTCTTTATATTTGTATTCGTCTACGTTTATTCCGTTGAACTTTGGATGTTACAATTTTTTCTTCATCATCAATCATTAAACAATTCCAAATATCAATCATAAAAGATTCCAATCAAAACCAACTCATATCCATGTTCTACTGGGATATCTATATTAAATTAAAAACTATACATATCAACTCATTTATAATAATTTTGATATTCTAGTTTTCCCTAGGAAACTATAATATAAGATTTCCATTCAATCGTTTTTCTTTAACGATTGATAAAGTCAAAAAAAATATTAATGAACTTCGTTTCTCTTTAACGATTGATAAAGTCAAAAAAATATTAAAGAAATTTACAACTCTACATATATTTTTTTTTCTCGAGTTAATATTTCAAGATATATTTAGAACTAGCTAGCTAACATTAGTTGAATGGTTAGTAATTCATTACGATTTTATATTGAGCACAACTTATACACGAAATTTTAAATAACTAACCCATATTCTGGAAGCTGACCCAATAAGGTATTATTCGTCGTGTATTTCGTTTAATTGGCACTAAACATTAAAATAGTACCCCAAAAAAACAATTATTAGAACAGGAAAAAACGATTGTTTTTTTTAACAAAGTAAAACTGCAATTATCTGTGATTGGATTAGAGGACAACTAATGCATGACCTAACAAGTAACAAACCCAACCAACACAATAAAATTAATTGTATTAATTGGTCCAAAGTCAAATACGTGACAATCATTTTCTCATATAGATACATTATCAAATGTAATTAATTTGTTTTGCCAAAACCTACTCTTTGCATGATATGATAAATTTATTACATATTGGGTGGCGCCGATCAAGTATATTCTCAAAAAAAGAACATGTAAAGTCGTGTGTAAATAATACCCGACTATTGGTTATTAAGGCATATAGTAATTCATCACCAGGCCTTTCCATTTGACACAATTTATTCAATACACATCTAAATTTTTTACGATTATAATCATCATGGACTTGGCTATTTGATTACCTATAGTTGAAAACAACTTAAACATACTCTTTGGAACAACAATACATTTTCCCATTATGTAATGAGGCCCTGGTTCTAAAGAGTCAGAATAATGGCAGGTGCCTTAGGCCTTCAAATTTGAGGAACCCAATTCTTTTAACAATATTAATATTAGCAATAATAATATTGAGTTCTATTTCTAAAAGAAGTAAATTTTTTATAAATAAGAAAAGAAATATGAGAAGAAGTTGGACATATTTGGAATACTATGCCTCAAAAAAATTAAATGAATTGATTATATTATCAATTAAATAAAAATTATCAGAATAAAATGTTTATAATAAAGTTATTAGCAATTTGTATCTTTATAGAAAAAATATTACTTCCTTGTCCATCTTTACTTGTTCATGTTTGACTTAGTACACCCCTTAAGAAACAATAGATAGATGAGTAATTTTACTACACCACCCTTATTAATTATAAGTCATCTAAATATTGAAAAATGAATATTCGGTATAATAGCAGACACAAAATAAGAAATCATCTCCTGATTTTCCAAATTCTACAAGTAAAGTTGGGTAACTATTTTTATTATATTGAACAAGTAAAAATAGACCGAGAGTAATTTTTTTAATAGCTTAAGATATCCATTCAATTTTGATTTTAGTTTACTAATTGTGCTTGAGTCGCGCCTATAACACTGTGTTTTCTGTGAGTCAACCTTTTTTTTTTTGTAGCGAGAAAGGCAAGTAATAGCAAAGTTTAAGTTCCAAGGGGTAATGGCACGACACTTGGACATGCCACAAAGTCAGCAAAAGTATAGAAAGACATTCAAATACGATTGCTAATAATATTAGGTAGACATGGGAAAATAGAAGTGCACCAAATCCCATGTTTTAATATTACTCTCTCCGTTTCACAAAGAATGACCTAGTTTTCTCCGTTTCACAAAGAATGACCTAGTTTGACTTGACACGAAATTTAAGAAAATAAAAAAAACTTTTCAATCTTGTGGTCCTAAATTAAAGTTATGTCAAATGTACCAAAATGTCCTTTAATCTTGTGGTCTTAAACATGCCATGTGGAAAATTGAAATTAAAATGTTGTCAAAAAAGGAAAGGGCATTCTTTTTGAAACAGATTAAAAAGGAAGTGAGGACATTCTTTTTGAAACGAAGGAAGTATCTCACAAGCAAATAAACTCTGGAATTATATATTTTTTAATTTTTTTTCAAAGGTTACTTCTAACATTGAAACTACATGACATTTAGGGGTTGTTTGGTAGGAAGTATTAGGATAAATAGTCCATGTATTATGTTTGGTATTATTTAATACTTTGTTTGGTAGGAATTTTGGGTCCATGTATAACTAATCCGTGGATTAGTTATACACCCTACATGGTATTATATGATGTATTACTAATACCTCCCATTTGATGGTATTAGTAATACGTAGGATTTAATACCATGGGATTATCCATGTAAAGACAAAAATATCCCTCAAATCCTTTTAATCATTTTATTTATTTTCTTGATTTTATGTTTTATGTTTGTACTAGTAAATTTATTTAAATAAATTAGCTTACAAATTTTATTATTTAGAGAGAGTTGTTTGTGCTAAATAAATTCAATACAAATCAATACAATATTTGAAATGTGAGTTATTTAACATTTACTAATTGAAAATACAATTATATATCACCACGTGACGTTTATGATCTTAATTGAATGTATTATTTGTTGATATATGTGATTTTCTAATTATTTGTATTTTGAACAATTTATAAAATTGCATACATATAATTATTAAAACTACAACTTGCAATTTTTATGTGTAAATGTAGATGGTTTATTTGATTATACTATTGTTTACCGTCTTTTCGGTTTTAAAAGTAGTTGGTCTATCTTTTTTAAATTGAATTGACGTTTTGTGAGTAATCAATTTATTAAGATAACAATTATTTTACCCTCAAATAATTCAAGTGAGAAAATAACAAATATGACAACAAAATTGTTCTTCTCCTAGCTAGTTAGAAGGCCATAAAAAAATAATATTTTCCGTCAATTATCTACTTTGACCTGATTACCTGAAATAAAAAATCTCATAAATAAATCAACTGTATAATTGGAAAGAAACATTTTGTAGAGTTTTAATCCAAGCACAAGATGAGATGGGAAGCAATGAACCAAACACTTGATAAAAAATAATCCCTGCATTGCTAATCCCTGCGTTATCAATCTTTGTACCAAACCACCCCTTAAAGTTTTCATAAAGCGTAAACTCTCTATATAAGTAAGACACACATCATTTGCCAAATGTGTGCAACTTTCTTTCTTCTCTCTTTAATCTTCAATAACAATTTTTGTTAATTTAGAAAGAAATTTTATTAATCTAGTTTAAGTAATGGCAGTATCAGCAGTAGCAACTCTCCTCTTTCTTCTTGTTGCTTCTCCGGTGGCTTTTGCCGCCAACCACGTCGTCGGAGGCAGCGGCGGGTGGACCCAGTCCGGTGATTACACCACTTGGGCTGCTGCTGAAACCTTCACTGTTGGTGACACTCTTGGTTAGTCTTTCAACTTGTATCATTTTTTCATGTTAGGCATTTAATATATAGGTCCGATTAATTTGAATATGTGTGAGGTATGATACTGAAGTGTGTGACCATGTGGAAATTCTTTTTTTTTTTTTTGATAGGGATAGGGTAAAATTCTATTTCAGGAGCTCTGCCTGCTCTGATATTATATTGAAGTGTTTGACCATCTTATCTAAAAGCTTAAACTGTTAATTGTTAGAAAGAGCACACTTTGATTACTTAATTATATTCTCAACATATGATGAATTGTTCCTTACTGAAATGTTTTACATCTAAGATTTGAATTCAAGACTTTTGAATTAAGGATCGATCAATCTCAATCATCTCATCACATCCTTTAGCAGTATTGCATATCAATTAGACATAACTGCCGTAAGTGAATGCACTAATCTTAGAGAATTATTCTTTAGCATTTGGGAAACAGAGAGATTTATGAGTGGAAAAAACAGAGTACCCTGTGTTTTTAAGTGTCAATTAAATGGTGCATGACTATGCAATATTAACTTTTTTATCATAGAAGACAAGATCTTTCTTTTTTTCTAAGTAGTCCTAATAATCATTCGATATTCGAGCATTAATTAATATGGATTCATGCTGAGTAGGTTCACTAAGCAAAAAGTACTTCATTCTGATTAAGGGTGGAACGACAAAAAACATATCAAAAGTATATAGGATTGACAAGATGTTGTTTCCTTTCCATATATAATATATTGTACTCATTATCATTGTTATTTGTTTTAGACTTAAATTTGAATTTTCATGATGAATGATCAGAGTTCAACTATGGTGGAAGCCACGGAGTAGATGTCATAAGCAAAGATGACTACGAAAATTGCAACACTGGAAACGCTATCGAGTCACACAGCGAAGGAAAAACCACAATCAAACTTTCCAAGTCTGGTCCAATGTACTTCTCTTGTCCTACTTTTGGTCATTGTCAAACTGGCATGAAATTATCTATCAATGTCCAAGATAGCTCCACTCCATCAACTCCATCAACTCCATCAACTCCATCAACTCCTGCAACTCCTTCGGATTCACCCACCACACCCACCCCAAACGTTGACAATACACCCGCGAAATCTACCCCAACGACACCTAATGGGGCAACCGGAGTTTTTGGCAGCATGAACAAATTTGTGGTCGGAGTTTCAGTTGTATTGGGAGCTTTGTTTGTGTTTATGTGCTAGGCGAGAGGCAGTGCTTTTATTTGAATTTTATTTCCTATTTACTATCAGTTGTTATTTTTGTCCCCTTTTTAATTAATGTTCATGAGCGCTATTTTTGTGTGCATATTATATTGTTGTAAGAAATAAAGTGATTTTTTCTTCACCTTTAATTTAGTTTATGGAACTGCCAGTTGTTGGACCGAAGAATTTTTTAAAATGTTTGTTGCCTTATTAGTAGTTATATTTTATACGAACGTTCAACCAACTACCTGTTGGAAAAGGATAGTCTACTATGGTTTAGGAGACTTTATTACTTCTTTGATTTGTTTGGTTGTAGTAGGTTTCATGTTAGTTGCAATAAGATATGCTAGAATTTGTCCACAAATCTCGATGGATAGCTCAAATTTAGCTAAAAATGTATAATTCATGGCGTAAAAAAATAATGAACACGTGTTTTACTTCAAAATTAATTCAAATCAACTCCGAATTATAGATCTATCAAGTGGGTCGGGTTGGCCTATACCTCCTACCCACTTGAGCCCGGACAGGACCGACCCACTTAACTAGGGGGCTGGGGTTGAAGGGGAAGGGGTTGGGGTGTGGGAAGGGCTGGTTGGGCTGACTTGTTGGATCGATTCCGGCCCAATTGTTACCTTGACCAACCTTTTAACTAACTTTTTTCTTAAATTTCAGTCAAATATCAACATCAATGGGTTTGTTTGTGACAATAAGCATGGGCACAACTCTTTTAGTATCTAGTTTCAAATCCCATAAATCTCTTAGTTTCATGTCGTAAACCTGAAATGACACTATCCATGCAGAAAAGTTACAACAAATAATATGGTATAAAATGAAACAAAAAGAGTACTATAAATACGCACACTATTTTGCACATAAGTTAAGCCTCATTAATTATCATCACATATTTAACAAGAACGTTCTTAATGCAATGCGTTAAAATTTCAGCAACTCAAATACACGAAAACGAAAATAGAAGCAACTTACATAATACTAGAAAATTAAGATCGAACTGAACTAACGTCCACAAAGACAACATAGCCTTGGAAAAAAGAAATACTAGCATTGTCGATCCCATAATCTTCCTCCGGCTCATGATATTTGTCACATCGCCTGAAAAATCCAACAATTAACGCACACCATTAAGATATTATCATGATTAATTAATTTATAATTAGCTAATTATTTTAATTAATAAAAATAAACATACTTGATGAGCAGCTGAGCATAATGGATGAACAGTATCACATTTAATGAAATAGAATTTGGCAAGTTGTCTATTAGTAATCTTAGCATGAACCCAACAAGTAGGGGTGGGCATGGTATGGTATATACCGAATTACCATATCATACCGAAATTTTTGATACTGTAATTTTGGTCTTATGGTATTTGATATGGTATATGGTATACATTTTAAACCTTTTTGGTATTCGGTATGGTATTTGGTATTTAGAGGTGACATACCGAAATACCGAATACCATACCGAAGTATATAATTACATAAATAACATATATATATATTATTAAAATACTAACAAATATGCAACCTAGTATTAGTATATACTAAATGTTTAGAAGTTGAAGACGTGACTACTCTATTTTGATTGAAATGTATTTTAAATGTAATTGATTAACAAAAGAAGTTGCTTGTATTTTCTTTTAAATATATATTTCTACATGTGCAATGTGTTGATATGATACAATTGAGACCTCTTTCGAATTATCGAAGTCATAATACTCTATTATACGAGTATACATTAGTCGAAGTTAAATAAACTTTGGTTACCGATTTACCATACCGCAAAATATCGAAACCGAACTTCAAAATACCGAACCATACCGAATTAAATTGGTATGGTAATGATATAATAGTTTGAAAAACCGAATACCGAAATTACGATAGCGAGGTTTCAAATACCATACCATACCATGCCCTCCCCTACCAACAAGGGCAGCTATTGTCAATAACACTGTGCATTATAGGGCAGCATTTGTCAATATCACCAGTTGCCTCTTTCATGCATTCTTCTATTTTCGCTTTAGCTTCCGCGCTGCAAGGTTCTCCCCTCGAGACGCTCGCGGAGGCAATAGTGTTCTCCGTCTGGTGGTGGCTGCAAAGTTGAATTGCAGCCACTATTACCATAAGCATAACCATCCCTCTGCTTAGTGATTTTGCCATCTTTTTTAAAAGTTGAAAATCAGAAGAATATAATTTGAAGGTTAGATTAGCCCTTGTGCACGAGCTATATATAATCAATGTCACTAGTATTTATAGAAGTCAAAGTTATATATATATATCATAGTCAATGTAAAGCTATTGCTCGGACACTTCAAAAATGTCAATGGGAGCGTGTCGGATTCTCAAAAGTAGTGTAGTTTTAGAGAATCCGACACGGGTACAACATCGAAAGTGAAAAGTCCCAGCAACTTAGGTGTAAAGAATATTTGACACTATTAAATCCTCCAAATAATATAGATAAGTCTTTTTAAAAATGTAAGATTCAAAATCTTGAAAATAAGACAGATTATTTATTATAATTATAGCCGGGATTAAATTTAGGCGCTATACAATATAAAAAAATATATACATTTGATTTTTTATATAATATGTAAATTATATGTATATATCTATACTTATTTTAAAATACATACATTTACCGGTTATTATTTAGATGGGTGACTCAATAAGATAATTTATTCCTTAAAATATATTGATAATGCAAAAATATTACACTGTCAGTTTATATAAATTATTCTCTCCCTCTCATTTACGTGTTGTTTAAGGTTTTAAGTATGTCCATTAAAAAAAAAAAAGCACGTCCATTACAAAAACATAAGTAAAAGGTATAATTTATTAAATTATTTCTTAATTTTCTCACTGTTACTGTTATTAATTATTATTAAGTGGTGAGCACTATGAGTAAGAATAAAAAGAAATAATTATGTCTTGTTAAAGACGTACAATATTCTGAATTATGGAGAGAATAAATTCATTCATGAACATCGTGATACTGATATCCTTTTGCCGTCCAAAAAATTGTATGAGTAATTAATTTAAGCAGGCGTTTTGGTCCTATTTCATTATAAAATTTGAAAAGAATATTTTTTATTTTTAAAATAAAAAATAATATTTGAAAATTGAAGCTATATTTAATCAGGAATATAAATTGAAATTATTTTTTATTTTTTGTAACTAATTTGGTGTTCTATTATTTTTCAAATTCTTAAAAATTCTAATTTCAAAATTTATGGCCAAAATGGGCGGCTCCATGTCGTTGTTGTTCTGAAGAAAATGGAGGCGGACCATATTACTATTATTGTTGTTACGGTCGGAGGAGTCGGTGGTTGTGTTTTTCGAAGTTCAACTCAAAAAAATATTTCATGGCCAAAAGCGTGCTAATAGTTAAAGCAAGAAGAAGAATAATATTTTAGCATAATTTTATCAGCTAATAGCAAATGACTAGGTACATGTATTGGAAAGCGCATATATATATATGAGTTAATATCTCAAAAGGTCATTCAACTTTGAAAATTTATCTAGAAAAGTCATTAAATTTTATTTTGTATCAATAAAATTACTCAACTTAGACTCTTATATCAAAAAAATCACTCAACTAAATTTATCATTAACTAAATTTTAACATGATAAAATAAATTGTTTTTTATTCTCAAAATTAAATGACCTTTTAAAATTTTAACTTTTATATAAATTAATTAATTTAATAGTTACTTCTGCTTGTCAGCTGTTGACTCGATCTTTCCTTTCTCACTTCAAAATAAAATATAAACTAGGTTTATTAGCACACCTGTAACTAAATATGTATGCTAATTAACATTACATCTAGAAAACCTCAAACTATGTTATCCCCATTTTTTTAACAGAATTAAAATCGCCTAGTGGTTAGCAGAGGATTACTGTGAATCTTACCGCTATACAAATATTCAAAAGATACGAAGCTCTTGATTTGCAAAATTCTAATAAAATAGATTTTGAAACATCGGACACAATCGAAAAATGAGAATTAATTTCATATATGAACATTTAGCTTAATCCGCAAAGCATATTTTATTTTATTTATTTATTCATTTAAGGAGTTAATATCATTCAATTTTAGGAACAAATAATAATTTATTTCGTCATGACAAATTTTATTTAATGACAAATTTAGTTGAATGATTTTATTGATGCAAAAATTTAAGTTGAGTGATTTTATTGATACAAAACAAAGTTTAATGACTTTTCGTCATTGTCTCCGTCTTCTTTGTACCTGAATTTGCTACACTTGAACCGATAGTCTTTTGAAAACAACCTATCAACCTCCACGATGTAGTGGTAAGGTCAATGTATATTCTACCCTCATCAGACCCCACTTGTGAAATTTAATTTCAGTGGGTATGTTTTTGTTATTTGCGATTATAGACTTTCAAATACACATAGTTTTATAAAGATCCCTTAGTCAACAATAGTAAAAACTAGTTATTCCTTAATATAATCATTTTACATGCTACAAACAATTAATCTTTTCACGCCGGTATATTCTACCCTCCTCAGACCCCACTTGTGAAATTTAATTTCAGTGGTTATGTTTTTGTTATTTGCGATTATAGACTTTCAAATACACATAGTTTTATAAAGATCCCTTAGTCAACAATAGTAATAACTAGTTATTCCTCAATATAATCATTTTACATGCTACAAACAATTAATCTTTTCACGCCGGCCAAAAATCTATTTATTTTGAAACGGAGAGAGTACTACTTACTTGCTTATGTGGACAATTAGGAGGAGTTTTGAAGCCACAATATTTTTGAAGAGCGGTCAAAGCTTGCTTATCCATTTGCTCCGCAATAGTCCAGCAGATGCATTTTGTTAGAGGCGGAGCCTTGAAGTTGAATGAGTCGCACCATTCTGTTATGCAGCTGCTACTTGGATTCTTCACGCAAAGCAGGAACTTCACACAGCTATCGTTCTCGCTGGGTTCAGATAAAAATTTGGAGTTCAAATCAACTTCCAGCAAATTAAAAAAAAATGAAAAAAAAAACACACTACATAAAAAAAATTGATCTTTAGCGGCAATTAATTAACGGCAATAGCTTAATTGCCGCTAAAAACATATTTTTAGCTGCATTTAGCTGAATTTCCTTAACCACTTAGATAACTTCTAGTATTCTTGTATTCAGGAGATTGAAAAAAATTTGTGGAGAGGATTCGGATGAACATCCAAAGTGGGATTGTATATTAACTCAGTCTCCGACGAAGAAAGTTCAGGATGTACTTGCTTTTCCTTTTTTTCGTCAAGATTGGGTTTGAATTATTCGGTCATGCAATACTTATTGAATACAAAGAAGAAGATGCATTTCGAAAGATATCGAGAGAAAGTCTTAATCCTTAAAATGCGTTGCGAAGAGAGATCGAAGACGAAGATTTTCTGACGCAGTGCGGGCACTGAATGGAAAAGACAGATAAAGGAACAACCCACTGGGAGGAATTCGATCTCGGAATACATTTCCAGACCTAGCAGCAGACGGGCGGGCGGGGGATTTCAGAATCAGTCAAGGGAAAACATCCTGATCACATTCTCGGAGCGGGGCGGGTTAGAGATTTTGCGGTGCAGAATGAGGCGGGGTGGGCTTAAATATATTTTTTCAAAATTTATGTGAAGCGGGGCGTTGCTGGTTAGGGCTAAAGAACCTTTTAATTCGCTGTTCACGCAAATTCTGTATCAGTTTTGTAACTGATTGGATATTTATGAAGATTTTTTGAATGGCCAAAAAGCTAGAAAGAAGAAAAAATTATGTGACTATTTGCATTTTAATTTTTTATTTATTACACCAAATGTAACTAATTCAAAGCTACTAAGAAAAAAGTTATTGACAGGTTTAAAAGAACAGTATTATAAAGGCAAAGTTGCATTTTAATGCTAGGCTAACATGTGGGATGGGGGCGGGTTTATGCGGAGCGGAGCGGGGCGGATTGAAAATAATAAATCATGATATGTGGGGCGGAGCGAGGCAGGTAGAAATCTTAACGGATTTGCCCCGCAACCGCCCCGCCCCATTGCCATTCCTAACGCCGAATACCATGATATTCTCCACTTCAATTTATCATTTAACGATAGTGAATTAATATGATTTGATAGAAACAATTAGTGCAACTAATTATTTTGCTTCAATTTAATTACATTTGACCAGAACTTTTAAGAAAAACTCTATGTTTCAACTTTATAATATATACAAAATTAGGAGTAACCTTTTATAAATATATGATGAGTTTACTTGTTCTGCCGTAGCCGACCGATGACTGCAAAGTACAGTAAAGATGAGCATCACCAACCCTCTTCTCATTTTTCACCATCTCAAAGCTTGTGTTAATTAAAATGACTAACTAGCCCACTACTATATAGTAAACTTTTTTTGAAGTGATAATTTAATTTATAGCAACTGGACGCACATTTTCTAAAAGATTCCTCTATTTTATGTCTACTTGCTTGTTTTTTTTTTAAACAAAAGGCAATTCAAAATTCTGGTCCCTTTTCTAATGAGGATACTTAACTAAAGGATCAAAAAGTATGGAAAATTATGACAAACATAAATAATTAAAAAGAAGTAAATTGATCTTATTAAATTGATCGCGAGTTGCTGTCTCAAATTTTATGCATCGATCGTTTTGATTCACATAATCAAAGAGTGTTATTGGAAAACTTATACTAATTAACATGAGACTAATTGAAACTTTATAACACTTTTATCTAAATAACATACTAGATAAGAAGTCTTATTACAAAATAATAATTTGTGTTTGAGCAGTTGATTTGAGAATTACGATTTTCATTATTTAATTTGATGTATGAATTGTGTTTGACCAATTTTTCTAAATTGAACTTTTAAGTGACAAATTACTTCGAAAAAAGTATAAAGATTTGTTATACAATTAATACTATATGAGGAGAGTATGATATTTTAAATAAATAATATATATTGAATTTTTTTAATCGATATGAATATAATTAAATTGAAGAAACTTTTTTACTAAAACATCATATATAATTATTTATGTTTTACATGATAATTTAAATATACCACAGACACAAAAATATAGCAGAAAAATGATCAAACTCATCAAGTACCAACGGACCTTAATATATATGAGAATGATAAAAAAAAAAGAAGACATAAGTAAACATGATATATATAGTTTCATGCTTTGGAAGTTAAATTATACTTTAAATAGAGAGCAAACAATTAAATTTTCTTTTTGAGTGAAGCAGTGAGATTAATTTATAACAATCAAAAGGGGAAGAGGAAACAGAAATTCCCCAAAAAATTTATATTCCCAGACTTCTCCCCTTTCCCGCCAACGACTGAGCTTCTCCTTTTCTTCTGTGACGAAATTACCCCTGCAATATCCCCAAAACTCAGCCAATAACTGAAAGGTAGAGCCGTAAATATTCACAAACAGAGTAACCGCGAGGGGTAGTCTTTGGTAACAAACTCTTGTGTGTATAACGAACTATAAACACAGCTCACGTTCCTCATTCTTCTTCATCAAATTTCCGATTCAGCAAAAAACATGAAGTTCTCAGATATGAAACTCCAGGCCAAAAATGCTGTGAGAGAATACTTCGTAAGGAATTGGACAAGAGAAGACCTGATGAATAATGGAGAAATTCCCCAGCACGCTTACACAAGCTTGAAGAGGGTACATTCATTCTTACGGTTTCATTTTTTCTTTATATTTGATCACAAATGTAAGAATTATTGTTCTACTTGATTAAAATGTTGATTATGAAAAATATTGTAATCGAGAGATTGAGGAATCGAGATTTTTCTATTTTGTAATCTCGTTACTGATAGCTGTATCAGGAGATCTACTTGGAATCGATTCATAATGAATTTTGATTTTTCTGAATAGTTTACATGTATTTCCGTAATTTTTTCTCATCTTTTGTACTTGCTCTACTTAATTCTTCAGGATTCATGATGAATTTCGATTTTTCTGAATATTTTACATGTATTACCGTAATTTTTTCTCTTCTTTTTGTACTTGCTTATGCTGTTAGTGATAATCAGACAATTTCTTTAGCATTTCGAGTAAAGTTTGGTATTGAAACATTGCTCCCTATTCAGTCTTGAATGTTGTTTTTGAATAGTTTGGATGAAATTGCATTCAAGCTTCCCAAAATGAATTCGTTTCATATAATTTTGGACTGAGGGATTAATTTGTTTCATGCAATTTCTGGTTTAAGCATCTTGTGTTTGATCTTTTCTTTCTTTGCAAAACCTAGTTGTCTGGAAAAGATGCATTTTCGCTTCTGCTTCCAAGTATTGGATTCCTCCTTTTTCCTGTGATTGATTAGTTTGCTGAAAATATAGGTGTATCTTACTCTCTTCTTTGCCATGTGGAGCTTTACTTTTGGATTCTTCTTGCACCTGATCCGGGAAGCGGGAGGGCGGTTCACAGTCCTTTCTTCTGTAGCAAGTTTACTTTGTCTTTACTTTATATCACCATTGAGAGTGGTACGTGATCTGTGTCTTGTAGATTTTCTTCCAAGTTGTTGATTTATTATTAAAGTCGCTGTCTATGCAGAAGACGAGGGTCTCACTCTTGATGTTGGCAGCCTGTAACTTGGGTGCTTCTTTTGGCATTTTTACCAAACATCTCTTCAAAATGCATGAAAAGTAAGACTCAAAAGATGCTAAACATTGTTCAGATATCTGTTATTGAAGTTTTATAAGGTTGCTTTTACTGCTTTCTTGTCATATCATATAATCAGAAACCTGATTTTTGTGGTCTTCAACTGTGTACAAAGAAAGGCTTGATGCTGATTGGTATATAACTTGTGATTATTTTATCCTTAATAATCATTAAATCTACTCAAAATCCTAACTGGAAAAATTGGTATCCTTGTAGGAACTATTGTTTTTCATCTTTAATTAGAATGACTACCTACTCTGGAAATTCTTTCATAAGGACTTGTGAGAACAATGGCATTTGAGTGGATAAATTTGACATTTTGTATAATTCTTGCATGCAGTTAGCTAAAAGTGGCTACTACGATCACATAGGTTTTGGAGAACCTGGAATGTCTGAAAATTTGTGCATTAATGGCATGATCGGTCACCTAGGTCTTCACAGTTCAGAATTGGCATTATGCTTAGCCTATGAATGGGAAATATTGAGCAATATAATATGAGCATTGGGTGTTGGGATGTTGTTAGGTTGTTAGCTATTGTTTTTGGACTTGTAAACTGATGATTTGTACTTCAGATTCCTATACCCTGTAATTACTTATATCTTTCATGAATTAGGGGATGTTACTGGAGTTACAGTTAGAAAATTCTATCCCACCATTATGTGCATTCTTAGCTAGCAGTATATGTTATAGCACATAGAAATTTAGAAATATGATGACCAGAACGTGAAGGAGTTCTGAAGAGTGCTCATAAATGAGTGAAACTAAGAAACAAGACGAAATTATGAAGAGTGCACTTAAATAATTTTCCACTGATTTCCTGAAGTCATTTCTAATATGACAAAGACATTTGCTTGCTCTTTCAATTTCTACATTATATTACATCTTAGTGAATTCAATAGCAGTTACTTTGCTCCTTCTGTATGTGTAGTTGATTATCTCTTGTTGTTCTGTGTTCTTTATTTGAAGAATATTTTGATAATTTGAAAAATATCTAATTTCAGAAAGCATTCCTCATTCCTTGCTTGCTCTACAGCCTTGTTTTCAGCCTTTTGACACCTCCAACACTTGGCATTGGATTTATCTGGTTTGGATCCATGTTTACGAGGGAAAGGAGTGAAATCTATATGAGCTGTCTGTATTATTCTTGGGTTCTATTTTTCTCCACCTTTGTTGCTTGTAATTCAGACTACATTGACAGCCACACAGCTCATGGGCTGTTAAAGGTAAGCAGTTGTATGCATACAATGTGCTCACACACATCCTATAAATCATTACTTCTGTCTAATGAATGAATAATATGACTGACTTGATGATGAGTGTTGCTTCCAATTGCACACGCAAGTGTACGTGGTCGCAGAAGTAATAAGTGGCTCTTTAAGAACCGGAATATCGAACCCACAGAGACTTGTCAATTAGCTATTTACTAAATTATACTAGTCTATTTATTTATTTAAGAGTGTCAAAAGAAATAAAAGAATGCAATAATTAAATACTAAGATTAACTTATAGTGATTGGGACAATTCCAGGGCTGCAGCATGCATAGGGTTTCATGTATCGCATCTCATGTAATTAATTAACTAAGGTTATCAAATTACTGATTTACAGGGTTGATTTTATGATCATGATCTCTCGACCTCTAATCGCCTACTCCAACTAGCTGTCTAACTACATCGTTGAGCGGGGATAGGCAATCCTAATTGGCGAGCATTTATATTTCATCCTATTTCGTAACCAAGCGAGGTGTTCGTCCGGGCGTCACTCCTGAACACGAATCTAAACAAAGTTAGAACAAGCTCTTTGCATTCTCTGGTCTATCTACCTCTTTATCTCTCGAGTCCAAGAATAGACAATAGATTTATTTCTATGGTGATCAAGCATGAAATACTAAAACAAGAATACAAAAATAATTTAAACGATAACCAACATTAATTCAAAACAATTGATGTTCAACAATTACCCATGGCCGCAGCCCCAGAACAAGGGTCTTTAGCTACTAATACCTAAGAAAAAAAAGAAGAAAAGAACCCTAAAAAGTATTGACAATTTTTCCTTACAAAGTGTCTTCCTTCAAAAGTCTCTCAGTCTTTTTTTTTTCTCCTCTCTCCAATAATTATTTCTATGGATTATTTATAGATGTAGAAAACCTTGAATAAAATAACTGAGTCCAAAACAAATTAGGAACCCAAAACCAAAACGGAATTGGATTCCTACCGCCGCGTGAACACTGCCCAACCGCCTCAATTTGCTTTCCTCGCCCAACTTTTCCATATATATAAATATTAATATAATATTCAATTTAATCCATTAAGTTGCCTGCTTGATTTTCCTTCTTCAATCTTTCATAATTAATTCATTTTAGCTCCAAACTTCTTCAACTTTGCACCAATTTAATCCTACAAATAAAATACACTATTTAGCACAATCCATAAAATTCATGCTAAAAAAGGACAAATATAAATAATAAATATGAGGCAATTAATGACAAGAAAATATATTTTTTGCCTCAGATCAACACCCCACACTTAAACTTTTGCTCGTCCTCGAGCAAACATTAAAGCTCATCTCAAAAATCATACTAGGAAGCCATCACTTTGGTTGATACAAACAATTAGGCCATATTGAAATTTGAAAAAATCAAGTACAATTCCCGCTCATTATGCAAGACATCCAAATAAACAACAAACCTCTAACCTCCTAACCTCAAGGAAAGACTCTGAACTCATCAAATTTAAGTTTGCTCATCTACTCTCATCAAAGAAAGTTAATAACATCACCTATCTATCATGAAACAAGTGCCCTCACAAGAAGAAATAGTCCACACACTCAATTCAAAAGATTGAATATAAATTAAGGACTTCACATCAAAGATCAAATCTCACACTCACCAATAAAATTCACATGTATGCTCAAAGAACCATATGCTTGCCCATTATGTACATCTTCACTAATTAAGCATGCTCGAATAGAATCAAATAGGACTTTAACGGGTTGTAATGTAGGCTAGGGGACAGGTCGGAAAATTATATAATAGTGACTCACACTTCCCTAAGCACTTTGTATTTTTAGACTTCATCATCCATTATTTTCTTCTCTTTATTTTCAGCCCTCTCTTCAACAATTATTTCACTAGTAATTCTCATCATCTCAAGAATGCTTCAATCATTTTTTTCTTTCACAATTTTTTTTTTCTCAAAGAATTTTTTTTTTCTTTTTCATGTCACATTCTTTCGAAGAGGGCTTTTTTCATCACTTTGTAGCTATCATTGATTACCTTTTTTGACTCAACCATCCCTTTTTTTTCTTCAGATTTATCAATCATACTAAGTCTATGCTACAGTGCTCAAGGAAGCAAGGTGCAAAAACTAGGGATTCAACAAAATAGTTAAGGGAAAAATATGGCTACCAACAAAAGGCTACAGTCTCAAAAGGGCTAACTAGTGATATAATATCTGAAAAGGCTAAAATTTACAAGACAAATAAAAATAAAGCCTATTATCATCTCCTAAACTGAGCAACACTTTTTATTTCGCTTCAATAACATGCAGGGCAAGTTCTAGACTAAGATGCAAAACATGGAATAAACAAATTCTCACCACACATGGCACAAGTATCAATCGAGATGGATCAATTCCACTTCTAAGAGAGACAGGATCATAACAAACTACAAAATAAAATAAGCTATAAACAAAGTCACAACCATGAGCCTAAGTGTCAAAGAGTCTGCAATTTCATTAGCAATCAAGCATTCACAAGAAAGTATTATTCAAAATTAGGCCTAAATAACAAGTATCACACAACTCAAAAGGGTCTTTTCTTTTCTCTAAAAAAATAAAATAAAAAATAAAAAATTTACTCCCTATCGGTTCAAAGGGACTATCCTCAGGAAAAGTACCGAAAACAAAAGCCGAGGAACCCACCTAAAAATACAAAAAGACTCAATAAAGCAGTAAAAACTAGGAATTCATTCCTCCACCCCACACTTAAAAAGATGCTATGTCCCCAAAGCATCAAATAAAATTTAAAACAAGGGTTAGGAAAACTCCCTGAGGCCTCTAGGCCTAGCTAATAGCATGTTCTCTTAATTTTCATCAAAGGTCGTCACCCCACCCTTAAGCTCAAACGTGCTCCTTAGCTCCAAATTCTTGGATACTCAGACTTCCCCTAATCTGCAAAAACAAGACCAAAAGAAAAGAAGAAAAAAAAATGACACTATAAAAAAAATTAAAATAAGAAGCTACACTACCAATTGGGTTGCCTCCCAATAAGCGCCTAATTTAATGTCGTGGCACGACACAAATAAATTCACTACTTTTCTTTCCACTTTGAACTGATGAATTGTACCCCTAACTTCGCATCAATTTTTCTGCTCCTCTCTAGGGGCGGTGGTATAAAGATAACAGAACCAAGTAATAAATGTCGCATCTTGCACTTCTTGGCCCTTAAGTGAGGAATGTCGTTTTGTCTATGTGGATTAGAAAACTTTAGGATGTCGGGGCCTTGTTCCTCATCTATAGTCAAGTGTTTTGAATGAGATCCAAGGTGCCTCAACTCCAAAGCAACATTATTTACAACATTCTCACTTTTGTACTCTTTCTCAACATTGACATTAAGGAATAAGGTATAGTTGAATGATTGGAATTCCTCTTTTTGCTCTACTAGTTGGTCATCATCCACAAAAATTGGTGATTGGGCATCAGACGCCTCAATCTTTTTGTTCAAGTGAGCCTCCAGGTCATGAATATCTAAGCTAAATTGATCTATTTCTTGTGTGAGCTCAACCCTTTCTTTTATCAGTTGGGTTGTCATGTATGTCAGATCATCACGGATAAACTCTTGACACTTTAGAAGTTGAATTTGTCCTTGTATCCAATATTGGCTCACTATCTCTGCTTCTTCACGATTTTCTCTTTGTTGGGATTCAATATCTTCATCTATTTTAGCTAAGACTGCAATTTGCAATCCAATATCGTCAAGCGTAGCCTGCATTTCTCTGATTTTTGATTGCTCTTCCACGCATTCCAACATTTGTTCTGAGATTTTTAAATTAACTTTGTCCAGCATGTCCGCACATTCCATAAATGAATTCACATTGTAAACTTCTTGTTTTGCATTAGCCATTGCATCACCCCTGCCAACATCACAAATAACAGAAGAATCATAATAGGGGTTCGGGGAAGGGGAGTAAGAGTTAGGACAACCATTCCAATGACCAAATTGACCACCACATATATGACATATAGGACAATCGATATCCAAGTGGGATCCATTACAATAATTACAAGGATATTTATAAGAATACTCCTCACCCAACCATGGTTTATCCCAATAAGACATATCAATAAGAGTACCAAATTATTCGGAAGGAAAAAAAAATTATTGTTCAGAAAAAAAAAAAAAAAATTAATAAAACAAAAAAAAAGGAAATTTTTAATAAATAAAAATAAGAAGTATAACCTAGAAGAATAGTTAATTTCTAAGTCCCCGGCAACGGCGCCAAAAGCTTGTTGCTTCCAATTGCACACGCAAGTGTACGTGGTCACAGAAGTAATAAGTGGCTCTTTAAGAACCGGAATATCGAACCCACAGAGACTTGTCAATTAACTATTTACTAAATTATACTAGTCTAATTATTTATTTAAGAGTGTCAAAAGAAATAAAAGAATGCAATAATTAAATACTAAGATTAACTTACAGTGATTGGGACAATTCCAGGGCTGCAGCATGCATAGGGTTTCATGTATCGCATCTCATGTAATGAATTAACTAAGGTTATCAAATTGCTGATTTACAGGGTTGATTTTATGATCATGATCTCTCGACCTCTAATCGCCTACTCCAACTAGCTGTCTAACTACATCGTTGAGCGGGGATAGGCAGTCCTAATTGGAGAGCATTTATATTTCATCCTATTTCGTAACCAAGCGAGTATTCGTCCGTGCGTCTCTCCTGAACACGAATCTAAACAAAGTTAGAACAAGCTCTTTGCATTCTCTGGTCTATCTACCTCTTTATCTCTCGAGTCCAAGAATAGACAATAGATTTATTTCTATGGTGATCAAGCATGAAATACTAAAACAAGAATACAAAAATAATTTAAACGATAACCAACATTAATTCAAAACAATTGATGTTCAACAATTACCCATGGCCGCAGCCCCAGAACAAGGGTCTTTAGCTACTAATACCTAAGAAAAAAAAGAAGAAAAGAACCCTAAAAAGTATTGACAATTTTTCCTTACAAAGTGTCTTCCTTCAAAAGTCTCTCAGTCTTTTTTTTTTCTCCTCTCTCCAATAATTATTTCTATGGATTATTTATAGATGTAGAAAACCTTGAATAAAATAACTGAGTCCAAAACAAATTAGGAACCCAAAACCAAAACGGAATTGGATTCCTACCGCCGCGTGAACACTGCCCAACCGCCTCAATTTGCTTTCCTCGCCCAACTTTTCCATATATATAAATATTAATATAATATTCAATTTAATTCATTAAGCTGCCTGCTTGATTTTCCTTCTTCAATCTTTCATAATTAATTCATTTTAGCTCCAAACTTCTTCAACTTTGCACCAATTTAATCCTACAAATAAAATACACTATTTAGCACAATCCATAAAATTCATGCTAAAAAAGGACAAATATAAATAATAAATATGAGGCAATTAATGACAAGAAAATATATTTTTTGACTCAGATCAATGAGTACTGCTTGTGTGATAGGTATGCATTGTGATTGCGTTGTTCATGGGGTACGTTGTGGTATATAGCCAAGAGATATTGTATGATGCTCACTTTGGAGAAATTAACTCTGTCAATCACACACTCACCATCTTCCTCCGTTTACCGGGTATAGTGGTCCATGCTGCAAGACTATGCCTGAGTGCATAAATTGAGCAACACAGACAGAATTAATGCTGATACACTTGGAACTGTAGAATAAATAGAGAGTGAGAACTGTAAATGATGAAAAGTATTCCTTTGTGGCTACATTTTACTGATTGAATTTGGAATTCGTTAGTCCGAAGCCAAGTGCTTTGAATATTATATTCTTTGGCAAATAGTAATTGTATATTTTGGTTTTCCCAAATTTTTCACAAAATTTTAGCTACAAATCGGTTAGCTACAACTCTATTGCCCACTGAACCAACTATCTCTAGTCGATTTAGACTTCAAGAATCCGACATAACTAACTCTAGCTAAGAATCGGAAAGCTCAACAAGAACTTCAAACGATCTAATTTTTTTATATCTTAGGAATAGATCTTACAAGATTAAGCACTGAAATATAAACCCTAGCAACAACAAAGAACAATGATAACTCTATTAGGTCCTCCGGCTGTTCTTGAGCAAATATTCCGTTGAGAGAGAGAGTTTTTCTTTTGTGTGAAAAAATCAGTTTTCAAAAAGCTTGTTTGTGCCAATGAAGAATAGACATATCATAGGATAAGCACAAACACACAGAGCAATTCCATTGGCTGAGCGTCTGCTATAAAGGAACTACATAGCCTACTGGCTGTTGTAAATCCTTCATCAACTACATAAGTCATGTACTTTTTTGAGCTGCAACTGCTGCTGCCCGGTACTCCGCTTCTGTTGTTGACAAAGAGGCAGTTCGCTGCCTTTTGCTGCACCATGAGACTGCTCTCGATGCAAGTATTAATACATCTCCTGCAAAGTCATCATCACAGTAACCAAATAGCTTTCCATCTTTACCTTACTTATAAAAAATACGATAGCCAAGTGTACTTTTCACATATCTCAAAATTCGACGAACTCCTTCCAAACGAGAGTTCTTTTGATTTTGCATGTAAAGACTCATCACACCAACCGTGAAAGAGATGTCGAGTCTTGTTAAAGTTAAGTAGATCAAACTACCCACCAATTGTCAATATATTGTTGCATCTTCCAAGTCTTTCCCTTCATGAGAACACATATTCACATTTGGCTCCAGCGGTGTTGAGATTGGTTTGCAATTGAACATCCCAAACTTCTTCAACAGATCCTTGGAATACTTTTGCTGATGCAAACAAATTCCTTTTTCATTGCGATCAACCTCCAAACCAAGAAAATGATTGAGTTGTCCGAGTTCTTTCATCTGAAAGCATACTGACAAATTCTTCTATGTTCGGAGAATTTCTTCTTCACAATCTCCTGTTCGGATTAGATCATCCACATATACTAACACAATAGCTAGTTTTCTGCCAACATCTTTCACAAACAAGCTAGAATTTGCTGGTGCAACTACACAACTATTTTGAGTAAGAAATTCAGAAATCTTACCATACCATGCCCTCGACGCTTGCTTTAATCTGTAGAGAGCCTTTTGAAACTTGCATACATACTCAGGATGATTTTTGCTCTGAAAACCTATTGGTTGACACATGTAGATCTCCCGATTCAACTGTCCATGCAAAAATGCATTCTTTACATCCAGCTGCCACATACTCCAATCCTTACTAGTTGCAAGTGCAAGTAGAGCTCAAACAATAGTGAGTTTTGCCACTGGACTAAATGTTTCATCATAATCTAGTCCATATTGCTGAGAAAAGTCTCGAGCTACAAGACAAGCCTTGTACCTTTTAATTTCTCCATTAGAGTGATGTTTTATCTTGTAAACCCATTTACAAGAAACAGGTTTGACATCTCTTGGCTTTGTCACGAGCTCCCAAGTTTGATTATGTTCTAGTGCAACAATTTCCTCCTCCATAGCTTTAATCCATTTCGGGTTTTGGAATGCTTCCTCAAAAGTTGCAGGTTCTTTTTCATTTGGTTCTTCTACTATATATGGAAGCATTTGCATACTTGAGATTTTGCTTTCTGGTCCTAATTGATCTTCTTAGTGAAGGTGGTGAATTCTCTCTACTAAGCTCGCATTCTTCACCTGGTTGTTGGTGCAGACCATTTTGCCAAGGATTTTGAGCCATATCTTCTTCAACATTATCTTCAATAGTTGTACCTTCAGCTTCATCTAGACTCAACTGGATATGTGACGAGTTCAACACATCTTTGAAAACTTCTGAATCTACAGGTAGTTCCTTATCTGAAGACCACCATGAAGAAGCTTCATCAAATATCACATCCCGAGAAGTGTAACACTTTCCTGTTGTTCGATCACAATATCGCCACCCTTTTCTTTGACCATCATACCCTTAAAAGATACACCTAATAGCCTTCTTGTCCTTTCTTTGACCATCATACCCTAAAAAGATACATCTTGCTACGTAAGTGATTAGGTACAAATACTTAACATACACATCTAAAAACACGAAAAATAGCTAACTGAAGGTTTCATATTCCACAACTTTTCGAAAGGTGAGAGAAAACATAACTTTTGTTGAGGAAGTCTATTGATCACATAAGCTGCAGTCTTCATAGCTTCAGCCCAAAATTGTCCAGAGACATTTTTTGCATGAAGCATGCTCTGGCAAATTTCTGCTAGGTGTCTGCTCTTTCTTTCAGCTACACCATTTTGTTGTGGCGTGTTTTGACATGTGAATAGATGACTTTATCACACTCCCGGAGGAAGTCAGAAAATTCATATGAGGTGTATTCCCCACCGTTGTCAATTCACAGACAAAGAATTCTCTTACCAACTTCTGCTTCGACAATCTTTTTGAATTCTTTGAACTTTGAAAATGTATCAGATTTTTCCTTCAAAAAATAAATCCACACATACCTGGAAAAATCATCAATGAATGTCACTGTATATTTCATCGACCAACAGACACCTGCTTGATAGGTCTAACACATCAGGGCAAATTAATTCTAATGGTTCCTTAGCTTTATATTTTGACTCCTCATATGGCAACTGATGCGCTTTAACATACTGACTGACAGCCTGCACAAATTACATTTGTTCTTACTGTAAATTTGGGAAGACCCTTCAACGTTGACTTTTCCATCATGACATTAAGCTTAGAGTAGCTAACGTGACTCAATCGTATATGCCATAAGTCTATATTCTCATTTTTCCTAGTCTTGTCTTGTCTATATATGCGGTTTCTGCCGACATTACATAAACAGAATTCAATCTCGAACCCTTCATCACAGGCTTTTCTTTAATCTCAAGGTGATGATATAACCTTACATCTTCTGGACCAAACAAAACAAAATGACCCGAAGATGTTAGTTGTGCTACTGAAAGAAGATTTTTCTTTATACCTGGGACATGATAAACATTTTAAAGCGGCATTAGATCAATACAATTCTTTGGAGACGCCACAGACTTACCAATGTGAGCTATTGGTAATTTCGTGTCATCAGGTGTCACCACCTTACAATTGCTTTTGTACTCAAACAAATTTGCAACTTATCCATGTCACATTGTCATGTGATTTGAGCAGCCTGAATCAACAATCCAATCCTTCTTATAGTCAATTTGATTGAATGTTAAAGCTGTAAAGGCTAGATCCTCATCTTCTATAGCGAAGAAAGCCTCAACATCCCACTCCTCTTCAACCTTGGAAATGACAGCATTACTTTCCACAATTTTTTTCTTTGACCTGCAATCTTTCGCCATATGTCCCTTCTTATCACAATTGTAGCACTTTCCTTCAAACTTTTTTCCACGATGATTCTTCCAACCACCCCCTCCACGATTTCTCCCTTTGCCTTAGCGACCTTCCACATCATCATCATTTTTCTTAGACCAACTGGCACCATGCTGCTTGATATTCCAGCGTCCTTTATTGACATAGAGTGCTTCCTATTGACCCTTTAGTGAAGCTTCTCCCATTTGCTTGGCCAAAGCTTCCTGGCCAACTAGAAAATTCTCAAATTCTACAAGTGAAGGCTGAATTTTCCATTCTTGTATAGCAACAATGAAGCCTCAATATTCAGGCTTCAGACCATGGATGATGATTCGCTTCATCCTCGTCTCTCCAATTGGAGCTTGTGGATCTAACTCTGAAATCTTTCGACATAACATCTTTACCTTATGAAAGTATTATGCAATTGTCATGTTGTATTGTGCTATCAAAAGTAATGCACTCTCTAAGAGTTGGAGCCTCGTATCATTATTCTTTGAAAATAGCTTGGCAAATGTATGCCAAGCCTGCTTTAGGGTGGTGGCATCTTGTATGTGCTTTTGCACATCCTCTTCAGCCGTTGTTTTCAAGGAGAACATGGCCTTTCCCGCTTTTATCTTTGCCGTTTGCATCTTCTACTTCTCGTTGTGTCACCTCACTGTCATTGACAACCTTCCACAGATCTTTCCCTTGCATATAACACATTATACAAGTTGACCATGTACTGTAGTTGTTGTTGTTGAGTTTTTTCATTCCGCCGACAGCTTGTAGGTTCGTCATTGCGTTGACAATAGAAATCTTAAAAGAAGGAAAAACTGCAGTAAGTGATTTTCACAGAACAAACTCGCTCTGATACCAAATGAATAACTTAACTAAATAATAAGTTCAATACAAAGTATTGTAGCGGAAGAGTCAGATATGTAGTATGCAGAGAAGAGGATAGATATTTTTTATTCCATCAGTTAATGGTCTTATAAAGAATTACAGATTTGATAGACTCATAATCCCATTAAACCACTAACAAACTCCACTAACTAAACTCTCCTAAACTCTAGGAAAAACTATCTGCAACATATAACTAGGAAAACTATCACGTACTAAAAAGAAATATCAACCTAACAACTTAAAGCTAAAAAATAGTTGTAGCGCAGACTGGGTTAAATTAAAAACCAAGACTGATGTTGTACAATTTTAACAGTGTTGTGGGAGACGCACACCAACCACAACAGATGCTGCAGAGTTGCAGGCTGTAAACATCTGTTGTTTCCATGTACGGACACTCTCAGTGTCGTCTGGGATCAGGTTCAAAGTTTGTTAAATCATCAAAATAAAATAACATATCTGCCATTGAAGTTTTATACGGTTCCTTTTACTGCTTTCTTGGCATATCATATCAGCAGGAACCTGATTTTGTAGTGTTCAATTGTGTATTGGTATATACTTGTAATCCCATTATCCTTAATAATCATTAGTTCAACTCGAAATCCTAACAGGAAAAATGGGTATCCTTGTAGTCTTGCAGAAACTATTGTTTTCCATCTTCAATTAGAATGACTACTCTCTATGAGATTCTTTCACAAAGATTTGTGAGAACAAGGACATAAGAGTGGAGGAATTTGACATTTTGTATCATTTCTGCACGCGGTTAGCTAAAATTGGCTACTAGGATCCGGTATGTTTTGGAGAACAAATTCCTTGAAGGTGATTTTCCTAATGAATGTATGGCAAATAAGTCTCACTAGTGACATTCCACAATGATTGTATCCTAGCCAAGCTAATGTAAACAGGTCAAGCTATTCTAAAATTATAGACAAGCAGTCGAATAGTCTTCAATGGATCTTTCAATGTATGGATTTTTATAAAACAGTTCATTCAATAGACTTCCTTGAGCCAAGGATTTAGCGAAAATAACCTCTCTACCTTTCTAAGCAGCGATAAGATCTGGTTACACACTAATAATTGTTAAATTGACTTGATGGTAAATATAATTTTTTTACATTGCCAATATATATAAGTCACACTTATCCATTCATAGATGAAGATTTTTTTTAACTTTTTGTTTTGTTTTTCACTCGGTGTTCGATAGAATCATTTTTTAATTTCACCACAACATGATGATTATAATTAGACACAGTTTTTTAATAAGAACGACATGTAAATATGAACGGCGAGAGTACGGCATAAGTTTCACGTTTTATAAATGGACAGCAAGCAATTTTTTTTTTTTGAGTGAGGCAGTGAGTTTAATTTATAACAATAAAAAGGGAAGAGGAAACAGAAATTCCCTAAAAAATTTATATACCCAAACCTCTCCCCTTTCCCGCCAACGACTGAGCCAGGAGATTCTTCTGTGACGAAATTACCCCTGCAATATCCCCAAAACTCAGCCAATAACTGAAAGGTAGAGTCGTAAATATTCCCAAAGAGA
Source organism: Solanum appendiculatum (assembly GCA_018342035.1). Classification (NCBI taxonomy): domain Eukaryota; kingdom Viridiplantae; phylum Streptophyta; class Magnoliopsida; order Solanales; family Solanaceae; genus Solanum; species Solanum appendiculatum. Next base: position 1,797,405 of record JAGDQO010000515.1, read on the forward strand.
GTAACGGCAAGGGGCAGTCTTTGGTAACAAACTCTTGTGTGTATAACGAACTATAAACACAGCTCACGTTCCTCATTCTTCTTCATCAAATTTCCGATTCAGCAAAAAACATGAAGTTCTCAGATATGAAACTTGTGGCCAAAAATGCTGTGAGAGCTTACTTCGTAAGGAATTGGACAAGAGAAGACCTGATGAATAATGGAGAAATTCCCCGGCACGCTTACACAAGCTTGAAGAGGGTACATTCATTGTTACGGTTTCAGTTTTTTCTTTATATTTGATTGCTCCCAATTCAGTCTTGAAAGTTGTTTTTGAATAGTTTAAATGAAATTTCATGGTGCCAAGTGCATTCAAGCTTCCAAAAATGAATTCGTTTCATATAATTTTGGAAGGAGGGATTAATTTGTTTCATGAAATTTCAGGTTTCAGCATCTTGTGATTGATCTTTTCTTTCTTTGCAAAAATCCTAGTTAGCTGGAAAAGATGCATTTTCGCTTCTGCTTCAAAGTATTCGATTCCCCTTTTTTCCTGTGATTGATTAGTTTGCTGAAAATATAGGTGTATCTTACTCTTTTCTTTGCCATGGGGAGCTTTACTTTTGGATTCTTCTTGCACCTGATCCAGGAAGCGGGAGGGCGGTTCACAGTCCTTTCTTCTGTAGCAAGTTTACTCTGTCTTTACTTTATATCACCATTGAGAGCTGTACGTGATCTGTGTCTTGTAGATTTTCTTCCTAGTTGTTGATTTATTATTAAAGTCAGCTCTTATATCGTAAATCTTCTGTCTATGCAGAGGACGAGGGTCTTACTCTTGATGATTGCTGCCTTTTCCATCGGTGCTTCTATTGGCATTTTTACCAAACATCTCTTCGAAATGCATGAAAAGTAAGACTCAAAAGATGCTAAACATTGTTTAGATATCTGTTGTTGAAGTTTTATATGGTTGCTTTTACTGCTTTCTTGTCATATCATATAATCAGAAACCTGATTTTTGTGGTCTTCAACTGTGTACAAAGAAAGGCTTGATGCTGATTGGTATATATACTTGTGATTGCTTTATCCTTAATAATCATTACATCTACTCAAAATCCTAACTGGAAAAATTTGTATCCCTGTAGGAACTATTGTTTTTTATCTTTAATTAGAATGACTACCTACTCTGGAAATTCTTTCATAAGGACTTGTGAGAACAATGACATTTGAGTGGATAAATTTGACATTTTGTATAATTCTTTCATGCACCAAGTATGGGCTCATAAATGAGTGAAACTAAGAAACATGATGAAATAATAAAGAGTGCACTTAAATAATTTTCCACTGATTTCCTGAAGTCATTTCTAATATGACAAAGACATTTGCTTGCTCTTTCAGTTTCTACATTATATTGCATCTTAATGAATTCAATAGCAGTTACTTTGCTCCTTCTGTATGTGTAGTTGATTATCTCTTGTTGTTCTGTGTTCCTTATTTGAAGAATATTTGATAATTTGAAAAATATCTAACTTCAGAAAGCATTCCTTGCTTGCTCTACAGCCTTGTCCACTTTTTGGTACCTCTAACACTTGGCACTGGAGCTATCTGGTGTGAATCCTTGTTGGCGAGGGATAGGAGTGAAATCTACTTTGGCTGCCTGTTTTATTCTTGGGCTCTAATGTTCTCCACCTTTGTTGCTAGTAATTCAGAATTCATTTACAGCCACACAGCTCATAGGATGTTAAAGGTAAGCAGTTGTATGCATACAATGTGCTCACACATCCTATAAATCATTACTTCTGTCTAATGAATGAATAATATGACTGACTTGATGATGAGTACTGCTTGTGTGATAGGTATGCATTGTGTTTGCATTGTTCATGGGGTACATTGTGGTATATAGCCAAGAGATATTGTATGATGCTCACTTTGGAGAAATTAACTTTGTCAATCGCACACTCAGCATCTTCTTCCGTTTACCGGGTATAGTGGTCCATGCTGCAAGACTATGCCTGAGTGCATAAATTGAGCAACAGAGACAGAATTAATGCTGATACACTTGGAACTGTAGAATAAATAGAGAGTGAGAACTGTAAATGATGAAAAGTATTCCTTTGTGGCTACATTTTACTGATTGAATTTGAAATTCGTTAGTCTGAAGCCAAGTGCTTTGAATATTATATTCCTTGGCAAATAGTAATTGTATATTCTAGCATTCCCAATTTTTTCACAAATCGGTTAGCTTTTCTCTTGATATCAATTTTCGCAAACCCCTTTTCAATTTTTTTTTAGTTGGTCTATTTTGCTTTCGGTTGGTGATAAGTGTGGGGTTCCAGCCCCACTTCCCATTGGTGAAGTCCTAAATTGCTATAAATGCATTTAGTCTTCAATTCATTGTGAACATAGACTTTCAACAAATGTTAGTAAATGTCATTTTGAATTGTTATTGATGTCATTGATGACATGAATAGGTAGAAATTTTTCCTATAAATAGAGCATTCTTTCTCATTTGTTAAACACACCAATTCACAGAGAAAGAAAAATATAGAGAGCTGTGAGGTTTTCCATAGACTATACAAGAAAATAGTCTGTGAAGAAAAATAGAGTGTGAGCGATATTTTTAGTAAGGTGGTAAATCAAAAGAGTATTATTCCTTTTGAGTGCGTTGTAGTCACTTTGAGTGTTGTACTCGTGACTACATAGTGTAAAAATTCCTTGCTATAGTAATATCAGTTGCTCCTCTTGGCCCGTGGTTTTTCCCTTATTAACCAGAAACTAAAAAATTAGACAGATTTGTACTCGTATAAGCAATAAAAACTTAAAAAATAAAATTAAAAAGAAGAACAAAGATGCATATACTCGTTAATTGAGGGGGAAGAACTACCAAAGTAGTTGTTTTTCAATTTGAAATCACCCTAAATATTGAGATTAAAAAAATCGTGCGAAAATACATGCACAAAAAACCCACGCCTTAAAACATTGGAATGAGCCTTCAACAAAAGGACTACTTCACTTCAAAAAAAATTCAAAATAAAAGGGGCTCAAGTGGTAATTAGTTTCGGCTGATTGGTGAATTAATTTGGATTGGGGCATTTTCATGTAATTAATTCAGTTTTAAGGTCTATTAAGTGTATTTTTCCCAAAAATAAATTTATTCCCAAACCTCTCCCCTTTCCCGCCAACGACCTGAGCCTGGAGATTGTTCTCCTTTTTCTCTTTTGACGAAAGTGCCCCTGCAATATCCCCTAAACTCAGCCAATAACCGAAAGGTAGAACCGTAAATATCCCCAAAGAGAGGAAATGCGAGGGGCAGTCGTTGGTAACGAACTCTTGTGTGTATAACAAACTATAAACACAGCTCACGTTCCTCATTCTTCTTCATCAAATTTCCGATTCCGTTTTCCCTCTGAAGCAAAAAAAAATGAAGTTCACAGATATGAAACTCCAGGCTGTGAGAGCTTACTTCGTAAGGAATTGGACAAGAGAAGACCTGTTGGATTTCGAAGAAATTCCCGAGCACGCTTACACAAGCTTGGTGACGGTACATTCATTCTTATGGTTTCAATTTTTCTTTCTATTTGATCACAAATGTAATCGAGAATTATTGTTGTTCTGATTAAAATGTTGTTATTTGAAGAACTTGTAATCGAGAGATTGAGGAATCCAGATTTTTCTATGTCGTTATCTCGTTACTGATAGCTGTATCAGTAGATCTACTTGGAATCGATTTGTTTTACGGTTTTACTTAATTCTTCAGGATTCATGATGAATTTTGATTTTTCTGAATATTTTACATGTATTACCGTAATTTTTTTCTCTTATTTTGTACTTGCTTTACTTAATTCTTCAGGATTCATGATGAATTTCGATTTTTCTGAATATTTTACAAGTATTCCCATAGTTTTTTCTCTTCTTTTGTAATTGCTTATGCTGTTAGTGATAATCTGACAAAACGATTGGAGTAACATGCAACTTTTCTTAAGCATTTCTAGTCAAGTTTGGTATTGAAACCATGCTCCCTATTAAGTCTTGAAAGTTGTTTTTAAATAGTTTACATGAAGTTTAACGGTGCCAAGTGCATTCAAACTTCCCAAAGTGAATTCGTTTCATATAATTTTGGACGGAGGGATTAATTTGTTTCATCCAATTTCAGGTTTCAGCATCTTGTGTTTGATCTTTTCTTTCTTTGCAAAACCTAGTTAGCTGGAAAAGATGCATTTTCGCTTCTGCTTCCAAGTATTGGATTCCCCTTTTTTCCTGTGATTGATTAGTTTGCTGAAAATATAGGTGTATCTTACTCTCTTCTTTGCCATGGGGAGCGTTACTTTTGGATCTTTCTTGCAATTGATGTGGGAAGCAGGAGGGCGGTTCACAGTCCTTTCTTCTGTAGCAAGTTTACTCTGTCTTTACTTTATATCACCATTGAGAGTGGTACGTGATCTGTGTCTTGTAGATTTTCTTCCAAGTTGTTGATTTATTATTGAAGTCGCTTCTTATATCGTAAATCTTCTGTCTATGCAGAGGATGAGGGTCTCACTCTTGATGTTTGCAGCCTGTAACTTGGGTGCTTCTTTTGGCCTTTTAATCGAACATCTCTTCCGAATGAATCAAATGTAAGAATCAAAAGAAGCTAAACATTGTTCAGATATCTTCTGTTGAAGTTTTATATGGTTGCTTGTACTGCTTTCTTGTCATATCATATTATCAGGAACCTGATTTTTGTAGTCTTCAATTGTGTGCAGAGAAAGGCTTTTTGCTGATTGGTATTTATACTTGTGATTACTTTATCCTTAATAATAATTAGATCTACTCAAAATCCTAACTGGAAAAATTAGTATCCTTGTAGAAACTATTGTTTTTCATCTTTAATTAGAATGACTACCTACTCTGTGAAAATTCTTTCATAAGGACTTGTGAGAACAATGGCATTGGAGTGGATGAATTTGATATTTTTTTATCATTCTTGCACGCAGTTAGCTAAAAGTGGCTACTAGGATCACATAGCTTTTGGAGAACCTGGAATGTCTGAAAATTTGTGCATTAATGGCATGATCGATCACCTAGGTCTTCACAGTTCAGAATTGGATATATTGAGCAATATGAGCATTGGGTGTTAGAATGTTGGTCTGTTGGTAGGTTATAAGCTATTGTTTTTGGACTTGTAAACTGATGACTTGTACTTCAGATTCCTATACCCTGTAATTACTTGGATCTTTCATGGATTTAGGGGATGTTACTGGATTTACAGTTAGAAAATTTTATCTCACCATTAGGTGCATTCTTGGCTACCAGTATATATTATGGCACATAGAAATTTAGCAATATGACATAGAAATTTAGCAATATGATGACCAGATTGTGAAGGAGCTCTTCATTTGCACCAAGTACGGGCGCATAAATGAGTGAAACTAAGAAACATGACGATTTTATGAAGAGTGCACTTAAATAATTTTACATTGATTTCCTGAAGTCATTTCTAATATGACAAAGACATTTGCTTGCTCTTTCAATTTCTACATTTATTACTCGCTGAGTTAGGATTTTCATTTATGGGGTTCAAAATCTGAAGAGTAGACACACAAACTAGCCGAAGAGGGTTCGACATCTACTATATACATAAAAAATTGTTTAACCATGTATGAATAGTACAATTTTCTGCCGAACGGGGTTCGGATGAACCCCCTGAACTCAAGGTGGCTCCGGTACATTATTTCATCTTAATGAATTCAATTGCAGTTACTTTGTTCCTTCTGTATGTGTAGTTGAGTATCTCTTGTTGTTCTGTGTTCCTTATTTGAAGAGTATTTTGATAAGTTGAAAAATATCTAACTTCAGAAAGCATTCCTTGCTTGCTCTCCAGCCTTGTTGTCAGCCTTTTTTCAGGTCCAACACTTGGCATTGGAACTTTGTATATTGAATCCTTGTTGTCGAGGGAAAGGAGTGAAATCTACAGCAGCTTCCCGATTTATCCTTTGGGTCTGATGTTTGCCACCTTTGTTGTTAGAACTTTAAAGATCATTGACAGCCACGCAGCTTATTGGATGTTAAAGGTAAGCAGTTGTATGCATACAATGTGCTCACATACATCCTATAACACCATTCCCATGGTAATAAATCATCACTTCTGTCTAATGAATGAATAATATGACTGACCTGATGATGAGTACTGCTTGTGTGATAGGTATGCGTTGTGCTTGCATTGTTCTTGGGGTACGTTGTGGTATATAGCCAAGAGATATTGTATGATGCTCACTTTGGAGAAATTAACTTTGTCAATCGCACACTCACCATCTTCTTCCATTTACCGGGTATAGTTGTCCATGCTGCAAGACTATGCCTGGGTGCAGAAATTGAGCAACGCAGACAGAATTAATGCTGATACACTTGGAACCGTCGAATAAATAGAGAGTACAATGCAGATGGGGAACTGTAAATGATGAAAAGTATTCCTTTGTGGCTACAATTTACTGATTGAATTTGAAATTCGTTAGTCTGAAGCCAAGTGCTTTGAATATTATATTCCTTGGCAAATAGCCAAATAGTAATTGTATATTCTAGCATTCCCAAAATTTTTACAAATCGGTTAGCTCTTGATATCAATTTTCGAAACCCCTTTTCAATTTTTTTCAGTTTGTCTATTTTGCTTTCTGTTGGTGATAAGCACTTTGCTTAACCAAATACTCCTTCTAAGACATTTCAATTGTTTTAATAGGAAAAAGTATTTATTTGGAACTTTTTAGCAAATACACGAATGATTTGTTATCTATTTCATTTTCTAAGAAAATATTTTCTCCATTGTCAAACACAACCAAAATACATGTCGACTTTCTTTACAATGAGCGGGAATTCATTATGGGAATATTCACAAGTCGAAAAGCATGTTGATAGAATTTGAACTTACATATGAATTATGGTTAACGTATGATGTTTTCGTTGTTTGTGATTTTTGAGGAGTAGTTAAAGACTTCTTTTGATAAGAAGTACAATTGTTCCCATTTCCATTTTCTCTCTGAAAAAAATAGAGAAGAAGGATGAAGTTCTCAGGGCTGAAACTCCTAGCGATGAATGCAGTGAAATTATTAACCGGCACGCTCTTTCAATTTCTACATTATATATGAATATACTATTGTGGTAGCAATAAGGTTTTCGTTCATTTATTTACAAAATTGCTCATTCAAAATTAAATTTGCAATTTGAAAAAAATAATATATACAAGGAGAAGTAATACTAATAGTCAATCTCTTAAAAATAAAAAACCAATTTAAACTAATTTAGGGAATTAGTTTGGATTGGAGCATTTTCATGTAATTAATTTAGTAAAAAATAATTTTATTCCCAAACGTCTCCCCTTTCCCGCCAACGACCCGAGCCTGGAGATTGTTCTCCTTTTCTGCTTTGACGAAAGTACCCATGCAATATCCCCTAAACTCAGCCAATAGCCGAAAGGTAGAACCGTAAATATTCCCAAAGAGAGGAAATGCGAGGGGCAGTCGTTGGTAACGAACTCTTGTGTGTATAACAAACTATAAACACAGCTCACGTTCCTCATTTTACTTCATCAAATTTCCGATTCCATTTTCCCTCTGAAGCAAAAAACATGAAGTTTACAGATATGAAACTCCAGGCAAGGAAGGCTGTGAGAGCTTACTTCGTAAGGAATTGGACAAGAGAACACCTGATGAATTTCGGAGAAATTCCCGAGCACGCTTACACAAGCTTGAAGACGGTACATTCATTCTTACGGTTTCATTTTTTCTTTATATTTGATCACAAATGTAAGTATTATTGTTCTGACTAAAATGTTGATTATGAAGAATATTGTAATCGAGTTGATTAAAATATTGTAACGGTACATAGTCTCGTCACTGATAGCTGTATCAGGAGATCTACTTGGAATCGACTTGTTTTACAGTTTTACTTAATTCTTCAGGATTCATGATGAATTTTGATTTTTCTGAATATTTTACATGTATTACCGTAATTTTTTTAGCTTCTTTTGTACTTGCTTTACTTAATTCTTCAGGATTCATGATGAATTTCGATTTTTCTGAATATTTTACATGTATTACCGTAATGTTTTTAGCTTCTTTTGCACTTGCTTTACTTAATTCTTCAGGATTCATGATGAATTTCGATTATTCTGAATATTTTACAAGTATTCCCATAGTTTTTTCTCTTCTTTTGTACTTGCTTATGCTGTTAGTGATAATCTGACAAAACGCTTGGAGTAACATGCAACGTTTCTTAAGCATTTCGAGTCAAGTTTGGTATTGAAACCATGCTCCCTATTCAGTCTTGAAAGTTGTTTTTGAATAGTTTACATGAAGTTTAATGGTGCCAAGTGCATTCAAGCTTCCCAAAATGAATTCGTTTCATATAATTTTGGACGGAGGGATTAATTTGTTTCATGCAATTTCAGGTTTCAGCATCTTGTGATTGATCTTTTCTTTCTTTGCAAAAATTCTAGTTATCTGGAAAAGATGCATTTTCGCTTCTGCTTCCAAGTATTGGATTCCCCTTCTTTCCTGTGATTGATTAGTTTGTTGAAAATATAGGTGTATCTTACGCTCTTATGTGCCATGTGGAGCTTTTCTTTTGGATCTTTCTTGCAATTGATCTGGGAAGCAGGAGGGCGGTTCACAGTCCTTTCTTCTGTAGCAAGTTTACTCTGTCTATACTTTATATCACCATTGAGAGTGGTACGTGATCTGTGTCTTGTAGATTTTCTTCCATGTTGTTGATTTATTATTGAAGTCGCTTCTTATATCGTAAATCTTCTGTTTATGCAGAGGACGAGGGTCTCACTCTTGATGTTTGCAGCCTGTAACTTGGGTGCTTCTTTTGGCCTTTTTACCGAATATCTCTTCGGAAAGAATCAAATGTAAGAATCAAAAGAAGCTAAACATTGTTCAGATATCTTCTGTTGAAGTTTTATATGGTTGCTTGCACTGCTTTCTTGTCATATCATATTATCAGGAACCTGATTTTTGTAGTCTTCAATTGTGTGCAGAGAAAGGCTTGTTGCTGATTGGTATTTATACTTGTGATTACTTTATCCTTAATAATCATTAGATCTACTCGAAATCCTAACTGGAAAAATTAGTATCCTTGTAGAAACTATTGTTTTTCATCTTTAATTAGAATGACTACCTACTCTGTGAAAATTCTTTAATTGGGACTTGTGAGAACAATGGCATTGGAGTGGATGAATTTGACATTTTGTATCGTTCTTGCACACAGTTAGCTAAAAGTGGCTACTAGGATCACATAGGTTTTGGAGAACTTTGAATGTCTGAAAATTTGTGCATTAATGGCATCATCGATCACCTAGGTCTTCACAGTTCAGAATTGGCATTATGTTTAGCATATGAATGGGAAATATTGAGCAATATGAGCATTGGGTGTTAGAATGTTGGTCTGTTGTTAGGTTATAAGCTATTGTTTTTGGACTTGTAAACTGATAACTTGTACTTCAGATTCCTATACCCTGTAATTACTTGGATCTTTCATGGATTTAGGGGATGTTACTGGAGTTACAGTTAGAAGTACTTTCTTGGCTAGCAGTATATGTTATGGCACATAGAAATTTAGCAATATGATGACCAGATTGTGAAGGAGTTCTGGAGAATGCTCATAAATGAGTGAAACTAAGAAACATGACGAAATTATGAAGGGTGCACTTAAATAATTTTACACTGATTTCCTGAAGTCATTTCTAATATGACAAAGACATTTGCTTGCTCTTTCAATTTCTACATTATATTGCATCTTAATGAATTCAATAGCAGTTACTTTGTTCCTTCTGTATGTGTAGTTGATTATCTCTTGTTGTTCTGTGTTCCTTATTTGAAGAGTATTTTGATAAGTTGAAAAATATCTAACTTCAGAAAGCATTCCTTGCTTGCTCTCCAGCCTTGTTGTCAGCCTTTATGCTGGTCCAACACTTGGCATTGGAACTTTCTGGATTGAATCCTTGTTGACGAGGGAAAGGACTGAAATCTACATCAACTGCCCGAGTTATCCTTTGGGTCTAATGTTTGCCACCTTTATTGTTAGAACTTTAAAATTCATTGACAGCAACGCAGCTCATTGGATGTTAAAGGTAAGCAGTTGTATGCATACAATGTGCTCACATACATCCTATAACACCATTCCTATGGTAATAAATCATTACTTCTGTCTAATGAATGAATAATATGACTGACCTGATGATGAGTACTGCTTGTGTGATAGGTATGCATTGGGCTTGCATTGTTCTTGGGGTACGTTGTGGTATATAGCCAAGAGATATTGTATGATGCTCACTTTGGAGAAATTAACTTTGTCAATCGCACACTCACCATCTTCTTCCATTTACCGGGTATAGTTGTCCATGCTGCAAGACTATGCCTGGGTGCAGAAATTGAGCAACGCAGACAGAATTAATGCTGATACACTTGGAACCGTAGAATAAATAGAGAGTACAATGCAGATGGGGAACTGTAAATGATGAAAAGTATTCCTTTGTGGCTACATTTTACTGATTGAATTTGAAATTCGTTAGTCTGAAGCCAAGTGCTTTGAATATTATATTCCTCGGTAAATAGTAATTGTATATTCTAGTGTTTCCCAATTTTTTGACAAAATTTTAGCTACAAATCGGTTAGCTTTTCTCTTGATATCAGTTCTCGAAAACCACTTTTCAATTTTTTTCAGTTAGTTTATTTTGCTTTCTGTTGGTCACCACTCACCCCCAATGTATAAGCACTCTTGGTTAACCAAATAAAGACATTTCAATTGTTTTAATAGGAAAACCTATTTATTTGCACCTTTTTGGAAAACACACGATCATTTTCTCCATCAAAACATTTTCTCCGTTGTCAAACACAACCAAAATACACATAGACTTTATTTACAATGAACTGGAATTCATTATGGGTTTATTCACGAGTCGAAAAAGATAACAATTGAATTTGAACTTACATATATTAGTGTTGCTGATAAATAAAGAAAGAGAAAAAACATTGTTTCAACATAATTCATCAAAAACTGATAAGTTTAGACTTTTTTTTTTTATAAGAAATACAATTGTTCCACAGGAGTAATTTAAAAAAATCAAATGAGAAAAAGGAAAACCTTCCCGCCAACGATCTGAGTCTGGAGATTTTTCTACTTCCTTGACGAAATTACCCCCAGCTTATTCCCAAAGTTCAGCCCATAACTGAAAGGTAAAACCGTAAATATCTGAAATAGAGTAATGGCAAGGGCAGTCGTTGGTAATGAACTTTCTCTGCAAAACTATAAAAACAGCTCACGCTCCTCATTCTTCCTCATCACTTTTCCATTTCCATTTTCTCTCTGAAAAAAAGAAAGAAGAAGGATGAAGTTCTCAGGGCTGAAACTCCATGCGATGAATGCTGTGAAATCGTACTTCAACAGGAACTGGGGAAGAGAAGACCTGATGAACTCTGGAAAAGTTAACCGGGAAGCTCTCAGTAGCTTGAATGAGGTACATTCATCCTAAACCTAAGAATTACTGTTCTGATCAAAATATTGATTTAGAAAAATGTTGTAATTTAAGATTGAGACATCGAGATTTTAGTCATGTTACTAATAGCTGATCAGAAGATGTGCTAAATTCTTAATTTCTTAAATCTTCACTATTGATGAATTTCGGTTCTCGGAATATTGTGGATAATCATAGTCGGTTCATTTTTTAACAGTAAGAAATAAGGCAACATTCTACTTGCTTTTCTTAAATCATCAGAAGATTTTAAAGTATTGCCGTATTTTGCTGTTCTTTTGCACTTGCTTATGCCGTTAGTGATAATCTGATAAACAACTGGAGTAATATTCGGATTTGAGTTTGTTTTGAATGAAGGTAGCATAGCAATTGAATGGGAAGGAGGGATTAATTTGTTTCATGCAATTTCAGATTTCAGCTTCTGATTCCAACACTATAAAGGGCCCTTTTCCTGTGGCTGAGATTGATTAGTTTTTACTAATAATATAGGTGTATTTTACTATCTTCAATGTCATGTTTTGCTCTACTATTGGATCCTATTTGCACTTGTTCTGGAAAGTGGGAGGGCTGTTCACAGTCCTTTGTTCTGTAGCAAGTTTACTCTGGTTTTACTTTATACCACCATGGAGAGTGGTACGTGTTCAATGACTCGTAGATTTTCTTCCAAGTTGTTGAACTGTTCTTCAAGTCGCTTCTTATTTTGTAAATCTTCTGTCTATGCAGAATCAAAGGCTCTCACTATTGATGATTTATGCCTTTTTCTTCGGGGCTTCTGTTGGCCTTCTTAACAAATATCTCTTCGAAATGCATCAAAAGTAAGACTCAGAAGATGCTAAACATTGTTCAGATATCTTCTGTTGAAGTTTTATATGGTTGCTTTTACTGCTTTCTTGTCGTATCACATTATCAGGAAACTGATTTTTGTAGTCTTCAATTGTGTACAGAGAAAGGCTTTTTACTGATCAGTATATATACTTGTGATCACTTTATCCTTGTAGAAACTATTGTTTTTCATCTTCAATTAGAATGACTACTCTCTCTGTGAAAATTCTGTAGTAAGGACTTGTGAGAACAAGAGCACATGAATGGAGGAATTTGACATTTTGTATCATTCTTGAACATAGTTAGCTAAAAGTGACTACTAGGATCACGTATGTTTTGGACATCCTGGAATGTCTGAAAATTAATTTGTGCATTAATGGCATGATCGATTACCTAGGCTTTTTCACAGTTCAGAATTCTCATTATGCTTAGCTTATGAATGAAAAACATTGAGCAATATGTCTAGCATTGGGTGCTAGAATGTTGGTCTGTTGTTAGGTTATAAACTATTGTTTTGATGGCTTGTAATTAAGATTCCTATACCCTGAAATTACTTGTATCCTTCATGGTCTTAGGGGACTTGACTGGAATTATAGTTAGAAAAATGTATCTAACAATTATGTGCTTCTTTGGAAACCTGAACAGTTTCAATGTCTCTGCATTCTTGGCTACTAGAATACGTTATATAGCACATAGAGTTTCAAATTTGAACTATGTTTGGCTTATGAGTGGGAGAAGTTGAACAATATGATGACCAGAATGTGAAAGAGTTCTGCATTTGCACCAAATTACGAAGAGTTCACTTAGATAATTTACCCATGATTCCTGAAGTTTGTTCTAATATAACAAAGACATTTGCTTGCTCTGTTAATTCCTACATTATACTGCATCTTAATGAATTCAATAGCAGTTACTTTGCTCTTTCAGTATGTGTAGTTGATAGCCCTTGTTGTTCTCTGTTCCTTATTTTGAACAATATCTAACTTCTGAAAGCATTCCATACTTGCTCTCCAGCTTTGTTGCCAGCTTTTTTGGAGGTACAACAATTGGCATTGCAATTTTCTCGTTTCAAGTCACAAATACAAGGGAAAGGAGCCACATCTACCACGGTGGCCTGCTTTATTGTTGTCTTATAATGTTCACAGACTTGTTTGTGATTGTCTGTTTTATCCTTGACAGCTATGCAGTCCAAGCCATCCTAAAGGTACGCAGTTGTATGCATACAATGCAACCACACTCATCCTATAAACCAGCTCCCATGTTAATAAATCATTACTTTTGCCTCGAACTTAGTATGTATACATACAGTATGATAAGTCATTTTAAACTCACTGACTCTAGCTCTGAACTCGCCTCAAACTAATGAATGAATAATATGACTAACTTGATGAATATTGCTTGTGGTAGGAAACCGCTGCGGTGATATTGTTCATGGGGTACTTTGTGGTATATAGCCAAGAGATACTGTACGATGCTCGCTTTGGAGATATTGACTTTGTCAATCGCGCACTCACTGTCTTCTTCAATTTACCCGCTATAGTGCTCCATGCTGCAAGAGTATACCTTACATTTGGTGCAAGAGTTGATCAAAATGCAGAAGAGGAACTGTAAATGATGAAAAAGTATTCCTTTGTGGCTACATTTTAGTCATTGAATTTGGAATAGCCAAGTGTTTTGAATATTTCTTGGCAAATACTGATTGCTGATTACCTTACCACACAAATATACTTTGTGATTAAGAAACTCTTGAATACTAATACTAAGGATGAAGTAGTACTTACTAACAAGTGTTCTTTCTTTTTTTCAAGATGGTGCAATAAAGACTATTTGGACTTTAAGATGATCAGTCCATCAATTAACTCAATATTGAACTGTTACATGAGTTTCAAATTTTAGGGGTCTCATAAAAATCATATATAAGATTTAGTTTTAAAAATTATTTTAGAGGGTGTGTGGCTAAGCACATTTTTGCTTATCAATGGTTTGATAAACATAAAATTATCTGCTAGTCTATATACCAAGTGGTCGGTTATTGAGAATGATTTAGTTGAATATAATATACCAAGTGGTCGGTTATTGAGAATGATTTAGTTGAATATAAAACACATTTTTTGTCAATTGACACGAGGTGACTTATAATGATTGAGGGCTAGTATTACAGTGACTGAATAGAAGAAGCTTTCCATTGTTTGAGAGTGATTTTTTGATAAATACCTAAATTTTCGGCCAAAAAAGGAATATGAAAAAAAAAGAGGAGAAAATGGGAGCTTGTATAAGAAATTTATTTTTTATTCTAAATTGAGTAATTAAAACTTTGGTGATGAGGGAACTATTTTAAATACTCCCTCTGTCTACTTTTAATTGTCATGTTGGGCTTTTCAAAAGTCAACTTGTCTAATTTTCAAAGTTAAATTAGATTACATTAATTCAATATTTTAAATAAAAAATTTAGATATCCAAAAATTATACAAAAAGTACTATAAATTATAATTTTTTGCATATCAATACAATGAAAACATACATAGTAAAATGTTAGTCAAAGTTCTTATAGTTTGACTCTAAAAAAGAAAACTATGACATTTAAAAGTGGACGGAGGGAGTAGCTTTAAAGTATTATAGACCATATTAAATTAAAAATATAAAACATAAAATAAAAAAAGATATGTAAGATTTTTTAACCAATATATCAATATAATTAAATAAAACTAAACATCTTATATAAATTATACTTATCTTCTACATGACGATTTAAATATGCCACAATTAAATTTCTAAAACCTCTCCCCTTTCCCGCCAACGATCTGAACACGTTCTCTTTGCTCGTTTGACGAAAATACCCCTGCAATATTCCTTAAACTCGGCCCATAACTGAAAGGTAGAAGCGTAAATATTCCTGAAAAGTGTAACGGGGAGGGTAGTCGTTGGTAACGAACTCCTTTTCAGTATAAACAGAGCACAGCTCACTTTTCTTCATCAGTTTTCCGATTCCGTTTTCTCTCTGCAAAAAAAATGAAATTCTCAGTGATGAAAAATGCTGTGAAAGCTTACTTCAAAAGGAATTGGACAAGACAAGACATGATGAATTCTGGAAAAATCCCCATGCATGCTTACAGAAGCTTGAAGAGGGTACATTCATTCATCCTTACACTTCTTCTAGTTTTTTCTGATTAAAATGTTGTAATTTAAGAAATTGTAATCGAGAGATTGAGTAATGGAGGTTTTTCTGTTTATGTAATCGCAATGTATTTGGAGATCTACTAGTAATCGAGAGAATGTCGATAATGATAGTCGGTTTATTTTACAATTTGTTGTAGTTCAGTCAGAAATAAGGCAACATTTTACAATTTCTGTAATTTTTACTGTTCTTTTGCACTTAATTATGCCGTTAGTGATAATCTCATAAAAAGGATTGGAGTAACACGCATCTTTTCTTTAGCATTTTGAATGGAGTTTGGTATTCAGTTCTGAAAGTCGTTTTTGGATCAGATTTCAGTATCTTGTGTTTGATCTTTTCTTTTTTTGCAAAACCTAGTTAGCTGGAAAAGATGCATTTTCGCTTCTAAGTATTGGATATCCCTTCTTTTTTTCTGTGATTATAGGTGTATCTTACTTTCTTCTGTGCCATGTTGAGCTTTACTTTTGGATCCTTCTTGCACTGGATCTGGGAAGCGGGAGGGCCGGTCACAGTGTTTTCTACTGTAGCAAGCTTACACTGGCTTTACATTACAGCACCATGGAGAGTGGTACGTGATCTATGCCTTGTAGATTTTCTTCCAAGTTGTTGAATTATTCTTGAAGTCGCTTCTTAAAACGTAGATCTTCTATCTATGCAGAGGAAGAGGGTCTTACTCTTGCTGTATGCAGTCTTTAACTTGGGTGCTTCTTTTGGCCTTTTTACCCAACATCTCACTGAAACCGATCAAGCGTAAGAGTCAAAAGATGCTATACATTGTTTAGATATCTTCTGTTAAAGTTTGATATGGTTGCTTTTACTGCTTTCTGGTCATATCATATCATCAGGGACCTGATTTTGTAGTCTTCATTTGTTTGCAGAAAAAGGCTTGTTGCTGATTGGTATATAGTTATAACATCCTTAATAATCATTAGATATACTCGAAATCCTAACTGGGAAAATTGGTACCCTTGTTGAAACTATTGTCTTCCATCTTCAATTAGAATGACTACTTTCTCTGTGAAAAAAGTTTCATAAGGACTTGTGAGAACAATGGAGTTGGAGTGGATGAATTTGACATTTTGCATCATTCGTGCACACAGTTAGCTAAAAGTGACTACTAGGATCACACAGTTAGCTAAAAATGTCTGAAAATTTGTGTATTAATGGCATGATCAATCATCTAGGCTTTCATAGTTCAGAATTTGCATTATGTTTAGCTTATGAATGAGAAGCATTGAGTAATATGGCTATCATTGGGTGTTAGAATGTTGGAATGTTATAAACAGATGGCTTGTATTCAAGATTCCTATACCCTGAAATTACTTCTATTCTTCATGGATTTAAGGGACTTGACTGGAATTACAGTTAGAAAATTGGATCTCACGATTATGTTTTGAAGTTTTAAAGTTTGTGCATTCTTGGCTAGCAATATGATGACCAGATTGTGAAAGAGTTCTGTATTTGCACTAAGTATTGCTCATGAATTAGTGAAATTATGAAACATGACCAAATTATGAAGAGTGCGCTTAAATATATTGCATCTTACATTTGACAAAGACATTCGCTAGCGCTCTGTGAATTCCTACATTATATTGCATCTTAATGAGTTCAGTAGCTGTTACTCTGCCCCTTCTGTATGTGTAGTTGATTAGCCCTTATTTGAAGAATATTTTGAACAATATCTAACTCCAGAAAGCATTCCTTGCTTTCTCTCCAGCCTCGCTTTCGGCCTTTTGGTAGGTTCAACAATTGGCATTGGAACTTTCTGGTTTGTAGCCTTGTTAACGAGGGAAAGGGGAGATATATACATGGCTTCCATGCTTTATTCTGGTGCTGTAATGTTCTTCAGCATTTGTGTTTATGCTTTAGATATGCTTGACAGCCACATAGCTCATTGGATGTTAATGGTAAGCAGTTGTATGCATGCATACATTGTGATCACATACATGCTATAACATAGTTTCCATGTTAATAAATCATTACTTCTGTCTAATGAATAAATAATATGACTGACTTGATGATGAGTACTGCTTGTGGTAGGCATACACTCTGCATGCATGGTTCATGGGGTACCTTGTGGTATATAGCCAAGAGATACTGTACGATGCTCGCTTTGGAGAAATTGACTTTGTCAATTGCACATTTACCGTCTTCTTCCATTTACCGGCTATAGTGGTCCATGCTGCAAGGCTATACCTGGGTGCAGAAATTGAGCATCACAGGCGGAACTAATGCTGATACACTTGGAAGTATAGAATAAATAGAGAGTTGATAGCAGATGGGGAACTGTAAATGATGAAAAAGTATTACTTTGAGACTACATTTTACTCATTGAATTTGAAATTCGTTAGTCTGAACTCTGAAGAGAAGTGCTTTTATTATTTCTTGGCAAATATTACTTTGTGATTAAGAAGACCTTGAGTAGAACTAGGAGTGGCAAATGAGCTGATCATAAACGGGTTAAACAAAATGAGTCACTCAATGGATAAATATCGATACCCAAATAACACTACGAAGAGATAAAAAAGAACCCCTACATACGAGACCAATTTTACATACAAAAACTTGAAAGTTTGTTTTTTTTTCACATAGAAAGAGGAGAAGAATATGCATAAAACCCACGACTACTAGGACTCCTAACAGATGCTACTAACTCACTAAAGATCAGCCCACTTCCTAATAATTAGGAGTTGAACATTTCAACAAAATAAAAAGACCAACAAACATTAAATAAATGATTCATAAACAAAAGGACACTTCCAACAAATTTTACATGCAAAAACTTGAATGTTTTTTTAATTTTGACATAGAAAGAAGAGAAGAATACGTTTTTTATTTTTTTAATGGCAGACCAAATTTTATTTTTTATGTGTGTTTCTGTTGTTGGGTATTTGCATAGGCATTGTTACTGCCACTGCAAGGGAACCCAAAACAGAAAACAGCAAGGAGTTATTTGCTACTTCTTCAATTCTATTGCGGCATCATCATCATGTACCTTCAATTGGATGGTGGTGGCAGCGTCACCCGAAAAAACCATCACCATCAACTCACCTGGACGTGGCTCCGTCTCCAACTACTTCCGTTTTCAAGCATAAACTTTCATTATCCACACTAACGCTTATACTGAGACTTAACGAACTCCAACAATCAAAGCTGAAGATGCATGATCAAATCTTAGCAACAGAATAGAATAACGCAGCTTTTTTCCTCCTTTTTTTTTTGGTCATTTAGCTTACTTTATATAGGATTCCACCCCTTAATAGATGTTACAAGGGGTGGTAGTTAAATACTTTCAATTAAATTCTTTTATTAGTTCAATTGGATCTTCATCTCTATTTTACCGCTTTAGTTACTACTCTTTCCGTGCATATTGTATTTGATTATAAGGCTGAAGCATTTTCCATTGTCTTAATTTCCCTGTAGCTAAAATTGGCTAATAAATAGCTTTCTTAACTCTTCCATAGTTGGTTTCCCCTTTCTGAATTTCCCAACTATGCTAACCGGCTTACCTAGATGAGTCCCATGTTGAAGTCATCTAGTGAAGACAAGTTGCACATGAAAATTCATCTGGTGACGATGATTTTAGTGACGTGGAGGCTGATTTATGTGATGACGAGTTAGTCAATAACCATGGGAAGGGAAAAGAGAGCCTAATGGGTGAAAGAGAGCTTCTTAGTGTTTAAGTAAAGAGAAAAATGGCAGCTGTAGAGGGAGGGGGATTCTGATTGATGACACAAGTTTTCTCTAACATGTACAAATAATACAAGCAACTTGAACAAGGCATCGTAATTCTCAGTTGTCTTCATTAGATTGTTCCCAGTTTCTGAGCATATGGAAAGTGAGAATACAAGTCTGAATCAGTTATATGAATCCTCCGCGATATTCATTTTGCTTCATTTGGACCTGTTTCATTCCGATACTCAATAATATCAGGTTCAATCCATGCAGTCAGCAGCAAAAGACAGATTAGTGTTCAACATTAGCTTCCAATTCCTGTAATTCAATAGTACAAAACAAGTTAAGGTTGCATCTCTCAAATTTTTCGTAAAAGCAGTGTATAGCACGACAAAAATAGCCACCTAGTTTAAGCAAAAACAACAGCATAGATGTGAGCGAATCATCATTTCTCAATGTAAAGGGATGTTATCAATGAAACTCTAAGAATCACTATATTGAAACTCTAACTCAACACTTCCAATACCAAATTAGCCCAACCATCTATACAAAAGAATATTCTCCCTTTACATCAAAGGTATAAAAGAAAGAAACTCTTCCAGATTAGAAAAGAAAATGAAAACAGAACTTTTCATACTTCAAGATAGATCCATCACATCACACTCTTCTGGAAGGAGAGAGGAAATTGCAAGTTACTAACAACTTAGATGTTAAAAACCAGGCAGTCTCTTCTCATACGTCTAAGCCATGTTGAGCAGAGTAAACCAATTTAAGAGCCTCTCAAAGCCTTGTTGAATACACGTGCACTTTCTTTTTCATTTTTATTGCCCAAGAAAGGGCAATCTAATATATTATGTATGAAATGTGGAGCATAGCTTACTCTTATTTAATCATTTCTTTGTTATAAGTACTGCATAGTTGGTGCATATTGTATTTAGTTTTTTAGCAGATGAGTAACTTCGTGTTCAAACTTCAATGATGATACATACATGTTAGAATTACTGCATAGTTGGTGCATACATGGAAGGACTGCATACATACACTCACATGAAATTGGTGAAAGGTCATGTAGTAGACCACATCAACTTATTTCAAAATCTATATCTATCTCCGATTAAAAATTATCTTTGTACATTTTTGAGCAATCGGTAATTAAAACAAATGCTTTTGAATCATGTATATTGTTAAAGATTTATTGCTTTAGAATAAAAACATTATAATAATTGACGATAGACGACTAGGTGCAACGCACGTGTCCTAGTATAATAAAAAGGAGAAATGATTATAAGAACTACAAGCAAATATGATGTATGGATTCATATATATTCAATGTCTTGTCCTATTTTTGATGGAAAAAGAAGTGCGAAACGAGCATACCAGCTAAGCTAAGCAGAATTCTTACCAGATATCATTAGGGGATTAACAATACTTTCTGCGTAGATTTCTGGAGGATTGCGTCCCTCAAGATAAGGAGTGTGCTCAAATTTTTTGGTTGAACCATCAAATATCACGATAAATTCCGGAAACGAAAGTAAAATGTCACCTTTTTTTGACCAGTGAAGATGCATAGAGAATGTAAACATGGGTGGAGCAAACATATATAGCCAAGCATTTCGTGGATAATTGATTGTGAACAATTTTGTCCAAACTCCGCAATCCTTCAAAATCCAGATATCACAAGTAAGATTACGGCTAGCATAAAGTAGAGAAAGGTCGCTCCCCACAACTCCCAATTTGAAATTAGAATTGACTTCTCTACGAATGGGAAGCTCCAACCTACCCCATGTCTCATCAACTACATCAAAAGAAATGATGTTGTTCCCTTTGTAAATATGAAGACCAATAGATGCAACCCAATAAACCTTCCCATTGACAAATTTACCGTAACGATTTACTACATAGATGCCGGGAAGCTGGTCATCTACTGTTGTCCAAGAATCAGCCCTCAAACTATAAACATTGACCAGAGTCCTCATGTTGGACACATCATCATCATGGTAAGAATTACGACAATATTCACCAAAGGCCTAACCCATCGGTGACCCCTTAAAGTTGACACGAAGTTTCACTTAGACACCTTAACTGGACGATGTTTATTTTAGACACCTCACGTAGGGTATCACTGTGTCATTTTGACACTCTTTTTCCAATCAAAAAAAATATATGAGGTGTGTGTGTAACACTCGCGGATGACGTGTAAAGTGACAAATTAAATGACAACATTTGTCATTTGTGTCAAAAATAATTCTTAAATAATAAAATTTGAGTAAAATAAAAAGTAACCAATGAATCAATGACATATGGATTTTTGCCCAAATAATTTCTTTTTTAAAAAAAACTTAAAACCAAATAAAATCCCCCCCTCCCCAACCGACCCCTACCCATTTGCAGAAACACCCAGTCGCTCCCCACCCAACACATCACCCACCCCCAAACAAATTGTCTTCTCCAAACACCTATGTTTCTGCACACCCTCGTCCCCCCCCCCCCCCCCCCCCCCCCCCCCCCCCGATTTTCTTCTCCAAATAGCCATATTCCTTTTTTGCAAAAACATCTGGGCACACAACCTCCTACGCACTGTTCCTTTTTTATTAGTATCTTCATCAAATATCTTTTTGTTTCTTTTTTACCCCAATTTGTAGGTTTAGAATTCACAAAAAAATAAAATTTACTCCTCTGTAAATATTTAATTCTTTTAAGAAAGAATCTCATGAGTTAATTTAATATTTAAATCTTGAAATGGATCTATTCCTAAATTTCTAAAATAGTTTCCATCATTTTATTGTAACTATCTTTATTCACCATCGTTGGATGTTTAAGTTTGCAGAAATGATGGCTGAAAATGGAAAAGAAGAAGAAGAAAAAAAACAAAAAGTTGACTAA
This sequence comes from Solanum appendiculatum, assembly GCA_018342035.1. Classification (NCBI taxonomy): domain Eukaryota; kingdom Viridiplantae; phylum Streptophyta; class Magnoliopsida; order Solanales; family Solanaceae; genus Solanum; species Solanum appendiculatum. The sequence continues at coordinate 1,819,435 of JAGDQO010000515.1, forward strand.
ATATGTTTTTCACGCGCGGTCAATGTGTGTATTACACTCACTTAAGCAAAAAGTGTCTAAATGACAGTAGCCTACATGAGGTATCTAAAATGAACATCGCCTAGTTGAGGTGTCTGAGTGAAATTTCGTGCCAATTTTAAGGGGCCACCAATGGGTTAAGCCTTCATCAAATATAGCTTTATAATCGTCATGTAATTCATCGTATCCGAAACCATATTTGGTATAGAAAGAGGTAATCCCTTTCGAATTAAGTAATTCCTTCGACTTCCTAATCGTAGGGCTCCATATAAACGTCTCCCCTGTGCGATTACACAGTCCGCGATTGCACAGAGAAATCAACCCATTCGCAGAACCCACAACGAAAGCAGATAAAGTGGGAGTATCCATGTGCAATAGCTCCCCAGTAACTTGTTGTTGTTTGTTAAAGAGCGTATTGATCGAACAAAACTTGAATTTGACATTGATGCCTGAAAATAGAACTCTATGATAATTTCTGTTTAATTTGAGATGGGTCTTCACAAAATGAGGGCTACAGATTAGTTGATGCCATGATTTCGAAACGCACATACATTTCAAGAGAGATTTGGTGGGAAGCCTTAAGAGAATGTCTACTATGATTTCATTTGGGAGTATGGAATCATCAGAAATTGGAGTGAAAATTAAGTCATACCATGAGAAGAATTTGAGTAGAATGCTCCAAATAGCCTCATGAATCCAATCAACAAAACCGAGAAATGGAAACATCGCCGGCCGCCGTATTTTTGAGCTGAGCAGAGCAGGCAGTGAAGTAGGTCTGAATTCCCGACTTGGGTCTAAAACAGAAAGACTATTTTGACTGCTCTCTCGTTCATTTTTAGTTAGGCATAATACATAAACATGACCCTTAACTTGGCGTCAACTGGCAACTATGACCTTTAACTTTGGGTGTGCACAAGTAGGCACTTTAACTTGTATAAAATTGAACAAATAGACACACATGTCCTACATGGCATAATACACGTAGGACGCCACGTAGGACACAAAATTGCCATGTAGGTGCCATGTAAGACGAATGTGTCTATTTGTTCAATTTTATACAAGTTAAAGTGCCTACTTGTGCACACCCAAAGTTAAAGGTCATAGTTGCCAGTTGACGCCAAGTTAAGGGTCATGTTTATGTATTATGCCTTTTTAGTTATCAGTTGTTTATTTTTAATCAAACTATATGAATTTTGATTATTATTTTAAGATGTATATTTTCATTATATCGATATGAAAAATGTTGCAATCTATAGTATTTTTCATATAGTTTTTGAATATCTAAATTTTATTTTAAAATATCAATTGAATATAATCTAATTTAGCTATAAAAACTAATCAAATTGACTCTTGAAAAACATAACATTACAACTAAAAAGGAAGGAGGAAGTATTTATTTATGTTAAATAAATGGGTGTAGGAACGTGGCAGCCGCAATTTCCTAATATTGAGTGATATATTTAGAGTTTAGACAAAGGGGGTATTCAACATCTGAAAAAAATTAATCATGTATAAGTAGTGTTATATATGTATAAAAAAATTTAATTATGTAAAACAAATTAATCATATATAGCTTGGACTTTATTCCCAATCCCGACTCTCGATCTTGATGCTAACTCGAGCTCTGAATGTGATCCGAGTTTAGGTTGAGTGTCGAACCAAGGTTGGAATCGAAAGTCGAGATGGATCGAAGAAATTGAATCAAATTCCAAGAGAACCTTACACAAAGTTTGTATTTGTAGTTAAGAATAATTATGAAAAACTAAGAAATCGAACCAAAGCAGAGATTGATAAATCCTTTTTTAAAAAAAATTAAGCAATATAAATATAAATTTAAAATTTATGATACATACTAATTTTACCTTTTGCTCTAATGATTTGTAATAGAATAACTTTCAAAAATGACTATAGTTTCAACTTAATTAGAGATCTGTAATTATAATTTGCTTAATTACGATTCATAGACATATATTAGAAGAAAGAGAGAGACGAGTGAGATTGAAAGAGGGAGGAGAAAGGCGAGCAAAATATATACATATTTGCTTTTATAAAAATTTAATTTTTTTATTGATACTATACTTATTCTTAAAATTCTTTAAATTATGAAGTCCTAAAAAAAACTACCAAAATGAGAAAAAAAAAAAAAAAAAAAAAAAAAAAAAAAAGACACACGGAAAATGAAGGAAAAAAAATCTGAAGTACTATTAATTTATTTATTCGTATTTTACTTTTGACAAACAAAAATCAAGACTCTGTATGAAAAGAGAAGGAAAACAAAATACATAAAAGGAGAAATAGAGACGCACTACAAGAGATAGAAAAGGAGATGTTGTAAAGGAGTAAGACCCACAATAATGTATTTTCTCAATTAAAAAGCTCCCTCAGACTATGAATTCCTCATTCAATCAGTAAAATGTAGTCATCACAAAGGCATATTTGTTCAGCTCCCCTTTGCATTCTACTCTCTATTTATTCTATATACCAACACACTCAGTTAGGGATATGAAGAGAGAGACCCTTTGATTCTGCATAGATAGAAGACTTACGATACAAAAGCAACTTGAAGAATAATTCAATTACTTGGAAGAAAATCTACGGGTCATTGATGACGTACCACACTCCATGGTGATGTAAAGTAAAGCCAGAGTGGTTTTCGAAAATTGATATCAAGAGAAAAGCTTAACGGAATCTAGCTAAAATTTTGTGCAAAAATTAGGAACCTCCCACCATAGAGAACAATTGTTTGCCAAAGAATATAAAAAGCACTTTTCATCAGACTAACAAATTTCAAAATCAATCAGTAAAATGTAGCCACAAAGGAATACTTTTCATCATTTACAGTTCCCCATTTGCCATCAACTCTCTATTTATTCTATAGTTCCAAGTGTATCAGCATTAATTCTGTCTGTGTTGCTCAATTTCCGCAGTCAGGTAAAGTCTTGCAGCATGGACCACTATAGCCGGTAAATGGAAGAAGACGGTGAGTGTGCGATTGACAGGGTTAATTTCTCCTAAGTCAGCATCATACAGTATCTCTTGGCTATATATCACAAAGTACCCCAAGAACAATGCTTGCACAATGTTTACCTACAACAAGCAGTATTCATCAGGTCAGTCATATTATTCATTCATTAGACAGAAGCAATGATTTATTGACACGGGAACTGTGTTATAATAGGATGAGTGTGATCACATCCAACTGCTTACCTTTAACACCCAATGAGCTGTGTGGCTGTCAAGGATATTTAAACCAATAACAAAAAAGGTGGAGAGCACTAGAGCATAAGAAAAACTCAGGCAACCCATGTAGATTTCTCTCCTTTCCCTCGTAAACGTGGATCCATACCAGATAATTCCAATGCCAAGTGTTGCACCTTCCAAAAGGTTGACAATAAGGCTGGAGAACAAGCAAGGAATGCTTTCTAAAGTTAGATATTTTTCGAATTATCAGAATATTCTTCAATAAAGAAGACAGAACAACCAGAGATAATCAACTGCTCATGCAGAAGGATCAAAGTAACTGCTATTGAATTTATAATGTAGGAAATGAAAGAACAAGCAAATGTCTTTGTCATATTAAAAAAGACTTCAGGAATCAGTGGTAAATTATTTAAGTGCACTCTTCATAATTTGGTCATGTTTCTTAATTTCACTCATTCATGAGCCATATCAAACTTTAACAGAAGATATCTGAACAATGTATAGCATCTTTTGAGTCTTACCGTGGATTGATTTCGAAGAGATATTTGGTAAAAAGGCCAAAAGAAGCACCCAAGGTACAGGCTGCATACATCAATAGTGAGACCCTCAGCCTCTGCATAGACAGAAGATTTACGATATAAGAAGTGACTTCAATAACAATTCAACAACTTGGAAGAAAATCTACAAGACACAGATCACGTACCACTCTCAATGGTGATGCAAAATAAAGCCAGAGTAAACTTGCTACAGAAGAAAGGACTGTGAACAGCCCTCCCACTTCCCAGATGATCAAGTGCAAGAAGGATCCAAAAGTAAAGCTCAACATGGCACAGAAGAGAGTATGATACACCTATATTTTCAGCAAACTAATCAATCAAAGGAAAAAAGGGGAATCCAATACTTAGAAGCAGAACCTAAAATACATCTTTTCCAGCTAACTAGGTTTTGCAAAGAAAGAAAAAATCAAACACAAGATGCTGAAACCTGAAATTGCATGAAACAAATTAATCCGTCTGTCCAAATTTAAATGAAACAAATTCATTTTGTGAAGTTTGAAAGCACTTGGCAATCGTTTCATTTTAACTATTCAAAAAAAAACTTTCAAGCCTGAATAGGGAGCAAGGTTTCAATACCAAACTCTACTCCAATTGTTTTATCAATTATCACTAACGGCATAATCAAGTAAAAGATACCGAAATACTTGTAAACTATTCAGAAAAATCGAAATTCATCATGAATCCTGAAGAATTAAGTAAAGCAAGTACAAAAAGAAGAGAAAAAATTACGGTAATACATGTAAAATATTCAGAAAAATCAAAATTCATCATGAATCCTGAATAATTAAGTAAAACAAGTAGAATGTTGCCCTATTTCTTACTAGAACTACAAAAAACTGTAAAACAAATCGATTCCAAGTAGATCTACTGACACAGCTATCAGTGACGAGATAATGAAATAGAAAAATCTCGATTCCTCTATCTCTCGATTACAAGTTCTTCAAATAACAACATTTTAATCAGAACAACAATAATTCTCGATTACATGTGATCAAATAGAAAGAAAAAATGAAATAATAAGAATGAATGTACTGTCATCAAGCTTTTGTAAGCGTGCTCGGGAATTTCTCCATAATTCATCAAGTTTTCTCTTGTCCAATTCCTGTTGAAGTAAGCTTTCACAGCATTCATCGCCTGGAGTTTCATCTCTGAGAACTTCAAGTTTTTTGCTTCAGAGAGAAAACGAAATCGGAAAGCTGATGAAGAAGAATGAGGAAAGTGAGCTGTGTTTGTAGTTTGTTATGCACAGAAGAGTTTGTTACCAAAGACTGCCCCTTGCCGTTACTCTGTTTGGGAATATTTACGGCTCTACCTTTCAGTTATTGTCTGAGTTTTCAAGATATTGCAGGGGTAATTTTGTCAAAGAAAAAAAGATACTCTATCCCTTTCATATCACTTGACACATCCCTTAAAAAAACTTTAATTAGATAATTTATTTTAGCTTTCGAAATTTATAAAATCAAATGAGTAAATGGAAAACATTCCCGCCAACAAGCTTAGTGTAGAGACGAAATTACCCCTGCCATATAGCCCATAACTGAACACAAAAACCGTAAATATATATACCCCTGGTAGTCGTTGGTAACGAACTCTTCTCTGTATAAACACAGCTCCTCATTTTTCTTCATCACTTTCCCATTTCTGAAGCAAAAAAAAAGATGAATTTCTCAGATATGAAACTCCAGGCGATGAATGCTGTGAAAGCTTACTTCAACAGGAATTGGACAAGACGAGACTTGACGAATTATGGAGAAATTCCCGAGCACGGTTACAGAATCTTGAAAAGGGTACGGTACAAGAATTAGTGTTCTGATTAAAATGTTGTAATTTAAGTATTCATGCTAAATTTGATCAGAAGATGTTGTAACTTAAGTATTGATGAATTTCGGTTCTCGGAATATTGCCTATAATCATACAACTTGATTTTCTTAAATCTTCAGGATTAATGAATTTCGATTCTGAGAAGATTGAAAAGTATTGCCTTAATTTTTGCTGTTCTATTGCACTTGCTTATGCCGTTAGTGATAATTTGAAATCGAGTTTGTTAATTGTTATTGAAGCCTCGCTCCCTATTCAGTCTTGGAAGTTGTTTTTGAATATTTTAAATGAATTTAAAATTCTTGAAAGCAATTGAATTTCAGATTTCAGCTTCTTGTGTTTGATCTTTAGCTGGAAAAAAATGACATTTCGATCTTTTTTACTGTGATTGATTAGTTTTTGATGATTATATAGGTGTATTTTACTCTCTATTTGGCCTTGATGTGCTCTACTTCTGGATCCTTCTTGCACTTGTTCTGGGAAGTGGAGGGACTGTTACCAGCCTTTTTAACTGTAGCAAGTGTACTCTGGCTTCACTTTACATCCCCACAGAGAGTGGTATGTGATCAATGACTCGTAGATTTTATTCCAAGTTGTTGAATTATTCTTGAAGTCGCTTCTTATAACGTAAATCTTCTGTCTATGCAGATGAAGAGCGTCTCACTATTGATGATTTCTGCCTATTTCTTCGGTGCTTCTGTTGTCCCTTTTACCAAATATTTCTTCCCAACCGGTCAAATGTAAGACTCAAGATGCTAAACATTGTTCAGGTATCTGCTGTTGAAGTTTCATATGGTTGCTTTTACTGCTTTCTTGTCACATCATATAAACTCAAAATCGTAACTGGAAAAATTGGAACCCTTGCCTTGTAGAAACTATTGTTTTCCATCTTCATTAGAATGACTACTTTCTCTATGAAAATTCTGTAATAAGGAATTGTGAGAACATGTGAGTTGTCTGTATGAAATTAGAACAACTTCTTGCACGCAGTTAGCTAAAAGTAGCTAGTCGGACCACATAGGTTTTGGACAACCTGAAAATTTGTGCTTTCACAGCTCAGAATTTTCATTATGTTTTAGCTTATGAATGAGAACCATTGAGCAATATGACTCATGAATTAGTGAAGTTAGTTTCAAATTTTGAACTAGTTTGACCTACGAATGGGAGAAATTGGCTACAGATTGTAAAAGAGTTCTGCATTTGCTCCAAGTATGGCTCATGAATTAGTGAAACTAAGAAACATGTTACTTTGCTTACTCTGTTACTTTGCTCCTTCAGTATGTGTAGTTGTTCTATTTGAAGAATATTCTGATCTTTTGAACAATATCTAACTTCAGAATGCTTTCTCTCCAGCCTTGTTTCAGGCTTTTTGGCAGGTGCATCAATTAGCATTGGAGCTTTCTTGTACGTAGCCGTAATGTCAAGGGAAAGGAGCATAATCTACCTCGCGTGCCTGACCCTTGCCTGTTTTCTAATGTTCTCTAGCTTTGTTGTCAATGCTTTGTTCTCTAGCTTTATTGGCAGCCACTATGCTCATTTGATGTTAAAGGCAAGCAGTTGTATAACTTTTGCCTCAAACTTAATGTGATCACAGTCATTTTGAACTCATTGACTTGTGTCTAATGAATGAATATTATGACTGACTTGATGAATATTGCTTGTGATAGGTAGCCACTATGCTGACATGGTTCATTGGGTACTTTGTGATATATAGCCAAGAGATACTGTACGATGCTCGCTTTGGAAATATTAATGCTGTCAATCGCACACTCACCATCTTCTTCCATTTACCAGCTGTAGTGATCCATGCTGCAAGACTATGCCTGCGTGTAAAAACGCAGCAACGCCGCAGACATAGAACTGTTTGGAAAGTTCACCACAGAATAAATAGAGAGCAGAATGCAGTCTAATACTAATTGTTCATTTGTGGCTACATTTTACTGAATATTTCATGGCAAATACTGATTGTTGATTACCTTACCCCCACAGATAGACTCTGTGATTAAGAAAGTTCTTGAATACTAATACTGATTACCTTATACATCATTACTTAAACTCAAAATTGAGCATATTGATCTGTTACAGTTTCAAGTTTTATTTTACACTATTGGTTAACCAATACTCCATTTGTTTCCTATTACTTGTCTCAGGTTGACATGACACATTCTTTAAGAAAATTTTAATTAGAAGTATATTTTACTAAACTAACATTAGTCAATGATGTTTTCATACTCTATAATTGAAATTGATCCATTTATCGAGTTGGAGTGTAAATGTCATCATGATAATATGTACTCTATAATAAATTAACATTATCTATAATGCTTTCATACTTAAAAAAAAAAAGTGGTGTATATATGCATACGTCATTTAACAAATGATACATACCCTTGTCTATCAAATAATGTATATTTATTATTTTCGTTAACAGATTGAATTAAAAGATTAATCCTAAAGTTGACTTTTAAAATTTTTAGAATAATTAACCTCACTCATTTTACCCTCTCGACCTGACCCAACTAAAAAAACAATCTCTCTATGATTCAAACTTGATCAGTACCCATTTTATGACAAAGAAAAGAGGAATTGAGATTTTTTTTCTTTTCATTAGGATAAGAATTATATATAAAAATAAGAAAAGTATCACTTGACAATAAGAATGAAGTCTCGGATTCGAGCCTTTGAGAATAGAAAAAAGGCATAACACATAAATATGTCATTTAATTTGACTTCAGCTGGTATTTATGCCCTCTAACTCTGGGTGTGCACAAATAGACTCTTAAACTTGTATAAAATTAAACAAATAGACATATGCGTCTTATGTGGCATCCTACATGGCAATTTGGATTCTATGTGTATTATGCCACGTAGGATGCATGTGTCTATTTGTTCAATTTTATACAATTTTACGTGTCTACTTGTGCACACCCAAAATTATAGAGCATAAATGATAGTCGAAGCTAAATTAAAAGACATATTTATGTATTATGCCTAAAGAAAATCATGTTGAGAACATTGTTTTTACAAATAAGCCTTGCAACATGCAAAATTCAAATTGTATCATATTGTAAAATAAATACCAAAAAAAAATAAAGAATGAGACTAAAAACAATTTGATACCCTTCCCGCCAACAACCTGAGTCGGTACACGTAGATCCTTCTTTTATTTCTTATTTGACGAAAGTATCCCTGCCTGATACCATGTTGAAGTGTGTAACCGTCTCATCTAAAACCCATAACTGAAAAGTAAAATCGTAAATATCCCAAAAAGAATAACGGCAAAGGGCAGTCCGTTGGTAACTAACTCTTCTCTGCAAAACTATAAATAGGACTCACGCTCCTCATTCTTCTTCATCACTTTCCCATTTCCATTTTCTCTGCAAAAAGAAAAAAAATGAATTTCTTAGTGAATGCTGTGAGAGCGTACTTCAATAGGAGTTGGACAAGAAAAGACATGTTGAGTGTAGCACCAATTCCCCAGCACGCTCACACAAGCTTGCAGAAGGTAAATTTCCACTTTTTTTTTCTCTATTTGATCACAAATGTTGTAATTGTAATCGAGATTTTTCTGAATTGTAGTCTTGTTACTAATAGCTGATCAAAAGATGATGCTAAATACCTAATTCTTAAGAATTGATGAATTTCGGTTTCTTGTCGGTGTTTTCTCATAGTTTCTTGTAGTTCAGTAAGAAAGAAAAATGAATTTCAATTCTCAGAAGATTTTGAAGTTTGACGTTTTATTAGTAAAAAACGATTGGAGATTTGTAGTAACCTGCAACTTTTCTTTAGCTTTTTGAATCGATTCGGTCTTGAAAGTTGTTTTTGAGTTGAATTTTACACACATCTGACTTGGTTTATATGAGAGTATTTGACGGACGGGAAATTAAGATATTTAATTCACTTAGTATATATTATGATAATGGAAGAAAACATCAAGGTATAGTTGGAATTTTGAACAGTTTAATGGTGGAAAGCATTTTCAAACTTTCCAAAATGGTAATTAGAAATTTCATATATGTATTGATTAGTTTTTGCTGAAACTATAGGTGTTTCTTACCCTCCTCTGTGCCACGTTGGCCGCTGCTTTTGGATCCTACTTGAAATTCGGGGGGCTGTTCACAGTCCTTTGTTCTGTAGCAAGTTTACTCTGGTTTTACTTTACACAACCATGGAGTGTGGTACGTCATCAATGACTCGTAGATCATTTTCTTCCAAGTTGTTGAATTATTCTTCAAGTGGCTTCTTATGTCTTAAATCCTGTCTATGCAGTGGAGGAGGCTCTTACTCTTGATAGTTGCTGCCTTTTGCATCGGTGTTTCTGTTGGCCCTTTTACCAAGTACTTCTTCGAAATCGATCAAAGGTAAGACTCGAAAGATGCTAGACACTGTTCAGATAGAGTTGTTTTTACTGTTTTTCTTGTCATATCATATTACCAGAGACAAGCTTGTGATCACTCTGTCTTTGATAATCATTACATTTACTGGAAATCCTATGTGGAAAAATTGGTATTCTTAACAGCTGCAGTAGAAGCTATTTGTTTCAATTTTAAAATCCGAATCTCCTAAATGTAGAACACTACTCGCTCTGATAAAATTTTGAAATAAGGACTTATGAGATATCCCTACCTGAATGTGGTTGTCTCTTTCACAAGCAAGGGCATTGGATTGGATGAATTGACATAAACATAGTCATTCTATGTTGTGTTCTGTATTATTATTGCGTGCAGTTAGCTAAAAGTGGCTACTAGGATTACGTAGGTTTGGAGTCTGAACAACCCCGTAGTATTTGAATTTTTTTGCAGTAATGACTCTTGTTCATGATCTGTTAGGCTTCATATGCATAGATTATGAGTAGCATTGAGTTTTAGAATGTTGGTCTGATATTTGCTTTAATTCTTTAGAAACCAGAAACAGTTTTGAACTATATTGGCTAATGAATGAGAGAAGTTGAGCAATACGGCCACCAGATTGTGGGGAGTACTGCATTAGCACTGCAATATCTGATAATTTGAACAATATCTAACTTCTGAAATCTTTCTCTCCAGCGCTGTCGTTAGATTTTTGCTAGGTGTAGCAATTGTCTTTGGATGTTTCTTCTTTGCAGCCATAGTACAAATGGAAAGGAGCCAAATCTACATCACTGGACTGATTCAAACTTTTAGTCTAATGCAACTGTCGTTTGACATTTCTCAGTGGACGTTAAAGGTAAGAAAGTTGTATGTATACAATGTGTTCACACGCATCCTTATAACACAGGTCCCTTGATCATAAATCAGTAATTCTGCCTCAAACTTAATATGTATGCATACTACTTAACTCTAGTTTTGAACTCGCCTCTGTCTAATGAATAATGCTTATGACAGGTACACGTTCTGCTGGCATTGTTCATTGGGTACTTTGTGCTATATAGCCAAGAGATACTGTACGATACTCGCTTTGTAGAAATCGACCTTGCCAACTGCGCATTCACTGTCTTCTTCTGTTTACCAGCTATAGTGGTCCATGCTGTAAGACTCTGCCTGGGTGCAAACATTGAACAACACAGACAGAATTAATGCTGATACACTTGGAACTATAGAATAAATAGAGAGTAGTATACAGATGGGGAATTATAAATGATGAACAAATATGCCTTTGTGATGACTACATTTTTACTCATTGAATTGGAAATTCGTTAGTCTGAAGCCAAGTGGTTTGAATATTTCTTGGCAAATACTGATACGCTTTGTGAATAGAATATACTACTGCATAATTGCTCTTTCTTTTTTCAAGACAGTGATCAGTTCATTACCTACTTAACTCGAAAATGAGCAGATTGAAATGTTACAGTTTTAAATATGGTCACTCAACACTTCGCACCAAAGTTATTGAACTATTTATATCTTATTTATAAATTAACACCCATAAACTAACAAATATATACGAGTAGTAGTTATAATGTGTTCGAATGAAGCTAGTAATTTTAATTAAAAAAACAGATGGAGTAAATAGGAATCCAGTTCCATTTATTATTCAACTGAGCAATACAGCATTATATTTCTGCTGATCAGCACCTTCACAAACAAAACAAATTATTAGCATGCACAGCTCAAACTCCGTTTTAATTTCTTTTTATATTTGTATGAGGAAAGTAATTATATTAAATATACATCAATCTTTAATTGTAAATCAAGTTTTTAGTAGATTTTATATTTGTATAAGGAAAGTTATTAAATAAATATAAATATTTAATTATGAACTACACTATTTTATTGTTGTATAAGGAAAGTTAAAACCAAAATGAGGTATAGGTTGAGAAATTGAAAATTCATAAACTTTAAATTTTTTGCGGCGTAGTGATAAATTTCATTTGAGATTAATTTTTTTTTTTTATTACCTGGCTCAACAATGGAAACAGAGGTTTCAACAGATGACGGAGTTTCACCGTCAGAAGTTACCGTCGAAACCGAAGAAGAGGATCTGGATAACTTATTCACAGCTTGATAAAGCTCCAAAGCGGGAAAAGCTTTGGTAAGCTTCGGATCCAAATCGGAATTCGAATCGGATCCAAATCCTAATTCAAAACCAGCACGGAGTTCATCGAGATCGTCGTTAGTGATGCTCATGGAACGACGACGATCGTCTTCGGCGTTGAGGCTCAATGAACGGAGTTCATCGGCGTTGAGGCTCAATGAACGGAGTTCATCGGCGCTGAGGCTCAATAAACGGCGTTCATCGGCACTGATGCTCAACGAACGGCTTTCATCGCCATTGCTCAGGCTCATGGAACGGCGTTCATCGGCGAAGAGGCTCAATGAACAGCGTTCATCGGCGCTGAGCCTCAATGAACGGCGATCATCGCCGTTGCTCAGGCTCAATGAACGGCGTTCATCGACGTTGAGGCTCAATGAACGGCGATGAACGCTGTTGCGCAGACTCATGGAACGGCGTTCATCAGCGAAGAGGCTCAATGAACAGCGTTCATCGGCGCTGAGGCTCAATGAACGGCGTTCATCGGCGTTCATGCTCAATGAACGGCGTTCATAATCGTTACTCAGGCTCAATGAACGACGTTCATCGGCGTTGAGGTTCAATGAACGACGTTCGGCAGCAAGGAGGCTCAATGAACGACGTTCAGCGGCGAGACGCTGAAAGTGCTTCTTCCTGCGTTTGAGCCAAACCTCTTCACGTTGAATGTCAGGAGACCATGATTTGTATTTGAATAGAGCGGCCTTTTTGTGCTCCGACATTGGGCCCTACCACAGTGGGGTAGTAGCGCCGCCGTTTTAGTCTGAATAGGAGACTTAACAATAATAATTAAAAAAATTGATTGCTTTAATATATAAAGGAGACTGGGGCTGGAGGCTGGGGGTAATTTGGGTTCTATTCACTCAATATATTTAATTTGTGTCTTTACTGATTTTAAGTAACAAGTAATAACCAAAAATACTCCTAGTATCGAAAGAACAAATAAATTAATTTGGTAGGTATAAGTGTATATTTTTATATCATAATATAATCTCTTATAAAGTATAACAAGTTCATAACTTTTGTCTTCATGGACATAAGTTTAATTTAAAACTTATAAGTATTTTACAAAATTTATGTAAATAATCACATAAGTTTAATTTCAAAAATTTTCAGAACTTATGTTGGACAAAGTAAAAGTTTTCTAGAGCTCGCTAAAAGATGTTGCACAACTGTAGAAGAGTTTTGAGGGGAAAAAAAGACAAAAAGTGATTGGCTAAAATATCTTATGCTGACATGGCAAATTGTAGTGTTTTTACACATACACATCAACTCGTTAATAATTTAAATTAAGCATTTATTTTTCTCATTTTCTTTTTTCTTTTCTACTTTCCAAAATATATTTTATGTGGGTCCCACTCCCACAATTTTTACTAGCCTTTTGAGTGGCGTATGCAGGAGGGGGTCACCGGGTTCACGTGAACCCATGCTCTCCTCTTGAAATCATATATAGTAGTGTTATATTTTTTTAAAAAAATTAAATATTGATGTATGAACCCACACTCGAAGTATATATATACTTTAAATTCACATTTTTATAATAATGCACCCATCATTCCGAAATCCTGAATACGCCTCTCGGCTTTTTCCATCATGGAAAGTGTGCTACATTGCAGTAGTATTAATGATAGGCGGATTTTTTTTTAATGCCTTGACATTGTTAGAAGCTAACATGTGTATTATGAAAATTATATGGTAAGAAATTAATTAAAATTTGAGGTATATTAAAAGTATATTTCGATCTATATAAATATATTTTCTAAAATTCAACAAGCTTTTCTAACTAAAATTAAAAATTATAATATAATCAAGATTCAATAAAAAGGAAAATTCAACACAAAAAATTATAGAAGGAAGAGTTTTCTTGAAATTTATTTTTGGTCCCTATTTCTTCCCAACAATGGAAGATATACGAATATAAATAGCCAAGAAAATTTGGATAAGATTGGCAACCGTCAAGCATGAGAAGACACTTTTAAGCAAATTCAACTGTAGTTTTGCAGTGATCTCACAATTACTGTCAAACTATTTTAATACTTGAATAGTAAATATCGTTGAAAAATTGATATATTTTTCAAGTTAAAAAGACTCTTATAAATATACGCATTTTTTTCAATCCAAAAGTACACCAAAAAATGTGTGATCTCTCATTTCCACCGAGAAACAATATTACTAGTCCTAGTTAATTATGAGCACACAAGGACCATGAAATTAATTATTGAGAGTCCCTAATATGCAAATAATCCAAATTTTAATTTTACTTATTCTTACTATAATAAATTGTAAATCATTTAATTAGAAATTTATAAATACACAACATTCATTTATATTTCAGATTTACCCATTAAATTGTTATAAGTGTTCTTGGTGTGGTGGTGGATTTACATGATAAAATGAGAGATTTTTTAAAAAACCTAATTTAAGATTTTCAAGATTCGCAGAATCAAATTTTAAATTCTTTCAAAAATTATGAAACCTAATTTAAGAAAATTGATAGTAAAATGATACTAGTCAATTACAGAAAATACAAACTTAACTATTTGAGTATATCCCATATTTATATTAGCCCCAACTCGAGACGAATCTCACTCCCGTACTTGCAAGGACCCTAAAACTTATGCTTATCGACCAATAAATTAACACCTAAAATAGTCAAAACTTTTTAAACAGTATTTTTAACTAAGTTTCCAAAATTTAATGCCCTGTAAATTGTATTATTGATTATGTATCAGTTGTTATTATGTATCTGCAGTCTTTTAAGTTTTGTTCAGTTTTATTCAACTGAGAAGGCTATGTATCTGTACATATTACCAAATCATATTCTTGATACATAAACCCTACTGTTTTAGAACTAAATCAATGTGTATCATATTCATAGTTATATATATGATAAATAACAATGTCAAATTTTTTAATTGACTATGTATGAGATGCTGTTATGTATCTACAGTCTTTAAGTTTTATTCGTGTTTGAAGAATTTTGAATCAAACTTGAAAACTTGTTGGACGATCTGTTGAATTTTTTGAAGCTCTTACGCTTTGGTTGGGATTGATTAGCAGTGATAAAGACATGACTGCATGTTTTTATGGGATTTTAATTTAATTTTCTATTTTTTCCCTTTTTAGCGTAAAAGAAGGAAAGTTAATGTATAGGAGCCCGATGTATTGAGACGTGGAGTGATGTATCCGAAATCTATAAATTTTAAGGGATTTTTGTAATTTGAGAAATAATAGAGATATGATGTATTTAACTCTTAAGACTATGAAATTTTTGAAATTTTTACAATGTTATTTCTGAAAATGTTTTTCAATTTCCTATGCATGATTGGTCAAAATGTTTGAAGAATATTTCCGATAGGAAAATAAATTCCTTAAAATGAGGAAATAAACTTCTCTATTAAAAGTAGGGAAAACAAGAGGCATTTCAAGTTTATTGTCTCCTCCCAGCCATCCAATCCCCCAACCATCACCTCTTGTCCATCCCAACCCCGCCACCCCCGAACTCCCACTTTCCATGTCATTTCGCCTTCATAGTGTTTTGCTAGATAATTATATAAATGCTCTTGGGATAATGTTTTCTTGCTTGCTTACCAAATAATAGAAAATAAATAAGAAACTCACTTGTTTTTCAAGAAAATATTTCTGGACAATCATTTTCCGTGGAAAATATTTTTTCTTCATACCAAACACACTTTCCACTTAACTTAAGGTGAGTGGCTTTTTAGTTTACAAAATAATTTAATGATTTTAGTGTGTTTTGTCTATGAAAAATAAAAAATGAGTGTTTAAAACAATTCGACATTTCAGCAGATGATGTTACCTAAAACTTTTCAAACAACTTCTCATTCCCGCCAACGATCTGAACGCGAAGATTCTTTTTTCTTTTCTTATTTGACAAAAATATCCCTGCAACATTCCCAAAACTCGGCCTATAAGTGAAAGGTAGAAGAGTAAATATTCCTCAAAGGGTAGTCGTTGGTAACGAACTCTTTTTCAGTATAAACAGTGCACAGCTCTCCTTCTTCACTTTTCTTCATCACTTTTGCGATTCCGTTTTCTCTCTGCAAAGATGAAAAATGTTCTAAAAGCTTACTTCGAAAGGAAATGGAACAGGGAAGACATGCTGAATCCTGATGAAATTCCCCTGCGCGCTCACGAAAGCTTGAAGAAGGTACATTCATCCTTACAACTTCATATTTTCATTTTCATCAATTTGATCTAAAATGTAACAATAGTCTAAAAAAGTTGATTGTAATTCGAGAATTTGTGATTGAGAGATCGAGAAATCGAGATTTATTTACGTATTGCAGATCAGAAGATGATGCTAAATTCTTAAATCTAAAATAGTGATGAATTTCGAACATCAGAAGAATTTTAGGTATTGCCGTAATGATAGTCAGTTTTGTTTTTGACAGTTCAGTAAGAAATACAGAAGCATTTTACTTGCTTATCTTAAATCTTCAGGATTGATGAATTTCAGTTCTCAGAAGTTTTTGAAGTAATTTTTACTTTTGCAGTTGTTTAAGACGTTATTGATAATCTGATAGAACAATTGGAGGTGCAAATGCAAATACTTTAGCATTTCCTGTGATTGATTAGTTTTTGCTGAAAATATAGGTGTATTTTACTCTCTTCTGTGCCATGTTGACTGCTACTTTTGGATCCTTCTTGCACTTGATCTGGGAAGTGGGAGGGCTGTTCACAGTCCTGTCTTCTGTAGCAAGTTTACTCTGTCTTTACTTAACATCACCATGGAATGTGGTACGTGATGAATGACTCGTAGATTTTCTTCCAATGTTATTGAATTATTCGTGAGGTCGCTTCTTATATCGAAAATCTTCTGTCTATGCAGAAGAAGAGAGTCTTACTCTTGATGATTGCTGCCTTTTCCTTCGGTGCTTCTATAGGCATTTTTACCAAATATTTCTTTGAAATAGATCAAGAGTAAGACTAGAAAGATGGCAAACATTGTGCAGATTTCTGTTGTTGATGTTCTGTATGGTTGCTTTTTTACCTCTGTCTTGTCAAGTCCTGATTTTTGTATAGAGAGAGGCCTTCTGTTGATTGGATACTTTCGACCTCATTATAGTTAATGACAATAACCATTAGAGTTACTATAAATTCTAAATGAAAAAATTTGAATCTCCTAAATTGATTACTCTCTCTGTGAAAATTCTGAAATAAGGACTTAGGAGATATCCCTACCTGAGTGTGTTCGTCTCTTTCACAAACAAGGGCATTGGACTGTACTATTCTTGCGTGCAGTTAGCTAAAAGTGGCTAGAATAACCTGAAGTATCTGACAATTTGTCCAGTGATTACTATTATAAACTATTGGTTTGTACTTCTAATTTGATCATTTGTAATTAAGATTCCCAGACCCTGGAATTACATATGTCTTTCATGGATTTAGGGAGCTACAGTTAGCAAAATGTATCTCATAATCATCTGCTTCTTTGGAAACTTGAAACAATTTTAAAGCTTGTGCATTCTGGGCTAGAATATATGTTTTAGCGCATAGAGTTTCAAATTTTATATCATGTTGGCTTATGAATGAGAGAAGTTGATATTTGCACTAAGAGTATGGCTTATGAATGAGTGAAATTATGAAATATGACCAAATTATGAAGAATGCAGTTAGATAAATTTACCCCTGATTCCTGAGGTCTGTCCCAATATGGCAAAGACATTTTATATTGCATCTTGATGATGTCAATAGCAGTTACTTGCTGTTTCAACATGTGTTATTGATTAGTTGTTCTCTATTTTCTGTCTGAAGAATGTTACTAATCATGTGAGGAATATCTAACTTCACAAAGCATTCCATGCTTGTTCTCCAGCATTGTTGTCAGCATTTTGGCAGCTGCAGCAATTGGCTTTGGAACTTTCTGGTTTGGAGCCTTGTTATCAACGCTAAGGGCCATCCTCTACACCGGTTGCCTTCTTCATTCTCATGCTTTCATGTTGTCGTGGTTTGTCATTACTTCTGACATGATCTTTGTTGGCTACACAGTTCAATGGACGCTAATGGTAAGCGGTTATACTCTTCTAGCTCCCATGCTAATAAATCATCACTTTCTGCTCGAATTTAAGATGTGTGCATACAACGTGATCATTCTTAACTCGCTGACTCTAGTTTTGAACTCATCTCTGTCTAATGAAATGAATAATATGACTGACTTGAATACTGTTTCTGATAGATGTTCGCTGTGCTGGCAATGTTCATGGGGTACTTTGTGATATATAGCCAAGAGATAGTGTATAATTCCCTCTCTGAAGATGTTAACTTTGTCAACTGCACATTCACCGTCTTCTTCAATTTACCCGCTATAGTTGTCCATGTTGCCCGACTAGAGCTGATTGAAGTAGCTAAGCACTTCAGACAGAGTTAAAGCTTACACAGTAAAAGTTACAATCTCGCGTTGGAACTATAGAATGAGTAGAGATTAGAATACACTGGGGAAACTGTAAGTGGTCAAGCAATTATTTCGTTATAACTACATTTCACTGATTGAATTTGGAATTCTTTAGTATGAAGCCAGTTCTGTGAATAGTTCTTGGCAAATACTGATTGTTGATTGATTACCTTATCCCATAGTTAAGAAAATTTTGAATAGAATATACGTAATTGTTCTTTCTTTTCCAAAGCAAAGGAAATAAGAATATTTGGAATTTAAGAGGTTCAATCCATTTACCTACTTAACTCAAAAAAATGAGCAAATTGAACTCTTAATAGTTTCAAATTTAGGGGACTCGCTAGAACCATATTATTAATTTATTGTTCAAACTCTTAATAGTTTCAAATTCTTAACTCGCTGACTCAATTTTTACAACGGTGAAATCATTCAGCTTTACTTTAGTATCAGGAAAGTCACTAAACAATTGTTTTTACCAAGAACTCCGTCAACTTTGCCTAAGATCTCATTGGTTGCATTTAAAGGAAAGATTTGAATCTTATTAATTATTCAAAACTCAGTTATTAAGTATTTGAATCATTAAAAAGGTGGTGCATATATACCTTTGTCGTTTAACAAATGATGTATACATACACCCTAATCGTCTAAATGGAGCATATTTTCCTTTTTCGTTAACACTCTGAATTTTAAAAAAATCTAAACCTGATCTTTTAAATTCTAAAAACACCACATGGCTTTTAAAAATATATCTTTTATTTAAACCCGATCCAAACCCATTTTAAATTTTTATTATCGGAAGAGGAAATGAGTTTTTTTTAGTTTGGGTCGGATTTGGAGGGATAACAAAAAGAGGTAATTTAATAAGAATTATATATAAAAATAAGAAAAGTGAGCTCGACAAGAAAATTGAAGTCTCGGATTTGAGCCTTTGAAAATAGAAAAAATCATGTTGGGATCGTCATTTTCAACAATTCACTTAATATGGACGATGGAGTAGTTGAGTATATTTCTAAAACCTCTTCCCCTTCCCGAATCCCTCCAACAACCTGAGTCCATAGATCCTTCTTTTTTTTTTTATTTCCGAAAGTACCTCTGCCTTATACCCATAACTGAAAGGTAAAACCGTAAATCTCCCAAAAAGAATAACGGCAAGGGGTAGTCGTTGGTAACTAACTCTTCTCTGCAAAACTATAAAGAGAACTCACGCTCCTCATTCTTCTTTATAACTTCCCCATTTTCAATTTCTCTGTAAAGAAAAGAAAAAATGAATTTCTTAGTGAATGCTGTGAAATTGTACTTCAATAGGAATTGGACAAGACATGATGAGTTCTGCACCAATTACCGAGCATGCTCGCACAAGCTTGCACAGGGTAAACTTCTACTCTTTTTTTTCCTCTTTTCCTTCTATATGATCACAAATGTTGTAATTTAAGAAATTGCAATCGAGATTTTTTCTGTATAGCTGATAAGAAGATGATGCTAATTTGATGATTTTCGGTTCTCCGAATATTGTAGATAATCATAGTCGGTGTTTTTTTTAAGAAATAAGGCAACATCTGCTTTCCAAGGATGAATTTTGATTCTAAGAAGATTTTGAAGTTTGACAATTTATTAGTGATAATCGATAGGAGATTTGGAGTAACAGGCAACTTTTTATTATCATTTCGAATCGAGTTTTCCCTATTCGGTCTTGAAAGTTGTTTTTGAGTTGGTTTATATGAGAGTATTCGAGGGGACAGGAAATTAAGATGTTAAATTCACTTAGTATATATTATGATAATGGAAGAAAACATCAAAGTTAAAGTTAAAATTTTGAACAGTATGAAGTTTGCATGGAAATTGAATGGTGTTAAGCATTTTCATATAAGTATTGATTAGTTTTTGCTGAAACTATAGGTGTATCTTACTCTCTGCTGTGCCATGTTGGCTGCTGCTTGTGGATCCGGCTTGCACTTGATCTGGGAAGCAGGGGGGCTGTTCACAGTCCTTTCTTCTGAAGCAAGTTTACTCTGGCTTTACTTTACACCACCATGGAGAGTGGTACATGATCAATGACTCATAGATTTTCTTCCAAAGTTGTTTAATTATTCTTCAAGTCGCTTCTTATATCGTAAATCTTCTGTCTATGCAGTGGAAGAGGGTCGTGCTCTTGATGTATACTGCATTTTGCATCGGTGCTTCTGTTGGCCCTTTTACCAAGTACTTCTTCGAAATCGATCAAAGGTAAGACTTGAAAGCTGCTAAACATTGTTCAGATATGATTGTTTTTACTGTTTTCTTGTCATATCATATTACCAGAGAGAGGCTTGTCCGTTGATTGGTATATATACTTGTGATCACTTTATCTTTGATAATCATTACATTAACTGGAAATCCTACATGGAAAAATTGGTAGAAGCTATTTGTTTCAATTTTAAAATCCGAATCTCCTAAATGTAAACCACTACTCTCTCTGAGAAAATTCTGAGTATGTTGGTCACTTTTACAAGCAAGGGCATTGGATTGGATGAATTGACATAAACATAGTCATTCTATGTTGTGTTCTGTATAATTCTTGCGTGCAGTTAGCTAAAAGTGGCTACTAGGATTACGTAGGTTTGGAGTCTGAACAACCCCTTAGTATTTGAAAATTCTTGCTCTTGCCCTCATGATCAGTTAGGCTTCATATTAGAGAATTTGCATAATGCGTAGATTATGAATGAGAAAATTTGAGAATTACGACTAGCATTGAGTTTAGAATGTTGGTCTGATATTAGCATTGAGCTTTGATGACTTGTAAGTTGTAACTAAGATGCATCAATTTAGGGGACTTAAATGGAATTACAGCTACCAAATTGTGACTCAGAATTATATTCTTTAGAAACCGGAAACAGTTTTGAACTATATTGGCTTATGAATGAGAGAAGTTGAGCAATATGGCCACCAGACTGTGAGGAGTACTACATTAGCACCTTGTTGTTCTGTGTTCCTTATTTGAACAGTATCTGATAATTTGAACAATATCTAACTTCAGAAATCTCTCTCTCCAGCTCTGTCGTTAGATTTTTGCAAGGTGCAGCAATTGTCTTTGGATGTTTCTTGTTTGCAGACACGGTACAAAGGGAAAGGAGCCAAATCTACATCACTGGCCTGATTGAAACTTATATTCTAATGCAACTGTGGTTTGACTTATATCAGTGGACGTTGAAGGTAAGAAAGTTCTATGCATACAATGTGTTCACACGCATCCTATAACACAATTCCCTTGTTCATAAAACAGTAATGTTGCCTCAAACTTAATATGTATGCATACAATGTGACTAATTACAATGATTTTGAACTACTTGACTCTAGTTTTATGAATAATATGACTGACTTGAATAATGTTTATGACAGGTATACGTTCTGCTGTCATTGTTCATGGGGTACCTTGTGATATATAGCCAAGAGATACTGTACGATGCTCGATTTGGAGAAATTGACTTTGTCAATTGCACATTTACCGTCTTCCTACATTTACCGGCTATAGTGGTCCATGCTTTAAGACTCTGCCTGGGTTCAAACATTGAGCAACACAGACAGAATTAATGCTGATACACTTGGAACTATAGAGAGTAGTATACAGATGAGGAACTGTAAATGATGAACAAATATGTCTTTGTGATGACTACATTTTACTCATTGAATTGAAAATTCGTTAGTCTGAAGCGAAGTGCCTTTGAATATTTCTAGGCAAAATTTGAATAGAATATACTACTGCATAATTGTTCTTTTTTTTTCAAGACAGTGATCAGTCCATTAACTACTTAACTCGAAAATGTCACAGTTTTAAATATGGTCACTTAACACTTCGCAACAAAGTTATTGAACTATTTTTTATATCATAAAATGTATCTCCTTTGTTATTGAACTCCATCTTATAAGCACTTTTGTAGTTTTGGTTAACCAAGACTTCTACGATTTTATTACGAATATCTTATGTAATTTCCAAAATGTTTTTCTTAAAATATAATTTTTAATTATCTCTTTATTCTATTTACCTCATTTCAGTTGTGCTTTATATATATTTCTCTTTAAAAACATTTTAACAGAAAAAGAATTTGTTCGTACTTTTTACCCAAACAAATTAAATGAACTATTTACTATCGCATTCAACAATTTTATCTAAACATGCGATTGTTTATTTATAGAATCAATTTTAGTATTTAAATGTGATTTTCAGAATGAGATACTTATCAACTTTTTAAAAATCAGTTGATCTAATCAGACTCCTAATGATTCTCATGATACTTAAGTAAACTTGCGTGACTTTTTAGCTTAAAAAATAGTTTAATGATTTTAGTTTTACATGTTTGGTTTGTCTGTGATATATCTTGGAATATGAAAAATGAAAAAGAAAATGAGAGTTTAAAATAATTCGATACTTTAGCAAATAATTCGATATGTTTTCAAACAACTTGTCATTCCCCCCAACAATCTGAACATCAGGATTCTTTTTCTTTGCTTGTTTGACAAAAATACCCCTGCAATATTCCCAAAACTCGGCGTATAAGTGAAAGGTAGAAGCGTAAATACTCCTCAAAAAGACTAACGCTCACAAAAGCTTGAAGAAGGTATATTTATCGAGTTAATATCTCAAACAATCAGTCAACTAATAATCCGAACATTAAGACTGTATGTATGTTCATATGCTTCATCAGAACATGTTGTAATTAGAGTGTCTAAATAAAATTTACTGACAAGTTTAAAGGTCTATTGAGTATTCTGCCTTTAATTTTTTTATAACGACAAAATCACTTAGCTTAATTGAAGTGTCACTAATTGACATTTGGAATGAGGTTTAAATATAAATTGACAATTTAGCAGAAATTCCCAGTAAATTTTATAAATATCCAAACAACTCTCATTCCCGCCAATGATTTGATCATGAGGATTCTATCTCTTCACTTCTTTGACAAAAACACCCCTGCGATTAGAGGAGTCAAATGGGCGGATTGGGTTGAAATTGGAGATATTAAAATGGGTTGAAATAGAAATTGGGTTGGATCCTGACCCACCCAAGTTTAATTTGGGCTCAAATGGGCTAAAAAGCGTATTGGGTCTTGACCCGCCCAATTTTGCATGTTTGGGTTCATTTTTGACACCTCTACCTGGGGATATTCACAAAACTCAGGAGATAATATCTCAGATGGTCACTCAGCTTTGAATAGTTCACTCAGAAAGTCACTCAACTTTCAGTTGTTCACTCAGAAAGTCACTCGACTTTGTTTTATAACTCAAAAGTCACTCAACTATTAATATTTTACTTAGAAAGTCACCCAACTATTAATATTTCACCTAAAAAGTCACTCAAACAACTTAAATAATTTTTTCATTAAAATAGATATCTTATTATTTCTTAAAAAGTAGTTTAAAATAAAAATTAGATTTCAATAAAATTTAATGAAAAAACTATTTAAATTGTTTGAGTGACTTTTTAGGTGAAATATTAATAGTTGGATGACTTTCTAAGTAAAATATTAATAGTTGAGTGACTTTTGAGTTATAAAACAAAATTGAGTGACTTTCTGAGTGAACAACTGAAAGTTGAGTGACTTTCTGAGTGAACTATTCAAAGCTGAGTGACCATCTGAGATATTATCTCCAAAACTCAGCCCATAACTGAAAGGTAGAAGCGTAAATATTCCCACAAAGAGTAACAGTGAGGGTAGTCGTTAGTAACGAACTCTTCTCTGTATAACAAACTACAACACTTTTCTGATTCCTTTTTCTCTCTACAAAAAAGAAGAAGAAGAAAAGAATTTTGCAGAGACGAAGAAGAAGAAATGAATGCTGCGAGAGCTTACTTAAATAGGGATTGGAGAATAGAAGACATGAGGAATACAGGATACCTTCCCCTTTTTATTTGTCACTTTTAACATATCAAAAAAAGATAATAATTGACAAGTAAAAGTAAACGGAAGAATATATAAAAATAAGAAAAGTGTGTTCGACAATAAAAATGAAAATTGAGTATATTTCTAATCCCGCCAACAATTCCATTTTGGGACTAGAGCAAAAACAATTCCATTTTTTTAATTGACGAAAGTAGCCCTGCCTTATACCCATATAACTGAAAGGTAAAACCGTAAATATCCCCAAAAGAATAACGGCAAGGGGTAGTCGTTGGTAACTAACTCTTCTCTGCAAAACTATAAACAGAGGTCACGCTCCTCATTCTTCTTCATCACTTCCCCATTTTCAATCTCTCTGCAAAAAGAAAAGAAAAAATGAATTTCTTAGTGAATGCTGTGAAATTGTATTTCAATAGGAATTGGACAAGACAAGACATGATGAGTTCTGCACCAATTCCCGAGCACGCTCGCACAAGCTTGCTCAGGGTAAATTTCCACTTTTTTTTCCATCTATTTGATCATAAATGTTGTGGTCTTGTTAAGAAATTGTAATCGAGATTTTTTCTTTATTGTAGTCTTGTTACTAGAAGATGATGCTAAATCCCCAATTCTTAAGAATTGATGAATTTTGGTTCTCCAAATATTGTTGATAATCATAGTCGGTGTTTTTTCTACAGTTTCTTGTAGTTCAGTAAGATATAAGGATGAATTACGATTCTCAGAAGATTTTGAAGCTTGACGTTTTAATAGTAAAAAACGATTGGAGATTTGGAGTAACATGCAACTTTTTATTAGCATTTTGAATCGAGTTTTCCCTATTCAGTTTTGAAAGTTGTTTATTAGAAGTATATATTATGATAATGGAAGAAAAAATCATAGTTGTTAAAATTTTGAACAGTTTAATCTTAATTCTTGAAAGTGTGAAGTTAGCATAGAAATTGAATGGTGTTAAGCATTTTAATACAAGTAGTGATTAGTTTTTGCTGAAACTATAGGTGTATCTTACTCTCTTCTGGGCCATATTGGCCGCTGCTTTTGGATTCTACTTGCACTTGATCTGGGATTCAGGGGGGATGCCATCAATCCTTAAATGTGGAACAAGTTTACTCTGGCTTTACCATACACCACAACAGAGAGTGGTACGTGATCAATGACTCGTAGATTTTCTTCCAAGTTGTTGAATTATTCTTCAAGTTGCTTCTTATATCGAAAATCTTCTGTCTATGCAGTGGACGAGGTTTTTATACTTGATGGATGCTGCCATTTGCTTCGGTGCTTCTGTTGGCCTTTTTACCAAGTATTTCTTCGAAATCGATCAAAGGTAAGACTCGAAAGATAATCATTATGACTAGCATTGAGTTTTAGAATATTGGTCTAATATTAGTATTGAGCTAAATTGATGACTTGCAAGCTAAATTGGGGACTGGAATGGAATTACAGCTACCAAATTGTGACTCAGAATTATATTCGCTTCAATTCTTTAGAAACCGGAAACAGTTTTGAACTATATTGGCTTATGAATGAGAGAAGTTGAGCAATACAGCCACCAGACTTAGAGGAGTACTGCATTAGCGCCTTGTTGTTCTGTGTTCCTTATTTGAAGAATATCTGATAATTTGAACAATATCTAACTTCAGAAATCTTTCTCTCCAGTGCTGTCATTAGATTTTTGCTAGGTGCAGCAATGGTCTTTGGATGTTTCGTGTTTGCAGCCAGGGTACGTAGGGAACGAAGCGAAATCTACATCAGTGGCCTGATTCTAACTTGTATTCTAATGCTACTGTGGTTTGACATTTCTCAGTGGACGTTAAAGGTAAGAAAGTTGTGTGCATACAATGTGTTCACACGCATCCTATAACACAGTTCCCTTGTTCATAAATCAGTAATTTTGCCTCAAACTTAATATGTATGAATACAATGTGACTAATTTACAATGATTTTGAACTACTTGACTCAAATTTTATGAATAATATGACTGACTTGAATAATGCTTATGACAGGCATACGTTCTGCTGGCATTGTTCATGGGGTACCTTGTGATATATAGCCAAGAGATACTGTACAATGCTCGCTTTGGAGAAATTGACTTTGTCAACTGTGCATTCACTGTCCTCTTCTGTTTACCAGTTATTGTGGTCCATGCTGTAAGACTATGCCTGGGTGCAAACATTGAGCAACACAGACAGAATTAATGCTGATACACATGGAACTATAGAATAAATAGAGAGTAGTATACAGATGAGATGTGGGGAACTGTAAATGATGAACAAATATGCCTTTGTGATGACTACATTTTACTGTAAATTCATAGTCTGAAGCCAAGTGCTTTGAACAAATATACTACTGTATAATTGTTCTTGGCAAATACTGATATACTTTGTGATTAAGAAAATTTTGAATAGAATATACTTCTGCATAATTGTTCTTTCTTTTTTCAAGACAGTGATCAGTCCATTACCTACTTTAACTCGAAAATGAGCGGATTGAAATGTTTTTCGGCATCACAATACTGGTCAACCTTTTCTAAATCATTTAATCCAAACAGACTCTTAATGTTGATAAATGTATTTACTCCAAACTCACAAAAGACTATAGAGTTGTCATTTGTTTGTATGTCGATGACATGTTTTTGGTACAAACATGCTTGAAATCTCTGCAACTAAGAAATATCTAACTTCAATCTTTAAAATGAAGGATTTGAATGAAGTAGATATTATCTTAGGTATCAAAGTCGAGAAATAATAAGAGAGTGATATTAATTGCCGAAAGTAGCCCTGGCTTATACCCATAACTGAAAGGTAAAACCGTAAATATCCCAAAAAGAATAACGGCAAGGGGTAGTCGTTGATAACGAACTCTTCTCTGCAAAACTATAAACAGAGGTGACGCTCCTCATTCTTCTTCATAACTTCCCCATTTCCTATTTCTCTGCAAAAGAAAAGAAAAAATGGATTTCTTAGTGAATGATAGGAATTGGACAAGACAAGGCATGATGAGTTCTGCACCAATTACCGAGCATGCTCGCACAAGCTTGCTCAGGGTAAATTTCCACTTTTTTTCCAATCTATTTGATCACAAATGTTGTAATTTAAGAAATTGTAATCGAGATTTTTTCTTTATTGTAGTCTTGTTACTAGAAGATGATGCTAAATCCCCAATTCTTAAGAATTGATGAATTTTGGTTCTCCGAATATTGTATTTTTTCTACAGTTTCTTGTAGTTCAGTAAGAATAAGGATGAATTACGATTCTCAGAAGATTTTGAAGTTTGACGTTTTAATAGTAAAAAACGATTGGAGATTTGGAGTAACATGCAACTTTTTATTAGCATTTTGAATCGTGTTTTCCCTATTCGGTCTTGAAAGTTGTTTATTAGTAGCATATATTGTGATAATGGAAGAAAATATCAAAGTTATTGTTAAAATTTTGAGCAGTTTAATGAACTTAATTCTTGAAAGTGTGAAGTTTGCATAGAAGTTGAATGGTGTTAAGCATTTTCATATAAGTAGTGATTAGTTTTTGCTGAAACTATAGGTGTATCTTACTCTCTTCTGGGCCATATCGGCCGCTGCTTATGGATCCTACTTGCACTTGATCTGCGAAGAAGGGGGGCTGTTATCAATCCTTTCTTGTGGAGCAAGTTTACTCTCGCTTTACCTTACACCACAACAGAGAGTGGTATGTGATCAATGACTCGAAGATTTTCTTCCAAGTTGTTGAATTATTCTTCAAGTCGCATCTTATATCGTCAATCTTCTGTCTATGCAGTGGATGAGGTTCGTACTCTTGATGGATGCTGCATTTTGCTTCGGTGCTTCTGTTGGCCCTTTTACCAAGTACTTCTTCAAAATCAATCAAAGGTAAGACTTGAAAGATGCTAAAACATTGTTCAGATATGGTTGTTTTTACTACTTTCTTGTCATATCATATTTACCAGAGAGAGGCTTGTCCGTTGATTGGTATATATACTTGTGATCACTTTATCTTTGATAATGATTAGATTTACTGGAAATCCTACATGGAAAAATTGGTAGAGGCTATTTGATTCAATTTTAAAATCTGAATCTCCTAAATGTAGACCACTACTCTCTCTGAGAAAATTGTGAAATAAACATAGTCATTCTACGTTGTATTCTTGCATGCAGGTAGCTAAAGTGGCTACCAGGATTACACAGGTCTGGAGTCTGAACAACCCTGTAGTATTTGAAAAATTTTGCAGTAATGACTCTTGTTCATGATCTGTTAGGCTTCATATTGGAGAATTTGCATAATGCATAGCTTATGAATGAGAAAATTTGAGAATTATCACTAGCATTGAGTTTTAGAGTGTTGGTCTGATACTAGCATTGAGTGTTAGCATTGAGCTAAATTGATGACTAGTAACTAAGATTCATGGATTTAGGGGACTGGAATGGAATTACAGCTACCAAATTGTGATTCAAGAAATATATTCGCTTAATTCTTTAGAAATCGGAAACAGTTTTGAACTATATTGGGTTATGAATGAGAGAAGTTGAGCAGTACGTCCACCAGACTGTGAGAAGTTGAACCTTGTTGTTCTGTGTTCCTTATTTGAACAATATCTAACTTCAGAAATCTTTCTCTCCAGCGCTGTCGTTAGATTTTTGCAAGGTGCAGCAATGGTCTTTGGATGTTTCTTTCTTGCAGCCAGGGTACGTAGGGAAAGGAGCCAAATCTACATCACTGGCTTGATTCTAACTCGTATTCTGATGCTACTGTGGTTTGACATTTCTCAGTGGACGTTAAAGGTGAGAAAGTTGTGTGCATACAATGTGTTCACACGCATCCTATGACACAGTTCCCTTGTTCATAAATCAGTAATTTTGCCTCAAACTTAATATGTATGCATACAATGTGACTAATTTACAATGATTTTGAACTACTTGACACAAATTTTATGAATAATATGACTGACTTGAATAATGCTTATGACAGGCATACGTTCTGCTGGCATTGTTCATGGGGTACCTTGTGATATATAGCCAAGAGATACTGTACGATGCTCGCTTTGGAGAAATTAACTCTGTCAATCACACACTCGCCGTCTTCTTCCATTTACCAGCTATAGTGGTCCATGCTGCAAGACTTTACCTGACTGAGGAAATTGAGCAACATAGACAGAATTAATGCTGATACACTTGGAACTATAGAATAAATAGAGAGTAGTATACAGATGGGGAACTGTAAATGATGAACAAATATGTCTTTGTGATGACTACATTTTACTGTAAATGCATAGTCTGAAGCCAAGTGCTTTGAACAAATATACTTTGTGATTAAGAAAATTTTGATTAGAATATACTACTGCATAATTGTTCTTTCTTTTTTCAAGATACTGATCAGTCCATTACCTACTTAACTTGAAAATTAGCAGATTGAAATGTTTTAATTATCTCTCTATTTTGATTACCTCATTTCATTCGTCCTTTTAAAAAAAAAAATGTAAAATTACTTTAAGTTTATTTTTTTGTAAAATACCTATAAAGACATTTTTACTCATTTTGACAGAAAAAGTATTTATTTATACTTTTTACCAAAACAAACGAACAATTTATTACAACTTTCAACAGTTTTATCTTAAGCACGCAATTGGTTACTTATAAAATCAATATCAACACCTACGTGTGATTTTTTGGCATGCGATCCTTGTCAACTTTCTCTAAATCAGTTAATCCAAACAGACTTTTAATGATTCTCATGATACTTGAGTTAAGAAGAGTGACTTTTTAGTTTACAAAATAGTTTAATGATTTTAGTTCAAAAGAGTACTAATTAACTACTAACAGGGAGGGGTAATCATTGGTAACGAACTCTCTCAGTATAAACATTTCGTTCATCAGTTTTCCGATTCCGTTTTCTCTCTGCATAAAGAAAAAAAAATGAAATTCTCAAATATGAAAAATGCTGTGAAAGCTTACTTCGAAAGGAATTGGAACAAAGAAGACATGATGGATCCTGATGAAATTCCCCAACAGCTCACAAAAGCTTGAAGAAGGTATATTTATCGAGTTAATATCTCAGATGTTCACTCAACTAATAGCTCTTTTCACACAGAAAGTCACTTAACTTTCTTTTATAACCTCAAAGTTACTCAAATAAGAATTTTTTACACACAAAGTCACTAAACAAATTTTTTACCAAGAACTTACTCAACTTGGCCTAAGATCTCATATGTTTGCATGAAGGTTGTTTTTTAATCATTCATATCTTAATCATTAAGTATGTTTATTTTTTTTCTTTTACAACCACTTACTGGGTTTGTATAATCGGAAGTCGAAACATTAAGACTGTATGTTCATATGCTTCATCAGAACATGTCGTAATTAGAGAGTCTAAATGAAATTTACTGACAAGTTTAAGGGTCTATTGAGTATTCTGCCTTTAGTTTTTTTATAATGACAAAATCACTCATCTTAATCGAAGTATCACTAAATTGAGATAAGGAATGAGGTTAAAATATAAATTGACATTTTAGCAGAAATTGAATATCCAAACAATTCTCATTCCCGCCAATGATTTGAATATGAGGATTCTTTCTCTTCACTTCTTTGACAAAAACACCCCTGCGATATTCACAAAACTCAGCCCATAACTGAAAGGTAGAAGCGTAAATATTCCCACAAAAAGTAACAGCAAGGGTAATTATTAGTAACGAACTCTTCTCTGTATAACAAACTACAAACACTTTTCTGATTCCATTTTCCCTCTGCAAAAAAGAAGAAGAAGAAAAGAGTTTCATAGAGGCGAAGAAGAAGAAGAAAAGTTTTGCAGAGGCGAAGAAGAAGAAGAAGAAATGAATGCTGTGAGAGCTTACTTCAATAGGGGTTGGAGATATGAAGCGCTGAAAAATACAGGATACCTTCCCCCACACGCTCACAAATGCTTGAAAAATGTGAGAATTTTTGTTGTTGAAGTTGTTGCGTCTTTGTCACTGCTCTGTTTTGGATTTTTCATTATTATGATCTTGTTATTGATAATGCGAAATCTCAAATCTTAATTTTGACTCTTAAGAGTATTGCCCGATAAATAGTGTTAATTTTGTGTATTTGTTCAAGTTATCTCAGCTATCGATATGTTAATTTAGCGTTTGTATTTGACTGATGCGAATTTGAGATATTAGTCGGGAAATCAACATATCGACAAATAGATTCCCGTTTTGTGCATCTTTTTTTCAAATTTTCATTAGCTTTTGATGATAATACAGATGTATGGTACCCTCTTCTGTGCCCTGTTGAGCTCTACTGTTGGATCCGCCTTCCATTATAACTGGGACGTCGGGGGCTTGTTCACTGTTCTTATTGCTTCTGGAACTATTATCTTCCTTTTCGCTAAATCGCCATTAGCAGAGGTACGTGATCACTTTAGAGATTTAAGTTTAAATTGGTGAAATGTTGTTGAATGTGCTTCTTGTAATATCGAATCTTCTAACTCTGCAGAAGAAGTGGGTCTTCTTGTTCAGGACTGCTGCCTTTTTTATAGGGGCTTCTGTTGGCCTTTTGACCAAATATCTCTTCGAAATTGATCAAGGGTAAGCCTCAAAAGATGTAAATATTCAGATTTCTGTTGTTGTAAGGAACTTGAATTTCATCGCCTTTTATTATGTACTGAGAGGGGATTGGTTACTTGTGTTTTTTATTATTCTTAGTTATAAAAATCGGTAGTTCTACTCTGAACTCTAGAAATGGAGGAAATTCTGATACAAGGACTTGTGAGATTGCCCTAACTAAATGTGCTGGTAATCTATTACAAGACAAGGGCATTGAAATTGGATGAACTGATGACATAAGACAGTCTTTCTCCGTGGCGTTCTGTATCATTCTTGCAGTTAGATAAAAGTGGCTACTACGATCACATAGTTATCAGACAACCTGGATAGTTATGAAAAATTGTACGGTAATGGCTATTGTACATGAGAAGTTAAGCTTGCACAGTGTAGGCGTACCTAATAAGTGCGAGAGAAATTGAGTAATATGACTAGCTTTGTGTGTATCATAGATGACTTGTACGGTAATGGCTATTGTACATGAGAATTTAGGCTCGCACAGTGTAGAATTCCCACTATGCTTACCTTATGAATGCGAGAGAAATCGAGCAATATGACTAGCTTTGTGTGTTAGTATCTTAGTTTGTTTATAGGCTATAAACTAATATTGTCATGTACTTTTAAATGGTCAAAAGTAAGTGCATACATTCTGAATAGATGACTCGTAATACTCAGTGCTTCTCTGTTTCATGAAATAAGGGGATTAGACTGGATGGACTGACATAACCGAAATCAATTTGTTCTCTTTGAACAACTAACAAAACGTATCAATCTACAGCCTGATTTGGAGTTTATGCATTAATTCTTGGCTAGTTACTGGCACTTTTGCTGAATCCTCAATAGTTAGCAGTTACTCCACTCCTCAATAGCCTTTGAGTTACTGCTCTCTATTCCACATTTGAAGAATGTTCCTAATCATATTCTGTTCTGCAGCTTTGTTTTCAGCTGTTTGGCAGGTACAACAATAGTCGTTGGCACTTTCTGCGTGAGATCCCAGTTAATAAGGGACAGGAGCCTGTGTAACGTTTGGTGGTCTGTGATCTGTTTGATCCCAATGTTCTTTTGGTTTGCCTTTGCTGCTGACTTCTTTGGTGGGCACACTGCTCGCTGGATGGTACAGGTAAGCCATCGTTGTCTATGAACAATATTATAAGTACATGTTCAGTAGTTCAATGAACTAATTACTTTCGATAGACTTAAAATGTATACATATTATCTTCCTCTAGCTCTGAATTTGCCTTTATCTCATAGGTATGGTTTGTGCTTGCGTTTTACATGTGGTACATTTCCGTATATAGCAAAGAAGTTATGGATGATGCTCTTTACGAAGATAAGGATGATGTAAACCGCGCATTCACCAACTTGTTCCATTTACCAGCTGTAGTGGTTCATTATGTTCGGGTACAAGCGGCTGCAATGCTTGAGATGTTCAATCGTTGCATGAGGCACCTTAACAGATAGGAAACTGTAAGAATGAATAAATAGTGGTTAGAATACACCTTAACAGATGGGAAACTGTAAATGATGTACCCATACTGATACTACTGCATTTTACTGATTCAATTTATGTGATTACTACTCTGAAACGATGAGCTTTATGAATTTCTTGGCAAATAATGCTTGTTGATTACCCACATAGATATGGTTCACTCTATATTAGCTATTTGTTTAGCCCAATTGGACGCCAGGCCTACCCAGTTTTTTTTGCACTTTTGTCCCTATTTTGCTATGAATAAGTTTATATTTTTGTCTTATAATATCCCACAAGTTATGTCTCACGCCCTTAAAGAACTTATGTCCCACCAAGAATAAGTTTGATTTCCAAGGGCAAATATTGAAGACCAGTCCGTTAAAAGACAAAAAATAAAGATCAACTCATTTGAAGGGCAAATCATGCTATTAAAAGGTTATTTTTCATTACTTGTGCTCTTCGAAGTTGTGAGAGGACCAACGACAAGGGGGACGTATGAACGTAATATTGAAGCTTTATTTATTTTTTACTAAAAGAATGAATTATGAGGGGTTAATGACATTTTCTTTTACATTTTTTAAACGGTTTGATGGAAAAGTTAACAAGTTTAGTAAAGTATAAAATTAATACGACGTTTGGTTGACTTTTTGAACAAGTTTAGTAAAGTATAAAATTAATACGACGTTTGGTTGACTTTTTGAACAAGTTTAGTAAAGAGAAGGGTAACGGATAATTCCTTTATTTGATTATGAAACAGACGAAGAGAAAAATATGAGCGGAGTTTCGAGAAATGACTTTCATGCTTTTGCTAGGGAAGTCATTTTCCAAAAATTAGAACGATAAATAAGTTCCTGGTTATAAAAAACACAGAGGAAAACGTAAAACCTAGGAGTAGTCAATCAGGCAATTATTCTTCTACTTACACCTTGTTTGGCTGGTTGTTACCTGTTATATTGTATTGTATTGTTAGTTTAAATACAATGTGTGTTTTAATTGTTACTTAAACTAGTTAACTTGACCGCGCTTAAAATATCATTAAATATAGGGAAAAGGATCAAAAATGCCCTTAAACTATGGGAAATGAACAAAAATGTCCTTGCCGTCAATACTTTCGTCCCAAAATGCCCTTATTATTATTTAATGGGTCAAAATGCTCATTTTCCAAATAAATATATTATTTATTTTCTTTTTAACACATTTTTCTAATAATATTTTTTAAAATTAGCAAATATTTGTCCTACTTCAATTCAGAAAAAAAAATTCGTATTTATTATAATTATTTTTTATCGTTATATAAATAAAAATTAATGATGAATTTACTATGATCTTATATATATGACATATATTATCCAACGAAAGGATGCATGAAATTATTCTATTTTAATTGATAAAATGAGATTAAGAAGAAAAAAAATATTTCCTACATTTTTGTTTGTTAAAATGATTTTAAAAGAAAGAAAATATGAATAGGGTTCTTTAATAAATTTTAATTAGGAAGAAGATATGTTTAAAAGGAAAAGAAATAATATATTTATTCGGAAAAGGACATTTTTGACCCATCTTCTAACTATAGGTGTATTTTTGGACCAAAGTATTGACTGCAAGGGCATTTTTAAACCAAACTATAAACGAATGACATTTTTGTTCATTTCACATAGTTTAAGGGCATTTTTGACCCTTTTCCCTTAAATATTTATAATAGCAAAATTTAATCAAATGAGAAAGTGATTGGACTTTTCTTCTTATTCGATCTACCATCATTTGTAACATTAAAAATACTATTACTATTTATATTTTATTGTTATTGTAGTAGATCTGAATTAAAGCATTCTATACTCTATAAAAAATAATTAAAACATTAGATTGTTTTAATTTTATGACCTTTTTATAAGAGATTTCATTTTTACAAATAAGACATTTTTTTTCTACATATGTAAAAGATTTAAAAATATCATTTTTTATTCAATAAGTGATCAAGAAATTTCATTTTCATAACAAAATCTATACCACCGCCTTTATTCACACTCTAGCTCCAGCATCTTCACAACAGACGGTTTCATTTAATTTGATTTGTCCGTGTATTTATTAATATTATATTAGTGATGGAGAACTCTTCAAATATTGTAATTTAAATATCTTTAACTCATGTATACATAAGTTACAACTGAAAAAAGATTATCTACTAAAACTATTTTACTTTTGAAAGATAGAGAAAAAACGTGGGCTATTTAATTCTTTTTCTAATACATACAAAAAAAATAACAACTATAAAAGGCAAGACATTATTTCCTACATTTTTGTTTGTTAAAGTGATTTTAAAAGAAAGTAAACATGAATAGGATTCTTTAATACATTTTAATTAGGAAGAAGATATGTTTAAAAGGAAAAGAAATAATATATTTATTCGGAAAAAGACATTTTTGACCCATCTACTAACTATAGGTGTATTTTTGGACCAAAGTATTGACTACAAGGTCATTTTTAAACTCAAGTATTGATGGCAAAGGCTTTTTTAAACCAAACTATAAACGAATGACATTTTTGTTCATTTCGCATAGTTTAAGGGCATTTTTGACCCTTTTCCCTTAAATATATGTAACTAGTAAAATTACCTGCGCCTCGCGCGGGAATTTAATATCACGAAATTTATAAAATAATACTTCTATTCATACTTCATATTGAATATGAGCAATTAATTTATTGTGTAGTTATCTATGTCTTTGGGATTAAAAGAGGCTCCAGTCTAGTCATATTCCTCTATAGGTCATCCAGCGAAATATCCTTGAAGTCATGTCAAAAGTTTATTAATTCTTGTTTTCTTTTCCTGGTTTACTTCGCACATCAAGGTACAATAAGGTTTTTATGTCCTTATAATAGCATACCAAATTTGAATTTTGTCTTCAAGAGATGGTAGTATAGATCTTTAAGGAATTTTTATTGTATCTTGAACAACTTCAGTAGAGAAAACTTGCATGAATACTCAATTAACGTGTGTTATTTAATCTGTACGAACAAATACTTATAACAATTACTTTGCAGAAACATAAACAACAAAGTTGAAAGCATGTACTCAAAAATAACAATTAATAACATAAGCATAAATTATTGACTGTAAAAAAAAAAATCAGGATCTGTAACAATAGAATGAAATAGAAAGAAAAAATCGAGGCCACTGAATGTATAGTGTCCCCTTAATTAAAAAAATATTCCCCTCTAGTGCCCGAGGTTTAAAGGAATAGATCGTCTCAGGAAAGAACAATCCTATTCACCAGTGTATTGATACAAAAATAATGGTGTCAGTGAGCCACTCACCAGGAGCAAAGTAGCGAATATTTAATTGTGTAGAAGAAGAAAAAGTTCAGAATTTTCGCTGTTTTAAAATGAAAGGATATCCCTCTATTTATAGACAACAAAGGGTAGTGTGAACAAATGCTTATTGTGCCTTATGGAAAAGGTCACAACTCTTTGGAAAAGTTACAACCCTTCGGAAAGGTCACAACATTTCATAAACGACACAACTTTTCATAAAAGTCACAACTCTTCATAAAAGTCGCAACTCTTCATAAAGTCACAACTTTTCATAAAATGCTAGTTTTGGAAATAAATAAATTAAAAGGGAATCCTGGTTTGTGGTGGCGCCACGTAGGTGGGCTTAGGGTTCTCTTTTATATATATGATAGCAAAATTTAATCAAATGAGAAAGCGATTGGACTTTTCTTCTTATTCGATCTACCATCATTTGTAACATTAAAAATACTATTACTATTTATATTTTATTGTTATTGTAGTAGATCTGAATTAAAGCATTCTATACTCTATAAAAAAATAATTAAAACATTAGATTGTTTTAATTTTATGACCTTTTTAAAAGAGATTTCATTTTTACACCTAAGACATTTTTTTTCTACATATGTAAAAGATTTAAAAATATCATTTTTTATTCAATAAGTGATCAAGAAATTTCATTTTCATAACTAAATCTATACCACCGCCTTTATTCACTCTCTAGCTCCAACATCTTCACAACGGACGGTTTCATGTAATTTGATTTGTCCGTGTATTTATTAATATTATATTAGTGATGGAGAACTCTTCAAAGATTGTAATTTAAATATCTTTAACTCATGTATACATAAGTTACAACTGAAAAAAGATTATCTACTAAAACTATTTTACTTTTGAAAGATAGAGAAAAAAAGTGGGCTATTTAATTCTTTTTCTGATTAATTGAATTATTTTTCTAATACATAAAAATAAAAAATACAACTATAAAAGGCAAGACATCATATGTATTATTTTTTTAAAATCAAAATTACCTTAGAAACTTTATGTAGGTTATATTATCTTTATCTAGGACATATATTAATCATATGTATACTTATTTATAGAATAGTTTTTTATTTTCATAATATTTGCATATATAAATATATTTTGAATACTTAATTTTTTCACTCGTTTAAATTTTAAAAATAAGAAGGAAAAATTCAATCAAAGCTGAAAACATAAAAGAAGAAACAATATCAAAATTATTTCCTTCGTTGACAAAATCAATTTATTTATTTATTTATATATATATTCTATTTTGCTATTGAATTTACCTTGTTTTTCTTCCCTATACATTTCTTTTTTTATGTTGCCTGCCTCTTAATCTGCTTAACTTCGAAAAACTTAGAATGTTATGCCATTTTTAATTACTCTTCTTTTTCTTCTTCCTAATTTCCTGCAATAATAATAAAAAATTCTTCACATAACTCCTATTAATATTTCATTATATAATTTCTATCACCAACTCAATAAATTAAACAAATAGGCAAACAAAAAAGGAAAGAGGTGACAAAATGCATATTCAATAAAAGAGACTGAAATAAATAGTAAAAGAATTAAAATTACTTAAGAAACATTATAAGAAATTGCTTAAGTCATGCATCGTCTCAAACTCAATTTATAAACGGATTAAATCAAACATCGCATAAGACTTAATTTATTATCCATCAAAACAATTATATATCCAACACAAATCTAAACCAACACCACAAAAAAAACTTTTCATCGATCAGTTATAGTCTATATATAACAAAAAAAACTACAACATTGTACATATATACTTAATACAAATCCATCGTGCGTGATATATATTATTCCATTAACCAATACATAAGAAGAGCTGAATCCAAACTTATATGCACTTTTATTATGCAAAGCATAATGGCAGGCATGGAAGAAGTTGTCAATGGATGAAGACTTGAAGTATATCTAATGCATGATATCTCAGTTCTTAAAGGAATAGGATTGGAAGCTTAAGGGAGGTTGGAGTTTTGGTTTGTCCTTGCCTTTTGGTTACTTCTTCATTTTATACAAGCATTCCATGGAAAACAAAGAGGTTATTTGTTACTTTTTCTTTCAAGGGAGATTATGAGGGGGTTTTAAATATGGTGAGTGTCAATAAGTAGCTTTTAACAATCTTTAATATATTGATTTAATAAGAATGAATGGCGTGCCATTATAACCGTTTTCTCATCTTTTTCGTTTGGAATTTAAAAACATGAATAATGTCTTTTAGTCAATTGATTTATGCTTTATTAATAGAATTTTCAGACTTTTAAAATGAGAAAAAAGCCCAAAAAAACCACAAAGAAGATAGAAAAAATTGTGCATTATAGCAAACTATTAATTCAAAATAAATGCTATAACTATAGTTTCATTTAATTCTAATTCGTATCAAACACTTTGCCATGTGATGAATCTCGCTCGCCACTCTGGATCTCGCTCGCCCCCTCTCTCACTTTATACAAACACAAATGTATAAATTGTGTTTGTGTTTGTATAAAGCGAGAGAGAACTGTATATACGAATACAAATACATATTTTTTCGTCCTATACACTTATAAATATACAAATACAAATATTCCCCTGCCCAGTTTTCTTTTGACTTTCTCTCTTTATACAAACACAAATTATACAAATTATAATGTATATAATTTGTGTTGTATAAAGCGAGTGAGAGAGAGAGGTTTGACATACAAATGTTTTAATTCGATTCCATTGTATACAAATTAAAATTTTATGCAGATATACAAACACAATCATTGATACATATACGTAATAGTTACATATATACAATAATCTAATCAACATACATATACAATCGCTGCGCTTTTATACAAAACGAGAGTCTGCCAGCGATTTATACAACTAAGAGTTTGCTATGGAGTGCAATTATGCAAACTATAGCTATAGCATACAAATATAATTTTTATGTTTGCTAAACCTAAAATTTGCTCAAAAAGATAAATACGATTCCAGGCCTTAGAGAGCGTCATGTCACCGTTTCTATGTTTCTGCTTTATATATATATTACTCCAATATATAAGCCAACAACATTAGGACCATCACAGCATCAAAGAGTTGTACCCAAAGTAATTATAATGGTACATTAACCTAGGTGTCTATCTATCATCCACACATTACAAAAGGATTCTTCTAGAATCACACTTTAGACCCAAATAAAGAGACCTACTCTCTTCCTATTACTCCTCGCTTCAGTTCTATCTCGGTGTCTTCTCTTTCAATCGGTAAGTATCTTTTCCTCTTCTAATTTTTCTTTTAATTTTCAGTTCTCTTCTTTCATAAAATGGATACTACTTAACTTTTACCAAGAAAACCACAATTTTCATATGTTCTTTGATGTGGTTAGGTAGGAATCCATGATTTATTCATATTCTCTCTTTGATACCCAATTTATTTGTTCAGATTTCTCCCGGTTTCTTTTTAATATTCACCAATAAAGGTGTTGCTGAATTATCCAGTAAATTTGGTGCGTCAGTTTTCCTTAGTTAATGTGGATTATGTACATTGTTATGTTGAAGGATAAAATAAAAAATAAAAGTTGATACCATATTTTTGTGCTATTGGTACTTGGGCAGAAATTATCTCCTAATTTTCATGTTTGCTCCCATTTGTAGGTGAACTATCTATTTGATTGTAGTCTTTACATCTCTGATGATAAGTGTGTGATACATTATTAGAGGTAATTTTTACAAGTCACTTTACCTTTTTCTATTGGGATATATCTCTACTTTTTGCAGTTCATTTTTGTCCTAATTTTGATTTGCTTCCAATGGCTCCTATGAACATTTGTTGTATTTCAGTTGTTCTAAAATTATGTAAATATAATGGCATCTTGATAAAAATATGTAAAAAATACTTGCCCCTCGGTGGTTCAGGTAAAGAGGTAACAAAGGTATCAAAATAACTAAACTATTGAAGCTATACCTAATGCACTATCTGAATGTTACGATTTATTTTTTCTAGGTGAATATGCGGCTTTTACAAAGGGATTCATGATTCCTTCGTTGAATTTCTCAAGATATTCAATGGTGCTTCGTCATTCACTCGGCTTAGAACAGGTAAGATGCTTGTGTAACCTCTTTCTATTGTGCTATTTTGGCAGCCACATATGTAAGAAGTAGAATCCAAGTAGCTCATCGAGGCAATAATTGCTAATACAACTTTATTTTATAGAAAGTTAGAGATTTTCTTATAATGCTAAATGAAAATTTTGA
Source organism: Solanum appendiculatum (assembly GCA_018342035.1). Classification (NCBI taxonomy): domain Eukaryota; kingdom Viridiplantae; phylum Streptophyta; class Magnoliopsida; order Solanales; family Solanaceae; genus Solanum; species Solanum appendiculatum. The sequence continues at coordinate 1,860,420 of JAGDQO010000515.1, forward strand.
ATTAGTTAAGGGTGTTGTATAACATATATCTATATATGGGTAGTCTCATTCGTGCAATGAATTCACTTTTTTTTTTAATTTTTAAATCACCCTGAGTCTACGTTGTCCTTGCTATTTGATATACATGTGTTTTGTAATCCACCTTCTCCTTAAGTTGTTGAATAGAGAAATGTAGAAAGCTACAATTATTTTTATTCAGTCCTGCATCTAATTGTCGTATTCTACCTTATTTCGGTTTTATTGTGCTTTTTTGTGGCCACACAATGTGCAACATGTGGTCCAATTATATACGTTCTAATAAATTAATTAGTATTGGTCATGTATTTAGATGGATCTTTATTTTGGTTAAACTTTGATAGTTTTTGTGCTCTATAGTGATACTTTGGTTCCCATTTACTGCTGCATTCCAGATAGTTCGGGTCAAACTCATGCTAACAATGATGATATCCTTTGATACCTAAAATATTGTAATTAAATCTCAAAGACAATTATACTATCAGATTCTACATAAATAGTAGGCCTTTTATTGAGAGTTGTAGCCTAGAACTGAATCTAAATATCCATCAACTACTATTGTCAATCTCATGAGCCCTGTATGGTCCTTATGAAGTAACCTATATGAGAGAGACAAGATTATGTAGACTTCTAGCAGTAAAGGTGATTTTTTTGTGAGATCTTGTTCAAAAATAATTCATGTAGGATGTTAAAATGTTGGAGAATGGATAAAAACGAATCAGGGACACATAGGTCCCTTATTAGGTGGCCTGTTTCACATGGTTAATAGCCCACCAATCTTATTTAACACATGGTAATCTATCAAAAGAAGTTTTGACTTATGGAATATGTGTTACATGTGTAGAGAATATATGGAAAGAAATAGCCACCTGTATCAATTTTTGGTGGCTCACAGCTTTGGAACATGTAATCTAAAAATGGACGTCATACTCAACAAAGGAGTTATTGTTAATTAGTTGTGATGGAACAACTTGAGCATCATAAAGAAGAAAAGGATTTGGTGGACAATATTAAAAAGAGAGGATTCTTTGATGTTTTGGAGACAAAATAAAACACATCAATAAAATCAAATTGAAATTTGTGTGGTGTTGTCTTTTTGGTGCCCTAGACTTCACTTGTGATTACACTGTGTATATTGTTGTTGTCATCTATTTAGTGCCAGTAGAATAGTGGTGTAATATAATAAAATTCATTATTACATTTCAGCGATTATGAAATATATAATGCAACTTATTGGGGTATATAATACACCAACAGAGAGCATTCAGTTACCAAACATAACATTCAGAAGTGTACTAGCTCAGTCAGTTTTCTTGGTGCTATTTAGTGATTCTTGCGAGTTTTTTTTTTTGCGCTGCCATTAAAGTACCTTTGTCTTGAAAATTATTTATTCGTTGCATAAATTGAAAAATCAGACGTAGATGATGCCTTAAGGTTATAATGTTCAGTTTCTTTTTGGACAGATGTAGTATTTTCTCACAGGCTTGCATCATATCATTGTAAAAGAGATTTAATAGAAAATGTTTATTTATATTCAAACTCTCTAACACAAGCGTAATATGCTTCACATTTCCAGCATATCAAGTATCTTGGTTCCGCCAAGACAACTAACAAGAGTCCCTAAATAGAACAAGTGTACCTCTACGCCTCTTCATCTTCCTCCATGATTTTTAGGAAAGTACTGCTACTAACTAACATATTGTTTTGTCTCTTAGTGTAAAACAAAATCAATGAGATGAAGAATTCAATTTCATCTCTCTGAAAGTTGAGGTAATTCAGAAAAAGCCAATTAAGGCTCTGAAATGTATATGATATTCAAGCTATTGATCATCGGTGGAGAGATTGTTGAAGAAGAAGGCGAGTGGGAGAAAGAAAGATAAGAATCCAAATAGCATAATATTTCATTTTTTTCAGAAGATTTTAAGAGTATCTAGAAGATTCATCTATATCTCTTTTCATCACCGCAATTCCAGCTTACCTTATTTAATGTTATAGATTTGATTTTGATGAGATACTACATTATTAGTATTTTATTTTCAATTTTCGATTTTCGAAACGGTTATGTACTGTATGTGTATTATTGTTTCAGAAATTTGAGGGCAATGGCGGCAACAATGGTGAGGAAAGAGGCGGCGAATGTGACTGGAATGGAATCTCAGATGAAAACTGCAGTCCAATTTGTAAAGTGCGAGTGCTGTGGATTGACAGAGGAATGTACAGAGGCGTACATAGCGAGAGTTCGGGAAAGGAATCAAGGGCGGTGGATATGCAGACTCTGTGCAGAGGCGGTGAAGGATGAAATGGTGAGATCGTCATCGGAGAGAAGGATTGGAAGAGATAAAGCTTCGAATCGACACATGACAAGCAAAGATTTTGCCTCCGAATCCGACGGGTAATTGATATATCAGCGGTGAAGCAGTTGCTGTTGAGGAGCTTGGATTCACCGCGATCAAATCCGGTGAGTAGAGGAGGTTTGGTTCGATCGCAGAGTTGCTTTTCAGCTATTGATAGTTGAATGAGCGTTGGAGGATGATATTGGGGCTAAATTAGTAGATAATAATTGAAGTAAATAGCATTGGGGTAGAATAAGTTTTGATGCTTAATTTTATGCATTGTTGTTGGAAAATTATTTAGCAAAATAAATCTATTTGGATCGACTGTTGTTGAATCAATTGAAGTTTGCCTTTAGTTTTGCTATATCTAATGCAAAATTTCTTATCATCCACATCAAAATTATTACTAGAATTTGTCTACTTAGTTTCTCGATGATAAATGGGAAACATGCCCAATAGTTAGTTGGAATAGTTGATCCCATTATAACACGATGATTACCTTATAAACTTGATGAAGGTTATTGAAATGTAGACTTTGTTCTTGAGAGGAAAAAACAGAATGAAAACTTGAAACTTATTCAATTGCACATCAAGCTAAGTAGGGGTGTTTGTGGTTTGGTTTGGATCGGTTATTGGTTAAAACCAAAACCAAATCAATTTAGTCGGTTTTTAAATTTCGAAAACCAAATCAAACAAAAAAAATAACCGTCGGTTTGGTTATTGTTGGTTTGGTTCAGTTTTCTGGTTTTTTTTGTTTGAAAGTAAAAAAATTTTTTTAGGACATACGTATTTCGATAGACACATACACCCAGTACATAAACAATCCACATGAAAGCTACTGTGGGTTCAATTAAGCAATTAATCAATACTAGAGTTATTATTACACGAATGAAGTGATTCAATTAAGAGAAAGTGTGTCTATCGTATGTGAGGTAGGGTAGGTAAAGACTAAAGTAATGGATTTTGATGGACTTGGACTTAGGGTTGTAATAGTTGGGCTAAAATTTAAGTGTTGGGCTTGAGAAAATGATAAAGTTAAGGATTTAAGTTAATTAAAATTTAACAAAATATTTATATTTTATTTATGAATACTATATAAATAATTATAAAATTTATGTATCTAATTCCTCGGTTCGGTTTGGTTATTTTTGCGGTTGTTTTTTGGTAAAATCAAAACCAAACCAAATAGTATCGATTTTCAAAATTTAAAACCAAACCAAATCAAATATCGATTTTTTTAATCGGTTTGGTTCGGATTGCGGTTCGATTTGGTTTGATTTATTAACCATAACCATGAACAACCCTAAAGCTAAGTATCAAGGCAATTGATATGAGAATGTTACTACTATTCTGCAAAAATAAATTGTTAATGAAAAATAAGAGCTAAAAAAACCTTTTTGATGATGAGTTTGAGAGTCTCCTAATGCAGAATTTTAGCCAAAATATTTTTGGATATACACCTATGAGCTTGTTTTGGCCTCAGCAGACACTGACACTTCAGGTTCTTGAGCATATAGATTGATATATAGTTATACAGATATTTAAATATATAGTTTATTGTTTAAGTCGTATTACTACAGTAAAAAATTACACAAAATTCAAGTATGTTGGAGCACGGGCCATGAAAAATCTAGTATATATATATATATATATATATATATATATATATAGATTCTATTGTATCATATCGTTTAAATCCATCGTTAAGATAATGACAAAAAACTCGATTTTATGTAACAACCGATTTGGTGTGATCGCGTCATTACCTTAATATTTTCTTCTCATTTTGTCTTTATTTATTGTTTAATAACTATATTTCATCTTTTGTCCTACCTTTTCATAGTAGCTCGACTCCATACCTTCTTTTCTTGTAGGCTTATCATTCAAATTATGGATGCGTTTCATTATGTAACAATGGAGAACGATACAATCTATCCAAATACCGTATTCATTAAAATAATAAAATACGATATAATACAATATTATACATTATGAAACAATTCGCAACAATCACCCAAACAAAGTATTAAAGTTTTCTCTTCACTTTCTTGGACCATACATTGAGTTGATGATTTAATTTTGATCTAATTTGTGAAGAGGAAGCCAGGATATTATAAGTTGGCCCACGTACCTAATTTCATGAGACTCAAAATTGACCAATGCCAATAAAGCCCATAAAAAAGGCACTGACCGGTTACAGCTTGGAAAGTAATTCTCTCCCTTATTATCTAAATAAATAAAATACTTGCTCCGACGTAATTTATGTAACACTTTTTAAATTTTGAGATTCAAACAAGTCTATTTTTTATTGTGATTTTTTCATATATATTTTAAATATTATGATTGTTAATTACTATGACTTATAGTGCTCTTTACATAATTTTTAACTACATAAATTTTATTTCAAAACATTGAAGACTCCATTCTCAAATTCACGGTCAAACTTGAATTGTTTGACTCTTGAAATTCGAATAGTATTATATAAATTGAGACAGAGGAAGTGCATATAAATATGCGGTGGAACTAGAATTTTGAAAATCAAAATATAAAAAGTAAACATATAAATAATTGCTATAAGGAAATTCAACTCATAATATACATTCACAATATAATTTTCCAGCAAAAAAGTGTCAATTGACACCCCTTAAATAAAGATGATTCCGCCAGAGCAGTAATATCTCTATCTATGTTTCTTTTTTTCTTTTTTGATGGATAAAAAAGCATAAATTCCATAGCAATGATCTTATCATGACTTAGAAAGTTGGTTTGGTCCCTTAATTCTAACTTTTCAATGAAGCTTCATATATATTTCAAAATATGTTAAAGGTCAAAAGGTGTTTGGCCCCTTGAACATGAGTGTGTGTTACCTAAAAAGCTGAATTACTTTTTATTTGATGCAATGCTAACACATTCTTTGGGGACCTCTTCTTTTCTCCAAAAAAAAAATAAATAAAAAGACAATGTCCATGATGCATGTACACAAATGCCGGCAAATTTGTTTGGAATAATAAAAGTGGATTTGTTTTTCTGGTAAAATACGTGCGTACATACAAATAGCTTCTCAAGTTTGAGATGTTAACACATTAGTACCTCCGGATGTGGCGAGTTAGGTTGAATCTGGGAGGATCAAATTGGGTTGAGTTAATAAATGAACAGGTTATTGATTTGTTTAAAATTTACTTAGGGTTAAAATATGAGTTATAATTTAGGAAAAACTACAAAATTAGACATACTTCACTACCATATATATTTATTATCTATACTTTAAAAAAATTACATATCTTACCACTAATTAATAGTTTCCTACTATATATTGAGGAAGATACACTTAGATACGGGTATTTTTGCTACCAGATAGACTAAAATACGGAGAGAGGTGAGCGTGATGGAAGGGAGGCGAGTGAGATTCGTTACGTATCACAGATACATGTGAATCATACTAGATACACACCAGATACATGTATCTGGTGTGATTCGCATGTATATGAGATACCAAATACATAGGAGAGTGGCGAGTGAGATGGGAGAGAAGGGAGAGAGATTTGATATGTATCCCGAATACATGCGAATCGACTTGGATACAATGTATCTAGAATAAATACATTTAATTTTGAGCCTGTGTTTCCTCAGATACATGTATCTAGACGTATCTGGACACACTAAAATCTGATAAGATATGTAATATTACAAACTAAAGTGTAACTAAGTAATTAGCTCCTAAATTAATGAAATTTATGTAAGTTTCTCAATAATTTAACCCGCCCAGTTCTTATTAAAATTTGATTGCTTTATTTGTTCTTTTATGTAATTTTTTTAAGTACCTGAGATTTTTTGAATCCTTCATACATTGAATCACTAATCTTGTTGTTGAATGGACCACGTGGTGTTGTCTTAGCCAGTAGTTTTTAAGCATTCTATTTGATTCTATTATCCTCATACACAATGCTAGTGCTTTGTGTTGGACCTCCCAAAAAGCAAAGAACCACGCGAATCAAGAACAAAATGTATCTGTTCAATTTCGTATATTTTGAAGGGTATATTAGACCTTTTTTTTGTTTTTGCATATTAATTAGGTTGATTGGAAGTTTTAGTTAAATTAAGAACATATCTCGATTAGTTATTAAACGATAAAGACATACGTGAATTGAATTATTAATGAAGGACACATCTACTTTATTTTGAATACTTGAAGAATATATTTGAACCTTTTTTTTGTAAAAAGAAATGAGAAGTAGTAATGTCAAATATTTTAAATATCTAAATTTAAATTTTAATTCGTATAATTGAAATTATTAATATCATTGATAAAATAGGATTACCTACTTGATGAGGTAGTCAAACATTCATAATCTCTTACAAACGAATAATGAAATAAACTTACCTAGCTTCAAATTAATAATAAGCTTGCACGCTTAGTATCATAATCAAAACAGAACATTACTTATAAATATCATTTTTTTCAATTGTTAATTCTTAAATTTCAAAATCAAGCAATTATTTTTTTAAAAAAATATCTTTCATCCAAACCAAAAAAAAATGAAAAATGAACCAAATAACAAAAATAAAAAACGATTCAATTAATTTCCTAATTTAATCCAAATAGTACACCTCGTTAATAACTTCATTTGCTTCACGGGTCTCATTTCCTATCAACAAGATCAGTCATCAGGTGCAATAAATTTGCTTTTCCGAAGAAAAAGAAATTGCAAAATAAATAAATAAATAAATAAAATATTTTTTTTTAAAAAAAACAAATTTTGTTATTAGCAAGAAATAGTACATGGCAGGCACATCTAATATTGACCTAATATAGTTTTGGATCTCAAGACTTATGCCTAGGTATATGTCAAGTACCAAGGACAATCAAAACTTTGTGCCACTCATTTTTTTTATAAAAATACATATAACATATAGTACTAGATCAAAGGAATCCCAAGGATTCTTTCATTTTTTTTTATTTTAATATGCCAGAACCTTTTTTTTTTAAATTCTTACTAGTACATATATTCTAATCATAGGATAAATAATACTCATATATTCCTAGTTGTTTGGATATGTCTCGATTTTATTTTATAAAAGAAACAACTGTTTTATTTGGATAGCCTTTTCAGTTTCTTCTAACAAAAGAAAAAAATATTTCTATTACAGGCTGTTGATCTAACAAATCAAATTAAGTTGACATTAATTAAGTTTAGGTCAAGGTCGATATAACAGCCACACCGCAAACTGTAGATTATTTAAAATTTAGATTATGAAAAACGAAGCATAAACAATAGAGTTATATATTTACAAATATGTTTAAAATTATTTTATAGTCATATAAATAATTAAGACTATTTTCTCCGCTTCAATTTGTTTAACCTACTTTTAAAAAAAAATTCATTTCAATGACTGATCTTTTTTTTTTAGCAACTCCTTTAATTTCAACTTTCCACAAGATGTATTTAGGATCACACAGTTAAGTAACATTTTGATATCATTTGACATACAGATCTTTAATTTAAGATCATAAGATTCAAAAGTCTCCTTTATTTTTAAAATTTCACGTTAAATCGAGATAGATCAAACAAATCAAAACGAAAAGAATATTTACTTTATTTAAAAAATATGTTTTTTCCTAAATTTCATATCAATTCACAACACTATGGGAGTAGCCACTAGCCCTTATTTTTCTTCTTTTTTTTTTTTTTTTGGGGGTAGAAAGCCATTATTTTTCACTAAACTATGAATTAGGAGTAGTTTTCCTAAAACAATTATGAGTTGGTGGCATGTACATCTGCCAGTTGGCCTTTTTTGTAATTGTTTTGTGACATTTTCAGTTGGCCTGCTAGTTACTTAAAAGATGGGAATAGTAATGTTATGGTCTATATATAAGTGTTTTGTGCTCTTTCCGTTCAATAATAGTTGTCCTCTATATTAAAAATTGTTGTTTAACAATACTTGTCTAGTTTAGAAAATCAGGAGATAATTTATCTTTTGTGTCTATTTTACTCTTGCTATTAAATATTATTTACCATCTAACACATTTTTCAAAACATTAAATTTAATAAAGACAAAGGATAAAATAGTAATATTACCACTATTATTTATTGTTTCTTAATGGATGTGTCAAGTCAATAGTGGACAACTATTGTTGGATGGAGGGAATACAACTCTTATTAAATTCTCTATTAATGAAACTTCTGCCTTACCTAATTGTGTCCAAGAAATTACTCCCTCCGTCCATGTTTACTTGATCATGATTAAAGACTTGACACGTCCCTTAAAAAGTAATGAATTAAATTGTAATTTTACGATATCATCTCCAATTATTATGAGTCATCTCACAAATTTGGATATGATGAAAATTAATTAGTATTTAATAATAAATGTTAATAAGTATAAAATGATAAATTATCTCTTGATTTTTCAAATAGAGTGGATAAATAATAATGGACATAAAGAGTATTAATTTTGCTTGGTGAAAAGATATTTATTGCCAGTTTGGCCAAGTTAAAAATTTGTTTATTTTAAAAAGTGTTGTTATTCCTCAGAAGTATTTTTTTTTTGAAAAAGTACTTTAGGAGATCGAGTAATTATATGTGTTTGACCAATCAATTTGAAAATCACTTCTACCAATATCAAAGCAATACTTTGTGTTGGATCAATGTTACAAAAATGTTTTTAGTGAAAAACTATTTCTTAAAACTTCTGAAAAATAATTTCTGCTACCGTTTTGAAACACTTAATTTTTGTCTAAAAATTTGATAAACACCTTTAACTTTTTTTTTTTAAAAAAAAAAACTTTGACTTCCTCAAATGTCTACTTTTTACGTTCTAAATATACATTTAGAATTCTTTTTGCCCTCCCCATAATATGTTTGCATTTTTACCAGCATTTGCACATTAGCTTTTTCATCAATTGGAGCCCACATTTATCCTGAAAATATTATAAAAGATTGTTAACAGTATGATAATGATCTTATACTCTTACCAACCAAAAAATAAATAAAGTGGCCCTTATGTTGAGTGAATTACCATCTTTTATCCAACACAATGATGTTGATATTTGAAGCTTAAATAGTTTTCAAATGGCTTTGTAACTTTCACCAAATCTCTCAATGATATCAATTAAATATAGTAGCCCCAGTGGCCATCTAACTCCATTCACAAAAGTCCAAGCTAGAGCAGCTATACATGTAGACCAAATGGAAAATGACACAAAATTATAACAAACAATGCATCAAAATAGGGCCATAGATTAAACATTTTATTTGGTACATGACCAAACTTGAGCTGATGGTTTTTCAAGGCAACTATATTAATAAATAGGATACTAGATTGAATTAAACAGATCGAAAAAAGATAAAAAATGTCCTTGAAGTATTATAAATAATTTAAATTTGTCTTTTGTCCCACCTATTGGATTCTAGTTTTCCTTAAAATTAATTTTCGAGTTAAAATTATCCCTCACTCCACCAAATTGATCATAATTGCCGTCTTTAAAAACTTTGCAAGTGTGTTTACACAGAGCCTTCCAAAAAAAAATTTAAAAAAAAACATACGACTTGTTTAGATATCGTAAAAAAAATAAATTTTATAAATAAAATTTCACGTTAATTGTCTCTTTCTCACCTTCCAACGCCCCAATTCCCTCTAACTCCAAAGCCCTTGATCCACCACCCCCACTCCCACCCTCACCATGCACCACCATCCCATTATGCATCTTACCCCGTAGTTTTTTTTTTTGCTAGACTACATATAATCTCTCTCGAGATTATATTTTCTATTTATTTGTTAAAAGTACTAAAAATAAAAAGCACGAAATTAATCACTTATTTTTCATGACACTCTACATACATGTATTTCAATTCTTACTAATTGAAAAATTAAAAGGCATTTCTCAAAGTACCTCATCCCCTCTCATCTTTTGAGATATACAAATCCTAAAACTAATAAATTTATGGGGGTGGGGGGTGGGGGGGGGGGTGGTAAGGACTACAAAAGATGCCAATTGGACCACAACATATGCTTGGCACATGAAAATTCATGAGAGCTCCAAACCAAAAGCTATATATTTTCCAATATGTTATATTTGAACAATTAATTCATTATATTTTCTTCCTTTTGTTGTTCATTATATTGATCATCCAATGCGAATTTAAGTTTTATATATTGATAGCGTTAAAATTTTGATATTATTAATTTTCTCTTATGTACTTTCTTGTTCATGGTAACCAAAATTGTTTATATAGATATATATGGAATTCTATGCCAAGAACATCAACATCTTATGTCGATCTTCTATTCAGCCGATTGATAAGTTTACCTATATCAAAACAATACGACACAATTATATCCCGTTACATACCACTTATAGTATAAAACTGTATATAATATCTTAAATAATGCAAAGTATAGTTTCCTCCCAAGCAAAGCAATCTAATCACACTAACAAACTTTTAAGAACCCATGCATATTGTAGGCCATATATTACATTGATTTGATTTGGAAGTTTTAATCATTCATCACAAAATATACGTGTAACCCACAAGTCAAATGATATAGAGAAAGTGTAGGGTCATAAGTGATTTAAATGAAGTATTTTCCATCAAGTTTATGATCCCTCTCTACCAACATCCCATGTGATCCAATTTATTTTAGAGAAAAGACATAAAGTGACACTCGAAGTTGTCCGGAATTTTCAAAAAGACACCTTAACTATGCGGGTGTTCTATTATCCCACAAAAGTATTAAATATCGTTGTAAAGAGACCATTTTGACCCATTTTTTCCCTATGTTTGCATTCACGCAAATGACGCGCGTGGATGTAAAAATTTTTTCCAAAAGCGAATTAAAAAACGCCACGTGTCATTTTCTTTTCTATTATTTAATTACTTCTTCTTTAAATACTTCATCTTCCCCAATTCTTTCAAAAAGATCCCATGGTTGAAGGTTTAAACTTTAAAAAAAAATCATCTTCTTTCTTGAATGAAATCAGCCCAAAAAGATATGAACTTTCTAGCTTCTTGTTAATTTCAAGTCATCAAGGTTTAATTTCTTTAAAAATTGAGAAATTAAGTTATCTTTTGTGATTAGATTTTGAGGAAAAACATTCTTATAATGTCAAATACAAATCTTGAATCATATTTGTAATGACGAGAATGATTCGATGTTGTGTGTGATGCGATGCAAACATGAAGACTTACTTTCAATGCAAATTTAGTGATCAAAGCAAAAAATTCTTATGTCTTTTCTCATTTTTAAAAGCTTTTAGTATTTATTAAAATTTAGTTCCATGAGATGGGTGAGTCTGGAGCATTATTTCATTATGAAAAAGTGCCACAAATTAAATCCTAGCAAAACCCCAATCCGCAGAACTTAAAGAAGCTCAACTCTTCACAATAATGGCAGTAAAAATGGACGATTCCAAAAAGCGAAAGTTTGCTTCAACATCCGGAGGTAAATAAGCTCCCAAGAAATTGAAAAGGTTATGAAGAAACCCATAAATTGAAAGCAGCGAGAGTGTCCTTTATAAGCAAAGATGTGTCAATATTTCAGTTTTGGGTCTGCACTTTATTAATATTTAAATTAATTCATTAAAAGGGGGTGTGCATCACTCTCCTATTAGAATTATTGGGTTGGTGAGAAAATAGGTCAAAATGATCTCTTTATAACGATATTTAATACTTTTGTGGGGTAATAGGACACCCGCATAGTTAAGGTGTCTTTTTAAAAATTCGGGACAACTTCAGTGGTGACTTTATGTCTTTTCTCTTTATTTTATTTCTCCAATCCCTCATGTCTTATGCTCATGCACTTATATATGTGTTCATTAGTCTTAAAAACACTGGTCCTCTGCTAGATTCTCTAATAGCTACCTTTAAATTATTGTCCTCGTGTGTTGCTAACAAAACTTATTAGTTCTTAAATGATACTTAGTTAGTTATCAACAATAATGACTTAAATACTATATAGATGTTTGATGGATGAATGCGATCCCTTCCTTTTAAGTAGACGTCTCAGATTTAAATCTTATGAATCAAGAAATTCCTGATAAAACTTTATTAGTTCTCAAATCATAACTATATACTTAGTTATCAATAATAATGACTTAAATACTATGTAGTTGTCTGGGGATGAATGGAATACCTTCATCTTAAGCAGATGTCTCAGATTTAAATCTTGTGAATCGGAAAACCCTTTATAAAGAAATAATTTAAATTAATCGATTAGTAAATATGAAATACCAGATAATTATAAAAAATGAGTTAAATAAATTATGAGGTAGTATATGAGTGATAAAATGTTCTTAGCGGATTATCAAGACTTTAATTAATACACTAATAAAACACTGAAATTCCCAAAAGAATGGAAGTTTCAAAATACAAGTTAAACTAATGGAGTAATTTTCATCTTAATTTGCTCCATTCTTAAATTCTTTTAATACTAAAATTTACACCTTTATAAAATTAATAAAGTGACAACTTTTTGTCATTAAAAAGGCTTTGAAGGAATCTAAGAGAAAATTTTAATAATATATGTGATCAATAAGTCCCCAAAAAGTACGAGCAATTAAAAACATTTCTACTTTGTCAACAAAGTCAAAATGTACAAGTTGAATTTAGGCTTAACCACCTAACATTAGGGTGTCGGGATAAGGGACACTTTTAACAAATAAAATTTCCAAATAAAATAAAATAAAAGTTTTACCAACTTGTCACAACGATCAACAAATTTATAAATTCAAAATCACAAGTTTTTAAAATTATTAAGTTTTAGATAAATTATTTATAAATATAAAAAATGTTTTATGTACCTAAATATAGAATTTGAGCCTATGCTAGTGGGTTCTTGTATGGAGAAAAATTACCCATGAATACATGGTCGTGCAGAATGAAAACACGTGACATTAGAAAACTCATAAAAGAATGAATTGAATGAGTTGTCCGGAGTTAAGTCATCTTTGAAGAATCACTAATAAGAGCGTCCAGAATCATTACATATCCAATACTAACTATTTTCAATCGTAATATCATGTAAACAGAAGCTTTTGTTAATAAAGGTAGGAATTCAAGGCCCGAAGCCATGTTATTGGCTGATGTGCTCTACTTATTGCCTATAAATAGCTAAACTATTCAGTTGTTAAATGTTGAAATTTCGACAATACAAGAAAATATTTATATTGGAACCTTCGATTTTGGAACCAATACTTAACTGTCATTGGAATTACCGTTAAAGTAATGACATTTCGATTTTACTGATTCGTCCGCTTGTTAAATTTTTCAATTATTCTTTATATACGCTCACCAAACAATGTATTTACTTAATTTCTATTTTATAAATCAAATCAATTCATGTATCTCTTAATCTCCTAATAAATTCAATTATATCATTTTTTGAATTAAATAGTTATCCAACACGAAATTATAATATTGTTTCCGTCCCTCATAAGGTTGATAAGAGTTTATACACAAAATATGAAGGTTCAATTTTAAATTTTTTAATAATAATAAAATCTTAATTCTTTTAAGAAAATACTTAATAGAGAAAATTATTAGCTGACCAAATATTTTGATCAACTAAAAATTTTCAAATGATGCAAATTCCTACATTACTGTAATCAATTTAAGAATTTATATCCAGCGTTGACAAAGGAAATAGTAAATCAGCCACGAATTTCCTTCTTTTTTTTTTATTTGGTGCTCGGAGTCCATATTAGAGCTCTAGCTAAATCTGGATCGCGCACTGTGCACTATAGGGTCCATTCGGAGGTGATACTGCCAACAAGATTTTCTTCATAGGCTCAAACTCGAAACCTCTAATTAAGGGTGAAACAGTCACATACCAATGCATCACAACCCACTTTGATAGCTACGATTTTTTTATTTTACTGTTATAATTAAATTAATAATTCATATTGATATCTCAAATTACTATAATGTTACAAAATAAAAATAGTAGTATAAAACATTACTTTAAGCCCGTAACCGTTTTTCTCAATAATCGCCCTTCCCCTAACCCACCCCGACCACCCCCCACTCCACCATAACGGACGCGAATGCCATCCAACTCAACAAAACTGCTCAACAGCTTATATATCACATTCACAATACCCCCAACCCCAAAACCACCCACCCCTTCTTCGCTCCTCTTCTCCGTTTAACAAATCTGTTCGGAGCGAAGAAGTTGCAGAGTAGAATATCTAGATAGAGAAACACATATAGATAGAGAAAAAGAGAATACCCACACCACTCTCCTTTTCTCTCTCTATATATACACATATATCATATTATCCTATATATATATAAATATATGTTCAACATTCACCTTCACAAATAGCTATACACACAAATATACCGGAGGTTTCACCGGAGGATCAATTTTAGTGCCGTTCGTATTCCGATTGCAGATCTCGAGATTCCACCGGAGGATCAATTGAATGTGCATTTCTCTGTAAAAAAGGAATTCAACTTCGTTATTGAGATTTTTGGTTTACATTTTCATTGACGGAGGAGCATTGGAGTGTGTTGCTGTTTTGAGGAGGTTGAATGTGATGCAAGTATTGTAGAGAACAGTTTTTCAATTAGCTGAAAGTATGGATGATAGAGGAGGATCGTTCGTGGCGGTGAGGAGGATATCTCAAGGACTTGAAAGAGGCAATGCTTGTCATACAACTTCTGGTATATTTGCTTTTTTTGTCTACTTTACCTAACAGTAGATACATCCGCTCATTTCTCTCTCTGTATATCGATATTTCTCTCTCTATCTCTATCTCTATCTCTCTCTGTTTTTGCTGTTACTATCGTTGTTTTTCTGTCTGTTTGTATTACCGATTGGTCTCCGTTTATGTCAGGAGTAAATTAATTGATGTTTTGGATCTGTGAATTGAAAAATTAGGTGCATTCATGCCTACTTGCATTGACATGTGTGGTGAGTTTTCATCCGCTGCTTAATTCCTTTTCTTTCCCTGAAGCTTTGGTGTCGTACCTACCGTTTGGATAATCAGCAGATTCATGCATTTTGTATGGATAAGATCGGTTTCTTAGAGTTAATTTGTGATTCACCAGTACTGAAGTTTTATGTAGATAAAGCTGTCCCAGAGCATATTTTGAACATGTCTGGGCTAAGGAAAACTCTTTCAGATGTTAGTAACGGAATTTGATTGTATTCAGTTTGTGTAGGTTTTACAACAATTACATTGTTGTGGAGGATGGATTACTTTGTTTATATAACTGAGTTACTGTAAGTAAGTTTGGGTCAAATGGATTTTGATTGGTTCAGCTTATGGTGGATGGTTTTGTTGCTAGTTGTAAAATATTTTGAGTATGGTTTACAGTTTTTCTGCTTCCTATTGTTTGAGTAAAGTGAACTACTTGTTTTACTGAGGGTCATGTCTCTTCTTAGTATTCTTCTCAATAGACCTATGAAGAATGTATTGACATTTTTCCTGTGCACATAGAGTCTCACATGCACAAGAGAGAAAAAAAAATACAGTTGCTTGTGCTCACGCATTGTGATTTTTTCTTCTGTAGATATAGACATATAGGGCATGGAATCCTCGTAAATAGTTGCCTAATTTCTTTTCCTAGAAAAGCTATTTACTGCTGCACATGGCTATAGATCTCACTGCTAATTACGCCTTGTGCTTTTAGGTTGATCTACTATTGAGTTGTCCCATAGGAATTGCAGGAAGTGTGTCTTTTAATTGACTGAATCTATCCAGCTTATTTTCACAGTGGACAGAGAACTAGGAAATATTAGTACAGTTACGTCATTCATATTAATTTTTTGGGAATGGTGCTGGATACATCTTTTATCTTTAATGAAGTTAAGTAGGGGCTTAACAGAGGATATTGTCTTACCTATTTTGTATCAGAGGATGGCCCACTTTTCTTGTTGTGTTCTACTTACCATGATTTCGGTTCATTGTGCTTAGAATTCTCCATTAATCTGTTCTGTTTTTAGTGTTTGCTTGCCTGTAGGAGAAAGATATCTAGTACTATATTCATCATTCAGGTGCTGAACTTCAGTTCTATTCGATGTTGATATTAGAACTTTTTCTCTCTTTCTAAAAAAATTAGAACTTTATGGTCATATAAAAGTTGTATACCAAGCTCTAGCTAGACCCTTGAAGCTAGTTGATATTCATCTGTGGGTAAGCTCATTTTATAGAATCCACATTTTGGGTAACATGAACTGATTGGATATTGTTTTATCACCTTTTCAGGAACCATACATTCCATTAGTTGATTTTCAATGTAGCTTTATCGAATTGTACTAGTAGATTTTTTTTTTTTACAAACATTTGAAAATACTATTTTCCTCGTATATTTGCAAGAAGCAGTCTGCTAATGTGGCCTTGATTTTATCCATATAGAATGCATTTCTTCCTAACTCTATCAAGAATGTTGACTAAATCAGATCCGCTTAAGGATACTTACGTGGTCACTAAAATTCTAACCCGAGAAGGAAGTGTCCTTCACAATTTCTGTTGAATTACTACAGCCCATGATGTTTAGGTTGTATCATAAGAACACATTTTATGTTTATTTCCACTTTCATGTCATGTGCTGTATTTTATATTTATGATAGTTTCCTGATAATGTAATTGAGCATATACTCGTCGCATTGTTTAGCGTTGACAGTATTATACCCGAAAATGACCAAACTTTTCTTATCAGATGTGAACGTGTTTCTAGAAAGAAGTGCTTCTTTATCTGCCATATGCATTCCAGTCTCACTAATAATAGAGGCATTTCATCATTGGAAAATCCAGGATTTCCATTTTCTTTTGCCAATCATTTTATTTTGCTACAGCGGAGGTTGTGGCAGGATCAGCAGCATGGCTTGGCAGAGGCCTTTCATGTGTTTGTGTTCAAAGGAGGGAGAGTGATGCTCGTCCATCATTTGATTTAACTCCATCCCAGGTAATATGTTTGTGGAGGTTATATTAAGTTTATATTTCCTGCTTGCCGAATACTTAGAATGTCATAAAACACAATGAAGTAGTATGCATTTCAGTCTGCTGTATCATAGAAGTCCTGTTGTGTGCAGTACTAGTTTGTATTTTTAATTTTGTTCTTACTTCTCTTGTTGAGTTAGACAAATGTGCTCATGTGCATCTGGATATGTTGTGATTTTTATTTTTCAATGTGCCATGTCTTGGGCACAAGTGATTTGTCTAAATTTTCTGGCTTTCCACTTTAATGAGATTGCCCATAACTCTCTGGTTGGTGTCTGCCCACTTCTTCAGAATTTCTTGTTTTCTTCTTTTGAATTGTCATGCACAAGAATGAGCTTAGCCATGGTAAGGAAGTATGGAATGGCTTTTACGTATTGGATGCTAATGATGTTTTTTTCCATACTTTGTTAATCTCAGGAGGAATGTTTGCTAAGGCTACAAAACCGTTTAGATGTTGCATATGATAGTTTAATCCCTGAACATCAGGTATCTTCTGTGCAAGACATCTTAGTTGCTTGCAATAGCTTAATATCTGTAAGACTTTGACATTTCATTCAGGTATGACATTCTTGTTTTTCAAGATTTTTCTTTGTTTTTGACCTAAAGGAAGCTTTAAAAGCTTTGTGGAAAGTTGCCTTTCCTGAGGAACAACTTCGTGGTTTGATATCTGAACAGTGGAAGGAAATGGGCTGGCAAGGAAAAGATCCATCTACTGACTTTAGGTACATCAGCACCTCACTCTGCCCAAAATTTAAATGAAGAAAACGGAAGATTATTCTCAGGCTTATTAACATCTTTCTGATAATTTCCTTTTCTGCCTATTGCAATCTTATGTCGGTTTTAAGTTGCTTGATTGATTCTGTAGGGGTGGTGGATTTATATCACTGGAGAACTTGTTATATTTTGCGAGGAATTTCCCGGTATGTCCTCTTTCCTCACTCTTTTTATGGAGAATGATATGTCAAAGTTCAAACCTTCTAAGCATATGTATGCATACTGTTAAGAGTGAGAACATTACTAGGAAAAGATAACTTTTAGTGTCAAAATTGGCTGTTATTTTGTGGCGATAGGAGACCTGACAGTTCTAGATTCTTTTTTTCTAAGCAGGTATTGGGAATTTACATCCTGAGATTGTGTTACGCCTGAATTACTTCACTACGTCTGCCGCATGCCTTTTCTTTCCCCTATCCATAGAAACATATGGTTTTTAAATTGCTTGCTCAACCCAGAAATTGTGGTAGTTGTTGGAGGTGGGGGATGGGTTATGGTAGGCGCATACTAAATGATGTGATGATTATCTCTGATTTCTTTATGATGTTCTGCATAGTCTAAGTACGCACCTAGTCACCATCTCTTGGTGATAGCAGCATATAAAAAATTGCTGAAAGAGCTGGAAAAGTGTTTCTGACATTAATTATTTAGTGTTTACGGGTGAAATGTACAGTAATGGGATAAATCAGGCACAATGCTTTAGAACTTGGCTGACCAAGAAGGAAAAAAGGTTTAGAACTTGGCTGACCAAGAAGGAAAAAAAGGCTTTATTGTCATCTAATATCTCTTTGTTTCTTGTAAAATTGGATAAATGTTTGTTAATCATACTATGAAATTGCTAATCTTCATGCGTGTCAAGGGAGGGATAGTCTTGTGAAAGGACCCTATCCTCCAACCATAAAGTTGGGGCTTCAAATCACCAAGGGAACGAAGGGGGAAAAGCTGTTGCCCTCCTTGGTTTATTTATTTTTGGTGGGTGGGTTCGGATGGGGGTACCATATGAAAGAAAAAACAAATCTACGTGCAACAATATTTTCCCACTCCCTAACTTTTGCTGGATCATATATATTTAGTTGGAAAGTTGTGTATTTGGAGACCCTCAAAGTTAGCACAAAATTATGCCTTGGACTTCAAATCTGAATTGGTTTTGTCATGTTGGATTGCGTGATATGATGATGTAAGTGGTTTATATATCGTATGTATCCTGACTGGAAAAGTTACATTCAGGAGAAGGTACAGATATTTGTCTTGATCAATAATCATTTAATTTAGAAGTTAAGTGTTTATCAATTATTTTGCTCTATTGCAAGCCTTGAAGATAATCACTGAATGGATGACCAGCATGCTAGAATAATACATAATGAACTTTGATAGATCTATTAATTACTTTTCCGAAAAGATTGAACCAAGCACACTAGCTTGTGTTAGATGAATTTCTGAAAATAATTCTACTAAATTGCAAATGTTATTCTCACTTTGAATAACTTGCTCAGGTGAATATGAGATGTGTACAGTTAAATTAGAAATGTGGTCCTATTATTCAGGCATCTATGAATCAACAAAACTGATCTGTCCCACTCTGTATCTTGTCATTATATGTGAAATATTTGAGTGTCTACTATTAGCAAAACAAAGGGCTATGTGTTGCTAAACTTGGAGAAAGATTCACGAGAGCATACTATAACATCCATGAACAAAAAATCAACAATTTCTGTTTTTACCACACCAACAATTATCTAAAGAAGAGCACATTATCATCTTGATTTTTTGTGAAATAATTGGAAATCTGTGAATGACGGATTGTTCAGAAGTATGTTTCAGTTAACCAATATAATGCTTATGCAACGTACAAGCAGTATAAAGTTCTAGATTCATCTATTTATTATCTTTTCGTAATTTTATTTGCAGAAATCTTTCCAGGATCTTCTCCGAAAGAAGGAAGGTGATAGAGCAATTTGGGAATACCCATTTGCTGTAGCTGGTGTCAATATCACATTTATGCTTATCCAGATGCTCGATCTGGAAGCTCGTATGTGTACCACATCTACACTCTTTTATATACTTAAAGTTGTGAAGTCTTAACAAAATTCCAGTCTATATGCTTTTAATTTTAAGTAGGTCCATGTAATGAAAAATGGGATTTTTAGTTTCTAACAATCAATGCATAGTTAGTTTCTCATGCACAAGTATATAGTAGATGCTTAATATTCTCCCTGGAAACTTGTTTTGATATATGTAACTAATTGTGCTTTTATCTCTGCAGTAAAACCCAGAAATCTGGTGGGAGCTACTTTCTTGAAGTTCCTTGCAGGTATATTCTTTTCAAGATCTGTCTCTGCTTTCAGGTTTTCATAAAGTGCTGCTAATTTCTTTTTGATTGTGATGCATTCATTACTGTGTGTCGATGTGTCTTGTTGTTTCTACTTCTCTTTTGTGTTAAAAAAGAGAAGTCAGTGAATCTCCATTTAGTTCTTCACAAATGTGAAGTCGTACTTTCATCTGCATTTTTCCTTTTCTCTTCTAAGCAAAGTTGTTTCCTTTTACAGAAAATGAATCAGCGTTTGATCTGCTATATTGCATCACATTTAAGCTGATGGATAATCAGTGGCTTGCCATGCGCGCATCATATATGGACTTCAATGTATGTATTTTCAGCTTACTGATATTTAGTTATGGATATGGAATGATCAAATTCTTCTGCTGCCGAATCCGGTTCTTCTGCATTTGAAAAAAGTTTTTATGTCCTTTTCACTTTGGGTAGCATTATCTTAATTTCAAAGAGATGTGAAATCCATGGCATCAGAGCAGCCTGCAATTTTGCTTTTACTGACGATTGTGGTTTCTGAGTAACATGTTTGTTTACTCTTTATTGTTGTATTTATCTAGTTGTATTTATCCATTGGGTTCAATTAGAGAAATTCACTATGGATATGAGTGCCCTCTTACTACTTCGTAGTACACTACATGTGAATTAAGAGTCCCCGCATTCCTGATTTTAGATATGCTATGTTCTTGCAGGCGGTCATGAAGGCTACTCGTCGTCAACTAGAAGAGGAGCTTCTGCAAGAAGACATAACACGGCTAGAAGATTTACCCTCATACAGCCTTCTTAGTCGATAGTGTTTGTAGGCATGACTTTTAAGAAAATGAGAATGGCTTCCGTATGCATGTTTTTGGCATTTATTGGTGGTGTTGTTACGTAGTAGCTTTCGATGGTGGGTGTTACTTTGTAGAAGTCAGCGTATAGGGAAAATGGGGACTAATGTTAGAGCAAGTACAATGTTATTCCCTCGTTTCTCGAATTTGGAAAGGGTCATACCTGATGATTGGTCTCAGTAGCGATGGTAGGAATTCGAAGATTGCCTTCAGACTACCTTTCTCTTTAATTAACTCGTATGGTGATAACCATCAATAGTGTCTATAAACAAGACTTTGTAAGACTTTAGACCAAGACGTGCCTGTGTAAACTGACTGATCCTTGAAAGAGTTTGTGATATCAACGTTTGGCCTATATTCATCTTATATCTTGAATCTTGTTGGAATCTAATTAAATATACCACAATCATTTGATTAATTTGAACGGCTCCAATGGGTTGCCTACCGACTCACTTGTGACTTGTGAGGTCATGTCAAAAGAGGAATCCATCTTGGGATGAACACTTGCCCAAAAGAGAGTTCCCTTTTAACTGTCCTCTACGACTATTCTTAAGTGCATGAATTCTATAATTTTCAACTGTTTCCAAGACTTCATTTTTTTTTGTTTTTGTTATCTATTTTCAGTTTACACCTAACAAGAAATAAATAGGACAAACTTCACACTGGTTTTTATCACAGCAGAGCCAAGCTCCAAAACACTGAGCTCTTTCAGGCCAAACTCGATTGCAGTAACATATGATCATGATATGAACCAAAATTCGCATCCACATGCACACAAGTTGACAAATTCCACACAAACGAGAGGCCTTCTACCAATTGTAGCCACAGCACACATTTAAGGAACACTGTTTAGCGTTAAACAGATTTTTAAAGATAAATGTGAAGATTCTTTTTTCATTCAACAAGAATTTAAGAAAAATGTGAAGCGAACAATTGATGAAAGCACTCACTTGAAATGGCAACACACAAAAACCAAAAGATCAAATATCACATCTAAAATATGCTTGAAATAAGGAAACATCATTAAGTCCCAAATACCAAACTTCTGGACTCAAAAGACATACAAAACTCATAAGTTAAAACCAAACAGGCAGACCATGAAGAGAGTTCTAAATTCATAAAACTTTTCTACTCATAGATCCAAGAGTGAAGGCTGCTCCGCCACTCTGCAATTCCTTCGGGGAACCAAAGAGCAATTTCCTTCCTAGCACTCTCAACAGCATCACTTCCATGAATAACATTCCTGTAATCAAACAGTTTAGTATTAGACTTCAGCAATATGGTTAAGGTCAGGGCTAATAAGCAAAACCAACATTGAACTGAAAATTAGTAAACATCAACAGGCTTCTATTCTACGGAAGGGAAATAAAGTAACCAAGAGTAGACATAAAATTTCTTCGAGATAAAACTAGGGAGAAGTGCAACTGTATCAGTACTAAATAATTGCTGCTGCGGAAGGCATTTGCAGGAAATGAACTCAGCATGCAGGATTCATTACGAAACTATTGTAAGTCTACAGAAGATCACTGCCATTTGGAGCACATTTATAAAACATGTTGAAATCTTTCGCACAGCAATTTTGAAGTAGTCGTGTGTGGAAGTTGAAATTTTTTTTGGACAGATGTAATCTTTTCAAGATTTTGTGAGTATATTGTCAGTGGAACTATGGAAGAAATTACCAGTAACATGAAGATCTCCGGTCATCCTTCATAGTCAAAAAAGAATTCTCAACTTCTAAAAAAATATTTCCATAACAAGCACCAATTCCAAATAATCACTTCTTGCCCAAAAAAAATTATGCGCAAAAATGCCACCAACTATAAACAATGAAATGGCCAAGGCCATTAACAACTAATTGTTTAAAAACCTTTCAATCTTCAACCTATTCTTACACCACTGCCTGTACTTGTAATATTTCAAGATCAAAACAATTTGGGGAACAGACTCAACTTTGAGGAACTAAATCCATGCAGGTTGACAATTGACTTAACAAGTATTAAAGCTTGAATCCGTATAGTTTATTCATAAACACGGATGTTTTACCTGCCAATGTCAATAGCAAAATCACCACGGATGGTACCAGCATCCGAATCCAAGGGGTTGGTTGCTCCAATGATCTTCCTGCCAGTAGCAACTACACCCTTACCCTCCCAGACCATAGCAACAACAGGTCCAGAAACAATATACTCACAAAGCCCATTAAAGAAAGGCTTAGAAGACAAGTCTGCGTAATGCTTCTCAGCAAAGGCACGGTCCACAGTAATGAGCTTCAAGCCTATATACATGCAAAGTAAAATTCACAACCCAAATCAACAATTACATTCAAAATAATGTAAAATAAGTTCAAATTCCTTAAATCTAAACAAGATTTTATTTTTAAAGATAACAATCCTATACTAAATATACAAAATGAAAGACACATTAGCTGGAGCAATAATAATTACGCAAGGAGGCAGAGGAAACATACTAGACTGTTCAAATCCATATTACTCTTATCTAAAAGAAACAAATCTCAACTGAAAAATCATTACGGGGTGGGTCCTGACTAATCATAAGTTTTTTGTGCTGTAATTGGGACACACACTAAACAAATCCAGTACTAAAGCAGCATAAAACTAATTAATCAAACTTTGTAATAATTGATTAAATTTTACCTTTCAAAGAGAATCCTTTCTTCTCAAATCTGCCGATAATCTCACCAACCTGAAGCATCATAACGTTCAAATGAGTGCATAGTAAGAAAAAACGGTTATCGCATCAAGGATTTAGTAAACCTAGATACAAAATTGACAATATTTAACCGTTATTAAACAAAAAAACACAATGAATCAAAGCTCAAAGTGATAGATCTAAAAGAAAAATGGTTTAGGAAGACGAACCAGGCCACGTTGGACACCGTCAGGCTTGATCATAATGAAAGTTTGCTCCATTTTCGTTTCTTTAAAGTATGGTCTGTTGATTAGCAAATAGCAGTACGCGGCACTTTGCTGAAGAGACGGAGAAGGGGTATTTATACGGTAACGGGTCGGTGGCTCTTTACACAGCAAACCCTAATTGTTCGATGGAATATTCTCGGGTTTTTTTTACTTTTTGGTTTTGTTTTAACCCAAACGAAAGCCCATAAGAAAATTCGCCAGGGCAGACCCCAGGTTATTAGCTCCGTCACTAGAAGACAAATACTTTATTTTGAATTGACGTTTTTTCTAAAAACTTTTCCTAGGAGTTTTCATTTTTTTTTTTCATTCATGACTTGAACTTAAAATCTTAATCTTAAGATAGAAAGTGAAAAGTATTTACTATCGGAGTAATTCTCTCTTGTTAATTGACGGATTGATACAAAAGAAATCGGGACAATTATGAAAAATGTTAGCTCATAAACTTTTCTTATAATCTATTTAGCTTAACTTATACAAATTACACAAAATAGCTCAAAAACAGAAAGAGTGGACATTCTTGATAATTAAACCCATCAACTATTATTGGATCTCTTCTCAAAAGAAGAAAAGACAAATCACGCTTTACTTTTTATCTTCCCTTCCTAGCTTAAACGTCATTGACATCGTCTTCACCTTTGATTCTGGTAAGTTTTTGTATAGGTAAACTATATTCAATTTTGAGTGTATCCTTTATAATGTATAATCAGTGTATAACTTCTGTATATATAAACTTTATTATTTTTTTAGTGTATACCATTGTATTGATTCAGAGGGACGAAACAATCCATGGAAAATTGATGAATTACTAGAAAAATTGATGAATCAATATATAGATGTATTGATAGAATCACCGGCGAAATCGATAAATTGATAGTGAAATTGAAGTATAGTATCAACCGTGAAATTGAAGAAGAATCAATTACGAGAATTGAAGAGCAATCACCGACGAAAATTGAAGAACAATCACCGGCGAAATCAATGGGATCGGAGAAGAGAGGTAGAATCTCACATTTTTTCCATTTCTCAATATATGAATTTTGTTGCTTTAAGCTTTTTATAATATATCTAATTTTGGCCTATTTTTTTTATGTAGATGAAAATTTGATTATATTTAGGACAAATAATACTACTTTATTATATATTTTAATTAAATTTTTCGAAAGAAATCAACATATATATATTTTTTTGAAATTGTTGAACATACAAATATTTAACGTAATGAAAAAGGAAAATGTTAGTTGTAAGCTAGAGATCATATTTTGGTTAAGGTGCTTGGAAACTTTTTTATTTTAAATCCTAGTTCATGCCCATATAAAATGTCATATATTTCTTTGAAGAGATATCTTAAAAATTTCTTAAATTCATGAAATATTTAAAAAGAGATCAAATGTGGTCGCACTCTTCTTGACAACCACTATCTTGTAGATTTGTAATTTAAATCTTTGACATATAATAAGATTAAAACTCATTCATCATATATAACTTATATTAAGTGAAAACAAGTGAATAACTTAATATTCTTTACTATTACTACGTATAAACTAACGGATATGGTGCAGCGGATGAGGCTGCTTCTCATTAAATTAATAAGAGCTCTCGAGTTTGAGCCCTTGATATGGAAAAATCCTTGGTAGGGAGCGCTCCCTCCTCCGAGTGGAGCCCTACATAATAGTATTATCTATGTTCGATATTAATGATAACCTTCATTATATTAATATTATTGAAAAGTAATAGTTTATTAATGGGCAGAAAACCTACAAGTCAAGCATATCTTATATGAAAGTAAATAAAGTTACAGACTGCCTTAGAAGGAATTTTGAAAATTTAGAGCTTTAAAATGTACCCCTTGGTTATGTAATTTTATCTTCTAAAAATAATCATTTAGGTATTATGTATTCTAGGCAAATTGTAGTATGTAATAGTCTTTAAATTCGAAAAAAAAAAATGTATTTGTCATTCTTTGATTCGAGGCTTAAAAGGCAAATGGAATGAAAGGTTCAATTGTGTTTTCAAATAAATATTTAAATGGATATTAAAATTAAGAAGAATAAAAAAATCTTTTGATGCATAAATCCTATTTATACAGCATATTGATGGTATAATATTCTTAGGATGCGTTTGATAGGAAAGAAAATATTTTTCATACTTAAAATATTCTCTACAAAAACAAGGAGGAAATGATTTCATGTGGCTACTTTTGAATAGAGACAAAAATTATATTTTTTTATATTTCGTGTGTATTGATGTTTTCCAACACATGAAATCCAAATTATTGAATGGAACTTCGATTTTTCTCTATACAAAACGTATTCTTCATCTTTAATTAAAAGTTTCAGGTTCGAGTTTTCCTGAGTATGGAGTCGTCTTTGTTAGATAGCTCTTTACCCCCTCCCCCCTCCCCCAATGTGGGACTTTTAAGCGCGAATCTGGATTTAGTCAGGCTCCAATGTGGTACCAGACACGGGAAGGGAAACCAAAAAAAATGTAAATATCCAAGTCCTATCCAAATTATTCCCATCTATTGCTTGCCCCGGCGCAGCCCAATTAAATTGACCCTACAAAGCCCAAAAGCAACTTCAGCCTCAATGGCCCAAACCAAGGGTCAAACATATTCTCACTCAACCATTTAAAACGCAGTTTCCCCAAGCCATCAAACAGCTCTTACCACAGCGTTACACTCTGTTTGGATCATTGTTAGTGTTTGAACAATACTTGAGTTGAAGTTTCAAAGTTTAATTATTTTTCGAAATTTAATTATGTATAAGAATGAAATAGAAACAAAAATTACATAGGCTTATAGTCTAGTGGTACACCGTACATGTGAGAGAATTTCTTATGAGAGGGAAATATTAAATTTCCATAACTCCGTTGTAAAAAAAAATTGATATGGGTATACAATATTGTATATTTTTAGTCAAATTCTATTTTTAGCAATATTGTGTAATACATGCACCCACTACCCATCTTAGCAAGAGTGCAATCTTAAAATCACAATAAAACTCAATTATGAACCTTCTTAATAGTTTTCTTTAGTGGGTGTGCTTGGAAAAACCTACACAAAGCTATATAAATTTTGACGAAGATTGGAATTAAATTTCAGATCTGGAGACTGGAATCCACTTGGAAAAAATTAGTTGGACAAGATATATCACGTGTGTATATCATAGCCATATTTTCGTGAATATACATTCTTTTTGGTTGAACATATACTTTCATGGATATTAATAGACTGATAGACATACATATGTACATGACTCATGAGATATATATGGATTTGCAGACGTATATACAAATTGTTCTTCAAATTCAAGTTTTTAATTTGAAAATCAGCTCAAATTGTCTTCAAATACAACTTTGAACAATGAATTCATAGTTATATTCACATTTTTAAGTTTACACATATCATAACTATGGTTTCAATGCTTTTGAAGGAAGAGTTCGACAATTGAAGAAGCCGGAAAGATGACTAGTGATCTATTTCGTGTCAATGCCAATTTCTCAAAAAGAAAAGAGTAGTAAAGTGAAGGGAAAACTACACTATATAACCGCCCATCAAAATAATAGCTAGCAAATGTATATTTTTTTATGAGATGCATAAAATACACATTTTTGATAAAAGTAGTATATATTTTAATTTTTCATATATATATATATATATAATTGTTTCGGCCAATCGGTAAAATATATAAAGTACCGAGGGGAAATTCCAACATGATATCCAATACAACAGGTTAGGCCCAATTTTTAAAGGCTCCTTCCTCCTGGTAATAAGTGGCATGTAAACTTTATAAGGTGGATCTAGTGGGCCTAAAGAACAAATTATAAGTGAAATTTTGAATAAATAGATTACGGCTTTTCCCAGAAAAGTAAAATCTCAATCTTGGTTTAAATTAAAGAAAAGCATGCATTTTCTAGAAGCTTATATAAGTCTAGAGAAATTAAAAGTCAAAGAAAAATGACATAGTTGAGAGTTATTGAACGCAATGATCACAACAAAATATGATTGAAGTTTGAGTTACAACTCTATAGCAATCAGGTATTCCATGATTAAAAATCATTAATGAGAAAAAAAAAATATTATGGCCCTTCTTACTCATGAGAGCCAAAGAAACAAAGAAAAGCAAGGGGTAAATATAACTTTTAATAAGTGACCTCTTTTTCTTTTGCTAAGTTTTATGGAGCAAAATTACACGGTACTTGTGTTGGTGCGAAATAATAGATATCAAACTTGAAGTATGTCCAGAGGCAATGGAGCCTATTTTAATGGATTCGAGTAAGTCATGCTTTTAAATCCATAATTTAAAAATATAGTGAGTTCAACATTAATAAACGCAAAAAAAATTTAACCTATCAAATTTAACTCGTAAATCTGCCTCTAAGCGTGCGCACACGCATGTTAAATCACATACCACTATTTTTTACTTTTATAGAGAATAGTAGTTTTTGCTATTGAGGATATAGTTTGTGCAAATGTAATCGACTTAAGTGGTTAAACCTATCAAATTTAACTAGCGAATCTGCCTCTAAGCAACACACATGTTAAATCAGATATATACCACTTAGCTATTAAGGATTTAGTTTGTGCAAATGTAATTGACTTAAAGTGGTTGAACCTATCAAATTTAAATCCTGAATCTACCTTTAAGCAACACATGTTAAATCAGATACCACTTAGCTATTGAGGATTTAGTTAGTGCAAATGTAATTGACTTTAGTGGTTGAAGGAATGTTAAGTCTCACCAGCCAAGAAATTAAAGAAACATTGCATGTCAAAGTTCAAAAAAGAAATTAAAGAAAGAAAAAAAAAGTGTCAAAGTTTGAAAAACCATATGTACCTCAAAGGGAAAGAAAACAATGAGAAGACAACAAAAAAGAAAAAGAGAAAGACCCCACCAAATATATCTCTTATGATGAATAATAGAAGACTTTAACACACTGATTGAAATGGCCATTATGGTTGCATGGAATTCAGCATATGATGCCTGCCCCCTTTACCCTTTGGTGGAAATCTCTCAATTACTTCAACTTGTTACTAGTGAGTATCTTTTTTTGAAGGAAACAATCCATTACTTGTTTGAAATTTTGATGAGAAATCATGAGATTGTCGGATCCATAGACAAAACCTTCCCTTTTCAAATGCTACAATTCCCTCCAACTTGTTGAGTTGTTTCATTTCTTCTCGAAAATACAGTATTATATATTAATACTTTATATTATTCGTGTAATTTCACGTAATATAAGAAAACACTTATCACTTATTTTAGGTTTTCGATTGACGTTTATTATATAAGATTGTCTATATTAACATTTTAAGTGATATGATCATGTAAATAAGTTTTGAGTTATTAGTTCATATAACTTAATTAAGGTGCTATTTGATTTTATTAAGATTAAAATGTTTGGATTTGAATGAAATTTTAAGTATTAAGATTAAGAAGTTATTATCTGAATACACGTATAAATATTAAAACGTTGTATTAAGATATGAATATTAAATATATAATTAATAATGTTTGTTTTTTCAATATTTAAATGCATGAAGTTTTATATAAAACTTAATTATAACACTAATTTATTTAATACTATATCAACAAAAATATTCTCAAAAGATATATAGTGGTACGTGGTGGCGATGACTAATAGTGATGATTGTAGGTGCTTATTAAGGGTGATGGTCGGTGTTGGTGGCTACTGATGATTGTGGTAGAGGATAACAATAGCTAATTATAGTGGCGATGACTCATAAATGATAGTAGTAGTATATACTAGTGGTGGATGGTGTTGATTTTCAATATTGATTAGTGATTGTTGTGGTAATGGTAATGGTAATTGTATATGGTGTGAATGGAGATGACAAATGATTGTAGTGATTGACGAAAGTGATAGTTATGATATGGCTATAAAGACACAAGATTGGTGGTTTATGAATGATCGTAGTTTATAATAATTGAAACGATGATAATAATGATACGTTGTAGATAATGGTAGGCAGCGACATCGATGGTGGTGGACTAGTGGTTAATGGTCATAGCCGGACGAAGTGATTAATGGTGAAAGACCATATATGTTGTAAGTATTAATTATATTGATCTATCGGACTTATTTAAATAGTTATTTCTAAAAAAGAAAAACATTGAAATCTGAATAGCTAAGACTCAAACCTTAAAATGAATTCGATATTAAAATAGAAGCTACTCTATAAAATATGTAGGTGGTGTCTCAAACATAAATAAAAGCTACTCTATCAAGTTCTGAAAGTGGTGGGCATGTCTCCCCTTGTGATTCTCATAGTGCAAGCAACAATTCCATCCTAGAATAAACGTGCAAATTAAAAGGTCAACAAAAAAATATTGAAAAAAGTTGGACGATTAATTTATTTGGCGGCCAAAAGATCAAAATTTGTAACTAGCCAATCTCAAATTCCCTCTCTTTGTCAACAAAATCAAAACAAAAGAGAGAAAATATGACCAATACTACTATATTTTGCCATCATAAAGTTTGTCATTTTTCTTTAATTTTTTTCTCCTTTGGGTGGGGTGGGGGGTCATGCAGTTTTTTTTTTTTGAAATTGGGGCTAGAGAAAGGGATTACAATGTGGAGAATCGAACTCTTGCCAACAAAGTAATAGTTCAGATAGTCAACTAACTATCGTACTAAGATTCTCGTTTTCATGCAATATTGTTGTGCAACTAATGTCAAAATTTATTTATTTTAGCCAAAATGTAGTACAAATGTGAAAAGTTAAATTTGAGCGGAGTAGCGCGTTAGAACTTTAATAAAATGATCTTTATATGATTCTGTACGAAGACATTGTATTGAATAATTGACACTGTGTAAATTACAACCACAAGATTTGAGCCTATAAATGTTTCTAGAATATTTAGGTGAAAGTACTGTACTGAACATATACATGTTGCTCGAATCTTTGCCAAACTAAAGGAAAAAAAGCGATATAATCTCTTAGGACCAGTTACAATATGAAAATATAAAAATCATCCTACAAAAATAATATATATATATATAGAGAGAGAGAGAGAAACTTTCACATATAGCCACTCAAAATATTTTAATTATGCTCCATAGCTATAGTTTGATAATTACAATTCATAGCTATATGTTATAAGGAGGAGGGTGGCGAGCGAGACTGGGAGAGAGAGGAGAGAGGCGAACGAGAGAGGGCAGAGAGTGGAGAGAGGCGAATTGTATATGTATAATTGTCAAAATAATGTATTAATGTAACTGACATACATATGTATTTGTATATCTGGTGAGCGAGACTGGGAGAGGGAGGAGAGAGGCGAGCGAGACTGGGAGAGA
Source organism: Solanum appendiculatum (assembly GCA_018342035.1). Taxonomy (NCBI): domain Eukaryota; kingdom Viridiplantae; phylum Streptophyta; class Magnoliopsida; order Solanales; family Solanaceae; genus Solanum; species Solanum appendiculatum. Next base: position 1,891,892 of record JAGDQO010000515.1, read on the forward strand.
GTGGAGAGAGGCGAGTGAGAGAGGGCAGAGAGTGGAGAGAGGCGAATTGTATATGTATATATGTCGAATTATACATATTTATATATGTCAAAATAATTGTATATATGTATATGTATCAAGTATTGTATTTGTATATCTACATATAATTTGAATTCGTATACAATTGAATCGAGTTAAAACATTTGTATTGTATATCCAATCTCTCTCGCTTTATACAAACACAAATTATACATTTGTGTTTGTATAAAGCGAGCGAGAGAGAGAGAGATAGACAAAAGAGAACTGGGCAGGGCAAAATCCAATCTCTCTCGCTTTATACAAACACAAATTATACATTTGTGTTTGTATAAAGCGAGAGAGAGAACTGGGCAGGGCAAGATCCAATCTCTCTCGCTTTACACAAACACAAATTATACATTTGTGTTGTATAAAGCGAGAGAGAGAGAAAGACAAAAGAGAACTGGGCAGGGGAAGATTTGTATATGTATAATTATAAGTGTATAGGGCGGAGAGATATGTATATGTATTTGTATATCCTGTCTCTCTCGCTTTATACAAACACAAATTATACATTTGTGTTTTTACAAAGTGAGAGAGAGATTGGCAGAAGAGAAGAGAGAGAGAGAGATTGGGCAGGGAGAGGAGAGTGGCGAGCGAGAATTCCAGAGAGATAGGGGAGAGGCGCGAGAGAGAGAGGAAGAGAGGAGAGAGGCGAGAGAGAGAGGAAGAGAGGCGAGAGGCGAGAGAGAGAATGAAATTATACCTTAAAGTTAGTTTCGAATTGTAATTAATGCAAACTATAGCTATGGTAGATAATTAAGTAGTATAAGTTTGCTTAGCAACGTAATTTTCCCATATATATATATTGTTTTTTTTAATCTGACATGGTAAAAGCAACAAACATTTGATTTGTTCTCTTTGTTCCCATCCTTCATATGGATAATAATAACAATTAAATTAGGCATATTATATATTCAGCTTTATATATTTGACTGCTATCGCAGTGGATCGATGGCCAAGAAAATAGTATAATATAAGTTCAGAACTATACATGATTTACAAGATTTATCTCATCATGAGTAATGATCGATGAGCCTGGTAACTCTTTTTTTTTTTTTTTTTGCAGAAGAAAATTCATGATGATTTTTGAAACAATAAAGGACTTTGACCAAGAAGATTTGGGAATACCAACAGTTGGAGCTACTACTTTTTTTCTTTAAATTTTGGATACAACTATATATTCCAAATTGATTAATCATCAGAATATTGTAGAAGCCTTATTCTACAATTTCTTTGGTTTTGTACGCTTTAATCATTGATTTGTACTTTTGATATTACAATTCATTTAGCTACCATGAAATTATATTTAATTTGGTGCTAGCATAGGACTTTTAAAGGGGACCGCTACTATACATAGTCTTGTTTGAGATATATATATGTTGGGTAACGCCAACATCCTGCCTATGGTAAGACCCACGAGGGGGCTAGGGTGGCTCATTCAAGTCATGATCGAACATGACGCTCGCTTGGTGGACATAGTTAAGAAATAAAGTTGCGTCTTTGCTATCAGTTATAACTTTTGGCATGATGATAAACGCTTAATCCAAACAATAGAGGCATGAAACTAGGTGAGTTTGACACTATAAAGCAAAAGTTGATCGATTATCCATATGAAATTAACCCTCAGCTTTTATTTTGGAATAGTGTTTATAAAGATGCATATAGATTGTTCCAAAAAGTCATATGGTAAGAGTTGATTTCTCAAACAATGACTCAATTAATAATTACTATTTCAAAAAGTCATTTTTATTATTGAAATTAAGAAAAAAATATGATTTTATGAATTGAATAGTCTGAGAAATGAAACCTATATGATAAATATATATGTTTGCTCGTGACATAATTTCTTACTCTAACAATTAAAACGTGGTAGACATGAGAAGAGTGTTCTTCGTGAATATTAATTGGTAATAAAATACCTAGTTATATCAGATAAGTATTATGCACCATGACAAATACAGGGTTAGACTGAACCAATGGATGATTAATTAAGGTATTGGACTCAAGTGAACTATTAATTTTACGAGTTCAAATATCTTTAGCAAAAATAATTTCTAATTTATTGACTATAAAAATATTAGGTAAAAATTTCAGATTGATCATATCCCTCCAAAAGTTTATTCCTTGCTCGATAATACGTTTGTCACTCTATTTTGCTCCCTCATAGGATGCCCAATCTAGCTCGCCAGGGACCTGCACTCACATAAATTGGATTAAATTTGTCAACTCAGATTTGTAAAAGGTCAACGCTTGGTTATTTAAATAAGTAAATTAGGCTTATTGTTTATTTTTCTCTCCTTTTTATTTTTTATTTTTAAAAATACAGTTAGCTTTGCACGAAACAACCTTTTAAAGGTGTATCCTTTTTATTACAGTCACTTTTCTGATTTGCAACAATACATGTTTGTCTAATAAACTTTGAATTTTAATTTTATCATATGGACGTTTTTATTTTACTGAAAAATATGATATATATTTTTATCCTAAAGAAATTTTTTAAGATGTAGTTGAAGGAGAAGTCCTAATAGTCAAAGTATAATATGCTCCATGCATGAGTCAAATGTGGCCACGGATGTCAGGGTTACTTGTCTTTTTTCTTTATTTAAAACTTAATTAATTTCATGAGTTACTAGCACAGAGTCAGAATTTAAATCTTATAAGTTCAGATTCTAGTTCTTTTGAGCTATTGAATTTTAAATTAATAATTTTTATATATTTAATTAAAAAAAATTGACAAATAAAATATTTAAGTCAAATCTATTAAATTCGGCTAAATTTTATTTTAGCTCCGCCACCAATAGCATGATCTACACCTTTTCCAGCAATTGTTGGTATTAAGCAACAAAAGTGTGAGCATGTTCTAGTCAATTTTTTGAGGGGATAAGATTCTCTGTCTCCCTCCGTATCAATATGGTCCTTTATGTATTACAAGTATCGCTTTAATTTGATTCTTAATATATTTCACTTGATTAAAATAGTTCTTAATATATATCAAAAGATCACTTCTTATTAGCTTCAAAGAAAGAACCTCCATACAATCTAACACTATTTTTTCTAACAAAAACTCATTATTTTCTCTTTCTTAAACAGATTGGACGAATCATATTTTTGTATCGATTACAATCGTTCTTCCCATATCTACAAAGGTGAAAAGGTAACAAAACACGATAATAAAATAGTGACGAAAGAGAGAGTGGAGAGTCAAATAGAGGGACATGTATCGATAGATATGTAAATTAAGTGTTGAGTGGAAGGCCGAGAGAGAAGGCAAAACTAAAGGGAAAAGTACCTTATTTACGTCACTCTAGCTAGATTGTTACTATTACTTATTAGCTTCCTTTCTAGCTACCCCTAGCTTCACCTCTTTTTTTCCCGCACTCAGTGTTTTGTTAGTTGTATTAAAGCTCAATTATATTTAGATTTATACCAAAAAGTTTAATATTACTCCGTTAGGGACGAGATAAAAAGCTCTCTAACGAAGACGACTTCATATCCAGAAGGGAGTAGGAATTTGAACCCAAAACCTCTAATTAAGAAAAAAATTAAGTACTTACTATTCTACCCGTTGTTCATACACGGCGTTTTGCTTTTATCCAGCACAAAAATCACAATAAGGGGGTGGGGGGTGGGGGGGGGGGATATCCACAGCCAATGTGTACATGACCGACATAGCAAATTTATGACATAATTATCTTTACATGAAATTTGCTTATCTGATTTTATTTGACATGAAATTTACGTAAGTGTGTAAATACACGAAATTATAATAGGGTGAATAATTTTTTTTAAAGAATGGTACGTAAGAGCTGTGTTTAGTAGATAAAAGTTTAAGTAATATATAACGTCAGTATAATTAATTATAATTTGATAATGATGTACAAAACTTAAACTTGATAGAAAATTGATATCAATTTTAATGGAATCAAATTTGGCAAGATTAGATAGGAAGGGTTATCGTCTTCATTCATTCCTTTTCCACTGTCTAATACTCATTAGACAATCTTTTGACATGTAAGAAAATTCTAATGGACCCTACCTACTACTCATTGCTTTCAAGAAATTAATTTTTTCCTTTGGTTTGACACTCAGCCACACCCCATTCACATACAACTAATTAGTTACATCAGGATATTTTTTGCTATTTGTTCTTTTAGATTATTAGCTTAATTATATCTTGTTAATCAGTAACCTCTTAATTATGTGATTTTGTGTCAAAACTGGATCACGTCATGTTATGAAATGAGTTTAGACTTTAGCATTACTATATAGCTAGATCTTGCTATGAATTTGTGAGGGAAAGACAATTAGGTCATGATGATGACATGTAAATCTATACCTATCGCGGCTATCGCTAAGTCTAGGTTGATTTTTTATTTTTAAAATGACTTTCTAAAATAATAAAGTAACTATTAGCACGACTTTGCATGGAACAACTACTACATTTATATCTCTCGCTGGGTTGGGGTTGGGGATGGTTTATGCAAATCAGCCAGTTTGCCTTCAGGCCAATTTTTTATGTGCACGGAACTATATAAGTCAAATAAAGAACAATTCAATATACGAAAAAAATAATTCTTTCTAATCAGTGATGAACTTTTATTTTTTGCATAAGAATAAGAAGTAATTGAAGAAAAATTCCACGATGAATTTTTAACTTTGCATTACCGACCATTGATAAAAATTAAGCAACACAAGTAAAAATTATAGAAATAAATCGAATAAGTATAAATAATTTACTTAATATTGAGGAAAATAACCTTCCTAGTGAAAGTAGAGAAAACAAGTTGGAGAAATGACATTCCACATTGATTGTGTCCTCCCACCCTCCATCACATCTCACCTCCACCCATAGCCCCCCATCCTCACCTCTACATCATGAACATAAGAAAATAAGTATGAAAGCACTTATTTTCCTGAAAATTATTTTTCAAGAAAATATTTTCTATGGAAAACATTTTTATTCATACCCCCCCCCCCCCCCCCCCCCGCACCCCAAAGTAAATCTTATACTCCATTTGTCTCAAAATACTTGTCGTCCTTACTAATTAAAAACACTTGTTATTTTAGAAGTTTCAGACAAAATTAACTATATTTTTTCCGTTTTATCCTTAGTAGTAATTGTTCGCGAAGACTATAATTAAACATCTCAATTATAATACATAAATAGAATAAATATTTAACAAAGAGAGATTATATCTTAAGACATAAATAAGGGTAAAATAATTAATCAAACATCCCTCCTAATTAATATCCTTAAGGGGTGTGTAAATAAAAAAAATACAACTAGTATTTTAAGACGGATCCCCATCCCCCAACGTAATAATTTCTTTTTGGAAAATATATGATCTCAAATATTATCAATCATTAGATATTACATTATTGTAGATGTAGAAGTATTGATAGAATTGATCAACCTATCATATAGAAATCAACATGAGTAGTTGTTACGTTGCTCTATTGGTAGATTGATTTAAACAAGATTAAGAAATTAAATATAAAACAAAAACTTTCAAGAGAAGTGATATTTTCTAAAATGAGCAAGAGAAAATAAGGTATAGGTTATAATTTTATTTTATCGTCATGTCCGGATCAACTTTCGCACACCTTGACTAATTTCACGGGATATACACTTGCCACCTCCAACCAGCAACATGTATTAGATAACTCTGTCCACCAAGACTAGGATAGATGAAAAGAATCACCTAGTATTTTTTTTGTCTGATTGGGAATTTACTTGAGAGAGAATCATATATTTCTAGTTTTTTTCTAAAAAATAATTTTAAAGAGAAGAAAATGACTCTACAAAAATCTCTTTTGAATTGAATTTTTATTCCTCATGAAGAAAAATAATTTTTTTTGTATTTTAAGAAAAATAAAAGATAAATTTACAAAGGGTTATAAAATCATTTGACGTCCTACCTTCAACTATATGCTATTGTTTCTTGTCAATTGTTATTCTTTTCAAAGGAAAGTTTATTTTTTTCTCTTACTTTTTTTTTTCCTTGTTATTTTTTTCAAAAGAAAGTTTATTTTTCTCTTACTTTTTTTTTTTTTTTAAATCTTATAGACGAGGTTATCTTAAGATTTCAATCTTACCTTTTTCATTTTGTACAATATTCCTTATGGTCTATGGACCTATCCTAATCAAAAGTGAATAAAGAAAGAGCAAATTAAAAGAAGAGTCTATTAGTCATCGACGTTATAATTGTTATACAAAAGTTATGTATAGTATACAGACAAATGTCTGATTAAGCAAAACACCCTAATAGGAGTTGGGACTTAATTAGGTATATGATATATATAGTTAAACATGAGTTTTTAATTTCTAACTTTTTTCGATATAATTAGGTCAAAATAAAAACTTTATTTGCTTCAAATTTACGACAAAATTTTCGGGGGAAATATTGAACGTGTTAAAAAATGTCACTTTAAAATAATGAAAATGCTATGTACTTATACTTTTGAGTATTAGTACAACTACACCGATCTTTATAAATCTTAAATAATAATAATTGAATTTTCATATTATGTTAGTATATTATACATTTTTTAATAACATTATCTCATTATAGCACTAAAAAATATCCGAACAAACAACATTGTTATAGATAAGTTTGAATACATCTAGCTACCATCTTCTTTTTTCCTCCTTAAGAAAATGATTAGGGAATTTATATCCATTTCTAATAACCGTAGTGGTCCAGCTAAGCTCATCGTTAAACAGTAAGGGATCGTTTGGTGTGATGGATAAGGGGAGTTAATCCCGGTATATATTTTAAGTAGCCTCTAATCACTTGTTTGATTGCAAAGTTTGGGATAACTTATCCCATGATTAATAATTAGTACTGGGATGAGTCATCCCTTCCCGTTGGGTGGTATAGTAATCCCGGGATAAAATACATAAATGACAAATATATCCCTTTAAATTCTATTTATACCTCACTTTTCACATTTATGTATAGCTATTTTTGAAAGTCTTCAACCTCCTTAATCTTAAATAATTCTTTTATTAAAGAAAAAACTTATTACTAAAAAAAATTTATGTAATACAAAATTATAGTACAGATCTTATTGTAAATTTGTTTTCTTACTAAACAAAAATATTAGCACATGTCCTCCCGATTCCCCCCCCCCCCCCACATCCTTATTTTTAATACCATGTATAATAATATTCACTATTTCTTATTTTTATGATAATTCTTCATATTTTTCTATTAAAAAATTACACTATATAAATATAATTTTTATTTATGAATTTATTTGACTAGTTCTTATGTTTATTTATATTTTGATTTCTCATAAATCCTCTTTTACTTTAACAAACTTAAGATGAAAATTCTATTTTTAAGCTAAATAAGAAAAAAGTTTTATATTTAAATACATATTGTACCATCATGAGAATGTACACACAAAAATATTTAAGCTAAATAAGATGAAAATTTTATTTTTAAAAATGAATAATTAAAGCTTGCAAAGAAAATATAAAACACTAAATAAAGTGAAGGGTAGTTTTGTAAACAAACAACTAGTTCTTAAAATGTATGCAATGCATATTATTTTGAATACAACAAACCAAACTCTCAATAAGAAATAATCTCAGGAAAACTTATCTCATCATAACTAATCGAGAAATGGTTTAAAGCCCCCCTAACCTATACCCGAAATCCCAACTACACACTTCAACTTCACGGGTATCCTATTACCCCCCTGAACATTTTATTTCTCTATTTACTACACACTTGAGTGCTGACCTGTACACATAAACCAAACATTTCATTTCTCTTTTTGAGACGTGATTTTCACGCGCGGGCCCTATTCCTTTCTTTGTTTTCATGTTTCCCTTTTCGTCCATCTTGTGAAGAATGATCTCCTTAGACAATGGACTAATACTATACAAAGGTTTTCAGTCATGAAAATCAGAATGTTCACCTGCTCCTAGGGTCAAGATGACAGTTTCATGATCTGTATCCTTGGATATCTGACAACCAGCATTTCCAGCACTTGTATCTGTTAGTTAAACACCATAAAGAGAAGGGGGGTGGGGGGTGGGGGTTAACCAAGATGAAACACAAGTTGACTGGTGCAGTACTATAATTGATGTGGTATTCTTAGAACAATGACAATAAATAGGGTTATCTAGAGAAAGAGAAGCTTCCCTCTGTTTCCTACCATCACATTTCACAAAGAGAATTTTCCTTTTAAATTCGACCAAGAAATTTGCAAATTCAGCAAAATCCCATGTTTGCATCTCACTCCATACAAAGCTTATTCAAGTTTTCATTTGCCATTTTTGACGAATTTAGAGAAAATTCAAAGAACCTAAATAAGAAATTAGAGCAGATTACAAACCCTAACTTCAAGATTTAAAGTTGAAATGAACATAAACAACTAAACCCTAGCTAAGCCCAAAAGAAAATCGTCAAAATATTGATGAAGAAATAAGGATTAATGGTGGGGAAGAAGGAACAATGGTTTATTTAATTTGGGGAAGATGACCATTGCCCATCTCCCAATTTTATTACTTTTTCTAACGTTTTTTCCTCTTCTAACGCGCCTAGAGGAGGTGTTCTCACCTCCTATGCCAGGTCAGCACTCAAGTGTGTAGTAAATAGAGAAATAAAATGTTCAGGGGGTAATAGGACACCCGTGAAGTTGGAGTGTGTAGTTGGGATTTCGGGTATAGGTTGGGGGGGCTTTAGACCATTTTCTCTAACTAATCTCATCATAATTTGTTTTTAAATCAAACGACTCCTAAGTGAATAGTTTTTATTTATTTTTTTACATATTCTTAAAAATGAGAACTTCTTTTAGAGAAATTACGTATTACAAGTTATTCCACGAGTGATGTGTTTGTCTAAATTATATATAATTATTTTTTAAATAATATTTTTCGGTTTATGAAACAAATAAGAGAAATATGTGAATGTTTCGGCCGTAACACCAAAATGAGAATATTTTTGTTGGAATTGTCAAAGATGTACTGAAACAATTCGTGGTTTATAAAGTTTCTTGTAACTTAAACTCCAGATTTATTGCTTAACAAACCGTTTAGTGCATAATAAGTCAATAATAATGATTATTTTAAATATACTTAGTCTTAAAGTTATTGTTGTTATCAAACTCCACCGAGAGCCTAACAATATGGTTCAACTTTTCAATTTTCTTTATGATTTATGATTACACATGGCTCTTAATACTAGTATGTCAATAAAATATAGGATCAATCAAAATTAATTTGTATTTGAGATAATTTTAGTTTCTTAAAAGAAATTGACCTGTATCGATCGCTTATTTGTTTCAGAAAATTAGAATTTTTAATTTCAATATCGCATTTTTAAAATAAAACATTTCACCTTGTTTTATGAGGCATGGGAGGGAGTGGGGGGGCAAAACACAATCTTCAGACAACCTAGAGACAATCCAATAAATATATGATATGAGTGTGTTTTAACATAGCAATTTTTTTTTTATTAAATGAGTTTTGGGGTGGCGGGGTTTCGACACGGACCCTACCATGTAAATTATTTAATTAATATATATTCTTACAACAATTTATCATGTAATTATTGTATAATAGAATAATATAATTAGCCGTTTTTTTTTTTTCAATATGATTTTCTGTAAACAAATTTTAATTATATATATTTTTCCGCATTTAATATTTATGTCAAATCATATTAATTTATCATGACTAAATAATTTAGCAAAACTGTGGATATATATATAATCCTGATGTACAAAAAATATCGACACAATTAAATTATTCATAAGACAATGAAAAGTAAATCTTTTCACTTTATATTGTATATATAATAAGATGATAACGTGATAAAATACTAGCCAATATATTACAACATGTTTAACTACATTCATCATATTGAGAATTTTAATATTATTGGTTATATTAATTTCTATATCTTATTCTATTATATAAATGAGATATATGAACGTTGAATATAGCTCCCCAAACAACTAATTTGCTCATAGGGGAGGATTGGCGATATATAAGGAGATTCCTATAAAGGCGGGACTTGGCATTAATTCCTTATATGACATGATTTATTTTTTATAGTTGGTCGCAAAAGAATTATACATTTTTATAATTATACTTAATACTTAACAATTCAACTTTAAAATGTTTATTTTACCCTTAATAAAGTATATATGATATGAAGGAAAATCTTTTTTTATTTTCACATCTTTGGTTAGACAAATTTATTGGAAATCATTTCTTTAGTTGATTTTCGAAATACCCCGACCATTCCATCCCTGCCACCCTCAAGGCCTCACTTCCCACTCCCCCCACCCCTATAGTATTTGCAAGATTACATATAAATCTTCTTGAGATAATATCTTTTGCTTACTTGCTAAACAATAGAAAATAAATAAAAAATCAACTTGTTTTCTAAGAAAATATTTTTCATGAAAAATATTCTCCTTCATACCAAACACATTATAGTTACACAAACATCTGAGACTTATTTTAGACCGCAAATTTTAAAAATCTTTCTTTCTTAAACTCTATAACAAGTGTAAAAAATATCACATAAATTAAATAAGAATATATATATATATATATATATATATATAACTTGAGATTACCGTACAAACTCATAAATTACAAATTTTTAGATTCATTTCTACTGATGCAACATTAAAAAATATAGACACTAAACCTAACTTTTAACTCCAAAAATTAACTCTTTGGGAGGAGAATTATCCGCGTGACAATAAATAAATGTTTATATATTATATTTAATATTTGATCTACATTCCTTGTAGCGTTTACCAGTTGACCAGATATATACATGTATATTTATAAATTCCAATATATATGTTGGTGAAAGAAAAAAAAAACATCATTCTACTTGAAACCCCACACGGCGTACGAATACATGCAATTCACAAAATACATCCCTCAATAATTAATTCGCCATCACTACAACAACAACAACATCAACAAGAACTAGCGCAGCAAAGAAAGAAAGAAATTGTTCAAAAGAACCATCAACAAAAGTACTTTGGAATATTAGACAGAGAAAAAAAAAATTAAAGTGAGAGGAATTAATGGAAAGGGGTAGTGAAGAAAGAAATCAGTTAAACAATTACAATTTACAAGTATCTTTTTCATCATCATCCTCAGCAGCAGCACCAAATAATATTCATGAATTGGGATTTGTAAACTTTGTAGATCATAGCTTGAGCTTCTTAGCTCCTTCATCACAATCTTCTCAGTCTCTTCAAGCTGCTGCCGCCGCCGCCAGCGTAAGTGTTACGCCATCCGCCGCCATCAACACAAACGCTGCTGCTGCGGCCGGCGCGACGAATAACGTTAGCGGTGGTGGTGGTCTAGGGTTTAGCCACAATGAATTACTTGTCAATAGACCTTCTTGGAACAACGACCAGGTAAATTCAGACGACTTATATCATTATCTTGTTATTTGCTCGGAGATTTGTGCTGGTGAAAGATAACAACGTTTTATACCAACACAAAATATATTGGGATGTGTTCTAGGGTTTTTTAAATTATTCTTAATTTTCTTTGTAATAATTTCTTCCTTTTGTTTAATTTTACATAGGTGGAAACACTAGATCCCAAGGGTATTAATGATGAAAATTGCAGCGGTAATGTCAGCGAGGGTAACAATTCATGGTATTATTTCTCTATAGAATTTACTAATTATATTATTTAATTTTACTAATTATATTATTTAATTATTTTCAAAATGTTGTATCCATTATCGAGCTATATGAATTGCGGCTTGTTATTTTATTTTATAATATAGAAGTGAAATATCTTAATTTCTTCGAACATTTGATTTATCTTGGTTTTCACAAAAGGGGAAACTAAAGAAATGAGGGATGGAGGAGTTTTGGAGATTTGAATCATGATCTATTTACTCTTTTCACAAATATTCATGCATACTTCTTCTTCTTTTTGAAAGGTTATTAACCTCACTATTTTATGCTAAATTCATTCCATCAGAATCCAAGAAATTGGGTCGGAGCGTGTGGTGGAGTGACAGAGATTTTTTTACTCTTAATTAGAGCTCATCGTCTTGGGAATGGATTTCTCTTCATAATATAGAGCACTTGTATAGTGAGTTTTAATTATACAAGATGAATTGGAGTTAGTCAGACTTGTGAGCTTTTCACCACGCGTATCAAAATTAATGAGACTTATGAGTTTCGGACAAAGACTTGAAGAAAAAAGTCCTTTGCTTTATTTTCAACTCCACTATTTATAAGTAATACCTCTGTAGAAGCTTCTTCATGATTTACATAAAAACCTGAAAAGATCTAGCAAGGCATTCATGCAGATAGATTCTTGCTATCATGTTTTCTTGAAATGAATCTTGCTCTTTAATAATGACACTATTTCAAAATGTGTATATAAATACTATGGTTTGTACTATATAATAATATGTGGTGTGGAGCTAAGGTGTTGTGCATTTTCAGATAGACAAGTGCTAGCTAGATCCACTATATATTATAATGCTCAACTATATATATATTTGTACCCACATCATAAAATTCAACTCACATATGATAAGACTTGTTTAATTTATTTGCTAGCACAAGTATATATAAATTTGTATATATTGTTGTCATGAGCTCATCAAGTGATTATTTTACTAGCAAGCAACATTTATTTCATTTCCAAAATATGTAGGTGGAAGAGTTCATCCTCAGACAAAGGAAAGGTGAAGATAAGAAGAAAGCTAAGAGAACCAAGATTTTGTTTCCAAACAAGGAGTGACATTGATGTTCTTGATGATGGATATAAATGGAGAAAATATGGTCAGAAAGTTGTCAAGAATAGCCTTCATCCCAGGTACCTAATCATATTTCCCCCCTAATCAATTACTACTAGTTTCTCCTGTTTTTCCTTTTTTACCAAGGAGTTAGTAAAATTTATCCCAGAAAGTACTTAATCTGTCTCTCTGTTTTAATTTATATGACATATTTCGAATTTCAAGAGTCGAACAAGAAAACCTTTTACCACAATTTATTCTTCTTCTTTTTAAAAAATTAATTTTGGCAACCGTGAATTTTTATATGCCATTGCGATATTTTAAATAGATAATTCTCGTAGCTTATAGTACTTTTTATATAATTTCGTAATATGTAAGTTACTTTTCAAATTTTTTTATAGATTGTATGTTCAAAATGCACAATTAAAATAAAAAAGTTCAACGGTTGAAATTCAGACTATATCTTAGAAATTAAGACAAAAAGAATATTAATTTGTTTTATTGGTTAAAAACAAAAAATATTATAAATACTTACTATGCGTCATTAAAAGAAAGTGTGCTACTGTTAGCAATATATATGATTATTCATAGTGCAATATGCATCCGAAACAAGTTTAGGAGGACTAATTCATCATCTTTTATAATTAGGGGTATTAAATAGGCGAGTTGAATTAGATGTAAAAATACTAAATAGACTTAGTAAATAAATGGATGGGTTATTAACACTCTTGAATATTATTTGAACTAAAATAATCTAAAAGTCGAGTCATAATTCAACTCGTGGCTTGATTCTTATTATTTTAAATTCAAAGTTCGTTTTCTTATAATTAGTTTGAGTACCTAATAAGTTTTCCCCCTAATATTATGACTATAAAAATATATCAAATAAAAAATTATTTTCTTAAAAATATATTTAGATAAGATTTCTGATAGGTCAATTTGAATGACATATTAATCCAATTTTAAAATGAATTGAACTAAATGAGTCAAAACAAATCCAATTAATAAACAAAAGAAATTATTAACCCGTTCAAACATAAATAAATTGAGCGAATTATAATTTTATGAATTATTTCGACACTCCTAACCTCAATACTCTTTAGGGGAAACATAATAGGAACTTCGAAATAGACAGAACTTCTCGAAAGTAAGAGAATTATCTGTCTTTAGTTCATTCTCATCCCCTTGATAATTATTTGTGAAAAATATCTTTTCACACATCAATTTCTCCCAAATCGTGTTGCACAAAATTTGGGATCACGAGGAGATAGAAGTCCATATCAATTGAATTTAATAATTTTTGTTTAAATAATATATTTATATTAAGATCTTGATAACTATGTACATATTAAATTTAAAGATCGATTAATATTACTTTTTCTTCTTAAATTATTTATAGTAATTTTTCTTTATACATTTAAAAAAAAAATATTAATTAGGAACTTTTAAAACTATTTTATCTTTTATTGATATTTGAATATTTATAGTAATTTTTCTTTATACATTTTAAAAAAAAATATTAATTAGGAACTTTTAAAACTATTTTATCTTTTATTGATATTTGAATAATCATAACATTACCGTATAATTTAGTTGTTTATACTCTTCAAAAACAAGGGCAAAATGAAAAAAAGAGTTAATTTTGTCTTGAACTTCTATAATAAAAAATAATTTGAGAAAAATATTTTAGAAAGCGCGGCACATAATTTGAAATGAAAGAAGTAGTACTTGAAATGTTTGTTTGTTTTCATTTTTTATTTTTTATGTTTTGTATTTGTTTAACCCCTCCTTAGACAATCACACCTTTTTTTTTTACTAATTTGGTAATTCAAATTCACAAACTTAAAGTTAAAGATGAAAAATAGTTAACACACGAGCAACTCCCTTCTTACCATTGAGATTTCATACCAAGTTTTTTTCTCCTGGGGTTAAAATTAAAATGAAAATTGGTGAAAATGATATATATGATGTGCTTTCAAATAGTTTTGTGAAGTACAAGAAATTGTATAAATTGGTATTATTACTTCTACTCCATATCTAGAAGTGGGATAGAGACCCTGTTGACAGTAGGCTGTGGACCAGCTAATGTATCTTCAATTCTCCTCTAACCATTGATGAGTATTTCTTTTTTCTGCTCCAATTCCCTTTTTGTTTGTATTTTTCTACTTTGGCTTTATTTGTTTCCAGTATTTTCTCTTATTTTCCTAGTACTAATAATTACCTTAAATTCAAAATATTATTTCCTATATATTAGTATATAGCCTGAGCAATGTTAGAGATAGATTTGGTAATGGACCATCTATATATTTTCTTCTTTTTTTTTTGTATGATTTGATAATGGATGACAGTGATATATGTCTATCGATACCATGGTGAAGTGCATTATCATCTCATAAATAATTTAAGTTAAAGTGCACTACTAGTAGAATAATTTAGCTGTCATGATAAAATTTTGAACAATTCTTAAGAAAAAATAATTAGTAGTATAATATAATTAATATATTCCTTAATCGTTGTCTATTTATATGTGCCACTTAATTTTAAAATAATTAATGTTAAGGACAAAAATGACAAAATAATTGATTTTTAAAATAAGTACTATTTAGGAGTAATTATTTTTAGTATACATGTCAACTAAGTAGAAACGGAGAGAGTATTTGGTAATTCTTAATATGGTAGTTTTTCAAGAGATGTATGTTATACTAATCTTTGTGTGAATAGTGTCTGATTGCTCCTAGAACAGATAGACTGAAACTTGAACGGTTGAACCTTCTGCTTATATTTTAGAAATTTAAAAAATAAATAAAAAATCATCAATATATCCAAGAATATATTGCATCTCACTTCTTAGTTAAGATAATTATGATGAATTGAAATTGCACAAGTATTTGTTAAATTTGTTAATATGAGCTGAACCAATCACATAATTGAAGTATGAAAGACTATCGCGGTTGTAATTTACTCATAAATAGTGGTAAAATAAGAAATGGATTAGGTTGACAATATAATTAGATAATACAACTATGTTAAGTTTTTAGCTGAAATGATCACACACTTTAATAGGTTAATGTATGAAAATAGTACTGTGTTTCATTTTTACTTGTCCCATATATATTGACTTGACACAACTCTTACGAAATCTTTTTATTAGATGTGTATTTTTAACTTTTCTAATGATGCTTTGAAACTAATCTCTAAATTTGCCTACTATATTTAATATTAAGAATAGTATGGAAAAAAGTTATACTCTCTCTTAATTTACTAAAATGAACCAATAATTTTTTTTTATATATTTAATATAAATGTCAAATAAAATGAAACAAAGAGAGTGCTACGACTGAATTGAATTGAAAAGGCATATGTATACCCCTGGAGATTAACGTGGAGTGCAAGCATGCATTTGACATTATATTTCACAAAGATAAGTAAATTGAAAATTTAATTTTAATATAAAGTTCAAGTAATACGAAGTAGAAAGTGTATAAACTAAAGCATGGTCGATAAAAATGGAAGGAAGTAAACAATCTAAATCATTGGCTGTTAGCTCTTTTCATTCACCATACTTCTGCCTGTACAAAACTCAACTACATGTATGATGTAACAGCTGCCAAGGATGTGTTTGGTATAGGGAAAACATTTTTTTATTATTTTGGAAAACGTTTTTTTTTTCTTTTAGGAAAATGACTTCATTGGTGGTGTAAGTACAGGAAAACAAATTTCATAAGTAGCTGATAGTTTCTTTTTCACCTACCTCGCACTTTTCTTATAGTATTGTGTGTGCTCAGATTAAATTTAAATATAAATATAAATACTTAATACTAAAAGATAAGTGAAAAAATCACTTATGTTCTCATTTTCTTATTGTTATTGCAGGAGTTACTATCGATGTACGCATAGTAATTGTAGAGTGAAAAAGAGAGTTGAAAGATTATCAGAAGATTGTCGTATGGTAATAACTACGTATGAAGGTAGGCATAACCATTCTCCTTGTGATGATTCTAACTCTTCTGATCATGATTGTTTCACCTCTTTCTAGAATTATTATTATTATTATTATTACATCCACCAATATTCTGTATATAGTACCTACCCCTATATATTATTGATATTATTATATAGTTTTATAAGGAACAACAACAACAATGTCACAACGAATCATATATATATTGTGCCTAGCATCATGTTGCTATGGTGGATTTTACTATTTGTTATGTTAGAGTTTTTTTTTCCTAATTATGTATGGCTAGCTAGCTCGATATAATTTTTTAGTTAAGACTATGATTTATTTATATTGATTGATGAATAGGATGTGGATTTTTCTCGTCTGTTTTTTCTTTTATATGTATTAAAGTTAAAATCTTTTGAGTAAATTGATTACGATTCACGCCTCTACCCGTTAGGGCGGGTTAATTACTACCTTCATAGGCACATTTGGATACTGGACACTGGGTGAAAAACCAAAAAAAAATTAACTGGGACCCTAGTCTCTTCTAATGGTTTATTATTATTTGCTTCTTCTATTCAGTTGAAGTAGAGCTTAGTGTAGCATATATTATGAGTGACATCATACTCAGGGTCATCGTTAAATAGCTTTCTAATAAGTTTTAAAAAAAATTAAAACAAAACCACTACCAGAATTAGTGAGGTATGCTTTAGTGGTTGATGCGAGTACCTCCAACATCAACCGGTAAATTCAGGTTTCGGGTCACGTTGAAGGACAGGTGAAAACATTATTGATCTTCTTGATGGGTGGAATGTGGAAAAAATTAGCAAGAATATGAAGTTGGAGATTCATTCCTTAGACATCACGAAAACATAGTATAGTAATTAATAGTCTAAAGTCAAGTTCAAAAATGATTATGTTAAAGTACAATTTTCTATGAATATGAGGGAAATTTGGTTTCAAAGTAACTTCTAGGTAAAATAAAATACTTTTGGCTAAGTTGAAATGTCATAAATCAATCGATTTCTTGTAATAGTAGAGATAAAAACAAATATATCTATTTTTTGTTGTTACTTGAAATGACATTATCTTCATTCCATAACTTGTTTTGGGAGTTTCACCAATCCTAATTAAACATGCCATTTATTGATATGAAAGAACAAACACTTGTATTTGCTGCTAAGTAGTTGAAGCTATCTGTTGAACTTTTTAAACCATACTATACCATGATTATAGTCTCGAGATTGTAATACCCGAATTAAATAATGACAAGATTAATATTTAACCAATATATTTTTATTAGTAGATATTGGGTTATGTGATAGTTTATTATGTTTATTTCGTGATCAGTTATTCTAGAATCTGTTATCCCACGGAGTATGAGATAAAAATAATAAGTTCTATCAAATTTGGGATAAAGTAATTCCACATGGTTAATTATTCTTATTCGACCAACCAAAGAACTCCTAGTAGGTGCATGAAATGGTTGGGATTATTTCTCCACTTTGATCCAATGTCTCATAGTCGAATCTTGAAAATTCGATAGAGATAAGGTTTACCTACATCTTATTTCTCCATATCCTATTTTAGAAACAGAAAAGGGCCTAAAATATCCTTGATCTATCAAATTTGGTACAAAAATACCTTCCGTCGACCTTTCGGCTCTAAAATACTCTTGACGTCAAAGTATTGGCCCTGAAATACCCTTATTTTTTACAGCCACAATTTAAAATATTATTAAATGCATCATTTATTACGTGGCACGATTTTATTAGTGTGTTTTAAAATTAACCTAAACTAATTAAATCTCAATCCAAACCTAAATCCACCTAAAAGAAAAACCATACCCACCACCCTAAATACCCATTAAATTAAGGTGGAAAAAATCTTGATTTTCATGTTTTTTTTTATTTGGTCTTCAAATTATTATCATCTTCTTCATGAATCCAACTACAAATTCGTTCCAAGCTACCTTAATTCATCTTCAAAGCCCTCCTAAATCAAAATACATCTTCACAATGATACCAAGACAATAATCTGAATTATCGACTTCAAAATAAGCAACAAATTATACATCAAAAATTTGTAATCGCCATTAGAGCTCTATCCGAGCTTCAATGGTGTTCAATATATTTAAACCATATTTTTTTCTTCTCAATATTCAGCTGACTTACGACGAGCTTAAAATAGTATACTTACCAAAATCAAATTTATCTACTGGTGTATTTTGGAGTTCGAAGGATTTCGAATCAGGTTGGGAATCTGTTTAAAGTTGAAGGTTCTTGAATCTTCGACTATAATTAATTGTGAAGTAAATTTGGTTTATGATTTGGCTGTTGATTTGGTGAATAAGATGGAGGAATATGTCGAACGAAATCATCGGAACTCCATTTTTGAAGTCGAAGAATTTCACATCTTTCACATCTCAATTTCAAAATTTGAGAACTTAAGTTTGTAGGTTACCATTGTCAAAATCGTTTTAAGAATCATTTGTTGTACTTAAATTTAGGTTTACTTACTAATTTGGGTATGTATTTAAAGGAAAAGTAAATTCACTATGGGAGGATTTGAAAAGGCTTGAAGAACACCCAAATGATTCGATTGTAATATGTGAGAGTTAAGGTTTTTTTTTCTTAGTTTAATGGGGTTTTTTAGGTGGGGCGGGTATGGGGTTATTTGGTGGATTCGAATATGGGTTAGATTTTGATTAGTTTAGGTAAATTATAAACACACCAATAAAATCGTATCACGTCATAAATGATATATTTAATAATATTTTAAAATGTGACCGTCAAAAATAAGGGCATTTTAGGGCCAATACGTTGACGTCAAGGGTATTTTAGAGCCAAAAGGTCAACGGGGGTATTTTTGTACCAAATTCGATAGTTTAAGAATATTTTAGACCCTTTCCGTTTTAGAAATTATATTGAATATATTATTATTGTTAGTTAGTATGATATTATTAACTACGGGTAATAACAAAGGTCATATTTGACAAAAATAAATACTTTGTTCTTTTCGTCTAAAATTCTTCTCTTTTTGAAAATAATACAAACTGACCAAACGATAAAGAAGAAAAAAAAAATCATATTAAATCTTTTAAAACTAAAGTTCGAATATAAAGAATGTTAAATTTTCAAACAAATAGGAGTGGATAATAGTTGGAGTTGCACGTTAGCTAGATATTGTCAAATGTCTGTTTGTGCATTAACCTTACACAAAGGTGGCAACTAATGACCAACATTATCAGTACGGTACTGTGTCACCCTAACTGGGATACACATGACTTTGCACCACTACTATCGTTCTATTGTTACAATTCGTCTTATTATTAAATTTTAACATGTGATTCAGTAATGATAGCGTTTTTGATTTTTTTTTACTTATAGCATACTCTCCTTATACAATAATAATAATAATAATAATTGTAAAGCAGTGTCGAATGAGAGCTCGAAAAGAGGGTACTGATTAACCATGACTCGTGATAAATCTTAATCCACACCTAGAATCCAAGTTAATTGAGGTCCTAACATATATAGTATTGATAAACTTTAGATAAAAGACTGTGTTATCCTCATGACAGTTCAAAATCCCCATATGTAAGGATGTTTATGGACTTTAATTTGATCTTTTTATTTTTATTTTTGATTTCTCATCCGGTGTTCGATACCCACATTGAATCCCGACTAAATCTGCCTAACAAAGGAAACTTCGTTACTTACCACTTCACCAAAATCCTTGTTGTACTTTAACTTGATTTGCTACTCAATATTAGGAAAACTTGATGAGCAGCAACGACAAGGATTATTCCTACAAGCCAACTAGGGGTGGCAAAATCAAGCCCAACCTGATCCAGTCCATTTAAATTTGGTTTGGTTATTGACCCGTCCATTTGTTAGCTCAACCCATCTCTACCCATTAAAAGTTGGGTTGATATGTAACCCAAATTGATTTTTGAAAAATCTAGTCAAAATATTATTAAAAAACTTTTTTTTTGATTTTATATGTTATATATAGTTATAATAAAGAAAAAAATAATTTTATTAGGTACTGAAAGCTTATAAAATAACAATTAAAGCTATTAAAACTTGATAAAAATTGGACAGATTGAGTTATGACCCGTTACCTAACCTGTTTTGACCCAACCCATTTTGGCCCAAACAAATTTGGATTGGGTTGGATCTTGACCCATTTATTATCTTGACCCGTTTTAACCTGCCCAAATTTAACTCAACCCGCCCAATTATCACCCCAAGAGCCAACATAATATAAGATTGAGGTTACAAACTTGAGTAGTTGAGTTAGTGCAGCTCAATACATTTATAAACTGTGCCACTATGTATTTGGGGGGGAGGGGGTACCATAAATTTAAATGTAGGTGCGACAGTCTCAAACTTTATGTATATACGAGTTTTGCTCCGTAAAGCCTAACTTCAAGTAAAAATGTCTGAAATTTGGGAATGTCAAGTCAAAACTCTCGACAAAAAATGTTTGAAGTTTTTTACTTCCAAATTGTCTAGAGTTTGGCTTTGGCAAGCCAAAATTCAGACCCATTTACCTATAAAAAAAAATCCAATCCCGCAAAGGATTGTTCATGGAACTACTATCGAGATTCAAGTTTGTAACTTCAGCCCGGATTATTTCAACTTCAGTTCCGTAGGTCTGAAGTTGATTTTGAAATGGATGAGCTTTACAAAAAAAATTATAAATTTCAGCTGTGCCTCAAATAACAATCCTAAAATCAGCAATATATGCACCTCGTCCGCTAATTTAAAATGTATAAAATATATACTTAACATACATATAATATATGTACCTATATACAGCATATACAACTTTTCAGTCATGTTGGTAAACTAGTTGGTCAAGCAGTATATATTCATAACTTGCCCGAGACTAAAACCAGCTGGGCTAATCTGTTCTGAGTTTTGGACTCGAGTATGCTCGGCCTGGCATAGATAGTAAACTGAATATGACATTTTGATTCTCTGTATTCAGTCCCTACAAAATACTTGGATGAAATTCCAATTGTAGGTTGTCTATCAGAGATTTCAAGCAAATTCAGTTAGAAATGCGAAACTGGATCGGACTTTAAAGTTAGATACCACAGCTCATACATATGTCAACTTTCCCTCGAAGAGTAGTAGTAACATCAGTTTTCGAGCTTAATTTCACCACCCTCTGTCCTCGAAAGAATCCTTTCACGTAAATCAGACTCTAGTTAAACAAAACTTACAAGACCAACTACCATATAAAAGAAACAGAATTTATACAGAATTACCGAAAAAAATGATGAGCAGCATTGCCTAATCAGACCACAACTTAAGAACCTCCAGATTAAGAGAATGCTTGAGCAATAATATCATAACTTGCATAAAATCGTCATCAACACATAGCCACGAACAGCATTAAAGACTTCAGCAAAGTGACCTTGCAAAGCAGGGAATCTTTAAGTGTCGAAGCAAAGCAATACCAGAATTTTGGTATCCTGCTTGATACTTCCCCAGGAAAAAGACATGACCTTCCTAGTTACGTACTCTGTAGCAGTTCAAACATGAAGCGCAATAGAAGTTTCATAAACATCACAGTCCCATGAAATTGCTTATAGTCTGGTTCAGACTTGAATCTTTAAGAGAAATCTCAATAAGAGTGCATCCAACAATCGAATAATCCTCTTCTAAGGAGAGTCATTTTGAATATCTATTGTACCACTTACGAAATCTTCGCTTGGGCTTGGCATCAAGAAACGTCAGAACAACGTGTGAAGAAGTTCTAGGAAAGTTCAAAACTTCCTCTGATGCTTCTTCTGACTTATCCATGTCTATTTCCCAGAAAATCATCAGTTTCTCCAACACTCGTGCATTCTTCAGGAAAAACTTTACCAGTTCTATCTCATTTTCTTCACCTTTGAAACCAGTCAAATGAATTGACTTTAGATGGGATTCCAAGCACACAATGCTTTCATCGAGAACAAGCAGCTGCCAATTCACACTCTCGTCTACACTCTAGCAGACGGTTGAGAGTCAGTAGAGAAACAACTCATCGGACATAGTAAGCTCTTATATCGAAACAGCAATAAATAAATAACAATAATGAATCATTCAGCAGTGTAGACAACCATTCCTCGATTACAAG
Source organism: Solanum appendiculatum (assembly GCA_018342035.1). NCBI lineage: Eukaryota > Viridiplantae > Streptophyta > Magnoliopsida > Solanales > Solanaceae > Solanum > Solanum appendiculatum. The sequence continues at coordinate 1,914,785 of JAGDQO010000515.1, forward strand.
TGGAAATGTCAAACAGGATTCCTTTCCAAATTGTTTTGGGCCATTTACTTCTCTTTGGATTTTTCTTTTCCCATAAGTTCTACTGATGCATTAAAATATCCAGTGATCTATCCACACACCGGGATTTTCGTTAGTATGCTGCAGGATTAAACTAATGCTCCCTGTAGACCATATCTTTTGTTCTCACACATTCGAAACACATCTCCAAAGTTCTAGCATTAAAATGAGTTGATTTTAGAATCTATGTGTGTCGATTTCTCCATTTATCAACTTAATGCTCCCTAAAGTAGTAATATCATCTCAATTCTTCTCAAACTTTCCTCACATCACTTTACAGTTCAAATCTATTTCAGACATTAAAATCAATGCAGCAAATATGACTCAAATTTTTGGCATGAGTAAACAGGTGATACATGCCAACTACAAAGTGTGTTAAAAATTATAACTGATGATTAGTCAGATCCTCCCTTCTAATTGTGGCATGTTTATCATTTAGGTGAGTAAAATTTACTTGGTTGGGTTAAATTACTTGAAAATATAGTTATAATGTAGCATTCTTCCAATGACATTGCAATTATAAGTCAACTTTTCCTTGGAAGATTTAGTTATGTCAGTTTTTAAGCCTAGTTTCTTACCTTCTGTTCTTGAAAGAATCCTTTCATGTTAATCAACCTCTAGTTTTACTTACAAGTCCTTCTGACCAACTACCATATAGAAGAAACAGGTTTTCTACAGAAGAATTAGTGAAAATGAAGACGAACTTTACCTCATCAGACCACAATTTAAGAACCTCCAGATTAGGAGAATACTTGAGCAATAGTATCATTAGTTGCATTGACTCTTCATGAATTACCACTTCCAGTTTCAGGGACTTCAGCTTATAAAAAGAGACCGGAGAGAGTCTTATTCTTCGAGACACATGGTACAAACCCTAAAACAACAAAAAACAAGAAATGAGGGGGGGTTTCAATAACTTAGTAAGGAGATTAATTGAAAAGCTATCAACAAGTTGTCCAAATGACTATATATTTCTTCAGTACTTCCGCGTAAAGAGAGGACTTTACCGAAATGGAAGTCATGCATAGCTTCAAAACTGATGTAGAATGATGAACCTCCTTGATCATCTTATGCAACATTATGCCTCTTTCTTCGATTGAATATCAATAAGGTTGATACGAACAACTTCTATTGAAAAGATATTCTCAACAACTATATCCTTCGGCACTGGAGCATTATATTTTAAGACTTTGAGACTTGGGCAAGAAATTTTGATTTCACAATTGCCATAGCACTCCACATTAGAAATGTTATTTTGCAAAGTAATGTATATAAGAGACGTAGAAGCAATATCAAGCAGTGTATAGCTCCTACAGTACAATCTTCTAAGATCAGTGTTTTGAGAAAATCACATTTCGACAACAAGCAACTTATCAAATGCTCATCCGATAACTGAACCTGCTCAAGATGAAGCAACTTCAGCTGACGAAATCCCACACAATTAGGCAGTTTAAGTACATCCCCAGACAAGTGTAGTTACAAAACTTGCAACGATTGACACGTTACAAGACAATACGGTAACTCAAATGTCTCACAAAGACAATTTTAACACAAGTTCTTGTACATTTCGCCTTGTAGTCACATGATTAATCCATCGCAAAATAGCTACCTTATCAAACATATTATCAAAACAGAGAAGAAACTGAATAAGTTTATTAGTGTCCCCTTGGGAAATCAATACCCAATTGATAAAATCTTTAAATCTCCCAGCTATTACAAAATCACAATACTGTTTGATCCGTTGTGAATAAAATTTATCAATATCAAAGTGCAAGTAAGCCATTGTAGTCCATACATATCTCCATCTTTTCGATAACACACTCAACTGGACCACATCAAAAATAAAGAGAGATGAAAGGATGTTGTGAAGTACATCATCTGGCAATGAGCTTATTCTATCAATCCCTGTACCGGTACTGGAAATCTTAGATTTTCTTGTTGATACTTCCATTATAAACTCCGATTTGAATGAGTACAAAGCTGAAAATACCAACAAAATTACCTTGTTAAGAACATATATGATAGGTAGAAATGGCACCTTGATAGCAAAACTCAACAAAGGGTTTGTTCACAAATGCCATCAGTCTCTATGGCCTTGTTGTAAGGTTTCCCCGAAATTAACTAGGGTTTGGCCGGGCGAGATGAAATCAGCAATCATATAAACTTTGTAAGATAAAAAGTTGTGAAAACTATCAAAATTATCTTATATGTTAATATAATCTTAGTAAACAAGTAAAAATTAATAACAAAAGTATAATACACTATCACAAAGTTATTTTTTTTAAAATACATCATTTATTAATCAAACTTTAGTTCAATTAAAAATAAAATTGAGCATGAGTTGTAGTATATATAATTATTGAGTCGTTTGTTAGTCAATATCACAAGCAACTATATTATCATGTTCATCTTATGTGAATGTATCATCACTCTTTGGGTATTCTCACAAGAAATATGTAGATATAAAATGATGGATTTTTTCTTTTATAAAATATATGCTTGTTCATGTTCATCTTACGTGAATGTATCATCACTCTTTGGGTATTCCTGCAAGAAATATGTAGATATAAAATGATGAATTTTTTCTTTTATAAAATATAAATTTGTGGGTTAATTTTTATATTTAAAAATGTAAATTCATGTCAAGAAATTCTCAAGTCAAGTTTTTTTATTGAAGAATTTAAAATTTCAAATCATGAGATGAAATTACATGTCTAAACACTATTTTCATCTCTAATTGCAAATCACAAAATGAAATCACATGTCTAGCTTGATTTTTTTTTCCCGCCAAAGTCATGTAACAAAAGTCAAATATATGTTTTCTAACAGATAAATCACAAAAATCGCTCTACTAAGACAAAAGTCACAATTGCCAGAAAAATCAACCTTCCGGTGAGTGGAAATTTTTATAGTATTAATGGATTAACAATTTATTAATAAAAAAAATGAGTAATTCAAATCATGCACTGTTATGCCATTAATTACAAATTTCAATTCATTCACCAACTGCTAATTCGATAACCGAATATCAATTAGCCAATAAACCTTTTTTTTTTAACGATCATGATCGACTAATTCCATGAGATACATTTCACCTCCCAGCAGCAATATGTACTAAGTAACTTTGTCCACCAAGGCTATCTGAGACCTCGAGGTTCTCAACCACTTTATTGACCACTAGGCCACCCCCTTTTTTTTACCCTCCCTAGGAAACCCAATAAACCTTTTTTGCAATTGAGTTATCAATTATGATTCGATTTTTAACGACTCTACTGCTATAAGTATTTAGAAGTTTATATATGAACCAGGAAAGTTGTCTGTAATCTTGCAACATCAGGAAAACACAGACACACACAAAAGATACTTGAAATTGCCCATCGGCCAGATCTCTGATTATCTGCTAATCACCTTATTCTTTGTTGACCCCTTCAGAGGCGTATGCAGGAGGGGGTCACCGGGTTCACGTGAACCCATGCTCCCCTCCCGAAATCATATATAGTAGTGTTATATTTTTAATTTTTTGTTAAATTTAGATGTGTGAACCCACACTCGAAATATCATATAATGCGAAGATGATTTGGTGCACCTCTTAGTGAGGTTAGACATTTGAATTTTATATCTATCGTGTTTTATTTTTCTTTCTAAAATTGGGTAACACCCCTCTCTAAGTGGTTATTGATAGCACTTTTGGCGTTTTAATTAATTAAACATTTCAATTTTGGACCTATAATTTAAAAAATTTAACTGTTTTCAATGATAAGAACCTAAATGTCTAACCAATTAGATCCACTTTTTCATAATAATGCATCCATCATCCTGAAATCCTGGATACGCCTCTGGACCCTTGCCATGTGACATTTACCAATTTGCAGCTTAAGTTCTCTCTGAAGAAGTGAATTATCCACCACCTCCAAAGTACAATCACCAGTAAAATGACCTTTTGACCACATATAATTTCAAATAATATCAACTGAATTGAAAAAAAAGAAAAGAAAAGAAGGGATACTATCACCATTCAACGAGGAGAATAAACGCAAATAAGCCTAGAGGCACCGATTCAGGATGCTTAAGGATGATATGTTGAAGAAGTATGAAGCAAATAAACAATAACTCTTGCCAGATGAGCTGATGAAAATTGGATCTCGACTACTCACAATAACAGTAAGCATTTCATGTAGTTGAAAGAGATATTAGGATGAGTTTCTATGAAATCCATATTGATTTCAGAGCAAACACTGTCAACAGTTGCAAAAAATCAGTGTCCTGAAGCACCAAATTTGTTTCTTTGGCACTTGTAAATGAAGTTAACCACACCCTGCTTGATACTTTCCAGTAGAAATAGGACTTGACCTTCCTAGCTACTCCTATAGCAGTCCAAACCTGAAACATGAAACAACTATAACAGTATCATAAAAACCAAGGAACAGTGTAATTTCTTGTACAGTTTGGTTCCGGCTTGGATCTTCAAGAGATATTCCAATAAGAGTACATCCAACAATCGAATAACCATAACCATTTCCCACGTTGAGTCATTTCGAATATCTATTGTATCATTTACGAGACCTTGGTTTCGGTTTGGCATCAAGAAATGTCAGAACAGCCCGTGAAGAAGTTTTAGGAAATTTTAAAACCTCCTCTGACTTAGCGGTGTCCATTTCCCAGAAAATTATCAGTTTTTTCAACACTCGTGCATTCTTCAGGAAAAATCTTAGTAGTTCTATCTCGTTTTCTTCACCTTTGAAACCAGTCAAATGAATTGACTTTAGATGGGATTCCAAGCACACAATGCTTTCATCGAGATCAAGCAGCTGCCAATTCACACTCTCGTCTACACTATAGGAAAATACATTACATTGCAAATAAAGAGTTTTAAAACAGATTGAAATTGGAGATTGAATTGACCTCAATTGAGGATTCTCTTAAAATGAGTTAAGGCTCAAATTATCTTGAGCCCAACCCTTAAAAATTCTGGACGGATTACCTATAGTTGGACTCATTTTTAACACCTCTAATTAAAGGCCATTCATTTTCCTTTAGAAACAACATGATCCAAAGTATTTGAAGTGAGTTGCCTGTAGTCTTGCAACTTCAGGAAAACACACACACACACTATTACTTGAAATTGTCCATCAGGTCTGTAATTATCTTGAAACGTGGTATACTACCACCGTTCAACAAGGAGAATCAATGCAAAGACACATCAAATAAGCCTCGAGGCACCAATTGAGGATGCTTCAGAGTTCAGACTAAGGATGATATGTCGAAGAAGTATGAAGCAAAAAACAAAAACTCTTGCCAGATTGAGCTGATGAAAATTGGATCTCGACTACTCACAAAAATAGTAAGCATTTCATGTAGTTTAAAGAGATATTAGGATGTCAATAGAATAACCATCTCCCAGGTTGAGTCATTTTGAATTATCTATCGTACCATTTACGAGACCTTTGTTTGGGCTTGGCATCAAGAAATGTCAAAACAACCTGTGAAGAAGTTCTAGGGAACTTTAAAACCTCCACTAACGCCTCTTCTGATTTATCAGGATACTCATCATCACAGATAATAGTCAGTTTTTCCAACACTCGTGCATTCTTCAAAAAAAACTTTAGTAGTTTTATCTCGTTTTCTAGGCCTTTGAAATGAGTCAAACAAATTGACTTTAGATGAGATTCCAAGCACACAATGCTTTCATCAAGATCATGCATCTGCCAATTCTTAGACCAGCGTACATTCTAGCAGACAGATGAGAGTTAGAATAGAAACCATTTCAGTATATACTAATATTGAAACAACAATAAGCAATTACTCAACAGCATAAGCACACATTTCCTACATTACAAGTGATAATGTCAAACTTACAAGTCATTCCGACTACCATATAAAAGAAATGGAAATTGTACACAAAATTCGTGATAAAAAATGAAGAGAGAGCTTTACCTCATAAGACCGCAACCGTAGAATCTCCAGATTAGGAGAATACTTGAGCAATAATATCATAGCTTGCATAGAATCACCATCAACTTTCGCATACAGTTTTAAGGTCTTCAACTTATAAAAGGAGACAAGGGAGAGTCTTTCTTAGCTAATTGCTTTATACATACCCTACACATACAAAAATACAAGAAATGAGAATTCTTCTTATAACTAAAGAAGTGAGAAACTTATTAGATTTTTTTTTTACAACCAAGTAGTGAGAAATTTATTAGTAATAAAGAGACTAATTGAAAAGCTACCAACAAGCCCTCCAAACAACTTAGAAAATACTTAATGTATTTTTTTAACGATAAATACTTAGACTGTTAATATATTTTTATAAGAAGAGAGCTTTACCAAAATAGAATCATTGCATAGTGTCAAAGCTGATGTAGAAGAAACCTCCTTGATCATCTTATGCACAAATATCTCAGTGTCTTCAAGTATATCGGTAATGACAATACTAACATCTTCTATAGAAATCAGATTCTCGATGAATATATCCTTTGGCATTGGAGCTTTATAATTTAAGAACTTGAGATTTGGGCAAGAAATTTTGAGTTCACATTTGCCATAATCATCCGCATTACAAATGTCTGCTAGAATAGTAACAGAAATAAGAGATGTGGAAGCAATAGAAAGTAGTGTCATAGCTTCTAAACCACATTCATGTAAGATCAAACTTTTGAGTTGATGACATTTTGAGATGAAACAACTTGGGAAATGTTCGCCTGATAACTTAAAGTCCTCAAGATGGAGCAATTTCAGCTGACGAAATCCCAATTGATGAGGCAGTTTAAGTATATTCCAGGTCAGGTTTAGCCTTAAAACTTGCAAAGATTCACAATTTGTAAGAAAAAATGGTAACTCAAATGGCTCACAAAGATTTATTTCTACACAAGTTGAACATTTCGCCTTGTTGCTGCATGAATCCACCGCAAAATATCCATCTTAGCAAAGAAACAATGTAGACTAACACAGAGCAGAAACTTGACAAGCTTAGTCTCCCTTTGGGAAATTAGGACCCAATTGATAAAGTCTTTGAACTTGGTTGCCATAACAAAATCTCCCTTCCACCAATCACAATTGGTCCGTTCTAGCCAAAATCGATCAATATCAATGTGCAAGTAAGGCATTGTAGTCCATATGTATTTCCATCTTTTGGACAATACACTCAACTGAACTACTTCATCAAAAATTAAAAGAGAGGAAAGTATATTATGGAGTACCTCATCTGGCAGTGAACTTATTCTATCAATCCCTTCACTTGGATTGCTGGAAATCATGGATTTTTTCGCTGGTGTTTCCATTATTAATATTCCGATTTGAACGATTGAAAAACAGAAAAACCCAACAAAATTACCTTGCGTTGGAGATTAAAGAGGTAGAATGGATACTCAGATAGCACAACTCCACAATGGATTTCTTCATAATCATCCTGCCCGTCTCCATGAGCCCTAGAGACCAAACACATTTTTTTGGGAAAAAAATGTTTTTCTCCAATAAGAAGTGATTTCTTAACCTATATATACTGAAATTTTTTACTATTCTTTAACGATGATAAGAAAATTGAATAAATTCTAATCACACACAGTTTAAGTCGTTTATTTTAAATTTCAATTCATTCACCCACCATTAATCTGATAAGTTGATATCAATGAATTTATTTTGCAATTAAGTTATCATTTATTATTCGATTTTAAACGGCTCTATTGATATGGTTCAAAGTATTTAAAAGTGAATCTTATTTATGAACCAGGGGAGTTGTCTGTAATCTTGAAACTTAAGGAAAACACAGACTCTTACTTGAAATTGGCCATCAGGTTTGTGATTATCTGCTAATTTCCTTATTCTTTGTTGACCCCTTGCTATGTGAAATGTACGAATTTGCAGCTTAAGTTTTCTCTGAAGAAGTGAATTATCCACCACCTCCAAAGTACAATTACCATAGAAAAGACCTTTTGACCACATATAATTTCAGAAAATGTCAACTGAACTGTAAAAAATGTGGGATACTATCACCATTCAACGAGGAGAATAAACACAAATAAACCAAGAGGCACCGATTGAGGATGCTTCAGGGTTCACACTAAGGATGATATGTTGAAGAAATATGAAGCAAAACCCTTGCAAGATTGAACTGATGAAAATTGGATATCGACTACTCACAATAATAACAAGCATTTGATGTAGTATAAAGAGATGTAGTTTCTATGAAATCCATACTAATTTCAGAGCAAATAGTTGTCAATAGTTACAAAAAATCAGTGTCCTGAAGCACCAAAATTGTTTCTTTGGCACTTGTAAATGAAGTTAACTACACCCTGCTTGATACTTTCCAGTAGAAATAAGACTTGACCTTCCTAGCTACTCTATAGCAGTCCAAACATGAAACATAAAACAACTATAGCGGTTCCATAAAAACCAAAGAACAATAGAATTTCTTATACAGTTTGGTTCCGGCTTGGATCTTCAAGAGAAATCCCAATAAGAGTACATCCAACAATCGAATAACCATCTCCCAGGTCGAGTCATTTTGAATATCTATCATACCATTTACGAGACCTTGGTTTGGGCTTGGCATCGAGGAATGTCAGAACAACCTGTGAAGAAGTTTTAGGAAACTTTAAAACCTCCTCTAATTCCTCTTCTGATTTATCAGGATACTCCTCCCAGAAAACAGTCAGTTTTTTCAACACTCGTGCATTCTTCAGAAAAAACTTCAGTAGTTTTATCTTGTTTTCTTCACCTTTGAAATTAGTCAAATGAATTGACTTTAGATGAGATTCCAAGCACACAATGCGTTGTTCATAAAGATCATGCATCTCCCAATTCTTAGACCAGTGTACATTCTAGCAGACAGATGAGAGTTAGAATCAGTGTTTTGGACGGCGAAAGGCGACAAAAGGCGATAAGGGTCTGCCTCGCCTCACGGCGAGCTTTTTGAATTGAGGAGCCAATTAATACCAAAAACTTAAATTATTTAATTGCTTATATAAATATCCAAAATCTCAATAGCAATAACATATATTTTTAGCAAATACTATATTAATTAGTAAATATAGAAGGATTGAATTATTTTTTTTAAAAAAATGTAGGCAGATTACAGTAATGCAGCCAGTTAACAGTAGCTTCAAAATAAAAAACAGAGTCTGCACTTCTTCTGCATATGAAAGAAGAAGAAGAGAAGAACATAAGAAGAACAGAAAAAGAAGAAGAAAAAAAAATCTAAAACCATACCTGCTGAGTGTTGAGCAGATGAGGTCTCTTCGTCAGGAGTGAGGAGAACTGGAGAAGAGAAGAAGAAGAAAGTCGTGAAGTAGTGAGGGAGGGAGTCGCGAAGTAGTGTGAGGGAGGAGAACTGAGAGGAGAGGGTCGTGATGGAGAAAAGAAGTCCTAGGTTTGCAAAAACACCAAATAAACCCTAATATTGCCTTTTAATTACTAAATCAGATCTTTTTTAAAATAAAAAATAAAAAGGCGACGCCTTGTCGCCTCGCCCCGCCCTCGCCATTTGCCTTTTGTCTCCTTTATGAACTTGCCATGCCTCACCAGTAAAAGGCGATGAGGCGAGGCGAGTTTGGCGAAAGGCGAGCGCCTTTCAGAACACTGGTTAGAATAGAAACCATTTCAGTATATACTAATATTGAAACAACAATAAGCAATTACTCAACAGCATAAGCACACATTTCCTACATTACTAGTGATAATGTCAAACTTCCGACTACCATATAAAAGAAATGGAATTTGTGATAAAAAATGAATAAAGAGCTTTACCTCATAAGACCACAACTGTAGAACCTCCAGATTAGGAGAATACTTGAGCAATAATATCATAGCTTGCATAAAATCAGCATCAACTCTCGCATACAGTTTTAAGGTCTTCAACTTATAAAAGGAGACGAGGGAGAGTCTTTCTTTGCTAGTTGCTTTAACAGACCCTACACAAACAAAAATACAAGAAATGAGAATTTTTCTTATAACTAAGAAGTGAGAAACTTATTAGATTTTTTTTTAACAACTTAGTAGTGAGAAATTTATTAGTAATAAAGAGACTGATTGAAAAGCTACCGACAAGCCCTCCAAACAACTTAGAAAATACTTAATGTATTTTTTTAATGATAAATACTAAGACTGTTAGTGCATTTTTATAAGGACTTAAGACTTTATGTTTAAAAAATGTACTCAGTATTCAAAATGTACGTACACTTCCGATATTTTTTTAAACATTTCTATTTCCCTTTTATGAAGAAAACGTTACCAAAATAGAAATGTTGCATAGTGTCAAAGCTGATGTAGAAGAAACCTCCTTGATCATCTTATGCACAAATATGCCAGTGTCTGCAAGTATATTGTTAAAGGCAACACTAACATCTTCTATTGAAAACAGATTCTCAATGATTATATCCTTTGGCATTGGAGCTTCATAAGTTAAGAACTTGAGATTGGGGCAAGAAATTTTGAGTTCACATTTGCCATAATCATCCGCATTATAATCATCCGCTATAATAGTAACATGAATAAGAGATGTGGAAGCAATATTAAGTAGCGTCATAGCTTCTAAGCCACATTCATGTAAGATCAAACTTTTGAGTTAATGACATTTTGAGAAGAAGCAACTTGGGAAATGTCCATCCGATAACTCAACGTCCTCAAGATGAAGCAATTTCAGCTGACGTAATCCCAAATGATTAGGCAATTTAAGTATATTATAGGGCAGGTTTAGCTTTAAAATTTGCAAAGATTCACAATTTGTAAGACAAAATGGTAATTCAAATGGCTCACAAAGAGTAAATTCTAACACAACTTGTTGAACATTTTGCCTCGTTGCTGCATGAATCCACCGCAAAATCTCCATCTTATCAAAGTAATCATGTGGACCAACACAAAGTAAAAAACTGGCAAGCTTAGTCTCCCTTTGGGAAATTAAGACCCAGTTGATAAAGTCTTTGAATTTTTCCTTGGGTGGCGTATAAAAATGCCCCCTTCCACTATGGGGCCGTTCTAGCCAAAATCGATCAATATCAAAGTGCAAGTTAGGCATTGTATTCCATATATATCTCCATCTTTTGGACAATACACTCAACTGAACTACTTCATCAAAAATTAAGAGAGAGGAAAGTATGTTGTGGATTACCTCATCGGGTAATGAGCTTATTCTATCAATCCCTTCACTTGTATTGCCGGAAATCATGGATTTTTTCGCTGGTGTTTCCATTATATATTCCGATTTGAACGCTTGAAAAACAGAAAAAACAGACAAATTACCTTGCGAATGGATGCTCAGAAGCAGAATTTCTTCACAATCGTCCTAAGTAGACCAGCTGCTGCAGCTCCCCATAAGCCCTAGAGACCAAACACAATTTTTGGGGGAAAAGAACATGAATTTAAGGGGTGTGTATGGTAGAAAGTAAAATGTTTTTTTCTCTAAGTAAGTGATCTCTTAACATAAATAGTATTCTTTTTATCTTGTGAAAAGCAAAAAACAAATTTTATTATTCTCAAAAACACTTATTTTCTCTTAATAATTTGGTCAAACATCTCACTTTTCTAAAATAAGCACTTTTTGAAAGGAAAAAAGAAATAACTCCAAAAAGCTTGATCAAATGAGTTACAAATTTATCTCTCGTCAAAAAGGAAAAAAGAAATAACTCCAAAAAGCTTGATCAAATGAGTTACAAATTTATCTCTCGTCAAAAATACTTTAACGTATTATATTGTAGATTTTATTGTGAAATTTTTAACTATTCATTACGGATTAATAATTTATTCAATAAGAAAATTGAATAAATACAAATCACGCACCGTTAAGCCATTTATTAAAAAATTTCAATCCATTCAGTAACGATTAGTTTTGCAATTGAATTATCATTTACGATTCGATTCTGAACGGCTCTAATGATATGATTCAAAGTATTTAAAAGTGGGCTATATATAAATAAGGGAAGTTGTTGCAACTACGGAAAAACTAGGGGTGGCAAAATCAAACTCAATCCGTCCAATCTACCCAACCCATTTAAGTTTGGACGAGTTGTTGACCCGCTCATTCATTACCTTAGTCCATTTCAACCCAACTCATTTCAACCTATTAAAAATTGGATTGATATATAATCCGAATTGGCTCATGAGAAATCTTGTTAAAATATTTTTAAAAAACTTTTTTTTTCAATTTGATATGTTATATATAGTCCTAATAAAGAAAAAAATAATTTTATTAGGTAATAAAATAGTTTAAAGGGACAAATAAAACAATTAAACTTGATAAAATTTGGGTTGAATTGAGTCTTGACCCGTTGTATAAACCATTACCTAACCTGTTTTAACCCAAACAAATTTGGGTCGGGTGGATCTTGACCCAATTATTGTCTTAATCCATTATGACCCGCCCAAATTTGATCCAACCCGCCTAATTGTCACCGAGGAAAACACAGAGACGTACAATCTCTTACTTGAAAGTTGAAATCGCCCATCAGGTCTGTGATTATCTGATAACAACTTGATTCTTTGTTGACCCCTTGCCATTTGAAATGTACCAATTTGCAGCTTAAGTTCTCTCTTAAGAAGTGAATTATCCACCAACACAAAAGTATAATCACCAGTAAAATGACCTTTTCACCACATATAATTTCAAAAAAATGTCAACTGAGATACTATCACCATACAACGAGGAGAATCAACGCAAAAACACATCAGATAAACCTCGAGGCACCATTTGAGGATGCTTCAGTATTCAGACTAAGGATGAAATATTGAAGAAGTAAGAACCAAAACACAAAAACTCTTGCCAGATTGAGCTGATGAAAATTGGATCTCGACTACTCGCAGTAATAACAAGCATTTGATGTAATTTCTATGAAATCCATATTGATTTCAGAGCAAATAGTGTCAATAGTTGCAAAAAATCAGTGTCCTGAAGCATCATAATTGTTTCTTTCGCACTTACGAATAAAGTTAACCACAACCAGCTTGATACTTGCCATTAGAAATAAGACTTGACCTTCCTATCTACTCTATAGCAGTTTCATAAAAACCAAGGAACAATCAACAATGTAATTTCTTATACTGTTTGATTCTGACTTGAATCTTCAAGAGAAATGACAATTGAATAATCATCTCCCTGTTCGAGTCATTTTTGGAGATCTATCGTACCAGTAACGAAATATTCGCTTGGCATCAAGAAATGTCAGAACAACATGTGAAGAAGTTCTAGGAAACTTCAAAACCTCTACTGATTTATGAGCATAACGCGCCCATACAATCGTCAGTTTTTCCAATACCCGGGCATTCTTCGGAAAAAACCTTAGTAGTTCTATCTCGTTTTCTTCACCTTTGAAATTAGTCAAATGAATTGACTTCAGATGAGATTCCAAGCACACAATGCTTTCATTAGGATCATGCATCTGCCAATTCTTAGTCCAGCCTTCATTCTAGCAGACAGATGAGAGTCGGAATAGAAACCATTTCAGTAAACACTTATATTAAAACAACAACAAATCACATTAAGCAATCACTCAACAGCATAAGCACCCATTTCCTACATTAAAAGTGAAAATGTCAAACAAGATTCACTACCAAAATGTTTGGACTATTTCTCTTTGGAATTTGTCTTTTTCCCCTAGGCATCACAGATTCATTAAAAGTCCCAGTGATCGGGTAATATTTCAGACTACGGTACCTAGCTACTATTCAAACCATTACATCCATCTAACGAATATAGGTTCATACTTCAACGTTATTGCAACTATCATTGAACCTTTTCTAGGAGAAGTTTAGTGGTGTCAGTTCTCGAGCCTAATTTCAGCAGCTTCTCTGTTCTTGAAAGAATCCTTTCAGGTTAATCAACTACTAGTTTTACAAAATTTACAAGTCCTTCCTACTACCATTTAAAAGAAACAGAATTCGTACACAAAATTCGTGAAAGAAATGAAGAGTTTTACCTTATCAGACCATAATTTTAGAACCTCCAGATTAGGAGAATACTTGAGAAGTGATGTCATAACTTGCATAAAATCCTCATCAACTCCCACTTCCAGTTTTAAGGACTTCAGCTTAGAAAAGGAGAGGAGAGACATTCTTTCTTTGCTAATGGCTTCATACAAACCCTACACAGAAGCAAAAATACAAGAAATGAGAGTTTTTCTTATAACTAAGAAGTCAGAAACTTATTATATTTTTTTGGGAAAATGCACAATACCCTAGACTATGACCGAAATCCCAGAGACACACCTAAACTTAATTAGGGTTTTATTACCCCCTAAACTAATTTAATAGGATCCTAGTTAAGTTTATGTGTGTCCTTAGGATTTCGGTCATCGTCTAATCGTCTAGGGGATACTTGTGCATTTTCCTTATTTTTTTTTATTAACTAAGAAGTGAGATATTTATATAAAGATACTAAACTGGAACGCTACTGGCAAGCTCTTCAAACAACTTAGAAATATATTTTTTATAAGTTCTTAGAGGGTATGTTTAAGAAATATACAGAATTCAAAATTGTATTACATTGTCCATATTTTTTTAGAAAACTTCTATTTCCCTTTCATGAAAAAGAAAACTTTACCGAAATGGAAGCCTTGCATAACTTCAAGTGAGCGGATCGTGTCAGTAAAGACGATACAAACATCTTCTACTGAAAACAAACTCTGGATGATTATATATCCTTTGGCATTGAAGTTTTATATTTCAAAAGCTTAAGATTGGGACAAGAAATTTTGAATTCACAATTCTCATAACCATCCATATTATAATAGTCTTTTGCAACAGAATAACTCGATACAAAAGTAAAATAAATAAGAGATGTTGAAGCAATATCGAGTAGTGTTATATCTCCTAAACTGCATTCATATAAGATCAAATTTTCGAGGAGATGACATCTTGAGAACAAGCTATTTGTCAAATGCTCGTTCGATAACTTGACGTATTCAAGATGAAGCAATTTCAGCTGCTGAAATCCCAAATGATTAGGCAGTTTAAGTATGTCCTTGAATAGGTTTAGCTTTAAAACTCGCAAGGATTGACAAGTTGCAAGACAAATTGGTAACTCAAATAGCTCAGCAAGACAAAATTCTAACACAAGTTGTTGAACATTTCGCCTGGTTGCCGCATGAATCCACCGCAAAATATCCAAGACACCATACATAGCAGGGCAGAGAAGAAAAGTGACAAGCTTAGTTTCCCTCTGTGAAATTAAGACCCAATTGACAAACTCTATGAATTTTTCAGTCCTTGTCGAATTAGAACAATATTTGAGCCGTTTCTCATAATATTGATCAATATAAAAGTGCAAGTATGGCATTGTAGTCCATATGTATTTCCATCTTTTGGACAATACACTCAATTGAACTACTTCATCAAAAATAAAGAGAGATGAAAGTATGTTGTGGAGTAGCTCATCTGGCAATGAGCTTATTCTATCAATCCCTTCACTTGTATGGCCGGAAATCATGGATTCTTTCGTTGGTGTTTCCATTATATATTCCGATTTCCGATTAATAAGAAGAAAATACGACACAAATTACCTTGCCTCAGAGATTAGAGAGGTAGAATTGGTATCCAGATAACACAAAACAATCATCCTCACCTTATCAACCCTACCGACGAAACACATCTTTGGTCCTCCATGCGAGTGAGGTTTGGTTTTCCTGCCTTTGGGAAAAAAAATTGTTTATGGGGTGTGTTTGTAGGGTATGTTCATCAAAATGTTATTTTCGGAGAATGAGTGTTTTTTTATTTATTTTTTTAGCATTTTGTATATAAATATAAAATATCGTCTCAAAAAAACATATGCATTTAATCTGTATTAGAGATTATTTATAAATAAATATTGATTAATAACGGATATTTAGATAAAAGTGAAAAACAAACTTAAGTGTTTAGTATTAGTATTGATCGGGGCATTCCCCTTAAAAAAAAAAAAATTCAACAATATATGTGTAGACATTGAAATTTTGTGGACTCTACGACACGTGTTCAATTAAAGTTGGAACTCTACAATGTGTGTTCAATTTCAATTAGGATTCTTGGAACTCTACAAGGCGTGTTCAACCCTAATTCATGCTTATATAAAGGATTCCTTGAAAAGACATTTCCAAAATTCATGGAAACAAATTCATGGAATATTCATAAAGATATCAAATTTAAATCATCCTAATTTGATAAATACGCCACTAACGACCTCGAATTATGGAAATTAAGTCCAGGGAGACAATTTTATTTAATAAAATTATGTTTCTTCATATTTTATTTGTGATTATAACATATTTTCTATCACTTTAAAATTTGTCGCAAATAATCTGATTTCATTACTTGAGAGCCTCAGTGGCATATACGAAGGAAGGTCGCATGGCAACTTTTTTGTGTAGCCCAATGCATCTGTCATTTTATTCTGTTTTCTGAAGACGTGCCTTTGATCATCTGTCATTTAGTGTGAGGTCATATAGGATGGCTAACAGTTCAGTTTGCGTTAGAAATAAGTTAGTATGTATGCATTTCTTACTGAATCCACCTATCCAATTTCCACTATCATCTCTGATTACTCCTCTAATGCCTTCACATCCTGAGTTTATGTCTGCTTTATCCATCTATGTTTTGTTTGATAATGTTTTTAACATATATGTATAAATTATAATTTTATACTACTACTAGTGAAGGAGTTATAAATTTATTAATGAATAAATAAATTTTTTAATAAATTTAATTTAGATCAAAATATTAAATTATAAATCTTTTTATTGAAACTCATGAATTGATTGGTTACACTTTTTAAAACATTACATCTTATTTGGATGGTTGAAGAAATGAAGTGAAGACATTATATTGGAATTCTAATACAAATTTGACAAACCGGTGCAAAAAAATTAATAGATTGATGAGAGGCATTTAAGGAAATGAAATAAATGACAATAATAAGAAAAAATATTTTTTATTTGAAAGAAAACGGAAGAAAGAGAATAGTTTAAAATTCTGAGAAAAAAAGACAAATAGTGATATTGCCTACTGAGACATGCCACCTCACTTTTAATTGTATAATAATTACTTTTAGAGATAGAGAAATGAAGTGAGGAGATTTTATTAAAATTCTAAATAAAAATTTGAGAAAAAGGTTAAATTATACCCAATCAATATTAATATTTTCTATTATTACATGATTTTCTCCCTTTTTTAAAATTCACAATTATATAAGGAATTTTAATAGTTGAGTATGTTAAGATAATTTTATTTAAAGCATAAAAAGAGAGAAGAAAGTGGCAAGAGTAAGGCTGGCAAGGGGACCGGGACAGCCCTCCCCGGCCCGGTACCGGCTCGAGACCCGTCTCGCCGGTTCCGGTCCCACGTGGCGAAGCGGGATAGGGGATAGGGGGATAGGGGGACGGTTCACGATTTGGTCCCGATCGACCCGGCCTGGTCTGTCCCGGTCCCGGTCCCGGTCGAACCGGCCGGTCAAGTGGGCCAACCGTTTTTTTTTTTTAAACTTTGCAATTTATCCGTTGGGGCAACGGCTAGTGGGCCCCCCCAACGGATATATTTGATTTTTGGGAGTCCCAAACACCCCCCTACCACTCCTACTCTTTAATCTTTTATTTTAACCCTCAAGTTACATAAAATACACTTTAGTCCACTCTTTATATTATAAATACCCCTTTATCCTTCTTTTATTTCTCACAAATTATCTACTCTCTCAATTCTATATTTTATATTCTCTCATTCTTGAATCTTGATTCTTGATTCCACTTAATTCTCAATTCTCAATTCTATTTATATCATAATATTTATATTTCAATTAATATCATAATATTTATAATTCAATTATTTTATATTTTATATTGTTGCTATCAAGTATTGAAGCTACAACTTACAACTTACGATAATACATTTGGTTGGAGCAAGCTTCAAGAATTGGTTATAACCGTCTGCTATTAACGCAGACGTTTGGTACATTCGTTCCATTTCTTTATTTATACATTTTTTTCGCAATTAGTTTTTGTGTTATTATTATTTATATATTACATTTTACATTTTATTAAATATGAGTTCTAATAAAAAAAATACCGGTAAGGAAAAAATAGCAACCGTTGTTTCCAATTTATTTAATTTTCCTAAAAAAAGTAGTAAGGAAAAAAATAAAAGTAAATGTGGTGGTTCTTCTTCTAAATCAATGCCTAGAGTTAGAATTAATACAAATGATTCTACTTTTGTTGATGATACTTCTTTCACTCCTCATTATAATATAGATACAAATGTTGAAATTGATCATGAATTTTTAGAACGACGTTTTAATAATCCTAATGTTGATGAAAATTTAGATGATGAAGTACAAGTTGATTTGGAAGAAGATGAATTAGATGAAACACCTACCAGTCCGGCGACGGAAGCTCCAACACAAACTACACCTCCAACTGAGAAAGATAGTCAACTCCCCCACCCCTCCCCCCTTGTACCTCCTACAAGGGGAAAGGTGAAGTATCAACGCCCTAAAACTTCTGTTGTGTGGCAATTTATGACTTTAGATACTGTAAACTCTCTTGCTATTTGTAATAAGTGTAAACAAGCATTTATACATAGAGTCGGTGGAGATCAAGGTGGGACGGGGGGTTTAAATAGACATTTGCTATCTTGTAGACCGATTGAATATAAGGCGGCCAAAGCTCTAGCCGATAAAAAAAAGGGAATTCAAATTGATGATGATGATATTAATTCTAGTGTTCCTCAATCGGTAGAGTGTTCTAACATGGTTCAAGGAACATTGGATCCTTCTAACCCCGGTGGTCCAATTACACAACGTAAATATAATAAAGAAAGAGATCGCGAAAATTTAGCTAAGATGGTTTTTGTTTGTGGTTTACCTTTTGGTTTTCCTTCACATCCCGGTTTTATTGAATATATTCAACAAACTTATAATCCGTCTTTTAAAGGTGTTTCAAGAAATATAGTTAAATCTGATGTTTTAGAATTTCAAGGTAAACATTGTCAATATCTTCGTTGTTTATTTAGCATATTAGATTGTAGAGTGTCTATAACTTCTGATATGGGTCGTAGTGTTAATGGACGTGATTATTTAACTGTCACATCACATTGGATTGATCATAACTGGAATTTGCAAAAAAGAATCTTAAGTTATAAAGAATGTGTAGAGAAAAAAACTGGTGCTTATATAGCTTCAACTGTTTTAGGTATTTTAGATTTTTATATGCTTTGTGATAAAGTGATGAGTGTCGCATTAGATAATGCCTCTAATAACACCAACGCTGCTGCTATGTTAAAAACTAGACTATGTCCAATTGATAATAACGCTTTCCATGTTAGATGTGCTGCACATATATTAAATTTAATTGTACAAGATGGTATTTCATTATTTGATTGTGGTTGTATGAAAATAGAATATGTTGTTTTATGGATTTTTTATGCTCATAGAACTGCTAGAATTAGGGAATTTAACGAGCGTTATGTACTATGTAATCTTACACCACGAAAAGTTCCAAAACATGTTAAAACTATGTGAAATTCTTTTTATGAAATGCTTTCAATTGCTTATGAATATCAACGACCCATACAAATGGTTTTTAATGTCCATAATTCTGACCCACTAGAAAGAATTTGTGATGAAGATTGGATAGAAACCAAAGAACTATTGGATTTTCTAAAACTTTTTTATAATCCTACAACCATATTTTCTGGAGGTTATTATCCTACTATTTCATCAGTCTTAGTAAATATTTGTGCTATTTCAATTCAATTTCAAACATACAAAAAAATTGAAAAATTTAGATCGTCAATTGAAGCTATGATTGAAAAATTTTTAAAATATTTTTTTCCTATTCCTCAAATTTTTTTAACTGCGACTTTACTTAACCCTCAATATAAATTACGAGGTGTACAAGGACTTGTTCAAACTTTTTATGATACTTTAAAAATTTTACTGGAAGAAGTTCCAAGTTGTGAATTTTGTAAGTCTAGCATAAAAGTGCAAGCCAAAATTTTATATGAAAAATATAAAACTATGGAAATTAATGAAGGAGTTGTTGCTCAAACTTCTAATGCTATCAACAATGATTATATTGATCATTATATGCTTGGTTTTCTTGGTCTTAATTCTACTAACCGTGATGATTTTGAAGAATATCTTAATCAATGTTTGGAAACAGTTACCGACGAGCAGGGCAACGTAAAAGTATTAGATTGGTGGAGGAAACGTGGTAGTGCATTTCCAACTCTTAGCAAAATGGTTCGTGATGTTCTAGCTATTCAAGCTTCATCAATTGCTTCAGAGGCTGCTTTTAGTGCGGCAAGGTTTCAAATTGGAGATCACAGACATTCATTGGCTGAAGAAAGCTTGGAGTCATCAGTTTTATTTAGAGACTGGATCAACGCCGAGAGAAGAAATTATAATTTGCCAAAGTTAAGCGCCAAACAAGACTCTTATTTTAATTCAATATTTGGATGTAGTAGTGACGATGAACTAGATGCACAAGAGTTTCAAGCATCATTGCCAACACATGAGGATGTTACCGTCGATTTGATACAAGAGTTAGAAAAAAGTTTTATTGGACAATACATATATTAGATTTACATACGAGAACTAATTGAAACAGAACCCTTCCTAGAAGGTGGCTGCGTAGATTAGTTACTCATCTAATATTTGTTACAAATATTAGATTTACATACGAGAACTTTTTGAAACAGAACCCTTTCTAGAAGGTGGCTGCGTAAATTAGTTACTCCTCTAATATTTAATTTGTAAATTGTAACTTGTAAGTTGTAAGTTGCAATTGAATTTTATTTGAATAAATTTAAAGGCTTTATTCAAGTCTTTTTTATATAACTATTGTGTTGCATTTAAATTTAATACTTTACTATACTTATCAAAACTTACTTCAAAATTTGAAATTTGAAATTTGAATTTTGAAAGTTAAAAGATGAAATTTGAATTTTTCAAAACTTTAAGCATTTTAACTTAGCTAAAAAATAATATTCAAAACAATAAAAATTAAAATGTCATTCAAAAAAAATATAACTTCAAAACAAATAAATAAATACAAAAAAAAAATAATCCCGTGTCCCGTCCCATCCCGTCCCCTAAAACACTGTCCCATCCCGTTAATCTAGTGGGACGGGATGGGACTTAGATTTGTCCCACGAATCCCGGCCCGGTTCATCCCAGATCCGATTGAATCCCAGTCAAACCTCGACCCGTCCCATCCTGTCCCCCTATGTCCCGGCCTGGCATCCCCGTCCCTGTCCCCTTGCCAGCCTTAGGCAAGAGAGGCATTTTAAGGAAATGAAATAAATGACAATAATGAACAAAATTATATTTATTTTAAATTTGGAAGAAGACGAAAGAAAGAGAAGAAAAGAGAGAGATTTGAAATAAATGTCAATAATTAATAAGAAAATAAATATAATTTTTTATAATTTGCTTGATAAAAAAATTAAGAAAAAAGTTCAAAATTATGAGAAATAAATAAATAGTGATACTCCCCAATAAGACATGTCACTTCATTTTTTTACCGTCCAACTTTAATATTATATATAAATATAGATCTTTAGAAGAAGAAATGAGGTAAAAAAAAATTAAAATGACAAATCAAATTTTGTAAAAAATAAAATGCAGTGCTTATAAAGTTATAATAGTTAATTCGTTGGGTTAAATAAATAAAAGAAGATAAAAAGAACAAACAAAGGAAAATGAGTAATTTAAGGAAATGATATAAATAACATTAATGATGAAATTAAGGAAACGTAGAAAAAGAGATTAAAAGCATTAATAATGAAAGGAATTAAATATAATTATTTCGAATATAAAACTGTAAGGTAAAATTTTTAGCCTTCTAAAATTAGAAAAAAAGACCATTTTAAAAAGAATAAAGAAAAAAGAAAAATAACGAATATATTATTTATAGTTTGAAAATTGTTGCACCGTCAAGTAGTATCTATATATTTTTTTACATAGCTAATTAGAAATACTTTATAATAGTTTTTTGCTTGATTTTTATTATAATATGAATAAATTTAATTTTTTAAATTATTTTAATAATCATAAATAACCATTCACTAAATAATATTTGGACATTTGACAAAAATCAATTGTGTCATTGAATATTTACTAAACAAATTTGTATCGGGGGATGTCAATCCATATATATATATAAAGAGATTTGATGTTATAGATATAAATTTTAATTAAAGACACATAAAGAAAAAATAAATCAGGAAAATACTTGTAATAAAAAATAAAAAGAAATTAGTAGAATAAAGAAGTTAAAATAAATAATGTCAGCACTAATTTTGGCTCCTTACAAATCACAAAATATTTTTTTTATTCTCCTTCTAATTTGATGTGAATTCCATAAATAGATTGATTTTTTCTTCAAATAATTCTTCCTCATTCTTCTCCTAATTTAATATAAATTCCATGGATAGATAATTCTTCTTGGCCTTTGAACACTCATCACTCTTTTTATAAATTTCTCAATCAAGTAAATTTTTTCTGAGCATGTATCTTCTTGTAGAAGAAATTATAGTGTAACATCCTTTCAAAAAGTTTTTTATTTTGTGGAGAAACGCTTGTTACATGTCATTTTTTCTTGCACCGCATTTCTTCTTACACCAATATATTATCTCTTTCTCTTCTTTTTGGATGGAGTAGAATTATGTATGCCAAAAGATATGTAATATCAAATGTTGACATTCACCGCTATAGAAGTGCACACATCGTTTTTTTTATATATATATAAATTGATAAATGTGAAGAAGTAGAAGAAGAAGTGAAATCATGGAGTCCATTGTTGTTGGTTATGGATGCTTTGTTTTTTCATCTTCCATTTACTTAAGGAGAGGTGATTAATTGGGTAAGGCATTTAAACACTTTAAGTTTTTTTGAAAATATAAATTAAAAAATAGGAAAAAACTCAAAAAAAGGAGATAAAAAATAAATTGCAATGCTGCCACAAAAAAATAGTTTAAATTTTTTTCTTTACACTAAGGAATGAAAAAAAAATAAAAAAAATAAGAAACTCAAATAATGATAATCAACGAAGTCAAAAAATAATTTATGTATGAAAATGATTAAAATATACCTTGAACTTTGCTAGAAGGATCATATATACCCCTAAATGATTTTTTAAAAAAAATTAAAAGTAAAAAATATAAATTTAAAACTAATTTTTCCACTTTCGTTAAATGAAGGGTATATGTGAGCTCATTTTGTAACGGTAGGGGTATATGTGAGTCATTTGTATAACGGTAAAGGTAGATATGAGCCACTTTCATAACGAGGGGTATATCAGCTCCAAATGACAAAGTTGAGGGGTATATCATATCCTTTTCCCAAGAAACAATTTGCTTTTATAGAGTAAAAAACAAGGATTTAATGGACCATGATTTCATGCAATTCTGATGCATTCAGTGCCCATATATAGTTCTTTCTAAAATGTTGATCACCAGCATTCAGCAACATACACAAATATAAGTAATTCCCCAATTGTATTATTTCAATTCAGAGAGTACTAATTTCTATTACTGAAAATGGTGATTTTCCTGTGAATATTTTACCAATTAACCGAACAATTTATAATTGAAGAATAAGATACATTTATGTCCTAAAAAAAAGTTGGTGCAACTTCTAACAACCAAAAAAAAAAAACACAATAATTGTTTGAATATAATTCAATTGCCTCTTGTAACTAATCAAGATTTGCTCCTAATTATGAACCTCAAAGTTTTATCCTCAGCTTCAATATCCATTTAGTTAATAGGTAAAGTACTCGGGGTTGCATTCAACTTATGTATAAGCATTAGTTATATACGCTTTATTTTGTATTCTGTTATGTATAACTAATACATAAGAACCATGGTATTAACAATTCAAGAGTTTTTAATGCATCCGTTATAACATGATTAAAAACACAATTGTGCCTCAAAATCTTTTCCATGTCCTTTCCACCATATTTCTAGAAGGGTATTTTTTTTAAAAAAAATCATGTAACCAAATCAAATGGTGCATAAGTAATAATCTCAAGCTAATTAATAATACACTTTATTCATTACTATTCCTATACACCATACCAAACGACTAAAAAAAAAAGAGGAAAGAATATAATAACTTAGATATGGAAAAAGATCATATCAAATTATTAATATCACTACACAAAATGGAAATCACTAGGTTTTAATTTTGAATTTAAAACTCTATAACTAGCTTGATCAATACGGAATGTTTTTAATGGAGGACAAAAATGTATAAGATTTGAATATAGAACAAAATCATATAATAGTATCATTTTACCATAATTAATTAAGTGGTAGTAATAGGTAAAAATAGTACTACTATGGTTGTACTATTATACAAGCCACTTGTCATGTTGTTATTGGTTTTGAGGTAAACAGTAACTTTTTTTTCATAATAGAGAGGTGAAGTTTCATGGCATGTTACTTCTATCCCTTAATAGAAATTGGTCTGTTACACAACAGTGATAATGGCGTTTTGACAGAGTCTATATATATAGTCTCTCCTTCCATTCACCAAAATATTTTTTTTAGGGACTTGGAAGCATTTCTAGAGTTTCAGAGGCAACTTTCATTCACAAAGTAAAGCATTTTTCCTATACTTTTCATCTCAAAAATGGTGTTTTTGTTTTCCATTTTCTTGATTTTTTTGTTTCCTTTTGGTTTATTGTAAAAAAAGATTTTATGTTCATTTCAAAAGAGTTTCACGTGCACTTGAGCCAAGGGTTTTTCGAAAACAGCCTCACGTAGGGTCTCCGTACATTTTACCTCCTAGAACTCATTTGTGAGATTTCACTGGGTATGTTGTTGTTGTTGTTCGAAAGAGCTTCATGTGTCTAGTTTGGAAGAACAAATGAGTTCTTCATTATGCTCTGTTTATGTGGCTCAATGATTTTGTTCTTTTAGTTTTTATCATTTTTTTGGTGCGATTTCTTTCTTAGTCTTGTGATTATGTGTATGTGTGTGTGACTTTGTGTATAGTGAGATTTCAAAGGGAGGAACCTGAAATGCAATTTTTTTTCTTCACAAAACCCTGCGAAGTAACTCTGTTTTCTTTCATGTGATCTGTTGGAAGAAGGCGGAGCCAATTAGTGCCGAGGGGTTCTTCCTAGCCCCCTTTGGTGGAAAATTATATTATTTATTTTTTATGTATATATAGGAGATGTTGAACCCTTCGGCTTCTTTTTATGCTTACTTCTTCATATTTTGGAACCCCTTAGTGAAAAAACTTAGCTACTTTGAATATGACTTGATTTCTGCCCTTGCCTTTTGGGCTGTCTTGTCTATAGTCTATTAGTCTGTTTGATTCTCTTCTATATCTTTACTTGTATTTTGCCTAACTAGAATGGAACTGCAAAAACCATAGTTGGATTGGACAATATTTTACAAATCGATTAGTCTTAAAACTTTGTTTACATGTTTAATATCCAAAGATGTGGCCTACCGGTCTACTGGTCAATAAAATGAGTTGATAATCATGACGTCTAAAGTTCTGTGTGATTACCCTGTACTTGGGAGGTAGTAGATACTAGGTACTCTGTAGAATTAGTTGAGGTCTTAGTTTACTTTTTATTCATTTCTCTGTGTTTGATTGGACCAGATTCTTAATGTTTCAAGTTGCTGAATATTGAAGCTAGTATCAATAGCTTGCTCTCACTATGCTCCTTTATATCTTTATTTCCTATTTAATTCTTGTCTTGTTCGGCTGTTTCTTTACAATTCATGTACTTGCCCATTTTGAGAAAGTAAGACAATAATGTAATGTCGTTTGTGCTTTTAGGCGTTTAGTTTTAAAACTTCATTGGCAATCTGTTGGTGAATCTTGCAGTTTCTTTATGTATTTTGCTACAATTTAATGTTGAGAGTAGTATTTTTTCATTTCTTTAGTCAAGGAGAGCATGGAGTTCTTGGTTTTTTTTTAACAAGGAAAATCTTTGAACTTTATCTTTTGTCATATGAACCAGAAGAAAGATTTCTTGGGGTATTCTAACTTTGAGAAAGAAAGGTCAAAAAACTCTTTGGGGTAAGTTAAAAGGAAAACGTATTTCGAGTTAATCATCTGCTGGAAGTATGTTGGCTTAACAACCTAATGACTAAACTTCTTTTCTGATTGTTTAGTGAGCTTTACATGCGACAATTTAAACTAGTTGTAAACTGTATTTCTGTCTTGATTGAGATTTTCTGATAGTTTTGAGTAAAATGTAAGTTTCTACTTGTCGGTGTTTGTGTTGTGTTGTGGGTCTTGACAGCCTCTACTTGTCATGTTAGGAAGATCAAGGAACTGCAAACATGATGTACCGCGTAGCAAGGGCCTCTGAATTTCTGGTGATCACTGGGATTGGTATTAATGAACTGAAGATCACAAAAAAGGCACTAGTATGGCCATTGCAGAAATGTCGGGTCATTGATGTTACTCCCGTGAACTATACTTTTGAAGTCAATGCTATGAGTGCTGAGAAGCTGCCCTTCCTTCTCCCTGCTGTTTTCACTATAGGCCCATGTGTGGATGACCGTGAGAGACTTATCAAATATGCTAAACTTCTATCCCACCATGAACGTGATTCACACGATGTGAAGGACCTTGTTCAAGGTGTCATAGAGGGAGAGACTCGTGTCTTGGCTGCTTCCATGACCATGGAGGAAATCTTCAAAGGCACAAAAGATTTCAAGAAGGAGGTATTTGACAAGGTTCAGCTTGAGCTCAACCAATTTGGCTTGCTGATTTACAATGCTAACATAAAGCAACTGGTCGATGTTCAAGGCCATGAATACTTTTCTTACTTGGGGCAGAAAACTCAAATGGAAGCTGCAAACCAAGCAAAAATTGATGTTTCTGAGGCCAAAATGAAGGGTGAGATAGGAGCTAAGGAGCGAGAAGGTCTCACACGTCAAAATGCTGCCAAGATTGATGCTGAGACAAAGATCATATCCACCCAAAGGGATGGTGATGGAAAGAAAGAGGAGGTTAAAGTGAAGACTGATGTTAAGATATATGAAAATCAGAGAGAAGCTGAGGTGGCTGAGGCGAATTCTGTTCTGGCAACCAAGAAGGCTGGGTGGTCTCAGCAGGCAAAAATGGCTGAGATTGAAGCCCAGAAAGCTGTAGCAATTCGGGAGGCTGTGTTACAACAAGAAGTTGAGAGAAAGAATGCATTGACTAAGACAGAGAGCCTCAAAGCACAACACCTCAGTAAGGCTACTGTTGACTATGAGATCAAGGCAAGTTCATCATGTCACACCACTTTTCTTTTAGTACCTTTAATTTGTGTGAGTTCATGGAGTTGACCTTTCATTTGCTGATCTATCTAGAGTAGGTTAGATTGCTTTTAAGTTTTAATTATCATTATTTCTTGTTATTTTTTGTGTTTAGAAGTTTTCAAGTGAGATGGCTTACTCAGTTAATAGTCCATTTACGTCTAGAGCTGCAAAATTCACCTTGATTTAAACTTATTTGTACTGTATCCCATTGAAAAATCAAGGTAGAATTCCTAAAATCAGTATGATGTGATGACTTCATGTTCAACTGTTGCATGACTTTGCTTGTGTTTCCTTCCAATTACATTCTTTCTTGGATGACTTTGCCCAATATATATACTCATCCATGTGGATCTTTTTCCTTTTGTCTATTTTCAGTTGTAAATCTAGTACTTTATCCTGTCACATGAATCCATTGTTTATGTACCATGCTACTACTCATCCAAAGTATAACATGTAAACACTTTAGGTGCAAGAAGCCAATTCAGTGTTGTACAAGAAACAAAAGGAAGCAGAAGCTGAGCTTTATGAAAACAGAAAAGCTGCCGAGGCTAAGAAATTGGCAGCAGAAGCTCAGACGTATGCCGTACAACTAGCTGCTGATGCTGCACTCTATGCCAAAAAGAAAGAGGCTGAAGGACTGAAGGGCATTGCAGAAGCAGAGGGCGTTTATGTACGCAGTCTGTTATCAGCCTTGGGAGGAAATTACAACGCCCTGAGAGACTACATGATGATCGACAGAGGGATGTTTAAAGACATTGCCAAGTTCAATGCTGAAGCAATCAAAGGACTTCATCCCAAGATCAGCATTTGGAGTAACGGTGCCACGAGTGGGCAAACGGTTGATGGAACAAGTAGCGGACATGCTGGAATCAAAGAGTTGGCTTCTATTTACCAAGCATTGCCTCCTTTACTTGAAACTGTGCATGAACAAACTGGAATGTTGCCACCAGCATGGATGGGAAGCCTCTCTGTTTCTGCTGCTGCTGATCCAGCCTCATCCAGCCAATCTGCATAGGAAAGTTTATGACTTTTATGACCATCTAGTAGGATTCCAACTATCAATAAGTTGATATGACTAAACTTTGCACTTAACTACTTGAGAAATAGCTAGTACATTTGGCCTTTTGTGCCTGGACAAGTGTGATGTTTGCAATGCTTTATTTCATAGATTGAATTTCTTGTTGATAATAGAAGACTGATTGTTGGAGACTGGGATGTGCTAGGGTCCTATGCTTCATTCCTTTTCACTTGATAAACATTCGACTATATACTTTAAAGATTCATGTTGTGTTCTTATAGCCATACATTTAAAGTTGTGTTCTTAATTTGAATAAAAATTATTTTAGAGATTATGAGATTGATTTAACTATGTTAAATGATAATTTTATGCAAGGTCAATTTTATGAAATATAAAGTTTAATTATTAGTATTAATTTTCTAATTAAACATTTATTATACCGGTCCTCGCTGAAATCTGATAATGAAGCATATGAAGATATAAATGAAATTGAGTTCTTTTATGATATCATTCTTTAAAGTTAGTAAGAAAAGATATTTGATATCATGTTAAAAAAAATAACACATACTTAATGTGCACCGAAAAAGAACCACAAGCCATCTTTTTAATTTTCTTAAATGAGAAATATTTATACAACATATTTTCTTTATCTTATCATATTTCTCACATTCAACTCCCCTCTCCAGTCCTCTTTTTTTTTTGTTAAAAAGAACGAGATCAAAATTGTTTCATTTTAAATAGTGCAAAGATAAAATTGATGAGTTTTTTCCTTTTTTTTTTTTTAAACAAAATAAGAATAAGGGCATTTTTGACCTTTACCCTTAAAATTATAATGAGTAGTCTCTATATATACGACGTTAAACTTCCGTTGTTTTCCGACCTTCAACGGGTGTTTCTTTCGGTGATTCCGATAAAAACACAAAACAAAAATTACTTCTTCAATTCTTCAGTTTCTTTCTACTATGGCACGCAAGTCTGAGAAATTCTTGGAGCAATATGGTAATATCTCAGTTGCAATCCCAATTTTTCTTTTGGGTTTAACTTTGTGATATTTTCTTGAAATCAAGAATTAAGCCTATTGAAACGATCTTTTATAGGCTATGATTTACTAGTGGGGTCAATTACTGCATTCTATGTGTTGATGGTACCTTACACTAAGGTAGAAGAAAGTTTCAATGTTCAGGTACAGGTCCACTTGTATTTTCTTGATTTTTTCCCCTTTCTTTTTAATGATTCTTGCCTTTTCAGTTACTGTTTTTCTTGATTGGGTTGAGTTGATTTATTGGGTATTTCATTAAGTAAAAACCCAATTGCTTTACTGGCGATTCGTATTATTTTAGATGGATTGGATTGCTGTTGTTTCTCTTTAAAATCAGTGATTTTGGCGCCTTATGGGAATGCATAGTGTAGTAAAGTGGTTTTGATTGTGTGTGTGGAAAGGCTACAAGAACAGAAGAATGTGTGATGGAGTTGAAAAGTTTAGTGTAGTTAGAACTTAGAAGGGTATCGTGTATGTCCTAGAATTGTGTAGTTTGGAGGCTGTTTTTAATTCTTTTCTTGACTGAGCCTTGATGATCATGCTCCCCTACTTTGTTTTCCTTCTTCTACTGCAAAGTGTTGTTCCGTCCCACGGTGTTAACATTTTTCTCCTTATTTGATTAGGCTATGCATGATATTTTGTACCACAGGCATCAGATAGAGAAGGTAATGATCTTCTACTCTCCTATTTCCCCCCATAAGTATTATCACTCACATTGCTGGTGAATTTCATGTTACGGAGTATACTCATTGAGATTTTTTTTCTGTTTTTGTTCTGCAACCTTAGTACGATCATCTGGAGTTCCCTGGAGTTGTACCTCGCACATTTATCGGCAAGTTTTCTACTTCAGTTAAACTTATCAAGAGATTGTAGTACTTATTTTTACCATGTGAGATGATTCAGCTTGAACGCCCAATTTGATATAGTTTATTACAAAAGGAAAAAAATTGTCCATCTTGAATTGACAAATGACTGCAAAAGATTTTAGCTTGTTGCTCATCACCAATATCAAAATTTTCTAATCAGAAAAGTAAGTAGCACTTATGCAGCCTGTTCAAGTCTTCCTATAAGTCACACTTGTGCAGGTATTGTGGGTGTGTTTTTCTTTTGATGTCAAACACTTGTGCAGATATTGTGTGTGTATGCGTGTGTTTCTTTTGACCTAGAAGATCCCACCCCAAATCCCCTCTCCCCTCTCCCCAGGGGTCAACAGTGTGTTTTCCTACTTTTCTCTTCTTTGGTGACTCGAGCTCTCAACCATTTGGTTGCAAATGGAGTGCTCTTGCTACTGAAGCAACCTCTCTTATCATTTATGCAGAGTATTCACATCCTCCTACATAAACGGCAATCCTAGGACACTGCTTCTTCTGGAAGAGGTCTGTTCTTTCTCTGTGAAAGTTCATTTTCATAACCCATCCAATGGCAATGAATATCTATCCAGTTTAGGTCTTTGTCTGGAAATGCCACCTTCTATTGTTAACATTATCTACCAATTTATTGCCAATTAGTGCTGCATCAAGAAATTGTCTATTTCCGTTCAATGCGTATTTTGCAGAGTAAATAGTGATATACAATCGAATTAAGACAGGGTTGCTCTAGTTGCTGAGCCCGTCCACCTCCAACAACGAGACTGAATGTTTGAGTCACCAAAAGGGAGGGGGGAAGGGACAAGGAAAAATCCACTGTTGACCTGTCTGGAGAAGGGGTTTTGGGTTGAATTTGTGGAGACAACAAGCTGATATGAAAGGGTTACTCTTCTGGGAGAAGGCGAAAAATTTGGAATGGATCCTTTTGCTCACTATTTAAAGACATGCCAATAATCATGTAACATAGCTGCATTGACCTTCTTGGGTGTAGGCTAGGTGCTTTTTTTTTTTTTTAAAAAAAAAAAAGTGTCAGTTAAAGCATAGTCTAGTCTTCAGTTCTATTTGTGCACATTATCTCCAACATTTAACTTCTTTTTTCTGCATATTCCATCTACATTGCAGGGGCTCTTTTTGTATCTATTGTGGCATCTCCGGTTGTTCTCCTAATGAATTTGCTACGCTTGCCAAAACTGTATAGTCTCTATGCAGGTATGGTATTGTGAGGGAATATTTGTGTGGTTCAAGATTATATCTGAAGCTTAAATCTGATATTTAGGTGTCTGGTAACTATGATGAGGTTTTACTCGTTCAAGCATGATCTTTATGTGGTTACTTTTGACCCGCGACTGTTGCCAGAATTGCTTTTTCATCACTTAGAAGTCAAAAAACATATTTGTTTTAACTTGGAATACGTTTAAAAAATAGAAGAAATTTTGCATTACTTCCTACAATTTTCAATAGCATATTAGTTAACCCCAACTCATAATCACATTGTCTTGGTTTGGATGCCAAAGGTAGAAATATGGTTACAATCTTCTAAGATTTCACCTTTTGCACAATGTAGCTTACCCATAGTGGTTAACAGGTTATGAATACAAGTTAGCAAGTGTGTTGCTTTGTGAAAGGAGGTTGGTGATATAAGACGGAACAGTGAATAAATGAACTATAGTTATTCGGAAAGATCAAGCTGATACTAAAGTTATTATGTACTTATTGTTAAATTCAATGGTTCTGGTGCAGTCAGTTTGATACAAGTGGAATGTCAAGTTCAATGAATGACTTTGGTTGAGAGGGAAAGAGCTCATAACCTGAGAAATGAGATTACTAATGCTTTTACGCTGAAACAACAACAATTACCCAAGTTATATGCTGGTAACTATAGGAGCACATATATTCATTTTTCCGGCAGTTGATACACCCTGGACATAAGACATGAACATGTTCCATTGCTAGAAGTTTCAAAGATGGACATGGCTTGTGCAAGTCTTGGCTAGTGTAAAGTAATCTTACGGCTGTTTTTTCTTTCTTGGCACCATTTTAACAATTAAACACAGTAAATAATTAGTATGATTTGTTTTCAGGTGAAGGCCAATTTAATCACGTTTAAGCTAGAAAGAGACACTCTCATATGATGTTAATGTTTTGAGTGATTCCTTTCTTTGTAAAACGAAAGAGTGATTTATTTTATTTGATCATTTACTTCTGTTTTATTATGAGCCTAAAAACTGCTCACATGTTCTTTCTTTATCTGCTTTGCAATTTTTTTACTGACTGACTTTCGAGTTTGTTTGTGTAGTACGACTGGTATTGGGTGGTATCGTGCTGTCTACCTTACGATTTTTTCGCATTCAGGTATCTGATTGTATACAAAGAATATAGTGACTATACTTTAATATGACTGCCTTTCTATTGGGGTGTTGGACTGAAGTACTTTTGGCCTCTAACAAATCTTGCATTTTTTGTGATAAGTATGATATTTCATTAAACAAAGAAAGTGCAAGAAATATCTACAGCAAAAGGGATCTTAACTTTCCTTTAAAACTTTCGGGGATCTATGAAGTCCACAAAAGTATTAGCATCGGTTGAAAAAGACATCATCCATCTGATCAAATTTAGTGATATTGCTGATATTTCTTTTTTCCAGCATTGTTTATTTTAATTTAAGCTATTATTCCCTATGTTCCATTATATATGACACTATCCCTGTTCGAGGAGTCAAACAATTTTTTCTAACATATTAAATAGATTTCAAATTGTTGAATCTTGTGACACAGTGCTTGTTATGCAGTTTCAAAATATATATAATAAGTTCTGAACAAGGGAATCGTGTTTCAATTGAGAAAATTGAATGAGTTGACTCTCATACTCCAAACATCGCCCTTTTTTGTTGAGTTGGAGGAGTAAAAGGTGATAGTTAATGATGTGATGTTAAATTGGCTGTGCAGATCAAGAAGAAGTTTGGATCTCAAGTTGAAGCATTCTTTGTTATCCTGACAGCATCTCAGTTTCATTTGCTGTTCTATTGCACCCGTCCTCTTCCAAATATATTGGCATTTGCTTTAGGTCAGTATTTGTACATTCATACTTCTTTTTTTCGCTACTAAAGTGCTAACTATTTCTCCATCCAAATTGAATGTTGTCTTTTCTTTTGATCAGTCCCAAGATAATGCTCATACTTCCTGAAAAGGAAACTAGTATACTGATGCTACTAGATAATCCAAAAAGTTAGACGGGACCTACTTCGACACTTCTTTCCATTCCCCTTCGCTCAGTAAGGCCCCATGTGTTCCTCTATTAGTATGAAAGAATCCACAAATTAACTCTACTCTTGACAATTGTATAAAGTAAGGCCATTAATATGCTTTGCCTCTCTGCATGAATGATTTTGGTTTTCCCAAACAACTTAAAATGCACATAATACTAGGTTTTACTTATAAGGTCTGATGATCTCTCCCTTGACAAGTGTCCTGCCATTCTCCCACCAACACTTGTAGGCTGATGATGGTCTCAAGCTGGGCCTGGAGATCCATTGCAAATGCACTAGTCTTGCTTGAAGTAAAGAAATCAAGCTATGAATGAAACACACCATATCTCACAAAACCTTAAAAAAGAATAAGAATTTTTTTGGTAGTGTTAGATTTCCCCCTACTATTATTATTGACGCAATGTATATCTACATGCCTGGAGTTGAAGTTTGTTGGCCATTCAGATGGAAATGTTGCGTGGAGATGACAACAAACCCCAACTACAGATATATAAGAGCCGGAGCTGGTAAGGGCATCCATCCGCTGTAAGCTTCTAGTTACTCTAGAGTGCAACATGGCACACCTGAAACTGAAAGCCTATAGAAATGAATAGGAAAGAAGTACATGTTAACCCCTAAAAATGTGATCCAGAGTTGGATTTGACCTAGGGGTTCAGGAGACCTCCAACCAAAGATTTTGCCTACCCAGTTGTGAAATCCAGCAAATAAAGAAAAATCGACTCTCGTAAGAAGTACGTTCTGGAAACATGCAACCACATAATCATCATCATGGACATAATAAGAACGTTATCTCATACAAAGTTAAAAAGTAAAGAATAAGAATTGGAAAAATTCCGTTTTGAGGGAATTTTTCTCTTAATATTATTGAGACAATGTTTTTCCAGATACCTGAGATTTCAAGTTAGAAGTCCATTCTGATAGCAGAATATAGTGTGAAGACAATTAAACCTGTAGCTACATTAGGAGACTGCTACTTGCCAAATAAAAAGGATATTGTGTTTCCCAGGAGTTAATTAATTTGCTGTAAGTTGGCTTATAGGATTCATAATCATATCCAATTTTAAGGTTGCATCATGCTCTTTCTTGCACTTGTTATGTTCATTCTACATATGAGGTTGTATTCTTTTTCTATTGTATTGTAAATTTTTGTAAAAAAGGAATTTCATTTATATGCGAACATAGGTCAACTCACCAACATCTCTTAAGCCACAAACCAGACTGGACAATTAGTGCCTCAGGAGACTACCAATGGTAAGGGTACTGCAATGAACGTGGCTTCTGCAGTTTATAATGAACGTCAGTATGGTCCGGTATTCATTCCTTACTCAAATAGGAGGTGGCAGGTTACATCTTACAGAGCTAACCCAGGCATTGTATTACACCTAATGAAAAAAAGTTCTATTTCTGTTGATATTGAGCCTTATGTTTGTGGTGTCTTGTTCAAATGGATCATACCACACACTATTGCTGTATCATCTTTTATTCTGATTAAAGTTAGCAGACTAGCAGTTTAGCTGTGCAAGGGGCTATTAATTAATGAATTCGATAACCTTAACATCTAGTACTTAGTCATTTCACACTCTATGCAATTCTTTTTGACTCAGTTATTTCATCTCTTAAAAGGGGAAGTTTGAGCATTGATTTCACACGTTGTTTTTCTTTTCTAGTAAATTTGGCATATGGCTTTTGGTTTAAGGGAAGTCTGTATGCTGCATTAAATTGCATGGTAAGTTTGCCTCACCACTTAACCATGATACATTGTTTTAGATAACATATTTAACAATGATTTACTGTGCTAGCAGCCATATGTTTGCAGATCTTTAAGTTAATGATTGGAGCAAATAATGTTTCAGAATATTTTCTTTTCTTACGTAATATATGAGATTCGTGTTTTTGATGATTAGATACACAGTACTAAAAGCATCAGAAAGGTGTCACACAAGTGCACGAACCCACCATGTAAATAAACTAGACTCACAGTTTCTCTGCCTGTTTTCTGCTTTCTATTAGCTTCTTATGCATCATTTTTTTCATTGCATTCTAACCTTAGAGCTGCAAGTGATGTAAATGTGCCACCTTCAGTACTTTGTACTATCATTGTATGTTAAGTAACTTATTCATTGTCAAGTGTCAACTATATATTTTGGGAACACAGAAGCAGGAAAAGGGAACTAGGAAAAACAATGAAGTAAAGGCTCCTTTCACATTCTCTTAGTGGTGAACTTTGTGGCATTTGGTGGGGAAACAAGTTACAGGAACCAATGAAAAAGGCTATCTATCTGCTAATGCAGCTTCCTTTTGAATGATCCGAAAATTGAAGAAGTTACACTCATAAAATTGGAAGATGTAATAGGCACATTTAGCGGGGCTTAAAATTTTTGTGGGTTATTATGTAAACAGTAAGTGCATTCCATTTTCTTTTTCTGGATCTTTGTATCCCCTTTTTAGGCTCGTGTAAACGTAGCCAGCCCTCCTGAGTGTTTTGTCTACTACAATTTCCTGCTTTACCTATAAAATATCTGAGGCTCCTGGTAGCCAAATCTGAGGAATCGTCCTAGAACGAGGAAGGCCAGGATTATTAGACAATTCATCAGGCCTGACTACACCCTAAAGAGAATCAGTGGTCACTGCAAATATATTCTGACTTAGGAATCTGGGGTTAATCCCACAGAGATGTAGGAATTCTAAGTTAAATATCTATTCATAGTTTGACTAGTCCAAATGGTCGCAATGATTTGAAATAAGTAATTACTCTGTGTTATCAGGCAGATAATTAAAATTACTATTGCAAATAAATATCAGTTACAGAGAATGACTATTTGCAGTTATCACATTAACTGTCTGTTTTATCGTTCAGGTGTTTGCAACATTAGTCTTCAGATGCGACATACTTCTGCTCATTGCTCCTTTGGGTTTGGAGCTCTTGCTGGTAAGCTGGACAGCTGTCTAACTTAAGAGTCATTACTTGCTCTTCTGAGTTCTGTTTTTCTTTTCCCTTTGGAGAACTGCAGAAATGGTAGATTGGGTGGAGGAGTTGGTTCATCACCTGAACTTAGTTTTTGAGAACTGCTGTCTACTTAAGAGTCATTACCTTTCCTACTCTTTGATACTGGTGCCTGCTTTTATTAGTCTTTTTTCTCTCCCGCTTCGAGAATTTGTATAAAAACTGATTTGTCCACTTATACCAAGAACATGATGTTTATTTCTTATCATAGAGTTGCATGCACTTGAGTCATTCATGTAAGAGTCTGACTGCTTTGTCAAATTGTTTGAATGGGTAAAAGTGATGAACTCAAATGAAGTTGGGATGACCAAACAAAATAAAAGTATCCAGTGCTGTGTACTGCATAGGAAAGTGGATAAATTCTTTCAGAATAAAAATAATTATGGAATTGGTTTCGTGCCATTGTTTTATAGTTTTTGATAACCTTATGAAGTTAACGCTTACTCAGCATATTCTGTCTTATATGGATATTATTTCTTACCTGCAGACTAAATCGGTTTCTTTCTGGAA
Organism: Solanum appendiculatum; assembly: GCA_018342035.1. Classification (NCBI taxonomy): domain Eukaryota; kingdom Viridiplantae; phylum Streptophyta; class Magnoliopsida; order Solanales; family Solanaceae; genus Solanum; species Solanum appendiculatum. The sequence continues at coordinate 1,951,772 of JAGDQO010000515.1, forward strand.
AGCACTGACATCCTGCTTAGCTGCTGCTTTCCTCTCCATAGGTTTGTAAGCTACAATATTTAAGGAATCTCAGTTATTTGGTGAAATAACTTGTGTAATTACCAAGTTTATCTGTTATATACTCTATCAGGAAAAAAAAAAGTTTCTTCGAAATAAGGATGTCATATTATCTGAAAGTTTGAATAGTGTTTTTGACCATATTACAGGCCTTACCGTTCTTGTTGATTCAGTCATTTGGAAAAGGTTGTTGTGGCCTGAACTAGAAGTTTTCTGGTTCAACTCTGTTTTGAACCGGAGTTCTGAATGGGGTGTATCCTGCATTCGTAAATGTAATTACACATTTAGTTTCTATGTACTTCCAAGGTGTTCTACATGGATAAGTCATGGCCATATTATCTGTCGGCACAAGTATGTGCTTATTTTGCTTCCCACTATAAAGGAGGATGTACTATGAAGTGTCACACGTTCTGACTAATGCTACCTTTCTCAAGAAAAAAAAAACACATTCTAACTAAAGGTGGCTGTGAGCATTTCCTGTGAATTCCTTGATTTACTTTTTTATTTTATTCTGATTGGATTTGATTTTATTTCTGAAAACTTGTACTCACTACTCACATGCAGCCTTTTTTATTTGATAGATTCTACCGTTGTTGTTAACATTCAAGTAGAACTCCTCTAACTAGAGGTTTCGTTAACAAAGGTTTCCATATCTTTTGGTGTTCCTTAATAAATGTGAACAGACACATCCTTTCCACTGGTACTTTACGTCAGCACTTCCCCGTTCACTGCTTGCTGCATACCCACTTTTTTTGGTATGTATGTTTTTCCTGCAACAATTTCTACTTGCGTGCCATTTATAAAAAGAGTTGGAATTGTCTGTATGCATCAGTCTATAAAACATAAAGAGATAGTCAGAGGTGTCTGAGAGAAGCAATTGGGCCTAAATCCCCTTAAGAATGCAATGATAAAATTAGCCCTGTTAAATTGCAAGAATGAGGCTATTTTGAGGCAGTCATAGTTTAATTGTTCCTGTGAACTTTTGAGTAAAAGGCTGAAGCAGTCTGAAGAGAACCTTTTTCATTCATCCTCAGAAATTTATAGCCTCTAATATAGAAAAATAAAAATCTTGCTTCATCTCACAGCACAGGCCGGTCACCATCGTGCTGTTGCATTTCTTGGTAGTACAATGTAATATTTTGGAAGTAGTAATGCTACTTCGCTATTTTAGGACTGAGGTATCAATTACACTTGGTCCCTTTAATTCTTTTCTCGAAATTGATGTTAGTTTTTTCCAGCTTGGGGTTCTACTGGACAGAAGGGTTTTCTTCTACATCCTTCCAGTTCTCTCTTTTGTTCTACTGTACTCAAAGCTTCCGCACAAGGTATTGCTCAGTAGCTCTGTGATTGAGTTGTATAGTTGATAATGTAGTGGTAATTTGTTCATTTCAAAAATCGTCAATGCTGCAGGAGCTCCGCTTCATAATTAGTTCCATTCCCGTTTTCAACTTTGCAGCAGCTGTTGCAGCTAGCAGACTGTACGTCGCTTCTTATGCTTAGCAAGATCCCACTTCAATTTTTCTGAGTTCCAAAAGACATCTTCATACGAGAATATTCATGTGCAGTTGCTTTATGTAGAGTAGTATGTGACTGGTTGTATGTAGAGTAGTATGTGACTGGTTGTATGTGGATTTTATTTGAACCATTAATGACTGGCATGTAAAACATTGAAGGGTGGTGTTAGGCCTTCAGAAATTTGAACTTCCTCCGAAATCCAGCATTTCCTAGTTGCACTATAAAGTGAAGATATGATTCGCTTAAGCAATCAGTCGACCTGTATGTGCTACCTTTATGTGTCATTAATGTTAGCTAACATGTATTGTTGACAATATCTAGGGAATTCTTTCTCATGGTGCTCTAGCCCTTGCCTGACTTTTAGTATGCTGTTGTAGCACTGGATACAGCCAGTCAATGTGATAGTTTGCCTGTCCCCCACCCCCAAGTTGACTAATACCAATGAGAAGTTGTTCGAGTCTCCGATCTCACCATTATTGCATTAGATTATATCATTATTTATCTAGAAATTCATATTCCGTTGCATTATCTCAACTTTATACAGGTATAATAACAGGAAAAAGAGTTTCTGGAAGTTTCTGTACATTGCTATGTTGGGATTAATGCTTGGCAGGTATGATGGGAACCAACTTGTTCGCACTACAAACTGAATTATTTGGGTGTATTCTGACACATTTCTTACTTTTTAGTTTAGCCTGCACAGCAGTTTTTTTCGTGGCATCGTACGAAAACTATCCTAGTGGTTATGCTCTAAAAGCTCTGCATAGGATAGGTAAGCTCTATCTCGATGTTTTACTCACGTTCTTTTGAGTTTGAATGAGCCATGGACTGCTTGATCCTCTTATACTTATTACTTATTAGGTTCAAACCACTTAAAATCACAAACTAATGCTGTGGTCTTTTCCCTTTTTGTTTCATTGTTTAACAACATTCATGTTATTAAAAAAACAAAAGAAAAGAGTGGAAGCGGGCTAGTCCCAGAAATGAGCACTACCTTATTGTTGGGGACTAGTAAGATTATTATCTGGTTTATCCACTATCGTCATGACAAATTGAATATCCTGTCAATGTGCCAGTTAGCTTGTCTTTCTTTTCCGATGTCTCTTTCGAGAGTCATCATAGGTCTTTTGGGCTTATACATGCAACACCCTGTTATCTTGAATATGGTTGCTGAAGGAATGAATACCTTTATGTTTGTCCATTCATAACATTGTGAAACGTTGCTCTTATTAAAATTAAGGTTATCTTAAAGGTGGGTTCTAGAACTAATTTGCAAGTTGGTTTAGTTGCATTGATCTATCATTGTATAACTTGCTCGAGGAAATGTGGGCCCATTTACTGGCAGATATGGTTTGAAATATTCTTTCTGCCAGTTTATTTTCTAGGGCTTCACATGATTATGTACTCATGATGTTCTTGAAGATGGAAGAAATTTGGTGCTCTCTATCTGGAAAACAACTGTTTTATGGTTTCTTCCATCTACAACATAGAAAATATGGTTCAGCTACCATAGAAACTAGTGATAACAGTCTTGCATAATTATTCTCAAGACGCCGATTTTATAGTAATTTTGTAGTTACAAAAGCAGTTATTTGGAGTTCTGTTAATGCAGGGTTATATTTGGTAACTTTCCAGGGTTCCTGCAATGTGCTCAGGATTTGGAAATTCACACGTTTATTTAACTCTACTTCCTTAACTACATTTCCTTCGATGTAGTATCTAGGCAAGCTAGTTTAAAATGTTGCACTTTTTGAGGCACTCGTGGACTAGGAGAAGGACTTAATGCCATAGTTTTCTGTTCTTGCGGGAGCAAACTCTTAGGTATAAAGCTGTAGGGTGTAAGGTGAAATGGACAAAACAAAAAACTAATTGGAGCAACAAGCAGTGTGGATATTGTGTTGTATCTAAGTGGCCTGTACGCTGTGGTTTTCTACATCTTTTAAAGGTTTCCCCCAGTGTTATCAAAGGCGAAAAGCGCAAAAAAGCTCTAAGGTACATGGAGCTTTAAGCGCAAATAAAGCGTGGGCTTTAATGAAAAAAGGCTCAAAGGGAGAAAAAATACAAATATATATGTTTAGTCCAAGACTAATAATTATAAACATGAATGCCAAATATATGAACAAAGAAATTGAAAAAAGATTAAGATAAAGTGAAATATCAATTGTTTAGTGTCACCTCTTCAGAAGAGGGTCATTGACAAGGAAAAATATGTCTTAGAACCTTGATGACGACACTGAAGCACACATAAAGCGACGCGAAGCGCTCAACACGTTTTGGCCTCGCTTCAGGGCTTAAGTGCGCCTTTGACAACACTGGTTTTCCCTACTTTTCTTTTTTATTTTGTACCTATATTAGCTATTAGTTCCCTCACTCTTTTACTTTATATTTTTTCTCCTAGCCTTTATATTTCCCTGCTTACAATGTCTACTTGAATCTTTGCTAGGTGGTGTGACAAAGAATTCAGATGAACTCAGGGTTCATATCGACACTTTCTCAGCAATGAATGGAATATCCCGATTTTGTGAATATAATTATCCATGGAGGTATGCTTGATCACCATTTTGATGCAATTCACTCTGTAGACTTTTCTGGGATGAGATCTCAGTTGGAGATCTCCTATCCTTAAAATGTGTGCTAATGCATAATTTTATCTGTAGAAACCTTCAAAAAAACTAACAATTCAAATTTCTTACTACGAAGCTACTATAGATAGCTGTTCTGAAGGTCCTTTGAGTACCTGGGCTTTCTGATAGGTCCAATATTTTAAAAATGCTTCCCTAAGCCTAAACCATAAGCCTAATCCTTTTTTATTAGAACTGAAGAAAGGAAAAATTTGGAACACTTTTACCAAAGAAGTAAGGATTATAGAATTTAAGAATTGGATGATTTTCTCTTTATATGATATCATAATTGAGAGAATATAGTTTTTTGGCTTGCTTAAGACTTGAAGTAATAGTATTTGACTATTTGGTAACTTGGTAGTTGATAGGAAGATGTGACATAAGCAATAAACCTATCTGGGGATATAGCCTAATATTTGTCCTTGAGGAACCATAGGCCCATGTACGAGTGCTCATTGTTTCAACTATATGCTTAGACAAACCTTAAAAGAAAGGTGATATACTGATATTAACATGGGACCCGTAAAGATTAAGGACTCTATTGCCATTCCACCCTCTTTAAGATGCCTCAACTCTTGTAGCCTACCTAGCCATTGGCCAATTGGGATGGAATGACAAGTCAGGAGCGACCTGGCTGGTGCCTTATTGCCAATAAGGTTCTGTGCGACAGGCTTGTTTTGTCTGCAGTTATCTTTTGATAGGATTGGTTTCTTTTTTCCTTTTTCTTTCTTTCTTTCTTTCTTTCTTTCTTGCCAGTCCCATTTTGCTCATTTAGATCTTTCGGGTGAAGTTTGATTACATGTTCTAGAGATTTGGATCCCATTGCAACTTGAAAATAAAGATTATTTAATGTGGAAGATCAAGATGATTGATGAAAGCAAGAAAAAATGGGAATGCTTGTTATATCCTCTTAATTTTCCTTTCCTTTTTTTGTTTTGGTCTTTCTGTTATTCTGCTTTCTTTTGGGTATTATTTCATTCCACTCTTATTAATGTTTATCTTCTTCCTATTTTGTTTTCCACCGAATAAACTAGTCTTGACATAGCAGTTCTAGTTCATTTTATGTGTTAATATATCTTTCAAACCTCTTTTATGGATTAATAGTTTGACCTATAATTGGTTAAAAAAATTACACCTTGTAGTATTTTTGTATTTTTTTCACTTTTCAGTATTTTTCATGTCATCTTTGTCTTGTTCCATCACACCTGCAACTTTTTTTCTTTTTAATGCATCATAGTGTATTTATCTCTACACAATTTATGTACTTAGCTAAATTGACTTCCTTCGCATGCAAGAAAGGCATCTATACTCCTTCTTCAGTCATCTTCTATTTTCTATTTGAAATGGATAGCGTAAAATAATTCTGCAATATTGTGGTTTATCTGGTACAAATTACTTCTTACAGATGCATATGATTGATTGTGCCTATACGTTTAACCTTTTAACTGATGAACATCTTTCCAGCTTCATGTTATTGTTTCTCTGTTTTCCTTCCAGCTGCATTTTAACTTCCAAGATTGCTACTTTGGGTTTAGGTACTCTAAAGAAGAAAATATTTCTATGGAAGACTTGCAGATGAGAAATTTCACATATCTTCTGAAGTGAGTTCTTTGCAATTTATTTATCTTATTTTGCTGGCTAATTATTCCAATAGATTGCAAGGTCCTTGTTTTGGGGAACAGAAGTAGCATCTTCAATTTTCTGAGGCTAAGGCATTGTGGAAAGTTGTAATTGATTTGTTGACTGATGCATGTTAGCTTCTAAGCTTTTTTGGTGCTGTCAAAAGTACTTACAAATTACCAAAAGTGCATTCCTTTCTATTCTTAAAATGATTCTATAATGTTTTGTCACTGATTCAACATCATTAACATAACTCTGTTTACCCCAAAAATAAAGCAAAAGTAAACAGTTCATTTTGATCTTCTCAATGGGCTCTCTTTGTCCTCAAAGCTTCTAGAACTTTTCTCCTTCAACTGTCCATCATGTGCATGCCGGAATAGTCTGTACCATGTATTTTGCTTGGAATTCCTTCCTCTGATGGGTCAGCACTTCAATAACTCACATGGCTGCCTTGGCATAATCTGTTTTAAATCCCATCATATTGAGAAACAAGTGCGGAAGTTGAACCGTACCTAATGTGCGACAATGTAGAAATAGGTGATTAACAGTTAACACTCTCTGGGTTGTATCCAGAAAGACAACATTTAAAGCACAGCCGAAAACCTCTTCTTTGAAGATTTTCCTGTGTTAAACAAGCATTTCTTGCAAGAAACCAATTGAAAGAAACCACCGTATAAGGAACATTTGTTTTTGATGTTTGTTTCCATGGAATAAAAATATCTTGCTGTCTACCAAAACACAATTGTGAATAACAAAAGTTTACTGTAAAGATCCTTTTACTACGGGCTTTCAATGTGAGCCTGTCTGGATTCGCGCAATCCTCTCTGGTACCCAACCTACTTCGTACTGAGGAGGGGCCGACATCCCCGTCTTGATCCTCATCCATTCTTCTTATCAGCCCCGATGCGGGAAGGAGTAAAGAAAGAAGAGCTTAAGACATCTTAACAGTAAGAGAGAACACCATATCTCATGGTTCCCATTTAATCAGCATTCTAGAAGCAAAGCTTCCCGGTCTCCTGCCTCCTTGTGTGGAATTGCTTTTCATGATCTTCAGCTCTTCCCTGTGCCAGTCCTTGAAAAGATTCTGGTGTACCAAAAATTCAGTTTGTTTCTCAACTCTCGATCATTCAAATGTCTTCTGAAATTTAAATTACAACCATCTTGTTCTCTGTTAGCAGCCTAAGTGGAATCAGGTAGAATTGGCATTCCGAGTCTAAATAAGGACAAACTTAGAAAGTCATCAGTTTCAAAAATAAAAAATAAAAAGATAAGGCCAAACTTAGAGAGTATGAAAGAGTCATGAGTTGATTGTTGGGAAAGTAAGGCTTGTCTGATCATTGAGTAGATTAAGTGCTTTGGTCTTCAGACTCCCCAGGCGCTTATATAGCCATTTCATCTTTCTTTGATTGCAGCACTGAAGTTATTTCCAAGTATGCTAGGTAAATTTCAGTGTCATGTGATGGAAGACACTTTTGATTTCAGTGCCACCATCGGCCCTGCTCCCCTATTCTAGAATCCTCATGAACGCATGATGATTTTCAGAACTTCGGTATTAGGGATTAGTTCTAAATGAATAATAATGACCTTAGCATGACCCAAATGGATCACTGCACTTACCTTGTAAAAGAAGCGCTATATTTAGTGGTCTAAGTCTCTAGAAAATATGGTGATTAAGCTTCATACCGCTTGGATAGCATTTGCTTAGTTGCATTACCCAAATGGAAGAAGTATTTGAGGCTTTACCAAAAGAATAACTCTCGATAGAGGATTACATTGATTTACAAAATCTGATATGATGAGTTTCTTCGAACTTTTTATATGATTACGTAAATAGTTGGTTATCTCCTCTTTGAGGATGATGCTTTTTTTTGGTTCCTCGAGAAATGCTGATATCTGTAATGGAGAGGCATTGCTTGTGTGATATTGTGTTTTTCCTTCCTAGGACAAGACTGCTAAAAAACTATCAAACAAACAAATTTGCATCTGAATTCATGTCTCTTCTATGATGCATAGATGCTTTATGGGGCTTGGATCCCTGAAGTGTAAAGAGGCTAGCTATGGAAGTGAAGTCTAGTCATCGACTCCCTGCATATTTGTGTTATTGATCTTAAACCAATATAGTTGGTGTTACTGATGAATACCAATATAGTTGGTGTTACTGATGAATACCAGGTCTGATAGTCGAGTATCAATTATGAATTATTATGTTTTACGTCTTTGGTTTGTTGGAAGATGAAATTCTTGCTTCCCAGTCATATACATTTGTTAGCGACCGTGGTTGTCTTGACCATTTCTAGTTTGGAGGTTTCAGAATACATGGATCTATGTTACCTGTTCATGGCACAAACAAATCGTCTACTTTAACAATTTTCTGAGGGCAAAATCTTATTTTGAGATAAAAATACACATGAGAATATGCTCACTAGAGCCAACTTCTGGGTGTTCAAATAGGGATTGGTCTAATTATCAGCCCTGACCAAGGTTGGTGCTGAAGATTTTAATGATACAAGAAGATAGCACATTTTAAATGGAATACTATCACACACATGTATCACCTGATATTGCATCTTGTATAAAAGGGTAGTGTAGAGATATTACTTGTGCTTGGGATAAAAGGACCTTAAGATTAAACTGCATTGTTACTATTCCTTGCAAGAATGTATGCTAGAAATTGTTCTTCCTGAAGAAGTATAAGCTAGAACATGTTTGAACCAGTCGACGGGTTTGCAAATGACGTGACTAGGTTTTCAAAGGCTTGTTTTTGAGTCTTTTATATTCTAGTGAGAGATTTTTCGATGTAAAAAGTATGATTTTTACTATAGGCCAGTTGCTGAATCAGATAGTAGCTGTACCATGTGCCGTCACATTTCTTTATTTTCCTCTTCAGTTTTTAAAGGCTTAGATTTTGTGCACAACCAATCCTCATTCTTTGCTGATAGTGTTTTAGTTAATGCGGATCGTATTATAGTATGTCAACCTAATCTCTCTGCCAATTCTGTTGTTACAGTGAGAATTCTTACATCGAAGGATTCAAATGTCTGATGAGTGTGGATGGTTTTTCTCGGGTTCGCGTACGAATTGGTTTTCCTCCAATATCATTTGTAAGGATTTTCAGACAATGCCAAATGATAGCTTCAAAATTTTTGGCATCCTTGTTGCTTTATAACCTGTTTGCATCATGCAGGCAAATGAACCAAAGGTGTTTATTCACGGAAACATAAGAAACACAGATATCATGAATAGAGGTTGGCCAGGATGCTCGGTTATCCCCTGAAAGCATCCATTACTAGGGTGGAAAATTTTAACGAGGCATACTTTCTGGTCTTATCACGACTCCCTTTTTCGCGACAACTGAAGGGAAAAATGTTATGCTCTGACATCAGCTGTGCTCAGGATATAGTGAAGCTGGAAATTTTAGCTGATTCCTGACATTAGATCCTCTTTGCAGAAAGATATGTGTTCCTTGTTCTAGATGGTCAGGAAAAAAAAGTTGACATGTTCAAAGCTTCAATATTTCTATTTGAGAGAAAAACTTGTATTTATTATGTTGCTGTGGAAATTTTTGATAGTTTCTGCATCTTTGGAAATTCAACACTAATTATATGGACTTACTTTCATTGGGCTGCTTTAAATGCTTTGAATATTCTTGTCACATGCCATTATTTGTCCTCTTACTTTGGAGAAAATAACAATGATCCCTTATATTTGGTGGTAGGCTCAAAACAGTTCCTTAAATGTATTCCTGAACAGTTTTGATCCTTTAAGTTTGCCAAAAGTGAGAATATCTTGTTCTCCATCTAATACTTAACAAACTTTGTATGTTAGATTTGACAGAAACTCTGAAAAAACTTTAAGTAATCCTTTAAATGTATTCCTGATCCATTTAATATAGTAAGTTATTGAAAACAATGACTGTTGGGGTGTATAAGCAAATTCTTACAATGTTAGTTGAGGAAAAAAGGAAGCTACCGTGTAGGGATACCCGCATAAACCCACAACGACTTTGCTCCGTTCTGCCTAGCATAATTTTTTGGAAACTTTCACATATAGCCACTCAAAATATTTTAATTATATTCCATAGCTATAGTTTGCTAATTACGATTCGTAGCTACATGTTATAGGAGGAGAGTGGCGAGCAAGACTGGGAGAGGGAGGAGAGAGGCGAGCGAGAGAGGGCAGAGAGTGGAGAAAGACGAACTGTATATGTATATCTGTCGAATTGTATATGTATATCTATCAAATAATTGTATATATGTAATTAATATACATGTGCATTTGTATATCTGGCGAGCGAGAGTGAGAGAGGGAGGAGAGAGGCGAGCGAGATTGGGAGAGAGAGGAGAGAGGCGAGCGAGAGAGGACAGAGAGTGGAGAGAGGCGAAGTGTATATGTATATTTGTCGAATTGTATAGGTATATCTGTCAAATAATTGTATATATGTAACTAATATACATATGTATTTGTATATCTGGCGGGCGAGAGTCGGAGAGGGAGGAGAGAGGCGAGCGATATTGGGAGAGGGTGGAGAGAGGCGAGCGAGAGAGGGCAGAGAGTGGAGAGAGGCTAATTGTATTTGTATATTTGTCATATAATTGTATATATACATATGTATAATTTGTATTTGTATATGTATAAATGACGTAATTACAGTTAAAAGTAAGCTGCGAGCCGTAATTAATTCAAACTATAGCTATGTTAGCTAATTAACTAGTATATATTTGCTTATCCGTATAATTTTCCCTAATTTTTTGTTTTTGCCCTGCTCCGTATGAACCTGCGCTAAATAAACCTCCAACATTTTTCTGCTTCTAAGAGTATCAATTTTTCATGACAAACATATAGTAGAAGATATAAATGTAAGATTAATAAACTTTTGTTGCTATTTAATAGATCAATGTGGGTAGAACATATGTAATAAAATAAACATTTGATTACAGCAGCACCCTTGGTCAGAACAAAAAAAATAACCTTGGCCTATATTTGTTTCAAATCATATTGTGATTCATTAATTATTATAAACAACAATTTGGTTTAGATTTGGCTCTCCTCAATTACATTTTCTCTCCATTTCGTCAAGTACGCGTCCAAATGATAGACATGTGTCTTATTTAAAATTTAAAGGTCAAAGTTTTATTATATTAATAAATATCATAACCATAGTTAAGTCAACCAAGTACACGTCCAGATGAGGTTAATTTCACAGTAGAAAGGCATGAACAAGAATCTAGGCTTGCGATATCACACCATGTTAAACGTATTTTGTGGAGAAATAGTATTGCAAACTCAACTTTCATTGCTAAGGTAAACCTTCATGTCTATCCAAAGCTACATAGTGCGTACTAAGGGGGACCTGGTCCATAATTAATTTGATTTTTCAAAGTCTATGCTTAAAATTCATAGGGAAGAAAATTCATAGTATTGACTTTGATAGTGATGTATATCTACTTTATGTAATCAATAAATACCCTTTAGTCTTTCCATCCTTAGTGTCATTTCATCTCACAAAAAAAATGGCAAGATATGGTGCAGCAGTGCAAAGGCCATCAACTACTTCTGCAAATCCTCCATCCCAAACTCAGTCTGATGAATCAAAACAAATCCCGAATTTCGAAAAAAATCAACCATTTTCCTTCCAAGTTACATGCCCATTTAGCATCCCTGCCACCCCTGAATCAGCAGCAACACGAATAATTAAAAACTTAGGTAAATTCGGGCCATATTATGTTGAATTTGTGTGGATAGTCCTTTTCATCGCGCTTATTCCTGAACGTAAGGTTTCAGTAGTATATTTAGTTGCCATGAAGGAGGTGGCAGTATTGTACTTGATATTGCTTCGTGCAGTGGCCAATTCTGTCCTGTTTCGTTGGCTTATCGCGTTTGATACAAGGCTTATTGTTCTGCCACTGCTAGCCATTGGAACATGCCTTGCTCTTATACTCACTAATGCTGGAATCCATCTTGCAATCACTTTGGCTGCAACTTTGCCTATTGTTTTGGCTCATGCAGTTCTATGGATAGCAGAGGATTGTTCTTTGAATGAGGAAATTAATCAAGAATCTGTACCCCTTGTTCATACTGTGTAAAATTAGGCTAATTTATTTGATGATTTGTTGCAATAAAGTCAAGGATGGTGAGTTTGTGAATTTTTTCCCTGTGCCATATATGGGGGAGAATTTGCTGCCACATGACAATTGTTGTTTTTTTTTTGGTTGTTGTTGTGTGTGTGTGGTCATATGTATTTCTGTTGTTAGGTTTATGTGTCAAAACTCTATCTCCACGAGGTAGTGGTAAAGTCTGCGTACACTCTACCCTCCTCAGACCCCACTTACGGGATCTCACTGGTATGTTGTGTTGTAGTTTATGTGCCAAAAGTTGTATGTTTTGTTGGAGAGAATGTACTAATGAAAACTACAGTTTAAGGGGGTTCAGTGGTGAATCTTCAAAAGAAAATATCAGGCTTTTTCGTTTGTATTTATTCAAGTGCCAAAAATTGTTATGTTGTGTAGTACTCCAATTATTTACATTAGTCTTTGCTTGACTTTGGACTTGGTCAGTCCTCTTCTTGTTCATTGTTCTCATATATACCTCAATTATAATACAAGAAATAGAAAATATATTTAATATATATTAGAGTTAAGAATTTTTATGTTATTCATGTAATTTTTACAAGTTTTGGCAGATTAATATTCCTCTATTTGTTAAGTTACCATATCAAATTTCATACAGAGTTACGTATGATGGTTACAAAATCGTGCGTAGAACTTCAATTCATAGGGAAAATGTCTCTTATTTTATACTACTAAATAGAGTTAAGACTTGGAACTAGGTGGTCTTTATTTAGCATATTTATAAGCAGGCTAATTGAGCTAATGGTTTAGTTAATTTGGTTTTTTGTACCAAGTCTTATTTTGAGTGCCATGCATTTGTTCCTCTAGCACTTTAGTTGTGTTAGCTTTCTGTCCACCTTTGCAGTTGATCTCCTGTATGATCAACCAAGTTACTTCTTCTGCACTCGTTGACCTCCGTTGGAGTATTCTCCGGTTTCTTTCATGCCACACATGGTACTCACAACTTGCTAGTGTCGTCCTGTAGATTTGTGCTTGTCGAGTCCTTCCTTAAGCACATTTGATAGCCCATGCCATCTCTACTCGTGCACTCTTTAAAGTCACGAACTTAGCCTAATCGGTGAAGGAGCCTACAACTGTTCAGTAACGCGTACCAATGGGGGCAAAAGTCATGATACATGACTTGGTCCATGCTTATTTTGGTTTTTCTAAGTCTAGTTAAAATTAAAGGGAAGAAACTTCATAATATTGACTTTTGACAGTGACTCATTTCTAATTTTTATAATCAATCAATAAATACCCTTTAGTCTCTCCACACTAACTCATATATTCATCTCACACAAAATGGCAAGTTGTGGTGCAGCAGTACAAAGGACATCAGCTACTTCTACAAATCTTCCATCCCAAACTCAGCCTAATGAATCAAAACAAATCCCAAATCATGAAGCCAAAAAGCCATTTTCCTTCCAAATTTTATGTGTATTTAGCATCCCTTCCATCCTTGAATCAGCAACATCGCGAATCATAGAAGACTTGCGCAAATTTGGGATATACTATGCCGAATTCATGTGGATTGTCCTTTTCATCTTGCTTATTTCTGAACGGAAAGTTTCATTAGTCTGTTTAGTTGCCATGAAGGAAGTGGCAATTTTGTACTTGCTATTTCTTAATTCAGTGGCTAATTCTGTTATGTTTCGTTGGCTAATCGCGTTCGATACTAGGCCTATTGTTCTGCCACTGCTAGCTATTGGGACATGTCTTGCTCTTATAGTCACTGGTGCTGGAATTCATCTTTTAATCACTTTGGCTCTAACTTTTCCAATTGTTTTGGCTCATGCAGTTCTGTGTATAGCAGAGGATTTTTCTTTGGATGATGAAATTAATCAAGAATCTGTACCCCTTGTTCATACTGTGTAAATTTAGGCCAATTTTGTTTGATGATTTGTTGCAATAAAGTCAAGGATGTTGAGTTTGTCAAACTTTTTTTCTGTGGTGGATATTGTTCCAAAAGAAAATTTAGGCCTTTTTGTATAATTAAGTGCCAAAAGTTGTGTCGTATAGTACTCTTATTATTTGCTTTCTACTCCCTCCGTCCCTAATTACTTGTCCACTTTTGAATTGACACACCTATTAAAGAAAGTAATGAATTGTCCTTTCTTGATTTGTTAAAATGGACAAGTAAAAAGAGACAACTAAAAATGAAAAAGTGGACAAATAATTAGGGACGGAGGGAGTATCTAATAACAATCGGATTCGATTCTATAATTTTTATTTTTGATATCTATCCTATCATGCTCACACATAGTGCGTGTCGACTGATTAGGTAATTTTGATTTTCGATATGAAAATTTGATATCTAACCTATCATGCTCATCCTTAGTGCGTGTGGACTAATGCTTTCGACATGTCAACATTTTGTTGTTTGTAGTCATCGTCTTTGCTTGACTATTAGCTTGGACTTGGTCTGTCCTCTTTTTGTTCTTGGTTCTCATTTATACCTAAATTATAACTACAAGAAATAGAAAATGGTATAAACTTATATATTCATAGAGTTTGAGAATTTTTATGTTATCGGTATAATTTAACGAGTTTTAATAAGATGAATACTCTATTTGTCATATCAAATTTCATCTAGAGTTGCATATGATTATAGATCTGATTAACAAAATTGTGAGCAGAAGTTAAATTCATAGGAAAAATGACTCTTATTTTATACTACTAAACAAAATTAAGACTTGGAACTGGGTGATTTGTTTTACTACATTTATAAGGAGGATGGTTGATAGGTTTAGCCGGTCTTTTGTAAGAAGTCTTATTTCGAGTGGCATGCATTTGTACCTTAACAATTCTTCTTATGCGGCAGAAAATGAACTTGATTTTAGTCCCACAATTAGCTAATTAAAATGTATGGATACTACAAAAATACTACAAACTATACATACATATAACTTTAGGGTGTGTTTGGTATGGGATGAAATCATTTTTCAAAAAGTATTTTCTATATTTCTCATTTCCGGAGTAGTGAATACAAGTTTCATAAGTGATTGTATCCTCATCACCCTCCAGCACACCTCATCTTCACCCCTAACCCCATATAGCCCTCCCCTCATCCCCACCATTCCACAACAAGGGGCACATCTAGAAGGGGGAGAGGGTGTTCACCCCAACTCCATAAATAAAAATTTATATTGTATATGTAAGATATTTTTTGGTGTATATACATAAATTTTGAATCTCCTTAATACAAGAGCAATTAAGGTTGGCTTAGCAGTTAAGAAGTTTCAAAATTCACTTCATGTTTTTGGCTTACACACTATAAGTAAAGAATCTCACTTATTTTTAAAGGAAAATATTTTTCTCTGTACCGAACACACCCTTAATCTATTTCATAATTGGTCCTTGGACTGGGAATGCAAACAAATGAGGATTTAAAGGACTGATTCGAGATAAAAGAAACCAAGAGGATCACTCTGTTCTACAATTCTTCAGGTCGACATCTTATCTTTTACACAACCAAAGTTAAACAGAAAATCAAGAACCCCTGAAGCTCAAAAACCCTACAACTCCCCCAAAAACATGCTTCTACAACCCACCACCACCGTTAAACCCCCACATCAAAAAACTGAAAACAATGTCTCTTTTTCATCCTCCCTTTCTTATTCACTCTCTTTCCCATCTGGGTTTTGCAATTTGGGTGGTTTTACTAAACCCCTGATGTGTTCAAAGAATCTTCATTTAGTTATTAGTTGTTCGTCATCATCGCAGGTGCATAGCTATGGGACTGTTGACTATGAGAGGCGGCCAATAGTGAAATGGAATGCTATTTACAAAAGAATATCTATGAATGATGGACCAGCTAGAGGCTCTGTTAGTGTGTTGAATCAGTGGGAGAATGAGGGGAAAAAAGTTACAAAATGGGAGCTTTCTAGGGTCATTAAGGAGCTAAGGAAGTTTAGGCGTTATAAGCTGGCTTTTGAGGTACCAAATCAGTTAAAGTTTGAATCTTTTTGTGGGATTTTATCTGATTATTGTTTTGTATCCTCTGGCTAAACTATGCTTGAATTTCTAGTTTGAACCAATTAACTTTGAGTCTTTTTGGTTTTTAAATTGATTTGTGATTAGTTGTGTTCTCTGTGTTGCTTTGCTTGGATTCTTAGGCTTGGTTTAAAATAGTTTACATTATGTGTTTCTCAAGGATAAGTTGGAATTAAGCATCTTAAACTTGTTATCGTATAACAGAAGTGCATTTACCTTGCCATTTCCAATTTAATTATAGTTCTAGTCAATGGCATTAAGAAGCTTCTATGAACAAAAATTTCGACACAAGTGAAAATTACCATCCTCCTAATTATGTAATGAGCATGAGTGAGTGGCCAAAAGTGGCATACTTTGAATAGTATATTTCCTGAGAGCTTGTATGGGCTGCTTGTTGCAATTGCTCTGAAGTAGGAAGATACGATCCAGATAAGAGTACTGCAAATCTTAGATTGTATCTGTGGATACTGATTCTGTGAAGATTTGCTTAGACCAAAGTTTTGTTTCTTCTTGTGTTTGGGGTGATGGGACTTGGGAGTGTTGTGCGATTATTTTTATCATTATATTCTGTTTCAGTCTATGTGCAAAACATTGTTGGAATTAATCTTTTTGTGATTTACTTTAACTGAAGCTATTGCCTTGTTTGCCTTAATGATGTCCTATCTTCACCTGATCAAAAATATGATGGTCCATCTTACTAGTAGCTCCATCTAGTGGTACTAGCCAGGGAACTCCCTCTTTGCAAGCTACATCATTTGAACCTTTTACTGATGGATGCAGAAATTGCACTGATTATTGTGCAATGTGCTCTCTATTTGGTGACCAAGTGAAACTAATGATCTGAAAGAATTCAAAATCTGGACATTTTTATCACTCTGTCTGAACTAAGTGCGAAAGTCTGAAACTTGAAAACTTTGAATGAGTATCAATAGACTTCTTGTGGTCAAGACATGTCAGCTAGACTGAATACAAATGTAAACTGGTATACTAGAGAAATATGCAATTTTTCTGTCAGTCCTATGATAAAAACTTGATTAATCGTTCTTGCATTGAGTTCTTGATTCCATTTAGTACTCATTTAACTCTTTGAGCTTACTGTATATCTCCATGTAGTGCAATTCCATTGGGGCTTAACTTAATCTTGTATCCTGCAGGTGTATGAGTGGATGAACAATAGACCAGAGAGGTTTAGACTAACCACCAGTGATACTGCTATTCAATTAGACCTGATAGCAAAAGTACATGGAATATCAAGTGCTGAAGAATACTTCGTAAAGTTGCCAGACACCTTAAAAGATAAGCGGATATATGGTTCTCTTTTAAATGCCTTTGTGCGGGCTAGAAAGAAGGAACAAGCTGAATCTTTACTTGATAAAATGAGAAACAGAGGCTACACTGATCATGCTCTTCCATTCAATGTGATGATGACACTCTATATGAACCTTAAAGACTACGACAAAGTTGAGTCCGTGGTTTCAGAAATGAAGGAGAAAAAAATTCCATTAGATATATATTCCTACAATATCTGGTTATCATCATGTGGATCTCAAGGATCTATAGAAAAAATGGAAAAAGTACTTGAACAAATGAATCTGGACACTGATATCAATCCAAATTGGACTACATTTAGCACTATGGCTACTATGTACATTAAGTTGGGGCAGTTGAGAAAAGCTGAAGACTCTTTGAGAAGTGTTGAGAGCAGAATCACAGGTCGTGATCGAATTCCATATCATTATCTCATCAGTCTCTATGGTAGTCTTGGTAAAAAGGAAGAGGTTCTCCGGATCTGGAAAACCTACCAATCGCAGTTTCCAAATATTCCAAACCTGGGTTATCATTCTGTAATATCGTCTCTGGTGAGGTTGGATGATATTGAAGGTGCAGAAAAGATTTATGATGAGTGGCTACCTGTTAAGGTGCACTATGACCCTAGAATAGGAAATCTTTTGTTGGGTTATTACGTGAGGAAGGGTTTCGTGGACAAGGCTAGTGCTTTCTTCGATCAAATGATTGGAGCTGGAGGAAAGCCAAACTCAATGACATGTGAGATCCTTGCCGAAGGCCATATCAGGGAACGGAGAATATCTGAGGCTTTGTCATGCTTGAAGGATGCTGTTTCAACTGAGGGATCAAAGAGCTGGAGACCGAAACCTGCAAATGTATCTTCCATTCTCAGGCTCTGTGAGCAGGAAGACGATTCACAAAATAAAGAAGCCCTGTTGGAGGTGTTGAAGCAAGTTGGGTGTCTTGATGATGAAAAGTACATGTCATATATTCCATTATCAAATGGTACAATTACCACTAGTGAGCTGGAAATAGAGAAGGATACATCTGATAATGATGAAGGATCTGACATACTGCACAACCAATTGCAAGAAACCTTGTGAGACTTTTTCACTCACTTTGAAATGCAACTATTTTTCCAGGTACACACATTGGGGATAATGCCTCGTGAAATTGGATTTTTGGTACATGGATGCTCGAGTAAAGCAAGACATTCATGATAAACACATATCTTCTGATTTTGGTTTCTTTTCCTAGGTTTGAGGATCCATGTCGCGATATATGTAGTTTATTGAACATCAAGTAGAAGTGTATTATTTTAGCTTCGCCAATCAATATCAGTCAGAGAAGTGTGTTGCAGGTTTATATGTAAATATGATGAATTTTGTATTAATCTATTTGAGGTTCAAATAGAAGATTTCATTTTCCTTCTACTCTTGAAATCCTCCCAAGAATAGTTTTCCCAAATGTTCTTCTTTTGGTCTCTCTTATTCATGGGTGAGAGGATTTGAGTTTACACCACTGTATATTGGTTGCTTAACAACTCAACCATAGCATTTTTCTGATGACTTTGACATATTTTGAGGTTTCTGCTTTGCAATGTGTTGGAACAGTTCATGAAATAGGGCAAAATCATTGTTCTTTCATTCCTTTTTAAGTTATAGCCGATCCCAGCTGACTTGCTGAGGTGTGGTTGATTCGTGTTCATGCTGATGGCAGAGTCTAGGAAGCAGGCAGGTGATTGTCAACATGCCTGCTTTTAAAATATTTAACAGATATTTCAAAAACTCGATTGACTTTTAAAATTATATAGGTGCTACATAAATTGGAAGGAAGTAACATATATGACTAAAAAGTACTAGCATAAATTACTATAATTAACAATTTAAAAATTTAAAGGCGGAATGAGCTGGGAGACCCTATATACTTGGCTCCGTTTGTAAGTTGGATGTAAACTCTACTTTTTAAACCTTTTTCTCACCCTATCTTATTTGAAAATGACGTAAAAAATATTATAAATCACAATAATTAACAACTCAAAATAATTAAAATACATTAAAAAAATTTGGTTAACTTTCAAAATTCAATCAATGTCATATATATAGGAACATAAAGAGTAATATATATTATCTGAAAATTATGTAAAAAGTATTATAAATCATAATAATTAATAACTTAAAATATTTACAAAATCGTAAAAAAAAATTAATTGAGTCTCCAAATTTTATTTGTGTCACATAGACAAAGTGAATAGAGTAAATATATATTGGGCCCATTTTAAAATAAGAAAATTAGAGAAGACTTGAAAACTTGCATCGGTATTTTTCTGGGGATCGGGAGGAATAGAATGAGCACCCGGAATAAGAAGAGCGAATCGGAGGAGGTGGAAGAGCTGCTCCGTGCGGCAGAGGATGACGCGTTCCTCAACCTCAGTCTGAATTCCCATATGACTCGTGGTTCTTCCACCCAATTCATCGATCCAGATCTCGATCAACGTTTCCAAGCCCTCAGATCCAAGCAAACTCCCCCCAAAAAACCTATTTCCCAAAAGGGTTTAGACAATCAGCCACCTTCAGCTTCCGCTTCCTTAACGACTGACGAGTCAGATGACTTGTTTACCAGATTTGCAGCTCTCAAAAGCTCGCTTCCCGCTTATTCTTCCGCTTCATCATCTACTAAGCAACACGCAGTGGTGGAGGATGATGATGATGAAGTTGAAAAGGTGATTAAGTGGGCCATTGATGCTGCTAGGCTTGATCCTTCACCTCCTTCCGGGACTGATGACGACGATGATGATAGCACCACTGATGAGGATAAGGGTGTAAATAGTGATGATGATTTCAACCGCCGCCATAGAAAAACTAAGCGGAAATGATTTATGAGTGAGTATATGTGTATTTGTTCACTTCGTAAAGTTGTTAAATGAATGCATTAAAATTTATTTTTTCTTTGTGAATTGAGATCTTTCCTTACAAAATTAGGCATTTTCAATGTAAGCTATAGTACATAAATAACTTCCTCTACCTTCTATAAGGTAGCTAGTTCCAGTGCTTTGATGCATATGGAATTAGTTTATGTTGCTGTATCTCCTAAATACTTCTAGTAGACTTTGTATAGGATTCTCTTCCCTTTTTCTTATACAATGAGTGGGTTTCTTCTAATGGATACTTTACAATAACGACATAAATCCCACAAATGAAGTCAAGGAAAAGGAGAGTGTACACTGACCTTACTCTATTTTGGGAGTTAGATAGGTGGTTTTTGATAGGTCCTCGGCTCAAAATACTAAGATAAGGGAAGATGCCATGGCAAAAATTAAGGGAAGTATGACAAAGTCTGCTTAAAAGAAATGAACAATACTATAACAGAATGCTAAGATAATCAAAGAATGAAAAAAAACATCAGATACTAACAAAAATTAATGAACAAAAGCGTACGAGAGTAAATGCTACTACTGGTATGAAAAGAGAAGCTAGACAACATACGTGCCCCCATAACCTTCTATCTAAGGTCGTGTCTTCAATAAACTGAAACTACTGTCGTATTTTATATAATCACCTCTCTCCAATAGTTCTTTGGTCTACTTCTACTCCCCGAAATCCATTAAAGTTAACCTCTCACACCTCTACATTGGGGCATCTTTGCATCTCTTTTTCATTTGTGCGAACTATCTTTGTCTCACTTCCCTCATCTTATCCTCTACCGAGGCCACTCTCACCTTGTTCAGAATATCTTCGTTTCTATTCTATCTCTTTTAGTATGCCCACACATCCACCTCATCATCCAGATTTCCGCAACTTTCAACTTCTGAGCATATAAGTTCTTGACTAGCCAACACTTCACCGCATACAACATAGTTGGTCTAACCATATACCACTCCGTAAAACTTACGTTTATGTTTTGGTGGCACCTTCTAATGGCTACTTTGTTCATTCTATTTCATTTCTTGTAGAGTTTGAACTATATAAATTATCATATGAAAGATTCTTATATTGGGCTAAAATGTTTGATCTACACTTTCAGAACACATCCTAGACAAACTCCAAAGATCCAATTGCCAGAAGGAACTAGCTAGGTTGTTGACTTTCTTTATTAGTAGCATACAGTTGAAAAGATCAAACATTCAGATTTCATGGGCAGAGAGGGCATTATCAGATGACAGACTAGCAACATTTAGTTGCTGAGACACTAAATGAGTAACATATATTGTGCCTGTGCTGGCACGTTGCTTTACTTTGTCAATACAGATAGAAGAAAAAACTTGCCCTTGCCTGCACCTAAACAATAAGTCATGGACTAAAGTGAAAATAAGGTCTAAAAAGGAAACAAACTAATCTTGTGTGTTTTTTCTTATGTATTTCACAAAAGATTATGTCAGGCAATAGTTAGGTGAGGTGCATTAGAGTCTAGTAGAAGCAAGGTCATTATATAGAGATACCTCAGTAAACTCGCCAAAATCCTGATGATCTTGAATCATATGAATATCATGCTTCATGAATAACAATATTTAAACTATCAAATCAATTCGTCGTCGAGAAATGAATAGTATAAGAAGTTCTTCTATCCATACTGCCCCAAACTTGGATCGCTGACCCAATCCATAATTCATTTATTTATTTATAATTTTTTATTATCTGTTCTTTTTTTATTATTTGTTCTAAACTCCAATCTATCTAGTTCTTTCTTGTACAATCATCTGATGAAGTCTCATCAAATAGCTCTTCCACTTTCAATGGTCACGTTACAAATTCAAACAAACAATAAAAATTAAATGGAAAAAGAAAGGAGTTTAGAACGAAACTATTTTTGACTTGGAAGACAAAGAAATGTGATAAAGATGAGATCGTATAAAATGAATATTCATCAAATTTATTATTTTCTGATTTGTACCAAATATTCTAATTGGATTAGATTAATACCAATTCATCCTTTATGAGTCATTCATTGAATGATAAATAATTACAAGTAACGGAGATAGATGATTTAAATAAAGGAAAATCAAAAGAAAATAGTATCGAGAATGACTGGAAAGGTGGAAACAAGACCAGATAAAATTTGATCATTATAAACAAATTCAAGATCTTTATAGATAGCAACATGTTTTTTCATACCAATAGCTACTCTGTCTTTCATTTCAAAAATCAAACTTTGAATGTCACTAAACATTTTTACATTTGATTTTATTTAGATCCACGAACCACAATTATGTAAATTCAAGTTAAAACAATCACTCTTTAAATGTAAGCAAGTAGTACATACTTTGTTATTATCAACGACAGAAATGCAACATAAATAAGTAGTAAGATTTATGATATATTTATAGGAACCCCACCACCAACAAGGAGGAACAAATCAAGTTGGGGGTATCATGCCTAGTCCAAGCTATAAGCATTAAAGGCGTAACTTTAGGACTCAATTTATACTTTGGTAGGATCATATAGTAAAAGATATTAAAATCGTCGGTGATGCCATCTTTTTTATTATCATGTGCCTTGAGCCACATTACGCTGGCATCTTTTACTCCTCGTAATAATACAATTGTTCAACATATATATCACCTGATCTTGTTACAAAAAATAATTTAATGACTTTGATACGATAAAATAAAATCAAGTGAATCATTTGTGAAATTAACGCCTAAATTTCTATTAGTGGTGCTAAAAAGTAAATTATTTTGAATCAAGATATGGCAAATAGTATTTTTGGTCGCTCACTTATTGTTGAATTATATTACTATTTTATATTTGACGGTAATATATATCTATACACAGTCAAGTAATACATTCTCTACATGAAAGGAGTAAAATCACATTTTAATTAGTTAAGAATTAAATATACTGAGTCGTATATCACAGCCATCAAAATAAGATCTTAGCAATACTTAGGGACCAAAAATGTTATTATTCCAAAATAAATAAATAATATATTGAATCAAAATGCAATTTCGAGAAAGAAAGGGGTAAAACCGACAGAAAAAAAAGAAGACGCAGGACGTTGGGATAGGCCCATAGTTTTGCTGAATGAAATGGACGTACTACTTTGTTTTCGTAATTGTTTTTTTCATTTAATTGCATTATTTGCTCTTCGAATTTGTTGTCCTTTAATTTTTTGTTTATGTCTATAGTGGGACATAACATTTTTAAGAGAACTGGACATAACTTATCGATATTATGATGCAAAAATATAAACTTATTCCCCCATTAATTTTTTTATCTATCGGGCCAAAGGTTAAAGACCAACACAAAATCGAGACGAAAGTGTAAAAGACCATTATTTATTGTAAAAATTACATAAATTACATAGTGTTAAGAGCTATTCTTTCTCAAATTACAAAAATTCCTTAAATTTATAGGATCTCGGATACATTAGGAAACCTATGGATACATAGCTCACAGATTGCGAATGATACATTACTTAATGGAAGGGATGTATCCGAGAGGGGAGGGATATATTCGAGAGGGAATAGAGTATTATCCGTGAGAGAATTTTTATAATTTTTTTAAATAATAATTTTTTTTAGATATAATAATAAAATAAGTCTGGTGTCAACACGTGACAGGCGAATGACATGATTCTCGAGGAGTTACACGACGGCCATGTGATGATGCATCAAATAGATGATCTGGATCAGATTGATTCTTTTTTGAATCTCTATACGTGCAATTCCCTCGATGCCAAAGGACGTTCTCATATTCTTTTGTACATAATTCTTGATACAATCTCTTATTTTTTTTATCTTCTTGAAAACCTTCAGAATAATTTTTGGGTTGTGAAAACCAAAGGGAATGATGACCTTGGTATTTATGTAATTTTTTCTTATTTTTTTTGAACTAAAAAATATTTTTCGGTATAAACATTTCAGATTTGAAACATAGGGTCTTGTCACTTATTATCCTTTAGGAAACTGACTTCAGTTTTAAATCTTTAAAATTCAAATTACAGGTGGAGCCGCAGTCCCTTTCCTTCTAAAAGCATTTGAAATTTGATTGAGACATTTTTATATTTGAAAATTTTATATTTTTATAAATTTCATTTTTTTAAAAATAAAATACTCTTTTATGCCATATTAAATTTTCACTAACTACGACTGATATATAATACTTGTGGCATGTTATAAACATTTAGGGACCGTTTGGTTACCGTATAAGAGGCATTTTATTCATGTATAGAAATTTGTATTAATTTTTATTATGTTTGGTAAAAGATTTGTATTAGGTAGAAAAGTCAACATGACTTGTACCATGTTTGGTTGATAGGTTTTTACATATCATATAAAAGTTATTCATGTATTAATTTTATACAGTATTTGATTGCATTTTTTGTAATCCTACATAACTTATGAGAGAATCTATGTATAAGTTATGCAGGATAGAAGGTGGAATAAGTTATGTGGGTATTAGTTATACATGTATTAAAATGTTAAACTACACATTTATCCCTATTAATTTATTTTTAATTTTTTTTATTGAAAACTTTACATAACTATTCTATTTTCCTAACTATTTTTGTTTCTTATTTTGTTTTGTATACGAACAACTTTTTATTTGTTTTCATTTTGAAATCAAAATATAAATATTTTATTAATATTATGAATTGGAATGTATAATTTTGACAACGCATATACTAATTATATATTAGCACTATATATTACTAAATATATTCCACATATTTAATTATCATGTATTATTATTTTTATTTAGAATGTGAATTTATATATAATTCATATAGTTGGTATACTAAAAATGTACAAACAATACATGCAACATATTGATAGAAATTTACATTATATAAATAGGATAGTATAATGTACTTATTATTAATAATATTTTATTTTTATATGCTTTAAACATTAAAAAATAGAGAAAAAAAAACAAACAGAATTCCTACTTAAGTATAGAGAAAATTTCTTTCTTTATTTTTTTTAGAGAGAATTTATACTATTTGCTTGCTTATTTATTTGTAAATAATATATATTAATTTATATTAAATTCAATATTCAATAATTAATAACTCATGTAATGTAGTCTCTACATAACTAAATAATACCTACATAACTAATACATGTATAACTAATACCCACATAACTAAACCCTGCATAACTAATACCTGCATAACTAAATCCTAATACCTGCATAACTAAACCCTGCATAACTAATACCTACATAACTCTAATCAGTAACCAAACGGCCCCTTAAGAGCATGTTTGGATGGACTTAAGATAAGTAACTTTTTAAAAGTTACTTTAAAGTCATTTTAAAAATAAGTAGTTATGTGTTTTTGATGTGTTTGACAAAAAAATGTTGAAAGTTACTTTTTTTTAAATCAAAATATCTTAAATACCCTTAAAGTTGTTAACATTATAAAATAATTAAGGGTAAAAAAGTAATATACTTGATCAAAGTAGAATGATTTATAAGTTAAAAAAAATAAGTAGGGGGCACCCTACTTTTAACTTTTAACTTATTTTAAGTTACTTTTGACTTATTTTAAGTTATTCTTTAATTGACAAACACTCTAATAAGTCAAAAACTGATTTAAAAGTTAGTTTGACCAATTTAAAATTCCATCCAAACGGGCTCTAAGTTATTTGTTATTTACACTTTGGTTCTAATCAAATATGATAAAAGAGAGAAGTATTGGACTCAGTGTGAATTATTAGTTTCATTCTCAAATTATTGATAGCTTTAAAAATACCCATTTATTTAATTAAACTTAAATACATCTCCGATCTTGCAACATGAGTGAAATACACCCCTAAATTCTCGTAAAATTTAAGGATGTTTTCAACACTTTTCTCAGTTTTTAAATAAGAGCCCCATACTCCTACAAAAATTTGAGATCACTTGCTATGTCATGTCGCAGATTGGGGATGTATCTAAATTTGATTAGTCAAATAGAGGGATATATTTAATATTGTCAATAATTTAGGGACAAAACTAATAATTTACATCTAATTCAAGAATATTTTTAATACTTCTCTACGATAAAATAAACAATATGTTTCCTTTTATACTAAAACATTGTCATTGTGCCATGACTATATATATTTAGACTAGACACAGGTGCCCGTGCAAGCACGGGCCCAATATCTATTATTTTTATCAATATCTGTTATTTTTATCTCAATTTATGTAATATAGATAAAATTTAGAAAGTTATTTAAATTTTGATATGATTTTTAGATATTTTAAGTTGTTAATTATTGTGATTTATAGTACTTTTTATGTAATTTTTAAATAATATATGTTACGCCCCTTTTCTCAATTTATGTGGCACCAATAAAATTTTTAGAATCAATTAAAATTTTTATTTCTTTTAATTTTTGATTTTTTAATTGTGATCGATATTTCTTTTACATCGTTTTAAAACAATATATGTTACTTATTTATCCCTATTTATGCGGCTTTGATTCGATGGTCAATCGAACTTTTTATATGTCTTTTAAATATTTTAAGTTTTTAATTATTGTGATTTATAGTATTTTTTACGTAATTTTCAAATAATATATTTTACTCTCTTTGTCCCAGTGTATGTAGCACATATAGAATTTCAAGAGTCAATCAAATGTTGAATAATACATGTTACTTATTTTGTTCCATTTCACGTGACATCGATAGATTAATTTCAAGAATCAATCGATTTTTTATATGTTTTTTTAAAGTATTTTAAGTTGTCAATTATCATGATTTTTAGTATTTTTTATACAATTTTAAATATATAAAAATTTTAAAAATAAGACAAACAAATTAAAACGAAAAAACTATCGAAAAATTACAAAAACACCTTAAAGCTGCTCAAGCAGGCATGTTGACCTACTGCCTGCTTGAGCAGTTGAACTCCTAGGCTAGCTAATATCAGAGGAAATAAATAATTTTAACTGTCAATAAAAATAAAATAACTTGAAAAACAAAACATCATGAGAATAAATAATATTATATATATTAAGTTTCAATTTAATAAGAATTTGGCGGGTCATGTATAATTAATCTATACATGAAAAAAGAAAAAGAATTATGATAGAAAAATTACTACCATATTATCTAATTCTTGATGTAAGTATTTATAATTATAATAATAATAATAAAATATATTTTGATAATGTGGATTATAGAAAATAAAACAGTAGAATTTTTAGAAGTAATTAGAAAAGGTGCAAATGGGCCCACAATCAGGAATTGTATATATCTTTTTGAGGGATACTTTAAGAATTAAATAAATGTTGGTTGGTTTTTTAGTCCAGCTATGTAAAGGTACAGTAACATAATTCATTTGGTACAACAGCCTTAAAGCTATTAATATTTGAAATACCTAAATAATCAGTGAGTGGGCAAGCAAGCATGCTGAGGAATACATGCTTGCTTGTAGCCACTTCTATACAGTAGTAAAGTAATTAAAATAGTGATAGTACAGACATAGATACAAACAAATATTTGGTGGCGAGGGATGCGGCATAGCCATGAGAGTAGGGTATGGTATACCTTTGGGGTGGGGGTGCGTGGATCACATGGGGAAGACAGGACATACAGGTTGAAAAGGTATCAAATATTACAAAGAGGATATCTACATATATATATATATATATAATGTAATGTATATATTTTTTAATTGAGTTTTTATATAGAGTAACTCAAAATATGGGGAACAACTCTCTTACAAGACATGCTTTGCTCTTGTTTCACTCCAAGGAAAAAACTACCCACTTTATTTTAATATCATTTTTCTTTTAGGGGAGGGTTGGTAGGGCATGGGAGTGCTATTGATGTATTGAGACAAATTTTGAACCCACTAAAGAAGGTCTCTCTACCAAGAGACCTTTCCATCCTCTAGTTCGAAATAGAGATCAATGATGTCCTTTCGTTTTTGAGAAGTTCTTCATGATCAACTACAATATATTCAGTGTACGAGGTTTGGAGAGGATAGAGTGTATGCAGACCTTACTTCTATCTTAGAGGTGAGGTAGAGCGGTTGTTTTCAATAAATTCCGGCTCAAGATAAGAAAAAATAGATAGTAACCAAACGAGCATAGAGAGAGTAACATAACAATACTACAACAAAATAATTTTTGGTAAGGTAGAAACTTGCATTTTTATCAACTTAATACAAAAATGAACCAATTCTTTTCATTTTAACCCAAAAATAATCAGCTTTTTTCATTTGAAATAATTTGGCTCAACAACTTTCCCATTTTGGATTTGTTTCACATGTGCAACGTGGGGTTGGGGATTTAGTCCCAATATGTCTTATAATTTTTTGTCTAAGATAAGCGGTTTTAGAACCTAATTGCTCATATATATAATCCAGCTGTATGCTTGGATATTTGTATATTATGTGGACGTAAAACATTAAATTATTGAAAACGACACGAAACCCCTCAAGAGTTATACGTATTGTACATAATTAAGAGCATTCAAAAAGACATTGACAAACTAAATCTTTGGTGAGAAAAGTGTTATTCATAATTGAGTTATTTAAGTTGTATACACGGATAGTATGAAGAATTTTAAGGGTCGTTTAATTTGCATTTTGTTCCCTATTTTGTGTTGGTCATTATTTCGCAGGACCTAAGTTTATATTTTTTTATCATAATATCCTACAAGCTACAAGTTAATTATACGTGGACCTAACTTTAATTTCTAAAGAAAAAGTTCTATTGTTAAAGATTAAAAATTAAAGATCATCCTATTTAAAGGATCAGACGTGCAATCTTAGCTTTATTAGATCATGCAAAAGATATTTACAAATAAGCTTTCTTAAAATGTTTAATTTAATAATTTTAAAAATAAGTCAAATTACCTGCTATAGATAAATATGACATGATTATATATATTAAAAAAAATAATATTGACCATTCATATAAAACATGCGTGAAAAAGTGTAGAAAAGAATTAACCTTTATTCTTTCTTGCACATTTCTGTTGATTTTTTTTGTCTCATATCTTTATTTAGTATTTTATTATATATGATCTATATAAATTCCACCTTTTTTCTTGTTATAAAACTAATACGTTTACTGAAATTTCTAATACAACACTATAGTAGAGTTCTTTTTGTTCCTTTTCTTTTGAACTACGTTAAATTGATCGATAAGCCTGATTACTTTGCTTGTTCAGTAAGTTCTTGCTACATAAAAAAGTACGTACTCAGGGGTGAAGATAGAGGGGTAGAGTACTTTTCTATTGAAAAATTATATATATATATACACATTACATGTTGAACGTCTTTGATGAAAAGTTCTGTCATTGTCACAATAAACGTCTTTGATGAAAAGTTCTGTCATTGTCACCATAAACGTAATTATCTGAACAATTAATATCACCATTATTATATAACATGAAGTAACTAATTGTAACCATGTTAGAAAGCAACATTTAGAACATTGCTATTAAGAGACTGATTTCTTAAGATATTTACCTTAAGAAAAGGTAACACCAAATAAATGGTGAACCTTTGGCAATTTCTTAAAGAAAGGTAGTAAAGTAGTTGACCTTATATATACTCTTTCATCTTTTAAATTTCTAGTAACAAACTCATTATTATCTTCTAATGACAAATTCTGCCAAGGTAGTAGTGTCTTTTCTTAATTTACTTATAATGACCTGAAATTATAAAATAATTAGGGGGAAGGAGTGGAAAAGTTAGCTCATGAAAACGTAATTTCTTTAACCCCTTTAAGTTTGAGCTGGTTATTAACCTGTTTATTTATTTGATCAGCCCATCAAAATTTGTGTTGATATGTTGCTCAAACTAATAAATGAAAGATTTTGTCAAAATATTTTTTTACATTATATATAGTCATAAATCATAATTAAAAAAAGGTAATATAATTAGGTACTCAAATAAAACAATTAAAACTTAGTAGAAATTGAGCAGGTTGGGTTATGAACCACATTTTAGCTTATTTCAACCTAAGTAACTTTTAGGAAGGTCAACAACTCACCAATTTATTAACTCAACTCATTTTAACCTGCCCAAATTTAGTTCAATTCACCTATTTAACACCTCTAGTTACGTATATAATATTTGTGTATCAGTATTCGGAGAGGGCAAGTACAATTATTTATTAATTTGAAGAGTGTGTTATGATATTATCTTTCTAATAAATAATAATGATATTGTCCGAATAAATCTACGCTCATCTCAATTATTTCTTCAACTACTATCTTTCAACAACATAAATATCAAAACGTCAGCTTCACTATCTTTAATGACAAAGTGCACGAAAATGAATTGATTCATATAAGGTTGGGAACCAATTTGTCATCCACCAAATTTCTGATAGTTCCATCAACCTTTATTGGACTTGAATTATTTAATTTAGAGGAGAAATTTTCCTCTTGGTAACAAAAGATTTACCTAATTGTCATGAGATATTTACTTATTCTATCTACTTGATCGAAATTGTTTCTTTAATCAATTGAACAAGAAACACAATATCAACAACAGAATAGTGTAAATCTACTTCTTGAACGTGGGACAGGGTCAGGGTTATAGCAATAATATTTCTCTCAAACGAGTTTATGAATGGAATAATAAGTTATGTTATTTATCTCTGATTCTCCAAAAATATAATTATCAATAGGTAACAAAAGAAGGTAAAAATTATTTTACACCAACAAAAAAGATTTGCCATTAATGCACCAACAATGATGGGTATATGTAAATAATAAAAATAAAAGTGTAATTTCTAATAGTAGCCTAGACATGGTGCCAGTAGACAAAATGAGCACAGACATGCACCTTGTTTTTTTGTGAATAAGCAAGAAAATGTACCTTTGCCAACTATGACTTATTAGGTACAAAAAAGCTTATTAAACATTAACCTTGTTGTATATTCTATGCTTTCTTCTCTTTTTATTCTTCTATTAATTTCTCTATTTTACCCTCAAGATCTAAACATTTGCCCATCAAAACTTTTTACGAATTAGAAAAAACTCCATAAATAGCAAAGATAATAGATATGATAAGCCTCTGTAGCTATAATTTTGGTAATTGCGCTCCATAGATATGGTCCCATTTGCTATGGAGGCTGCGGTTTGTATATTTCGCTTGCCCGTTTATATATTTAGCTTGCAAATATACAAACATGGTAAGTATATACAAATAGAGGCTGCAGTTTGTATATTTCGCTTGCACGGCATATACAAATTCTGGATTTATATAGTCAGGAACCGAATTATACAAATTCTAGATTTATACAATCATGACCGAACTATACAAATTCTGGATTTATATCATTAAGAAACCGAATAGCAAAATTTCGCAAAACTATAGCCACGGATTAAAAATAATTGAAACTATAGCTATATTACATAATATACTCTAGATGTTTGTCATTTCACATAATTTTTCCTTTTTTTTTATAATCAAG
The DNA here is from genome assembly GCA_018342035.1 of Solanum appendiculatum. NCBI lineage: Eukaryota > Viridiplantae > Streptophyta > Magnoliopsida > Solanales > Solanaceae > Solanum > Solanum appendiculatum. The sequence continues at coordinate 1,983,340 of JAGDQO010000515.1, forward strand.
ATTTATGTGTAATTAGCATATGCAAATCTAGTTTATTGTTTAAATAAGTTCAATAATATAATTTGAATTTTGAATGTGAGAGATCTAATCGCGCCGATCTGTTTAATTGATTTAATTTCTTTTGGATCCTTTTTTACCTACAAATTATAATTATGGCTTGAAAAGCAAGAACATTGTTGTATTAAAGTGTTATTAAGATGCAAAACAAAATCCTAATTATGTAACCTAATTGCTCATAGAATCAAAACACATGAAAGATCATTTTAATTTGAAAAATGGGACCTACAAACAACATGTAAGGAACACTAATCCACATGTAATCACATGATAATTAATCTAAAAGGCATGTCCATCACTCTTTCCCCATTATCATTTTTCTAACACTTTTTCCCACAAGAAAGGGGGGAAAAGAGCTTATAATTATAAACTTTAAGTCTTAAAAGAAAAGGCAAGTACTCAACACAACCAAACCAAACAAGCTTTCCCTCTCACTAGCTTGAGTTCAAATTAAAGAATCCAAATCTAACTCAATTCCATATAAACTTTCAAGCCTAAAAGACACCCCCAAAAATAAAATACAAGAAGCAAAAATAACAATTCTTTTAAAAAAACAAACTCATTTATCATAACTCAATGTATAGTCGATCGACCAATATTGTGGAGCGAAAACATAACAAATTAGGTTTTCAAATCCAATTAGAGAAAGAAATTAAATGTAAAGCGATTTGTTCCTATTGATCTAAGTAAAGAGTTACTCAATACTTATATCGGTAGAAAGTAACAAATATTCAATAGAATAATTAAAATATATACAATTCAGCTGAACAATCGTCAAAGGATATTCTCAACTAAGATCGAATCGTTTGGGAGGGTCAAGGATATCAAAATGTCATGTTCAAAGGTGTACTTAGGACTAACATTAATTCGATCATGCACAAAATAAAACACATCAAGTTCAGTAAATCTCCATGTATTCTGCCAAAAAAATCAAAACCAACACCAACATAAACTCAAATGACATTTTTAAAATTCACAAGGTTATTTTTGTCAACTAAAGTTACCCATCAAAAAAAAATAACAATCAACAATCAACGTTCAACGTTACAGGTTGTTACTTACAAGATAATAAAATAAAATAAAAATTAAATTAAATACATACAAAATACGAAAAACAACAACAATTCTTTATAATAAAAAAACAAAACCTTCACAAAAATGGAAAAAAATAAAAATAAAAATCCCTTATATATTACAACATCTAAACAACACATTACACACTCACACACATCCCCTTTCGCCCTTTTCCTTTCTTTCTCTGTACCAAACCAAAACAACAACAACAATGGCAGAACTGGAAATTCAAAATCAAAATCTGATGCCGAAACTCATCGATTACTTATCTTCTCTTCTTCAACGAGTCGCTGAAGCTAACGATATCAATGGCCGATTTCAACCACAGAAGATCTCTGTTTTCCATGGACTCACAAGGCCAAATATCTCAATTCAGAGCTATTTAGAAAGGATTTTCAAGTACGCAAATTGTAGTCCTTGTTGTTTCGTTGTTGCTTATGTTTATCTCGATCGATTTACTCAGTGTCAGCCTTCTTTGCCGATCAACTCCTTCAATATTCATCGCCTGCTTATCACCAGCGTCATGATTGCTGCCAAATTCATGGATGATATGTAAGTAATTTACTCAATTTTCTCTTTTAAACAGAGTTATCTGTTGATCCAATACTAAAATTTTGAGTTTAGTGGTTCTGAATTTTGGAAGAAGAAAAAATGATTCATAAGTTTTAGATGAATTAGTTATATATGTTAAAGTGAGTTTTTAAATACAAATACAAATTTGGGCTAAAATTATTGGGTCCTACACTAAGCAGAACTGTAGCACCGCCGTGACTTCTAAAATTAGAAAATCATCAACATTGATAGCGAGGATTCATATATATATTTGCGGATCTCAATTTGTTTGAAATTTGAGTAAAAGGTAAAAAAAAAAAACAATGATTTTTGTTTTTTAACTTGAAAGGATTATTGGATCATGGATTTTCTTTGATTTTGATTTAGAATTAGTAATTTTCATAATTTAGGAAAAAAATTGTGAGTAAACAGAGTATTTCCATATTTTTATATAGATTTAGTTTTTCTCATTGATATATTGAATTGGTGAAAAAGAAACAAAGAGCAAAAAAAAAAAGAAAAATGGCAATTTATTTGGATGTCTAGTTGTATACTTACTAATTACATAGTAGACATTGGACATTCATAGGTAGGTTGCATTAAGTATTCCCTTTCTTAGTACACAATAATAATAATTTCTTTAATATCACTGTTATAACAATAATAACATATTCAGTATAATTTTGTAAGTAAAAATTGAGAAAAAAAAGATACGCATATCTTACGTCTTACTGCCTTATTCCTAATATTCTTATTAGCACTTACCAAGCTTAATGATTGGTGTTAAGAAATCAAATAATGGCAACATAGTGACAATGCAACTTGCTCCTTTATTTTTGAATTTTTAAAAATCAACCCCACTTTCAAATATAGCCAACCAATTCTTTTAGTTGCATGGTCAAGATTGCACATTCTCATTTGATTTGAAAGCTACATTCATCCATTAATGACCCGTCATCTCTTTTCAAAAACTTTAATCGCAATTGATTAGCACACTTAATATATAAAGTGTAATTAAAGTGTAAGCTGATTTTGTAATCAAATTATTTTATATTATATATAGGTACTACAATAATGCATATTATGCAAAAGTTGGAGGAATCAGCATCACAGAGATGAACTTTCTTGAAGTGGATTTCCTATTTGGATTGGGTTTTCACTTAAATGTAACTCCCACTACTTTCCAGACTTATTGTGCCTATCTACAAAAAGAGATGCTGCTCCAGCCACCACTACCACCCATGAATTTTGAAGATTCATCCTTATTTATGGGAAGATCAAGATCACCAAAGCATCAATACATTTGTTTCAACGAAGACGAATCGTCTTCTCAGCAACAACAACAACTAGTTGTTTGATTAGTCTGGTTAATGTAGTTATCAGGTTAGGTGTAGGGTTGATTAAACTGAAAAAGAAAGAAGGAGAAGATGTGTGGTTCTTGTGTTTTGCTTTTGTTTTTTAAAAAAAATCTTATGTTTGGCAACATTTTGGGGGTGCTTTTAGAAGAACTCATGAAATGAAATGGTATGTACAGATGAGTGTTGCTTTTGCTTTACAGTCTGGCTAAAAAAGTTGTTTTCTTTATTGTTTTCTGTTGTATTAGATACTTCTTCTTGTTATCCAAGTCAAGATTCCAATGATCTGTATGATTAGGACACTGTCAAAAACACAGGTTGGCATGTTTATAGTTTATACAGATCAGAGTTGCACAATTTTTTAATATGTAGTACTTATGACATAGGAATAGGAGAATTGGAGAAATGGTAAAAGTTGTTTTCGTATGACCTACAGGTTATGGGTTTGAACCGTGGAAGCAGTCATTAGTGCTTGCATTAGGTAGGGTAGGTTATACATATCACAATCCTGATAACGTGGAATGTTTTGTGCACAAAACTGTTCTTTTTTACTAGATGATGTGCAAACGCTTTTTCAAAGCTTGAGAGTTATGTCTTTAACATTTTATCATATGTTCTGGTGCTTAATTGAAGCAAGTATCCTAGCAAGTTTAAGGGCTATTGATGTATTGAGACAAATTTTAATTTACTGAATTTGACCTACAACATAACAATATTTGAGATAGTGATCTCTTGGTGACTTCCAATTCTAATATAAAAATAACAGTTAATTTGTAAAATAGCCATTATCTTGGAATTTCAAATTAATGGACATTCTTTTACATTGCTAGCATTTCTTATCTAATAACAAATAAAATTCCCATTGAAGAACTTTGGTATTGCTCATCCAAAATTAATACAGTGAAAAATGTAAATGTAAATGTAAAATGCATAGATAGTTTATAAAGAGCAGAAATGACAAAATTAGTCAATGAAATCACAACTTATTTAATCCGCCCAAGTATGGACTGATTATTGACCTGCCTATTTATATGTCAGCACATCAAAAGTTTGGGCTAATATCTAGCTCAAGATTAATGAAAAAGCTTGTCAATTTTTTTTCAAAAAGACTTTTTTTTATTTGTTATATTATATATAGTCATAATATGGAAAAATCATAATTTTTTAAGGAATGAAAAAACTATATATAAAAAAAAAATCAATTAAAACTTAGTAAAAATTGGACGGTTTGAATTATGACATGTATTTCAATCTATTTCATGACAAATAACTTTTGAACTGATCATTAATCTGTTTATTTATTAACTCAATTCATCTTGACCCGTTCAAATTCAGCTGAATCGGCCTATTTGCTACTTATAATAAAAAGACACCAATGAGGAAAGGGACATAAAAAAGGTGATGAAGAAGAAGTATGTGGGTGAGATTATATTGACAAAGCAAATGCACTAAAAGAGGATTACGAGATATGTAATTACAATGAAGTTTGTGTTATGCTCATTTCTGGTAGTAAAGACAAGTGAAGACATGCACCTTGACAGTTGTATTTTATTCTGGGCAGGGAACATAATACATGTGCAATTAATCATACAAGTGAACAAATGCTTGTGCATGTGACCAACTTGCACTTGAGACTGACATATATATATTTTCTTCTTTTTCTTTCAATATGTCTTGTATATATGTTATGTCATTATCATCTTTTCTGGTACATAAAAGGGGAAATAGGGAGCTAGAATTCAAATCAAATATTTAGTTGTCTACTGTCTATATGTACTGTTAAAAGTACTTTAATTTGCAATTTTATTAAATGGTATTGGCTAATATTATGAGCAAATGCTATGGAAATTTTTTCGACAGATACAAATATTGTTTTTGCAGCAAGTGTTGTTAGTTTGTCGATGACTATATTTACGGTCAAAATATTGGCAACTGTGAAACAAATTTTATGTTGCTTAAATGGAGCCCTAGGACTTGACGTATTATATACTTCCTCTGTTCAACAATAGTTATCTATTATTGACTTGACATAGGAATTAAGAAGTAGTAATTGGTAGGGGTAATCTTACCGAATCACCCCTATTAAATATAAGTTATCTAAATATTGAAAAATAAATAGTCTTTTAGTAGCAAGGACAAAATAGACACAATTATTCATTGATTTTATAAACTGAATAAGTCTTGTTAGAATCTCAAAATAATATAATAGACAAATAAAGATGGACAGAGAGAATAGCATTTAGCAATCATGAACATTCTCACATAATGCAGCTGTAGATTGGACAGGATAAAAAAATTAAGTACGTACACCATTGGTTACAGACCAGTGTATTTGTTGGTGGAAACTTCCTATTATTGAAAAGTAAAAAACAAAATGTTGTATCGTGGTCCATGAAAAATTTGAATACAAATCTACGCGTGTTTCAACGAGAACATCGAAAAAACCAAATTCAGCTCCATGTAAGATGACGAAAGGGACCAAAAAGCCATTCTTCATATACCTCAGCTCCGAGAATAGAAGTGGTTCGTTTTCTTTCTATACGCAATTCAAGATTTCGTTTGTGTTCATGTTGGCGGTCCTTCCTCCGATGCCTCCCGTTCATTCTTCTTCATTTCATCATTTTGTTGTGTTGTTCTGTTCATAGGTCCCAAGCCCTTCTTAGAAAGCCCTCTTCCCTCTCCTTAAGTTAAGAAAAAAAGAGTAGAGAAGGAAAAGGCGAAGCTGAGTCATATAATAAGTAAGGGAACAAAGTGAGCTATAAGGCGATTGAATTCATTTCAGTTTAGTCGATATGAAAGCTAAGTTCTACAAAACGTGTATGTTAAGCATGACGATTGGTTCCTTGCTTCAAGACTAGATTGAAGGCATTCTGCCAATAACGTTTGAATAAGACGAAGGCAATAGGCGTCACTGAACTAGGTACTTTCCGGGACTTGACACTTGGACACCGGGAAGCTTGCCCCAGGGTCCTTCGTTTGGAACTGCCCTTTTCCTTTCACGCTGCGCTCTCTCTTTACGGCCGGTATGTAGAATCGTCGGAGCGAGCAGAGCAACGGAGCAAAGTGGGCTGTTTGAACTTTGACTCTTATCTGTAAGATTACGTGGATAAAAATACGCTAAAGGTTGAAGCATACTACTCAATAACATTTTGGTGCATGTGATAACAAGTTGTTCTTAATATCGCCACAAATTCGATTTATCAGGAAAGAACCAAACATGTCGTGTTTGACTGTCATTTTTTATCATGAGAAAATTTAGGAAAACTTGATTTTCATTAATTTCAAATTGTCAATCAATTGAGCTACTAAGATTCGTGGCGTCGCTCACATTGTAAAATAGAACAATACAAGAAAATTACTCCCATACCTTGTCGAGTGCATGTGCAATGAAATTGCCATAATTGTAACCCCTCTGAACTCCTATTTCTTCAATGGAATTGAACAAATGTTTGTGCATGTGACCACTTGAGAGTTAAGACTGACACATTTTCTCTCCAAAAACATTGTTTTCTTCTGTGTTTTTTTCCCTCTCTTTCAAGGGATTTCAGTATATCTGTTATGTCATTATCTTCTTTCTGGTTAACAACATAAAGGGTGAAAAAATTCAAATGAATTATCAAAATCTTTTGTTGTGGACGTACCTCTAAAAATACTCTTTTAAAATATAAAAAAATTGGGGTAGATAAGCACTTTAAATTTTATTTAACTTTAATAAAGGAACTAATATTTGGCCTCAGCTTACAAGTAAGTACTCCAACTTTGAGAGTGGACACCTAGATACCCTTAATTTGGTCTCAATCTGACAACTAAACACTCCAATTCGTACCTACTGTGTGTCTGTGACTCGGGGACACCCAACACTAAAGTGACACATAAAATTTGGAGGTGTCGAGAGGATCATTTTGTGATTTTGAGTTTCAATGGACACAATAAAGATGATGTGTTGAGGTGTCTAAACGTGCATACTCAACGTTGAGGCCAAGTTTGAGTGTATGTACATGTATTATGCCCTTATTTTTTCTAACCCTCATAAATCTACCTGAAATATTAGTAGACCATAGTGTAATACAATAGCATATTTCTAAGCTCTAGTAGTTTGGTATGCTATTGGCATGTTCAAGACTTGTGTCATTTCACATCACTTTCTGAAGACACATAGAAATAAAAAAATTACAAGTTATGGGATAGAAGAAAATTTGCTGAATGGATTAATTGAAAAGTCAGTTCACTTTGACTTTTGACTTTTTAATAGGTTTCTTCTTGAATTAAGAATGGTTAATCTTGAATAGATAATGACATATTCTGCATTTTTCTTGTTCATATTGGTTATTATGAATTTTAATGGTTATGTTTAACCAACCAAGTATGACTAATGCAAGTCAAATGCATAAAAAACACCAGAGGATTAGACTGAATCATCCGGAAACGCATACTAGTGTCATTAGACAATAGGTGTAAACCCACATGTACTATTCCTCTGAACACCTATTTTGGGCGAACACTGTCCACCAATGCTTAGACAGATAGAAAGAAATCACCAACTGGGATTTTTTATTTCTATGATCAAATTGACTAGGATCTTTTAGTTTGTATCAGTATGAAATGTATCCATGAGATCATTTTCCATTATCATAAATTAATCAGGATGATTGATTAGAAGGAAAATATCTAAAAGTGATCACGTAAAAGAGATTATAATTGTATGTCATACTTTAGAACCTCAAAAGAAGAATAAATATACACAAAGATGTTATTCAAGTAACTTAACAGTTTGTGATTCTTGACAAGAATCTAGGTTTCTTGCAATAGTTTCTCACCAACTTTGTAATGTAAGGCAACAAAATTGGAAAGACTGAAGAAAAGATAAAAAAGAAGAGAGAAATTCCACGGTTAGGCGTTATAGCAGACATCACAGTATCATAGGTTGCTGTCAAGGCAACAAGTGAGATCTGCAGTTCCAATTGCAAAGGAAATCCTATGGTCAGGAAATTTATCGTATGGAGAGATACGAAAAATCCAATGGAATTGAAAACCAAGAACAAGCCATAGGAAATTGGATTGTTGGTTCCCATCACTGACTGTCCTGCAATACGTCGCGAGGACATTTTGACATCATTGCTGGTGTTGTTATTGCCCTCAGGCCAATAACTTTCCTGCCAAACACCGCCTGGTGGACTAAGCACTGTTTGATAAGTTGCTGTTGCAATTAGAATGGCTATCACAAGAAGGGTGTCTCTTACTTTTCCTGGAGGATCTTTGGTTTTATTATACTTGAAGAAATCCTGAAGCTTCTTTGAACGAGATCGAGGCTGGTCCCTTCTTTGCTCTCTACTGGATTGTTCATTTGATGGATCTTGAACTGGAACAACCCAAGAGTGGGACAAACCTTCTCGTTGCGAAGATTGAAAGTTTTCAACAGATACAGCACCAGATGCTCTTAAAATTTCCTCAATATCCCTATCTCCAGATTCCTTAAGTAGTACTTCCAAAGGTGCAAGGCCTCTCTTGTTCAAAGAATTCATCTCAATTGTGCCCTTAGAAACAATATTCTCGTTGAGCAATATATCAACAACCTGAATGAATCATTGCTCTCATCTGTTTAATAAAGTTTAGAATCAACATGAAGAGACAAAAGAGGTATAATGAAGATAGTGGAGATACTTGCCTCGTATTGCTTAGTTGAGACAGCGAGATGCAATACAGTGTTTCCTTGGATATCCTTCTTGTTTAAAAGATCATACATGTCAAATTCCTTGAGGTTGTCAAGTAATAATTTGAATGCTTCAAACTGATGATTCTTGACAGCTAAATGAAGACAAGTCTCACCACGAGCAGTCACTTCTTCTGCAGAGTCTGGAGAAGCCACAAGAAGCTCCTTCATGACATGTTCTCTGCCTTTGATTACTGCATAGTGAAGAGAAATTCTTCTGTCCTTCCCCTTGAGAAGGCATAGATTACGGTCAACATTCAATAGCTCCTTCACAATCTCTATATCTCCATTTGCTGAGGCAATATGCAAAGGGCTGAAACCATCCTGGTTTAGTTCTCTTGCAAATTCTGGCCTCAAATGAATAATCTCCTTCGTGAACTCAATATGACCACTCGAACAAGCAATATGCAGAGGAGTTTCACTACCTGCTAATGAAACTCCCCTGAGCAGAAGAGTGTCTTCTTTGATCAAGCTTTGCAAGTGATGAACATCTCCTTTTTGAGCAGCCTCCCTCAGCCTTCTGTCCATTTATTCTAACCAAAGAGTTATGCAATATGCACAAAGGAATATCTCAGCTCCGGAAGTCTCAAACTCAACTCTTTTAGTATGGGGAAAAAGAGACTTGAATTCAAGACGACTCGTTCAGGATGAGAGTTTTCTTCTTGAATTAATAATTGGCAATCTCAGGTTTATTGAATGGTAAAACAGATGTTAGTTATCAATAAGTTGCTCTCTTTTGATGTTTAAGTTCAATATGTCAAGCAACTTATGTGGACATTATATGGTATTCATCTGGTATTCAAAGTCAATGATAATATAGAATAATGCTCAGTGTCTGAATTCAGACTTGACACAGGTTGGTCTTCATTTGAGAGTTTGTTTAATAGTTAAAAACTATGGAAGCGTCAACAAAACAACACGCCAACCTACTTTCATGAATGTAAAAGTTAGATCAATATCTATGTTGAAGCCTATCTTCTCAAGAACATGTGATCAAATTCAAAAAGGATTTCAATGATTTTGATGAATGATTATGAATGTCCCAGCAAGTTTATTTTTCCATTATCATCAATTAACCAGGATGATTGGACGAAAAATATGTACACGTAGAAAAATAAATAATGAATACTCCTCTGGATTCAAGAAATGACTATGTAGTACAAAGAAGTGTAACAAATACAACTGCAATTATGACAGACTTTCCCGCAATCTGAGGGAATAGTATTGGCTACTTATGGCCAAAATTTTTTTTTACATCATATCCCAGTTATTTTGATACAGTTAAAACTAGCAAATTGAAACTATGATCCTCTCTGATTGAACTCAAGAAGATTGCTTTTGATTTTGTTCTATCTTGGCTCGTAACTTGTCTTCCATCTCTGTATCAAGAGCAAATATTCTGTTAAGGGCATGCATATTTTCAAGTATGTCACTCAAATTCCGGTTTTGAGTTCCATCACATTTCAAATGCTGCATTGGTCCATGTAGAATCTTGTTTACTATCCCTAAACTGAGATCATAGATCGCCTTCTGGTTGTTTTCGGAGACATGGTCATCACCCATCTTAGACAAACACTTTTCAACTTCAGCAGCCCTAATTCTTTCAGCATACACCCTCAGCTTTTTGATAGTTGAAACGGTCTCAAGGGAGTCTTTAAGTGCTTCAAACTTTTTCACTTCCTCGGCAATGATGACCTCAGCTTCCTTTTTCTTCCATAACCGATCCTCCTTATTAGCTTCCACAACCTCATTAAGATTGTCCACATTGTAAACACATGCACCTTCAAGTTCTGAGACACTAGACTCCACATTCCGAGGAAAAGAAATATCGATAAATAGCCTAGTCCGGGAGGAGTTCACACAAGGGAGAGCAGCTTGAATACTCTCCTTTACGAATAAAGGATCTTTCGAAGCAGTGCAGGTGAATATCACATCAGCCTGAGCAGCACATCCTAACATTTCCGAGAATGATTTGTACTCTATTATAACACCAGCATTATCCGTGCTCAACTCCTCACGGATAGCAGCAACTCTGTCCTCTGTCCTGTTAACGACAACCATCTTTTTACACCCTTTAGCAATCAAATGTCTGATCACAAGTTTTCCCATCTTTCCAGCTCCAACAATCAACACACGGGGAGACGTAGAAGAAGAATCTGGAATGTGTTTCAGCAGAGCAAGCTCCACTGCCGCGGAACTGACTGATACTGATCCACTAGAGATATTTGTATCAGTTCTAACCCTCTTACCGGCTGTGATTGCGTGTTTGAACAACTCACTTATTTTTCTACCAAATCCAGGGACCCTTTCCCCCTGTCCATTCTTAACAACCTGCTTAACCTGTGCAAGAATTTGACCTTCCCCCAATACTAATGAATCCAATCCAGCAGCTACCTCAAACAGGTGTTGTGTAGCATCTTTATTATACAGCAAAAACCAGTGCTCGCGTAGCTCTGTAACAGAAACTCCACTATACTTAGAAATCCATTCAGTCACTTCTTTAATCCCTTCATTTTTTGAAAGCGCGACAACATATATCTCTATTCTGTTACAAGTACTCAAAACAGCAGCTTCTTCGATATGATTCAACGAACACAATTCATGAATTGCTTGAGGCCATTCTGATTCAGGGATGGATACTTTCTCCCGCAATTCAACTGGTGCTGTATGAACATTAAGTCCAATAACCATAATGTTGCTACTCATATTTGTATATCGATCACATGTTTTCAGAACCTCCAAAGATGAAACATTCGATTCCTTTTCTACCACTGATACCTCACATCTAGGGCTCAACGAATACGAATATACCAATGGCTTAATTCTACGACAACTCCTCCCGAAAAATCTAACTTGATCACGAATACAATCCACAGAAGACGAATAATCACAACTGAAACTGCAATGGCCTGTCTCTGCAACTGCAAAAGAAGTAGCAAAACTACTCTCCATTGCAATACAATTTATGGAAGATGACTGAGTCGCCATGTATAACAGTTATATATAAGTATAAACTAAGAGTTTTTTCTAATCCTTCTAAGATTGGGATTATAAATTTTCCTTTTCTAATGGTAGGATTTGTATATTCATATGGAAAGTAAGTTTCCATAAAGGTTCAATTATGGAATTAAACTTTTTTCTCCAAGTAAATCAGTATCTTAATCAAATAGGAAAAAAAGTTTATAGATGACGCTATAAAGTGGAGTTAATATCTCAAAATATTACTCTAACTTTTGAAAATTTATCTATTAACTTTATTTTATATCAATAAAATCACTCAATTTAGTCATTTATATCAGTAAAACCACTCAATAAATATATCATCATAAAAAAAAAAATTGACATGACAAATAATTTTCTTTTTAAAGCAGGTAAATATGAATTTCACAAACAATTAAAATTTTAAAACCCATTAAAACTTTTTAACGGATATAATTTTTTTTAACTAAGCCTCGTCACGTAAAAGCGCATAATGCTGCTGCCAAGTTTGATTAAATTATTACAAATAAAAAAAGATATGTTTTTTTGTAATTATATAATTTCCTTTTTTATGTTGATCAATTTGAACGTGTTACTCCAGTAATATAACGACACTAATTGATTGTTTATCCAATTTACAAGTATATTTTATTGATCTCAAGCAAATAATTTTAAATTGTATGCGGCATTTCATTTTTCTCATACACCTATCATGATACATTGTAAAATTTAAATACATAATAATATTATAATAGTTATTTCACTAATTAAGTTTGTCCATAAAAACTTCTTAATAGATTTTTAATTTTATTTATTTGTAGGGTTCATATTTATATAATATTTTGTCATGTCAAATTTCTTTTTAATGACAAATTTAGTCAAATAATTTTATTGATATAAATGCCTAAGTTGAGTGATTTTATTGATACAAAACAAAGTTTAATGACTTTACTAGGCAAATTCTCAAAGTTGAGTGACCTTTTGAGATTTCGGTTTTTATCCGTTGGATTTTTTTTTCTTTCATCAAGTTGTGCTCAGCACAAAGGGATATTTCAACTCTGAAAATCTCAAATTCAACTCTTTTGGCATGGGAAAAAAGAGAGTTGAGTTTAGTTTGACTTGTTTAGGATGAGAGCTTTCTTCTTGGATTAATAATTGTTGGCAATTCTCGGATTTATTGAATAGTAAGACAAATGTTAGCTATCAATAAGTCACTCTCTTTATATATTTTAAGTTCACTATGTCAAGCAACTTATGTGGACATTACATGTTATTCATCTGGTGAAAAGTCAATGATATGTATATAATTTTTGTGCTAAAATCATACCTAATTGAGTTATAGAGATTTGGAGATTTATGTATTTCTTAATCGTGTATTCAGATATGTAAGCAATTCAAAGTCAATGTAATGTATATAATTGTTGTGGTAGAATCATCTGATCCTTTGTTGAATGGATCAACTAATTCAGAACATGCCAGGTATATAATGGCTTGCTCATTTTCTTGTTCAAATAGTGATTAAAAAAATGATGATTAAGCTGAATTGTCTGGAAAGCGTATTATTGGCATTAGATAGACGATAGTACGCCCCGCATTCCCAGGTGAAATTGATTATAGTAATCCTAATATTCAAGGTGGTTAGCAAATTCAAAGTTAATGATAATGTTCAGTGCCTGAATTCAGACTTGACGCAGATTGGTCTAAATTTGAGAGTTTGTTTAATAACTAAATACTATGGAAGCGTCAAGAAAACAACACGTTGTAATAAATCCCATAAGTAATTTTTTATTTAGAATCTCAACACATCCTGATTGAACCTCAAAAGAAGAGCAAAATACAGGAAGATGCTGTTCAAGTAGCTGTCCAGTTTATAAATCATGACAAGAATCTAGGTTTCTTGCAATAGTTTCTCAACACCATTGCAATGAAATGAAACTGTACTGAAAAGAGCATCCAATAGATATTAAATACGAGAGACAATCCCCAGTTAGGCATTGTGGCATACATCGCAATATCATAGGTTACTATCAAGGCAACAAGTGAGACTTGCAGTTCTAATTGCAAAGGAAATCCTATTGTAAGGAAATTTATCGTGCGGAGGGATATGATAAATCCGATGGAGTTGAAAACCAAGAAAAGGCCATACAACCATGGTTCGTTGGTACCCATCACTGACCTTCCTGCGATATGCCGCAGGGACATTTTGCCATCATGACTACTGTTGTTTTTGTCGTCAGGCGAGTAAGTGTCCTGCCATACGCCTCCTGGTGGACTGAGAACTACTTGATAAGTTGCTGTTGCAATTAGAATGGCTATCACAAGAACGGTGTCTCTTACTTTTCCTGGAGAATCTTTGGTTTTATTGTACTTGAAAAAATCCAGAAGCTTCACTGAATTAGATCGAGACTCGTCCCTTCTTTGCTCTCTGCTGGATTGTTCATTTGGTGTATCTTGAACTGGAACAACCCAAGATTGCGGCAAAACTTGCAAGTTTTCAGCTGATAAAGCACCAGATGCTCGTAGAATTTCCTCAATATCTCTATCTCCAGACTCCTCTAATAGTACCTCCAAAGGTGTAAGGCCTTTCTTGTTCAAAGAATTCACCTCAATTGTGCCCTTAGAAACAACATTCTCATCGAGCAACATATCAACAACCTGAATGAATCATTTCTAAATTGTAAGTTTAAAATCAAGATGATAAGATCAAAAGAGGCATAATGAAGATACGGGAGATACTTGCCTCGTATTGCTTAGTTGACACAGCAAGATGCAAAACAGTGTTTCCTTGGATATCCTTCTTGTTTAAAAGACCATACTTGTTAAAATCCTTGAGGTTGTCAAGTAAGAATTTGAATGCTTCAAACTGATAATTCTTGACAGCTAAATGAAGGCAAGTCTCGCCACGAGCAGTCACTTCTTCTGCTGAGTCTGGAGAAACCACAAGAAGCTCTTTCATGACATGTTCTCTGCCTTTGATTACTGCATAGTGAAGTGGAATTCTTCTGTCCTTTCCCTTGAGAAGGCATAGATTACTGTCAACATTCAACATCTCCTTCACAATCTCTATATCTCCATTTGCTGAGGCAATATGCAAAGGGCTGAAACCGTCCTGGTTTAATTCTCTTGCGTATTCTGGCCTCAGGTGAATGATCTCCTTAGCAAACTCAAGATGGCAACTCAAACAAGCAATATGCAGAGGAGACTCATTACCTGCTAATGAAACTGCCCTGAGCAAAAGAGGATCTTCTTTGATCAACCTTTGCAAGTGATGAACATCTCCTGTTTGAGCAGCCTCCCACAGCCTTCTGTCCATTAGATCTATCAAAGAATTATGAAACCTTTTAGCTGTTTCACCTCTGAATTCTAAAAATCTATCTCATTTCTAGGATATAAGAAAAGAGAAAAGAGTGGACTTAGTTGACTTACAGATCTTGAGTGTACTACACTATTTGCTTCCTCTTCTTTTTTCTTCTGTATTTCCTTTTTCATACTGCTTTGAAATTTGATACTCGCACACAACTTCTCTACTACCACAAGGTAAAAGTAACGCCTCAGACCCCACTTATGAAATTTCACTTGGTGTGTTGTTGGTATAATATTTCTCACTTGCCTTTCGTATTCATAACTGTGTACAAAAAAAATAAAGTTTCTTTCACACAAAAACGTGATCAGTAACAATATAGAAAATCCTGGTTGCCTCCATTTTTCACTTTCTATGTTGTTTTAACTTTTATTCCCATGTAGTATCTTCCCTTTTTTCAGGACTACTATCCACCTTAAATTAATTGGTTCCAATAAAAAGAAGCAAATTTTGAAGTTAATGAGCTTGCGGTTCTAGTCCTTGATAGGAGAAAAGGATCAAAATTGTCCTTTATCTTTGAGTTAAGAATCAAAGTAGCCCTTATCTTTTAACATAGAGCACTAATAGTCCTCTATGTTTTAAGAATTGGTACACCTTTAGTCTGCTTTCAAATAACCGTCTATTTTTTAACATTTTCTTTACCCGTGAGAAAGTTTTCCTTCAAAACTTCTTCTGTTTCCACCACGGCTAGATAACAAATTTTAAATCGATCGATATTGCCATAGATTTGTTGGTGTTACGGAGTAATTGATATTGTTAGCACGTTGAAGAATAAGAATATTGCAGGTGTAATGCTTGAACATATGATAATAGGATTGGATTAATATAAGCAAGCATGGAAATATATTAGATTTCTGGTGAATCCATTAAATATATTTGAACGTTTCTCCTCATTGATTGAACAAGCTAGAGATTGCAATATATGACTTCCATTGATTGTTTGTCTAGTTTTGACCTGACACATAATTTAAGAAGATTTAAAAAAACACCATGTAAGCCAGATTCGAAACGTTTTTGCATTTAGATAGAGAAGTTCTTCATTCTCTCAAGAGCAATCAGAGAAATCAAACAGCTCCGCAATTGGTTATCCTAGATAAAGAAGTTCTTCCTTCTCTGAAAACGGGAGGAAATCAAATTACTTCGCACTGCAACAAATCTTTGACCATGTCGATCGGTCCAAAATTGGTTATCCAGCAGTGATGGAAGCAGAGAAAGTTTTGGAGAAAAATTTTCTCATGTGCAAAGAAAACCCCGGTTAAAAAATAGACGGGTGTTTGTAAGAAGACTAAAGGTGTACCAATTCTTGAAATATGGAGAACTAAAAGTGTTCCATACTAAAAGACAAGGACTACTTTGATTCTTAACTCAAAGATAAAGGACAATTTTGATCCTTTTCTCTAATTTATACATATTGAATGAATTTCTTAAAACAAGTACAATTAGTTTGGCCGAATCTGCTTTAAGTTTATGAATTCGAGATTGTAGTTCTTAATAATATGAATTTCTCAAGACACTTAAAGGGTTTAGACCTAATAAGTTCAGCTGAATTCATAACATGTATTCTAGCTCCGTCCATATGCATGAGAAAAGTTACTAAATTGCCAAAATTATAAGATTCTAAATCCATAATTTCATTAGTAACCATAAAAGTTTCAGTAAGAATCTTAAAAACTGAACTCATCAGGTTTAAACCATAGATTTCCCTCAACGTGAAAGATAAGCAGATAAGTAATGTCATCGTTGGCATTGATCGGCATTCATTTGGTAATATCTTCATCGGGCCAATTGATTAAGGAGCTCTAAAAATATACAGATAACTATGAACAAGAGAGCACTAGTTTATTATTATCTTTTTACTGCTTTTATTCTTATAAACTAAAATTTAGAGTTCAAAAAAGCAAAATAATAATCCTCTTTGACCTCATTACAATTTTTTTCTCTCATTATTATTTCTCTGTTATTTTTATAATTTCTTTATTAGAAACCCAACACACACGGCCAATGCAGAATGCATTGTGAGTATCCAGAGGTTAATTTTATAAGGAGCGAAGCTAAGTAGGGGTTTGGACGAATCTAATAGATCATGTATTTGTATTAGAAAAGAGAAAAGACATAAAGTTACCACTGAAGTTGTCACGAATTTTTAAAAAGACGCCTTAACTTTGAAGGTGTCCTATTACCCCACAAAAGTATTGAATATTTTTGTAAAAAGATCATTTTGACCCATTTTCTCATTATGTCTGTGAACACGCACATGATGCGCGTGAAGGGCTGTTTTTATTGCCAAAAACCAATTACAACGTACCACATTTCAATTATTTTCTTTATTAATTATTTACTACATTCAAATTCATCATAGAGGATACATCACTCCGCAAATTAATTAACATCAGCAAGTTATTAGTGGAGAAATAAAATAACCAAGCCAAACTATAATTAACCAAAACATAGAGTTAAAAAGAAAGAGAGGCAGAGAGGCCAAAGGAAAGAAAAGAGTATAAGGAGAGTATTATTTTTACAGTTCTTCATGCACTTCAAAGAAAAAATTTATTTTGAGGGAGGTACAACCAACAAAACTTGTATGAGGCTTCATTAATTTTTTGACATGCCTATTGTGGGCCCAAATTGTCCTTTAAAGCTGTAAATGCAAGAGAGAGCGTGTAAAGTTTAAGTGGAAAGTGAAAGAAAATTGTGGGGTCTACATCAAATTCAATTAAATAAATTAAAGTGGTGTATTGAAAGTGGAAAAGTGCACAGTAAAAAAGTAATGAAGGGAACGAGAAGTCATTTGATACGTATATTGAAATTTACTGATTAAAAACTATTTTAATAAAAATATCAAATAAGATATCAATGCCCATATTGAAGTTTCATTAATTTACTATTCCTAGAAAAAAATATAGTACAAAATTTATTCAATAAAATTTAATACAAATTTTATATGATTTAATAGAAGTATAATATGTAGAAATTGACTGATTTGCTCCAAATTAAAATGAAATTCGTACTATATAATGTTGTTATTCATCTAACATCATTAAGATAAAAGCAATACTCTAATAATATGCTCGTTATAGCATAAAATACTTTTTAAAATTTTCCCTTTGTTATATTTTTCAAATATTTTTCTCAATTCATATACCAAACATCCATTTTTAAAAGTAACACGAGTTTGTAGAAAATAGAATATACACAAATCTTATTTTATCTTGTAACATAGAACTATTTTTAAAAGTAACGCGAGTTTGAAGAAAATAAAGTGTATACAAATTTTATTTTATCTTGTAGTATAGAAATAATATTTTTTTAATAGATCATCAACTCAACACGTTAAATAAATATGGATATAAAACAAAAATAAAAACATTGGTCAACTCATAATATGACTTCTAATTCCCTTCATTACTTTTTTTTACTGTGCACTTTTCCACTTTCAATATACCATTTTAGTTTATTTAATTGAATTTGACGCGGACCCCACAATTTTCTTGCAATTCCTACTCAAACTTTACATTCTCTCTTTTTTTGGTCTCATTTACCGCTATAACTAACAGCTTGGGCCCCCACAATACACATGTCGAAAAGTTAGTACATCCTCATACAAATTTTGTTTGTTGTACCTCGCTCAAAATAAATTCACACTTCAAAGATAAGAATTGAAGGCAATTTATAAATGGAGGAAACCAATCAAAGGAAGACTTGTCCTCACAACACACTTTCAACATGCCTGCACTTTTCTTTCCATTGCCACTTCTCCGAGTAAATAAACTTTCCCATCACACCTCTTTTTAATAATTTCAAAATATATTTTGGCTTTGCGTAAACACACTTTAAAATAAATTCATTTGAAATAATATTTACTTACAATCCCCCACATATTTTAAAAGAATTTATATATAAAAATATAACTTGCGGGATTTTCAGGACAAAATGCAATAGGTTTGCTGTCTTTCGGACTATGAACCAAACTTAGATCGATAAAATTTAATTTATAGAATTACCGGTGAAATATAATATTTCTATGAATCAATAATTCTTATTGTAAATCAGAGACTTTATCAATCACATTTTGACCTCAGTAATTTTGTTGTTCAACGCGATTTTGCATCAATAGGCCATGCGCGTGCCTGGTATTCATGAGAGCTCTAGAGACTAGGCCAAAGTCTCATAGGAGCGGCCACACTCCACTTCTCATATAGGTGAATTCATCAAGTGTATACTGCTTTAAATACACCATCCTTAATTAGGGACTATGAATTCATTAAGAGTTAATAACTCATCCCTCATTTTCAGTAGCAGTTCAAGCATTCTCAGTTAGTGCGCAGTGCCAATATTGACTTATTATTACCCATATGAACCTACTTCATGGGATCTCCAATCACATAGGTTGGGTTACCATCTCTATTGACAATCAAGTGGCCTTAAACCCATCTCTATTGAGGTTTGAAGAATTAATTTCTTTCCACGGATTTAGTCAGTGAATCAGCCAAAATTCAATTCTGACTTCACATAATCCATGGAAATTACTCCATCTCTCAACAGTTGTTTTATGACATCATGCCTCAATTTCATGTGCCTACTCTTATAATTATAAGATTTATTCTTCGCAATAGCAATTGCGGCTTCACAATCACAGTGTATAAACACAGGAGGCAACTCTTCCTTTATCAAAGGGATCAGCTGGCAATTCATCATTTATCAAAGGGATTAACAATTCATCCTTTACTAAAGGGATTAGCTGGCAATTCATTCTTTATTAAAGGGATCAGCTGGCAATTCATCCTTTATCAAAGGGATCAACAAATCATCATTTATCAAAGGGATATTCGCTAAGAAATTTATTAGTCATTCAGCCTCAGAACCAGCCAGTTTCAGAGCTACAAACTCTGACTACATAGTCCATCTAGCAATGATCGTCTGTTCAGCTGATTTCCAGGATATTGCGCCACCACCTAAGGTGAATACATATCCACTAATGGATTTTGTCTCATCTGAATCAGAGATCTAGGTTACATCACAATACCCTTCTAATGTAGAAGGAAATCCACTATACATGGTACCATAATTCATGGTTCCTCTCAAATATTTCATCAATCTATTTACTGCACACCAACGCTCACTATTGGGATTATGAGTATATCTAGTCAATCTACACACGACATAGGCAATATTAGGCCTAGTAAAATTCATCAAATGCAATAGACTTTCAATAATTTGAGCATATTTAAACTGAGTAACTGAGTCACCGTTATTTTTTTTTCAATTTAGAGTTAGCATCATAAAGAGTGACAACAAATGTCATATCAAAACATTCAAAATAATTTAAGAAGTCTTTTCCACATAATTGTCTCTCAATAAGACTTGATTTAATTTTTCATGCCATTGTTTAAAACAAGAAATCTATATGCAACATTATGTTCAGCATATTCAACAAACATGCAACCAATAGTTTTATTTTTTTCTGTTAGGTTCAGGCAAAAGAACTATAGTCTGGCACCTCCACACTTTTAAATATTTCACATTTATCAAAATTATTTGAGTCTAAATCAAATATTAAATCAAGAGGCTGCATATTTTTTATATATGAGACATTTAACATGTCATGATCTAGCATGCCATAAAGAAATAGGCTCAATCATATAAGTAAAATCAAATACATTTTTAATTTAATCATCACAAATGTTAAGCACAAACAAGCCATAGTCGCAAAATTCTTTGCCAACAAAAAATATTATTTTTAGTCAATATGACCTCATTATCTTCAAAAGAAACCTTCATTCCATTTTTCTAATAATTCCACAGAAATCAAATTGATTCGGATATCAAGAACATGCAATACATCACTCAATGCCAAAGGTTTACCAGATGTGAGTTTGAGAAGAACTTTTCCTTTTCCAAGAACTTTAGATGTCCTTGAGTCACCAAAATAAACAATTTCTTCTCCTTTCTCAACTTGGGTGTATGACACAAAATCATTTTTATTTATACAAATGCGTCTTGTAGCACCAGAGTCTATCACCCGGTTTCTCACATTGGCCTCAATATTTTTATCTGAAATGACCGCAATAATCATATCATTCGTGTCAGCCAAATTTATTTTTAGCTTAGCGGGATTGTCATTTCTTTCCAATATTCTTTTGCATTGAGGCGTATTTTTCATGAAGGTTTTATTAGTAGCATTGGACTTGTAACCATGTCTATTTTCATACCTGTAATTTTCTTTACCGTAAGCCTCCTACAGAATGACTTGAACAACAGCAGTCAGGGTAGCACCAATATCAGTATTATCAATAGTTTCAGGACATATATTATTTGCCATATTTTCTTAAGATTATTGGGGAACAATTAAATATCACAATAATAATATAACTTATTATTTAGCAAAATAGTAGTCCTGAAAATAAGATGAATATTACTACGACGATATATCAATAATAGTGCAGAAAAATTAATACTTGAGTCGTGTTGGGCATTGTCCTAAGAAACTATTTCAACGGTGTGAAATGTTTCCTCAAAATTAAACAAGCCTTCCCTAATTAAATAGAGGATACAAGAATCAGCATATTAATTAACATCAGCAAGTTATTAGTGGAGAAATAAAATAACCAAGCCAAACTATAATTAACCAAAACATAGAGTTAAAAAGAAAGAGAGGCGGAGAGGCCAGAGGAAAGAAGAGTATAAGCCTATAAAGGAGAGTATTATTTTTACAGTTCTTCATGCACTTCCAAGATAAGAATTGAAGGCAATTTATAAATGGAGGAAACCAGTCCTCACAAAACACTTTCAACATGCCAGCACTTTTCTTTCCATTACCACTTCCAAGTAAATAAACTTTTCCATTACACCTCTTTTTAATAATTTCAAAATATATTTTGGCTTTGTGTAAACACACTTTAAAATAAATTCATTTTGAAATAATATTTACTTACAATTTGAAGCTCAGGATTAAGCTATTAATTTGTTGTTATCCTGCTCACTATTTGTGCAACTTTCTTAAGAATGCAATTTAAAGATTCCCTTCATCCAGTTCTTGTTCTTGCATTTTTTAATGCTTTCTGACTGTTAAAGTTTAGCACCAAAACGCTCTTTTCAGGCTATGTTAATATGCATTTTCACAAAACCCAGCAAAAGAAATTCTTAGGGTACTGTTCAAATTCTTCAATTACCGGCAACCATCAACAAATTGCATAAACCTTAATTTCTTAACTGTCTCACTTTTTTCCAAACAACAACACCTTTAATTTCCCGATTATATGCCGGCAAACACTACCCTCCCATTTTAAATCTGTTTCTTCCTAAAATGGACACATGCAAGAGCTTAACTTAGAAAAACTTTTGTTGTCCAGATGAATAAGGAATTAGGGAAAATGGCCTATGGCTAGTGGTTTCTGGGGTGCTTGGAGTCATGTGTCATGCACATGTTGGTTTTTTAACAAGTGTTTCACGGAAGGATGAAATTTGTTAAAGGATGTTTTTGGCCCAAAAGGAACTTTCACCCTACATAAAGTCATCAAAACCCATTAACTTTAGACTTCTTCAAAATCAAAATCAAAATCAGCAGGCGCACTAGAATTCTGCCTGTCCCAACGTCATAGTAAATTAGTAATGCTTCAAATTTTACTTGGCTGGGGAAATATACTCTTCATTTACACCTTGTTTGGAGGGTTATTGTATTGGTAGTTTAAATATAATGTTTGTTTTAATTGTTATTTAAATTGTATTGTATTGTTTAATTCCATCATTAGGTAATGACGAAAAGATCCATTTTGTGTAACAACTAATTTAGTGTGATCATGTCGCTACCTTTCATTTTGTCTTCACTTATTATTTTATAATTTTATTTTATCTTTTATCCTATATTTCCATACTACTTTTTCTATAGATTTATCATTCAATGTCTCACACGTAACAACCATCCAAACAAAGTGTTTGGGGTCGCATCACGGTAAACACTTGCAATCAACTACTCCAATTTATTCACTCATGAAGGGAATCAACCCAACCATTGACTAGATCAATTCAGGCTTCTCTCTAGTCTCTACTCAAAGGAAAGCCATGAAGACAGAACAAAAGTATTTGCGAGTCGTTAACAAAGGCCTTTACTGTCTAACTATCACAGGAAAGCAAGACTAACTTGCAGTATTACCATTGAACAAATTACACATTACAGCAAAACTACGGGCAATGCCTATTATGCTTCCCAGAAAGGTTCTCCAAGAAACTATCCAAAAAAAATAAAATCCAAGAAACATCTACACACTTGAAAACAAGCTTACATGACTGCTATGCCAATAACCTTCAATAATTGGCTTCAACTCATATCATGTTCATGGCCCCTCGAAAAGTTTAAGGGGGAAACTAAGGCAGTGAGAGGGAAGCATGTTTGATCTTTTGTTATCCTAAATGAACTGCGACACATCACACGTGCTGAAAAAGCAACTCTTCTCTGTAACAGACCCACAAATCACTACATTTAACAGTGTTATTCAAATATTACCATATCAAAATGAATTAGGGACCCAAACTCATTGCATCTTGTAACCAAATTAGATATGGAACAAGGTTCATTGGTGCCATTTCTAACAAATTAGATACGGAACATGGTTCATTGGTGCCACTTCTAAAAGGGTGATATTTGCATTCGGCCAAGGTATATAGATAATGTAAAGATATGACACCTGGGCCTAACTCAACCCCAAAACCTAGCTCATGAGGGGAGGTTTGTCCAAGTCCATATAAGGAGACCAAATTCCCATCCCTCTACCGATGTGGGACTTCTTAACAGATAATGCACTAGTATTGTTTGTTACAGAATACAGAAGTAATGGCTGCGTAATGACATGCATCTAGTAAAAGAACAAGCAGGATTCCAATCACTCTCATGGCAAGGCAGAGTTTATCCAAGTGAAAATTTTCCTCAATTACTGCTTCAGGTCAAGTAAATTGCTAACAGATTTAAGTCACTGAAGGAACAGTTCTTTCCCAGTTATCTTTGAAGTGGTCGGCGCACATAAAAAATGGCTGCCCACAAAATTGCTTTTCTAGCACCAGAACATAGTATTTTACAGTAGCAGCAGAACCAAAACAGAACGTAATTTCCAAAGTACAATTGTATTTCTAGCAATGGAGTATTGCAATTTTAAACTCTAGTAAGCAACATCATAATAGACATTGACCAAATTAAACAGGCACTACAAACTACTAGCAACGACTCGAATGTCAGAACCCTGATCTAAACGCATTGCATTACATATGTGGCTCACAAGCAAAAGAAAGCAGGTAATATGTTATATCACTATATGTGTGTTTATCGGAAAAAAGATACAATTAAATTTGTTAGATTAATTTGTTAGAGATCAAGGGCATGCGTTATTAACTTGGCTGGTTAGATAGAATGATTATCAGCTTGAATATTATAAAAAGTAAATATGAAGTAAAAAGAAAGAGTTGTTGGAGCCAATAAGGAGCTTCACTCGAACCCTAAAGTACCAGGACGCAAGCTCTAAACATAATGGCCCTCTTTCTAATGGACATTCTTAGTCGTTCTGTGAGGGTTGAACCTCAAAAAAAGAATCAAATATAAGAAGACGAATCAAATATAAGAAGATGTTGTTCAATTATCTAAACAGCTGACAAATCTTGATAATAAATTTAGGTTTCTTGCAATGGTTTCTCAACAACTTTGTAATGTGAGGCAAGAAAACTGGAAAGACTATGGAAAAGATAGTAAAGAAGAGAGAAATTCCCTGGTTAGGCGTTATGGCAGACATCACAGTATCATAGGTTGCTATCAAGGCAACAAGTGATACCTGCAGTTCCAATTGCAAAGGAAATCCTATGGTCAGGAAATTTATTGTGTGAAGGGACACAAAAAATCCGATGGAGTTGAAAACCAAGAACAAGCCATAGGAAATTGGATTGTTGGTTCCCATCACTGATTGTCCTGCGATACGTTGCAAGGACATTATGCCATCACCACTGGTGCTGTTATTGTGATCAGGCCAGTAAGTGTCCTGCCAAACACCTCCAGGTGGACTAAGTACTGTTTGATAAGTTGCTGTTGCAATTAGAATAGCTATCACAAGAAGAGTGTCTCTTACTTTTCCTGGACAATCTTTGGTTTTATTGTACTTGAAGAAATCCTGAAGCTTCTTAGAATTAGATCGAGGCCCGTTCCTTGTTTGGTCTCTGCTGGATTGTTCATTTGATGGATCTTGAACTGGAACAACCCAAGATTGTGGCAAACCTTCTTGTTGCGAAGATCGCAAGTTTTCAGCAGGTACGGCACCAGATGTTCTTAGAATTTCCTCAATATCTCTATCTCCAGATTCCTTAAGTAGTACTTCCAAAGGTGTAAGGCCTCCTTTGTTCAAAGAATTCACCTCAATAGTGCCTTTAGCATCAAAATTTTCGTCGAGCAATTGATCAACAACCTGGATGATCATTTCTCTTATCTGTCATTGAACTTTAAAAGTTGATATGATGAGATAAAAGATGCATAATGAAGATACTTACCTCGTATTGCTTAGTTGACGCAGCAAGATGCAAAACAGTGTTTCCTTGGATATCCTTCTTGTTTAAAAGACCATAATTGTTAAATTCCTTGAGATTCTCAAGTAATAATTTGAAAGCTTCAAACTGATGATTCTTGACAGCTAAATGAAGACAAGTCTCGCCACGAGCAGTCACTTCTGCTGCAGAGTCTGGAGAAGCCACAAGAAGCTCCCTTATGACATGTTTTCTGCCTTTGATTACGGCATAGTGAAGGGGAATTCTTCTGTCCTTCCCTTTGAGAAGGCATAGATTATGGTCAACGTTCAAGAGCTCCTTCACAATCTCTATATCTCCATTTGCTGAGGCAATATGCAAAGGGCTGAAACCGTCTTGGTTTAGTTCTCTTGAAAATTCTGGCCTCAGATGAATGATCTCCTTAGCAAACTCAAGATGGACACTTGAACAAGCAATATGCAGAGGAGTTTCATTACTACCTGCTAAAGAAACTGTGCTGAGCAGAAAAGGGACTTCTTTGATCAAGCTTTGCAACTGATGCGCATCTCCTTTTTGGGCAGCCTCCCTCAGCCTTCTGTCCATCAATTCTTCAAACAAATTATGCAATTTTTTCGGTTTTTATCGTTTGGATTTTAGTTTCATTCATCAAGTTGTGCTCAGCAGAAAGGAATATCTCAGCTCTGAAAATCTCAAATTCAACTCTTTTAGAAAGGTGTTCAGTTTGACTTGTTTATGATGAGAGTTTTCTTCTTGAATTAATAATTTTGCAATCTCAGGTTTATTGAATAGTAAGACAAATGTTAGCTATCAACTAGTTGCTCTCTTTTGACATTACATGATATTCATCTGGTGAATAAGTCAATGAAATTTATATAATTTTTTGTGATAAAATCATACCTAATTGAGTTGTAGTTTATTTAATTAGACATTTGGAGATTTATGTATTTCTTAATGTAAGGTATAGAATTGTTGTACTAAAATAATCTTATCCTTTTCTGAATGGATCAATTAATTTAGTTCACTTTGATTTTTAACTTTTTAAGAGCTTTTTTCTTGAATTAAGAATTTTGCCAATATCGAACTTCATTGATCACTACGCACCTTTGTACAACGAGTCTCTAAGAAACAATTGACAACTGCAGCCAATACTTGAATTGAGGTGATCCTAATTTCAAGGTGGTTAGCAAATTCAAAGTCAATGATAATATAGAATAGTGTCTGAACTTGAACTTTACACAGGTTGGTCTTCATTTGAGAGTTTGTTTAATAGTAATTTACTATGGTAGCATCAAGAAAACAACATGTCAACCTACTTTCATATAAGATCATTTAAAAGCGATCAAGTAAAAGTGATTGTAATAAATCTCATAAACAGTTTCTGATTTAGAATCTCAACACATCCAGCATTAATTGAAAATATGTACAATTCAATACTATTTGTTTTGAAAAGCAAAAGGAATTTTCACTCTTTTAGTCCGATTCTGCTTCTGTAAACCATACATAAAGTCATCAATGGCAGGCACACTAGAATTCTGCCTAGTAGTCTGTCCCAATGACATAGTCATGCTTCTAAATTTTGCTTGCCTGGGGAAATATACTCATTCATTTAAGGATCGCATCACGCTAAACACCTGCAATCCACTACTCCAATGATCCACTCGGGCATGGAACCAACCCGCCAAGTCGCCAACCATTGACCAGATCAATTCCAGGCTACTCTCTACTCAAAGGCAAATCATGAGATAGGACAGCAAGACAGAACAAAAGTATTTGTGATGTGTCCAACAGAAGTATAATATTGTTTTCAGCAAAGAAATGACATTCTCTGTCTAACTATCAAAGGAAAGCAAGACTAACTTGCACAACAAATTACACATTACAGCAAAACAGAACCAACAAACCTACAGGCAATACCTATTGTGCTGCCCAGAAAGGTTCTCCAAGAAACTAACAATCAAAAAACAAAACTTTTTCCAAGAGACACCTTTTTCTAGACACTTGAAAACAATCTTACATGACTTCCACATCAGTAACCTTCAATAACTGGTTTCAACTCGTATCATGTCCGTGCCTCTTAGAAAAGTTGTTTTTTGGGGGTGGGGGGAGAATTAGGCAAGGAGAGAGGAGCATGTTTGATCTTTGGTTATACTAAATGAACATCACACATTCACAAGGCAATTCACACTCATGAAGAAACCCAAATTTCTACTTCCTGAAAACAACAAGAGGCTGAAAAAGCAACTCTTCTCTGTAACAGACCCACAAATCACTACATTTAACAATGTTATTTATACCATTCAAATATTACCATATCAAAATGAATTAGGGACCCAAACTCTTTGCATCTTGTAACCAAATTACATATAGAACATGGTTCATTGGTGCCATTTCTTACGGTGTGATATTTGTAATCGGCCAAGGTATATAGATAGTGCACTAGTATTGTTTGTTACAGAATACAGATGTAATGGCTGCATAATGACATGCATTTAGTAAAAGAACAAGCAGGATTCCAATCACTCTCATGGCAAGGCAGAGTCTATCAAGTGTAATTTTTCCTCAATTACTGCTTCAGGTCAAGAGTAAATTGCTAACAGATTAAGTCACTGAAGGAACAGCTCATTTCCCAGTTATCCTTGAAGTGGTCAGCACACACCAAAAATGGCTGGCCACAAAATTGCTTTTCTAGCACCAGAACATAGTATTTTACCATAGCTGCAGAACCAAAAACAGAACGTAATTTCCAAAGTACAATTGTATTTCGAGCAATGGAGTATTGCAATTTTAAACTCCAGTAAGCAACATCATAATAGACGCTGACCAAATTAAACAGGCACTACAGACTACTAACAATGACTCGAATGTCAGAACCCTAATCTAAACGCATTGCATTACATAATGACTCAACAAGTATCATGCAATGCTAGCACAAATTCATAACATAAAGATGCTACATCAATGAACTGATAAGTTTCTATTCTAGCATTCTTCTGCTACTCAAGTAAATACCAAGATGGAAGGGAAAAGCATATTGCAAGCTCACTATATATGGGAAATTAGCGTAATCCAGTATGCATTCTGCAATTCAATGCTGCAAAGATCCACCAAAAAAGAAAATTTTATCACACACCTAAGATTAATCTAGCATTCAGGAGTTGGCATTCTCTTTGCCTTCTTATATTTCTTCTCCGATAACGCCTGAGCAAATGCCTCCACAATCCTTTTCTGTGACTCGAGTATCATCTCAGTTCTTTTCATCTCCATTTCCATTCTCATCCCTTCCAACTCTCTTGCCACGTCCATCTTCATCCTCTCCATTCTCAAAAATCCATCACCTAATACCTTTATTGCAGCCACCATTTCCGCCATTGGGTCCCCCTTTTTCTTCTCCCCCGCTCCTTCACCAACAACCCTTTTCCCCAAATCAGCTTTCTTCACAAACCCATCCCTGAACATCTTACTGGACCCAAAATTACTAGGGGTTTCAACTCCAGCATCCTCAAATCTACAATACGGTTTCGCCATTGGAGGAGCTAACCCGGGCATCCCAGGTATCCGGATCCGAAACCCACCTCCTCCATTACTCACAACCCCTTGGAAATTACTCGGATTATTGGTATTCACATTGTTACCATACAAATCCCCTACAAGTTTAACGCCATTTTGATGGTAATCTTCTACATCCTCATCAGCTTCATCCTCACTGGGCGGTGGAGAAACAGCATTAGGACCTCTCTCCATCATATCCATACGCTTAAAATGTACCCAAGCAGAGCAATAACGATGAGATCGAGCCCCACCATACGGAGCAGCACGCTGGATTTCAGCACGATAACGTTTCCGAAGCTTCTCCATCTTATGCCGGCACTGCACCGCGGTCTTCGGCGGATCAACAGGGCATCTAGAACCAACATCATCAGCAACTTCCTGCCAATGATTAGCCCGTAAATTCCCCTTCCGTAGAGAATACCACTTATCCCTGTAAGCATCGATAAGTGCTATTGTCTCCTCATGTGACCAACACGGCGGCGGAAGACGGCGAGAAGCCACCGCAACTGTAACGTTGGATGAAGGCAGAATCTGTGATGGGGTGGTAGAAAAATCCTGAGTTGATGGAGATATAGTCGCCATTGTTGTGGGTGTTACAGAATGTCAAATCTCTCAAAAACAGTAAACACCCAGAATTAGTTAACGGGTTGAGATGTATAAGGGAAGAAGAGAGGAAGGAAAAGGGACTGTGGTTGTGGTGGTGGTGGGTGGCGGCGGAGGAAAGCGGAGGCATAATGAAAGAATGTTAGGTTAAAAGGGGGAGATAGGCCACCGCTAAAGGTGTTAGGGTGGGGGTGGCTAACGTGCGCGGAGGGCGTAATAATGTTGACCGAGTAGTGCTTGCTGCGTTCGGCGCCCACCGCCCAACAAGGCGTCAGCTGGCAGAGGCGTTTATGTGGCCTAAAAAGATAAATATTTATGGGCTTTTGCGCATTTGTTGTGGGCGGAAGGCAACACTTCGGTGGCGACAAACACTTTTAATACACGCCGATTTGATTTCTTCGAGTTTGCTAATTCTTTTTCTTTGTATGACATGTTGATGGCTTTAAACTAAAGTTTTCGGGCTATACTATAAAAAATTAATAAAAATCTCATCAGTTACTTTCTTTGTTTTTATTTATATGTTACTATTTTAAATTTCATGTCCTTTTAAGAAGTTAGGTAAGTTTATTACCGTACTCTTATTTAGTATTCTCTTGAAGTCAAATTTTCAATAAATAAACATGAATTAATTTATTTTTATTAATTAAATTGAACAATGAAAATGAATTAATCATTTAGTTTTTCTATGTTGGTCAAATTCATATTTTCTAGACTAATAATTCTCAAGGGGAAAATAGGAAGAATAATGTTATTTATGTATTGATTTTGTGAAATGACAAGTATTAAGGAATATCTAATTTAAGTAAGGACGACATGTAAATGAAAACGGAGGGAATAATAGATTAATCTAAAAATGTCTTGGTCGTCAATATTTTGATCATAAAATACTTATGTTATTACTTAATTGGTCAAGAATGCCTCTATTTCAAGCTGATGCCATATAAAATGTTATACTCCCTCCGTTTCTTTTTATATGTCATCCTTTCTATAAATAGTTGGACCATATTATTTGTCATTTTATAAAATCAATGCATTAATTACCATATTTTTCCTATTATACCCTTGATAGAGTAGTTAATTAGTCTTGAAAATATATACTTTGACCAACCTAGGAAAACTAATAAGTAATTAATATTCATTGGAGTACTTCATACATTGATTAATTATTCTCTCCATTCATTATTCTATAAAATCTGATTTTGAAAAAGAAATCTCAACAAACAAATTAAAAATAAAAGATGGAGAAAAACTCAAAAATAATCTTGAAAGTTGAAAATTTTAGGTGGGAAAAATTTTAATTTTTTTAAAATTTTGGATCAATTGGTGAAAAAATTGGCTACAAAAATAAACTCAAAAATTTAAATAGTCATCCAAATGCATTTTAATCTAGCACATTCATCATTTCTTGAAAAGTTGACTTAAGAAAACATTAAATAAAGGTAAAGTTACTTAATTTCTTAATGCAAGTGCAATCTAAAAAGGTGACATATAAAAAAGAACGTAAGGAGTATATGGTAACGAATAACTTATTTTAATAGTCTGTTAAATTTGTTTGTTGACAGTTTTGTCCGTTGAATTTTATAAATAAAATAACGACTAATACGTTATGCAAGCTATTGCATAGGAGCGGGGGTTTTACCCTGTGCGCAATCAAAGGGTAGCAGCGGCTGCGGGTTTTCCTTTGTCGTCAAAAAAAAATAACGACTAATACGTTATTATGGAATATATTTATTCTAGTTTTGAAAAGTTTTTAAAAAATATATTATTTTGATGAATTAGTTTAAATAATGAATTATTTCGATCAAAAAATTATAATTTTTACATTTTATCACTCGATTTGAAGTTACGAGATCTTGGTCATTTTATTAAATTTGATTAAGAAAACAAACAGATAGCGCGTATTTCATTAAGAAATCACATTTAACAGTTGCTAAACTAAATTATAAAGTGAAATTCACAAATCGTAAGATGTATGCGCATTTATCTATCTAAATAAATATTACTCCCTCCGTTTCAAAATAATTGAATTGTTGGGATATTTTACACCATTTAAGAAAAGAAGATTACGACACAAATTAGATAATTACTTTCCATTTTTGTCCTTATTAATTATTGTCAAATTAGTATTTAGAATAATTCAAAGCAATTAAAGTTTCTTGAACTCATCACATAGAATGAAGGGTAAAAATGGAAAAATATTTTAAAAGTAGCCTTGAAAACTGAACAATTCAATTAATTTTTAAAATGAAAAATGAAAAATGTTCCAACAATTCAATTATTTTGAAACGGAGGGAGTCTTA
Organism: Solanum appendiculatum; assembly: GCA_018342035.1. Classification (NCBI taxonomy): domain Eukaryota; kingdom Viridiplantae; phylum Streptophyta; class Magnoliopsida; order Solanales; family Solanaceae; genus Solanum; species Solanum appendiculatum. The sequence goes on from JAGDQO010000515.1 coordinate 2,015,392, forward strand.
GATCACGATTTCATATCTTATTAATTACACATATAACATTAATCTATTCAAATTTTTGTGTGTCACCTTGCTATTGATATATATGTATAACTTGCATGTTTTTTCGTAATTTAACACTTAAAAAGCTCTTTTCAAAAGTATTTATCAAATACAAACTACCAATAAAGATACCTCTCAAATAATTTAGTCAAACATAAAACCATTAGTCTATTGTTCTTTCAAGGCGCTCAATTACAAAGTACTTTGAACAAAGGAGTAATTCGTAAAATAAGCTGATTTTAGCAGTTCGATCCAACGGAATCTTAGGCAGAATGCTTTTATATGTTTAACATACTTTGGTTTGCTCTAGAAATAACCTTATCCACAAAGGTGAACCTAGAGTGTTAGTGGTAGGTTCATCACAAATAAATTCTAAATTCGCCTTTGCAGTTACATATATACTCGGATACATAGTCAAATCCTTAAACTCCTCAGAATACAGTGAAACACAGATCTAAGAACAAATTCAAATATATAATCCTTCAAGCTTGGTTAGCCAGTGAAGGATGGGCTGATGTAACTTTGTGTGGATGCAAATAATCTGCTGAACGTGAAATGTTGAGAGCAAAGACCAGTAAGAATGGTATGCCCACACAAAGATAATAGCAGAAGTAGATTGGCAACGTGATCATTAGGCAACTGATGTAAGTTATCCCAATTGCAAAAACAGAGAATACCAGCTCAAGTCTCATGGGAAATGCCTTCGTAACGATATGAATCACGTGCAGGCTGATGAAGAACCCGAGTGAGTTGAAAAACAAGAATATGTGTGATGAATAGTGAATCAGTTGATCAGTTTCAATTTGGTAATTGGACTGTTGCTGTTGTTGTAAGTTGCCTGGAGGATTAAGAGCAGCTTGAAATGAGAGCATAGCTATGAGCATCATGATCACAACTAGTACTTCTCTTATAGATTCTGTGCTATCTCTATCTTTGTCGTACTTTAGGAAGTCTACTGACCACCCACTCTTCAGTTTTCGTCTAGGCATTACCTGTTTGAGACGTAGTAATTAAGTAAATAAAAGTGCGCTTTTTCTAACAAACAGAGGTATTTCTAAGAAAAAAGAATTTCTACGTACTTTGTGAATGAAAAAGAATTAGCCCTGCAAGTAATGAGGGAATGTTTTCGAGACATATGTAAGGCATTACCTCCCCGTCTTGTCTGTTTGATGCACAAATTTGATTACAGGATCTGATTGGTATTCCTACCATGTCTGTGGCCTTAAGGGCTCCAGCTTGTCGAAGAATGTGCTCAATTTCCCTATCGCCAGCTTCACTTTGAAAAAGAAACAAGACATCAAGAGCTGTGAATCCCATTTGGTTCAAAGAATTCACTCCAACTGCCAAACTTGCTGCTAAGCTCCCATTCAGCAAGAGATCCACCACCTGAAATATCATGTAGTTGTATATACATGTTTAATTCATATGGCTTCTTAGTGAAAATCCTGACTCCGTTATTGTGTAGTAGTATAAATGAGTCTTGTAGACAAGAAAATTGAAGCATACTAGCAAATGGCTAGTGTAATATCTACGTACCTCGTGCTGTTTCCTTGCTGCAGCAAGGTGCAAGACACTATTTCCTAGCTCATCCTGTTTGTTAATGACCTCCATCTTGTTGAACATCTTTATGTGCTTGATCAACACTAGCAACGCTTCAAACTGACCGTTCTTGACAGCAAGGTGAAGCACGGTTTCTCCCCGAGATGTCACAACTTCAACAGATTCAACACAAGCAGAGAGCAATTCTTTCATGACATCAACTCTGCCTTTGATAATAGCGCAGTGAAGAGGAATCCTTCTCTCCCTGCCCTTCACAAGGCACAAACCAATGTCCACTTTTAAAATCTCCTTGACAATGTGTAAGTCCCCATTGGCAGAAGCAATATGCAAGCAACTGAAACCATTCTGGTTCATCTCCCCTGCTAGTTCTTTCCTCAACTTGAGAAGCTCTTTCACAAAATTGAAGTGGCCACCTATACAAGCGAGATGCAAGGGGGAATCACCATCAACTAAGCCAACGCGGTGAAGGATGATAGGATCAGATCTTAATAGCTCCATCAGATCATCAACATTTCCTATTCGTGAAGCATCACATAGCCTATTATCCATTCTAACTTCTGCTAAATCAAAGCTAGAACAAGTTCCAAGTTACAATTTTTAGTGCCTTGAATCCTCAAGCACTCTAATGTTTATATATATAGTAGTTTTATTTTTTTGCCTTAGTTGTAGTTTGCTTAATCAAACTTCTGAGAAGCCAAAAAATGCTTATTTTAGAAAGTCATGTGTTTAAAGTAACTTTCAAAAGAAAATTATGCATTTTTGACTTGTAACAAAAGTTGTTTTCCAAAAGCTGAAAAAAATAACTTTATCCCAAAAGCACTATTGGAGAATTGGTCAAGCGATTGACAAACATACTTTTCAAATTGATTAGTCAAGTACAAACGATGATTACTTTTTCAAAAACCACTTTAACACGAGATATTTTTAAGTTCGAGCCAAACGAGCTGTCAACTTTTGCCAGTTGGACTTGGTATACACTCTAAGGTCAAAATTTCCTTGCATGTTTTCTGAAATCCAAACCATCAGATTTTTACGCTTGATTGAACGTACTTGACTTACAACTAGTACTAGTATATAATTAAGCTTTATCGTGAAAGTCATTGAGTAATTGTCATTTTTCTACTTCCCACTAAATACGGCAAAACTTCCAAGTCCAGTCAAGATTGAAAAGCAAAGAGGAATAATACAGCACAACTGCATCTTTTGTCAGTACTAGTGAGTCATTCTTCTAGGTAGGTTCCTAATTACCAAATATTGGGGTAAACAAGTACATCCAAAACAAGTTGATACAAAAGTCTCAATGCACAAAATCAGCTATAGCTTTGACCAGTATCAATTTACCATCATGTTTCCTGATTACAAAATCTTTTATCTCTATGTATCCAAATGTAGGCTTGCTCTCGAAACCACTGTACAAGAATATTGTTCCAAAGCTACCAAATAGATTTTTAAAAAGGGAGGAAGAAGAGAAGAGAAGTGCACCCCGAACTGGAGTAAGCCTGCAACTGTATCATCAAAATCAGTTAACGAAATGCAATTGCACAAACAAAGGAAAAGATGCTCAAACATCTGGTGCCATTAGCTACTAGTAAGTTTTAAGACTTCCGGGCACTTCATCCTTCTACAAGGAACAAACACCAGAAGTTTCATGAACCGTCACATTCCCTCTACAGTAAAACCTAGAAAACTACCCACTTTCATCTTTAGTAAAATGAGTACACTGAAACCCAAAACAACTTCAAAATACATTTCTTTTCCAAAGGTTGATCACTCCAGTAATGAAGGAACAGAACAAATGAGTGGCAAATCTTCAGATTGCCTTGTCCTCACGCTTATAAGAATGAAGTATCTCAATAAAAATCAACTTCAGAACGAGCTATAAAAAATAAATGTAATGTGAATTGTGCACACAAAATGTACAGCAACTGAAAGAGTAAATCTCATTTGGGAGCCAATAGGCATCATATAGGCAATGACAAAGACTTGCGACAAGAAATAGTTCCAGAGCTGGGAGGATTTGAAGCACCAGAACAACAATATTTTATGCCCAACAATAAGAACTTAGTAGCAGCTCAAAATCCAAGGACTACAGCAACAAAAAAGAAGCACCAGGACAACAAGCACAGAGAATTCACAGTTATGGGGTTCGCGAACACACAACACACATCAAAAATCAGTTTCGTTCTTTCCGTTCAAGAATAAGTGTTGGTTTTGTAAATTGAGCAACTGACAAACAAATAATGAAATAAATGACTTTCTTCCTTTTGCTTCAGGATTGCATTATCTCCAAGCATATCTAGCCGAATACTTATTTTCCCTTCACTACCATCGTAATCTCGCACCTTCAAAAGTAATGTTGATGATATTCCGGAATGCATGTCAATCCATTAACTAAAATATAATACCAGATACTTTGATCACATAAACGAACCTCTTTTTTGACACTCTGCATTCTATAGCAGTCCAGAAGGTTATAACCTTGTGAGAAAAAGATCCAACGACTGGATATAATGCTGTCAGAAACTATCTTAATGACCCTCAAGCAATATATCCAAAGGGATCTTAACCAGATAATAGGTAACTTGCACTTTCATGAACCATTTGCGCTTGAAATAATCATGAAGCATACCACCTCTATTATTCCAGTAAATTCTTACATGGAGATACCATAATAAAATATTGCATGTTTAAACACCAGTGTCTGTGTACTCTAAAAAGCTCAATTTTCCTTACAGCAGGAAAGGACCAGATGTCTCTTTTCCCCACAGTACAATCCAACATGCTCTGGAGCAATACAACCTAAAACTAAGATACTCTCACCCTATTTAAATAACGAGGCTAAATAACAGATCAACTCCAGCTTCTTCTGGTGGGATCCAATTGCACAGGGAGCTTCCAGCTATACACATCCAGTTGCAATCTTTTTGTCCAACTCAAATCTGTACCATAAACAAATTTGTGGTGACTAAATGCTCCTCATCTTCAACTGCAGCTCTTATTAGAAGAAACATAAGTATAAACTTCCTAACTCCATCTTCCCCACAACTTAACAGAGAAAAAGAACTGCTAATTCAGTAAGACACTCTGTACACAAGAACAAAATTAACATCAAATAACACAAGCTTTAAACATGTGACGTACCTTAGTAATAAGATCCAGAATCACCACTGCCCATATAACCACTACCACCCATGCTACGGCTGGCATAGGCTGATGAGTAAGAGCTACCAGCAACCTGAAAATTTCAACATAGTAACATAAATAAAGTGGTCCGCAGTCAAAACAGAAGCTCCAGACAAATAATCGTCAAAATGAAGTATACATCACTGCTACGAGACATGTAATCACCACCATAGCCAGATGAATACATTCCACTGACACCACTGCCATCATAGGATCCTGTAAACCCCCAAAAAGAAGTTAAGACAGTTATCCAAAGTCGAACCCTATAATACCTACTGTAACCCAAAAACAGTTCACATGAGACCCAGATTTTTCAAAGAACACCAAGAACTCACCTCCACCATAGCCTCCTTGACGACTGCTATACATTCCATGAGAATCTTGACCAGAAAGGGAACTCCGGCTGCCACTATATCCAGCATTTGATCTCCCTAGCCTACTGCTATTCAGGAATAGAAAGTCAGTATAACACTAGAATTGCAAGGGAGATAACAATCATCTCAATAGAAAAACAGTACACCTGTCACTGTAATCCCCATATTGTGTGCCACTAGCACCACCAAGTTCATAATCCAAACGAGAACGAGAAGGGCGGGCTCCTGCATCAGCATAGCGGGGAGGAACATCATCCTGACATGAGGACACACTCAATTAGATCTTACATCTTATGTAGATCAAGAATGTTACAAAAATCAAAATATCCCACTGCATTAAGTAACATCTGACACACTGAGTAAGACTACATACCATTGCACTGTATGGACGTTTGGAGCCTGACATGGAGTCATATTCCCTACCTCTCCCCTCACGATACGCAGGAGGCGGCCTTTCAAACCGCTGTTCATAATCATCATCAACATAAGTTCTCCTTGTCGTTGTGCGAGCACTACCTCTAGGAAAATCAGAGTATCCCGAGCTACGAGAGGTATAGTCATCCCTGTAGGAGACACGTCTGTCGGAAGGAAACCTAGAAGGATAATCCACTGTGGCTCTGCTTCTAGTAGGAGGAATTTCCTCATGTCGTGCATACTCCCTCTTCAAGTTACTCTTTGAATATGAGGAAACTGCAATTCAATTTTAGTCATCTAGAAAGGAAGTAGAGTGGAAGCAGCAGAGCAAAACAAAAGTTCAGAACTGATCCCATACCAGGTGGTCTCCTGTCATAGGACCTGCTGGATGGTGGAGACATGGGTCTACCCCTAGGGGCCATAACTGGTCGCCTATCCCTCATTGCGACAGGTCGTTTAAAACTACGATCAGCAAGGGGAGGGACACGTGTACTAACTCTAGATCCACGAACAGGGAGTCTGCGAGAGACTGGACGACCCCAAGGAGCAGGGGGGCCACGCATCAGCCCACGTCGAGGTCGCAGATCACGTGCACCATATCTCCCTCTTCCCCTCTGAAGTGGTCGTGATAATCTGGCCCTAACTTTAACCTGGAATATACAACTATAAGCAGGCACGCACAAGAAGGACATATTCAGATAAGATTCAAGACAAAAAAGACAGACCTTCTTATCTCCTTCCCCCAACTCTTCATTATTAATGCTTTTGACACAAATAACAGCAGCATCATGAGTGTCGAAGGAGACAAATCCAAAATCCTTTCTCTTGGCGGAAGGCATATTACGGGCAAGCTCAATTTTTTCAATCTTGCCATATTGTTTAAGTAAATCTCGCACACGATCCTCATCCCAAGATGCAGAAAGACCATCAATAAAAATTGTTTTAACCTGAAATCAATACACATCGATTGTCAAATAATGAATTGCTGCACTGCAAGATCCACATTAAAGCTACAAAGTCATCCGAAGAGCACCTTCATGGAAAAAAAATCACTTAGCTACCCACTATCACCCCCCCCCCAAACCCCACCCCCCGACCAAGAAAGGCAAAAAAAAATAATAATAAAGAACCTCAGACTGGAACACAGTTATCCAGTCTAACTGAACTAGCAGTAAATACAATCAGTAGCCTCACCCATCTTTCTTTCCTGTTGAAGCATATAAGGTACTAGAATAAGAGGGTTGGAAGCAAACCCTCAAAGGATAAACTACTTCAGTAACAAGTTCAAAAATAGGATATACCAAATAGTCCACTGCAAAATGACTAAGCTCCTCCAATAAGCTAAAGTAACCAACTCCATTTGGAAGACATATAGCCAAACTTAGCCAGAGCCACAGTCCTTTTCAAAAACAGATAAATGGGTCCGAAGAGTTTACCTGTGCCATAATTTCATCTCCAGGGTCAATGAATGAATCTGCAAAAGAAACCTTTGCAGGCCTATCAACTCCAAACACAATATCTCTCTTCTGTAGACGTTTGAAAGCATCCATGGCCTCTGAGCGTGACGGGAACTCCAAAAAAGCAAAGCCCCGATTCATTCCTTCATTATTAGTGTCTTCAACTAATGTCAAATCCTCAACATTATCAATGCCATAATGCTTCAACTTCTCTTTTAACTGGAGTGAAAGTAAACATATATCAGACAGCAGTTAAGCAGCTCTTCGAGCCTAAGAAGTCGATGTATCATGACCATATGAATTTGCTTGTGTCTACTTACAGCTTCTTTTGTCCAAGATTTGCATATGTTGCCCAAGAATAGGGTATCACTGTCTTGACTGGGGGAAACACCACATTTTTTGCCATTCACCTGGAAGTTGGTATGTTAGGAAACAAGCTTTATCAAGTAATGAACATCAGGCGCTCTGATAACTACAGAATCAGGAGAGTACCACTGGATTTTTCAGCTCAATACAAGCTCGTTTAGCTTGTTCCACTGTTGCAAAACGCAGGAATGCAAATCCTTTATTCTTCTTTGTCTGAGGATTCATCAAGAGTCTCACTTCCGTTACCTCACCAACTTGACTGAAAATTTTCCTGAGGTCATCCTCAACAGCATCCTTGTCCAAGCCACCAATAAAAATTTCGAATTCCTTCCTCTTAAGTCTTTCTTTAGCAACTTCGTGATGTTCTGCATCCTCAGATGCATCGACCATCTCAGCATGCTCATGCTCATGCTCCTCTCCTGATGCATGCTCATTGTCTTCCTCGCCCTCAATTTCCTCATGCTCTTCAGCTTCCTCTTCAACCATATCACCCTCCTCCTCTTCACCATCATCTCCCTCTTGGGGATCCTCCTCTATTTCATAATCCTCTTCCTGAACATCCTCATGTTCAATTCCTCTCTCATCATAATCAACACCACCATACTCTTCGGGCTCAAATTCAGGATCATTATCCTCCAAATCTAATCGTTCGCCTTTTTCATATTCATCAACCGACTCTTTCATATCGTCCTCTGCCATCAAAAAATAGCCATCCAGGCCCATGAATAAACTGAAAATAGAAGGGTCTAACCCCTTGACCCATGTAACCAGATTTATGGTAAATCTTGTAAGTTGTCAACAACTTGAAACTATCTAGAGAAATAAAATTGATATCTTGATCAAGAAAACATGCTCCAAAAGAGGGTTGCAACCATGGAAAGGGAAATAAGTCAAAGTAAAGATTCTTATTCCAAGGTCACCGGAGCTAAACCACCCTTGTCACTGTAACCTTCCTTTATAGTTTCTCCTTCATTGAAGAATAAACAACAATTTGATCCATCTCCAAATTATGAATGAATCCTGAAGCTACACTTCCTCTATAGTTTTCTATAATTACAACTTTATTCCAAACCTTTTCCTCATAAAGGTGGAGGACACATATGGTTTTACCGCCGTATGCACCTAGAGCTTAAGTAGGTAATTCTATTTTCCCGGCAACGACTTACAATATGAATTTAATGAAAAATAGGATAGAAAAAAACATGTTATGGGAATAAGTATCACTATAAATGGCTAATCATCATGATTTGTCGATTTGCTATTTCATTGCTTTCTTCATACAGCTACATGCTCTAACCAAGAATCACCAAAGCAGAAATTGGGAATTGGGACAAACATGTACCAATTAATTCTCAGCAGGTCATATCCTGTAATTCATATACAACTCTTTTGTCCTCCCATGTCCATCCTATCTTGGATAATCTTCTTTTATTAATTCTAGTGTCTGCACCGACAAAACCTCGCCCGGATTATGAGAATCACACCCATAAAAGCAACTGCTTTTTTGTACCTATACTACAGTAATGTTTGATACTATACTTTCTATAATTTATCAAGCAACGAGAATTCGAACTACTATAACAGAAAAGAGTCCAAATATTATTTATAGTGATTAAGCAACAAGAATTCAAATTACTATAACAGAAAAGACACCCAATAATCCAATATTCTTCAGTACCGAACTTTTAAAACTTGATTAACCAACAAGATTTCAAATTACTATAATAGCCAAGAATAATTTGCCAACAAGTATGATACAAACAAGATGGCCAGAAAATCATCAACAAAGTTCATATAACACCAATTAACAAGAAAATAGTAATACTTACTCTTCTCAGCAACAACCCGGTTCTCCACAGATTTCACCGGTCTCTCAGGCTCGGATTTCCGGTCAGCCACCGATTTCAATTCGTGTTTGACCTCCAGCTTCTTCTTCTCCTCCACCACCGCAGGAACCTCAACTTTTACCGGTTCATCCGCCGCCACTGCCGGTTGCTTTCCCTGTGACTTGGGTGTCCCTCGGGCTGTCCGCCCGCCCCGTTTTGATGCAGATCCTGTCGGCGTCTTCTTTACAGCTTTGGGAGGCATTGTTTCGGAAAATTCACCGGTATAATTCCAAGAAAACTCTAAAGATTGGATCTTTGGAACTTCGAGGAATTTAAGAATGATCTGAAAGATTGAAGAACTTCTATTGTCTAGAAAAAAAATATTTTTTTTATGATCTCAGAAAATTGAGAGAGAGCACACCCCGAGAAAAGAGGATTGAGGAGTTTTGGAACCCTAATTTACTTTATATAGAGAGAGAAAAAAGAAACTCAATAAATAATTTATTCTAAATTTTATTATTATTTGTATATTAACTTGAGGTGATTACAGAAAATTAATAAATTTCTAATCTTGAGTTCATATCTACAGATGATACATAGTGGTAGAGGTGCTTGATGATAGGATTATGTTGAAGGTCCATGGTGGAGGTGATTAAATTTCAATCTTAAATTCATATGATAAATAGTGGTAGAGGTTGATGATAGTGATTTTGTTGAAGGCCACTGGTGAAGGTGATTAAATTTCAATTTTGAATTCGTATCTGTACATGATAAACAGTGGTAGAGATTGATGATAGTGATTATGTTGAAGGTCGTTGGTGGAGGTGATTAAATTTCAATCTTGAATTTGTATCTATACATGATAAATAGTGATAAAGGTGATTGGTGACAGTGATTGTGTTGAAGGTCAGTAGTGGAGTGAGGTGATTAAATTTCAATCTTGAATTCGTATCTACATATGATAAATAGTGGTAAAGATTGATGATAACAATTATGTTGAAGGTCGGTGGTGAAGGTGATTGTCGATTGCAGCTATTAGCTATGATTTTGATGATCGGTTTGAGATGTTACGACATTACGCTACTAGCAGATGACGCTTGTAAAAGGGTGGTAATAGTTTATGGATGTGATGATGGCTAGTGTTGGTTTTTAAGGCGATGTAAAACGTAATTCCCCATTGTAAGTCCACCAGTTCATTAGAATACAAGGTGATGCCTTCCATCTTCCTTCTTCATATACCAAGTAGATATAAACATGTATTGCATTGATGTGAAATAGTAGATATACTATGAAATTAATTAAATTGCGCATAAATTGATTAGAACACCATAATTATGAAAGATACATGTAATCTCTGTTATGATAAGATGATTTAATTTAAATAGTGGATGGTTTGATGACACACACAATTACACTACAAGAAAAACTGTCTCTAAGGAAGGGAAATCTCGTCACTAAAAGTCCAAATCTGGTCCCTAATAGGCATTTGGGACCTGCAAAAGCTGGTCGCCACTCGTCCTAGTAGCTTCCGTCGCTATTAGTCAACAACGACTAGTTTAAAATTCTGGTCGTTAAAAGGGTTTGGAATGGGAAAGAAATCTGGTCTCCTAAGTCGTTTTAGAGACCACAATTCTGGTCTCAAATACATTAGAAAAATCTTATTTTCAGGTCGTTAACCCTCTTTAGGGACGATCAACAACTGGTCATAGAATAGCTTTAGCGACGAGCAATGACCTAATCCTAGAAACGCATTAGAGACGAGTAACAACCTGGTCCTAGAACAGATTTAGGGACAATCAACGATCCGGTCCTAAAATAGATTTAGTGGCAATCAACAATTCTAGTCCTAAAATAGATTTAGTGGCAATCAACAATTCTAGTCCTAGGTTAATCATTAGAGAGGAGCAACATTTCATGTCTTAGATTGACCTTTAGGGACGAACAATAATTTTGATCTCTAATTGACCACCAATGGTCCTACAGCAATTGATATCACTAGAATAAAAATTCATCCACAAATATTAATTTGCTACTAAATATTTCTATACAAAAAGATGATATAATGTATATAGAAGAGACAAGAAGATAGAGATCAAGAGTGTACGATTAATTACAATAAATTGGCTAACATCTCATGATTTAAGTTTCAATATTTACTTAACAAAAAAACATAGCTAATATCCGAGCCATACTATAATATCAAGTTTTGCAAAGCATTAATTCATACTAAACTAATAATTAGGAGCTCGCTCATCAACAAAAGCTTGGCAAAAAGTTAAAAGTTTCAACCTTCAATTCATGGAGTGTTGTCCAGAAACATCAACAAAAGCTGCAAGAAAATAAGAAAAATCAATTAGAAAAACTTTGAGATGCATTAACCAAGATCAAAAATCTATTTTGAAGAACTACAACTAAATTGAATTTGGCAGATAATAGAAACTAATGAATTGGTTAATTTTTATTAGTTTTTTTTACTAATACTAGCTATGGTTTAGTAAATTCTCTGTCATACACTTTTCTCTCTGTACGTATTCTACACGTTAATCTACAACAGTCGTTTCTTAGAGAGTTAACTTCACACTCTGCCCTATGGAGCCGCTAGACGGGGCTCCATCAGCACGTGCTACTTCTCAGGTGAGACTCCTGCCAGGTGCAACCATATCAGGCGAAGCAAACTAAGGAAAACCAACTTATGCCGCAACTATTATCACAGTACATCAATCAGCAAATGATCCTAGACACCCCAGAAAATAATTGAAACAATCACTACTCATAATGAAATTCTAGCAGTAATATTCAAGGCAAAAGTGATGCCAACAGGGGAATGACACTATTGATAATAACCAGACCATGGCTGAGAGATTGAGTATGATCAGAAAGAATAACAATAAGAAAAAAATTGCTCCAAAAAAAATGCAAAGTCATGTTCAAACCGCTATCTCTAGCATCAAAAAAAGAAAGAAACAGAGACGAGATAAACAGGATCATGACAAGGAAGAGGAAACAGAGAAGCAACAAACTCCTGAGTCAGAAAACGAGAGGTAACCTGATGGACATACTGAGGCAGAAAGCAGCAATAATCAGCTGAATTACAATTTTACCAAGCTAAAAATAGCTTTCTCCTAATAGCTTTGAGGGAAAATGAAAAATACCAACCCAAATGAAGAACTTGTCGAAAACGAGCAGCCAAGGATCAATCATATAAACAAGTCTACTACCTTGCCTATTAAAATTAAAAATCAAGAACCTCTACAATTAGAGATGGAGCTGAATAGCGAGCAAGTTATTGATCTACCCCTACAATGGTACCAAGCTGAAAATAGTTGTCTCCTAACAGCTTTGAGGAAAAAATGAAAAATACATATCCCAAATGAAGAACTTGTCAAAAACGAGCAGCCAATGATCAATCACATAAACAAGCCTACTAGCTTGCCTACTAAGATTAAAAATCAAGAACCTCTACAGTTAGCGATGGAGCTGAACAGTGAGCAGGTTGTTGATCAACCTCCTGGGCCTCCATACAACAATTCGAAAGATATTTTTAAGTGCAAAAAGGACATATCTCACTACATCTAGTTCTACAATCTCTAACAGACAAGTATATTTTTACTTACTTGGTCAGCAGAAAATATTGGTTATTCAGTTGAAACGGGCGATGTCATAGGTGGGACATGTGATTGTTGAGCAGCAAAGAACTCTTGCATTTTCCTTATTTCTTTCATCTCATCTTCTAAAGTAGACAAGCGATTTGTCACGACCAAAGCCTAGGGCCTAGATGTGATCGGCGAATGGGGAACCCGAAGGAACCCCAAACAAGCCTCATAGCGTATCATTACACATCCTTGGTCGCGGAAGCAATTAAATGACCATAAGCGATAAGCATAATCAAGGGGGAAATCGGGACTAAGGGAGCAAGAAAAAGAAATGATACATAAATACCATAGATGAGTCAAGCTCAAGCATAATACACAACTTGTCCAACACCACCTCTAAACATGAGTACTTAGCGGGGGCCAAGACAAACTACCGGGCTCACCCTCATAGTCAAAACATAACTAGAAAGGAAAAGTTTTATACATAGCAAAAGATCATGAGCAACGTCCCCGAAATGGAGGACTCACCAATAACCACTATAGAAAATCGTACTAGCCACGCGGAGGAGGATGGTCAAGCGGTGCTCCGGTCCCTACATGGTGACATCATGTAGGCATAGAGTATGCGTTAGTACATTTGAATGTACTAAGTATATGGGATGCAATGCAATGCTACATTAGATGGACATCATAGGAAAATGCGTAATCATACCCGATAAATAGCATATTAATGAAATGATATGTATAATGATGCTTACATAAAAATCATATTTAGTGGGACGTAGTACATGTGTGGCGAGTGACCATCAATATAGTATTTCCAAGGCCTACCACCCCCTTGGAGAGGCGAAAGAGGTACAAACCCCTCAATATGGTTACACGGGCCTACCACCCCCCGAGCTAGGGACCAAGGTACAAACCCCTCGATACGGTTATACGGGCCTACTACCCCCCGTACTAGGCAACCAAGGTACCAACTCCTCGATACGGTTATACGGGCCTACTACCCCCCGTACTAGGCTTGGTCGACTCACAACACTTATATAGAGGAAATCATATACATGTGTCCATTTCATCATCATTTCAGTAATGTCATAACCATGCCGACTCATAGGACGACCTTGGACCTTCCCTTCCAAGAATTCTATAAATGGGACATTTTATTCAAACAACAAGGTGGCGAATTTTCATAGTAAATGAAATCAATGTTTTCAGAATACTAAGTCCAACAATTCCAAAATCAATAAATCAGCCCACCAAACAACATACATATATAAATCAACGCTTCATAATCTGATCATGGAAAGCTGTAAACCATGAAACATCACATAATAATTCCATTTCATGAGATATATGCAAAAAATGGACCATAATAGCGGTGTGTAAGTAGTAAATCTCCATAATTCCAAGTAGTTCATAAATAATCATAAGGACCCATAAACTTGAAGTAAAAATAGAGGATAAATGGTTGGACTTGTGGAAAGGAAGGTTTCCACAATCAAACCCACATACCTCAACTTTGGAGAATCCTTGATGAAGATTGGAATGGAGAATCGAAGCTTGAGATTGAGTCTTGAATCCGGAATTAGAGCTTGAGATGTTTGAATTTGGTTGAAGATCTTGGTGGAATTTTTGGAGAGGGCTTAGAGAGTGTTTTTGGAGTTAAGAAAAATGACTAAGTATGGGACATATCCCCTTTTTATAAAAAACGTCTCCAACCCGCCTAAAAAAAAGCTCACTGGAAATTGCAAATCTGCACAGACAGGTTTTACGAAAATGGTCATAACTCCCTCATCCTAACTCGGACTAAGGTGAAACCAAGTGCGTTGGAAAGCTAACTCAAAGAGCTTTAATTTGATAGGTTGCAGCCCTTCCAGTTCCTTGTGTGCTAAGAAATATGCCCCTTTAAAGTTGACCCTCCAAATCGCAATTTTTGCGATTTTTGAATTTTGATACGGTTGCTCTAAAATTCAGGTTAGACCCATTTCCCACTCAATTTGACCCCACAAATAAGAATATAAAGTCGAATTTCCGAAATCATGCATGGATTTTGAGATGTTTCCGAAGCTCACTTTCGGGCATTTTTGGGGTCGTTTCACGATTGTTCAAAGATTTGTTCTCTTCATTCAAGGATTTGTTATCCTCTCGAGTTGAACGTAGCTCGGACAATAATTCAGCCTTTGAAGAAGTTTCACCTTTCAAGTCTTTCGCCTTTACTCCACCCCCAAATCCAAATACATGGCTACGATTTTGAAGTCCACAACATTTTTCAACAATCTCTATGCTAGGTATAGATGGATCAGCTTGAACCATTTCTTCGAGTTGAGCCTACAAATATATAAAAGAACATTGTCTATCATAACACATAACAATTTAAAGTAATTAACATATTCAATTCACCAAACGTACATGTTTTTCAATTGCTTCAAGTTCAACAAGCTTGTTATCTTTCTTACGAGTCTCAAAGAAAATAGTCGCCAAATTTGGTGGATTGCCATCTTTCCCACCCTTTACATCAAAGTCAAACATGTCAAATAATAAATACCTCATAAGTATTTCATTTAGGAATATAGTTTTATGATAATACCTTTTGATAAATAATCTCTCGAATAGGCTTGCTACCAATATGATGAAGCATCTTCGACTTAACTTAGCTTTGTTGCATTTCTGCGGCTTCTTGCCTGTATTTGTGAAATAATAAGCTTAATAAAAAATAATTTAATAAAATTATTAAAACATCAGAGATCTCATGTTCTTTTCAGAACCATACCTGAAAACTTTCAGAAGGAAAATATTCCTTTACTAACCATTCCCATTCTTTTTTGTCTACTCCCCTTGGTATATCCTTAAGAGACTGTTGAATGGGCTTATCCTTCACGTATTTAACATGCAGGTATCCTCTCCATTTGTTCCATAGCTCATTCATCCATCCCAAGATATGATCACGATGATCATTCATGTCAGCACCTTCAAATTTATTCTATAACAGTCGAAACATGAGTTGAGTTATTACTAAGAGAGAAGTAACAAGAAAAGACAACAGGATGAAAAAAATGCTCTGCTTCTATAGTAAAGAAGATAAAAAGACAGGGAAGTTTAGTTAGCTATAGTTCTTCTACAATCGTAAGTCTATATGGATGTGGACTGTGTAAGTTTACGAAGTACTTTCCTCACCTTTTTAGCTAAGATCAACTGGTGGGTTATGTAGAGAAGGGTGAAGACTCTTCATTTAAGTTTTAAGGAAAAACTTTCCTCTTTTCTCCTCCATGATTCGTGGTTCATTAGCTATCATATGACAATTTATAGCGCAGGATCATGTGATACAGATCAATAACAACAAGGACAACAGTTCCATGAAACAACATAGAATCTAACTTAAATAACACATTTTTAACTTGACTTAAATAGAAGAATTGTTTGAATAACAGAGAATTCTCTTTGATTCAGAATTCTTTAACAAGATCTACTGTCCTTCGAAAATAAATCTCAAATTCGATTGAAATACAAGATAATTTATTCAGTTAATGAATGATTTGAATAAGGTGTACATTTATTACCTCAACAGCAGCCCACATGTGATCCAATTTTTCTTGCTTAATATCATTCCAAGATGATACCCCCAATGGGCAAATATTACAATCACGAATAATTTTTCCCAAATGCCTCGAAAACAGATTGTTGTTTGTTCCTACCGTTCGATTATTGTAAAAAGTTACTTTCAGCTTTTGTCCATTTTCAAGTGAAACAACTTCTTTGCACTTGTTGCTCCCTCGAACTCTTTTTTCCTTTCTAGGATTAGATGAACCTACAGTTGCATAATTTGATAAAACTATAGCAATAAAATTCAGTTTTTAAGTTAATAACATATGAATTCAAAATATCATACATTTTTCAGCTGATTGAGAGTGTTTCACAACTTGATCAATAGATGGAGGCAATGAAATATTGGTTTGCATATCCTCTTTCTGAAGAACCAATTTATCCATTGTTTGCATTTCTTGACTAGAAGACGTGGTCGAATTCAATCTGATTCTTTTAGAAGGAGTATGCATTTTTTGATTAGCATATAGAGCACTCTTGTTCAAAGCTCCCACCTCATATTCAGATACCCCTACAGAGTTGCTCAAAGATCCATGTCTTTGCTCTAGTCTCCTTCCCATAGCACCTGGAATCAAGAAAACATATTATAAATTTTCATCAAGATTGTGGGAATTGAAACTTTACTTTTGTTGGAAAGATTTTGGACCCATAGAGAACCAACAAACAATAGTTGGTATTAGAGTAAAAAAAATCTTTGAAGGACAGGATACAACACTAGTACACACAAGGAGCTAAAAAAAACTTACTTTTCTCAACTTTTTGGGTGTATTGCTTAACTTGATTAGTAGATGCAAGAGTTGGAGTATTACTTTGCATGTTCTCTTTCTCAAGAGCTATGGATTTCTTATGTATTGTTTCCATTCTTTGACTAGCATACATAGAAGAGTTTTTGAGCTCTTGTCCTCGACCCTTTCCTATAGAACCTGGAAAAACAAAAATCGTATTACCAATACTTTATTCCTGATTAGATTGTGAAATAGAAAAAGTTTGAGCATAATAGAGAAACTGACAAAGAAATACAAAACAAAGAAAAAGTTGGTTTCAGCCAGTAAAAAATCTATGAGACTTAATGTTGTTGTCATGCATTTGAATCACAGTTTAACGAGCAAGAAACATTAAACAGATAATCGTGATAAAACTACAATTGATGCAGCTCTAATCATTTGAAGGCACTCATAGCACTGTTTAACGAGCAGAATAAAAGTAGGACACTCTAATGGCAGAATCACAACCTTACATCAAGCTATGATTTTCACGGCTATATCATTTACTCGATCGAAGAAGAATTCTAAAGAATAGTTGGTATAAGATAAGAATAAAAGTACTCCCTCATTTTCACGGCTATATCATTTAGCATCATGCTTTAAGCGACGAAGCGCTCCCTTTTAACAACCTGCTTTGGCATTTAAGCTCATATAACTGTGGCATCTAGTCCCTTTAAGTTCTGAAATGTCCCACACAAAGAACAACCAGATAAGTTGAAAACAAAAATCTTCAATTTGATTTATCTATACTAGTTTCAACATTATGTAATCCTTAACCAGATCTATACAAAAACAAATTTAGCATAAATATGAACAAAATGAGCCATTAATACTAATTGAAAACAGTATATTAAAGATATCTTACTTGTTTCAATTTCTTTGATATAATGTTTAACCAGATCACTAGATTGATCAGAAATCAATCTCTTAGTTGTCATATGTCCTTTTTCACCCAAAGATTTAAGACCTTGCCCTCGTCCCCGTCCCTTTCCAATAGCACCAGGCGCGACGAATGTATATCTGATAGTACTCTTCATAGATGAATCAGCCTCATCTTCAGTCTTCATTGATTTCATCTTGATCCTGTAAATGGAGCCAAAAGTAAAAAAATAATAAGAAAAAATGTGTGACAATGTTGTAATCAAGAAATCCTACCATCATAACATGTAATAATGAATATATTAATTCATAAAGACATACTTCACCTCATTAATTCTTTTTCGTTTCTTTTGTGAAGGAGTTCCTAACTCTACAGTATCATCATCCATTTGTTCCACAATATCAAAGGAATCACGAGGTTGAATGTTCCTCACTACTTGCCAACCTTTGTTAGAATTATCAATAGCATAAAACACTTGAGATGCTTGGTCGGCTAAAGCAAACGGCTCATTTGTTTTCAAAAATCTACCAAGATTAACACTCACAAAATCATACTCATCTTTTTAACTATTCTTATTTCATCATACACATCAAACCAATTACATCGAAATAAAATCACTCTTCTATCCATGACAAATTGCAACTCATTCACATCTGTTAAAACTCCATAGTAATCAAGGCTCTCATTATCTTTATCATTCTCACCCACTACAACGACACCACAATTTTAAGTCCTTAACTTTTTATCATAATCTTCTACATGAAATCTATATCCATTAATAATGTAACCATTAGAACGCGTCGAATATTAGGTAGGACCGCGTGAAAGTGAGAGCAGATCTTCCATGATACGACTATCATCTCCTTATGCATTTGTGCGACCTATCATCAAGATTATGTTGAATACTTTAGAATTACTATTAAAATATCAATTTCGATAATTATGTATTACTCACCCTATCTTTAAACCATTCAATAAATTGATGGTTCCATTCTGCATCAGACAAGCGTCGAGCATTCTCATGAGTTTGTGCAAACTCTCTACAAAATTTAAGTGAACCATAAATCTCATATAGAAAAAAATTATCCTAAAGAAAAGAATAACAATGAGATGATATGAAAGAAATCTCCATACTCGAGATATGGCAAGACTTCATCACAATTCTTTAGTATGTATATATGTGCTTGTTCTAACTCATCTGCTTCAAGCCCAAATAAAGTTTTAGCTCCTAGAGTTTTTCCAGGTTGACAAAACATAGACAAACCTCCAGTAGACTGTTTTGAACCCCCATCATAATTTCGTTCTGGCCGATTGAATTTTGTGTCAATTCTATGTAGATACCTTGAACATAAGGTCATACATTCATTTGCAATGTAGCCTTCTGCAATACAACCTTCAGGACATGCCCTATTACCAATGAGACATTTCAAAAAATATAACCATCGTTCCACAGGGTACATCCATCGATAATGAATCGGTCCAGCAATCTTTGCTTCAATAGCTAAATGAATAGGTAAGTAAACCATGACATCAAAAAATGAAGGAGGAAAGACCTTTTCTAACTTGCAAAATGTTATGGGAATTTGCGCTTCAATCTGTTCCAAGTTATCTATGTTCAACTCCTTTGATCCAAGCACACAAAAAATAAAGATAACTCAATAAGAGGTTCACATACTTCTTTTGACAACATACCATGAAGTGCAAGTGGGAGTAGATGTTGTAGAAGAACATGACAATCATGACTTTTCAACCCAGATATCTTGTGATCTTTCAGGTTCACACATTGAGAAATATTAGATGAAAATCCATCAGGAACCTTTAGATTCTTTAAGAAAAGGCATAATTTGTGCTTATCATCAGGAGACAATGTGTAACATGCTGTTGGAACTTCAATTTCCCCCCTTTTTGGATGAGGTGCAATTCCGGCCTAATGTTCATTTCTTGCAAGTCTAGCCGAGTTTTAATTGTGTCCTTGGTCTTTCCTTTGACATTCATGATTGTTCCCATAATGTTATCACATATATTTTTTTCAATATGCATAACATCCAAATTATGTCGCAACAAGAGACACTTCCAATATGGAAGTTCAAAAAAGATACTTTTTTTGTTCCAATTATCCTTTCGATTTTCATGTGAGATCTTCTTCCTTTTCTTTGGATCCTTTGATAATTGTAGCCCTTCAAGATCTTCCACTTGATTAAGTATCTCAGTACCATAATGCACTTTTGGTGGGGGCCTAGTCTCATTTGTACCATCAAATGAGTTATTCTCATTCCTCCATTTGTGATTATGAGGAAGGTAACGTCGATGACCCATGAAACATTGCTTCTTACAATTGGCCAAACGAATTGAGGAAGTGTCTTTATTACAACATGGACATGCCAATTTCCCTTTGGTGCTCCATCCAGATAAATTTCCATATGCTGGAAAGTCATTGATTGTCCATAACAAAGAAGCATGCAACTCAAAATTCTGTCTAGCTGATGCATCATAAGTCTCAACACCAACTTCCTACAATTCCTTCAACTCTTCTATTAAAGGCTGAAGATATGTATCAATTGCATCTCCTGGACCATTTGGACCAGGAATAAGCATTGACAAAATAAAATTTTCTTGTTTCATACACAACCAACTAGGTAAACTATAAGGAATAAGAACCACAGGCCAAATACTATGTGAGGTTTTTGAATTTCGAAATGGCTGAAATCCATCACTAGCGAGTCCAAGTCGAACATTACGAGGCTCGGCTGCAAATGAAGGATGAAGTTCATCAAATAACTTCCATGCCATCAAATCAGCTGGGTGCCTCATTATCCCATCATCTACTCTTTTATCCTTATGTCATGTCATAAGATTAATGTCTTTGTAGACATAAATAATCTCTGAAGTCTAGGCTTTAAAGGAAAATAGCGTAAACTCTTTGAAGCTATCTTTTTACCTCTTTTATTCCTTGTTTCCCCACTATGTGTATCGATTTTCCATCTGGACGCACCACAAACTTTGCAAGAATCAAGTAGGCTATCCTCCTTCCAGTATAACATGCAATCATTAGTACAAGCATCAATCTTGTCATAAGAAAGTCCGAGTTCTTGAATTATCTTCTTTGCCTCATAATATGAGGTTGGCAAATTGGCTCCATCAGGAAACAACTCATCTTTCAACATTTTCAATAACATTGTAAATGACGCATTACTCCAACGACCCATACTTTTGATGTGAAGCAATTTAATCAAAGTGGAAAGTTTTGAAGCTTTTGAATTTTTGTATAGTGGCTGCTCGAAATCCTTTAATAGGTTGTAAAATTGTTTTGCTTCAACATTTGGTTCCTCCTCAATTAAATCGTCACAATCAGTGTGTATAGTTCCTCCATCATGATTAGGATATAAATCTCTCAACAATTCTTCTACTTCATCCTCAATCTCACATTCTTCTACTGCATCACCATTTTCATCTTCATCTTCATATTCAGATTCAGATTCAGATAAGGGCTCACCCAAACGTTCACCATGGTGATACCAAAAAGTATAATTCTGAATTATTCCATATACTATCAAATGTGTCTCAACTATTTTACGAGTCCCTAAAGTTGTATTGCAACATTTAACACATGGACATCGTATTTTATATTCCTCTCCGATTTTTTGAAAAGCATAATTCAAAAACTTTTGCACACCAACTAAGTAGGTTTCATCGAGCCGATTGTCAACAAGTTGCATCCATTGCTTACTAGGTGCCATACCTTGAAAATTACATACAAATTATATTAAAAAATATAAAGAATAAGAAAAATAATAAGATCAACACAACTTTTACAATCAGATTCACCATGGAATTCTTAGAACCTTTAGGAGATGGCACTAGTAACTAGGCTGAGGCTAAAGCCATGTTGTTTGAACATAACTGGTGTATTGGAAAAGGTATCCAAAAAATTACTTATGAAACTGATCTCTTTAATTTGTTGTTGCGCAACTGTGTGAATAATGAAAGGAAAACACCATGGAAGATCGAGAAAATTACTAAAGATATTAAAGTTATGTTAAACCAACACGTGATTACAATCAACTACTATATATGTTGAAACTAACAAAGTGGATGATCGATTGCCTTTTTTAGAACACAATTGAAATCAAGTTCACATATACACTAACTTCAACATACTCCCAAAAGAAATCAAGGGACTTTTGAATATGGAGAGATGGAATTCCCTAGGTAAGAACACAAAGAAGAAGACCTGCTAGGCTGATTTTTGATCCTCAATACTAATATTTTAAATTGTTGGAGGAATATGTAACTTGTATACATATTATTCTTCCTGTTGCATTTAACGCGTCTTAAGATTAGATAAGATATATGGAGTATCAATTCTCTGATATGGAAGCTTATTATACAGCTTGCACAAATCACTTGTAACTTAGTAATAGAACAGTAAAAAAACAAAGGAAAAAAAATATAAAGAAAGAACAAAGCAGCAGCCAGGAAAACAAAAAAAGAAAAAAATAGAGCATAGCATTACAAACAGAGCAACAGTAACTCAGTCACGGAACAACAAAAAAACAAAGGAAAAAAATATAGAGACAAAACATAGCAGCAGCCAGTAAAACAAAACAGAGCAGCAGTGACCAAAGAGAAGAAGAGAAAAAAACAGAGCAGCCGTGACCAAAGAGAAGAAGAGAAGAAGAGAATTAACTTGTAGAGTGTAGCAGCAGTCGCAGTAGTCGACCAAGTATATTTACAGAATTTTTTTAAAAAAACAACTTATAGAATTTTTTTTTAAAAATCCTAACTAGCGCTTAAGTCATTTAAGCGAGCTTTTTATCGCCTTTTTTTAAAGCGCGCTTCTCGCTTCGCCTACTGAAGCGCTCGCTTTTTCAGCAGTGCCTCGCTTCAGAGCATAAAAGCGCAATGCTTGTGCCTCGCCTTGCTTCACGCTTTTTGTCGCTTTTCACAACACTGGTTCTTAACACGGATCAAGATTCATGTGCCCTGCTATCAAAATTCATACTTCTCCAAATTGCTCAGGATATTTTATCGCAGCCTCAACTAATACAAATAGAAAGAACCAAGAAAACTAGAAATCGCTAAATCACAATTGCCCTCCAGAATTATATGTTATATTGCATATAAGTCTAAACTACAAAACACTACAGTTTACCTCACCGAAAGTTACTCCATGAGAGAAGCAACCAGAAAAGTGAGGTACATAACTTGTGTTTAATAGTCATCCAGCAGCAGTAATGAATCTACAAGCATACAGTGGTTCCTTGATAACTAATATTGAGCAAATGTTTAGGCTAAACTGGGCATCCCTTGGTTCAGGTGAAAAATATTTAGCTAATATTCATGAATACACTACATTCGTCAAAAATTTGGCAGTTGATACCAGAGGTTACATGTTTTAGGAGACATTCAGGACCAATTATCCCTTAATCAAAGTGCTAAGGTTGTAACAGATAGCGCAACAGGAAACATAAAAGGCTACAATTTATTAGATAAGGGGATGAGAGCGAGCAGTTAACACTATGACTAAGATGAAGCTTCATATCAATGTACTGCAACTCAAAATGAGCATGACCCTAATATGACTATTTCGTTGGAAACTTGGATACTAATAATCTAACAAATGATCACTTCAGGCAGGTTTCTGGAAACTACAGGCAATTACTATATATAAACAAATCAGTCGGCGATCGTTGTGGTTTTGTTCAATAGTTCAGGACGATTTACTCGCATCATCTTCTATTTCGAAATGAGTAACTCGCAGCCTCAAAGTAATGCATAAAGAAAGAACTAACAAAATTAGAAATCGCTAATCTTAATAAAGATACTCTGATATAGTCATCTGATTAAATAATGTTACTTTTTCCCTTGAGTAGCGGAATATATAACTATTTATATTACTACATTGTTTATATGTCCAAACTCCAAAACACTTCAATTTCCGAAGTAAATCACTGTAACTAAAGGTAAACAGTACACTTATACAAATTTGAACATGAATAATAGGAATAACAATTTAGTCGAAACCTTTTCAGATGTACATAAAAGTTTCAATAGGATTAACAGAACTAGTCCTTATAAATTTTATTCTTCTGCAATTGAGTAGTTGACATGATTGCATCTAAAAAAGCTAGTAAATAATTGTTGACCAAATAACCATATAAATGACCCTTCAAATTGAGGAATAGAGGTGAATCCAAACTGCACCATGTGCCAGGGCTATGCAGAATCTTTAGAACAACTATATGTGCTCTGTAACTATACTATATGAAGATCTGGGAAAAAATAGATAGGAGGATGAAAATTCAATATCCTAATATTATATCATGGGGATAACATAGTGAATGAATTATACAAAATGCTAGAGGAATTCAAAACGTGCCCAGGTATTCGAAATGATATACTCTGATCTCATCTACTAGATTAATAGGAACTCGAGCAGATTTTAATGAAGATTTAACTAGAATATGGGAGAGCATTGCGAAGGAGACTGCCTACGCTGCTTGCGTGAGAACACCTACTAGGATAAGAGACGAAGAACATAGTTTCTTTTTCTGAAAATCCTGTATACTATATGATTAGAAGATTCATTAGATCAAACAGGTTAAGTCTTAAGCATGTTTTGGTGGTTAACACAGTCAGATTAATTACCAAAACAAAAATTGACTTGTCAATCGTCGAGTAAAAAGCTTAGTGATCACTATCTTTAATTCACTGCTCAAAAACTCCAAATACAAGTGAATCAATGAAGTTAAAATATTTGTCGATTCACGACCCGCAACACATTAATGAAAGAAAACAATTACTTGCCTTGTAGTATATAGAAAATAATCAGTTTTGTTACTACAAGTTGATAAAGACTCCAATATAAAGAATCTTTGTGTTGTATAATCATCAACTAATCCAACAACAATGAAATATTCATTCATAGAAGGGACTTTGGTGTACATTGAAGAAAGGAAATCATGAAGCGGAGAAGAAAAGAGGAAGAGTGTCCTCTTAGTTATTTTTCAAAAAAAAAAGCTTTACTTTTTGGGTAATTTGATTTTTCAAACACACAATATACTACAAACTTGAATACACTTCA
This sequence comes from Solanum appendiculatum, assembly GCA_018342035.1. Taxonomy (NCBI): domain Eukaryota; kingdom Viridiplantae; phylum Streptophyta; class Magnoliopsida; order Solanales; family Solanaceae; genus Solanum; species Solanum appendiculatum. The sequence continues at coordinate 2,040,532 of JAGDQO010000515.1, forward strand.
AAAAATTGAACCATCAATTAGAAACTAAACTCAATAAAACAAGAAAATAGGGCAAAGTTGAGAGATAGATCAGAGAATAGGAAGAAAAAGAAGAGACAGCATACCAAAGATCCGTAGTTGGGAGAAGGAAACAGAGACGTTGTTGAATAAAGAGGCTTTGAGGAGGTGCTGAATAACCCTCGGTAGAACTTGCACTTGATCGAGATGAAAAAGAGACAGCGTTGTTGTTGAGAACACGTAAGGGTAAAGTTGCGACCAGTGGATATAGAGAAAACAGTCCTTTTTTAAAGATTTTTAGAGAAATAGTATTTCTTTTGGCGGTTACTTTTCAGAAAAACAAAAGTTTTGTTTTTTAGTAAAATTTTTAGCGATATTTTGGCGCCTACTCTCCCGCTAAGTCTCTCAATTACAATTGGGACTAGATATTAATATTCTTAGGGACCAGATTTTGCACCTTCTCAAAAACATATAACTTTAAGGACCAAAATATAATCTCGTCCCAATATGTATTATTTTAGTGACGGGTTTAATAACTCATCCCTAAATGTTGGTCACAAATAAGCCTTTTTCTTGTAGTGTTAATAATCTAGTGTGAGAGTAATTCGGAGCTTGAAAAAAAACAAATATGATGTAATCATACTTTAACAAATCTTCCTACCTATCAAGAAAAAATTAAACTCAACCTCTATTTTTAACAAATAAAAAATAAAAATTAGCACACATCGTCATTATAAATAGCCTTTTATCGAAGCAATTCAATAATAACATACCCAGTGATTCGAAGCAATTCGTAATTCATAAATAATAAAATTGCTTTAAGTATTTAAAACAAAGTAATTAAGTTAAAATTATTAGAGAAGATTCAAAAGATAGCAATTTAAAAAAAAGATTCTCTTGAAGTTAGTTTTTATTTTTGTAGAATTTTTATTCTACTTGTGCACCTATATCTATTTCTATTATAAATAATGTTCTACTAGACTATGAGTCCTCTCTAACTCAAAGTGGAATTTAGTACATGCCATGAATTATTACAAGAAATATGCTTAGACCATTTGAAGTTATTTTCACTAGCAGCAACATGACCCTCCTTGAATCTCTTCCAATCCTTTAGCACATTCTTCAAATCAGCCACTTTAGCTTCAATGCTCCGGCAACAATTGGCGTGAACGGTCATAACTAACTTAACATCTTTATCATCGCTACAGAAACCACCGAAATGAAGGGTGTCCAAGAATTTAATTCTAAGATGGAGTTCCTTATTCACGCCTTCACGTAACAATTTGGCCAACACGTCTTGTTCTTTCATGCCCTTGGAGTTCCTCCTCATCGCGTACCATATTTCGAATAATGTGATGGTTTTTCTATTGGAACTCACATAGTAAAACCCTGTATTGATGGAATTTGAGGAGGAGAAAGAGTCTCCATTGAACCAATCAGTACTCATTTGTAAATCCAATTTTTTGCTCTTGTTGAACATCAAAAATGGATTTCTTAGCCACATTACATCTGTGTCCTGCCAAAATTGCAAAATTAGCTTACTTATAATGGGCCTTAGGTAAGTCATCTATAAATGGGCTTTAAGTAGAAAACAAGGAGTAGGCCCAATAAACCCATTAGAATTGTGTGGGTCCAAAAAGGGGGAAAATTAAAAATTAAATTGCAAATGTTTTTTTTTGTTTTCAACCGATGCCCGATACCTACATTGAGCCCCAACTATTTCGGATTTGCGCCTCATTCGAGGAAAAGCATTCCCAACTAAAAAAAGTTTATATCGAAAGGGAGGAACAATCCTATCCCATAGACCTAGATCATATTCTTTTTAGTGTGGTTAAATTGCAATTGTCTCTCTGCCCGTGTACGGTTCCTGAAAATTGAAATAGAAAATTTTGTCTCTCAACTGTGAAAGGTAAAAATCAGAAAGGGCAAGTACACTTCTTAAGTTGCTAACACGTGTCCCGTAAAAAAAAAACTAACAAAAATGTGCAATCACAATCATCACCACAAATATCTATTTTTTTTTATTTTTTTTTTACAGAAAATGACAATCAATCAAACATATTTTATGTGTTTTCCCAAAAAATGAATTTTTAAGAAAATGTATATAAGCTGGGCGTTTGGACAAGCGATTTCATCTCGTGATTTGAAATTACAAAATAAATTCAGCATTTGAAATCATGAGACAAATTCCAAATTCTTCAAAAAGTTTAATTCAAAAACTTTATATCATGAGTTCATAATTTTTAAATATAAAAATTGATTCACAAAATTATATTTTATAAACCAATCTCTCCAATAAATATAAATGTTCTTTTGGAATCCTTAAAAAAAAAAAAAAACTTTAAGCCACGTGCAGGCGCATACAGTAAGAAAGTGAAACACAACTTCTTCTTAAAGGTAAATGCATATAAGAGCACAATTTTAATTTTCGAATACGTATATTTTTTCCACTTTAACTTCAAAAATTATACTATTTCTTTTTCGAGTATTAATGAATTTCGCTTAGCTAAGACAAGTAGACCAAATGTACGTTAATTACTTCATCTAAAACTGAAAGTCTCTAACTGTCACTCTACATGACATGTTTTTAACATGTTAATAAACCACGCACCTCATATGAGGTCTTTAAATTACGTATTAAATTAAAATTAGATAAATAAGTTAAAAAGAAAATATGAATAATCAGAAAAAGGAAAAAGTAGAGCAAATTGAAGAAAGTGAACGTACCGTAAATATGAAATTATAACCAAGTTTAAGCACTTCCATCAAAACCCGTGTCCTCCTCCACATCATTTTAATAAACTCCTCCGACATATAAATCTTCTCTCCGGCGAAATCCACGCCGCCGGTGACTAACCGGTAACAATGAAGTCGCCGGAACTTACACCGTTCATACGCCGTCTGATCCACAGCTACCACTAATAAATGTTCCAGTAATACCCTTGTACTCTCTCCTTCCCAAAATCCCTCCAAAAATAGATCGAACATCGATGGGTACTCGCCGTTATAGGGCTCCACGTAAGCTTTATTTATAACAGTAATAATTACTGTTTTTTCCGCCATTGATGCTTTTTTTAAAGCTTCTTCAAGCTCCTTTTTCTCCATACCCTGTTTTACCCAAAAAAAAATAAAATTAACGTTCACATGGAGTAATATGAAATTAGGGGAAAGAAATTATTGATAATGATACTTACAGTTGGAGAGTTTGTTGGGTTAATTTGAAAAGGCAAGAAAGTTTTAGAGGGGAAAGTAGATAAAGTGGAAATATAGATAAATCCAGCTAAAAGAAGAGAAATAACTGCAAGAGTAGAGATGGAGTTTTTGGTGTAATCCATTTTTATTTCTTTGAGTATTTTGTTTAGTTTAGTGGAATTCCAATGTTTTTGGTGTTTTTCTGCTTTCTGTTAATGTAGGGAGATTTGGGGGTGGGGTAGGTAGGGAAGTTTTTTCTTCTTTTTTGCTTTTTATCTTTTGGAGTTAGGAAGGTCATGTAAACGACTTCCTTCTGTATCTAAGTGATAAAACTTACGTATATTTTAGTCTTTACGAATTTTGAGAGTATGCAGATATTAAATTTTATTATCTAAGTGATAATATTCATGTATATATTATTTTTTTAAAATTTTATTTTATGAGACTATATGAATATGTTATTATTGTTGTTGGAGTTAGGAAAGTCATACAAATAATCTGTTTATATCTGAGTGATCAAATTTACGTACACTTTATTTTTTAAAATTTTATTTTATTAGATTATATGAATATGTCATCGTTGTTGTTGGACTTACGAAGGCCATGAAATGAAAATGAAGTGAGGAAGATATATACTAAAGTTACATTTTGTTCGCTCACTAAAAATAATTATAGATGCTAATATTCTTATAAAAAAAATATATTAGTAATTGGTATAGAAATATATATATATATATATATTATAGGAACTAGGAGAAGGTAAGTTTGTTAATTCTAGCGAGGCGATGTCAACGTAACCATTTTTTCCTTTCAGTTAGTAATTCCTTTGATATTCGTTAGAACAAGTAATATGAACTTCGAGACAAGATAGTTTTACAAAAAAAAAGATTGACTTTTATTCATAGGTAAGAAAGTCATTTTCTAAACAGGGAAATTATTTCTCTCTTTAAAAGATATATATTTTCTAATAATCAAATATCAGAAAGTGACTTAATAATGGAAATCATTTTCTAAAAAATATTTTCTTTGCACCAAATACACCTTGGATGATGTTATTTCTTCTTAATAGGAAATGATGTCTTACCTTAAGCAAATTTGAATTAGTTAGGTTTTAATATGAATATCATCGAGGGATAAAAAGTGAGATGCATTAGAGATTTTACACGTTGATGCAACATGTCAAACTTTCATTTGTCCGTTTGCTTATTTGCAGTTCTATGGCAGCATGGACACCTTTTAAAGAATAATTGCATTAATACTCCCTTCGTCCGATAATAATTATCTACTATATTAAAAATAGTTATCCAATAATACTTTTTAAATTTAGAAAATCAAGAGATAATTTACCTTTTATGTCTATTTTACATTTGCTATTAAATATTATTTATCATCTACTCCCTCCGTTCCTTTTTATATGTCACATTTTTAGATTGCACTTACATTAAGAAATTAAGCAACTTTACCCTTTTACCCTTATTTAATGTTTTTTTATGGAGGACAAAATATATATTTTCAAGACAAATTAATTACTCTATCAAGTGTATAATAGAAAGAATGTGGTAATTTATGCATTGATTTTATGAAATGACATATATTGTGGTCCAATTATTTATAGAAAGTGATGACATATAAAAGGGAACGGAGGGAATAACATATTTCTCAAAGCATTAAATTTAATAAAATCAAAGAATAATATATTAAAATTACCTCTACTATTTATTATTTCTTAAAGAGTGTGTCAATTAGTTTTGAGTGCTACTAGCCTACTTCTAAACCTTATGGTTAAAATTACAGCATTAAATTTGAAGACTTAGATAGAGGTCCACACCTACTTAATAAGACTGAATTTACTTCAAAAAATTTGTACACTTTTTTTTTTAAAACAAAATTTGGGATAAGGAAAGGGAAAACGGGGAGGGAATTACAATGTGGAAAATTGAATTGTTACTAACAAGGTTTTTTTAAAAAAAATACTTGTACATAATATTACTAATTTAAGTTTAAAATACCCTTATGATTTATACCAGGTAGAATTCGTGTGTGGTCTTAAAGTTGACACTAACTTTTATTTAGACATTTCAATTAGGATTTATTCATTTTAGATACATTATGTCGGGCCTTCTTGTGTCATTCTGACATTTTTTGTTATCTTGATACATTGTGTGTTGTACTATTGCACACAGTTTGAAGGCGTGAAAAACTTAAATTTTACTATTTTTTTCATTCAATTAAAAAGAGGAAAAATTCGCAAACTAGTCACAAACATAATTATTAAAAATATCTACACTTTAAAATAATTATTTAAAATGTCATTATGTCAATATTTTAGAAAATAAATTGTATCCTAATATAATTAATTTCATTTCCTTTTATTTCTCAAATTAGGCCCACATTGGACCCTTTTTTTACTCATTATCACCTACAAAATAAAATAAAACATACCACCATTACCCACTTACCCTCTTTCTAGGTTTTACCCAAATCACTCATTTCTCGCTCTTCCCTTTTTCACCATTGTTATTTCCTTTCCTTGTTCAAGAAAATCAACTCTTCAAATTTCCTACCCTTTGTTCAAGAAATCTCACAATTAATTCAAAATATTTTTCACCCATTGATAAAGGTAAATTCGAAGTCAACAAGTATTTTGTGAGATTTCTTGTGATTTTGTTTTCATATTCACCAAGTATTTTATATTTTGAATTTACCGTCTTTTAAACAGTATTGTTCAATTTTTTTGTGAGTTTGTTTTAATATTCACCAAGTATTTTGTGAGATTTCCCTCTTTTATGTATTTCAGATTTTTCGTCTTTTAAACACTATTGTTCGATTTTTTTGTGATTTTATTTTCATATTTGAGATTTAGTAGATCGTAGTAATCTACATTAGCATTCATACATCATATATTGTTTGATATTTTACACATTCATATTTAATAATTTCGAATTTTGCTTATAGGCTTACTAATGCACAAGTGAATACGGATTCGAATTTGGATTTGTTGAACAAAAAAATCAGAAAAAAAAACATAGCAGACGAAGCAAAAGAAGAAAGAGAGAGTCAGAGAAGAATGTTGATTTTTTATACATTCATATTTAATAATTTTGAATTTTGCTTATAGAGTTACTAATAAACAAGTGGATACGAATTCGGATTTGAGTTTGATGAACAAAAAATCAGAAAAAAGGAACAAGGCAGATGAAGAAGAAAGAGAGAGTCAGAGAAGAATGTTGCAAAAATTGTATTCATATTAATTTTTGTTTATCAATTGTTTTTCTTTTACTCAGCATTTGAATTTTTATTATGAATATTGTATTTCTTTTTTAGTTTGTAGTCATTCCAATAGGTTTGCCAAATGGATTTGTATTTCTTATACATATACATATATGTATTATATTTTTGTCATTGTCAATTTGTATTTTTTTAGAATATTGTATCATTCTTCAACAGATTATATTATTTCCACAATGTATGCTATTTTTTTTCCCGAATCTTGTATCCCTATTTCTTTCATAGTCAATTTGTATTTTTTTTTATAGTATTGTATCCTTCCTCGACAGATTGTATTATTTCCACCACGTCACACAAATTCTTCTTCCTTCCGCTATCGTCTTTTTTGAATTTATATAAACTGGATACAATATGTTCCACTTCTTGATGTTCTTAATTTCACCATCCATGATTAAGATCTTGATAAAGGAGAAAAATGGAGATTGAAACTGTTGATCCAATCGAATTAGAAAGGGGATTTCTTTGAAATTATAACGAATGAGAATTTTAAGTGATTTGTCTTTTTTTTTAAAAATATTCTCTCACCTGATTTTTTCTTTTCTGTTATTAAATAATTGTATTCTTGCAAATCAAACAAATAAAAAATACATAAATCAGATACATAACAAACTAAAATATTGACATTTTAAATAAATATTGAAAGTGTAGCTAAGGGGTCCTATTAAATGTCAAAATATTGACATTTTGAAAATTTTCCCTTAAAAAATGAAAATATTTAAAAATATCCTCTCATCTTCTTTATCTTTTCAAACAAAAAAGATGAACTCCATCATCACCACCGGCTGAGAAACACTAATCGTCGGAAAAAAAATTCCCACCATTTTTATCACAAAATTGGGCAACCTCTAAGGGATGGCAATGGGGCGGGGCTGTTGCGGAGAGGGGCGGGTTATAGTGTTTGAGGGGCAGAGCGGATTAGAGCTTTTGCGGAGACGGAGCGGATACAAAATATTTTTGAAGAAAAACATGCGGGGTGAGTACGTGAGTTGGGGATATATGCATAAAAGGATTGTTTTCTAAATCACTCAACTGTATTCCATGCCACATAGCTTGTTAATGCTATTGTAAGATAACATAAATATGTTTATAAGGATCATTTAAATATTTTTTAAGATAAAGTTTTGAATGAGAAAAAATCCAACCCAATCTAATTAATAAAAATGGTATATGTTTATCATTTGCAGAGTTTACCCAGCCCCAAACTCTATTATAAGTAAAAGTTTACAATTCATTCACAGGTTGAATAAAATAAAATTCATAGTAAGCTATTTTTTTCTGGATACTACTGATGATCCTTCCCACTTTGTCACAACAGTTGATCAACTATATATATATATTCTATAAGTTGGCTTTCAAATGAATATATATATATAGGATTGATAATTGGTACATTTCTTTTAATTAAAAAGATTGTAAATTATGGGGAGGGGGGAGGGTACGGGGCAAAAACAATGTAGGACGGAGTGGGGCGGGATAAAATCTTTGTGTGTTCATGCGGATTTGCCCCACATTCGCCTTGCCCCGCCCCATTGTCATCCCTAAATCTCTCCATTATCAACAATCAAAAGAAAACACACACATAAAACCTTTAATCATCACTTAAGAACATCAAATTTTATAACCCAAACAACCCATCTCAACAACAAAAAATCATTTCGCAATGAAGTATAAATCTTTGATAAAATTATTGAAATAAAAAATTTGATGTTTTCATCTACTAAAAAAATCAAATTGTATTAGAAAAAATGAAGTCTTCGACATTATCAAAAAATGAATTCACCATATTTCATTTTTTTAACTCTTTTTTCTCATTTCCACCTTAAATTTGTATTGTTATTTTTTCAAATCTATTCTTTTTTTTATAATCATTTCGAATCTATCTTTTTTCTCATCTCTTCTCTTCACAATTTCAAACCCTATCTCATCACCTTCACAACTTATTTTTTTGTAACCTTGATTCCTTTATTTAGTGCTTGGATCTCAATTGATTTTGAGTGCTACTAACCTACTTCTAAATCTTATAGGTTAAAATTACAGCATTAATTTTGAAGACTTAGATAGAGGTCCACACCTATTTGAGTTGGACGTACTTTACTTCAAAACTTGTACATAATACAGTACTATTTTAAGTATAAAATATCCTTCCAATTTATTTTACTGATCATAATTATTTAAAATACTTAATTGATTTTTTCATAGATATTTATTAACATTCTATCCTAATTCTCAATTTTCAAATTCCTCTATTTGTATGTCCATGTCTTGAAGAAGCATCATGTCCTGTTTAATCGCATCTCTCCAATATTATTATGGCTTACGCAATTCATCACTGGAGTATTTGTGCATCTCCTTTTTATATGTCTAAATCATCACAGTCTCGCTTCCCACATTTTGTCTATCACAGAAGTCACTCCTACGTTATCCTGAATATCATAATTCCTCATTCTATCTCTCCTCATATTCTCATACATCGATCTCAATATTCTCATTCACTACTAAAAAAACAGTAAAACATGAGGGAATTCGATTCGTCGTTTTTTCAATAATTCTTTTAAAAAGAAAACCAACGAATACTGTAATATTTTTCATTTTTCCTTAGAAGTGACACTTATGTGTTTGGTACGGAAAAAAATGTTTTCTTGAAAAATAAATGGATTTTTAAATATTGAGTAGGTAAGTAAGAAAAATTATTTCAAAAGTACGTATTTTATCTAGCAAAACACTATGAGGGGTGAGATGTGGTGCGGAGTAGAGTTGGGATGGTCAAGAGAAGGGGGTGGGGGTGTTGGGTAGGTGGGAAAGAGATAATGAACTTACAATATCACCTATATAACTTGTTTTTCTTATTTCGATTAGAAAAGTCATTTTTGTCACTCTAGACATACTTATTTTCCTAGAGAAAATATTTTAACCAACCAAACATAAATAAATGAAAAACATTTTTTGAAAAAAAAAAAAAATTCCTCCATGCCAAAAACATCCTACAAACAAACTATTTTGAGTTTTATCAACAGTTAGAAATGTAAACTCATTTTTTACTTTATTCAGTCACTTTTACTTGTTCACTATATAAAAATAAATTCACCTTTATTCATCCACTTTAGCATATCAAGATAAAAATAATTTCTTTTCGTTTGTTTATCCTTGGCATTAACTACTCATTCAAAATTATTTCTCAAGTGCATTAAAGACTGTACGCCAATATTAATGAGTACTATGATAAAATATACGGAAAAGGGCCTAACATACTCTCGAAGTATTGGAAATGGTACAAAAATACCCCATCATCCACCTATTGGCTCTAAAATACATTTACCATCCATTTTGGATCCAAATTTGACCACTTCTTTAACAAATTTTCATTTAAATTATTTAAATATTTTTTTAAATACGTGGCGCTCAACTATTAGTCATAATTTAATTAATTAATATAATTTATAAACTCACCCATTACTAATTAAACCAGCCCAAAATCTGACTCAATTAATACACCCGCCCCAAATTATAATCACTAGTGGGATCTTGTTCACTCTTCTCCTTGGTTCCGCCATTACTGGCTTTGTGAATGCTTCTCCGATCCCGACGCTGACCTCGCTTTCTGCTATACCTACAATCCTCTTCTCTCTAATATCGATTTCATCAAAGGTAAGTTTCTACTCTACTAATCATTTAGTACTAAAAATGGTTTCTTGCCAATTGATAGAATTTTTGTTTTGTGTTTAGAAGAGGAGAATAAGAAGGAATTGATCACTTTGGGGTTGTTGGAATGGAACAATTATAATTTGGATCAGAGATGAAATTTAGAAGGAACTACAGACAGAGATGATGAAATTAGACGGAATTGAAGATGGAGAGGTTGAATAGAGTAGAGAGATAGAACGATGAACCATGGCTATTCTCTTTTAGGGAGAGAAAGAGAAGAGGATATGGTGAAGGGAAATGGAGTGATGAAAATTTTGTTAAAGAGAGACAAAAAATTTGTTACTCTTCGTTGCTTTCTTGTTTCGCTTGTGGACGCAAAGCCGAAGCTTGGGAACGAAGGGGGAAGGGTTTTGTTTAATAGGTGGGCGATTATAATTTGGAGCGGATGTATTAATCGGTCAGATTTGGAGCGGGTTTAATTAGTAAAGGGTGGGTAATGGGTGGGTTTATAATTATATTAATTAATTAAATTATAACCAATAATTGAGCGCCACGTGTTTAAAAAACTATTTAAATAATTTAAATGAAATTCCGTTAAAGAAGTGGTCAAATTTGGACCCAAAAATGAATGAAAAGGATATTTTAGAACCAATAGATGAATGAAGGATAATTTTATACCATTTCCAATACTTTAAGAGTATTTTAGGCCATTTTCCGTAAAATATATACTTTTATGTAAAGTCTATTGTAGACTAGTAAAAGTGAAGCAGGAATATTACATAGCCCTACTCTCACCTTTCCCAACTATCACATGCCATTTACTAAAGTGATTTGGGAGTGACTTTACTTTGAAAAGCTTCAATTTTAAGTCCTGAATATTCTGAGAAACTATGTCAAGAATATTTTCATCTACAGATACCAAAACAACACATGAAATGCAGATCATTGCATAAAATACAGCATATTCTGTCTACATCAATATCACCACATTGACAAACAAACTTCCCACTTTTTTTCCATCATATAAAGCCATGTACAAGCAGCCAGCAATCAACTCAACAAGCACATCACACATACTATGAAATGAGAAAACTGGCATTCTTACTAAAGCAAAAAGGGAAAAAAGAAAGTAATAAAATCTACGGAAACATCTCCCCAAAATGGAAAAAAGATTAATGTACAAACGTCTCTCTTCCAGCGACTTTGATCAAAGTATCCAGCAGGCTTTGCGTTTTCTTTTCTGTTTTTTGGTCTTTGGAGGCTGAAGAACTACCTTGATTGCAGTATCAAAAACCGCCTTCACATTCTACATTACAAAGAATATTTTCTCAATTTGGCTTTGGTTCATAATCGTGAAAATGAACAAGCTGCATTCATCAAATTGTTTGCTTGTTTTGGAAGTGCACCTAGAATTGGTCATCATGTTTCATGTAATAGATCTTTTTAAGTTCCAATGATACTAAAAGGTTCAAATATTACCTGCTGCGTCTTAGCACTGCACTCAACGTATGCCACTGCACCTATTTGCTTTTTCAGTTCTTCACCCTGTAATTTTAAAGAGAAGTAAAAACTCAACAAACTTTGTTATGTAAGAAAGAGTGCTTGAAGACCAAAACTTGACTGAATTTTCCTTTCTACATCATTTGGTAATCTATGACTTATATCATTTTTTTTTTCAAACTTGACATTGTCTCACTAACATCCAAGGCCTTGCCCTTGAAAACACACTTTCTTTATCCTTTACAAAGACTGACCACCATAAATTCCTAGATGCTTTCATATTGAAGTTGAGGTTGTAGGCTCCTTGTGTCTGTGTGTACACTTCAGCAATATGCAGAAGAAAATGTGAATATTGTTTTGCATTTTTTGACCAAAAAAGAAGTGCAAATTTTCCCATTTTGTTTCTTGGATGAGCTAGCTAGCTCGGAAATGGGTCATTGCCCCTTCTCAAAGTATTCTTGAGCTGGCCATAACTTTCAACAGATTGTATATAGTCTAAATGTGACTCTCTTATGTCACATTTTCCTTTCTTTTGGGACAATAAGTCTTACTTTATGTTCTCCTTTTCACTTTCCTTTCTTTAAAAGAAGGCGGATCATGCACCAATTCTTTGGATAAGCTAAATTAAACTTTTGACAGATTTAGTACATATACCTCTTTCTCAAAAAATACATACCTGTTCTGTTGAAATTGTACATGCACCAGGATAGTCCCTTCTGAATTGCTTGTCCTCTCTTAAATCTGTCACATTTAAACTTTGTTTAGATAGAAACTTAGAAACAAAGAGTGACAGATAAGCTCGGTTTTATCTTCTGCATCAGCCAGCTCATTGGCCCCAGATTATAAAAGAGTGGAAGATTATATGCCTGACGCCAGTACACATGTAGCCTACATTGCTATATCTGCAGAACAAATTGATTAACCATCCGTTGTTAAACAAACACTTGTAGAACACAATTAGATCATGTTACAAGGCTCTTTTCTGTAGTTCATAATTGTTGGTTGGTAGACTTAGATAGCGTCAAATTATTAAAAGAATGGTGTAGTCTATGTACCCCAAGAATAAAATCTAGAGAACCTAAGTTTGAAGAAGAGTCTTAGTTCGAAGTATAGGGAGAGACTAGAGAGAGACAACTGAATCAGTTGGCTCGGGTTTGAACACTAAGTGATGAGAAATTCACATTAAGCTAAAGAAAAAGATGAAACATCGGATCTAAGTACGAGAAGAATAAGATCACAGAGCACAACAAACCACTAAACCATGTGCGCGTAATTTCTTGCCTATCATAAGTTTGACTTGCTCTATAACGTTGTCAAAACCTTTCATCCCCGTGTTAAGCACATAAAAGAAAAGGTTCATTCCATTCCCTCAGTTTTATGTCGGCCAAGGCCCATAGGATATTCCAAAGGGGGCTTTCAGTTTCATCCCTGTGAAATAAGTAAATAATGAAAACTGTAGTGCAATATTACCACTACATGATTAATATCTGCAAATAAAATTATGGTTTCTCTTAGCTTTTTTGTTGGTTAAACATAAACAGACCAGTTAAACTCCGGGATTCATTTTAATATACAGTATCTGCCAAATTCACAAGTGTTTAACGGAAACAAAAGGGGAAAGCACTTTAACAAAGGGGGAAAAAGGCATAAATTCTCTCAAGAGCTACTAGTAAAGCATAGGAATCTTAAAATGAAAGATAACTCACCCAATTTAGTCCCCACTAGAACAATAGGCACTGATGGGGCATAATGTCTTAGCTCAGGAACCCACTTTCCAACATAACAAGAAATAAAAAAAAGTTAAAATGATGTCAGGATTACATGATCAAAGGAGCAAAAGAACAACACAGCCATTGGAACAGCTATTAAAGTTAAAAGTTGAGGGGGAAAAAGCATACCTTTTTTGATATGTTTTCAAAGCTAGGCCTACTTATGAGAGAGAAAGCGAGCAGGAAGACATCAGCTCCTCGATAACTAAGAGGCCTAAGCCTGTTATAATCTTCTTGACCTGTGAAGAGCAATTGAACACTCACAATTTTATCATGTAGAATGACTTCTTGAAGACAACATGTTTGTTATCTCGCTCATTAGACATCACTACTTATGTACTAATGGTTCAAATCTGGTTCATTGCAGCTTTTTCAATGTCAAAGTTTCACAAGATTTTATCACAAAAATCCATACATTATATGGTTTTCTCATTTCAATTCTTCCCTCAATTTGAGTTTCACTGTATACACATGCTAAGTAATAGGACCACCATGAGGATGACCATTCTGGGATAACTTTTCTAAACACTTTGCCAAAGTGAACTGAAAGCAAACAATTTACTTGTTAATGTAAAACTTCTTCAAGCTGAACATAACCTTGATTAAACACTAAATTTTTATCTAACTGCTTCTGATGACAATCAATTGATTATTTGGAAGAAAAAGAGTATACAATTCGCCAAAGGCTTAATTTGAGTTCAAACATTCACATTTCAGTTACGAATTCTGGTTCAAGATTTGCACTAAGGCAAAATCTTAACTGAAGTACAAACACCCCCTTATCTTTCTTTGCTTGAAAATAAAAATCAGAAAGAATGCAAGATTTCATATGCAATAAAATCTGTTAACATAAAGAAAACAAGAATGGCAAAGACAAAAGTTGACAACTTTGATGAAAAAAGATGATTTTTATCATGATCTGCATCAAAATTATATACTAACAAGAAAAGGGTTTGTCATACCAGCAGTATCCCATAAGCCAAGATTCACAATCTTCCCATCAACATTGACATTGGCACTGAAATTGTCAAAAACAGTTGGCACATAATCCTGTAAAGACACAAAATCCATAATGAAAATTCCAGGTGGGAATGAAATAGCAAGAAACAAAAATACCCACAAGATAAAAATTGAATCTTTACATACAGTGGGAAAAGTATTGCTAGTGTAGGAGATGAGAAGACAAGTTTTTCCAACAGCACCATCTCCAACTGTAACACATTTGATGAACTTTGTTCCTGTTGTTGTAGCATTATTACTAGCACTAGTACTACTATTCATCTCATCAATCAAGAAAATGAAAAACTACTACTAAAAAGAATACAAGATTTTGAGTTTTTATGAAGCTTGAAATGAAGAAAAATTCAAGAATCCTTGTGACAAAGTGTTGCAGTTACTCTATTTTAGTGGGACAAAGGGAGGGAACAAGAAAAAGCAAAACAAAGATTTTATAAGAGCCTTTTTTGGTAGAAAAGTAATGAAGGTAGCTTTATTTTGAGCTGTCAAAGAGGGAAAAATATTTTTGTGACTTTTTAAATTGAATTTCTGAAATTATATTTAATCATAAAATTTTGAAATTTTTTTTTAAAAAAAACTTTTTAGTTTTTTTTTCAATTTAAATAACTCGTAAAAAATCAAAAATAGCTTCAATTTATATTTATGATCAAACACAATTTTCATTTTTAAATATTATTTTTTAATATAAATTTTAAATTTTATAATTTTTTCATGATCTAATGGGCCCTTCGTGATTCACATTTGCACGTAATCATGACGATGGGCCTAATCCGGCCCCGGAAATTTGGGGATGGGGGCCTGTCCTTTGTAGCCCAATGTTATTTTATAAATTCTTTCATAAAATTAATTTGTTTCCCAAATTTTTAATGTTTTAAAGAAATAAAAAGCTATTATTACTCTCTCCCTAGTTTATATGTTACTAGTTTAGTGTGCATGTTTCGTATGTGTGTCTCGTGTTAATCAAGTGAAAAGTTACTCCTAATTTTCTAATGAAGTTAATTTATAATCACACAAATAATTAGTATGATTTATTTAAGATAATAAATTTCAAAAAATTTCATATTTTCTTTCTTAAATTACGTGAGCAATCAACTACACCTCATAAATTGAAAAGACCTTTCTAAAGTTATTAAAGGTGAGATAATTGCAAGAATTTTCACCCCAGGTCTCTTTAAGGATTGAAATTCAACTTTTGGCCCTATTAAGAAAAGTAGTACAAATTAGATAATCATTGAACTTCTGTAGAAAATTAAAGTCTCGTTTTTTTTTGTTGGTTAGTTTGAATGAATTTGGTTGGAAAAACTTGAGAAACACTATTGTTAAATTTTGTTGAACTTGATTATTTAGAAAATATATTGTGAATTTTTATTTTTTAAAAAAAGTTAATATAACCATCGAGAATTGTTGAATATCAAATTTGGAGTCGCTTAAAATTGATTAGCACTAATTTTAATGCAAAAATTAAAATTTATACTTGATAAATTGTGGCGTTCCATCTTTACTTTGTGGACAAATCCTAACGATCTGTCAAGATTTGTGACAAAACAAATTTTACTCATCAATTTGAAATCCTGACGATTCACCATGATTTTTTGTTATTTCATGTTGGCCGCAAATTTAATTTCGTAAAACTTTTTTCAAAAGAGGCCAAAATTTAAAGGATGACACTTAGAAGATCCCATTTTTGCAAATAGAGGCAGATCTCTCTTATTAGGGCCAATGATATCATGGATCACAATTCAGATGGGCCGATCTGTTCCTTTCCGGGTCAGATTTCTTTCATAGGTCGGTGGAATTCGACCCGAAGAATAAATAGAGAAAATACCCAATTCAACCAGTGACCAGTGAAATTGCAGACCGGAAATCGGAAAAACTAGGGCAGAATGGCAAATTCGAAAATTCAAACACCGGCGTATCCAAGTGCAGCAAAACTTGCTGATTCCGATTGTTATCCTCAATACACTGCTTCGCTCAAATGTAAACTGAACTGTCACTTTGTTCTTCCGATCATGTTATGTTTTTGCAGTTTTTGAAAATTTACCGGCAAGAAGAAAAGATTTTATTCATGATCATTATTGGAATTTTGATATGTAATGACTTTTGGCAAATTATATTACTCTTTTTATTATCTGGGTATTGAATTCTTGTGGTTGTTTCGGTTAGATAAGTTATATTCGCAAGAATTTAGGTAAAAAATCATATTTTTTATTGATTTTTTTGTTAGTTGAGTAGAACTTATTTGTAATGATAATTGCATAAAGAATTGTCCATAATTTGTTTGAAGAATACTTGGTAATCGATCAGAGAGCAATTAAGTAGCCTGATGAAGGTTTTGTGGAAGGTTTGAAGGACCTTTGATTGTGGAGCAGTTAGGTTTGCTAATCCAGATTGTTGGAGTTCATGGCTATATCAGAGAACAATTAAGTAAGCTTGATGAAGGTTTTGTGGAAGGTTGGAAGGACCTTTGAATGTGGAGTATTTAGGTTTACTAATCCAGATTGTTGGAGTTCATGGATATATCCATACACACAAGTCATTGTGCATCAATTTCTTGCAATTATATTTGAGATATCATTGTTATACACATTCATCGTCTGTAGAATTAGAAAACTGTGGAAAAGGCTTTTCTGTCATATCAATATATTCAAAGACGTATTTTCTATCCTGTTACGCAGTTGTTTCAGGGAATTGATTAATTTGTGAACGCTTTGCAGGTTTGGAACAGTTTAGCACAGATAAGAGCAAATGCCAAGAACATTTTGATGTTTACAAGGAATGCAAGAAAAAGGAGGTATGCATGTTAACTATTTTCTTCCACATCTATATGTATGTGAATGAGGATGATAGTAGTATATGTGCACTAACCTGGTGATAAATGCACGAGAAATTTTGTTATGATGAAATTGGTAATGTGCAAGAAAGTATGAAATGCTTTTACCCCTCTGATGTAGAGTTTTGCCCTGTAAAATGGACTTTGAGAGGTTCTTCCATCGACACTTGGAGTGGTATTTTTTTTATATGGGTGTGAAGGAACTTGTAAAATACTTTCAGACAAGTTGCTTTGAGACACTGTGTTAATAGTTATGAAAGGGAGCAAGTTGTTTAGCAGTTCAAAACAAACAAGTCTAGGTGTAAGATTGCATGCTGATTAAGATTCATTTACGTGTTAGTTAAATTATATACTCTTACCTTTGCCCTAAATAAAATTGTTTACTCTTGCCACTAGCCAGTCCTTGATTGGATCACTGTCAATGCAGCCTATACTCAAACCTGAATCTATAGAGAGAACAGTCTCCCGATTCTTTTTTGTCACTTGGAATTATATAGTTCAACAATATTTACTTTATTTGGAACTCTTTTTAAATTTAATTTTGTGGTGCGTAAGCAGGGATGTAGTGGTGGGAGGGAAGATATTACTAAGCAATCAATTACCTGTGGTTTTTAGGTGTTTTTGACATTGACATCATGGAATGTCTTCGCTACTTTATGCTTTAGATAAATTTGTTAAGAATTGCCTCTCTTGCGCCTTCAGATTTTTCGTTTAACCCTTTTTCTGGGTATGGATTTTCATGATATATAATTTTATTTCTGGTATTTCATTTTCATTTTCTGGCATGTTGCAGAGGGAAGCTCGGCTGGAGCGCAATCGAAGTCGGTCTTTATTCTCATGAGTTATAAGAGCTAATAACACTTTCATGTAACTTATTCCAAGAAGCAACTGTAATTTAGATCCTTCACATTAGAATCAATATGATCGTGTTTGCTGCGGCCTTTTGGCTTGTTTTAGGTAATAGGTTTATTGATTTGCAATAAATGATGAGGATTGTGTTCAAGATATTTGAATGTTGATTTACAGGCGAGTATTGGGGCTATGTTTTCTATTTTTGATAGTTTCCTTATGCAAATCTTTGTGTTTCTAATCCTTCTTTTAAATGAAGAAGAGTTATAGACTCTGGTGTGTTTAGACCGGTGAGTACTTCTCTTCTCATGCTCAGGTGAATTCACTTGGAAGTTCTAATGTCAAAGCGATTCATGATCAAGACTTGCATATACTCTGATATGATTCTTTTATCTTCATCTTGGCACTGATGCTAACTAGCATTCGTTGCATCTGTGGCAAGTACTAAAGATTTGTTTGTTAGGACCAGAAATAGATAAATGAAAGGAACATGTATCCTTGTGTTTTCTTATGGAGGAACAGCGCGATTGCAACATTTATTGACAGCACAAGATAACAACAGTCGTTTCTCTTGCTCCTCAGTTGTATTGCTCTAGGAGACTGCTTGTAAAAAGTAACATGATTAAGAATTACTCACTAAACACTTCTTAGGTCAATTGAACTTAATAGATTACAATTTACAGGCATTGACAAATATCAAAGAAGAGAACTATGTCAAACTCTTTGGAGATATAGATAGATGCCATGCTCAGGTTCTAATACTAATCTAAAAACAGGGCTGTGTTGATATCCTGGGGACAATGAAAATGTAAACCTAGACAGAATCATTGATACAATCACCTTCAGTTCAATCATTGCAAAGTTTTGCCCCGCACAGGTTCTACTCCCTATGCCAAATGGTATATAAGCACTAGGGACTTTACAAGCCTTTGCAATGCCCTTGGCAAATCTTTCTGGATTGAACTGATAGGTATCTGGTACCCAGAGTTCTGGCTGCTGATGCAGGATTGGGATTGGAATCTCAATATTAGTCCCTTTCGGAATCTCAATTCTGTTGAAACTTATATCCTGCAATGCTTCTCTCACCACGAATGCTACTGGTGGGTACAAACGTAACGTTTCATGGATGATCATTGTCAGCTGCCAATCGAATATGCATACATGTTAGAGATCCAGCTATAAAGTATATTTGAAATTCGATTATATGGTATTTAGATTACTGCATACCACTTTCATTTGTCTAAGCATAGACTCATTTGGCAACTCACTACCACAGACATCAAGCACCTCAGCACGGGCACGAGCTTGCCATTCTGGATATGCAGCTAGTAACATCAAGCACCATGATGCTGTGAGAGCAGTGTTCTCGTGGCCAGCAAAGTATATGCTCTTACAATTATCAACAATGAACGTTTCAGCAGAAACGTCAGCTGGTAGCCAATCACCACCACTCTCTTCATAACTCTTAGCAGCATCGAGTATCAATTGCAGAAGGTCTTTCTCATAAGTAGGGCTTCTCCTTGCTCGTACTATCTTCAATATCATTGCTTTAATCTCTTTGTCCAGTTTCCATATCTCCCTATTATGTTTACTTGGAATATGCCTGTCACAATCCATCCATTCTGAACATAGTGGGAAAACTATCTATTACCATCAGTTCTACTTTATTTAATCCTCCTCCCTTTCCTTCCAATTTTACTAGACAAAAAAAGATCTATATTTCTCACTCTTATACCCTTCCCCTACACTTTACAGAGCTAAACATAGTTCTAAAGTTGCAACAATATCCTTTACCTCAATCCAGGAACTCCAATGGGAACCTTGGACATAACCATTTGAAGGGTTTGAAGTTTTAGGAAGATTTGTTCGCCTTCAACATAGCTGCTTCCGAAACAAGCTCTTGAGATTATATCTGCTGACAAACTCTTGAGATCATCGTCCACCTTAACATCCGATTTTCCTTCTGAATTTCTTGTTCTCTCATCCCATGATTCTATCATTTTACTGGTGGATTCAACCATCAGCTTCACCATCTCCTGCATAATCAGTAGACATTTGAATTTCTAGTCTTGCCGTGAAAATCTTAGTTCCGCGACTGCTTGTAATTAGATTTGTTGAACTTAACAAAGTGCATAAATATCTGTGAGTGGAATTGTACCTTAACCTTGTTGAGATAGAATTCAGGAGCAATGATCTTTCTCTGATGAGCCCAGTAAGGGCCATTTGAAGAGAAAATGCCTTGGCCTAGTAGAGGACCATGATCTTTGGATAAGTAAGAGGGCTTTCCCAGGTTCAAAGATGCACTTTGACTAATCTCTTTCACCATATCTGCATCAGTTACACATAGTATCTGTATGGTTCCAGATGAATACATGAATATTGATCCTGTAATTTAAACATAAAAAAACCCCACATAAGCTAAAAGAATTGAAGTCATATGAAGGTTGTATAAATGTCAAGATTTGACCATATTCAATTTGCCACTGTTTTATATGTGAAAACACTCTGGAAGGCCATGTATGCTGCAAAGGGTTGTTTTCTTCTAATTCTTGATTATTGGTTTCTTCTGGGATTGGCTGTTTGTTGATATGAGGGAGATTTCCATAGAGAAAAGATGGTGAAGAAGGTCCTTTAATCCCTTGGCTTTGAAGTTTTGATATCAATTTTCTTGGATGCAAAAGTAAAAAATTGGTGAGATGTGCAAAGAACAACACCAGAGATCCACCTAAAACCAGTGAAGAAATTATCTTGACTGAAAAAATCAGCAATTGTTCTGTTTCCATTACAAAATTTCTTTAAAACTGAAGTTTTCAATCTTGTTCTGTTCTGTATGTTGACAGTTGATAGAATTCTGTTTATGAATGGATAAAAGGTTTTAAATATTTATTATTTCTTTTTTTTGGTTATAAAATATGTATTATTTCATAAAATATGACTAAAGTGGTTATTTTTATATTGGGATATGTAAGTCATAAATAAACCTTTTTATATTTTTGAGTAGTTTTGATGAATATTTAACAAAAAGACAAGAAATGGCAAGGTGTGGTACATTGATGTGGTAGATGGATGAAGTAGCTAGTTCCACGGCATTGAAAGCTTCTATTTTATCCAATATAAAAAGTCAGGGAAAAGGCTCAAATATACCATCAAACTTTGAAAAAAGGCTCATGTTATCCGTTAAAAGTTTGGCTCATTTATGGCATTTCTGTTTGAGAAAAGGCTCATCCACGCCATTATTTATAAACTAAATTTTTTTTTGGTTTTGCAAAACCATTTTGTACATGTGGTCAATTATGATTTGGCAAATTAAAATGGAAAAGGTTCAAATATATCATCAAACTTTGAGAAAAGGCTTATCTATGTTATATGTTAAAAGTTTGGCTCATCTATACCATTTCAATTAACAAATAATGGCATGGATGAATCTTTTTTCAAATGAAAATGACATAAATGAGCCAAAAGTTTTAACGGACGAGCCCTTTCTCAAAGTTGATGGTATATTTGAGCCTTTTTTCTAAAAAGTTTGAACTTTCAAGGTACAGAGTTTTAATATTTAAATTAAAGCCTTGCTAATAATTAACAATTAGGGCATTTGGTCTAGTGGTATGATTCTCGCTTAGGGTGCGAGAGGTCCCGAGTTCAATTCTCGGAATGCCCCTTTTTTTTAATTTTTTTTTTTAAGGCAAGTTTTCTTCTATTGGGTTGGGGTTTTATTTCTAGATGAACTTGGGCTTTCTGCAGTTGGGCCTCCATCATGTATTAGTCGTTAGCTCTACACAAATAGCCGGTCAGATTCATTTTTTATTTTTCCTAGAAGATATACGTATACTATATATAACTATACGCATACTAATCGAGTTAATTCTTCTTCTCTTTTTCTAAAGGTAGATTTGGTTGTAATTGTGACTTGATTTATCGACATCAAGTTCGTAAAAAGAACCAAATTCTTGTTAGCGATTATTTACGATAAAAAAAAAGGAAATTATGAAAACTTCTCTTTTTTTCCAAATTGTTTTTCCATTACTCAGAGTAGGGAAAAGGACTTAGGATAGTGGAGTTGAACGCACCCCAGCTATGTTGGGATTTTCATTGTTGCCAGAGAGAAAATATTTGAAGTACTATTGATCACTTTTAAAAAGATGAGACTATTAATTATCTTTACAAGTTAGGAAATGCAGGTTCATATGTGCGCTCAACAGAAAAACAAGATTTATTATGTTTTGAATGTAATACAAGATTTAACTATTCGATTCAGTTAATATGATTGATATGCTTCAACTTATACATTTTAAGCAATTTAATTATGTATCCTCTTAACTTTTTTGATAATTTCACGAGGGGAAATGAAAATAGAACGAGAGTATATCAACCAAGTTATGGAAGCTAAAGAAAAAAGTCGCAACACTTCTCGATAATGAAATAGATAAGTGTTGTAAATAAATCTAAGTGGATGCTCATGTGGAGTCATTACCATGATAGCAGATCCATTCCTCTAAGATTACAATTTTCAAGCTTATAATTTTTAATAGATTTTACACAAATTTCATAGTTTTAACTTTTAAGAGCTAATTACATTCTATTTCTATTCTTTTTCAAATTACAATTTTTTAAAAATTTTGGTGGAATCTGGATACATCCCAAAACACCCAATCCATCACGTCCCGATTTCAGATACATCCCTCAACGTCCTTATATATCGCGTCTCAATTTCAGATACATCACTCAACATGCGATACATCGCGTATATGTGAGATTTTTTTTTATGCAAAATAGGTGTAGGTTTTGATTTTATAGTCTTTTTTCTTTCTCCCATGTAATAAAAGGTTTTTTTTTCCTTCCTAAAATGCCTTACACCTTATAAGTATCATCGGTAAGTAGGGAGTACTATTATTCATATTTCATACTACATTTATTTCTTCTTCTTCCTTTTTCAATAAAAAAGTTGATTTATTTGTAAAATTATTTAAACAAAACTATCTACTTATGTATATATACTATTTATAAATTTTAGTTACAAAATTGTTTTGACTTACAATTAGTTTTGCGAAGGGCTTCCCCTTTTTCATCTTCTCAGTCGAACAAACAGCGATACAGTGAGCAAGAATGTGGAGAAGAGCTCTCTGTATTGTCTCAAAAAGACCCTTTTCTTCACAACCTGAAACACCCACTTTGTATTCCTTTCTCCAGCCTTCAATTTTCTCCTTAAAAAGAACTGAATCACCTTCTACAACCCCACCAAAACCCCATGACCAAACCCCTCTAACCTTAACACAAGAGCACAAATCCAATCTTGAATCCAGTCTTCAAGAATCTATAAAAAGTAACAACACAGATGAAGCATGGAAATCATTCAAGACTCTTTCAAATTACTCAGCTTTCCCAAGTAAGTCACTTACCAATTCAGTAATCACTCATTTGTCATCATTGAATGATACCCATAACATAAAAAGAGCATTTGCATCAGTGGTTTTCTTGTTAGAGAAGAAGCAAGAATTGTTACAGCCTGAAACTGTACATGTACTGTTGAATTCAATGAGGGATGCTAATAGTGCTGCCCCTGCTTTTGCTTTGGTGAAGTGTATGTTCAAGAACAGATTTTTCATCCATTTTAGTCTATGGGGTGATGTTCTTGTGGAGATTTGTAGGAAAAATGGTAACTTTGGTGGGTTTTTACAAGTTTTTAATGAGAATTGTAGGGTTGCTATTGATGAGAAGTTGAATTGCTTGAAACCCAGTTTGGCAGCGTGTAATGCTGCACTAGAATGTTGTTGTCGAGAGGTTGAATCGATTACTGACGCAGAGAAAGTGGTGGAGACCATGTCAGTTTTGGGTGTTAGGCCTGATGAATGTAGTTTTGGTTTACTAGCTTATTTATATGCATTGAAAGGTCTTAAAGGGAAAATAGTTGAGTTAGAAGGTTTAATAAGTGGATTTGGTTTCCCCGATAAAGGGGGTTTTCTTAGTAATTTGATTAGCGGATTTGTAAAGTGTGGTAATTTGGCGTCTGTTTCAGCAAATATTCTTCAAGGTGTAAGAGAAACAGGTGGACAAGGATTATGTTTTGAAGAAGGAACTTATAGTAAAGTTGTAAGTGGGTTTCTTCAAAATGGGAGCATAAAAGATTTAGCTACGTTGATTGGTGAAACTCAGACCTTGGAATCTCCATCCGTGATTGTTGAGAGATCCGTTGGATATGGCATCATAAATGCTTGCGTTAATCTTGGGTTATTGGACAAAGCACACATGATATTTGATGAAATGAATGCTCAGGGTGCTTCTTTAGGTCTTGGAGTCTACCTTCCAATATTGAAGGCATATTGCAAAGAGCAAAGAACCGCTGAAGCTGCTCAACTGGTTACAGACATAAGCAGTTTAGGTCTCCAGTTGGATGTTGCTACCTATGATGCTCTAATTGAAGCTTCAATGTCATGCCAAGATTTCCAGTCTGCATTTTCTATGTTTAGGGACATGAGAGAAGCAAGAATACCTGACTTGCAAGGGAGTTACTTGACAATCATGACCGGTTTAACAGAAAGTCATCGACCTGAGCTCATGGCAGCTATCTTGGATGAGATTGTTGAGGATCCTAGAATTGAAATCGGAACGCATGATTGGAACTCCATCATCCATGCCTTCTGCAAGGCTGGACGACTAGAAGATGCAAGGAGGACTTTCAGGAGAATGACCTTCCTTCAGTTTGAACCAAATGAGCAGACATATCTTTCTCTAATAAATGGATACGTGACTGTGGAGAAGTATTTCAATGTTATGATGCTGTGGAATGAAGTCAAAAGAAAGGTTTCGGCAGAAGGGGAGACGAAGTTGAAACTAGATAGTAGCCTGGTTGATGCATTTCTGTATGCATTGGTCAAAGGGGGCTTCTTTGATGCAGTAATGCAAGTTGTGGAGAAATCTCAAGAGATGAAAATATTTGTTGATAAATGGAGATATAAACAAGCATTCATGGAGAAACATAAGAAGCTCAGAGTTTCAAAGTTAAGAAGGAAAAATCGCGGTAAAATGGAGGCACTTATTGCTTTCAAAAATTGGGCAGGTTTGAGTGCTTGATGGGTCTCATATCTATCGCTTGCCTATTTTGCTTGATTCTGAATGCTGTATGGAGCATCTTACTACTGGGTCCTAAAATACTCAACTTAACGTCAAAGGCTAACTTGGATTTTAGGGCTTTTGATGCTGGCACAGCCGCACAGCAAGTGCCAAATTGCTTTTCAGGAAGCTCGCCTGGTAATTATAAGGTGCAGAGCCTCTAGCAGGTGACACAGATCGAAGAAGATGTACCATGCTTGCTAAACCATATGGAAAAGTGTGATAGTAACTTCCAAGAGGCAGGATTATGCTCTGGACAAAACACCAGTCTCCTCGAGCTAAATGCTGACTTCATACACCACTATTCCTTCCTGGCTATGACCTGCATACTCTAGAATGTGCTATATCATGAAACCTTTCTTCTTATTTGTAATACACTTGTATAAGATTTTTCCATTAGCGGGAGAAATTGGCATGGCGGGACCAGAAGCAGTGAAAGGAAGTACCCTGGTGCTTGTAGAAAAACTCAAGAAATTATTTAATAAACCGACAAATGCTTAACATCCTTGTTGGTTCGTTGATCACCAACCACTCCTTTTGATGCTGTCACTGGCCAAAATGTGTATGGTCAGAGTATTTTGTTGTTCAACTCTTGAATAGGTGTTGCAGATATCTGATGAGGAGCTTATTTTGCCAGTACAAATTGTACGAGTTTCTCCCTCTTTCTCTAGTGCAATAAGATGTTATGAAGTCATTTTTTTATAAATAAAAAGTCATTTAAGGTTTTTTCTCTCTTCTTGTCTGCTTTTAAAATTGTTTGATGATATGGATACCCTTACGTTAAGTTGTTTTCTTGGGGTTCCAAGAGAGGAAGCAGAGGATCAATTATGTGCTATGGATATTGAACATGATTGTTATAGTTGCATTGGTTGCTGCTGGACTTGTATCCACAAGGGAAAATTACCGGAATTCAACTTTTGGTTCTTCGGTTAACATGATTGTCGAGAGCTGTTATTGATTTCTTTGTGTTGGTTTCACATAGGGATGTAGGTAGAAATTGCTAATGTTCATCTTCAATCAACTTATGCTGATTTCTATGATGTAATTGTCGTGCTTGAACAACCATCTTTTTGTAGAAATTATACTAGCTACTATATCACTGACTCTGAGTAATGGTATTAAAAAATATGTGAGCTGCCTCTTCAAAAGAATCTGAACATTTGATTATAACCTTGGCTTGGAACTTGGAAGAATTATTTTGAA
This sequence comes from Solanum appendiculatum, assembly GCA_018342035.1. NCBI lineage: Eukaryota > Viridiplantae > Streptophyta > Magnoliopsida > Solanales > Solanaceae > Solanum > Solanum appendiculatum. The sequence continues at coordinate 2,066,926 of JAGDQO010000515.1, forward strand.
GAGGAACTTGCCGAAAAGAAACTGTTTAGAGCCTCGGCTTCAGAAATGCATTTAACCCAAGAAATTTACATAGCAACATGCCACATTACTTTGTTATAACTTTTTAATACTTACTAGTAATCATCCTGTTGTCTGAAAATGTAATCTCAATAACCGTGATCATCCAATAAATCAATATTCTTAGGGCAAGGGGAGGGAATTACAAGTTCTTTGAAGTTTGAACAAATTTGTATTAAGGAAATAACTTTAACAGATTGGAGTACTAGATTCTATACTAATATCAAGGGAGAGGAAGATGTTTCTTTTGGCATGGCTCAAGTTCTCACTGACAGATCTGATCATTAGGAGAGCGATAACTGTATATGAATAGTAATTCACTCGAGATGATTCATTAGGGCTTGTTTTATCTGAATTTCAGTGGCATACTCTGGGAATCTGTAGAAGCAGTGTCGCAGCCTCTTTTTGCTATTTGTCTTGTGAGTGAGTTTGAGTTTAGGAGTACAATAGGTTGAACAGAATCAGCAAGTTTATTGGAAGAAGGATGAGTGTGCTGAACTCTACGGAATACGACTTGCTACTGCTCTTCTTATATCTATTTCCTTCTGGATGAGTTGTGTACTTTAGATTTTAGAGATGCCTAAGAGAAGTGTGTTCTGTTACCATTGCCATACTTGGAAAAAATCTTGAAAACAGTTTTTTTTAATTATGCAGCATATATGTTGTTGTAGTGAACAGAGGGTCTATCAGAAACAACCTCTCTACCCCACAAAGGTAGAAGTAAGGTTTGCATACATCCTAACCTCCGCAGACCCTACTTGTAGGATTACATTGGATATGTTCTTGTTGAGTCCTAGTTCTACACTATTATCCAAAAGCAGTCACTAAATCCACATTCATAGGTGTTGACACAAATCTTGATTTTATTTGAATAGAGCCAGCAGAACCTTAAGCATATACATATACATACAGTATATAGAAAAAACACAAATTTCAATTTCCTATTGAGAATTTCCTTCAAAATTTTATCTAGTTATTTTCCAAGAGTTTTTGTTTTGCCCTTGTCATAAGATTTTTTGCTCAGTGCAAGAATGAGTGCATGTGATGCTGCAGATCAGAGACACTAATGATTACACAAATAGACTCCAGTTGGGTTGTCAGATTCTCCCACTTGTTCCCTTTGCTATGTTCACACTTTACTATCTATACTTGATTTTTGTGGATATTTTTTTGTTTTTCAACTGGTGTTTGGTATCCATATTGGAATCTAACTAAATTCAGATTCGTGTGGGGAAGTCTGATATTGGGTAGTAAAACGTTTTCTAATAAAGGCGATTTCGTATTCAGTAGGCTCAACCATGAGACATTTCATTAAGAATCAAGAAGTACTTACCACTCTACCAGAAACCTTATCTTTGTATAATTGTTGACTGATTTGAGTGTATGTTTTATGTACTAACAATCTAAAGATGTTTAGATAATTTAATACTACCTTATAGGGTAATTATGTGCAAATTATTGTGACACTTTAATAGTAATCAGTTACATGCTTTCTCATATCTTTGTCTATACTATATGTGGTTATGGGGCTAATTTATAGCAAACCCACTAGCAATGGGAGTGTTTGTTTTTGTTTTTGATTTTTTATTCAGTGTTTGATATTTGCATTGAAATTCAACTAATCTGGATTTACGTCGCGTAGGGCCTTATTCAGGAGGAATCGCGCACTGCAGGGCCCATTCGGGGGTGATCTCAGTTTCATTAACTATGTTAGGAAATTTTATCATCTCTTCTATATAAATTTAAAAAGATAGCTCAATGTAATATTATGTATTTATATAGGACTCGAAAAAAAGTTGTACTTCAAAGGAGTGTGAAATAAGTTACGAAATGAATATGGAGATATATGATTTATTCATGCGTTGCCTTAAAATATTTTGATACCTTATTTATAAATTATGATTTGCTCATTTAGTAAGATTATATAAGATTATATAATAGTAAGCAAAACATGGGCCAGTGCCCAAGAAAAGTTTTTTTTTTTTTTTAAAATAATTAAAAAAGAAAGAAGGGATAAGATCAAAATGGATAATAGTGTAAGGCATTATGTATATTTCTAAAATTTAACGTTTTCTTTTTTAAAAAAAATACTAGTACATATAAAAGCAACTAAAAGAAGTAAGAATCACCAATTTTAGTATTTTTCTAACGAACAATTCGTCTATCTTTATATTTAATCTCAATAATTAAGCAGTTTGTTACCCACATTGAAAGCAACACATAGCACATCTTTCCACTTGCTTGATATAAGTACATTTAGGTAATTTATAAATTATAATCTTCATAAAATCAAAAGGTTTCTTTATCTTTTTTAGAAAATTTTTAACCAACTGAGTTGTAATGCTAATTGCTCCACTCAAAAACTTAATCAGGCTATAGACTCCACAAGAGGAGTTCATATTTCTAAAAGCCAAAATAAAATTGGAAAGGGAAAAAACGCTAATTAATTCAAATTCGTACTTCAAGAATAAAATATTTATATCAAAAATAATTTTATTCCCATAATTCAATTTCAAAACCTTTAAATTATACTAAAAAAAACATTTCTGAAACAAGCACTTTTGATAAATAAAAAGGTTATATAAAAAAAAAATTCTGAAAAAGAATAGAATAAATTAAATCTTTACCACTCTAATCTTGTACGCATTCCAACTTGAGCACTAATTTAAGATGAGATAAAGTTGTCATACATTATTTTGTTAGTATATTATAATTATAATATGTTTTTTTTTTTTTATAAAGCAGAATATTAATAAACTTTTGAGTCGATTTGTACGAGAAAGCTTTTGTATCAAGCATGCTAGTTTTCTAGTAATATATCATTAAAAAGTACTTTTGTCGTTCATTTTTACTTGTCATAATTTGACTTGACACAAGTAAAAATAAAATTTATTTTAAAAATAAATGAATATATATATTTTAAAGTGCATTCTACTGTCTCCAATTTTATTAACAAAAGTCAAAATTTAAATAGCCATAAATTAATAAAACAATGAAAAATAAGAGGATATGAAAAAAATTTAGAAGAGAGAGAAAAAGACGAAGTACAGAGGAGCTTCTCTCCTGTCATCTCTCTCAAATGTCGATGAAACCCTAGTTATCTCCGTCTATTCAACTTACTCTTTTCACACACACAGTTTCCCCTTTCATATATCTCCGTTTCTATGGAGTTTTGAGCTTCATACATGTAGAACTGATAGATTTATAGATATATATATTATATACGCATACGTTTGGTTGAAGGAGAGAGAAATGTATAGGGATCGAGGTGGTGGTGGTTCATCGAGGTCGGAGATCGTTGGTGGACCGTTGGATCGGAAACGAATTAACGATGCGTTGGATAAGCACTTGGAAAAATCTGCACCTTCCACATCTAGAGCTTTGAAGGACAAGGTGGTTTCGTCTACCTCCGTAGGTGCCGGAAAATTGCATCAGCAGCATATTGATCATCGAGATACACGCTCTTCCTCTAGTCTCGCCACGAAGATCAAGTGCTCAGATGGTTAGAGCTTTTTATTTTTCTCATTTCCCGTATAACAATTTTTTATATAATATTTGAATGCATTTAATTTGCTGATATATGGCAAGATTGTAGCTGACAATGGTTAATTATTCATTTTCCTCATGTTAGTGGAATGTGGATCCGCTAGATGCTGCTTTAGCTTTAACATCTAGTCTTTAGTTTGTATAATGTTGTATAGTGACTGTCTTTGTGATTTTATTTTTAGTGAAAAGCTAGTAAGATTATATTAGGCCATAAGTTTGATTTGCATTATGGGCAAGGATTGACTCAACAAAGTTGCTCCTGTGTATGAAACATGAAAAAACCTCTTTGAAGAAATGCAAGGAGAAGGGTACACCTGCATATGTCTAATATCCTCTAGCAGTGTAGCTGCATAGTTGGGCTGGGAGCATTTCATGCCAGAATAAGTTTAATGTGGTATTTTGGTCTCTTGCCTTGTAGCTATGGGCAGCTTGAGAAGATGAGAGGAGATATGATAATGTCAAATTTTGTGATTTTGAGTTTAAATTCATTTGTGGGGTGTAGAAAAAATACCGGTAATCATAAAACTCAATTTTGTAAAAGTAAATTGAGAATGGCCCAGTGGTTTGGGCTTGGGACTTCCATGTTGGAGGTCTCAAGTTCAAAACCCCTTGCCAGCGAAAGCAAGGGGCTTGCCTTCTGGGTCGAGCTCGTCGCACCGGGCTTGCCTAGTGCGGGTTACCTCTCCTGTGTGGTTTGCGAGCTATTGCATAGGAGCGGGGTTTTTACCCTGTGCGCACCCAAAGGGTGGCAGGTGCGGGTTTCCCTTGTCATAAAAAAAAAAAAATTGTAAAAGTAAATTGAGAAGTTTTTACGACTCCTCAAAATCCTTTTTTGCTTAGAGGGGATATGTTCAGGGGATTCTTTGGAACATTTTCAGTTATTTTAGAGCTGATGTTGCTTTTTGTTTCCAATAAGATCTGATTACTTGTCTGAATGCAATAGATTATGCTTGTCTGCAAAGAGCAGCGTGGAATGGGATCAGAAAAAAGATTATCAAGTGTCAAAGAGAATGGATGGACTAGTTGTGATCATCTTCTCATTCTGTGAGGTTCTTAGCGTGCCATCTCAAATTTGTTCTAGCTAATATTTGAATTCTTTCTTTGTTGAACGAAAAGTTCACAGGGAATATCCCTGGTGTTTTCTATTGCTATTAATGGCTTAAGATGTTTTATGGTGTCCAGTCAGAAGCTCAGGCTTGCTTACTGGCTCCATGAGTGCATGGAGCTCTGTTACACATAGTTGCATCTTAATGTTTAGTTGCCTTTAGTTTTAGTTTGCAATTTCAAAAAAAGCGTTTAGTTTCCTTTAGAGTTTAGACTAGAGAGTACGTAGAGGAATTACAGCTGGTGGAAGAGGTTGTTAATTTTTTTTGGTTGCAACGACCTATGGACTTAGTTTGTTTCCGCATTACTACAACTCTTTTGACATCATCATTTAAGTACAATCTCTGTTGGTTTGTCATTTTCTTTATTTTCCTTTTGATAAATGGTTCATGATATTGGTTTTTGACAAGCTGTAAACTAGTTTTTCTGCATGCTAAGTAGACATAAATTCTTTATTTTGTCTCTTTAATATTTTGAACCAAATATGAGAGTATACCCAATATTGTGTCTTTTGCAGATGAATCTGAAACAGACAGTGAGGAGTCTGATGTTAGTGGTTCTGATGGGGAAGATACATCATGGATTTCTTGGTTTTGTAACCTGCGTGGAAATGAGTTCTTCTGTGAAGTTGATGACGAATACATTCAAGATGATTTTAATCTATGTGGATTGAGCAGTCAAGTGCCATACTATGACTATGCACTTGACCTGATCCTTGATGTTGAATCCTCTCATGGTAAGTGTGTTTGCTTGTTTAGAGTGCTTACATTGCTACGAATTACAAGGAAACTTCTTTTTGGTCTTACTATTTCAACCGAAGGATGTGGTATCTGATCTTCTGTAAAAAAAAAGGAATGTGAAACTACAAGTTCTACTAGTTTTGTTTTCTTTCGCATGTGGAACTCATCCTCCTTTCAACAATCTAGATGGATGTTGATTCTCATGTTAAGTCAACATGTGGATACACAGCGGTTCGGGACTTTTTTTTTATCAATTCTGTGAGAAGATACTGGATGTTTTCTTGCACCCAAAAGTGTGACATAGTGGACAATTAAGTGAGATCGAAACCACGGGAGACCAAAGTTCAAATCTCAGTAGCGACTAAAACATTAGCTGATTTCTTTCCTTATGTCTTAGTTTTGGTAGGCCGAATTTTCTGGTAGCAAGTACTCGACCTCTTGTTTCCAAATACCTTCTCTATGCCAGCTTTAGTAGGAAATCCCTTGTGACTTATGCATTGTCCAGTTGACCCTCCATATAAAATCTGCACTTTACCACTACAATACACTGCTGTTTTGTTTGTAAAAAACTGCATTTTAATAGTAGCTGCTGTTTTTTGTGATAAAATACTGAATTTTAGCGACTGAAAAACTAGGAGAATCCTTCCACAAACCTCCTATAATACCTGGCCAAACCCAAGAAACTCTGAATCTCTGTTGAAGTTGTGGGCCTCGGCTAATTCTTCATGACCTCAATCTACCTTGATACCTTCGTTGGAAACTACATGGACCAGAAATGCTACAGAGTCCATCCAGAATTTACATTTAGAAAACTTTACATACAGCCTGTGTTGTTGACCACTTTCCCTTTATCAAATGTCTTTTTTCTGCAGAGGGGGATGATGGAATAGGCAGTAGTTGTTTTTATGTTGTGATTTTCAACAAATTTTAGTGCCTTCAAAAATTGATAGATGTGAAATGTGATACCCCTGAATTATCTCTTTTACATGAGTTTAAAATGGACATGGAATCTGCTTTAGGGGATAAAATCGAATTCACAGCTTCTTTCCCTCTGCTTTCACAATATTCTTGTTGTTTTTCCTTTGAAAATAAGTACCGGTTTGCTTTTCCAAGTACATATCGTCTATCTTATGGCACTGGATATACAGCATGCTTTCAAAATGGATAGCTCATCTTTTTCATGTTTGGTGATAGGCAACTTTGTAACTTTTTCCTGCTTTGACTAGGTGATATGTTCACCGAGGAGCAGAATGAATTGGTTGAGTCAGCGGCAGAGATGTTGTATGGTTTGATCCATGTCCGGTACATTTTGACTAGCAAGGGAATGGCTGCAATGGTGATCTCTCATGCTTAGCTTTCTCTGCTTTTGAGTTCTCTGCTTTCATGTTTTTATTCACTTTTCATGATGTAAATTCTTGGAAACCCCTTTTTCAGTTAGAGAAGTATAAGAACTACGACTTCGGGAGATGTCCACGAGTGTATTGCTGTGGACAGCCTTGCCTTCCAGTTGGTCAGTCCGATATTCCACGTTCAAGCACAGTAAAAATATACTGTCCTAGATGTGAGGATATCTATTACCCCCGATCAAAGTACCAAGGCAGTATCCTTTATTGCTATCACTTTTTGAAGTTTCTCGTTTCAAAAAAAAAAGAAGTTCCTCGTTTTAATATACTTTTCCTCTCTTGTGATTTATGCATTTCTTTTGTTTACTCTGAAGCTATTCACAATTATGCCTAGTGGTTGAGCTGTGTGTATTTTTGTTCCCAAGTTTCTGCTATTGTGATTCTGCTTGTTCTTCAATTTTAACTTGCATGGAACTTGACGACACACTTTTCTGTGATAGTTTGCTCATTAATCTTGAACATTTGTTGCTACTTTGCCATGTTTTGAGCATTTCTATCCTCTCTTATGATTTCTTTAACGGCCCAAGATATCGATGGAGCTTACTTTGGAACAACATTTCCACACCTATATTTGATGACTTATGGACACCTCAAACCACAAAAACCAACACAAAATTATGTTCCCAGGGTATTTGGTTTCAAGCTCCACAAAACTTGACAGTGAAAGTCCGTTGTGATATTGTGAAGATGTTGTTTTCTGCCACTAATGCTTCTTACCTGGCTATAATGTACAAGTCATCATGTTAGAGCCCAGGTAAAAACGGGAGGAGTTCTAGATATGACAAACTTGATTCATTGATCAAGAAAGCAACTACGGTGAATCTGTCAAGTGAAATTCGTCTTCAGAATTTCATCAGAAATACAAAGAGCATCTGTAAGCTTATTTCTTTTCTAGGTAGCTAGAGAATTGGATTTATTCCTCGTGTAGTTCTTTGGTATCTGTTTGCCCTTTTCTCTTGGTGCTTCAGTACTGAATGCTGCCATTTTCCAGCAGAGGCACTAATCTGGAGGCTAGGTTAGGATACATTAAGGTTTTGCTCCTTTTTGTTGGTCCATTTCCAGATGTAACTTCGCATGACAGTACTAAAGTCTATTCGAATTTGATATAATGACTAAAAAAAATATATAATTGTGATTGATAATTCTGGAGGCATGCGGTGCAAGCCTTGAGTTTTGGTACCTGATATTGTATTGTGTTTTTACGTTTGTTACTTAATTTGTTGTATTGCATTGTTAAATCTATCAACACGTAATGATAAAAATCCCATTTTATGTTGCATTCGATTCGGTATGATTTACTTTATTTTTTTTCTTCTATTTTTGCCCTTTGTTGTTATTTAATAATTTTGTTTTATCCGTTGTCTAATTCTACTTGGTAGGTTACTTTTCTTTGTTATATACAGGAGTAAAATTTGGCCAAGGAAGGAACAAGGAAAAAACTTTTTGATAAATTCATAATTTGTAGTTATTTTGATATGTACTGTTTAATCTAACATCCTAGGATATACAAAGTATGTAATATTAATCAAGCTGGGCGTAGCCCAAACCTTCAGTCTCCAGAGGCAGACCCTGCTGAAGACTGAGGCTTATATTTTGTTTGTAAGTACATATATAATCTATCATCTTTGATTTAAAAAAAGGGAAAATATATTTGGCACCACAAGAAATTGGCACAAAAGTCACTTTTTGAGGTAAAGTCGTAATTATAGGAGGTTGGGAAGGGTGTGATGGAAAATTCAATATTTTCTTTTACCCAAAATACCCTTTAAAGTAAAATTACTTTGAAAAGTCTGAAATCACTAGATGGTTTCAAGAAATTACATTGCCCAATAATTTTTTTCTTTCCAATAAAAAACACTGCCCAAGAAAGCATTTATTGCTCTTATTTAGATCTACTTCAATACTCTATTCACTCTCTTTCTTTCAATTTTTTGATCTTTCATTGTTGTTTATTCTTCCATTCTTCTTCCTTTTCAATATCTCACTATTTTTGTTCATAAATTTCATCTCATGGGCAAGTATGTCTATGTTGTTTTTAAGGGAAAAAAAGGTATATTCATTAAATTTTATAAACATTCTTTAAATTAATATTTATTAATTTATTGATTAATTAATACCTTACAAAATAATAATATTTTACAATTTCAATAATTATATTCCACGTTGAGGATAGCACTACAAGTTTTCATGAAATTCAAAATAATTAATGAATCCATTATTTTTTAGTTAAATTAATTTTTTATAATATTTTCTTAAGAGTATTAATTGTAGGGATAAAATGAGAAAAAAATTAATTAATTTTATCTTAATTTAATAAATAAACAAGAAATTTAATATATATATATATAAAGGCGACCAACTAATTCAACTAATATGGGATGGAGAAAGTATTGAATTGCGACGTAAAAAAAATTAGGAGCAAATTCCTTAGATAGTCATCCATGTTTGGAAATTTGCCTTGTAATATCACTTTTGTTTCTTTTAGGACCACAATATTACCAAGTTATTCCTATTTTCCTCAAAATATAAACCTCATTCCTAATGAAATGTCGTGCCACATTATTATTATTTTTAACAATAGAATAAAAACATTTACCTCACTCTTGAATTTTATAAAAAGTAATAAAATTTAAAATTAACTAATATTTATTATTTATATGTAAATATTTTAAAAATTAATTATAAAAAGTTATTTTCTTATTTAGTTGAGTACATTAATTTAATATTGTTGGTACATTTTTTATTGTTATGATATAAAAAATAAATAAAAATAACATCTATATATATATATATATATATATATAGAGAGAGAGAGAGAGAGAGAGAGAGAGAGAGAGAATAATTGAATGTAATTAAGAAAGGAGAATGCATGATTGGAATTTGAAGTGGCTTCTCAATTCTTCATTAATAAACATAATAATTAATATAATAACTTATACACAATAACTTAATATGATTGTAAAAAAAAAATCAATTTCATTCATCTTTTTATTCAAAATTTTGACATTTTTCTTAATTTTTTCTATTTGTATAATTTATTAGAAAATCTAAAACTATTTCTTGATATCCATTTAAACAACAAAGGTTGATATCCATTTTCATAAAATAGTTCCCACGTAACTATAGACATTAAACACTATTTCCTCTATTATTTATTTGTTTTTTTCCCTCCTTTATTTGCTTTATTAAAAGTCTTACATTCACAACTCATTTATTCCATTTTTACTCTTAATAATATTCATAACTCATACTTTTCATATTCATAACTCCTAAATATTTAATTTAAAATTTAAAACACCTTATGGTATTCCATCATTTTATCTATATAAATTCATATTTTTTGTTTCACAAGTCTCCATCCAAGATCATTCTATTATTTCATATTTGAAGTAGTAATATATATATATATATATATATTTCATGCGGTACTATATATATTCATGTTTTAATCTTGAAGAATATGATTCTTCAATGAAGACCGGCTTGTGAAATGAATATCGATAAAGATAAGGGTTCAAAGAATTGATTTATTGAATTCATATTTTTTTGATTATGGAAATTGTAAAAATGATGCTTGTATTGTATTACTTTCTCCTTTATTTATTTATTTATTGTATGTTTTCTTGATATCTTTTTAGCTTGATTTTTACATTATTCATGTAATTGTTGTTACTAAGAGCATGTATAAGGTAGTTAAATTTATGCTCAAGTTATATGACGCTTTAGTATCCATAATTTACAAATTTAATATTTTTTTAAAAATTATTTTATCGATGGTTAAATTTAAAATAATTATTTTCATACTTTTAGAATTTTACGTATTTATTTAGTATGGAGAAAATGGTCTAAAGCCCCCCCAACCTATACCCGAAATCCCAACTACACACTCCAACTTCACGGGTGTCCTATTACTCCCCTGAACATTTTATTTCTCTATTTACTACACACTTGAGTGCTGACCTGTCATAGGAGGTGAGAACACCTCCTCTAGGCGCGTTAGAAGAGGAAAAAACGTTAGAAAAAGTAATCAAATTGGGAGATGGGCGATGGTCATCTTCCCCAAATTAAATAAACCATTGTTCCTTCTTCCCCACCATTAATCCTTATTTCTTCATCAATATTTTGACGATTTTCTTTTGGGCTTAGCTAGGGTTTAGTTGTTTATGTTCATTTCAACTTTAAATCTTGAAGTTAGGGTTTGTAATCTGCTCTAATTTCTTATTTAGGTTCTTTGAATTTTCTCTAAATTCGTCAAAAATGGCAAATGAAAACTTGAATAAGCTTTGTATGGATGAATCAGACCCAATGCTCAACGCTGTAGTGAGATGCAAACATGGGATTTTGCAAACTTCTTGGTTGAAATTAAATCCGGGAATAAGATTTTAGTCTTGCCCATGCTATGGTGTATGTGTTTTCCCTTGCATTATTGCTTCACTTTATATTCAATTGATGCTAATGTACTATTTTTCTCTATTTTTCAGTCTAAAAACTTTAAAAATTTTCGATGGAGGGACAAAGAAGAAGTGGATCCAAGATCAAATTTTATCCTTCCAAGATTGGTGAATAAAATCAATGAGTTGGAGCAAGAGTTATGGATTAGGCAGGTTCATATTGACAACTTGAGTAACTCTAATTTGATATTGGAGAGGAGGTTCAATGAAAGGTGAAAATGGTGTAGTAGGTTCCAATGGAAGATGTTTTTGTGTATTTTGATTTGTGTTGTTGCTATGTTCATCAGCAACCAATCTATTCCAAAGTAGTATTTGATTTGTACTATTGCTATGTTTAGAGGAGTTGTCAATGTATGTGACAAATTTTGTATATCTCTCTCAATATATATATCAGATGAAAAGGAGAAAAGAGAAAAGAAAAAAGAAAGAATTGGGGGTTGAAGGTTGGAGGGTCGTTCTATGTTTAGGAGGGAAAAGAAAAGGTTGAGAAATGGGGCCCGCGCGTGAAAATCACGTCACAAAAAGAGAAATGAAATGTTTGGTTTATGTGTACAGGTCGGCACTCAAGTGTGTAGTAAATAGAGAAATAAAATGTGCAGGGGGTAATAGGACACCCGTGAAGTTGGAGTGTGTAGTTGGGATTTCGGGTATAGATTGAGGGGACTTTAAACCATTTTCTCTTTAGTATGTAATATATATGTGTATAATAAAAAAGTGTATTTATTTTATATATAAAAAATACTATTGTTCATTTACTCAATACTAGACACAAGTGCCCGTGCTAGCACGTGCCCAATATCTGTTATTTTTTTGTCTCACTTTATGTGATATAGATAAAATTTATAGAGTCAATTAAAGTTAATATGATTTTTAAATATTTTAAGTTGTTAATTATTGTAATTTATAGTACTTTTTACCTAATTTTTAAATAATATATGTTACTTTCCTTATCCCAATATACGTAGCACATATAAAATATCAAGAGTCAATCAAATGTTGTTAATTATTCAGATTTACAATACTTTTCATGTAGTTTCCAAATTAAATAATACATGTTACTTCTTTTGTCCATTTTACGTGACACAGATAGATTAATTTTAAAAAATATTTTAAGTTGTCAATTATCCTAATTTATAATATTTTTAAATATATAAGAAAATTAAAAAAGAAGACAAATAAATTAAAACGGAAGAAAAAAAAGTAGGCAAAGTAGTAGAAGTGTGGAACCACACAGGTGAAGCAGGCATGTTGACCGCCACTTGTGTGGTTATCCACACTTATATATAAGTAGTAGATATATATAATATAATATTTTAAATAGTAATCTATTCAATTTCCTAGTTTTTTCTATCCTATTTCTATGTCAATTCTAGTCAAATTATATCTAATTCATGTCATTCCTAGCTAATTTGAGTCAAAATTCCAATCCCAATCCAACATTTAATCACAGCCGCTCATCGGCATCGATCAACGGTCAATATTTTTATTTTATTATTTTCCTTTTTAACTTTACTAATACCCAAAAACCCCTAAATCAATTCCTTTTTACACCCGTACACAGCGCCACCCCTCTCCTCGGCCTTCTCTCATCGCGCCACCGCTCCGGCGAGAGCTTGCTCCGATCCCCACAGAGCTCGACGCCTCCACCTCCTCTATCTCCTTCACTGTCCAGCGAAGACCAGCGGCACCAGCCACCCTTTCCCTCTCATCTCTCACCGTCGCGCTCCGGTGAGACTCCAAAAGAGAGCGAACCAGAGACCCGTGCTATTTCTGTCTCCGTTAAAGCTGCAAGGTTTCGATTTTGAGTCCCAGGTATGGTCTCCTTTTGTATTCATTTTACTACTTATGATCAATGTCATTTGTGTGCTACTTCAATTGAAGTTTTGTTGAAACTGATTACTAATTTAGGCATAAATTTGTTTGATTTTATTTACCCTATGTGGTGACGTATTATCATACTTGAGAAGTCTATTTTACGAACCAGACCTTGTCGCCCCCTCGTGAAGCAAGGTTTTATATTTGTTTCTGCTTTTTACTGGCTTGAAATCAACTCCAATACGATTTGTGATGCTCTTGATCAGTTTGTTTTCCTTTCCTTCTCAATTTTAATTCATAACAGTCACATATGATTATTATGGTAACTTGGAGTTAAAAGAGTTAAAAGATTTTAGACCCATTAGTTTCATTGGTGGGGTCTATAAGATTATGTCCAAGCTCTTAACAGAAAGGATGAAATCAGTGATGGGAAAGCTAGTCGATGTACATCAAATGGCTTTTCTCAAAGGGAGACAGATTATGGATGCGGTAGTATTGGCTAATGAGTGGGTTGATTCTAGAGTCAAACTCAAAAGGCCGGGGATTCTATACAAGTTGGACATTGAGAAGGCTTATGATCATGTCAATTGGGAGTTCTTGTTGAAAATCCTTAAAGACATGGGTTTTGGTAACAAATGGATAAACTGGATAAGATTTTGCATTTCAAATGTCAAATTCTCAGTATTGATTAATGGTGGGCCTGAAGGTTTTTTTCAATCTCAAAGGGGGCTTAGACAAGGTGATCCTTTGTCACCTTTTCTATTCTTGATAGTCATGGAAGGACTTAATCATATGATTAAGGTTGCACAGTTGAATGGTTGGATCAAAGGCTTTGGGTCTCAATCAAATGCCATTGAAGGAATGGAAATATCTCATCTTTTGTATGCCGATGACTCTCTAGTATTTTGTGAAGTCGTTGTACAAATCAGACATCTCAGAGCCATCCTGACTATTTTTGAAGCTTTGTCAGGTTTACATGTTAACTGGCAAAAAAGCTTTCTTTATCCAGTCAATGACGTTCCAAATTTGGTAACTCTTGCAGGTAACCTTGGTTGTCAGGTGGGAGCTCTTCCTACAACTTATTTGGGGATGTCTTTGGGGGCAAAAAGTTGTTCTATAGAAATTTGGAATGATGTTATAGAAAGGTGTGACAAAAAATTGTCAAGTTGGAAATTTCAGTATCTTTCCCTTGGTGGGAGACTGACTCTCATAAATTCAGTTTTAGATGCTCTTCTTACGTACATAATGTCTATCTTTCCATTACCCAAAGGGGTCAAAAAAAGAATTGACAGACTGAGAAGAGATTTTCTTTGGCAAGGCAACAAAGAGAAGAAAAATTGTAATCTAGTTAAATGGGAAGCTATAACCTTGAGCAAGAAACATGGCGGTTTGGGCATAAAGAACTTGAGCCTGCATAATAGAAGTTTGCTACAAAAATGGCATTGGAGGTTCAATAATGAGGATAGTGCACTTTGGAGGAATTTCATATCTCAGAAATATGGGATGCTGAACCAGTGGACCACAAATGAAGTTAATAGTCCCTACGGTAGCAGCGTGTGGAGAACTATCAGAAACCAATGGCAAGACTTTTGGAGAAATGTGGAGACTATTGTGGGAGATGGAAGAAAAACGAATTTTTGGGCTGATCACTTGATTGGGCAAAGTAATCTGAAGTCTATGTTTCCAATTCTTTATTCTATAGTCTCCAACAACATGACATGATCAACCAAATGTGGAGTCAACAAGGGTGGAATCTTATCTTTAGAAGAGCTCTCAATGACTGGGAAGTAGAGAGTTTCGCCACACTGCTTCAGATATTGGGAACTTTTGGTAGATGCACGGACTCTACTGACAGGGTCAAGTGGAAACTAAACAGTAAAGGGGCCTTCTTAGTAAAATCAGTGTATTAGCAGTTGAATCAAAGAGGTCCGATAAAGGAGAATTGGCCTTGGAAAGTAAATATTCCTATGAAGCTGTCATTTTTTGTTTGGTTGGTGATTAGGAAAGCCTGCCTAACTCAAGATAAGCTACAAAGAAGAGGTCTTCAGATTTGTTCAAGATGTCTTTTGTGTGAACAGGAGGGTGAAAACAATGAACACTTATTCCTACACTGCAGGACAACTATAAATCTGTGGCACGTGTTCTTTCGTATTTTGGGAATAAATTGGGTAATACCTAGTTCTACTTTGGCATTGTTGAACAATTGGTGGAGTATTGGGAATAGAGGTGGGGAGGAGGACTGGTGGAAGATCATTCCTGCTTGCATTTGGTGGACAGTGTGGAAGGAAAGGAATGGTAGACATTTTGAAGGCACTAGCAGTTCTATTGAGAAAATTAGGATGAATTGTCTTAGCTTGTTCTTTTTTTGGGGCAAACAGAATATGTGGGGGGAAGTAGGAGAGTTAGTATATTAAAATTGGCAATATATAATTGTATAGGGTTTTGGGCAGGGGTTTAAGTACCTTTCCGATGCTTGTAAAGATTCCAACTTAGCACCTTTTTCTGGGGTGGCGAAGTTTTTATTAAATAGAACTGTTACTTGTCTCAAAAAAAAAAACTTGGAATTGAATTTTTGTACAGATGATTTTCAAACGTATTGACAGCTTCAAACTTTGATTTTTTAGGCAAGAATGGCTATGTGATAACACTGCTTTGATTGCTATAGTTGAGGGAAAAATCTTTTACAATTTGTATTCCTCTCAATTCTTTCCTCTAATTAATTGGACATATTTAGGACTTGATTGATTGTAGTTGATTTATTTGAGACTTTTATTTACCAGAATCAATTTAACAGTATGTCTATTTTGCTTCTAATTATAGTAATTAAAATTCTTTACTTGGAACAATATCTTTGTAATTATGTGACAACTTTCATATTTTGTTATTTTTGGTAACTTTGATCTGTTTTATCCAGCAAATAAATTAATCAATGATAATTAAAACAAAATAACTTTGAGATGCAGTTAGCTATCAGGGCCAAACAATTCCTAATACAAGTGAAGGAAAATGTGCTATGTGACATCTTGTATCCTCTATTTCTTAAGGGGAAACCAGCCATATGGAAGGCAGATTAATTCAATAATCATCCAAATCACAGTCTTGATCATAGTCATCCTCACTAATGCACATCCTCGCCAAATGTGTCTTCATAAGTCTCATCTACTTCTGGATCAAGTTGTCGCTCTTTACCCCGGTATCATCTGTTTAATATTAATTAATTAGTTTAGAATGGTGCCCTAATGCGTTTTTAATTCGTTAGGTGGCCACTCTCTTTTAAAATAAACCTAAAAGAGTTGTCACGTCGTTGCACAACCCGTTATCCAAAAAATGGAGCGCGACAATAGTGTTGGCCAGTTAAGAACTCTCATGTTCTAAAAATGAAACTTGCGAGAATGAGGATGCTGAGATGGATGTGTGGGCATATTAGGAGAGATAAGATTAGGAATGAATATATTTGAGACAAGGTAGAAGGGAACAAGATGAGGGAAGTGAGATTGAGATGGTTCGAGCATGTGAAAAGGAGATGCGCATATGCCCAGCAATAGGATTGAGATATGCGTTGCCAAGGGTCTTTCAAAAACAATTTCTCTACCTCCACGAGGTAGGGGAAAGGTCTGCATACACTTTACCTCCCCCCAGACCCACTGTGGGATTACACTGGGTATGTTGTTGTTGTTGTTGCCTTACAACCTATGACCTTGGTAATTCTTGAAGTTGTGACTAATTCTTGCATCAATATTCCTGTTCAGATCTTCTCTTGTTAATAATCTTTAAATAGTTATTAATAATATACGTGAAGCTTATTGAAGTTCTGTTCATAAAATGGCTTTTCAATTATGTTATTTAATTCCACGTGTCCTTTTTTAACTTTTCCAAGCCAAATCATTTGTTATGCCCTATCTATAATATCAATGAACTTGGGAATAGAATTATTGACAGGATCTGCACTAATAGAACTTGTTTAACTGCTGAATGGTACCTTTATTAATCTATTGATGTGTCATTGGTTAAGTCTCACCTTAGCTAGCTAAAATCTATGTTGAAATGTTTATGATTGTCATTTATTTTAGTTTGTAGTTTGAATCTTATAATTTTTCTGAATGCAGCTGGTTTGAAATTGTTGCACAGTTCAAAGTCCAGGGTAGAAAATGGATATTGAAGTTGATCATTATGCTGCTTTGGGTTTACCCTCTGGTGAGGAAGGGGCCAAGCTTTCTGAGATAGACATAACTAAAGCCTATAGGAAGAAAGCATTAGAGTTGCATCCAGACAAGAGGCGTGACGACCCAAATGCTCAGTTAAACTTTCAAAAGATGAAGACTTCATACAATATTCTCAAGGATGAGAAAGCTAGGAAGCTATTTGATGATCTACTTCGTGTGAAACGTGAGAAGATCCAACGCCAATCACAACACGATTCAAAGCGTAGAAAGATGATGTCAGATCTCGATGCAAGAGAGCGTGCTGCTTTTTCACCTGATGCCAGTGTTCTAGCTCGAGAAGAGGAGGAACGAATTGCTAAAAAACTCAAGGAGGAAATTGCTCGAATTCGTGCAATGCATTCAAAGAAAGTGTTCACTCCTATAGATCCTTCACAGAAAGAGGCACATGCTAGAGCTAAGGAGAGTAGTACCGAAGGCAAGGGGAGTAGTGTAGACAAGGAAAAGGTGCTTAAGGTTTCTTGGGAGAAGATCGGTGAAGACTATACTGCCCAAAGACTGAGAGAGTTGTTTAGTGAGTTTGGTGAGGTTGAAGATGTAGTAATCAAGAGTTCTAAGAAGAAAGGCTCTGCTCTTGTTGTCATGTCATCTAAAGATGCAGCTGTGAGTACTTTATGAAATTGAGTATTAATTCTTGATTAAAATAAGGAAATTGAGTATTAATTCTTGATTAAAATAAGGAAATTGAGTATTGATTTTAATTGATCATCTCTACTGCTTAGAATACATCAGTAACGTTTTTTTTTTCCTTTTTCAGAAAGCTTCTTGTGGAAATGTCTTGGGGGATCTATCAAATCCTCTCTTAATTGTGCCTCTCCAACCTCCAATGCCATCTCCATTTCCTAATGCTGAGAAAAATGGGGAACCTGAGGGCCCGAGTTTGAGTAATCTTGTAGGTGCTGGATACCAGAAATTTGAAGACTCGGTATTGGAAAAAATGAGGAAGGTATGAACTGCTTTAAACTGTTGTTTTACATTCTGATATATCCTTTTATACAGTGCTGTAGTCTGTAGATTGTAATGAATTAGCAAATAGGTCTATTCTATCTGAATTTGTTGTCTTCTTCTTTTTACCTCAAGTTGAAATCCTTCTGAATATGCATCTATGGTTGAAAAGAACAGTAGCAATTGCATCTGTAACTATGAGGGGAACCTTTTATGTAAAAAGGGTTATAAAAAAAATTGTAAAGAGTTTTCGAAGTTATGCCTGTGAGCTTCCAGCAGAAGTTGTTCGTTTGTTTATGACTTAAAATATTAGGGAAGTTTTCTGGTAGGTATCTTAAATTCTATTAAAAAATAAGTAGTATGTATGAATGTTTTCTGCTGAGGAAATGTGATAGGGCTTGACTTTGCTAAGTGATAGAAGGAAGTATTATTTCAGTAGGTTTGTTTAACTGCTAAGTTGCTGCATAGACTTTAGGAAAATCTGATTATGCTACTAGTTGCTACTGAGACTAGACTGCGGGAAAGTTTGATGATGACTTCTATTAACTTTTCTATTTTGTCAACTAGTGAGTTGCTAATCAAATTAGGTGGTATAACCTGTCCATTTACTGCTTTTTTGACTTTCTACATTCAACTACACGAGATAATGTTATTGGAGAAATGAATTGATTTCTTTCAAAAAAAGAAAAGAAAAAAGAATGTGCTTTGCTAGTATGTTTGGAGGGTCGAGAGGTACGTGAATAGAATGGAACACAACCAAATCAACGAGACGCCATCAATTGGGTTTCATCTTTTACATAGATACAACTTCGCTGGTGCTCTGAAAGAAAATATCAATGCTTGTTCTCTATAAAAAGTATCCATGCTTGTACTGAAAGGAGGACAGATTGGGTTCATTTGAGGAGTTAAAGAGTTTCTCGTTTTACATCTCCAGATCTCCTTTGTGGAATTGTTACTGTTATTGTTACAAACTGCTCCATTTTCCTCTTTTACTATTTTACTCCTCTCTCCTTACCTTTATATTTTAGAAAGAAAATCTTCAGTACTTTTTGTCCATCCTAAAAGTAATTTTTTTAATGAATTTTCTTACATATACGGTTTCACTAATCACAGGCTACTCAAAGGAAGAAATAGCATGCAAAGCTTCATCATGTTCAAGTGCTGAGATGATGAG
The DNA here is from genome assembly GCA_018342035.1 of Solanum appendiculatum. NCBI lineage: Eukaryota > Viridiplantae > Streptophyta > Magnoliopsida > Solanales > Solanaceae > Solanum > Solanum appendiculatum. Next base: position 2,086,381 of record JAGDQO010000515.1, read on the forward strand.
ATCTCTAGGTTGCCACAGATAAAGAAGAAGACAGAATTTAATAGTAATTCTTTTATCTTGTTTCATATATTTGTTGCATATTTTACTCAGTATGAGGGTGTCTTTCCAGTTCTGAGGGATAGGTTCTTGTAATCATTTAAGACTGATTTCTAGCAAGTTAAATATCTTTTTGCTGGCCTCTCTGAAGCAGGTTCGTTGTCTGAAATGTACTTCTGGCACAAGATTGGGTAGAGGAGAGATAGATCTACATTGTGCAATGCCTGGTATTCTGTACATGGTGTTTGCAATACGAATCACTCAAGTGTGCGATGGATTCATTTATATTTTTCAGAAAACTTGCAATATGCCAAGAAGATGGACTAAGACTAAATTGAGGGGTGTTAAGTCATCATTGTATTGTATATTAAGCAACTTTTGGATTCAGTTATGTGTTTTAGCAGTGTTCTGTATTTGGATCATCGCCACTTTTTCTTTTTTCGTTTGATGAAAATGATTTCTTGATCTTAGATGGAGGTGCCTACGCTAGCAAAATGAGTCCTCCCTTTCCATTTTACTGCATAAAATGATCATCTTTCGAAAACTAAGAATATACAACATTACCACTTTAAATGCGTTGAAGAAGTCCTTTATTTTAGCCTCAAAAGTCTTATATTTCAAGTAGAGATGTATAGAGGGGCGAGCTCATATACACTAGTTTTGAATCAAGGCTAGTAATCGAGGTCACCGGCGCCAATATATTTTTGCAATTTTGAAAGAGGAATCCTTCCTGATAGGGGTAGTGTCTTTTTGAGATATAAAAGTTCAACAAACCTGCTCGATTATTAGCAACATTTCTATTATTTAACTTTAAAAACTAGCATATACTATACGTTTCTTATTTGAAAAATATAACGATTTCAATATATGGAAATGTTAAAATTCCTAGGTGACACCAAGCATATTGTGGAAGATAATGGTTCTCGAGTCTCTATACTTCTCTTCTCCTTCGTGAAAAGGTACGTATTTCATAGTCAAGTAGGTTTCAGCAGCAAGGAAAAACTCATTAAGATCTCCAGATTCAAAATGGAGAAACACTTTTTAGCATTACAAAACTGGAACGGCTCGGAAAAGAAAGACTTCCCTTCACGTTTGAAACATACCCTCCAAGTTGTGGCCGCACATTCTTATCAACACAGAACAGAACACCAGATTCAACTTCAATCATGCAAACTTTAATCTAAGATAGAACGGAATTCTCTCACGAGTTGAGCTGATACACTTTTTAGCATTCCAGCAATGGGAAGTGTTCCCAGCAAATAAATTAATCAATGATAATTAAAACAAAATAACTTTGAGATGCTGTTAGCCATCCCAACAATTCCTAATACAAGTGAAGGAAAATGTGCTATCTGACATCTTGTATCCTCTATTTCTCAAGGGGAAACCAGCCATGTGGAAGGCAGATTAATTCAATAATCATCCAAATCATAGTCATATCCTCCAACATCCTCACCGTAATGCACATCCTCGCCAAATGTCTCTTCATAAGTCTCATCTACTTCTGGATCAATTTTGTCGCTCTTTACCCAGTTATCATCTGTTGAATCATATGCAGTTCGAGCTTTCTTTGGGTTCTCAGGTGCCTGCATAAATAAAATGACCATGAGTTAAAACATATATATGGAGATGAGTGATGACAGCAATAAGCCAAAGGATTTGTGTAATTTGTCCTTTAGATGAACACATGTAACTATAAAATTTAAGGGTGCTACAAAAGTTCTGATTTCTACCAAGACTTGTGATTTCTCTTCCTAATTTTATGAGTGTGTTTGGTTGACAGATCTTTTTATATTAATCACAAGAAAATCCAGAGCGCAACTAAAGATAAACCATACATTTCTCCTTCTCAAGAAACTGTAACTCAGTTCCCTTTACAGAGGAAAGGACACGTTATACCTTAGGATACAAAACTTACGCTTGTAATAGTAGAGTTTCTCACATGCAGTTCCCAGTAATTACAAATTGAGAAAGCAGTAGAACTGGAAAAATGGAGAATTCTACAATATTTTGATGCAGCATAACTAAGTTTTCATTATCCAAGTACTTCCCAGCTTCTTAAATATCCAAATATTATGCATAATGATGTCTCAAACACCAGTCATCTCCATCCACCCACAACACCCAAGATTCTGTATACCTAATAAGGTCAAAACCAAAGATTTTTTTGAAAAAAAGAAAACAATACTCCGCCAAAGGAATTGACATCTACGCAAAATTGGAAGTAACAGCAGAAGGTATAAAGGAATTCTCAAGAATTTTTGGAGTAGGAGAAGCACATACAGAATCATCAAAAAGCTTCTCTAGCACATCGTAGTTGATCTTATTGCTCAGCCTCTGCATCACATGATATAAAGCAGCGTAAGTGGAAAACAACACAACCGATAAATCTATGAACATTGTTTCACGCAAACGGGAAGATATACCACACAATACAAACACAAGGCAAAGAAAGAGGCCAAAATTGGTTGAGAACAATGGGAAGAAACTAGAACTTTTTTGTGAACTTCGTAGTTACGTATTCATATAGGTAAATGGACTTGCAAGCTCATTTGCAATCCTTTAACACTATCAAACTCAGGCCAAAAGCAACAGAAATGTTGGAATTGAGAGAAACAAACACTTAACAAGAAAAAACTGAAACATTCTGCAAGTCTGCAGCTAAGTCTAACAAAGTGATGCATAACAACTGACCGATCTATGTGAGAGGCAGGGGTCATGTGCACCCATGCTCCTCTCTTTAGAGTTGAGACCATGTATAACAATGTTATATTTATTCAGAAGTATTTAAAAAGCTCAAAGATTCATATAATGCAATTGTTACTGGGTGCACCTCTATAGTGAGGTAGGGTGTTCAAATCCCACGTTTGTCTTGTTGTTTTTTTATTTCTTTTTTACAATTGGGCCCATCAATGGAAAATGGGTATGGCTGGTGTCCCTTTTTGCATTTTAATTAAGTACTACTTCTTTCTTTTTTTGTTTAGTTTATTCCTTCAAAATTACCAAGTGACACATGGAAAACCCATTCTCCTTTCATCGTAGATACTTATATAAGGAAATCAAAAGTCTCTATTAAAACTAAGTAGTGGAGGATATTATAGCACAATCAAATTGATTTCGTGCCTAGCTACCAACATTTTCTACGGGGGGTATGTGTGTGGGGGGGGGGGGCTCGTGCGTGTAAAGACTTGCTAAGATTTAAAACAAAAAATTTGGATCTATAATTTCAGAAGTGAATTGAGTTCAATGGTAAGAACCCAAAAATTAAACAAGTAAAAGCTAAATCCTGAATTCACTTCCTCGTAAGTCGTAATAGTGCACTCATCTTCTTAAAATTCTGGAACTCCCCTTGTGCCTAACAATGAGAAGTCACGACCAAGGAGAGTGGTGGGATGGATGAGATCCCTCTACCCTTAATTAGAATTTGCTATTTCTTTTTTTGATCAAGCAAAAGGTTTCATTAATAATAACAAGGCCAACTTGGCCATATACAAGTGCTATACCAAAAGAGGAGAAACCTACACAATATGGTTCTCTCCAAAGAAACACCCAATCCTCTATACAAACAGGAAGAACGTGGGTGAACCAAAAGAAAATAAGGGATCGGAGACTACTCCTCCGTTGAGCAAAGTTCATCTCCGCCCCTTCAAAAGCTCTCCTATTTATCTCTTTCCGAACGACCCACATTAAAGCAAGAGCGGTAACATTCCAAGCCTTGCGCCTTCTTCTCCTAGCTCCACTCTTCCAGCTGAAACTCAACTCCTTTACGGATCTTGTCATTACTCAAGAAACTCCAAACCATCCAAGGATATTATCGCATAAGCTTGTAGCTAATTTGCAAGGTAATAAAATATGGTCACATCTTTACCTGCCTCCGTACAAAGAAAACAACAACTCAAGAAGATAACCTTTCGTTTCCTAAGATTCTCCGCTGTCAAAATCACCCCTCTAGTAGCTAACCATGCCAAGAAGCACACCTTCCTCGGCACGAGGCACCTTAGGAATCCAGACTGAGATATATGGAAAACTAAACCTCTGCCCTAACCAGAAGCTTTTCATAGAAGGACTTAACTGAGCACAAATTGTTATTTCCTAACTCTCAACTCAAAGCATCAGGTCTGTCAATTGGCTCACATTGCTTTTGAAGTAAAACTAGCAATCTTTGAAACTTGGTCACCTCCCAATCCTGAAAATTCCTCCTACACCTTACATCCCAAAAAGTTTCATCCCCTTGTGTCCCTCTAAATTGCTGAACAGACAACTCCCACCGAGAGACTTTGTACAATATCGGGAATTCATCCTTAAGCACCAAACCTGCACACCACTTTTTCCCCCAAAAGCTAACTCTAGTCCCATCCCCAACCTTAAAAGTAATGGTATCATTAAAATCATCTCACCCCTTCATTATATTCCTCCACACAACACACCTGAAAGGCACAGTGATCACATTTGTTTGCCATCCCCCTTCTATTGACCATTTCACCATATTTATCTGCAATCACTCCTCATTTAGGAGATGTCGCAGTGTCCAATCGAACTAACTGGAACTTCTTTGCCCCATCCACCACATCCCATAGGAAAAGAAACCTTTCCAACTTATCTATCACAGTGGTAGGTGCATTAAACAAGGACATGCAATATGTAGGGATAAGTAGCTTTTCTGCTAAGTAGCTTTTCTGCTAACCTGTTAACCTCTTCTCTACCCTCTGAATGACTAGATTCCAAATACCAAGATCCTTATTCGATGCGCCTAGAGGTAATCCAAGGTAGGTAGTAGGGAGAGGCCCTACCTTTTTCTCCACCCATCTTTTTCGATGCATTTTCCGTCTCATCTTGAAAGCTAGTGGTCTTTTGGAGAAAACGTTTCCAATTTCCCTAACACCATAAGCTGCAGTACCCGTATCACCTGAAAGCAGAATCCTGTGAGCCACAGCATTGGATATTTCTTACTGTCTGCACTATAGTGCTTTCACATCCCATAATTACATTCGCTTATTCACGAATTTATGTACAGGGACAAAGATAAGAAGTTCCAGAATTTCAATGGGACACTTCCATTCTTACACTCGGAGGACGACGAAGCATTGCCTAAAAGAAGAAAATGAACAAGCAAGCAAGACAAGTAACAGAAGAGAAGAATCAATCAGTCAGCTACAACTTGATCAGGGATAATAGTTGAGATCGGATATACAAACCCTTTGTAACAACTTCGGTCTAATCACACTCATTTTGTCCAACACCAAATATTTAAAGAGGACTTCTCGCTAGCATGTTATGTCTTTTATTATGGTATTGATTTTCATTAAATTTACTCATATAAATTACAAGGAAAAAGAAGCTACAACTCGAAACTGCATTACATACAAATGAATAAAGGATTCCAAGAAACATTTTGATATTTTGTGGATTAAATGAACAAAATATCTTTCTCAAAAACTACAGAACTCCAAATCTCTTTCTCACTTGTCCTAGTGCATATAACCATATTGTAGAGGCTAAACATGGAGCAACAAAGACAAAATTCCAGAAGAGATTAGAAATTATGGTTTCAGATAACAACGAAGATACATAATCTACAAATTAGTAAGGAATATTACAACCAAAGTGTATCGATAGTGTATATTTCGGCCATGTTAGTGATGGCAGAAGTGTACATTTGCATAAGTTCCCCAATTAGTAATTCATTAAGTACTATAGTTTTTGGATACTGAACACAAGGAAACAGTAAGAAGCTTCCAGAACACAGAGATCCCTGCAAACAGAATGCTAAAGATTGTACATTTTTCTCCTCTATCATACACACCTTTTTAGCTAGCATTTGCTTTGTTGCTTCCGCAGCGGTTTGAGCAGGACCGGTATTTTTCAATTCTGCAGCCCTTTTCTGTTGTTTTTCCTGCAGAACCATAAAGCAGAGTGTAAGCTTATTCCACAAGGCCTCTAGAGCAAGTACTGTGTATAAGAAATATCACATGCGCGCACTTTTTCTTTTTGGTGATAGGCCACATGCATGTGCTATTCTTGTGGAAAAGTAACTTAAGGAAGAGAGAACATGCGTAGTCGGTTGGTGTTGTAAGTTCAAGAAAGGTGAACAGGGAAAGACACAAATCCCACCTACTTTTCACCGGCTTGTGGAGTTTTATTTACTCATCCTTCAACATAGTATTGGAATTTAATTCGTTTTAGTTGAAGAGGCCTGACGAGTTGAAAGAGGAGCTCTATTGGGAAGAGAAGGAGAGAGGAATAGATGATTAATTGAAGGAATTGAAAATCTATTAAGGGGGACTATTAGTTCTTTGGTAATTTTTTGATACTTTTAAGTGTAAAGAAAATGTTAAGAGACGGTTGGGTGGAAATTTTGGAAGGCCAGTCCTGCAGATAAAAATGTAAGTTTTTGGTACCATCTTAGGGCAATAGACGATTTGATTTATCAAGAAGGTAAGAAATATCACAACCACAGACCAATCTTGCCATTCCTTTTTGTTATATTATAAAAATGTTGGATAACTGACAAGATCAAAACAGACAAAATTGGCAATTGACATTTATGAACTTACTAAGATACTAAAAATAGCCCTTATTCCTCCCCGTGCAAGAATAGCAGAAACAATCTCAAAAGTTTGACCATTAAAAAAACTGTGTTTTCGTCTCACTTTTGGATCATTGTACCCAAGCCCTGAGTTCTTAGAATCACAAGAGAAAACACAAGTCATTTTCAAATATTTGCTGAGTTTGAATATGTTAAGTGTTAACAACCATCAAATTCTTAACTACCGGCGACATCAACAAATTTCCCTTCTTTATAGTTTCTTAGTTCCTCAACTTGAAACTTTAAGCATCAATTTTCACCAGGTAACAAACTCAATATAAGTTCAGAGTATTACCTTTTTTGATTTTGCAACAGAAGCAGCAGTAGCAGCAGCAAACTTCTGTACATCCTCCGGACAGTTAGCTAAAATGAACTCATGTTGCTTCTTGGCTTCTAATGCAGCCGCTTCCTTGGCTGCTTGTTCCTACAAATATTGATCAGCAAGGTCAGTTAGAAGAAGGAAGAGGCAGTCAGAAAGTGAGTGCAGACTACTGTTTTTTCTTTCTTTAATGAAGTTAGTGCAGACTACTGTTATGTGATAAGCAAAATCATCCTGAAGATGGACAAAAGGGAGCAAAAGTTAGAAAAGGACTCACGGTTTAACCACTGTCAACTTAGTAGAATATAAAAAGAATCATCAAAAATCCTTAAATAAGAAAACAAAAAGAAAATTAATCTATCCTAAATTCATGACAAGATTCCCATTATAACTGATAATTGTAATCTCAAGAACCAGAGATGTTCATTCAAGTACTTCTTATGCACTAATAAATCCTAAGACCACTATAGGACCTTGCGATCTACATATCGACTTTACATGGTGATTCATAAAAATAAATAAATTAATTCACCTCAAGATATTCTCGGTTCATTGTTTCCCAAATGATCTTCTTGTATTGCTTTTCCTGCTCATTGTGAAGATAACTGTCAACCTGACAACAATGCAGGTATAGGTTAACAGCCATGACAAGTTAGAGAACCAGAAAATACACGCCCATAAATGTAGAACTAATACCATTATAAAAGTCTTTAATGAGCAGTTACTTAATTTCCAGTACCTGTCACATGTTACTTTCCTTATTATGGATGATGTTTCTTAAGGAAAGGAAGAAAGCAGGGTCAGGTAGTATCATACTATGATTTTTAAAGTATCACATGATGAAGAGCAGGATTAAATTAGACAAAATCACAGCTTTTGCATCTAAACTGACAGATAATTTATGAAAACATTCAAGGAATGTGAGCAGTGGAATTATCCCAACTAGATTTTACAAACATAAAAGAAGTAGCACACCTCTACATCATCGATATCGGAAAAGTTTTCTGATTCATCGTGATCATCATGATCAATACCATCCATGCCATGTAATGCATCAGGAGTCACAATATGATCAGTTTTAACCACTGAGCATGCTCCTGTAATTGAGAGAAAAAAAGACTTAATATTTTGTTCTTTTTTGGGAAAATATATAAGAGTGACTTAATCCTCTGGTCCTGACCCAGGACTAAGTTTCTCCAACATTCTAGCTACTGGAGAAAATATATACTTACCTACTTGCTCAGATCCTGATATATGCACATTCTTCACACTCTGGGTGTTCCCTTCCTTTTCAGGCTGATCATCAACCAAAAGAAAAAAAGACAATATATAAACGATAAGGCACTATTCAGAAATCAAGCAAATCCCGACATATTTCCAGTGAACACCTAAACTCAAGAACTTGGTATTAGTGGCAGTATGGAGTTGCCTAAGGAAATACTTCTCAAAAAGAAATGACAGGAAATGCTGGATATTATTTTTTTTTGATGACAAGGGAAACCCCCGCTCCTATGCCATAGCTCGCAAAATATTTCTTTAACATACCATCTAAAGTTAAGAATTAGTATCAGCGGGATTAAATACCAGACCAAAATACAAACAGTCAAAAGGGGAAGTCTGCATTACAAACATTTATCTCACAGAAGACTAATTCATATTGGCTACACAGAATAATTGATTTGCTCAACCAGAGAGGTTGAGGTAAGTAAATATGAAGACTCTTTTCCAGCAGACATTCCTCATTTGTGTAACTAGTATACACTTTTTACTAGCTAAAGATTATATTAAAGCATGATATGACAAATAATAGACTAGAACAAGCATACCAAGATATAGGCATCTTTTGAATTTCTGCAATACAACTTGCATTGACTAGGGGAATTTTGAAATCAATCTCATATTTTCAGACAGGAAACAATTTAGCTCATCATTAACTGATTTTTGTTTATTTTTCACAAATTCTGTCAGTGGAACTGAAAGGATACACGGGCCAAAGATAAGTCTAGTCGACGGATTTCTTACATTACACCAATGAAATGCCATTAGAGCCCAAAGATTTCTCGGAACTCTACATCCTTTTTTGATTTTATGAATCTGCATCTCAACATAGTTTTTGGACTCTATATTTAGGTAGCTAGATGTTTAGAACTTAGAAGTTTATTAAGTTCTTAATATCTTCAGAATCCAGAAACAAAGGGAAGAGTTATGAGTCTACTGAAAGGATCTTTTGCCAAAGCACAAACATCCACATTACTTAGTAATTATGAGGTAGCTCTTGCAGGTTTTCAACAATCATACAGTTCACCCATTTGCAGGTTGTGCTTTTAAGTTCCCTTTTGCAAGCTCATAATTTGGAATTCAATCCCAAGAAAACCTAGCATCTACGAAGAAATCCTCTTCTTCCTACCCCTGCTCTATTTTATTATAGATGCCTATTCTTTTCTTTCAAATCTATCCTTCCATCTTGAAATTTTCAGAACTTGAGCTGTCTTTTCCAGTAGTCAAAAGCTTTCTTGAAAGCATAAATTCTACTTCCTGACTACAAGGTAATAATGCTTTGGATAAGTAACAGCTCTGAGGAGTACCTCCAAATACTCGCCGACATTGTTCTCCATCTGATTGGACATGGGAAAACTTGGATCCTCCGCAATTTCTTCAGCATCTTGTTTTGCCATTAATCTTTCCCTCTCAGCACGTTGGAAGGATGGAGGTTCAGATCCTCCATCAAGCCCACCTGAAAGTTTTACAAACTGCAAACACATTCATAAGTATTGTATATATGACTTCACAATACTACTAAAAACTTAAAGGACCAGTAATAAGTAATTACATCAGTATAACAACTTTCACAAAGGCCATGGGCAAAGGGCAGCTTCACACTTTTCTTGTGTTCACACAGCACTTCTGTGATCCCAGATCCTTTTGCCCCCGAATAAAGTTGCAGGGCCAGCGTCTCTTCTTTCTCAAGCTCCTCAGCTCTTGTATTGAACTCATCAATCTATTTGCAAGTAATTCAAGAAATAGTATGAAACTTGGAAAGGAATTTTTTGGCTTACACGCCATGACAACTGAGTCAAAATGCATCAAACTCCAACTATAATGTGCCAAGGAAAAGGGAGGGAGTTAAAACTTTTAAATACACAAGAAAATTTGTTTTAACTGTCAACAATGATAAATTTGTCATCAGACACGTCAGGCTCATAAAAAATAGCACATCACTGGTGATGTTTTCCCATGGACAAGCGCATCAAAATGACTTGGAAGGCTGAGGCACCAAGTCCACAGGCAAGTTCTTTTAAGATACCACCAGCAGAACTCTAAGAAAAGGCAGGAAAAAGAAGAAGCAAGACGTCGAAGGCAGATGGAATTAAAATCTTCTCCAGAGTACAGGCTTTGGGTGGCTTCACGACATATCAAATCTGATGACAGTAGCACACTAGATACATCTTTATTTGCTCCTTTTTTTTGGGCCCTTTGTAAAAGATTAATTGAAGACTTCAGTTAATTTAAAGACGTATTGGGATTAATTGTTGAACAACAACAACACCATACCCAGTATTATTGAACAACAAAAATATATGTGAACTAAATTATTAACGAATGACATATATGCTTAATTTTGAATACTTTAAAACATATATAAATGTTCCGTAAAAAATACATGTAAAAAATACATATATGTTCATACATTCGTTTTATCCTTATAATTCAAATAATCTTATTTCAATAAACTTATGTGAAAAAATTAATAGACTCCCTTTTACTTTAGACAAGTGTTTTAATGAAGAGCGTTAAGAGGCAAAATTGTAACTCTCACCGAATGACATGCACACTTATCTATGTAATTGGTGTATATGCACTATACAAGTTTTACAATATTGGTTCCAGCTTTGGTAACAATTACATTTTACACCTTACTCTAACCCCTGTCAACTTTAAGATAAGAACCCAAACCCCATAATGCTTGTTCTTCCTTTAGATTCCTTCCTTTCTTAATTATATTTTCAGTATTCACAGTGGTATAAAACTCAGAGATAAAACAAAATTTGAGCATTACATAAGCAAGCACCTATTACTAAATTGCTTTTAGGATCCTACTTTAATAGCTGCCCCCCTCCCACTAAAGTTAAAGGCCCTACACACATGACTAAATAAATGCACATGAAGCTTTTCAAACTTTGAAAATTGAAGTTCCAGCAGTATTGATCCTACCAGCCTTGATGCTACATACCGTTAAGCTCCCAGATTCTGTGTTTTCAAATTCAATCAAACGCTTTGTCAATGTTGCTTCGCAAATGTGCACCACTTTGATCTGTTGATTAAAAGGAAAAAGGAAATATCACGCCCCTTTGTTATGTCACCCTAAATAAATGTGAACTAGTGCCAGTGTTTGTGGCTTTGTGCAACATAGGCTAGAACATGAAATAAGCCAAGAAAGTAGAACATGAACAGTTGCTAAGTTCGATGAGGAAAAAAAGTCTGAACTTCATGAGATTAAGAACCAGTAGTCCTTTATTTTTTTTGCAAGTATTCCTTGAAAACTAGCTAAAGCACATAAGAGTTTCTCAAAGCCGAATAAAACTTACAATGTGAAGCCTGTCTGTAAAGAGCCTGTTTGGATAGGCTTATTTTAGGTGCTTTTAAGTTAAAATGGCTTTTAAGCATTTTTGTAGTGAAATTTGGATAAAATTAAAAAGTGCTTTTAAGCACTTGTTTTTAAGTCAAAATAACAAAAATAAGCCAAAAGCCATAAATTACAAATCCTAACTTATGGTTTTTGACTTATAAGTCAATCCAAACAGGATCAAAGAATCTGAATGCTGCCAATCAAAATAAAGGAACCTAGAAAGACCACTTACAATTTCTGATTTAGAACAACTCAGTCCATGTGAAAGAGAAGCAATGTACAGTGCAGCTCCGCATAACCCACTTGGCTTTCTCCCTGTCTATGGACAATTTGTGGATTAGTGTAAAAAAGCAAGTAATTTGTATCTATGTTAAGTAAGTGGACCTTGGGTCTAAATCAATCCCAAAAGATAGCTCATGAGCTTAGGATTGTCCAAGATCCTACAAGGAGACAGCAAGTCATTCTCTCGACCAATGTCGGACATTAACATGGTAAACCAAGATAGAGATATGTTTGTCCTTGCGATGAGAATCTCCCAAGGCCATACAACGAGACAACAACCCATTCTCTCAACGAAATGTGGATTTTTTTTTGTTTGAGTTATCAAAAAAACAATGTAATTCTATAGAAATAATCCAGTAACACAAAATTATATACAGAAAAATGATGTATAACCTGCATCCAATCTCGCTTCATGCTAGCCAAAATGTGAAGAGCAGATCTAGAAATGTTTGGCTTCCTTCCCCCAAATAAACCTACATTATAGATTGATAGTCTTCACTTGTGAGCTCCAGCAAGCTAACAACAACAACAGCATACCCAGTGATATCCCACAAGTGAGGTCTGGGGAGGGTAGAGTATATGCAGACCTTACCTCTACCTCGTGGAAGTAAAGAGGCTATTGCCAGAGGACCCTCGGCTCAAGTACAGCAAATCAAAGTAGGTATGCAAAGGAAAAACGACAGTGAAGGAAGCATAGCAACTAATTAAAGGAAACAACACCAAAATAGTGTGATAACCTAAACACAATAAACACAAATGGTGTTAGAAATCAAAAGCAATACACTACGAGGATAAGGATAAAACTACGACAGACAACACTTCACTACCTACTAACCTTCCACCCTAATCCGTGACCTCCACACCCTCCTATCAAATGCCATCTCCTTGATAAGTTGAAGTTGCACCATGTCCTGATTAATCACCTCTCCCCAATACTTTTTTGGCCTACCTCTTCCTCTCCTCATACCCACTATATCCAACCTCTCGCACCTCCTCACTAGGGCATATGTGCGCCTCTTTACATACCCAAACCATCTCAATCTCGCTTCCCTCATCTTTTACCACTGAGGACACTCCCACCTTGTCCCACAGTTGAGAAATCACCCTATAGTACAAAAAAAGATGACTATTTATTTCTGCATATTCTCCACATAGAAGGCAGATAGAGCATAGGTGTATTCCCCTTCTCTGCAACATGTCTTCTGTCAAGCAAGTCGTTTTAACCACTAACCATACAAAGCAGGCCATTTCGTAAGGTATATTTGCCTTCCACAGTTGTCTCCTGGGCCATTGTGTTGTTTTTGTTGTTCCTCAAATGGTATGCTGACCTTACTGAAAAAATTCATGTTGTGTCTCCCACCCAACATAGTTCTCCTGATCCGTTGACACTCCATTGAAGTGATTGAGATTGTTGAAGTAGGCAGTGAATCTGTGGACCTCCTGGTCATTCAAATGTCTTCTGAAAGAGAGGTTCCATCCTTGGTTATTCCAAACCTCACTTACTTTTGCCCTTTGCTGATAATTTTGTGTGTACACATCTAGATACAGTTGCTTTAAGGGGCCGTTGCCCAGCCAATTGTCTTCCCAAAAATAGATTAACTGGATATTCTTTTGCATATAAAATAATGAGATTTCCATCCTGGTAAATAGTTCTTCTCCGGAGGGATTCGTTTCTTCGGAGAGAGGCCTGAGGCAAGATGATCCATTATCACCTTTCCTTTTCTTCATTGCAATGGAAGGACTGAATCAGGTGCTAAAGGAAAAGCTTGGCTGAAAGGATTTTAAAGCCTCTAGGAAGGGAGACAGTACAGAGATCACTCATCTTCTCTATGCAAATGATTCATCGGTTCTTTTGCGACACTTAAGCAAACCAACTAAATATCTATGGCTTATTATATTTTTGAAGCAGTTTCGGGGATACATGTTAATTGGAGAAAGAGTATGTTATTCCTAAGGTTGTCAATATCCAGGTCCTAGCAGCTATTCTGGGACGTGAGGTGGGTCCAGTACCAACTGTTTATCTGGGGTATGTCGATGGATTTCTAATTTGGAATAGTGTACTCGAAATGTGTGAAAAGTGGTTAGCAATCTGGAAGAGTGAGACACAGTCCATGAAAGCTTATACATACTTTTTGATTTCTAACTAACTCTGACGTATATAAAGCACGAATTACCTGCTCAATCTCGAATGAGTTGTGTCGGCAATATGGATTGTTTCTATCTATTTTATTCTATTTGGGATTCGCTCATATAAATACTAAATAACTTGCTCTTTAAAGGAAAATAAGAAGTTTTATGGATCTCCCACTTATCCCTACATTGACATACAAATCCCTAGCAAACTAAAAGGAAAGGACTTCTGACAGACAACAGACGGAAGTGTAACAGCAATGTCTAAGACTTGGTCCCAATTTGTTAGTATCGTCTATATAGATCCTTAACCATTGCGGTCTCTTCACAATTCTATCCACATTGATCTGACAAATCATAAGTCTTCCTAGAAAATTTGCTCATCGTGATTTTAGGTCTACTTTTTCCCCTTTTAGTACCCCCAATCTCATAATCTCGCATTTGTGAACCAGTGTATATAGAGGTCTGTGTAGGATATAGCAAAACCATTCAATCAACCTTCTCCTCTGTGTGCTGCTTGCACCTCTATCAATATGATTATATCTAATTTTGTCCAATCATGTTTAACACCACATCCATCACAACATCCATATTTCGACCACACTCATCTTGTGGATATGTATATTCTCCAATAACATACTGATCTCAAACTAACAGTTAAGCATATTACTATTTACTCTTACCAAACCTGACATAAAAGTCATTAATTTTCCTTATAGACCATACCAATTATGAAAACCCACACATGCAAGAAACCTAGAAGTGAATACCTGAGTGGTTCTAATCTTTATTAGTATGGATCTGATTTGAGTCCTCCAAAGAGTAGCCATTAATTTTGATTTGAACTAATGATGCTAAATCTGGCAAGACCACCACAAAAAAAGGCAAAAGCTCTAGTCTACAAAAGGAGCTAGCGATAAATGAGTCATCTAACCGAAAACAGGTTTACCAGAAGGTGACATAAATAGAACCAGTTTGCCCACCAAACATACTAGAGGACATTTACCTGTCTGCTTTTTTGAGCCTTAACTGCTTTAAACTGCATTTTGCGCCCCCATGTATCAACTAGTGGTGCATTTTCCATAACAACGCACCTCAGTGTACCAATCTAGAACCTAAATGCTAATCTAAAACCTTTTTGCTCTTCTACTTGAAAAAGAGATTCCGATATTTAAAAGACGCTACATCGTTGGCTCATGGATGAGGCAAAGAAAAAGATGCAACCAAGATCCATTTATGAGCATCCACATAGAATTAACTTGCCAGAACAATGGCAACAAATATCACGCTTGCAGAATAAAATCCTTACGAATCAAGATCCTTAAACTTCTCACGATGAAAATCCAAAAAACGTAATCAAGAAACCAAAGGATAAATCAAAAATATATAAACCCTGCCCCAAAGTTGATACCAGGGACAAGGTGATCAAGAAAGAAGAAAAAAGACACATTAAAGTTAACTAGCAAATCATAAATACTTACGATCAGTGAATCGATGAATGAACAGGCTCGGATCCACAGGTTTTTGAACAATTGGGTGGTCTTCAAGGTGTAGAATCTTGCAAAGCTGTAAGAACACAGCTCCTAATACATACCTGCATTAAGTAAGAGAACAGGTTGAACAGGTTTCAATTATATGATAATAAAGATAGTGATTAGGTAAATGTTTTTCCAACCGTCCAACTTTAGGTATAACCCTTCATGAATGACCTTAAAGACAATAGGACCTGCTTAGAGTAGAATACTGTTCTAGATTAGTAACAAGGCAATGTACTAGGAAACCTTCATAATTAACCATATGTGAAATTAATATGCAAACGGTCACCTAGATTCTTCCGATAGGGAAAGGAAACTTGTCAAAGTAGAGAGTTAAGAGGTACTGCAGCAGAGAAGAAACTGCCCTCAAATTCAAAAGCCAAAATAACCAAAGAGATGCTATTCAGTCACGCTGAGGATTATTCAAGAGTATATTTGGAAGGGTAGTTTCTTGAGGAAGATATTTGGAAGGGTTGTTTTTTGATGAAGATATTAGAAGGGCTGTTTATGGATGAAGATATTTGGAAGGGTTGTAAAGCATTTACCCTTTTCATGAAGATTTTTGGAAGGGTTATAAAGCATATAATCCAGCAACTTCCTCAAAAGCCAATTCCTTTTCTGTCTTAAATTTCCTTCCCGCTAAAAAAGATCTCCTTTATCTGTCACAAATCCAACACTGAGTACAACTTCACATAAGGCTGCTTTCATATCTAGCTAAACATCAAGCAAGATTTGTGTAATTTACTCTAACCGCACAAGATTCACACATGAGATCTAGTTCACAATATAACTACAAGAAGGAGCTAAGGGGTAAATACTAAACAGAATATCATAATACTGAATAGGATAATCAGAATTCCTGTCCTAAAGGGAAACCATTAAGTTCTTGCTCGAGATTACTGATCCAAAGTGTTACATCAAAACAAAAATGAAGCTTACGTACACATTTATCCTCAAGTACTCAGAAAAGTCAATGAGTAGGAATGGCTTTTTGTTCTCCCTGCAAGAAAAATAAACATAAAGAAACCCCAATTGGTAACTAGTAAAGTAGCTTGGACCAAGAAAAACACGTTAGAAGATTTAATCAAAACGATAACTTTCCTTGTTACTCTTTCTATTTATGTACTAAAGAAAACTGTGATGCTTTGGTATCCTCCATGCTGCAGAATACAGTTGATAGATTCATCCACAATTACCCAGATCAACTTTATAATGTTTAAGTTCTTTTACTTAGCCACTACATTAATTAGTTCCTCTATCAATATTTGAAGGACCAAAACTGCAAAATTCAATTTTTCTTTTTTTCTTTAAACTGAGTGTACATCATTGCATTTGGTATAGTTGAACCAATTCCTATCAATTTAAAAGATACAAGAAAACACATACAATAGATGGCATTTAGCTGGATGTCTAAACATACCTAAGCAGTAAGCTTTTACTGAATTTAGAAACTAAGAAAATCAGAAACCACATAAAAATATGGTCAAGCAGATATTAAACAGGTAAGGTTACTCAGAACAGAGTGTTTGTGTTGATTAGGCATATGGACTCAACAAAATATTATAGATTAGGTATATAAGCTGTAAAATTGGTGCACTTACTCTAATGGTGTAAAACCTCATTCCTGGTATATAATTTATGAACTTCTATATCATCCTTCTTGAGGGTAACCTAAATAAAAGACTAAGATTCCTTCTCTTCATTAAGCTCTGCTAATTGCAGGGTTTGTACGGATTAGTAATAACCGTTCTTTGGACTATTAACTGACTATATGAACCCTTAAAAACATCATATCTCAAATTATTCTGTTCTGTATTTTTTAACACTTGCTTTCTTTAATCAGTTAGAAAATATACCAAATATATTGTGTCTGGACACTATTATAGTAGAACTGCTAAAACCACTCACTCTAAAATCAAACAACTGAAACTGAAATATGGGATTCTCATATGCAGGAGGATTGTTCCTGTGTTTTACAAAATCAATGTTCTCTTTTTGTTTCACTCTCAAACCACTGATGCACGGACGACATGATTCACGTCAACCTGCCTACATGTCAAGCTTCATTACAATTTATCCCACTTCTTTTTTCTCTTAGGGAACAAATCATTTATTGAAAAAGAATATCATAAAACACAATCTCTCACCTACATGCAATGTAAAGACAAGCAGCTTGAACTTGCTCTTTCCTACGTCCCCTTGTGAAACTCTTTTCAACTGCTATCTGAAAGGAACAGATTCAGAAATAGAATGATATATCCTACTAGTACAGGTATGATCTAAGCATAATGAATCATACCGTATAGAAGGACAAAGCTGGACGAGCTATTGAATCACCACCATCAATTCCTAGCCCATAAAGCATACCCTCTATACCCTCATATGCTGCAGGAAGGGGAAGACAAAAAAAATGCATCAGTCAAAACTTCATACTTAAAAATCATATTGAAACCAAAGAGAAGATTAATGTATTGTCAAGCCCAATATGTGCTATATAGCTTGTGCACCTCTATGTGTAGTGTTACAACATCATATTAACCAGATTAACCAACAATACAATAGGCCTTGTCAGTGTTTTGCTATAATAGCTACATAAACTAGCACTCTAAGTGCAGTGCTGCACTTGGCCCATCAACAAAACCTCTTATCTTGACATGTCAGGAGAGAGTTGTGACCAATCAACAAGAACAAAGCATTCATTGTTGAGCTATACAGTTAATTGATTTTGACACAATTAGACAGTTCCTCAACTGGAAGACTTTCAAAAATAGTTCCACGTGAATGCCTATAATGACAATGAGCAGCACATCACCAATATACAGGAAACTAGAATTCAAGTCTCACATTAACACAAAAATACTAACTAAACTGTGAATGTAATATTTATGATGTTAATAATACAGACCAAATCTGATGCAAAGCAAATACAACTGCACTCTAGAAAGTCATACAACTTCCACTGAAAATCAAGAACTAGATCAGTGAAAATTGTCTAATTTCCCTAATAGAAGACAACCAATCAATCATTCAGCTGAAAAGGAAAATTTTAGAAGTCATACGAATAGGTACAGTGAGCATAACGCATTGTAAGGAAACAACAATCAGAGATACATAAGATACCTTCTTTTAGTGTTCTTTCACGTGAAACTGAATAATTACTTTGGATAGTGCTCACCCTGCTTCCTGACAATTGGCTCTGTAAATGATTTAAGTTAGTCTTGATAGAATACAAATCGAAAAACGTAGTGTACAAGTAACCATACATATAGCCTGCTCAACAATAATGCTTTGAAGAAATAGAACTATTGATAAAGGTAAGGACCTACCCATAAAATTTACCCAGTTTTATTTCTCAAAAAAAATTACCCAGTTTAAAATTATCTTGAGCCCAACCCATAAAAATATGGGCGGGTCAGCGGGTCCTTTGTTTTTGGGCTCAATTTGACACCCCTAGTTTTCACTCACTTCATAACATTCACAGACAACAACAGCCACATACCAATAAAGAAAGAGGTTATCAGCAGTCACATGCTTATCAAGAAAAAGGTTATCAGCAGTCATATATTCCTCAGTCTTCCTCATGAAATTTCCTCTATTTTCTAAACAGTGCTCACATTGCACCTTGAAAACTCTATTTTAACAATTAATAACAATGTTTAAGACTGATTAATCACACCATCCAAACTATATAGAATTGAATCTTAGGGAAAGAAAACAAACTGTCTAAAACATAGCAACCCATATGCATCAAGAAGAATAAGAAAGAAAGAACTCACCTGTCCAGAAGCATTCTTGACAAAAGTGGGCTCAATAGAAAAATTATCTTCTTCAAGTACTTTTCCACAGAAAGAACAACATCTATAATGTAATGGAATGAAGCATCTTAGAATGAAACATATATACATAAATGAAACATCTTAGAATAAATAAACCATATACATAAAATAAAATGAAGGAGAGGAGTATTATAATGAAGAAGAATTGTAGGTGATGTAGCTTACATTTTACCCTCCACATCTTTAGTCGGCTTGTCCTGTGCACAATTAACACACCACACCATGCTCAAAGTAACCTGAATCAACTCAGACAATACACCATCTTGTGAAAAATTGTTGAAAGTCGTCTTAAAGTTTCAAACTATAATGGTCAGCTTTATGCATATTCAGCAAGAAATTCATGCAGTGATGCAGAATGATATTTCAAAAAAAAAATTGTGAATTTATTAAATAGACGTGAAGGTGGGCATGAATTCTGTATTTGTAATAATCAGTTGCATGCTAGGATTTAACAGTCCTAACTCATATGATTTAAACCCCCTAACTCGAGCACTTTTGTTTACTTGAATCAGAGTCAAAAGTGTATAAAGCACCTGACACATCTCAGTGTCGTGAATGTATTAAACCTGGATGTTTTGTCAACATCCAGTCGACTTAAAAGAACAAGATCAACAACAAAATGTCAAGCCAGATAATTGTCAATTCATCCACTGCAAACTCCATAAACATCTAACGTACCAAAACATCCAAGGTTTAGAATTATTAAGAACCTTTCATACAGCTTTTAATTAACTCAAGAGTCCAGACCAAGATGGCCACTCAATGGAACCTCTATAACATAAAAGTATATCCCGGAGGGTATTCCTCAAAGTTTCAGTATCTTTTTGCTCCTTGTTCTGGGTGCAAGCTAATTGTGGGGGGAAAAAGAAAATTCTCTGAATAAGAATAAAAAACCTTAAATTAATACATGATCACTGATAAGATCTCCGGGGAACAAATTATTAGTTCATCCATTACAAATTCCACAAGCACCCAAAGAAGTATCAACAAAAAAGATTACATTTTTACAAGTACCTTGATAAACAAAGACTTCAGAGCAAGATATCTACCCAAATAAACTTCAGTAACTTAAATTCTATCTCAAATATACAAAAGAAATTGTGGGTATTCCCCAAGTTCCAGTCTTTTTGCTCCCTGTTTCATGTGCAAGCTAATTTTAGGGGAAAGAAAGAAAGAAAAAGAAAATTCTCTGGATTACAATTGAAAAATCAAAATACATAATCACTAAAAAGATATCTGGGGAGTTAATTACTAGTTCATCCACTACAAATTCGATAAGCATATCAACAAAAAAAATTAAATTACAGTTCAAAAGTACCTTGATAAACAGATACTTCAGAGCAAGATGTATACCAAATCAAACTTGAGTAATTTGATAGTGTATGGAAAAAGGAATTGTGGGTATTCCCCAAGTTTCAGTCTTTTATTCTTCCCTCTTCAGAGTATTAATCTGCGGCAAATTCTGACCACTTTCCCAATTACTCCGTTTTTTGGGGGGAAAATTACACAAATAACTGTCTCTGAGCCGCTAAGCTCGACGAGTTTAGAGTGGGGAAGGGATTGCACCTTTTGGGTCGGGTCGTTCCAAAAGACGAAATATTTTTTTGGTTTCTTTTATATTAACGGAAAAGGTCAAATAAAATAGTTTAAATATACCTTCATTATACTTTCGGCTAAATATACCTCTCTCATTATATTAAGATTAAAAGATCTCATCCAATTTAAACTATACCCAATTGTAAGCTAACCGGTCCCGCCCGTATCAATTCTCCCCAACCCAATCAATATTACTCGACCCAATTTAAACTTCAAACATAAAAGATCTAAAGAGGTTTATGGTTTGAAGAAGAGTGTCCAGATTTCTATTTCGTTGAGTTCTGCTAAGAGTTGTGTCGAGAGAGTAACAACTAATTACATATTATCACAATTCATTTTTGTTCTCCAAGCTTCAAAGAATTTTAGGTGATTTCTCTTTTCGAAAGAAAATAACTGAGCAGGTTGTTTCAAGTCCATGACAGACTTAGATTTTAAAAGAAAAAAATTGCAATTACACTACAATGTTGAAATTAATCAAACCTGGGAGTTGCTAAGGCCTACGAAACACGACCATAAATCTGAAATTTTGGAACAATTTATCTATTTTTTGCCAAACCACAGATTGATCTTCAAAAAGTTTTTCTTGACTTCTCCTGCAGTTTTGCCTGGCATTGGACCCAATTTTAAGTTTTTTATGTTTGAAGTTTAAATTGGGTAGGATGATATTAATTGGGTTGGGTAAATTGATTTGGATGGGTTGACTTATAATTGGGTATGGTTTAAATTGAAAGAGTTCTTCTAATTCTAGTCGTCCATGAGTCGCTTTTTTAGTTATAAGGATAAATATGTGTCAAAAGTATAAAGGAATGGGTATATTTAGTCTGAAAGTATGATGAGGGATATTTTTAAACTATTTCTTCCGTTATATTATTGATAGAATATTTATTTTTAAAGAACTTAAAGAGTATTTATAAGTATTTGCTTTATTTTATATCCAAATCTAGTATCTATATTAAATAGTGATCATAATTACGGGTCCAAGCACAAAAGTTTATAGTGGTTTATGATAAATTATGAGACTTTAGAACATATAATATAGATTTTGTTGGAAAATATAAATTATATTTTAATACAATATTATAATTCTTGATCTTTTATCATAAAGGAATATAATGGGGCGAACACTCTTATTTAAAATTGAATTTTTTTTTTAATAGGAAATGTTTCTTTATTTATTTTATGAATCCTAGATAGTATGAATTCAAATTAATCAACTATTTAAATTAGTTAATATTGAATATCGAATAATCATAGAGAAATGAACTATTTTTCATCCGATTACTTCATATTTGATTTTATGGTATATTAAACATTCATTCTTGCATAAATTGTTTCAAAGAAAGTTAATTTTTTCTGATTTAAACATACAGTAGTTACATTAAATATTTTTAAGAAGTGGACGCCTCTCGTTACTTCTCTATTTTGTTGTACAAATAAACCTACATTAAAATTATCAAATTTCCACTTTCAACTTTTTAGAAAAAATTCAAACGACCTATCAATCAACATTTCTCACTCTTCTTCTTGGTAATGTATATTTAATTTTTGACATTTATAAATTCTATTTAAAACACTATCAAAACTTCAAAACAATAATTAAAAATTTTATCATAAAAAAGTTTTGATCAGTCAAGAGAACTTACAGATGCGAAATCGAAGAAGATGGAAAGCAAGAGTGAAAAAGATTGAAAGTGCGGCGTTTTTCCTGATGAAACCTAAGACTTGAGAACTGAACTTTTTTCAAACTGGTTTCTTGGAAAAGATTATCTTACTCGTTTTGATTCAAGTACAAAACACCCTTGTGGGCCCAAAATTCTTACTATTTTGGTAAAATTTAAAGGACCAATTATGCAAAGTGTCCACCCATAAGATTTACTTACCATTTTTAAAATCCAATTTATTTAAATTACTTAAAATGACCATTCGGACCTAATTTTTCTAGTAAAAAAAGGGTCATCTACGCTTCATCGTTTTCTTCTTCTTCTTCATTTTCTTCTTTTGCTGTCGTTGCTTCCTCCTTCTTCTCCGTCTTCGTTGCTGAATGCTACTACTACTTCTTCCTCCTTCTTTATTTTTTTCTTCTCCTTCTTCATCTTCTTTAAAATTCGACGTATCGAAAATCTGAATCATTTCGAGCAAATTATATATCAAAAGACTTGAAATATCAACAAGATTTCATATCAAAATTTTGGGACTGTTTAGAGGTGATTTTGAGTTGATCGAGAATGAATAATCAATGTATACTTCATGTATAGCCAGTGTATACTTCGTGTACAGACTATATCCAACTTTTTGAGTGCATCATAATGTATAGTCAGTATATAACTCATGTATAGGTAAGTTATGTTATATAGTTAATGTATAGTTTTGATAATTTTTGACAAGCTATATTGTATAGTCAGTGTATATTTTTTATGATTTTTGGCTATTCTTTATATTAATAAAATATACCTATATTTATTGTAAGTTAATTACTTTATTATATATATTTGAAACTAACATGAATTTAAATAGATTTCAACGTTGAGGTTATTAAATGAGTTAAGTCAGGATGTTCAATTTTTAACTAATGATGTACAAGTGACAACAACAAATAAAAAATAATTAAATATCTAAAAAAAAACCTTAAACCACCTGTCTATATATTTTGACCACCAAAGAAAAAGTACAACCTCTAAAGGACATGGATACAAGCTCAACGATGCAGACACTAAAAAATACTCCTAAAGTACCACTAACCTAACAGTGGGTGTAGCCTAGTGATCAATGAAGTGGTTGAGAATGATAAGGTTTCAGATTCAAAACTTAGCAGAGATTTAAAAAAAAAAAAACATTAGGTTGTTCTTCCTATCTATCCTAGCCTTGGTGGATAGAGTTACTTGGTACCTGTTACTAGTGGGAAATGGCAAATATCTCGCTGAATTAGTTGAAGTACGAGAAAGCTCGCTTGGACCACGGTCATGAAAAAAAAAAAAACCACTAACCCAAGGTAAACCAAATAACTCAACTATTCTTTCTATACTTAGGGTCATTTGGTAGAGTGTATTAATAAAAATACGGAAAGGGTCATATTTACCCATGTACTCTTAGAAAAGGGCTATATTTACCCCTCGTTATACTTTTTTGATACATTTGCTCTTGCCATCCAACTTTGGGGTCATATTTGCCCTTAAACAGTTAAGTTTCATTTTCCTATTCTTATTATCCTACGTGGATATATTTTTTTTATCACAATTAATTAAATTTGTTCCCAATTTAATTATTATACCGACTTAATATTATAACCATTCATCTTACCATTTAAAATGAATTGCTACTGTCATATTTCCGCCGCGCAGTAGTCACTTTCCTTACGAATGGTCACAGAAGGCCAACAGAAGAGAATGTTCTTAGATTTTGTATACTGCACTCTCCTATTTTGAATGCCCTTATTATAACAATCATGTTTAATCACACTTTTACCACATTGTGTCCTAGAATATTATTAATGAAGTTTATATTTTTTTTTATAGAAAAGTGATGATTGGTGAGGGAAATATGGCAGTAGCAATTCATTTTAAATGGTAAGATGAGTGGTTATATATAATATTAAGTCGGTATAATAATTAAATTGGGAGCAAATTTAATTAATTGTGATATAAAAAAATATATTCACGTAGGATAATAAGAATAGGAAAATGAGACTTAACTGTTTAAGGGCAAATATGACCCCCAAAGTTGGATGACAAGGGCAAATATATCAAAAAAATATAACGAGGGGTAAATATAGCCCTTTTCTAAAAGTATAAGGGCAAATATGACCCTTTTCCGATAAAAATAATGCATGCATTAACTTTGTGTATTAGTAATTCTTTGTTTGGTACATGTTTTTTCATGCTATGTATAAGCATTAGTTTATACTCTCTATTGCGTGTTAAGTTGTGTATTACTAATACCATGGATTTCTAGGTATTAGTAAAACAAAAGATTTTAATGCATGCATTAGCGTAGTTAAAGATCCCATAACCCCTCAAAATACTTTCCATCATAATTGTGACTCAATTTTTTTTTAATCATAATTGTGACTCAAAATTTTTTCCATCATAATTGTGAAGGGTATCTTCGTAAATAATTTTTTTTATACAATGCATGTTATTTTTAATACATCAAACCAAACAATGCATAAGCAATACACTCTATTTAACATTATTCTTATACACTCTACCAAACGAATTATAAATGTTTATTTTCTTTCACTTTTAGATTTATTAGAAAAATATTATCTTAATGGCTCTATAAAAATTATGGACTTGTTAGTAAAAGGATCAAATTATCTTTGATCTTGTTTTCGCCTTTTCTAAAAAAAAATTCCTTGAATATTTATAAACAATAATAAGTATCGTTTTCTAGATCGATTGCAATGAAAATACAAGAAACTTACCACCAGTTTCTCTTTGAATTCCACTTTAATTTATAAATAATATTAATAAGTATTGTTTACTATTAAGCATATTGCACAAAATTCCCTTTTTTATTAACTAGGTCTTATTCTTAAACAAGAATAGCCTTAATATTTCAAGAAAACCTAGAAGAAAATTCTTCAGAGCGAAATTCTGTGCCATGTTAGATAATACTTTAGGATTGAAGATGGAGGATGCAATTCGATAACATTTATAGAAAATGATTAGTGATGCATTTCATGATTATAAGAATTTCTTTTTAATTATAATGATGACTTAATAATTATTGCAACACAATAACAAAATGAAGCATCAATTAGAGCAAGGCAAAATAATCTGAAATACACAATTTATATACTACTACAACTTGATTAAGGTAGAGACATTTGGCTCATCCAAACAAACCAAACGAACAGGGCAAACACAAAGTGATGATTAAAGTAAAGAGTAAATCAGAAAATAATAGGCATCACAAAAACACTTGCACAGCTAGGAAACATGAAATCTTTTAAACTTCAACTTGATAAGATAGAGAAAATAAGATTTGGGACAAGTCACACTGGGAATATCGTTCCAATGCTTAGGCTAAATCAAAATTTTCAAAAACAGTAGACAATACAGCTCTTTAAATGCGAAACCAAGATTCAACTCACTTAATATCGAACAGTGAAACTATATCAATTTCAACTTTAAATTAGCAGCTAAATGACTAGCTCTCTGTCTGCTCCCTAAGCCTTCGAATAGTGCTCCTTACGGTAACAGCGCTAGCAGTGCTGGAAAAAAAAAGAGGCAAAAAGAATTAGTTCTTTGAGCACGGTACAAGAAAGAGGAACAGTAAGAGTTCAGATGATAATTACTTCAATGTGTAAGCTCCACCAGCTTTCACTTTGCCACAGTCCTTGCAACCCCAAATACCGACAGCTTTCCTCTTGACGGCATACTACAGGGTAAGAACATAGCGACATTATTATCAATGTAACAATGAAAGCCATGCTCTATAACAAACTATCACATAAAAACACAGGAGAATTGTACCTTTCCGCAGAACTCACAGAAGTACTTGCTGTGCTGACTGACCTCCATCTTCTTGATCTGCTTCCTCAAACTGGCACCATAACGGGTACCTATATGTTGGTAGAAAGAGGAGGTTATTCAAGGCCTTCATTAGACAGACAGACAACGAAATATGCACCTCCCCATATATTTACAAAAAGAAAATGAAACTTCTTTAGTGGATACCACTAGTAGACAGTAGTCCCAAATGCAGGTAATAAACAAAATCATGACCAGCAATAAAGTAATGGAAACAGAATTCACATGCATTACTGATACAAGTGTTGTTATTGCACATACTAACTGTCTTTTTTATTAGAAAATCATGATAAGCTATAGGCAGCAAATCCAAATCTCACTGTTTTTCCCCCGCATGCAACCTTCTTCTAGAATACAATACTTCTAGTTCACCATTAAAATTCTAAAGTAACACAAAAGCATCTTAGCATTTAAGGTACGCACCATATTTCCCGACAATACCAGCCTTCTTGGTTCTCTTGGTCTGCATAGATAAAAGTGTAGGCATTTAAACATGCATGTCAAGCTAAAATTAGAATAGAAATAGTATAGAATGAAGAAAATGAGAAATATCTAGGCAGCCAAACAAGAAAATATCAGGATCAAATCGTTGAACAATCAGTTACATCAAAAGCCACCCATAAGCAATTAGACAGCCATAAACTTTATCCCATTCAGACAACCATAAAGTAAAGAATACAGGAAAGCAAAGTTACCAATTGCCTTAAGCTCGAACTAATAATGCCGGTCTATATGTGGCATGCTTACATAATTTATGCGAATTACAAGAGTCATATTCCCCACCCCACCCTCTGTTTCTAATCCAAGCTATCTACATACAATGAGCCAACAGCATGCTACGATAGAAAATCCTTAGCACCGTTTGTCATACAAACACCAAACAAAACAGAAGAAGAGGTTCATATAATCATCAGCTTAAATCCTCCACCTTCGCTACCTTAGTATTTAACTGTTACTGGTCTATACACACGACAACAATCAACCACATTCCAAGAACGACGCTTTTTCAACTTGAAGAACCAACAAAAACTAATTAACTAAACATTTCACCTAATTGAGCATTAATCCAACACTTAAACCAGAAAAAAAAACTCCATCAAAACAATAAAAGATGTGTAAATCCGAATAATTGTATATTGAACAACAGTAATGGTTGTTTGAATTTAAGAGTAGAGATTACCATTTTGGCGAGCTTCGGAAGAACCTTGAGACCTGATAGAAGAGAAAGACGACGCCGCCGCTGCTGCAACAAAACCCTAGATTGCAAAGAATTAGTTGTTTTTATTGCTTTTATATGGGTGCCCCGGCTCTAGTTGGATCCTCACATGGGTTTTGCCCTAAACCCAGTAGGGAGATGCAGGCCCATTTAGTTTAGCCCCTTTTTCTAATGTAGCATTTGGGGAAAACATTTTTATGACCTTTTTGGATTTTGTTAATATTTGTCAAAGAACTTTCTAACATTGTAGCAACAAAAAAAAAAAAAAAAACTGAAAAAGTGTCTAAACAAGTTAGAAAATGCTTTATAATTCAAAAAGAAAAAATAGGGCTGTTTTTTTTTATGAAATGATTCCTAAGGGCAAAAAAATAATATGATTAGATATTTTTATATTTCTCATATTTTGATTCACCTTAAAAATTCACGTTTTTAAGAATTAGAAAATGAAGTTAAACATTTTAGGTAGTAGATGCCAATTAATAGTAATAACTTACTAATTCGTATTTATTTTTTATCAATTGATAATGTGAGGGAACAAAGTTTTAAAAGAAATTTTAGAAAATTGACTATAAGTAAAAAAAATAAAATAGATGTGTCACTCATTTAAGCATGTATAAATTTAATTAAAATTGAGTTTATTTTTAATAAGTCAAGCCAGGCTTGACTTAATATTCATGAGTTGTTTATTTATTTTTTTAACTATTTGTAAAATACAATTTACTTAAATTTATGAATATCAATAAAAAAAATATAGGTAACTCACCATTAACTTTATAAAATCAATTTATTGACGAAATGATGGAGAAACAAATATAGACAATTCTTACAATTTAGGGATGCAACAAGAATTGTTGAAAGGAGTTAAATAAAAAGAGGAAGAATGGGAGAATGAGAAAGACTCTCAATTACTCCCTCTGTCCAACAATACTTGTCCACTATTGATTTTATACACTTCTTAAAAAACTATAAATAGAAGGGTAATTTTACTATATCACCCTTTGAATA
The DNA here is from genome assembly GCA_018342035.1 of Solanum appendiculatum. Taxonomy (NCBI): domain Eukaryota; kingdom Viridiplantae; phylum Streptophyta; class Magnoliopsida; order Solanales; family Solanaceae; genus Solanum; species Solanum appendiculatum. The sequence goes on from JAGDQO010000515.1 coordinate 2,115,080, forward strand.
TAATAAATATAATGTCTTGAAAAATGGAACTAAGTGTAAAATTATCCATTGATTTCATAAAATGGACAAGTATTGTTAGACATCCCAAAATAATATAATGGACAGCTATTGTTAGACGGAGGGAGTATTACTAAGAAAGAATGTTATATGTTGAGACTTGAGAGTATTTATGGATGACACATTGTAAAGGAAAGATAGACAATGTTTGAAGCACAATTTATTTATTTTTTTGAAGAATTATGATGAACAAAATTTTTTGTAATGAGAAGTAACATAATTCAAACTCACACCTTAGTCATTAATAAAGTTGTTCACTATCTACTTGACACACTCCTTAAGAAATAATAAATAATAGGGATAATATTACTATATTACCCTTTGACTTTATTAAATTTAATGTTTTGAGAAATGTGTTAGGTGATAAATAATATTTAATAGCAAGGGTAAAATAAACACAAAAGGTAAATTATCTCTTGACTTTCTAAATTAGACAAGTATTATTGGACAACTATTTTTAGTACAGTGGACAACTATTGTTGGACGGTGGGAGTATATAGATCAAGTTTGATTTCCTTTATATAGTCAAACATTCATATACAAGCAAAAGATTTAAGAAAACGGTATATTCTTATTATATTTTGATAGTTAAAATTGTTTTCGTTTAAAAATAAAATTCAATCTTGTATTACATGTAAATATTTAACAGAAGTATGTGACGATTTAAACTATCATTTAACCATAAATTTTAAAAATGAACTTATAAAAATTTATCTTTAAATATTTATTTGGTCATAAAATTGATCAAATTTGATGTTCAAATATTTTAAAGTTCATCAAAATCAATCCGAAAAGATGTGTCTTAAAACTTTAACTTATAAAATTTCAAGAAATACAAAATGGATATCGAAATACAAATTTCAAATCGCAAAAATCACAACATGAAAAATTCAAATTTTCAAGTTTTATCTTCCAAACTTAACGCGGACGGAACACTGCACAATTGATTGGAAATTTCGAACAATAAAATTGAAATAAACTATACAATATTTTATTAATCCTAAACAGCGTTAGCCATTGTCATTTTCTTTTGCCCTTAGATTCTTTCTTCCAAATAATAAAAAGTCAAAAGCTTTTTGCATTCATTACAAATTTCCTCCATCTTCTCAATTTTTTCCCCTTTTTCAAAAACCCGTATTCTCCATAATCCTCAATTCCAATTTTAACAAAAACCCCATTTTTCTTGTGCATAGATCAGCCATGATGATGCTGGTAAACTGTTCCAATTGCCATACCCCATTACAGCTACCTCCAGGTGCAAGATCCATTCGTTGTGCGATTTGTCAGGCAGTAACACAGTTGGCTGACCCGCGTGCTGTTCCTCCACCACTACATAATCAATACCAGCACCCACCACCGTCTTCCTCCGCCGCCGCACCTCCGTCCCCTTACAACCACGCACCCCCTGGTCCACCACCCAATGCTCATGGAAGGAAGAAAGCTGTGATTGTTGGTGTATCGTATAGGTATTCTAGGCATGAGCTAAAAGGATGCCTTAACGATGCTAAATGTATGAAATATCTCTTGATCAACAAGTTTCATTTTCCAGAGGCGTCTATTCTTATGCTCACTGGTAAAAAAAATCAATCTTTGTGCTTTTTTAGTTGTTTTAACAATTATATGAATTGTATAAATTAGGATGATTTGTCTTATTCTGTTGCTTTAGAATTGTTCTTTTGGAGATTTCATTCAACTTACCCAATTAGTTTAGAATTGAGATATAGTTGATTGATATGACCTTTTTCAAAATGTAATGAAAGGGAAAACTTTAGTTATATGGTAGCAAGCGAAAACATTGATTGAGATTACTGAAGTTGTTTATCTTCCTTTTGAGCAAATCAATACTCAACTTTGTTCCTGGATATACATGTGGTTTCCAAACCATGTCAAAGAAGGAAATTGCCTTTCAAAAGAGCCCCTTTTAAGCGAATGATCATCAATAATGTTTCAGAGGCTCAAGGGATAGGCCAGTGTGGTTAGGGCCTCAACCTCTAACAATGAGGGGATTAGAGTCATCAAAGGAGTAACTGAGAAAAAAATGACTTTCAGGCCCTAGGTGTAGGGGGTTCGGGGTGGGGCTAACCATATTATGAAGAAAAAAGGACAACATACAACACATGATCAGATGATGGTACGCCTAACATTGTCGATGTTAACGGCCCTGGAGTCGTTTTAATAGTTTTTTCTTTTTATTTGGTTAGTTTTGCAACCTTTAGAGTCTTTAGAGTTTCGATTGCCACCATCAATTTTCAAAGGAAAATTTGCAAGGATGAATAGTTATGATTGTACCTAACAAATCATTTTCCCTTGCACCTAACAAATTTGCAAGGATGAATAGTTATGATTGTATGTCTATACTCCTCTATTGTGTGAACCAACTAGTTGTCATAGTTCATTCTTTTTACATTGACAAATAGTCTCAGAAGTGTAGTGTGGATGCTTGAATTTTGTCAACTTTTGGTAATTTTCTTTAGAGATGTGTTTCATAATTTCAACTCTCTTGTCAAAATACATGTGCAGAAGAGGAAACCGACCCATATAGAACTCCCACTAAACAGAACATGCGCATGGCATTGTATTGGCTTGTACAGGGATGTCAACCGGGAGACTCGCTACTCTTTCATTATTCTGGTCATGGTTCAAGACAAAGGAATCACAATGGAGATGAAGTGGATGGATATGATGAAACTTTATGTCCTCTAGATTTTGAAACTCAGGGTATGATTGTTGATGATGAAATCAATGCAACAATTGTCAGGCCTCTTCCTCAAGGAGTAAAACTTCATGCCATAATAGATGCTTGTCACAGCGGAACTGTTTTAGACCTTCCATTTCTTTGTAGAATGAGCAGGTATGTCACTTATCCTTGGTAATTTGTGATATTTTTCTTTGTTTGATATTGTTGTCTATTGGTTGAAGCATTTAGGTATAATTGGATATACAAGAGGTTGGATTTCATTGAATATGTTTAATGAGTATTCATTTATACACCTAAGAGATTCCTAATTTTAAAGATTAACGAACTATCTGTTGTTTTGTTTTCATCTAAGATAGAGGGCCGTTAAGTAAGAGCCGTCTCACTAATAGGTTTTCTTGACATTTGAGACATGATATGTTCCATGAATGACTCTTCAGTTCGAGAATGTATATGGTTTGACTAAACAACAAATTCTACAAATAAAATTGAATTAGAACATGATATACAGTGCACAAGGTGACACCTTGAAAATGTCATCAATGATAATGTTCTGTAATTTTCTTTATTTTCAGCTATGTTCAACTTCTTATTCCATTCTATCTTTGGTCATACTTATTTTTGTAATTTCATGGAAATAGGAGCGGACAATATGTATGGGAAGACCATCGTCCCCGTTCTGGTGTCTGGAAAGGAACTAATGGTGGTGAAGTTTTCTCTTTTAGTGGCTGTGATGATGATCAAACTTCCGCTGATACATCTGTTAGTTTGATTAATCTTATCCCTCTTTTTGTGTACTGAATTTAACTTGAAACAATTAGTTTATCCCTCTTTCTGTGTACTGTATTTGACTTAGAAGCTATTAGGAAACTAATGACTTTGATGTGCAGGCTCTTTCAAAAATAACTTCAACTGGTGCTATGACTTTCTGTTTCATTCAAGCTATTGAGCGCGGTCATGGAGCCACATATGGAAGTATATTGACCGCCATGCGAAATGCTATTCGACAAGCTGGTGGAAGTTCAGGGGGTGACTTTGGTGGCGGTGCTGTCACATCTCTCATTTCCATGCTTCTGACAGGTGGTAGTGTCGGTATGGGTGGAGGCTTTAGTCAGGTAACTTGAACATATTATGTTAATTTACGACTGAAGTGTATTTTTCTTATCAGCAATCTCTTTTGATAAAGAAACAGTGTTACATTTCTGAATCCTATCTCTAATAAGTGGTTTAAAATTTATACATAAAGATTTATGCTACGTTTTAGGAAATATAAAAGGTTAAGGTAATGTTTTTTAAAGTTCTCATCATCTATGTAAAATGTTGAAAATAGTTGCATACATTTTGAATTAAAAGTACGTGTTTTTATTTTTAAAGTTCTAATTATCTAGTGATTTCATTTTTACCATTAGGTAGAATGTCAACAATATCATATATTTGAATAATTCAAATCTATTTTGAACTGAAAAAGTTTCTTGGTTCACTTGAGGCCTTGAATTTTTGGGGCTGCACAATTACTTTAGCGATCTTAGGCTTGATTAACCTTGTTCTTCCTTTTGGGTGATTATGAAGTTTATTGCAGAACCCTTGTGTATGTTACCTGCATTTCAAATTCTTTTTTGCATAGAGAAGAAACATCTACTCCATTTGCAGCTCGCAAGAGCTTAAATACACTAGCTATGCTCTGAAAGACCAAAAATGTTTTGTGTTTATCAGCTTTATTCTTTTGAAATTATGACCATTATCAAACTTACGCGTACAGACGTTAAGTCATTATTTTACCATAATTTTCCTTGAGTTGCAGAATTTAAGTGTAGTTCTTGACATTTGCTCTTTTATGTTGTACTCTTTTCAGGAGCCCCAGTTAACAGCTTGCCAGCCATTCGATGTGTATGCGAAGCCATTTTCATTGTGAAACACCTCCTACCCTCGTTCCCCCCTTACCCCTTTTGGTGTGTTTGGATTTGGATTCTTTGTAAAGATAGAAAATTTATCGGTTCCTATATTATCCTGCTTATGCATGAGAATGGGAATAGCTTTCTGATGGAAAGCTTTATAATGAAATTATTGTCACTATAGCTGGCCTTTAACTGTTGCAATATCTACAGATTTACTGAATTTATTCAAAAATTTAGCTGTGAGAGGTAACTCCTTGTACTTTGGTTCTTTACTTGAGAAGTTTGATGCTTACATTCCTCTTTTGCTATTTATAAATTATTCATGGTGGGAATAAATTGATTTCAACAAAATGTACCATTTATTTATAAAATAATTCCTTAATATAATACTAGCAGAGGAGTAGTTTCTTATTGGGGATAATGTTTTATTCTTTTTCTGAACCTATATAAAGTAATGGCATAAGCACTAAAGAGCACAATTCTATTAAAATAACTAAAAACTAGTATGGCTAAGGGTGTGTTTGATATGGAGGAATATATTCTTTATAATATATTTTTTAATCTTTGTATGTTTGGTTGGTAAAAATAAATTTCATAAGTGACATTTTACGTTGATGGTCTCTTTCCCACCTCCTCTCACTCACCTCCACTTATATAAATGTTCTTGGAAATTAAATAAGAAAATTATTTATTTGCCTTCATGCCAAACACAAGTTTTATCAGTGTAGGAAGGATTTAGGAGAGTTCCAGTGGAAAACTTTTTGTTTTCTTTCCTATCATTTCTTTTTCCTTGGTTTTGTTGATAAACTGCAAAAAGTGAAGAATGTTTTTTTCTTTACAAAGAAAGTAGGCTTTTTTGGTTATAGATTCCAAATATTGTTTACTTTGTTTGAAAATTTACAAAATTGAAGTTGAAGATGTAGTTATGTTTGATTATATTTTCTTACGAAAGAGATAACATATCACTTTTCTTATGTTTGGAGCACTTTTCCTACTTGGAGACGAAAATGAAATAGGAAAACAGGTTTGGAATAGTTTTCGAAATTTGAAATCCAATAACTCCAAGTTAGATATGAAAAATTTATAATCAAACACTTAATTTAAAATAAAATAAAAATTATTTCTAAATAAATAAATAAATAATTCTCACAGCCAAACATGTAGATATCTTCTTTCTATAGTTCAAAGGAGAATAATATTATATGTATATATATTGCTTTAATAATTATAAGGGCCTTTGGGTATTGATTCCCTACTCCCTATTAAGTGCCTTGAGGAGGAGTATTAATTAAACTTTATATATGGGAACTTCGAGACTCAGTTTAATTGAATTCATTATTGTCAACGGAAAAAACTCTAATATATATATATATATATATATATATATACTAAATTTTGAATCAATAGTTAAAATGAATGTTTAAATTGTTATATTTTTAAACTATAGCTTCAGTTATATATGATTTATTTGATTGTTTTTGTGACATTTTTGAGTTCATGTATACACTCTTATTTATTGTAATTCAATAATCAATTTGTGTGTATGCTATTGTATAAAGGTACTTAATACTTTCTACAAGAAAATATTTTATGTAGCAATAATAATTGAGTGTGATTCAGGAGAAAGGACATAAATTCATGAGTAGTTTAATTATTTCCCTCGATGAATAATTGTTGATTTACGAAAGTACCTAATAATTGAATATACATTTTTATTTCTTTTGTTGTTTGATACGTGAGATAAGAATAATAATCTCGAGATAAAATTTAAAATTAACTATATTTTATGTTTGGCTTGAGATATTAGCTAGCAACTGCAAGGGCCTGCCCCGCGAGGTCAGAGTGGGCTCAGCGGTCAGTCTCCATTCGAATTATGTTAAGGGTCTTTTACTTTTGTCAGATCTAAAGAAACAATACTAGTCATCAGTCCCAAATTCTATCATCTTTCAAAATTATTTCATTCCATCATTGTACTAAATTGGGGAACAACTATTCCCATATAAAAAAAAGGGATAAGATAATCTCACGAGATATTTTAATTCATAGAATATCCTTACTTAATAAATATTTTCTTTTTCATTTTCACTTCCCTCCTCTTTTTTAACAACTACCGAACAAAAGAAATGACATGTATGTATTTCTTAATTTTTACTTTCCCCCCTCCTAGCTGGTGTTTTTCCCTACCAAACATATTGAAATAATTGTTAATTGAATGACACATTGATTACACGAAGAATAGACTTGTATGGCTCCTTACAATTTTAAATTTAGAAAAAATGATATTTTTCGATCTCATAAGTTATAAATTTCAAAACTTTTTTCCCAAAATTATTACAAAATTAAAATGATTTTTTAACATATACTACCAAGCTTTTGAAAATATGTATATTTCACCTGAAAAAACTATAATGAAACCAAACTATAGATGGTATATTTAGTTATTTCCTGGACATTACATAATTGCACTATCATTTAGTGAAAAGAAAGAAAAAAAAAAAGTTTCATGTTCGAGAAAATAACAAAAAATGGTTCCTTCGAGGCATTTTCAAAGTAGTTTCTTACATATAAATTTTGAACAATTTTGCTTTTTTAAGTCTGTCAAAAATGGTTTTTTTTTAATGTCTTATCATTTTTTCCTTACAAACTTCACCTGCTCGATTTAAAGGAATTTTCTTTAAAGAAGAAAAAAAAAGATTTACCCGTATTTGTTAGAGACAAAAAATTCTTGTATTTGATAAATTTAAAAGACAAAAAACTACTCACAAAAATAATTTAAGAATTAGTTTAAATCTACCCAAAACATAAAGGACCACATTTCTTTTTTATTGATTTCCCACCTGATATTTATATTGCAGTTCGAGTAAAAAAAAAGATAAAAGAAATATAGGAAAATAGTAATGAAACCGGTAGGAGTAGTCTTTGTTAGGGAGCGTTTTTACCTCCCAAATGTGAGACTTTCCGTCGCGAATCCAAATTTAGTCGGGCTCCAATGTGGATACCGGACACTGGATGGAAAAAAAAAAAAAAGATACAAAGAGTTTTCCTCCCAACTTAATTGCAAGAATATAAACCAAAATTTACCCTACAAATTTTCAGCCTAAAAAATAATTTGATGTATAATAATATATAAAACTTTCATTTATTCTTTTTTATAAAAATATTTTAAAATTTGATATACTACATTATACACCAATATATAATAGTATATGAAATTATAAAAGATATGTATATATTCATATATAATAATATACAATGTTATATCCTATTATACAAAATGGATTTTCGTCAAACTTTATCAGTTGATTTCTCTCAAACACAAAATAGAATCTTCTAAAATTTTGTGAAGAGATAAATAATACTAACATATCAAATGTAATTTTATATATAGGATATTGGGAGAACAGTGTTAGACTGTTAGAGTCCGTTTGGATTAGCTTATAAAAAAGTAGTTTTTAAGTCAAAAATTAAAAGTCAAACTGAAATGACTTTTGTCAAAAATTAAAAGTAGAGAGGCCTATTTTGACTTTTAACTTTTTTTAAGTCACTTTTAATTTATTTTAAGTTATTTTAACTTTTTCAAACACTACTCAACTTATAATAAGTCATTTTGACTTATTTTTAAGTTATTTTTATATTTGTCAAACATTTCCAAAAGTAAAAAACGAGTTAAAAGTAAATTTGACCAATTTTTAAGCCAATCCAAACACCCTTTTAGTCAATCTTGTTCCTTACCTTGTGAAGTTAGAGAAACTAATTTTAAAATAATAATAAAATAAAATCAATTGCTTAATTAAATATTGAGGGTGAGTAAATATTTTTCCTCTGCTCTAATAAGTATTTTTTCATTTTTTTCAATGGTTAATAAATAAAACAAAAGAAGAAAAATTTCTAATTTTTACTTTTCTACGTTTTTTCTTGTATTTTTTCTCAATCTATCTTTTAAATAAATAAGTAATGTATTAGCCAGACTATTATTAGTCGTAACGTATGTCACATTTTTTATGATGCGTGTAAGATTTTTCACAGAGTGTGTCACATTTTTTATAATATGCGTTGACAGAAAATTTATCTATCAAATAAATAATAACATATCCAATATAATTTTATAATTTTCAAATGGTAGTGTATACACAATCTTACCCTTATTTTATGAAAATAGAGAGATTATTTTCAACAAAAAAAAATAGCTACTTAATATAAATCAAGTGTGGGTAGATATTTTTCACTACTGTTATAAATATTTTTCTAATTTCATCATTCCTTAATAAATCAAATAAGAGAAGAAAAATTTCTAATTTGTACTTGTCTACATTTATTTATTTATTGCATAACACATAAATCTACCCTGAAATTTGACTTTTTCGATAATTTAATTTTGAATATGCACATTTAGACACCGCAACTTATCTTCATTATTTTAATTGAACACTTTAACTTACAAAATGATTATCTAAACATCTCCAAAAAATTATATCGTCGTCTAGAGTCACAGTGAAAACAAGTTGAACGGTTTAGTTGCTAGTTGAGATTAAACTAAGATGTTTAGATGTGTACTCTTAAAATTGAATGCCTACTTGCAAGTTACCACAATCAATTGATTGTTTGTTTAAATATTATGCTTTTTTTTTCTCATTCTAATTTTTAAACAAATAGCGTTAGACAAACTATTGTAAGTGGTAAAATATGTCACATATTTTACAATGCGTGTTGAAAAAAATTTCATCCAACAAATAAACAATAACATATTCGATATAATTTTATAAATAAGATATTGAGAAGGTGGTATGTACACAATCTTACCCCTACCTTATGAAAATAGATAGGTTGTTTTCGAAAGAAAAATTTAACTACTTAATATAAATCAAGTTTGAATAATTTTTTTTTCTATTGTGATAAATATTTTCCTAATTTCGTCGTTGCTTATGAATCAAATAAGAGATGGGAATTTTCTAATTTTACTTCTCTACATTTTTCCTAGAATAATACATAAATACACTTAAACTTGACATTAATTGATAATTAAATAGGGAAAAGACATAAAGTGACACTTGAAGTTGTCCCGAATTTTCAAAAAGACACCTTAACTATGCAAGCGTCCTATTACCTCCTAAACAATTCTGAACTGATATTACTACATAATCTTTTGTCCACCTGGCATAGAGAGTGTATGCACTCTCTTAAAGAGCGTGAACAAACTAAAATAACGAATATAATTTTATTTTTACAAGTATTTTGCTATAAAATATATTTTCTTGTTTTTAAATTATTTTAACTTTTTTTCCTTATTATTTTTTCTTTTTCTTTCTTCCTTCTTCTTCAAAAATTCATTGCCATCTCCATTGAAGCTTCTTACTTTCAATGTCACTTTTTACCACAACTCCACCTTCCTTTTTTTTACTACTATTAGTTTAACTCTCTTCAATTTTAAAATTATATCTAAGTATTATTTTACATTTCGAACAATTTGATAAACCCATTAGATTTCAAGATGATTAGTAGGTATCATTTAATTTTTTTATCCGAATTTCAATTAAACTTTTTCATTTTTCAGGTAATTCATTGATTCTTTCAAAATTATCATTTCTAATTTTGAAGTTATATTAAAATGAGATAAATTAATTAGTGATATCTTCAAAAAAATAACTAAAGAAAAGAAATTTGACTGAAGAAGAAAAAAAAAAAATGAAGGAGGGGCTCAACTTGACATGGGGTGAGGTGAGGAGAGGGTGGGAGATGAAAAAGAAGGAAGAAAGAAAGAAAGAAAGAAAGAAAGAAAATGGAGGGAGAGGTAGCTTGAAAGTGAGGATAAAGTGAGAATGGAAGATGAAATAGACTTTAAAATAAAATTAAAATAAAAATAAGTCAAAAAGTAAGAGAGAGAGAGAGAGAAATAAAGAAAACCCTAAAATGAAAAAAAATTATATTTCAAATTAAATTAACACGTGTCACGTAATGATTGATGTGTAATAACACTTGCTTTTTAAAATTGGGACTGATCGAAAAATGATGTAATAATATAAGTTCCAAATTGTTTAGGGGGATAATAGGACGCCTGTATAGTTAATGTGTCTTTTTGAAAATTCAGGACAACTTCAGGTGTCACTTTATGTCTTTTCTCAATTAAATACTTTAATTTTGAGTATGCACATTTAGGCACCATAACATATTTCGGTTATATCAGTTGAACACTCCAACTTATAAAATAATCACCTAGACACCTCAAAAAATTTATGTGGCATATCATTATCAAGTATTCAGAGACACATTAAAGACAAATTATAGTGTTTAGTTGCTAGTTGAGACCAAGCTAAAGTGTTTAGAAATGTACTCTTAAAGTCGGGGTGCTTACTTGCCGGCTAAGACCAATTGAGTGTCCGTTTGTATATTATGTTTTTTTTTTCTTATTCTAATTTTTAAATAAATAATGCATTAGAAAAAATATTATTAATGGTAATACGTGTCACACTTTTTTCACAATGCACGTTAAAAGTAATATCTTACTAACCATCAAATAATAACATAGCAAGTATAATCATACATATAGAAGAATATTGGAAGTATGGTGTGTACTCTCGTATCCATATTTTTGAAGATAGAGAGACAATTTTTGAAAAAATTTAAATCAATTGCCCAATATAAATATTGTACTCATTCTTATTAGTATCTTTGAGTGTAGAGAAATTATTTTCGAAGAAATTTAAATAAATTACTTAATATAATAGTGTACTCATTCTTATTTGTATCTTTGAAGGTAGAGAGACTATTTTCGGAAAAATGTTAATCAATTGCTTAATATATATAATATTATATTTGTTCTTATCTGTTATCTTTGAAGGTAGAGAGACTATTTCCGAAAAAACTTAAATCAATTGCTTAATATGATATTGTACTCATTCTTATCCGTATCTTTGAAGGTAGAGAGACTATTTTCGAAAAAAATTAAATCAATTGCTTAATATAAAAATTGCACTCATTCTTATACATATCTTTGACGGTATAGAGACCATTTTCGAAAAAAATTAAATCACTTACTTAATGTAATACTCATTCTTATCCGTATCTTTGAGGGTAGAGAGACTATTTTCGAAAAAATTTAAATCTGTTACTTAATATAATATTCATTCTTATCCCATGGTAGAGAGACTATTTTCGAAAATTTTAAAATCAATTGCCTAATACGTATAATATCATATTCGGTCTAATCCGTTATCTTTAAAGGTAGAGAGCCTATTTGCGAAAATTTTTAAATCAATTGCTTAATATGGTATAGTACCTATTATTATCTGTATCTTTGATGATAGAGAGACTATTTTTCGAAAAAAATTAAATCAATTGCTTGATATAAGAGTAAATTATTTTTTTCATTTAGTTACCAAAAAAAAAAAGTTTTATATAAATATACCTTTTGGGTTAGATAGTTTTTCTTAATATTTACTCATACATGATTTTTATCTCTCTAATAAAACATAAACATTTTCCCCTTACCCAACAACACACATACCCTTTTCCCCCTTTTCCTCTCATTCTTCTCCTTCTCTTCCTCACTTTTCGTTTGCACTGTGGTAATGGTTTGCACCAATCGTCACTGTCATTGAGAAACCCTAGTTTCGACACTTTTCTTTTTTGTTAGGTAAGATACTGTGTTTTACTGTTTCTAGGGTTTGTTGAGTGGGTGGGTGGGTCGGATGAGAAACTCGAGAATCGGGTTTGGGGTTGTTTATTGGGGTTTGTATTGAAGTGGGTTTCTTTGATTATGGTTGTTGAGATATTTTATTGGTGATTTCTGATGAAAGTTCTGATTTTTATTTACTATTCTTTATTGATTGATTGGTGGATCTGTTGTATTGTAGGATAGAGATTGAAAAACACGAAGCAAAGCGGTTTTCTAGGGTTTGGATTTATGTCCCACAATCAATCAAGGGCTGACACTCGCGAGTCTTCTCAGTACAGGAGAACCGGCCGATCCGGCGGTAGCTTTAATCAGCACCGAGGCGGTAGAGGAAGTGGTGGCGGTGGCGGTGGCGGAGGCGCCGCCCCTCCTCCTCCTGTTTCTTCAACCTCCAATCCATCTTTGACTTCTAATAGAAGGTGAGTTTTTGCTTGTTTCTGGGTTATCCTCTGAAATTGATCTTTTGTTTTGAAAAAAAACTAGGGTTTTTTTATACTTACTGATGATTCTTGGGTATCCATTGTTGTTTGTATCTTTTAGTTTCAACAAGAAGTATAATAATGCTCAAGGAGGGCAACCTAGGGTAAGTGGTCCGGGTGCTGGCCCTGATTCTAATCTGAATGGTGCTCATCAGCAACAACCATCGCGTGGTATGTCAATTGACTATATAATCTTTTTGCATGCATATTAGGCTTGCGAAGTACTAGTTTATTCTGAAGGCTGAGATGGGCTATATAGGTTTAAAGCTTACAGTTTGTGATAATTTTGTATAATGTGGTGCAATATCAGTATTAGTGGTATTTTTGTTTTACTTTAACTCAAGTTAAGTGATGTAGTTCACTTTATCTTGTTGCAGGAGCATCAGATGTTTCTGTTGCTATTGCGCATGCACCTCTTCCCAGTGCTACTGTTAAGCCAACTGATGCTTCGACTCAAAAGGTTACCCGAGCAGTGCCAAGAGCTCCAACTTCTAATGTCGTCCCTCCAACCTCCGAGTCGTCTGCACCTGTCACTCCTGCAAAGAGTATCTTCTTAGTCTTTATACATCTACTTGTACTATTTTTTTGGGTGGGGTGGTGGGTTGACGACTTGTCGTGTAGGAATATTGGCACTTCTTATATGTATAATATATATAGTTGCAGTTCCAACTATTGAATGGTATTACTTTCTGATTTTCTAGATCCAGGAGATGCGTCTAAGTCATTTCCACTTCAATTTGGATCCATAAGTCCCGGTGTCATGAATGTTCTGCAGGTATCTCTAGACTCCACGTGGTGTTCTCGTGTGTGGTTAATTTGAAAACTTTCGTCCTATAAACTGAAGGTATTTGCTTTTACAATGTGTATAGATACCTGCGCGAACAAGCTCAGCTCCACCAAATCTGGATGAGCAGAAGAGAGCCCAGGTTTTTTTCTTCTTCTTCTTCTTCTTCGTTTGTGTCTGATTATGAATTTTGTGATACCCGATCTGATTAACCGAGCTTGTCATCTAGTTTCTTTGTATTTGTTGGAACGTTGTGATGTTATTCTTGCCCATGCAGCAATCCAGTCCTGGCCTCCAAAGTAGCTTATGGCTCTGATTCCTTCATTTATTTGGCAGGCTCGCAGTGACACTTCAAGAGCTATTCCTTCATTGCCAAATCCATCCACTTCCAAGCAGCCTATGCCAAGAAAGGATGCAGGACCCCTTGACCAATCTAATCATAGCGAGGCTTATGGGGTGGCCAGCAAGCCTAAAAGAGATGTACAAATTTTAGCTCCACCCCCGGTTACCCAAACACAAAAGCCTTCTGCACATCCCATGCCTGGAATGCACATGCAAATTCCATTCCACCAGCCAACACATGTTCCTGTTCAATTTGGTGGTCCTGGACCACAAATTCCATCTCATTCCATGTCTGCTACGTCATTACCAATGCCGATGCATCTGCCGATTGTCAATCCGCCTATGCAGCAGCCAATGTTTGTCTCAAGTCTTCAACCCCACCCGATGCAGTCTCAAGGGATGATGCATCAGGGGCAGGGCTTGAATTTTTCATCAGGAATGGGGCCTCAGCTCCCTCCGCAATTGGGAAACATGGGAATGAATATGCCGTCACAGTTTTCTCCGCAGCAGGCCGGAAAGTTCTTAGGTCAACGTAAAAGTGTGAAGATAACTCACCCGGATACTCATGAAGAATTGAGGCTTGATGGTTCGAGGTCACACCCTAATATGCCACCTCAATCACAGCCTATTGCATCATTTCCTCCCGGTCATCCCAACTATTATCCTAACTCTTATAATTCCAATTCTGTTTTCTTTCAAGCTCCAAGTTCTCTTCCTCTCGGTAACACTCAAAGTTCTCAGCCACCAAGGCCTTTTAATCAGGTTAGTCAAGGCCAAATCCTGCATGGAATTTTCTATCTCAATTTTCTTTATGCTTATAACTGAAGTCAGTACCTAAGAGTTTTATTTACTTGCAATTAAATTTTCGTACATGCTCACAACATGATGTATCTTGTTCATGCTAATCAACTTTAGGTGACGGTGAAACCGGCTTCTGGAGGACCACATTCAGGAAAAGAGCAGTTACCATCTGTCAGTTCTTCTTTTGGAAAAGATCCAGTGAGGCTCTCAAAGCCACATGGAGGAGATTCAGCTCACTCTCAGAAAGACACAAACACTTCACATCAGAGCTCCACCACTCAGTCAAGGACTGGTGATGGCTCAAAATCTGCTTCAAGGCCTGTAGAAAATATACAATCTACTAAAGGGGCTGATTCTATATCAGGGAGGAGCTCATCAGCTGGCATATTGTCATTGACCTCTCAAGCTCCCATTGAGTTTTCAACATCTCTAATTAGAGATAGTAGTGTAGATGCAGCAAGTGAAACACTTGGCGACCCAGGCTCCACTGAAGATCAACAGAAAAAACAAGTAACTAGAGGACAATTAACTGTTCAGGATAAGGTATTTTATTTGCATGCTTCTTGAATAATCACACCACTATACTATCTCGGTCCTACTTATGATTGGAAGTTCTTTGCAGGCTTTTGGGAAGTCTACCTCGGTTTCAAGTCAGCCTCCCCAGTATCCACTAACTAGACCCGTTGAGGTCAATACTTCTGCTTCAGTGAGCACTACTGTGAACACTAGGGAAAGTCTCTCTCCGTCAGAGTCCACTGAATTGAAAAGTCATATTACTGGAAATTGTGGAAACGAAGATTTGTCTGAACCTTTGGATTCCAGAAATCAGGAAGCGGGCCAATCAGTACTTAAAACTGGGGATAGAAATGAAGTAGCATTGCCCGAGGCTGGTAAGCTGGACGAGAATAATAGCTCGAAGCCACCTTCAGAATCTCTTCCAGTAGAATCTGCTGAGGTGTCTGGCCTAACTGAAGAGGGGTCTCCAAAGAGAGCAGCATATGCCAACATTGAGAATGGTCGACCAGAAATTGGAGTGGAAGACATGAATGAATCTGTAGCTTGTTCAACTGGAATTGATAACATGGCTGATAGCATTACATCATCCACTTCTAATCAGGATTCTACTTATACTGAGGCTTGCACATCAGCAATAGGTCTATCGGCTCAAGATGATCAGGAATCAGATATTGCTGATCCCGAAGAAGCTTCTGTTGCAAAATCGGTTGTTGCAAGTCATGAGTTTGCCTCTGATTTGTTGAAGAATTCTGATGAGGCCACGTCAAAGAGTGAAGATGAAAATACTGAAACTTGTAACACCGGTTTAGTTTCCAATTCGTCATCTGGTGTCAAGGAGAAATCTTTAGTGGATTCCAATGTGCCTAAGGTCACTGTGGCTAGGGGGAAAAAGAAGAAAAAAGACATCTGTACGAAAGCAGATGCTGCTGGTGCGACTTCTGATCTTTATATGGCGTATAAAGGTCCAGAGAAGAAGGATGAGCTTAGTCAATCTATCGAAACCATTGAACTCACTTCTAGAGATGACTCTAAGCTTCCATCTGCCAATGTGCCTCAGGAAGATCTTAGATCAACTAAGAAGGTTGGTGAGGTTAAAGCGGAGCCAGATGATTGGGAGGATGCTGCAGATGTATCTACTCCTAAACTAGAAGCTGCTCCAGAACATAGAAAGGAAGTTGATGGTGATGGTGTGACTACCAAGAAATATTCAAGAGATTTCTTACTTAAATTTGAAAAGCAATGCAGTGATATTCCTGAGGGTTTTAATGTTACTTCTGATATTGCTGATGTTCTAATAAATTTCAGTGCCAGTGCTTTGCGTGAGCCATTCCCTAGTCCAGGAAGAGGTTCTGATAGGCCGTCCAGCGGACATCGTGAACGTCGCGGAAGTGGCGTTGGGGATGGAGATATGTGGAACAAGACGCCTGGACCTCCAATGCCTGGTCGAGATTTTCAGCCAGATATTGGCTTTGGGGGAAATGGTATGGGATTCCGGCCTGGTCAAGGAAGCAATTCTGGTGTTCTGCGGCACCCGCGAGGGGCAATGCCCATTCAATATGCCATGGGTCAGTATGCTGTGGGTCAGTATGCCATGGGTCAGTTTGCCACTGGGGGTATACTATCTGGACCAATGCAATCCATGGGTCCTCCGCAGGGAGGAGGCCTGAGAAATGGCATTGATGCTGACAGGTGGCAGCATAGAACAGCTTTCCAAAAGGGTTTAATGCCGTCTCCCCAGACA
This sequence comes from Solanum appendiculatum, assembly GCA_018342035.1. NCBI lineage: Eukaryota > Viridiplantae > Streptophyta > Magnoliopsida > Solanales > Solanaceae > Solanum > Solanum appendiculatum. The sequence goes on from JAGDQO010000515.1 coordinate 2,132,059, forward strand.
CCTGCGCAGAATATGCACAAAGCTGAAATAAAGTATGAAGTAGGTAAAGTAACAGACGAGGAACAAGCCAAGCAGAGACAGCTGAAAGCTATCTTAAATAAGCTGACTCCCCAGAACTTTGACAAATTATTCCAGCAAGTGAAAGAAGTTAATATTGACAATGTTGTCACACTCAATGGTGTAATTTCTCAGATATTTGACAAAGCTTTGATGGAGCCGACTTTTTGTGAGATGTATGCCAACTTTTGTCAACACCTAGCAGCCGAGTTGCCTGATCTGAGTGTAGACAAAGAAAAAATCACTTTTAAGAGGTTACTTCTAAACAAATGTCAGGAAGAGTTTGAGAGAGGGGAAAGAGAAGAACTAGAAGCTAATGAGGAAGGCGAGGTAAAACTGTCAGCAGAGGAGAGGGAGGAAAAAAGAGTCAAAGCACGAAGACGAATGTTGGGCAATATAAGACTGATTGGTGAACTTTATAAGAAGAGAATGTTGACAGAGAGAATTATGCATGAGTGCATCCAGAAGTTGTTAGGTGACTATCAAAATCCTGACGAGGAGAATGTTGAAGCTTTGTGTAAGTTGATGAGTACAATTGGGGAGATGATTGATCATGCCAAAGCAAAGGAACATATGGATGCATACTTTGATAGGTTGGAAAAGTTGTCAAATAACATGAAACTTTCTTCTAGGGTGAGGTTTATGTTGAAGGATTCAATTGATCTAAGAAAGAACAAATGGCAGCAAAGGAGAAAAGTCGAAGGGCCTAAGAAGATCGAGGAAGTGCATAGGGATGCTGCCCAAGAACGACATGCACAAGCTACTAGGCTTGCTCGTACTCCTAGTCTGGGAGGTTCTAGTAGAAGGGGTCAACCTATGGATTTTGCTCCCAGAGGTGGGAGTATGTTGTCTTCTCCGGGCTCTCAGATGGGGGGTTTCCGTCCTATGTCTCCACAGGTCCGTGGCTATGGCATGCAGGACGTACGGGCGGATGAGAGGCATTCTTTTGAGAATAGGACATTATCACTTCCCCTGACCCAGAGGCCTCTTGGTGATGATCTGATCACACTTGGACCCCAAGGTGGTCTTGCAAAGGGAATGTCTTCCAGGGGCCAACCTGCAGGACCAAGCATTGATAATATGTCAAGTTTTGGAGACTCGAGAAGGATGACACATGCCCAAAACGGCTATGGTTCTTTGCCAGAGCGTCCCCCTTATGGTTTAAGAGAGGAGCTTAAGCCCAAATACATGCCTGAGCGATTATCTAGTCAACATGATCAATCAAGTGCACCAGAAAGGAACGTGACTTATGGGAACAAGGAGCGTGGATTTGATACATCTCGGCCTGCGTCACCACTTGTAAGAAGTGGAGGGCCAACTTCCACACAAAATGTGGCTCCTGACTGGATTTGGCCAGAAAAACGTCTGCAGGAAATGTCTATGGCTGCTATCAAGGAATTCTACAGGTACTTTCTGAACTGATTATTATTTACTTGCATTTTATTTGTATTGGTCTGGCTATGGGTTATGTGCTCTGCACACATCATTTTAAAATTGTTGGTTTATCTACTTCAAAATAAGTACCACCATTCTGGAACTGTTTTCAGAAAGTTGCTTCTGATATCAAGAAGATTTTGGTTCAACACTTGGCTGAATTATTCATGGTATCATCATGAGTGTCTAAACTTTTAGGAAGCATAAGCTTATGATATGGTTCGGGAATTATAGATCTTGAGAAGACCTCTTCCAAAGAAGAAGTTTATATTTACTAGTCATTGTTTTTGTTGTGGGATCTCACTACCCATGAAAGAGCCTTTCTCCAACCAAAGAGGAGTGAAGTTTAAGTTTTAAATTCAGTGATGAGCATTAACTTTTAAGTATATCTCAATAGTATCTGCAGGTGATAGCTTAGAAAGTCCGTGATGATCATATTGTAGGTTGGTGTGCCTCCTTGGGAAGTTTGAAGCACAAGGAACTTTGTTATTTTGTTATCTGAGGATGGTGTAGTAGGAGAATTTTCCCACTGTTTGTTTGAGAATGCGTAGCTCCCCATTGTCCAACTTTTCTGTCTCCTATTGTAACTTAGGAAATTATAATTTCTAATTTTTAGTAATGAAGATTACATAAACAGAGGTTCTTTTAGCATCTGTCATCTTAAACTTCATCTAGTAGCTAAGTGGAATTCTTCTTGTACCCTAGTTGTGAACGGTAGAAGTATCATTGATTCTATGCAATTTTTTTTTGGTACATGATTTTGTACAGTATATTGCGACTTTATTGAGTTTGTTATTAATTAACTTGAGCCTTTCCATTTCAGTGCGAAAGATGAGAAAGAGGTTGCTATGTGTGTGAAAGACCTGAATTCACCCAGCTTCTATCCATCAATGATCTCACTTTGGGTTACTGACTCCTTTGAGAGGAAGGATATGGAAAGGGATCTTTTGGCAAAGCTTATAATTGGTCTAACTCTTTCTCGAGATGTGGCGATAAGTCAAGATCAGTTAATTAAAGGGTATGGAGTTGTGCTTTCCTATAAAATGCAAGCTCAACCTTTAAATTACTTGGATTCTCTGTTCAACTTTATGCTTGTGTTTACTGTTTCAGGTTTGAAAATGTTCTGACTACCTTGGAGGATGCAGTAAATGATGCCCCTAGAGCAGCCGAATTTCTTGGTCGCATCTTTGGAAAGGTAATATTAGAAAATGTGATACCGTTTAATGAAATTGGGAGTTTGATATACAAAGGCGGGGAAGAGGAAGGACGCCTTGTGGAAATAGGGCTTGCTGCTGAAGTTGTTGGGAGCACATTGGAGATGATAAAGCTCGAGCAAGGTGATTCTGCAGTGTCAGAGATTTGCAGAAGCTCTAATATGCGGCTTGAGAACTTCCGGCCTCAAGGTACAAAGAAGCAATGGAAGCTAGACAAATTTATTTAGGGTTAATAGGTGGGGGGGGATTGTATCTTGGTAGAGATTCATGTCTAGTTTTAGGGCACATTTTAATTTTGCAGATGTATATTTAAATGGTGATCAATATAAGGGTTTATGTCCTTGAATGTTTTTAGTACCATTATTTTTTGGAACTGCAGTAACCATAGGATGAACTACGTTTTTCAATATCTTAGCTCCACCATTATAAAATTAGAAATTTTGGAGAACATTGGGATAAACCATTGAATCTTATTACACCATGTAATTATATGAAAACTTTTTAAATTACACCATGTTTCTACTTGCATAAAAAAATCCTAGTAATCATATTATCAAATTTTATCTAATTATTAGTATAAATATTTATCAAAAAAAAAATTACTTACAAACCTCTTGTCTTAGCTTCATTATATACGCCTGAGTTGTAATAAAACAATAAAAGTCATTATTGAAAATTTATTAATAATTGGGAAAAGGGTCAAAAATGCCCTTAAACTATGCGAAAAGAACAAAAATGCCCTCAGTTTGTAGTTTGGTCCAAAAATGCCCTTGGTGTCAATACGTTGGACCAAAAATGCCCTTATTGTTATTTTAATGGGTCAAAAATGCTCATTTTCCAAATAAATATATTATTTATTTTCTTTTTAACACATTCTTTTTCTAATAATATTTTTTTTAAAATTTGCAAATGTTTATCCTACTTCAATTCAAAAAAAATAAAAAATAAAAAATTTCTTATTTTATTATAATTACTTTTTATCGTTATATAAATAAAATTAATGATGGATATAGTATGATCTTATATATATGACAGATATTATCGGTCGAAAGGATACATGAAGTTATTTTATTTTATTTGATAAAGTGAGATTAAGAAGAAAAAAATTATTTCCTACATTTTTATTTGTTAAAGTGATTTTAAAAGAAGAAAAACAAGTATAGGATTTTTAAATAATATTTTAATTAGGAAGAAGATGTGTTCAAAAAGAAAATAAATAATATATTTATTCGGAAAATGACATTTTTGACCCATTTAGTAACTATAGGGGCATTTCTGGACCAAAATATTGACTACAAGGGCATTTTTGAACAAAAGTTTGACACCAAGAGCATTTTTGAACCAAATTACAAACTGAGGGCATTTTTGTTCCTTTCACATAGTTTAAGGGCAATTTTGACCCTTTTCCCTTAATAATATTATTTATTTGGAAGATACAATTTATTTTATGACAATTGATAGGTCATACAGTAAAACTTATTTATATGTTAATCTAATTTTTAAGATTTGACTATTGTAATACATTTGTCCAATCAAACAGGATAATGGGAATTACCTGTAACTATATTTTGGCAAATAAATACGTTATTGTAAATCTTATATTATGTAATTATCACTTTAGTAATTACATCAATTCAATTATCGAGTGACTTTTTAGATAGAGCTTTATGATTTTTCACGACACGACACAACACAACATATATAACTAATGCTTAATATTTCTTTTGTCATAGTAAAAAATACTAATTATTATAGGACACCTGTCAAGAAAATAATACAAAATGTGTAATGCCTCAGATCATTATACTTAAAAATATGTAAATTTTGTAGGAATCCATAGTGTAAGGAGCAAATTACATCATATCCCTACTCTTTTTCAATTTACAAAAATCTCCTAAAATTGTTGTCATCTGAATACATCCATTCTTCCAGATACATCACATTTGATACATTATACAACTAGTTTGTTGAGATTAAAAAGGAAATTAAATATAAAATTAAATGTCAGTTCCCCAAATCATGCAAATCAAATTGATGTCAATCTCTCCCAAATAACAACTCCAAACAATTCAAATTTCAAACTTTCTTCTCACAAATCTCTCCCAAATCGTAACAGATTAAAAAAAATGAACATTTTATATAGTTATGTATCATATACAAAAAAAACCTATGAATATGATATACACTGATTTATTTATAAAACAATGTTGCAGATACTTAACAACATGTGATACACAACTAAGTTATACTCATAACACATAACTATGAATATGATACAAACTGATTTTGTTATAGTATTTATGTATCAACATTAATATTTGATAGTCTACATATGCATAGCCTTCTACTAGTTGAATAAGACTGGGTGTATGTATCGGTAGTAAAAGATAACGAAATTTGTAAGAGTTGTGTATCCAATACATAACTATGAACATGATACATACTAATTTGTGTTTCAATAAATTATGATTATGTATCAAAACTAATATTTGAAAATGATATATTACACATGATAAAATTGTAATGTATCATAAAGGTGAAACAAACGAATTATACATAATTTAAAAATCAAAATCAACTAGATACATTAAAAGATCTGCTGAAATCAACAAAAAATAAAAATAAAATCAACAATTTGATATGCTAAAAGCAAAAAAAAAAATGATGAAGAAATCATTCCGCACTTTCTCCTTTCCTCTGTATCGACTCTTATAGCTTTTTTTCACTTTCAAAAATGACGTCACCCATGGATCTCGACCCAAAGTCCTTACCGTAGCACCAACAACTCTCGATAAAATAATAATGTATCATGATATTGAAACGAATGCTTTATACATTAGTTTAAGAAACAAAAACAACTACATACATTAAAAAATTGAACCCATATGTATCAGAAAAAGATGAACAACAAAAAATAAAAATAAATAGTCAACAATCCGATCCGATAAAAGCAAAAAAAAATGATGAATAAATCTTTCTACACTTTTTCTTTTGCTCTGTATCAATCCCCGTAACTTTTTTTCACTTTCAACAATGGTGTCACCATGGATCTCGACACAAAATCCTTACCGGAGCCACCAACAACTCAACCTTTTCTTCCTTTTTTTGGGCGTTTGTTCCATAATCGATTTTGAAGTTGAGGATGCATCCTTCTTCGACTCGACTAAATTTGTAGATGAAAAATCTAAAAAAACAATCGATACCTGATGAAGCGGAAAGGAAAAAATGGATGAAGAAAAAGATGAAGAAGAACTATTTTTTCAATAACTTGCAATCATAAATCGGAAAGAGAAAAGATTTGAAATCCAAAAATAGAGTGATGGAGATAATTGGTGATGCATGGAGTGATTTTAGGCGTGAAAAAAGGAAAAAAAATCTTGGGGGTGATAGTTTACTGATGTATCAGTAAAAGTGAGAGAAATTATGAAAAAAGAGGGATTTTTGCAGTTTTTTAAAATGGTAGGAAATAATAAAAAATAAGGTAAAAACGGATGTGTAGTTAGGTAGTTTTTCCTAAAAATATACCATGAACAATAAATATACTAAAATTCACAAGTATTATTGATAAGGTATTATGAAAGTGAACATAGTTTGATTTGCGTTTTGTTCGAATAATAAACATCTATGAGCTATAATTCTATATATGACAGTCGTGTCAGATCATCAAAATTATAAGTTTAAATCTTAAACAGTATATTAAGAAATATATACTATAAAAAAGCGTAAAAAAATACTTACAAGTTGCATTGTAATAAATATTTTCAAGTTCAAAATATTTTTAAAAATTGTATAGATATAATGTAGGTTTAATTTGATTTCAGTGTAACTTTTTTTTTTAATTATTGAAATCAATTCGATCCATTTTTTAATATCAAAATCAAACTAAACCAAATCACCAAACTTCTTTTTCTATTTAACTCAATTTATCAATTTTATGTAAAGACTCTTAATTGTTAATTAGCACAACCTTGGATCCATACCAACTTGGTTGTGTAATTCTCATATTATTTAAGTATTTCATGAACTGAACCTTTTTAAAATGTTTGAGCTTGAAATCACACTTCATATATGAAACATAGAGCAGTAAATTAAACGCCCCTCTCCCGTCTAAAAATATGTAATTCTATATTTAATATAACAGATTATTTGCATATTTTTTCATTAGAAATCTTCGTTTATGGATAAATTACTTGTAATTGCTTTAAAGTGATTTAATAATATTTAAAAAATAATTAAACACTATTTTTTTTGTCCGAATAAATTGTTATATTTCATTTTTCTAAAGTTAATATGATTAATTTTCAAACTAATTGGATTAGATTAACTTACTACAACAACATATTCAATAAAATCTCATAAGAGAAGTCTGAATTAGATAACTAAATATTTTAAAATTTTAAATACTATACATTATGATTCTTCTCATATTAATATAATACGAGAAAAATATATTTAAAATATTAATTAAATTTTACATAATTTGACAGAAAAATGCAACATGATAACAAATATGAAATGTTAAATTCGACAAAAAAGTAGTTGGCCTCCTGGGAAGTTGGAGACAATCAGATTCTCAGCAACATCAAAGACAAGAGGTTAGAGAATCAAGATGGAATCACACATATTCTAGTCCTTTTGGAATCTCAAAACCTTAATAATATTTCACAGTCTCAAATTATCTATCGTGATTTTCTAGTATAAGTTTATGAATAAAATATTAGTTTTAAAAGGTGTTTTGACTATTTTATTCTTATTTATGTCTTAATATATAATTTTTTTTCATTGAAAATTTACTTTGTTTATGTGTCATCACTAAAGATGGACATGACACAATAGATACTACTGAATTACCACACTAAAATTGAAACTTTTTGGTACCACAATTTTGATATTTGTTATGCATTTTATCTTTTATTTTATATTTGATACAATATTCAGTATTTTTTTTCTAGAATGTATAAAAAATATTGAAATATTGAATATTATATCGAAATATATAGTTATATATGTAATTTATATGTATTATTATAACACTAGCAAATATATAAAATGATATTAATACAATACTAATTGTTTGAATGGTGAGAGTTTTACTATTCTATCTTGATTGATATGTCCTTTTTGAGTAGTTGATTAACAAAAGAAATTGCTTGTTTTGTTTTTTTTAAAAATGTTTCTACATGTGTAAGGTGTTAGTTAATATATTTGAGACGTTTTTTTAAAAGCTTAAGTTATATTCTCTATTATACAAGTATATGTAAGTCAAAGTCAAAGTCAAACAAATCACTATAATTACCAATTTATAGACTACGGTACAGTAAAATATAGAAATCAAATTTTTAAATACCGACCCATATTAAATTAATTTGATATGATAGTGGTATAGTACTTTTAAAAATCAAAATAATCGTATCAATATTATCTTTCCTCCAGACTACTTTACTCACCAGAGATTATTCCACATACATAAACTAAAAAAACAGGACTTGAACTTCAAAGATTTCTATATCATATCCCTAGCCATCATTTCATAATTTAAATGTTTGTAATATTTAAAAACAATTACTATTAAGGATAAAATGATAGAAGAATAGTTAATATTATTATAAAATTTTAAAATAATAAATAATTTAAAATAATTATTTTAAAAGTCATGACAGATAATACAAGGTATAGTATTAAAATACAAATACTTTGTATTTGCATTAAGGTAGGTAGAAGACAAGGGAGTCTTCACCTCATTATTACATGCAGATTTTGTAGTAATTAATTAATTAGTACTAATCAAATTCGTAATTAATAGGGATCCAACATAGGATTTGTCAAAATGTCTTGAGGCCAAGAATCTCTCATTTCCAATCTTGATTTGGCGTATCCTTCTTTTTGCCACCCACTTAAGGGTGTTTTTGGTGCGAAAAGAGAATGATTTTCTAGAAAATGTTTTTTTTATATAAAAAAATAAGTGAGCCTTTTATTTAGTTATATTATTTGGTAAATAAATAAGAAAATATTACTTCAAGAGCATTATATGTCATCTAGTAAAACGTTATGGAGGCGGGTAGGAATGAGAAGTAGGACCGTCTTAACCCCTAGGTCACTAAAATTATCGCTTGGGCCCCATATTTTTGGGGCCCCCCATTTTTCTTAAAAAATTACTTATAAATGTTATTTTTAAAAAAAAGAATTATATATATTTTTAAAAACACCGTCTTAACTTTGAACTTTCTATAACACATAATAGTTATTCTGATATTGAGGGTTTAGATTTATTTTTGGAATTAGAAGTATTAAGAGAAATAATACAAGTAGAAGATAATGATCTAATAAAAATACTCAATTAAATAAAAAGACTTGATTCTTTTCCAAATACACATAGTGCTTAAAGAATAATGTTAACCGTTCCAATAACCGTTGCCTCAAGAAAGAAGTTTTCGAAACTAAAATTGATTAAATCTTATTTAAGATCAACAATGTATCAAGAGAGATTGAATGGATTAGCTATATTATCAATTGAGAAGGAATTATTAAAACAAGTCGATTATAAACCAGTAACTAATGATTTCGCATCTAAAAAAGCTAGAAAACTAGATTTTAAATAAAAGTATTATGATGAAAAAAAATAAAATATTAGGGCTCCTCTTTTAAGTTTTGCTTTAGGCCCCCAATCTTGTTGAGTCGGCCCTGATGAGAAGTGGGGGTTCGAGCACGGCGAGGGGTGAGGGTGGGTGAGTTCGGAGGAGACAATAAATTTGGAACGTCACTTATACAACTTGTTTTCCTTACCTCTAATAGGGAAGTCATTTTCCTCATTTCTTAAGGAGCTTTGATTTTTTTAGAAAAAAATATTTTTCAAATATTTTAATCAGCCAAACATAGAAAAATTTAAAAAACATTTTTCTCTATGTCAAACACACCCTAAGAGTATTTAATTAAATTATATATTGAGCGGCGATTTGGTTCGCATATTATATTATTTTGGAATTATAGTCTTGTGGGTTAATAATTGCATTTGAGAGGTGAAATAAAACAATCTCAAATTGGATGTGGTATTAGGATTAAAGTTGAGGTTAAATTTATCCTATGTTTACTTAACAACACAAATTTATCCTATTGTTAACCAAACACAATATAAAATTGATCTAAAGCTTAATTCAAAAATGAATCATGACAATAATTTTTTTTATATTAATATAATTTAACGTGCTATAGAGATCAGTTATCATATTTATTGTATCTGTTACTAGCTAATGCTTGTTATAAATTTTTGCCTATAATTATTTGATAAATAATTGGAAAATTGTATAAATACAAATTTATACTATTAGTGGAGGAGGAGCTAAGAAGGATAAATATGTATTTGATTTAATTCAATAATTTTAGATTAAACTTAGTATTTATATTAAAAATTTACTAAACATATAGCACTTAAATTAAACACAAAACTCAATTACTATGACGCTATATATCTTAAAATTTAAAATCATAAAATTCAAAATTTTAACTCCACCTAATAAGTGCGCAAACTTTAAGTTCTTTCAAACAAATTGAAGTTCTGTTTTTCAAATATAAGCCTTGTGAGAAAATATATATTCTTTAATATTATTTCACATATATTTTCATTTTTACTTGTACAGTATTAACTTCGCACATGAAATAATAATAAATTAAACGAGAATTTTAAAGAACCACACTCTGTATTTTGAGAAATTAAGTCAAAAAGTGTAGCAGACTAATGATGACAAAACTTATATTACCTAGTACTAATTCAAAGACTAATTAAGGTTTACCAATATGAGATGACTTTTTATAATTATAAAATATTATATGACGCAAATTCTTACCTAAAGGGTTCCTGTTCTAACATTCAACCAGTATTTTGGTGGCTCAAATAGTTGTCTGATTTTAAAAGCATATATTATATATTAATTTAATTGTTTAAGCTAAAAGTTTCTTTTATTGGATTTACCACTGAATGTTCCGTTACATTATCTAATATTTTATTTATTTATTTATAAGTTCCATAATCATGAACACAAAGATCATTTCATCTAATGGACAGGTGTCAAAAGTTAATGATGGCCAATAAATCATACTTAGTTCATAGACGATGTGAAGTCACGTTCTACACTAATTATTCAAAGTAATTAGAATTATTCCTAATCTCATAAATTTTAAAACACTCGTCGAATTTGGTTAAAGCTACAGTTTTATAGACTCAAGCCAAATTATTTTAACCGAAACTTGACTTCTAATGACATTTCTATTCCCTTTCTTTAATTCCAATCCAGTCAAACTATAATGTAATTAAAAATTATTCCTTCCATCTAAAATACTTGTCAAGTTTCACTTCTCGAGAATCAAAGTACATGAACATCCCAAAGTAATTAAAAATTACTCAAAATACTTGTCACGTTTCACTTTTCGAGAATCAAAGTGCATGAACGTTTCAAAATAGTTTAAAATTACTCCTTACATTCAAAATACTTGTTACGTTTCACTTAGCTTGTCGAGAATCAAGGTACGTGAACTTTGGGACGGAGGTGAAATAAGCTAGCATGATGAAAGTCAGGTATCTCTTAAATTTATAATTTCACCCTTTCCAGAAATCAGCAACAATTATATATTATTTCAAATATACACTACAGAGCATATAAATAATATATCCATCTCAAATCTTAATTAAGATTTGATGAGTCAATAATCTCTTGGACACAATGCATCAGCATGTGAAGTCATATATTGATGTTTGAGGGCCATCTCCCAATAGGCCTTTCAGTGCGCGATTCGAATTTAATTGGGGCTCCGGACATGGAATGGGAAAATATGAAAAAAATATATTGATGTTTGAGTCAAATGTTAGGAAATGTAAAGGAAACTTCCCTTTTTTGATTTAGTTGGTAATGGCTACGACAAAATGAATATGCAGTAATTATTCCTAATGAAAATACTACTATTTAAATTGAGAATTCAATCAACGACTAAGGACCAAATAATGTTTGACACCAAGTGTTACGTAAAACTACGAAAAAACATTAAAAGCACATTATATTCCTTTTTTGGATTTTGGCAGACACGACTTGAAAGACTCCCACTCCATATCTACACGTTACGTTTAATTAAACACTTGCATTAAATCATTAGTACTAAATATGCAGTATTTTTTCTTAATGCAAATACAAAATCTGTTCAAAAGTTTCATTATGAACCTATTACAATTAACATGTTAGGTTTTAAAAAGTGTAAATGGAAAATTAAGTATTTTCCAAAAAGACATCAGAGACTTGAATAACATATTTTCATATTGAATGGTTGTGACTTTTTCGATGAGTTGTAGCTTTTCTGGTAAGACACAAATCACAATAATCACATATTCATACTACTCTTTGTTGGCTATAAATAAAGGAATTTTCTCTCATTTTTCGAACACAATTTTCTGATCTTTTACTCTTCTTCTTGTACATTACAAAAAATTCTCTGTTGTCGAGTTCGGTGTTCATCAGAGTTTGTGGTACCATTATAGTGGTGAGTAAATTGTTCTATCACGAGAGAATATATTTTATCATCTCAGCTATATTGAAAAAAATGATACACTGTAAATTCAATAGGCTCGATTTTTATTTTTTTATTACTGTTTTGATGTCTTTTGAAGACAAATTGAATAACATAACATTTTTGTAAGTCAGTTCTGCCCGTGAGAATGGGAGAGTCAAAAAAGATTCTTTACTTTTTATGCACATTCAAAACTATGAAAATTTGAAATAGTCCACCTTGTTCCTCCAAAATTAGTAAAGGTTTAGCAGAATTTTATCTATTTAATTAACACGATGAAAAAAAAATGTTCGGCTATATTAATTAAAAGATGATCCATTCTTATGTTTTTTTACCTACCATATAAATTGACAGGACATTGAAGGTGACATTAATTAAACAAAACCTTTATTAGTAGTGTACTTTAATTGCCCTCTTTCATAGGATATGAAAAAGTCAAAACTTTAACCTAACTAAGAAAATTGACCAAACTGATTATTTTTATATAGATAAATCACAAGGGAGAAGTGTTCTCAGAAAGAGATTTCAATTTAGGGTGTGTTCCTCAGCCAACAAAATCTTTTTCAATTTTCTCATAATCTATTATTGATTAAAATATTTTGAAAAATATTATCACTAGAAATATAAATTCCTTTAAAAAAAGAAAAAAAATATCATATCCTTGACAGAGGTAGAGAAAATAAGGATCATAAGAGAATAATTCTATGTTAATTATGTCCTTCTCGACCCTCGTCCTCCAACACACCTTATATTCACTCCTACCACCGCGCATCCCTACTCTCCATCCGTACCTCATATAATATTTTCCTAGATTATATACAAATGCTTTTAAGATAAAAAAAAAATTCCTATATATCAAACACAAAAAAAAATTTAAAAACCTACGTATTTTTCTAAAAAATATTTTTATACCGAAAACACCCCTATAGTCATAGAGAGTAATGTCACACCAAACTGTTAGATGCATGTCACATTCTTATCAGTTCATGTATTTTTCTTTGAACCAACCAAAAGATTTATTGTAATTATTAAAATGTGGATAGTATTATTAAAGTGTAATATTATTTAAATAATAAAAGTGTAATAATATTAAACTTGCCTAACGATTTAAAAATGTTATATACTAATTCTAACACTCTTCCAATCGTGTAATCCAGTTTAGTAGTTCACGCATAAATTTTAATATATGGATGTACAAGTGAAAATATAAACTTATCGAGAGTTGATAATATATAATTAAAAACAAAACAAAAAACTAGAATAGTTCAAAACCTCTAAAATTAAGAAAGATAAAGTATTTCATTATTATTGTTATGACCTCTAATTTGATTTACTAAATCCACTATAGATTATTTCACAGTAAGTTTGAAATATAATTTACAAATATGGTCCATTTAACCATTATAAAAAATTATCATCTTATACATTTATACTTGAATGTAAGTTCAAGTGATATATGTTTTTTTTGCATTTTATTTAATATTGGTATTTATATTAGAATTTCAACTAATATATTTTTATTCAAGTTATGTGAGATCTATTTAAGGAGCGAAAACGCTCTCTAATAAAATCTTTTTCTAATACAAGATTTAAATCTAAAATTTCTTCTTACAAATGAATCAATTCTATCTATTTTATCATAATCCTTTTCTGATAAGTGAAGAAATTCGAATTGACAAACTATACACAACTAGAGAATAAAAGAAAAAAAAATCCAAAAACTTGAGAATCCATATCTAACAAAAACTCCAAAGAGGTCTTAATCTTCTGGTCAGCAGCAAAGATTAGATTGACCATATGTACTATGTAACTGAAAATGATTTAGTAGCTGATTTAAAGGCAAGTTATATAAGGATTAAATTTCACATAGTAATATCATACTCCCTTAATTTTATAACAATTGAATTTTTGGAGTTTTTGTTCATTGTTTAAAATAATTAAATTGTTTAAAGTTTAATATAGATGTTTGAATTTTTATTTATATTTGTCCTTTTCTTTAATGAAATTTGATATTTTCTAGAAGATAAATAGCATTACTTGCTAAGTTATATTTATGATTTCACAAAGAACAATAATAAAGTATGATTTAAATTATGTCCATAAATATTTTTCTTAATAAGGATGCATTACCTCATAGATTCAGTTAATATAAAATAAAGAGAGTATTTAATTGTTTATTAGGAGATAGATTATTCATATGTAAAATTAGTATAATATTTAATTTATAATTTAGAAATCTACCTAATTAATACTTTACTTATATAAGTTAAAAAAGTATTAACATCAAACATAATTCTAGTGATGAAAAAAAAAAATGAAATGAAAAAGACAGAACTCTATATATATAAATAGTCACATATAGTTATCTAAACTGACAATCTCAAAGAATACTTATCAATTTCCCCCAACCCCCTCTTGAAGAAGAGAGAGAGAGACAGGAGAGGAAGCATACAAATAATTTTAAAAAAAATAGTGTGTCTTTGGTCCAAGAATGAATTGTTAACCAAATCCAAAGCCAGTTTGAGCCTGTATAATTTACATGGTGAAGCTTAATTTCTTCTCTTCTTCCACCAACTTGGAAAGCTCTTACTTTTTCTTCTGATAAGAAGAGTCCAAGGGTTGAACAAAATCAGGACCCCATCTTCTTTATATTTATTTGAATCACAAACCAACCAAGAAAACCCCATTTCCCATCTGGGTAATTATTTTTTCCTTGTTTTATATCAATTTTTCATTTTGGGTACTTAGATTTTTGGTTAAAAATCTGTTCTTGATGTTGTTACTGCTAATGTAGTGGTTTATGCAGGAGTTTAGTGGCTGTTTCTTGACTCTGGGAGTTAAAAATTGAATCTTGGAAACTCTGTGAAAATTTGTGAAGAGGGGAAAAATGAAGTGTTTTTTTTACTTTAAGGATAGGAATAGAAATAGGGAAAGAAAATCAGCACCAGTGGTACTTCAAGATCAGAGTAAATCAGATATTTCAGGTGGTGGTGCAGAAAGGGTAACTAAGTCTTCATGTTCAACTTCTTCTGCACGTAGCTTCTCTGATGTGTATGAAGGGAAAGGTCAGAACTTGAGGGTTTTCACATTCTCTGAGCTTAAACAAGCAACTAATAATTTTAATAGGTTACTTAAGATTGGAGAAGGAGGTTTTGGATGTGTATACAAAGGTAACATTAAGCCTGCTGATGGAAAAGGTGAATCAACTATTGTTGCCATTAAAAAACTCAATAGAGATGGTTATCAGGTAAGGTTTGTTTTTGGAGTATGGTCCATTATGCGTAACTGATCTTTGAATTTATGTTTAGTTTGACTGGTAACCTAAATGTGAATGCTCACATATGTGTTTTAGTGGTTTGAGTGTGGTCTTAGTCGTTTAAAATTGTTGCTATCTGCGGAACTGTTTATAGCAGCCTTGTCTGGTAATGGAGCATTAATGATATCATCATTCATTGTTTTTTTTTCTGTTTTTTGTTGCTATGTTAGTGAAGGAGTATGATACATAACATCATAACAATTTGGCTTCTTTCTTTGGTGGAGGGTGATGTTTAATCTTTCATCTTTAGTAAAAAGAGCAAAGTATTTATGCCCTTGAAATTCACTTGCTTCTACATCCTTGTAGGATTACTCAGGTGAATGTACACGTTATATGTATATATCTTGCTTGTGGAAGAGAAGAATATAGCCAACTTTGCTCCATTTATATTTCTGTTTGCTCCCTGCACTTTGCTTTCAATACTATTTCCAAGTCACCTTTAGCTTTCTTTAGCATTCTGATCTACTGTGATATGTGGAGATTTATATTTGATCATTTAATTGCTGCTCAAATGTGGACCGTTTCTATTTGGCAAGCAGTTTTTGAGAAACTTGATTTAATTGCTGGAGCACATAGAGTATAATGAGCACCATGAGAATATTGGCATTTTGTTCCACTTTTCTTGCCATTGGTTGAAAGTTCTAGTTTTTAGCTATGTTGTTCGGACTCTTCTAAAATGTCGCCGGATACATGTCGGATCCTTCAAAAGCAGTACATTCTTGGAGGTGCTGCAACATTATTGAATAGTCCGAGCAACAAAGGCTTTCAGCATTACTTTGCAGCAAGTTATGGTTAACATATCTCGTTTCTGTAGATCTTGGAAGCTAAACAATTTAAGTTGTTATTTATTGTAAGCTTTAGTACTGTGTTGATCGTCTTAACTGTTTTGTAGGGTCATAAACAATGGGTAGCAGAAGTGCAATTTCTGGGAGTGGTAGATCACCCAAATCTCGTCAAACTAATTGGATATTGTGCCGTTGATGGGGAAAGAGGTATTCAGAGGCTACTTGTGTATGAATTCATGTCAAATAGAAGTCTAGAAGATCATCTTTTCAATACAGCATTTCCAGTTCTTTCTTGGCAAAGAAGACTGCAAATGGCGCTCGGAGCAGCTCAGGGACTGGCTTATTTGCATGAAGAATTGGAAGTTCAGGTATTTTATTTGAATATTTTCTGATGTAATTGTCCAAATTTTCATTAATATAATTACAAGTGTATGAACTCATAGTCGGATATCTTCAATATATAACCCAATTGTGTAGTATCGCTTAATGCTGAAGGTATATGATCATTGAAATGGCTTCAGCTTTGCGGCCTAAAAAATGTTTAAGCGGAGTTTTTTTCTAAATGTTTTCATTTATTTTCCTGATTTTTTTGCAGTTACAAGAATTTTGACAGTGGAGTGTCTCTGTTTCAACTTTAAATTCTATCTATAAATTATGCAATGTCTTTATTCAAGACCATTTCAAATTAAAACATCATCTGCATTGGCATCTTAACTGTATATTTGTTCTTTTGACCTTTTGTCAAGCATGCAGAAAACTTGTATATACCGATTCACCACTGAAGTTTACAATACTGCCATTCTTAATGTACAAAACGTTAATGTTCTTTCTTATGTCAACTGTATAGGTGATATATCGTGATTTCAAGTCATCAAATGTGCTATTGGATGATGACTTCAAGCCAAAGCTTTCAGACTTTGGGCTTGCCAGAGAGGGTCCAACTGGTATGCACACACACGTTTCCACAGCGGTATGTTACGTTGATCCTTGCTCAAATACATGTTTTACAGTAATGAGAAAATAAAACACGAGTTATTTTTTACTTTTTGGTTAAAGATGAAGCATCTCTATGGCAGATGATCGATCATAAATGACATGCTTTTGTGACCAGGTTGTGGGGACATGGGGGTATGCAGCACCTGATTACATAGAAACAGGACATCTCACAGTGAAGAGTGATGTGTGGAGTTTTGGTGTTGTATTGTATGAGATTCTAACTGGTCGACGGTCCGTAGAAAGGAACAGACCAAAATCAGAACATAAACTTCTGGATTGGGTTAAACGTTACCCTGCTGACGGAAGGAAATTCAGTATGCTCATGGATCCAAGGCTGGAAAATCAGTATTCCATCAATGCAGCTCGAAAGATGGCAAAGTTAGCTGACACCTGTTTGTTAAAATCTGCAAAAGATCGACCCAAGATGAGTCAGGTTGTAGAAACTCTGAAGCAGATCATTCAGATTTCCGGTGAAAATAGCTCCTACACAGACACAAGTTTCCAGAGTGTCGACGATGATCCTGTTGTAGAGGAAAAGCCAAAGCAGACGGGAGCCACAGAATCAGCGAAAAGACGAATGGCTCACTTGGCTAAACTTAGTGAACATGTTGGTGGAATAAGCAGAAGAAGATTCCTGATCATGCAAAAGGGTAAAACTACATAAAAGAAAAAGTTATTTTTTCGTGCTTATCAGATATCAATATGTTGAGAATTCTGGTTTACTGAGTGTGTGAAATATAGTAGTACTAATTAGCTTAGCGTGTAAATGAGGCATTGCCATTTCAACTCATTAGTGGCTATAACTATAGGCAACAATCTGTAGCATTGAGTTTTTCTATGCCTTTGGTGATGGAAATGAGAATTCATGAGGCGTAGTCATTATTGTGGTGGCTATACTTAAAATCTTCATGAATATTTTCTTTGTTTTTTCACTAACCCCCCACCCCCACCCCACTACACAGAAAAGGAAGAGGGAGGGGAGGGGAAATAAGAAAGGAGAAAAACTTGAGTCACTGTCAACAAAGATTATACTATTATTTATTTAACCATGTCTTATGGTATCTTTGACGAATATATAGTTCTAGATAAACCAAAACATCGATCTACCAACTGTACACGCTATGTTGACTGCTTACGGAAATCAATGCATTGGACTTATTGAAGCAAGTGATTCTCTTTTTTATTGTTTGTAAGAGGAACTGAAGATCATAAGCTTATTACATGTACACTACAAATAAAAAGGAAAAAAGGAAAGGAAGATTATAAAAAGAGGAAAGATAGATAACTAACTTCAACATACAAATAATCAAGGACTGAGGCATAATTGTTGTTGATTAATTAAGCGATTCTTTTTCTTTTAATACATAAGGGGGATGGGGATGGGGACGGGGACAGGGACGGGAAAGGGGGAAGGAGTAGTGGGGATTGAAACCACACCTATTGTGTGGAGACTCACTGATACTACTCGGGCTATAAACTTTCCAGCTTCCCCCAAAGTCCAGAACAGGTCCTATTTTCGGCATAGCCATGATACTGTATATGGCACAAAAACCTTGTGCAGCCATTCCAACAGTCTCCAGGTCAAAGGACCATAATGGCACCGATCACCAGTAGTTTGGACAAAGCCCTCTGCACATCCTGAAATGTGAAAATTCGATTGCAGAATTCATCAAGATAGTACAGCAATAAGGGGAAAAGAAAAGGGGAGGGTGTGGGGGTAGATGGGAGCTTCATCATGAAGGGACAGTCATGCCAAGCTAGAATGATTACATTAAAAGGGCTCGCGAAGGTACATATATCAATGCATAAAAAATGCAATTTTCGATACGGTTTATCTGTCACTGGTTAAGTAGCAGTTCTCTTCTGAAGATGGAGGTTCATAAAACTGCAGATTAATAAATCCATCAAATAGACTGCGAGCTGCAAGTCCTAAGGGCACACTCTATGAGGAGCAGCTGACGAGGAAGAGTCTTGGAAGCATCGATGTTGACCAGTGGTTTAATCATGTTGTCCATAGTGCAAATAGCAATATCAAACCAGACTTGTTTGCATTTTAATGTCACTATATTCCATATGCATGCTGTTTAATGTTGCATCCATGTGTTGCTAGACTACCCCTGGATATCGTTGTTAACAAATACCTACTACTTTCTAACAAAAGCTTCAAGCTTTCTAGTCATGCATCCACCTTTAAGGAAGAAACAGCATAAGGAAAAGTACAGTTCATCTGTTTGTATGTTCAATGGGAGCAAAAGTAACATTGTTAAGATGAGACTTCTGCAGCCATTAATGAAATTAGGACATATCGTAAATTGTGATTAAAGAGACATGGATAAAGACAACACCTAAACCAATTTTTTCAAAAAGCTGAAAAGTGAAGGGTTGGGAGCATAATGCAAGGATGAGTGGATGACATTAAACTTCCTGTCAGTAAATCCTTGAACATTGTTCAGAGAAAGAAACACAATGTTTAACCTGAACTCATTTGCAGAGAAATGAAAGTTGAATACACAGTTATACTAGATGAATCTATGTTTGAAAAATAAACTTACCAGCTCCCTCATTGTTGGGAGGTTTACAAACACCAACAACAAATCCCAGGCTAGTTGGGTCTGCATATGAATCCTCATCATCCATTTCGCACTGTTTGGACCAGGTCCGCAAAATTTCAAACAGTAAAAACGACAGAAGCTGGCACAACCTTTTTTGATTGACAGCAGCTAGCAAACCCTTTTTTGATCGACAGCAGTTGGCAAAACCTTACAGTAACAAATTCACGATCCTGGGGAATTTACAGCTGCCGCTATGTTTCCCATAAAACAGCTCTTGATGTTTTATCATTCATCATATTAGTTCTTTTTCAGGATCAAATCTTTAGGCACATCCACAAGCAGCAATAATTTACTTTCCGTAACCTTCATTATCAACTCAAGAAAACATCAGGAAAGTAGACTTCAGGAGAGGCACAGTATTGAGGGATTATAGCAGTTCAGAAGACAATACTAGCAAAAAGTAGGAGGCTGAAATCATGGACATCAGAGTGCCAGATGTTGATTCCTGAAAGAATGTTTTCTAGATAAACGATAACACACAAAATCAAAGTAGCTGATTCTAATCCCTCTAAGTAAACTCATCTCATAAATCTAAAACTTTTAACAACAAACAAAAATCTTGGCCAAACAAGCAATGACCAATGCAAATCTTACCTTTAAAGTACCGAAATTATCAGAATATATGATATATAACAAATGCTTGATTGAACAGAGATAAGGCAGTATGACTCAACTATTCCATCAGCCAGAAAGATGCAACAATACTGCGTGGTTGAAGGGAAATAAGGCAGTATGACTCAACTTTCTGCCAGCCAGAAAAATTGGTGCTTCAAAAAGTTTTAAGACCATGTATGGTGGCTGAAAAATACATTTTATTTTCTTTACAATAGCGTTATTCCATATCCGCTGCTACTACCTACCCGTTTCTAGAAGACCCCATAAGCCATCTCAAAAAACCTATCCAGATTCCAGCATCAATTTTTTCATGAGTTTATCTAGTTCAGAACAATTTCATGAGTTCAACATGAGAAAGCGTCTTCTCCAACAACTAAGAAGCTCGAATTCAAGAAAGATCTCTAAGGTTAATCAAACTGAAAACAGAAGAACAAAAGTCTGTAGGAAGTGCACATGAAAATCATATAAAAGGGGAAGTATGCAATACAAAGTATAAGGTATATACCGGTATTCACAAATTTTGCAACTTGCCATAGAAACTGCAGCTTCATGATGCAGTTACCAACTTCAGTGTCGGGAAGCATCATCGGTTATAAGAAATCCAACCTTCAGCATTTGAAAATTTTACTGAAGCTACATTGGTTCTTTCAGTAGGTTTTTCTGTTTTCATTTCCACAAGAATTTCCGGGCTGGTAGTCATTCAGTTTCTTGCTCTTTCATCAGATTGCTAAACAGTTGCCTTGTTGACTAACTTGAAGGACCCACAAGGTCCATCCTCAACTAGTTCAAAAGAGCTGTCATTATTATCACTATAAGCCCTACTTCTACGTATGTAGTCGTAGGTAATGTACATGAGGAAGTCTAGAAAAAGACTCTTTTCTGTTGTTTCTGTACAATAATCTGTGTTTTCTTGTATACAATGAGAAGCTTTGTCCAATATTTTATGTGTTATTTCGTCAAACTCAAAACCAATTTCACTCAACTTCTGCCCCCAAACCAATGCACGCTGAGGTAGTCCCTGCTTCCATAGATGAGAAAGTAGTAAATTAGCTGTAACAGTGTTTGGGATGAATGCCATCTTAAGCAACTTTGCAGCCAAAATCATTGCACGGTCCAATATGTCATTGCAAGCACTATTCATCATAATGTTGTATGTAACAGTATTTGGCACCACACCAGCAGATACAAGCTCATCCAGCATCATAACAGCTCGATTTATCCTCCTAGTACTACAGAAACTATGAATCCTTATATTGTAGGTTGTGATGTCAGGTTCCCATCCACTGGCATACATTCTTGTCATAAAGTTATCTGCATTAACCACATCGAATGCCTTACAGAATCCATTGATCAAGGTGTTATATGTAGCAATATCAGGCTGTACACCACTTCGATGCATTTCCACAAAACTATCAATAGCAAATTTCATCCTTCCCTGTTTGCAAAATCCATTAATGATGGTATTAATTGTAAAGACATCTGGGAGAAGACCCCTTTCCCTCATGTCCCTTTCTAATTTCTGAGCCTCATTCATGTTTCCGCAATAACAAAAACCAGTAATTAGCGAATTATAAACAAAATTATTTGGTACAAGCCCTTTCCTAATCATCTGTTGAAAGGCATCATAAGCGTCTCCAACAGAGCCTGCTTTGACAAGCCCATCTATCAATGCAGAAAAAGCAACAGCGTCAGGAGCGATTCCCATCTTTTCCATCTCTTCCCACAATGTTCTAGCTCCCATTACATCCCCTTTCTTAAAATACCCATCCAGAAGCACAGTGCAAGCAGTTATGTTAATAGGGAAGGACATTGTAATCATCTTAGCCATTAAATCTCTTGCTTCTTGCAGCCTCCCTGTCCTTGACAAGCCGAGGAGCAGAGAAGCACATGTCGAAGCTGAAGGAGACTGACCAAATTGAACCATCATATTATAGACTTCAAATGCCTTTTCTTCTAACCCTTCTTTGCTGTATGCAGCAATAATGGAATTAAAAGCTATTACACTAACAGGTATCCCCTTTTCAAGCAGATTATCCAACAATGCCACAGCCTCGTTCAACCTTCCTACCCAACATAATCCTGCAATAGATACATCAGAGAATAAATAATCTGGAGAAAGTCCTGCCATTGTTAGATCCCATAATAATCGGTCGCCGTCCTCTTCCCTACCATACTTATAGTGACCTGCCACCAAAATGTTAAAAGTTATAGCATCTGGAGCTACACCCTTCTTTTTCATTTCTTCATATAGCATACTTGCTTGAAAAATTTCCCGTGCTTTAACATAGCCATCCATCAGAGCGTTATACGTGACAGTGCTAGGAAAGACACCCACCTCTTGCATTCCATCAAACAATTTTCTGGCTTCCACCACATTCCCTTCCTTGCATAGAGCATTGATAACCGTACTAAAAGTAGAGATACTAGGATGACATCCATGTTCGACCATCATATGCACCCAGTTCAATGCATCTGAAGTCCATCCCCTAATACAGTATGCATTGATCAAAATATTATATGTAAAAACATCTGGCTCACATCCAAACTTCCGCATCAGATGAAACAAACTTTCTCCTGTCTGAAGCCTACCTTTTCTACAATATCCAAGAATCATTACATTAAAGAGAGTGTCAGTAGGACGAGGCCCTTTATGCAACATGTCCCGAAATAACTTCCAGACACTACCATAATCACCAATCCTAAGCAACAACTTAAATAGGATGCAGACAGCAGATGAACTCGGCCTCAATCCATTGTCTCTCATCTTACTCCAAATCTCTAATGCACCTGAAACCATTTCCGCGGTTAAAAAAGCCCGCATTAATGAATCAAGAACAGAAAAGTCACTCTCATACTTATAATGCTCCCTCCACATGAACTCCACCACCTCATCACTCCTACATTTTCCAACCCTCCTAATGATCCAAGAAAGCATATCCTGTGCCAATAGCCTCAACTCCCCAGCAGCCAAAAAATGCGCACTAATACAACATGACTTTATTGTATTCTCAAAATAATCTTGAAGAACATACTTAAAAAATGCAAATGCAACTTCTCTATCATCAAAAAACTTCATAATTTTTACCAAAAATGATGGGCAAAAATTTCTTGAAAATGCTTCCAAAACCCAACCTTTCTCATCTTTTATCATTCTTGACAATCCCACAATAATTTTACGCCTCTCATTTGAGGTAATGACAGCGTAATTACAAGATTTAACTAAATTTTTAAAAGGCGTAAACTGTTCAAGAAAATCAAACCCTTTTACAGACACTAAGGAATTTGAGCTATCAGTAGAAAAGCTGGAAACTTTAGGGTTTAGGGTTTTGAGGGGTGGAGTGAGGGAGTGTAAAACTAGCAATTGTGAAGTGTACAATGATGTCGGAAACAGGGCAAAATGACCTACCTTGAAATTGATGCGCATAAGGCGCAGAGTAGCACACATTCGGAAATACGCCGGAGAAGTCGTCGGCGAAGATTTTCCCCGGCGAGCCGAACGAAGTTTATGAAGGTTTTTCTGTGCACAGGCCAGCAAAATCTTGAGTGTACTAAAAATGTCAACATTGGACTTGTTCAATTTTCAGATGGGCCAACCCAACTACCTCCCAGAGAAAAAGTTGGGCTTCCCAGCCCACACAAAAAATTCAGAGCCCAACTTACGGAAATAAATTCACTTTTAAGTAATAAAGGTATGTAATAGATTGTCGTGATAATTTGAGCATGTAATCGGATTTCGGGACAAGTTCACAGCGTATTTGATATATATTATAGTATGATATGCATGAAATATACATTGTTGATACAAAATAATATGTATTATTTAAATATATTTAATTAGTAAATATAATTATTTTAACCGACAGGTCAAATATGCCACTTACATTGTATAAATATAATTCTTGGGACTGATAGAGTACTAGACTATCTATTAAATTTCAAAGTGTGTTTTAATATGTTATTCATAAAATTTTCGCTTTGTTCAAAAGAGATAAGTAGATCGTTATCTAAAAGGTCTATAAAATTATCAGAAAAATAATATAAGAGGATCATTTACTAAGCAATTGTCCATGGGAAGGAAATATAGTTGTTATTGCACTTTAAGCAAAGTGTCCAAGTTCCAACTATAAAAAATCACTATGACATGAGGTTGCCAAGGTTCATGCTTCTTCAAAAACATATAAGTCAAATTCTTCATTTGTATAATTTCTCTTCTTAAACTGAAATAGTGGCAGTGCTACTAGCAATTGGGGGCCGGTCTAGACCAGAGACAGGCTCAGTCATGGTGAAGATAATAGTGGTTGTGTAGTGAAAATTGGTACTGCTCCTTCGTTTCAATTTCTTTGTCTAGTTTTAACTTGACACGAAATTTTAAAAAGTAAAAAACTAATAGTTGAATCTTGTGGTTTTAGATGAAAGATATGTTAAATTTACTAAAATGCTCTTTAATCTTGTTGTCTTAAACATGAATACGAAAAGTAAATAGTAAAGAGTTGTCAAAAAGAGAAAGAAATATTTTTTTTAAAGAAAAAAAATTTCTTAAGAAAAAGAAACAAAGGAAATAATAGAAATTCTTTAAGTGAACGTCTTAATAATTCTAAGAAGTTATACAAGATCTGATTAATTCAGACCTATTTAGAGATAATAATTAGTTATGTAAGGAAAAAAGTTAACAAATATACATAGGTTGACATCTAATAATTCAAATTCCAACCTTTTATTAATTATGCAAACAAATCGAGCCTTATTATGTCTACATAATGTGGTTGTTGTGGTTGTAGTTTATACATTTTGTCAACTATCTTCTAGTGTTTGCTTGACTTTACTTTTCTTCACTTTGAAAATGTGAATTTTTATTATTTAAGTAGGTTATTTTAAAACTTCTTATGAATAAGAACCGGTGAAATACTCTACCTAATTAATAATAAGACACATTACACATATATGCCATTAATTAGATATAAGACATAGCACTTATTGGATACAACAATATAATTGAGTACTTATATATATATTCCCATATTGGTCGGCAATTATTTCCTTATTATATATTCAATAGCCAGAAGTCAGAGAGGCGAATTCAGGATTTCAAAAGAACGAGTGCACCATTGCTTTAAAGACGTTTATTGAACCAGAGACCTTAGTGCTGAAAACTTGCACTCAGACCAGTGAACCATCTACCCATTTTGAGAATGGGTTCCACCAACTAATATTTAATATACTCTTTAATAATTATATGAGTAATATATCGAATTTAGTCGGATGACCACGGGTTTCGGTGACCCAATTTTAATACATAAATTCGCCCCTGCCAGCAGTTAGGTTTACATTAGCATAGTATTGTGACATGTGATGTCCATAGATTCAGGTTGCCGGAGTCGGAATTTAAAATTTATAAGTAGTAGAATAGTGATATTTGGCACTAATAAGTTTTTTGATTTATTTGTTTTACATATGTAGGGAGTTTTTACAAATACTTAATACAAGCAAAAGTTATCGAGTTAGATTAAATTTGTTTGTTAACTACTAGCTCGGTCCCGATATCTAAATGTAAATTTTCCTCTAGAATCGGTCAATTAACTCAATACTTCCCTAGGAAAAAAATTCAATACTTTCCCTGATATTTGTTGACAAAACAATTCGATCCACACATAAATTGAAGTTTTTTTTGTTATCTCTATTTGTCACTTTAATAGTGATATCTAGTATTAATAAGTGTGTTTTGGTTTATTTGTTTTTTATATATAATGAGTTTTTACAAATACTGAATATGAACAAAAGTTATTAACCTAGATCGAATTTGTTTGTTAACTTCTACCTCGATCCTACTATTTAAATATGAATTTTCCTCTATAATTGGTCAATTAACTCAATACTTCTCCTGATACTTATGGAGAAAACAATTCGATTCACACATAGATTGACGTTTTTTCTGTTGTCTCTATTAGCCACTTGAATAGTGATATTTGGTATTAATAATTGTGTTTTGATTTATTTGTTTTATATATGTATAATGAGTTTTTATAAATACTGAATACGAACAAAAGTTATTAAGTTTGGAATTGGTCCATTAACCCAATACTTGTGGAGAAAACAACTCGATTCACTCATAGATTGAAGTTTTTGTTGTTGTCTCTCTATTTGCCACTTGTAATTTGGCTACTGTTTGCTCTTCAAGTGGTAGGCCAAAATACACATTTAAAACATTGTATTATATAATACCTACTACTCTAATATTGATATGTTTGGCGGTACTTCAATGAAAAACTAATTACATGTCTTGATCAAATTTTAAAATATCGCTTATTCTAAAAGTACTTTTTGTTTCGTTTCTCAAATAAATGTGTTTGAATAGTAATAATTGTCAGGCTAATCAACTTGGAAAATTTTTATTAATACTAGAACAATAATTTATTCTTGGTCAAAGTTTCAAAAGAAAATTATGAGAAAAATTATTTTTTGCCATTATTTTTTCAAACTTCGAAAACTCTTATTAAAGCTCTTAAGATATATATCACGTCAACATTAGTTAAGTAATGTGAAACGGATGGAGTATGTATGGATGACTGAATTCTTTGGAGTGGCACCTAAACCACATTATTAATATTAATAATACATTTATGGCAACTTAATTATATAGTTGATTTGTTTTGTATAGCAATTAGGTAGCGTCACTTTGAAGTTTATTCCCTCACTAAAAAATTAATAAATACTAATGGAAGCAACATTTTTCCAGAAGAAAATATTTTTGGGAACGAAAAAATTGACTGACAATTTGGTCCAGGAAAAAAAAGAAGTAAAGCTGTGGTTCAATGAACCTGGACAATATGTGATACGAGCAATTTCTCTTAGGAATGTGAATGAAAATTTTAATAGCTCACTTGGTCGATTTATCTAAAGCCTGAATTTTTATCAGAATTTGATTCTCGCATTGTAATTTCTCTTTTTTTATATTTTTCCCACTATCCCCGTCTTCTTAACTAATAATGCAATGCAGTACAATACCTTAGGTGGCTCTCCATTAATTCTTTTCCTTCCTTTTCGGAGGTGATAGAGTACGTAAATAATGATATTTACATCGATTTAAATAATTTAATTTTAATAGCTACAAATTAATATGAACTAGATAGTCAAGTGATAAAATTAGGACAAGCAACTAACATATATAATATTAACGAAAAAAAAATAACAGAGAAATTAAAAACTTTGAGGCGTGAAAGATCACTATTTTTCAAGAGTTATTGCATGTATATTCTTTTTAGAATTGACAAACAATTCTCTATCAGGATACAACAAAGCCAGAAACATATATGCAATTGAATTCGCTACTTCTGGGAATGCTTCGTATTTATAAAACTTAAGAAATAACTTTTCATAAAAGTCATGTTCTTTCGTGAACAGAGATGCATTTTCATAAAAGTCATGTTCTTTCATGAACAATCACAACCTTTAGTTGCTCCCTTTTTGAAAAAGCAAAACTTTTGTTACTCCCTATTTGAACATACAAAAGTTTTGTTTCATTTAAAATTTAAATATTAAATATTAAATTCAAATTTTAAATAAACAATTTGTTCAAAATAAATCTTTAAATTTAAGAATAAGTTACATAAATCACATAGTGTAAAGATGAAATTACTATCTATCCCTACTTTTTTTCTAATTACAATAATCCCTTAAAGGTGTGTACTTTAGTAATTTTTCCTAAATTTAATTAAATATTCAACCCGGCCCGCGCCCAAGCCCAAGTCATTTAGATATATATTATTATTAAATATACAACTAGACTTACTATATTAAATAGACTAAATGGGTTAGGCCTTAAAAGGACCTGAAGAATGAATTCTCCTTGAGAATTTTCCCTTTATATTACGACTATCCTAACATAATATATGTAGAAAAAAGTTCATTTTTACTTAGATGTTGTTTGTGTTGAAAATAATGGACAAATCTCATTTTCCACTATGAAAAGTTGGTTTGAAAATTAGGAAATAAAAATAATATTCCTCGAAACAATTCAAATGTGAATAAGCAGTGCTGCAAATCAATGAAATTTTTTTTTATATATTTTTTCCCTCTTCTCTTTTTCCTGTTTACTTTTTTCTAGTGATAACTTTTTTTATTTTTTACTTTTTCCACTAATAATTCTGCTTTATTTTTTGGTGGGTCAACCTAACCCATTACGCTCGCATTGTGAAAGTACTTAGATAGTACACATTCACAGACTGGGTAGGTGCACAATTAAATATAATTTTTATTATATGCATAATGTCTAAAAGAAATTTTTATGTGCATACGTAATTAAGTCTAAAGTAATAAATGTTTTGTTCAAGAGCTTTGGTAGCTTATCCCAATTTAAATTTATTCTATATTTGATGGGATGTTTTAGCTAAAATCAATAGTAATATAACGATTATAATTTTGATAACTTATTCCACATAAAAAATGAAACAAAATTATGATGCTATGATTTTGATTTTAATTTCATTAATACAATCCTGAATCCTAGTTTGAAATTAAACGATCCTTTAAAATTTGTTATAGATCGGGCACTGAAATATGGGATCCCCTAAAATACCTCCCATCAAATTGTATGTGTGGCAAGTAACAATATCAATAAGAATAGTTATGAATTAAATTAAAATTAGTGAGGAACGTCAAAGTGAATATCTGACATCTAGCGAAGTGACAACATCTCTACAAAAATTAGAGTTAGAAGTTTAGAAGGTTACTTTTGGGTAATTAACCTTTCTAACTGCTCAACTTTGTTTTGTTTTTTCAAAGATGACCTAACTTTAGATAAAATTGGCTTCTATAGTCGGTATCAATTGTCAAGTTAGATTTCATAGTTATTATTTTCAAAACTATAATTTTTTATATCTATTTAATAACTGAAAACTGTAAAAAAATTAAAATTTATATTAATCAAATTTTAATTCTTGTTTTTAAATTTTTGTATTTTTTATTAATCGAATTTAATATGATGTTATGTTGAATATGAATGTTTTAAGTAATTACTCAAACAAATTTTAGTATCAAGTACACAAACTATAATGACTGTGAAAATTAATTTGGCAAAGTTGAGTAAATTTTGCTAAAAGAAAATAAAGTTGGGTGACTTTTAAAACATGAAATAAAGTTTAGTGATTATAATAAACGCGAATTACCCACCGACAAAGCTCGTAACTCAGAAAAATTAAAATCGAAAATTCAGAATTGTTCATATTTTGATTCCTCAGATCAGCTGATGATTATGAGAAGAAAGATGAAAAAGAGGATTACAAAAAGCTAGAGATCTCAAATTCCATATATGGACGCCCATTTTTACAGACACTCCACAATATTTGACAAAACGTAAATTAGAAACCGCAAAAAAGAAGAAAAGAAAAGAAAAAGAAAAAAAACTCAACAAAATTGTTTGATGGATTCACTTCTCTTCGTGATTCCGATCATATCTTTACATAAGATTTCTGTACTCAAACTTCCTCCTTATTTTACTTGAGATCCTAAATCAGAAGCCATTTTTCAGTCTTTTTATTTATTTTTTTGTCGAATTATAGCTTCATTGATCATCATCAAGATTCATTGATTATGTCATGATTAGTGAAAAATCAAGCGACTGCAACAGTGCTATTTCGTACGGCTTTATTTGCATCAGTTTCTTTAGTTGTGGGAGTCTCTGTTTTTGTTCTTGAAGATTTCTTTGCTGCAGCAATTTTCCATTTTCTTTCATTAGCTTCATCCATTTCTATCTGTTCTTGCCTGCATTCTTCGCTACAAAATGGTGTATCCCCTCTGTAATCAAAACAAAAATTTCATCCCATCAGATCCCTTTATTCAATTTTTCTGCCAAAAAAAAAAAAACAGAATCTGGGTTCTAGATCTTTCTTGATTTACAATAATTACGCATCAATCACAAAAACAAGTAGTTGTCTTCTGAGGTCTGGTATCACAGGTCAAGACTGCGTACACACCATCCTCTCCAACCCCACTTATGTTGTTATTATTGTTGTTGTTATAATATAGATGATAAACAGAGTCGAATCCATGATTTAAACTGTTCATATGACTGAACTGAGATAAAGGTAAAATTACAAACCTGTACATGAAGATGTCATGGTTGTGAGCTAAGGTTCTCTGGCAAAGAGAACAAACATCAAGAAAATGGGGTTGGTAATTTTCTTCACATCCAGTGTAGTATAGAGCAGCAGCTGCAGCATTCATTGTTCTTCTTTCTGTATGAAGAGATTTAAAAAGGGAAAAAGAGACTTGTGTTTGTTCTGTAAGGAAGGAAACTGGATCTTGCTGAAATGAATGATTGATAAGAGCAGAAAAGAATGAGAAAAGTAGATTCTGGGAGGACGGCAAAGGAGGCCCAAACTCTATTATTTATATTGTTGCCCAAGTGAGAGGCTAATAAATTAATAAAATTTATTGGGTTTATACACCATTTATCAATTAGCTAAAGGACTGCCAAGATACCGTCTAAATTTATGTGACATTGTTTGATTTAAAAAATATATTGCATAAATTGAGACAAAGGATATGGATGGATTTGTAAAAATATTAGTACCAATAGTAGTATTTCTAGGACTTGAGGGAGCAAACATGAAAAAAAGGAAAAACCAGTAGTTGTTTTTCAGAATCCAGGGGTGGAACAAGGCAGTATATTACATAAGCCAATTTGGTTATGACAGCAAAAAAGTAGACTACTTTTTCTCAATTTGTACTTTTTTTAGGACAAAAACTGCTTTATTAACAATTTGTTCCCTCATATTATTGACAAGTGCATTAACTTTTATATTTTATTCAATTTGCGGTGTATGTTTTTCTCTTCGTTAGTATGAGATTTGCTTTTTGTTGCAAATTTAGTATTACAATATAGACTATCCTTTATCTCCTTTTTTTTGTTTGTTATAGCATATGCTTTTTTTTCTTCCTTAAGTACATAAAGTAGCCGTACTTCAAAGTAGTTTTAGTTTGAAGCATTTACGAGAAATCAAATCTTTATTAATAAAGTTAAAGTTCAAATTAACAACTAACTGAACTACTAAAATTTTCTTATAGAACCAAAAACTAGCAAAAAGTAAAAACACATGTTAAAAAATAAAACTCCACTATTAAAAAGGAAAAAAGAAAAAATAGAGACTTTTTCCATGATTTGTCTAGAGAAGCTCCATTTTTTGCTGTGTCATTTTTCTTTCCTCCCACATTGGAGCTGTGTCATCATTGGGCCCCATCGGTCCCACAATACAACACATCATTGGGCCCTACCTTTCCTTCCATAATTAAAACGCAGCCAATTAAAAACATTGAAGTTGGTGGGACCCAATCAAACGGGACCAGCTTAAGACATGCGGGCTCAATTTTCAAAGTCTTTGTCTACCCACTGCCCTAATTCATCTGACCGTACCTGTCGGGCAGCATATTTTATTTAAAATAATTTAATTTTAGGATTTGCAGTTACACGTCCATCCTCGTCATGTCAGTAACTTCTCCTGCATACGTGGCGGCTTAGAGAAAGAAAAAAATGAGAGAATAAATCAAGGGTAAAAATTACTAAACGAGCCCAATGCAATAGTCTCAGTCTCAACTTAGAAGACATTAAGGAAAAATCGATTTCATAGATGATCATCCTTCAAATTTACTTAGTCATCCCAAAGAAGTATTCAAATAAAATATTATTTCTATCATTAAATAAAATGACATTTTTTTTATATTGATTAAAAAGAAAAGTTTTTTTTTTTAATAATTTTTTAAAAAAAATTAACACGTGGCGTTTGATTTGTTGAGGAGGGATTTGTTCGATGTTCTACGTCATAGGGGAGGTGTCACAATATAAACGAGGTCAATGGAATCAACGGCCTTGATCTCAATTATTGTTTCACATTATTACTATTTTTTTATTTTATTTTATTTTAGCTTTCTCTCTCTTTCTCTGTCAAATCACACGTAGGATTTGTTTGGCCATTGGCTACAAAGTCTTATTCTTTTTTTTATGTGGTTGGGAAAAAATTATGTATGTTTATTATATTTCATATCATATTTGATGAGTAGTATTTTAATTATTTTTTCTATAGAATTTATCACACTTAATATTCTGTTTAATTACTGTTTCACAATTCAACGAAAAAAAAATAGGTGCTCCCTCCTTCACTATATATGAATGGTGTTTCATTGAGCATGAAATCTAAAAAGGATTTTTGGAATTACTGGAACAAATAAAAAAGTTAAAGTTAAATTATTAGTAAAATATGCTATTATTTTTTTTAATAACTAAGAAGAGAGAAATTTGGAGCCAAAAGAATCACTTTTTGAAGTTAAAATTTCAAAAACGACAACGATTTTGGAGATTAACCAAAAGGAACAAAGTGTGGAGTCAATCTCTCGCTATCATAATTTGTCGTGTAAGCGAGTCTAATTCTACAATAATAATAACATACTTCATATAATCTCACAACTTTATATATGAGATATGTAGAGAATAGTATGTACGACAGATCTTACTCCTATTTTGCAACGATAGATGAACTAGCTAATTCCAAGACTATAAAATGGTTTCATGTTCCACTTTAATAGTTTGTTTTATATATTAGTAATATTTTTTTCCAAACTATGCGAAGAGTTTATGACAAGTAGAGATACTAATTAAAGGGAATCTCTGACACTTGATAGTATATTTGAACGTGTAATCTACAAATTAGACACGTAATTAGAAGTTAACAACTCCGATGAAATAAATAAATAAATGAGGAATGATTTTTTTCCTGTTCCCTAGAAATTTTCTAATTATAAAGTCTAAGTACGTAATGACAGAGAGATTTCATTTGCTTATTATAATACATTATTAGCAAAAAAAAAAAACGTCTGCAAGTTTGATGAGATTTTGATCTTTTAAAAAAAGAATTGTGTTGTAAAGAATAGGTGTGAGTGAGTCAGAAGCAATAATAATATGCATGTGACGGAATCAATTAACACTAAAATAATTAGATATTGTGGACCTTAAAACATGCGATCGATCACCATCTATTTTACAACTTGTAATACATTTTATATTTATTGTTTGGTATTGTTAGGTCATACCCTAAATGTGGCTTTCTTTTCCAGCGAACTAATGAGGTCATTAAAAGTATATGCGGGTTTATACTATTAAATTAGTGTTTGGTCATAAATTTTTAAAATTTTATGGAAACTCAGATCTTGCTGATGTGAAATATGTTTTTGATCATAGTTTTAAGAATATTTTTCATTTTTTTTAAAAAAAAATCATGAAACGTGATTTATATTCATAAGTTCTAAAAACTACAAAAAATATCCATAATTTTGGTAATATATATATATATATATATATATATATATATATATATACATTATTAAAAAATTATAACGATATTTTCATAAAAACTACCAATAACACAATTATTAATTACTAGAATTTGTTATTACTTGTGAAGATCCATCAATGCAGATAAATAATAATGATAATGAAAGTAATTATTTATTCTTTAATATAATTTTTCCACGTATTACGAACAATCTCTTCAGGGTAAACATGCATTTCAAGTTCAGGAGTGTACTATTTGTTGGCCTCAAAACCACTTTTTTGTGAATTTTGAGATTATTTTTTTAAAAAAAAACTTAACAAATTTTATGGAACGAATACTAAGGACTAAGGAATATGCTGAGAGATGAATAAGATTCTTTTATTATTGATTAGAAAACTCAAATTTCAAACTTTAAAAACCAAAAGACTTTAATTAGATATCTCGAGCTTCAAGCTTTAAGAATAGAAACAATTTTGATAGAGCCTTTTAATAAATGATCATCTATCTATAGCAAAATTTTGATGGGGGGTATAATTTTTGTATGCAATTTAAAATGGAAACACTTTTACATTGAGGATAATTCGTCTAGTTGATAAAATAAAATATGTGATGATATCACTCATTAAAATATTATAACGAAAATTATTAATGAGATATGACGAAGGGATTAGGATGAGCATTAATTTCGTGTTAGGTATTTGAATTAGGGTTAAGGTTGTAAATTGTTTCACATTCATTTTTTTAATACTTATGCCCATGAGACTTTATGGAGTAATAAGTAAAGAATTCAAGTGTGGCTCATTAATTCGTTCTTTAAAATTTATTTATTATATTAAAAATAATTTTTATTATTTAATTATTTTAATAAATTAAAGATTATTAAATACTTTTTACAATTTTATTCTTATTATTAAGTAATAGTTTCTGAACTTTTTGAATCATTATAGTCAAAATTAAATTTCAAATATATATAATTACTAGAGATGACTTAATTAGTAAAATAAACACAAAATCAAATATTTTTTTTTAAAAGAGTAAAAAACTCAAAGAACTAAAAAGGATCGGAGGGACCAGGGAGTAACTAGAAGTCTAGAACCTTATTTGATTTTCTAAAATAATAAATATTTTGAGTAAAAACTTTTCGACTTAAGTGATAAATTAGTGAATCAGAGAAAGTATATAAGACCTACACTCAAATACAATGTAGTCTTTTGATATCAAATTCATCTAAATTAAGTGTTCTTAATATTGTAAATAAATTACATATGTGTTAAATTTACTAAAAGTGCAATAAATTGTAGGGAGATTTAAATTCACCATTTTATTCTATTTAATTTTTAAACAGTCATAAAAAATAATTTTCACCGAATTATATAAATGAATTCATGATTTTGAAGATATAATAAATTAAAATGCTAAGTGTTAGACATCCTTAAGGCGCAACATCGTGGTGACTCAAAAAGTAATCAATTAACTTAATTTTTTTTTAAAAATTAAAGAAAAAGAGAATTACTTTTCGAGTCACCACGATATTGCGCCTTAGGGATGTCAACAGAATGACGACTCTACTGGGGATATAGAGGTTCAAACCATTATGGCCTCATGTTTTCAAATTGATGAGGCTTTTCTTTTATTATGTTATACATTGTGTCTTGTATATTTTGTTGATTATTTAAATGTAATACTTACTATTTATTCATTATTTGTTTAATTATATGTATATTGTTATTGCATCATGGCATATTCTCCGTCACTCGGCATTTTTTTATTTTTTACTAAAATGAATGATTATGCGAGTCGCAGCCTTTGAATCCAAATTGTTTATCGGGGGTACCCTGACAAAGTGAGTTGGCCTCTGGATGGTCAACAGTCGTTAACTTCCCTGGGTCATCTAGTTTTAGAACATTCATAGTCTCAGTCCAATCTCCACTCAAGTCACAATCTGTTGGAACTATGTTTGACCTGATTCCTACTTCAACGCGATACGTACGCGCCACAACGGTTCGGTCATGTTTCCCGTAAGTTTTTCATTATTTCAAAATGGAAATCGGGGAAAAAAAATTTAAGGAGGTCTTCAAAAATTTCACAAAGGAGATTGTTTCTATAAGATTGAATACCAGAGGTTGTTTAAGTTGAAATAGAGGCAAAAATTTTAAGGAAAGTCCTCAAAAGTTTCACTAAGGTTGTACTCAGATACCAGATTTATAAGGCATAACTCTGAGTTGGTTTATACCTTTGTATTAATTTTTGTACATGACGTTATATTCAGTGTATATCTTTGATTTTATTTGTCTTACATTCCATTAAAAAAAAAGATAAAAAAAGATATTTGTTAAGTTTGGGTGGTCCGCCCGTTAATGTGACTCATTGATTTTTCATTTCAATTAATTTTTATTTTGAAAAAATTGTTGACATTTTAATCGTGCATGCCCGATTCTCATTTTAATGAGATACGTAGGTAGCCTTTTGGGATTTGGTATTCCTTATTAAAAAAAATAATTAAAAATAATATATATATATATATATATATATATATATTTTTATATTTTTGACTTGGTTGGTGTCAAAACAATTAAAGTGCATATGAAAGAAGAATCGATACAATGGAGAGGACTAACTTCGTGGTAAATCATTGAATCTGTTGGTACTTCTCATTCATACTTTTGTTATGTTTGATAATGTTCTCTAGCATGCATTCAAGATAAGAACAAAATCAAATTAATTATTTCATATGCATTATGTGATGAGTTTTGAATTAAATTCAATTGTGTTGTGTTGTTGATCTAGAATTTGGCCTGAATGTTTGTTGAGGTGAAACCCTAAGTAATGTTTGATTTGAGAAATGATTGTAGGCCTTCTTTGACCCGTTTGTGCCTTTCAAAGCCTACCAAATGACATTAATCCTTAGCATGTCCCCACTTTGAGCCTTAAGCCTTTTCTTTGGACAACCACATTTTAGGCTATACCATTTTTGAGTGCTTCTACGCACTATTCCTCTTTTGTCCTGATTTCTTATTGCACTGAAGATGTGCAAGTTACAAAAGAAGATTTAAAGTTCAAATTTTTCAAAGAAAAATGTTACAAAGCCCTTGAAAATCAAGAATGCAGAAATGATTTCAAAAGAAAGAAGAAGGAGTTGAAAATTCCCTACAAGTTCTAGTAAGTAAAATTTCAACATAAGAAGAAGAGCACTCTAAACAAATAGGAGAAACTTCAAAAAATTATGAGAAGGGAAAAAAAGCTCAGAAAAACAAAGCTTCAAAAGAAGTCAAAAAGTACAAAAAACAAAAAGGGGACAACACAGAGGGTCAAACGCTAAAAGCATAGCAAAAGTTGAAAGCAAAAATTCAGTGCAATGCTCAAGAAGGGATTAAGACACTTTTCTCCTAAATGAATATCCTATCCGTCCCTAAGCCTACACTACAAGCCAATAACCAGCTCTACATGATTTCATTTCAAATATCCTCACATTAGTGGAGATTTACATGAA
This sequence comes from Solanum appendiculatum, assembly GCA_018342035.1. Classification (NCBI taxonomy): domain Eukaryota; kingdom Viridiplantae; phylum Streptophyta; class Magnoliopsida; order Solanales; family Solanaceae; genus Solanum; species Solanum appendiculatum. Next base: position 2,169,446 of record JAGDQO010000515.1, read on the forward strand.
GGTCAAGCCTATGGTATCACAATTGCATGTGTTGAACATTTTTCTAAGTGTGAGTATTTCACGAAATGTCCTCAAATCAAAATACTTTAAATGTGTGCAAATTGAGACTTTCTTTATGGTGAGGGCACTTGAAGCATGATGTTAGATCTAGTTCAAAGTCTTTATTTGTAGCAAGATGAACAAATCTTATCGTTACTTAAGTACGTTTGAGGTGCCATTTGAAACCATAGGAATTACCTTGAAGTCAATCACAGTTGAAAGAGAAAGCATTGCGAAAAAGTTTTTATGCAATACTAATTGCTGGCACTAACTATACAGTCAAAACATGTTTCAGTGTTCAAAAAATAAAAATTATACCTACTTCTCCATATTTGTCCAAAGAAATTTTGTGGACTGTTTCATTGTTAAAATTATATTTTTTGGATCTTCATACCATTCAAAATGACATTTTTTAAAATTCAGGTTGTCATACCATTCATAATGACTTCTTTTAAAAATTAATTTGTTATCTCAAATAAAATTATGTTTTTTAAAATTTGTTTGTCATGTCGTTCAAAATGACACTTTTTGATTTGTTATTTCATTTAAATTGACATTTTAAAAAAAAATTCAAGATGTTATTATGATCGAAATGTTACATTAGTTAGTAACCTTTTTCATTATTCATATGAGGCCATATTTGCATAATTTATGTTGCATTTATATTACAGTTGCTACTAACAATTGTTTGCGGATTTTGTAGTACACCATTCATATCAGTTCAAGTTAGGTCGTTTGCCTTTAAAGAGACAAATTGGGTTGTCATCTCTCTTTTAGTGGCATGTTAAGTTTCAGATTGGGTCGTCTATCTTTAAAGAGATACATTGGGTTGTCACCTCTCTCTAAGTGACATATCAAGTTCAATTTAGGTCGCCGGCCTTTAACGAAACACATTGGGTTGTCATCTCCCTCTTAGTGGCATGTTAAGTTCAAGTTAGGTCGTCCGCCTTTAAAGGGACACGTTGGATTGTCACCTCTCTCTAAGTTGCATGTTATATTCAAAATTGGGTCGTCTAACTTTCAAGAGACACGTTGGGTTGTCATCTCCTTCTAAGTGACATATCAAGTTCAAGTTAGGCCGTCCACATTTAAAGAGACACGTTAGATTGTCACCTCCCTCTAAGTGGCATGTTAAGTTGAAGACTGGGTTGTCTGGCTTTGAAGAGACACGCTGAGTTGTCAACTCCCTCTAAGTGGTATGTTAAGTTCAAGTTAGGGTCGTTTGCCTTTAAAGAGACATATTAAATTTTCACCTCCATCTAAGTGGCATGTTAAGTTGAAGATTGAGTCGTCTATCATTCAAGAGACACGTTGGATTATCACTTGACATGTTATATTTAAAATTGGATTGTCTGTCTTTCAAGAGATACGTTGAGTTGTCACATTCCTCTTAGTGGCATATCAAATTCAAGTTAGGTCGTCCGCATTTAAATAGACACATTGGGTTGTCACCTCCCTCTAAGTGTCATGTTAAGTTCAAGATTTGGTCATCCGCATTTAAAGAGACACATTGGGTTGTCACCTCTCTTTAAGTGTCATGTTAAGTTCAAGATTTGGTCATCCGCTTTTCAAAGAGACGTTGGGTTGTCACCTCAATCTAAGTGACATGTTATATTCAAATTGGATCGTCTACCTTTCAAAGAGACATATTAGGTTGTCACCTCGTTCAAAGTGTCATGTTATTTCAAGTTTGGCTTTCGCCTCATTCAAAGTGACATATTACATTCAAATGGGTTGTCCGCCTTTCAAAGAGACACGTTGGGTTGTCATCTCTCTTCAAGTGACATGTTATATTCAAATTGGGTCGTCTGCTTTTCAAGAGACACGTTGGATTGTCACTTCGTTCAAAGTGACATGTTATATTCAAGTTGGATCGTCTACCTTTCAAGAGACAAGTTAAGTCATCACATCATTTAAAATAACAAGTTATTTGCATTGTCTTCCTTTCTAAGAGGTACACAATCTTCATTGTTCAATTTTGAAAATAACATTGAAGGTATGTGAATGTTTTTAGTTTTTGATCAATCTTTGCCTTTTTGTTTAATATCTTCAGCCCCGTTGACAAACATAGAGTATTGTTTAAAAGCTCTACTATCGTCTCATATCATTTTGTTCAAAGTTTATCTAATTAAAATTGAGATTGTCAACTTTATTTGACTAGGATTTCTTTCGTTGATCCTAATCAAAGAAAGGGACAAGTTGTCGACACCGATTTTTGGCTTGATATTTTCAAAGTTAATACTTTTAAGTATTTTATTTATTAAATAGTTCAAAATGCATATTTTGCAGTTTTAATGCAATCTATCGATAATTATTCTTATTTTTCAAAATGTTAGAATTTTTATCGGTTTATTTTGATTACATTTGTTTTGATAAAAAATAGTTGAATATATTCAAAATATTTATTCAGTTTGATTAAATCATCATTTTATGTTTAATTACATTTTTTCTCATGTCATTGGTTACATTAATTACATTTGTTAATATTAATTTCGTTCGTTATATTTGTTAATATTTATTTTGATATTTTTTAGCACAGTTTAGGAATACATTAAAACCCACATAAATAATTTCCTATTTAAGTTCTTGCTTAATCGCAAAGCAAAAGGGTGGTGAAATTTTTTCAGGATTGGGAGGAATAAATTCCAAATTGGGAAAACCTAAAAAAAATAATTCTCCTCCTCTATGCTTTTAATGCCACCACCCAGATCCATTTCTTGAGAAAATGGCCAAATGCCTTGTCACGATCCGAGCCTACACCCTGGACGTGGCCGTTACTCGAGAACCATTGCTGGTCCCCAAGCGAACCCTCATCATGGCTGACTACAAGCGGAAGACTAGCTCAAGCACACACAAGCATCAAAACTGAAAAAAGTTTAATACAACTTACTGAATCTCAAAACTATATGATAATACTGAGTATCAAACATAAAGTTTTAGATAAAACATTTGTAACTGAAAGACCTTCCAAAACAGTCTATCTATGAAGCCTCTACTGAACAAAGGTGAGTGTCGGGAAAAGACCCACGACTACTCGAAATGTTACTAATACTAAAGACTCATAAAACTGGAGTTCTCCGAAGGCAAGGAGACCTCACTGGAAAGCTAACGAGCGGATGAAGTGATCTCAACGAACTCCCGTTGAGGATCCTAAGTACATGTATCTGCATCGTAAAAGATGCAGGTCGAATGTCATCAGTACATTGAATGTACGAGTATGTAATATAGCTGAGTAGGTAGATAACTGAAATGAAGGTACTGAAATCAAATAAAAATATGGGTAACTCAACTCAATGTAAAGAGATAAAGGACAAAGCCATTAAAGCTTTACAAATACACTTGATCAACTCTGATCTCGTAAAACTCATAAGTATATAGAAAACACTTTAATTTTACATTGGGCTCAAAACTGAATGTAAAGAATTAAATGAATAAAGTCAATTTAAAACTTCCCAAGTGCTAACTCATCTCTGAAACACAACTTCTCAAGTAATATGAAAGAAAAATAAAATACTTTACTCTATAGAGTTTCTCTAACCGACAACCATCACTATGAGCTATGTGATGATACAACGTAACATCTACGCTGCCAGAACGGTCCTATACTTGCCAGGTATAGGACTCTCAACCTCACTAAGTGGATCCACTAAGTACTATATGTAAGAAAATAATCTAAAAAGTATGAATCATTTACACATGTTGGCTACATGGTTTATGGAGGCGGTGAGTTGTTTCAACTCTCCCCCATATCGGTGCTCAATACTACTCCCAAAATCTTTTTAATTTGCTCATCTCAATGATTAAAACATTATCTTTTCTAGGTTTGAGGTAATTGCTCAGACTAATCCTCTTAAAGAGGCAACTATTTTTCTGGAGTATCTCAGTACTCAATAACTTACTCATCTAAAAAATAAAGTTTCTCTTCTCAATTTCTTTAAAAAGTGAAATTTTTAGGAATTACGTAGTTCCTTATACTCTTTCTCAAAAACTTGTCTTTAAGACTTTAACTCAAGACTTCTGTAAAATTCTTACGCAAAGCTTTTTTTAAAACTCTTGTTCAAAACTTATCTTTGCTTCCTAAAAAAAATCAGTTAAGGACAAAAGGTTGACTCTAAAAGATTCTCAGCATTTACAATTCAAAACAGGGTACATGCTGAAATATAGACATGAACAAATCAATATAAGAATCTCAATAACAATATGGAAAACTCAATACTCAGATTTCATTAACTCAAAACTCATAGATACTACTCGTCTCAAGGATACTCAAATAATAGGGTTCATGATGAATTATAGGCATGAAGAATTCAACTTAAGGATACTAAACAATGCATATACAACAACTCAAGAAAATTGAAATAGCACTCAACGATGAACTCATCTCAAGAATACTCAAAATCATGAAATAAACCCTAGATTACTTTTCTCTAAGATTCTGATATACATAGGGCGTGTGGACGAACTGGTCCAACACTATGATAGCCTTATATACATGGAACGATGATTATCTAAGCGGAACTCAAAGGTCTCAATAAAAGCTATTGAAACCCTAGTTTTTCTCCTCTTCAATCTTGCTCTCAATAATTCTAAGTGTTAATGAGAGAAAAATCATGTTGGGTACTGATTAGGGACTAATTTTAGTGCCAAAAAGTCTAGGTTTTAATTATAAAAGCGTGGAAAAGGACGAAAATACCCCTCTTTAAAACTGCCGAACTGACCTACGGGCCACCTATGACTCATGGTTTGACCTACGGACCGTAGGTACCATCCGTAGGTCCCGTGTCCTCAAAACTTGAATTTTTGAGCCTTTTTTATGACTTGACAGAACCACCGACAAGACCTACCTACGGCTCATCGTTCAAACGACGGACCGTAGGTTGGGTTCGTCGGTCACAGACTCAGAAACTCTGAAATGATAGTCTCTGGTAAAAAGGCTATAACGTTTTCCTTCGAGCTCGAAAAAAGGCAAACTTGGTAGCATTGGAAAGAAGACTCAAATGCCTTTAATTTGATAGGTCATGGGCCACCTAATTCATTATGAGCTGGGAGATATGATCATTTGAAGTTGACCCTTACATGAACAAACGCGAAAACTTAACTGATAGAAAGGCTTTAAACTCAAATTAGTGCTAGAGGTCTCTTATGACCCTAAACAACTTCCAATTCACCTCCCACTCATAGTAATGAACCTTAGCACATAATCACAAGTTGGACATCACCCGGTTCAAGCTTAGATACTTACAATGAAAGATTCGGATTCTAAAAGGAAAAGTTGTGGGGTGTTACAATATCTCCCCCTTGGGATCATTCGTCCTCGAATGATGGCCAAGATAGGAAAATACATAAGGCACGAATGCAATGCAAGAACTCAAAAGACTCGAGCTCAAGAATAACTCACTCAATAACTCAAACTCAAGAAGGTACTAACTCAGAGATAGGAATAGAAACATTACCTTCAACATCGACACTTGGAGGAACGTATAGATACTGAATCTAAAATGAGAGGAGAGCTATACTCTCTAACGCTTTCATCGAAGTTTCTCATAACTTCGGGAAAGAGAATTATGAGCCTGATATAAGAATCAGACCACTCTGTATTAGTGACATGACATATAGCTTTCGAGCTTTGCAACTCTTTTCAGCTATGCTCTTCTTCTCGAATACTACACTTCCTTAGCTGAAACTTATAGTTCCCACCAAAGTCTAATTCGAACTGCATACTCTTACCATGTTCAAGCCTAACTCGTAGTCACAAGGTACTACCCATAAGATGATCATACTTGTACAAATCTGACCCGCGGGATTCATGTCATATACCTTTGTAGGGACTCTTATTTAGAGGATGCTATTTCTTCTTTCCTCTCTACCACCCTCACCCGAAACTCTTAACAAGAATCACTAACAGAATAATGCAATTAATCACATACCTACAAACACAACATTCAAGCCTATCATTCTCATCACTTTATGGCCTCTTCTATCAACATCACCTAAGAATTCTCATGTCTACCTTAGCATCTCTACATCCGCATTTGCACTAACTCCTACCAAAGGGGCACACCAATATACTCTTACCTATCTATTGCAAACAACAAGATCCCATATCGCTCTTCCTCCACGTCTATAACCTTAAATGGAATAAGCATACAACAACAATCACAATAAGGAACACCCACTCTCTCCCATCTGCCATAACTCATCTACTATCATCAACATAGCTATCAAGACTGAAAAGAAATGATCACTGGAAGGGCTTAAAGCGAAAGATCATAAGCACGATTCATTCAAGAAATCTGATTTGAGAACATTCATAACGTAGTATGATTTCACTAGCCTTTTAAGGCCTATCATGAGTTTATGGAATAAGATCGAGATTGCTGAAGGAAGTTACCACTTCCCACTCTAAGAACTAAGTATGATCATGTTTCAACATGAAGTGCTTGGGTCTGGGCCATGGTTATGGCTCTCATACGCAAGACAGGAGTAGGGTATTACCTCGATTGAACTATAAGGAATGTAAGAGATGGAAAAAAATATTGATGTCTCATCCTGGTCAACTCATCACTTCTTAAAACTCAAGACCCGCTTTGGTTCATTACCTCATCATCTCCCTCTTACGTCTGAAGTTGACACTTTAAAGCTATGGATCTATTCCATTATCTCTAAACTAGTCTACATTCGCTTTACTTTATTAATACTCGGGAAATGCTACTCTCATGGCTATTGAACTCTCTATGTGCAGGTACTAAGATTCCTTCTAAGACCTCTTTCTGAGATACTTCTCTTAACCTCTCCTCATTGGCTTATAGAGTTACTTAGTCCAAATCTTAATAGTCTGACTTCTCCTTCTTAGTCTATTAATACCTCCTCTCTAAGTTCATATCTACCTAACTAGAGGAAACTTGGAACTACATTTAAGAGGCTCATCATTGACAATATAAAATCCCTTCTACCCAACTCTTACGGGTAATAAATAATGCTTACATCAGCCTACTCCTCATTGACAGCTCAAATATACTATCTAGGCACAAATGAAAAATCATAAACTTTATTGGAACCTCGTCTGACTACATACGGTCTTAGGTACACCTCTTAATGCTCTTGTTAATATAATGACTTAGTCACATTCCCCTGCTCTCATCTAAGAGTCAGAATTCCACACTTGTACCAATCACATTCATTGTAACTAACATTTTAATTCCTCACCTACTCTATGTCAAACCTACTAGATTAGATCTCGAACTAACATCATCACCCTTATGTTGTAATCCTTTTTATCACGACACTAATCTCAAATTCAAGCTTAGTGTTTATTACTAAACACAAATGTCAATATAATTACTCGCTTACTATATTAACTTACAACTACTAGATAAACTTAAGAAATACTCACTCACTAAGATCTCATGATGAGTAGTCAATCTTTATCTCTGAGTCTACCCATTTACAGATTACTACCACACTTCCATTTCACAACCTAAGTACCACTTACCTACTCATTATACATCATTGCCTAATTAGTTCTATAACCCTCTAAATATCGTAGGGCTCTTCTTTAAAAATCATAAGCCTAGCTTAGATCTATCACCTCATGAATACTCTTATATTTAATACATATACTTAGTCTTTACTAACACAATGTTACATTGACATAAACTCCCTTCTGGTTAAAGTATACTCTAACTCATCCATACTAGTAGCTCTTACTATACCTTCTATCATTAAATCTACACAAACTCATCACTTCTTAGTCTACTCATAAGGAAAAACTTCTCATTAATAACTTACTGGTGCATGACTACAACTTACATACTCTACTCAATAACTATCCTTATCCCTTAGGTTACCACACTTCTAAGTATATACTTCTAACTCTGGGCACTTCTACTACTATTGCTCATAATATTATGACTCGCACTATCCTTCGGGTGAAAATACTACCCAAGTTCTAAGATACACTTCCTCATAAGGGTCTCAACTAAAACAAGATTTAGAGAAGAGAGTCTGGAGTACATCTCGCTTTTAACTCAAACGCACGATTTATATGAATAAGAGTGCCTTCTTTCGAATCTCAATACTTAAGCTCATTCACAGGCTTCTCTAAAGCCCCTCTGCAGTCTCATGACTTTATGAAGACTGTTGCTGAGAGCAACTCATCTATAAGGATCTGGGACTTGCTTCTCAACTACCTTGAGTATGAGGGGTAGTTGAATGAATTTGAGAAACGCACGAATATGAATAAGTTCCTTACGACAGTTCTATAGCATGATTTAGAATATGAAAAAAAAACTTTTCTTAAATGTCTGTAGTCCCTCATTTATAAAAGTGGAGCCCTCACAACCATAAATAAGATCCTACCGACACTGCTTTATAGACACCCTAGGACACTTGAACTCTGTTCTCTGATACCAAGTTTGTCACGATCAGAGCCTACACCATAGACGTGGACGGCACTCGAGAACCATTGTTGGTCCCCAAGCGAACCCTCATCATGGCTGACTATAAGCGGACGACTAACTCGAGCACACACAAGCATCAAAACTGAAAAAAGTTTAATACAACTTACTGAATCTCAAAACTATCTGATAATACTGAGTATGAAACATAAAGTTTTAAGTAAAACATCTGTAATTGAAAGACTCTCCAAAACTGTCTATCTATGAAGCCTCTACTGTACAAAGATGAGTGTTGGAGAAAGACCCAGGACTACTCGAAATGCTACTAATACTAAAGACTCATAAAACTGGAGTCCTCCAAAGGCAAGGAGACCTCACTCGAAAGTTGACGAGCGGATGAAGTGATCTTAACAAACTCTTGTTGAGGATCCTAAGTATCTGTATGTGCATCGTAAAAGATGCAAGTCGAATGACATCAGTACATTGAATGTACGAGTATGTAATATAGCTGAGTAGGTAGATAACTGAAATGAAGCTACTGAAATCAAATAAAAATATGGGTAACTCAACTCAATGCAAAGAGATAAAGGACAAAACCATTAAAGCTTTACCAATACACTTGCTCAACTCTGATATCATAAAACTAATAAGTATATAGAAAATACTTTAACTTTACTTTGGGCTCAAAACTGAATGTAAAGAATTAAATGAATAAAGTCAATTTAAAACTTCCCAAGTGCTAACTTATCTCTGAAACTCAACTTCTCAAGTAATATTAAAGAAAAATAATATACTTTACTCTAGAGAGTTTCTCTAACCGACAACTATCACTATGAGCTATGTGATGATGCAGCGTAACATCCACGCTGCCAGAACGGTCCTATACTTGCCAGGTATAGGACTCTCAACCTCACTAAGTGGATCCACTAAGTACTATATGCAAGAAAATCATCTAAAAAGTATGAATCATTTACCCATGTTGGCTATATGGTTTATGGAGGCTGTGAGTTGTTTCAACTCTCCCCCATATCGGTGCTCAATACTACTCCCAAAATATTTTTACTTTGCTCATCTCAATGATTAAAACATTATCTTTTTTTGGGTTTGAGGTAATTGCTCAGACTAATCCTCTTAAAGAGGCAACTATTTTTCTGGAGTATCTCAGTACTCAATAACTTGCTCATCTAGAAAACAAAGTTTCTCTTCTCAATTTCATTAAAAAGTGAACTCTTTGGGAATTACGTAGTTCCTTATACTCTTTCTCAAAAACTTGTCTTTAAGACTTTAACTCAAGACTCTCAATAATTCTAAGTGTTAATGAGAGAAAAATCATGTTGGGTACTGATAAGGGACAAATTTTAGTCCCAAAACGTTTGGGTTTTAATTATAAAAGCGTCGGAAAAAATGAAAATACCCCTCTTTAAAACTGCCGAACTGACCTACGGGGCCACCTACGGCTCGTGGTTCAACATACGGACCGTAGGTACCATCCGTTGGTCTTGGTTCCTCAAAATTAAAGTGTGTAGTTGAGAATTCAAATATACAGTAATGGAGACATTTGGCCATTTTCTCTCTATCTTCTCCATTGTCCTCGTTGTTTTCGACAAATCAAACTCATCATTGCTCTACCACCGCAAACCACCATACCACAATCCCATTTATTTCACTGTTCTGGCGAGCTCAAGCAGCCAACGAGCTCGCCACCACCCAAACAAGTCCATTTTGACAATAGATGGCCAAACGAGCTCAAAGCACCAACCAAACCCAACAACCACAACCTTTGTCACAACCAAAAAACTGGGAGTGATTGCACTTATCCTATCTCGCTAGGACAATCAGCCTAAACCCAACAATACAGAAAACAACATAAATAAAGAAGAGAAGAAATCAAGCGGAAGTCTTTCAACTTAACAAAACCAACCCAAGACTGGTTGTCACATATACGAGCCACTATTACAAAAGTTAAAGGAAAGTACAGGTCTCAAATCCTTGTATCTCATATAGAAACAAAGCGAAAAGTAAGAGGCCGAGAGAGATCGCCAGCATCGAACGGCTACCTCTCAAACGTCCTAAAAAAGCCTCGGAGCAGGAGAAAAGAGTACTAGATCACGGTTCGGGCTTGGCACCTACACAAGTGTAGAAGCAAGGGTGAGTACCATACAACACGGTACCCAGCAAATCAACTAATAAAACGAGGCAAATCTAAAAGCATTACGAAAGCCTGACTTCCAACCGAACCTCCAATAACTACAACCTGCACAGAAAATCAGCCCAACCTAACAGATACCAATCCATAGCTCTAATAATACAAAAGTCAACAACAACTCGACAACATCAACAAAACAATCCATTTCAATATCAAAATATCAATTCCAGAGTAACAAGACATAAATATAACACCACAATGACAATGATCAGACAATATAATGCAATGCAATGACAAGTAGAGTAATGCATGTCTGTCCTACGATACACATCCGTTGAATCTCAGATCGGAACCCATGGGGGCCACATATGGACCATGTATCCGCCGGAACCATTTCCCATTGGCATAATCATCAGTCGCTGGAACCATTTTCCATCGGCATATATCATCACTCGCCAGAACCATTTCCCATCGGCATAATCATCAAAGTGTCTCATCATAGTTTTTCCAGAACCAATGCACACAAGCATGTTCACACAAATAATGAGAAGAATGATAGTGCTCACAATCACAACGCAATTCATATCAATGCAAATCATGTCACACTATCAACAGTATATCAACATCAACAATTACATCATTTACAACAAGATCAATTGCCTAGTCTCCATTTCACTACTCCTTTCATCACAAGTAGGATCAATCACTAAGCAAGATTTCCAAGTCTATTCTCATAGTTCACAATGAGCAAAAGACATATGCCACACGTTCATAATCACATCAAGACTACCATGACAATTCATCAATTACACAACAACATCAATTTCATGGCCCATCACACTTTGGCCTAACACTTTAACACATAAAGTCATTTTATTAACCCCGCCGGTTAAATTTTAGATTGCATACAAGAATTCACCCATACCTCAATCCCATTACTCCCCAACGCAATCAAGAAAGGAAGTTGAAATTCTAAGAGATTCACAAGGTTTTAAGAGTTCACTTGCCTAAATCGAATTCGCAATCAATCAACAACCGGAGCTTTTCTTTTTCGAGGGCAATCCAAAGCAACACAATCTATTCAAATTATGAAACCCAATCAAAATTCGGTTCTAACAATGCCAAGAATACGAAATTCGAATAGAAAAGGTAAAACAACACAAAAAATTGATTTTGAAAACGGAATTTGAATCCGTAAATTCTTACTTGACAATGATCCTCGAGGTATTAGCAACTCAATAGTGAAACCATTTGGAAAATGGAGTTCAAAATAGCCCACAAACCTTACTTTATCACAAAATCGGAGTTCAATCAAAACCCCTAAATTTTACATTTTAAAAACTCAATTTCCAAGTAAAAATCATGTTTAAAACATTAGGTAATCAAACTCAAAGATTAAAATCACGTACCCACACGGATTCACAAGAAAAACCTCTTCAAAAATCATCCAAAAGAGCTCCAAAATATTAAAAATGGAGAAAATGGGACATTTCCCGACTTTACACTGTTTCAGGCATTAATGAAATTCGCGAAAGCGGTCCCTACTCCGCGAACGCGGAGGTCAAGACAGGGGACCCTCCGCGAATGCGGGCAACAACCCTCCGCAAACGCGGAGGTCAAAATAAACCAGACACTGAACCAGAAACCAACAATTTTTCAGCAATTCAACAAGTCTCCGAATGGACCCTCAAGATTCATTCGGAATTCCGAGCACACAAACCAGATATGCAACCGTACTAAATTCGACGTTCTGGACTCAATGGAACCGTTAGAATTTTGATTCGAGGTCTTCTTGACTCGGAACCCGATAAAGCACAACAAAACTAACTTAAGCCTCAACAACTCAAAACAAGCTCGGGACCTCTAAAAATTCAACCAAGGCCACCCTTAGGACTAAAATCATCCCCCGAATCCAATGGAGTTGTCAGAATCAAATTTCGAGCATCCGATATCCGAATGTTTACCAAAGTCAACTCTATGAGGAAAATTTCACAGTTTCCCAACTTAAGACCTCAAGTTCACAATACAGCCCCAAATCTGATTCCTTCAACTCTCTTAGACCAAATTCCCCATTCTGAAACTGATGGAATCGATGGAATTTCCATCCGAGTTCCGAAACTCCGAAAGACCTCAAAAATCACATTTTGACAACTTAAGCCTTTAGAATTCAAATTTTTTCCAAAAACCAAAACTTGAAAAGAATTTCACAAAACCAACTTCGGATATCATCCAAACATGACTCGGGGCAACTCTCGGGAAGGATAAAACGGTCATTTTACAAAAATGATCAAAATTGACCTTCAGGGTCATTACAACCTTACCCTCGTTTCTCCCTTCTCACGTTGGTACCCGCGAGGAGCTCCACGCTCCGATGAATTGGAACACCAAACAAACCACCAGTGAATGACAAACGAACCCTAGATCTCCCCACTAAATCCCCACTGCTCCACTTCGTTGCTACTTGAAACTCTCGCGCAACCAGCAAACAATCCTCTTCCCTTCTCCCTTTTTGTGATTTTTCCCCATTTTATAGGTGTTTTGGCTAACGCTGACTAACAACAATGAACCAGGTCTTTATCAACCCTCCATTTCAGTAAGGTTTGCTACTACGACGTTTTATATTTTATTTTTAAGTCTATTTTAATTTTTATTGGTAGGAATGACTTTGGCAGTGTTGTTTAACTTTTATGAGATTGTTGTTATTTTGGTGGAGCTACAGTTTCATTAATTCTTTCTTATTGTGTTTTGTTTTCTATATTTTAGATCTGAATAGAAAAATTAAAGCTCAACTCAACTTTATTTCATTTGAGCTTTAACTTTTCTATCCAGATCTAAAATATAAAAAACAAAGCACAATAAGAAAAAATTAATGAAATTGGAGCTCCACCAAAATAATAACAATCTTATAAAAATTAAACAACAATGTCAAAGCCATTATCACCAATAAAAAGTAAAATAGACTAGAAAATAAAATAGAGGACGTCAGAGTAACAAACCTTACCGAAAATGGAGGTTGATAAAGACCTGATTTGTTGTTGTTAATCAACGTTGATGCAAACACCTGTAAAATAGAAAAAGAAATCGCAAAAGGGGAGTGGGAAGAGAGTTGTTTGTTGATTGCGCAAGCTTGAGCTCACTGGTCGGAGTTTCGTGCAGCAAAGAAGTAGAGAAATGGGGATTTGGTAGTGAGATATAGGGTTTTTGTCATTCACTAACTGTTGTTTGGTGTTTCAATTCATCGAAGCGTAGAGCTCCTCGCCGATAGCAGCGTGAGAAGGGAAAAATAAGGGTAAGACAGTGACTGTTGGATTTGATCGGAGCTTTGAGCTCGTCTGGCCATCGATTGCCGAAATGGGCTTGTTTGGGTGGTAGCGAGCTCATTGACTACTTGAGCTCGCCGGAATAGTGAAAGAAACAGGGTTGTGGTCTGGTGGCTTGCGGTGATAGAGTAGTGATGAGTTTGGTTTGCCGGAAACAATGAGGAAAATGGAGAAGATGGATCTAGGTGGCGGCGTTAAAAGCATAGGGGACGAGAGCTTCTTTTTTTTAGGTTTTTCCAATTTGGAATTTATTTTTCTCAATTCTAAAAATATTTCACCTCGCCTTTCTTTGGGATCAAGTGAACTTAAATAGGAAATATTAAACCACCTTTGTAAAATACTATGGGCTCACAACCGTGTGCTCAAAACCATTAACTAATAAAATATCTCTATATCTATGTTCTAATGTACTTCTAGACTATGTTAAAAAATACTAAAATAAATATTATCAAATGTAATAAATAAAATGAATATCAACAAATGTAATAAATATAACCAATGACATGAAAAAAATGTAATTTAACAAAAAATGATGATTTAATCAAACTGAACAAATATTTTGAACATATTCAATTATCTCTGATCAAAACAAATGTAATCAAAATTAACCGATAAATTTTTTAACATTTTGAAAAATAAGGATAATTATCGATAAATTGCATTAAAATTGCAAAAGATGCATTTTGAACTATTTAACATATAAAATACTTAAAAGTATTAACTTTAAAAATATCAGGTCAAAATTTGATGTCAATACTATTAAACAATTAAAAAATTCATAAAACTTAAATTTTGAATCTAACTCTATCTACAATATAAATTTATTTTTTTATTTTTGTAGAGGACACTATGAATTTGTGCGATAACCGTTTCTGTTTTCCGCTTTTGGAAAACTATGGATTATTTTGTCTAGATAGTTAATGAAATTAGATGCAATTAATATTTGACTTGATTGCCTGGTTTATTCAGCCAAAGAGAATATATTTTTCTGTCCCAATTTACGAAAAAAAAATTAAAATTTATAATCTAAACCAACTTTTAGATATTTATATGACTATAAATTAAGTATAATTTTTATTAAAGGTAAAAGAAAGATTTTAAAAATAATTTTCTTTATAAATTTACAAAATTTGACAGTATTTTTAATACAAACTAAAAATAAAAGTGTGCCACGAGATAGCGGAAATAACGGATTTCAAACACGAATACACATTATGTCATTTTCATAGTAATAATATAGTTGTCCTGAAGTAAAATTACTTACCCCACTTCTACATATGTGTCGTTGTACTGTATGCTATTTTTCTCCTATCGAATGTGACACTCAAAAAAGTTGGTTAATAGGAGAAAACATATACAATAAAAGAAAGTCATATCTATCCAATCTAAAAGGTCAAAGCTTAATTTGAAGACAAACATCTCCTATATTTATGTTCTTATCCATAACAACTCAATAATTAGTGACGTATACGTATTTTCTGAATTCGTAAATTGAAATGATCAAATAAAATAAGTTAAATATGAATTGAGATGGAGGGAGTAAGACATCTGAAACCTCAATATTGAACTGCTGATAGTTGGCAACGTCATCGAAAAAACTTCTAGATTGATATATTTTGTAATAATGGAGTTTAAGATTGCAAAAATATGAGTATAATACTTGTTTGTTCTTTTTCAAATGAGATACCCCTTTTATAAAAAGATCAATCACTATTTATAGTTATCTCCTAAGGAAGAATCGTCCTCATAAAATCTATTAATGGTACGTTACTGTATCTATGAACCAATTTGCGGTAATTTTGGAACCTTCTATAACAGGTGACTTCTTAATATCATCTTGACTAATCGGACATCAATCCATGTTCCCAGAACCAAATAAACTCACGTATATGATACCAGACATTGATAACACAACTTCAATCCTTTTTCTAGCAAAATCCCCCTAATCGGTCATGCCCGATATCATTCTCGTTAAGTTATACTCGATATGTTCTTGCCACACGTTATTTCCAGACTCACCCCCATATCATGCCCGTTTTTTTTACCCCCATATACACATCATGCACATATTTTTAGTAAGAAATTTTGACCCTCTCGATTTCCTATATATGTTGATACCAAATATTTTCCCTTTAGAAAGAGAAAAAAAGTACTTTATCATATACTTTTTTTAAATAATAAATAAATACTATTATCCTACAAGGATGTATATGATCTGATCCAAACATTATCATTCATTCTATTTTGGATTTTAGTATTGATTAATTATGAAGAACAAAAATGTCTATATTCACTATTTTGGCTTGCTCCCCCACCCCCAAAAAACCCCTCAATTATGCCTTGGAAATACTTTCAACCTTAGAATGTGGATATAACAATTCTAAATTGAAAAATTAGTTTTTGTAATTAGTAGAGCTTTTAAGGTACTTTACTACTCAAATACAGTGAAAACGAGACATGACTTAATTTCCACCTTATTTTTTTCTTTAGATAAAGTCTCGAGCTACTCTTTGGACTTATATATGCACTTTTTCAAAATAAACAAGATGTTAACCATAATTTAGAAGAATCGTACACCAATAAAAAATAGATAAAGCGCATTTTTAATTTGTGGTTTGAGATATTAAAGATCGAAAGTATTTTAGAAATAGTCTAGCTCTCTGTCTTTAATTTTTCACAAGATAAAGATTAAGTTTATGTCTGTAACATCACTCTACGCTATTATACTATTGTTAGATATAAGTTAAAGGGGGAAGAAAGAAGTTTTTGAGAGAACAATATTCACTTAATTATTATTTCTCATGATGGAAAATATGGTAGTTGATAAGAAGATGTGTTTTCTAGTATTGATGACTCAAATATGTTGACATCAAATGCCACTCATATCAGATAAGGATTCTAGAGTTTAAATTAGTGATTATTTTATTTATAATTTATAATAATAGATGTGAAAGTATTAATATAAATATTGATTAAAGATGTGTATCTCTTCCAATAAAATTGTGACGAATTGTCACTTTCCTCCAGCTGCTTCTCATTACACAAAAGCAACCAATCCCCCAAGAATTAGGATAGTGCAAGTTGGTGCTGGCTGATGTAGATGACTTCAATGCATGAGTGTCAAATGAATTTAGACGAGTCAAAAAATAGATTAAGAGTATGTTGGACATTACAGCTAAAAACTGTTTATTTTTAGAAGTACGTTTTAAAAATAGCATTTTTGAAAAGTATTTTTCAAAAAAGCAATTTATGTTTGGTAAATTCAATTGAAAAGTGTTTTTGATAAGCAATCTGTGTTTGACTAATTCTTTAAAAAAAATGCTTTTGAGAGTCAAATTACGAAAAATGGCAAGTATCAATGTGCTTTAGCTATTATCTTTTGTACGTTCTAATCCCCTCAAGTTAAAAAAAATTCAAATCAGAAAAAATGATATGTAAACTACAAAAAGAAAATTTTTTATTTGTTACCTTTCTATGGGAATTGAAATCTTTAATTATTATTTTTTAAAATTTTACAAAAATATTATTGAAAAATATTGGGAAGAAGAATTTTTTTGTTATTTGTTACCTATTTTTTTTTGGATTCAATCTTTAGCTATTTTTTATTTTTTTTGGTCATATTCCTCTAAAGTTAAAAAAAAAAAAAACGTAAATTAAGAAAAGTTTTTTTTTTATTTGTTACTTTTTTGTGAGGGCTGGAATCTTTATTTGTTACTTATTTTTTAAAATCCTGCAAAAATGTTGTTTTTTCCAATTTCTAATAATACGTAAAAATAATATATAAAATATAAATAATAATATATAAACATAAAATAAAATAAAAATCTATCATATAAAATAAAAAATAAAACTCTTGAATGAAATTTAATCAAACTTATGAGATATGTTAATTAATTAATAAGAGATATATTGATAAATATGTATATATGTAAGGGATATTTTAGTCTTCAAAAAAATAATTTTCTGTTTTTGCTTCTTTTTTTTTAAGAGGTAGAAATTTTTAGCTTCTTCCCAACAACAGAAAAACTGCTTCTGCTTCTAATTAAAAGCACTTTTAAGAGTTTGCCAAACACTTAATTTTTCAAAAAAAGTGTTTTTTCTCAACAAAAAAAAATATTTTTGGCCTCTCAACATCAATGACAAACAGGCTCTAAGTTAGTAAATAAATGAGTTATTAATCCATTTAAAAATTATTTAAGGCTATAATAATTTAAAAAGTAGATCATAACTCAATTTGTTTAATTTGTACTAAGTTTTAAGTAATTCTTTTATAACTTTTAGTACCTTATAATTTTTATTTTTTATTATGACTATATATATATATATTATTATTTTTAATTATTATTTTTTTTTTTTTCCAAAGGTCTCTCATGTAAATGAATTTAAAGGGGTCATTCTCACAATTCACAAATTTCCCAAAATGGGATGTTGTTTATTTTATTTTTTTCTTGCCTTTTTAAGTTTGTGGTCTTTGATTTTTATCATTTAATATTTTAAATAATAATAAGTAGTCAAAAATATCTTTGACATCAAAATAGTAAATAACTTTTTATGGGATATAGATTTATATTTTTTTAACTATAATATCTACCAGTTATGCTGTAAAAGACATAGCAAATTATGTCCATGACATTAAAATAATAAATAATTTTTTTGTGATATAAATTTATATTTTTATATCATAATATTTTATGAGTTATATAGTAAATTATGCATTATGTTGGTACGGTATAATGAATAATAATTTTTAAAAAAAGGTACAAGCCCACATATATATTCTACTATCCCTTAATTGCTATCAATTTTTTTTTAAAAAAAAAAAACTGGCAGAATACATATCCCAAAAGGCATAAATTAGTTTTTGAACACTATAAAAAAATTGAAAAATACCAAACAACTTATATCAATAACTTAATGCTACAAAACTTATGTTGTGCATGGCAAAAGTTCTCTTATGCTGAGCGAATTAGGTCTAGATTTCTAAAAAGTATTTTTCGGCTCATAATTTTTTATTAAATGAACAGCAAAGGTAAAAATTAGAAGACCAAACAACACAAATTTCAATAGTTTAGGACCTAATTATGTAACTTTAATTTAGTTTCCGAAATTACATTCCGTATCCCATTTACTTCCTAGATCAGATACATGTGAGTCAAATTGGGTGTAATTTGTTCCAGATACACTATATCCAAGCGTGATTCACATGTATTTGGGATACACCAACTATCTCACCTGCCTCTTGGCTCTTTCTATGTATCTGTATTTCAGAATGTATACGATATCAAAGATATATGTATATATCATCTTTGATAAATGTATCTGACTTGAAATCGGGTATGAAATTATTAATTAATGTAACAATATGTAATTATTTCAAACTATAGAATGAATTAGTATTTATGGTAGGAATACTTGTGTTATTAGATAGTTTCTTGAATTAAAAACTATCATATTTGAGGACAAAAATTAAGACTACCCAAAATGAGGAAATTTGTGCAAAAACTTGATTTAAAGATAGCAAAATCAGTCCAAAAAAGGTGTAATCCGGTCCATTCGTCCGAACTTCAAAATTAGAGAGTTAATGGGCTGGACCCAAAATTATTTATCGAAGAGTTGGGCCCAAACAAGTAATAACCCAATCTAACATTGCCAGCTAGATGCTGACCTGGACAATCCATGACGTGTTATTGCTGACATGTCACCTTCTTCTTCAAGCTCCCCTCCGCTCAAATCTCAACCCCAAACGCCACTTCGCCGTCGGCCTAAAGCCATGAAACCCCCAAAGAACCACCAGAAACACCATTCCGATCAAACTCCGATCCCAAAACTCAACCCCAACAGACCCGTCACAGAGATCATATGGGTTTCCCTTGTAGCCACATGCATCAAGTTCCTTCTAATCCCAGCTTATCACAGCACAGATTTCGAAGTCCACCGTAATTGGCTTTCTATAACTCACTCTCTTCCTCTTTCTCAGTGGTACTCTGATGAAACAAGCCCATGGACCCTCGATTATCCTCCGTTTTTTGCTCATTTCGAGCATTTTCTTTCTTTCTTTGCCTCTCTTGTGGACCCCATTATGGTTAATCTTCAGCATGGTCTCAATTACAAGTCACAACCCACAATTCTTTTTCAAAGATTTAGTGTTATAGTATCTGATTTTGTGTTGGTTTTTGGTATTTATAGATTGACAAGGAATTTGGGGTATACAGAGAGAGTTTTGATCTGGGTTTTGGTTATTTTGTCGCCTGGGTTGATGATTGTGGACCATTTGCATTTTCAGTATAATGGGTTTCTTTTGGGGATTCTTTTGATATCTCTTTCAGCTTTGGAGGAAGGGAAGGATTTGCTAGGTGGTTTTGTTTTTGCAGCTTTGTTGTGTTTTAAGCATTTGTTTGCTGTTGCTGCTCCTGTTTATTTTGTTTATTTGTTGAGGCATTATTGCAGGGGTGGGTTGATTAGGGGGTTTGGGAGATTGGTTATTATGGGGAGTGCAGTTGTGGCTGTTTTTGCTGCTGCTTATGGCCCTTTTCTCTATCATGGACAGGTAAATTTTGCTTTTTTCTGCATTTGAAAGTTTTGATCTTTAGTTCTCTGTCTGAGTTGATTCTTTAGTTAGTTCCCTATTTGGATCACATCTAGAATTAGATGTTATTTACTGGTGTTCTATTGTCTTGTTTTCACTGGCAGAGAGATTTAGTTCATCAAGAATGCGTTGACATTTTATTTTCTATAAGTTTATGCATGGATATTTTTACCAATATGTCTAGAAATAAGATGACATTTATGGTCTTAGAACAACAACAAGCAATGCCTCAATCTCAATCTGGTTGGATTCCTGGGGTTATGATTAAAACAGTAAGCTGTAACCTCTTGCTTTGCTGTTTGCAGTACCTTCTTGGTAGATTAATGAAATTTATCTTGCATTGTAAAAAAATGGACAATTGGATTCATCTGTATGAATCCTCACAATCCATGTAGCTCCATTTAGACTTTTAGGATCGTAGAATATTGACAAAAATTGCTCCAATGTTATGAGTTGCATCTAGCTAGTTACAAAATTGTAGAAACATGGTGTTTATTGCTGAAATGTACTTTCTTAAGTTTTATTGTCTTGTTCTTTTCATTCTTCTAGCCCGTTTGCTGATCATGCTTAAATCTCCTGCAATTAGATAACCTTTTTTCAAATTTAACCTTGGCTGATCAAAGTGGTTGTTCCTGTTTATTGAAATGGTATGATAAAGTATGAAATTCATTGCCTGTATGCTCTACCATCATGTCCTGACAATTTGCCACCTGTTTTCAACCCTGTCGCAGATACAACAAGTGTTCCATCGAATGTTTCCATTTGGTCGGGGACTCTGTCATGCTTACTGGGCTCCGAACTTCTGGGTGTTCTATATAATTCTTGATAAAGTGTTAGCATTTTCGCTTGTGAAAATGGGTTTCAGCGTCCAAACACCGACAGCTTCATTCACTGGTGGACTAGTTGGGGACTCCTCTCCTTTTGCTGTATTACCTAGAGTAAGCATACCCATTCATCTCATCATCCAACATATGATATGTGTGTGTGTTTTGTCTGTTGACAAAAACTTCATTTACTAAATCCTGATTAGGAATTTACAAATTAACAACACCTGGTAAAAGAGATACCTTTTCACCAAATAATATTACTTAAGAGGACTTGTGAACAGCCCATGCTTACACATAATTTTTGTTTTTTTAAACTACTTACACAGACTTATATATTGCAGGTCACCCCCATTATTACCTTCAGTATTGTCTTGCTTGCTATAGCTCCATGTCTTATAAAGGCTTGGAGAAATCCCCAACCAAGGATGATTACTAGATGGATAGCCTATGCTTATACATGCGGCTTTATGTTTGGCTGGCATGTCCATGAAAAAGCTTCACTTCACTTTGTGATTCCTCTTGCCATCATTGCCTTGAAAAGTGTGGAAGATGCAAAACACTATTTCTATTTGTCCATAGGTAATTCACTTCTTACTCACTTGTTAACGGTGATTGACTTCTCAAAGTCATCTGGAAGACCTGAATTTGTATCATAACATGATCTATGTGATAGTCTTTTACCATCTCAATTAGTAGAAAATTCATATTTATATCTTCTAGAAGTTGTTCCGTAATTTGTGTTTCTTCTGTTCTTATATTTTATTTTTGCTGTGAATGGCTAATTTTACACAACCATACAAAAATCAGAGATCTTTCAGTTGGAAATAAGTGTTACTTTCAAGCACCATTCTATTATTAATGTCGGTATTTTATCTCATAAAACATCATGATACCCCAATTGGTGGAAACATATTTTCCAAAAATGCTGGCAGTGTAGTTTATCTTTACCATGATGAATCAGTTATACCTTGCATAATTACTAAGCTTCACAATTAAATTCCACTGGAAAATGTACAAGAATTTGGTTTATCAAGAAAACACAACAAGAAGGATTTGGTATTAAACCAGATTGTAGCATACATGATTTGTATATGTCTACTTAAAACCCAATTTGGTTTTAATGCAAAAATATCTGACTTTGATCAACAAAAAGCCTCCATTACTTTGCTAAGGTTCTTGATGTTTAAGATTGATTTTGTGCAGAAATTCTTTTCCTCTTTTCTGGTGTAAGTGCTCTTTTGGGAAAAGTTATAGAGAGACCTATAGCTATTAAGATAAAATAAAGGTTTATTAAAGTGGAAAGTTAATATGAGAGTTTCTTAGTTAATCTACTTGGACTAGAACTCCGGAGAGGATTCAACAAATTCTTCTATTCTGCGGTACAATTAACTCGGCCACTACAAACAAGTAGTCTTTTTTTGGTGTGGATAAAACACTATTGGTTAATGGTCTTCAACTATGGAATCTAATCCTTGAGCTAGTAGAATCACATTTACCGATCCTACGACCAGATTGATACCTGTTTCTTTCTCTTCATCAAAATATACATGCTTCTATCCTATTATTAATGACATTTTGATCCTCCATTTTGATGTCACTAAATTGTTGCAGGAATTATACTTGTGAGTTTTAATTGCACGAGGTAACCCAAAATAACGAGCTTTAAGTTTTTTCCTTTTTTTTTTTTTGGTGTTTGGGGGTTGGGGGTTGCAGGCACTAGATTGAAGATGTAAGGAGCTAGTTGATTTTTCTGAATCTTTTGTTTTCTCAGAAAATCAAAACTCCAATCATCATTGGTATTTGAAAAACACAGTAGTTTTAGCATTGCTCCATCAGTTAGAATGTATTAATAGAAATGCTCAGTAAGTAAAACTCATATGTTCTATACTTGACTGTATGTTGGTTAGATTTGTTATAGTGTATTTTGAGCTATCCAACTTTACACCGGTGCCTCTGGTTTATCAAGGCCGACCTCAAAATTATCCTTATTTAATTTGGGGCTCTTGAAATCTTTGCAGATAGTACATCAATCAATATTACAGTCCTGACTTTCTTCCTTTGCATGTTATTTTTGTTACTATTGTTGTTGTGCTGCTGCTTCTCCTCCTTCTTCTTCCTCTTTTTCTGGTCTTGTACCACTCTGTAACTTTTATTTCCAGAGACTAATACGTAAACCCTGCTGTGTATGCAGTGTCCTGCTATTCTCTATTCCCGTTGTTATTTGAAGCCCAAGAGTATCCAATTAAGGTTCTCTTACTGCTTTTACATGCTACACTAATGTGGATTGGATTCTCCTCTCATTTTACAACAACTAATAGAAAAGCAGCTGAAGCTGAACAGACAAGATATGACAAAACGAGGTTCATCGTTGGATGGTTTGGCAAATTATACTTGCTAGGTCTCGTAGCCGTTGAGATATATGGACAATTTGTTCATCCTATCCTCTTTGCTGAGAGGCTTCCTTTCTTGCCTCTTATGATGATCAGCATATACTGTGCATTCGGAATGATGTACTCTTGGATCTGGCAATTGAGGCAGATTATCAAGTTACACTAACACAAGTAGAACTCAATACATGTAGCTACACCAACAACATACCTAGTGTAATCCCACAAGTACAGACCTCACCCCTACCTTTGTGGATAGGGAGGTTTTTTCCGATAGACCCTCAGCTCAAAAGATAAGTTATCAAAGCAGGGTTGCATTGGATACATGTAGTAAGCTAAAATGTTAATTCTAGATCGGCTTTTGTAGCTCTTATATAGTTTTGAGAGACTTCAATCTGATACCAAAGTTTATTATATGCAAATAACTTGGTTATTAATTATCATAGTTGTTAATGTTCATTTCTTTTCTTAAAAGATTTGCAGGAAGTTGTGTTAAATTTTAAGTTATGAAGATAAACATAATAATCTACCTTATTGTTTTTGGTACTTGTTGAAAATTTTATATGGTTAGAAGTAAGAAAATATATAAAACAAGACCTGTCTTGTTTTAAAAATTAATTTAAGAGCATATTCGAAAAGATAATGAAATTTGATTTAAGACAAGGCATTATGAGAGAGACATGTAAAAGCTCTAAATAATTTGTGGAATAGACAGAAAATCTAGTTATATGCCTGTTCCAAAAGTCAAGAGTAGGTGAAGTTTCAAACTAATCCTAATAATTTGTTTGTGCTACCTTTTTTTTTAGTCCGTTTTAAATTTTTTTTGACAAATTTTTAATTTCAACTTTTTGCTCGACATGTTTCAGATCATGAAATTAAATAATATTTTGATATGTTTGATATATTTTAAATTTAAGATCATAAAATTTAGAAGTGTTATTTATTTTCTTAAACTCCATTCCAAATCAAAACAGGACAAACAAATTGAAATATATATATATGGCTTATCCACAAGCCAAGGTCCTATACGAGAAATAAATATTTTTTTATTTTATATAAAAAAGACAATCTTAATTTTTGTCATTATCAATAACTTCCTTGATAATGACAGAATTAAAACAACATATAAAATATCAGTTTCTTTTTTGTATAGTCATCAATTTTTGGAATAAGTATGAACGGTTTTAATTAATTATATACCATTTCTCACACATCCCATTTTTACAAAAATAATAATAATAATAATAATAAAATCTCAACTAGAGTTATAAGTCATCCTGCTATATTTGCGCATTGACCCCATAAAAATATATCTTTGGTCTTTATCAGTCTTCCTTATTTTTTTTTTAATTGTGTTCCCATTTGAGCTTCCCTTCTTTATGATGATAGGCCTAGTAAAGAAAAAGGAAAAAGACAATATATAGATAATTTCTTAAAGTTATTCGTATATTTTTAAAATTATGATCTATTTGAACATTTAAATACTTGATATTATGTTTTTGTTAATTATTTTAAATTTAAATTTCAGAAAACTTATGTGCGTATTGAAATAATGTAATGTTATGTTGACATGTGATCCACAACATTGAAACAAATTTTTTGTTGGATTAAACTTTGAAAAACTTCCAAAATTGTTTCTATGTAACATTTGCTCAATTCCATAGAAAACATAACTTAGAAGTAATATTCTATTAATTTGTACTCCAATACATAATTCACTGACTGAAAATTTTGACTCTTTCAAATCAATACACCATGTTTTCCATAACAAAATAATATTTTCACTTCCCTCAGAATCTCATTATCAACAAGTATGTTTTTACTTCTCAAAATAGTATTTATTTGTAGCTGTTATAATGACAGTCTGTATTAAAAAAAATAGTATTGATTATTATTTTTTACTCTCAAGACATTTACATATCAACTAGATGTAATTTTAAGGTTTGCAATTTGCATATTCAATTTTTTTTTAAGCTGAGGACATTAAGGGGTTATTTGATTACTGGTTAGTGTTATATAAGTATTATTCATATAAAGATTAGCTATA
The DNA here is from genome assembly GCA_018342035.1 of Solanum appendiculatum. Taxonomy (NCBI): domain Eukaryota; kingdom Viridiplantae; phylum Streptophyta; class Magnoliopsida; order Solanales; family Solanaceae; genus Solanum; species Solanum appendiculatum. Next base: position 2,195,194 of record JAGDQO010000515.1, read on the forward strand.
CGAGTTTAGTAATTCATACGTTACTAATTTATGTATTAATTATTACAACTTTTATTCTATGAAGTATAATATTTAAATTGACTCATAATTGTACCTCATTTACTTATATAATATTATAGTAAAATGTAATCAAACATTATATTTAATATACTGAATTTTATACGATACAACCAAAAAACTACCAAATATAGTATTAACTTGCGAACACTCAAACAACCCCAAAGTTTCTCATTCAAAAACTACCAAGACCTAATCATGATTAGTACTTTTATTTTTACTTAATTATAATCAACAAATCCTTCATTTTAACTTTTGTACAGTAGGGCTAAAAAAATCCATTTCTTCATTTGGTTAGTAATCCTCGACAAAAAAACTTCCCCACAAGTCACGTAAAAGAGAGAAAAAAAAAAAAACCAAAATGTGGGGTCCTAGTATTATAATTTAAGAAATCAAAGGGAACTTTTTTCTAACTAAACAAATTCACCGTGTGATGAGTGAAACAACTAACCAAGCTAAATAAATATTCTATCCGTTCACTTTTACTTATTCGATTTTATAATTTTTTTTAAAAAATAAGTAATAATTAATATAAATATTTTATTACAATATTTATATTAATTATAATTTTAAATTTAGGAAAATGATTTAAATAATAAATAATTAACAACGATGGTAAAATTTTAAAAAATAGATATATATTTTTGTAATATAGTGGACGATTAAAACTGGTGGCCAAAGTAAATCAGTTCTTTCCATTTCTATTTACTTGTTAAATATTTTTTATAATTTGATTTTTTTTTATTTGTTATTTTTGACAAATCAAGGAAAAACTAAGTAAATATGTTTAACAGTTTATGACTCAATCAATTAAATAAGAATAAAGTGATAAATTTATTATATGAATCATTATTTTCTTAATATTTGTGACAAGTTAAAATTTAAAAAGTAAAAAGAGGGGTAAATGAAAAGGAGAGCAGGATCATAGGAAACATCCGAATTGAGAATTTTGCTCATTTCATTTATAAGCTATTTTTGGAGTTATCATCTTCATTATTTCAACTTCTCAACAAAAATACTCCACAACAATTATGGGTTCCAGTAGCAGTCGTATAAGATCCTCATCATCATCCGGGTCTGGGTCAGGGTCAAGACCTAAACGGAGCAAGCTCAAACTTTCCTCTTTCTTGTGTGGTGGTGCCTCCACTTCTCAGTTGAACCATGAGGCACTTTTCTTGATCTTTATCCACTTTCTATATTTTTCTGTGTTTCAGTAAAAAAAAGTAATCTTTTTTGTTGTTTTTGGTGTGCCCTATTTAAGTTGTTGTTATGATTTATCTGTTTTGTATTCTTGATAATTTTGATTCTGGTAACAAGGTGTTGATCATGGTCAAAAGGGTTGCTTCAATTTGTTGCTTTGCTTTTTCCACTTTATTTTCTTGGGTATTTTTGCTACTTCCTTAAAGTTATCATCTTTATTTGATTTACCAATAGTGAAGTCTGAAATCCAGAGTTGACTTTTGTGTTTCTGTGGTCTCTATGCATCCCATTTGTTTTTTCAGTTGGGACTGGTGTAATGAACCTAAATGGGCTCTATTTTTTTTTTCTTGTGGTGAATAATGGGCATGGTTTTGTTTTTAGCATTTTGATAATTCATTTGTGATGGATGGAGATTTTTCTAGGATATCTTCTAACAAAGGGTATTTTAGCTGAAATTGTTGAACTTAAGTAAATGCGATAAAGCGCCGTTGAACTGTTTCGTGCTTGGAAGTTAGATGCTTATTGATGGTATTTATTGTTGCTCTAGTCCTGAGTTAGAAAGTCCCTTTGTGCTTTGACATGTGTTTTACATTTGCTACCAGAAACTAAAACTCTTAATCCATTTAAACAAATTTGCATCGCTTATATTACCAAAGATGTGGAAGTTGTAGTGGACAGGCTTTTTAACAAGTGGTGGTGCAGCTATACTGTCATGCATTTTGCCTTCGTTCTTCCTTTTCTACTATGCCGTTATGAGTTTTTTCTTTTGTTTGTTATAGCTTATATCTATGTTTTAAGGTCACAAATTGTTTAATGGTGCATCCTTAACATTCGTGTAGGGAGCCTATGTGTATCATGCTCACTTCCCTGATTAAGAAAGGGCTGCTAATGTCTTTTATCAGGCTTTATTGCTTGAGGAACAGTTGAAGCAGGAAAAAGGAAAAAAAAGTTTTTCCTCGGTTGAACAAATTTGCACTCACTTTACTTCTTTTGAACTGCTTGCTGGCAATTCAAGTTTATTGCTATGTGTAATAATATATTTCCCTTTATTAGTGTCCAGTAGAAAATCATATGTTATCACTTGTTCTTCATGCTGACTTAATCTTATTATCGAGTTCAACCTATCCTATAATCATCATCCTTAAATTTGAAATTGAGATATGATGTGTTGTACAGCTTGAAGATTATCCCCAACCTCTGGCTGGTGATTTTTCTCGGAATTCTGTAGCAGAGTCTTCCTCCACATTTAGTTCAGAAGTTGGTCATGCTACTCAACCTGAGACAGCATCCTCATCAGAAAGCACTTGTGATCTTAGTCATGACGCTTTTGTTGAATATAATTTGATAAATGCCGAAGTGAACATCAATAGTGCATGCCTTTCAAATGAAAAGCATTCAATATGTGACCAGGTTAGTTCTGTTCTTAGTTCATAACTTCACATTTTGGACTAATAGTTACATAGCTACTGTATATGGAACAACCATCTCAAGATCAGTCTCGTCACAGGCTAGAGACAGCTTGGCTGCAACTGTTAGTACTGAATCTTTGACATGCTTGAATACTGAAGACTCTCACACTGTGCCAGAAGAGTGCAGTTCACACACGGATTCAATGGAGAATCATGGGGATGTACGTATTGAGTCAAGTTCTGATTCAAGATCTATTTCTGTTACTTCTGACTCTATACCAAGGCATCAATTTCTCGAGGGTGATACCTCTGAAGAAGCAACAAGTTCAAGTTCAGGATTTCTTTTGTTGGATAGTGAACTTGGAGTAAACTCCAGTCAAGATGTGCTACATGTTGATGTGGTGAGTATCTCTTCCAACATTTTATCTAGTAGCATTGCTGATATAGGCAGTCAAGAAACAAGAAGAAACAGTAGGAGGCTCTTTTGGGATGCTATATCAAGACGCAGTTTAAGAAGGCATAGTGATTCTCCAACAATTGTTTTTGCAACTGGTCATGCTGATGATCTAGGATCTCATGACAGATGGCTAATTGATTTGAATGGTGATCTCCATTATGATGGGGTTGGATTTGATTCTGGTTATGGGGCTGGTAGGAATCATCGCAGAAGTGAACAAAGACAGCCAACAAGATCTGAGGTAATATATCAAGAACTTTATCTGTTACTCTAATACTTTTGACTGTTTGAGGTGGATGTAGACAATCCCTGCATTTTTTTTTTATATAGAGATGTAGGTTTAACTTAAAAACAATTTTTGCTCATAATGAGCATGAATTATATCAGGAGAAGGTAAATGCACTAGTCCTTTTATTAGGAGGTTTTGGTCTGTTGTGATGGTCAACTATTTTCAGCCCTCTTATGTTATACTTACTAGTCTACGCTACTTACTCTCTCCAAAGCTTGATTTTCTAGGTATATCATCCATATTTATGTTTCTCACACTATATTATATTAGATGTTAACTTGCATTTTGTCTCGTTTTATTATCATTTAATGGGTTTATTTTCCACTAGTTCCAGTAGAAAATCTTAGGAAAACATTGGGTTCAGCTTATGTTCCCTTTTTCCATGTACATCTTTCTTTATTAAGGACATTCTATCTTACATGAAAAAACCAAAGGTAACTGCTTATGATGGCAGCAACTCAAAAAAATCTTCGTTTATTTCAATTAAACTTTTTGGTGTTTTTAGCACATTTATGTTTGCACAAATGTGTAATTACAATCTACATCTTTTTTATGAGCACAAAATGCGTGTTTACTTTATGTTTGGTCATTGTACCATCATGAGGCTACTTCCAATTACGGACTACTTGGCATTTATAGCACTTCTCTCTTGGGGCGTTTAGTATCATGTTTCCTTTTGTTCTTTTTATCTTTTCCTACCTAGAATTCATTAATGTGCTTCCATTAACCTATCTGTATTACATATACAGATATCTGAAAGAGTTCTTGATGGCCTTGGTAACCGAGTTCCACAACAAAATCGTTGCTCATCAGGCCTTCATCCTGATGGTACATGTTCGTGTGAACCATTACTCACAACTGAAGAGTTCAGTGCCCTTGCAAGTATTTCGCGAATAATTATGCTTGCTGAGGCCTTGTTTGATGTATGTATCCAACATCTAATAATGTCCTCCTTAAGTTTCTAATTCTAGTGGGTACTGTTTGTTAGGAAAGACAACTGAAGAATATTCTCTATGCATCCTTATTTTAGTATTTTTCCTTACACAAGTCATGTTCAGGAGAATTATTACAATGAACTCTCAATGTTGTTTGTGGATTTTGAGAATGTCAGTTAACTGTTATTTCCATGTAAACACTTAGAAGGAAATAAGAAAGGAACAAGAAAAGTTGCTGTATATTTTTTATCCATCAGCTCATGCTAGTTGACAACGGGAGTGTCTTACTCTAGATTGAAGGATGTAAGACCCTCCTTTTTGGACTGCAAGTTAGGAATCGGCTTGTCTTTGAACCAGAATAGAGTTTATCTAATTAGGCTTACTAATCTTTGGTTGAGATCTTCTTTCCTCTCCAAAAGTTTGTCCCATTTGTGAACCAACCAGTTTGGTTTGGCTGTGCTCCAAAAAAATTTTAATTTTATTTTTTGTAAAAGGAAGTTGTGTTGTCTGGTATGTTTTTTTCTAGACTACCTATCGGAGGTATCGGACACCGGGTGGGAAACCGGAAAAAAAATGATTGGAGTTGAAATTTTTATCCTTCAAACTCTATTATTGTTAATTTTCCCAGCTTGAAAATATAATCAAATCAAAGTTAACTGATCTGTGTTGCTGGATGTTTGTTAATCCGTCCTAAAGAAACTTTGCAACTGCATTATTTCATGGGAAATAGGTCGCAAAAGGTAAATAAAACTCAAAAGAGCGTTGTAGAAATGCTTGACATCAGTTTATCCAGTATTAAGAACCCTATATAATAATTCCAGCTGAAAGCGTGAATACGTCCAGCTTACATATTTTTCTATTCCGAAGGCACTTGGTTGTTGCCAGTTTCCTTAATCAGAGAGACCTTAGTCTGGATTCAGTGCAAGCTTGAATCTTAGTAAATTTTACAGTGTTCAGCACTTCCTCCGAGAAGAATCTTTTTTACATTGTTCAGCATTCAGCACTAATAGCATAGTGCCTACTTAAAAGTGTACTATAGACAGAGAGATTGAGATGGATATACTGGATACAGAGTGAATGTTCTTTCAAGATTGAAGGCTAAAAGGAATGAGGTGTTCACGGTTACTGATTTTTTTCATTCAATAATTTTTGACCTGCTAGTACTTTCTGGTATCTCCACTTCCCTTATTATGTGATTGCAATAGTTTGAGCTGATATTGCTTGGTTTCTTTTTTGCAGGTCCTCGATGAGATTCATCGGCAATCTTTCACACTTTCACTATCTACGCTTTCGCTTCCAGCTCCAGATTCTGTTGTGGACTCGTTTCCTCTCAAGTCTCACAAGAAGCTAGGAGCTGTAGACAATGCTCCCACTGATATCCAACAGTATGTCTTCTTAACTAGTTCAATAGTTGATATGCTTGCTTGAGTTATGTGTCCTCTTAAGGTTTATATGTTAGCAGTCAGTTAATTGGCACTGCCTATTCCCCTCCAAATAATAGTCTCTGCTTTCGTAGCTGAAATCACTAAAGGGAAAGAAACAAAGAGATTGAAAGAAGGCGGAGAAAGCAAAAGATAAAGAAAAGAACACAAGAAAGATGCAGGAACTAGAAAGTTGTTAACGTATATTGTCAGTTCTACGATTCTCCAGTCTCCTACTGCAGTACTTTTTATTAATTGGTATTTGTTAGGCAGTCTTCAGTCTTCACTAGCAACATCCTGAAAATTCTCTGCCTGAGGGGTTATGACTTATGAGATTTACTCCTAGTTTATTTTGACGAGTATCCATTACTCTATCATCTATCAAAGGCTCTATCTGGTTCCTTATAACTGAAGAATCTTTCTTGATCAGTTATTTGCAAGTGTCAACTCTAACCTTACCCTTATGATCACTAGATTGGGGTAGCCTTGTTTCAAAGCTAAAATTTCAGTCCCCACCAAATTTGCCATTTCCAGAAGTTTCTACAGATTCAAAGATGTACTTTAAACATTAAATAGTGTTACAACAACAACATAGCCAATGTAGTCACACACACTGGGGTCTGGGGAGGGTAGAGCTACAAGGTAGAGAGGCCTTTTTTCGATGGACCCTCGACTCAGAGAAAAAAATTCCAAAGCAGTCCCGAAGAAGAAGTAACAGAAGTACTAGAAACAACAGATAATAACAAAAACAACAGATGGTAACAGAACAAAAACTACAGCAAAACAATACGATAATCAAGATATAAGGAACAACAAGTAGTAACAGATACTTAAACATTTAGTAGTGTTGATGGGATAATTTTCCGTTCTGTAGTCTTTAACCTTTCTGTTTGGATTTCAAGGGGCAAAAACATAAACAGCTTGACAGCCTTAAAATTCAGCCACGACACTGACTATATACCCTGTATTAATAAGCTGTAATATGTTTTTATAGGTGCCACATTTGTTTGGCTGAGTATGAGGAGGGAGACAAACTGAGGGTGCTCCCTTGTCGCCATGAATATCATATGCATTGTATCGATAAATGGCTTAAGGAAGTAAACCGGTATGTTCAGATAATTCTTTTCCGTCTTTGTGCTTTCCTTATATTGCTATGTACTTTGAGATGTAGCTTGTACCTCACTTTTGTATTGATTTCCTGCTTGCTGGTTTTCCAGGGTCTGCCCAGTTTGCAGGTGCAATGTTTGTGAGAATCCTGCAGTTGGTTCTGTCTCGAATTCAGAAGCTTCTTAACAATGGTACTAAACTGTGCAAATATAGAACAGAGTTAGGTGAAAATGTAAAAAATGTTGTATTGAATTGTGTTAATATAGCTGCAAGAATTGTAAATATATATGATATATAGGTAAAATTGGGTTGAAGAGTGTCTATTAGCTGTGAAAATTTCTTCTTTTCTTCATTTCTCTCTTATTTCATTCTACTCATGCTAAGTATTAAATGAATGCAATAACTCCAACCCACAAATTGTGACATAAGTTCGACCACTTGGGTTCCGTCTCTTCAAAGTGCAATAGAGATCACCAACCTAACTCATGAACTGATCGCCCTCATTGTTATTCCTAGTAAATGCATTACGGTTTGAACTTTGAACTAGAAAAAAGAATCATATTTGCCCCTCTACTATTGAAAAGGGTATAATATTGCTTTCCATTATACTATTTGTATAGAATAAAACTAAAATATGTTTTTTAATGTGGGTCAAAATAGGTTGTTCTTGATATATTTTGGACAAATAATAATTTATAAATCAAACAACATGAAAAAGTGTTCCTTAACTTAAAAGATCTCTAATCTAGTGGAGTATGATGAAAAAATCATTAGAAGTAATTGAGAACAAAAAGTGTTAAAATGAAATTGATTAATTTGGTGTGAACTCAAGATTCATGCAAGTAATTTTATTTTTTTCATTTTCCTTTCCTCTCTTTTTCTATATTTCCTTTTCTTTGTGTATCGTTATACTCATTTTTTTCTCCTCTTTTCTTAATTTCACGAATCAATTACCCATGGCAAACTGTTGGACATGATAATTTATATTAGAGAGTAATATTAAAAAAAAAAGGAACTTACATGAATCCTATTAGTTTAGGAGCTAATTACGTAGATACACTCTAGTTTGCAATATCAAAGTATCTTATCAGATTTTGGTGTCTCCAGATACGTCCAATTACATGTATATCGGATACATGGGGTCAAATTTAGGTGTAATTTGTTCTAGATACATTGTATCCAAGTGGATTCGCATGTATTTGAATACATAGCAAATCTAGGTTGCCTCCCTCACCTCTCTCCCATCTCGCTCGCCACTCTCCCATGTATCTGGGATACATACAAATTATTAAACAACATAGTACAATATGATTAATTAGTCTCTATTTAGAAAAATAAGATTAAACGGGTGATATATAGAGAGAGAGATAGAGAGAGTCACAAACCTATTGCAACAATAAAAAGTGGCATAATATAAATCAACTTCAAGGCTGTCTTCTCCATATCTAGGATATTTATTTGTAGTTATGTTTGCCTTTTTTCTTCTTTTTTTTTTTACTTATTGAGTACAAAATTTTAGACACTTTTATAGTTTAGAAAATAGTCATATTTATGAGAAATTGTCGTTATATTTTGACAAATGTGATCTTTACTGCTCTTTTTAACTATTTCAAATTAAATTAATGTAACTCCCTTTTAAATGTCTAACCTTTTTTTTTTACGTAATAGAGTAACGTTTTATCTCAAATGAATTGTATTTTATGAATATTTATTTTCCATTTCTTTTGTTCATTTCTTTTTGTTTGGTAGAGGAAAAAGCTTTTATATGGCCTTTCTGAAGAGAATAGAACAATGATAAACTACTCCCTCCGTTCTATATTACTTTATCATTTTTTATTTTACACGATGCTTAAGAAATCATAAATAAGAAAATAATTTTATTAATTCACCCGTTAAATTTTTTTTGAAAATTTTACAAACAAATGTGAACACTTTCAAAAAAAATAGTTAATGTTCTCTTGATTTAATAAGGTAGACAACTAATATAAACACAATTATTTTCAGTATAATGATCAATTAATATACGGCGAAGAAAGTAGTAATAAATAAATAAAAAGTGTAAATGTGAGTTTCAGTACATATAGCAATAATTAGCATGCTCAATAGGCACAGAAATCGAGCAGGGCCTGCCACCAGAATACTGCTTATTAATTACTCATATTAATTTAAGGCTTAATTTAATAACTAGAGTTATAGTAATAGTTACGTTTTCATCTAGTTTTTTTTTTTTTCCTTTGTCTTATTTAAACTAAAAGGATACTATAATAAATAATGCATATGTACCTGAAGAATAGGCGAAAAAATTGAAATACGTTATTTTTTGGGGCTCAACGAGAATGTGATCTGTATAACTCTATAAATATTAATTCTAGCAAGAATATTATTCAAAAAAAAAAAAAGTTTGTTTAAACTCTAAATCAGCCAATGCTTTGCAATTACGCACTGTTCTGTTTGGATGGTTTTTACTTATTGATTGAAATATTGTACGGTAGTTGTTTTTATATAATGTCATATATTAATAATTTGAATAATAAAAACTATCGAAAAAGTAGGGTATGGAGTAGAGTTACTATGAGAAGGTAATTGGGTAAGGGATAAAATGAAATTATTTAATAATAAGTAAAGACAAAACGAGAAAAAAATATTAAAATAACTATGCGATCACATCAAATCGATCGCTATTACACAAAATAAAACTTTTTGTAGTTACTTAATGATTGATTTAAATGATACAAACAATAAAATTTGAATAACAATCAAAACAAATAATGTATTTAAATTATCAATACAATACAATGGGTGAAAACCATCCAAACAAGGTGGAACAGATTACTGAGATGATAAACATCTTTCACTTTTATCTTAAAATTGTGAGTTCAAATTATCAAGAGAGCAAAAAGGGTGAAACTGCCTGCGAGAAGTTTAAAAAACAACTTGATATCAAAACATTGTCACAATAAATTCCAAAACTATAGTTATGGGTAGTTAATTTGACCTAGACAATAATCATTTGTGAAATAAAATTGCTCTAAAGAAAAAGGAAATGCTTCCACACAATTGCAGATATGAAAGTAGTGACACTTTTATAATTATCATATACTAAAAATTGATTAAAATTATTACCGCAGGAAAAACATACGTATTATGAGCAGTCAGATTGTGTTCTTACAATAGCTGATTAATTTCCATTAATGGAACATTAATTGGCCATCTACCATGAAAGTAGCCCTCCCTAAATTAACTCTTTTTTTCTTAGTTTCTTTTGGTTATTTTAAATACTCCAAATGTACTGTTCTTGTTTTGGTGGAATTAAGAAAAACAACTCTACATCTTTTGAGTGAATACTTCATCCTTTTTAAGTGTTTGATTTTAAAATATAATTGAGTCACAATATTTGTGTAGGATTAATTTACGTATAGTTAGAGGGTTTAGATTTATTAGATTTTTAAATACAGAAATTAAAGAGTATTCCATTGTGTCATTGTTATAAGGTTGTTTAGTGTTTAATTATTAAAGATATGGGAGAGCAAGCTGAGTTGACATTTTCACATTTATCCAAATTTTGATGAATAAAATTATCTGATATTTATTCGAATAAAAATAGTAAATGGGCAGAAATGAAATGCTTTTGGAAATGCACAGAAGTAACTGGCCAAAACACTATAATTTGTCGGAAAAAATTGAGCTAAAGTCCATGACATGAGTGCTCTTATCATGACCATAAAAGTTTGTGTAAAATACTTGCCAAGGGGAAAAACAATTTGATTCCCCTATTAAAAAAAAAAATTAGCCACAGACAAATTTTGAATAAATTAAACTATACAACATATTAAACATATGTAGAATAAAATACTGAATTCAATTGAATCGACAACTTTCGCCCACTACTCATGGTCATGGTAATAGGAATGATGAAGCTCGAAGCATGAGGCAGTGGTTTCTGATTTAAAAAAACAGAGAGCAGAAAAAGAAATATTGTACTTTCCCACGTCAAAACAATAATACAAAAATAAGTCGTGTTACCACAGAAAACAAGGAAATGTAAGCAACTCTCATATTTATCATATTATAGTAGTAATAATTAAGTTAATCCAAAAATTGTATCTAATTAATTAATAATGTGTGTAAACAATAATGATAAGTAAGCTGTCTCCTGCAAAATGTACATCTAGTGGATCATATCTGCTATACTGTATTTTCTTTTTCAGTTTGAAAGCATGCCAAGAGTGTCTATAAAGCAATGCCATTATTCTATTTATGATTGTCTATATCGCAAAGCCTTCTTTTTTAATATGTTATAACATATAGTGTCAAAGGGAGATATACTTAATTTTGCATAAGAGGGAGTACTGAGGTCTGAGATGAATATAATTATGGAAAAGGGTTAAAAATACCTTTAACGTATGAGAAATTGTTCATAAATACCCTCCTTCCAACTTTGGGTCTAAAGATATTCTTGAAGTTTGGTTTGAGTCATTTCCAATAGGTTAATGGTATTTTCTACCCATACAATTATAACTTGTTAACTATTATTAACGGTAATAGTAAATGAGCTCCATTGAATCTTCTCGAAATGTTTTGAGGCGCAATAATTAATTAGACATTTACGCAATTAAGTACCCAAAGAAATTTATTACTTTTGGGTTTTTTGATTTATTAATTTTGATATTGTAAATTTCCAATTATTAGTATGAAGCAACTTAAAAGACCTTCAAATAAATTAATACTACTATCAAAATGGTTGTCCCACAATATCTAGTATAATCTTTTTAATCACTTAAATTTAACATTTCTAATTTGCTTCTGTAGGGTTTTAACTATCTCCTATATTTAATTTGTTATACAAAAATAAATTTACCAACTATAGACTAAAGAGTACTTAAACAAAAATGTCGTTTTACGTCTTAGTCATATTTGTAGTAATTAAATGATTTCTTAGGAATAAAGCCCACAGCTGTAGTTTAATTAGCATTCATAAACCTCTAAGTTAGGTTATTTTTTAATTAACTCTCCTTTAATTAATAGTCCACATCTTTTCGGCTACAAACACTAACTTTATATGACAATAAACTGTTGCTTTGTATATGGATAGTCCCTCCGTCTCATATTAGTTGATCATTATACTAAATATAGTTATTCATATTATTTGATCATCTTACTAAATCAAGAAAATATTAATTAATTTTTTTTCTATATTACCCTTGCAATTAATTATTTTTTAAAGTGTTCACATTTATTTGTAAAGTTTCCTTGAAGTTTTCAAGGGGTGAATTAGTAAAATCATTTCTTATTTATGATTTCTTAAGCACCGTACAAAATGAAAACTGATCAACTAATATGAAACGAAATAAGTAATATGTATCAACCATTGCACTTTTCTTTTACTTTAAATTTTAGGTAGGAGTAAGAAGCAAACCAAATCTAATTAATATATCGAGTCAATGAATTTGGAATGAACATAATCTTATTGTAAGTATGTAACTTTATTTATTTACTATAAAACTTGAACTAAAATAATGGGTTCAGTTGAATTCATAGAATGTTTTCAAATTGTGCTCGATAAGAATAAGAAAATGTTATGATATATGTATAAAAATATTAAATGAGTTCTTTCTATCTGTTTAAATTTTGATAAATAAAATTATTCGATATTTATATTAATAAAAAGTAACAAATATATCGTAAAATTAATTAAAATATGAACAAATTAATCCAAACAACACGATCATTTAAAAAGAAAGTCCAAGGTGGAGTAGAAGTGAAGTACTTGATGACTAATAGGTTTGAAAAGTGAGTCCTACATCCTAAAATACAAAAGAATTGCTGATCCAAATCAGCTATATATTCTTTTAGTAGACATACTTTTCTTGGGAATTATAGACATTTGGACCACGCATACAACAAAAGAGAAAAAAGTTAAGATCATAAATTCCTAATTAATTAATATAATTATTTATAATAAATAGAAGTAGCTTTCAATAATATTCATGATAACGATACTTGTATTTCAATTTATGTGATGGTGTTTAACTAATTGATATGAAGGTTAAGAAATAAATAACTTTGAAATTTGTGATTTAAAACAAGTCATAGATGTTTGTCTGACTAAAAATCATCTCATTAGTGGTAAAATAAAAAATTTAAAGTTAAATTGTTATTAAATATAAAAATATGTCATTTTTTTTAATTAGCTATAAAAAAAAGTGACAAATAAATTAGGACTATATATATATGTATGAACTCAACACTGAAAAAGCAAATTCAAAATTTTAATTTTACGAATTTAACTTTTAGAGTTCTTAAAATTAAATTTATTATATTCTTTTATTATGAATTCATATCAGCTCTTCATTACGGTAGTAGTGAATTTTCATATATATATTTTGGGGCAGTTTAAAATTGAACCGAAATCGATAATTCAAATCGAAAAGAGTTATTGGTTAATAGGTAATGAGTTATTGATTTAGTGGTTTCAATAACTGTTTTGATTTTTTTGTTGTCGAATTATCATTTCTTAACGGGTCAACCGATAACTCGATAATAAATTAATAAATTATATTTATACCATTCGATATATAAAGTCTTTGACTCATGGTTTGGTTTCATATTTTATTTATGACTGTCTCAAACTTTCGGTTATTCTACAACGTGTCAGTATTTGTTTTGAGCAAATACAATCTGTCAACTCATATTCATGATTTATTTGACTTGTCACCTTATTTCTAAATAATTTTCAATGATTTTTTTGTGTAAAATTTTAACGATTAAACTGATAATAATTAATAATTGATAAACTAATATCTTAATGATTATATAATAATTTAATATGTCTATAAACTAATAATCATTAAATTAAATCAATAAACATTAAAATCGAACCAAACCGATGGATACGTAAATTTACCCGATATCAACAAGCTGCATCAACAAATGTCTCCAACTTTAGGCAAAGCATCAAAGGCTTCTTACTTATTTACTGTCGGCGCTTTTTCTTCCACAAGTAATACTATATATTAGGTAGCTACTTCATTTATTTATTTTCCAAAAGTTAAAGTGCTCTAACAAGTCAATATTCTCTATTTTCTCATGTTTTACTTTCAATATTAATTACTTATTTCTTATAAAAATTCACAAGAAAAATTAAGATTAAACATCAATTAATATAGATATCGTGATAAATGGCTTATGTTAGTCATTGTTTCTTAAGACGTGTGCAAAGTCCAAATCGGATAAGTAAAAGTGAACATATGGGATATGTAAAAAAATAAAATCAAGAATTTATTTAACTATTCTTTGAAGCTAAATTGGATTAGATCAACTCAATATTTTAAATTAAAATTTGAAATTTAAAAATTATATGAAAAATACTATAAATTATAATTTATTTTATCTCCATAGTATTATAGAAAATACATTCAAAATATTGATCAACATTTACATAATTTGAATCTCAAAAAAAAATAAAAATGGTTAGGGACAAAAGGAATAGGGTGTAACTTTTATGCTCTGATAATAGTTAACAACATTATGTAATTGAATCACTTAGAAAAATAATTGCACATATATAATAAAATAACCTATTTCAAGAGGAATTAAATTGAATTAATAATGTAAAATAGTCATTACACTATCATCATTGAATATAAAATAAAAAAATCCTTAAGTTATACGTGTGTGTCATAACTCATAAATAGCTAATCCTAAGATATCAATATCCTTAATTCTTGAGCATATTGTTATTCTTAAAAAAAAAAATCCTTGTTTATTCAGATTGATTGATTGATCCCTTAAAGATCCAGTGAGTCCCATCTTCTTCTTTTTTTCTTCTTAACTAGTGCGGTGTTTGAATCAATTTATGTATATTTATTATGTTTTTTATTAATATATATGATAATTTTTTTCATCAAAATTTAAACAAATATGAAGAAATCATGTAATTTTATTACGTACACACTTTATTTTTCATCAACACAAATAATTAAATAACTCTTTTTATCAATTATACATAGAAAGAAATAATTATCTGATTCTTTTGTCTCCGTTAACATGATTTTCACTAAAGAGGATCAACAAATAAAAATATAATACTTGAGATTTAAATTTGAAAATTCAAGATGAATTTCGACTAAGCCACTTTAACTTTTGTGTTAAGAAAATTCAATATATATATAAAAAAAAATTTACGGAAGAAGTTCAGATGAACTACTTTTCGCCCCCGACAACACATAGGCGAAGAGAGATCATAAAGTAAGAGAAAAACATTGATAACTTATTATAGAAGTCAAATCGATAATTATTTGATATTGGAATAGCACATCAAAGTTAGAATATAAAGTTGTAAAAGCATAGGGGGGCGTTGAAAAGAAAACAAAGGGAAAGAATAGGACATAAAGTTGTAAGACGACAAGCATAAATAAGAAGTTAGAGACAAGTAACAGTTTAAGAAGGTACCACATCACAAAGGTCGTGGTGTAGTGAATGAAAAATTCTTTTTTTAATCAGAGATCTTAATTTCGAGTTTTCGATATTCAAAAATATTTAATAAAAAATGCTTTTCTCGAATAAATTTTATACAAAGAAAATTTGAATTAATTCAACT
This sequence comes from Solanum appendiculatum, assembly GCA_018342035.1. Lineage (NCBI taxonomy): Eukaryota > Viridiplantae > Streptophyta > Magnoliopsida > Solanales > Solanaceae > Solanum > Solanum appendiculatum. The sequence continues at coordinate 2,210,668 of JAGDQO010000515.1, forward strand.
TAAATAGAAATATCGAATATGAAATGAGAATTAAAAAGAAAAATAATTTATGAAGCTTACATATATCTTTAATTATTCTTTTAGTCTCTCTTTGTCTTCACTGTTGACTTATTAGTATCATTTTTTTATATTATAGGATTCTCACATTTGATTTGTTTGTTGGCTTGTTCTTTGGTGCTTGATCAGATTCGATTGGCTTCTCTTTATTCTTTTAACATATTTTAATGTAGATAAATAAAAGTAAAAAATTATTATTAATATAATAGAGAAGTAAATGTAAAAGGAGGAAATAACTTTTATAATGTTGTAATTTGTTAAATCACTTATAGGTGTTGCCAATGATTAATGAAATTGTAAAATTCACTACCTATTCAAGAATTACACAATCACAAAGTATAATATTTCAAAAATTAGCTATTATAGAATTGTAAATCATTTTTTAAAATATAAAATTATACGTGGTGTTTTTATCTTTTTATTTGATTTTAAAACAAAGGGTATTTTACAAAATCAAAAAGACATTATTTCTTTTTCTTTCAATTTTACTCTTATTTAAATAAGTGAAATATTTACATAAATAAGAAATCATTAAATAACCAAAAAAATTCAAGACATTTGATTAAGAATAAGTTGATAAAAACATTTCTTACTTTCTAAGAGTGAGTAGTTTTCTGGGGCATGTCTAAGCTAAAAATACTAGTATTACTTATCATGAAATAGGAGTAGTACTATTTTAGTTTTCCAAAATCGTTATTAAATAAATACTTGTGAAACTTATGCCTTGTTTGGTCAAGTTTCTAAAAGCTAAAAACATTTTATTTAAAGAAGAAAATTAAGATGTTTAATCAAACTCTCAGAAAACACAAAGTTTTGTAACATGAGTTATTTTCCTAGAAAATGAAAAAGTAGTTTCTTCTAGAATCACGTTTAGAATTTTAATTAAACATAAGTTGTATTTTAATATTGATAAAATAATACTTCAAATTGACTAGTTAAACAAAAATTATTACTCTTTAAAAATACATTTTTTGAAAAGAATTTATAAGAAATACTTTTTTAAAAATAAATAAATTTTAAAAGTTTGGCCCAGACTATAATGGATTAGTGGTAGGTAAAATTTCTTAGTATGTTCCTTTGCCTTTTAATCATGAGTAGCGATCAAAATTTCATAGAAGCTACATAACAACAATTAAAAAAATTTAAAATACATGACCCCCCATGCATTTATCATCAATTAAACTTTCATTTTCTTTCAATATTTTGGTGTTATATACATACTCCATAAAATCTTAGTTGTGCTTGTCCAATATTTTGGATAATTGACTATATGAAAGTCCTTATCCTAGCTAGTCATCTTACCTCCTTATTTAATTATGTCATAGAGTATTTATTAAATGTTTGAATAATATCCACCTTGGTGTAAAGCTATAAACACGTTAGTCGTTACTCCATTCTATAAATACCTAATTGACTGTCGAATATTTAGCACTTATCTAACTACGAAAAACCTTAAATGATAACAATCATGATCATATATATATATATATATATATGTATCTAGGATCCTCTCCAATAATTACACAATCCAACACGTAACATACAAATTAATATCATTATTGGAAGCGAGAATCCGGAAGACATTATCTCGAATTTAGCTTGAAAATTATCTTTCTCCCTCATTTGTATCTATTCCATTGCACTAATTTTATTACTCTTTAAGTTTTGTAATCAATAACTCTGGAGCTATGAAGCATCGTTATTTCTTGCTTTTCCGGTGACATTATGGAGAAGAGACTTAATCAATTTCATTAGTTCTATATTGTTATTGTTCGATCGTATCAATCTGCGTGTTTTTGAGCCAAGTAAACAAATTCAGTTGTACCAATATTTAAGTGTAAACAATATGCATGTACTACTCCTACTTTCTATTAACTGTTGAACTGTACGTCAAAGAAAAAGGAAAAAGAGAATTAGTTGAACTATAATACTAGGAGTAATCAAATATATACAATAAAATTAGCAAAAATTAACATATATATAAAAGAGAAAGAAGACGTACCAAAAAAAGCTGATAACCTTGAGGACGCAGCCCTACTGTCAACTCCACCTCTGTCTTTTATGTGCCATATTCAATTCGCTTACCTACTCAACTCTCTTCTTTCTTTTCAACAAACTAAACTTAGAATTTCCGTACCATCACACCCTATCTATTCTATCTTTCCACTATAACGTTGTTTTGTCCTCACCTCCAACCTCTACTTTTATTCACCAATCAACTTTTTTCGTCCCTCCGTTATCTATATTAGAGTTCAACTAATTTTAATTAATAAGGCCCCATTTGGGGTGAAACAGAAACACTCTTCACCAAAAAAAAATTCATATTCAAAACTTGAGTCTGAGACATAATTCTTTGACGCAGGAGTGGAGCTATGTGGGGTTCGTGGGTTCGGACGAACTCAATCATATATTTATATTAGAAAATTAAATAAAGATATATGTATATTAACTCGTGAACGTCGAACAAAACTGATTGACATCTTAGTGGTAACTTACATATACATATGGAAATATAAGGGAAGGGTTGTGGAAATGCATTTCCACACTAAGTTTCTTTTTTCTAAAAAAAAAAGGAAATTTGAAATCACAAACTTCTAATTCTGGCTCCGCCTCTCTTTTTGACGGTCAACTTACATATACAAACCTCGATTGGTTTAACTCAATAAAAATAATTTATGAATTAAAATTTTCTTTAAAGGATGTGTAAGATTAATATGAGCCAGCATAATTCGTCCAATATATTAAAAGAAAATATCTACTTTTACTTTTTTTCGTTTAGAAAATCAAGAAATAATTTATAACTTGATTTCTAATTTATTTTTATTATTAATCATATATATTCTTCTAAAAAGAATATTATATTTAGAAATTAATATTATAAAATTATCATTTTATTTATTACTCGGTACTTAAAATGTTAGATCTAAGTCCCAACCTCGAACCAAAACCACATTAAAACCTCCATTCACAAACACAAGACACAACATGCCTTCTCTACTTTTATCGGTTTCCTCTTAAATATCCCTCTCTCTTTCTGATCACCTTATTTATTAGTACCTCCCTATTTCAACCTCCATTTTCCTCCTCAAATCTACACAAAATGTCCGCCTTTTTTCCTCAGTCTCCGCCACTCCCACTGCCTTTCACCGCCACTGTCAACGGCGGAGCTATTCCCAACACCGCCATTACTCAACCTCTTGATAACACTGCCATTATCAATGATCAAACTCCTCCACCTTCATCATCATCATCATCATCGTCTTCCTCGTCGTCGTTCATTATAGTCGTTATTGTGATTGCCTCTGCTATTATCGTTTCTGCTTCTGTATACCTCATCCTTCGCCTTCTCTCCCGGCGGTTCCACCGCTCCTTCCGTACATACGCCACCGCCGATGATGTTGTATCGCATTCTGCTGCTGAGGCGGTTACCGGGAACCGTTGCTTGGAGAATCACCGGAGTTCGGAGGATGAGAAATTGCTTGAATCGTTACCGCTTTTTAGTTTCCGTTCTGTAACTGGAAATTTAAGTAACGTGGATTGTGCTGTTTGTTTATCGAAATTTGAGCCGGACGATCAGTTACGTCTTCTTCCGCTGTGTTTTCACGCGTTCCACAGCGGTTGTATAGACGCGTGGCTTGTAACAAACCAAACTTGTCCTCTCTGCAGGTCTACTGTGTATCCTACGGACGCGGATGTGCTCAGTAAAGTGTTACCGGCGGAAAACAACGACGCTCGCGCCGGGAATAATGAGCTACGGAATAGTGGTAGTTTTCGGATTGAGATTGGTAGTGTAAGTCGCCGACGTGGCGGTTCCGATTCACTCGGCGGTGATGGTCAGAGATCGTATTCTATTGGCTCGTTCGAGTATATTGTGGATGACGGTTACGAACTTTCAGTTGGCTCTATTCACCAAAGAGGTGCTTCTGAATGCACCGACAAGGAATCGATCGGAGTACAGATACCGGCGCCACCTGGAGAAAGCATAGCTTCGGATGTTTCCGGTGGTGGACGGAGTTGGCTTAGGGACTACGTTGATAGAATCGCTTCACTTTCTCTCTCCTCCCGCTCAGTATCATTTCGTAGCTCCGGGAGGTTTTTCAACGGAAGTAGCCGGCGGAGCGACACCGTCGTCCCTATTGACGATTTGGAAGCTGGCCGGATTGGGGAGGAGATTAGCGAATTGTTTCGCTGGCTCTCAGGGGTATGAATTTTGTATATTCGTTTGCATTACAGGGGCAAATTTGTCTTTCAGTATACCCTCTTTGATATAAACCAAAAAAGTGAAAAAATATATCAAAGATTTGCTATTTCCACTCCAATATCCATTATTTTTGTGAGTGGATTTTAGCAACCAAAAAAATTAGAGTGTAGATAGTAGAAACAATTTAACCCATTTTTTTACTTTTTCCCCCCCTTTTTAATCTAGGTTAAAGCATGTCCCTGAATGTTAATGATTCTATTCTTTACGAGGATTTAAAAAAATCACAAGTCAAAATAGCACTATTTTTGGGATTGAATAGCTAGTGATGAGTTTGTTGGGGTTTTAAATAAAATCATATAAAAAACCTAGTGTTCTCATTAATATTTCAACTTTTTTGGAACTTTACTTGTTCAATTGGTATTGGATCTTCTAAATTTGTATTTAATAATAATAATACATCAATTAGTAAAAAATATGGTCAAACTTTCATATGTAAGGATCGATTGGTTAGTTAACCAAAAACCCAAGCAAATAACACATGGTTCAGACCTTGTGTCAACGAACTAAGTATGTTATTTAACTAAAAAAGGTAGAGAGACGAATTCATTATCCTCGAGTTAATTTTGTGTTTATAGTTGGAGGTATGAGACAAAAAGGGGTCAAGTCCCAGGCTATAAATGGTGAGAGTAATAACAGTAGGGCCCCCATTTAGCTGTAAAATGTTGGTACTATATTTTTACTACTTTAATTTGTTGATGGACCCTCTTGGCCTCCTCCCTTACTCCTCACAAGAAGGACCCAACGTGGCAATCAAGAAATAAAACAATTAATTGTTCCTTTTTTTCATTTTCTAGTTATGTTATCTCTCTTTTCTTAGCAAGGAACACCAAATAAAACAGACCTTTTCGGCATATTTACCTAAATTAACAACGATTTTTGGGGGGTTGACCGTTTAGTTGTGGGTAGAGAAAGATCTATAATTTTAAATTAGTGGATACAAAGTAGCATTACCACATAATATTTCTTCATCTCAACTATGGTATTCAATAAGCGAGTAAAATATATTTACATTATCAAGTTACTTAAACGGTAATAGCAACAACTGATCCATAACATATCAAATTACATGCACATAATACACATTAATTAAGCTAGTTTCTGGTCATAGATTTTGAAATTTTATTTTCAAATATATGTTTCACCAAAGTCTTTAAATATTTTGAGTTTTCAAAAACAGGCTCAGACTAGATTTTGAGTTTTTGAGATTTTCACTCACAAAACTTCACATTGTTTCCAAGTAAAATACATATTCAAATATAGCTTTAAAAACTCAAATTTTCAAGTTACAAATTTTAACTTCAAAATTAATGATCAAACGGGAACGAAGTTTGCGTTGGGGCGGAGGACTTTGACTTGAGAAGCACAAAGTATGAAAACTATTCTGTATGGCAGCAAGTGGTTTATAGTTGACATTCTTTTGTCAACGTATGTACCATATAGTTGTGCAAACATGTGAGGTGAATTTCCAATATTAGGTTATATATCAATTTGTTTTGTCCCAAAGTCCTTATCATTAATTAATTAAGATTTCAAACTAGGATTCTTTGACGTGCCCTGTCATGCACACATATTTTTTCCCATCTAACTAGGTAATGACATGTACGTGTTTTAAGATTTAACTCTTCCTATTAATTATTTATATTTATATATGAAATTCATTGACCACCAAACTTCTTCAACAAATTATATGTGTCATCACATATGTGTAATATATACTTCTTTGACTATTCACCTTATTAGGAGAACAATTTAAATACTTTTACCTATGCCGTCTACCTCAATTGCTCTCTTCAACTATTCTACCAAAAGATCGGATCATAAAAGTCTATTGTACGCAAACTTATCCTATATTTTTACAAGAAATTATTTTCATAGCTCGAATCTATGACCTACTGATTAAAATTGCAGACAAGTCATGTTTCCAAGAAAATATATAGGAATATTTCCTAACATGAATATTGCTTTTTTAGTTGGTACATTAGCTCATATCCTTGTGTGAAAAAAGGCAAAAGAGACAAGAACAAAAGAAAAAAACAGTTGATCAAACAAAATTAAAGCAAGGGCAGGAAGATGCTTTAAGAAAGATTAATACTTGCAGTAGTAGAAGAAGAATATTTTTTCAGATAAATTTTGAGGTCACTTGTTTCATGATTTATAGAAATAAACAACAGAAATATAGTTGATCCAATCCAACAAAATAAAAAGTAGCAACTTTTCCCGATATGGTCTTTAGTACTAATTCTACTAAATATATTTACTTGTCATATGCACGCAGTCAAAGAATCTCTTTCAAAATAAAAATTAATGTGTCGATAAAGGACTCAAATATGCAGCCAAATCTAAAGCAAATATTCGTCCACCAACTTTTTCTTTCTCAAAAATAAATAATTAAAAATCTGTGCTTTTGAATTTTAGGTATTTTTCCTCTTTTTTTAATTTTTAATTCAGAGGCTAGAAACTCGCTTTGTAGTGTTGACACACAAGATAAGCATGTCATCTGCTTGTTGATCAGGTGAATCGAAGTTATCTTCCGATTAATTGTTCATCTAGTCAAGTGCAAAAATTCAATAAAATCATGCAAAGCGTCATATTGGTCTCTTTGTGTGTGTCATGACTTATGATTATACTGTGTGTCGATTTGTTACTTTGGCACAAACATTGTATATATGTTAAATTCAAAAGTTATTTATTAACATTAAAGTCTCGTTGTTCTATAATTTGGAACTCAAAATTCAAATCTTGAAACTGTTCTAGAATTTGAAACTCATATTTCAAATTTTAAATTTGCTTTTGTCAACCACTAGACCACACCCAAGGGTGCTATGTGGGGTTATAATTATATTGTTAATTTACTGTTTATAGAAGTTTCTTTAGAGGACAAGTGTTAATTTGAGGTTAGTAGAGGTAAATTAGCTAGAAATTGTACGTGTATTGGATTAAGTCCAACTTAATCTCCATAAAGCACAATAGTCATCCAATATATTGCGTCTTGTCTATGCACAGTGACACCAATATTAGGTGGGAAAAAGGAAAAAAATAGGGACACCAAATATTTTCAAGAAATATGCTGAAAAGTATTTTGTTTGCCAAATGGTTTCTGCTCTGAGTGCCCTCTAGCTTATGCCTTTCTTTTGTTGGTTTTGGTAAGACCAACTATGTATGTGCATTTCACCAAATCTTTCACATTCATTGTGATTAGGTGGCTCCATATTTCTCTGTAGTTGGTTTTGGTCATACAGAGCACACTAATATATATATATATTAAGAGGTTGAGATGAGCTTAAACGTAACGATATGGACAATGTGAATATTCATATAGCAACATCAACTTACTTGTGATTGAGGCATAGTCGTTGTCATCGTATATTCTCTCTAAGTCTCTAGGTGTCACATAAGAATATAGTATACTCTTATCATCATTTATCATTACATGACAATTTACATTACTTTTATGGAGGCCAAGAGATGTTAGGTCTAAGTTCCACTAGAGGATTTTGCTAATTGATGATAAACAGAACAAGTATCATATTTCATTAAAACAGATGACAAAGGATCAGATAAAGTTCTCAAGACTTCTAGTGCATAACATTTAGATGTTGTATTCTGAAAAGTCACTTGCAAGACTAGGGATCATAAGAGAAGAGGCATTACCACATATGTAGGGACTTCAACTGGTATTGACTTGAGCTTCCTTACTCAATGTTCAAAGCTTGGATTTATATCTTTGTCGCGACATGGCAATAGAAATTATGCTAAGGTCATATGTGTTGTGTGCAATGTAATGAATGTATCAGCAATGGGAAAAGAACACACATGCACACACTGTCATGTTCCCTCTTCACTGGCTGTACTTAGGTCGATGACAATAACAAGCAAGTTCCTGTGCTTTGAATGGCATAATGGATGTGCAAGAAGAGAATATTGAAGCAATACACAAGAATACTGGTCATGAGAAATTTAAAAATGAATCATGAATGGATGCCCAAGGTTGATTCCGCAAAATGAGAGACAAAATTTTAGTTGAGTAGAGATTTATAGTAATATCAGATAAGTTTTAAAAGGAAATCTTGAAAGATGATAACACAAAACAGAACGAAAATCCCAATTTTGTTTGATAAAAGACCTTTGTCTCTATGTCCTCTGCTGCAAGGGAAGCTGGTTCCACTATAGCATCCTTTCTTCTGCTTAATCCCTTCACCAAGATCATCAAGTACGAATGTGGTGTTTCTCTGGCTACTACTAAACAAAACACACCATAAGTAAGGTCCTTTGTGCTTGTGAGCTTTGATAATCCCGACTCCAATTTCAGTATGAGTTTTGTTCTTTAAAAGAGAAAGAGTCCTTTTGTCATGAACAAGTACATTTGAAAAGGCTTCCAATGGCTCGAGATACTTTGGTTGACAGCCGATGATATAGCCAGATATGGTTCCAAAGGTGGGTAGTTCGACGCCACAGTTTGGAGCAAAAATCTCAGTGAAGTCATCTTCAGAAGGGTGACAATGTACACTGTTGTTAGAACTGCAGTTCCCCAAGCATTCCTCTGCATATTGTAAGGCTATGCACCCAAGTCCAGGACTGTTACTAAGTAGAGGAAGTTTTTGACCAGTTCTGTTCTTGTTGATGATATCAACGAGATCATTTGCAGAATTTCCTGTAGCATTCAGCACAGCAAATAGTGAGGTGCTGGTTCAAAGAAAGGGTACTAAATTCAATTGTTTTTTTATAAACCCATCATTTGCAAAACAATGCTACTCCGAAGTCCGAAAACATTATACTTCAGCTAGAAAAATTTGCTCAACTCCCTCTTGCTAATTTAGTTCTGTAGGTTATAGATGTTCCTCCGAAACTTACGTTTCTAAGTTTCTAGAACCTGATTACTCAATGCTATATATAGTAATTAATCGCCCCGAGCTCTCAAGGCCCATTGGGCGAGTTGACACTTGACCCTTTTTATGTCATTTGTTTCTAACAAAATTCATGTTGTATTCTTTCATCTATCCAAAGACACAATGAGGTTGTAGCCCTTGCTTGTAACTAATATCAGATGATAAGTTCTTACAGCCACCAATACCCTCCAAGCTTAAACTTCAGACACTGGCCAAGTCGATTCTTCTTCATCTTCCTCTTTACAATACTTCCTTTAGAATAAGACTTCTCTAAATATCAATATCATAGCCCTTATGTATCTTGTTCAGTCCTTAGAGGAATTACAATTCTGGCTCCTTACTCGTAAACTTGGGTAATTGCATTAGTGATCCTGGTCTAAAACTGAACTTGTAAATCCTTCTTTAGGTTCTTTTCTTCTTCACTTTTTAGATAAATGGGTCTTTCAACTTCATAATTCTAGGATCACTGAAAATTCCAGCGAAGAACATGACGGAAGACTAACAAAAGTATTAGAAGAGGATGAAACGTCTAAATGATGGAGGACTCAGGAAGTAAACAAAGGACTCTCCAGGATGAACGTAAGATTGGACTAATTATCTATCTACTAGACATATTGAGTTATTCAAATAGTTACAATGTAAAGAACTAGACATATTGAGTGGCTTTTAGGACATGGGTACTACAAAACTACGCAGACACTCTATTATTCAAATCCATTTCAGTTGCTCAACATTCCTCCTCGAGTGTTCTTAAGGATCTCAGAGTATGTAAGACAAGCCATAAAAAAGATTAAAACCAGGTATTCACAGTCAGAAAACTTGGAATGCTGAATATAATAAATGAGATTGTGGAAGGAACTAAGACAGTGCATCAAAGCGAGGCGATTGCTTCCTTGATTTAATCAAATGAACATAGACGATTCACAAAAAGGAAGCTAGATAAGAATCAGGCAGCCTGTGACTCCGTATGGGAGAAGGGGAAAGAACCGTACACTTTCATGTTTAATTCATGAGCAAATTGAATTAGCCCCCAAATTTTAAAGCATCTGGTTCCACCTGTGATTACAAGTTTAGATCTATATGGGTTCCATTGGAACCAATGGATATTGGTACCCATTACATCCACAAACCCAAATATTGGCTTGGCTTCATATATAACTATAGCACCACTAGGAAACTAGAGTACTAGTAAAGCTTCATCTTCTTTCTATGGACATGGATTCTTACAACACCAAAGACCTTTCTTACTACGAAGAAAGCAGGCATTATAAATTTGGAAATTTGTCTACTAAAGCTAAAACATTAACTGAGATCAACTAGGCAAAACCCAACTGGAAATTAGTGTAGTAATGCTAAAACATTAACTAAAATCAACAAAAGCAAAACCTTGAATCTAGAGCCTAATTGCAATGCTATATCCCTTCCTCCCTCAACATAGTCCCCTTTTCAGCAATATAACATTTTTCATCAAATTCCTTCAGTGTAAAAAACAAAAGAACAGTTCTCACAATGACTGACTTAGCTATTTAGACTATGAAGATAACTCATCCAAAGATGGGTTTTTTAGAGCATAAACTTTTTAGATTAGATGGTTGGAAACAGAATATACTCAAGTAAAATTGCCAAATGCTAAAAATAGCCAAGAAAATAAAAGGAAATGATGTACTTAAAAGTGTAAAGAGGCAGGTTACCATGGTGCTTGGAGGAAACAAGAACAGCCAGGAGGAGACTACAAAGAACAAAATACTGAAAGCAGCAGAGCTTCTTCACCATCATTATAGACACTCAAAACCCAAAAAATGTGAACTTGAAGAAAAAGAAGAGAAAAGGGGAAAAGGAGGAAACTTTCTGAGATGGGTGTTTGCCTATTACAATCTAGACAGGGTTAGTGTAGTATGGTGAGTGAAAAAAGGGTTCAGTCTTGGTGGAAACATAAAAAGGGGATGATTAGAAAGAAATACATAAATGATTGAGTTACTTGCAGAGATTAAGGAGAAAGGGAAGACAGTGGTGGTCCCATGTAGCCGTTGTTTGATTTCAGTATTGGAGCAAAAGTATGAGAAATTCATTGTCCTCCCCCACCCACCACTCCATCCATAAGAGTGTTTGTTAATAGTGATTACTAACATGCTTGATTATTTCGATAATGTCATTTAAAATTTGAGTTGTATATATAATTTTCATGTGTTTCTTCAAATTTGTAATGATGGCGATTTCTATAGTTTTCAAGTTTTTTAACAAAACTTATTTAATTTTAAATATTTGCAATTGAAATTCATTTCTTCAAATCAAGCATTATATCAATATCCTAACACTACCTCTATGTTGTTTAATGTTTATGAATATCAATATTATCATTTTCAAATAAATATATAATAATATTGAATATATGAGATATAAACACTCAGGTAAGTTAATAAAAAAATAGTTACACAAAGTATTCTGCATTAATAAGATTTGAAAAAAGAATCACACTTCATAAGGTGTGATGCATATAAATTATTCTAATATAATTATAAGCAATTATTTTCAAGACTCAAATCTATAATCTATAAATGAGATGAAAATAATTTTATCCTTCTCAATGCTAGCCTTCACTAGATAACATTTTACTCCAAATTTTGTGCCCTACCCTTCATCAAAGTATGGAACAATCTAGAATAAAGAAGAAACCAATAATCTTTTGTATGTATTTTTACAATTGTACCCTTGGGCGACCCTTTTATTTGCCCTTGTTGGACTGCATCACCAAACACCTACACACTATTCTCTGCTGCTCCTCTCTCCTTATCCATGGCGTCTACCTTCCTTACATTGGCTGAACCCTTCGCTTCTCACTCCACAAATCTTCCTTCTTTCTCTCCTCAAAAACCCATTGGTACACATCCCACAAACCCATCTCTTCCTTCATGATATTTTATGATTTCTTGTTATTTACTTTTACCTCTTTGGGGTTTTGGACAGGTCTGAAGAGAAATTCTTTGAGAATTAATGCCATTTCAAAGAAATGGGAACCCTCAAAGGTGACACCTTTTATGCTTATTTTAAGTCAAAGTGAATTACTTAATTTGTTATTTCAAGAAAGAAAATGAAGAATGGATATTGATTTTGTTTTGTTATGAATATAGGTTGTGCCGCAAGCTGATAGAGTTTTGATTCGGTTAGAGGAGTTGCCTGAGGTAATTTCACACTTGTCTTTTTTCCGGTTTACCTAATTGAACTTTATTGTTTTATGTATTGTGCAAACTGGACTTATGAGTTTAATGGAGGTGCTATCAAGTTTATGCTGTTGAAACCAGTGATTTTGGGCACCACAGTGTGGTGTATTGAATTCACAACTAGATATGACTATATGATTCAATTTCTGTTGACGCTCAAAAGGGCCTTGAGTGATTTGCATTAATTATCATCACAAAAGTTAATCTTTCCGCTAAAGCAAAATTAATGTTTTAGAAGTACTGGTAACAGAGTGTTGGGAACAATTATGCTTGGTTCCAAAGATTTATATTGTACGACAGGGGAAGGTTGTTTTATAGAAAGGATTAAACTAGTTTACATCATATGGATATATATGTATTTGACATTTCATTTGTGACAAAAAAGAAATGGCATGCTAGTGCAATATGTTATTGTTGACACCAATTTTAGCCCTCCACGTTATAGATTAATCATCGAGCTTCTTCAATTTTGAACCATTTGAAATAATTAGTTTTATAAAATTCACAATATTTTTTCAAGTTATCTTTAAGTAATTTTAGTCATTTTAATAATTTTTAAATGATAAATATGTTTTTATATAATTTTGTATATAATTAGTATATTCTACGAATATTTGAAAATCAGCCCAAAAGATTTTGTTTTTATTATATATTTTATTGATTTAGTTTAGTTTAAATTACGGTTATAGTTTCGAGTTAATTTATTTATAATTAAGTTAATTATTTCATTTCGTTAAGATTAAGAAGCTCATTAATTAATTATATTAATTCGTCCTATTTAATTATTAGTCGAATTTACTAATTTAATCAATTTGACTAAGTTCTTAATTTCAATTGGCTACGATTTCAATCCATTTGGCCAAATCCTCAATTCCAAAACCTAGCCTTTTTATTAAAAATCTAAGCTTTCACCTTAAACTCTTTTTGTAGAACCAATTTTGGGTCCAATTCCTAATTCCCCAAACCCATCAGTGGCCCAGTCTTTCCCTCAATTCCAATTTTCAATTCCCCAGCGAAGTCGTCATTTCTGTTATGATGGTAGGCGCACTTCTTGTGTGCGTCTTCGATCATAACAGTTATACGTATGTATGGAATCCTTCATGCATTGGTATTGGCAAGATTAACTCAAATGAAACTTCTGTCACATCTTGGGACGTGACTAATTTGTCCTACTGTCTGATTGCACAATATAGTGTTATTAGGTCTTCTAGAGTTCAATGAGCACTTATTTTTATTTGTTCTCTCCACCTCCTATCTCCCTTAATGATTGCTGCTTATTGGATTTGTTCTTTGTAATGCACCTGGCAATTTTAATCTCTTATCTAAAATAAACAGCTTATGTCTGCTGGTAAAATAGTCTGGACATTTTGGCTGATGCAAGCTATTCAACCTATTGAATTTTTGGCACATATGTCATATGTGCAGTAGAATAGGATAATGTTGGTTTCTCTAGTGCTATAATACCTTTCTGTAATATTCACTAAAAGAAAGAGTTTGTCTGCAGAAATCTGCTGGTGGAGTTCTGCTCCCAAAATCGGCAGTGAAGTTTGAGCGGTATCTTATGGGAGAAGTAAGTTTTATGCATATTATTTGTTGATTTGGACAGATAAGAGATGTGTATGATGATAGTAAATTTCCTTTTCATAACTGACCCAATTTTGTTAATTCTAGGTTCTCTCTGTTGGTTCTGAGGTTGCACAAGTAGAGACGGGAAAGAAGGTAAGCCTTCTGATGTTTCTAAGTGGATGTCTGTCAAGGTTTTCTTTAATTGTGCGTTTGGTATGAAGGAGAATATTTTCCAATGGAAAATGTTCTCCTAGAAATGTTTTTTTGGAAAACAAGTTGGTTTCTTACTTATTTTCTAGTTTTTGGTAATCAAGCAAAAAAATGTTATCTCAAGAGTATTTATATGTAATCTAGCAAAAAAAACTATAGTAGTGGGGTGTGGGGCCTCGGGGGTGGTCAGGGTGAGATGGTCAAGTAATAGGGGTTGGGGGCGTTGGGTGGGTGGGAGGATACAATAAACATAGAATGCCACTCATAGAACTTGTGTTCCTTACTTCCATTAAGGAAGTCATTTTCCTCATTTTTAAGGAATTCGTTTACCTAGAAAAAATAATTTCCAAAAATTTTGTCCAACCAATCATGGGAAAATAAGAAAACATTTTCTGGAAAATGTTTTCCTCCATCCCAAACACACCTGTTCATTTTTATCTTTCATTGCACTAGTTTCTTTGCAGAGAATTGTCAAATTATAGGGTTTCACACTTGTGCTTTTAATCTCTGTTGGGGGTGATGGCTTGCCTTACTGTTTTTTTTTTTGTTTGTGTACTTTCTTCTGAATGGCTGATATGTCACTTTTGCAGGTTCTTTTCTCTGACATTAATGCTTACGAGGTACGTGTTTTACTAGTAGGCTCATTATAGTTGTGCTCATTGACATGCCTAAGCACTGCTCAAATACATACTTTATCATATTTTGGCTTCGTGGATTGGATCTAAATTATCTTCTTCACAAACTAATGCTTCTTAAAAATCATTTCTTTATGTTCTCTTCTAGTTTGATGGGGTGGTGTTTGCAAAATGGTTTAGACTTGTTTGACTCTTTTTATTTCCCTTACTAGTAAAATCTTACGTCTTGATTAATTTTAGGGATCATTGAATATATTAAGAAGGAAACTAAAATTTGTCTTATCTAATAAACTTTACAGTACAACTGGTTCCTACCTGGGTGATTCACTGGACAATGTAGAAGCCTAAAAGAAAATGAGTTCCGACAATTGATGTTGATCTAGGCTTCCTTGTAAATTGAGGATTTGATGTAGTACAGGTTTGCGGTGAAGAAGACAACTTAAGATCAATAGTCCACTTTACCTGGGTTTTGAAAGGTCAAATTGCTGGTCACCTAAAACCTGCTTATTACCTAGTAATTGCTAGGTTAATCTATGTAGAATGTGTAACTATTGTTTTGCGTGACAAACTTGATGGAGCATGGGCTGAATCCGTGAGGAGTATGTCAAACTTCTGTCCTGTTCACTTGTTCCGTTTTTTTGAGCAAAGGGATATATTGCGATGTCAAGCTTGAGATTAGGTTATTCCTGTCAGGATGAATGTTGGTTGCTTCAGCAGTTGATGTTTGGTTGGAGTCCATAGGGTTGTTAGACTCTATGAGGCTAAACATAGCTGGTGTTTAGTGAATAACTACTTTAATATCAAAATTCATATATGGTGTATTTATCAGATAGAAGTTAACAAATAGAGCTTTCAAAGCCCTTAATATATGTATATTTTCAAACATTGCAGACACCTAAAGTAATTGCTCATGCTAGGTGAAGAGTTTAATTAGTTTAAAAAGGTTCTAGATCTACGCATTTTATGCTGTGGTTGGTTCTAAATTGCTAGGTCTTGCTAGAGCAAGTAGTTATTTGGAGCAGCTGAATGTTCTTTACTGTGTCAAAGATCATGCCTGTTACCTGTTGCATTATTTTTGTTCCGTCTGGTCTGTGGTGCAGTAGACAAGCTAGATTAGCTTATAGTTGATTTTGGACAATCTGTCAACAAAAAGGATGTAACATAGTTATCCAATGCATGCCTAACTTTAGTTTTACAAGTTGTACATAGTAACTACTTTCATAAGTGTCTTGTTTGACAAATTATATGATATCTGTGAACCTAACGTACATGTGTTGCTATCAGGTGGATTTGGGTACTGATGCAAGGCATTGTTTCTGTAAGGAGAGCGAGTTGCTGGCTTTGGTTGAATGAAGTGTCTCACCTTTGCAATTACGTTAGGACGCAAAGTTTTGTCAGGCTCTTAGCCAAAAGACAGTGAGACTTAGTACAATCTCATCTTTTGTAGAACAAAAATGTTGAGATTAATATTTTGTGGATGATTTTCTAGATTCACAGGCAGAAGCATTGAGATTTGAGTTAAATTGTTTGTTTTTCCTTCTTTTAATTTATGCCTCTTCAACAACTATTACTGCCTAAAGAACTAAAACAACTTCACCGTCTCACAGATCCCAGAACTCACTTTGTTGTATCCGTTACCTTTTGATAGATATATCTATCGATAAGTCGATCGAAAAAAGAAAGTGCACCATCAAATATCAATCACACTATCTATGCCACCTTTTCTTATTTATTAATTTGTGTCTATGCATTGGTACTTCATGAAGCATGTCTAAGAAATCTTGAATAACTTCAAGTAGTAAAATACCATTGACAAATAGGAACATTGGATTTTCCAAAACATTTCTAACAAACGGGTATTATAGCTTTGTATCTTCAGGTCCTCTAAAGAACGGGAATTCTAATATATGAGAAATAAAAAAGCAACAAAACTAAGGAGAATAGTATTAAAGAACGAACAAAATTGCCTATGAATCAGATGGAAGGGCCATTTGCCAAGAAATAACATATAGTATTAGTGAGAAGAACACTAACTACAAAGCATTCAATACAAAAAGTACACAGTTCTAAAACTCAAATAGGCGTAACTCAATCATTCCCTCTTTCCTTTTGGGAGAATACCAGGCTACCACTTTCCCAGACTGTAGAAGCTTTAAAGAGTAATTTAAACTGCATACAAAATCCTCCAGGCCAGGCCTGCCAGCTGGTGAATTCAGTGAAAACTTTGAATCTACTCTAAACACAATTGGTCCAGCAACCTGCATTGGAAGAGCAAGCACAAATTTATAAATCATTGTCAAAAACATCAATTACCATGCCATTCAAAGAATGCATTGGTGAATGATTCAGCTGCACCCTGCTCGAGAGTTGAGTTTGTCATAAAGTACATAAGAAATAGTGGGTCAGTGGATGAACATCGCTGATTAAGTTCCCTATGAAACAAATCTAGTTAGTACACTATCAGGGTGTGTTGGTATGAAGGATAATGTTTTCTTGGAAAATAAGTGGGTTTCTCTTATTTTATGGTGCTTGGCAAAGTAGGCAAAAAGATTTTTCTAAGAACATTTATATGTAATCTAGCAAAACACTATGGGGCGAGGTAGGTGATGAGTGGGGTAGTCAAGGTTTGAGGACTGGGGGAGGAGGGGGACTATGAGTTTGGAATGCCACTTATAGAACTTGTTTTTCCTACTCACACTCTAGAGAAATCATTTCCTGAGTTTTAAGGAACTTGTTTCTAGAGAAAATGTTTTTCAAAACATTTTGGACCAACCAAACATGAAAAAATTGAAAAACATTTACCAAACAAACCCTCAGTCCACTTGTTTTTACCCCAAAATGTATTTACTTGTTACAGAAACTAAGGAGTTTATACAATATCTAATAACTATGCTGATACATTCAAGTTACCTCTGTAGACAATGTGATGGAACAAATATTTGGAAGTTACCTGCTGCTGAAGTATCAATTCGAGTCTGGGTGAAGAGAGCACATCTCTTGCATTATCAGATGATGCTTTTCTGAAGACTTTTGAAACCTGTTTGGCTAACGCTGAAGCAGATGAGACATCTAGACGAGCATCTACCCTTGTGAGGTCTCCAAAATACTCTTTGAATTTACCATGTTGAAAAGTATAGCAAAGTGAACCAAATAAATCAACACCAAAGGGACTTCTATGCCTCGAATCCGAGGAACTGCTGCTACCATTGTTGAGCCATGCCTCAAGTGTTCCTCCTATAGCAACAAGTTGAAGTACAACATTAGACAAGAGAATAGGCAAGTAAAACTACTTTGAATAGCATTATATACGCATGAAATTGTCACACCACCAATTTCATAAGAACCAATACAAGGGAATAGACAAGTAAAGCTACTTTGTGAGTACTTCGACTTTGGAGTAGCACCATTGGATAGTATCATATATGAATGAAACTGTCACACCACCAATTTCATAAGAGCCAATTGCGCTATGAAACTCCAACGAGTTCAGTTCCCCAAAGATTATAAAGTTGGTCAGAGCCTTTAAAGGAAAATACTGTTTGCTTCTTCAATATTCCAGGAACATGCTCAAGAATTAACCAAACTCATTAAGTCATATAAATTTAAAATAATACTTTTTTTTTTATAACAAGGGAAACCCCCAGCCTCTACCCTTTGGGTGCGCACAGGGTAAAACCCCCGCTCCCATGCAATAGCTCGCAAACCACACAGGAGAGGTAACCCGCACTAGGCAAGCCTGGTGCGACCAGCTCGACCCAGAAAGCAAATCCCTTGCTTTCGTTGGCAAGGGGCCTCAAACTTGAGACCTCCAACATGAAAGTCCCAAGCCCAAACCACTGGGCCACCCTGAAGGGTAATTTAAAATAATACTTTCAAAGGGTGTGTAACAATTATCTTAAAGTGTTTCACATTGAGTGCAAAATAACTCCACAGAAATAATTGAAATCCCAAGATTCTAGCAGAAGCACCATAAGAAAGTTCATGTTGAGGAAAGGATAAGCTCAAAATAATATATATGAATAAACTAGGTATTTATCTTAGTGCAGGAGAACTGAATTCTGATTATTCAAATTCCGTTAGAAGTTCAGATCTAGTTCCTGTATCCATTCAAGATTGGTGTAGTTTAGTAAACCATGTCATAAGGAATCTGGAAGCTACCAAGTTATATCCAATCAAAAACACTAAAGTTCTCTGTAAGCCAGTGAAGTTACCAATAATTCCAGATACTGCTGCATGGGGCTCTCTAAGACGAAGATCATAAGAAGGGCGATAAAACCGTCCCTCATCTGTTTCAATAATGATGTCCTCTTTTTTTTCCTTGATTCTCCAGAAATCTTTGCTCTTCTCATAAGAAAAGGCTGCTTTTCCACATATTCCTTGCATCAGACTGCGTGGTGGCTCATCAGTAATGTTATCAACAGCCCGAGGATGGCCACCATTTTTATGTAAACCAAAACGGTACCGCAATCCATCCTCGGAAACCAGCGATGAGCAGTCCAAGGATATTGACTCTGGGACCTCCCAATATCTACCCTTATGGTCTATGAATAGCTCAGGCCATGCTGCTTCCAAAGTAATGTCGTGCTCAGGAAGCTGCAATGAATTTAGAATCATAGTGAATCAAACATCACAATGGTAAATGCTCATAAGGTATTTCATTAAAAAGCAGCAAGCAGATGCAGAATTACAGAACAAGCGAAAGGGCTCACAGAGAGGATAAGCAAAAGTTGTCAGCTCCTTAACAATCTTCAAACTAGTACTAGAAAACTAAGTAAAATATCCATTAGGTTAGTTATACAAGGAAAAAACCATGTTTGCTATTGCTGAAATGCACCACCAAAGTAAGTAAGAAGTAAAGTGGACTTTAGGTTCCAAAACTCAAACAGTGCGCTAAAGCCTAAGATTGCAAAGGGATGATAATGCATACCCTAAAGGAGACACAAATCTACGGAAGAAAACAGAAAATCCGTATCAACAAAATAGACGCCCAACATATATTATACAGAGAAGGGCCTAAAATACCCCCTCAACTATTTGAATTGGTACAAAACTACCCTCCATCCACCTTTCGGCCCCCAAATACTCCTGAGGTCAACCTTTTGGCTCAAAAATACCCTTATGTCTAACGGATCATACTCATAAGGTGGATGGAGGGCAACATTGTACCAAAACCCATAGTTTAAGGGCATTCTAGGCCCTTTCCCGTTAAAATAATTTGAAATTACTTAATATATGAGCACATATGATTGGCTTGATTTTGAATTTCATAGTAAAATGAATATTAAAAAAAGGTTAGTCCTCTACTCTCTACACTCCTCCCCCCAACCACTCCTTCACTTCCTCTCTCTTACATTTTTTTTTTCTATTTGGATCTTGTCCACCATTTTAAATTTTATTTTATTTTTCAATTTATGACAGAACAAGGGAGAAAAAATGGAGGAAAATAACGATGACATTCATATAGGTTCAATGAAAGATGATTTAATTAAGCAAATATGTACGTATAATGCATTTTTCTTTTGTATGTACCCAAATTCAAAATAAAAGAATAGAAATAATCATTTCTCCCATCTCCATCCACATCCCACCATGACAATAATACAAATAAAAGAATATGAACATGTAAGTTCATTTCAAGTTTGAGCCGGGAAATCCTAATTAAGAATAAGAGATTAAAAAAAAGAATAAAAAGAGGAAATGAACAAGACATTTGGATAATTGATAGAAAATTTTATATAAATAAAAATATTTTTTTTTTCAGATGGACAATCAATTGGGGTGAGTATGAATTTTAGTTGGATCCCCATTTATAAGTTGAGTTATAATAAATTGGGGGTTGATTTAAAATAGGCCAATAGGAAGATATTATGAAATTAATTATTTTTTGAATATTATTTTCAAGTGTACTATCGGGTCAAAATATGAATAATATGTGGTTTTATAAAAAAAAAAAAAATTTAAAAATATGATTTTTATTATTTATTTGAGAAGGGTGTAAATTTGGACCAATCACATTAGGCAACACAATAAATAAAAATTTAATATTTTTACTTTAAGGGAGCTATTTAAAATAAGGGTAAATATAAGCCAAAGGATTAACATCCAGCGTATTTTTGAGCCAAAAGGTGGACGGCAGGGGTATTTTAGGATCGAAAGGTGGATGGAGGGTAGTTTTGTACCAATTCAAATATTTGAGGGGCATTTTAGGCCCTTCTCCGTATATTATATACCTACTCTGGATCTGCGAACACGCTTAAAGGATCAAATAAAAAGACCAAAAGCTGCAAGCCACAATCTGTCTGCATCATTTACGAAATCTAAAAGCATCAAATATAATGTTTACGCTGAAAAATCCATCAAGCGTAACAAAAAACTGAATGTTTGGCAAATGGCATGAGTTTAAAACTTTGGCAATTTTGTCAATTTGCACCCTAAGAAATAACACACATCATAATTTTATTTTATTTTTTGTGAAGTGTGGTGTTATGAAATTATGAGTTAATAGGATGAAGACGGTGGATGCAGCACCGCCATCCCAACTTTAGTAGTAGAAGCACATTTAATGAGCAAAATGCATATTTAGAATTAAAGCACATCTTGCCACATGGTTCAGCAATAGTAATATCAGAAAATAAAGGTTAAATTTCTTAAAATCTTCTCTGGGAAATTAGAATACCTTAAACATACTAAAATCTTACGCCTATAATTACTATCCTACTAAGAATATATAAGACTACTCCGAATCAAATTGAAGGTAACACTACGAAGCTAATTAACTTAGAGAAAATGGAAGATAATAAAGAAAGCATCTAAAGAAACAAATATAACATTCCAATAGCAGTGGACAAAATGTTAAAGGACTTAAGAAACATGCCTTATGAAAGAGCATGGCCCTCAAGCGGCGTCCTTTCTTCTCGCCATGCTTTTCCGTGCTCAATAACAGAGAAGAAGAGGGTGTCAGAGATAGCTGTGAGCACAGACCGAAGGCATAAAGTGACTTCTCCAAGAAATGCTTGCCAATGTCTTTTAGTATCGGCAGCTCCCATTCATCCACACTGGACAACTCAGCTTTAATGTCAGATACCAGTTTCTTTGGTCGAAACTGACCAGTGAATCCAAGCCACCTATGAACATCAATTCATAAACAAATAAGTCATCTATCTTGTATATAAATAGGGGGATTGTGGGAGTATCAACACCAATTTGAAATACAAAGGGAGAAGGCAAAATTGGGTAGAGCAGGATGGAGGATGAGCAGAACAGTCAATAATGGCTCTTTGACTGGCATGGTTATCCAAGCACATGTAAGCAATCAGCTCTTTCAGCTATAAATGAAATGAAGATCATAACAATATATTCGAAACATAGTCAAAAGTGTGAAACATCTGACAGATAAAGAACTATGGCAAAAAGCATTTATTTCTCTGCTGTTTCCAAAATGTGCACATTATCTCACTTGGTTCTTTTTACTTCAGAAATAAAGCTCTCCCCCCCCCCCCCTCACACACAAAGTACATTGCATTATGCATTCATTTTTCCCAAAGTTTTTTGATAAAAAGTCATCCATTACAAGTATTTGAACTTTGTGATCAATCAAAAAAAGGGCATGAGAATTTTGAGTATTTTTAAACAATAATGGTGCTTTTTTCAATCAATATAATTTTGTTTGGTATTTTAGATAGTTTGGTGTTCTTGAAGAAATATGTGCAGTTGCAAAATTATACTATACAATATCCAGTAGTTCAAGATCAAGATCAGCAATGTTTTGCCACCTACACAAATAATAGTCAACAACTATTTTGTGCATGTTCAATTTGACTATTTCGTATACTGAAAACATTTATAGAACTAGTAAACATGATCTTTTACACATAACTCGAATAATTCACAGTTTTTGTAGACAACATTTTGAATCTAACCCTGAGACATTGTAGAGTGATTTATAATTATATGTGTACCAATCACTAATTAATATAAATAGGATAACCTTATAAGCTTTTCGGTGCTACTTGTAGACTGAAAAAAAAGAAAGACAAGTGATGTATATTTTGGTTATAGGCTTTTACAAAGAAATAGAGGATCTCTTACACATTTTAATGAGATTAAGTGATGTATATTTTAGTTATAGTCTTTAACAAAGAAATAGAGGATATCTTATACATTTTAATGAGATTCTTGGAAAACTGCAAGCTTTCTGAAGCCAAAGGGTGTCCTTAGCTTATTGCTGCACCATAGGGGACAACATGCATGTTTGGTGAGCACAGAGGGATATTATGCCATTTTCCTGAGAAACTTTTACAGAACTCTTTCGAATTCTTGAGAATAGAATGGTTTCCTTTTTCACAGGTTGTGCTCGCCTGGTTGGGGTAAAAGAGGAAGGATAAGGAGAAGCCTGGGTGAAGACAAATAGGAAAGTGTAATTGGTATCTTGAAGCTTCTGGAAAGGGTATGCATGACAAACTGTTATCAAACTGAACTACATTAATTGTAAAGCAAGGCCATAAGACACTTAGAAACAGTTACCAAATTCATTAGCATCATTAGTAAAGGAGAATTCACACATCCTTCTTGCTCGAGAATTTGCCTTAGGATAAACTAATCATAGACTGGTTTATGAAATGATTATTTCAAAAATGAAAAATAAATGCACTAATGAAATGTAGATGGAGGTTTGAATCTCCATTATAGAACAAGGTCACCTTACCAAGTTAAGTTAGTTATTACACTGGAAAATTTGCATCTCAACTTTATTGTAATGGTGTGATAATTCCAGTTAATGTCACTTATCAATAAGGTCAACAACCAATATTATGCTATTAGAAAGAGAACACATTCTTTTCTTATCTTCAGAGTACTTTGGCAAACTAAAGTAATCTTATCCATCTATTCTTAGCTTTTTATTTTTTTACTTCTGATAAGCATATTTTACATCTTTTTATGTCACTATAAAATGTTCTTCCTGAGCCCACTTTTATGTCACTGTAAAATCTTCTTCTTGAGCCCACAAGGTAAGAGTAAGGTTTGTGTACACTCTAGACCCCAACTATGGGATTACACTGGATGTATTGTTGTTCTAAAACACTTCATTTCTTTTTCCTTAAAAAACAGGGATACCAAAAAACTCCCAATCCCCTCACAGGTCCTCATTAGATGAACAACAATATCAATCAACAACGTCAATACCAAATTAGCTAGAGTATGCCATATAAATCCTCTATATCCATTCTGCCCTACTCAGGTCCATATCATTCCAGGACCAAAATAATTTCTCTAAAAGTAGAGGTTTTCTAAACATCACATTTATCCCTACACCAGACTTAACATTGCTAAAAACGTTAATAAGCGAAAAAGATTCCAATTGCACAAAAACCCAATATGATGGCAGTCTACTGGTATTGAACAACTCTCTATGCATGAAAATGTGTTGAAAATTGTAGTAGTAAGTTACCAGTTAGAAATAGCAGCTTTAAACAAAAGGGACTGAAGAGCAAATGAGCCCAATTCCTTGCGTGAAGTTGGAGAATATGAGGGAATGATTCCGAGAGGAAAGCCATTTCCGAGAAGAGAAAGTTGTTGGATTCTGAGAGCTCTACTGGCTGTGCTTCTATCAAGTGGTATGGGCTCCCCTGGAATGAACCTAGCCGTCCCGTCTAGGGCTCTCGGTGTAGAAATGTTGAGGTCCCAGAATGCTGCATCCATCGCCGTCCTCATGTTCACCATTTTTCTCTCCCGCCGGCCTGCCGGAGAAAACGAAGTTGGGTAGTGTGAAGAAAGAGAAAATGTGGATACCTTCCTTATCTCTGACTGTTTTGTAAGGAGAGGGGTTTTGAATTTTGGGGTTTAGCTTTTCCTTAAAAAAAGAATTAAATTGATTAAGTAAATTTTTATTTAAATTTGATTTGATTTGAGTTTACATTTTTAACTATCGATAATATTTTGTTTGATTTTGATTTATTGAAAAAAAATGTAAAGAAACAACAAATCGAAGCAATAAGTTATATACATATTAATATATTATTTTTATAAGTAATTAATTATTTTATATATATAACTATCGATAATATTTTGTTTGATTTTGATTTATTGAAAAAAAAATTAAAGAAACAACAAATCGAAGCAATAAGTTATATACATATTAATATATTATTTTTATAAGTAATTAATTATTATATATATATATATATATATATATATTAAATTATATTTATGAGAGAGAAAAAAGTTCAAGATTCAAAATTGCATGTCATATCACCATTACACCTTAATATTAAATGTGATTTAATAATATTTATATAATTTTAAAAGCATTATATGTGTTGATATGAGGTACACTCCCGTAGAGCTTACCCTAAAATTGGGGTAAATTGGACATTTTAATACTTAATATATATTTGAAATAAATCTTAGGAAAAATACATTAAAAAGAACTTGAATTATATATAGATGGATTTTCAATAACAACTTTATGTTTGTAAGCATTAACCTTGTTCCTACATGACCTGATCAATTTGATCAGGCACTCGCCATCTATTTTCATTGTTCAAATCTTTGACAACACGAAAAAACTATTGTTCAACTCTTTGACAACATGAAAAAACCAAAAGCTCTGCCCTCCCTCTCTATCTATCCAAGGGATGGAAGGGTAGAGGCCTTTGGTGTTTGGTAAAGAGAATAATCTTATCCTTTGAGAATAATCAAAAATGGACAGTGTTCAATTGGAACATGAAAACGTGACTAAATTGGTCCTAGTTACTCTTCGGGGCGGAGTGGAAGAAGGGGGGATATTTTCTTTTCCTCTTTATTAGGTACTTACGATTTTAGCAACTCCTTCTTTATTTCAATAGCCACATTATCCAAAAAATTTTGCTCCAACAGTTACACTCCATCTTCAAATTTGTTCAGAGTATTTACAAAGATTTGTTATATATATATCTTTTTACGAAGTCCCTTTTTTATTATTATTAATCAAATTTTTTTTTTGTTTTTTATTATGAATCAATTGTAATGGAGAGGAAGTGATCAATTCTTTGTGATCTTAGTAAACGTCAATCGATTTTTGATTAATCGTTGAACTATCTGATCTTCTAAATAATAAAAAAAAAACTCATCAAAAAGCTTTCGGATCACCAAAAAATTCTTCCGGTGAAATATTTTTCATTTTCCCATTTAACCCTAACATTGAATACACAAATTTATACGAGTCATCAAATGTGTTACAAAAAATTTGGTTGTATTTCAAGGGACTTTTATGCATTTTTCCCAAATATTATGTATCACATGATATACATTAAAAAATTTACATTTTTAAGCCCAAAATTGTGGCTCCTGTAAGGTAAAAAGATATGCTTTATAAGCTAGACAATTTGCCATGTTTTAAAAGTGTGGGTATAGATTGGCTATTATGTAAAGTATGTCATGTATGCTCTTTTGATTGGAGCCTCATATTTTCAGTTTAACACATTTTTGGGCTTCATCTCTTCATTCCAATGCATCCTCCAAATTGTTTAGTAGCGACTCAATGAAAAATCTACGAACTTCTTAAATTAACTTCACGTGCAAGATTTTAATAAAATTCGACTTGCATCATAAGATAATATTGGTCACACTTTACAAGTATAGCTAGGACATAAAAAGTGTTGTCACAAGTCCTACATATTATACAAGCATCATTTTTTATTAATGAAAAGGCCACATTTTTTGTAAAAATGGTACTCCTCCGTTTCAAAATAATTGAATTGTTGGAACATTTTTTATTTTTCATATTAATTGAATTGTTCAATCTTCAAGACTATTTTTATAATATTCTTGCAATTTTACTCTTCATTAATTAGTTTTGGAATTAGTTATATAATTAATGTTTAGTAGTTTTAATCAGAAATTTGACAATGATTATTAAGGGTAAAAATGAAAAAACATGTCTAAAATGTGTCTTAATCATCTTTTCTTAAAGGGGGTGAAACACCTCAACAATTTAATTATTTTTGCCTCGTGAACAACCCCTGAAGGCAAATATCATTACGCTTATGTTGGTCATCCCCCAAGAAATCAATTAATCCCTTGAATCGAAAGTTTAGACAATATTTTCTTTGATGTGATAAAAGTCCTAATATGTTGTAGTGTTGTTAAAGAGATACATTAGTATTTTCAAAAAGATTAATCTCAAGTATAAGAATAAGTGTTGATGGAGTATCAATATGAACTGTGCTAAGATGATTGAGATTTATTTATCTTTGATCAAAAATTTTATTTTCAAGGCTTCAAGTCCCTAAGAATAAAGAAAAACATGTTGGGAGTTGTGTCCCCTGATATATGGCGTGCAATGTGTGATTTCAGATTTAATCGATCTTCAATACAAATATCAGATACCAGATGAAGGATTTCTCCGGCAATCCTTGATTTGCTTTGTAAGTTGTAACCCTAGTTAAACTTAGGCAAGTGCACGTATACATTATGCTTAAAGCAACAACAAATATCATTTGTCTTGACTTACAATGGTTAATGTTTGAATTCATCTCTCTCATATAATTTTTTGTGTGGTTGGAATTAAATAAAAGCTAACCATTAGTGACATGTGCTTGAATTTCATGTGTGAAAATGAAATGTTTCCTTAGCAAAAGTGCATCTTAATTAGGCACCAAACTTGACATGTAGATATATGATGCGTATAAGCAATTGAAAAAGATTAGGGGCCTATGATGTATATATAATTATTAATTAAATTCTAGACAATTTTAAATGTGAAATGAAGATACTTTTGAGTATAACTTATTGAATATAATTTTCAACCCAACTAGGAAGTTAATAAACAATTCCAAGTACCTTTTTCCGGAATAAATTCATCATTTTCAATATTGTGTTTATGAAAGGTTTCTACGTTTTATTTTTGTATATCCAAATAAAATGTATCTTAATTATTATAAATAAATAAATCATTTGAGCAGAAAGTCTATCAAAAATAACGTTCCTACCTTCAAGAACAAGACTGTGTACACACTAAACAGATAAATTAATCATAAGTAGGAAAAAAATTACTCATTGATTCCTTAAATCATGATAGAATACAATACTCA
Organism: Solanum appendiculatum; assembly: GCA_018342035.1. Classification (NCBI taxonomy): domain Eukaryota; kingdom Viridiplantae; phylum Streptophyta; class Magnoliopsida; order Solanales; family Solanaceae; genus Solanum; species Solanum appendiculatum. The sequence continues at coordinate 2,238,571 of JAGDQO010000515.1, forward strand.
ATAAAAGCACATGTATGATTCAAAAAGAAGAGCCTTTTGAAAAAGTAAAGATATGTCCTATATGTGTGTGGACATGTGATTAGGAATTCGATCCTTTTTAACCTAGATAGGAGTGGCCCATAGGCCATTTACTTTTACATCTTTTCTTATAAATGGTATAGAAAAATTTAGGGAATGTTTGGCTAAATTTATAAATTGTTAAAATAGTTTATAAGAATAATTTGACTTATTTATATGTTTAATAACATCATACGTGCTTATAAATTAATCATGTGTTTGATCAAAAAGTTTACTGTTTTATCTCTAATACTAAATACACAATTGTTTATAATTAAGTTTTAACACTACTATCAAACATCTAACCACTTACTAATAAAATTAACTTCAACATCTGAAGATGCTTTTAAGCGGTCAATATTTATCAATTATTTTTAATCAATCATTTCGAATGTACTTTTAATTTGTCGCCTTATCTTCTTTTTCTCTTTTTTGAGTTTAAAATTAACTTCAATTCTTTGATCACCTTACTCTCGTAGCCCCATCCCATCACCCCCACACTAAAGTCTCAAACTGATGATATATAATATATTGATTGAATTGAGATAATAATTAAGGTGACAACTTCAAAAGAATGGGGCACAGAATTTCAATGCAACTAGCAAGTCATGATGATGTATAGTAGTTTATCCTAACAAAGAGACCATATATTCTTTGACAATTTGCTTATGTTGAGCTTGTTTCTCAACAAACTTTTCTAAATGCAAATTATATTAAAGGTAAGGTAAGGTTCCAATTTAATCAATCACTGTTCCTCAATTACATTAGGAGAGAATCGACCCCTTAGAATTTAACGTTTATAAGTTTTCAATAATTTCAAATTTATTATAAAAAGAAGTACTATTAGTTTTCTATGTGTCCATGAAGAATTGAACTTTCATTCAAAAGGCCAACTAAGCTTAAGCAAATTTCTTCACTATAATACCAAGTGATTATTTTGTTACTAAATTTCCAACATATAGTTTTTATATATTTGAAAATTTTTAAATATCAATATTAACTTTACGCATAAAACATTGAATATTTGTTTCCAAGGCACACATACATATATGATATATCACAAGTATATTTCCACCATCGAATTAAATGATAAAAAGTCTTTTTTCATACAAGAATTTTCTTAGTTTTACATTTTTAGTTAACTTTTTTTAATTCCCTATCTTTATTTGACTTAAAATTAATCAACATTTTACTAACAAAGTTAGAAACAAGAAAATTTGAAAAGAAATTCTTCAAGTGAAAGAAACATTCACTCATCAAACAAGGACAAAAAGGCGGCCTTAGTGATCTAATGTTAGAAATATTCACTCATCGAACAAGGACAAAAAGGCAGCCTTAGTGATCTAATGTTGTCGAGTGACAATAACAACAGATAAAGACAAAAGTATGAAGATGAACGCAATCAATTACGCCTCAATTCCAAGGACCATCCTTAGACCAATGATCACAAAGCAAGTTATTAGTACTTTTTTTTTTTGTGGCTAAAACAAGTATTACCAACATATAAATGACGTGTGGAATTAATATTTCCATTAAAGTTATAGTAATGAAAAGAATGTGATAAACAATAAGATTTAGGCTTTATCAAGAGTTTCTAAGAAGAATAGGACACTATTAATCCTGAGAAGATGACTTCTCAACAGCTCAAGATTGAAAAAATTTAAAACACAATATCTTATGACCAAGTGATAAAATTAAACGTGAATTAAGAACAAAATCATGATGAGCCGGTTATTCCATCCCATAAATAAATCACACCCTTTTCCATTACTCTATAAACAAAAAAAAACTTGTAATTAATGGTATCAAAGAATGAACTGAATTAATAAATATGGGGATCATCAATTTATTCAAAGGTTACTTGAGTTGAGATGAGTTGGGTACTCAAATGGGATAAACAATAAGTCGTAGCTCAACTTGTCTAAATTTTACGATGTCACACTTTTTTTCTTTACATATATTTTTAAGAAGTTTTTCATAGGTTAATCTGGACTACATATTTAGCCCAAACCACTCCAAATTTTAGATAGACTGATCAATTAGGCGAATTAATCAAAATATGTTTAAGGTAATAAAATGAACCTAATCCAAACTTTACAAGTCATGTTTCATAAGCTATTTTGACACCCTTATACTTTGGTATAGTCTATTTCTTCCCCTTCAAAACTATAATATATACCCCTTAACAAGAAAAGACATGTCATACCAAACAAGAACAAAAATGAAGCCTCTTTCCTCTCTCTTCCTTCCTCTTTCCCTATTTCTCTCCTTATTTTTCCTAACATTTCATGGCTCAAAAGGCCAAAATTTAATCCAAAACACTTGTAAATCATGTTCAAAAGATGATCCAAATATTAAGTATGATTTTTGCTCTTCATCTCTACAAGCTGCTCCGGCGAGTCAATGTGCTCCTCTCCGTGGCCTTGGGATGATTTCGATTAGATTAATTCGATACAATGTTACTGACACGAGGTGTCACGTTAAGATATTATTGAAGGACAAAAAATTGGATCCTTATGTTAAGAGTTGCTTGAGTGATTGTTTTGAGCTTTATTCAGACGCGATTCCATCTATCAAGCTTGCTATGAAGAGTTATAATTCGAAGAAATATTATGATGCGAATATACAAATAAGTTCAATTATGGATGCTGCTACCACATGTGAAGATGGATTTAAGGAGAAAGATGGTGTTGTGTCACCACTAACAAAGTTAAATGAAAATACTTTTCAATTATCTGCAATTGCACTTTCTCTTATGAACCTTATTAAGAGAAATAATACTAATGGGTAAATTTGAATGTTGATATTCATGTATGTTAATTGATATTACTTCATTTTAATTTGTAGTGTTTTTTTTTTTTTTTAATTTGGAAAATGCAATCAGCTAACTTTGGAAAATTTATTTATTTTCCTTTGTTTTAAAGTATTGCTCCTCACACCCACCCAAATTGAGACGGACTCTTAGATATTACACATTACACAATATGATATAAAATGCAATTGATCTCCCAACTATGCCTCAGATAAATTCATGTTAAAATTAATTTCAAAATTAGTTATTCTTTATACCTCATACCAAACGAGCGCTAGATGTTCCTATTTGTCAATGGTATTATGTTTGCTACTGAAAGCATTCAAATTTCTTTAGACATGCTTCAATTATGGTGATATGAATTTCAATCAATACTAGAGCATCAAATTTAAAAGTAGATATAATTAAAAAAAAAAGAAGTATAGACAGTGATCGACTGATCACTAATTTTTGGGCATCATACCGTTGTATACTTCCTTCGTTTCAATTTATTTATCTTGTTTTGATTTGGCACAAAATTTTAAAAAGTTATAAATAACACTTTGAATCTTGTAGTAAAAATTTAAAGATATCTCAAATATACCAAAATATCCTTTAATCCTGTAGTTTTAAATATGTCAGGCAGATAGTTGAAATTAAAGAATTGTTAAAAAAAAAAGTAAAACAAACAAATTGAAACGAGACAGTACAAAATTTGGACTAATAAAGCTTAATTTAGACCGCTGAAAAATAATATTGAGGGGTAGGTTGCTTAGCGTGCCTTTCACACATTTGCCAAAAATCGGCACATTGCAAATATGCTTAATTATAACTTTGGTACGTAGCTGTTTAATAGAAATATTTGTAATCCTCGATAGTAGCTCTTAGAAAAAAACGTTAAATGCAAAGACAAGTGGGTAGATGTTTTCACTTCTAATTATTTGTATACCAGCTAGTCAAATTGAGATATAATGACAAGTGGACAAAGTTTGTACAAAATCTTTTCACAACGCACCAAATCTAACCCATCCATCTTAATTAATTAACATGAGTATATTAGCTTCACAACTTCAAAAAGAATGGGCACAAAATTAAATATTACAATTTACATGTAACTATTAGTAAGTCATGATGATGATATGTGTGTAGTAATTTTCCTAACAAATTAAAGGCTCACCATATCTTGACATTTAATTTGTTTGTTTACTTAGAGTTTCTCAACTAACTTTTCTAAAAGGCAAATTACTCCTATATTCCATGTAAGGCTCCAATAAAATCAATCATTGGGAGAGAATCAAACTTTTACACAAACATATTACTTCCTTCAATACTCTTTTTTTTTTTTTAGACCGTTACAAAAAAAAAAGTCATCTTATTATAATTAGAAATAATTTAATTTTAAAATTCTTCATTTATCTTTAAACAAATATCTAAGAATTATTTTAAACTATAAATTTTAAAATATTTTCTTTTTTTTAAACATTGTACTAAGTCAAACGTACCACATAAAATTAAACGAATGAAGTATTTTTTTTTCTGATTTTGAACGTTAGGTTTCAAGATAAGCATACGTATGATATATTCGAATGCATGTGGAAGGAATAAATCACAGTAAAGAATCATATAATACAATGGCATACAGAGATTTTTACATCAATAGTGTCACCTTTTAAAATGAGAAATGATAAATAAAATAATGTAATATCATATTAAAAATAGAATATAAATAAAACAAAATTCATGTATACTATTATATTTTTTCTCAAAAATAAAATTAAAAAAATATCACTATAACTTTTTCTCGATGTGTTTTTTTTATAAAAAACACAAAAGGCTCGAACCTGCAACCTATATTATAGAATACAAGCGCTAAACCAACCAAACTGTAAGCAACTTTGGTTCAACTAGTGTCACTTACAATATATATCTATTTAGTAAATTTTTTCGATTAAGCCACATCACGTGACACCTTTTGAATCTATCTACAGCCCTGCATATATTTATTTGCGCCATGGAATATTGAAAATGCTAAAATAACCGTTTCCATACGATATTTTCCTTAAATCTTTCATTTTCAATTACCATTTTTTAATGCTCTTATCTTTATTTTACCCAAAATGGACATCTCCTTGATTTTTTTAACTAACAAATTAAAGTGAAAAAGGAAGTCCTTCAAGTGTCTTGACAAGCGGATCTGACTTCAAAATCCACTGGTCGATGCAAAATTAAAGCATTAACCAATTTTAGATGAAAATAAATGAGCCAATCATTAATTAACTCGTTCAAACTTTGAACAGATAAAGTTAATCATATTTTCATAAGCGAACAATACCACCCCCTATACTTTCCCATACTCTATTTCTTCCCGTTCAAAACTATAAATATATACCCTCTAACAACAAATTAAAGGTCATGTCATACCAAAAACATGAAGCTTATTTCCTCTTTCTTCCTATTTCTCTCTTTATTTAACCTAACATTCTATGGCTCAACAGCCCAGAATTTAATTCAAACAACTTGCAGATCATGTTCAAAAACCGAACCAAGTATTACGTATGACTTTTGCACTTCATCTCTACAAGCTGCTCCGGCGAGTCAATGTGCTAACCTCCGGGGACTTGGGATGATTTCGATTAGGTTAATTCGATATAACGTTACTGACACGAGGTGTCACGTTAAGATGTTGTTGAAGGACAAGAATTTGGATCTCTATGTTAAGAGACGGTTGCAGGCTTGTTTTGATCTTTATTCAGATGCGATCCCAACTGTCAAGCTTGCTATGAAGAGTTACAATACGAAGAAATATTATGATGCGAATATACAAATAAGTGCAGTTTTAGCTGCCGCTACCACATGTGAAGATGGATTTAAGGAGAAAGAAGGGGCTGTGTCACCATTAACAAAGAGAAATGAAAATACTTTTCAATTATCTGCAATGGCACTTTCTCTTATGAAACTTAATGGATGAATTATTCGATATTGATAACTTCTTCGTGTATTTATTTATGTTTTTTAATAGATCAAAGGGAATTTTGATATAAATTAATTAAGGCGTTAATGTCATATATAATATGATCTTGGAATTAGAACACTTCATATATCTGGATTGAGTTGGATTTGATGGTAACTGAACCCGATGTGGTGCAGTGAGCAACCCCTAAAAGGGACCTTACACGAGAATCTGAATTAATCGAACTCTAATGCAGTTATGACCACCAGATAAGAAACCAAAAAAAAAAAAAAATCTTTGTTAGTTAGATAAAGTAGTGGAAACTTTCTACATCTACTTCCTAGCATATTGAGCTTTTCTTCCGCAACAGTAAATTTGCCCACTATTTTCGGAGTCTTTTCGTTATACTCCCTATCTATTTTTAATTGTCATGATTTCCTTTTTTAAAGTGAAACTATAAGAGCTTTGATTAACCTTCTATGATATATTTTTTAATCATATTAATATGCAAAAAACTGTAATTTATAGTTTTTGACTATCTAAATTTTTTGTTTAAAATATTGTTCTTATTTTAATTTGATATTTGTATCAAGGTTCTAATTAATTTAAATTCACACAATGTAATGCCTATTAAAAGAGAAACCTCTAACTAACAGAGTTTTCTTTATTGTCATACTCGAATTCAAAATCTTTGATTAAGGATGAAAATTCCTATTCATCTATACACAAATCACAACCTTTGATGACAAAAGGCAGACCTAACATTGAGGGGTCACCAGACCCGTACACGGTACACCACATTAGAAATTTCTTTAGTAACCTAAAATTCTGAATCCGCTTCTGATGTTACCTGTAATTGGTGAGCTAGATTTCAAAAGAGGTCCTTGGGTACTATTTTAAGGTTCCTTCTTAACGTTTTTCTTAATCTATTCTAATTTCACTAATCTATTAGTAAAAGTCTAAATTGTAGAAAGAAAGAAAAAATTGAATTTAGGAAGGATTAGTCTAAATTCATTGGTCTTGAAAATAAATTTCTTCCCAAGTGGGGAGAACGAACCATGTTGGGTGGTTGAAAATCAAAAAAGTAAATGTTGCAATCAAAAGTGAATTCCTGAATACCACTGGTCCCTTTCAAGTTAAAATTTTATTTAAATATGCAATTTAATTTTAAAATTATTTTATATTTTTGTTTTTGTAAACACGAAAATCTCGTAAACTATAAAAGTTCTCAAAATCTTACCACATGAGCAAATCATAACACATAGCTCATAAACAAGAAATTAGAATATCCTAAGGCGCTATATTTAAATTTGCACATCTCCGTATTTTCTTTATATTTGAATTCTTGTGATTACATGTTGTTATAAACCTTCAAATACACATAATTTATAAAGGTTCATTAATCCAAGAAAATCAATATAGTATTAATTAACTACTCTTTAATATAATTCTCTCACATAATACAAACAACCTTTTCACGTCAAGCATTTTTTGTGCAAAATTTAAAATTATGTATGAATCTTTATTTAGTGTTTTTCCTGTTTCAATGCTCTTTTGCTTTTATTTGAAATGACAGTCTCCCACCCCTACCCAATCATCCGATAAGCATAAGACAGAAAGAAAGTAGAATTAAAAAAAAAGTCATGTCATAAACCATAGAGAAAACGACAAGTTCATTGGTTGTAATATTTTTGGTTAATTAGTAGAATAAAAATATTCAATTTTGTCACGAGGATGAATGGCTTCATAATTTATCGAGATCACATGAATCATGATCTCTACTTTAAATAGAAAATGTGCAGCAGGTCCCCTTGATTAGTCAGAAAATAAATTTATAGAGGTAAAGATAGAATTTCTACATATTAAATAACAGAAAAAGAACATAACATAAAATTGAAACAGATAATTTAATATTATGGATAGGTATGTACAAAAATATACTTTTTTATGACAAGAAAAATTGGTATTGATAAGAGTCAAAAGAGGCCTAAAGTTCTTTATGGCACAACCTAATTGTCACCTGGCCTGTTCCCTTTAATTAGTCTCTACTCAATACTTTGTCTTCTCAGTTTGTTTTTTCCTTTTATCGATTTCGTGTTGGAATATGTTTACGTCAAAATTAAATATATTCAAGTTTGTTGCAACCCATTCTTATGCAAGATATAACAATCATCTCTAAGGATGTGGCGGGATGGATGGAAAAAATTTAATTCATCCCTCCTCATTGTGCATGCTTTTTTATTGTGTATTTCACCTTGCATAGTCCCAACTTGCATAACATGTATGGTCCATGTTGTGCCTTAATTTTAATTACGTGTTAGCAGAATGGAGAAAGGAATAGTGAGTCGAACTAACACATATTTTGGAGTCCGGAGCTAAAAGGGCAGTAAAATTTAGTTTAAATTCCAAAAGAGTAACAAAAAAAATGGGTTGAAACCAAAAGGGCAACTTTTGGATGGAATGGGAGACGGTGTTAAAATTAGGTTTGAAATGCAAGGCGCGGATGTGACAATTTCTTACAAGGCACAGAGGGGACAATTTCTTAATTAGTGTATAATTTTTTTCGAAATTATGAAATCCGCGTCTTGCATTGCAAACCTAATTTTAACACCGTCTCCTATTCCATCCAAAAATTGCCCTTTTAGTTTCAACCCATTTTTTTGTTACCCTTTTGGAATTTTAACTAGATTTTATTGCCCTTTTGGCTCCGGACTCCTAAATTTGCTCAAACTAAACCCTAATTAATTACAGTGAAGCAAGAGTAGAGATTAATCAATTTGTGTCTGAGTAGATGATCAATTTTTGGTTAGCACCTTACGGAGATAATCTTTGAAAGAAAACACGATTATCTGTAACCAAATAGAAATAGTGACTGAGGTCTATGTAATCCACTCCAATTATTGAAGTACTATTGCAAATGATAACTTACACTCACATTAAGCCAGAGAAATTTCAGGGTTCCAACATTTAGCATAACCTTACAGATAACCTGGCTAGATTCTTCAAATCAGTGCAACTGAAGCTAACTGAAGCAAGCTTGAAATTTTGTGGCATGTAAATATTTTAAAGAGGAAAGACAGAAACAAAATAAACTCTTAATTTCGTGTTTTCGAGAAAAACAACAAAGGATTATATGTTCTTTAACAAAAAGCTTGCGCGACTTGTCTTTATAAGAGTCTGATTATTGCCTCTCCCCAAGAGGATCACAGAATTCTACAACCTTGAACTGGTCAAATGACAAGGGGCAAGTGTACCGTTGATTTTGATGACAAATTCAAACCAACAAAGGTGCATCAAGTTTAACTCGACATTGGATGATTATAAACATACTCAATAGCCTGTTCGCACGACTCTATCCTGACAGCTTCTTTGTCTGGAATCTCCAGCTTGAACTCTTCCTCCAGAGCCATTACAATCTCTACCGTATCTAAGCTGTCTAAACCCAAATCCTTCTCAAAGTGGACTTCGGGGGTCACCTGTATAAAAGATTACCGTCAGGTGTTAACCATAAAGCACGTAATGACTGCCTGCATAATGAATGACTATCCACTTATTTTTTCAACTTAAATTGTTTTACCTCCACAGCTTATGTACTGTCTAAACATAGGAAAGATGGAAAGACATAATTGCATTTGACATAGCATCGAATCAATTGAGACAACAAATGCCACCAACAGAATATATCAACAACGTTATCTCTTCTGATACTGTTTCTGTGACAACACCGACTGGCGATAGAGAAAGAGATGAAGTGTTGTTTTTGGGAGAGATGGGGATGGGTTTCACCAGAATCAAATTCTCAACCTACATTCTGATTAACTCAGTTGTCTTCTGGCACGTCATGTTCTTATTTAACAAGAAGAAGAAGCTGCATTATCCTACTCTCTTTATCTACTCCAAAAGCTTGCAGGTAACCTAACTATTGTGCATAGTCCATCATCACACTGAAATATTGGTGCAAGAAGGACTGCAAACACCTAAGCAAAACACCTGTTGGCATATACTTGACTCCATTTCATGCAAACAAGAACTAGAGGTCGAATGATTATAAACTAGGAAGCTATATTTATGTTTAATTAAGTTAGGTGCATATTTTGTTTCCAATAAGCAAGTCATCTACAGCAGAATACAACATGCCATTTGGTTCTCTTAAATAAAGAAGTCCGAGGCAATTCATACTGTAGTAAAACATGTCAAATTTGTGTTGTAGAAGCAAGATCTTTCCAGAAAGGATGCTTTCCTCTGCAAATTGCTATTTGTTCTCTCTCTTTTCTACAGGCTATACTCCCTCAAATCTTAAGCAATTGTTTCATGAATACTCGTCAAAAGTTCCAATACCTATGAAATCCAAAATATATACAAAACATGTCATATTAATATTTAGGATCTAGCACCTCTAGGGTAAGACACTATGTTGCTGGATTCTTACGCAGACCAAGTAACTTATAACAGTGATTAGGATATTAGTATGTCAAAGTTGATGCTCTTTCGGTAACAGGAAACATTTTTTATCTAAGGATTTTAGCTTAGAATTTGAAGAACTATGTGGTAATAGTTTGGTTTTCTTCTACTTTTGCCTTTCGAGAAGAAGAAGACCCTTCTACCGAGAGAGAGGGAGGGAGGGAGGGAGGGAGGGAGGGAGAGGGAGAGAGAGACAGAGAGAGAGAGACAGAGAGAGACAGAGACAGAGACAGAGACAGAGACAGAGAGAGACAGAGACAGAGACAGAGACAGAGACAGAGAAGTCACTTGTAATGAAGCTGCACCTTTGCGGCACTTCTCTACTCTCACCCCAACCTTACCGCCAAACCCATCCGTTGCACTCCCATGACACCCTTTCTTTTCTTTTATCTCTATCCATCGTCATATGAACCCCAAAGCTTGACCCTTCTCTGTCCCCTCACCTTCGCTCAACACCACTACAAACAACATACTCACTGGCAGTTCCTCCTCAGAATTCCTCCAATGCTAAACATGTTTTCTACTTCTTTATTATAAGCTACTATTATCAGGTAAAGACAGACCAACGACATGAAACCATGCCTTGTTAAAGAAAATTTTGGTGTACCGAATTCATATCATGTTGTTATTATTCCTCTTTTTTTTCCTTTGTTTTGCGGGAGATAGATAAGATACTTAATTTATAGCTACGGATGGAAAAGAGAAGAGTATTAAGCTTCCTTAAACTAAACTGAATATAGAAAGTAAATAGAGATCTCAAGTCTAGTCAAAGATCAGTCAAGCGGTGATGATGAAAGAGGCCTATAGCTTCTCACCACATAGATTACATTAGCAAACTCTGTATCCCAGGCATGGAACTCTAAAGATACTAAATCTTGAAATATTGTGTGGGGACTTCGAAACAGTTATAGAGATCAGAAATGCCAAAGCCCAAAAGGCATTGAAATGGTAAGTCTATTCTGTCAAGTTCAAGAACCATACAATGGCTTCTGCATAGGCCATAGCCTCCCTTTAGTATATACATTATCACTGACAAACACTCAACAAAACTACAAAAAACGTGGCAAAACCAGGGTGCTAAAACCAACTTGACATTGTCCATCATACGAGAGTGAAATGATGACCAGCAACAGCATTTTCCAGTAAGTACAAACTTAAAAAGCCCGCAAAGAAAGCAGTAGAATAAATTCCCCTATGATGCCATTGAGGCATAAGTGCCTGTTCCTGGACCTAATTTTGGAGTCCTTGACAGACATTTACCCCCAGTACATCTCGCAATAGAGCTCTAAACGCATCATATTCTTTTTTCAGATAAATATTTCCTAATAGAACAAACTTCAATGAACAAAATTATAGTCCATTGGGACCCAAAATATTTTCCGTTCTCTGCAATTTGTTCCAAAATTTAATCTTAAATATACCAAACAAAAACTACAGTGAGGAAGCTTTCCTGGTTGGTGATACTATGAAATTTATGTGCATCCTCTATTGTTAATACTTAATTCTACCTTTTTAAAATTATGAACCTAAATTCCCCCTTAATGTCGTTCATTAAACCAATTAATTGACTTGTCTTGAAAATGAATGGGCAGCAAAAGATCTCATAACCTAACACTTCAGAGCAAAGACCATCTAATAGGTAGATGAGTTCTTTTCTACAGAATCAAACTACACTAAGTTTGATTGAAATTCATGGAAAGTAAATAATTCTTAGGTTTAAGTACAGACATAGCTGTCAGCAGGTGACTAGAGAAATTTCTCGGTTACTTTGTCTTCCAGTCTTAAAATCACCTAGAGCTATGAATAAACATTCTTCTTCTTTGAGAAGGCTATGAATAAACATTTGCTATCCATCCTTACATGAAACGGGAAAAATAAGAAAAGGAATCAACTTTCCATCTCAAGCTGCTCAGAAAAAGATCACACAATTGAGCATTTTGAGTGACAAAGTTACACAAAAATTGCACAGGACACCAATATTTTCTTTCTAATATTCTCCTATTTTTGTGCTGTGTTAGGAGATAATAGCGATATAATTTGATAAATGTGAACGTGTGGATTCACATAAGTAACCCGATTACCTTGGTATATATGTTGTTGTTATTGGCATAAACCATTACCTATATAATCTTATTTTTGGCGTTAAACCATACCATTTGATAACAAGAACCATATACCAATTTCTTCACTTTGTTTCATGTCCAATAAATAGATACCCATATCATTTTGATAAACATGTACCTATTTTCATGGATTCTCGAAGCTCAAAAAGAACCCTAAAGCTAAACGAAACCCTAAATACCAATCAATTTGCCAGTGAATATCATATATGTCCAACCAGAGCTGAGCACCTATCCGCCAATTATTCTTTATTCTAGCATTGACCAATAAACAGCTATCTACGATGCAAATAAACCATTGATTGAACTTGCAGACGGATTTTTCAGATCTAATTCAATTCGTCAAATGCGTATATCATATAAATCAAAATAAACGAGAAAAAAGGACCTTGGAAGGGTCGACTTTAGGGAAGCACTTGACGACATCAAGGACTCTCTTGATGACTTCATCTTTAGTGATATGGTCATCGTGTGACGACATCAATCTGACAGCGGTTAGCCTCGATCCATTTACCGGTAGGGCTTGGGTTGCCGGAACTCGGATGTGTCGGAGTATAGCAGATCTCAACGCCGACGCCATTGTTGTTCTCGTTTTCTTTGTTGTCCCTCTTCTGGAAAAAAGTGTTGAATTAGACTGAGGTTTTTGAGGATTACTTTGGTATTTTACATCGTGATCCCTTGGACCGGAATAGTGAGCGCCGGTTCAAAAGTACTTGCTGAAAAAATGCAATAAAAGAGAGTTGAGTATATGTATTATTTGACTTGGTACAAAAAAAGTTTTAAAAAAAATTAAAATAAACATAACATATTTGTGTGGTTAATTCAGGGACAATTTAAAGTTGAATTATTTTTTATTATAGAAAAATGATATTTAAAAAAATAAATTAATAAAAAAAAATGTCACATAAATGGGATAGAAGAGAGTATTATTTTTTCAATTTACATTTTAAGATGATTAGAGACTTCAACTTCTCTTTTTGTGATTTTTTTTTGTTTCAATCTTCAAAATCATATTTTTATACATAAATGATATTTCTGTTTTTCTGAAAGGTAATAATATGCTTGTAATTTTTTAAATAAATATTGTAAGATTACTCAAATAAAATTTATTTTGCGATTTTAATTAAAATGAATCGTAGTTCTTTTATTGTTGATAATATGTACTCTTCTTTTTACACTTCTATTTTTCTTTCAGTCCAATCTTATTGAATGACTATTAATCATAAAAATGTTACACAAGAGCTATTTCTGAAGAGTTAGCAAAATTGGGGACAATCTTTAAATATTGGTGCAGAAATAACTTATTTGGACTAATTTTAAAAAAGTACACTTGTGTTTTGAAGAAAAAAAAGTCTAATCTTTTACATTATATGAATTCTAGATTATATTTTACATATTCACCTAAATAATCTAGAAATGCAACCTTTTTTTAAAGAAAAAATTCATTCCATGGTAAGGGGTAAGAAAGGGGAAAAGAAGGGAGATCATGAGAATCGAAGTCACATCTACTGTGTGAAGTTTTCAACTTCTAACGGCATCATTAGAGTACGAGTTTTGGTGGAACTAAATCTTTGATCACACAAATCTTTGAATGTATATTTGAGCTGTTTTTAGGTATATCTGTTCTATTTTTATCTGTATATTAATTAAGTTAACTGAATACAAAGTTTAAGAAAAAAAAGAAGTAAACTTTCAATTTATTTTTTACAATAAAAATGCCATAACAAAAACTGATAAAAAAACTCTCTCGACTTTCTTTCTCAGTACAAGCTAAGGATTGTTTAACGTGGAGGTTCTTTGTCTATGATAAGAGAGCGGACGAATAAGAATATACTAAGACATTACTGTTTGAATTGAAACTATAAGGACTTATTGATAAACAAAGACAGAGTCACGGACATCCTGAAGGGGTAAAATTACAAAGAAGAGATCGATTCAGACGATGACGAGAGATGGTCAAATCTACAGTCTAGCCAGCTAATTCAAGGAACTCCAAGGGCTATCACACCAGAAAAGTCAGTAGAGATTGATACTACATCTTATGTGACGTTTACGTGAATATATTGAATGAAAATAAGTAACATGTAAATTGCGCAAAGATAAGCAAAATATAAACTGAATGAAAACGTGTCAAGAAAAACTTGAATCGCAAGAAAAAAGGTAATATGAATGACTTTATTGAATTAGTTGAGTTGGGTAAAAGAACTATATTCAGAGAAAATTTTAATTGAAATGAAAATATATTCAAATAGACACCACATAAGATAATGAGAATGGAGACATAAGAATTAATCGGCTAAAAATAAATGTGTCAAAAGTTTGGACGATAAGAAGCAATATATCAAAAAATATATACAAAATGTATAAAAGAAGAACATGAATACACACCAAAAAGGAAATTTTTAAAAAATTGGTGAGAGCCACCAAATCACTACAATGCAACCATGTTACTGAATACAGACCCCGTGTTTCGTCAAACCTCTTCAAAAACACTCCTCACGCGCACCGCACCCTCCCAATACAACACACTCCCTCTCTGTTTCTCGCTAAAGCCCACGAATCCACACTCCCCTTTGCCTTCTCCGTGATCATTTTCCGGCGAGATCCCTGCTACTCCGTCGGAAAATCCTGATCGGATCCGCCGTCTCTTTTTTTTACTGGATTCACTTTGTCATACCAAAAGATCCGATTAGATGGCTCCGGTTTCGGCTCTCGCAAAGTACAAGCTCGTCTTCTTAGGAGATCAATCCGTCGGCAAGACCAGTATTATCACGCGATTCATGTATGATAAATTCGATAACACTTATCAGGTATACACCTCTCTTAATTCGTTATTCATGTGATTCGTTAACCATTTGTTTCTGCGGATCTGTTTCTCAATAACATTTGTGGTCTTCTTCTTGTTAGCAGTATTTAGTTCTGCTACATAAGGACTTAATAGTCATTTTTCAAGATCTTTATCTGTAAAGCACACTTATTGGCACTTGTATGTATTATTTGCTCATTCTGACAGAAAGTGTTTGCAGCAATGCATTCGATAATAGATATTTCACAATGCATTGTTGGTCATATTATTTGCTTATAGTATAATACAGATTTTAAGTCATTATAGTTCAGTCTTCTGTTTGCGGAATTTTGATTGTGGTAGATTGCTCTCTGGAAGTTTTCTGCCTTATAACTGCTAAGTGTTAAAGCATCTAATATGAAGTAGCTACGCTTGTATTATACAATTCAGCAGAGGGATACAGAAATAGGCAGAAGTTGTAGCTTATCATCCTGTATCTCCTCACTCTCTAATAACCCGAAAAGCTGCTTGATCTCCATAGGGATTAATCTCAGTTCCCTTGCCTTGATGGACTAGGGTTCTTATGTGTCTTTTTGATTGTGAAACTGCATGTAATCTAAACTTTCTAGTCCTTGCTTCCCCTCTTCTAGTAAATTATTTCCATTTCAACTAACAACTCTCTCTTCTTGTTCAAATTTTAGCCGTTTTACTTTTTTACTTATTCAAATAGAAGTTATGTTATCAAGCATCCTCATTTTATTTAATTTCTTGTTCAGGCCACAATTGGTATTGACTTCCTGTCAAAGACTATGTACCTAGAAGATCGTACAGTAAGATTGCAGCTATGGTAAGATGTACTTGTTGATGAGACAATGCCTGCTCATTGAGCTCTGATCGTAAACACTGTTTTAACATTCTTAATACGTTACATTTTTGCCATGTTGTTAAGGAGTAACAACATCAATCTATTCGAGGTAACACAAGTAACAGTACAATGTGATGCCTTGTGTCACCCTATTTCATGAAAATGAAAACGTGATGTAGCTATCCTTGATTATGGGTGTTAACATAAATCAGGATGGCTATTGGTCAGTTAATGTTTCTTGCTAAAATAGATTTTTTAGTGGATGCTTCAGATATAATTGCTCTTGCTTCAGTATTCTGTAGGATAATTTTTCCCCCTATCTAGCCTTATAATGCTAGGTTCTGTTTCTCCCTTATGCCTTCCAATTGGGTTATTAGTAATTATCGGACTTCTAGCCATATTATGAAAATGCCCTGGCGTGACAAAAACATTCTTCTCAAACCAGTTCATGGTAATAAGATTTTCTTTGACCTGTTTTCACTAATTGGGAAAACATTTCACTGTTGACTGGCTTCTTGTTTGGTCATTTGATGCTGGATTTAGTATTCATTTCACATTTTCAAGTGCGCTAAAATTTGCCTTTTCATGATACACTTTCAGGGATACTGCAGGTCAAGAGAGATTTAGGAGTCTCATTCCCAGCTATATTAGGGACTCCTCTGTTGCTGTTATTGTGTATGATGTTGCAAGTATGTCACATTTCATTTTTGTGCAGTTTTTTCTGTTCATACTCGATTTCCTGTTTATCCTTGCTTCTGGCTATATTTGCTTGGTAATGAATAACTTCGACGAGATATCCCTTGCTGAAGTGACACACTGTTTTTTTCTTGATGATTCCAGGCAGGCAGTCCTTTTTAAACACTTCAAAGTGGATTGAAGAGGTTCGAACTGAGAGGGGCAGTGATGTTATTATTGTCCTTGTTGGTAACAAAACTGATCTTGTTGAGAAAAGGTAACTGTAACTTGTTCATTCTCTTTTTCCTTTTCCTTTTTGGAGGGCGTGAGGGTGAGAGAGGCTTTCTTTTTTGATGTTTTAGCAACTTTTCTGCTAAATACCAGAACATTTGCTTCTGAAGGGGCTAAAAACACAACAAATATAAGAGCAATGTCATCAAAAGCAAAACATGAAAAAAGTTATGTCTGTTGGCGCTTTAAGTGCAAAGTGTAAATAAAGCGAGGCTTTAACGAAGAAAGATGCAAATGAAGAAAAAAATATTAATACATATCTAGTTTAAGGATAATACCTGTAAGCACAAAAAACTGATATATGACAAAGCAATAAAAAAATAAACATATTAAGTGATGTAGTTCTTTTTTTGTGATACCCTCTTCGAGGTAGAGTCTATAGGTGATGAGACGGACGCCTTAGCTCTTTGATACTTGAATTGAAGTGTCAGCTGAGTGACGCGACTCTCTTGGACCATTTGTCCATAGCTTTAAAGCTTGAAGGTACCTCAAGCAAGCTTTCACAATTTGTATAAGAAGTTTGGTAAATGTTTGAGGGGAAGAATTTAAAGTGTTCAAATGACTAGCTTTTGGTTGTAGATTCTAGGTATCGAGAGGTTTGAAGCAGTTTGTCTATTTTAGATATTTAGGATGTAATGCAAGCATCTAAGTTAGATAATGTCATGGCCAGCTTCGAATTCTAGCGTCTTAAGGTTGTAATTCTTGTACAGTAACACGTGCGCTTGAAGTTCTTGGCAATCAAGCCAAGGGAAGAAAACCCTGCTTATATCTGCAGGAGACTTGAAGATATCTTATTATTGCATAACCCATAGCCTAGTTGAATGCAACAATCATGTGTTCTTTTTGGTTGGATATTCATCTTTTTTTTTCCTAACACTAAAGCTATCTAGATAGGAATTGACATTGTAGAACAGAAAAACTTAGGGTCTTGATATATTCTTTGGTCAGAAAACTAGCTCAAAGTAAATATCCAGAAATGAGCTATGATTTCCTTTTATAAATGTTTTCGTTCTCAGTTAATTTGTAAATACTTGAAACTTGTGTAATATAGCGACTGAACTGACTTACTAGTTTAGTTATACTTGTCTATATTTTGCAGTATGAATTCTATCAACACTTGTCCTTTACTAGTAATTCAGATTTAGTTTATCGAGTTATATCGGGAACTAGGAAGCTTTTGACTAAGCTGGGGTGGGAAATTGTTAGGGCAGGTGAGGTTCTTATTTTCCACGAGTGCTCTGGATCTTATTCAGAGATTAGAAGTTGGGATGCCCGTATGGTCTGGTTGAAGTAGATGTCTTTGTGCAACCATATGCGGATTTACAAGAAAGTGTTAGAAGGTCCTGGTTTTTACCACTGACCGCAGATGTGAGTTGACAGTTGTGTGGTTATGTGACTAGCTACCTGTATAAGGTGCTTTTGGATTCGTCCTTAATGAGTTTGTTTAATAATTGTTAGTTAATGATCATTCAGTATGTACGTACTATATTTCACCTTCTAATTGTTGGGTAGGAATAGTTTTAGCATTATCTGATCTAGATAGAAACTTCCTTAGCAGAGCCTTACTAATGCACTGGGGCTCAAGTGTAAGGATTCTTGACCTTTTTCACTTAACTTGTTCTGTAAAAGAGGAAATCTGCATTTTCTCATGGAGTTATAAAGTAATTGCCACTTTTTTTATGTGCTTCAAATTCCATTATATGTGGAAGAAACAGTTGAGCGATTTCGAGAATTTCTGATGGTCCATTATGTTGAAGCTGCATCTGGATTTACATAAAAGCTTAGGGAATTGTGTGGGGTACACCTTTCTTTTGCTGAGTGCAAAGAGTAGTCTGTGGCTTCGAGCCCTAGGAATGATTGCATATTAGCGAGCTTTGTGTTTTGCTGTCTACTACTGGAGTATTGTGTTCTTATGAGTAGTCTTATTATTGCTATATCTAGAACATGATTCTCATGCACTCTTTTATCCCGTGGCAAATTGCAGGCAAGTTTCAATTGAGGAAGGAGAAGCGAAAGCTCGCGAACTAAATGTGATGTTTATTGAAACCAGTGCAAAGGCTGGCTTCAATATTAAAGTAAGTGATATTAGCTTCTGACTTTGCTTCAATAAAATGTAAAAATGTGTTATCTTTTTCGTATGGAAGATAACAATATGCCTCATTTGTGCATTCATGCTAAGAAAATCAGTGCTTTGATCTTATCAAGTTATTGTTCTCAACTACTTGTTCTTTCATCCACTTGCTGTTTTGTTGCTGATAGTGCATATTCAACTTTGGCAGCCTCTTTTTAGGAAAATTGCAGCAGCATTGCCAGGAATGGAGACACTATCTTCAGCTAAGCAAGAAGACATGGTTGATGTCAATCTCAAGTCAAGCAACTCAAGTGCATCCCAATCACAGGCACAATCAGGAGGATGTGCTTGTTAATTTTATGGTTTGCAATTCTATAGTTTTCGACTCAGTTTTATATTTTGTTTATGACAAGAAGTATTATCTGTAAAGTTCTTGGTTGACTTTCGTAAAATTTGAATTTTTTGTTTTTGTTTTTTGCTGTTTGTTAAAGTTGGACACAGGAGGTTGTCTTTCTAGTTGAGTAAGACCTAGTATGTTTCACTTATTTGTATCAGTCTCTAGACCTATGCAATTTAGCAGCCCCCTTTATGGAACAAGTCTTTCAAGCGCATGTTATCAGTTGATTCATTGCAGTTTTGTAATCAGAAATTTTGGTTGGACGTTCTTGAGTGAGTAATGGTTGAACGCATTGAAACTTTATTTGTGCCTCACATGCAAGTTGTGTGAGGTTTCTTCTTCTTTTCCTGTCTCACAAATTAGAGACATCTTCGGTCACTTTTTTTTATTCAAAACTAAAAGGTCGGTGTTTCTTTTAAGTATTCATATTCTAAACACCATATTTGTATCAATACCTTATTCCAATTCGTTTTCCCCTGCTTCATGCTGTTTAAGAGTTGATAATTACTGTATTTGATTAGAAAAAGGAGTGGAAATGGAGTGTAAATTTGATCAAATAGGTGGAAAGAGAGTATTCTTTATTCAATAGGTGAAAGAAAAGATAAATTTAACCCCATCGCTTACTTTTGAACCATTTTTAATAAAGTCATAATAAGATTTTTAATCCTTTTCCATTCTTATTTTTAACTTTTCGTGTGGGAAATTTCACAAACAGTACGCAACGAACCCTTGGCTTCTCGTATTGGAAGAGAAAAAAATTAACAAACTTTCTCGCACCGTTTGGTCTTTTCCCCTTTAGATGGTGAATCTAACCATATTTATCCAATCCCATTAAAAAGTACTCCACCAATATAATAACTTTCTATAAATATCAAATTTATATGACTTTTTTTTCTCAAATATGTGTTTGTGCAACAAAAATTCTCAAAGTTTGAAAATATACTGCAATTATAAAACAAATAAAAAATATGATTTTATTTATTAAGATTGTGAATTTACAAATTTTAGTGGCCTATTTCTCGAACTAGGATGATGTGACTTCATGGATCTTCTTGAAGTTTTTGGTTGTTTGAGTCCGGTCTTATCTTGATCTATTTGTGATTATTCCATGAACTTGTGAAATTTCAAGATGTGTTTGCAGGAAAATATATTATCTTTTATATAGACATTAATTAGAGTTTAAAATAGAATAGTCTTCAAGTATCCTAACCAAAATAAGGTTCGTCTTTTAGAGTTCCACAATATTTCATTGTAAAGAATATTATTTTCTTAATTTTTTACCTTTAATAAAATAATTTATAACTATACAAATATTTATAATGCACAAGTACCCCCTAGACTATGACCGAAATCTCAGAAACACACCTAAACTTAACTAGGGTCCTATTACCCCCTGAACTAATTTAAAATTGAATAAATGCACCACAAACGCTGACATGACATAGAGCGTGTGTACACTCTCTTGAAGACAAGTGATAAGTGCACAAATTGGACACATGTCATTTTTTTATTGATGACTTTATAATTAGTTAGTACACATATTTATTGATATTAAAACTTATATATATTTAATTATTTTAATTTCTTTCTTTGTAAAATATTTATTTTAATTTCTTTCTCACTTTAATTTTTTTTAAATTCATTTATTATCTTTTCACTTTTAATTATTCAAAAAAAATTATGTGTATTTTTTGAAAAATAATTTTAAAGTGTCCTTTAATTTTAACTTTTTAATTTTTTTATGTTTTATTTGATTTTCCTCACTTATTTTGATATCCGTTCAAAATTAACTTATTTTAAATACAAGATATTTTGAAATTAAATTTGAAATCAAATCAAAATGAAAGACTGAAAATAAAAGAGAAAAAACAATGAATGAAGATTAAAAAAAAGGTTTCGATACAAGGTAACAAAAAGTGCATTAACTTAATTTAAATACAAGATTAAGAAAATAAGAATATTTTTTAAAAAAAATTAAAAATTTCATTTTTTAAAAAATAATAATATTTACACACGTGATAGCGCGAATGTGTACAAACACAACCAACTTGGATGGTTGAAGGTGCTACGTCCGTACAAAAGGTGCACAAAAATACAAAAAAATGAGTTCAAGAAAAGTAATAAGATCCTAATTAAGTTTATGTGTGTATCTAAAATTTCGATAATAATATAAAGGATAGTTGTGCCTGGTCTAAGTGTACTTGTGCCTTTGCTTAATTAAATGATGTCACGTAGATATACAAAATCTATCATCTTTTCATTTATATTCCTCACGGGTCTCTCAAATAATCTCTCCACGCGTCCCCTCCCCATTGGTCAATACCCAGCCACCCTCAATTTCTCGCTCTCTTAGTACTTTCTTTTCTCATTCATACTCATCATCTCATGACCCTTCGAAATATGCCTTCAATTTGCAACTTGCTTTTTTTTTATTTTCGTTTCATATTCGATATCTATTTTGAGGCGTGACTAGTCCTTTGATATCTACATTGAGGCGCGACTAGTCCAATAGGTTTTTTTTTTTTCTCCTAGTGGGAGTGGGGGTGGGGGTTGTAGTAGTAATTTCGGCTAAAGCTCTCTCCTTTAAATTTGGGTTCAGTTTATTATTTTATTTCATTGAAGTTCCGTTCTTCTCTCTAACTTACGGCTTCTGTAGCCGCTTGATCAACTTTTCCCTTTTTCCACCATGGCAGGTCCTCTCTTTCACCCCTTTTTTGTATTTTTTACATAAATAGATGTGATATTCTTATTCATTGTTTTGTGAGTTTTCGTTTATTTATGGTCAATGGGTTATTTCAATTTGAAAAATGGATTCTTGGGGTTTCTGTGACATCATTTTTTGTTTTCTTTCTGATCATTATGTTGTTGAATTATTACGTATTGTGGGTTTTGTTATATCATAAAGGGGATCGATTGTATTCATCTTTGGATTTGATTTGATTTTTGTTTCTCTAATTATGAATAAAGAATTGATTTCTAGTAAAGCTATCCATTAATTTGAGGGAGAAAATGTGATTTTTTTTCTTCGTTAAACAGTTAATTTAGAAAGAAGAATGATAAAGTAGAAAGGTCTTTTTGTTTTACTTTTGTTAAGTATGAGTTTAAAAGTTGATATATTTTCAGCTCTGAGCTATTGATGAATCATATACTTAAACAATCATAATTTATCTGAAGTAAAAGTCACTTTTTTGTGAGTGTATTGCGCTGAGTGTTTTAATACCTATGAAATTGATCCATATTAGGCCATAGAGTCCTCCCTCACATCTTTAGTACACCTAAGAAATTTTAAGAAACAAGCTTTCTACCTCCTTGAGGCATTGGTAAGTTCTGCATACACTCTAACCTCCCAAGGCCCCGCTTCTGGCACTATATATTGGGTTGTTGTTGTTGTTGAACGAAATGTTAAGAGAAGGTTGGATTGCTTCTGTTTGGTAACTAGGCATAGTAGTAGTAGTAGTTGTTGTTCTTGGATTACTTCTTAATAGTTTCCATCAATAACTGCTTGTGCTTGTTAAAAGAATCTTTTTACACAAAGTAATTATAAATTTGAGGCATGTAGATATGAGATATTTAGGGATGACAATGGGGCGGGGCGAGTTATAGTATTTGTGGGGCGGGGCTGGTTAAAACTTTTGCAGGGGGCGGGGCGGTTATAAAAAAATTTTGAAAAAAATATGCAGGGCGGGTAAGCGGGTTGGGGTTTGATATTGATTATTCACTAATTGAATGGTTCTTCAAATACAAAGCGTGAGAAACTCCATCCCTCTCTTTCCTTTTTTCCCCATGTCGCCACACGGGGACATAGGGACGTAAAAAAGGGGTCCTATCAACTTGTTCCGACCTAGGATAATAAGCTCATGAACTTGGTCTTACTTCACCATCGAGAAAGGCAAGAAGATTTCCATCTCCAAGTTTAACTCAGACGTAGCTATTTTTTTTTTTTTGGGTGTGAAGCAATGTCAAACCAAAATACCCAACAAGCATTAGCTCTCTCTGAAAAGAAGGTGATCCTGCCTCGCTGATATTCAATGGACTGAATGATTTATTACTCACCCTATGATAGTCAAGATCACTGGAGACAAGAAAATATCCAAAAGAGTTTCAGACGTTTGTTGCATATGTTAATTAAGAAATTAACCTCAAAGTAAATTGTTGTTTATAATAATGAATCACAAGATGATTTAAAACTTATATAGGCCAAAGTTATTTTTTATTCTAATGAAGAATTGATGCGGTTAGAAGCAGGAAAAATGTTGGAGGTTCATGTGGGGCGGGTTCATGCGGGGCGGAGCGGGATGGGTTAGGGCAAAAACAAAAAAATTATGCTATGTGAGACGGGGCAGGGCAAAGTCTTTGCGAGTTTATGCGGATTTGCCCTGCACCCATTTTGCCATCACTAGAGATATTAGAGGAGACAGGACAAGTGATCACTTGTAATCAGTCTATCTATAACCTCTGTTGCGTTATGTCTGATAATTTGATTGGTTGTGTTCTTTATGTGTTGATACCATACTCATTATGTCCATGGTTTTTGTTATAACATCAGATAATCAGCAACCTATTTTGCAAAAAGATGATGCACAGCATCACATGGCAAAGCTGAACCGTCTGCACTTTTGGCTTCTTGTGGCACTCAACATTGTTTTCCTTCTCGTTGGTCAAGCTGCTGCTGTAATTTTGGGAAGATTTTACTATGAGAAGGGTGGAAATAGTAAATGGATGGCCACTGTTGTCCAGACAGCTGCTTTTCCTCTTCTTTTCATTCCTTACCTATTCATTTCTTTTCCTCAAACTCATTCAGAAGTCTCCAATCCACCTTCAATCATCACAGTTAGCGTGGTCTATTTCATTATTGGTGTACTGGTTGCAGGAGATAACATGCTCTATTCAATCGGTCTATTGTATCTCTCCGCTTCCACGTATTCCCTTATTTGTGCTACACAATTGGTTTTCAGTGCAGTTCTTTCTTACTTCCTAAACCATCAAAAGTTCACGGCACTGATCATGAACTCTGTTGTTGTGCTCTCTTTATCTACCTCTCTTCTTGCTGTTAACGAAGATTCTGATAAGCCTTCAGGCGTAACTAAGTCTAAATATGTCATTGGATTTCTAGTTACTCTTGTCGCTTCAGCTATGTATGCCCTCTTGCTTTCCCTTATGCAGCTTTCATTCCAAAAGGTTCTAAAGAAAGAAACGTTTTCCGTGGTTCTGGAGATGCAAATTTACACAGCACTTGTAGCCACCGCTGTCTCTACAGTGGGCCTATTTGCTAGCGGAGAATGGAAGACTTTGCATGGGGAAATGGGTAGTTTTACTGCTGGAAAACTTGCGTATGTGATGACTCTGGTTTGTACAGCTATAGCTTGGCAGATTTGCTCAGTTGGGGTTGTTGGTTTGGTTTTTGTGGTGTCCTCATTGTTCTCTAATGTCATTAGTACACTTTCCTTGGCGATCACCCCTATTGCTTCAGTGATGATCCTCCATGACAAGATGAATGGCGTGAAGATAATCGCCATGCTGATGGCAATTTGGGGATTCTGCACTTACATATACCAGAATTACGTTGATGATCTAAAGGCAAGCAAAGCACCAAGCGCGGTTGATGATACTCCAAACGAGTCAAGATCTTGCTGAAATCTTTGGGCCTGGTAATTATATAGGCTATAGTTCTGGAACACACAGCTAAAATTCTTTTGATACTTGTTTGTAGTTAGAAATTTTGTTATATGAAGAATTTTCATTTTACAAACGCCTGTTAAGTGTTAATAGCAATGACAATTTAGTGGCAAAATCTTGATTTTATATCATTAATTAATAACAGTGATCAGTTCCAGTGGCAGAAGAGGCTTGATTACCATTACTTAAATGTAAGGTTAAGGGTTCAATAGATAGTAAATAAATATTCTTGTCATGATTGTTGTTGACATAAAATATATAGTAAATAAATAATTATAATCAACATAAAATGAGTGTGTTTGGTACGGACAAAAAGTCGTGAGAGCTTGACCCAAAGCTTCACATCATGTAAAAATGATAATCGATAATTCCTCCGTTAAGAAACGATTTAATTTTAGAAAATAAGGAGTGTTTTTGTTAACTTATCCCTAATTAAATGTCTTTAAAAAGTGATTCTTTAATGGTGTAAAACTCAATTTATTAGTAAACACGTTTTGTTTTGAAATAAACTGAAAAAGCTAAAATACCATTTATTTTAGATCTGAGAGAGTATTTATAAGATATTTAAATACTCATTATTATTTTACTATATCTAGAAGATTATTATTGCAAAGACAATCTAATAATTACTTTGTATAGAACTACGATTTAAGAATAGTTATGGATAACATAGGATACCAAAATATTTTTTTAAAAGACTCTTTTTGTTTAACATGTATCATGTAGTCAACAAAAAAGTTTATTACATACTCAAACAAAGAAAGAAAAATGAAATTTAGTAAGGAATTAGACAGGTTGAGTTATATGACCAACTCATTTATTAACAAAACTCGTTTTGACTCGTTCAAATTCAGTGCAACCCTTATCCACGCGTAGTAGCCCCAGTCTGCATCACCTCAATAACCTTTGTAGCAATTTGATAGCATGAATAAACTTCATACATTGCAACTTTCACTTCCTCTTCAGACAAAACAGCAGATGATTCCCACTTATGACGTAGTGAGCCATTACCAATAATTGGTCTCATAATTTCAACGTCAACTTCAAGCATCAACTCTTCTAGTGTACTAGTAAGAAGCCTAGGCTTCTTACGTATCTGAGCAGCCAAATATCCAACATCCACCACAGTTTTAAAATTGAATTTCTGATAACCACCACTCCATGTAAAAGACTTGTTGTTTATATGTCTAGGACCAACAAATGTAATGTTTTTGTCTTGCAAAAAGGAGGCTAGAAAACTTGGAACTTGATATTTATCATTCAAAGCTAAAATACGATTGTATTGAATGATTAAACAACGTTTTTTCACATAAAAGAGCAATAAATCACCAGAATTGACAACGTCAATTCCAACTATTGGATTTGGATCGGCCTTCATATCATGCCTTAGTTCAGAAATACCATGGCTCATCGTCGCTTCGCGATCAGCAACTCTAGTAATGACATTTTCACCCCCAATTTTCACATTGTAAATGCTCATTTGAAGAAGCCATGGAAGGGGTAATCTCTCTGACATTTTTTTCACCTCATTACGTTTTTTAAAAGGGGGTGTATTGCATTATATATAGGCAAAAAAATTTAACTTAGATATGTACAAAGCGTTACATCTTGTTCTTGGAAAATTAAAGTCTGGATAGCTAATTCTTTTTCAACCACCCTATGTGTTGTTGCATTGAGTTGAACTTACAAGGTACATACAAACTTAGTTTCATCTCAAAATTAAACACATTAAGCACTTTACAATACTTCATCACTAGTATAATATATAGTATTGACATATAAAAATTTTCTACTAGAAAAGCTAAGTTCAAATCACCAAGTTCCTTTTTGAGTATATGTTAAACGTACTATGTTCTTGAGGACTTGAAATTTATAGGTTAGTGTATTCATTGATGGGCATTACATTTGTGCCTCTTTACTCTTATCAATTGTGGAAGAAAGTGGTCATTAGTTGTTAGTAACTTATGTAACCACCAACTCTTCATTTTACCCATTATTCTACATCTTTATTCTTGTAACCTATGTAACTCTTGTAACCTATAAGCCGTTCACTTATCCTAATAACTACCCCATTATCTTCCTATTCATTGCAAGGAAGATTTTCTCCCCTATAAATAGTGATAGTCTTATTTTGGTTTGGTGCATAAGAAAGATGAAGAGAAGAACAAGAGATATACAAGAAAATATAGAATGAAAAAGATGAGAAGTTTATATTGTGTTTATATTAAGTTAGTGTAGTGAAAGAGAGAGTTGAGACAAAGAATGATATTCTAAGTCTTCAACTATATTCACTATACACAAGAGAGTAATTATGTGTTGAAGAAATGTGTTTTTTTTGTGGAGCTTTGGACTCTTCAACTAATCCGGAGTTGCTTGAATTGTACGACGTTATTGGGCTGTTGTATCCTGGAGGGGACAAGTCAGGAGTGATACTGCTGGATCGGTGTAGATTATGCCGCAGTGGGCTTGAATCTCCTTAAAGAGAGCGAGATATCCACGCCTCAGCCTAAAGATTTATTTATTCATTTTTGTCATTTTATTTTCAACTGTAATTTATTATATTTGTGATATATTACACCAACATTTTTAAATAAGGAGAAAAATAGAGGCATAATTAGTTAGTGCATTTTTTAATCATGTAAAATTAGTGTAATTTGTTTGTGGTTTTATCATCATTATCTTTGTATTAATTAGTGGTTTCTCTTCATTTGTCATATCGAAATTGGTACATACTAGCAGTAGCTCAATTATTTTAGGAAAAGAATAAGATTCATCATGTGAGATTGTTATTTGCTTACAATATCATCAAGCGTGCACCCCAGTTGTTGTCACAGGGGTGGATATTCTAGAAGCACTAACACAAGTTCACGAGAATCAATAGCTTTTATTCGGACTCAATATATTGAGAAATCTTTCAAGTGGCTATTAAAAAGTATAATCTTATTAGATTTTAAAAAATATAAAAGAATAAATGAAGAAACTAAAATTTTGTAAAAATTGAACATGTAGAATTATGACTCGCTTTTAAGCTCATTTTATTTCAATCCAATTCAACCAAAGTAAATTTTAGATAGATCAATAACTATATCATTTATTAACTCAGTTCATTTTGATCCATCCAAATTCAATATTTAACGTCTAGTGAATGAGTATCAAAACTGACCAATTGGATTTTTTTAAAGGTTATACCTTAAAAAAATAAGGTGTAATGTGAATCTAGAAATGGAGGAAAAATGAAATTTGAAGAAAGTTAATTTCTTCCTCATTGATAGTGAAGAGTTTGTGCTAATATATAGAAGCACTTTTTCTAGCTTTTAAAGAGTTGAGAAGAGAGTCTCCCTTTTGTGGTCATAGTCACTCGACTTCGGCTTTTGATAAACTTTTTGGACAAGATTTATTTTTAAATTTTTCACTAATTCATTTCCTTTTAATTTTTAATTCCCATGAAATAAATTATTTAATTAAAATTTGCAGAATTATTTTTTAAACCAAAAACAGTCACCTCCTTTTCTGAATAGGTACCTTCGCACCTGTTAGTGACTGTAAAATTTTCAGAGGCTTCGCCTTATTTAACACACTGAAAAAACGAAATACATAATTCTTCTTCTTTTTCGTAAAAGCAGACATAATTTTTCTATTTCTTCTCCTTTTTTTTTTTGCATCACTTTTCATAGATAAAAAGTAAGTGTCGTGTGATTTACTTTATTTGTCATGTTCGCTGAAATTCTGCAATTTCAATTGACAGTATTGAAGAATAATGTTTTATTCTATCACGGGAGGAATTAATTCAAAAACTTCAGACAACTGAAAGAGGATTAAATTCTTTATAAAAAAAAAACGTTTTTCTGTGGACTCAAAACTTTATATTTCTATTTTTATTTTTGTTTCTGTTTATATTTTAATCACATTTATAACAACACACATACAAGAAGTATATATTATTGGGAAAATTTCATAATTAAGTAATAATCTATAAGAGTTAATCATATGAACTACAACGGCAACTCAGTAAAATATTGCAAATTGTGTGATTATGGATTTACTAAATTAAGATTATTACTGTACCTAACTGAACCCAAAAGATATCAATATAGAGTCATTACTATTTACCTTAAAAATTAAACCTTAAATTCAATAGGAGGCTTCCTTTCATAATCAAATTTCATAATTATTTCCATCAGATTCCATTAAGAGTATGTCTTTTTCTCTACAATTATACATTATAAACTATTCCATCATATATTAAATATAGATTAGAAATCACTCATACATCATTTGAATATATATATATATATATATATAATAAGGTATTCTTGAATAGATTATTTCATCCAAGGTATATAATTATATATAGGGATCATAAGGGGGTTGAAGTTATGTGGGGCAGGGCAGATTTAACATTATGTGGGACGAAGCAAGTTGAAATATTTTTTTGAAAATTTAATGCGGGCAGAGCGGATTGCTTATAGTGGTGAATTTAGAGGGACGAAAGGGTGCTCAATTGCTCATCCAAATTCGCTCAACAAAAAGTTATATAGTATATATGAGGTAATTTTTTTAAAAAATTTATACATATATTAATTTCGAATATCTTAAAACTAGGATTTCAAAATTCATCTTGGGATTTGAAGTTCAAATTCCAAGCACATCATTTTATTTTCGACCCCCCTTACGGAAAATTTCATTTTATGGGTACATGTTAAATAATTCTAAATTGAGTTTTGGCATAATGCAGTTATAGTTTTGTAAAGTCTAGGTTGTAGTTAATTATTACAGTAATATATTTCTGTTAGATTTTTCTTCTTCTTAATATATCATGCTTTAGTTTTTTTTTAAAATAATCAAAATTTAAACAGTCTTTTTGTTAAGTAGAGTTCTGCGTAATCAGAAGGAAATTTTTATTTATGCAAATTCAGTTCATGTTTTTTTCAGTATAAAATATAAAAATTCAGGTGAAATTTAGTTACTAATTAATTTAGGAAAAATTAAATGACTTTATATGATAAGGAATAAAAAAAAAGATTTTTGTGTGATAAACTTAAAATATTACTTTTATGTGGTATGAAACAAAAAATTAACTTTTTGCGCGATAATGTTAAAAATAGAATGACTTTTATGTAATAAAAAATCAAAAAATAATTTTTATGTGATTAACACAAAACTAAATGACCACCGATTAAATATACCCTAACAATATATACACTTGTTTTGAGCGTCTTTTTTTTCTACATTTCTTGTACCGTATCTTTTCTTTAATTGATGCTAATTTAGTTTATTTTTCAAAATGACAATTACTAACTTAAGTTTTGAAGTTCTAATTTCTAGTTTAAAGTAAGCGGTGGAATCTATCAAGGGATGGGTCCAGTCTAACAAATTCAGTTGTACCAACCACTATATGTCATTTGAGAGCAAAGACAAAAAGCACTAAAGTTTAATCATTAAAATTAAAGGACGGGTCATTTGGTTTGAAGACAAATTATGATCAGGTTAGTTATGTTAGAGTTTTGTAATGTTAGAATTAGTTATGTTGAAATTAGTTATTTTGATATTATTTCTTAGCGAATATTTGATTTGTTATATTAAAAATAATATGCATTACATAATTTCTAAAAATAAGTTATTTATTACAAAAATATCTTCTATAAGTAAATTAAAGGATATGAAAAGTGATGTATTATAAGAATTTTAAGGGGATGTTTTTGTTATTTTAACTATGTTATCCTAATAGAAGCTATTCCAAAAATATTATTCCAACAACAAAGAGAAATAACTTATCACATGTTTATATCCCTTTATCCATTACACCAATGTTCTAAAAGATATGGTAAAAGACTATTTAGTTGGTTCAACCTAATTAATATATGACACATACCTTTTATATACCATTTTATTGTTAAATAGTATTTTCTTCGTCCCCTGTCAACATTACTAAAAATAATCGTCTTAAAACATTTGTCAATTTGCAAATTAAAATGAAATTAATTTTTTAAAAATCTATTTACCCTTAAAATTAATTATTTTAAAGTAAATAATATACTCTTTACATTGAGAAAAATTAAGAGTAGATTAGTAAAAAAATAATTTTTATTTATAATTTTTTAAAAAGCATATAAATAAAAATATGACAACTAATATAAAACACAAAAAGCACATATTATAACTTTAATGTTTTTATTTAATCATAATAAAATTATACATGATTAGATGTAAACATGGAATACTTAAAGTTTTACCATGAGTTTTCATGTCATAATTTGATTACCAAATTTAGGAATGTAAAGAGAACTTTTGAGTCTCTTTATCTTAAACAAAAAGTATGACTGGCATAGGTCCTCTCTTCTCCTTTTATGTGTATCTTCATATAAATATTTTTATTCGACTCAATCCGCTTATATTCTATTCGATCCGCTTATTTGCCACCTAACTTAATTGTGATAAGGGGATCGAATGGATTCATTTTTGCTGTTTCATGCTGAATTGTTGTTTCTCTTGAAAAAATATCATCCAAAATTTCAGAAAAGTTATTAGGACTAATTTCTTGCTCAAAGAGTAAATCTGTAAATGGATAAATGGTAAATTACATCTTTTTCTAGTCCTTTTGGAATATTTTCAGCTTAAAATATTAATTATTACTGTATCATATACTGACTAATACTCTGTTTGTTCTTGTTAAAAGAATTTGTTTAGGCAGATATGAAATTAAATTATACTAGTACGAGGTATCTTCTTATTATTAGAGAAGATATGGACATGTGAGTTCAGATATATTTATTTTCATTACTATTCATTCTATGTTGTGTACTGCTCTCCATTTCACTTTATTTCATTTTTGTTATTACTTTTATTTATGTAGTCTCTTTTTCAAACTGCTTTATTTAAGCTTACTGAAAATAAATGAATAACCGCTTGTAAATAATTTTTCCATCGATCTCATTGTCAAAATTTTCCCAGAATACAGCAGCCACTTGATCAACAAGCATGAACATATTGTTTAGTAGCCAAAAGTGCATGTAGGTTAGCTTGGCGTGAGGATGCTGCCCGTTTGAGGCCTTATTCAAGAGAGGTTCAGAAATTATTATATATAATGTAAGGTCAGCTGTTTGAAAATTCCTTTGTACTCCCTCTGTTTCAATACATTTGTTCACTTTTCCTTTTTAGTCCGTTTAATAAAGAACGTTTTTTTCCCTTTTCGGTAACATCATAATTCTGATATTTCACAGGCATGTTTAAAATCATAAGATTAATGAGTTTAAATTACGTTCCAAGTCAAACAAATTGAAACAAAGATACTAGCAATAGAACTGCAAAAGATATGCAATTATTTGAACATAATCATTTTCAGCAGAAACTGTTAATCTGTTAGTCTTTCATAATGAACCTGATTGATCTCCTATCACAAAGGAACGATAAGAGAACATATTATAATCAACAATTTCTCATATCACCCTTAACATCATTTCCTGAGTTTAGACTGCGCAAACAATCATTTATAAATGAAAAGAGATGGTGTTTATGTATTTTAATATTAAAATAAAAATATAAAGTGTATATGTTAGTGATTATAAATTGACAAGAATGTGTTCATTATTGTGGTATAATTCTTGTAACTAATTTACCACTAATTTCACCCATTATTCTAGCTCATTATACCTTATAACTTATGCAACCTTTGGGCTATTCATTTACCCAATTTACTATCCCATAATCTTCCTATTCATTGCAAGGAAGAATTCTTCACCTTTAAATAGTGTGGTCTTACTTTATATTGGGAAGAAGAGAAATAATGTAAGAAAAGATGACAAGTTTATATTGAAATTAGTGTAGTGAAAGAGAGAGTTAGAAAAAAAAAAAAAAATCTAAATCTTCAACTATATTCACTATATAAAAGAGAGTAATTGTATTTTGAAGAAGGTGTTTTGTTTATGGAGCTTTGAACTCTTCAACTAATCCGGAGTTGCTCGAGTTGTACGACGGGTTGTTATATCCTGGAGGGGAAAAGTCAAGAGTTATACTGTAGATTATGCCGCAGTGGACTTGAATCTCCAATGAGATATCCACACCTAATATATTTTTTATTCATTTTTGTTATTTTATTTTCAACGAAAATTTATGGTATATTACACCAACAAAAAACATCTAAAACATTATACAAAGGTAATATAATAATTTCTTTATATTATATCATCGAACTAAGACTTAAACATTGGATCATAACAAAATAGCAACTCGAAAATGGAAAGTCACTGCAGAGGAGTAGTGGCGGCAACCTTCATCACCTCAGTAAGCTTGGTTGCAATTTGATAACATGAATAGACTTCATACATTGCCACTTTCACCTCCTCCTCCGACAGAACCACAGACGATTCCCACTTAGGACGCAGTGAAGCTTTAGCAATAATTGGTCTCATAATTTCAATATCAACTTCAAGTATTAACTCTTCTAGTGTGCTAGTAACAAGTCTTGGCTTCTTAAGTATCTGAGCAGCCAAATACCCAACATCGTCCACCACAGTTTTAAAATTGAATTTCTGATAAACACCGCTCCATGTAAAAGACTAGGACCAACAAATGTGATGTTTTTGTACTGGGGACGCTATATTTATCATTCAAGGCTAAAATACGATTGTATTGAATGATTAAGCAAAGTTTTTTCACATAGAAGAGCAATAGATCACCAGAATTGACAATGTCAATTCCAACAATTGGATTTGGATCAAACTTCAATTCACACTTTAGCTCAGAGATGCCATGGCTCATAGTAGCGTCGCGGTCAACAACTCTAGTAATGAAATTCTCACCACCAATTTTCACATTGTAATCTCTCTGACATTTTTCACTCACAATTATTCATTAACAGTATTATATATAGGTAAGGTGATTATTTAAGTTGGACATACCAAGCGTTACATCTTCTTCTGGATCGGATAACGCTAGATTTCGACAACGGCTTTACGTTTCCCTTCTTTATATCATTCACATTACACATCCATAAGGATGCTTAGTAAAGTTAGCTACAAATATGACCCGCTCAATCTAGGAAACCTTATCAAAATATTTTTTATTTCATATGTTATATGAAGTTATAATAAAGAGAAAAAAAAATGTAGGGCAATTAAATAGTTTTTCTATCTCAATTTATGTTAGACTGTTCTGAAAATAATATCACATTTCTTTATTTGACAACTATTTAATGGCACCATCCTCATTTTACCCTCATCGAGTTTGATTCAATACTTTATTATGAAAAGAAGTCAACTAAAATGAAGCAAGTAAAATTACTTTAATAAAGATAACAAATTAGTGTTTCCTTATTTCTTAAATTTGATTGCCATCACAAGAAATGGTTTGGGCCTTCAAGGTGTGAATTGCTATATGGACTTTTTAGAATGGGAAAAAAACGCTTGTACCCTAAAAAGAAAAATTATTTACAAACGGATATTCATTTACTTTCATATCTCCCCTGTTTTTAATAATTAATTTGCATTTACTCCTTGATACCATCAGAGTATATATATACTCTGATGGTATCAAAGAGGAAGAAGCAGTGCTTCAATGAAAACACTACTCAATTACTCATTGATACCATTAGAATATATATATATACACCCACACACACTGATAGCATCAAGGAGGACGAGACGGTGTTTCAGTAAAAATACTATTTAATGCCATCAAAGTATATATATACTTTGATGGTATCAAAGAGGAAGAGGCAATGCTTTAGTGAAAACACTACTCAGTTACTCTTTGATACCATTGGAGTATATATATACTTTAATAGCATCAAGGAGGAAAAGATGGTGTTTCAGTAAAAAGGTTGTTCAATTATTGCTTGATACCATCAGAGTATATATATACTCCGATGATATCAAGGATGAAGAAGCAGTGGTTCAGTGAATAGAACAAGGGGGCACTCGAGTAAATGGTTTGAGTTGTGGGTCCAATCAAGGTAAATATTGAATTAGGTCCAATTTGGATAGATATTTTGCCAAATGAATTCAATTTGTGTAGCTTTCCCTTTTAAAATTAAACAGTAGTTGCAACGGTCCATTTGTTTCTACTGTGGATAACTAACTTAATAACAGAGACCAGAAATGTGAATCAAACATGCTATATTGGGCTAAAATAGAGGGCTTTGTATGTTTCATCAGTAATTCTGGTAATCCAATTTCTTAAGTAACTGTACATCCACAAAAAAATAATCAACTAAATAGTCACACACACATATAACTATGTATCAGAAATGTATACATATTTATATATATTGTTTATGCAATATCATTTCTTTGTATACATATCCATATATACTGTTTATGCAAAATCATTTTAATATTCCTGTATTAATGGAATGTATATCATTTTTTTTTGTGATTTGCAGTAATGATAAGCGTTGAGTCAAGCTACATAAATAATTAGTATAAAAGAGAAAAAAGGTACATGGAGAAAATATTTTATTTATGGGAAAATTACGCGGATAAGTAAACATATACTAGTTAATTAACTAACATAGTTATAGTTTCCATTAATTACCACTCGCAGCTTAATTTTAACTATAATTACGTGTGCCTCTCTCCTCTCTTCCTTTCTCTCGCCTCTCTCCTCTCTTATACATATACAAATACAAATTATACATATGCATATACAATTATATGATAGATATCCAAATACAATTCGCCTCTGTCCACTCTCTGTCCTCTCTCGCTCGCCTCTCTCCTCCTTCTCCCAATCTCGCTCGCCAGATCGATATACAAATATATATGTATACCAATCACATATACACAATTATCTGACAGATATACATATACATATACAATTCGCCTCTCTTCACTCTCTGCCCTCTCTCGCTCGCCAGATCGACATACAAATATATATGTATACCAATCACATATATACAATTATCTAACAGATGTACATATACATATACAATTCGCCTCTCTGCCCTCTCTCGCTCGCCTCTCCCAATCACGCTCGCCTCTCTCCTCCCTCTAATATGTAGCTACAAATCTTAATTAACAAAATACAACTATGGAGCCTAATTAAGTTTATTTTAGTGACGGTTAATTACTAATTGTGATGATGATAGAACTAATCAGTGATTCAGCAATAATAATTCTGATTATGAAACTTGAGCTTAAGCCACTTTTAAATTATATTGTTGATACCTAATATTTCTAATCTATAATTCTGACGTGACTGTGGAAAAGACTTATTTGCACTTCTATGCTCTGGCTTTCTAAAAAGGGTCTTGTCTTAATTTAATTATTTTTCATTGTTTGATTCAAAGAAGAGAGACCAAATTCAGGTTTGAACATGATAGGTTTATGAGCTAAACTCATGTACTTGTAAGATGATATTTGGACGTTCATAATATTTTAACATGTTAGAATATATTATTTTTTTCACATTATTGCTAGAGGACAGATTTTGAATTTCGGAAGGAAACTATTTTGTTTCGTCTGTTCACCAACCAATATTTCTAATTTTTAAATTAGGCTCAATCTTGCTATTTTTTTTCGAGGGTCTATCAAAAATAATCTATTTATTTCATAAAAGTAGGGATAATGCTCTATGTTCTCCGGAACCCATTTATGATATTATACAGAGTATGTTATTATTATTTGTAGGCCCGATTGTGCTTCTTTTCTTCTCCTTTAAATTTGAATGAGTCATTCTAATAAAATAAACCTCTATTTCATATGCAGCTAGCCGAATTTTTTCTAAATATATAAAAAGGTCAACCCATGAAAAAATTAATATAAAAGGTCAACTCACGAAAAAAGTTAACATAAAAACAAAAAGTCAGCTGTTTTCATAAAAAAATGTGAGCCACTTGTCAATTGAATAGAGTTCAATTTGCCTGATATATGATTGTTGATTAATTTTTCATTTAATATAACTTATATTAAATTGTTAGTTTTATTATTGATCTAAATGTTCCGAATTAAGGTTTAATTAACGAATTCGCATGAAGAAAATATTTTTTTAAAAAATTCACAGGAATTTTGAATTAATTGATTAGTGATTAGTTCATTGTGTGATTTGTTAATTAGATTTCTGACTTTTTGATTTAGAATAATTTATAGAAGAAGAACATGTTTGATAGTGATGAAATTGATGAAGAAAATATCATTGAATATTCCATTAGCTAATATTTTATATTTTATTGACCCGTGAAGTGGCGTGCTTTAACCCTTTCTTCTTGTGTTTATTGATAGAAGCCTAATTGGATGCATGAATATAACTATATGAGATTTTATTTTATTTTTTTAAAGAAAAAGAATATGACTATATGAGTTGTTTCAAGAGGTTGCAATTCGATTGGACCTTTAAATAGAATTAAAAAGTGAAACTCAATCAATTTTACAAAAAGTTTTATTGAATTATGAATTTTGAAGCATTGATTCGATACAATTGCATGTCTGCTGGACCCTATGTACATGCCGTTGATTTTTGAAGGTCAACCGCATTATTTTCAAGGGTGAACAAAATCGAATCGAAAATGAGTCAAATTGAAAAAGAAATTTGATTAGTGATTTAGTTTGATTTGATTTAATGGAAAAAAATTACTATATTTGAATAAGATTGGTTTAACTAAAAGAAGTCAATCAAGATCAAACTAACTCGACATTATATATAGTATAATTTTAAAATTTTATTTTATAGATAAAAAATTTACTTTGATTTAATTTATAAATATTTCATATACTTTTTTATAAGTAACTTTAATAAAGCTCAAATCAAAATCAAATCAATAAAATGCTAATAAAAAAAATCAATTCAACACTTAGAATGACAATAATGTTAAATATTTATTCTTTAATTTTACATTGTTTAGACAATAACCTAATTTTAGTTATTCTTTAATGTTTATTCATGTAATTAATACTTATTAGACTTATTCTAGCATGATTTACTATTTTAAAAGTATGATCATTTTCATTAAGACTTATTAATTTGCAATATTTGTTTTATGCGATCTCATTATGATTTTTTATTAAATATTTTAGTATCATCACTCATCTCATATTTGTGTTTTTTTTTTAAGAAACACCTTAGATAGTTGAATTTTGATAGGACTAAAGAAATATTTGAAGCACAAGTTAATTATATGTTTGTATGAATACTTTAACGGAAAAAAATACAAAAATCCGAAAAAATCCGAGGTTAATAAACTTGAATTTTATTAATATCAATTAAAAGGTCATAGGACACAGGGGCGGAGCTATAGTTGGACACCCTTCGTTGAAAAATTACGTTGTATATATATGTTACATTATGCATTTATATGATATATTTTTAAAGTTGGACACCCTTGACAAAAGCTACGCCTTTGGTGCAATGGTAATGGGTGTCCATTTAAATAAAAAAGTTTCAGGTTCGGACCTCAAATAGCATAATGCTTTTTTGTTTTAATTTAACAGCTACACATCATTATTCTTGGACACCCTTGATAAAATTTCTGACTCCACCACTGATTGGACTATGGCCAATAAGTAAAACATGATTTTTAAGTTGGAAAAAATAGAATAAACAAAGTAAATGGAATCTTAGTGCATTTCTTGTTCACGAATGTAAAAGTATTTGGACAACAACTGTTGTGCACAAATAAAATAGACAGAATATAAAAGTTCTTATATTGGCGTAAAGCATAAGCTAAAATATTTTCGACTTGGGTGGGGGATGAGCTAAGTTGGAAAGGAGGGGATGGCTAAAATTATTGAATTTTTTACACTACAAAAGCAATTTAACAAAGTCCCATAGTCCACAAGAGAATATAAACTTAATCAGTCTGTGATACAAATTTTAGTCTATATATAATTATACATTTATTATATACTGATCGAGTATACACCTACGATAACATATTAATTAAAAGGCTCTATCTATCCCATTTTGCTAAATGAAAGAAGCTGATCATTTGTCTGATAGGACTATACAAATAAAATGGTTTTTTTTGGGTGATGAAAAATACTAAGATCCCCTAAAATATGGGTTTAATGCATGTATTGGTAGAAAGTGGTAAAAATTTGTCCAAAAATATCAAAGTGAACATGGGACAAAAACAATCATTGTGGACATGGGCTAAATTAAAGTTCACCTACTAATTAATTATGCACACTTAGAATCAAAGGATCTTTGAAAATTGAAAATAATCTTTTCGTTTGTCTAAAGAGGAATGATCATCCTTTTCTTTTTTTGAGATAGTTTTGTTTCAGCTTTTCACGTGGTATGTTTAAAGCCATAAGATTAAATGACATTTTTATACATTTGACATGATTTTAATTTAGGGCCACAAGATTGAAAAATCTTCTTTATTCTTAAAACTCCATGTCAAGTTAAATTAAGTTATCTTTTTTTAAACGGAGAAAGTAAGTTAATTAAAGGGAGAAAAAAGAAGAAGAAAAATCTATATATGTGGTTATGTACGTGGAAGATTAAAGGGTCCTGCACCTAATATTGAACCATAAATTAAGATTTCTTAATTCATTATTATAATTTATTAAAATTAAAATGGATAGCCTACCAAGTCACTATATTTGTAACTAATCCCGAGGTTAAGTTTTTCAGTTACCATTACTTGGTTGGTTGTTGTGAATAATGTATGAATAATTAAGGAACACGTTACAAGAAAAATGTTAATTAGTTGAACTAGCAAATTTATGCAAGATTTGAATCAACTGGGTATTTTCTCGTCCTTACACTAAAAATAGTTATCCGTTGTCCACCTTACTAAATCAAGAAAACATTAATTAAAGTTTTCCTATATCAACCATGTAATTACTCCCTCCGTCCAACAATAGTTATCTACTATGCTAAAAATAGTTGTTCAACAATACTTGTCCAATTTAGAAAATCAAGAGATAATTTACCTTTTGTATCTATTTTACCCTTGCTATTAAATACTATTTATCATTTAACACATTTCTCAAAACATTAAATTTAATAAAGTCAAAGGATAATATAGTAAAATAACTCCTATTATTTATTGTTTCTTAAGAGGTGTGCCAAGTCAATAGTGAACAACTATTGTTGGACAGATGGAGTAATTCTTTTTGAAAGTGTTCACATTTGTTTGTAAAATTTCCAAAAGTTTTTTAAGAGGTGAATTAGTGAAATTATCTTCTTATTTATGCTTTCTTAATACACGTATAAAAAGAAAAATGATCAACTAATATGGAACGAAGGAAGTATTTATTAACGAATCGTTTTATTATACAGCTCTTTTTAGAAGGACGATAAATGCTTCATAATGAAATAAACGAATGGATTATAGAAAGTTCATATGTTTTTTTATATTTATATAATAAAAGAATTAAGATTTTAATGGTTTAAGATTCTCAAAATAACAAAAGGAAGAAAAAGAATTCTAATTGCATTCCATTCACAAATCTAAAAGTGCATGGATAATAATTGTTATAAAAATAGTAAATAAAGGCTTGTGTGGAGTTTCAAATCCTATCAAGATGAAAATAAATTCTAATTAAGTGATTTCTTCCAATTTTCTAAGCGTTGTTGGACAAATTTAAATTATTTGATATCTATATTGATGTAAAATAATAAATAGAGGTGCTAAGTTGATTCAGATATTATGATTATAATTAAATTTTTTTAATGATTTATGTGTAAAGGTTAAGCGAAATAGAGTAGTCATTATTGAAATGAAGACTCTTAATGTGAAAAGTAAGACCAAAAGTTATGAAATAATTAGTTGAAAAGGAAGTCAGCTTTGAATATTATAATGAATGGGTAGTTTGTGGTTAACAGTTTGCCCTTAAAGAAGAGAGAATCATATACGGTGCAAAACTGATATTATTATGTGAGGAAAATAAACTGTGGGGACATGGGAAAAAGTCTCCCACTTAGACAGACTTGGGACCAAAGTGCACCCAAAACTATGAAATAGGTAGAAAAGCAATGGTAGATGATTTCTTTTGAAATTTTATATATGTTGATAGTTACAATTATTCGATATCTATATTAATGAAACATAATATATATATTTAATGGAATACTAAAAGTGTGTGTGTATAACTAACATAGGTTATTGTAGATGGTTGGTGATATCTTTGAAATTGTATATTATATGTTGATTGTCAGAATTATTCAATTCCTATATTGATAAATCATAATGTATATTTAATGGAATGGTAAAAGTGTGTGTATAACTGATATAGGTTACCGTGGATGTTTAAAAAAATTTCTTCACTAGTAATTAGAGGTCTTAAATTCGAATTCCTGAGAATGAAGTAAGTCATATCGAGAGCAGTTGTTCTTAAAAATAGATTTTGTAATGCGCGAATCTAAAGTTAATAAGACCCCAAAATGAAGCTAAATACACGAAGGAAAAAAAAAACTTGGACCAAATAATCTTGGGGGAGGGGGAACAAAACCACATTTTATTTTAGAGAAAAAGTAAAGATCGTTATATGTGGTAACATCAAACATGGATGGTTAATGGTCGTTTTCCTAAAATAATTAAATAAACTAAGCAAATCTAATGATAGAATATTGGACCACAGAGTATACTAGAGTTGGAATTCGTTAGAATTAGTGAATTACATGTGTGCCTTGCACTAACAAGTTACTTTACTCATTAATTATCGCTTTAAGTTTCAATTACCAACTTTTGCTAGGTAACTCAGATTAATAGCATTTGTTGGCTAAAAGTGTTTACCTTAAAAAATAAGACGTTTGATTAAGCTTTTGGGAGAAAATAGTAAGTGTTCATATGACTAGTAGAAGTTGTTTTTCAGAAATCAAATAAAAGTTTTTTCCCAAAAGCAAATGCACTTAGAAGTTTTTAAAAAAAAGTTCAGTCAAAAATTAATTACTGTTTAAAAGTGCTTTTTAAATTTATTGGTCAAACACGAATTGTTTCTCATAAAAACATACTCCCTCCATTTCATTTTATGTGACACCTTTTCCATTCATCTTATTATAATTAGAAACAAGTCAACTTTAAAATTTCTCTTTTACCTTTAAAGAAATGATTTACAACCACACAAATATCTAATGATTGTTCTAGATCACAAGTTTTAAAAATCTTTCTTTTTTTCTTAAACACAAAGTTAAAAGGTGCCACATAAAATGAGACAAAGAGAGTACTTTTTAAAAAACAAAAAATAATTTAAAAATAAACTAATTTTAGAAGTTTGGTCAAGCAAACTATAATCTCTACTCGTTATGAACACGTTACTAGAAAAATTAATAATTAGTCGAAAGTTTAATTTTTGGATATGAATTTGAATTAGTCAAAATCAAAGCGGAAAATAAATACCGAAGGAATAGTAATATGCAAATTAGGAAGGGCATTATTTTTTATTATTAATACATGTGGAAATTTTAAACCGGCAATTGATCAAAGTTTTCCCCACTGCTATATTTGACATTTAAACTTGTGGTTACTTTTCTTGAGGAGTTGGAATCTAATATATTTTCTTCGAAATGCTGGAGTAATACTTTTTATGTCTTTTTCAAAATATGAACGATTTGGTGTATTCAATATCAATATATATATATATATATGACATGTATTTGAGAAAATTATGCTTCGAAATCAAAATATAATGAATAAAAAGAATATGTTATCAATAATTTATGATCAACTCTTCGTCTTGTGGTTCTCGATTTCTAAATCAAAACGTAGGTGGTTAGTAACTTTTCTAACTATGTGATATTAGAAAATATCAACCCTCCTATCTGCTTTGGAGACCATAACCTATATATTTAGAGTAGTACTGCAAATTTTGTATTTCTAGTATAGCCCATCATTAATTTTATTTTAATTAACTAGAAATCATAGTTGCATAGGTGTCTTATAGACCCGTTTAGCTTTAAACTTTAACAAATTACATCAACCCTTTAACGATGGCAACAACATATAATTATCGCCAATCCATGAAATTAAAGTTCTAATCATTTATAAATTTAGATTGTTATTTAACTTGGCCTACTTTCCTAATGACATATGTATAGAATATCAAGGAAATTAATGCAACAAACGTTGACGACGTCTCTAAATGTCATTCTATGACTTTAATTTATGTTTAATTTTGATGATTTTTTATAAAAATTGTTCAATTTTCGTTTATTTTTTTTTCTTATATGTTGTTCAAACATCAAGTTTATATTTTTAACATAAAACAAAAGACTTAATAGGACAGCAGTAATCAAAAGACCATTGAATTTAAATTATTATGTGAATAGTCAGATCGTCCTAATTGCGTATTTAATATTTAATAACTAATACATAAGCAGCTGTTTATTTTTGTAAGAGTAAGCCATAGCTGACTTGGCGTTTTCATTTCTCCCAATCTTATAATAGTATAAAGTGATGGAAAGAAAGAAATGTCAATGTCCATTAACTGTAAGACACTTATAAATCCATAATCTTTGACTAAATTGGACACCAAATAAATCATTGCCCACCATAAATGACATTTAAATAGTAAAGAAGTAGCACAATAAGATTAGGAACGTACCCAAAATCAAATTTTTATGAAAGGTCTTAAATTATTATTTTTAATAAAAATATTATTATAATTCCTTTTTTAAAATTTTTTTTATTATGCAAAGTCCTTAATATTTCTTTTTCATTTGTTTCCTTTGAGACATTATTGATTTTGGGTGAAATTTTAGCAATTTAATTTTGAAAATTTATTTATGTTGAGGCAACGTTATTAAAATTACTAACATAATTTTATAAGTAATACAAATCAAAGTTGTTGAATACATCAATTAGAGAATCATCTATACTTGTATATTGTTTTTCTTAACTTTTTTGAGTCAAAAAATAAATCTAAACAATCAATGTCAAAGTGATCAATCATTATATTCTAAAGAACAGGGAGAGTTTGTGAAAATATTTTATAAGTCTCTTCGTTTGATGATCTCAATTCTATCACTAATTATAGGTAATTAAATATATTTTCTTCTATATATTTTATTTTTAAATTTTTTTATCAAACCTCTTGCGATCTACGACAAATTAATAGACAGTTTTGATTAAAAAAACTAATTTAATCACAATCAATATATCATTCCAAATAATCATAACCAATAAAAACTCTAAATTATCAAGCTCATATATACATTGTAAAACAAATAGTTTCACTTTATTTAGTGTTTGAATTATCACTAAAATTTATTAATTTCAACAAAACATTTTTTAATTGTGAAGCTTGAAATATTATTGTTTTTATTTTTTTAGTAAAACTTTTCATCATGTTTGTGACAATAATTAAAAGATAGATTGGGTACATTATTTAGAATCTATTGGAAGAATAAAATAGTGAATATATACATTGTATCATATCCAAAAAAAAAACATACAACATTTGTACAAGAATTTGCCATGTTACAAAGTATCAAATTTAAACTATGATAATATTTCTTAAGCATTCTATACAAATTTATTCTTGAATTTCTTTAGGCTTTGGCCTCCCTTCAATCAAGCCATAAAATCGATAAGATCTGACTTCGCAATTTTTTAAAGCAAACTCTTAACAACCCCCAAAATCCCATGAAAAAAATCCATAAAATTAGGAATTACGCTAAAAAAAAATTCAACGGTGCTCAAGCAATTTCACGCAACAAGAAAGCCAAAATCATACCATATCTCGCATCATCCGAATAGGTTCCAAAGCAAGCAGTACGGCACAATAGAGAAGTCCATTTAATATCGTTCGTTTGTGCATAATTAATAT
This sequence comes from Solanum appendiculatum, assembly GCA_018342035.1. NCBI lineage: Eukaryota > Viridiplantae > Streptophyta > Magnoliopsida > Solanales > Solanaceae > Solanum > Solanum appendiculatum. The sequence goes on from JAGDQO010000515.1 coordinate 2,283,416, forward strand.
GTCATGTCTTTCATGTTGTGGGAGGGGGGGAGTCACCAAGTCTTAACAAAATTTTCAACTAAAATGATTGTAATTTAGATTATAACAAAATCCTATACAATCACTGTAGCAGATGTTGTTGAGTCCTTGCATCTGAACAATGACACCAAAATTAGGTTCACATCTTACAAAAGTTCCAAGCACTAAAATTAGTTTCTAATGGAGTCCAAAAAATATTCTTATCACCTTTTTCCCCTTCTTTCCCAAAAACCAACTCTCTAGTCAACTTTTTGCCTTTTTGGGTTTGAATACTCTTAATGCCAAAGTTTTTTTTTTTTAATAGTCACACTATTAAAATGAGTATATCAAGTAATTTATGATATCAAGTAACTGTCGGAATATCTTCATCCTTAACCAATTATTTCAAATTTGAGCCATAGGAATAGACAACCTTTTGTGTAACGTTTACAACATAGTGCAAGTTGATGAAGGCGACTCAAAAATTAACAAACATTTAAACTGAATGCATGTGATATTTTAGGCGTATCTCTTGTTCAATCATGAGAGAAGAAATTAAAGAATGACATGACATATTAAAATATAGATAATGAGGTTGTCTGGCAATATTTGGATTCATATTAATAAGTGTAACTAGTACCATTTATAACAAGGCTGAATACAGCTCACTCCATTTATACACACCTCAGTTACGTTACTTGCCACAAAACAAAACAAAGTTGATACCATCTGGTACACCATTACATTGGCACGCAATCTACATTTGGAACTTACCCCCAAAAAAGAAATGATTTTACGTTTCAATTTTTGTAACACCCCCTTACGGGCGGGTACGCGGAAATTCTTTTTAATTTTGGGCGGTGAGATTCGATCTCAGGACCTCTGTCTGATATGGTAGCATGTTGAAACGTGTGATCATCTCATCTAAAAGCTTAAGCTGTTAGAGAGAGCACATTTTTTAATATCTAGTTATATTCTCAACACTAATTGTGTTTTACATGTACTAAATATGAGCAAATCAGATATTTTATTTAAACCAAATTCGACTCATTTATATCTGATTCGATCCACTCAATTTATGACGTTGTTAGTTTAATGCACGTATGCGACCCTAGCACATCAAAAGAGCTATTGGAACATTAATAAATAATGAAGAGAAGTTAATTACTATACTCGAATTCATGAATATCTTATAAATCAAGCTACAATATACGAACTTATAAACACAAGAAAGATTATTACTCTTTCATTATCAATCAGATCTCAGGTTCAAGTTTTACTGGGTATAGAATTGCTTTTAATAGATTATGAAATGTTTTTATTCCTGTGTGGAACTTACCAAATCGAATTCATATTAAATCATCTCCCAATTCTCAATGGGACTTTTTTAATTTTTTTTTTTAATGAGCGCAAAATTTAGTGCTATTGGAAATCAACTTATAGTAAGTTGACTTGTACATTTGTGTTTTTTGGTCTTTAAAGTAAAACTTGTGGAAGGTGGGAAAGAAAAAGAGAAGAAATATACTTCTGGAAAATCTGGATGGTCCCAAAAATTTTAATTAAATGGTTTCAGGGTCCATAAGTCTTTAATATTTATCTTTATATTTAGTAAAAAAAAAAACTGATAACGAACTTAATTTCTTTTTCTATTTTCCTTCTCTAAATAGAAAAGAAAAAGTGGAAAATGAAAGGAAAAAGTCATGTTCAAAGTACTTCTAATTAGTTGAACTTTCCTTTAATCCTTCAAATTCAATCATCAGATAATGATTTATGAAATCTTGAATAACAATATTTAGGGCTCTTTTAAGTCAAAAAAAAAAAAAAAAAACTTGAGTACGTAACACATTAAACATAAATTAAAGAAAGCTCACCTTTTCCTTTTTTTTCCCCCCTTTTTCTTTCATAAAAGATATATACTATCCGTTATGAAGTTCAATTTTTCTATCTTCAAAATAGGCAATCAAGTTTAAATTTGAACTAAATTGAGTCAAGTTATAAGTATCATGTTTTGGTTTTTGAGAGTTAAATTATATGAATTTTGATTAATATTTTAAGATATATACTCCACCATATTGATATGAGAAGAATTGTAATTTATAGTATTTTTTGAATAGTTGTTCAATGTCTGAATTTTAGTTTTTAAAATATTAATTTAATTTAATTTAGCTTCAAAATTTAATCAAATTGACTTTCGATAAGTGAAACATGACAATTATTTTGAGACAAAGGAAGTATCGAAAGATAATTGAAATATTTAAGAACAAAAAGAAAAGGTTTATTAACGTTTGGTCTCTAAATTATTGGTAAATTCTAATTTTAGTCATTGTGATATCTGACTAAACACATTTAATCTTCAATTATTTTAAATGTACGCTTTTTGATTCCCTTGCTTGTGAATATCGACGAATTTTTAGAATTATTATACAGTTTCACCATTTAATTACGTATATATTTTGTTAAGTAAGATATTATTACTTCATATTCGAGGATAATATTATCAAAAATAAAATGAATAAAAAGAAGCGAGGAAATAATATAATGAGACCTCAACTTAATAATATTGCAGTTATAACACCTGTACTAATTTATTTAAAAACTAACCAAACTTTTAACCATAACAAATCTAAAGAGAAGATCTTCTCCACTAGGGGGTGGGCATGGTATGGTATATACCGAATTATCATATCATATCGAAAATTTTAATACCGTGATTTTAATATTATGGTATTTGATACTGTATATGGTATATATATATATATTTTTTGTATTCGCTGTGGTATTTAAAAATAACATATCGAAATATCGAATACCATACCGAAGTATATAGTTACATAAATAGCAGATACATATTATTAAAATACTAACAAAAATATGCAACCTAGTATTAGTATAAACTAAATGTTTAGAAGTTGAAACTTTGACTGCTCTGTTTTGATTGAAATATATTTGAAATGTAATTGATTAACAAAATGAGTTGTTTATACTTTATTTTGAATATATATTTCTATATGTGTAATGTGTTAGTATGATAAAATTGAGACTTTTTTCTAATTGTAGAAGTCATAATACTTTATTATACAAGTATATATTAGTCGAAGTTGAACAAACTATGATTATCGATTTACCATACTATACAATATCGAAATCGAACCATATCGAATTAAATTGGCATGGTAATAATATAATATTTTAAAAATCAAATATCGAAATTACGGTATTAAATCTTTCAAATACCATACCATACCATGCCACCCCTACTCTCCACCAAACTGGAGTACTTTTTTATTCAATTTTCTGACCGTTCTACTCCATAATAATAATCATTATAAAGCGTTTTTTTTTCTCAGCCGTAAATGAATTCATCAAGTAAAGTTATTTTTAAAAAATAAATTATTTTGTCTGTTTTATTATAGTAGTCTAACTAAATTAATGTGACCGCAATATAGAACAGTTAAATATAGACGAATGCATAATGAAAGGTATAGTAAATATATATATATATAGACGCACGTACTTAGACTCAAAATAATTTTGCTACATGCAGAGGTAATCAACACTATGAGTACTTATACTATGTTCCGCGAAATTTTTGAAAGGTCAAAAATATTTATTTTTAAAAAATAAGATGTTTAGTTAAGTTTATGGTAAAGAAATAAGTGATTTTAAAGTGTTAGCAGAAGAGGCTGAAGAAAATAACTTCTTCAAAATTATAAAGTACTTTAGGTTTTTTTTCTATGATATCCAAATTAAATAAATCATATTTAGACCAATAGTAACTTCTTCTTTATTTGTGATTTGGAACACAAAGACAAAGCTAGCATCAAAGTACGTTTCAAAAGAACCTAGTAACTTTGATCTAAATTTTATATATTAATTGAAAACTCCTCTATATTGTGTATATAATAAAGTTTAAAATTCATAAACTTTAAATTGTGGAAACACTTTTCAAAAATATTAATCAAACATAATAAATTACTAACAAAAATATCTTTTAAGGATTTAACAACTCATAAACCACTTTTAATTTAAAAAATAAAATATTTGAGCAGGGTGAACAAAATATTCTCCATGTAGCTGTTGATAATAGCAAAAATTTTGAGATGAGTGTGTTAGCAATTAGGTCCCAACAGTACAGTAATGTGTAGGTGATGGGAGTAAAGGAATCAGCCCACCAACATTTGTGAAGTCTGAATCAAACATTTACTACCTCTCCTGCACGAACACGACCCTTTAAGCAACCTTATTAATTTTAATGATCATTTGGTGGTATGTATAAAAATAGTATCGAACAAAATATATTAGTTATATAAAAATTAGTTATATTGAGTTTAAGACTAATACTGATAAAACAAACTAGACAACACTCGGATGCTTATTAAGTACTGATCTTCAATCCTAATTTTTTGATTTAATATATCTTCATATCTAGGATCATGTTCGCGATGATACCACTACCTAATTATTTTATTATATTTAGGAAGTGGCTACTTTGATGGTGGTGGTGGTTATACTCTCTGTATTCTGCATTAACTCCCTCTTGTATACTCTTTAATTTGGCACCCACTACCTTAAATTTTGAGGGTCCCTATATCTCCTCTCTTTTCTCTATATAATAAATATTCCCTATGATTTGGAGTACCTCTTTTGCCACCTGCTTCTTTCCCTTCTCTTTAACCAAAATCTAGCTAGCTCCTAAGTGTGACAATAACAAAAGGTAAAAGACAAGAACAAGTGTTTCTTCTTCTTTTTTTGTGACTAGATGATATTAGACTTGCCAATTAGATGAAAAAGACATTCAAACAAGAATAGAAGTTAAGTTTTTACAGCAAAGGAATAATAAAAATATGATCATGATAATTGATAACAATCTTTTTACCAAAACAAAAATAACTTGTGTAGCCATAATTTTACACATGGTTTCGCCCTCTTCACTCATCAAAAAAAAGAAAAAAGCACCAAATCTTGTAGCCTACCTAACCACTGAAAACTAAATGGGGAGCACACCCAATCCACTACGTTCTGTTCTTTCATGATCTGAGAAATCGGATCGAGCTATTCGAATAATACGTTTCTATTCAAATGTCTCGGGAAAATAAGTTGCATAAATGAGAGAAAACATTTTGAGTATTTTTTTTCTTGTATTTTGTGGAGTTGTACAGGTAAATACTGATGATAAACATTGAACAGAGCTAAAACAACAAGGGTAAAACTGTACTTCCACTTTTCTATGATCACAGTTGTAAAGGATGAAATGGTCAAATGTCAACGGTCACTGAAATCAGCGATTGGGATTGACCCTCCCGAAGTCGGCAAGCTTTCTCGATCTGTTCTTGCAAAACGACGTCGCTGTAGAGAGCTGAGGTTTTGCAGTGACTCTAATCTCGCCGGAAAACACCATTTCAGGCGGCATTCCCTTTTGGTTCCAATTTCTGTTAGGGCTAGCCCGCACTAATGGACTCAAGCAAAAAGCCATTCCACTGAGGTTTCGATTGTGACTTGATTTCCCTCGTCGGCCAGGTTGAGCTGCTGGTGTTCTTCTCGGAGTTTGTTTCCAACCCTGTGATGATTCAGATGAGTATCCGCTCGATCCGCCGCAATGCTCGTCCTCCTCATCGTCTGAATATCGAGCAGGCGACATTCCTCGATCACGATTACGATGCGTCCTCCTATGACCTCCGATCGTCGATTCTTCTAGCGAAAACGTGCGCGACTGTTTTTTCCGGCGACCGGAGAGAATCGTTGAGAACCACGATGGTGAAGAAGACGAAGCTGGGTAAGCATCACCTGAATTTGAAATCCTACGATCCGAAACTAGTTTATCGGACTTGGATCTAAACAAACCAGATAAAAATCTAAAATAACCTTTCTTCTTATAAGGCCCAGCAGCAATTACCGTACCGTTAGGTCCCACTTGTGGAGTACTGTAAAATCTTTGATCTCGAATAGACGGAAGAGAATTGTGCTGATATTGCCACGGCGTCGTATCAGATTTCCGGCGAGATATATACGGCGAAACAGAGCGAGGAAACGTCAACGGCGGAGGATTTCCATCGGATTTCCTGTGATCCTCCTGAAACAACTGCTGCTGAACTTGAGCCCGTGCTTGGGCTTGAGCCTGGGCTTGTGCAGCCATAACCGCAAATAGCCTTTCCCGGAGACATGAAGCGCAAACGCCGACGCTGCTACTCAGGTCAGAAAAGTGCTTTTTACACCTCATTTACCCAAATCAATTGATTTTTTTTTGTTTAACTGAATTAGTATGAAAAATTAGAAAGAAGAAAGGAGAATTGAAGGAAGAAGAAGCAACATTTGTGGTGAATAGAAGGATCTGAGAGTGAATTTGTCTTCTTCTTTTAGTGAGAGAAAATTGGGTGTAAGAGAGAGAAAGAGAGAGGGGTGTAGGCTTTTATGGGTAAAGAAAATGAGAGCTTTTTATCTTTTTCTTTATTCTTATAGGTTCAAATTAAAGGAGAGAGAGGATGATGCCACTCTAATATTTAAACACAAATTTAGACAATCTCCTTATTAATTAATTCAAGATTGATTACTATTCAGAATAGGAAAAACAATAAAATAATCTCTCATAAACCTTTTCACAACTCATCGATGCCATCGTCTATATCATCTATATGCACCCTAGCATAATTCTCATGAAACCTGCATCTCTTCGGCAAGCTATTTATATGCATGCATCATTTTAGTACTTTAGGTAAGTACTATTAATCAAATTTAGTTAATATGAAACTCGTAAATCCTTTTACTACTATTTTGTATTTATATTTGACTTGACAAGTTATTCAAATAAAATTAAGAACACTTTTGAATTTTGTGATACTAAATTAAAAATATGTTAAATATATTAAAATATTTTTTTTAATCTTATATAAACATTTCATTAAAATTAAAGAATCATTAAAAAAGGGAAAGGGTCATTTTTTTAAATCAGACTCAAAAAGAAAAGCAAGTTAAATAAATTGAAATAGAGGGAGTATAACATGTTTGAATTGATTTATTTTAAGTGATTTTTACTAAAATAGCTTTAAAGCACCTTTGGAGTGTTTGAATAAATTTAAAAAGTGTTTATAAGCACTCCATTTTTAGTTAAAATAATAAAAACAAGTCAAAAGTCATATGTTGATATCTCTAACTTATGACTTTTAGTCAAAAATCAAACAGACTCTTAATTATGAGTTACTTTCTCCTGTCTAAAATTTTACCACTTTTGATTTAAGATATTTCTTCTTCTTTTTTTGAGGAAAAATAATAAGTATTTATAACTTATTGAAAATTTACTCTTATTATTATAATTTATAACTTATGAATTATGTTAACTAAGTAAAACATTTAAAGGATATAAAATATAGTTTAGACAATTATTTTCATAATTAAAGCTATTAAATATTTTTATCATTGTGCCAAAAATAGTATTTTGATGACTAATTTTTTTAAGTTGATGACGGAGTGCTCTTGTCATGGTTGTATTTATTTCTTTTTCTTATTATTTTATTACTTTAATAATCAACAATCTATTGATATTTTTAGGAATGGTCTACTTTACCTTTGATAGCAGTCTATCCATTTCATCATATTTATACTCCAATACTTATGAATAAAGAAATTTTCAACTCTACTTGAAAACTACTTGAAAATAACGGTTGTTATTTTTAAGATAAGTATTATCCATACCAATTACGTAAAAAAAATTTAATGTCGGTCAATTTCCCATTTATTTGCCTAAAAATGGGAACTACTAAGTAATTCATTTTTTTCAAAGAAAAATCATAATATCACCACTAAGAAATCTTAAGAATTTTGTAACCTTGTCTTAATTGCAAGTTTGATTCCTTTCTTATCCTTTTTGGCAAAGATCAACGGTAGAATTTGCAAGATATTCTAAATCTAAAAATTCAAATTCAATTTTGGGTGAAATTTCTTCTATATAATAAAATATCTACGAAAATCATGTTATCATTAATCATTAAAAAATCGCATTGTGTGCAACAAATTTTAAAACATATAAAAAATAAACTCCAATCACAAACAAAAATATTTTATTAATAAATGTGCAGATACAATTTTGTTCTACCTTGATTATTCTCTCTTAATTATCATTCTGACACGAGGATTGCTATGTTAGAGCGCGTCAAAGTCTACATTGGTTGGAGAATAGATTGATGGTCTACTTATATATATTTGAGCAATACTCCCCTTATAAGTTAGTTTTTGGGGTTTAGTTAGGCACATCATACATGTGTCATATCTTTACATGTTAATTATGTATTTCTCGAACTATGTATGATGATTTGGACCTCCTTGGATTTATTGGGAATATATTATCATTTATATAGGCGTGAACTAGGGTTTAAGATAGAATAGCCTCCAAAAATCTTGACTAAAATTAGACTCGTCTTATAGAGTCCTACGAAATTTCGATGATTAATCAACGAAATATGGGCTTGAGTGATCATATATTCCAAATGTGTTTCATGTTTCATTGCTAAGTTAACTTACTTGCACGCAATTGAGAGCATTCAAAGCAATTCACATTTTCGAGAGTTCAAAGATCTAAGTTTTGGTCCTTGTAGTTATTTTTATGTTTCATCAAGTCCAATTCTAATTCAATTGCAGTATGATAGAGTATTAAGTTGTAACTACTCACTCTCCAACAATACTTGTCCACTATTGACTTGGCACACCCCTTAAGAAACAATAAATAGAAGGATGATTTTATTATATTACCCTTTGAATATAATAAATATAATGTATTGAAAAATGTAATAGGGAGATGACTATAATTAATTATAAGGGTAAATTAGGAACTAAGTGTAAAACTATACATTGATTTCATAAAGTGGACAAGTATTATTGAACATTCCAAAATAGTATAGTGGACAGGTATTATTGGACGGAGAGAGTTTCTTGTTTACTTAGAAGCATTCCTAGGTTACATTGGGAATTGTATAGTATTTGGTTTCTTAAATGAATGTAACAGATGGCATTTCTTGAGATAGCCAGTATTAATCAACTATAAGTGCACAATAGAACTCTATTATTTGCCAATTAGAACTTCCATCTACACTCGCAAGATTGTTTGAGTTGGTGCAACATGTGATATCTTATAAGGAAAGTGAGAGATCAATTCCCCCTACCAATGCCTACTAATCAAGTTCATCGCATTGGACTTATCTGGTACGATTTACATCTCAAGATAACGATTATTGATTTCCTTGGGTCCCATGAATAAAACTTCCATGTCATAGATTCATTATCTTTTGGACAATGAAGCATGACGACTAATAAAGGAATACTCTTCATACTAGTGTATATGGTATATCACATCAAATGCCCTTGTGTACAATAAGTAGCATCCAAAAACGAACAAGTATCCCAATAAAATGAATACAACGAGGACTGACTAACTTTTAACTCTATGTGCTATGTTAATCAATATGAAGGACTATTTGTTGGAAATATACTTGACAAGGATATTTGATGTAACCATTTGAAAAAAAAAGAAGAGGAAGGATCCTCCCAAATTATCATATGCATGTATATAGTATTGGGGATCCATTGATTGATTGTAGAAAACTTATACTTGCTCTTTGTTCAGCTCTTTCATAAGGTGACAAATCAAGAAAAGGCTAATAATCTCATACCCATAGTTAAAGGAAGAAGCACGCTCCATATGTTATATTGTAATATTAGAATGAACAGTTCCACCTTTATTTGTGACCAGAAAATGAATACAAACAAAGTAGAAATCACTTTATTCTGATATGCTTTCGCTGTGCATATAGTTTTCCAACAGTTAGGGGTTCGCAAATTTATATACATATATGATCAGCGGAATGTACTATCAATTAACAATTGGGTTCGCCCGAACCTACGAACCGTCACCTAGCTCCGCCTCTGTGTGTAGTGGAATATATTATACAAAATCATGGCTATTTGATAGTACATTCCGCTGTTCATTTTATTCTAATTTTTGTTTTTGCTGCAAAAAATATTCATATTACGTACTGAGTCATAAGGTACATAGAGCTTTACGAAATAAATAACATTATACATTATCTACAAGAAAATCACTGTTTAAGTTTGCCCCTTTAGCATCCAATAATCATAATAGTATAAAACAACATGTCATGAGGAGTTATTTTCAAGGGAATCAATATGTACCATTCGATCAAATTTATTTGGTTGAAATTTATAAAATCACATTAATTATATTTGTTATTTATATAGTTATCTATCTTCTTTATAATAAGTTGGCCAAATTAAACAATGAATGATTTCATTAGCGTCAATGTATATTAAAAAAAATCAATTGGGTCAGAAATTAAGTTCATGGGCTAGCTTTAAGCCTTGATGAAGTGTGACAAGTTCTGTTTTGAGGTGCACACAAATTGGTCTAAATATCATGCTTAAAAAGGAGGAAAATAATTACGGGATCTTTTTTCGTATCAAACACATCCTTAATGTGATGTTCTTTTCTAAAGTGATAAAATTAACTCATAAAAATATGTTCCTTTCAAAGATTTGCTCATTTGGTAACTCAATACATTTAAATGTTGGTGTGATATGTAACCCAAACTTATCCATGAAAAGTTTGTTAAAAATGATTTTCTCATTTAATATATTATAGCTAGCCACATAAAAAAAAATTAGGTACTTAAATATATTATAAGAAAAGAAATAAAAAAGTTTTAAGAACTTTGAAAGATTAAGAAAAGAAATAAAAAAGTTTAAGATCTTTGAAAGATTTGGAGATATTGGACTATTACCCACTACTTAACTCAACTCATGAGTCTTAACTCATTTTAACTTAAATGACTTTTGAGCAAGTTATTTGACATCCTTAGGTTAGTTTTAAAGAAAATAATGCATATATTCATGATATTATTTAATTATTTTTTTGATAAAACTTTTAGCTTATATATAGCTAATACATATATTAGTCATATACCCTACTCAGTATTATATATAGGATATATAACTAAAACATAATAAATTATAATACTAGCAATATAAAAGTTATTAATACATAAATAAGTTTAATTAAAAATAAATTTAACCTTAATACACCAAACCAAAACAAACCGTGAATAATTAAGAAATAATTTCAACATAATTAATCTTAATCTACTCCTTTTTGTGGTTAAAGACATTGTTACAACGACAAATCCATTTTTAGATCTAATGTATGATGATGTATCATGCACTTTTTTTGGTGAGCAAACACAGACAGCTCATTTTGACCTTGGGTTATTAATTGTAATTAGCTTTTTTGTGCTCACAAACAAAATCGACATTTGCAATAATCCAATTGTTCAGTTTTTAAGTACATATCTAATTTATTTATTTAATTATTTTAATGGAGCACTACATGTTGAAAATGGTCCTCTTACTATTTGATGTAACTTTTGAAAGTAGGTAATTGGTGTTTGGGAGTTGACATTAGAAATTGTGATTTTTTGTCTGTTTGCCCCAACTATGGTTTCACATTGAGTCAACAATTACATTATATCAACTCTGTCTTTTCAATCACTACCGTAGCGCGATAACGATGGGATAAATAGAATTTCTCTATCCAATTATAACGAAAAAACTAATTGTGTCACAATCTAAATATGGATTCATCATGGATAAAAATAGACTTTATATTATAAATATTGATAATAGAAAAAATATTTATATATTTAAATTTAAAAGATATATACAAGTAATCCTCTATTTAATCAGTCTTGATTGATAATCCTAGATGAATTGAGGTAATTATTTGATAATGAAATAATTTCACATAAATACACCATCCATAATTATTATATTGCATCTACGTAGTTAAGTTCTTAAATTTTCAGTCGTATAACCGTTATATTTTTATAGTAATATTCAAAATTTTGATATATAATATTATATACTCGATTTTATAACATTATGCAAAACTTCAATTTTTGTTTTGTATCAATGTTTAAAAATTCAACCATATTATACACACAGTATACAAATAATATATAGAATTATAAAAGGTATTTTAACACTCATAATATTATACCAAACACTAACTTTGTTTTGTTAATTTCTTGCGCCTCTTCTAAAATTTAAGAAGTGTTTAGACACTCATAATATTATATAATATTAGCTTGATCATTAATTCCTATTATTATACAGATGTATTTTAATCGAATTCATTATGATCAACTTTTTTGGAAGAGGCAATCAAAAAATAATATATATATATATATATATATATAATGGAATCACAATTTGTTGGAAGTTGTTTCTTGTTCAACAATGGCTTTATTTATTAAGCACGCTTTTAAAGAAAATAAAATATGCTGGAGCGTATTTTATTTTCATAGGAAAATGAGACATTCTTGATGTTAGATAGAAAGAACGGTTAAAAAAATATATGGTATGACCTTGTTGATATATAAAATTAAATTATTAAATAACTGTTTAACAACCAACTAATTTTACACATATTTATACTAATTTTCCCTCTCTCAATTACTATTAAATGATGGTTGATCTAAACTTTTAAAATGAAAATTGAAGGGAAAACGAGAAGAAAAAAACTAAGTGCTGAATTACATATGGTTGGCAGTAGGTACTAGATAACGGAAAAGGCTTAGAACTTTGATGTACTAGATAACGGAAAAGACTTAAAACTTTGATGTACTAAACTTTCAAAATTTACTTATTATGAAAAGTATTATTTGTTAAAAGTATTTTTTGAAATAATATTTTTGGAGAATAGACGTTAGTGTATGATTAATCAATTTTTTTTGAAAAAATAATTTTGTAAATGTTAGAGCAGTTATAAGTGCTTAACCAAAGTTGTAAAAGTACTTGTGGGAAAAAATGTTTTTTTTTAGCTTTCGAAAAACAGTTTTTTGCTATGAGTCAAAAACACTTATTCCCTCTATCTTAAGAACTTCTAATTAGGAGAGGTATTTAAATGTTTTAACTCTTCATTGATATTTGAACAATCATAACATCATCCATAATTATGTTTATAATCTTCAAGAACAATAACTTTTAAGGATAAAATAAATAAAATAATTTTGCCTTGAACTTCTAAAAAAAACAAATAATTTTAGAAATCACGACAAATAATTTGAGACAAAAGAAAATATTTTAACACAATAACTCGGTCAAACGGCTCAACTTTCTAAAATAAGTATTTTTAATTTTCCAAAAAATTGACTAAACATGCTAATTAATCATAGCCGATTGATGTTTACACTAATTAAAACCATGATTATAGCTTATAACTTAATCAATCAAAGTCAACTTTCTTAATAAATAAACATCAACAAGTACTTCACCCTTATAAAACATGTCTCAATCTTTTTATGGACATACCAATAAACATCAAAAAAACTTTTATAGCTCCCTTTCCAAACTTTGAAAAAATTAAAGCTATATACTTACTAACACTTTCATGCATGTAAATTTAATGTAATGTCCATCTCGATAGACTTACCCAAAATTGTTACCCACATTTGATGTCATGTCATGATTACATGGTCTATTTTACTTTATGCTTGTTTCTGAATGTCGTTGTACACGTATGGTAATTAGTTGAAATGTTTGAATTACTAGTGAAGTCAGAATTTTTCATTGAGGAGTTGAAAAATAAAAAAGTAATATCTAAGATTTGAATTTGAAATCTCAAGATAAATTTTGAATTCGCTAAATTACTAAATCAATCTTTAATTTTGCGCTCAAAAGATTCAAAATCTAATATATATATGCATAAAAAAAACCTTATATATAGTATAATTTTTTACCAAGATGATTTGGGTGAACTCTTCTACCCTTGATTAGACAAGTCCATCATTGGAAACCTTTTCTCGTATATGATAAATAATATATAGTACCTAGAAATTGAATACTTAGGATAAATTTTTTTATTTGATGGGATATAGAAGTGATTTATTATTCTATTTTGTAAATAAAAATATAAGGCATAAATGCTAATTATAAGAAAATTGAAGTACCACATAACATCAGGTACCATAGGCATTTATTTGGCATGTGCAACTGAAATTGCATTTGCTACCAAGGAAAAACTTTGGATAGCATCATCATAAATGACTCTTCACGCTGAGTATTGCCTGACCTAGCAAACACCTAATATAAGGACAAGATATGCAAACGCATATGAACTATGATGAAATTGTTAACGACACATTTAAATTATACCACTCACTAATTACCTGAAACGCAACATAAGCAAACACACACTTATTCAAAACTAAAAACAAAAGGGGTCATATTGTCTTTTTTTCTTCTTTTGATTACATCTTAAGATATAAATAAAGGTAAAATGTTTGATTTAAAAAAAGGTAAAATGGTCTCCAAAAATCCTCCTAATTAATATTTTATTTTTAAAAAAGTGAATAAAAAAAAAGCACGGTAGATAATTTGAGACAGAAAAGTACTTGCAATTCACTATTCAACTCACGAGAAATTTCACCAAAACATTATATATTAATATCGTACAATTGTTACTTCCTTTTTGTTGTTTTTATTGTCTTTATTTCTTGTGATTTCCCTTCAACTTGACCCTATTATAAAGTCGTACACTGTAATGTTTTGTCAAAAAGTTCTGCTAAATTATATATCAGTAATTATATTCATATATTTTTAAATAGTTAAATTAACTACTTGGCCTAAACACAAAAGACAATAATAGTTCATCTTTCTGATTAACGAAAGCAGCAGATTAGAGTGCCAACAACATGGATTATACTATCAGAGTTAGTAATTAGTCCCTCTCCATCACAAAATAATTAGGGATAAGATTTTGACTTAAACAGCCTAAAAACATATATTCTATTTCCTTATTTGTGCATATTTAAAATAATGGTGTTGTTTCTAAAGTTTACGAGACGACTATTTATAATAGTAATAAATTATTGATTTCAAAGGAATGTAAATATGTAATGCCTTGAAAACGATGTTGGAGTCAGAATTTATGTCGAGGGTATTACATTTTGCATGTAATTAATCTTTATGAAGAAATTAATTGATTTTTATTTTGACTCTATCTTTAATTGACTATGTTTTGAATTTTGAGGTAATTTTTCTTGGTGTGAAATTATCATGACATTTTCCTTTTTAAATAAATAAAGAGGCTTGGAAAATGAAGAAAGGGCTAGACTGAAGTAAAACTGAAATTTGAAGTTTGAGATCCAAGTGGGCCTGAGAGATCCGAACCAGTTAGTGCTTGGGCTGGCCCATCTATTTCGAAGCATGCACCTCTATTTTCCACTATGAAATGTCGTCCTTATCGGTTTATTATTTTGTGGATTCGCTTTTTTACAAGGAAAAATTACACATTTGACCTCTCGATATAAGGATATTAAAATTTTCTTTAGATCTAGGTGCGGGGTGAGTTTCTTTAAAAACATCTTAAGGAGCTTTTCACACGAAAATTATGTCTTAGGCATGTCTAATGCCAATGTCCGTAGCTCGCCCAATTTCTCGTTAGTATTAATGATCCTCATAATTTTTCATAGCTCATGAAAATATACATCATCCAATCCATCTAAGTTTGAGTTCGTTATTGATTCGTTCATTTATTAGTTCAACCAGAGGTGGAGCCAGAATTAAAAGTTTGGGGGTTTCAAATTTTCTTTTTTAAAAAAAGAGAGGGGGGGGGGGAGTTTAGGAGTTCACGAGTTAATATGCATATATATTTATTTTATTTTCTAGTACAAATACAGGTTTACGCAAAAGCTACTGGGTTCAGACCTAACTCCGCCTCTGAGTTCAACTCAACTCATTTCAGTCCATCAAAAACTAGGTTGATATATTTTCAAATTGGCCCATGAGAAATCTTGTCAAAATATTTTAAAAAAAACTTTTTAATTTTTTTAATTAGTAATATATAGCCATAATAAAGAAAATTTAAATAATTTTATTAGGTACTAAAAATTATCATAGAACAAATAAAGTAATTTTAACTTTTGTAAAAATTAGATGGATTGGGTTATGACCTGTATTTAAGTTCATTTCAATTCAAGTAACTTTTGGACAAGATTCTTTATTAATGTCCCATTTTTTACTCACTCAAATTAAATTCAACTCAATCTGCTCATTTGACACGCTAGCGCTATTAAGTGTAAAGTGGTCACTAAATAATTAGATTGTGGGTTAGTTTTGGAAAATGGAAGCTCCACTAGTATAGAGCATACTCCAGAAGAGATGCAGGCCCAATTCCCACTAACGGCCCAGCTTGAACCTTAGCAGATCAGGAGGTTTAGCCCAATGTGTAAATAGATCAGTTTAGTTAGCCCGAGTCTTTACTTTGATCAGTTGGATCAATATTGACATGGTTGTATAATATAATTGAAAATTTTAGAAATAATAAACATCATAAGGTTTCGATAATTGAGCCCCATAGCTATAGTTTCATTTGCTATGGTGGTTGTGATTTGTATATTTCGCTTGCGAACATACAAATAGGGTAAGTATATGTAAATTCTTTATTTATACATTTAGGAATTTTCAAATTTCAGTTTGTATATTTCGCTTGCCAATATACAAGCACGGTAATTTATTATGAATTTTTCATAAATCGTATACAAATAGTTAGGGTAAGCATATACAAAAATTTGAATTTATAGAATCAGAAATCGAATTATACAAATTCTGAATTTATACAAATCAGACGAATTATACAAATCAAGTGAACAACAAGATTGGGCGAAACTATAGCTTAGAATAAATATTTCCCTAAACAGTAGTTATAGCATTTAACATGATTTAAATGTTTGCTATTCTCAACAATTTTCCCTTATAATATATGCTAGAGTTAATTATCACTAAAATCATGTATATTTGACAATTTTAATTTTAATAAATTATGTATCGACATCAAAAGAAGTGTGCGCTTCACTTCTCACTTCTTGATCCTAACTCAATGGCTTTCTCATTTTAAAAAAAAAATGTTTTTTGCTCTTAAAACCATCGATACATCACTTTTCCTGCGTGTTAAACTAGATTTTAATGAATTACTTGAAAGGTAACAAATTAAGTTCACAAAATCATAGAAGTACTAGTACCACTTCTAATTCCTGCCCAAGTTGTAAATGTATTCTTTCATTTATCTTCTTTATAGAAGAATTTGATTCACAAGTATTTGTGCTTCTGGATTTTCCAGGATCATGTATAAGACAAAAATAATAAAAAAATATATAAGTTTTATCATGTAATATTAATGGCCGTCCACATTCTGTGCCACAAATTTTCGAAAGCTAAGGGCATTTGTAAACAAACATTTAATATTATGACAAAATGAGAATTACCTTTACTTTATGTGATGCTATAAACATTGGTCTTTGGCAGAAAAAACTTCAAAGTTACTCATCAACTACTATAATTTTTGCTTTCTTCTATGTTGTTATACTTGTCCATGGACCATTTAACGTTGTTGACACTATTCTTTTAAGTTTGATGGACTTCTACGTGGATTTGTATCATTTTAAAATCTTGGATCAATTACAAAAAAAGAATTTTAAAGAGCGGCGAATTTGAACTTTTAACTTATCTTGGGTCTATTAACAAAATCTCAAGATCAATTAATTTTATCTTTTGATAGTCTTATTAAGTGTTTAGACATGCAATTTCATCTGATAATTTCAAATCCTAAAATGAAATCAGCGTTTAAATATGCAATTCAAACCCAAATACATCTCACAAGGTTTTCATGTTGAAAATCTTTTACACACTAAAAAAAGACACTTTCTTGATATAAACTTTGAGCAAGGTGACCCACAAAAATTCAAATTTCAAAATTTTCATACGTTGAAATTTTTTTTTTAAAAAAATAGAAAGGTACAAGAAGTCCTATTAACCATACATAAGATCAAACGGACAATAACGCGCATATATCGCTATATAACCCAACCCCCTATATTTACTTTTCTTTCAATAAAATTGAAAACCAAGTCCAATTTCAAAGACTCTTTTCTCTATCCCCTTTTCGTATCTCTCTGTAAACAACACAGTTCCACTTTCATGTCCAAATCTTGATTGCTAAATTACCAATCTTTTTTCTCTTGTAATATAGATCTGGGGTTTACGATTTTTTATTATTATTTTTAGTTTGAGAAGAGAAAAAGGGAAGGGAAGATTTCTACTATGGAGAGTTTAATTGGTTTGGTGAATCGGATTCAGAGAGCTTGTACAGCTCTTGGTGATTATGGGGGTGGAGATAACGCATTTTCTTCTCTATGGGATGCTCTTCCTTCAGTTGCCGTTGTCGGTGGTCAGGTTGGTGATCCATTATCTTATTCGGTTTCTTGATTTTCCACCCGATGGGTTTTACTGGAACTAGGATTTAACTTGGGGAGCTGGGTAATTAGTAGATCCACGTTAGTGATGGTGGAAATCAGACTTTTCTATATGGGTTTGTGTTGGATTTTGATTTTAACTTTTAAAAATGAGGAATCTTGATTTTTTTCCCACCCCACTGCTATTGATTGTTCATTGAGTAGCAGTTTTTCTTGCTGCCTTTTGCTGAATATGGGTTTTTGCTGAATTAGATTTTGTACTGTAAAGGTGGAATTTTGGTTATTTTTACCTCTGCTATTGATTGTTGTTTTGAGTAATTTTTGTAGCTAATTTCATTGTGTATTCGGAGGAAATAAGATTGTTGAATATGGTTCTGTGCTGATTTGATTTCAGTAGTGAAAAGATGGAATGTTGAATTTTACCTCTGTTATTCATGGTAATGGGCTAATACAGTTTTTGCTGCTTGCTTGCATTAATTCAGAGTTCTGGGAAGTCATCTGTGTTGGAAAGCATAGTAGGCCGAGATTTTCTTCCTCGTGGATCAGGTGAGCTCCCTTGATTAATTTACCTTTATTCTGTTGTTCATTAGATCATTCTGACTTAGTAAACTTCTACTACATTTTACATAAGTAGTTTCTCCTTACGTGCACGTGTATGTTCAGTCATAGAATACATGGTTATGCAAAATGATGTCAATATTATTAAAATTTTGAGTAAATAATTATACATAAAAGAATAAAGTGCAAGTGTTTGTGAATAATCAATGCAAATCGTTGTATAATGACTTGTTTGTTGAGGTCAAGATATTTAGATATCGTCTGAATCTAGTAAAATGAACGTTCAAAATTTAATTATATCCATGTGATTCTTTTTACTTATTTTGATTTTGTGGCCATCTTCTTTGTCAACTCTGTGGTTATAAAATTAGCTTGATTTATTGAGATAAAACATATCTCACATAGAAACTCATGATTAAATGATCTTCTCCATACGAAACTCACCAAAATTTGCAAGATTAAACACTTCAAACTTGACAAAAATGTGGTTTTTGAAATCAAGAATCAATATCTAATAATTAAGAAATATTAAGCCAGTGTCTCACACACACAGAAAGGCTTATTTATCGAAGTGTTGGCAATACTCAGTCATATTTTGGAAGGTGCACCGAATCAATAGAGTTTGATCATTCAGTCTCATGTATGCGAAAATGACCTGGCTTCATATAGAGGTGAATAAATAGGTTAATACTCTTATTTCTATATAGTTCTCCAGTAATGAACAAACTATCTGCTACAGATATTCTTTTCAAAATTTCGGATGATATGTACTAAAATGAAATAATAAAATAAAATTAGGAAGAATTGAGATAATAGTAATACTCAGACATATATCAATGTGGTGCAACCCCAAAAATTAATGTTGAGAAAGAAAAAAAGGAAGATACCATACCCGGAAAAACGTGGAACAAATAAAGGTTGGGCGAAATATGAATCCCTTACCAATAGGCTGTAACCAATATGTCACAATCAAGATGCTCACAATGGTATCAGATTGTCTACATATTAGTTTCTAGGCTAGCATGTGTATGTTACTATTACCAAATAACTCAAAAATTTAAGCTTATCAAATACAGGACAAGAAGCAAGCAAATTGCTAAATGGGATCACTGTAGCTTGTAGGTAAACCTCTAGAATAATAGTTAGCTCTATCTTATAGGATTTGTTCATTGAAGCAAATTTCTATGGGCAAATCAAGTTCTGATCCAACCAAATAAATAATGATTCCTTCTCCCTTCAACCTTCTATGACATATATGCTATTAGTAGGCATATATGTAAATTTTAATTCAACCGATAAGCTGAATTAAAAAAAATTGCATTGGTTTATTGATATCGGTTATTGGTTTCACGGTTTGAAAACATTTTAGTATTTTATTCTTATGGCCTATCGGTTGGATTAACGGTTTTATTGAGTTTTCTCAATGGTTTTACCTATAACCCATTAAGATCTATCAAATTCAACCGATAATCGAAAACAGATTTCTGATTCTTTTTGTGAAGACTATTTCTCCTTCTTAACTCATCAACTCACAACACCTTTTTTTCTTGATTAATGCGTCTATCTAGTGTACATTTCCAAGAAAAAATATCATAATAGGTTTACAAAGAAAAGTAAGTGCCTCACTTCGAATAACCAAGACGTAAAGACCACTAACCGTTTAACCAATAATTGATAATTGATTTGTTAGTGGTTAGAATTTCGATTTAGCATGTTTTCAGACTGACAACCGATAACATTCATAACTGAGCTGGACCAACTGATAAACAGTTCTAGGTTTTATTGTAACTCAGTCAAAACAACTAAACAAGCGCTTACGCCAGACTTGATTCAAATCAGATTGGAATATTGGATGTAAACAATACTTGATTGAACACTAGCAAGGACAAAATAGATTATTTATAAATAACCTCTCATTCAAGATTTTTGCGATCTGTTGGTTCGTAGTATGAAAAGCAGTCAACCAAGAAAAAGAAGAGATAAGAGTATTTGCTAGAAGAAGCCAAATGCACACGTGATATGCCTTCAATGTACAATGAGAAGCCTCTTTTATATCATTACCAATTTTGAAATCTGCAAGACAATGATAATAATCCCATTTGCACTAAGATAAACCAAATGACTGTAAGTTGTGGCAACTCTTGTGGGAGTAACATTAGAAATGGTGGCAAGTCTTCATAACATTAAATTTTTATAATTTTTTTTAATTATATAAGGGTTAGGAAGGAGAAATGGGGGAGGAATCACAAGGTGGGGAATTGAACCCTCACCAACAAGGTGAAAGTTCAGATAGCCAACTAACTTACCTACTAAGATCTCTGTAGTTTAACTTTTAAGTTAAGGGTTTCCTGCTTTTAATATTAAAGCATAATATAGATTATGTGACTTACATTGGCTGAGTGAAGTCGTCTGGTATCCATTCAGGAATTGTGACAAGGAGACCATTGGTGTTGCAGCTTCACAAGACTGATGAAGGACAGCAGGAATATGCAGAGTTTGGTCATATTCCGAGAAGACGGTTCACAGATTTCGGTATATCAATTGACCTCCATTCTTTCTTCTTCTTTTGGGGCATTACTTTACCCCTTTCTGAATTTATGTAAACTCTTTACTATTTCATGACAACTAATGAATATCGAAGTAGCTACGAAAATTTTTGCTTGTAAGTGAGGTAAATGAGAAACTTGATTACTTGTGCATAGAAGAGTAGCCATATACAGTAAGGGGCCGTTTGGTTACTGTATAACATACATCTTATTCATGTATAAAAAGTTGTATTAGTTTTACTTTGTTTGGTAGAAGTTTTATATTAGGTATAAAAGTCAA
This sequence comes from Solanum appendiculatum, assembly GCA_018342035.1. Classification (NCBI taxonomy): domain Eukaryota; kingdom Viridiplantae; phylum Streptophyta; class Magnoliopsida; order Solanales; family Solanaceae; genus Solanum; species Solanum appendiculatum. Next base: position 2,305,102 of record JAGDQO010000515.1, read on the forward strand.
CACAACTTATACCATGTTTGGTTGGTAGGATTCTAAATATTGTATAAAAGTTATTCATGTATTAATTTTATACGGTGGTTGGTACTAGATTGTAGATTCTGATTCGACAAAATGTGTTTTCTTTACTATTTTTTTAACAGGCATGGTCCGCAAGGAGATTGCGGATGAAACTGATCGAATCACAGGGAAAACTAAGCAGATTTCTCCTGTTCCAATCCACCTGAGCATATACTGCCCATATGGTATGATGTCCATGAATTCTTTGTGTGTTTAAGGATTCATTTATGGTCCCAAAAAGTAATCTTACTCAACATTGCATCAGTAGGTTTTTTTTTATAGTTTTTGTTTCTGAAGTTGGTTATTTCACATACATGTCTGCTTTTCTAAATTTCATCGAAGATGGGCTTGATGTGTATTTCATCTTAATGTTCTAATTTATTGCCGAGAACGGATGGTCCTTTCTCTTTTTCCTTTTGGCGGTGACTGTTCTAAAGAGCGTATCATTCTCTCTTTATCATGCTTAACTCCATACCATGTGTTTTGTCTTGGCAGTGGTCAACTTAACACTGATTGATTTACCTGGTTTAACAAAAGTGGCTGTTGGTACGCTCTATACGTCCTTTCATTATTTGCATTCTTTTTAAGTCTTATCAAAGCTGTTATCAATGCAACAATACTCATTACTGCAGAGGGGCAGTCTGAGACTATAGTTGAAGACATTGAAAACATGGTTCAAACGTATGTTGGGAAGGTAACGAGAAACTAATTTTACTTTCTGATTATGCTCATTTTTCTTTCTGTGGTGAAAAGAGTGGAGATATTTATTGGTATTGAGATGTTACTCATAGAGAGAGACTAAACCAGAAATGGTGCTTAAAGCTTTCCATCTATATGTGATGTAGGTATTACCGTATTAGTCCTTTAAAAGAGTGGAAATGCTTGGAGATTTAACTAGCTGGGATTTAGGAGTTTCAAAATTTCCTATATAGCTACATAATGTGCAACTGAAAACTTTTTTACATACCTCTTGCAGTCAGAATAATTGTTCTGAATATCAATCACCTAAAGTCTGCCGTTCCCTTGACTGGATCTCCGAACAATATTCAGTTAGTGTGGAACATAATGCCAAAGAACAATTATTCTTATATTGGTGGAGTAAATTGATGACTATGAGCTGATGAACACAATATTCCCTTGCTGGATTTTCTGTTGCTGTCAGTTCAAGAAAATCCATCTGAATGAAATTAGGACAAGCCTTTACTTTCACATTATTTTCTAGTATTTCCATTTATCTCCATGCATGGTTGTCTTGCTTACTGCCATTCTTCCGTGTGAAAAATAGGTTGCCTTTACTTTCACATTGTTTGCTAGTTATCGCGTTCATTTCCATTCATGAGTTGTGCTCGGTTCGTGTCCTCTTCATCTGATCTCTTTCCTCTCATGCAGCCCAACTGCATCATTCTAGCAGTTTCTCCTGCCAATCAGGATATCGCCACCTCTGATGCAATAAAACTTGCTAGAGAAGTGGACCCCACAGGTATAATTTTTTGATATTAACAATTTGGGGACTCTGTGTCTAGTAGCTTGAGTACTTGTCAAAGAGTGTCCAATGATTGTCATTATCATTTATGAAGTGTCACATTGCAATCCATGTAGGTGAACGGACATTCGGAGTGTTGACCAAGCTAGATTTGATGGACAAAGGCACTAATGCTCTAGATGTGAGCCTTTTGATTTGTTATAATACCTGTGAACTTATTTTGGTTAATATCTACATTAATTGATTCATAAATCGGATAAGCATATCCGAATCTCACTCTCCGAGTCCTTGTTTCCCGTTGTATATATGATTTGGCAGCCCGGCTTGTTGTACTAGTAGTTGATTCTTTTTCCTTGAATTAAAGGTTCTTGAAGGAAGAGCTTATCTTTTGCAACATCCCTGGGTTGGTATTGTGAATCGTTCACAAGCTCATCAATAAAAATGTAGACATGATCTATGCAAGAAGAAAGGAGCGTGAATATTTTGCCACCAGTCCGGAGTATGGGCATCTGGCTAATAAAATGGGTTCGGAGTACCTTGCAAAACTACTATCAAAGGTATACTTATAGTTCTTTTCATGTAAGGAGTTCCTAATTAAGTTGAGCAGAGTTCATATTCAGATTGTTTCCATTTCAGCACTTGGAACAATTTATTAAGGCAAGAATACCAAGTATCACCTCACTTATCAATAAAAGCATAGATGAACTTGAATCGGAACTGGACCACCTCGGAAGGCCTATTGCTGTTGATGCAGGCGTAAGCTTCGACTTCTATATCTCTCGTTGCTACTGTTGATTGAGAGATTTTCCTTTTATCTCATTAACTGAACTGGTCTATTTCAGGCTCAACTTTATACTATTTTGGAACTTTGCCGTGCTTTTGATAAGATATTTAAGGAGCATCTAGATTGGAGGGTAAGTGGATTTTTTTAAATTTTTTTTCCCTTAATTTTCCAATAATTACTAGCCCAAGACTGTGCTAGTCTCCCATATTGTGGCAAGCTTAATGCTTGTCATGTATGATGGTTAAATTTCCTATTATTTTTTCTACTGAGATCGCATCTCTATTTATTCATCAGTCACATTATTTTCTTCAAAAGATATTACATCTTCATGGCTACCACAGGAGATGGAAAACCCTAAGGGGGGAAAGCCAGAAGCTGCTGCTGCCGTAGACCGGTATGGAGAGGCTCACTTTCGTCGGATAGGTTCAAATGTATCATCATATGTGAATATGGTGTCTGATACATTGAGGAACACACTCCCCAAAGCAGTGGTTTATTGTCAAGTTAAGGAGGCCAAACAATCTTTGTTGAACTACTTCTACACTCAGATTGGGAAGAAAGAGGTACTGTATCAGTGCCCATCCCGACTTAGCGGTTTCTTGATAGTACAAGTGCTGACAGTTTCTTTTAATGAAAATATGTTTCTCAGGGCCAGGCACTTGCAGAGTTGTTGGATGAAGACCCTGCATTGATGGAGAGAAGAGTGCAATGTGCCAAGAGGCTTGAACTGTACAAGAAAGCAAGAGATGCGATTGATTCCATAGCGTGGGTTCGATGAGATAAATTGCACGGGAGACCTTTCTTCTACGATACAACAAATTCACGACTTGGGTGAATCAATATGCTGCTTGTTCGAACATTTTAACAGCCTAAATTCTTTGATTGTTGTAGAATTTATTGTCATATTATTTGGCTTGGATGAATGGTTGCTTTATTATGTATTTTGTGTACTGAGTTAATACCACATTCAGTTGCCCTTATGCTCAGGCTGCTGCTCCATTTTTGTACTTGAATTGTATCCTTTTTACTGCTTATGGACTTGGATAAAGAAAATATTACCTCATGATGTAGAAATATTGCGTATTTAAACAGTGAACTTCTTCTAAAACCAACGAGCAAAAAAAACACTCAAATACAAGAACCTTTATGAACTCGTCAGGAAAGCAAATGCAGGGTTGTGAAAGAAACCACATCTAAATTACATTTAATGTCCCAAGTATCTGAATTGGGTGAATCAATACATATAAATGAAGGAAATGAAACTGATACAATCTACCCAAGCAAAATAACTGCACAGTAAAATTGTTTCTCATCTTGGATTGAACATAAGGTCATTTATTTGATCAATCCGAATATCAGATATAGGCTCTATAGGTTGCTCATCATTGTCTATTGAAGGACCGTTCCGCAAAGGTTCTCTCGTGAATTCATCTGCAGAATAGATTGAAAGCAGACATTAAGAGCTAGATCCCACAATTACGTAAAAACAACTACTCATAATATGTTCTCAACAAGCAATGTTAAGTTTGGGTTTTGCATGCATCAAGACAGAAATGCTAGGAAAATCCTTTCAACTGTCATTACCAGAAAGTCAGGTAACAATTACCATATATCATGCTGAAAGAAGTTGGAGGAGGGGTAGCCAAGAAGTTGAGACCAATGTAAAATCCTACAGCTAGAGCTATAGTCATCATCGCATAAGCTGGCGCAGCTAATGCCCAGTACCTGATAAAACGAAGAACAATTTAACGGGATGTTAAATATATCTTGTGACAATTAGTAAGCGGCCAGCTAAGTTCTGCCAAGAAAATTCTTTTCATCTCGAGCATTCTGCAAATGCTTTAAGTTGCTTTCATGCACTTGTAATTTCTGAAATGTAGGACCAATATATATCAATTTCTGAAATGCAACTAAAGAGCTTATCAATTAAAATTTTGTGCATCCTACCAAATGCCATTATAGATCCAGAAATTGGAATAAACTAAGCTCAACCTAGTTAGCTGGAATACACTAGCCAGCTTCTGGCTCTGGTGTCAGAGAAACCAGCTAAGTAAATTTGAAATTATGATACCATGAATTTCATAATATCTCCTAATTTAAAAAGGGATCTTTTTAGAGATAAGATGTAAAGATGACACAAGCCTGCAAGTACATCTTGTTTACCTGCTTGGATAGTAAACAATTCCCAAAGAGTGCAACCAATGTTCGGGAAGATATGCCCACACCAGAAAAAGAACTGCTCATGCAAAATAATAGAAACCAATCAGACTTCCGTATGCATGAAATCAAATGAATGTTGTGATCACTGGAATACCAGTGGAATTAGGTTAAAGCAAAACAGTTATACATACAAAATATGAGAGCTCAATACTTTACGACAGACAATATCTTGCAGAAAAAAACAAAAAATAGTATATGCATCTGTTTTCAATATTTGCAGAGTAATATATCCAGATATTTCCACAGCCTTGTCATTTCAACTCCCAAGAAAAATCAGTTAGCATACTCTGCCCTATACCCAAATACTGGTGATGCCTGGGCACAAGCATTTCCAGGAAGGCGAAGGAGTCGAACCAAAAGATAAGAATAAGTAACTTTCATGCCATGATGAGCATTGCCAAGGAAGATAATCACAACACATTATAATACTAACAATTCAACTGTATTGCCAAACTATGATATCAGAAGAAAACACTGAATATTCAAACATGGGGATATGTTCTAAGTAACAGACTAAGCTTCTTAAAGATGAGGATGGGTAGACCTGTAGCAACAACAGTAGTAATGGAGCCAACAAATCCATAAACTTCAGAAGTCTTGGGTCCTTGATCTCCAGAAACACCAAATCCTGAATCTCTGTCGTCTGGGTCTGGAAAGAACACAGTGGCCTTCCTATTCTTGGAAAAACTCAAGATCCTCCTAGGGCTATTAACGGAACGAGGATCTTCCCAACCCTTATCTTCCAGCATCACGATATCTAAGAAGGTTCAAAGCGTCACTCTGAATAAGAATTATACCTGTCCCAACAATTGCCAAAACGTCCAAAGCAGAGATGTTAGTGCATGGAAACTGCCTCTAGAATTAAGCCATTTCCAGAAAAGACCCACCAAGCAACTCACAGAATAATAACAATGAGGATCATTAGTTCCCTTGAAATTATGGAATGGATCTAGTGACCAGGAATTCATCCTTATTTAGGAGTATGTTTCAGGTATGATTAGTTAAGGATTTAAAGGTCTTTAATATTACCATAACTGAAGAAATTAATTAAGAAAAGGAAGAGAACTTACTAGTCAATTGCGTAACAAGATGTGGTGCTAAACTTTCAATGGAGATGAGCGAGAAAGGAAAAGAAGATATCGCAACAGAGAAGAGAAGAAGAGAAGAAGAGAAGAAGAGAAGAAGAGAAGAAGAGAAAGAAGAAAAAAGAAGTTGCAAGCAGTGGGGATATTGCAGAAGAGAAGGAGCCATCTGAAGCGCAAGACCCACGCCTGGCTTCGCTTCAAAGCTTAAAGCTAGGCTTTTTACAACACTGAGTTTAAAAGAACCAGGATTGGCAATCATACATATCCAGCATGCCACATGGTGATATTTTAATTGCTTTGTTTAGATCGACAATGCTCTAACACAAAACCACTACATATCTGTTCTCATTTGAACTTAAGAGTCTTAGGTCAATTTTTTCTGTCTCACTTCAGAACATTCAGAAAACAAAGAGATGAATAAATGGACAAAATACTAAAGATATAATGCAGCACATAAAGAGGGCATGCGGGGGAAAAGAAAAGCAAATTGGATTTTCTTTCTTCCGAAAGGTTTACTGAGACTCCCAGTGACTCAATTTAATCAAACACTTGTTCTTTTTTTTAGGGGGCATTGCAATTGCTATATTGCTTGCCCTAAAATCAGAGTTTCCATCTACAGAAGATCAAACTGCGCTACAATATTACTACTTAATAACATTTCAATCTCCAAACTGCAGCATGTCATTCAATCTGGCACTGTGGTAAAACCTAAGCTAATTACGTGAGTCCAACCGAGAAGGACCCATGCTTCAAAAGTTCCGGTTGCACCATAATCTTAATCGCAAGTTCAGAAGGAACCCATCTCATCTCAAGTAATCCCAGAAATAAATGGGACTCACAAGGACAAAACAAATACAACATAAAATACAGTAGCAATCAGATTCGATAAACCTTATCATTCCCAAAGGCAATTACATAGACATGTATGAATTAAATCCACAGAGAAAAACTGCTTACCGAGTTACTTGAGCTGCTACCCAATATGCAGACATCTCAGCTGCTGCAATTGAAAAATAAGGAAATTATGAATTTTTCGAAACCCAAATATCATATTTATTTGTTTCCCTAGTTAATTTGTCAGCAGAGCAAAGTAATTATATTAGGTATAATGCAGAGGAAAGAATCAAAATATACTAATTAAGTTCATCAATTTTAATTACCAGCAGTAATTTGGGAACCATAATGAACGGCCGATACCTGGAGAATACCTTAAAACTTGTTTAGTTTCTATCCCTGCTTTCGTTTGCCCAGAAATAGAACTTGAAAGCTTTGTCATTAACCGATCAATGCACAACGGAACTCAAAGCTTTATAAAATCTCCATTGCTGGAATTCAACGGTTTCTTCAACAAAATTCCCTTTTCTTACTTTGATTTCACTAACTATAAATTAGAGTTTGATAGTTTCGGGGGAAAATAAGGATATCACGATCGGATTCTTGAACAAACAAGGGCAAATTTTGTTTGCCAGAGAAGAAAAACTCAGGTGAAGTGCGCGTGCTTTCCTTACCCTTAAAAAATAAACAGTGGTTAAGGTAAGGACTGCGTTGTCAACTTGTAATATTAGGCAGCACCTTGCTACACTTTTTTAGTTTATATATTAACTACTAATGCATTGTATTATTAATAATTAATATTATAAATTGTGGAATACATCTTTGTAAATAAATATTTTTAAATCATGTATATTATTTTTAATACAAGAAATGAAATAATGTTTTTAATACAAGTATTACTAGTATAAACATTAGTAGTACACTATATTTAATATTATTCTTATACACCCTATCAAACGACAAGTATTATTGTTAATGTTAGTTGTGAACGCATTACTAATTATTCTTTCCTTAAGCGGAAAAGGGTCATATTTACTTATTCAGAGTGACGCTTTGAACCTTCTTAGATATCGTGATGCTGGAAGATAAGGGTTGGGAAGATCCTCGTTCCGTTAATAGCTGGAAATGGTTACTCAACTTTGCATACTTCACTTAGAAAATCACTCAACTTTGAGTTGTTCAATTAGCAAGTCACTCAACTTTATTTTATAACTTAAAAATCACTTAACTATTGGTATTTCATTTAGAAAATCACTCAACTATTGATATTTCACTTAGAAAGTCACCCAATAAATTTAAATGATTGATTCATTTAATTTTGTTGAAATCTAATTTTTATTTTAAATAATATTTTTAAAAAATAATAAAATATTTATTTTAATTATCTTATTGACCTTCTTCAATTATTTAATTACATTTTTTTTAAAGCGCACAGTAACATTTTTTAGCATATTTAATTCTACAATTGCTAGAACAGAAAAGCAATTTTTTCTCTGCTACTGTAAGTTTAAAATAGCAATCTTTTATTATTTTTTGGATAATCACTATGCGTTTGATTATTTATACACATTCTTTTTGGATAATCACTATGCGTTTGATTATTTAACTTAAAGGCTTGATTAATATTTAGTTGAAATTGAAATATTTTACATTCAAAGTACAGAAATTAAAAATTAATTTTAAGGTTCGAACTCAAAATTTACTATTAAAAAGAAAAGTAAAGAAGGAAAGCCTCTCACGCTAGTTCTTGAAATAATATTCAATTATGTCATAGTCATAAGAATTTAAAAAGACGAGGAGAAGTGAGAACTCTTTTTGAGTGAGATTGCTAAAGGTTAGCGTACAAAGTTAGGTTGAATTATAATTATAATAACGATGGCTTCATTCTTGTTTTTTTTATAATTTTTTCTGTTTGTTGAGGTGTTGAGAGATATTGCGCTTTTTTAAATTTATCCATATGTTTTAACTTGATATGAATTTTTATTTTTAAAAAAAATTTGTGATTCTAAATTTAAAATATGTAGAATGTACTAAAATATTCTTTAATCTTATGATCTTAAACATTTCACGTGGAAAATTAGAATTAAAAATTTATCAAAAAAAAAAAGAAAAAAATATTTTTTGAAATGGACTTAAAAAATATATAGAAAAACAAATTAAAAAGAAGGGAGTCTATTCTTTCCAAGTACTGGTAGTTTTCTTTCTACCTTGTTGCTAGGGGTGGACATGGTACGATAGATATTGAAATATTATATTAAAAATTGTATTTTAATATCACAATTTCATTATTATGAATTTTGGTATATGTTTAATTTTATGTATAATTCACATATAATTATAAGAAAACTACTAGAAAATATATATAATAGTATTAATACAAAATTAGTTATTTATACGTTTTAAACTTTGAATAATCTATCTTGATTGAAATATCATTTGTTTAACAACAAGAGTTGCTTGTACTTTTAAAAAAAAATATTTTTATATTTATAAGATGTTAGTATAATATAATTGAGACATTTTTGAAAAATCAAAGTCTTAATATATGTAAGTCAAAATCAAATTTAAAAAAATGAAAAAAAAAATAGACAGATAGATTTTGTCATCGGCTTGTGAACTTGTACAAACTACAATCTAAACTAGAGTCAAATTTTTCCCAACCAGTCAATCTGATCTGGCTTTTACAACCATCCTTCAATATAGCTTCATGTTTCATTTTGATCATAATTAGATTTAAATGCCCAAAGGATCCAAATGGTCATACAGGCAATATTGTATTAATACAATAAATGGGTTGGGGCAGTTTCAACCAAAGAAGATATAGACTTTTGGTGTCAAACCCTAAAAAGTTAGACATGTAGACTGCCAAGAGCTGCATTATAATTGGTATTAGTGGTAGTGGTAGTAGTAACTTAACATGTAGATCGGATAACGGCTACAATGGCAAACATATGATTGTCCAATGAGTTCCACCTCTAATCCTCACAACTACATACAGGGCCAAAATACTTTGCCATACTATGAGGTGCCGTATCGAGAATGCCACAAGATCATGCAATGTTGGTGTTGAAAAACTCACCTAGAACAAAAATAACAGTGACCTTCTTGTTGGTTGGCAGGCTTACTGCTCCCTGCAATTCATTATTAAGAAGATATCAAACTAAGGAGCATGTGGCATCTGCGTGATACTGTGCAGGAGCAGAAATCATGGATAATTATACTTTTATTAAGAGTGGAGGTGGTAATTTATGTAGGGGCAATTTTCAATATTCAACAATAATGTTCTTATGATAATAGATTTAATGCCTAGCAAGAAGAATTCATAGAACTATATGAGAACTTTGATAAATAAAAAACTTCAGGGAGGAGAATGGGAGATGGACCCTTATTTCCGTTCTTTCTTGGTGTTGCTGTTGGTACATGCATGCTGCAATTCTAGAAAATCGGTATCTAATTTCACAGTGCAATTGTTGTAGCCCCATCAGTTGTAAGACACCAGAACTGGACACCACAACCCCACTATTTATAGTCTTTAAAATCTCATAATTTTTTCAGCAGGTTTTTTTAATTATAGTAGAACTTCTTTTAGCATTTGACAATAGAGAAGTTAGTGATAGCTTAAAGGTCAAGCATCCCTGCAATAATGCCGTCCAGTGTAGAAAGCATTTCACTTTTGTTTAGATTCCAGATGCTTAGGCCATATGAAAAAGAGAACTCATTCACAAAGGGAGTGGACACCAATAATCAAGGTAATAAGAATATTCTTTAGATATATGAAGCACATTTAGTTGTAAAGAAAGCTACCTGGTTAGCAGACTCGACACAGTCCCCATGGATTTCTGGTAACTTGGTCTTACAAAATTGTCTGCAGAAAGACAGACTCAATCAATTACTCAGGAATGTTCACACTAAAAATAAAGGAGGGGGGACTGAACATCTTGAAGGAAAAGACTTGCACTTTCATTTGTCTATCAAAAGAAGATATAGAGTTCAGATGCTGGAATCTTCACTTAATATATTGCAGCTTCAGATCACATAATAAAATTGAACACGTTCACATTAATAAGCTTCAGATAGTACAACTGCTAGTGTAAAAAAAGATCCAATTGACAGAGATAAAAACAGAATCTTAATGTCTACCGAAAATGTACATTACTAAGCTTGAAGCAGCACTTTTAATCTAAAGTATAAAACATCAATCTTCATAATAGATGACAATCAAAAGCAAAAAAGCCAGAACACACGTCTTTACATGCACCCACCGCTTTATCATGAATTTATTCCTTCTCACATACATTCCCAAGTAGCAGCCTAAACTATCAAGACTATCCTAAAACAGTAGAAATTTGCCAGCAACACTCTACCATTGAAATTGAAAGAGATCAACTCAATTTTAACGGAAACCCACAAGTATCAAAGGCCCCCACCAGAAATAAGCCCAAAAAAACAAATCTTTAATCGAGAAACATTGAGCTAAATAAATCTGTCGGTGCAAAATTGAGCACACGCAAACGAGATGAAATTGCAAGAGATCTGTCCAACCATAAACAAATTCCTAATCAGATCAAATCAAAAGTAGCGCCAAAATACAAAATCAAATCTCAAGAATTCCAAAACAAAGAGACGAAAATCAGATCAGATCGGAGCAAAGAAAATGCAGCAAATTGAAGAATGCAATGTGAAATTGAGGAGCGGAACGAAAAAACGTAGATCGGGAAAAGAGAAAGCAAGATCTGAACCTTATACCAAAGGTATAAGAATGGTGAAAGGGAGGGTATTGCCTGACCTAGCAAACACCTAATATAAGGACAAGATATGCAAACGCATCTGAACTATGATGAAATTGTTAACGACACATTTAAACTATACCACTCACTAATTACCTGAAACGCAACATAAGCAAACACGCACTTGTTCAAAACTAAAAAGGAAAGGGGTCATATTGTCTTCTTTTTTTTACTTTTGATTACCTCTTAACATATAAATAAAGGTAAAATGTTTGATTTAAAACAAGATAAAATGGTCCCCAAAAATCCTCCTTATTAATATTTTATTTTTAAAAAAGTGAATAAAAGAGAAGCACGATAGATAATTTGAGACAGAAAAGTACTTGCAATTCACTATTCAACTCACGAGAAATTTCACCAAAACATTATATATTAATATCGTACAATTGTTACTTCCTTTTTGTTGCTTTTATTGTCTTTATTTCTTGTGATTTCCCTTCAACTTGACCCTATTATAAAGTCGTACACTGTAATGTTTTGTCAAAAAGTTCTGCTAAATTATATATCAGTAATTATATTCATATATTTTTAAATAGTTAAATTAACTACTTGGCCTAAACACAAAAGACAATAATAGTTCATCTTTCTGATTAACGAAAGCAGCTGATTAGAGTGCCAACAACATGGATTATACTATCAGAGTTAGTAACTAGTCCCTCTCCATCACAAAATAATTAGGGATAAGATTTTGACTTAAACAGCCTAAAAACATATATTCTATTTCCTTATTTGTGCATATTTAAAATAATGGTGTTGTTTCTAAAGTTTACGAGACGACTATTTATAATAGTAATAAATTATTGATTTCAAAGGAATGTAAATATGTAATGCCTTGAAAACGATGTTGGAGTCAGAATTTATGTCGAGGGTATTACATTTTGCATGTAATTAATCTTTATGAAGAAATTAATTGATTTTTATTTTGACTCTATCTTTAATTGACTATGTTTTGAATTTTGAGGTAATTTTTCTTGGTGTGAAATTATCATGACATTTTCCTTTTTAAATAAATAAAGAGGCTTGGAAAATGAAGAAAGGGCTAGACTGAAGTAAAACTGAAATTTGAAGTTTGAGATCCAAGTGGGCCTGAGAGATCCGAACCAGTTAGTGCTTGGGCTGGCCCATCTATTTCGAAGCATGCACCTCTATTTTCCACTATGAAATGTCGTCCTTATCGGTTTATTATTTTGTGGATTCGCTTTTTTACAAGGAAAAATTACACATTTGACCTCTCGATATAAGGATATTAAAATTTTCTTTAGATCTAGGTGCGGGGTGAGTTTCTTTAAAAACATCTTAAGGAGCTTTTCACACGAAAATTATGTCTTAGGCATGTCTAATGCCAATGTCCGTAGCTCGCCCAATTTCTCGTTAGTATTAATGATCCTCATAATTTTTCATAGCTCATGAAAATATACATCATCCAATCCATCTAAGTTTGAGTTCGTTATTGATTCGTTCATTTATTAGTTCAACCAGAGGTGGAGCCAGAATTAAAAGTTTGGGGGTTTCAAATTTTCTTTTTTAAAAAAAGAGAGGGGGGGGGGAGTTTAGGAGTTCACGAGTTAATATGCATATATATTTATTTTATTTTCTAGTACAAATACAGGTTTACGCAAAAGCTACTGGGTTTGGACCTAACTTCGCCTCTGAGTTCAACTCAACTCATTTCAGTCCATCAAAAACTAGGTTGATATATTTTCAAATTGACCCATGAGAAATCTTGTCAAAATTTTTTTAAATAAGTAATATATAGCCATAATAAAGAAAATTTAAATAATTTTATTAGGTACTAAAAATTATAATAGAACAAATAAAGCAATTTTAACTTTCGTAAAAATTAGATGGATTGGGTTATGACCTATATTTAAGCTCATTTCAATTCAAGTAACTTTTGGACAAGATTCTTTATTAATGTCCCATTTTTTACTCACTCAAATTAAATTCAACTCAATTTGCTCATTTGACACGATTAAGTGTAAAGTGGTCTCTAAATAATTAGATTGTGGGTTAGTTTTGGAAAATGGAAGCTCCACTAGTATAAGTGCATGCTCCAGAAGAGATGCAGGCCCAATTCCCACTAACGGCCCAGCTTGAACCTTAGCAAATCAGGAGATTTAGCCCAATGTGTAAATAGATCAGTTTAGTTAGCCCGAGTCTTTACTTTGATCAGTTGGATCAATATTGACATGGTTGTATAATATAAGAGAAAATTTTAGAAATAGAAAACATAATAAGGTTTCGATAATTGAGCCCCATAGCTATAGTTTCGTTTGCTATGGTGGTTGTGATTTGTATATTTCGCTTGCGAACATACAAATAGGGTAAGTATATGTAAATTCTGTATTTAAACATTTAGGAATTTTCAAATTTCAGTTTGTATATTTCGCTTGCCAATATACAAGCACGGTAATTTATTATGAATTTTTCGTAAATCGTATACAAATAGCTAGGGTAAGCATGTTCAAAAATTTGAATTTATACAATCAGGAATCGAATTATACAAATTCTGGATTTATACAAATCAGACGAATTATACAAATCAGGTGAATAACAAGATTGGGCGAAACTATAGCTTAGAATAAATGTTTCCCTAAACAGTAGTTATAGCATTTAATATGATTTAAATGTTTGTTATTCTGAACAATTTTCCCTTATAATATATGCTAGAGTTAATTATCACTAAAATCATATATATATATATATATATATATATTTGACAATTTTAATTTTAATAAATTATGCATCGACATCAAAAGAAGTGTGAGCTTCACTTCTCACTTCTTGCTCCTAACTCAATGGCTTTCTCATTTTTTTTAAAAATGTTTTTTGCTCTTAAAACCACCGATACATCACTTTTCCTGCGTGTTTAACTAGATTTTAATGAATTAGAGCACAGTCTAACTTCTCTCCAGTAATATCTTGAAGTGACGATAACATAATTAATAAAGAACAATACTAGTACCACTTGAAAAGTAACAAATTAAGTTCACAAAATCATAGAAGTACTAGTACCACTTCTAATTCCTGCCCAAGTTGTATATGTATTCTTTCATTTATCTTCTTTATAGAAGAATTTGATTCACAAGTATTTGTGCTTCTGGATTTTCCAGGATCATGTATAAGACAAAAATAATAAAAAAATATATAAGTTTTATCATGTAATATTAATGGCCGTCCACATTCTGTGCCACAAATTTTCGAAAGCTAAGGGCATTTGTAAACAAACATTTAATATTATGACAAAATGAGAATTACCTTTACTTTATGTGATGCTATAAACATTGGTCTTTGGCAGAAAAAACTTCAAAGTTACTCATCAACTACTATAATTTTTGCTTTCTTCTGTGTTGTTATACTTGTCCATGGACCATTTAACGTTGTTGACACTATTCTTTTAAGTTTGATGGACTTCTACGTGGATTTGTATCATTTTAAAATCTTGGATCAATTACAAAAAAAGAATTTTAAAGAGCGGCGAATTTGAACTTTTAACTTATCTTGGGTCTATTAACAAAATCTCAAGATCAATTAATTTTATCTTTTGATAGTCTTATTAAGTGTTTAGACATGCAATTTCATCTGATAATTTCAAATCCTAAAATGAAATCAGCGTTTAAATATGCAATTCAAACCCAAATACATCTCACAAGGTTTTCATGTTGAAAATCTTTTACACACTAAAAAAAGACACTTTCTTGATATAAACTTTGAGCAAGGTGACCCACAAAAATTCAAATTTCAAAATTTTCATACGTTGAAATTTTTTTTAAAAAAAATAGAAAGGTACAAGAAGTCCTATTAACCATACATAAGATCAAACGGACAATAACGCGCATATATCGCTATATAACCCAACCCCCTATATTTACTTTTCTTTCAATAAAATTGAAAACCAAGTCCAATTTCAAAGACTCTTTTCTCTATCCCCTTTTCGTATCTCTCTGTAAACAACACAGTTCCACTTTCATGTCCAAATCTTGATTGCTAAATTACCAATCTTTTTTCTCTTGTAATATAGATCTGGGGTTTACGATTTTTTATTATTATTTTTAGTTTGAGAAGAGAAAAAGGGAAGGGAAGATTTCTACTATGGAGAGTTTAATTGGTTTGGTGAATCGGATTCAGAGAGCTTGTACAGCTCTTGGTGATTATGGGGGTGGAGATAACGCATTTTCTTCTCTATGGGATGCTCTTCCTTCAGTTGCCGTTGTCGGTGGTCAGGTTGGTGATCCATTATCTTATTCGGTTTCTTGATTTTCCACCCGATGGGTTTTACTGGAACTAGGATTTAACTTGGGGAGCTGGGTAATTAGTAGATCCACGTTAGTGATGGTGGAAATCAGACTTTTCTATATGGGTTTGTGTTGGATTTTGATTTTAACTTGTAAAAATGAGGAATCTTGATTTTTTTCCCACCCCACTGCTATTGATTGTTCATTGAGTAGCAGTTTTTCTTGCTGCCTTTTGCTGAATATGGGTTTTTGCTGAATTAGATTTTGTACTGTAAAGGTGGAATTTTGGTTATTTTTACCTCTGCTATTGATTGTTGTTTTGAGTAATTTTTGTAGCTAATTTCATTGTGTATTCGGAGGAAATAAGATTGTTGAATATGGTTCTGTGCTGATTTGATTTCAGTAGTGAAAAGATGGAATGTTGAATTTTACCTCTGTTATTCATGGTAATGGGCTAATACAGTTTTTGCTGCTTGCTTGCATTAATTCAGAGTTCTGGGAAGTCATCTGTGTTGGAAAGCATAGTAGGCCGAGATTTTCTTCCTCGTGGATCAGGTGAGCTCCCTTGATTAATTTACCTTTATTCTGTTGTTCATTAGATCATTCTGACTTAGTAAACTTCTACTACATTTTACATAAGTAGTTTCTCCTTACGTGCACGTGTATGTTCAGTCATAGAATACATGGTTATGCAAAATGATGTCAATATTATTAAAATTTTGAGTAAATAATTATACATAAAAGAATAAAGTGCAAGTGTTTGTGAATAATCAATGCAAATCGTTGTATAATGACTTGTTTGTTGAGGTCAAGATATTTAGATATCGTCTGAATCTAGTAAGATGAACGTTCAAAATTTAATTAGATCCATGTGATTCTTTTTACTTATTTTGATTTTGTGGCCATCTTCTTTGTCAACTCTGTGGTTATAAAATTAGCTTGATTTATTGAGATAAAACATATCTCACATAGAAACTCATGATTAAATGATCTTCTCCATACGAAACTCACCAAAATTTGCAAGATTAAACACTTCAAACTTGACAAAAATGTGGTTTTTGAAATCAAGAATCAATATCTAATAATTAAGAAATATTAAGCCAGTGTCTCACACACACAGAAAGGCTTATTTATCGAAGTGTTGGCAATACTCAGTCATATTTTGGAAGGTGCACCGAATCAATAGAGTTTGATCATTCAGTCTCATGTATGCGAAAATGACCTGGCTTCATATAGAGGTGAATAAATAGGTTAATACTCTTATTTCTATATAGTTCTCCAGTAATGAACAAACTATCTGCTACAGATATTCTTTTCAAAATTTCGGATGATATGTACTAAAATGAAATAATAAAATAAAATTAGGAAGAATTGAGATAATAGTAATACTCAGACATATATCAATGTGGTGCAACCCCAAAAATTAATGTTGAGAAAGAAAAAAAGGAAGATACCATACCCGGAAAAACGTGGAACAAATAAAGGTTGGGCGAAATATGAATCCCTTACCAATAGGCTGTAACCAATATGTCACAATCAAGATGCTCACAATGGTATCAGATTGTCTACATATTAGTTTCTAGGCTAGCATGTGTATGTTACTATTACCAAATAACTCAAAAATTTAAGCTTATCAAATACACGACAAGAAGCAAGCAAATTGCTAAATGGGATCACTGTAGCTTGTAGGTAAACCTCTAGAATAATAGTTAGCTCTATCTTATAGGATTTGTTCATTGAAGCAAATTTCTATGGGCAAATCAAGTTCTGATCCAACCAAATAAATAATGATTCCTTCTCCCTTCAACCTTCTATGACATATATGCTATTAGTAGGCATATATGTAAATTTTAATTCAACCGATAAGCTGAATTAAAAAAAATTGCATTGGTTTATTGATATCGGTTATTGGTTTCACGGTTTGAAAACATTTTAGTATTTTATTCTTATGGCCTATCGGTTGGATTAACGGTTTTATTGAGTTTTCTCAATGGTTTTACCTATAACCCATTAAGATCTATCAAATTCAACCGATAATCGAAAAAAGATTTCTGATTCTTTTTGTGAAGACTATTTCTCCTTCTTAACTCATCAACTCACAACACCTTTTTTTCTTGATCAATGCGTCTATCTAGTGTACATTTCCAAGAAAAAATATCATAATAAGTTTACAAAGAAAAGTAACTGCCTCACTTCGAATAACCAAGACGTAAAGACCACTAACCGTTTAACCAATAATTGATAATTGATTTGTTAGTGGTTAGAATTTCGATTTAGCATGTTTTCAAACTGACAACCGATAACATTCATAACTGAGCTGGACCAACTGATAAACAGTTCTAGGTTTTATTGTAACTCAGTCAAAACAACTAAACAAGCGCTTACGCCAGACTTGATTCAAATCAGATTGGAATATTGGATGTAAACAATACTTGATTGAACACTAGCAAGGACAAAATAGATTATTTATAAATAACCTCTCATTCAAGATTTTGGCGATCTGTTGGTTCGTAGTATGAAAAGCAGTCAACCAAGAAAAAGAAGAGATAAGAGTATTTGCTAGAAGAAGCCAAATGCACACGTGATATGCCTTCAATGTACAATGGGAAGCCTCTTTTATATCATTACCAATTTTGAAATCTGCAAGACAATGATAATAATCCCATTTGCACTAAGATAAACCAAATGACTGTAAGTTGTGGCAACTCTTGCGGGAGTAACATTAGAAATGGTGGCAAGTCTTCATAACATTAAATTTTTATAATTTTTTTTATTTATGTAAGGGTTAGGAAGGAGAAATGGGGGAGGAATCACAAGGTGGGGAATTGAACCCTCACCAACAGGGTGAAAGTTCAGATAGCCAACTAACTTACCTACTAAGATCTCTGTAGTTTAACTTTTAAGTTGAGGGTTTCCTGCTTTTAATATAAAAGCATAATATAGAATATGTGAATTACATTGGCTGAGTGAAATCGTCTGTGGTATCCATTCAGGAATTGTGACAAGGAGACCATTGGTGTTGCAGCTTCACAAGACTGATGAAGGACAGCAGGAATATGCAGAGTTTGGTCATATTCCGAGAAGACGGTTCACAGATTTCGGTATATCAATTGACCTCCATTCTTTCTTCTTCTTTTGGGGCATTACTTTACCCCTTTCTGAATTTATGTAAACTCTTTACTATTTCATGACAACTAATGAATATCGAAGTAGCTACGAAAATTTTTGCTTGTAAGTGAGGTAAATGAGAAACTTGATTACTTGTGCATAGAAGAGTAGCCATATACAGTAAGGGGCCGTTTGGTTACTGTATAACATACATCTTATTCATGTATAAAAAGTTGTATTAGTTTTACTTTGTTTGGTATAAGTTTTATATTAGGTATAAAAGTCAACACAACTTATACCATGTTTGGTTGGTAGGATTCTAAATATTGTATAAAAGTTATTAATGTATTAATTTTATACGGTGTTTGGTTGTGTTTTTTGTAATCCTACATAATTAATACCAACATAATTTATGAGGGAATCTATGTATAAGTTATGATGGGTAGAAGGTGGAATAAGTTATGTGGGTATTAGTTATACATGTATTAAAATAGTAAATTACACATTTACCCTATTAATTTATTTTTAAATCTTTTTTATTGAGAACTTTACTGTACGGACAGTTTTTATTTCTTCTTATATACTTACTGTTTTTATTTAATTATGCAAATATAAATATTTTATTAATATCAGAAATTGGATTGTATATAACGGCACATATGCTAATCAAATATTAGCACTATATATTATTCAATACATTCCACATATTTAGGTAGCATGTATAACATAACTAAATAATACCTACATAACTAATATCTACATTACTAATATATTCATAGCTAATACCCGCATAACTAAACCCAACATAACTAAATCCTGCATAACTTAACCCTGCATAACCAATACCTGCATAACTCTAACCAATAACCAAACGGCCCCTAACTTAATAGTTTGGTGGTTATGGAGACAGACTATTAAATTTTAGTTGTATTAGTTTTTCCGTTCACTCTTCTTTCTCTCTCTCTTAATGTGTGTGTGTGCTGTGAAGTGACATGTATGTGTGCCCTCAAGCACGTATTATCAACAGTTTTACCTTTTAGTACTAGATTGTAGATTCTGATTCGACAAAATGTGTTTTCTTTACTATTTTTTTAACAGGCATGGTCCGCAAGGAGATTGCGGATGAAACTGATCGAATCACAGGGAAAACTAAGCAGATTTCTCCTGTTCCAATCCACCTGAGCATATACTCCCCATATGGTATGATGTCCATGAATTCTTTATGTGTGTTTAAGGATTCATTTATGGTCCCAAAAAGTAATCTTACTCAACATTGCATCAGTAGTTTTTTTTTTATAGTTTTTGTTTCTGAAGTTGGTTATTTCACATACATGTCTGCTTTTCTAAATTTCATCGTAGATGGGCTTGATGTGTATTTCATCTTAATGTTCTAATTTATTGCCGAGAACGGATGGTCTTTTCTCTTTTTCCTTTTGGTGGTGACTGTTCTAAAGAGCATATCATTCTCTCTTTATCATGCTTAACTCCATACCATGTGTTTTGTCTTGGCAGTGGTCAACTTAACACTGATTGATTTACCTGGTTTAACAAAAGTGGCTGTTGGTACGCTCTATACGTCCTTTCATTATTTGCATTCTTTTTAAGTCTTATCAAAGCTGTTATCAATGCAACAATACTCATTACTGCAGAGGGGCAGTCTGAGACTATAGTTGAAGACATTGAAAACATGGTTCAAACGTATGTTGGGAAGGTAACGAGAAACTAATTTTACTTTTTGATTATGCTCATTTTTCTTTCTGTGGTGAAAAGAGTGGAGATATTTATTGGTATTGAGATGTTACTCATAGAGAGAGACTAAACCAGAAATGGTGCTTAAAGCTTTCCATCTATATGTGATGTAGGTATTACCGTATTAGTCCTTTAAAAGAGTGGAAATGCTTGGAGATTTAACTAGCTGGGATTTAGGAGTTTCAAAATTTCCTATATAGCTACATAATGAGCAACTGAAAACTTTTTTATATACCTCTTTCAGTCAGAATAATTGTTCTGAATATCAATCACCTAAAGTCTGCCGTTACCCGGACTGGATCTCCGAACAATATTCAGTTAGTGTGGAACATAATGCCAAAGAACAATTATTCTTATATTGGTCGAGTAAATTGATGACTATGAGCTGGTGAACACAATATTCCCTTGCTGGATTTTCTGTTGCTGTCAGTTCAAGAAAATCCATCTGAATGAAATTAGAACAAGCCTTTACTTTCACATTATTTGCTAGTATTTCCATTTATCTCCATGCATGGTTGTCTTGCTTACTGCCATTCCTCCGTGTGAAAAATAGGTTGCCTTTACTTTCACATTGTTTGCTAGTTATCGTGTTCATTTCCATTCATGAGTTGTGCTCGGTTTGTGTCCTCTTCATCTGATCTCTTTCCTCTCATGCAGCCCAACTGCATCATTCTAGCAGTTTCTCCTGCCAATCAGGATATCGCCACCTCTGATGCAATAAAACTTGCAAGAGAAGTGGACCCCACAGGTATAATTTTTTGATATTAACAATTTGGGGACTCTGTGTCTAGTAGCTTGAGTACTTGTCAAAGAGTGTCCATATTTTTGGAGAATGTCCAATGATTGTCATTATCATTTATGAAGTGTCACATTGCAATCCATGTAGGTGAACGGACATTCGGAGTGTTGACCAAGCTAGATTTGATGGACAAAGGCACTAATGCTCTAGATGTGAGCCTTTTGATTTGTTATAATACCTGTGAACTTATTTTGGTTAATATCTACATTAATTGATTCATAAATCGGATAAGCATATCCGAATCTCTCTCTCCGAGTCCTTGTTTCCCGTTGTATATATGATTTGTCAGCACGGCTTGTTGTACTAGTAGTTGATTCTTTTTCCTTGAATTAAAGGTTCTTGAAGGAAGAGCTTATCGTTTGCAACATCCCTGGGTTGGTATTGTGAATCGTTCACAAGCTGACATCAATAAAAATGTAGACATGATCTATGCAAGAAGAAAGGAGCGTGAATATTTTGCCACCAGTCCGGAGTATGGGCATCTGGCTAATAAAATGGGTTCGGAGTACCTTGCAAAATTACTATCAAAGGTATACTTATAGTTCTTTTCATGTAAGGAGTTCCTAATTAAGTTGAGCAGAGTTCATATTCAGATTGTTTCCATTTCAGCACTTGGAACAATTTATTAAGGCAAGAATACCAAGTATCACCTCACTTATCAATAAAAGCATAGATGAACTTGAATCGGAACTGGACCACCTCGGAAGGCCTATTGCTGTTGATGCAGGCGTAAGCTTCGACTTCTATATCTCTCGTTGCTACTGTTGATTGAGAGATTTTCCTTTTATCTCAGTAACTGAACTGGTCTATTTCAGGCTCAACTGTATACTATTTTGGAACTTTGCCGTGCTTTTGATAAGATATTTAAGGAGCATCTAGATGGAGGGTAAGTGGATTTTAAAAAAATTTTTTTTCCTTAATTTTCCAATAATTACTAGCCCAAGACTGTGCTAGTCTCCCATATTGTGGCAAGCTTAATGCTTGTCATGTATGATGGTTAAATTTCCTATTATTTTTTCTACTGAGATCGCTTCTCTATTTATTCATCAGTCACATTATTTTCTTCAAAAGATATTACATCTTCATGGCTAAGTCCGAAATTGTTCAATATATGTTGGATCACATCGTAGTTGTGTTCATTTACATCTTTTTAAAAATAAAATACGTGTTAGAAATTACACTTGTCCCACATTGATGTGTAAGAATTTCTAAAGGGGTGATTTGGAATTTTTTAGAATTATTTTGCAAGGCATAAGTACCGAAATTTGGGAAGCTCATTCTATCCTTACATGTTCTTCTGCACTGGCCTTATCTCTTTCAACTCAACTTCTATTATTATTATTATTATTATTGTAAGAACTTAAAAAATCTAAAATGGAACCAATGTGGAGAACCATTAAAGCACATGGGAATAACATAAATTGGCGACTGTTCACTCGAAAAGCATGGTTTTCAGTAGGCATTGTTCGAACTTATTCACGACTTTATCTGTGGACTTCTTTGGTTTTTTTGGAAAAAGGTGAAAAGAGACTTCCAAA
Organism: Solanum appendiculatum; assembly: GCA_018342035.1. Taxonomy (NCBI): domain Eukaryota; kingdom Viridiplantae; phylum Streptophyta; class Magnoliopsida; order Solanales; family Solanaceae; genus Solanum; species Solanum appendiculatum. Next base: position 2,327,781 of record JAGDQO010000515.1, read on the forward strand.
TTTAACTTTCACCATCGTAAGTACTTCAAAAAATCCAAAAGAACCATAGTGGAAAACCATAAAGCACAAAGGAATTTGAAATACAAGGAGGGATTTGGCAAAGGGTTTCAGAGACCACTAAATGTACCCATAAAACACAAGGAATTGGAAAAAATTTCACTCAAGAGTACTTGTAAAATCAAAAAAGGATGTACCCATAAAACTCAAGGAATTGGCAACGCATTTCAGTAGATGTGTCTGTAAGGGATAACCTTGCTTGTACTGATTCAAGATGAACTTCTAGTTTATTGCTCTGCACCTAGACTATGTTTAACATGTATTTATCTCTTTTTCTTAATCAGTCGACCTGGTGGTGATCGAATTTATGGAGTTTTCGACAACCAACTACCTGCTGCTTTGAGAAAACTCCCGTTTGACCGATATCTTTCTGTGCAAAATGTGAGGAAAGTTGTTTCAGAGGCAGATGGTTACCAACCTCACTTGATAGCACCTGAGCAAGGTTATAGACGTCTAATTGAAGGGGCCTTAAATTATTTTAGAGGCCCAGCTGAAGCCTCTGTTGATGCTGTAAGTAAATTATTCAAAATTTATCGGGGTCAAATAGTTGATGCTTCCTATCAACGCTAAGCTTTTATGAAACTACATATCAGGTACACTTTGTGTTGAAGGAACTAGTGAGGAAATCCATTGGAGAATGTCAGGTAATGGAGTCCTGGGCAGCTGCGTTATATTTTATTTTTCCTACAATAACCCCTTTTCCCACTTCCTATTATTTCTAAATATATTGGTGGAGCGCAGGAATTGAAGCGGTTTCCCAGTTTGCAATCTACAATAGCTGCAGCTTCTAATGAAGCCTTGGAAAAATTCCGGGATGAAGGTAGAAAGACAGTGGTCAGACTAGTGGACATGGAATCTTCTTATTTGACAGTGGATTTCTTCAGAAAACTACCACAGGAGATGGAAAACCCTAAGGGGGGAAAGCCAGAAGCTGCTGCTGCCGTAGACCGGTATGGAGAGGCTCACTTTCGTCGGATAGGTTCAAATGTATCATTATATGTGAATATGGTGTCTGATACATTGAGGAACACACTCCCCAAAGCAGTGGTTTATTGTCAAGTTAAGGAGGCCAAACAATCTTTGTTGAACTACTTCTACACTCAGATTGGGAAGAAAGAGGTACTGTCTCAGTGCCCATCCCGACTTAGCGGTTTCTTGATAGTACAAGTGCTGACAGTTTCTTTTAATGAAAATATGTTTCTCAGGGCAAGGCACTTGCAGAGTTGTTGGATGAAGACCCTGCATTGATGGAGAGAAGAGTGCAATGTGCCAAGAGGCTTGAACTGTACAAGAAAGCAAGAGATGAGATTGATTCCGTAGCGTGGGTTCGATGAGATAAATTGCACGGGAGACCTTTCTTCTACGATACAACAAATTCACGACTTGAGTGAATCAATATGCTGCTTGTTCGAACATTTTAACAGCCTAAATTCTTTGATTGTTGTAGAATTTATTGTCATATTATTTGGCTTGGATGAATGGTTGCTTTATTATGTATTTTGTGTACTGAGTTAATACCACATTCAGTTGCCCTTATGCTCAGGCTGCTGCTCCATTTTTGTACTTGAATTGTATCCTTTTTACTGCTTATGGACTTGGATAAAGAAAATATTACCTCATGATGTAGAAATATTGCGTATTTAAACAGTGAACTTCTTCTAAAACCAACGAGCAAAAAAAACACTCAAATACCAGAACCTTTATGAACTCGTCAGGAAAGCAAATGCAGGGTTGTGAAAGAAACCACATCTAAATTACATTTAATGTCCAAGTATCTGAATTGGGTGAATCAATACATATAAATGAAGGAAATGAAACTGATACAATCTACCCAAGCAAAATAACTGCACAGTAAAATTGTTTCTCATCTTGGATTGAACATAAGGTCATTTATTTGATCAATCCGAATATCAGATATAGGCTCTATAGGTTGCTCATCATTGTCTATTGAAGGACCGTTCCGCAAAGGTTCTCTCGTGAATTCATCTGCAGAATAGATTGAAAGCAGACATTAAGAGCTAGATCCCACAATTACGTAAAAACAACTACTCATAATATGTTCTCAACAAGCAATGTTAAGTTTGGGTTTTGCATGCATCAAGACAGAAATGCTAGGAAAATCCTTTCAACTGTCATTACCAGAAAGTCAGGTAACAATTACCATATATCATGCTGAAAGAAGTTGGAGGAGGGGTAGCCAAGAAGTTGAGACCAATGTAAAATCCTACAGCTAGAGCTATAGTCATCATCGCATAAGCTGGCGCAGCTAATGCCCAGTACCTGATAAAACGAAGAACAATTTAACAGGATGTTAAATATATCTTGTGACAATTAGTAAGCGGCCAGCTAAGTTCTGCCAAGAAAATTCTTTTCATCTCGAGCATTCTGCAAATGCTTTAAGTTGCTTTCATGCACTTGTAATTTCTGAAATGTAGGACCAATATATATCAATTTCTGAAATGCAATTAAAGAGCTTATCAATTAAAATTTTGTGCATCCTACCAAATGCCATTATAGATCCAGAAATTGGAATAAACTAAGCTCAACCTAGTTAGCTGGAATACACTAGCCAGCTTCTGGCTCTGGTGTCAGAGAAACCAGCTAAGTAAATTTGAAATTATGATACCATGAATTTCATAATATCTCCTAATTTAAAAAGGGATCTTTTTAGAGACAAGATGTAAAGATGACACAAGCCTGCAAGTACATCTTGTTTACCTGCTTGGATAGTAAACAATTCCCAAAGAGTGCAACCAATGTTCGGGAAGATATGCCCACACCAGAAAAAGAACTGCTCATGCAAAATAATAGAAACCAATCAGACTTCCGTATGCATGAAATCAAATGAATGTTGTGATCACTGGAATACCAGTGGAATTAGGTTAAAGCAAAACAGTTATACATACAAAATATGAGAGCTCAATACTTTACGACAGACAATATCTTGCAGAAAAAAACAAAAAATAGTATATGCATCTGTTTTCAATATTTGCAGAGTAATATATCCAGATATTTCAACAGCCTTGTCATTTCAACTCCCAAGAAAAATCAGTTAGCATACTCTGCCCTATACCCAAATACTGGTGATGCCTGGGCACAAGCATTTCCAGGAAGGCGAAGGAGTCGAACCAAAAGATAAGAATAAGTAACTTTCATGCCATGATGAGCATTGCCAAGGAAGATAATCACAACACATTATAATACTAACAATTCAACTGTATTGCCAAACTATGATATCAGAAGAAAACACTGAATATTCAAACATGGGGATATGTTCTAAGTAACAGACTAAGCTTCTTAAAGATGAGGATGGGTAGACCTGTAGCAACAACAGTAGTAATGGAGCCAACAAATCCATAAACTTCAGAAGTCTTGGGTCCTTGATCTCCAGAAACACCAAATCCTGAATCTCTGTCGTCTGGGTCTGGAAAGTACACAGTGGCCTTCCTATTCTTGGAAAAACTCAAGATCCTCCTAGGGCTATTAACGGAACGAGGATCTTCCCAACCCTTATCTTCCAGCATCACGATATCTAAGAAGGTTCAAAGCGTCACTCTGAATAAGAATTATACCTGTCCCAACAATTGCCAAAACGTCCAAAGCAGATATGTTAGTGCATGGAAACTGCCTCTAGAATTAAGCCATTTCCAGAAAAGACCCACCAAGCAACTCACAGAATAATAACAATGAGGATCATTAGTTCCCTTGAAATTATGGAATGGATCTAGTGACCAGGAATTCATCCTTATTTAGGAGTATGTTTCAGGTATGATTAGTTAAGGATTTAAAGGTCTTTAATATTACCATAACTGAAGAAATTAATTAAGAAAAGGAAGAGAACTTACTAGTCAATTGCGTAACAAGATGTGGTGCTAAACTTTCAATGGAGATGAGCGAGAAAGGAAAAGAAGATATCGCAACAGAGAAGAGAAGAAGAGAAAGAAGAAAAAAGAAGTTGCAAGCAGTGGGGGTATTGCAGAAGAGAAGGAGCCATCTGAAGCGCAAGACCCACGCCTGGCTTCGCTTCAAAGCTTAAAGCTAGGCTTTTTACAACACTGAGTTTAAAAGAACCAGGATTGGCAATCATACATATCCAGCATGCCACATGGTGATATTTTAATTGCTTTGTTTAGATCGACAATGCTCTAACACAAAACCACTACATATCTGTTCTCATTTGAACTTAAGAGTCTTAGGTCAATTTTTTCTGTCTCACTTCAGAACATTCAGAAAACAAAGAGATGAATAAATGGACAAAATACTAAAGATATAATGCAGCACATAAAGGGGCATGCGGGGGAAAAGAAAAGCAAATTGGATTTTCTTTCTTCCGAAAGGTTTACTGAGACTCCCAGTGACTCAATTTAATCAAACACTTGTTCTTTTTTTTAGGGGGCATTGCAATTGCTATATTGCTTGCCCTAAAATCAGAGTTTCCATCTACAGAAGATCAAACTGCGCTACAATATTACTACTTAATAACATTTCAATCTCCAAACTGCAGCATGTCATTCAATCTGGCACTGTGGTAAAACCTAAGCTAAGTACGTGAGTCCAACCGAGAAGGACCCATGCTTCAAAAGTTCTGGTTGCACCATAATCTTAATTGCAAGTTCAGAAGGAACCCATCTCATCTCAAGTAATCCCAGAAATAAATGGGACTCACAAGGACAAAACAAATACAACATAAAATACAGTAGCAATCAGATTCGATAAACCCAATTCAGATTATAATTCCCAAAGGCAATTACATAGACATGTATGAGAGAAAAACTGCTTACCGAGTTACTAGAGCTGCTACCCAATATGAAGACATCTCAGCTGCTGCAATTGAAAAATAAGGAAATTATGAATTTTTCGAAACCCAAATATCATATTTATTTGTTTCCCTAGTTAATTTGTCAACAGAGCAAAGTAATTATATTAGCTATAATGCAGAGGAAAGGATCAAAATATACTAATTAAGTTTCATCAATTTTAATTACCAGCAGTAATTTGGGAACCGTAATGAATGGCCGATACCTGGAGAATACCTTAAAACTTGTTTAGTTTCTATCCTTGTTTTCGTTTGCCCAGAAATAGAACTTGAAAGCTTTGTCATTAACCGATCAATGCACAACGGAACTCAAAGCTTTATAAGATCTCCATTGCTGGAATTCAACGGTTCCTTCAACAAAATTCCCTTTTCTTACTTTGATTTCACTAACTATAAATTAGAGTTTGATAGTTTTGGGGGAAAATAAGGATACGGGTTCTTGAACAAACAAGGGCAAATTTTGTTTGCCAGAGAAGAAAAACTCAGGTGAAGTGCACGTGCTTTCCTTACCCTTAAAAAATAAACAGTGGTTAAGGTAAGGACTGCGTTGTCAACTTGTAATATTAGGCAGCACCTTGCTACACTTTTTTTAGTTTATATATTAACTACTAATGCATTGTATTATTAATAATTAATATTATAAATTGTGGAGTATATCTTTGTAAATAAATATTTTTAAGTCATGTATATTATTTTTAATACAATAAATGAAATAATGTTTTTAATACAAGTATTACTAGTATAAACATTAGTAGTGCACCGTATTTAATATTATTCTTATACACCCTACCAAACGACAAGTATTATTGTTAATGTCAGTTGTGAACGCATTACTAATTATTCTTTTCTTAAACAGAAAAGGGTCATATTTGCCCCTATACTCTTAGGAAAAGATCATGTTTGCCCTTCGTTATACTTTTTAAATATATTTGCCCTTGTCATCCAACTTTAAGGTCGTATTTACCCTCCATCCGTTAAATCCTCATATTCCCACCTAAAATTACCTATGTGCCTATGTGGATTTTATTTTTTCCTAATTAAATCTAATCTTTATTTAAATCATTTTAACCCGCCCTACACGATTAAACCCATCAACTACCAAAATAAACATAAAATCAGGCCCCAAACCGATTAAACTTGACTCAACTTTTAGTTTCTTACTGTTGTCATCGTTAAGTGTCCATGGATCTAGTGTGAAGGAGCAGAGACTATTATGGGTTTCCATTTATGCTTTCTGGTGGTTTTATGAGATGGATCAATGGAGTTGAACAGAGGAGTGAATATTGTAAAGCTTCTATTGATTGATTTGGAAAATCTGAGAAACATATCAAGCCGTGTATGAGAGCTCAGTGTTCACCGAGCAATGGATCAAATTACCTCGTATTGTCAAACCCAAACGAATTTGCTTAGAAGCTGATATGAAACACTAAACTACCCAAATCAGCTATACCCCTCTCTGGTTATCGCATCATAATTCCCAAGTATGGGTTGATTTGAGATCTAGCCAGCAAGCAATTCCTCTGTGATAACACATCCTTTCCACTGCCCATATTCATTTCTCACTGGTCACCACTAATTGCCCAAGGTTGCACATTATTTTCAAAATAAAAAATTACATCTATTTTTGAATAAAATGTTTAATCAATTTTGTGTGTCGAGAATAGAGATGAAAGTTGGCTTTAATTTACTTAAAAAAATATGTTGGATTAAATGTTAAAATGATCTACTTTTGTTCTTAATCTGATTGTTATCTGATATGAAAGAGGAGATACATAATTTTCTCTGTTTGTTTGTATAAAAACGCCTGTGTGGAAAAAGTTAAGAAGAAATCAAGCTGGGTTCATTTTGGTTAGTGGATCGGATTTAATCCTATACGATGGGTTAAAATGATTAAAATAGGGATTAGATTTAATTAGGGAAAAATAAAATTCGCATAGATGTCACATAGGTAATTTTAGGTGGGAATATGTGGATTTAACGGATGGAGGGTAAATATGGCTTTAAAATTGGATAACAAGGATAAATATATCAAAAAAATATAACGAAAAGCAAATATGATCATTTCTTAAGAATACAGAGGCAAATATGACTTTTTTCCGTTTCTTAAATATATAGCATGATATCTGCAACTGTAAAGTAGTGTGTATTATCTGACTCCTTTGACTTTGAGCTCCAACATGACGTTTCTTTAGGGGACATAATGATAAACTACTGCTACTTTTGAATTTTGATTGCTTCATTTTCTTTCTAGTCCTGTATGGCTGTATCTAATTGCTTGGTCCTTTTACTAGCTTGTCATATGCGTTCCTTTTAAAAAAACTACATTTACCATCATGCTTTTTCGGTATTTCAAGAAAATTCCGATCGACACTTCGAGTGTGCTGTTCAATAACTTACAAATCACATGAAAAATGTATATTGCATTAGATAAGTCTTTGCAACAAGCTAGAAGTCCCTAATGGGGAATCGATAATGTGCTAAGGAAATTGAAAGTGGTTATCCTTCATTCCTTTCCCTTAAGTAAGAAAAAAGAATTGTTCATTCCTTGTTCATCGAATACTGCGTTTTATTAGTGTGGAGCCCTATAAAAAACAGTGAAACGGCGGGCCAACGGTCGAAAAATCAACTGATAATAGGAGAAAATTGCGGACAGCTGCTCACCATTTGCTTTCTGCATAATCTTTGAAATCTGCGTGTGAAAAAGTTACTCTTCGTAGCACAGTGATTCTTCAATTTTTAAAACCTTTCACAAAGTTCCTTCTTTCACCTTATCAATAATGGCTAACCAAAAATTATACTTTCTAACAATATGCCTCATTCTGATGCTACTATCACAATCCCCACAAATTCACTCAACATGTCGCAATTTTTGTAACAACATTCCCATAAACTACCCCTTCAGCATCGACGATGGCTGCGGCGCACCGCAGTATCGTCACATGCTGAATTGCTCCGCCACTGATTTATTCTTCCTAACACCATCAGGAAATTACAAAGTCCAATCAATCGACTACGAAAAGCAAACCATGACGATCTTCGATCCTTCAATGTCAACTTGTTCAATCCTACAACCTCACCACGACTTCAAAATGTCAGAAATTCAATCAGCTATAATCCCCCCTACGCCCGATACTATCTTCATCCTCGTTAATTGCTCCATTGATTCGCCGGTACTTAACCATTACAAGTCTCTCTGTTTTAATTTCTCTGGTCATTCGTGTGACGAACTCTACGGTTCGTGCACTTCGTTTAAGTTGTTCCATTTGCTGTCTAACAGTACGCCGGCGTGTTGTTTCACGGGTTATGAAACGGTGAAGTATATGAGTATGGATATATTGGATTGCACGCATTATACGAGTGTTTATAATACGGATAGATTGGAAGGTATTAGGCCGTTGGATTGGCTTTATGGGATGAAATTGTCATTTAGCGTACCGGACACGGGATGTGCCCGGTGCGCTAAATCTGGTGGGACTTGTGGATTTGATGTAGAGACTGAGATGGCGCAGTGCATCTGCTCAAGCACCAGTAATTCTACCAGAGATTGTGGTAAGTGAGACTTAACAATTTCTTCTTGTTCACTCAAATACTTCATGTGATCAAAATTGTCTAAGAGTAGTGTACACAAAAAAATTAAATTTACTATGACACATATACACATAGAAATCCGACTTCAAACAACTGGATTTGTCACTGGCTAACCATGATTCGGAATTGTTCGATCCTCTAGACATTAACAGTGTGTTTATGTTGAATTTTGCAGCTGGAGGCAGAGAATTAAACTTCGCTGATAGTTACAGAGCATCCTCATTTTCGCCACTTCATTTGCTATACATTTTGCCTCTTGTGGCCATTTCTTACAGGAGATGATGAATCTTCTATTAAGTTTATTGCTTTATCTTCTCTTTTTCTATTTTATCTTTCTAAACTAGTTATTACTAATTCATGTTCCCTAAACTAGGTGGATTTTTTAATATATATTTTTTGCGGTATTACACTTGGAATAAAGTCAAAAAAGATTGTTTAACTTTATACAAATTTAAATGTCTAATTAGAAAGACTCAATTTGTTTTAACTTGTTTAGTTTTTTTTTCATTATCAAATCTACAACTTTAAATTAAAAGTGAAAGAATCTTATTTGTCCATTCAAAACCGTCCAATTACACGAAGTTTCACAATGGGTAGACTTACAAAAGAGAACGGGATTCATACAAAAAAAAAAGGATTCATACAAAAAAAAGTGTTGAAAAGGATATCTGCAATGGGTAGTCTACAAACTCATATAAATTGTATATCTGCAATAATTATTGAAAGATGAAAAGGATATTAAATAAATTATACGACAGTAATATTTTTTCATTTAGCTAATTCATTGTATAATGTGCACTTTAAGAACTTTATACAATAGAATTCATTACATTTTAAAAGATTATAATCTTAAACGTAAAAAATAAAATAAAATAAAATACTCAAGAGTACATAATTAACCATCTTCGTAAAAGTCCAAAGGCATTTGACCATCTAATGATCTAATGAATTAACATTAGTAATTTTTTAATATAACTTTAAACTGCGTGGCTTCCTACTCATAAAATAAGTATGATGGTGTTACTTTTGTTTTAGGATATTGGTTTTCAATTGGATATATTGTTACCAAATAAAAAAATACCTTTCAAAATATAAAAGAAGTTAATAGAATGGATTAGACAAAAGTCACTCAACTTTGCATACTTCACTTATTAAATATTATTGAATATATTTTTTTAAAAGTATTAAAAGATCGTTATTGTACATCTTTTTTATTACTCCTTTTAATTTAATAAAAGATTTCTATTTTAAATGCACAGTTGCAATTGACAAATCAAAATTAAAACGTACAGTAGCATTGCTATTAATTTAATAAAAAATAATAAAAGATTGCTATTTTAAACTTACAGTAGCAGTTGAGAGAAAAATTGATTTTCTGTTCTAGCAATTGTAGAATTAAATATGCTAAAAAATGTTACTGTGCACTTTAAAAAAAATGTAATTAAATAATTGAAGAAGGTCAATAAGATAATTAAAATAAATATTTTATTATTTTTTTAAAAAAATATTTAAAATAAAAATTAGATTTCAACAAAATTAAATGAATAAATCATTTAAATTTGTTGGGTGACTTTCTAAGTGAAATATCAATAGTTGAGTGACTTTCTGAATGAAATATCAATAGTTGAGTGATTTTTTAGTTATAAAATAAAGTTGAGTGACTTTCTAATTGAACAACTTAAAGTTGAATGATTTTCTAAGTGAAGTATGCAAAGTTGAGTAACCATCTCCAGTTTTTGCTTCTTGGGTGGTATCTTTTATTTGAATATAACGTTATTGATTAAAAAAAATAAAATCGTGATATGAAAATAAATAGTATAATTAGGAGAATAATAACAACACCTCATAGTAAAGTAATATAATAACAACACCTCATAGTAAAGTAAGTATAAAAGTTGTAAAATGTATGGAAACCGAAGAAGAGGCGAAAAAATTGCAGAAGAAGATGGATGCGTGATACTGTTAATAGTCAGATCAGGTATTATTTTCTGCTTTTCCCCTTGATAGAATGTTGAAATATATTTGTATGTATTTGCATCTTCCCAAAGGTAAGTGTCTTACTTTTGTCCCATTTTATGCCTGTTACCTGCTCGATGTTATGCCAAAACCAATATCGTCACATATTTTCTGCTGGGTCGGGGCGTTTCTCGCTGGCCTGGCGCATCCGATTTTAAACTTCTTCTTCATTCAGATTGTGGGCAGCTCAACTAATTTTATTTACACTTGAGAGAAAAAAAAATTAGTAAGAAGATCCTGGATAGGGTGATGGCAATTGCAAAGCTACACTTCTCTGCTCGTCCTTTTTGTCGTTCTTTTGTCTCTTCAGCTAGAATGCTTGTAGAAACCATTTTAGCTGTGGTGGAAGCTAAAAGATATGAACAGATTCCTGATATTCTAAGCTCTTCTGAAGGGTTTCATCACAATCCGAATCCCTTTTCATTTTTATCCACTTTCCCTGAAAACGCAAGTGTCAAAATTGTTGACGAAATTTTACAGTCTTTTACTCCAATCAGGCCTCGTTCTCGCCCTCAAATTGCATATTTCTCTCTCCTTTCCTACACTCTCCAAAGTTCAAATCCTCTCCCACTTGCTCTTGCCATTCTCCAGCGTACCCTTCGCTCTGGCTGCATCCCGGTACCTCAAACTCACCTCCTACTCTCCACTGCATGGATTGAACGTCGGAGTAAATCCCTTTCTGTTTCAAGCATATTGTTGGAAATGCAAGATATTGGATATGCACCTGATTGTGGCACTTGCAATTACCTAATCTCATCGCTTTGTAAGGTTGATCGGATAGATGAAGCAATTAATGTATTGAAGGGCATGGGCCGTGCTGGTTGTAGTCCGGATTTGGATTGTTACGGTTCTTTAATTGACAACTTGTCCGAGCTAAGAATGACGTCTGCTATCATAAAGACATTGAATGAAATGGTTGCGATATTTGGGTTGAGCCCTAGAAAAGAAACTTTGGTGAAAGCTTTGGCAGCAATACGGGCTAACAAAGAGATATGGAGAGCAATCGAAGTAATTGAGTTTTTAACAAATGAGGGTGTGCATGTTGGGTTCGAGTGCTACGAGCTAGTCCTTAAAGGGTGCTTAGAGAACCGGCAGTTTATTTTGGCTGGAAAGTTTGCGATGGAAATGACCAAGAGAGGCTTTATACCATACATAAGGTCAAGGCAAAAGGTTGTTGAAGGCCTGACAAGTATTGGTGAGTGGGAACTTGCCAATGCCGTGAGGCAGAGGTTTGCAGAACTAAGGTCGTAGACTCCTAGTTTCATGCATATATGTGAATCAGTAAGCTTTATAAATTTATAAAAAGGGATCAAGATCATTATCCAGATTAAAGGTATGACTGAAAGCTCTTTATGCATTTTCATTTGTGTAAGATAGAAAATTATACATTTTTGCTTCTGAATGTTTTGATACAGAACTTGTATAGCTTCTCCAGTAATTTGAGATTGAAATGTAGTTGATTGAGTTTGTAAATCATGACTTCTCATTTTCGTTCAATAGTTTGAAGTTTTCCTGAATTGAGATAGGAGAAAAGCATGTGATAAACTATTAAAATCAAGAATTTTTGTTACTGTCCAATGTCATCCTTTGAAATCTACATTATATAGAAAACCATGACAAGTTTTAAATAAAATGAGTAAAAGTTTCGTAAGAGATTAAAGTTGAATTTAAAAGTTCTACTTGGCAATCTGGCATTTAAGTTTTAACCAGATTCTAATGTAAGCTGGTCATCTTTCCAGCATTTCCCAATAGAGAAATAGTTAGGTAAACGTGGAGTGCTAGTATATAGCAAATCAACAAGAGAAGTGATCTAGAAGGATTTGAAGTTTTGCTGGTGGGAGGTGGCAGATATCCCTGGAATTAGTTGAGCTGCGCTACACTAATAAGTACTAAAAAGTAAGAATATTTTTTGATTGGTAAAAAAGCAAGAATATTCTATTTTCTATTGTAATATTCATATTCTTTTGAACATGAGTTTCATATTCTAACAACGACTTAGAATATTCATAGCCAAAGAAATTATGCAATCGATCAGGGTGCGTGTTGTTTCAGGAATTTGTGATAAAGACCCTTTCAATTATATTTTTTTTATTACTCCTATATGGGAAAAAAATAAATTCTAGAAAGAAAAAAAAAACTTTTATCACATGAAAGCATGTTAGCTAGCATAAAAATATCGACTTTGATGGTTCTTTAAGCGTTCCATTGAGCTTTCGAATTTGCTTGACTAGAAAGTTAGCATTGAACTTTTAATTGAATTGGTGTCTTCACAAGTAATCTCTTTGACCTTTTCTTCTGTCACAAAGTAAAGTTTTATAATTTTCTTATATGTAGCATATAACGTTCAAAATATTTCCTTAATTTGGGAAAATAAATGTCAAAAGTATTTCAATGTTGAAGTCGAGACCTTTTAACAGTAGATCGTAGGAAGAAAAAAGTATACACACTTTGGGCGTGTTTGGTATCAAGGAAAATGTTTACTTAGAAAAAATAAGTAGATATTTACTTATTTTTGAGTGTTTTATTAGTAAAAAGAAAATATTGTTTCAAGAGCATTTAGGTATAGTATAAGCAACTACTATGACATTAGACCAGGACCCCGCCCTTAAACACGAACCCAAACACTTGCTTAGATCCCAACTCGAAATCCAACCTGTCCCTGGGCTAAACCTAACCCGAGACCTAACAACTGGCCCCAATCATGACTAGGGTTCCGACGCCGACTCGAGACTTAACCCCTACATGAGTTCGTAGACCTGACTTTGATCCTAACCTGAGATCCAACCCTAACCCGAAATATGACCCTGACTCAAAAAGTTTTTTGGGTGTGTTTTGTTCAAAAGACACCTAATAAATTGGAAATTTGTGGTCTTACACATACAGATACAATTGTTGTTTTCCTGTAGATAGATTCTAAGATGTAGAACATGGCAGCTAGGCATGTTAGAGTAAGAATTAGGTAAGAAAAATAATTGAGAGAGATGGATGTGAATGTGATGGGCTGATGGAAAAATTGTAATTCTGGCGAAAACAAGTCTTAGGGGTGAAGTACCATAATCATAATCATTTATTATACCAACCTTCTAATTAAATTTTCCCTATTCACATTTCTTCCTTTTGAGTGTATTTGAATTTTAATTAGGCACTTTTACAAAAATATACCGTCTAATATAAAATATTATAGTATTTATGTAGTCTATATTTTCACATTATGTATGCATAGCCTCTTCTTTTTTTCACAACAATACATACACATGGTATACAATATTATACAGTTACGGTACATATGATATAAAAGTGTATAAGAGATGCTTATACACATTTTTACGTTGTAGTACAAACTTATACAAAAACTACGTTTGGTCTTCTATGAACTTCAAATATTTGATATCTTTAACTTTAACTCTATATATTTTAAGTAAAATGAAAAATATTTGATATCTATTCAGATTTCAACCTATGCATATCTTTTCAAAATCATTTAACGAATCTAAATATATAAATATAAATAATTAAAAGATTCAAACTTTTGTCGAAGTACAAACAAAATCTGTGTGTTAATAATTTTTATTTTAAAAAACCAAGCAATGGAATTTAGCCAAAAACCAAACCAGCTCTTTAATTCTTCACATACCATTAAAAATATTGTCATATCTTTAGTATGCCAAAAAGAAGAAAACAAAGGGAAAAAACAAGTGTAAAGTAGCTATCAATGAGCCATGAGCATAAACAAATCACATTTATTTTCTTATATTTCTAGCTCTGATTCTCGTACAAACAATTAAATTCTTTTCGTGTCAACAAATCACTTCCAAAATGTAAACAAATAAACAATCCCATCTAAAATTGAATATGTCCTTTCTTAGTTTATGCCAAAAATGATGTACATGGTTAAAAGAAAGATTAAAAAATTAAGTGCACTTTAAGATCAGGACATGATTTGAAATCAGATTAATTTGAAGCTCAATGTTTTTTTAATATATTTTTTAAGTTGTAATTTATTGTCATAAACATGAAAATTCTACAAGTTATGAAAACTATCATAATTTCATCAATTCTTATATAATCTTACCAAATGAGCAAACTATAGTACACTAACAAGATATCGGAACATTGATAAATCATGCATTTCTATATTAATTTTATAAATAAATACTTGCGATTACAAATTTTCAAATACACATCATTTTATTAAGATTCATTAATCAGCAATAGTAGTAACAAACCTTTAATATAATTCTTCATGAGTATTTCTTTTACTAAATATAATACATTCTAAAAAGTTTGCAATTAAAATCATAATTACGAATCACATATCCAAACGTCCTTAGTCAATTCACTTAAAAGGTGAAAAGGAAAAAAAGAGTAACCATTCAACGCAACGTGTGGAGTGTGAAAGAGTTTACCGTTCAAAATGGTTCTCCCAAATTTGGTTCGAGGCCTATAAATATACATCAAACAGCCTCGCGAGCTCTTCACAATTTCATCACATTACATTCCCTCCCTTTCACCATTCTTATACCTTTGGTAAGCTTCAGATCTTGCTTTCTCGTTTCCCGATCTACGTTTTTTCATTCCGCTCCTCAATTTCACATTGCATTCTTCAATTGGCTGCATTTTCTTTGCTCCGATCTGATCTGATTTTCGTCTCTTTGTTTTGGAATTCTTGAGATTTGATTTTGTATTTTGGCGCTACTTTTGATTTGATCTGATCTGATTAGGAATTTGTTTATTGTTGGACAGATCTCTTGCAATTTCATCTCGTTTGCGTGTGCTCAATTTTGCACCGACTGATTTATTTAGCTCAATGTTTCTCGTTTAAAGATTTGTTTTTTTGGGCTTATTTCTGGTGGGGGCCTTTGATACTTGTGGGTTTCCGTTAAAATTGAGTTGATCTCTTTCAATTTCAATGGTAGAGTGTTGCTGGCAAATTTCTACTGTTTTAGGATAGTCTTGATAGTTTAGGCTGCTATTTGGGAATGTATGTGAGAAGGAATAAATTCATGATAAAGCGGCGGGTGCATGTAAAGACGTGTGTTCTGGCTTTTTTCCTTTTGATTGTCATCTATTATGAAGATTGATGTTTTATACTTTAGATTAAAAGTGCTGCTTCAAGCTCAGTAATGTACATTTTCGGTAGACATTAAGATTCTGTTTTTATCTCTGTCAATTGGATCTTTTTTTACTCTAGCAGTTGTACTATCTGAAGCTTATTAATGTGAACGTGTTCAATTTTATTATGTGATCTGAAGCTGCAATATATTAAGTGAAGATTCCAGCATCTGATCTCTATATCTTCTTTTGATAGACAAATGAAAGTGCAAGTCTTTTCCTTCAAGATGTTCAGTCCACCCTCCTTTATTTTTAGTGTGAACATTCCTGAGTAATTGATTGAGTCTGTCTTTCTGCAGACAATTTTGTAAGACCAAGTTACCAGAAATCCATGGGGACTGTTGTCGAGTCTGCTAACCAGGTAGCTTTCTTTACAACTAAATGTGCTTCATATGTCTAAAGAATATTCTTATTACCTTGATTATTGATGTCCACTCCCTTTGTGAATGAGTTCTCTTTTTCATATGGCCTAAGCATCTGGAATCTAAACAAAAGTGAAATGCTTTCTACACTGGACGGCATTATTGCAGGGATGCTTGACCTTTAAGCTATCACTAACTTCTCTATTGTCAAATGCTAAAAGAAGTTCTACTATAATTAAAAAAACCTGCTGAAAAAATTATGAGATTTTAAAGACTATAAATAGTGGAGTTGTGGTGTCCAGTTCTGGTGTCTTACAACTGATGGGGTTACAACAATTGCACTGTGAAATTAGATACCGATTTTCTAGAATTGCAGCATGCATGTACCAACAGCAACACCAAGAAAGAACGGAAATAAGGGTCCAACTCCCATTCTCCTCCCTGAAGTTTTTTTATTTATAAAAGTTCTCATATAGTTCTATGAATTCTTCTTGCTAGGCATTAATTCTATTATCATAAGAACATTATTGTTGAATATTGAAAATTGCCCCTACATAAATTACCACCTCCACTCTTAATAAATAGTATAATTATCCATGATTTCTGCTCCTGCACAGTATCACGCAGATGCCACATGCTCCTTAGTTTGATATCTTCTTAATAATGAATTGCAGGGAGCAGTAAGCCTGCCAACCAACAAGAAGGTCACTGTTATTTTTGTTCTAGGTGAGTTTTTCAACACCAACATCGCATGATCTTGTGGCATTCTCGATACGGCACCTCATAGTATGGCAAAGTATTTTGGCCCTGTATGTAGTTGTGAGGATTAGAGGTGGAACTCATTGGACAATCATATGTTTGCCATTGTAGCCATTATCCGATCTACATGTTAAGTTACTGCTACCACTAATACCAATTATAATGCAGCTCTTGGCAGTCTACATGTCTAACTTTTTAGGGTTTGACGCCAAAAGTCTATATCTTCTTTGGTTGAAACTGCCCCAACCCATTTATTGTATTAATACAATATTGCCTGTATGACCATTTGGATCCTTCGGGCATTTAAATCTAATTATGATCAAAATGAAACTTGAAGCTATATTGAAGGATGGTTGAAAAAGCCAGATCAGATTGACTGGTTGGGAAAAATTTGACTCTAGTTTAGATTGTGATGGTAGAATTGATTTTCTGAAGTAACGGGGCTTCATCTTTATGATTATTTACATACAAGTTGACAGAAGGAGGGTTTTGTAGTAATTGACTTGTGAGGGTTACTTGAGAAAATTTGCAGGCATGTCTATTTCACTATAAAACTTAATATACTCTTAAGCTAATTGCTCTGCTTCTTCTTTATCTAACTCACTCAAGAAAGATTCTGTGTTTGGACATTGTGAATAAACAATTATTAGGAAATATCCTATGGGGATGCGACGTGTACTGATTTGTGGAATCAAATACACATCCTCATTGCACATAGCATATTTGTTGATGCAATCTGTACCATTGATATTGGATTTCTATCCTGTGCTAAGATTTGTTTCTTCTATTACCTTGGACAGGTGGCCCAGGCAGTGGTAAGGGCACCCAATGTACTAATATTGTTGAACACTTTGGGTACACCCATCTAAGTGCTGGTGATCTTCTCCGAGCAGAAATAAAATCTGGTTCCGAGAATGGGTAGGATATCTTGTTTTGATTGTGTTGCTCTATCTTTCTCTGTACTTTTTACCCTTTGTCATTTCAACCAACATTCTGTGTAGTATATCAACAGCTGTTTGTTAAGTTGCATCATCTCTTTGAGTTTTGTTCAATAGCTTCAAGCAATGTTTATTGCACACAAAGGATTAATCCTCAGTACTGTGCTTTTGAATGTACAGGACGATGATTTCGAACATGATTAAAGAAGGAAAAATTGTACCATCAGAAGTAACAATTAAGCTTCTCCAACGAGCAATTCAGGAAAATGGCAATGACAAATTTCTTATTGATGGTTTCCCCCGGAATGAGGAGAACCGTGCTGCTTTTGAGTTAGTCGTGAGTTCCTCAGTACACCACTCTTTTTTAGCTGCATCTTGATAATTCTCCTATTTAGTTAGGAGTTGTTAAAATTTGACTATCACATTTTAATGTCTCCCAGACTGGAATTGAGCCTGAGCTTGTGCTCTTCTTTGATTGTCCTGAAGAAGAGATGGAGAAACGCCTTTTAGGTCGGAACCAGGTTAGACATATTATATCTTGGTAGAAGACTTCTTGTCATGTTTACAGTTCTTCAAACCTTTATGGTATTCTTGTTTCTTCTTTGTTAATCTTCTTTTCTAGTATCGTGATTGGTTTTCTTCTCATTAACTTTGAAATTTTCATTCTTTAGGGAAGAGAAGATGATAATATTGAAACAATAAGGAAGCGATTCAACGTTTACATGGAATCTAGTCTACCAGTTATTGAATATTACAACTCCAAGGGGAAGGTTCGAAAGGTACTATTTTATCTTTCAGCCTCTTTACTATCTTCCTCCCCTCCGCTCCAGAGAAGAGAGGGAGACTCTGCATATTAAACAGAAGTTGACATCTTTTGTGCCTTCAGATTGATGCTGTAAAGCCTGTTGGAGAAGTATTTGAAGCAGTTAAAGCTGTTTTTGCCCCAGCTAATGAGAAGGTAAAGTACTAATTATGGTTTAGTGACTGTTTCAACTTTCAAGGATATTAAGACCTAGTAACTTTCATGGAAAAGGATATCTGGCGTATGTAATGTAATTGGGAGGTAAATCTCCTGTGTTGCAAATGTTACGGCTTATGCAGAGCTAGATCTATTCTACATTATGAGATCAGTAAATTAACACTTGGTGTTGAGAATCCTGTGAACTTGTTTGAAGTGATGTTGGGGATGACTGTCAATTTTTTTTTATGATTTTTGCCTTACAAGAGTTCAAACAATTTCTGCATATATTTTGAGTTCATGGAGCATTATTTGATTTATCGTGATTGATATGGTTAGATTTGCTCCTAAATTCACTGTGGTTGGCTGCTAATTGAGCTCATAATATGAGCTGATCTTCAGTTTATTTGTATAAAAAACATTTAGGCCTCAATCCATAATAAGTTGGGGTCGACTATATGAATCCTCATTAACCATATTTATCCAATTAAAATTCATCTCAGACCAGCATTATACAAAATAAAACTAAAAAGTACTAGAAGTTTCTAACTTTGTGCTGTCACAAAAATCTCTACTATTCCCAATTGATTTGTATGGGCATATATTCTGTCTTTCCGTTATGCCCCGTCTTTATTTGTTTGTCAAAATAATTAATTTTTGGTTCTGCGTATCCTTTATTTCCTTTTTCTTGGAATTTTATACAGATTTTTCTTGTATGTTACAGGTTGCTGCCTGAGAATTCATTAGTAGAGAGGCATCACGATTAATTGTTATGGTAATTGAAACCCTCTAAACTTGGGTTTGCGTTAATGTGTGATCTGTTTCTGCTGCTCTGAATTGATTTTACTGTTAACTAACCTTTTCTTTTGTCATTCCATTCTCTCCAGGTATATCAGTATTGTTTGCTTATTGGTGCTTGCTATGTGTCTTCAGCAAGACGATGTATCTTTATAGATTCTACTTTTATAGAGAAGTTATGGAAAATTTTCTTTTTGTTTTTCCTCTCCATTTTTGTTCTTTTGAAGGGAACACAATGTTGTATTATTGGCTTATTGTCTCTGTATTGTTATCATTGTCCAGACTGAATTCTGATAAACAAGATTATAATAAGAGTATTTCTCTCTCTCTCTCGTGCTTTCTATAACGAACAAATCCTGAAAACTCAGTAATATTTACACCATTGAAGTTCTCATTTGCTAAAATTTAAGAACAATGTCCTGTCTTGCTCTTGTCAGAGCCTTGGATTTTCTCCAAGACATGACCACTGTAACACAGGGGCGTATGCAGGAGGGGGTCACTGGGTTTACGTGAACCCATGCTCCCCTCCTGAAATCATATATAGAAGTGTTATATTTTTTTAAAAAAATTAAATATTGATGTATGAACCCACACTCGAAGAATATATATACTTTAAAGTCACATTTTTATAATAATGCGCCCATCATCTCGAAATCCTGCATACGCCTCTGCTGTAACAGAACAATCTTTTGGCAAGTGACATTATCATATGCTACAAAGACGAGCTAGGAAGAATACAGAACAAGACGTATATGTTCTAATAGTTGGGACTTGGGAATACCTGATCCTGAAGACAAGTAATATAGATAGTTGCAAGTAAAAAGTACACAAGGTGAAATTTTTAAACAAATATGATACCATTTTGTTGGATAGTATCAAGAATAATCCCAAGTCTGCCTTCTATTCGTTCATTCTTCCCGGGCTCATATGCAATGGCATAGACATCAGCTTCTTTTGATCGCTCTGCAATCAATTTGCCTATAACCCTAGCAGCATCATTATCAGTAAGGGATGGCAATGTGTTCCTCAAGTCTCTTGAGTTTGTGGTAGCAACAGAGATCACCTTGCTGGTTCCTCGATGCATGACTTTTGCATGGATAAATCGTTTTGAAAAGAAAACATTTAGTAAAAAGGGTCTCAAATACATATCTGTCCTTTGTTTCCATGATTTCCTGTTGGGCTTTTTTGCAGCTTCACTCCGAGATCTTCTTGTCCACGCAGCCTCAATGACAAATTTCTACAAAACATGAACAAGTACACTCTCAAATTCACATGAAACAGCTATCCACGCTGCAGTTTCTAAGTCCTATCGTTTCTATCTGTTATCCATGCTAAGCTAGGATATTAACACGTCAGAATAAGCTATACTTTCGGAAATTGTAAGTTGTATGAAAACCTCGTATTTTTGTCCAAACTCTCATCTCTTCTAAAGAGCAAGTACCTTATTAGACCAAAATGATGACTTCTTTCATAGATTAAAAGTTCCCAACTAGAAAGAATCTTGTCTTCTAAACTCCTTATAATATCAAACAAAATAATTGTCTTCTAAGTCAAAAAGATGTACTTGCAGAAAAAAAGTTAGCTGAGGTATACTATTAGGTAAGCAATGGATACGATTTTGAAGCCTACTACAATTTTTTTTTTGCAAAGCCAGATAAAGATATTCAAATGTCACTCTCAGGACCGATCACTATACATCACGTATGCCCGATTCTAGAATATACTTCCAATAAATCAGCACCTGTTTAATGATTGAGTAACAAAAACAACATATAAACAAGCCAAGTGATACTAATAAAAGAAACCTCCGCATGTGAATATTGCTTTCAGGAGTATAATTGCAGGTAAAGATGACAGAAACATGATGCCTCAATACAAGGTAAAGGTGAGATAGTGAATGAAACTACAACAACGTTTCTCTGCAAATAACTCTAGGTGAGAAAACACAGCCATTTTTCTTCGGAAGATCTATCTCGTGCTTGGTATGTACTAACTCTATCCTTTTTCTAAAATTGTTTGCCAGTTCTGAAGCAAAAAAAATATGAGAATCTTTAACGTTAAAAGCTAAAATTTAAATGCAATACTAGTGGATCGAGCTAACCTTATATCAGGATACAGTATAAAGCACCAGTGAGCATTAAGTTACAATTCAAAAAGGTCTTAATCAATTAGGCAGATACATTCCAGTTCTCGTCTAACAATATTTACACAGGTCAGGAACTTCATCGAGCACTCTCTACTTAACTACGATGATGTGAAGATATTCAGACTCTTAAGAGTGCAAATAGCAGTGTTGAAAAGAAGGAACACATTTAGCAACAGTTTGTACAATCCCTTTGCCCATCTTTACGCCCTCATTTCAACCACCTTCTTTTTCCCCTTCCCCAAGAGTGGTAGCTGTTCAATCAAAAACTTAGAAACCACAAGGTTCAATCTCTATTTTGCCTTAAAAAAATCACATTTGTGTCATATGGGCTTTGCTTCAGAATTTCTCAAATTGATCCTTAAATCTCATAAAAATCCAATCTTTCAAAAGGAACATTGTCATTTCAGTTGAATTTCCTTTCTAATATCACAGTTTCCTATGTTTTTCACAATCAGATAAGGTGGAAAAATATAACTGCAGTTAAGCAGAAATACAAAGAAATATCACAAACTATTATGCCCTCTTTCACATTTTGTTTGACCTAGTTACTATCTAGAGTTAAAAAACAGAAGAAGATGAAATGTGTATGCAGATTAAATCAAATTAGGGCAAGAAATTGACAGAATTAACAAAAAATTACAGTACAAGAAAATCTCTAAAAAAAAAAAAAACTAAAATTGTTGAAAGAGATGAAGAAAGAAAGAAGATACCTGGTGTAGAGAGAGATTTGAAGGGCAGGGAATGGAAGAAGCAGAAATTTTGATTTGGGGAAATGAAGAAGACCATGAAAGGGAATTGAGTTTGTGTTTAGACCCGGATGGAAGCAATTCGGAAGAAAGAGAGAAAGATAGAGGTGCCAATGAAGAAGAAGCCATTGTTGGTGAACTCTTCTTCAGTATGGTATTCCTGTCAAGAGAAAACAACAGAGGATAGCTCTTCTCCACCCCCACCACCTTTCTTTTTAGATGTAATAAATATTAGGTGAGTCCAATCAAAATTTAGCTATATATATAATTTACAAATATAAATGAAAAGTAATCACTTTATAATATGAAAATAAAATTTGGATAAAAAATATTCTTAGCTTAGATACAAAACAACATAGAAACTCTCAAACTAGGCGTAAAATATCGAAATTTTTGAAAATTTGGTATTTGATAGGGTACTCCAGAGTAAAATTTTAGAATTACGGTATTTAGGTTTGAATTTGGTATGAGACATTAGTACTATTTAGTATTTGATATTTTCTGAATACCGAATTATTTACTTAATTGAAAACATATATCAACAGGTCAATTACTCATTATTAAACTACCCAAATACATATGTCTTTTAGTAGTGCCAACTTTGCTTTTCTTGATATTTCTTACTTGTTGATCAACTATTATGTCGTGCCATCACATAGAAAAATAGAAATAATTAGAGCAACTGTATTAACTTTGTAATACAATCGCCTATAACTTCAATACGATATTCTGAATATCATATCGAATCGAAGTTTGATTCACTGATTATCGAATTACCGAACTAAAATTTCAAAAAATCGATATTTGATATCTACTTTTAACTGTCAATTATTGAATTACAAAATTCAACATTTGAAAATTTCACATCGAATATCGAACACTCACCCCTAATAAACTCTATTTGAATTTGTTCTAAATCGAATAATCAAACACCCTAACCTCTATTTGAATTTGAAGCCTAGACGGGTTACTCAAATTCCAACTTATAAGTATTGGGCAAATTAAACGGGTCATTAATTTTTGGATCATACTTGACAGATGCATAACTTTTTTCCCTTTTTTCTTTCGGCTGAGGACTCTATGTATTCCAAGTACTGGCCCACTAAGCCCAAATGAACTTGCATAGGCCCATTTAAGAATCCAGCTAATAAGATCTACTGGGCTCTTGCCTGTTGGACCTTCGTCCTATGTTAGTGCTTTGTAGTTTGTACAAGTCCCACAAGCCGATGACAAAATCTATCTGTCTATTTTTTTTTCATTCTTTTTAATTTGATTTTGACTTACATATATTACGACTTCGATTTTTCAAAAATGTCTCAATTATATTATACTAACATCTTATAAATGTAAAAATATTTTTTAAAAAAAGTACAAGCAACTCTTGTTGTTAAACACAAAAATGATATTTCAATCAAGATAGATTATTCAAAATTTAAAACGTATAAATAACTAATTTTGTATTAATACTATTATATATATTTTCTAGTAGTTTTCTTATAATTATATATGAATTATACATAAAATTAAACATATACCAAAATTCATAATAATGAAATTGTGATATTAAAATATAATTTTTAATATAATATTTCAATATCTAACGTACCATGTCCACCCCTAGCAACAAGGTAGAAAAGAAAACTACTAGTACTTGGAAAGAATAGACTCCCTTCTTTTCAATTTGTTTTTCTATATATTTTTTAAGTCCATTTCAAAAAATATTTTTTTCTTCTTTTTTTGATAACTCTTTAATTCTAATTTTCCACGTGACATGTTTAAGATCATAAGATTAAAGAATATTTTAGTACATTCTACATATTTTCAATTTAGAATCACAAAATTTAAAAAAAATAAAAAATTCATATCAAGTTAAAACATATGGATAAATTTAAAAGAGCGGAATATCTCTCAACACCTTACAGAAAAAATTATAAAAGAAACAAGAATGAAGCCATCGTTATTATAATTATAATTCAACCTAACTTTGTACGCTAACCTTTAGCAATCTCACTCAAAAAGAGTTCTCACTTCTCCCCGTCTTTTTAAATTCTTATGATTATGACATAGTTGAATATTATTTCAAGAACTAGCGTGAGAGGCTTTCCTTCTTTACTTTTCTTTTTAATAGTAAATTTTGAGTTCGAACTTTAAAATTAATTTTTAATTTCTGTACTTTGAATGTGAAAATTTTCAATTTCAACTAAATATTAATCAATCCTTAAGTTGAATAATCAAACGCATAGTGATTATCCAAAAAGAATGTGTATAAATATATGTGTTCATATTTTATTTTCTTTACAAACCAATCGAGAAACCAAGTCATGACTCATCTCCATGTTCTTTCACATGGTATCTAATCCTTTCTCTTCATTAATTTCAATTTAAAATTATCATTTACGGTAGAAATACTTTTTGTGTATACATATATAATAGAAGATAACATGTTGAATTTGTTTTTAAAAACTTTTTTGTTGTTTTATTTTATTATATCAATTTAAACCTCTTTATAAAAAAAATAATTATGGATCCATCACTAGTTAAAATGATGTCTAATCTAAATAAATATGAGCCCAGTATATGTTATCGGGCCCTACATTTCATATATATATATATATATATATATATATATATATTATAAGTTGTTAATTATTGTAATTCATTGTAATTTTTGTATAATTTTTAAATAATATATATTACTCTCTTTATTTCAATTTATGTGGTACGCATGGAGTTTCGAGATTAACCAAACTTTTTATTATGCTCTGAGAAGTTTAAGTTGTTAATTTTTTTTAATTTATAATAGTTTTAAAGTATTTTTCACATAATATATGTTACCTTCTTTATTCACATTTATTTGGTGTAGATAGAATTTTCTAGAGTCTAATCAAATTTAAAATATTTTTAAAAATATTTTAACTCATTAATTATAAATATTAGGATTTATAACATTTTTTACATAATTTCTAAATATATAAATTATTAATTTTTTTTTTAATAATTTAATACCAAAAATGTTATTTGACCTAAAATTAATTATTCTTTTCTATTTTACCCTTAATAGATATTGTTCTTCAAAACTACAAATACTTTAATTATGGGATAATAACCCATAAATAAAGTAGATATTCAATGAGAAAAGATTAAGTAATTAACGTTGAAGATAAAACATGAAAAAAATATGTTTACTCTTTATATGCTAAAAATGATAAATAAGTGAAAATGCTTTTTTAGTACTCTAACTATGTACACTCTTTTTTCAAAATAAATGGTGTTTCTAATTTGGAACCCTTTATAGAAATTAATCACTTCTAAAAAATAAAAAATGTTTTACTATCTTACTCTTAATTAAATGTCTTAAATAAAGAAATAACTCTAGAATGGTGTAAAACTTCATATCTTAAAATAAGTTTAATTTTTGAAAGAAAAAAAAAACAATTCGTCTTGATTACGTAAAATGTCATTTATTTCAAAATAAAAAGTCATTTTTACTTGTCACTGTTTGACTTGACACATCCATTAAAAAATAAGCATTGTATTAATATATGTATTTTACTAAATTATCCCTATTAAATGGTGTTTAGTATTAGGTCTTGGAAAATAAGTATTTAATATTGAGGGTAAAACATGGAAAAAATAAATATCTTTTCTTTGATATGTCAAAAATGACAAGTAAAAATGAAAATTTATTTTAGGAATAAGTGACAAGTAAAAATAAACGGAGAGAGTAAAATATTAGTTATTTTAAGAGAGAGAGTGAAAATAAACGAGGGAGTATACCCCTTCTCTCCAACAATACTTGTCCACTATTGACTTTGCACGCTTTTTAAGAAACTATAAATATAATAAAATAAATATTTACTATATATATTATTAAATAAATAATGTAACTTTTTGTTTCTCGACTCTACCGCTCGGCCCATGCATGTGATATTTCATCTTTGTATACCATTACATTTTTATTTTAAATAGAGTACCCATTATTGGAAAGAAAAAAAATGAATCTTTCATCTCATCACAAAAAAATATTTTAACTAAATTGAATAAAGTATTTTAATTAAGATTGGGCAATTTACATGTCACAACTTTATTATATTCCTTACATCTATTTAATGCCACCACCACTCCTACCTGAGATGTCCTACCAATGATCAACATCAATTGATAAATAATTTGTACCTAATTTTACATAATTTAATACAATAATCGTCTTGTGTCACAAGGTAGAGATAAAATTATATTCACGTCACTTTTTTTCAAATTTTACTTATAAATTATATTAAATATATTCTTATAGTAAGATAACTATAAATGTCAATCCAAAATAAGGTGAAATTACTACATGACTTTTTATCACTCACTTTATTTGATTTTAGTTGACTCATGTTCACTTGATACAATTCTTTAAAAAAAATTATTTCAAGTATATTTTATGAAACTTATTTTATTAATAAGAATTTTGAACTCTTAATTTTTCTACTAAAGATAGAAAGAGTAAAATATAATAAAAATCTCTTAATTTTATAAATTGGACAAGTAAATTGAAATAACTATTATCAAGTACTCCCTCCATTTCAAATTAATTAAATTGTTGAGACATTTTTCATTTTTCAAATTAACTTAATTGTTCAATCTTCAAGACTACTTTAATTTTAGAATATTCTTTCAATTTTACCCTTCATTAGTTAGTATTGGAATTAGTTATTATAATTAATGTTTAGTTATTTTAATTATAAATTTAACAACAATTAATAAGGATAAAAATGGAAATATATGCCTAATTTATGTCTTAATCTTCTTTTCTTAAAGGGTGTAAAACACCTCAATAATTCAATTAATTTGAAATGGAGGGAATTTCTTTAATTAATATTGATCTCGAAATTTCTTGAAAAATATATCACATTAGTTGACATTATTGCTTCCACTATCCAAAGTGCATACAATGTACTAAAACTTTCAACGACGGAAGAGTACACGAGGTATGCAAACGATGACCAACAACATTTTATTTTTTTAAGAAGATGACCAAAAGAACGAAAAAGGGAAAGGGTGATATTTGTCCTTGTACTCTGAGAAAAGTGTCATATTAATCTTTCGTCATATTTATTTGATATATTTGTCCTTGTCATCCAAACTTTAGGCACACATTTACCCTTATACAGTGAAGTATCATGTCATCATTTTTATTATCTTACGTGGCGCTTACATGACTCCACGTGTATATATTTTTATCATAATTAAAATTTTACTTTTAGTTTAGTATTCTATCCGATCCATTTAGTAAAATTCGACTCAACCAATGTGTAAATCCATCACAAATCTCAAAATTAGTCTTAATTTTAGTTACATTACACTTTTAGATCTACAAATTGATTTGCTTTTGAAAATATTCAAGTAACAATGACGATACAAAAAGGGTAAAGAGATGTTTTAAAATAAAACTTGATAAGAGTTAAACCAGTTAGACTATTTTAGGATATTCAAATTTTGAGTTAGACTATATTCAAATATGTAATCCATTCAACTCATCTTCACTTAAATAATATTTTAACGAGTCAATAACATATTTATTTATTTACACAAATTATATTATCTAGCAAAATATTATGGAAGTGAGAGATAAAATAGGAGTGGGGTTTTGAGGGTGGAATGATCAAGGGATGAAAGGAGACACTAAACTTGAAATATTACATATACAATTTATTTTTCCTATTCTCATTAGAAAAAGTCTTTTCTCTTCACTTTTAAAGAAATTTATATTCCTAGAGAAAAAATATTTTCAAATATAAAAAAAAAATTAAAAATATTTTCCTAATACCAAACACTAATCCAAGTAATCTGTCGCTAACTTGAATAAGCTTTTCCAGTCATTTCCAGACACGTGGCAGAGATAATTTTGGACCACTGAGTACAAGTTTGTTGGAACTATAGGCTGATAATACATGAAGAAAATATCTGCCTCAAAGATTCATACTTTGAGCCCGTTTGGATGGGCTTAAAATAAAAAAACTTTTAAATTAGTAAATAGAAAGTCAAATTTAAATAATTTTAAAATCAAATTTAAAAAGTAGGGGGGGATCTATTTTGATTTTTAACTTTTTAAAATCAATTTAAACTTATTTTAAGCTATTATTAACTTTGTCAAACACTCCCAAACCCAACACCCTCTTCTTGACAATATACCCATAATAAAAACGTGTAGGTTCATTCTCATAATTTAGTTCTTAGTAATAATAACTACACAATAACAATAAAATTTAGAATTTCAAATCATCATTAAAAAATTAATTTGATAAGATATACCAATAACAACAATAACATGCCCAGTAAAATCTTATGAGGTCTAGAGAAGATATAATCTTCTTTGACCGTACAGAACTTCACTAAGATAATTAACATCAAGACAATTCATTATAGCTAAATTTGGTACAATGGATTAATTAAGAGAGACTTTTACATCTGAAAATTAACTAGATTGGTAATTAAAAAAAAAGAGGAGAAATTAAATCGACAAAGCCATACCAAAAAAGCTACTCCAATAGTAATAATAGCAATTAAGGTTAGGAGAATCTTAATTATACTTGACCTTCCTGACCCTAAAAATTAAAAAGATTCAGGGATGAGCAAGAAACATGCCGCTGAACAGAATCGTTGTGGCTGTCTCATTTAAAGGATTATAAATTCTTTCCAAGATAAAATCCTCCGCGCGTGAAATTACGGTTTGACCTCTTCCCTGATCAGTAACTTGTCCTCTGCAGAGTGGGCATGTCCGATTGCACTGTAGCCACGCCTCCACGCACTCCATGTGGAATACGTGCTCGCATTTCGGCAGTTTCCGGCAATTCTCGCCGCCGATCACGTCGTTGAGGCACACGGCACACAATCTGCCTTCGTCGGTGAACGGCGGTGGTAGGTGATCGTCGGGGCAACAGAACCACTGGAATTTGATGCCGAAAACTAATAAATCGGTGGTTGTGGCAGCGAGCATTACCTCAAATTGAAAATCCATAAGAAACGTCCAGAGCGCTGCGAAAATTGTCAAATGGGGAAAATTTTTAATATGAATGAGGTACAACCAATTGTATGAGGGAGGGTGTTCTTAAATTTTGACAAGTAACAGTGGTCCTTTCTGTCAGCATACTCTCTTTTTCCTCAAATTACCCAATCTTTCCTTTTTCTTTCCAACATCCCTTCTCTTCATATTATTTTAATTTTTAGCTCTTTTTTAATACTGTTAGATTTTTATTTTTTCAGAAATTGAAGAGGGATAAATAAATTAGTACTAATCCAAATTTTATCTCCTTTTTTCCCTGTGCTCGCTAATATGATTAAAAGATTGAACTTTGTAAAAGTATCCGTCTTCTTTCCTTGTTTATGTTTTTTTATTGATTTTTTAGATTTATAATTTAATTTTTTTTTAACATAAGTGCAATATTAGTACAAAATTTTAAAAGAAAAATTTTAAAATAAAAATTGAGTGACAAGTAATTTTAGGATACTTATAGGTGTGCTCTCACCTATTCATTGGTGAACTTTTCTTTGTATAATTTTTTAAAAAAGATTTGGTAATGATATACTAAGATATTTTGACGATAATTTAATTAAATGGTGATGAATAATTAAAGCACTCAAAACAAATCATTTTGAACATGAAATCAATTTTTAGAATCATCAAAATGAAAATTACGAATCAAACTAGAAGATAAAGAAAAAAAATTAAATTCACATCATGGGTAACACCTAGATTACAAACAGAAATGGCAAAAGGTTAATATGTACACATACATAGATATGTGTGTGAAATTAAAAATTTTAAAATAAATATACATATAGATAATTTGGTGTGATTTTTTTTTTTTACTTAAAACCAAAATTAATTATTTCAGTTTTTAAAATTAAAATCAAATCAAGTAAACTTCAAGTTAAATTATTTAGTTTGACTTTTTGATATTCAGTGAATACCTTTTTATTGTGATTTTGAATTTTGTGTGAATTTTTTTTTCAAAATTTATCTGTTTAAGATCCTCTTGGGTTTGATTCAATTTTTTGAGATATAAAATGAAAATTTTTAAACTTTTTTTTTTCAAGGGCACTAGGATTAACTACGCTTTAGTTGATTTAATTGAGGGGTACGTGGATTATTTTTCTTCATTGATTTAGTTAAAGGGCACAATGATTAAAAGGAAGAGCTAATCAAATTAGTTAGTAAAAGCACAAAGGAGTCAAAAGAGAGTTGTGAAAAATATAAGTGAAAAAGAAAAAGAAAAAGAAGTAGTCATAAATTGCAAAGATGGAACGGATGGGAATTTAAGGAAATGAAGAAGAGAAAGAGAGAGTATGCTGACAGAAAGGGATCCACTAAACACTTGTCAAAATTTAAGGACACTCTCATACAACTAGTGTTGATTGTACTTCATGCATATTAAAATTTTTCGTCACATGGGTAGATATGTTAGGGACGTCCAAAAATATGATGTCCACATAATTTAGGGAAAAAGAAAAAAAGAATAATAAGTGAAAGAAATATTAATTCCCCTTTCTCTAGGCATGTTTGTTATTTTAAAATTATTATTCCATTTTATTTTATAACAATGGACATATTTAAATTTACAAAATTAAAAATTATTTTGCATGTTTTATATATATTTTTAATTTAAAATTATAAAATTTTGAAGTCTATTTTTATTTTATTAAACTTTGTATTTGATCCCCTTCTAGTAGACTTTGTACTTACTATATTTTCTTTATTATCTCCGTCTTCTGCACTTGAGTCGAGGTTTTCGAAAATAACCTCTCTACTTTCATGAGATAATTGAAAAGCCTGAGTATATTCTATTTTTTAAAAATTTTACTTGTGAAATTTTATTGGGTATGTTGTTGTTGTTGCTTTCTTAAACCTCGTGCAAATGAAAATCATATAGATGAATTAAAACGCAGTAATACAACTTTCCTCCGTTTTAATATTTAAAAAACTACTCCCTAATTAGACAAACATACCTACTATGTCTATAAATCTCTCTATACTTTAAAATAATTACATAATCTCTGACTTTCCTACCTTTTTTCTCCCCTCTTTCCCCGTTCTCTCTTGTTCTCTCCGTCTTTCTCTCTCCCCCCTCTTTCTACTCTCCTCCCTCTTTCTCTCCCTCTCTCTAATCTATCTCTTTCCCTTCTTTTAGTTCGGGGTTATGGCACAAAGGCGATTGAAAATGCATATTTTAATACCACATATATGTATTTTTATATTGAATACATGTATCTATTAATGGATACATTGATAAATGTATCAGTACATGTTTTGATACTAAATATTCGAATCCGGACTCAAAAAGGCAAAAAATTTGAGTAAAATTTCTAAAAAGGCAACAAAAAATAAGGTTGAAACCAAAAGGACAACATTTAGACGAAATGATAACTCCGTGAAATTTTATGCAGGAAGGCACAGTATCCCATGCGTCTTACAAGGCGCAAGGCGACAATGTACTTGTAAGTCGCAGGACTGTTGCCTTGTAAGACTTATGGAGCATGCGCCTTGCTTTTTAATTTTTGTCGCAAACAACTAAGGTGCAAAGTTTGCCTTCTTTTATTTTTTTTTTCTTTCAAGTTTGACTTCTTTTAAAATTTTTTTTTTTTTACAAGTTTACCTTCTTTTAATTATTTTTTTTACATTCCTTTAGATTTTACTTTTTTGCACGTGAATAGTTAATTCAACACTATAAAATTTTTAAGAAAGTAAGTAGAAATATTGTAATGTTTTTGTTTAACATTTTAAAAAATTTTGAAACATATTTTTAAGAAAATAAGTAGAAATATTTATTTGCATAATATGCACGGTTTGCTTTTTAAATGAATTGATTTTTAAAATAATACTATCAATATATATGACTTGATCTCTCAGTTCCTCTAGTTCATATTATGTAAACTGTTGGAGTATGATACACTCCTTAAGAAAAATATTTAAGGACATAAATCGAAATGCTACTTTCTAATATAACTCTTTTGATTATTTCCAAAATTATTCTCTTAAAAAATGTATTGTAGTTAAAAATCTTGTTAAATGGATGGTAAATTCAATTATTACATAATAATTTATATTATTTTTAAAATTTATTTTAAAAATAATTTCAAATGTAATGTAAAATATTTATAAAATATATTTATATTATTTAATATTTTCACTTGTATATTCATTTTATATTAGATTGTTATAATTTGAGAGATTAAAATTGCTCTTTTACTATGACTCTCATATATTTCAGGTAAGTTATATGTTTTACTTTTTAGTTTTTAGTATGTAAAAAAATATATATTTAATTTTCGAAATATGTTTGGATGGGCTGTTATGTATTAATGAATCGTATTGCATTATACTGTTTAAATAAATACAATGTTTGAATACATTATATTGTTCTTTATCATTATATAATATCACACATTAACATTTTGAATGATTAACATTCAAAAAAAATAAGAATAAAATATTAAGGTAATAATACATATGATATAATAAAATTTAAGTTACAATCAAAATAAATATAATATTTAAATTAATAGTAGTAATACAATACAATAAATAAGAACCATCCAAAATGGTGTAAAATTGAATAATATTCCTGCGTTAGTTGTTTGCTTCTGACAAAAATTAGAAACCAAGGCGCAGGCTCCATGCGCCAACAAGGTGCAACAGTCCTGCGCCTTCCCGCATAAAATTTCACGGAGTTATCCTTCCATCTAAATGTTGCCCTTTTGATTTCAATCTTCTTTTTTATTGCCCTTTTGAAAATTTCACTCAATTTTTTTTGCTATTTTGGCTCCGGACTCCAAAATATACATATCTTTGATTTACATGAATCTATGTGAAGATACATTAAATATTTGATACTAGATACACTAATTAAATTGAAATTAGATACACATATCAGATATTAATATCATATATGCCAAATGAAATTGACTTTGAATACAGATATATAAATTTTTTAAAATTAGAATACAATCTGAAATATAAATATACCTAGGAAGAGAAGCAACAAGGAAGGAGAAGAGGCAAGTGAGAGAGGGGGAGAGGCAAGTGAGAGAGTCAGTGCACCTGAGATATATGTGAATCACACTTTATTATAATGTATCTGAAACAAATTACTCCTTATTTGATTCGTATATATCTGAGATACATATTATATTTGTTCTGTCAAGCACACACATCCGAAATAATGTTTTTCTGACCGAAAATGTAATTAGCAAAATGATTGTTTCACTATATAACTAACACCAATAATAATGTGCTTTTTGTTGTTTCCTCTTTAACTTATGTGATACAGTTTTACTTGATATAAAAATACAAAAAGTAAATTAAAACTTAAAAATTATGATCTAAAGTAAACATTAAATATTTATGCAGATACAAATAATTATATTAATAATAAAAAGAAAAAAATTAAAATTAGATTATTTAAAAAGATAGAAAAGTGACATTTTTATATGGAAGATAATCAAATATATCCTTATATTATAAAAACTTATTTAAATATACCCTCATTATACTTTTAATTTAAATATAACTCTCCTATTATAATTTTAACTCAAATTTATTTCTCCGTTTATGTCCTAACACAAATTTATTTTAAATTTCAACAAGTATATATATATAATATGTCAAACTAAAAATCAAATTAATCATCCCCATTTTCAGATATCCAATCTTCCTTATATTTGGCAATCGACAGATGATAATGAGAACTTAGAAATTACAATAAGGTGGAATCTACAGTCGTTTTAATGTGTAAATTGTTAGAAAAATAATAGTAGGAAATATGATTGAAGAAGAAGATGGCTTTGAGGCGTGAAAACACTTTCTTTAAAGAGATATTGCCCATATTTATATTGGGGTAAATACGAACAATTCTCTTCAAGGATACAACAAATCCCTGGGTTTATACATGCAGATTTTCCTTAGGCTACTTCTAGAGAGTCTTTATATTTATAGAACTTAAGAGATGACTCTTCATAAGAGTCATGTTCTTTCATGAACAGATATGTCCTTTCATAAGAGTCATGTTCTTTCATGAATAGATGTGTCTTTTCATAAGAGTCATGTTCTTTCCTGAACATATGACTTTTCATAAAAGTCATGTTCCTTCATAAACATATGATTTTTCATAACAGTCATGTTCTTTCACGAACAAATGTGTCTGTTCAATTTAAGACCTCTCTATATTAAAAAATATCTAACAATCTCCCACTAGTTTGTAATATTTCTCATAATATCATCCATATTAGAGAGTATCTGATAATAGATTTGAATTTTCTGTTAGTGCAAATACTTTGACGTTCTGACGAAGTAATTGGTATCTTAAAAGATTTGAACCACAAATCTATGTGTCAAAATCGAAAATATCACACACATAATATTATTTGTAGCTTAGAAATCCCAGTATTTGCTTTAGCACGTTTATGGCCATGTGTTCATCCTGATTTCATGAATATTTACAAAATCAATCCTTTAGATCTCGCTCGAAGCGGCACCACTTCAATATACATATAGGTGATATTAACTACTATGTCCCTGTTACTATAGACATTTACTAATTACATTAAGAATTAATTCAACCTCCGCGTAACAGTCTGCACTATGGAGTTTGTCACTATGCCTCTGTTATATCAAGCATTTAACAACTCCTCAACTTCTCACATAACAGTATGCAGTACACTTGAATCAAGGCTCTAAAAGGCAGACTCGTGCTTTAGCAACACAAAGTAACTTGTCATTACCCTTTGAACTTGTATTGTTAGATTGTATACTAACTCAAAGTTGGGTTCCCATCACTTGTGTTTAGTTTAAGGATTTTAGCCTTACTCATTCACACATTTATTATACTACATCTTTGAAACTAGATTTTACAAGATTTATATAAATCATAAACAAATCTTTCACATAGGCATATCACAGATATCATCATTATCTCAATATCTTAGAATGGTTGCATCAGTTGTAGCCACAACATTTTAAAATCATATTATTTCCAACCATTATTCCATTTCTTTTCAAGCATTTATATGCTAAATATGTTCTTATTCCACTATGGAATTCAAGCCTATTTTGCCGCAAAACTTATGACACCTTCATACTTGTTACAAATCCAACTAATATGGAGTTTTTCATTATCATCAGAAGATTCACTATTTATAGACCAATGCACCAATTCATCTATGTATGAATAATCATGTCTATACAAAAATTATCTTACAACATATACTTCTTTTCATAAAAAGTCACAACATTTCAAGTGACACTACTTCACGAAATTACATAATATTTTTACGAAGGCTTATAGCCTAATCATCACATTAGCAGTTTAAACAACTAATGTCGAAACTCGAAAGCGTATAGATTACTTGATCTAGAATCTAATGTCATTGTAGAATCTATTCATGTTGAATTTTTAGAAAATAACTTTTTGAATGATGTTATTGTTGAAAAGTCGACTGAAGCAAATCAAAATAGTCTTGATGAGCAAGATATGTCACATTCCAATAAAAGGAAAAGTAACAATACTCATCTAGAGCTAAGAAGAAGTCAAAGAGTTAGGAGAGAAAAAACTTTTGGTCCTGATTTTATCTCCTCGGAATCTTTAACTTTTCTAGTGGAGGGAGATAGAACTAAAGTCTGTAATCAAATGCCTATTTTGTTTAACATAGAAGAAGATCCTAGAACATTTCAAGAAGCTATGTCTTCAAGAGATGTTGCATTTTGGAAAGAGGCGATTAATGATGAAATGGATTCATTAATGTCCAATAATACTTGGATTTTAGTTGATTTGCCTCGTGGATCTAAACCTATAGGTTGTAAGTGAGTATTTAAGAGAAAATATAATACAGACAGTACTATACAAACTTTCAAAGCAAGGTTAGTTGCAAAAGGTTTTACTCAAAAGGAAGGTATTGACTACTTTGATACCTATGCTCCGGTAGCAAGAATAACATCTATTTGAGTACTTTTATCCCTGGCGTCTATATATGATTTGTATGTACATCAAATGGATGTTAAAATTGCATTCCTAAATGGAAGTTTAAATGAAGAAATCTATATGAAACAACCTGAAGGATTTGTTCTTCCTAGAAATGAACATAAAGTTTTTAAGCTAATAAAGTCTCTCTATGGTTTGAAACAAGCACCAAAACAATGGCATGAAAAATTTGATGGTGTGATATTATCAAATGGGTTTGTACATAACACTGCTGATAAGTGTATTTACTCCAAATTCACAAAAGATTATGGAGTTGTCATATGTCTTTATGTAGATGACATGTTGATTTTTGGTACAAACATGCTTGGAATCTCTGAAACTAAGAAATATCTAACTTCAGTCTTCAAAATGAAAGATTTGAATGAAGTAGATACTATCTTAGGCATCAAAGTCAAGAGAAATAATAAGAGAGTGACTTTATCACAAGCTCACTATATTGATAAGATACTTAACAAGTTCAATCATTTGGGCATAAAGGAATTTAATACTCCATATGATTCAAGTATAAAGCTTACAGAAAATAACGAAAGAATAGTGGCTCAATTAGAGTATGCAAGTGCAATTGGTAGTTTAATGTATGCAATGCATTGCACTAGACCTGATATAGCATTTGCCATTGGTAAACTTTCAAGGTTTACAAGCAGTCCAGGTAGCATTCATTGGAAAGCTACAATTAGAGTACTTGGATATTTAAAGAAAACAAAACATTTTGGCATTTGCTATAGTGGTTTTCCTACCGTATTAGAAGGATATTCTGATGCGAGTTGGATTACAAGTATAAATGATAATAAGGCTACTTCAGGTTGGATATTTACTTTGGGGGGTGGCGCCATTAGTTGGGCATCCAAGAAACAAACTTGTATTTCCCATTCCACAATGGAATCTGAATTCATTGCATTAGCAGCCGCTGGAAAAGAAGCGGAATGGCTAAGAAACATGTTACTAGATATAAAGTTGTGACCACAACCTATGCCAGCCATTTTCGTATTCTGCGATAGTGAGACTACTATGTGCGTAGCTCATAATAAAATCTATAATGGGAAACCAAGACATATAAGCTTAAGGCATGCTTATATAAGAGAGTTAGTTACCGGCGGAATTATAACTATAGTGTATGTAAGATCAAATAAAAATTTGGTTGATACATTTACAAAAGCATTAAATAGAGATATAGTACAACAACTGAAGGAATGGGGTT
Organism: Solanum appendiculatum; assembly: GCA_018342035.1. NCBI lineage: Eukaryota > Viridiplantae > Streptophyta > Magnoliopsida > Solanales > Solanaceae > Solanum > Solanum appendiculatum. The sequence continues at coordinate 2,365,296 of JAGDQO010000515.1, forward strand.
AAAACTCTTAAATTAAATGCAAGATTGGATTATGATTAATAATCAATAATATTCGAAGAATTTTAAAATCATATTATTTCCAACCATTATTCCATTTCTTTTCAAGCATTTATATGCTAAATATGTTCTTATTCCACTATGGAATACAAGCCTATTTTGATGCAAAACGTATGACATCTTCATACTTGTTACAAATCCAACTTATATGGAGTTTTTCATTATCATCAGAAGATTCACTATTTATAGACCAATGCACCAATTCATCTATGTATGAATAATCATGTCTTTTCATGAAAAGTCATAACATTTCAACTGACACTACTTCACGAAATTAAATAATATTTTTACGAAGGCTTATAGCTTAATCATCACATTAGCAGTTTAAACAACTAATCATCACTAAAATTTTCAAGTTATAAACACTAACTATCATGTCAAATACATCAAAGATATATCTTGTGGGTGTTGAAGAAACAATTTATATCTTAAAATTCTTCAAATATTATTGATTATTAATCATAATCCCAATCACCTCCACACTTTAAATGTTTCAAATGTCCTTTTCATAACTTGTGTGGACATCTAATTAACATCAGTAAATCATCTCGTTATCAAATTTATAGTGTTCCAATACTATAACACATGAACATTTAATAAGAAGACAAAATCTTCAATCTTTAATGAACACAAATGATCTAATAAAACGTAATCATTTTTCTTAATTTCAATTATTCTAGTAACTTTCAAGTATAGATATTATCCATCAAAATAAAGAAATTTATATATATCATCTCACAACTTGAAAATACAATTCACATGATCTTTATGCAATACTATTATGCCTAATGATTATTTTTTGTCCCAAATAACAAATTTATAATAGGCATACCAATTATGCTATTTCTAAACTTATTTAAAAAGCATTTAAAGATCATCACAAGTGAATTAATTTATCCTAACATTTATGAAAAATCATTTCTCAAAAATTTCAAAGGATAAAACTTCATAAATAAATAATAAGAGAAGTTAAGAAAGCAGAACCTGATATATGTCATTTCCTTCGTGATCCATTGTTGACTCACTTTTTCCATATGACTTACTGGCTTAGAATCATACTTTAAATCAGTCGAATATTTTTTTTTGCTGCTCACTTCTTCAAGAATTCAACAATCTTGTCTCGTTTATCTTCTTTAAACCCAATATCTTTTTTAAATTATTAGAAAAATAATAGTAGGAAATATGATTGAAGAAGAAGATGGCTTTGAGGCGTGAAAACACTTTCTTTAAAGAGATATTGCCCATATACATATTGGGGTAAATATAAATAATTCTCTTCAAGGATACAACAAAGCCATTGGTTTATTTATACCTGCAGATTTTCCTTAAGTTACTTCTAGAGAGTCTTTATATTTATAGAACTTAAGAGATGACTCTTCATAAGAGTCATGTTCTTTTATGAACAGATATGTCCTTTCATAAGAGTCATGTTCTTTAATGAATAAATGTGTGTTTTCATAAGAGTCATGTTCTTTCATGAACATATGACTTTTCATAAATGTCATGTTCTTTCATAAACATATGACTTTTCATAACAGTCATGTTCTTTCACGAATAAATGTGTCTGTTCAATTTAAGACCTCTATATATTACAAAATATCCAACATAAGTTGCATCTGAATAGTATTTTTATTATCAACGACGTGCACATTGATTGCATAGGGCTTGTTTAATTGAAAATAGGTTATTTAAAATTTAATTATTTTGTAATGAATTATTTCGAAATAAATTATTTCATTATGTATATGAAAACTTATTTTATTACACTATGATAAAAATTGGAATAAATAATTCAAAGACTACCTAATACTTTCAATTAAATATTGGATAAAATTATTATTTTCTTTGTCCCAATTTATGTGATACTTTTCGTTTTTGAAAGTCAAATTGTTTAAGTTAGACCGAGAGTTTTGCACATGGAATTATCAATTTTTAAAAAATGAAATTTATATATTCATAAACGTAAAAAGTATTATAAGTCATAATTATTGACAATTTAAAATATTTAAAAATAATTATAAAAAATTATAATAAAAAATAGATTCATTCAAATCTCAAATTTTGAAAAGAATCACATAAATTGGGACCAACATTTCTTATACCCCGATCAAACAACCATCAACCTGTAATAAGGTCTAAAACTGTGGACAAATCCAAATTAACGAGACAGGTAATGGGCTCCAACTATATTAGTCCAAACAGTTGGCTGAGCTGTTCTAGTCTCATCATTGTCAATTAATATCTTTTTATTGAAAAATATATAGTTAAATTATGTCATATCATATGACATTCTTTCAACGGAAAAGGGCTTGATATACCCCTCGTTATGAAACTGACTCATATATACTCTTACTGTTATAGAAATGACTCACATATACCCTTTTCCTCTAACGGAAGTAAAAAAAATTAATTTTTATTTATTTTTTAAAAAAAAAATATAATCCATATGGGGTATATTTGATCCTCCTCAGAAGTTTTTTTTTACTTTTTTTATTTCAACGACTAATTTAAATTTATTATTTTGATGGTCAATTTTTTTATGTTTTATTAATTTTCTTGTAAAATTAATTATAGATGCCCCATTTTTTTTTACAAATACAAAAATTAAATTAAAATAGCCGAAAAAATAGTTTTAAATTATAATATTGCCACAAAATAGTTAGTTTTAAATTTTTTTCTTTACACTAAAGAATTAAAGAAAAAATAAGAATAAGAAACTCAAATGATGATAATCAAAGAAGTCAAAAAATAATTTATATATGAAAACGATTAAAATATACCTTGAACTTTGCTAATGGTCATATATACCCCCTACATGATTTTAAAAAAAATTAAAAGTCAAAAATATAAATTTAAAACTAACTTTTTCACCTCTGTTAGATGAAGGGTATACATGACCTCCTTTTGTAATGGTAGGGGTATGTGAGTCATTTGTATAACGATAAGGGTATATGCTAGCCACTTTCATAACGAGGAGTATATCCGCTCTAAATGATAAAATTGAGGGGTATATCAAGCACTTTATAAAAAAATTCAATAAATATTCTAAAATATATATAAAAAAATTATCATTCTTAAATATTTTTTGTATAATTATAAAATATCTAAATTTAATTTTAAAAATTAATTAAATTAACTGTCGTGAAAAATTATCATATTTAGTCCACTGAAACATGTGCTTAAATTTAAATAAATGAAGATTCAAGTTTACACATCAAGATCCATGATATGAATTGATGTATCCATCTTTGTTTTGGGAGGACAGATCTAGAGAATATGTTAACCTAATTAAGATGGTAACCTAATGAGTGGGGGGAATCTTGAAATTTCAATTAGAGGATTCAAGATACAAAGAGTAACTAACTATAGAGTAAAAATAATTTTGATGCTAGTATAACATAATTTTTTGACGAAGAGAATTCAAATATCTTTTTTGATTTTTTAGCTCCATCTAGAGATGGTAAAATTAAATTATGAAATTATAATTCTATTAAGTTTGGCCTGATTATTAACCTGTCAATTTATTAGATTAACTTATTTCATCTCATCAAAAATTGGACTGATATCTAGTTAAAATAATTCATGAAAAATCTTACCAAAATTATTTTTGAAATTTTTAAAAATTTGATACATTATATATATAGTAATAAAAAAAAAAAAAAAATTAAGATTCTAATAAATATAAAAGAATAAATAATATAACTAAAACTTAATAAAAATTAGACGAATTAAATTATAATCATATTTTAACTCAATTTATCTCAATCAAATTTTTTTAAAAATAAATTAATAATTTTTTTAATTAACTCAATTCACGTTGATACGCGCTCATTCACCACTAAGGTTGACCTAATCCACTTTGGGGAAGTCTATGAAGCATGTGCCCTGCCGTCCTCTTTCGGCTCTCGAGACATTCTACAGTCAAGCCACATGCCCAGTTGACACACTAAAGAAATTTATTTATTATTATAAATTAAAGTTTTTTTGTTTGTTTCTTCGTTTGTTTGCAGATCTAGAAACTATGCCCGACAAACAGATAAGGAGAAACACATCGAACTTTGGATGCTCGAACAGTTTATAGTTTTAAAACATCATTATTAGATTTATTTATTAAAATATATATTTATAATAAAAAATATAAGAATTGTGTCAAGTTATAAATATGAGCCAAATAAAATCAAACTACGAATTTACCTAGATTCCAAATATATATAGACATCTCATATAACACATGCTATAGCTATTATGCAATCTTTGTGAATGTTACAAAATGTACCTAGATATGACACCTATATTATATATTGTCCATATGCACTTTCTATGTTACATATATAGTTGAGCAGCCTATATATGCTTTAAATGGTAAAACCAGAATATATTTCGTCGAGTCCGGAACCTATTTGATCCACAGAGAGATAAAAATGATCAAAATAAGCCACTATTCTAGTAAGTAACTAGAATAGGTTTAGTGTAATTTTTTTTTCACTATATCAAAAAATCCAAACGGTTTTCGTTAGTTTCTTAACGTCTATTTTTTAATATAAAACGAATTTTTTTTTCCACTTTATAAAGTGTAAGTTTTTCTTACACTTTGTAAAGTAAAACCTTTTTTTTTACTTTTTAAAGTGTAAGAAAAACTTACACTTTATAAAGTATACTTTCTGACACTTCATAAAGTGGAAGAAAAAGTTACACTTTACAAAAAAAGGAATATTATTTTTCGTTTTACATTAAATTGTGTCTCTTTATGGAGCTTTTGCAGTGTTTGTCATACAATTATATTGATTTGACATATCATAAAAATGGAAAAAATTATTACATTATGAAAATTAATTTTTTTTAATTTGAAAACTCCTCCAAGCTCTATTTAAGGACGTTCAAATAGCACCTTCAACATCTTTAATCTTCTATTTTTCTTCATTTCAATCACAAAAAAATGTCTTTTGAACCAAAAGTTAGAGTTTCAATAACAATAAACTAATGCTAGTAAGACTTTAGCACTCGTTATTAATATGTATATTTATTACCGTTAAAAGTTGTTTTTGTTGTAGGGAGTGGCTTCGAATCATTTAAGAGAACTCTTATACGTACAATTGACATGGAGAAATATTTTCTAATATCCTATCTCACGTATACCTCGATTATAATCTCTCTTTTTTTTCAACTTTTATGTTGGTGCCTTTTGATTTTTGGGACTAGAGAAAGAGGAGCAAAATAAATTAAGGTGGTCCTAGAGTAGCTAGAGAGGAGGTCTATTTGTTTTAATAGATAAAAGGGAAAATGGTCAAAAATGTCCTTAAATTATGTAAAAGGAACAAAAATGTCCTCCGTTTGTAGTTTGGTCCAAAAATGTCCTTATCAGCAATACTTTGATCCAAAAATACCCTTATTGTTATTTAATGGGTCAAAAATAATGGACCCAGAACAACAGTGTTAGTAGCTACCTGAGTGGATGATGAGCTGATTTTTGTTTTCTACTCTTTTTTTTTCTTTTGTGTGTGTGTGTGAGAAATCTGGGACCAAAACAAATTCCTCTTGAATATCGCGTAAAAGAATTTGAGCATTCTAACTTAAAATCTTAAGATCGTATGCAGTGGCAAATAACACGTACAATAATATTCATTTCGTTCCAAATTATTTGTCGATATAGTTTGGTATATATGAGTTAATTAGGTGACCAGAATACCTATAAAATTGGTGTTTAATTTAATATAAAAGGACCACTACACGTAACTCATTCATCTTTGAGATTTGAGAATCTTTAATTTCAAATACAACCAAACCTATAAAGAGAAGTACTCATATAATCGTATTGGCAAATGGCAAATGGCAAATACCAATCACCAGCTGTAGTTCACCTAATATATATATATATATACTTGCTTCGTCTCAAAATATTTGTCATGTTTATTTTTTTTAAAAATAATTTGGCTAATTTTCAATACAAAATTGCAGTATGTTCATTTAATGCTTTTAGATTAGAATTTACATATTTTAATTATTAGTACCATACAAAAAGTATTACTATTTTCTTCATTTCCATTTATTTGTTCTGCTTTCTTTTTTGGTCCATTTAAAAAAATGTTTATTTTAATAACTCTTTTATTTCAATTCTTCACGTGATATGTTTGACAGTTTGAAATCACGAGATTTAAAGTATATTTTGGAACTTTTGGCATATTTTTAGAGACCAAGTGGAGATGAATGATGTGACCAGTTTCTAAATATTCCTGCAAACAGTGCCTTTGAAAGATACTGTTTCACATTTCAAAGAATGCAAGGTTTAACACAGATAAATTGAAAAAGAAGTTAAATGTCCGTAATTGCGGAGCCAGAATATTTATTACTTAAAAAATATAAAAACATGAAAATAAAATATATGAACAAGTTAAGAAAATTTAACATAAATTATTTATATATAAAAATATTTTAGTCGTTAAATTGGATCAGATTTAAGGCTAATTTTTTATGGTAAGATGGGTTTTCCAGATGTTAATATGTAATGTGTCGTGTGTTTTCAGGTGATTTTTTTCTTATTACGAAATATTAAAAAACCACTTTAATAGATAAATTATCAAAACTAGGTGATCATTTAAAATTTCTACTCTTTAGAAGTGCAAAATGTTCTTCTTGTATTATTGCATCAAATTTACCCTTTTTATTTTTAATTTTGATAGAAAATGTCCTCCTTTAATATATTAGATCACAAAAGATTTTAGAGTATTAAAAATGACTTAAAAATACCTCTATTCATTTGTTAAATTTATTTTTCTCTTAATGTTATTTTCCAGTAATGACACAATTATATACTAATATTTAATTAAATATGTAACCTTTATTTATTGATCTACATAAAATTTTAGGAAAAATTACCTAAATACACAACTTATTTTATTATATTCTCTAAAATTCCTCTGAAAAAGTATACAAAAATTCCAAGTCTCTCCTATTCTCAGATATATCACTTTACGCGATGTATTGATCATATAGTAACGATCAGATACATCACTTTACGCGATGTATCGAAACGTGCGCGATGTATTGGAAACTGAGTGATGTATTCAAAATCGAGACGTGATATATCGGGACGTTGAAAAATGTATTCAAAATTGAAACGCGATGTATCGAAATATTTTGGGATGTACACATAGAACTATGAAACATGGTCTACACGTCCCGGGAAATACTTAAATTATGCTACAAAGTCATTTTTATCACTTTATTTAAGCAAACAGCAAGATGCTCACTTAGAAGAGACGCAAATTATTGAAATTAATTAATTCAAATGGGGCGGTGAAAAGATAAATTTTATTATTAAATTGCATTAATTTAAATTAGATTTAACTGGATTGAGTTATAGATGAGTCGAATCTTTTTGGTTTGGATTAGAATTTCATTTAAATTAACAAAAAAAAGGGTCAGACATTTGTTTAAAATTTAACCAAAAAGTAATATAATTATGTTGTTAATGATATTTTAAGCCTTTAAATAACGTTAGAGGTACGTTTGATCTAATAAGTTAAAGGAAGACGTTTTGAACAATTTTAAAGAAGAAATAAATTTAATTCAATATAAGTGGATAGAGAATATTTTTGAACCATTGTTAATACGTTAATTTGATCTTTTTTTGGATGTCAATATTGTGATATCTCTTATGCCTATAAATGAAAATCTGTTATAAAAATAAGAGAAGTATTAAAAATATCCGTAAACTTGATATAAATTATTAGTTTCATCCTTAAACTATTGACAGCCTTAAAAATACTTATTTACTTGACTAACTAAATTTTGATAGATTCCCGATCTGCTACATGACATAGTAAGTGATCTCAAACTCTTGTAGGAGCATGAGATCCTCTTAAAAAAATTTCGAGAGAAGCATTGAAAACACCCCTAAATTCTAAGTGTATTTCCCTCATGTTTCAAGATCGAATATATATTTAAGTTCACTTAATTAAGTAAATAAATTATTTTAAAGTGTTTAATAGTTTAGAGATGAAACCAATAATTTACCATTTACTTCTATCGTAAAAATTAATAAAACTATATAAATGATTTACAGAGTCAATTCGCCGGCTAAGTGCCTAAGTCTTATCCATTACGGTTTGATCAATTAATTTATTAATATAAAATAAAGTATAAAAAGGAAGAATGATAAAGGAATCTCCAATCCAGTCTGGTCAAGTTCATTCTGTCTTTTTTTTTTGTCAAAACACAGCTTCCATTGCCAATTCGACAGTTCATTCATTTGTATTTATCCACTTTACCTCCTTTTTGTTTTCTTCTAAGAAACATACCAATTTGGGAAATTCCTGATCAGAATCCAATGGATTTTAATTTTCAGCTATTAATAACGACGATTACAACTGTCGCCGCCGCCACCGTTTTCATAATTTGCGGTATCAAATTACGGTGGTTCAACCCCGACAACCGGCTACCGCCGCCGTTCACCGTCGACGAAAACTACAGCGAAGAGAATTGCTGCGTCGTTTGCCTCAACGATGTAATCGGCGGAGAGGATTGCCGGAAACTGCCGAAATGCGGTCATGTTTTTCACGTCGAGTGTGTGGACACGTGGCTAGAGCGCAATTGGACATGCCCAATTTGCAGAAGGCAAGTTACTGATGATCTACCGAAGAAGCAAGGTGAAAATACCGTTTTGTCCTATCTAATTTCACGGAGTGAAGATTTTATGGTGAAGATTTTTAGTCCTTTTACGGAAGAACTCATGATGACTTTGATCGAAAGCGTAATTTTACCCCGAACTTGAATTTTTAGTCATTTTAATTTTTTTCCTTGCCTATAATTTAGAGGCTTAGGAGATTTATTTTTTTGTTTAATCTATGTATCAAATTCAGCATTATACTTTAACTTTATTCATAGGAGGAAATGAATTTCCTGTAATTCATGAAAAGATTATTATGAAGCGTGTATTTTACTTATTAATTTTGGTATTATCGTTATTTTTTTTTCACCTCAAAAGATTAATAGTTTACTTAATTTTATTATTGCGATAGGAAAGATGCGTAAACATTTTTGTGTTCTTTTCTTCTTTGTAACCCCACCATCACCAATAGACAACCGCCACAATATTTGATCGTAGAACGAATGTAAAGTTGAAGAAAATTCAAACCTTCAAATTAGCTTAAAAATCAAGCATTAAAGTGATTTGGTATATTTCGCTTCTCTGACGGCTTACTTAATGTTTGCCTCATTTCTTTGAAAAAGCCGAGATAAGTCCAAGTTTTTGTACTTACACATATTCTAGATGAGATTTATTAGTATTATTTATTAATAACAAATCGTTAGATATATTATTCAGCTATATAAATTGGCTTAATTAAAGGAAAAAAGGAAAGAGAAAACTTACTAGTGATATAAAAGTTAGGTTTATAACCGGTCCCATCGAAAATTTATTCTCTTTCTCCTATAACAAGTGCCACTCATGCCTGGTGATGAGGGCATTTATGATTTTTTTTTTGTTTGTGATTTTAAACTTGTTGTATTGTGTATATCTTTTTCTTTTTGAACGATATGATACTTCCTCCGTTCAATAATAGTTGTTTATAATATTAAAAATAATTGTTCAATATACTTGTTTATTTTAAAAAATCAAGAGATAATTTATATTTTGTGTCTATTTTACCCTTGCATTAAATTCTATTTATTATCTAACACATTTCTCAAAGCATTAAATTTAATAAAGTCAAAGGATAATATAGTAATATTACCCCTATTATTTATCGTTTCTTAAGAAGTGTGTCAAGTAAATGGACAACTATTGTTGTACAGAGGGAATAAGTTTTAATCAATTCCCATACGTATATTTGACGTGTCTTATTTATTTACGTTTGAACAGGTTAAAAATCTATTTATTTTATTATTTAGATTTATTATGTATTCAAATAAATTATAAAAAATAAAAATTTGAATATAAAACTTTATAAGTATTAAATAAAATAATTATGATATGATTTTAATTTACTTCAATTCAAATAATATTTAATTTGGATCAATAATTAATTTATTTTAACATTTTAAAATAAGATTTAATTCACTTATTCGACACTTGTATTATCTCTAACCAATTTACTCCCTCCGTTCATTTTTATATGTCACCTTTTTAGATTGTACTTGCGTTAAGAAATTAAGTAATTTTACTTTTCTACCCTTATTTAATGTTTTCTTAAGTCAACTTTTCAATAAATGATGAATATGCTAGATTTCAAAAATTAAAATGCATTAGGATGACTATTTAAATTTTTGAGTTAATTTTTGGAGCCAAATTTTTACACCATTTGACCTAAGATTTTAAAAAAAATTGTTAAAGCTTCAACTTTCAAGATTATTCTTGATTTTTTCTCCATCTTTTATTTTTAATTTGTTTGTTGAGATTTTTTTTTCAAAATAAGATTTTATAGAATAGTGAATGGAGAGAGTAATTAATCAATGTATGAAGTACTCCAATGAATATTAATTACTTATTAATTTTTCTAGTTGGTCAAATTATATATTTTCAAAACTAATTAACTACTTTATCAAAGATATAATTAGAAAAATATAGTAAGTTATGCATTGATTTTATGAAATGACAAATATTATAAATCAACTATTTATAAAAATGAATGATATATAAAAAAGGATTTATGTCATAGAAGAAAAGGTAGTCTCATTCAACATTTTTCACAAACATAGAAATTCTCATTTGGCAGCTACGAGCTTCCGCACATGCACACTTGGAATGCGGGCCCCACTTAAAATTGCATTAATTTCAAATTTACACGCATATAATGAAAACTTTAGCTAAATTTAAGATTTTTCAAATTAGAAGTAACTGGACATAAATTTATATTTTCATAGTATAATAGCGAGTAAATTTTATTCTAAAATGATTTCAATTTCTAAAAAATTAATGTCATAGTATTAGATATAAATTCAATTGTTAAAGAATGATAATTAAAAATTAACTCAATTGAAGATCAAGATTAAAATTTAATCTGTTTGTAGGAAAAAATATTTAATTTTATGCTTTATCATTAGGGACTAGGGTTATTCGCACAAATTTCATGAATTATTTTACTACTCCTGTCCTGTTAATATCCAATTTTGGCCTAACATTTTCAAAATTTTATAACTTTTAAGTTTTATTCATTCAATAGTTCAAAATATATTTTTTATAATTTTAAATAAATTTATCGATACTTATCCTTATTTTCAAAATTTTATGATTTTTATTAATTAATTTTGATTATATTATTTTTTGTCACAATCGATTGAATATGTTCGAATATTTATTCAATTCGATTAAATCATTACTTTTGTTAAATTACATTTTTTACATATCGTTCATTTTATTTGTTACATTTGTTAATATTCATTTTGGTATTTTTGCGCAATCTAGAAATTCATTCAAATATAGATAAAATTTTCATACACATATATATTTTATTAACTAGATAAGATTGCATAGACAAATATTTTATTAATTAGGTTTTGGCCCACAGTTTTAAAACAATGATATTGTACTATCGATGGTTTTCAATTTTCTATTTAAACAATAATTTGGTCATTAAGTTAGAGGTGACAAAATTTTAAGGGTAATTTTCAAATTTTGAATGTTTAATAAATTCTTTTACTAATCATATTTTTCCAGTTACAAGCTTACCGGAGTTCCGCCGGAATCCAACGAATCCACCACCCAAAAAGACCCATTGTTCCATTTTTTTTCTCTTTTTCCGGCAACTCAAACACCACAAGAGCCTCACCAAAGTACAACCCTCTCTTCTTCTCGTCACTGTCAACGAACAACAACCCGAAACCACCGTCCCTTTTCACCTTCGCCATCTCCGGCGAACAGCCCCTGTTCTACCAAAACAGCTCCAAACGACCCCAAACCTACCTTCTCCAGCGGGACCTCCGACAAAATTAAACCAGCCGGAGAACAACTCAGACCCAACCACCGTTCAAAACCACCGAAATTAGCACCACCAACAACCCTTTACCCTTTTTCCGGCGAACAATCGCCAAAACCAACACCTCCAGACCCATATTTTCCATTTTTTCCGCTGCTACAACAAGCACCGACCAGATCTCAACCCAAAAAGCCATAAAGCTTTTAGCTCCGGCGAAGCAACAACAACAACAACCAGTGAACGGCAAGCCAAAAAACTCCAAAGATCTGTTTGTTATCTTGTATCTCTGTTTCCGCCGTTCTTTTAAGTAATGTTTGCAAGATTGCTTTCCACATGGCTATTTCAGTTTGATATGTTCATTGTGTAACTTAGATTAACATTATTATAATATTTAGTTTATTTTGTTTTATATAGAAGTTGACCACTTATGTTTTACTAGTAGTATGTATTTGTTGCCTTTTTGCTTTCACATTTTAGTTCTTTATGCATTGTTATTGCTTATAGCATTTTTTGGTTCCATCAATGATACTTTTGTTTTAATTATCCCTTGTTTTTGCTCTTGTTGAAACTAGTTTATTATTGTTATTATTTTTATTATGATTAAAGAACAATTTTGATGACTTGAATTATTATCGTGGTTGCCGTATGTATTTGTGTTTATTGTTGCTTATACTATTGTCTCATTGAGGTGATTTTGCGAACTTTACTTTATTAATTATTTTTCTTGTTTGGTTCTCATATAATAATTATTTTATTGTTAGGTTCTAATATATTAATTATTTTTCCTTGTTAGGTTCTCGTATGTATTTATTATTATTCAATTTGTTACCAAAATGTACCAGTGTGTGGTTTCGATCTCTAGTGATTCATTATTGCCATGTTAGTACTGTGACATTGCCACTTTTGTTTTAAATGATTGTTTCCTCCTATGTTTTTGTCTTCCCTAGCAATTCTTAAATAATTTTATATGTTAAAATTGGGCAATGAAAAAATTCCTCCGTTGGTTTTAGAGGCCTCCCTAATATTAAAGACGGAAATTTTAGTGTAAGTTCATATATATTTTAAGTTAAAATTGGCCGATGAAGAAATTACCGTCGATTTCCAAGGCCTTCCAGGTTAATAAGACGGGTTTTTATTTTAAAATTATTATTTGATTCATATTTATTTGGTACTAACACTTTTACTAAGTGTCTTTACAGGTACACCCCGGAGTCACTTCCCATTGAAGCTATTCCAATGGAGTTCGAATTATATATTTTATTTCGTTATTGTATATATTATTGACGTTAGGCAAATCTTAGGCCGTTTCTTATATTATTGTTTTATTTTATTATTTGTGTATATTGTATGTTATTATATTTGTACATTTATTTCTCCTCCTCAATTTGAAAAAAAATGAATTCAGTCAGGTTTCACAATTGTGGATTTTGAAGGATGCCTAACACCTTTCCCTTCAGAATCATTTGAACCCTTACCTGGAATCTATTGATTTCGTAGATTGTTTATTTTAGTTAATTAATTGGTTTCCTAGTTTTCCTAAAATTAGGTGGCTACTCCTTTAAAATTGTTTTATTCTTTTAAATTCTTTAAAAATTAGATTATTTTTTGAGTAACCACGACGTTTCGCTTTATTTGAATAAAGTAGGGATGTAAACAACTCCCTTGGTCCAACAATAGTTGTCCACTTATCCATAATTTGCCTTGTTTGTGTTCAAAATTCAAGACAACCAATTGTCATGACCCGCGAAAGTCTAAGTCAGTGACACAATGCTCTCTTGGTGTTTATACATTGATGTCTGCCATGCAAAACTTCTATAATCATTTTATAAAAACTTTAGCATACAGTTTAAAAAAGAAACTTTAGCATACAATTAAAAAAAAAACTTTAGCATACAATTTTTTTAAAAAATTGTACCTTTTTTGCACTTCAAAAATCTTTTGAATAAATCAGGAAGCTTGATTAATTCTAACATCAACATGATTTCTATTTTAAATTATAATTAAATTTCCCCATTCCATTTTTGTTAGAGTTAATTTTTCAAATGATTATTTAATAAAATAAAATTACCTAGTAAAAGTTATTTTATTTTTTTCATTTCGATAAAGTCATTCAAGTTTTATGAATGCAGAGATAATGGCATATTTTATTATGGTCTTAGGATAAAAGAAATTAAAATTACCAGTATAATCATATATCTTGCCTGTCAATGATGGAGATTGGAGGGAATGCATTCCTTTATATAGATAAAAAATAAGTAAAAGGTTGTAGAAATTATGTCTGCTAATCTAAAATGTATATGACCTAGTCCAACTGGAACTCGATTCAAAATAACTTATAGATATTTCTAGGCAATTACAAAATACCTACCAATATTTTTTAACTTTTGTTACGGAATATATGGTAAAATAAGTGGAGTTCTAATATCACTTGGACACTTTCAAATAATAGATAATTTTAATTATTTTTAAAGTAGTAAATATTTGGCTGCTAATTAAATGACAATTATTTCAGAAAAATAGTAGTAAATGACTATTTTGTTATATGGAATCTTTTAATGAAGGGCAAAAAGTTCCTATCAATATTTTTAAGATATAGAAAATAGATTGGTATAGATACAAATAGATTATAATTTAAAAATTTGCTAGGTATATTGTTTCTTTTGATATAAATTGGGTTAGATAGGACATGATCACATGACGCAATTTTATATTATCGATGACATAAATCTAGATAGAAAGGAGTGGAGATCGCATATTCGGGTAGAAAATTCATAGGGGCAGTGTGTTATCTTGTCATGTGTAGGTTTAAGCTTGTTACGTTAGTATTCGTCGTAGTACTATCCGTATTCTTGTAGTTCTCGTTATATGTTGTTTATTATATTTTGATTATCACACTGTTTTGCTGCTGTTATTATTTCTTTTTAGTAGACTTTACAGAGTTTTTCTTATTAATTAATGCTTATGCTTTTTTCATTGTTTTTTTTTCTTATTTTGCTTGGATTTGATGCACTTGAACTGATAGTCTTTTGAAAACAATCTCTCTACTTTCACTAATAATAAGATTTGTCTGTTTTAACTCATATATATTCTAGTAGGGCCCTCTTATCTCTTCCTTCTCCGAGTTCTGGTTATGGAAGAAGGAACCGAGAAGAAGGTATCAGCAACAACTGATTTTATTACGGAGCAGCTCATGATGTTCATATCGATCTATTATGCGCCTCTGCATCTAGCATTGGGTAGACCTCATAAAATAACTGTCCTAGCTCTACCATATCTTTTGTTTCATTTCTTCTGGAACAATCACAAACACTTTTTTTATTATGGATCTACTACTAGAAATTCAATGCGTAATCTCAGCATTCAATGTGTATTCCTGAATAATCTCATTTTTCAATTATTCAACCATTTCATTTTACCAAGTTCAATGTTAGCCAGATTAGTCAACATTTATCTCTTTCGATGCAACAACAAGATCTTATTTGTAACAAGTGATTTTGTTGGTTGGTTAATTGGTCACATTTTATTCATGAAATGGCTTGGATTGGTATTAGTCTGGATACGGCAAAATCATTCTATTAGATCGAATAAGTACATTCGATCTAATAAGTACCTTGTATTAGAATTGAGAAATTCTATGGCTCGGATCTTTAGTATTCTCTTATTTATTACCTGTGTCTACTATTTAGGCAGAATACCCTCACCCATTCTTACTAAGAAACTGAAAGAAGCCTCAAAAACAGAAGAAGGGGTGGAAAGTGAGGAAGAAAGAGATGTAGAAATAGAAACTGCTTCCGAAATGAAGGGGACTAAACAGGAACAAGAGGGATCCACTGAAGAAGATCCTTATCCTTCTCCTTCCCTTTTTTCGGAAGAAGGGTGGGATCCGGACAAAATCGATGAAACGGAAGAAATCCGAGTGAATGGAAAGGACAAAATAAAGGATAAATTCCACGCTCACCTTACAGAGACAGGCTATAACAATATTAATACTAGTAATAGTCCAATTTATGATTATCAGGATTCTAATCTGAATAATAATAACACGGGGAATCTAGAAAATTGTAAATTGCAACTGCTTGATCTTGATAAAAAAAATGAAAATCAAGAATTTGACCTCAAGTCGAAAAAAGTAAGTAATAAACTAATAAAAAGACGGAAACATAAGCTAAATACAAGAAAAGATAAGAAGAGATGCATCCGCCCCTATATATTTGATACCTTCTCCTACAATGAACCTAATAACCCCAACCCCATAAGTCATCCCATCAACTAATCGGCGATAAAAAAAATAAGTAAATTCAGCTAATCCTCTTATCCCAC
Source organism: Solanum appendiculatum (assembly GCA_018342035.1). Classification (NCBI taxonomy): domain Eukaryota; kingdom Viridiplantae; phylum Streptophyta; class Magnoliopsida; order Solanales; family Solanaceae; genus Solanum; species Solanum appendiculatum. The sequence continues at coordinate 2,381,585 of JAGDQO010000515.1, forward strand.
CAACTAAGAATCTTGTATAAAAAGCATCTATGTAAGCACGATTATATGACCAATCATATATGCCATTTATAATTTTGTCCCACAGAATTCTCTTAGGACCCTGTTTAACAAAAGAGTTAATGAACTCCAAATTTTTTAAAGAAGAATAAATGGGTTTATATAAAAAGGATGCTATAAATATTCTGAAATAAGCTATACTGACTGAAACAACTGCATCCTTTAAAAATTCATTCCAATCTAGCGAATTATTCGACTTTGGATGCAAAAGATTTATAGATGGAGCTAACCATTTTGATAAGATATCCAAATTAACTCCTTCCTGGTTGAAAGGAATTCCTATAGCTCCAACAAACAAAGTAAAGAGCCCTAATACAAATATTGGGAATAGCATAGTATTGTCCGATTCATACGGATAGGAAGAAACCGCTTTATGCTCAAAATGAGCAATAGTCATAAAAGGTCGTGTCATCTTTCTTCCATTTTTATCAATTGGATATTTTGTTTTTGAAAAAAAAAGAAGTACTTTCATTATTATTCATTGTTAATAAACAAGAGTTTTTATTAACTCCGTTTTTACCCCATAGAGATATTGAATAGAAAGGGGTTTTGTGTTTCCCACCATAATTTTGAAAATGAACGTTTAAATGCCCTTCAAAAGTAAGTAAATAGATCCGAAACATATAAAATACAGTTAATCCCGCCGTGGCCCAAGCTATTATTGCGAAAATTGACAAATACAATCAACTATCATTAAGAATTTCATCTTTGGACCAAAAACAAGCAAGCGGTGGAATACCACAAAGAGAAAGTGTACCTAATAAAAATGTGATTTTTGTAATTGGTACATGTTTTCTTAAACCTCCCATAAGATCCATATTCTGGCTTTTAGCTGGAGAATATCCAACAATAGTTTCCATTGAATGAATAATGGATCCGGATCCTAAAAATAATAATGCTTTGGAATAAGCATGAGTAATCAAATGAAATAAAGCGCTTCGATAAGACCCCATACCTAGAGCTAACATCATATAACCCAATTGAGACATTGTGGAATAGGCTAAACCTCTCTTAATGTCTTTTTGAGCAAGAGCTAAAGTAGCTCCTAATAATACTGTTATTATTTCTATAACCGAGATCAAATATATTATGTAAGGTATAACTCTGAAAAGAGGAAGAAGCCGAGCTACAAGAAAAATTCCCGCCGCTACCATAGTACAACATGTATAAGAGCCGAAATAGGAGTAGGCCCCTCCATGGCATCAGGTAACCATACATGAAGGGGGAATTGGGCTGATTTAGCAACTGCACCGGCAAATAAGAGAACAGCGCATAACGTAACAAATAAAAATTTTACCGCATTATTATAAATCAAGTTATTGAATATTTCGAATAAATCTCTAAATTCGAAACTCCCCGTTATCCAATAAAAACCTAAAATTTCTAATAATAAACCAAAATTCCCTACACGATTAGTTACAAACGCTTTCTGACAAGCATTTGCCGCAACAGGTGGTGTAAACCAAAATCCTATTAATAGATAGGAACACAACCCAATCAATTCCCAAAAAATATAAATTTGTATCAAATTCGAACTAGTAACTAATCCCAACATGGAAGTACTGAAAAAACTCATATAAGCAAAAAATCTCAAATAGCCTTGATCATGAGCCATATAATTATCACTATAAATAAGAACCATAATTCCAACAGTAGTGATTAATATTGACATAATAGAAGTAAGTGGGTCGATCAAGTATCCGAAGTCTAAAGAAAAATCATTATTAATGATCCAAGACCATACATATTGATAAACAAAACTGCTATTTATTTGCTGAATAGACAGGTAGATTGAAAAAATCATGACTATGCTTAACAATAAAACACTCCGAAAAGCCCACATACGGCGAAAACTTTTTGTTGCCGTTGGAAAAAGAATAAGTCCCGCTCCTATACATAAGGACTGGAAGTGGAATGAAAGGTATGATCCACGCATATTCATATGTCTGTTCCATCAAAAAGTTTTGAATTCTTAATTAATTGTTTTCGATTCACCAGATCTTACCTCTTTTAAAAGGAGTCAATAAAAAGTAAAAATATGGACTAACTTAAACTAATTTCAAACTTAAATAGAATTTTTTATTCTTACTTATTCTGAGTCTTTGCTTAATACTTCAACTATTGAAATCACGAAGTTACAATTGGTCAAATGATATGAAAGGGATTAATTACTAGTCTCCTTTGAAATAGGCCTATTTTTTATCCAAGTTTGACCAGTGAATCGAACGGGGATTCAAGTTTTTCACTTCCTGAAGTACAACGCGGTTCTTATCTTTAAACCATTCGAGGTATTTTATTGCATGTAAATGAAATGTGGAACCATAAATAGAAATCGAATATTTTTGGGATTCGTTATTTTATTTTTTATTTTTATTCAGTTCAACTAATTTTCTTTCTTCATTTCCACAAAACAGCCGATTATAAAATTCTATAGGTATAGGTTTTTTGAATAAAAAGAATGTGAAATAAAGATACCCGTCAATAGAGAGCCTTTTCTTTTTTACGATTATGAATGTTTTATGGAATAGAAAAACTTGAAAAAAAAAACACATTGTCCTTTTGTTTTTATTTCCAGTATTCTGCAACTTTCACATAACTTTTGCCTATCTCGATAATGTTTTATATGAGGAGGACACTATTAGCTCGAAAATAAATAGTAGTAAAAAGAATTCGTTTTGAACAATAGATGTCTTTCACATCCATCTATAACAATCAGTAATTTTTTAATTTCTAAATGGCAGTTCCAAAAAAACGCACTTCGACATCAAAAAAGCTTATTCGTAAAAATATTTGGAAAAGGAAGGGGTATTGGGTAGCATTAAAGGCTTTTTCGTTAGCGAAATCTCTTTCTACCGGGAATTCCAAAAGTTTTTTTGTACGCCAAATCAAAATAAATAAGTAATAAAACGTTAGAATAATTTGAATCAACTTGAAAAAATAATTCAATTATTCTTAAATTATTCAATTAGATTCTAATTGAATAATTTAACGATTTTCCTTTCCTATTTGATATTGATTAGCTCACCAATCCATATGTAACGGAACTCTATTCGCTTTTCTGATTGATATAGAAAATAATAGAATTAGTAAATCCTCTATTTACTATATCACTGAATAATAATTTTTTTGTTGACAAAAGAATAAAGATCATTTCTATTCCAAGGTGGGGAGTTTTATTTTTCCCATCGACCTATTTGCAGAATAAAATGCAAATAAAATTCTATATCTTCATATCTATAGAAGAACGTATATAAAAATCTTTAGTGTAAGTTAAGAACTCATTGAAATTAATTGATTCTATTTTTAAACCTTTTTGTTTTCTCGAACTTTCGAACTTTTTATTCTTTTTATTTTCTCTGAATTATTATATAGACCCCCATGTATATCTTGCCCTTAACCCAATAGAGAAAATTGCTTAATGAAATTTTGTATGACTAATTATGAATTTTGAGTGATGCAAAATTGTTTCTTTTCTTTCTATTTTGTCGTCAAAATCCCTTTTTTGTTTTATTTTAGATTTATGAAAAAAAAATAATAAGAAATTGCTGCTTAAACAATGAAAACAAAAATTTTTGGAACTCTATTCCTTAATTGAGTATAGAACGGTTTAGTTACAAGAGTTGAATTCGAAGAAAGGATAAAATATAGGAAAGTCCCAGGTTAAATAAAAAAACTAAGACTCAAAACTCAGAGCGAAAATAATGAACCTTCAACCTCAAATTCCTATTTGAACAACTTTTTATTGTTATTGATCCATTTGAATCATTACTAAACTAAAATAGCTTACTCAATCTTGACGATTGCTTATGCATAGGCTATTATGAGTTCAAGACATGCCGCTATGGTGAAATCGGTAGACACGCTGCTCTTAGGAAGTAGTGCTAATGCATCTCAGTTCGAGTCCGAGTGGCGGCATACCATCTTCTAAAAAGGATAAATAGATCTTATAATGAATTCAATTCCCGATTTCCATTTTAGAATTATGTAATTAAGGGACTCTTCTTTTTAAAGATTTTTTATGATATTTTCAACCTTAGAGCATGTATTAACTCACATTTCCTTTTCGATCGTTTCAATTGTAATTACAATTCATTTGATAACCTTTTTAGGCGATGAAATTGTAAAACTATACGATTCGTCAGAAAAGGACATAATAGTGACTTTTTTCTGTATAACAGGATTATTAGTTACTCGTTGGATTTCTTCAAGACATTTCCCACTAAGCGATTTATATGAATCATTAATTTTCCTTTCATGGAGTTTCTCCCTTATACATATAATTCCATATTTCAAAAGAAATGTTTTAATTTTAAGTAAAATAATTGGACCAAGTGCTATTTTGACCCAAGGCTTTGCTACTTCAGGTATTTTAACTGAAATACACCAATCTGGAATATTAGTACCTGCTCTTCAATCTGAGTGATTAATAATGCACGTAAGTATGATGATATTAGGCTATGCAGCCCTTTTATGTGGATCGTTATTATCAGTAGCACTTCTAGTGATTACATTTCGAAAAAACAGAAAGCTTTTTTATAAGAGCAATGGTTTTTTAAACGAGTCATTTTTCTTGGGTGAAAATGTTTTCGAAAATACTTCATTTTTTTGTGCTAAAAATTATTACAGGGGCGTTGAGGGACAGAATTATAATAGTCATTATTGAGGTAATTATAAAAGGAAGAACACTATGAGTTCTCCAAATAGTCCTTGGAGTTACATCGACTACTTGTTCTAAGTGTGGAAAAAAACATGAGGGAAAATGTCTAGCCGGTTCCAATGCATGTTTTGGTTGTGGTTAGATGGATCACAAGATAAACGATTTGACTTAGATGTTTGTAAGAGTAGTCATATACTCTAGTGGGAGCTATAAGTTATAGCTTATAAAGTGTAGTAATCAGTAAGAGTTTTCAAAGACAATTTATACTCAAAAGAGTCATCAAGATAGCGAAAGTCTAAAAATTGTTTCGAACTCATTTGAGCTGAAGAGATATAGGACAAACCAAAAGTCAATATATTTTTTGTTGTTGCTCTAAGTGTTGGTTAGCACAAGCTAGGTCTGGCAGCAGAACCGGTACCGGAACGATCGGATCGGGATTCACCGTAATCGGTCCCGAACCGGGATTCTGCCAAACAATTAATCCGGAATCGGTACCGGAATTTCCGATATTTTTGTCGTTTACCGTCCCGTACATGTATATATCGGGACCGGATCGGACCGGTAGACCGGTACACGCCATTTTTTAAAAATAAAATAATTCAATACTAATTAAAATCTTAACTTAAAGTTAAAAATAAAATATTTCAAAATATATATAAAACTTATTAAGTTTTTTATAAAATAAAATTTAAACTCTTAATTCTTAAAGTTTAAATTTCAAACTTTAAAAGTTTAAAGTTTAAAATTTCAAAGTTCAAACTTTGAAAGTTAAAAAGTTTAAATTTCAAACTTTAAACTTTAAAAATTTTAATTTCAAACTTTAAAACTTTTAACTTTAAAATTTTAAATTTTACATCAAACTTTTAATATTTTTCAAATTTTTAAAATTTGAAATTATAACTTAAGTTTCAACTTTGAAACATTTAAAAATTGAAATATAATAAAAAGATTTGTATTAAATTGAAGACAATAATTAAAAAAAAGCCGAATAGCTTATAATTATATTAATGAAATCTAAATACTACTATTTGCGTTACAAATATTAGTAGAGGACCTAATCTACGCAGCCACCTTTTAGGAAGAGTTCTGTTTGAAATACACCTCGAATTATCATACTAATATTTGAAGGCTCTATCAAAGTCTTGTCTTAAATCATTTAACATTTCTCTAGTAAAATGGTCTGGATTTTGTTGATCGGCTAGTTCCTCCAATGCATCAATGCCGTCGTCACTACAATCTTGCAACATTTTATCTACATCACTTTCAAATTGAGTAGGTAAAGGTGAACGCCCATAATTCCTTCCTTCGGCATTTATCGAATCTCTAAATAATACTGATATCTCCAAGCTGTCTGCTGCTAATGAATGTCTATGCTCTCCAATTTGAAATCTTGCCGCACAAAAAGTGCCCTCCGAAGCTATTGAAGATGCTTGAATAGCTAGCACATCTCTAACCACCGGTTGAAGTTTTGAAAAAAACTTGTCGCGTTTCCTCCACCAATCTAAAAGGTCAGGTACACCTTGATCATCCTTAATAGTTTTCGTTGCCTGATTAAGATATTCATCAAAATCATTCTTTTCATTAGAAGAAAGACTAAGATAACTTTCTAGCATATCATCAATATTATCTTCAAGTTGTTCTTATCTACATCTAGAAGCTTCAGATTGTTCATTACGTACTACTTAATTTATTATACCAGAATTATACAAGTCATACAATTTTCTAGCTTCAATTTTTATACTATCTTTAACTGTTGCCAAGCTAGGTGTTTCATAATCTTGAATATCTAAATTGAAATATATTTTATCAACCATTCGTGATGCACCTATTTCTTTGTAAAATGGGTTTAATAAACAAGCGGTTAAATAAATTTGAGGAATAGGAAAAAAATATTTTTAAAATTTTTCAATCATAGCATTAACAATATTTGCAAACATTGGTTTATTTTTTAATTTAAATTTTTTACTAGAAATAGCACAAATATTTGGTAAAACTGAGCAAATAATTGGAAAATAAAGTCCAGAAATTTGTTTTGTAGCTAAATAAAAAACGTTTAAAAAGTCTATAAGATCTTTTACGTCATTCCAATCATTATCATTAAGTCTATAGTCCATATTTGAATTATGAGCATTCCAAACCATTTGTAAAGGTTTTCTATATTCATAAGCGACTTGAAGCATTTCAAATAAAGAATTCCATCTAGTACACACTGATTTTGGAATTTTTCTAGGGGGAAGATTACATTCACGACAACGATTTTCAAATTCTCTACGTCTAGCCTTTACCTGACATTTAAAAATAAAACAACACGCAGTTTCACATTTTATGCAACCATTATTAAACATTGATATAACATTTCTAACAATCAAATTATATATGTGAGCAGCACACCTAATATGAAAACCATCAATATAAATAGGGCAAAGTGTCGGTTTTAGCATTTCAACAGCAGATGTATTATTAGAAGCATTATCCAAGGTAACACTAAGTATTTTATCACAAATTCCATAATTTTATAAAACATCTACAATAGTTTGAGATATGTAACTACCGATTTTATGCATTTCACAATATTTATAATCTAAAATTCTTTTTTGCATAATTCAATTTTCATCGATCCAATGACTAGTAATAGTGAAATAATCATTACCATTAACACTACGACTCATATCAGAAGTAATAGACAATTTACAAGTATTATAATAAAATAAATAGCGAAGATATTGAAAATGTTGGCCTTGATAATCAAAAATAGCTTTTTTAATTGTGTTTCTTGAAAAACCTCTAAAAGAAGGATTATACACAACTTGAATATAATGAACAAAATCGGAATTTTCAGCAAAACTAAAAGGCAAGCCAATAACAACAATCATTTTAGTTAATTCTTCAAGATCTCTTTCTCTACTATCTATGCGATTAGTATTACGGCCAAAAACATTAGAAGGGTTCAATTGTGATTGGACCATATTAGAGCCCCCTAACCCTAGAGATGCATCAGGAAGGGGAGTACCATGTTTTTTAGCATCGGCTATAGCCTTAGCTTGCAAAAATTAAATTTTACAACATCCCATTAAATGATTACTTAAATGTCTTGTCCCACCCCCCTTTCACGCAGTTTTATGATTCATTCTATGTTTACATTTATTACAAATAGCTTAAGTTTTATCTTCAATTTGAGTCATAAATTGCCACGCAACAGATTTTTTAGCACGTTCTACCTTGGGCCTATCCCCACTAGGATGTACATGAGGCATGGGAGCGGGAGCGGAAGTGGGAGTAGTAGCCGTAGCTGGCTCTGTTTCATCATCATCATAAGTATCAATATGATCATTAACATCATCATATTCTACTTCTTCATCTAATTCTTCATTAAAATTGCCAAACCTTGCTTCTAAAGCTTCATGATCTAATTCATTATTACTATTAATATGTAAAAAAGTTTCATCAACATGCGTAAAATCTTCCGTATTTATTCTTAATTGAGCTACTTGTCTAGTTTTAGATTTAGAAGAAGTACCAAATGTTTTTTCTTTTCCGTTTAATACATTTCTGACCATACCATACAATCTTTCTTTAACTTTTCCTTTGCCTTTGCCAACATTTTGTTTACCGGAATCCATATTAAAATATTAAAATTAATAAAACTATATATAACGAAAACTAAATGTAAACAAATAAATAACTAAATAAGTAAAAACTAAATAGATGAATGTTGGAACGAATGTACAAAACGTCTACTTAAAAGTAGACGTGTATGACCGAAATGTGAAAGCCGAAATTGAATGATGAAAGTTGAAACTTGAAGCTTGAAGGTTGCTCCAAAAATCAAATTAATCCACCAAAAGTAATAAAATTTGTAATTTAATAGAGATTAGAGAGTAGAAGATTTGAGAGTTGAGAGAGTAGAAGATGAAGAAAATTTGTGAGTAAGAATAATGAAGGGTTGGGGGTATTTATAGTTAAAAAATTGAACTAAATTATATTTTTAAAAACTTTGGGGTATTAAAAAAAATTTGGAGGGTCGGGGGGTGTTTTGGGGGGGTTAGATGCATGAATAGCCGTTGGGTGGGCCCCAATAGCCGTTACCCAACGGGTACAATTTGAAAATTCGGTCCAGAAATTTAAAATAAAAAATAAAAAAAATCCGGACCAGACCGGGATCGGAACCGGTATTAACCGGACCGGGACGGTCCGTTATTTTCCCTATTTCCGCCCCATACCCTATCCCGGACCCCTCCCTTACCCACCCAAACCGGAGGCACCCGGACCGGTAACGGACCGGGATGGAACGGTACCGGGACCGGCACCTCCCGGTTCCGCTGCCACCCTTAGCACAAGCTAGATTACATTGGAATTGTACAAGAAAGATTAGCTTAGAATTGTTCAATTAAAAAAAAAAGTTCTGTTGGAAAATACTTTTAGATATTTAAAATACAATACGAAAAAGTTTCATGATGGTTTCTTTTTTTTTTTCTTTCTAAAAGAGTATCTTCTTCATATCCAATGCATCCATTGTTATGTTTGGTACTTTTTTATTTTTTATTTTTGGCAATTAAACTAGAATTTACCCATACCACACTTTAAAGAGAATATTTTCTGCAATTTAAAATTATCGGTGATACCACCAACAAATGTGGTGTAGTAGATAGAGTTGTTCCTTTCTTAATTAGATATCTCTGGTTTGAGTTTTAATTATAAAAATTCTTGGTAGGAAGCACTATCCCCTTCCGAATGGGACTCTTCCTGATGCGAATCCAAAAGAAATAATCAAACTAATATGGATACAAAATACCTAATGAAAAAAAAATAATTAGCGGTGGTACAATGTGTGTATGAAATACGTGGGAAGTACTCTTGCAACTCATCATTTGAAGTTCATAATTAATTATTTTAAAAGTATTATATAAATTTCTTAATATAAATATCAGATATTTTTAAAAAAGGACAGGATAGAGCTAGCTAATAGTAAATCCAAAACTTAGACTTGTATTTATTTGTTTGTAACTTTGTATTGTCGGGTATAACCCGTTCTCATCAAAACATTGATAGAGAGAGAAATATAGATTTTCATTTTGAGCCATTAGCCACCTTTACAGCTACCGCCACAGCTATTTTCTTAATTTCCACGATCAAATTCCGTTGGTTCCATCCCGACAATTACTTGCCGCCGCCGTTCAACATCGTCTTCGAGGAAGTCGGTTACTGCTACTGTGCCGTGTGCCTCGACGAGGTGAGCGGCGGCGACAACTGCCGAAGTGCGGCCACGCATTCCACGCGATGTGCGTGGACGCGTGGCTAGAGTGCAATTGGACATGCCCAATCTGCAGAAGGTAAGTTACTGATGAACTTCCGAAGAGACAAGGTGAAAACACCATATTTTCTTTTGTTGTTTCACGTTTTGAAGAGTTTATGTCAAAGATTAATATTCGTGCTGAAGAATTCATGATGGTTTTATTCGAGAGCGGTGTTGTAGGCAATCTTTGAATTTTATTTGTTCAGACTATTTGTTTTTGGTGTAATTGAGCATGTATTCATTGATCCGACTAATTCAGATTTGATTTAATTTTTTAGCCTTTAGCACAAGTTAACGAGAATGTTTTGTTTCTCGTTTAGTTTAGGTATATTTGTCCTTTTTTCCTATTCTTAAAGGAACTTTGTGATCGAAATATATGTTTAATTATTAGTTTTAGCTGTCTCTGTACGTATTAGGTGAAGTAATGAAGAATTATAGACGAAGAAAATTTGTTATTTTCTCTATAAATTAATAGTCAAAATTAAACAGGAGAAGAGAAACTGGATAGTAGTGGTGTGAAAGTTTATTTTGAGCACGTAGAATCCGGTTGTGGTTTTTTGACTCACAATACGTACTGATTGAAGATTCTTTTTTACAAAAAAAAAAAACTGTGAAGCCATTTCAATTTGTTTGTAAGTGGTCTTAATTTTGCACATGATTTTTTAAGAAAATAATGAAGATTTTTGAATTTTATAATTTTAACCTAAAGATATATAGAATATATTAAAATGATATTTAAATTTGTATTTTTTTTAAAATGGATTAAAAGAAAAGTAGGAGAAACAAATTGTAGTAGGAGTAAATGAGTTTTTTAGTACTCCCTCCGACTTTTGAAACTTGTGATAGAAAATAAGTAATAGATATTTGTGTGATTATAAATTAAATATTTTAAAGTTAAGTTATTACTTAATATAAAAATGTTTCATTTTTTTTAACTGATTGGAAATTAAGGAATCTATTGAGGTTGTCACATAATTTGGATAATCCCAAATTATATGCAAAATAAACTTCGTGACCTGCTGATTTTGGAGATTCAGATCTAAACTGTTTTCTCCTGTTCATTGTAACAAGGTTGTAGGGCCACGAGAAGACGTGCGTTTTTCAAATTATTTTAAGCAGAGTTGTAACTTTTATAATAAAACACAATAAACACATGTTCATACTATCATAGATTATCTATAAATAGAGGTCCTTTCATTTTTCAACAACGAATTTTCTAAATTTTCTACTCCTCTTTTCTTACCATTCGGCCTGTTAAATATATGTGAAGTGTTTTCCCCAACCTGAAATGCTACCAACACATATTTGAAAAAAAAATTCTTCTATTTTTAGTGGAATCGACGTAATAGAAATCAACCAAAATCATTTAGGTTCTACCGTCTATTTGCAAACTTCCTAACCCTAAAATATCTCAAGCTTAAAAGAATTCCTTACCATTTTAATGATTAAATATTTTTCGTAAGATTTTCAATAATATAATAACTACCTAGTATCTCTCTATTATGAATAGAAATCCTCTTTGATTTTTCGTACATTTCAGTACACCATCCATCCGTTTAAAGCATGAAAAGTTCAAGTTTTAAAATGATCATGCTATTTGATTTTTGGTAGTATGTATATCAATAAAAGAAGCAGCAAGATTTTTGCCTAAATTGATCTTGTCAATAAGGAAATAATAAATCAAATAATTAGGGAGATTAATCATAATTTGAGGGGTTGTTTTTGTCAAATAAATATTGATCATTGTTAGATCGAAAAAGGGTTAAAATTGCCTTTATAACTATGTGAAATAGACCACTTATACTGTTATATCCTCTAGTACATTTTGGGATAAAAAATGTCTTCACCGTTATTTCAAGAGACCACAAATATCCTAAAAAGTTAACAACCCAAATTTTTAGTGACGTGGCAAGCTACGCGGTCCACCAAAGCTAGTGTTGCCAACTAGGATTTACTATAAGAAACTGGACTTTTAGCGGTGATAACAGGCGCCACAAAATTCCAGAATATCGTCACTAACGATTTTCACTGATTTTTAGCATTAAATTATAAAATAATTTGTGTTTTTTTTCATAATAGGGACATTGCTTTAATTTAAAAAGATCACAAATGAAGTTTATTAAGGAGTAGTTTGAAGACACCATATGTTTTGTTTTTATGTCATATGTAAATGCATAAAATGTACAATAATACATTGTGTAGTTGGAGATTCAAGTTGGGAAGTAATTTTTGGTGGTTTTGGTAATAATATTGGATTTTTTTATTGATAGACATGTATAATATTTATTTTAGAAAATTAGGTTGTAATCAAAAATTAATTACTATATTTTTTTGTTGAAAAAATAGGTTTAGTGGCGACCTTTAGGTGCCACTAAAAATAAGGTCACCACTAAAAATCATGTGGCTATTGTAGATTTTAGTCGCTACTAAAAATCAGTGAAAACTTTTAGTGGCGATATTCTGAAATTTTGTGGTGGTTTTTATCGCCACTAAATGTCCAGTTTCTTATAGTGAATCCTAGTAGACAATGTTTAGATAGATGAATTAGTCCAACATAGCTTGTCACGTCACTAAAAATTTGAATTATTAATTCTTGAAGATATTTATGATCTCTTAGGATAACATCAGGAACATTTTTAATTCCAAAATGTAATGAATGAAAAATGATGTATTTTATATAATTTAAGAGCACTTTTGACCATTTTCGTGGTAAGATGAAGGGTCTCCACCACCGAAGCATGTCTATGACAGAACTTTTAATCATCTTTTTTTTATTTTATTTTAAATTTTGTAACACAGTTACGTTTGGGGATTAAAAATAGTAAGTACTCACTCAAATCAAATTAATGCACCTAATTATCTGAATAATACGAGAATCCAAAATTGAAATAATACAATAACTCAAGAATTAAAATTGCTGTTTTCACTTAAACATTTTGTTTCTAAAAGAATCTTAAAGAGGTAATAATTTTTATAAAAAGCACAAAAGAAGAAATCCAAAACCAAATCTGCTACTCTAGTTTTTTATCTTATCGTAAGTTGTATCATGTACGTTCTAGTTTCCTAAAAAAGTAGTTTACATACTAATAGTATACAGACTATCTCGATTAATTTAACAAAATAATTATTATCTTTTGAGTGGTATATTGACAACTTCAATTAATTTAATAGAATATTTACCATATCCTCTAACAGCAACAAGTATAAAGGAACAATGTTATACACAAATATAATGGGGCATACATCTTTATACACATAGTGGGTAAAAAATATGAACCGAACACAATAAAAAATTATGCACGTATACATAGTGTTAAAGTGCACTTAAGAAGAACCATCAAAGGATGTGGTGTAGCGGTTAAATTGTTTCTCTCTTAATTAGAAGTTTCGATTTTAAATTTGGGGTCCTTAGTAGAGAACACAACCCCAAATAGGCTGAATGCAATGTAAATTCATATTAATCGAAATTGAATATACATATCAAACATCGAATAGAATATCAAAAGAGAAAGTAGCAAGAAGGCAAATTATTGTGATTGAAGAGGTGTAGGACAGAAGAAGATAATTTTTGGGTTTTGGTCAGAAGTAGATGACGGGAGAAGGAAAGGGAAAGAGAAAAGGTTTGACTTTTGACCAGATGTTTCGTCTGTAAATTGTTGACTCCATTAATCTTGTTACTAAAAAGAAAGAAGGAAGAAGGAAAGCACCATAACTAGAAAAATCAACAAAAAAAAAAATTAAAAAATTGAATTGTAGGTGAAAAAGGGTAAAAATGGAATTTCTGCTTTTAGAATAAAAATTGAAATTGAAAAATCAATTATATTTTTAAAAAATTATTTTGGGTTTTTTTTATATGTGTTCGATATTTGTTTTAGGTCTAGCTAATATAAAATACAAATTTGTTGGTATAAGAGTTGATTTTTACACTTTTTGGTTCTTGTTTTAATTCCATTATGACGATAGAAAATTTACATGTCAGACGCAGACGTCCTACGTCGTACAATATAACAATTCATATTATTATGTCAGTATTTGCGTGTGAAGAACACCGAATATTGAGAGGTGAAACCAATGTGACGATATTGTGTTGCATTCAAAGGGAAAAAGAATTCATCTTGAAACTGAACATTAATTTAGAATTTTTGAAATATGAGTTCAAATTTTCAGAGAATAGGTGTTCCTTACCAAGATTTTTCGTTATTGAAATAATGATACTTTTGAGGTATCAACAATTATTACCCAACATGAAGGTGGCTCTAATTTGAAAATATGTTTCTATTTAGAAATTTCAAAGTTTTAAGAATAATGCAACATGATTAAGAGCATGAAATAGTTGACTCTTGCCAAATGCAGAAAGAAAAATCAACTTTGGTCTTTTCAAAAATAAAAATAAAAAATAAAAAATAAAAAAATTGTTCTTTTCAAAAATTAAATTTTCAGAAATAACTAAACATATACTTACAAAAGTACTAAAAATCACAAATTTATAATTAAAAAAAGTTAAAATGTTGAAAAGGTGTAATGTAGTTTGACTATTCAAATAGTAATAACTATTACTCCATAATCCATATCATATAAAATATGTTAAATGAAGTAATCCATAAAGATGTCATATTAATTAACTAGTTAACATCAAATTAAACAAAAAAAACATTCCTCACCAACTATAAGATACAATAATTAAAATAAATATAGTCATGAACTTGGAGTTGGTAAACTAATTGCAACTTCAAACACAAGCATACATATACTAGGATGATTAAGATTAATAAACTACGAATACAAAATAATCAAGGATTGATGTAAGCCTAAAAAAGTCTTTCAGGTTCAAATTTCGGAACATAAAAGATATTTAGATTAAATTGATCGATCAATTTCGAATATTAGATAATCAACAATTGATTTAGCTTTAGCAACATAATCTAACCAAACCCAAATGTTTCTTACCTAAAACATATATACGTATGGGAATAATAAACTTTAAATAAATACTCATTATTAAACCCATAATTTTAAAGATAGTTGAACTCTAAATTAAAATTTTAAATTCATCTCGATAAATAATTATAGAAATTTCAAGAACCTACCGACCGAGTGGCGAATAGTAGTGACGTGGGACCCAGAGAGTGGCTGGTGAAGTGTTGACTGTTCGTTGGTGAGTCAGCAATCTCTAGCTTTGATTTGTTTATTTATTTAGTTTAATTTAATTTAATTTATTATTCTTTCCAAATCTCACCTGCTCTCTGCTTTCACTTTAATTAATTAATTAGTTAATTTAAATATTATCTTTAATTGAGATATGGATTACTCTATCTAATCTAATTTTAAAAAATAGGCATATTATCTTTGTCTAGTTCAACTATGAATCAATGAAGATTAAATTCTAAGAATATTTTCTATGATAACATGTTGGTTAGACCATTCTAAGTTTTGGAAATATGTGAATTTTTTTATTAAAAAAAGGGCAAAAGGAAGTTTGGTGTATAAAATATTTCGTGTTAGTAAGATTTGATGAAGGGATGCACCCGCCAGAGTTGATAGATAATTTACCCTTATGCTATCTTTTTCTGCAATCTTGTATTTGTTAGAAGGCATAATACATAAATATTCCCTTTAACTTAGCCTCATTTCCATTTATGCCTTCCATCTTTGGATGTGCACAAGTAGGCACTTAAACTTTTATAAAGTTGAACAAGTAGACACATGGGTCCTATGTGGCATAATACACGTCGGACACCACGTAGGATGCAAATCATCATGTAGGATGCCACGTAGGACGTGTGTTTATTTATTCAACTTTATACAAGTTTAAGTGTCTACTTGTGCACACTCAAAGTTGGAGGACATAAATGTGAGTTGAAGCCAAGTTAAAGGTTATATTTATGTATTATGCCTTGTTAGAAATTAGTCATCAAAGCATGAAAAAGATATTAGTAACGTATAGTATTTGGTTATTTACAATATAGGTTGCTCTTCCCGCTTGTTGAGAGTTGTCGGTTTTTCAATGTTATCGTATGAGTTAGAATTGTTTAAGGTTAATGCGAATTCTTGTTGTACTTTTTCATCTGATACCATGGCCGCTAAACACTCTATAAAGTAGAGCATTTATCCGGTTCTTCTCATTACT
Source organism: Solanum appendiculatum (assembly GCA_018342035.1). Classification (NCBI taxonomy): domain Eukaryota; kingdom Viridiplantae; phylum Streptophyta; class Magnoliopsida; order Solanales; family Solanaceae; genus Solanum; species Solanum appendiculatum. Next base: position 2,397,719 of record JAGDQO010000515.1, read on the forward strand.
TGATTTACTTAAAACTTGGAGTATCTCAAACTGATAAATCTTCCAGAGACTCGAATCTGTATCCTTGTAAATCTATGCTTTACATTTTCTACCTGAGTTTTAAAGGTATATAATATGTTCATGTTAAACTACCTGATTTTATGCAGGCTATTAAAGGAATAAGAGAGAAAATACAAATAGCTACCAAGTTTGGTATACGTTTTGAAGATGGAAATAGGGGCATTTGTGGTGAACCTGCATATGTAAGGGCTTGTTGTGAGGCCAGCTTGAAGAGACTGGATATCGACTGCATTGATCTGTATTATGTTCATCGCATCGATACTCAGTTGCCAATTGAAGTCACGGTTTGACATCTTTGCTCCGAAGCTCTATTTTTGTAGTGTACTTCATCACTCAAGTTTTAAGAAGTAGTTGCGTTATATGATTTGCGTGTCTAATCAGGTAGATCCTATTTCATTGATCGTAGCCTATAGAGTCAATTTTTCCCCAAGTTGTTATCCAAAAGTACTACTTGTACTTGGTTTGATTGGTATATCAGTCCATGTTTTTTGCGACACACCTTGTTAAGTCTGTGCTACTATTCCATTTTTGCTTCTCTTTGTTTTACGATTTTATTGATGTGTCATTTTACAGACTTCTTCAATTTATGATAAACACTTCCATAACAAGTTATTTCTGAAATACTTATAATTGGAAATGAATTTTGAGACAACATGTTGTCCCAACATTTGTGAATTCCGTACCTAGTTAATAAGTGACGTTGTTTCATAAAATAGTTTTTCGCTATTAGATTATTGACTTGCCATTCAGATCCTGTGATTATGCAATTATCTGAAGGTCTGTGACGCACAATTGCGGAATCTGCAGTATCATTACTATATTAACAAAATTGTGCTATATATGTTCTAATACTGCTTGTGTAATACTGTTGTAAGATGGGAGAACTGAAGAAACTCGTTGAAGAGGGTAAAATAAAATATATAGGTCTATCAGAGGCTTGTGCATCAACAATCAGAAGGGCCCATGCTGTTCATCCAATAACAGCTGTTCAGATGGAATGGTCTTTGTGGACTAGAGATCTGGAGGAAGAAGTAGTTCCTACATGCAGGTGACACAAATCTTAGGTCAACCCCCTTACATCGAATTACTAGCAAATGAGTGTTTGTTCTGATACTTGTCATTTTCAGAGAACTTGGCATTGGGATTGTCCCCTAAAGTCCTCTCGGACGAGGATTCTTCTCAGCAGGGGCAAAGTTGATTGAAAGCTTGCCTGATGGTGACTTTCGCAAGGTTAGACCACATAAATCAGAACTGTTGGCTGCTTTTGTGTTTCCTGTTTAATAGACATGTATATGAATTTGCAGTGCATCAACTGGATGTTGGTAGTTGCATTTGAATTTAGTATCCTGTTATTTCTTTGTGCATTGATGTTTTACAGAGATTCTCAAAATGCTCTGTAAGGTAAAGCCTTTGCCAAATCATGCTCATAAATGCCTTTTCCCCAGACCCCCTTTTAACTATGGTGATTGATGATCATGACCTGTGCTGGATACATAAAATGCAGAATAATAGGAATATTTTCAAGGACATTTCTATTGACAGCGTCTCTAGGAATAGCTTAATGAAATATATAATATTAAATAAAATTAAAAAATGATCCATATTCACTAGAAGTGCAAGTAGCATTGAGAATGAAATAAGAGAAGTGCGCTTGAGATGGTTTGACATGTCTTGTGTCGATCTACAGATGCACCGGTTTGTAGGTGTGAAACTATGGCAAGTGGAGATGTTGAAAAGGAGACGAGGTAGAATCTTGAAATACTTACAAATTTCAAAGGATATATGCATACTTAGCAAAAAATAAGGCACAATAGAAGATAAAGAACCATATATAGGTGATATCTAGCCGTGGAGAGTAGGATTTAGTCTTTTTTTAAGAACTTCTAATAATGTTTTATATATTTAACTTATTTTTTACTTTTATTTTATCTGGTATGATGCTGACATTAGTTGAACTTAAGTGGAGAAGTCAAAATTTCATATAGTCGATTCCAACTTATTTGTGATTGAGGCATAGTAATAATTGCAGTTGTTATTCCAGGTTCAGGAAAAATTCTCCTAAACTTCCAACTCGCCCTTTCGTTGAACATTTCTTGAGATGCATCTGGTGACTGATTTAACGAACTATCTATCAAGATAAACATTTTGGCGCAACCTTTTTGCTCCGTGAAATATATAGCTAGTGTAATGGTTGCATCAATGAATCTTTGTATTTCAACTGCGACATTAATTTATTATTTTGCTGGTTTGCTTTGTAGAATTTCCCTAGGTTCAAGCCGGAGAATTTAGAGCATAACAAGCAAGTATTTGAGAAAATCAATCTAATGGCTGCAAGGAAAGGATCCACTCCTTCACAATTAGCATTGGCATGGGTTCTTCGCCAAGGAGATGATGTATGCTCTATACCAGGCACTACGAAGAACTCGAATACTATGCCTCTGGTGATGTTGTCAAAGGTGAGAGACATGTATACATGTCGTCAACTTGGATAAATTCAGAGACTCCGCCATTGCCCTCCCTAGAAAGCTGAATAGGGTTTTGACAAGTGATATCTATTTGGCTTCTTATGATGCTCAAACTCTCCGAAGATGTTGTTGCACATGTGTCAGATCCTCAAAAAATGCACTATGGGAAATCCAATATACACTTGGTGACATTTTTGAAGAGTCGGAACAACATAGATAATACTTATTTGTGAAGTGAGACTTATGTTATGGATTGCTCCTAAATTATTTAGTACTAAGCTATCAAAACATCTTTCATTCAGGAATACTCATCTTTCAATTCACCTTATATAGAAGGTGTAAGAGTAAGATGAAGGGACAAACTACTATATTACAAAAAAAAACAAACAAGAAACAATGTTTTGACAGGTTGTAAAATAATAAAGCAGAGGCATGATTTTACAAAAAGAAATCACATTGAAAAACCATCTAAAACATACAGAAAAAGGATGGGGATTTCGGCTCTAGATCGCAGAGCATGAGCATGAACAAGGCTGCAACAATTAGCTAAGAAAGAATTCCATCCACTCTGTCTGTGCTTTTGCTGCAATTTGAGATCAACATGGAGCAATTAAGCGAAAGCAAGCATCAAATTAGAAGAAGGAACAAGAAAGAGTATATACCATTGTTGTGATTACAGGCAGACACATGATTGACTCACGGGTGCCAGATGACCCTACTATTACTGTATTATACATATTGGTGTCAAGTTAGATGCAGGTAGATACTCAAAAACAAAACAGAGGAGTTTGTTTCTACTTACTTTGATAATGAGGTCAATACGGTCGTTTCCTTCATTCTCTTCAACATCATCCTTAATCCTCACAGCTGAAGCCTCCAGAGATTTTTTGTTATCGCAGTGAATAATCTACTTAATCAGTTTCAGTGTTGGAATATCTGCAAAGCTAAGTGGGATCTCCTCGAGGTGGTTACACTCTTTTATAACAAGTGTTTCAAGCAGGGGAAAAGATTCCTCCGAGGCATCCCACCTTTAGATACATAAGTATGTCAGTTTCAAAAACTTAAGTTTATGGAAGGTGATATCTCCAAGGCACCATTCTTCTGGTTCATTAAAATCTTGAAGGAAATCAGGTTTTCAAAATGATTCCCTTTTAGTACCAACTTGTTTAAATTTGAAGGCAATTGTAACCCAGATACAATGTGGGAATGTTGGTTAGCACAAGCTGGTTTAGCTTAGAATTGTTCAACAATTAAATAAAGAGGAACTTTCACATATAGCCACTCAAAATATTTTAATTATACTCCATAGCTATAGTTTGCTAATTACGATTCATAGCTACATGTTATAGGGAGGAGAGTGGCGAGCGAGACTGGGAGAGAGATGAGAGAGGCGAGAGAGAGAGGACAGAGAGTGGAGAGAGGTGAATTGTATATGCATATCTGGCGAGCGAGAGTGGGAGAGAGACGAGAGAGGTGAGCGAGATTGGTAGAGGGAGGAGAGAGACGAGCGAGAGAGGGTAGAGAGTGGAGAGAGGCGAACTGTATATGTATATCTGCCGAATTGTATATGTATATCTGTCAAATAATTGTATATATGTAGGTAATATACATATGTATTTGTATATCTAGCAAGCGAGAGTGGGAGAGGGAGGAGAGAGGCGAGCAAGAGAGGATAGAGAGTGGAGAGAGGCTAATTGTATTTGTATATTTATCATATAATTGTATATATACATATGTATAATTTGTATTTGTATAAGTATAAGCGACGTAATTACAGTTAAAAGTAAGTTGCGGGCCGTAATTAATTCAAACTATAGCTATGTTAGCTAATTAACTAGTATATGTTTGTTTATCCACGTAATTTTCCCTTAGAAGAAATGTATGTTATTTGTTGGAAAATACTTTACTTATAATATATTTAAAATAAACTGGGAAATCAGTTTCATGATGACTTTAATCGAGAGCCTAATTCCCTTTCCCCCTAGAATATTTACTGATTTTTTAATTTTAATTTTTTTCTCTATTTTTCCTTACCTACAATTTAGAGGCTAAAGAAATTTATTACAGTATTTGTTTTATTAACTTTGGCATTATTCTTATTTTTTTTTCCATCATGTTACTAATATCAATTGTATTTTTATTTAGCTTTCGATGTGATTTGATATTAATATTGTTGGATGAGGGAAAGAAACGTAAACATTTTTGGATTCTCATTTTCTTTGATTGGCACTTGATAGAAGGAAAAAAAGGAAACTAATATAACGCTGAAGAGAATTTAAATTAACTTTCCTTCAAATTGAAAAGTTCAATTCAGCTTAAAATTTAGCATTATAAGAAGAGACTTGTCTTTTTACATATATATATTCTTATTGAGATTTATTATTATGATTAAGAATAATTAAAAAAAAATTGCTAGATATATTATATTTTTGATATATATTGGTTAAACAAAAAGAAAAGGAATTGACTAGTGGTTGGATAGGTTTTGGACAAGTCAACTTCGATTGTGGTCCATCGAATATTAATTCTTTTTCTCCTATATAACAAGTGCTGTCATGTCATGTGATGAGGCGAAAGAGATATAATGATTTTAAAATATGAAAAGTGATGAAATTATGGTAATTTATGATAATTAATTAATTATAAAATAATATCTCTAAGTTTAAACTAAAAATGTGGGACGTTTAAAATTTCAAATTTGTTATATATGTGAATTGTGATAAATACTTAATTAGTTTGCATAGTAAAAAATATATTTGTAATTTGTAATGTAAATTCTTAAATACTTATGTGATTTGATTTTCTCACTTAATAACTATATTAGCTTGTATAACGTTGTGTTATATTTTCATTTGTTATACATGCATTTGCGTCTCTATTATATATATTTTCTTCTATAATAGTGTTGTTAAAGTTCGTTAGTACGAATCTCAATTATTTCCACTATATGCCTGCTTCCTCTTATCAATAACAAAGTACAAAGTAACTCTAATTTATTAAATACAAATATAATGTGGTATATATATGTTATACACATAATATGTAATAATATGAATCGAACACAATAAAATAGTACACGTACAAAATGTGCGTGTGTGTGTGTTAAGAAGGCAAGTTACTGAGCAGAAACATCTATTGGGACAGACTAGTGTCAAGATATTTTTTGTTGCTATAAGTGTTGGTTAGCACAAATTAGATTAGCTTGGAATTGTACAATAAAGATTAGCTTAGAATTGTTCAGCTAAAAAAATGTTTGTTGGAAAATATTTTAAAATATTTAAAATACACTAAAAGAAAAAGTTTCATGATGATTTTTTGTTCTTTTCTAAAAGAGTATCTTCTACACACCCAATGCATCTATCGTTATGTATATTGTATGGTACATATTTTTAATTTTAATTTTATTTTGGCAATTAGACTAGAATTTTATTAATTATCAAGTTTAACTTTACAAAGCAAAGCTCAACTAACAAGTCTGCTCTATTCGAATTTACCCATACCACACTTTAAAGAGAGCTTTTTCTGGTTATACCACCGTCCACCAACAAATGTTGGGTGGGGATGAAATTGCTTTTCTCTTAATTAGATAGCTCAAATTTGAGTTTTGGGTATGAAAAAATCTTTAGTAGAGAATGCTGCTCCCAATGCGGCTCTATTCGATGCAAATTCAGAATAGCCAGACCCAATATAGATATCAGACACGGTATGAAAAATAAAAATAAAATTGAAAATTATTGGTGGTACATAAAGAAATGACACATGAGCCTAATTCAACCATAAAAGTTATCTCATGAGGGGATAATTGCCCAAGTCCACATAAGCAGACTATCAGTTCATTCCCCAATTAATGTGAGTCTTTTATCCACTTTAATACCCTCTTCACGGTCAGGTCCAACTGAAACGTGGACCGAGAGCTTAAACGGAGATGGACCTGATTTTGATACCAAGTAAAGAAATGACACTTGAATCTAACTCAATCCTAAAAGCTAGCTCAGGAAGAAAGGATTGTCTAAGTCTATATAAACAGGCCACAAATCCATTCTTCAATCATTGTGAAACATTTAACCACTCTAACTAACCGTACCATGTGTATATGAAATACATGAAAGTACTCTTGCAACTCATATTTTGAAGTTCATGAATTTTATAATAATAAATTAATATAAATAAAATAATAATTGATTCACAATTAATTATTTTAAAAATATTATATAAATATCATATATTGATATATATAAAAAAGGACAGGATAGACTTAGTAATACATCCAAAACTAAGACTTGTATTTATTTGTTTAATTTGTAAACTTTGTATTGTCGGCTATAACGCGTTCTCATCAAAACATAGATAGAGAGAGATGGACTTTCATTTTGAGCCATTAGCCACCTTTACAGCTACCGCCATAGCTATTTTCTTAATTTCCACTATCAAATTCCGTTGGTTCCGTCCCGACAACTATTTGCCGCCGCCGTTCAACGTCGTCGTCGAGGAGATCGGTTACTGTTACTGCTCCGTGTGCCTCGACGAGGTGAACAGCCGCGACAAATGTCGACAACTGCCTAAATGCGGCCACTCATTCCACGCGATGTGCGTGGACGCATGGCTAGAGTGCAATTGGACATGCCCAATCTGCAGAAGGCAAGTTACTGATGAACTTCCGAAGAGACAAGGTGAAAATACCGTATTTTCTTTTGTAGTTTCACGGTGTGAAGAGTTTATGTCTAAGATTAATACTCGTGCTGAGGAATTCATGATGGTTTTGTTCGAGAGCGGTGTTTTAGGCCATCTTTGAATTTTATTTGTTCAGACTATTTGTTTTTGGTGTAATTGAGTGTGTATTCATTGATCCGACTAATTCAGATTTGATTTAATTTTCCTAGCCTTTTGCACATGTTAAAGAGAATGTTTTGTAATTGTAATCAATACTAAATAGGAGAAAAGAAAGAGGTATGAAAGTTTGTTTTGAGCAAGTAGAATCCGGTTATGGTTTTTGACCAACAATACGACTCTGTATATAGTGATTGAAAATTCTTTTTTTTTTAAAAACTGTTAAGCCATATTTTGTACCTATAAATTATAGGTAAGGAAATAATTGTAGACATTAGTTACAACTTACAGGGAAGGTCAGTTTATTTGATGGGTGGAATCTATTGAGGTTGTCACATAATTTGAATAATCCTTAAATTAAACGCAAAAATATCTTTTTGACCTTTTAATTTGCTTTTGGTGATTCAGATCTAAACTTTCTTCTCTTGTTCATACTTCATTGTAATTAGGTTGTAGGGCCCCGAGAAGACGTGCGTTTTCCAAAATCCCAACTGCTCCATTGATTTTTTTTGGTTTTTGTCCTCTGGTATTTAAATTTGGGGTTTTACTAATTTAAATTTATGCTATGAAATCTTATTTATGGGATAATTAAAATATTTTTTATTAAAGACGACCAGATATTCAAGGTTTTAACTTGAAACATAGAAAATTTATTATTTCACCATAACATTTAAATATGGTACAACTATTCCATTCCTTTAAAACTCTCAATATTGGCAACTACTCATAATAACGGTTAATAATTAGCAGCACAATCACATGTACATAAGTAAATATAAAAAATATAAATACCCTTTAATAACTTTCAAGAGAATTAAAAATATCAGTGTACTAGTTTTACAATTGGGAAGTGATATACACACGCGCGCCACATCAGCATCATCTCATCGACACGTCAGAACCCATCTTTGCTTCATTTCAAGCTTTCCATTTCTCATATTGAAAATCCCATTTATTAAATTCTCTACAAAATTTTCTTTGTTCCCCATAAATTTTTACCTAAATGTTGTTTACGAAGCTCAAAGACATGAACTTTTTTCAATTGTTACTTTCAAATGGCGAATTTTATGATGAATAATTGTATTTTTCAATTGTTACAAAGAGAGTTTTTTTACTATGCAAGAGAAGGAAAATAAAGCCCAAATTGCAATCCCTTTTAAATATATCAAAAGTGTTTTTCAAACTACAGGATTAATCATTAATGGTCCTCAAAAGTAGTCAAAAAACATAAAAGTAAGTAGATGAATTATCATATCGCACTGACATCGTGCAACATATTTGCCTTTTTACCTTCAATTTCAAGTCGTATCGATATATATAGTGACAATTAAACTATAGTCATTAATTATTTATAACTAAAAATCATTTTTGATATAATAAATAGACATGACAAATGGAACAAGTAGGACATGTTGCGGAAAAATATAAAACTATGCGGGACGGGGTGGGTCTAAAGTTATATAGTGATGTTGTGGGTTGAAGTAAAGTAAGGCACTAGCAATGTTATGTGGGGTACATTAAAGTGGATTTGCCCCTCAACCGTCTGATTTTATATTGTTTGTCATATGCAAATTCGACAGACCAATGCATTATTTCAAACATTAGTCCGGAAACGAAAATGCTTATCGTACGGTTTGTTGGAAAATGTGAGGGGAGAATATAATATCGAAATAATAATATGAAAAATGAAAATTAGATAAATCCTAAAATATCCTACACGGTTTATAATAATAACCACCTAATAACAATATATCAATACTGTGGACACTGTACATGCATATGCTCATAATTTAATAGGAGTATTTAGAAAAATATATCAAGTGTTTTGAAAGAAATTAAAAACAAAGATGCACTACTGTAGATTTAGATGAGATGGTCACACACTTCAACATGGTATCAAAGCAAGCAGAGGTCCTGGGATCAAATCTCACTGACACCCAATTTTGACCCTCCACGATATGAATTAGTATTCGAACTTCTAAATTTCAAACGATTTAGAATGATTAGTTTTATAAAAATCCAAAATATTTCTCAAGTTTTTTGAAGTGATTTTAGTCATTTTTATAATAAATATATTTTTATCTAATTATGTATGTAATTAATATATTTTATAAATATTTGAAAATCATCTCAAAAGATTTTACATTTTTTAAAATTAGTTTTAGTATAAGTTATAATTATAATTTTGAATTAATTAGTTTATAATTAAGTTAATTATTTTATTTCGTTACGATTAAGAAGCTCGTTAGTTAATTATATTAATTCATTCCTATTTAAGTTTTAGCCAAATTTGTTATTTTAATTCAATTTGGCTAATTTCTTAATTCAAATTGGCACATAATTGAAATTCATATGGCCTTGCCCTATTACAAATCTTACCCTTTCTATCTTACCTTTAACCTTTTCTTTCTAGCCAATTTTGGGTCATCCAACTGACCCAATTCCTTCCCATTTCAATTGGCCAAAACCCATTCCAATACTCAGCCTACCAAAGAAACCCAATTCAACATTAACCCAAGATCAAAAGCCCAACAATACACGATACAACAACAACGAATACATACATACAACAGCAATAAGCGACAACAACAATTCCAAACGGCGTCGATAGCAGCAATACACGATAATACAATGGCAACAAACGTCAATACACAGAGATTCCAGCGACAAATTCAATACAGCAACGTTCATCAGCTCACGGCGTGAGAACACGATTCCAGTCGCGTGCAACAGTACACTGACCCTCGCGTCGTCTTCCTCCTCTCCCTCGGCAAACCAGTACAAGAAGTACTGTGCCAGCCGACGTTCTCTGCATATTCGTCCTTGCTCGCGTAGGTTGGCGCCACGCAAGGGTTCGAGGACGCTCGGATTCATCTGGGTCGTCCACCTTGCCCTTTCCTTTTCAGATTTTGTTGGATGGGAGGAATCAAATTGGTATATTCCTTCGTTTTGGATAGAATTTGGAATTCAAATTCCAAATTTCTCAATTCTTATCCGATTCTACCGTTTCCCCCCTTTTATTCATCCCCAATCTCCCTATAAATACCCCTACCATCTTCATCTTCACTGTTAAGGGAGTTTTTTTGGAGGGGGCACCATAAAAATAAAAAGAAAATGGTCAAATGCCCCCTAATCTATAATCGGATTTTTAACTATACACTTATATTTTACGGGATCCTATTACCCCTTGAACATGGCACAGAGATCATGTGAGAGTCAAAAAAATTAATAAAAAAATAGTTTTAAAATATTTTAACTTTTTGATAAATATAATTTTTCAACTTTTGCATATTCATACCCAATTCCAAAGACGATTAGCAAGAACTTTAAGCTTAAAATTGGTCTTAAAATTGTGAAATTTGAATGGGAGAGGCCAAAAGGGGTGGACTAAATAGCTAATAAAGTTGTTGTGGTAATGCTGCTAATGAATATTAATATTTGATTTTGTGTGTTGTGGAAGGTGGGGGTGGGGGGTGACTAGAGAGGAATGGGGTGGAGAGAGATAAAGGTCTTGGGGAGTTATAGTGAAAGAAATTAAAGCATGGCTTAGGAGAAGTAAAGAGTGGAGAAGATGATGAAGAGAAAAACAACAATTACATTTTTTTTTTTTGATATATCTGATATTTGATAACTGGCAGCACGTGCTGCACACTACATGGAAAGGATCTGATTGTCTAGTTTTAGGGTTGTATATATTCCGCTTTAAAATAGTCCAAGGGGTAATAGGATCTCATAAAATATAAGTGTGTAGTTGAGAATTCGACTCTAGATTAGGGGGGCATTTGGCCATTTTCATACATAATTCTTATTGAGAAATGGGAGCCTTGGATAGCTAAAAGAGTGTTTCAGTTTTAGGAATTTTTTAGAGGAAAACATCCTCTTTTTTGTTGTTTCTTAGCTGTTGGTTCATCGTAGCTTTGCTTGAGTTCATCGGAATCTACCCGTGGTGTTGGAAGAAGCTTCATCACTAGCTCGTAGCCACAGCTCGCTGCCCACAAGGAGGTAAAATCTCCTCTTTAGCTTTCTGTTTGGTTCACATTTTTTCTTCACTGATTTTGTCTAGGTGTTCCTAAGAATGCTTGGTCTTTGTATGTCAAAATCTGTTTGTAGCTGGAAGTTCTCTCATCATGTCTGCTGTTGGTTTCTTTATTGTAAGATTCAGCTTCATTAGTCTTATTCTTTTTAAATGTTGAAGATTTGAAGGCGTCGGATTCATGAATAGCTATGTTTTTTCTGTCTTGATACATCCTCTGCATAATGAATCTCGAATTGGTCTCAGTATCGGCTTTAGTTTCTGATTTGCTGCTCTATGGATGTTAGATCAATCTCGTTAATGTCACGGCCTGAGTTTTCGTTTTACTTATAGATATCTCCTTGTTTTATTTTCGTTGCTATCATGGATTACTGTGACTCAACCATGTCTATATGTCTTATTCATTTGGTTATTTGTTCTCAGTGAAGTTAAAGTTATCTCATTTGTATTACCTCATTCATACTTCTAGTTGCTTTCTCCTAGCTGATATAGTAGGATACTCTTCAAATTGGTGCTTTAAAATATGGTGATGTATTCTTTGTTCAAGTTTCAAATGGGCAGGTTCTTATATGATTTTTATTTGTGTTGCATGTGAACCCGTTTCGAGTCCAAATGGACTCTTCTCTTCCTCGCATTTCAAGAGGGCCGTGAAGGCCCAATCTTTCTTTTATCGAGTCAGCCAGCAGGGAGTCGTCGAGCAGGTCAAATTGGAAGCAATACATAGGTAGGAAGTTGATATAAGCCTCCAGAAAGTCTAGAAGGGGCTGTATACTGTTGTATACCATAGTATGCACTGATATACAGGTTAATAAATCGGTATACAAGGCTGGAGCTAATTTTCAGGTGCTCAAGAGTCCAAATGTGGACTATATACAACTGATATACATCAGTATACAGGGGACGCCGCGGAATACAGGAAATATTCAGTGGTATACAGAATATGTATACACTGTATACAGTAGTGAAATGGGCTCAAAAAGCCCCAAAATTTATTCATCTTTTATTTTTATAAAATTGGGCCAAAAGCCCACTTATTTTGACAGATTATTATTAGTTTAGGACAGGTATTTGGGTCAAAAGCCCATCAGTTTGGCAGCCTAGTTAGTTTTAGGACAGGTTGAAAATTGGGCCGAAAGCCCGAATTCTCTCTCTTCTTTTATCTTGTTATGTTTAATTAATATGCTTATTTGTTCATTAATTTTAAGGTGATTCGATTCATAAATCCCCAAAAGATTGCTCATTTTGAGTTATTTATTTATAATATTTCTAAAACATAATAATAAATAAATATTAATTGACCTCTTAACTCAATCAATTTCCAAAATGCATTGAAATTATTATTTAGTCATTTTTAGACAAAATTGTCCCTTTTCCTTAAAGAATGTTGTTAAAGCATAAAAATTGATATTTTCTTAAATACCTAGTTTTATTCAAGTTAGCCAAATATTTTCAAATTGTCGGTCAACCGCAAGCATTTCGAGTGTCTAACACCTTCTCGAAATGTACATTGAACTCCCGAACCTCTTTGGTTATTTCAAATTAATTTTCTATTTTAAATTGTTTTGAAATTAAGTTTTCTTGATTTTTTCTTTAAAAATTAAGTGGCGACTCTTTATTAATTAAAGCTAACTTTTTTTTTAGTATAAAACATTCACCGCCACCCATTTGTAGCAAAAATGCTCTTTAAGTAATTGAATTTTCTTAATTTCTATCGCTAAATCATAGTTAGATGGGATTAACATGAGATTTTTGTTGTTTATCGTCGCTAATTTCTTATTTTCTAGTAGTCGATCTGGCTCATGCTTGATGAATTGTACTCTTCCATAGATATATGTACTCTCTTCGTCTCATTTTAACTGTCCTTTTAGCTCCTTTCATGTCCATTAAAAAAAACAAAATATAAGATATAGTTTACAAAGTCATTCCTATTTATTAGGTGCTTTTGAGAATTGAACAATATTAAAAAGTGTTATTTCTTTAATGTTAAGGGTATAGTTGGATAATTGTCATCTTTAAGTTTGAATTTGTAATGTGACAATTATTTTGGAATAACTTTTTTGAGGTAAATATCTAGTGGCGTACAATTCAAATAAAACTTCAAATGAGACAATGAATATATATATTAAACAAAGAGAACAAACGAGTTACGTTAGTGCCTCGATGCCGAACTTGTTTAATTTGCAGTCCTCCTAAAACAACGTTGGTTACTAACATGAACTTGCGGAGCTTATTTTGGTGATTGATTTTCAGTTTGTGAACCGAATGTGTCTCACGTGACGACTTCAGACTTGAGTTTCGAAATCACAATCATTCAACAGGATTCAAATATACTACTTGTGAACACAAATTTTGAATAACAACCTTGAGTTCTAAATTTAATAAGGACATGTCTATTATGAGCAGATATATATAAAAGATAAGTTAATCCTATTGCAATGACATCGAATGAGACGACCGTAAAACCATTGCAATATGGCTATTATAACGATTTTTCTATCTATTGTAACACTTTTACAACCATATTCATAGATCATTTTATTTAGTACGTATTGTATAAAATTTGTAACTCTTCTTGGAGCATGTACTATTTTAAGATAAGTAAATGAGACCAGCCGGTTGATTTTAATTTGTGCCATGTAGAGTTAAAACATCATGTATTATTCATACAATTATATAGGTTTTAACTCCATGAAATGAGATCGAACGTAAAATGATTTTAATTTTTCAAATTTAAAAAAATTGAAGGTAGGAGAAGGAGAATTGGAGGAGAGAATTACAAAAATTACACAGTTAGAGGCATATGTACAATTAGTACCCTACAAATTATGTCTTTCAAGCCGTAACTTATTTCACTTATGTCTCAGTTTCAGAATTCACAAAGTTATGCCTTGAGGCACAACATATTCCTACTAAATTTTCGTAGGACAAGGCAAAGGTTCTCTGAAGTTATGCCTTGTGAATTGAATACTAATTTTTACTTTGCGAAATTAGGTCATAGTTAATAATAATTTGGTTCATAAATTTTCATTAAACTAGCAACATAACCAAAATTAAAAACACCAATTTGAGAAGAAAAAATTGAAGACCACCACATAATAGTGTATAGGGAAAAAAACATAAGGATATTTAAAACAAAATAACAAAACATAACAATAGTTTATCCTTTTTTTTAAAAAAAATAACAATAGAATCCTTACAAAACACAATAAAAAAGACAAAAAAAAAAAAACGATATGTCATAAAAATCAATAAATACGTGTGTAATCAAAATTGTAAATATTCTTTCCTTAATATCCTCCCAATTTGTTTTACAATTTGCACGATTCCCTCTTCTTCTAAAAAAAAAACTGATCCATGAACTGCATGCAAGAATCGCAAGAGTAAATAAGGTTGGTCCAGTTGAATCCTAGTCTTCTTAATATTTAGGCTTGGGCCGTATGATAAAAACAAAGAAATAAATGGGTAAGCAACACAAATCCCACTAGTTTAGGAGCTAATTACCTATTTTTCCGTGAGTTTGCAATATTACTAATCCTACCATAATTCACACCTTGGATACAAGTATCTGGCGCATTTAGATACATATATCTCAGATATATACTAATTAGATATATATAATTAAGTGTATTTAAATAAGGAATGTAACTGAAAGACATAAATTAATGAGAAATTCATGCATTTAAAAACTTTAGAAAATTTCAAAAAATCAAATTTATGTGTGTATGATATGTTCATTCTATGTATCTAAATTGTTATTCTATGTATCTTATATATAGTTAATGATTAGGTGTATCTAATTTGTTCATTCTATATGTATCCGAACTATTCTTCTACGAATCTGATATAGTTTCTTTTGTGTATCTCTTGTACTTCGTACTTTGCACTTTTGTTCACTATTGGGTATTGAATTGAATTGAATGAACACTCAACCGCGTTATCACGATAGACAAATGCACTTAACGATTAGATGTATTTGATCTGTCCATTTTGTGTATCTAAACAATTTTTTTATGTATCTGATCTGTCTATTTTGTGTCTCTAAACTGTCTTTTCTATGTATTTGGTATCCAATCGAAAAAATGTTACTTTCCGTGGCTATGAAACCACATCCTTCTTCGGCTTCCTTGGTGTTGTCTTCTCCTATATGATACTTGATTAAGTTCTCTGTGATGCACATTAATTAGTTTATTATATTGTACACAATTTCATTTGGTTCCAATATTGTTGGAGCCTCAAAATAAGTAAACATATCATACCTTTTAATGGATTTGCTCAACTTTTCTCCATTCTTGCTGGGCTTTTTGCTCATACAACCCTTGAAATCGTTGACGGCACTGGCCTTTCTGCTCGTGGGGGGCATGGAGGATGTGGGGGTGGGGGGGAGGAGAGATACTATTAGCTAAGGAGATTGGCAAAATGGGACGGTTGATGAGAGAGAAATAAACTAATATTAATTGGACCATTAATTGTGGTGTTTAAATGTAAAAATAATTAATCAATCCTAATTTTAAGGGATATGTGTATCTAATTATATCTTTTAAAATATATGGTATAAAATATTAAAAGTGGTAATATATGTAATTGTTTGAAAGTAGAGGTAAGTTTAGTATATATTATAGTAATATATGTCTAGTTAGGTAGTTTTTCCATAATTCCTTTGTTAAAGTTAAATAATTTCTGGGACTTTTATATGATTTTTCAGGTTGAATTAAATTTAAAAATTACCTACTTGGACTCATTTATAAATTGTTTATTAGAAAATCGAACAACATAATTTTGTAAGTTGTGTATACTTAGTGATATATAATTCACATAATTGCGCACCCAAAAGTTTCGTTATACAACAATAAGAATAATTGAGTCACGCTGTGTTAAAACATAAAGATACACAACATGTGAATTCTATATTCCAAAAGTATACAACATACCTTCAGTTTTATCCGAGGTCTCGAGTGTGCTTTAACCTTTGGAAAGGAAATTATGATCGAAAGGAATTAATCCTTAACCAGAGGTTTTGAGTGCACTTTACCTTTAATGTGAGATTTTTTGGTGCAAATTCAGATTTAATTAGGTTTAATGTGGATACTGGACACATAATGAAAAATAAAAATAAAATAAAATATCATTTTAGCTAAAATGAATTTTGGTCGATGGTACATTTACGAAAGAATTTTTGGGCCTCACGGGCGCCAGCGTAAATAACAATGAACTCAAATTCGGCCCGACAAAAAGAAAAAAGGAAAAGGGGAGCACTAACCCTCAAATCTCAATATAAATGTGTAATGTGAGTCGAAACCCTAGAATGAGAACTCCATGATACGGCTAATAGGAAATGGGGAAGTGGAGAAACAACACTTGCTAAAGTAACTTCACATTGATTGATTTTCTTTGGAGTTTTTTTAGCAAGAGTTGTTTTCCCTCTTCTCTACTCCGTCTATCTCTTACAGTCTCAATCCACTTCAGGCCACCGTCGAACCATCGGTCTCCGATCTGCATAGGTCTGCTTAGTTAAGAGTTGCATCTATGTTTGACGGTTCCTTTTTGTACATCAAACTTCATTTTTTTCTTATGTCTTTTTTAGCGATCTGTTCAGATATTTTTCTAATTTTGTTTTTGGATCTAAATAAGGCAAGTCTTTCTTCCCAAGTTTTGGTTTTGGCTATTTGAGCTTTTGTTACTGTTATTCAGTTTAGGTTGTAGCTTCTTATCTTGAGATTGTTTTTCTTCCTGGAAACTGTGTTTTGGTGTTTCTTTATTGTTTTTTATATTTGCTTTGCCGCTTTACTCTTCATTTTTAGTAAGGTTCAGGGAGGCTGATTACTGTTAGAGGTTCTTCTTGATTACCAGTTCATCATTGAACTTTTTCCGGCATTGATCTGAAAATACTTTAACTATCTAGAAGTGCTTGGGATTGTTTTGTGTGTTAGTACATTATTTATGTCTTTCACTTTATGGTCACTATTTGGATATCAAACTTGATAAAAGGAAACATGAGAGGCAAAAGGCCCTTACATAAATAGACATCAGCTATAAAATTCTGTACATTGGCTCACATATAATTGTCCTGCTTCTTTATTGTCCAGTTGTGTTCATTCTATTTTGTGAGCACTGATAAGGATGAATTTTATCACCTCTAGATTGAGCAATGACGGAGGGAAGTTATAAAAAAGCCATGGAATAAAGCTAGTGCGTGAAAAAGTTGATGCAGTAATTGCTATTCCACATCACAGATTTATATATTCTTATTTATCACATTGAGAATGCTTCTATTTTTATTCACTATGAAATTACTATCTGGTTGTTGTCGACCTTACTTATTCTTGGTCAGCCAATACGACTAGTAGTAAAAGAAGATTTGTATAAACTTGCATAGTGAGCATTTAAATCGAAAAAAACTGATTGATGTCTTCATTGTTCTGTTTTGATCTTTGTACCTTCAATCTTTTTAGCTATATGTGTGCATGTTTTCTCAAATTTGGCCTTCTGACTTACTTTGCTTTTGAATTTCCTATTTGAGGATGACTGTCATTTGATATAAATGCATGAACATGGTGAAATAGAGTGAAGTTCTGAACCAAATGATCTCCATTAAATATGCTCTTAGAAGTAAAAATAACTACTTTTACCTGTAAGAAAAAGTATATAATAATAACTACCCTTGCACTACCCGCCCATTTATTAACTAAACTCATTTTGACCTGCCCAATTCAACCCCCGCCCATTTATTAACTAAACTCATTTTGACCTGCCCAATTCAACCCCTTTAGAAGTTGGGCTGATTTGTAAATCGATGGCCTAGATTGACCATGAAAAATTTTAGCAATTTTTTTTTGTTTTATTTGTCATATATAGCCATAATAAATGAATTTTTTTGTTAGTTTTGTTTGGTAATTAAACAATTGATAAGGAGGAACAAAAACCATCAAAACTTGGTAAGAGTTGGGCCCATCTCAGCTCATGAAATATAGACATTTTTTAGCCCATTTCAGCTCAAGTAGTCTTTCTTTTATTTAACTCAAACCATTTTGATCTACACAACCTGCCCATTTGGCATCCTTATTTAGACATCTGAATAAAGAAAACACGCTTAGCGATCCTTGAACCAACTAACAGAACATGTACACCAGATGAAGAAACAAATAAACTCCTTGAAGATGTACAAGCAATGGATCTACACTAAGGAATGATCACAAGAATATCGTCAACATTTAACACAAACAAATATATGAAAATCATGCAACAACATATGGCTTTCTAATTGTGTTGAGGTAAGCCTAACTTCTATTTAACCTTATTGTAGAACTCATGAAAGGTTCAAAAATGCAAATTCAGCAATCAAGCAAACAAAGGATAGCCCACTTATGAACAAGAATTGGCAAATTGAATATGAACTGGATAGATATATAACTTGAGTTTGAATTGATAGAAAAGAAAGATTGAATTTAAATTGACTAAATGGAAATTTATAGCTTAAAGGAACACAAATGACTTTGATTGTTGGCATGGGTTTGTATGGGTCCATAAGTGGAAATTAACAGTCAAGAGATAGAAATTCGAATTGAATTTAACACAATACTGCTTATTTGTAAAATTACAATAATTAGGGAAAACAATATTAGTCAATTGCTTCCTTATTCTTATCGACTCTAAGCATCCATGCTTCAGATAAGATGACAAACTCAAGATAATGAAGACAGTATGTGTTTTTAAGCCTTTGCTTCCATAGCATAAGGCATGGGCAATGGGCTAAAACCATGTTGAAGGCTTGCTTTCCACACTTTCTCAATATCAAACATCTTGTTACCACACTCATGCTCATTCCAACCTTCCAATGCATGCAAAATCCCGGCTATTCTCCGTGCACTCATCACCCTTCTTGGTAGCCAGTTCTGGAATTATAACAAAATTAGTCATGAATGTCCTAATTATTTGAAAAATCATATGATATAAAAATTAAGGAAATTAAATGATCTTATTCCTTACCTCACAAGAGTCTACATTTTCAAGATGTTTTGGGATAGTCATGGCTGGTGTGTTGAAATAGAAGCAATCCTTGCGAGCTTTCCTTGGTGGAAATTGTGAGAAAGGAATGAATAATGTTCCTTTTGGTGCTTTCAATTGCTCATCTTCACTCAATCCGTCCCCTACTAGCCATATCTGCAATATAATACTTTAATCAAGCAGTATTCTTTTTGTTTTTTTCTTGTGGGGATAGATGCAGGGGAGGGGAAGAGAAGTGTTCTCTCTTTCTCTTTGAACCTTTTAACAAAATGGTTCAGAGATCAGCTGATAAAATCATATAGCTCTAGGTTAGGAGATGAGGATAAGGACGAGGATAGTATTTTCTGATGAATTATGGTTTATACCTTTGATGCATAAGATTTTGAAGGGAACAAATTAGTAGCAACCTCAGGATTAAGCATTGCTTTTAGTCTCTTGTACTCTTTTCCATCTACCATAACCTGTATATAAAAATTTCAATGAAAAAGAGACAGTGAAACGAAAATCATTTGTGGAGATTAATATATAGTCAAATATACCTGAGTTCCTCCTTGGCACAAGGCTAGGGCAATGGAGTAAGCAACTTTGGAGAAACGGCCTCTAAGAACCACTTGGGAAGTTCCTTTAGGAATGGAGTTTAGGACTACGGCGACTGCTAAACTACTTCCATCCACCACCTTCACTTTCAACTTAGGATGGCTCCTTATGTAAAGTTCACCATTATTATTCAGCTGCTCTTCCTGCTAGAACATTACATTTGTGTATAATTATAATATCAACTGAAACCCTCTATCGTCCGGCCACCAATATAGGGTGATGGGAGAATTCTCTTTGATTCATTTTCTCTCTAATAGTCAATATCTGCCTTAGCTTTTACAGAAAGTCATTCTCAAGAAAATTGCATTTTACGTGTAGATCATGCATTGCTGTTATAGATAAAGAAAGGATGAGGCATTATTTGATTTTCTATAGTTTTACTTGCCTGATTTAGGAGCCCAAGGCTCAAAACTTTTACGCCTTTCTGATCGGCTTCCATAATCGCTTCCTCAATCAAATTGTTAATAGTATCCCTTTGCCATTGCATAAAGTACTGACCAAAATAAAAAAGTAGGTCAATTAATCTCTTTAACACAAAGTATAACCCAAAACGTATAACTAGTCATGAATCATGATTAACAATAAGTTCTTACTTGTATGCTATATTTTGGGATAGCCAAAGTTTGTATTTTGAGATTCCTGAACAAATTTCTCTCGACAACAAATGTGTGACCATAAATCCAAGTAATCAAAAATGACCATAGTGTGACGGGCAACATTAACCAAAAATACCACTTGGAAGAGTGAGGCTTTGAGGCCAAGGATGCAAACCCTAGTCGGAGATGGTAGATGGATTCTGGGGTTGTTAGATGTGTTAGGTGCACCACATCAGGCAATTCAGCTTTCCTCTCAAGTGACTTTTCATACAATGTATCTGAGGACTTATCCACTGTACCGTACAGATAGTCATACATTGGCATAAAAAGTGAATAATTTGATCTAAATTGAGTGTGATGTAGTGAGTGGAACCTGTGCCATCAAAGAATTAATATTAGTGTTCAAGAATAAAACAGATTGTTCACAAATAAAAAATCTTCAGGATTACATGTCTGCCTAGTCAGTCCAACAACGACAACAACATACCCAATGAAATCCCACAAAGTGGGGTCTAGAGAAGTTAGAGTGTACGCAGACCTTACCCTCGAAAGACCTTTGGCTCAAGTGAAGCTGGGAAATCTTCTTTTTGACAGAAGACTTATGTTCCCTTTAAAGTTAGAAATAAATATACATTTTCTGCTCACTGAGCCCTTCAACTTTGGTGGTACAAAAGTACACAAGTTACATCACTCTTGTCACTTTTAATTAATCAGCTGTGCTAACATTTCTGTTTCTGTATTCTTCCATGGATATAACATTTTGTGGTCACTGAGCTTTATTTTCTTTTAGTAAAGTAAAGTCACCTTGAAACGTAAGTTTTGTCACTATAGTGGGTAAAGTTCAATTACTTCAATGTGAGTGTGACAAAAAATAGATTTGTGACTTTAGTGTTATTCTTGTGATATTTAAAATAACTTTTAAAGATGACCATAGCAAATGAAAGTTGAATATGAAAAGACAACTACATAATGCAAAAGCACATGGTTAGTAAAATATTGTCGAGACAAAGCCATACAAACGTCTAAAGCATTGTTGATGCTTTAAGTAAAAAAATTGAAATACAGGGTCAAAAAGACTCACGAGGGCGTATATATCAAGTACTTGAGAGGGGGAAAGATGGAGAACGTCCACTTGGGAATTAGCTCAAAATTGCAATGGCCCATGAGGTTCATGAAATCAAGATAGATGGCATAAGCAACAAGTGAAGCTATAGAAGCAGTCCCAGTGAATATTGTTGTGGCCACTGGGATAAAAAAGAGCATAAAGTATGTTGCAACCTCAGCAAATGGATGAATAACAGCTGCCAAAATTTAAAAGAAAATGTAAGTATTTGCAGATAGTTTCATTGATTGTCTTATAAATTAAATGGAAACCGTGCTGCCTACAAGGCACAAGCTAGCAGAGGTCTTAACTTATAGAAAACCAATCTACAAAGTACTTGTATTGTAATTTATTACTTGACATAATTATTTGTTTAAGAGTTCAATTTGTATATACTAAAAGTGTAATGAATTATCTGTTCAATTTAACCTATTACTGTATTACTTGGTATGATATCAGACATGATATAGAGTTGCTTCTTGTTGTAGGTTCTCCATGTTTATATATCTTATGTTTGTTCTCTATTGATCGTTCTACCTCTAGAAAACTAGATCATATAAAGCAAAATGCTACAAAAGTATTTGAAGACGACTTACCAGTGTGAGGCTCAGTGACAATGGAGGAGTGATGATGGGAATGATAACGAGAGTAGAGAAAATGGTGGTGCAGAGCTCTGTGAAGCCAGTAATAGAGAAATTCTACAGGACCGGTATGGATCAAGGCAGTTATAATGATTCCATCAATCCTCCAAAGAGGCAAGTGATGAGTCTCTGCAAACTTCAGGTATCCAATGTAGAAAACCACTCCATTAAGTATAATTTGATCATCCCTATAAAAAACAATCCAACCTTAATCAATCATGTCATGTACAATTTATTTTGCATCTTCTTTTAGTTTTGTTGGATCCCTTTGGATACTGTTGAAACCTAATTAGTACTGCCCAAAACATGGTTAGACACGTGCAACCTAGTTCAAGATTCTGATTCCTGTAATGTATAGCCTATCTTTCGACCGAAACTGTCCCATAACATCTAGATATTATATACATAATTTTAACTATGTATAAACAGTGTGAATTTTTGGTGGAGGAGGTTCTGATGAACTCCCTTGTGCCCCCCTAGCTCCACCCAGCCCAACCTATAGTAATATTGTATGCTTTGAGCGTAGGCCGGTACGGCTTTAAAGCTTATTTTAAGGATCTAGGGCTTGCTCCAAAACCAAACATTCCTTACTAAGAAGTAGGGTAGGGTGTAGAAGTCATTGAAAGAAGAAACTTTCTCATGTTTTTACTTTCCTTTTGGAAAAGGGGGTGTTGGGAGTAGGGTTGGGGTTGAAAAATGAAGGCGTGAGGGTGGTAAGTGTACATACCAGTTTCTTTCTCTGTCAACTTGATCAAATTCAATGCTTCTATCAAGAATCCGATTATCACCCTTAGCAGTCCTATAGCGAGATAGGGATATCCACATTTGGTGGTGAACCATTCTCATGACTATATAGAGGAGTATGAATATGTATGAAAAGTCCCTCTGGCTTTCTTCTTTGCCCATGAAGAATGAGTATATGCTATGACCCACAAATGGTGCCAAAACCAAGTACTTCATCCCAACAATAACAAAAATTGTAAAGAGTTTAGCAAAAGGTCTAGCTATATTAAATGCATTATACTTGTCAATGTCAATACTACATAAACGTAACACAGGATCTGAAAACTAAATGAACAGTACACTCAATCATCTTGTTCTGTTGTATCAGTGAAGGAACATGTATTCCGACAACAGAAAAAGAAGATAGGTATACTGTAAACATATCATATTTTGACTGGAAAAATTAGTTGGAAATTCAAGAAAGAGTACCTTGAAGTTGCCAAGGGATGCCCAAGGCCATTCTGAAAGGATACCAGGTTTTGTAGCCATGCTTTACTTTGTTCTTTCCTTGTGTTATCTTAAAAGCCCCTTGTGTGTGTGTATATATATAGAGGGAATGCATTTTCAATCTTTTGCCAACCTTCTTAAATTATATTCCCTCAAAGTCATCAATCCTAATTACCATGTGATAGTTTACCATGCAGGAACAAGTTCGATTCATGTTTTTTCTTTTCTTATTACTCTCCTCGTTTCAATTTGTGTGACATAATTTGACTTAGAACAGTATTTAAGTATAAAGTGATATCTTTTGAAACTTGTAGTTGCAATATTTTGTGTCTATAAAAACTTGTCATTAAGAGTTATGTGTTTTCAAATATAAAAATGTGTCATTCGCTTCAGCATAGACTAAGCAGAAGGGTGTGAAAGTCAAGGTGTTGTGATCCTACTTTAAATGTGAAATAACATAGGAGTATGTTTTTTGGGACCGTGTGACTAGGGTGGCTAATAGGCAGTTGAAATAAGTCGAGTAAAAACGGGTTACAATCCAACCTGTCCATATTTTATTTTGGTAAAAAACGGGTTAAATAACTAATGAGCGGGTTGAATATGAGTTGACCCATATTTTATTCATACTTATTGGTATATGTATTTTTGAGAAAAAAATTCTTTTTGTCAGGAAAATATGTGTTAATTACATGATCCATTGAATTTTTACTCATTGCGATAGAATATTCCTTTCACTTATTATTAATATAAAATGTAGTTCATGTATGAATCAAATTAATATTGTTATTCCATATCAGCAGAAAAATACTGATAATATTAACTTTGACCTAATTAAATTTCATCATTTTCCTGTATTATGTGATTTGTCCTCTTAATACGAAATTGAAAATGAATTTATAATCATTTTTATAAGTAAATAGCAAGTTTAAACTTTTGAAACAATCTATTTATGTTGAAATTCAAAATTTGTTCCTGATTAACACAAATGACTACTCAATAGTCCATTGATGAACTTTCTAATCAATATTCTTGTAGAGAAAAATTCTCTAATTAACACAATGTTTAACCGCACCCAACCCTTTTTTACCCATTTTATTGTGGGTTGAATATGGGTCGACCCATAAGTAAAATGGGCGGGTTGAATAGGAGCGGGTAGTGTGGACCAAGCAAAAATGAATTGAAATTGCTATCACTAAGTGTGACCAATTAGGGGATAATCAACTAGAAGTTACCTCTAGGAATAGATTGTGCTAACACATTAATTGTGTGTGTGTTTTATTTTAAGTAAAGAAAAAAGTTAATTTATAAAGAGAGTCGCCCCTTAATTTTTAAAGAAAAATCAATTTGAAATAACCAAAGGGGTTTGAGGGTTCAATGTACATTTTGAGAAGGTGTTAGGCACTCGAAATACCCACTAACTTGCAGTTGACCGACAACTTAGAAATATTTGACTAACTTGAATAAAACTAGGCATACTTTAGGAAAGAAACACTTTTTATGCTTGAGTAAAACTAGGCATACTTATTGCTTTATGAAAGAAACACTTTTTATGCTTGAATAAAACTAGGCATACTTATTACTTTATGAAAGAAACACTTTTTACGCTTGAATAAATTTTTTAAAAGGAAAGGGACATTTTTGTCTAAAAGACTAAGTAATAATTTAAAGCATTCGGAAACGGTTGAATAGGGATGGATTCATGAATTGAGTTTTAACTTTAAGATTGACAAACAAATAAGCAAGTAATACAATTAAACAATAGTAAAGAGAGAGAGAGAGATTTGGGCCCAAGTCTGGATCCTGTCCGCCTGGGCCAGTACTTAGGCCTAAATTCTATTCTTTGGGCTTTGGCCCATTTGCACCTGCCCCTAATACTAACAACAATTATGCAAACATATGGGCTTTGGGCCCAAATAATAAAAAGAAAGGGACTACTGAGTTTGTGGCCCTTTAGGCCCATTTTTCGCTCCCAAACCGCTGTGTATACACCAAGTGTATATTGCTATATATGGGCCGTATTTTGGCCTTCTTTTCTGTATATCGGACTGTATACCAAATGTTGTAATACAGCCCACTTCAACCCCTGCAACCTGATTCATTTTTTTGGCCCTGTATATCAGCTGTCCCGACCTGTATAGTAGTGTATACTGAGGTATACACTCCCTTCCTTTTAAGAGTTGTAATCTGCCTTCGGCCTGTATACCTGTTTCCGATGACCTGGCCGACTCAATGATGGAGAATTTTGAGCCTCAAGGGCTCAACTCGGGAATGCAAAGGGAAGAGGGGTCCACCATGGACTCGGAAGGGGGTTCATACCACAAACGAAAGAAAATAAAATTAGCATTTAAACTAAAGAAAAACAATTAGACGTAATTTAAATAAAAGTTACCTAAGCATTTCAAGACCTAAATGTCACAAAAAAAAGAAGCTACTGTATGTCAAATAGGTAAGCAATTTACACTCCACAACAACAGGAATCAACAAACAAACATCTAAGATTAAACAATAACAAGAAAACTATGCAGAAAGGTAGTTGATATTTGGATACGAAACAAGAACTTGACACTAAACTGTTGGAAATACAAGCATGGAGTAAATACAAAACCTCTACATATCCCACCAAAAAAAGTAAAATCCATAAGGAAGCATACATGGGTATATAACAGATCACACTATGATGAACCAATAATTAGGAATCAACAATTCACTTGAAGCATAAAGAGAGCATGCTAACGAACAATCAGTTATATATCTATCGGTAATTAAAGCCACTTGTTGCAAAGCTTTATAACTGAAAATAATGAAGAGGCTGATTTCCTTGCTTCAAAACAGAAACCAGGGTATGACATGATCAAGCCACGAGAAAGTTAACACCAAAGATTCATGTTTCAAGTCATATTAAGGACAAATCTCTAACAAAACTAAGATCTAACGAAAAAGAGAAAAAAAGAGAAGACAAGAAACTCAGATTTTGCACTAACTCAACTACAATCAGTAATCCATTTAAACAAAAATATTAAGCAAAGAGGGCAGAGAGATTGGAACAAAAGATCGCTCTGGCAGTGAAATAACAAACCCCAAACAACAGTGAGACTGGGAGAAGAAGGCGGCCAAAATACCATCATATCGAAAGTAATTTAGATACAAACATTAGAATTCGGTCTTGGCACGTTAAGGTGAAGATAATAAAAGCATGCTTAAACAAAAATTCATTTAGAAAGGCAGAAAGTTGAGCAGGGAAGGCTAACACAAAATGGACACTTCATGCTTGAAACAGACAGTTCAACTGAGGACGAATTGGGAGTAAACTACCTCGGACTGCAAAAACAACAAAGACTACGTGACTAACATTGCTCGAAACAAGATCTTGGAGATGCAAACAACCAACAGATAGACTATGATACTTAGTTGAATGTAGCAAGAACAGACGTCAAAACAGTTTTAACATGAAAGAAATGGACACATACTTAGAGATAAACTAATAACAAGCCTATAAGTCGAGTTAAAACGAGATGTGATGAACTACTAACATGACCACATTAACTAAAATTCAAAACACATAGACAACATTCCAATCACACAAGAACAGATGTACACTTTACAAGATCACTCCAGCATTGATGCAAATCTATTACAACAAGTCAAGATGACAAAGAGAACAACCAAAAGCGCAAGCAAGCAGTGAGGAAACCGAACTATTGCAACTACTATTCTCAAAATTGAAACTCAAACAAACAGTGGATCACTCGAGCAAAACAAAACAGAGAGTTCATTAGTTCTAAGGACAAAACTGAGTTCTATTGAAGACAAGAAATGATTCAGAACAAATGTTTCACCATTTCGCACACAACAACTTATCATTCTTGGTTCAAAACCAACAAAGAAAAAGTGAAAGGTAAAGAAATATACCTCTTTTGGAGCAGCAAACAGGGACAAAACGAGTCTGGAGCAGCTATTCTCACCACAACGAGAGTCTAACCAGCATCAATGAACACAAATGAACAAGAAAATCCAAAAATTCAGACTCCAAATCCTCACAGTGCCTTTAGCCTATTTGTATGTACTTCCTAGATATGCATACGTATATTTCTGGTTACTATCTCACTGTTTCAGTCCCTCTGTATATCACTCCCCTATATCAGTCTTAGTGCCAACCAAAATTTCCCACTCAGAATTTTCCAACACCAAAATTTCCAACCCAGAACAGTAAATAAGCAGGGGTTTATATAGAATGGAGAAAAGGCTGATTTTGGGAAGGAAAGGGTAGAAACGGATAGAATTTGGGGTTATAATAGGAATTTCGAATTCAATTCCAAATTCGAATTTCATCTCCAGGACGAGAAATAACCCAGAATCATTCAAATTTGAACGGATTGGAATCAATTGGGGCGAGTTGGACGATCCTGATCGATTCTGTCGTCCTTGGTCTTGACGTGGCTCAATCTTGAGTAGCCAAGGACGAAAATTGCAGGCTGGAACTGTGAATTGCAGGGGGACGTACGTTGCTGCTATCACTGTACGAACGTACTGTTGAGGCGAGGTAAAGGGGGAAGACAACAAGGAATTGAACTGGATTATTCTTCTGTATTCACGCCGTGTATCTCCGTGAAGTGACGCCTGGATCGTTTCCGTTTGTTTTGCTGCTGATGATGTTAATCTGGAGAGTTGATGTTGTATTGTTGTGTTGTACACGCCGTTTGGAAGCTACTGGTTTCGTTTGATATTGCTGTGTATTTTGACGTCGTTTTGTATTGGAGTCGTTGAACTGGATGAGTTGGGCCGGGTCTGGTCGGTTGTGGAATTGGATTAGTGAATTTGGAGTCTGGGTCAGCCTACGTGTGAAGAGAAATGAGTTGGGCCAGGCTGCTAGAAATTGGGAGTAAAAGGCCCAAGATAAAGGATTTGAATGGGTTTGAGGTGAGGTAAAAGGGTGGTTATAATTGTAATTGAGATAAGGCTATATGAGTTAAGATTATAGCCAATTAAAGTTTAAAAATTAGCCAAATCTAGTTCAATTTGCAAATTTGACTAATAGTTAAATAAGATGAATTTATATAAATTAATTAATGAGCTTCTTAATTTAACGAAGTATAATAACTAACTTAATTATAAAACTAAATCATTCAAAATTATAATTATAATTTGAACCAAACTAAATTAATAAAAATTTGATTAAAATGTAAAATGTTTTTGAGATGATTTTCAAATATTTATAAAATATACTAATTTTATACAAGATTATATAAAAATACATTTATTATTTAAAACATTATAAAAAATAACTAGAAACACTTCAAAACTTGAAAAATATTTTGAATTTTTTATAAAACTAATTATTTTAAATCGTTTGAAAATTAAGAAGCTCGAAAATTAATCTATATCGGGGAGGTCCAAAATTGGGTGTCGATAGTGTGCCTGAAATGTGGGAAAGCAATGTGCATAAAATGCGTGTGTGACACCAAAATTAGCTCATAAAATTATAATCCGTTCATGCTTAAATAGAATAATCTGCTTATTTTATTAATTAATTGGGTTCATTTAAATCGCTTAGTTTAGCCCATTTTAAATCTGAATTGATATGTAGTGTAGATTGACCCGTGAAATTTTCCGTCTAAAAGATAAAGGCCCTTTTTAAAAAAAATTTGATATGTTTTTTTATAGTCATAATAAAAGGAAAAAAGAATTTATTAGGTGCTCAAACAAATTATAAAAAAAAACAAAATTTGAATTTAAGACTTAGTAAATTAAAAAATTGTTAGTTTCTTTCTTAATTGGGATGAGATGATTATTGAAGAGATAAGTATTGAAAACACCCCTAAATTTGGTGTGAATTATTACTTAAGTCCCTCAACTATTGACAGTCTTAAAAACACATATCTACTTGATTAAGTGAATTTAAAAACACCCCTTTTATGCCACATGTGCATGTATGTGGAAGTTTCTGTTGACGTGACGTACACATAAATATATGTAATAGAAAAAATATTTAAAAAAATATTTGAATATTTAAATGCTAAGAATTTAGCAATTTAAGAAGATATATAAAAGAACTTCTTTTTCTTTTTAAAAATTTAATTTTTCTCATCACCCACTTCATCCTCTACCCAGTACCCAACCTCACACCTCACTACCCATCCACTCCCAAAAAAAATTCTTTTAAACTTTTTTTTTGGCGGGGAGTGGGGGGGGGGGGGTAGGCAGTGGGATAAGAAAAAACATATTTTATTTTAAAAGTAATTTTTTTGAGGGGGGAGGAGGGGTACTCGGTGGTGTTGGATAAAAAGCTTTTAAAAATTTTTGGAGGGTGAGGGGGGTGGGGTAGGTGGTGGAGTTGGGGTACCTGGTAGGGGATGGGGTGAGGTAAGAAATTTTTTTTTAAAAAAATTCTTTATTACTAAATTTTAGCATTTAATTATTTGAATGTTTTTTCTTTTTTTTGCTATATATATATATCTATGTGTACGCCACATTAACAGAAAATTCCACATATATGCATAGGTGGATGCCATGTGGCATAAGAAGGGTGTTTTTAAATTCACTTAATCAAGTAGAGGGGTGTTTTTAAGGCTGTCAATAGTTTAGGGACTAAAATAATAATTCATGTTAAATTTAGGGGTATTTTCAATACTTATCTCATTATTGAAACATGTAAACAAAAATTTACCTGATACAATTATACTAGGCTTACTCGATAAAATGTGTTTTGACCAAATTAAAAAATTTATCGTGTAAATGAGGGGTGAGAATTGGTAATGAAATTATGTCAATGGTTCCGTCAAAAGTGAGAATTCAATTTGGTGGTGTAATTAATTATTGTTTGAGTTTCATTTGTTTAATTTAAGCTTGCGGGATGAAGATCTGGTCATTGGATTGAAGAAGATAATGGTGATGCCTAGAGATGGATTTAACATTTGAAGTTTATTGTTTCAATTAATATACGAAAATAATTAAGTTCACGATCAAGTATTTATAAATATTTATTATAAATATATACCATTTAAATAAAATCTATTGAGTTCATATGAAACTTGTTCCCCAACATATTGTATTCACTTTCACTCCTAAACATGGTGTCACTATTTGAATAATGAATTTGTTCTTCAAAGTTCATGAGCAAATTTAGAACATTCCACATAATTCAAAAGTAAATTTGATCATTTTTTGTTACGAAAAGGGCCACGTATGGACATGTGATACCGAGTGCCAAACACTATCAGTAGAGAGTAAGCTTCTCTCCTTAGTTAATAAAAACGACTCTGGCTCTCCTTAGTTAATAAAGACGACTCTGGTACATCTATAAAACAACAATATAGATCTGACCCGACTCTAGTTCAAAAGCGCAAATTTAATTTTTTATCCCTATATTTGTTTGCGTAAGAACACAGAACTTAAGAAATGTGACAAAATCAATTTAATCTTAAATGGCCTGTAACTCCATATCCTAATACGTGTCTTTTTTGCATCTTAACCACATCAATTCAATTCATCTTCACAAAATCTCCTTTCTGATCAAAAGTTCCAATAAATTCATATTTTCTTCCTTATATCTTATTATGAAAGTTAAAAATTGTAGTCTATTGGCTATTATTCATAATTAATTAGTTATAATTCAGAAAATTTTAATAACTCAATTAATTTGCTAAATTTGAATTTTCACCTTATTAATAAGTATTCGATTCCTCACCTAATAATTTTCTCGGTCATTTTCTTTTCTCGCCCTATCCCCTAAATTTTTTAAAAATAATTAGTTATGATTTGTCCTTTTTTTATGGGACCATGAGATAAGCAACTTGCCAATTATGACATCTAGGGTTTTATAGTTTATGCTAAATTGCTAACATTAATTGTGTGTGCAAAGGGATTCGCCACCTATTTTAATTAAACTCAATATGTTAGATTAGATTAGGCAAGTACCCAAAAAAAAATACAATTGTTATTTTTTGGATCAATTTCTGTGACATTTTTTTAGTCAATTCAAGCACATGTTTATAAATTAAAAATAGTTTAGCTTTAGAGTTTCTACTTTATTCTTAATAAGATGATATATAGACATACAAAATTCTATATTTTGTTTTAAATTATAAATTTCAAAAGTCTTTTTTTCCTTTTGAACTATATGACCTGTCAAACACTTTTCTTTTCTTTTTTGTTGAGGAAAGTAATACATTGAAATTAAGATAATTAAGTTTAAAGTAATTACATACGAGGACCAATCTAAATGATGCATCCCTAAAAAAAGTTTATGTCTCATAATGTCTTAGAACCTCTAAACTAAGTTAGCTAGTCTGCGATTATAAATTGGGACAAAGTAATTATAATTATTAAGCGTGTAAACCAAATTTATTCTAAGTTTTACTCGATAAACTAAATATGTTTTACCGGACAAAATTACTGTGTAAGAGGGTGTTTGGATTGACTTAAAAGTTGGTCAAACCTACTTTTAAGTCAGTTTTTGACTTCGGGTAAGTGTTTGACAAATATAAAAATAACTTAAAATAAGTTAGAGAGTGTTTGGCAAAATTAATAATAACTTAAGATAAGTTAAAATTGACTTAAAAAAAAGTTAAAAACCAAAAGTAATCTCTCGTACTTTTTATTTTTTTGACTTAAAAGTCATTTATGTTTGACTTTTTTATTTTTTTGACTTAAAAACTACTTTTTTTTAAGCCAATCCAAACAGACTCTAAATAAAAAGGGAGATTGATAATGTAATTTAATGACCGTTTGAGTTTTATTTGGTTGATTTGGGCTGAATGATTGTTAATTTTAGCTTGAGGGATAAAGATAGATATCATAGATTTTGAGTGTTGACGAAGATGGTGGAACATCAGTAGAATAGTAACCCTATTATTTAAGTTCTATGGATAAATTTGAATTATTTCACTTGGTTCAAAAATAAGTCTTTTAGTTAATTTAACTAGAAATCAATTCAAGGAAATTTTAAATCACACCTAAAATCCTTGAGACTCATAAACATCATTCATGTTAGTGAAAAGTCATCTTTTGAATTTAATAAAATTGTCAGAACTCAATTCCTGACTCGTTTATACCCTATTGTTGAATTTGATCAAACTTTCCAAATTCTATCTTTCAAAACAAAAAAACTTCTTTGAAATATATTCGATCACTTCAGAAATCGTGACACCATTTTTCACAAGTCACAAACAGTATAATGAAGTTGTGGGAAAGATCAAACAAGGGAAAAGAGATTGAAAGCATAAAATGACTACAAGGATCGTTATATAAATATTTGACTTATTTTAGATTATAAATTTCTAAAAAAATATGTGTATATACCTTAAACTATGTGCTTAGTCAAATAATTCCACATAATTTGATAAAGAATTAGGCAAAAAAGTAAAAGGAAAACATGGGCAGTCTTTAGTTTATGAAAAAGATGAAAAATGCTCTTGAACTATGCAAAATTAACTCAATTAATAATTTGGTCTAAAAATAAATCTTCTGTTATAAATCCATTGAACTAAGTGGATTGTCCATTGAGTTTATTCATGAATTAATGAAATTCATATATGTATATTTCCAAGGTGATATGATTTATTGTGGATAACTATGTACCTACTTGTTTGGGCATTTATCATGACGATCTTTGGGGTGATATCTCAATACTATAAATAGAGATATCATTCACCATTGTAAGACACACTTGAATAAGAAGAAAAGTTCTCTCTTCCATCTATATTTCTTGTCTTCTCCTCTTTATATTTATATTGTTATGAGCTTGATTTTACAACACGTTATCAGCACGAATATGCTCTAAAAGTTGTAGTACTTCGCAAAAGAATTGTAGTTGAAACACTTGTGAGCAAGAACATGTTTTGTGTTTTCTTTTCTTGTTACACA
This sequence comes from Solanum appendiculatum, assembly GCA_018342035.1. Classification (NCBI taxonomy): domain Eukaryota; kingdom Viridiplantae; phylum Streptophyta; class Magnoliopsida; order Solanales; family Solanaceae; genus Solanum; species Solanum appendiculatum. The sequence goes on from JAGDQO010000515.1 coordinate 2,431,132, forward strand.
TTTATATTTTCAAAAGTTCCTCTTATACTAATAATTTATTTTAGTATATATGTGTTATATGAAGAGGTAGTGCATATTGGTTTGTTTGACACTAACAATTTTATACATTGATTTATGATTATACTAACAATTCTTCGTTTCAGAAAAGAATTGAAGAATAAAGAGGTAAATTTTCATTTAGATTTTCTAAGTGTTAATTTTGAGGAACTTATTAATATTTATAATCAATAGAGGTGAGAAAACTCTCAAAGTCTTATTTTGACTAAATTTGCTTCTGCAACTCTTGATTTTTTTTAAAGGCTCATGGGTGAGTTCTATTGATTTTGACTTATATGATATTGATTGAAGGGTAAGACGATGGATTCAAGTCCCATTGCACCAAAAGGGCAAGACATCAGGTTAAAGTCCTGATGCACATAATGTAAAAATATTTGAGGGTAAGACGATAGATTCAAGTTCTATCGCACCAAGAGGGCAAGACATCAATTTAAGTTTTGATGCACCGTGATGATAAGGTATTGGGTTTGAGTCCCATAGAATTATGGCCTAACGCGCCTTATATGGATAAGACATTGCGTTTGAGTCTCAATGCACCATAGTGATGATAAAATGATGACTTAAGGCAAAAATAATATATTTTTGATAAAAGGTCTTGAAATTCGTCCCATTGAATTTGCTCCATTCCCTTAAGCGAATGTGGTAGCAGTATATAATAACTTTGAAATCTGCCCAATTGATTTGCTCCATTCTATCGTATGAATGTGGTAGCAGTGAATAATAAGTCTAAAAGACGACAAATGATTGAAAGTATGAATAAGGGTATGGAAGGATAAAATAATAATAGTCATCATTGTGGTTAAATGAAGAACATTATGGTTTCTCAAAATGATCCTTCAAAGAGTGAAGAAGTTATTGCCATCTCAAAATGGTCTTTCAAAGGTTGAAAGTAGTTATTGCGATTTGGTATGAAAGGTCATTTGACACTCAATTTTTGTGGACCTAATCTAGTAAATTTTATAAATCCTCTATCAAAATAAAAGAATATAAAGTGGTGGTGTATTTTACCTTTCAAAGTGATGTTGAGGTGGGTCATGTAAATATGTCAAATATAAAGACATGACTCGTATAAATGGTTATGGTCATCTCATGAAGAGATTGTGACTTGTAATAAGCGTCATAAATGTTTGCCATTCTTGAAAGTGAAAGTGTCAAAATATGTTGAAAAAAAATATGAATAAGAACATATTCATGTATGGTTGGAAATATGCCACAACTCATCTCCACGGGAAGTTTGAGAGAAATAAATAAATTTTATTTAACAGGAATGGTCGATGGTCGTGTACGTTTATACGTCATAATATATTATGATATATTTATTGTGAACTACCGAAAGGGCAAAAGAAAGAAGTAATTCTTGCCTATAAAGGTTGTGGCCATGACCAAATTAATATTATTATGTGGCAATACAAATCTGTCATTGATTGTGTACCTATGGTACGATAAAAGTAAAGCAAGAAACATGCCTTGCTTGTAATAATTTTGACCATGACAATAATAATTTAATTTTCTCCTTGAAGGAGATGTTCACCATATGGATGGTGTCATGGAATATGTGATAGTACACAAAATTAATTGTAAGCTCTAACGAGTTGTGTTATTATCAGAGGAATAATATTGAGGTTGTAGTAAGTCTCAAAAGAAACTTTTTAAGTTTCAGAGGATTGAAAGAAAAATTATTATATTGAGACTATAAATTATGAGAAGATTTCATATCTTCAGATTACTACAACCAAGTGGGTTATAAACATTTACGTAAAAGATTACCATTTTTCCTCTTATTTGTTGTATACAAATACGAGCATGATGATGGAATCACATGCAAGAGTAAACTAGAAGTTTACTAGAATAAATATCTGTTGGCATAACCGGTTGGTCATTTCGGTTTAAATGTGTAAATTGAGAATCCACGTGGTTATATATTGAAGAAATAAAAGATTCTTCAAGAATTCTAATGTGTGGCTTGTTCTCCTGATAAAATTATCATTGTACCAGCTAAGGTTGAGATTGTATTCCCTGAAATTATTTGGAACGTATAAAAAGGTGAATATGAGCCCGTTCACCTGCCATGTGGACCGCTTACTAGTATGATTTAATAGATGCATCTATGGTCACATGTGCGTTTGTTATCAACTTGCTATTTGATTTTTGTAAGGTTATTTGCTCGAATTGTTAAATTATAAACATAGTTCCAAATTATAAAATTATGTTGATAATGCTAGTTGGTTTAGCAGAAATTGTATGCCTCCAATTATAGCTAAACTAATGGTTACGAGAACAAATCTCCCGAAAGAAATTTTAGTATGAGATGAATTTATTTAACATATAGCAACACTTGTACGCATCAAGCCAACAAAGGTCCCCTATCAAAATTGGTTCAGGGTCAGGAACCAATAATTTTCATCTAAAATTTTGAATGTATGGTTATGATTTAATTGCTCCACCACACGCATAAAGATAAATCCCCAAATGAAGTTGGGATGAATGTTAGAGTTTCTAACATTAGGGGGAGAGATGATTGACAGCTGAAAATTATGTGAGAGATGAATTATGAATTATCTAGATCCTCGTCAAAAGAAAATATAAATGTAAACTTGAAGTTCAAGGGATAATTCATTTGCATAATGTTGCAAATCAATTGCCAGATGAGTTTACTGACCTTATGTTATAGTTCAGCTGTAAATGCTCCAATGAGAAGTCCTTGAAGGATAAAGTCTATTTTACGCTTGAAACGTGATAGACCGATCGATTCCAAAAATAAAACTCCTTGAGGAAGGAGAGGAGCAAATGATCAGGATGGTCATGATAATGAGGCAAGTGCTTTAAAGTAGCACAACGACATAACACTTTATAAAACCTTGACAAAGGTTCAGGTACCTGAAATGATGAAAAATGAAGAGATCTCGATAAGTTATGTCATATCAGAATCGATATCAAATAACCGTCGACGGTATCTTTGATATGAAGTAAAGCTCAATGATATAGATCATAACGAGGATCTTGAATTCAAATCTGTCATATAGTGTGGATAGATAAATGATTGGCCTAATAAAATGCAATTCAAGTATATTTTGTTTCACTTAGAAAAGTGACGTTTTGGACTGATAGTCCATAAATCAAGGTATAATGTCAGTGGGGTACAAATAAATTATTATGCGATAGTATAACACTAAATATCAAGTACGGCTTGCCTTGGGGTATAAAGATTTTTCGCAAAAGTCCTGACATTATTGGAGATGTTTTCTCCTATGGTGGATGCAATGATATTTGTTTTGATCTGGAAATATATGAAAACTTGAATGCATATAATGAATAATTGTCATGTCTAGCTAGACAATGAAGGTTATATGAAAATCCTTGAAGCAATCAAGGTGCCTAAAACATATAAAAGTTTGAAAGAAATTTTTTCAATAAAGCTTTAAGAATTCTCATATGGATTGAGATAATCAAGGAACAGAGGGTACAAAATATGACCTTATTTTGTCCTTGCATTTTTATAAAAGAGGTCAGGATCTAAATTTGTCATAATAGTTGTTTATGTTGATGACTTGAATATTGGCACTCTTAAAGAGCTTTCAAAAGCTATTGTGTGTTTGAAAAGGAAATCTAAAATGAGAAGATCCTGGTAAGACAAAATTTTGTCTTGGCCTATAGATTGAGAATTTCACAAATGGAATATCTGTCCATCAATCAACATACACAGAAAAGTTTTGATGCGATTTTATATGGATAAAACACATTCATTGAGTACCCAATGATTATGAGATTGCTTGACATAAATAAAGATCCATTTCGATCTCAAAAGAAGGACGAAAAGCTTCTTATTGATGAAACTCCATATATCAGTCAATTGAGACACTAATGAACCTTGATATATATGATCAAATATTTTGTAGTGAGTTTATTGACAAGATTCCGCTCCTCCCCAACGATAAGATGTTGAAATGACATTAAGGACATATATGAAGTTATCCTACAAGACAATCAACTGCAAATGAAGTGTCCACAAGATGATTGTTGGTATGAACAAGTTAAATGAGCAATTTACTTGCAATAATAAGGTTACTAATAGAGTGATTTTCAAGAATGTATTTGGCTAAGCTCAAAGCCTTATCATTACATGAAACCAGAAAATGATATGTCAGGATGAGTTCAACGATGCAACATCTTCGTGAATGTGACTTGATCACAAAAACACTGTCAATATCAATATTTGAGAAGCAGATTTATAAGATTGGATGACATCATAACAAGAAATTAAGTGATGTTTTAATCAGGGGAAGTATATACGCATTGCACTCTTTTTTCCTTGACCGAGGTTTTGTCCCACTGGGTTTTCCTGGTGAGGTTTTAATGAGGCAACAAATAATGCGTATTAAAAGACAAGTGTACTCTTTTTCCTTCACTATAATTTTTTCCCACGTGGTTTTTCCTAGTAAGGTTTTAACGAGGCACATTATCTATGGACATCCAAGGGGGAGTGTTATAAATCCATTGAACTAAGTAGATTGTCCATTGAGTTTATTCATGAATTAATGAAATTCATGTATGTATATTTCCAAGGTGATATGATCCATTGTGGATAACTATGTACCTACTTGTTTGGGCATTTATCATGACGACCTTTGGGGTGATATCTCAACACTATAAATAGAAATATTATTTACCATTGTAAGACACTTGAATAAGAAGAAAAGTTCTCTCTTCCATCTATATTTCTTGTCTTCTCCTCTTTATATTTATATTGTTATGAGCTTGATTTTACAACATCTTCCACTTATAGTTTGGACCAAAAATATCTACATTGTTACTTAATTGGTCAAAGACACCCTTTTCCTAATATATTACTTTTTTTCTTTTTAAACACATTACTCCTAATAAAAAATTAAAAATAAAGAATCTTATTTTTTTTCTTTTAAAATCTCATATACTAATAAATGAGTAGGAAATGAATGTTTTTTCTCTTTTTAATTGATAACTCAATTAATAGTTTGGTCTTAAAATGAGTCTTCTGCTTATGATTTGGACCAAAAATATCTATATTGTTACTTAATCGGTCAAAAACGTCATTTTCCTAATAAATATATTACTTTTTTCTTTTCAAACACAGTACTCCTAATAAAAATATTAAAAATAAAGAATATTATTTTTTTTCCTTTTCTTTTAAAATCTCATTAACTGATAAATAAGTAGGTAATAATTTTTTTTCTTTTTAATCTCATTTCATCACTTAAACTAAAATACCCACATATACCTTTTTAACGGCTAATATAAGTTATATATAAGATTATAGCAATCCCATCATTAATTTTATTTTGAGTAACGGTAAAAAAAAAATCTAACAAAATAAAAAATATTTGTATGTTTTTTTTACGATTGAAGTAGGGTAAACATTTGCTAATAGAAAAATTATTATTAGGAAAAGAATATTTTTAGAAAGAAATAAAAATAATATATTTATTTGTAAAAAAGACATTTTTAACCCATTTAAGTAATAATATAAGCATTTCTGAAAGAAATAAAAATAATATATTTATTCGTAAAAAGGACATTTTTAACCCATTAAATAATAATATAAGCATTTTTGAACCAAACTAAAACTATTGATTTGATAGCAGAAATATTTTTAAACAAACTACTTTATTAATTGAATAAAAATGGTTTTCCCGTTTAATAAGTTTTACTCATTGAACTTTTGAGGATATTTTCATGTCTGTCAAATTTTCTTTCATTTTGGTTAATTCCTTTTTGTCTACAACAGCTTCTGATAGCGCATAATTCAAATGTGCTCTTCTCCGGCGATTCCCAATTGTTTGGTCGTTCTGGTAAAGCTTCACTTAACTTGTGTTTCCTCGTGCATTTGTGTATACAAGTTGGTTTACTATTGAGTTTCCTTGTGATTTATTTCTAATTTCATGATTTTGATTTCGTCATAACATTTGAGTATGCGATTTTTTCCTTCATTCATAATGACTTAGGGTGTGTTTGGTAGGAAGGAAAATGTTTTCCTCGAAAACAAGTGGATTTTGACTTATTTTCTCATGTTTGGTTGGTGAGTAGAAATATTTTTTAGTGTTTGATTTATGAATGAAAAACATTTTTAAGAAAATATCTTTTATATTTATACTGGAGAGTAGAAAATAAAATTTTGAAATTGAAAATATTTTTTAAAAACAAACTTTAAATTTTTGTTTTTTTTTCGGAGGTGGGGGTGGAGGGGTGGGTCAGGGGTACGGGTAGAGATGATGAATGGTGGAGGAATTTGGTCTTTGTTGCTATGGACAAGAAAGACAATAAATAAGAAAAAAATAAAAATACATATATTTATAAAAGAGATTAAAAATAAAGTTCTAATATTTATTTTTTCTGCTCACTCTCTCAAAGAGAGTGAAATGCACTCTCTTTGCCAGCTAAGCATTCAGGGAGGTAATAATTTCAGTTTTAAACACTTCAGGGGGGTAATGGGACTCTCGTGAAATTAAAGTGTGTAGTTGGAAATCCGAATATAGATTGGAGGCTTTTGGCCATTTTCTCAATATTTAATAAAAACAAACTTTAAAAAAAAAAATTGAGGGGGGGTCGGGGGTAGGGGTGGGGTGAGGTGAGGTAAAAAAATAAAAAGTTGAAATTGAAAATATTTTTTAATTATAAACTTCAAAACATTTAAGCCAACCAAACATGAGAAAATTGAAAAATTACTTCGTACCAAACACACTCTTAGTTTTCACTAATTCTCTCTGATTTCTCATAACATTGTTAGTTGTGTGGAGGAGTAAGAACATAAAATCAGTAGGTTATACTTAAATCATTTGTTACCATGTCTGATCAGTAGGGATGACAATAGGGCGGGGCGATTGCGGAGCAAACTCGCATAGACCCGCAAACATACTAACCCGCCCCGCATAGCAAAAAATTGTGTTTTCAATCTGCCCCGCTCCGCAGAAGGCAAAACCCGCCCCGCCCCATTGCCATCCATAGGATTGGGTTGGGAGCATGGACCGAAGAGGGAGAGAATTGGTCATAGACAACTTGGAAGAGGTGATATTAAGCCAAATATTAATAATAGACCTTAAAATTCAAATCTTATTAGCTACCTTCACCTTCAACATGGTGTAGTACGTTAGCATAGTACATACTTCTTTATTCAGCCAACGAAAGGGCAAATTTTGTTTAATGAACTTCTAAAAGTGCAATACCTTGAGCAACAAAACAAATCTGTTGCACAAAGCTTTAAAGTCACCACTGATCCAATATTAAATAATAAATGGAGCAGTCTATATATGATCTTAACCCTTTGATTGAGCAACAAAAATCTTGGTTAATGGGCAAAAACCATGTCCGAGACAAGCTTTCCACACTTTTTCAGTATCAAGTATCATGTCACCACATTCATGCTCATTCCAACCTTCCAATGCGTGCACAATTCCAGCTATTCTCCAGGCACTCAACACTCTTCTTGGAAGCCAATTCTAGAATGATCGCAAATGAATTTCTTTAATCATCAAAACATGATCAAATTAGTATAGAGAAATTAAGAAAATTAAATAATCGTTTCTAACCTCACAAGAGTCTACATTTTCAAGATGTTTTGGAGCCATCATGGCCGGTGTATTGAAGTAGAAGCAATCCTTGCGAACTTTCCTTGGTGGGAATTGTGAATAAGGAATGAATAATGTTCCTTTTGGTGCTTTCAATTGTTCATCTTTGCTCAATTCATCCCCTACTAGCCATGTCTGCAATGTAACACTTCAATTAAGAGCCTCTTCTTAAATCTATAGAGAGGAGACATGACATGTTGGGGAAGATTCTTTTCTATATTTAGACTTTTAAAAATCCAAAATTGTTCAAACCTCAACATAGTGATAAAACTTAGGGTTAGGAGATCGAGGAGGGAGGGAAATGTTACAAATTATCTAGATTTAGATCAGTATATTTCAATATGTTTCTGGTTTTGAGAGGACCAAATTAGTTGCAGCGTCAGGGGTAAGCTTTGCTTTAAGTCTCTCGTAATCTTCTTCATCTAACGTGACAACCTATATATAGAAAATTATGATGAATGAGAGAACAGAAAACCAAAAATAATGTAGGAGATTAATAGTCAAATATACCTGAATTCCTCCTTTGCACAAGGCAAGGGCAATGGAGTAAGTAACTTTGGACAAACGACCTCGAAGGACAACTTGAGAAGTTCTTTGTTGTATAAAATATCGTGTTACACCGTCGGAGAAAAAAACTTAAAACTCATTAAAATACAGGGCAAGAAGTTTTAACTCACAAGGGCGTACACATGAAGTACTTGAGAGGGGGAAAGATAGAGAACATCCACTTAGGAATTAGCTCAAAGTTGCAATGGCCCATGAGGTTCATGAAATCGATAAAGCTGATGTAAACACCAATTGAAGCTAGAGAAGCAGTCCCAATGAATAATGTTGTGAATACGGGTATGCCAAAGAGCGTATATTATACTAGTATCTCAGAAAATGGATGAACTACAGCTGCCAAAAAAAAAAAAAAAAAATTTGTAAACCATACAAGTTGGTAATTGATTGGTAAAATTGCACTATTCCCCGTTAGTTATGTTAGGCTAGCTCTCTGAATTTTTTTAATGATGACAAAAATTGAAGTGTTATGGCATTTTTCTTACAGTATGGCACGACAGTAGTACATATCTGAGTTTAAGGGTGTGCTTGGTAAAATGTCTTTCTTGGTACATAAGCAGAAAATATTATCCCAAACACATTTGTGTATAATCTAGGCGAATGTTATGAGAGTTAGTGTGAGGGTGGAGTGTGTTAAACAGCGGGGATGACTGAGGAGACGATCATTATGGGATGCCACTTGTGCAGCTTTTTTCCCCTACGTTTATTGGGGAAGTCATTTTCCTCATTTTTAAGAAACTTATTTTCCTAGATTTTTTTTTCTTTCAAAATTACAACTAGAACTTTCCGAAGATCAATTTCAAATTAGTTAGAGAAGAGCTAACATGATCACTTGCATCTTATCCAGGATTGATCAGATCTAATTAATCAAAGTGATGGAAAACAACTTTGAAGACAAATTACCAGTGAAACAAATTGCAAAATTTGAGATGATTTCGTGAAAAATTGAAGATGTTTAAAATTTGGGAGTGTTTATGTTCTTAATGTGTTCTTGGCGTTCTTAAGGAAGAAAAAGCAAAAAGAGTATATTTGATCCAAAAACTTCAATTGAAAAGTGTTAAACCTTGTTTGGGGTGTAAAAAGTGGTTTTGCAAAATCGGAGTTAAAAAAAATGGCATGAATGAGCCTTTTCTTTAACAGCAATGGCATAGATGAGCCAAACTTTTAACGGATGGCATAAATGAGCCTTTTCAGAAAGTTCGATGCATATTTGAGCCTTTTCCCTTTTTTTTTACAATATATATCTATGTGTACGCTATATCAGCAGAAAATTCCACATATACACATAGGTAGACGCCATGTGGCATAAGATAGGGGTTTTTAAATTCACTTGATTAAGTAGAGGGGTATTTTCAATACTTATCTCAAAAAATAATTATCTTTTCTTGATATGTTAAAAATATACTAACAATCTATTTTTAGAATATTGGACAAATAAAGTAAACGGACAGATTAGTGAACAATTTGTTTAGACTTCATCTACCAACAATGCCATAAAAAATGAATTGCTATGGGCACGCAGGTCTGACAACTTGAAACTGGAAAAGGAAAATCAAAAACCAAAGCTTCCGTTAGCTTCAAGAATCAAATATGCATGTGTATTTAGATTAAAGGTCACTTGTGTTCAGATTAATAAAATAATAATTGAAGGACCAAACTTGTTATTTTCCCTTCATCTGCATAGTAAATTGCTTTCGTGTTCTCCAGCTTCAGCCTTCTTCCTCCAATTTCTGTTGATCCTTGATCGCTTTCTCTGCGTTCTGCCGTTGCTGGTGCTACCGGTTCCGTACGATTTGCTCGTTTTCTCCCATTTCTGGTAAGCTTTCTTTTAGTCAGCCCAATTTCTAAAATGCAATGTGTATTCTGTGCATATCTCAATGTTGTAGTCTATCTATCGAAAACAACCTCTTTATCATGCACATCTCCATCCTAAACTAAACAGAGTTGCTTGATGTTTTAGCAGAGCTGCATTAGTGATAAGATGAACATAGACCTTGCCCTAGGGTAGATGGTCTATTTTCGATAGAACCTCGGCTCAAGAGAAAAGTTAGAAAAGTTATTCGGAAAAGGATTCTGTCAGGGCATAAATGATTTAAAAAGTTACTATTTATATTTAAATCTATTGGTTTGATGGTAACTAATAATTGAAATAACTGCTACAATACCAACAGTAAGGTCTCACGTTCTTTCGGGTGATTGCAAACTTGCTTACCCTTGGATTTCTAACTTTTCTCGTGGTTGGGGATTAGAGAGGAATAAAGTATGACTAAACTTTCTTCAAGTTAGACCTTGTACTCCGGAGTTCGGACCACCGGTTATATTACTATGTGCACAAGCCACCACTCATCTAGTACAATCACTAGAATGAGGTTGAATCATAATAACTGAAACTTTGTCAGTTGTGGCTCAGTGTCAATTTGTAGTAAGAACATAAACATTCTATCCTAGTAGCTCATAGTAACCAATTGTCACAACGTTTGTAGGGGGTTTGGTTGAGGAGGATGGACCAGCGAAGGAGAGGGTTGGCCCAGGCACCTGCTCAATGGAGTAGGTGGTCTTAAGCTAATTCTTATTGAGATACCTCAAACCTTTATAATAATTGGCTTTGCTACCTACTACATGTTCTAGTAGGTTAGCATTGTACACACTTCTTATTTAGCCAACGATAGGGTAAATTTTGTTGCAACTTCTAGAACGGAAACACCTTGGGCAACAAAATAAATCTGTTGCACAAAGCTTTGTAGGAAATGTTTCACAAGCTTTTAAGTCACCACCGAGCCAAGATTCAATAATAAAAGGAGCTGTCTATATATAACTTCAAACCCTTTGATTAAGCAATGCAAATCTTGGTTAATGGGCAAAAACCATGTCCGAGACTTGCTTTCCACACTTTTTCTGTATCAAGTATCATGTCACCACATTCATGCCCATTCCAACCTTCCAATGCATGCAAAATTCCAGCTATTCTCCACGCACTCATCACTCTTCTTGGCAGCCAATCCTACAATCAACAAATGAAATCACTCATGAATTTCTTTAATCATCAAAACATGATCAAATTAGTATAAAGAAACTTAAAGATTAAATGATTTTTCTAACCTCACAAGAGTTGACATTTTCAAGATGTTTTGGAGCAATCATGGCTGGTGTGATGACATAGAAGCAATCCTTGCGAACTTTCCTTGGTGGGAATTGTGAATAAGGAATGAATAATGTTCCTTTTGGTGCTTTCAATTGTTCATCTTTGCTCAATCCATCCCCTACTAGCCATGTCTGCAATGTAATACTTCAATCAAAAGTCTCATTTTAAATCTATAGAAAGGAGACAGGACATGTTGGAGAAGATTCTTTTCTATATTTGGACTTTCTAAAATACAAAACTGCTCAAACCTCAACATAATGATAAAAACTTTGGGTGAGGTGAGGAGGAAGGGGGAGGTGCAAGGAAATGTTAAAAATTGTCAAGATTTAGATCAGTATATTTCTGGTTTATACCTTTGAAACATTATAAGATTTCGAGAGGACCAAATTAGTTGCAGCCACGGGGGTAAGCTTTGCTTCAAGTCTCTTGTAATCATCTTCGTCTAACGTGACAACCTATATATAGAAAATTACGATGAATGAGAGAACAAAAAACCAAAAATGATGGAAGAGATTAATAGTCAAATATACCTGAATTCCTCTGTGGCATAAGGCTGGCAATGGAGTTAGCAACTTTGGTCAAGCGACCTCGAAGGACAACTTGGGAAGTTCCTTTAGGAATGGAGTTGAGGACCACAGCAACAGCTAGGCTACTTCCATCTACCGCCTTCACTTTTAGGTGAGGATACTTCTTAATGTAAAATTCACCATTAATATTCAGTTGCTCTTCCTGGAAAGTGTCATTTGAAATTAAACATAAGTATGAGTTGACCTTCTTTAATTGGTTCAGCCTACAAACCAATATATAGGGTGAGGGGTGGCTTCTTTTAATATCTTCTTCTCCATAATAACAATATGTTCTGATTGCTTGCAAAACATTTTGCGATAAGTTTGGAAGATAATTACCAGTTAAGAACATATCATGCATCTCATAGATAAAGTAAGGATGGGTATTATTAGACTTTTTAGACATATTTTGACTTGCCTGATTTAAGAGCCCAAGGCTCAACGCTTTTATGCCTTTCTGATCTGCTTCAGTGATGGCTTTCTCGATCATATTGTTAATACTCATTCTTTGCCACTGCATAAAGTACTGCAACAAAATCAAGAATCATGACAAATTACTAATCATTTTAACAACCGACCTGCAAAATGTAACAACAATCTTAAATAATATAACTTAATTACTTGAATGTGATACTTTGGAATAGCCCAAGTTTGTAATTTGAGATTCTTGAACAAGTTACTCTCAACAACAAATGTGTGACCATAAATCCATGTAAGCATTATTGACCATAGTGTGATGGGCCACATTAACAACAAATACCACTTAGAGGCGTGAGGCTTTGAGGCCAGCGAGGCAAACCCTAGTCGAAGATGGTAGATGGATTCTAGGGTTGTTAGATGTGTAAGGTGCACCACATCAGGCACTTCAGCTTCTCTCTCAAGTGACTTCTCATACAATGTATCCGATGACTTGTCCACTGTATCATAGATATAGTGGCATGAAAAGAGAATAGTTTGTTCTGAATTGTGTGTGATGTAGTGAGTGGTACCTGTGCCATCAAAACGTTGATATAATTGCCTAATTAGAGATATTGTTGTATAAAATATTGTGTTACACCGTCAGAGCTAAAAACTTAAGCTCATAAAAATACAGGGCAAAAAGTTTTAACTCACGAGGGCGTATACATCAAGTACTTGAGAGGGAGAAAGATTGAGAATATCCACTTAGGAACTAGCTCAAAGTTGCAATGGCCCATGAGGTTCATGAAATCAATATAGATGACATAAGCACCAAGTGAAGCCATTGAAACAGTCCCAGTGAATACAGGTGTGAGCATGGGTAGGGCAAAGAGTGTAAAATATGCTAGTGTCTCAGCAAATGGATGAATTACAGCTGCCAAAATAAAATAAAATAACTTTGTAAGCCATACAAGTTGGTAATTGATTGGTAAAATTGCACTATCCCCCATTAGTTATGTTAGGCTAGCTCTCTGAAATTTTTTAACTATAACAAGAATTGAAGTGTTATGGCGTGTGAATTACAGTATGACATGACAGTAGTATATATCTGAGTTTAAGGGTACTTGTTAAAATGTCTTTCTTGGTACATAAAAATATTAACCCAAAAGCATTTGTGTATAATCTAGGTAAATATTATGAGAGTTGGAGGTGGGGGTAGGGGTGTGAGGGTGGTGAGGATGGGGGCTAATGGTGATGGAGTGTGTTAAAGAGTGGGGAGGATTGTGGGGATGCCACTTGTGGAACTTGTTTCCCCTACTTTTATTCGGGAAGTCATTTTCTTCATTTTTAAGAAACTTGTTTTCCTAGAAAAGAATATTTTCAAAATTACTACTGGTACTTACAGAAGGTCAATTTCGAACTAGTTAGAGATGAACTAACATGATCACTTGTATATAATCTTTTTGTTTATAGAAATTTGTTTTACTCAGCTCTTAAATACCAAGCTATTGGTTAGATTGCAAAAGTTGAAAAATTCCACACATTATAAATATTTGGAAGAAAATGTAACTGCTAATAAAATACTCAAAATATTAAACCTCAATGCTTTCCGAACCAATTCAGCCATTAAACTTAGGGAAACCCAATCTACAAAGTACTTCATCCTCATATCTTCTATTTCACTTGACATTTTTTTTTGTCTAAGTGTGTTTGCTGCATAAGAAAATAATTTCTTGGAAAGTAAGTGATTTTTTTTACTCATTTTCTGGTGTTTGCAAGTAAGCAGAAATATGATTGAAGAACATTTATACAGATAATCTAGACAAACGCTATAGGGATGGGTGAGGGTGTGTATGTGGGCAGCGGTGTTGAGGGATGGAGAGGAGTCTTTCCTAATTTTTAAAGAACTTATTTTCTAGAGAAAGTATTTTTTTCTCATACATTTTAACCAACCCTACTTATGCTGAAAATGTTATGCATCTTCTCCAGGATTGATCATTCTCTCTCTTAATAACTTTGATCAAAGTGATGGAAAACAATTTTGAAGACAAATTACCAGTGATGGGCTCAGTAACAATGGAGGAGTGGTGATGGGAATGATAACGAGAGTAGAGAAAATGATGATGCAGGGCTCTGTGAAGCCAATAATAGAGGAACTCTACAGGACCAATATGAAGCAAAGCAGTTATAATGACCCCATCAGTCCTCCACATAGGCATGTGAACTTTCAGAATCAGGTATGCGATAGAATATACCAACCCAAGAAGTATGATCTGATCATCCCTACAAAACAATTATTCAACCTTGACAGTGTAATTATCTTTTTTTATACTATTTGTGAATTCTAAGATGTAATAGTATCAAAACAAGTTTGGTGTGAACACCATGCGCAACAGTGTGAATATGTATTTACCAGTTACTGTCTTACTGATATGTAGTGGGTGAAGAATGAAGGTATACATACCAGTTGCTTTCTCTGTCAACTTGATCAAATTCAATGCTCTTATCAAGAATTCGATTGTTCCCTTTTGCAGTCCTGTAGCGGGATATAGATATCCATAGCTGGTAATGAACGATTCTGGAGAGAGAAATTGGGAGTACAAGTATGTAGAACATGTCCCTCTGACTTTTATCTTTGCTCATGAAGAATGTGTATATGCTGTGACACGCAAATGGTGCCAACACCAGGTACTTCATCATCCCAACAAATCAGTTTTGAATAGTTAGCAGAATTCTAGCTATAATATCTCATGATTCAGCACAAAATAACGTTTGAAAACGGAAAAAAAATAGTGCATCATATATAGTAGATTGACAATGCCAACTCCATGTACTGTGTAATACAGTCTCCGATGAGAAGGTTATAGAGTTGCACGAAGCTAACTAGTGGTCACTTTTACCAAAGTCATCATGTTGGATCCAGGATTTGAAGTTTATGGATTCTGATAGGTTAATGTGTGAATATTCAGTGTATTTCTTATTAAATATATGTACAGAGTTTGGATCAAAGTTACTAGTACTCATAGCTTCGGCCCTGCAGCCTTTAAGTTGCCAAGCCGTGCCCATGGCCACTCAGTGAGAATGCCAATGTTTAGTAGCCATTTCTTTTGTTTAGTGTTTGTAGCTTTGACCTAACTTGTGTTCTCCAAAAAGCTTCTGATTCAACAGCCTTATATAGAATAATTCTACTACTAGGGACATGCATATGCCTTTACTATTTTACTACTTCAACTTACATTATTAAACAGTACTGTAAAGTCTGTGCATCTAATTGTGCCTACCTATTAGAGCAAGAAACTCGTGCTAAGTTACTAATATGGATAAACGACGTACATTATGAAACCAAATGGGCGAGTCTTTATTATTGACTGGGGCCTGAACTCAATGAGAGTGGGGATTCGCTCCTCTTCGGGCAACTCGTCCACGTTTGAACATAGGCTCAAACAGAATTTGAAGGGTCCTAGCTACGCCATGCGTTCAATACAAAATCTGGAAAGCTGCAGGGATGACAAAAAGAGGGCGCTTTCCTGTGTTGCACCGAAAAAAAGGACCTAAGAGACGAGCGTCTTCTCTTAGGTTTCTTCCTCTACCATATATACTAATTTTACATCTACTTTTAAACAATTATATATATATATATATTACCACTTTTAATATTTTATACCATACATTATTGAAGATACAATCAAATACCCACATCCCTTAAAACTAGGATTGATTAATTATTTTTACATTTAAACTCCACAATTAACGTTTTAATAACAATCAAATATCTTTCTCTCATCAACCTTCCCCAATCTCCAATGCCATCAGTATCTCTCCCCCCATGTCCTCCCCCAATCTCCGACTATGAACTTGCTACCGACAACTTGCCACACTTATGACATCTAGTCACCACTAGGATTTGTCGACAAGAAGGTTACGATGAGTGCGAGCCTAACAAGATATCGATGCATCCTATATGAAATCAGTGGCCGCACTGCGGTAGCACTCAAATTTCATCTCTGGCGACTTGAGGGTATTCTTCTTCAAACGAGGGA
The DNA here is from genome assembly GCA_018342035.1 of Solanum appendiculatum. Lineage (NCBI taxonomy): Eukaryota > Viridiplantae > Streptophyta > Magnoliopsida > Solanales > Solanaceae > Solanum > Solanum appendiculatum. Next base: position 2,447,495 of record JAGDQO010000515.1, read on the forward strand.
TGAAAAAGCGATATTTTCGATGGCTCTGGCGGAGATCCGTCGGATCTAGGCGCAGCGAGCAACATCGACAAATCAAAAGATCAAGCAAACACCATTGCTGTGAGATGCCCTGACCAACCACGAACGTAATCAGAAAGTTTCAATAAGCGGAGATTTATGCATGTATTTGACACATTATTGATGTATGTGACACATTATTGAGATACGATTATACGTATCTAGTTTTTATCCGTATATATTATTTAAGTGGGTATATATTTAATAAATATATTGGAGATTTACGCATTTATCTAATACAATTTATTATGTCATATATCCGAGTCTTGTCATATGTATCTGGCCTTCTATCATGTATCTTAATAATATCATATGTATTTGTTATATTATTACAATGTATCTGACTATTTTCGTATGTATCTTATCTACATGTATACATTGTGTTTAATTTAGATGCATTGTTAGTTATGTATATGTAGATACAGGGAATGGATATTAGCTTTTATGGTTGTTCTTTCAACTTTTATTTATCTCAGATATATTGTGTTTATTTTGAGATACATTGTTATTTAAATTTTGGTAAAACGTGAAATGTACATTGTTTTAGTCAATTTCTCACAAAAGGAAGGAAAGGATTTCAAAATTTTTGAAACTTTTTAGAAAATTGTTATGCTACATATTATCAAAAGTTGTTAAAGGAGTGATTTACTCCACTAATTGAGCAATTCTGTTATGCTATATAAATAGACACACAAATTTGAATTTCTGGAAAGAAAAGCTGTTCACTTTGTTGTTGCTCGAAAATAAATGGAAGAAATTAGATTATTTTTTTTGATCTTTTTTAGAAGTTGTTAAATTAGATATATTCAAAAGTTGTTAAAGGAGTAATTTCCTACTTGAATTAAGCATTTTAGTTACAATCCTTAATTAAACATATATACTGCTGCTTTGTCAATTCCTCGAATACATGTATCTGTCAAGTTAAGTTACATGTATGTGTCGAGTTAAGATACATGCATCCAACCAACGAAATGTAGTACAAGAAGTAATATTCGGAACTATCCTGAATACTAGTAATTAGGATCTAAATTAGTGGGTTTTATATTGTTTGCTCTACTAATATCACTTTTTAAGGTGATCCAATAATGGAAGAACTTTTTTTTTTCCACTGCAGTATATATAGAAGTTAAACTTTATTCATTATTTTCGCATTATTATTTTTCACCATTGAAGTAGATCTAAGATTTAGAGTTTATAGTTCACTTCATGTTAATTTACTGTAATAATAACTTATTTACAAAACATTTACAAATATATATATATATATATATATCCGCCACTTATACCGTGGTCTATCATCGATTACTTTAACAACCTCAGTCCACTTATATACTTTCCTGCCACATGTTTTTGTTCCCTCTTGTTAAGCAAGTCAAATAATCAAAGCCTTTGCACATAGTATTACTTAATTGCGCGCACGAGATAATCATTATCCGAAGGGGAAATGGTTGAATATAACCTTTTAAAATTTAAATAGAAGAAAATGATTATAAAATTCTCTTATGTTCTATTTATAGATCTCTTAGGTGTAACAAAAAAAGAAAAAGATTTGACATAAAATGAGAATCACTTGAAGGTATACCTTGTAATTAGAATTTGTGTATCTACTGGCTAGGATAGTAATTATCCAATTTAGTAATTACATAAGCTTGTTTATTTTATTTTATCATAACATAAATAATACTATGACACATTACATAAACTGGTACACTTGTGTATGTTCATCCACTCATTAATTGTTAAAAAAGGGAATCTTCCTTTTTCCCTTTTCTAGAAAGACCAAAATTATACGTTATTTACAATATTTTTATAAAATTTAAAAGGTATATAATGGATTATAATGTACATACTTCTTTTTATGTTTTTGCTGAATAAGTAAATCATACGTTCAAAAGATCAAGAATTCAATGTTAAAGTAATACAAATAATTTAACTCTCTTTTAATAATTTTGATATCTAATATATGGTATTTGCTTCTTGATGAAATGTGTATTGCATGTAATTAGTTGAGTTAGTTAGAGAGTAATTAAATGCTGTTACATAAGAACGGTGTATAAATAGAATATCAGAGATAATGAGAAGAAAAGTCGGTTATTTCCATTTCACTATTTCATCAATTTTCTCTCTTCTCTCTCACTCACATGGCTAGGAGGTTAGCATTCAACACTTCTCACTTCCTCTTTGAGTGTTGAGTTTAATGGAAGTTTTAAGCGGAGAAGGGGTTTGGTTCAACCTGGGTTATAGAAGGAAATGGGTTAAATGGGTGGATTTTAAAGGAATTAGATATTTAAAATTAGGGATATATATATATGCCAAAGTATAAAGGAAGAGGTATATTTGAAATAACAGTATAAAATAGAAAATGGGTATATTTAATTCATTTATTATTTATTATTTGATATGTTATATATAGTCATAATAAAATTATAAAAATAAATAGATAAAAGGGAAACTTACGAAAATCTCACTAGTTTAGGAGCTAATTACTTAGATACACGCTAGTTTGTAATATTATGAATCTTACCAGATTTTGGTGCGTCCAGATATATGTATCTCGAATATATAGGGTCAAAATTAAGTGTAATTTATTCTAGATACACTGTATACAAATGGATTCGCATGTATCTGGGATATATAAAGAAATCTCACTCGTATATTTGGTATCTCAGATACAAATCTCATTCGCATAGACAAATCTCGCCTCCCTCCTATTTTCGCTTACCTCTCTCCCTATTTCAGTATATCTAGTAGCAAAACAAACTACATGTATCTAGGTGTATCTGACTTAAAATTTGGTATGAAATTATTAATTAGTGAGATAAAATGTAATTATTTCAAACTATAAGGAGGATTAGTAAATATGGTAGGAATGTTTGTGTTATTAGGTAGTTTCAATTAAATAAAACAACAAAAACTTAGTAAGAATAGGATGGGTTGGGTTATGACCTATATTTTAACTCATTTCCGTCCAAGTAACTTTTGACCGTATCATTTATTGACTCAACCCATTTTAACTTTCTCATAATAAATTCAACTCAACTCGCTCATTTAACACCTCTATATACCCTTGCTTCTAACGTGTGTGTGTGAACGTACAATCTAGATATTTAATGAGAAAATTATGAAACTAATCAAAATTAGCAACTTATTTATGAAAAATAGCTATAATTTAAAAGAATTATAAAAAAGAGCAATATGTTTTTTTTATAGCAAACCCTTCTCCTCTCTCTCTTGCCTCTCCTCCCTCTCTCTTGCCCTCTCCTCTCTCTCGCTCCCCCTGTGTGTACGCTTCCCTTCTCTCCCTTGCCTCTCTCTCTCTCTCTCTCTTTTTCTCTTTCTCTCTCTCTTTGTTTTCTCTCTCATGCCAATAATAAGAAGAAATCCATTCAAATGTATTATGTATCAATTGTATTCAATCAAATATAGGTGAGAGTTTTGTATTTTTATTTCATTGTATTCGAAAAATTATATTTTGTTTTAATTGTATTTATATTCGTGCGAATACAATATGCATTCATTCTCTCTGTCAAATGTATTTTTATCTAATCAAAGAGAGGATGGATACAGTTGTATTCGTTGTATGTCAAATACAATTGATACAAAATAAATAAAGAATACAATGAAAAATAAATACAAAATATAATTTGTTGTATTTCGAATACAATTGATACAAAATAAATACAAAATAACAATCTTCTCTCCTCCCTCTCTTGATCTCGCTCGCCTCTCTCCTCCCTCTCTTGATCTTGCTCGCCACTCTCTTCTTAATATGTATTCATTTTGATACAAATCAATTGGTATTTGTATTTTTTCTCCAAAATTCGCAAAAAAATACACTCTCTCCTCTCTCTCACAGATCTCGCTCGCCTCTCTTCTCCCTCCTCCCCTAACATTTTGCTATTATTCGTAATTATTAAGCAAATTATAGCTTTAGAGTGCCTAATGTTTGCTATTTTTAAAGTTCCCATATTTAATCAAAGATGTCTCACCTGTCCATACCGTTAAATTAAAGTTGAGGCACCAAAATCAACTTGCAGATAAAATCTTGAAGGTTCAGTTGTACTCTTTGAACTAAAATTAGTTCATCCATGACAAATTGACAATGATGGCACTATAGTCAAACATTGTTGAAATGGCTATTAAGTGACAAACGGCAATATTGGTAAGCAATTTCACAGAAGTTGCATTGCCACTTGCCCATCAAGCTTGCTTTAATTTGTTGATAAAGGAAATAAGTAAATAAATAACAAACGTAAAATAAAGAACATGTTTGTATCTTCAAGAATATTTTAAACATAAATTTCGTAAAATAAAGAACATGCTTGATAAATATTTTTTTGTTTTTTGAAATATTTATCTCCTTTGTAGTTGTAAATGATGTTAATTGTAAATTCAAAAATTAATTAAATCGGCACTGTTGAATAATTATTTATTTCACCTCTAGTGGATATAGAGAAAATATGAATATATGTATGAAGTGCAAAAGAAGTGATGGGTAGGAAAAAATTAAATTACTGTGTATTTTGCAGAGGCGTATACACATGGAGGGGAGTGGGTTCACATGCACCCATCCTCCCCTTCCTAACCCCTATATAGTATTGCTATTTTTTTTAGTTGACTTCTTAAATTTGTATAAGTGAACCCAATGTTAAAGAGAGTACTTTAGTGTATTGATAAATATGTACAAATAGGGGGTGCATGACATGTAGTTTTGTGGTTCAAATTCCTTTATCCACATTAATATTTTTAACTAAAATACTAATAAGTGCCACTACTAATAATTTTTTTAATTAATAAATAAATATAGATTCAAATATTTTAAGCTAGAAGTGTCAATAAAGGAAAGTACTTTTCAGTATCTTTTTCTCCTTTCTTTCTTACATACGTTTTTTCTTCTTTTTTTTTTTACTTTTTCTTTTGACTTTTCAAAGCCCTAAACTAAAAGGAGAAAAAGAGTGGAAGATATCATATTGTTCTTGTTTTGGTTCCTCTCCACTTTGTTGTTCATGGTGAAATAGAAGTGAGATTTGAGAACAAGTAACAAGGTATGCTATCTAAAACAAAATCCAATTTTATTTATTAATGTACTTCATTTGTTTTATATGTTTTTCTTGATTTATAAAGTGGTGACATTATTTGATTGCTTGAATATTTTAAATTTAGTAGAACTTCTTGATTTCTAAATAGTTATCTAATAATTGTGATTCTTTTATTAGTAAACTTGTTACTTGTGCTAATTTTTTTTTAAAATATTTTATTTTGATAAGATTGAATAAAAGTGTGAATATTTAATTTTGTAGATAAAATATTTCTTACATTCAAATCATCAAATGGATAAATTTCTCATCAAGTTACCAAAGCAAAAGATGGTCAACCAAGTTCTAGCTCTAGTCGACCATTTGTGAGTTCACAAGTTGCTCCGGAAGTTCAAAGACATACAAATTCTTTTCCACTTTCAAATGTGGATAATATGCTTGATTTGAAATCTCTTGAAGCAGATCCTAAAGACCGAATACCTATTTCGGCTTATGGTCCTAATATTCGAGATGCGGTAAGGAGGTATTACATTCAAAAAAAGCCATGTCAACCTGTTGATTATATTTTCCCCAAAACAAAGATTGGAGATAAAATGCGTCAATTTCGACCGGCTTGGTTTAAGAGAAGATCTCAATGGTTGGAATATAGCATTAAAGCGGACGTGGCATTTTGTTTGTGTTGTTATTTGTTTAAGAATGAACTTGAAAGCCGTGGAAATGCTGGAGATTCATTTACAAGAGATGGTTTTAGGTGTTGGAACAAAGCTTTAGAAAGATTCAAAAAACATGTTGGTAAGGTAAATAGTATCCATCATAAATGTTTCAATAGGATGCAAGATTTGATAAACCAACGTCAATCGATCCAATCTTCTTTTGACAAGCAAAGTGAAAAGGCAAGAAGTGATTGTCGGATGCGCTTAAATGCGTCAATTGACGTGGCAAGATTTCTCTTGACATCGGGATTTCCATTTCGTGGACATGATGAAAGTGAAGATTCCGAATATAAAGGTGCTTTTCTTGAACTTTTGAAATGGTATGGGGATAGAAATTCTGATGTGGGAAGAGTAATATTAGGTAATGCTCCACGAAATGTTATGATGATTTGTCCGACACTTCAAAAAGATATTGTGGAGGCTTGTGCAAACAACTAAGGCTATCATTGAAGACTTGGACGGTGATTATTTTGGAATATTAGTTGATGAATCAAAGGATGTCTCTCATAAGGAGCAAATGGCTCTAATTTTGAGATATGTCAACAAAAGTGGTGATAGAGCGATTCTTGGGTATTGTCCACGTAAATGATATAGCTTCTCAATCATTAAAAAAAGCAATTTATTCTCTTCTTTTGGATCACTCGTTATGTACATCCAAGATACGTGGTCAAGGTTATGATGGGGCTAGTAATATGCAAGGAAAAATAAATGGTCTCAAGTCTTTGATTTTACAAGATACTTCATCCGCATATTCTATTCACTGTTTTGCTCACCAATTGCAATTGGCACTTGTAGGTCTTTCCAAAAAGAATTCGGATGTGGACAATTTTTTTTATGTTCTCACTAATATTTTGAATACTATTGAAGCTTCATTTAAACGCAGAGATTCACTTCGACAACATCAAGCGGATAAGTTGGAAGAGTTGCTTAAATTTGGAGAAGTTCATACGGGGCAAGGTTTGAATCAAGAACGTGGCCTCCAACGACCGGGTGATACTCGTTGGGGGTCTCATTTTAAAATCTTGGACAATTTCATGATTCTTTTTTCTTCAATTGTTAATGTGCTTAAGGATATGAAACGTGATTGTCCATATCATCTTAATAGATTTGCAGTAGAAAATCTTTTGAGCAAGATTCATGAATTTGAATTTGTCTTTATGTTGCACTTGATGTTTAAGGTGTTGCTATTGACAAATGAGTTGAATAAAGTTTTACAGAAGAAAGATCAAGATATCGTTAATGCTATGGGATTGCTTGACCTTTCAAAGAAAAGATTGCAAATGATGAGAGAGGATGAATGGGACTCTATGTTGAATGAGGTTAGTTTATTTTGAGGTAAACATGGTATTTCAATTCCCAAAATGGATGAAGACTATTCTAATGGAAAGTTGAAGCGTAAGAGGTCTAGTATTTCATATTTGCATCACTTTCGTGTGGAAGTATTTTATGCCGTCATTGATTTGGCACTTCAAGAACTTAATAATCGTTTTGATATGGTGACTAGTGACTTACTCCTCGGTATGGCTAGTTTGAGTCCGATTGATTTATTTGCTAATTTTCAAAAGGATAGGATAATGAAACTAGCTGAGTACTATCCAAGTGCACCATTGTTTCAGAGAGGCCAACCAAATGGCTGATTTACTGGCAAAACTGGCATCCTCAAGTGGAATGGGTAACTTTTACTATTCTTTTCAACAACTTCCGAAAGAATTAAGGAGACCCTTTCAACTAGATAAATGTCAACTTCCTAGTATTAGAAGGAGGTTTGATAAGGCTAACTTTTTTGTAAGTTAAATTACTTTTGATTCTAAGGAAGAGACTTTGTATAGGCTAAACTCTTCCTTGAAGATTGTTATCTTGTTAACAATCTTCCTTTGTTATAGTGAGGTAAGGTCCATGTCCCCCTCCTTTTGAATGCTCTTTAATGGAAATAGACATGGAAAATTTCAACAAAAAAAATAGTACTATCCAAGTGAGTTTGGTGATAAAGAGCTTCGGGAACTCGATTTTCAACTCAATGATTTTATTGTTTATGCTCAAAAGTGTGATAGCAAGTTTCTCAACTTGAAGGGAATCAAGGATCTTGCAAGAGTGATGATAGAGACTAAACTAGATCAAACTTGGTCACTTGTGTATCTACTTGTGAAGCTAACTTTGATTATTCCTGTTGCTACCGCAAGCGTGGAAAGAGCATTCTCATCAATGAAGTACATAAAGAATGATTTGCGTAATAGGATGGATGAAGATCTTTTGAATGGTCGTTTAGTTTGCTATATAGAGCGTAGTATATTTAGAAACGTAAGTAATGATGCCATTATTGATCGTTTTCAATATATGAAAACTCATCGAGGACAATTGTAAGTGAGTGATGTTTTTTGCTAATATGTTACTATATAAAGGTTGCTCCTTGCTCGTCAACTTGCTGTCACCGTAAATTTTATATAATTGAATTAAATGTCTATTTTGAAGATAATGGTGCCCCCATGTTCTTGAGATCCTGGATACGCCTCTGGTATTTTGCATCAGTGTTGAATAGCCGATTACGAGTGTTCAGAGGAATAAGGCTTATTTGAGGTATCTAAAATTTGGTGTCAACTTTAAGGGGCTGCAATGAATTCCGCCTTTTGATTAAATTCATAGTCTGCTTAGGTTTCTTAACTCTCTAAATCAAGTGAAGTAAAATCATAGAATCAGACTCAAAAAAAAAGAAGAAGGTACTTTAGGTATGTTTTCTAAATGATAATTTTGTTAAAATTTCCAACTTCCGTATACAAGGATCAAATATGAACGTATATTTTAATTGAAGGTCACTACTCATTTGTATTCAGATTAATTATAATAACACGGGGACTAAAATAGGAATAAGATAATAAATGAAGGATCCAAATTGCTATTTTCCCCCTGCATCACCATAGAAAATTGCATTCGTGTTCTATACCGTTTCAGCCCTCTTCCTCCAATTTTTGTTGATCCTTTGTCGCTCTTCTCTGTGTTATGCCGTCTGGTTCCGTGCAAATTTGCCCGTTTTCTCCCATTTCTGGTAAGCTTCGCCAACTTAAGCATCTTTTTGGCCTCTCCGTTTTTTTCCTCGCTGCATTTTGTATACAGATGGGTTTTCGTCTTGAAATTCTGTGTGATTTGGGTTATTTGTTTCTGTTCTCTTCATTTTATTTCGTCCATAGCATTTGAATATTTTTCATTAAATATTGACTTTGGTTTTGTTATGAATTTAATTCGAAACTCTATAGAACAGTAACTACAACACAGTCAATGTTTTGGGATGATTTTCGAATTTCGATTATCCTAGTAGCTCATTGTAACCAATTGTCACAACATCTGTAGGGGTAGGCTTGGGAGCATGGACCGGGGAAGGAGAGGTTTGGCCAGGGGTAGCTCAATGGAGTAGGTGTTTTTAAAGCCAATTCTTAATGAGATAAGTACCTCAAACCTTTATAAATGGGTTTGCTACCTATTACATGTTCTACTAGAGGCTAATATTGTGCATACTTTTTGTTTACACAACGAAATGGTAAATTTTGTTGAAAGGGCACCATCTTGAGTAACAAAATAATTTTGTTACATAAAGCGTCGTAGGAAACAGGCTTTAATAACCGTAGATACAAGACTCAATAATAAAAGCAACAGTCTATCTATAAATAGTATAATTTTAGCCCTTTGATTAAGCAACAGAAATCTTTGTTAATGAGCAAAAACCATGACGGAGACTAGCTTTCCACACTTTTTCAACATCAATCATCATGTCACCACAATCATGCTCATTCCAATCTTCCAATGCATGCACAATTCCAGCTATTCTCCAGGCACTCATCACTCTTCTTGGTAGCCAATTCTAGAATTAAAAGAAAATCACTCATGAATTTCTTTATTTTCTTAAAAACCGCCAAATTAGTATAGAGAAATTACGAACAGTAAATGATCTTTTCTAACCTCACAAGAGTCTACATTTTCAAGATGCTTTGGAGCAATCATGGCAGGTGTGTTGAAATAGAAGCAGTCCTTGCGAACTTTTCTTAGTGGAAATTGTGAAAAGGGAATAAATAGTGTTCCTTTTGGTGCTTTCAATTGCTCATCATCACTCAATCCATCCCCTACTAGCCATGTCTGCAATATAATATTTCAATCAAGAGCCCCTTTTTTTAATCTAGAATTGTTCAAACCTCAATATAATGATAAAAACTTTGGGTTAGGAGAGGAAGGAGAGGGAGGAGCAAGGAAATGTTATAAATGGTCAAGATTTAGATCAGTATATTTCAATTTATTTTTGGTTTATACCTTTGAATTATAAGAATTCGAGAGGACCAAATTAGTGTCAGCCTCGGGGGTAAGCTTTGCTTTAAGTCTCTTGTAATCTTCTTTGTCTAACGTGACAACCTATATATATAGAAAATTATGTTGAATGAGATAAAACCAAAAATGATGTAGGAGATTAATAGTCAAATATACCTGAATTTCTCCTTGGCACAAAGCAAGGGCAATGGAGTTAGCAACTTTGGACAAGCGACCTCGAAGGACAACTTGGGAAGTTCCTTCAGGAATGGAGTTTAGGACCACGGCAACAGCTAAGCTACTTCCATCTACCACCTTCACTTTCAAGTGTGGATACCTCTTTACATAAATTTCACCATGACTATTCAGTTGCTCTTCCTGGAAAGTACATTTGACATAAAGCATAAGTATGAGTTGACCTTCTTTAATTGGTTCAGCCTACAAATATTCATAGTGAGGGATGACTTCTTTTTAAATCTTTTTCTCCATAATAACAATATGTTGTGATTGCTTACAAAACTTTTGCAATAAATTTGCAAGATAATTACCAGTTAAGAACAGATCATGCATTTTTCTCATAGATAAAGTGAGAATGGGTGTTATTAGGTTTTTAACACATATTTTGACTTGCCTGATTTAAGAGTCCAAGGCTCAACACTTTTATGCCTTCCTGATCTGCTTCAATGATGGCTTCCTCGATCAAATTGCTAATACTCTCTCTTTGCCATTGCATAAAGTACTGCAACAAATCAAAGATTCAGGACAAATTAATAATCACCGTAACTACGGACCTGCAAAATGTAACTACAACCTTTAATAATATAACTTAATTACTTGTATGCGATACTTCGGGATAGCCCAAGTTTGTAATTTGAGATTCTTGAATAAATTTCTCTCAACAACAAATGTGTGACCGTAAATCCATGTAAGCATTATTGAACATAGTGTGACGGGCCACATTAACAACAAATACCACTTAGAGGCATGAGGCTTAGAGGACAGCGATGCAAACCCTAGTCGAAGATGGTAGATGGAATCTAGGGTTGTTAGATGTGTAAGGTGCACCACATCAGGCACTTCAGCTTTTCTCACGAGTGACTTTTCATACAACGTGTCTGATGACTTATCCACTGTACCATACAGATAGTCATACATTGGCATGAAAAGTGAATAGTTTGTTCTAAATTGAGTGTGATGTAGTGAGTGGTACCTGTGCCATCAAAATATTGATATTAGTGTCAAAAGAATAACTGAATAAATAATCACAAATACAGGGCATGAAGACTCACGAGGGTGTATACATCAAGTACTTGAGAGGGGGAAATATAGAGAACATCCACTTAGGAATTAGCTCAATGTTGCAATGGCCCATGAGGTTCATGAAATCAAGATAGATGGCATAAGCACCAACTGATGCTATTGAAACAGTCCCAGTGAATACAGTTGTGAACACGGGTATGGCAAAGAGCGTATAATATGCTAGTAGCTCAGCAAATGGATGAATTACAGCTGCCAAAATAATGTAAATTACTTAAACCATACAAGTGGTAATTGGTTGGTAAAATTGCAGTATCCCCTGTTTGTTATGTTAGCTCTCTAAATTTATTTTATGATGACAAGAAATGAATTGAGGTGCTATAGAAAGTGACTTAACTTACAGTTATTTGTATATCAGAGCTTAAATGATTCAATATGAAGGGTTAAGTCAGATAGAAGATATCTTCAAACAAGCTAAACTAGTTTAATTGCTTATAATGAACTTCACTAAAAGACTTATACCATATTAGTTGTTCACATTTCCCTTAAGGAAATCATAAATAAAAAGTGTATATATATATATATATACCTTGTAACCCTTATCTCTCTCCAATAAATTGTACTCTAATTAATACATAATTGGTTCTTTTCAAGAACTCTTGATATTAAGGGTGAAATGGGATAAAAACAATTAATTTCATTTTGGTTTTGTAAAATGACAAGTACTTTTAGTAACCTTGGTGACAATTAATATGAGACAGAGGGAGTAAACCTCAAGGCTTTCCGAACCAATTTTCATTCATTAAACTTAGAGAAAGCCAATTAACGAAGTACTTCATTCTCATATCCTTTATTTCATTTGACATTTTGTTTTGTCTCTGAGTGTGAGTGCTACAAAACAAAATATTTTCCTGGTGATCTCAAAATTGTTGTGCATCTTCTCCGGGATTGATCATTCTAACTCATATTAACTTGATCACACAGTGATGGAAAACAATTTTGAAGACAAATTACCAGTGATGGGCTCAGTAGCAATGGAGGAGTGATGATGGGAATGGTAGCGAGAGTAGAGAAAATGATGATGCAAAGCTCTGTGAAGCCAGTAGTAGAGGAACTCGACAGGACCAATATGAATCAAGGCAGTTATTATGATTCCATCAGTCCTCCACACAGGCATATGATGAGCCTGCTGTAGTATCAGGTATCCCATATAATATAGCAGCCCAAGTAGTATGATCTGATCATCCCTACAAAACAATTATTCATCCATAAATCAATCATGCCATGTACAATTTAATCTTTTCGTTTTATTACATCCCTTGTATATACAGTTCAAAAACCTAACTAGTACAGGTAAATTCTGTAAGGTAAAGCTTACTTAATTACCAAAAAAAACTCTCAAATAACTTTGAGCTAGAGGAAATCCAGGATTTAAGTTATAAACACTGACAATGTAAATATCTTTTTTACACCATTAGTGAATTGTACGTATTAACCAAAACAATATGCAGTGGGTGAAGAATGAAGGTACATACCAGTTGCTTTCTCTATCTACTTGATCAAATTCGATGCTTTTATCAATAATTCGATTATTACCCTTTGCAGTCCTGTAGCGGGATATGGATATCCATAGCTGATAATGAACCATTCTGGAGAGAGTAAATGGGAGAACGAGTATGTAGAACATGTCCCTCTGACTTTCATCTTTGCTCATGAAGAATGTGTATATGCTGTGACACGCAAATGGTGCCAACACCAGGTACTTCATCATCCCAACAAATCAGTTTTAAAAAGTTAGCAGAATTCAAGTTATAATCTCATATTTCGGCACAAAATAGTGTTTGAAAAAGAAAAAAAGTAGTGTATCATATACAGTAGATTGACAATGCCAATTCCATGTACTGCATAATGCAGTAGTCTCTGATGAAAATGTTGTAGGGTTGCATGAAGCTAGCTAGTAATCACTTTTACCAGAGTCATCATATTTGATCCATGATCTTAAGTTTATGGATTAATCTGATATTTGTTAATGTGTACATTTCTTAATAAATATACAAAGTTCGGATCAAAGTTACTTGTACCCGTAGCTTCGGCCCTGTAACATTTACCATAAATGATAGAAAGAGTATACCTTTAAGTTGCCAAGCCGTGCCCATGGCCAGTCAGTGAGAATCCCAGGTTTAGTAGCCATTTCTTTTGTTTAGCTTTGCCCCAACTTGTGTGTTCTCCAAAAAATCTTCTGCTGCAACGGCCATATATAGTACAATTCTGCTGCTATACGTATTTATTGGGGGGGGCATGCATATTTACTATTTACCTTTAACTTACACTATTAACAGTAGTGTAAAATCTGTGCATCTAGCTGTACCTGCCTGTTTGAGCAAGAACGTCGTGTTAAGTTACTATTTTCACTTTGTAGGACGACTGACTTGTAATTATTTTTAAGGGTGATCTTATAATGTAAGAACTTTTTTTTTTGCACTAGTGTATAGAAAAACTCTATTCACTATTTTTTGCATTAGTGTTTTTTATTGTAGAAACATATCTAAGATTTAGAGTTTATAGTTCACCTCAAAGTTAATATACAATAATAACTAAGTTTACTGATATACCATCCTCAGTCCACTTATCTACTTTCCTACCACATTTTTTTGTTCTCTCTAACTCTATTAATTAAGCAAGTCAATAATCAAAGCTTTTGCACATAGTTGTACTTAATTTCACGCAGCTATACTTTAGTACATCTAAATAATGTTCCTATTCTCATCCCTCTTTTTTCGTTTCTTAAAAATTTGCCCCCAAACAAAGAACAATGAATTCTTTTGAGTTATTGTTCTATTCCATTTGTCATCCCTAGGGGTGTGCAAATATCGAACTGACCGATAAATCGAATCGAAAAAAGTGTTATTGACTTATTGTTATTGGGTTATTGGATTAACGGTTTCTTAATGGTTTTATAAAAGAAATATTAGGTTATTGGTTCGGTATTGGTTTTTAATATTGGGTTATTGGGTAAACCGATAACTCATTAAGACTATACTAAGTAAATATTAATCTCAATATACACATTTCACTGTGACTTTGAGTTCACAACTTCACATTATACAAAACGTCAAAACCTAAAGTAAGAACAATATTCATCTTTCTCTTTGTGTTACACTTGTATAGTTATGTTGTTTTCATGTTTCTTATTATTGTTTCTATTTTATGAGCATTTGTAAAGTTACATTATTGTCTTGTCGCGTCAAATTTATTAGAGAAGTCATATATTTATTTTATAAGCATTTTTCTTATTGGTTTAACCGAAAATCGATAAAAAATATCTTATTGGTTTGGTTATTGGTTTAGCGTATTTAAAAATCGATCAATCGAATTGAACCACCGATACACACCCCTAGTCGTCCCTCATATAAGTTATATTGTTCGATTATGCATATATTGATATGTGGCATTTGAACCCAAAATAATCATTGAAAATGAATTTGTGATTATTTTTTTTAACAAAAAAAAAAAAAAATTTCTACCCCCACACATACCCAACCTCCCCCCTTCGTAATTAACATAAGGTCAATAGTTAATTGGGATTGATGTTTGCTGGCAAATTTGATTTTAATTTTTTTTGTATGAACTCCTCTTAATTTTCTTTTTAGGAGTATGCAACTGAAATTAGCCTCAATTGATTAAAATGGCAAAATGAAATTAATGAACAATTTTAGAGGGCGACCTATAAGTTAAGCCTTAAATATTAATGGAGAAGCCCATATCTCTCTCATTTTTTTCCTTGCTTCTCTCTAGGGGGGGCATTCGGTATTCGGTTCAGGATTCTCAAATTTCGGGTTCGATAATTTGGTAATTGGTAGTTAAAAGTAGATATCAAATACCAAATTTTTTAAATTTCGATTCGGTAATTCAGTAATCTGAAATTAAACTTCAGTTTGGTACGGTATTCGGTAATACCGTATTGAAGTTGTAGTCGATTATATTACAAAGTTAATACTATTACTCCAATTATTTCTATTTTTTTAATGTGGAGACACGATATAATAGAAGATCAACAAGTAAGAAGACATCAAATAAAGCAAATTGATACAACTAAAAGATATATATATTTGGTTGTTTATGTTTATTCTTTAACTTTCCCTTTGAACATATACCAATGAGTAATGGAAATGTTGATATATGACCTTCATTAAGTAACTAATTCGGTATTCGGGAAATACCGAATACCAAATGATACTAATGTCTCATACCAAATCCAAGCCCGAATATCATAATTCTAAAATTTTACTCCCAAATACCATACCGAATACCAAATTACTAAAAATTTCGGTTCGGTCCGATAATTCGGTTTTCGGTATTTTATGCCCAGCCCTACTTCTCTCTCCAAGAACTTTGGCAAGCAAATCATCATAAATTATGAAATTTACAATAGCAAAATTAAACTATCTCAAAAAATAAATAAATCAAACGTTCGTATCATTTAGAGGTGATAAAATTAGATCATAAAAATATAGTCTGTTCAACTCGCTTAAGTTGGACTAGTTGTTAATTCGTTCATTTATTAACTTGGTCAATCAAATATTGGGTTGATATGTAGAATGTAGTCCAAACTAATCAATGAATTTTTTGGTCAAAATATTTATAAAAAAGATATTATTTATTTGATAGGTACATATATCCATAATAAAAAAGTTAGGTACTAAAAAATTATAAAAACAATAAATAAATCAATTAAAAATTAAAATAAATTAGACAGATTGAATTGTGACCCACATTTTAACCCAATACATCTCCGGTTAAGTAACTTTTGGACGAT
Organism: Solanum appendiculatum; assembly: GCA_018342035.1. Taxonomy (NCBI): domain Eukaryota; kingdom Viridiplantae; phylum Streptophyta; class Magnoliopsida; order Solanales; family Solanaceae; genus Solanum; species Solanum appendiculatum. The sequence goes on from JAGDQO010000515.1 coordinate 2,463,661, forward strand.
CATTATTATCTCAATTTATTTTAATTCTCTTAAATTCATGCGATTCCACATGAGAAACCAGTACGAATATAACCTACATGTCCAATTGAACTATGAGCTAGAAGTCTTTTTACTTTCGTTTGGGCCATGGCGACCAATGCTCCTAAGATCATAGAAGCAATGCTGCAGAAAAAGAAGATTTGTTGCAATGTAGCTCCATAAGAAGGTGACATTTAACACCTCTAATAATCTAATTAAGTAGCATTACTTGTACGTATGCTTAAACTTAGTAGGCATTTGGACATGCGATATGAAATCAACGTTTGAACATGCGAATTCATGTTGATTTCATATCATGAGATGAAATCTCAAATTCTCCAAAAATCATGATTTGAGAATTTCAAATCATGATTTGAGATTTTTCAAATACAAAAATTGACCCACAAGTTTATATTTTGTAAAAACAACCCCACATATATATATCTACTAACCATTTATTTCATATGCAAATAAAATTTATAATTCATATCATTACTTTTAAAACTATTTATATCTAATATAATGATTATTCTCACTAACATAAAAAAAATTATTACTTCAAATCAATTTTTACTTTACCATTTATAATCATTATATCTCATATAATGATTATTCTCACTAACATATTTTTTTGTCAAATATATTTATCAATCAAATTGACCAACAAATGGCTCAAAGTAACATTGTTGGTTCGCTTTCTTAGTCATATGAATGAGAAATGCAAATTTAACGTGAGAAGATTGTACGTACTATGTGGGAGGATTATATGAAAGACTAGTACACCACAACTTATGTTTAATTTTATTTTTTTATTGAATTAAAGTTTGATCAATAAATATTGTATTTTTTAAGAATATCTTTGTGATAGTGTATAATGAGACAATTTTAATAATTTTACAATTTATGGAGTTTTTACGTTTATGAGAAAACATATAACATAAAAAGTTCAAATCACATGTCCTAACAAAACTTCAACTTTATCTCATAATTTCTTATCGTATGACCAAATGGCCCTTACAGTCTCACTAATCCACATTAAAGTTGAGGCACCAAAAACAACTTGCAAATTAAATCTTGAGGGTTCAATTGTACTCTTGAAACCAAATTTCTTCATGCATGGCATATATGTCTGACATTGACTAAAGTTATTAAATGACACAACAATCTTTTGTAGAAGCAAATTCATAGAAGTTGCACTTGACCAACAAGCTTTTTTTGTTAATAAAGGAAATGAATGAAAAAATAGCACAGTGAAATTTAATTTGGGGCCTGGTAGGTGAAGACAGCTAGCTTGTCTTAATGAAAGGCATTTTAGGGTTTATGAATCATGCAAAAAAAAAAAAGAGACTATAAATTGTGTGGTTATACTCTCTTCAAACTGTTTTACTTGTCACGTTTTTAATTTATATGTTCCTTAAGAAATTATGTGTTTTAATTATTACATTTTTAATTATTTAAAATATTAATTACTCTTCAATAAATGTTCTCTTTTTAATCTTTATTTAAGTTAATTTAAGCATAAAAATATTTATAATTCGAATGAGAGGGAACTAAACCTCTCGCTAAACAAATATGTAAAAAAAATTTAAAAAACTTGCAAAAATTAAAAGTTCTAGTATTGCATCAGTGTTGATAACATGTAATTTTTTGTTCTTAGACAATATTACAAAGTGAAATACTCCGTCCGTCCAACAATAGTTGTCCACTATACTAAAAATAGTTATTCAACAATACTTAGCCAATTTAAAAAATCAAGAGATAATTTACCTTTTGTGTCTATTTTACCCTTGCTATTAAATACTATTTATCATCTAACACATTTCTCAAAGCATTAAATTTAATAAAGTCAAAGGATAATATAGTAATATTATATCAATTATTAATTATTTTTTAAGGAATGTGTCAAATCAATAGTAAACAACTATTGTTGGACAGATGGAGTACTAATATAATCATAAAATATTTTTTTATAAAAATAAGAAGGAAGCATGAGGGTGAATGGTAAATAAAAGATGTCAATGTTAATGCACCATAAATGTCCGACTGTTCTCACACCGGTCTGTCAATGGTAAATAAAGGATGTCAATTTAGCATCACAAATAAAGTTGTTCTTTTAATATATACTAAATAAAGGTAACAAGACAGCACATATAATAAAAATTAATACGTCCTAATTCATTTTAAGTAAATTATTGGGATATAATATATTCATTTTAAAAAAAATAAGGACGTAATTAAAAATTATTATCCTTTTAATCATTTTTAAATTATTCTCCTAAAAAATGTGAAAAGTTAAGAACTTCATTAAATAAAGAATAAATATGAAGAGAAGTCTCAAAAAAATTCTTGAATTTGAACAATTTACTTATTTCGAATTATGAAAAAAGTCTCAACAATGCACTTAATATGGACAAGAGGAGTACTATCTAAAAAAGATACTCCCTCCGCCTTCTATCCATTTTACTTGTCATGTTTTTTTTCTTTTTGCACAACTCTTAAGAAAACATTAAATTGAGGATAATTTGACTAAATTATCATTATTTATTACTCTTGGCGAAATGGTCTAATGGACCCCTGTACTCAGTGGCTGATCTAGAATTTCAATTAAGGGAGTTCAAAAAACCTCTAATCTTACATTTAGGAGGTTCAAAATCAATATATAGACATAAAAATTCTTTAAAATACCTTAAATATATAACGTAATTTTTAACCGAACCCCCTCGGGTTGCTCTAGGTTCGCCTCTGCCTATACTTGTATGAGTTTGTATTATGGATCCTTCTACTTATCTATTTACCAACTGAACCATTAAACTCAGTCAAAAAAAGATTTTAAAACTCTTCCTACCATGTGTGTAGCTCACTCACCCTTAAATAGATGACATGTCAAATCCATGTCACATAAATTAATAACACGTCATAATTATCTTTATTAACTATTTTTAAAAATTATTAATCAAAATACTAAAAAAAAAAAAAGGTAAATAATTCTTTCAAATAAAATTCTCATTTCTCTCAACTTCATCCACCTTCAATCCAGCTTCCTTCACCTTCCATCCAGACCACAACCACACACCACCATCCTCACCACCACCATTAACATCACCTCCACCCTCTTATTTTCTTTTTCTTCCATTTAAATGTGTCTTCGTACAAAAGAAAAGGGACATCGAGAATAAAAGTCTTAAAAATAATATCTTGAATCTTGAAAATATACAATAACATAATGCCCAAAAATCCAAGAAATCAGTTGTAATAATAGCTGGAATCATTATCAATAGATAGAGGAGAGAACGAATTATACAAATCAGAGATTGATTCGAACGTAAAGTGCGATGTCGATTTGTGGGTAAGAAAGCAGGGATTGAGGAAAAAAATCGGAAATGAGTCGTTGGAAATTCTAGTGTGTCGGCGTCGGAAGCACGCAAGAAGCGCAATACACAATCACCGAAAATTCTTGATTGAAAATATAAGATCTACATTGTCATCTTCCTTTGTTTTCTTTCCTTGTTAGCCTTTTGTGTTGAAGAGAAAATTAGAGAGAAGCAAGGAAGTAACCTATTAGGTGTTTACTGTAAAAAAAAAAATGAAATTTTTACTCTTTAATGGTGGTAACTAGTGAGACTAAAATGAAAACAAATTACATGAAAAAGAGGGCTACATCTGCTGAAGATGTTGACAGTATGATACGAAGAAAAAGGAGGGTTGACTGGAAAAGAGGGTTAGGGTGGGGATGGGGGTAGGGATGGCTGAAAAAGAAGTAGGGTGGGGTGAAGAAGAAGGCTTTTTTATGTTATTTTTCTTTTTTAAAATTAATTATTTTTTAATTTTAATATTTTTTTAATGTAAGTATGATCTTCACTTGCCATTACATGCGTGTAGTCACACTCTCCTGCCAACTCAGCTATCTTAATGTCACATAAGTCTGGTCAATGGTCAGAGGCATTTGATATATTATGTTTTACTGAGTTTAAGGGTTCAGTTGGTAAATAGTTAAGTAGAAGGGTCCATAATACAAACTCATACAAGTACAAGGGCCCATCAGACAATTTTGCCATTACTCTTTTCTATTTAATACTCATACTTCTTTCTTTTGCACCATATTAGTATATCTCCAATTTATGATTAACGGTAAATGGCGAAAACAAACAACTAATTATGTCTTGATTTATAAAATGACAAATATTATAGGACATCTATTTTTATTAAGGATAAGTAAGGTGGTCCAGAGGGAGTAGCAGCTTGGTCATTGAGTTTGTTGTGTTATACTTCCTCCGTTTCATTTTACTTGGTTCGTATACTAAAAATAAGTGTTTAATTTTATTTGTCCATTTTAACAAATTAAGAGAGTTTTATTATAATTTTTTCATACTAATTTTAGTATTAAATAACTATATAAAAGAATGATAATCAAATTTAAAGTCCCAGAGCCATTATTAATAAAATACATATTTAATTGAAGTTTTCTTAAAGTATAACTTACATAAATCTCATAGTGTAAGGAGTAAATTACATCTTATCTTACTCTTTTTTTAATTACAATAATCCCTTAAAATTTGTACCTTCCGGATACATAAGTCACCATCCGGATATATTAATTCTGATACAAGAAGAATCCTTCTATTGCGCTAAAAAGGGGAACAAAATCTTTCCAGTTGCGCTTAAAAAAAAAGAAACGTAAAATTAAATATCAAATTCATAAATCACGCAATTTCGTTGTTATCACTGCTAATCAATCTCTCCCAAATCATAAGAGCTTCAAAAAATTCAAATTTCAAATTTCTTCTCCCAAATTGTCAAAAATCTTTTCAATTTCGATTCAAAATCATTAAAAAATTAAGTTGATACATCATGAATATCTCTATTTTGTCATCAAGGCCGCTGTTGTGGAGGATTCAGGGGCGGCAGAGATGGCGGCGGCCATGGTTTCCGAGGCGGTGGCTGCTTTCCTCCTCGTGATGAAGGTCTCCCTTCTGAAGTCGTAGAGGTGTCTTCTTTTGTGCACGCGTGTGAAGGAGATGCAGCGACAAATCTGATAAATGAAAAAATTCCTTACTTTTAATGCGCCAATTTATCTTCAAAACAAGACACATATTGGGAAAAATGATGAGATTTTTTGTCCTATTAATGAATCTCTTTTTTCAATTAAGATGACGGAGGAAATCATTGCTACTTCATATTCAGCTGGAGATAAGTTCTACATTGACCCAGCTAAACTTTTGTCACTGGCCAGATTTCTTTCACAGCCAAAGGGAGCACTACAAGCTTTTAGAGGCGGTGGATGAGGTGGAGGAAGAAGTGGGAGAGGAGGACGTGGAGGTGGTGGTGGTTTTCATGGTGGTAGAGGTGGAGGGGGAGGTGGTGGTTTTCGTGGGGTAGAGGACCTCCTCGAGGTGGTCGTGGAGGCGGCTACAAGGGTAGAGGAAGATTTTAAAAAGAAATAATGTACTTTTGATTTCTCTATTTAGTTTGTAATTCTGAATGCTGTGAGAACTCAATTGTGAGAATGTTATCATTAGTTCCTTTTCGTTGTTAATGAAAAAAAAATATCTCTATTTTATTGAGACATTCAAGAATCTGAGAAAGTGAGGTGAGTTATAAACAATACAAAAGTGATGGAATAGTTGTTGGACAAAATATTTCTTTTGTGAATGTTGAATCAGCCATTGCAGCTTGGAGATCGATGAGTTGAGGAAAATCTGGAGATCCGATACATTACAGAGACTAGCGTTGCTTTATCCATATATAATTGTTTGAAGATCCTCTCGATTTTTATTCAAAGTTGTCAAAAAAAATTGAGATTCAAAATTCTTCTCCTAGTTCATCGAAGATCCTTTCAATTTTGATTCAAAATTATCAAAAAAAAATTGACATTCATAATTCTTCTCTCAGTTCATCGAAAAAAATTTCAAATTTGATTCAAAATTATCAAAACTTTTGAGAAGATACATCATGAATATCTTCGTTAGTCTGTACTTGGAGGTGAGGAAACATGAACCAGAATGTGCAATGTATCTACTATGCATTGATACAACACACAAAAAGGCTGTCGAGATGGATATATTACTTATGATACATTGTTATTTTTAAAAAAAATTGTAAATTGTTAAGTATTGTAATCCTAGCTGATACATTAAAGTAGTAAAGATTGTCCATAAGATGTTTGATTTTAGATCGATACATTACCGTGTGATAGTTATTACGTATCATATACATGTAGTGTTAATTTGTATGAATGTATCATTGCAAAAGAATGATTATTTATTAGCATTAATTTGTATAAATGTATCATGGCCATTAATGTGTATCAGATACGAGTGATTGAAAAATTGCATATCTTGTACAACCAAATTGCATATCTTGTATGAAAGAAATCAAATTGAAAACCACTTGATGGGATTGAAAAATATTACCGATACATTATAGAGCTTGATATATGGCAAATGATAGTCATTGTATCAGAAAGCTAAATTACGAAACAAAATAAACTAGATATTTTGAGACTATGTACATTTGGTAATGATGGGCGTGATAATCTAGATCCAATCTTTTTCTCTCTTTTTTGGACGTTTTTTCCACAATCGATTTAGAGGTCGAAGATACATCCTTCTTCGACTTTGACTTCTCTAATCTCAAATTCTTCATGAATAATGGGTATTTAGCAGTAATTTGTATAAATGTATCATGGACATTAATGTGTATCAGATACGTGTAATACACATTAGTCATTAATATATATCAGTTATAGTACATTATAGTTTATGTACCAAGATTATTATTGGGTAATCTTGATACACAACAAAAAACTGATTTATTACTATCTATTTCCTTTTAAAATTAAAAAATATTGAAGATACATTATAGAACTTGATATATTGTAAATGATACATTAGACATTACTTATGTATCAAGTACATAAGTATTGAACATGAAATCCACTAGTCGAATATTCATCAATATTAGGGTTATGTATCAATGTAATAAATATATACATGATACATGGCATAAAACATAATCTATTGCAGCATTGATGTATCAGAAATTTCATATCACTAACAAAGGTTAATTTAAGAAACAAAATAAACAAGATACATTGAGAATTTGTAACTTTGATAAAGATGGGCGTGAAGATGCATCCTTCTTTGATTTTGACTTCTCCAACTCAAGAGTCTTCATGAATAATGAATCGTTTCTTTGTTTAAATCTATTTTCAACAAAATTTTCATTGTCGGAATCAAAGACACGACATACAATATCTTGAGTAGTTGAAACTAATTGGGTAATCCTAATACTAAAAGAAGAAGCATCATCCATAACTATCAGTAAATTGATGATGAAAAAAAATAAAAAATAGGGATGAACGGAGAGAAACAAGGAAGACGAAAACTACCTATTTAAGAAGTTGAAATTGATTTGACTAGAGAGAGAACGATTTTGAATTTCAAATTGTAAGGAAGGAATTAAATAGGGAGAGATTGATGGAGTGAATTAAGGAAGAGAAACATGGGTTTTGGGAGTGTGAAGTTATGTATCGAAGGTTGGGATTTTGGGAGTAAAATAAGGGATTTTAGTAATATTTTGAAATGGTAGGAAATAATAGAAATTATGGTAAATAAAGGTGTGTAGATAGGTAATTTTTCCTTTCTTAAAAATGTGCCAATTTAATAAGAATCAAGTAATACGACAGGAAGGGTTGGGCTTTTCATGGATAGTAGGCCAGTCATTTCCGTGGTTGCGTGTTAAAATTGTGGGCTTGGACCTTATTTTGGCCCAAGTACACAAATATTCGTTTTTGGGGTCGTTATTTAATTTGTATCCAAAGTTTTAAAAAAAATTATGAGTTTACTTCAAGTACAAGTCATTCACGATTGAAATAACAATAATTCACGTATAAAGTATGACAAACTTCACGTATGAAGTTTGACAAACTTCAGACTTTTTTGTTTGAAGTGTGGCTTTTTAAATTTAAGGCTACACTTAGATGTTTTTGTCTAAAGTTTGATATGACTTGTCAAGACCAACTTTAGATATTTTTTGCTTAAAGTGTGGACTTGACAAAGCCAAACATTGGACATTTTTGCCTGAAGTTTAGTATGGCTTGTCAATGTCAGCTTTAGACGTTTTTAACTATAGTTGCGAAATTGACAAGTCAAACCCAAGCATTTTGTGTGTGTTAATGAAAATATAGACTTGTCAGAACTTCAAATATATAATGACTTGTCAAGACCAATTTCGAACATTTTTTACTGATCCTGGAAATACCTAACTTCAAGTAAAGAAGTTGTGACCCTCCCAGCTCTAGGAAACTTCATTGGTATTAAAAACTGTTTGGAAATTAAACTGTGGCCACCTACATTGACTGTGAGTATATAATTGGTGTTACTAATTAACTATTTGTCATGCTTAATTGTTTTCAGTGTGCAAATTGCTTCCATATTCAAAAAAAAATTCAGCAAAATTATCAAGAAGTATTTAACAAAAACTCATTGATCACCTCTTGATATACTTTGTCTGAAGCTCATTAACACTTATACAACTTAAATAATTTTAAAAAAGTGATTACTGGTTATATATATATAGAAGTCATCGTTCAATATGCTCCAATTTGGTTCATATTACATCTTAATTATATGATGCATACACAACTCTGGAAATTATATCACGTAATGCAAACTAGTAATTAATTAGCTGATCCAATATATAATACTTATAACAAAGACATTAATCTATACTTCTAGTCCTTCGATTGATCCGTAGGAGTAGCCACTAATGTCAACGGGCGAAAACCATGATCAAGACTGGCTTTCCATACTTTGTCAATATCAAACATCATATCACCACACTCATTCTCATTCCAACCTTCCAATGCGTGCAAAATCCCAGCTATTCTCCATGCACTCATCACTCTTCTTGGCAGCCAATTCTGCAATTAATTATGTTATTATAATTAGACAATATCAAATAATACTATCGAAAAATTAATACTAGTATTTTCTAGTTACCTCACAAGAGTCTACATTTTCGAGATGTTTAGGAGTAATCATAGCTGGTGTGTTGAAGTAGAAGCAATCCTTGCGAGCTTTTCTTGGTGGAAATTGTGAATAAGGAATGAATAATGTTCCTTTTGGTGCTTTCAATTGTTCATCTTCGCTCAATCCCTCTCCTACTAGCCATGTCTACAGTATATATAATGCCTCAGTAAACAACTTTTTCTGCTATTTTGTTATGAATAATCAAGATTCAGGACAGTATATATATTTCGATGTTGTTTTGGTTAAATACGTACCTTTGAAACATAAGATTTCGACAGGACCAAGTTAGTTGCAGCCTCACGAGTAAGCTTTGCATTAAGTCTCTTGTAATCTTCTTCGTCTAACGTGGCAACCTATGTATAATAAAAAAGAAAATTACTACACAATAATGAACGAGAGAATGGAAAACCAAAAATATAATCAAATATACCTGAGTTCCTCTTTGGCACAAGGCTTGGGCAATGGAGTAAGCAACTTTGGATAAACGACCTCGAAGGACAACGTGAGAAGTTCCTTTAGGAATGGAGTTTAGGACCACGGCGACAGCTAGGCTACTTCCATCAACCACCTTCACTTTCAACTGAGGATGCCTCTTTAGATAAAGTTCACCATTACTATTCAACTTCTCTTCCTATAAGGTTACATTTTTGTGCAAGTATCAATAGGGTGCAGAGGAGATAGAGAGGTTGTTTCTGATAGAAACTCGGCTCAAGAAAAACGTTTCGAAGCAGTTTGAAAAAAATAAATCATTCAATTTTCTCAAAGGTATAAAGTAAGGACAGAGCATTATTAGTTTCCTTTACATATACTATAGACTTGCCTGATTTAAGAGTCCAAGGCTCAAAACTTTTATGCCTTTCTGATCTGCTTCCATGATGGATTCCTCAATCAAGTTGTTAATAGTCTCTCTTTGCCATTTCATAAAGTACTACAACAAAATCAAGAATCATATCACATAATTGCGTTAACAAATTATAATAACAATCTTGAATAATATATAGATTACTTACTTGTACGCGATACTTTGGTATAGCCCAAGTTTGTAATTTGATATTCTTGAAAATATTTCTCTCAACGACAAATGTACGACCATAAATCCAAGTAATCATTATTGACCATAGTGTGACTGGCCACATTAACCAAAAATACCACTTAGAGGTGTGAGGGTTCGAGGCCAACGATGCAAATCCTAGTCGAAGGTGGTAAATGGATTCTGGAGTTGTTAGATGTGTTAGGAGCACCACATCAGGCACTTCAGCTTCCCTTTCAAGTGACTTCTCATACAATGTGTCTGAGGACTTGTCCAACGTATCGTAGATATAGTCATACATTGGCATGAAAAGAGAATAATTTGTCCTGAATTGAGTATGATGTAGTGAGTGGTACCTGTACCATCAAAACGTTGATCTTAGGGGCAAAAGATTAAACCAAATCTTAAACTGTTTTTCATTTCTCTCTTAAACTCTGTGTCAAGTCAAATAACATCACGTAAATTGAGACAGGAGAGTAAAGTTTTGGAAGCGGTTATAAACTCTGTGTGGAGTATCTTTGTGTGGTTAAAAACTTTCTAAGATATAAAATGTACTATATGGTCCGGTCCCCCTAGTTAATGAGGCAGTTAGGCATGTAAATATTGTGATTCAGAAGTAGGGACTCTGAATTTTGAACCTTCGCTTTTATTTCGGTTAGTTACCATTTTTACCAGACGATTTAATTGCGTAAATTAAGATTATTGGAAAACAGGGCGATAGAGAAGACTTACGAGGGCGTATACATGAAGTACTTGAGAGGGGGAAATATAGAGAAGATCCACTTTGGAATTAGCTCAAAATTGCAATGGCCCATGTTGTTCATGAAATCAATATAGGTAACATAAGCACCAAATGAAGCTAAAGAGGCAGTCCTAGTGAATACAGTTGTGAACAAGGGTATGGAAAAGAGTGTGAAATATGATAAGTGCTCAGCAAATGGATGAATCACAGCTGCAAAAATACCACCAACCAAAAAATGTACATGAGTCCTCACGAATAGATAAATTTAATAAAATAATCAATAGTTAAAAACACATCTGAACTATCGTTTTTTCTCGAGTTTTATATCTCAACTATCAGATGTTTCTTTTTTTTTTTTTACCTAAACTGACTTCATCGTTCAGATTTCAGATAGGATAAAGGAACAACTCATGGGAGAGGCAAAAATTGGGGCACCTGAACTTGGGATCTCTTTGTAAAACTAGACATTTTATATATATATTTTTTTAAATTAGTATAATGTTATCCGATGGCACCTATGCTATAAGAAAATTAGACGGTGCCTCCTAGTGTTAAATACTATTCTCCATATTATTTTCCAAGATCCAATACTAAACATTAATTAATAGAGATAGTGTGATAAAATGCATCTATCAATAGTTGTTTTCTTAATGGGTGTGCCAAGTCAATAAGTGACAAGTAAAAATGGACGGAGGGAATATATATTTTCTAAAATTAGTATAATGTTATCTGGTGGCACCTATGCTATAAGAAGATTAAACAGTGCACCTGCTTGAAGGTTATTGAGTTATTTACCTAAATGACTAGGGATTAATTCTCACTAATTTTTATTTTTTTTTAAGTGGTGCATGTTCTAGAAAACACGGATTCGCCATGCTGATAGTTCAGACAGATAAAAAGAACAACGGATAGTTTTGAAATGTGAAATTACTCGCAAAAAAGTGACAATTCAGATGTGTTTTTACAATTGTCTCTTAATAGAATTAGCATGTTTAAAGACAATGAACTTACAAGTGATGGGCTCAGTAGCAATAGAAGAGTGATGATGAGAATGATAACGAGAGTAGAGAAAATGATGATGCAGAGCTCTATGAAGCCAATAATAAAGGAACTCAACAGGACCACTATGAAGCAAGGCAATTATAATTATTCCATCAGTCCTCCACATAGGCATGTGATGAGCTTGTTCCAGCACCAGGTATCCAATATAGTATAACAGTCCATTAAATATGATCTGATCATCCCTACAAAATTAATAACATTTTATAAGTCAACCTTTACGTAAATAGTTGAAGATCAGATTTTCAAAATTTTATCAAATTTTTCATAGCTGAATATTTGAAATTTTTTCAGAATTTGATCCAAAATCTATGTCCAAAAATTAGCTTAATACTGTAATTTGCATTTTTTTTTCTTTTGTTGGTACAGACCTAGAAACCTAATAAATGTACATACAAGGTTTAGGTTTTCACCGACCAAGTAAGAAATTCCGGATTGTACGACTAAATTAAGGCTTATACTCAGACTAAAACCTTTCCAAAAAAAAAAACTTTCTTTTGGTTTAATTGTATTTGGTAGGACTAAAGTCATTTTCTGAGGAAAATATTTTTTGTTGAAAAGTATTTTTCAAATATTTTGGTTGGTGAGTGAAATATTTTTTGAATAAAATATATGTATTAAAGATAAAATGTAAAACGGAGCGAGTAATAAGAAGTTATGAACTATGAAGTTAAGAGTTAAAATATTACATGGAAAAACTACTTCCGTCCATAAGTGAGGGAAGTCACATTTCCCTATTTCTAGAAAAACAAACTTTTCTCTTAAACAAACATCAAAAAAGACTTCGATCTTATCAATCACATCAATTTTTACTTTCTTTTGGATCTAAAATAAAAAATTATTTTCTTCTGTTCAAATTATAGAAAGTACGTACCAGCTGCTCTCTCTGTCAACTTGATCAAACTCGATGCTCTTATCAACGATTCGATTATTACCCTTTGCAGTTCTGTAGCGGGATAAAGATATCCATATCTGGTTGTGAATGATTCTCGAGAGTAAAAGTGGGAGAATGATTATGTATACAATGTCTCTCTGCCTTTCATCTTTGCTCATAAAATATGTGTATGTGCTATGACACACAAATGGTGCCAATACCAAGTACTAAATCATTTCAACAAAGAATAATATGAATAATTAGAACTTCATGATGTTTAACTAAGTGCAAAAAGATACATTATAAGGGGGAAAAATAGTATAGTATAGTACCTTGAAGTTTCCAAGGCAAGTCCAAGGCCATTTAGTGAGAATGCCAGGATTAGAAGCCATAATTTAGCAAATTAAGCTTTTAGTTTTGACCAGCTTAGTTTGTTCTCTTACTCTCCTCTTAAAGCTAAAGTCTTCTACTTATATAGAAGTTACAACTCTATCATAGAGGTAGGCATACTCCAGTTGTCTTTGCCATCTTTTTTTCGAGAGTCAAACAATTTTTTTCTTAATGGTAGTTTTTTATATGCATTGTAGTATTTCCACGGATCATTTTTACTTATTACATTTCGTTTTAATTCAATGTTCTAAATTTAGATGGTCGAAAACTATACAAATAATATTAGTATTAGTTGCAATAATTTTCATATTAATATGATGAAAAAATATATCTTAAAATATTGATCAAAGTCAAAGTATTTTGACTCTCGAGAAGTAAAACGTAACTAGCAAAAGTGAACAGAAGAGTATTTTTTTTGGCGAAATGGTCTGAAAGAACCTTGTACTTGTGTGAGTTTGTATTCTGAACCTTCTACTTAGCCCATTGTCAATTGAACTCTTAAACTCGATTAAAATAAGACTTTTAAACCCCTCTCATCATGTGTGTAGCTCACTTTCTCTTATACAAATGACATGTCATATCCATGTCACATATATTAATTCCATGTCATTTTATCTTCATAATTATTTTTTAATTATCAACCAAAAATAAAAAATAAATTTTCTATTTTAAGAAAATAAAATTAGTGTTTCTCTCACATTTCTTCCATCTCCCCAAACCCACCATCACCATCTCCATTTCCCCCTCTTTTTTTCTTCATATTTCTTCACACAATGAAAGAGGGCTACAAAACAAAGGAAGAAGAAATGTGCAGCCCTCTTTACTAGAAATTGGACAAATCTGCAAAATAGATGGGAGCATCTTTAGGAACTTCAAGAAGAAGAAGAAGACACATAATAAAAAATAGGTCTCAACGCATCATCAGATCCGCATGAAGAAGGTTGAGATCTGAGAAATTAAACAAGTTTCTGTGACTTGAATGAGTCGGTTTCATTCCTAAATCAATTGGCAGGGAAATCGAAAAAGCAACTTTATATTCGAAAGGTCGAGATTCTTAAGTCCCCTAAATTTGATTTTGACAAGCTGATGAAGGTTCATGGTGATATATCTAAAATTTTTGCATATGATTCTTTGCTTGTGTTTTATTCATACATTATCATAGGGCAAATATTGAAATTTCCAGGTGTTTTATCTATTACTAATTTCTTTTTCTTAAAAAAAAAATTTCTTCATCACCCAAACTATCACATGACCACCATGGAAGATTCATAACCGCTAGAGCAAAACCGTCACAAAAAACGATTTCGCCTTTTTTAATTGAGTTTAAGGGTTCAATTGACAAAGGGCTAAGTAGAAAGATTCAGAATACAAACTCATACAAGTATAAGGGACCATCAGACCATTTCGCCTTTTTTTTTTACATAGTTTCCAAAATATGTCAATTTTATGTCTAAATCTACAATAAAAATTAAAAGTTTGATTTTTAAACTTTGAACTATGTCGTATAATAAATTGAGACCGATAGAATAGTTAAAAACCGTCCAATTAATGCCTTTTACCCCCAAAAGCGTCTCTAGCACATGCGTTTTTAATTGTTTTTTTTAGTCTTGCCATCACTTGAATTTAAGGTAAGTACTCCTATGGACATAGGCACGAGTAGCCAAACGAATTTGTACGATACTTGGGCCAAAGAGTTTTAAAAAAACACTCCTACTCACATGTACTTGGTATATTATAAATTAATTTGAGCGTTTTAATTTCATGTGATATAGCTCGAATTCCGTAAAAAGTTCAAAAAATAAATGAATTTTTTGAAATACTCTCCCTCCGTTTCAAAATAATTGAATTGTTAAGACATTTTTCATATTTCAAATTAACTTAATTGTTCAGTTTTCAAGGCTCCTTTTAAAATATTTTTCCATTTTAACCCTTCATTATATTAATAAGGGCAAAAATGGAAAGTAGTGTCTAATTTGTGTCCTAATCTTCTTTTCTTAAAGGGTGTGAAACACCCCAACAATTTAATTATTTTAAAATGGAGGGAGTATAATTTATAATGTGTCATAACATTTATATAGTTATAAAATTTTAGAACTTGTGGTTTTAATTGACCATGTTATAATATTTATGTGATTATAACTTCTTTTTTTAAAAGTATGTCTCTTTTTTCAACAGATTAAAAATAAAAGTGTGTCCTATAAGCGAGATACTATAGATTATATTAAAAGAGTTTAAATTATGTGTATAAACACTGTAACGTGACGAACACCTGTCAAGCCAAAATTGAAGTGCGTGGAGATTAAAATTTGTAATCAAACCTCACAAAATATGTGTTCGATTGAATTCAATAGGTTTTGTTTAAGTAGTATATTTTTTTTAATAAATTTACTAAATAGGTATAAGTATTAAGTTTAGAATTCAATTATTAAATATTATTTTTTAAGTACTCACGTGCAAGGTCAAAAATGGATAAGTAGGATTAGTAAGGTAAGACTTAGCTTCCCTTGCTTGTACTTGTCCATGAGGTTTTTTATCTTTTAATAAAAGGCCGCTAGACACTCTGTCTAATGGTATAAATTCAATATTTTAAAAAATGGATTAGTAAAAAATAAACGAAATGAATAGTTAATTATACCTTAATTTTCTAAAGTGACTATACCTATTTCAAACTATCCATTTATAGTAGGGAGTAGTACAAAAGGGAAAAGGGTTTAATTGAATTTAACCACCTATTTTAGGAAAGTTTTTGTAAGAAAAAACATTTATGATTCTCAACTACCAAAGGGAAAAGGTTTGATTGCTGGGGAATTATATTCCTGCTTTGTTGCAGAAAACAATAATGTGCTTCACCAACTGCTTCCTTTAAAGTTGACTATTAGACTTCCTCTTTTTTAGAATGGAAAAAAAGAGCGCCTTTAAATTGATTTATTTTAAGTAGCTTTTAATTTTAAAGGTTTTTCTTTGTCTTAAAAGTGTTTGAAAAAGTTAAGATCATGTACAAAATCTGGTATGCCAAACTTTAATTACAATTTTTTGTACAACAATAAAGATTATGCACTGTTTGGTATACCGGACTTTAATTATAATTTTTTTTAATTACAATGATCAATGAAATCCTAATAAGGTTCCTTGTTTAATTTCAATCTACTAAATAAACTTTCTTATTTCTTTTGGATTATGAAAAGACAAATAGTTTTATATTCCCTCCATTTCTTTTCTAGTGTTTAAGAAAGAAAGATTTTTTTGAATTTTATGGTTATTAAACTTAATATGTATACTATAGTTCATAAAAATATATTTTAAATTTTAAGATATTAAATATAAAAATTAATATATATATATATATATATATATATATTTTTTTTTTTTATCAATTTAAAGGACAAGTACTGGGACCATAGTGTTTACCGAACTATTGTTATTTGCTGCCGAAGAATTAATGGAGAGTCGATATTATTGTAAAGCTTAGGTACGAGATATTATTTCTTGGTGGGTTTATTTAAAGAATACAATTATGCTCTTTTTGTTATAATGATAAATGTTTGATACTAACCTTAAAACTCACCATGGTGTGACAGTTTCCTGTATATGGTCAATCACCAAGTCCCCCAAACTAATTAGTTTGGTCACAATTAGAAATAAAATTTTTTTATCGTGAATTAATAAAAAAAAAAATTGTTATAAAATATGATTTTTGTTAATATCATTTGATTCATAGAGAACCAACTTACTGGAAAAAAATGCATGATAAAAAACAAATTCTCAATGAAATAATAGGAATAGGCGAATAAGCCACTAGACATTTTTTTTCTCACTAATTCAATCAAAATATATGTGGAAATAGTCACTGAACATTTTTCAATAAAAAAAATAATGATTTTTTCAGTAATATTCATTGCCCATTAAATTATTGACTTATACACAGATACATTATGTGTCATTTGTCACCTATTATCATCCAAATATTTATAATCACTGGATCGCACAAGCTAACTTCTCCTTGTGTGTGAGTTTCCAAATTTCACAAAGGAAGTAAGTCAAACCTCATCATCACTTCACAATCTTCATATTCGTCCCATAAAATTATAAATTCGTCCCACAATCTTCACAATCTTCACAATCTTATATGCTATTAGACACATGATATTCTTCACAAAAAAAAAAAAAAAAAACTTCAAAAATATATATACACACTAGCTAGGAAATACTCACACAAAGTATAAAACTCTATGGGCCCATTTTCCTAGAGTATAATTTATGATCTTCCAAGTCATTATTATTGTTGTTTAATATAATATGTCGATGTTATCAATCTCATATACCATGGCAATATGTACTAATTGTATTATTTAAAAATATTGAGACGCATTTCTCGTCTATACATTTATTGCCAAATTACTGAACCGACACGTTCATCACATATGACTATTCTCTCCGTCCAACAATAATTATTCACTATACTAAAAATAGTTGTCTAACAATACTTGTCCAATTTAGAAAATCAAGAGATAATTTACCTTTTATGTCTATTTTACCCTTGCTATTAAATAATATTTATCATCTAACACATTTCTCAAAACATTAAATTTAATAAAGTCAAAGAATAATATAGTAATATTATCCCTATTATTTATTGTCTCTTAAGGGGTGTGTCAAGACAATAGTAGACAACTATTGTTGGACAGAGAGAATATATGGAAAATAATCTTTAGGGGCAATTAATTAATCACAATAGTTTTATTACCACTAAATACTCTCTCCATCCAACAATATTTGTCCACTATACTCCCTCCATTTCAAATTATTTGAATTGTTGAGGTGTTTCATACCCCTTTAAGAAAAGAAGATTACGACATAAATTAGACATAGCTTTCCATTTTTACCCTTATTAATTATTGTCAAGCTTATGATTGAAATAACAAAACACTAATTATAATAACTAATTTCAATACTAATTAATGAAAGGTAAAATTGGAAGAATATTCTAAAAGTAGTCTTGAAGATTGAACAATTAAGTTAATTCGAAAAATGAAAAATGTCTCAACAATTCAATTAATTTGAAATCGAGGGAGTGCTATTTTGGGATGTCCAACAATACTTGTCCACTTTATGAAATCAATGGATACTTTTACTCTTAGTTCCTAATTTACTCTTATCATTAATTATAGTCATTTCTCTATTAAATTTTTCAAGATATTGTATTTATTATATTCAAAGGGTGATATAGTCAATAGTGGACAACTATTGTTGGACAGAGGGAATATGTTTTTTTTTAGAGGCAATTTATTGGTGACAATTATATTTTAGCACTCTTTGTAAATGCCGCGAAAACCTATAGCAACATTAGAATTAATGACAATTAACTAGTGATGGAAAAGACTTCTTTACAACACTATTTATTGTCGCTAAAAATTATTTTTGTGATTGTGACAAGGCCCCATCTTTAATTTGTTTTAAAATATAAGTGCTCGATGTATGTCCCAGTAGTGACAAAAGTTCCAACCTTGCCTGGCTTGAAGTTGAGACATATACATCCAATTGAGACTTCTTATATATTAATTTTGCTGCACAGAGCAACTAGTTTATTTCTACAATACTATATCCCAAGTTGGATTCTGTTATCAAAAGAGTACAATGTATTGAAAGAGATGTCTACACTATCAATTTAATCCTTAAAAGGGGTCATTTCGCTGTTGGTTAGAGTTATGATAACAAATGATGAAGGGATCATCGAGTGATTAATAATTTTAAAAAGTATGTTGATAAGGATAAAATTGTAAAATTCAAAAATTATACATTAATAATAAATAAGTTAAAAGAATATACTGTTATAAAGAAGGTCAATGTGATATGAAGCAAAATTCGAGAAAAAATCTCTGAAATTATCCCTTATTTTGAATTTTTAAATTTTTTGGAAATATAACCTATGGTGGCGGTGGGGGAGAGTTAGGGGGTTAGGGTAAATGAAAACAAATGAACCATATAATATACTCCCTGCTGTTCGTAATAAGTGTCTACTTAATATTTTGTTTAAAGTAGATGTCCTTTTATGTAACCAAGAAAGACTTAACTTTATTTTTTAAAATTTACTTTTATTTGTATTCCTAAGAAGTCTTTTTAATTACTTTGATTATCTGTGATATTATTTAATTAAGAGAAGTTAAAATATCAAAAAATAATTATAGTGATAAGTGTTTTCAAGAGTGTAAAAAGAAGAAAAATGGATCAAGTTCTGATTTATTTTCCTCAAATTCTTATTTGGATTAGAAATCTATGCTATAGGTGAAAATTAATGATTAAAATTTAATTGACTAAAATAAATCTTAACCGTGATTTAGATGATTAATATTTTATATACATGCTATCAAAAATTTTAATAATCCTACCATCATAGCAACATATATATTATTTTGTTCATAAATATAAATATAGTATTATAAACTTTTCTGTCTCTTCCTCCTCTCTCTTTTCCTACACCGTATTTATCTTCCAATTATTTTTTTCTAATTGATAACTTAAAATTTTTGCTAATAATTCTCTGTGATAGCTTATTTTAAAGTGAAAATCCCAAAAAAAATTGCTATCAAAGATTAACTCACTTCAACTTTTTTTTTAAATTTAAAACACTAGATATGGGTAATGCCACCCATGGTCCACAATTGAATTTAACATAAAGTTTTTAAATAAACCTGTCAGGTTTAGGGTAAATGATCAAAATAAACACCTCTTATCATACATTAAGGATCATTTTAATCAAGTAAAATATATTAAGGATAAAAATGAACACTTTTATTATATATCAAGAATTATTTCAAACAAGTAAAATACATAAAAAAAAATCAAAATAAAGCATTATAAGGACGTTATTTTCTCGATAGTAGTACTGTGTAGGGAAAAAAGTAGGAAAAGAGAGGGAGTAGCTACTAATTAAGACAGTCACATGCACAGTTATAAAGTTTTGGTTGAAAAAAGTGAACAATATAAATTTACCATATAGTTGCAATTACTATTGTAAATGCATGTTGTTGGATGGACTTTATTGTACGTACGTCAATGCTTCAAATTGACCCAACCTATTGCATGTCTCCATCCATCTGATCCAACTTCTACAGTTGTAAATTTCTATTTTTGTCTTAATTGGACTTATCTGGTCATGATTATTTTTTATTCTTTCCCCCACAAAAAAATATTATTTATTTGAAAAATACCAAAACTCTGTTTTCAAATTTATCCAAAAAGTTTTAGTTTAATAAAAATAATCTCATTTAACTTTTATTTCATATTTAAATCACATACTATTACGTTTTTTTCTTTTTAGAAAAGCACATTCAAATTCTAAATATTTTTTGCAAAAAGTATTGTTAAACACAACTTCAATTTTTAATTTTCAAATTTTCAAATAAAGTGAAAATTATTTTATTTTCTTCATGGTCAAACGTCCACTAATTCTTTGACCCTCTTTTTCAATAAATATTCTTAACCTTCAGTTTATCATGGTAATAATTATTATGTATGTTCAAGTTTTAAACATGTCATACATAATACATCCATCCATGATATGTAAATTTTTAGCCTCTTTTATTTCTCCTTTCACTTGGTAACAAACAAGAAAGACTAGAGTAATATTTTAAAATTTAAAAAACTAAGAATATACACAAAAAATGTAATAAGGAAAAAAGAAATAAACCCATCCTCTCACTGCCTAGTCAGTTCCAGCTTCAATGCAAATATCCTTCTTTTTTTTTTAGGTAACTAACTTGTATTATTAAAAAATAGCAGAAATTATACTATATTGTTCTTATCTAAATTTCAATGTTTTAGCACCAATAATAATACAAAGAACCCCTAACAAGAACAATATTATATGGGGAAACCATTTTCTTAAGAAAATTTAAAAATATAAAGGAGGACTTAGTATTTCAAATGATAAAATTAATAAATAAAAATAAAACTATTTCATTTAAAATTAAATTTATTGATTTGAAATATATTGGCTTTAGTATGAAGTCGATGCAGCCCAGATGGCGGTAATTGGTCTTATATGAGTGCTCGATTGACCACTCTTTCACTACTATAACTCCGCAACTGGTCTTGTTTAATTTGTTTTATTTAAGCCTTAATGCTAGGTCTAATTTGAAAAATAATTAGATCATAGCTAATCCATTAAGCACGTAAATTTATTTTTATTTTCAACCACTTATTTTTTGGGTTGAATAGATTGACTCAACTAGATCGCTTACAAGGTCTTAAATTTATTCACTAGAAGTTAATTAATGCTCGTATGAAGAATACTATTGTATTATTTATTTTGAGTTAATGGTTTGTTAAAAATAACTTTTCTATCTTATAAAAGAATGAATAGAGTCTATGTACATTTTTCCTACTCGAACCCCACTTATAAGATTACATTGAATATGTTATTACTGTCGTTGTTATTGATGCAGGGATAATGCAAACCTTCAAGTACCAAATTATATATATGGAAACCCATCGGCCATCACTAGACAGGAAGAATGAGGAACAAGACCAAACTGTAATAATTGAGAAATAGACACACATGGCATGCAAATCATATCATCATTCATGAACAAAGTTGGTGTCCTGCATGAATCATGTATTACCTGACATAATATGTGTCTATTCGTTCAATTTTATATAAATTTAAGTATCTATTATATATATCAAACGTTGGAGTGCATAGACGTATGATGAAATCAAATTAAAAAGCATATTTATATATGGTATTTTAATATCATTCATCATTTTCTACATTTAAAGATTAATTCATTCATAACTTATCTTTGTTGAATTATCGAGGGAAAAGGTTCACAACATTAACTCCGTCCTATAATTAAGTGACAAGTAGCAAAATAACAGGTATGACTATTTAATTTGACCCAGACAAGATTTCATGACAAATAAGTTTTATACATGATGTAAAAATATAAATACCCTCGTGGTGGGGCCACTGTGGTTCGACTTGACATTTTTTTCACTAATAATTTATACCAATGTAAATGAGTAAAACAAATATCTAGGATATTCGATATGGCTACTCATGTCATCTTTTTTATATATATATTTATTTTTTATAATTTAATTTTGTTAGTGAAAATTTTAAATCGATCGTTATTGTCCTGCTCCCTTCGTTGCCCATGAAGTACGTGAGGTCGTTGTGTTATTAAGGGCTGTGAAGAAGGTAGATGATATATATTATGAAGCCAGCAAATATTTGTCTATAGATATAAATGCATGTTGTTGCCTTCAATTAGATTCGTATCAAACTTGGCTTACAATTCTTCAATTAAATTAGGTATATTTCCATGTATATATAACCTAACAGCTATGATAAGGTGAGACACAAGCTTATCAATTTTTCAAATATTCATAAATGATACCACGTTCATCTATTGTATATAGTGTTGACTGTCGAAACACTTTTCAAATATAAGAATTAAAAAGGTTTGGGAACATTGTACTTAGGAGTGTGTGTTCAGGCCTTTGAATTAATTAGATATGAGAATTTCAGTTTGGATATTCGGTTTTTGAAATAATGAAGTAAAATTCTAATTTAATCTAAGTAAATTTAGGCTTGAATCGTTTTGGAATATTTTTTGGATTTTTAGTTTTAACTTTTGGCAAACCATAACATTTGTTGCTTGTAGATCGATATGAACAACTATGAGCCATATCATACTACTTGTAATGATTTTCAAATTTTACTTTAATTAAGGATGAAAAAGATAATAACTATATCAATTGTATGAATTGATAAAATGTTATTTAGTTTTTAATTTACTTTGTTATTAGTTATAGTCATTTCCAATGCATTTTCGAATATATTGAATTTATTATATTCAAAGAATAATATTGTATTTTAAAAATTTCTTGTTAAAAGACATCAAATCAATACTGAACAAATAAAAATGAACAGACAAAGCAAATACATATGCATGATATACAAAAAAAAAGAAAAAAGAAAAGAAAAGAAAAAAAGAGTGGGTAATAAAAAGATAATTTTAGGACAACAAATATCCAGATGAATAGGCAAATGAATAGGGATCGATTACCAACTACTTCCCTTCCAGCTCCCTTTTTCCTGGAAACATTTTCATGTTGCTACTAAAGTCATTGATTGTGGACTTGGACTGTAAAAAATTGATGGGTCATTTGCACTTTTTGCCTTTATTTTGTATCGTTCTTTAATTTTTATCTCTCACGATAAAAAATTTATTATTGAGATATAAAATTTATATTTTCGTATTATAATATGTTACATCACTTAATAAGATCCGTCTTAATACTTATGATATTGCGAAAACCAAGTCTATTGTTTTTTGTTAATTTCACTGCAAAGTATTCAAAGGAGTCTCAATTCTATTTTATATTTATCTGTTATTATAAGCAATTATACTTTTCTAAATGGCTTCAACAAGAAAACATGGGAGGTACAGAAACATGTTGAGCAATTATATATATATATATATATATATATACTTGCAATATAAAAAAATATGTCATTAATTGGGAGGACAACAAGAGAACATGGAAGATATAAGATATTGGACATCTAACATTTGAAATTATTCTCTTTTTATAATTTATTTCTCATTGAATCTGACTAATTTAAATTTATGCCGCTCATGACCCATTCTAAGAAAGCACTTTCTATCAAGAATTTTTTCATACTCAAAATTCGAAATCAAACCTCTAATGACTCTAAATAAGAAAGGAACAACTTTACTCCATCTATTCCACTATATCCTTAGTAAGAGTTAAATAATACTTTATACTACAAAATATTGTCTAAATACACTTGCAGGGTCAATTTTCATCTGAAAGGATATTTATTCTAATTCTAGAAGTCATATTCATAAATTAATGTCATCAATTTGGATGACAACTATATCTATGTGCTAGAGGTAGAGTATTCAACAAAAAATTCATCCATTAATTATTATTATTATTACAATCAAAGCAGTGTATACTACTGTATAATTGGAGGGATAAAGATTTTTTTTGCCACCTACAAAATAAATTAAGATTTTTTAACCTCTTACAAAATAAATAAAAGAAAATAATCTTTTTAGATTTTTTTATACAAAAAAATAAAGATTTCCTATGTGTAATAATACTTTTTTTTGTTGATAAAAATGACATAAAACTAATTTATTTTTTTAAAATTGGAAGATCACCTAAAAAATCAATTATTTCGTATAATTCATAATTGTCTCTTGAAGATATTTTTAAAAATAATATTAGCTTAGCGTCAACGGTCCTAATTGAGCAATTTTTAAAAAATTAGAGTTATTAAGGTGGACGGTGGTAATCCTTTTTTAAAATAAAGGGTATGTTTGCTACGAAGAAAAATATTTTTTTTTAGAAAATAAGTGATTTTTTAAAAATATTTAATTAGTATGTAAATAAAAAATATTAACAAAAATAATTATATATAATCTAGACCAGTTCTATAAAAGTAATAAGTTGGGTGTAAGGTGTGGGGTTGTGGGACGGGGAGCTATAGGAATGGGGTGTGGGGTAGTATGTATCGGAGGCCGAGAGAGAGTGCTACTTATTTTTCTCAAGTTTCACTACATAAATTATTTTTTCTTATTTTTAAGTAATTAATTTTTCTATCGATAATTTCGAAAAAATATTTTCCTTCACGCCAAACACATACAAACTCATCAAACTCAAATCTCATTATATTGTAAGTATCTTAGTCCGGCATAAATAAAGAGATATAATTTTACTCAAGAACTAATGAAAGTGATTTGTATTAGATTTGCTTGTCCAAAATAATTGGCACATCTTTATGACCGATCTAATCAATTTAGAAATTAATGCTCAAATATTTTGCTTTTTTGGGCTATATAGTGTTCTAAAGATTCATTTGGTGTTGAAACATCCTGGTGATGGGACAATTGGTCCTTGATGGTGTGCTAGAAAAGCACAAAATTCAATAGCAACATATCAAATAAATTCATATGTGAGGTCTAAGAAAGTAAAATATACGTAAATTTTATCTTTACACATCTTGTGAAGGTAAAAAAACACTCAAATAACGTATATTAAAACAGTTAAAGCAAAATGATTTACATGCAATAATAGCCAATAGCCTTGCTCACTGGAATTTAAGTCGTAATATTACAGTTCAAATTATCATTTTGTAACTATTAGACCGTTTTATTGTGTGCATGAAATAAGTTTTTCAACTAGAGTATTATCTTTTCTTATCCCTTAAAATAATATTTGCCTTATTAGGGTGTGTTCTATATGAAAGGAAAATGTTTTCTCAAAAATTCTTTTTTCTTAAAAATAAGTGAATTTTTGTGTTCAATACATACGAAAAATATATATTTTAAAAGCAGACAAATAATATAGGAGGTGGATGGTAGAGATGATGGTGAAGATAATAAGGCGTGTTGGAGGATGAGAATGACACAATCAACGAGGAATGTCACTTGCGGAACTTGTATTCCCTGCTTCCATTAGGAAAGTCATCGTCTTCATTTTAAAGAAATTTGTTGAAAAACAATGTCCAAAAAACGTTTTCCTTCCATACCAAATACACCTTCATTCTTAACTCGTTTAATAATGCAAGGTTTAAAAATTTAATAGAATTACAAGGTCATTTGTTCCGCCGAACTACAAAAGCGTTTTAGAGTTTACAACAACATACTCAATATAATTTCACGGGCGGGATCTGGGAGGCACTAATATGGCAATCATGATCCACATACTTGGGCTCTAATAATAGTCCAAACATAAAAATGTATTTTTTCCAAAAAGGGCCAAGCCCAACCCATTAACACAATATTTCGGGAAAAAGTCGGGAAATTTTCTTTCCTATCTCCAATTTTCCCTCCAAAATCCAAATCCACAGTTCCCCTACTTTTCTCTCTCTACTAATCTCTTCAACCCTACCCGAACTCCATCGGAGATCAGCACACAATCATCGCCTCTCAGGAAAAAGGGGTAAGTTTCTCTGCTTATAGTTTTCCTAAATTTCAACTTGGGGTTGTGTGTTGCCGTGTTCATTTTGATGGTTTTGGTGTGTGTTTTTGCTGCTATTGCTTGAGATCTTGTTAAGTTCGTCTGGAAGAACAAATATTAGACGTTTTAGTGTTTTTGGGGATTCGGTTCTATGAGAAATGAGCGATTTTGACACGAATTTAGATATGATTTCTATTTGTTATTGGCCAATATTTCGTTGTTGCAAATGTCAATTCAAATAATTCAGGCTTTATTTGGTAGAAATTGTTAGTTATTGCATTTGCTCTCTTGTATTCTCTTTTAAGAGTTGGGTCAATTTTTGCTATCTCCCTATTTGGTTAACTTTTGCTGATAGAAGATGCGACAAAATCTGAATAATCACAAGGTTTAGGAAGTTAGTTTGACTTACGTTGTATTAGCAAGAGCAGGAAGCAATATTAAAGTTGTTTGCTTTTTTGGCTATATAGTTGATAAGTTACTAGAATGGAGGAATCATCACATTATAGTTGAAAAAAATATGATTTTTTGAAAGAATTCAAAGTACTATAAAATGTTATTATTTGAAAATCATATGATTTGATTTGGGATTCGGAAGATAGAAAGTATCTAGTAACTTGGCTGATTAAAATAATATACTTTTGTATGAAATAGAGAACTCCGAGTTGATTTCTCATAGGGTCACTCAACTAATAGATATTATCTCAGAAAGCCACTTCTTTGTTGAAGAAATTTAGAATCAAGAAGAAATGTGACTTATGAAATAATAACTATTAGTTGACTGTCTATCTAAGAAATCAAAGTTTCAGGAAAATTGCGTTTAGGGATACGAAGACCACATTCTTCAACTTATACTGTTGCGAACTGTTGCCACAATTTTAGTTAATTTTGTACTTCAACTTAGGTTGGTGATGTTTTGTCTTGCAGTCAAGTGTAGATACATGTTGTGGCACGGAATTGAAACTGTCATTTGAGTTCTGTCGTCATCTGGGGTTTTGATCCTGATAACTATTCTGCACAGGACTGTTTGTGCTCGTATTTGTTTTTACCAGAGTTTTTCTTTGTATTGTTGCTCTAGAAATCTATCTTATGAGGACTTTATAGACAAGGAAAGTTCCCATCTTTTTTCTTTTTCTTTTACCTTTTTTGTGGTGGTGGGGGTATTGGAAAGGTTTCTCTTGAAGCCTAGACCTGAAGATGGAAATAGAAAAATCACTACCTTCTGGTGAAGGAGGAGCGGAGGCAATATTAAATGTTCAACCTAATACATCAATCTCTATTGCTTATCACCAGCTCTTTGGTCCTCATGATGATTTAATGCTTCTTGAGCTTGATGAGAAACTCCTACCTGATATCCTCAATCAAAGGTACGTGGTGGTATTGTTCAGTGAAGTTCTTCAATTTGCATTTTGTTTATCTAGTTTTGAGTTGAATTTATTCTTATTCTGTAGAGTAACATTAAGAGGGCAGCCAGATGAGGATGCAGTTCTCTGTAGTCAGTCTAAAACCTACGCCATTAAATTTGTTGGAACTTCTAATTCTGTATTCCTTATACCTCCTTCCAACCTATTGATCGCACTTGGAGCTTCACCAAACGCAAGTGAAAAGGATCATGATAATGCGGTGGTTGCTTCTGTCATCAAAGTAGTACCTGGCAGTATGGAACTTGTTGAGGTTGCTCCTAGATTGGACAAACTCAAATTGCTTCTCTCAGAAAACCCTTATAGTTTTGATGAAGTGTCACAAATGAATACCGAATTGACGCACAAAAACAAGGGCTTGTATTCATGGAGTGACCTTGTTGAGAAGGTGCAAGCCAGTGACGAGGAACTGTGCACAGGATTGCGAGCTCTTGCAGCAGTAGAGATAGATGGATATTGGCGAAGTTTAGACGAGAACTTTGTGGATGAGATTCTGAACATGCTTTTGCATAATGCAGTGCTGAATGACTGGCCTTTAAGTGCTCTAAACGAAGATGAAGTTTTGCCTGTGCTGGAAGCAGATGGATTTCCTCGTGAAATAGTAAGGCACTGTTTGGGAGTGTATGGAAGTAAGGTGGATGATGATACTAGAGGAGGCTGCACATGGAGGTTGGAAGAAAGGCCAGTTTGCGTGCATTTTGCTAGAGTAATCCTAAGAGGGAAAAAAATGAAACTTGAAAGATTTATGGAGGAGTGGAAAAAGAAAGTTCCAGAAGGGATGAATGGAAGTTTAGATGTGCTAGAAGGAGAAGTCTTAACCGAAAAGATCGGGATAGAGACTCGGATTTATGCTTTTAGTGTTTCTTCACTGCCATCAGTGCCTGCTGAACGGTTTTCCAAACTATTCCAGGAGAAGCCAAAGTGGGAATGGAAAGAACTGCAGCCATTTGTCAGGTTGGGTTTTACATTACCTATGATTTCAATCTTGTTTCTTTTGTCGTACTTGATGGTTGAAATATGATATGCTCCATTTCTACTTTTTGTTATGAATGTATAGGGATTTGAAGGTACCAGGACTTTCTTCAGAAGGTTTACTACTCAAGTACACTAGAAGAAGCCAACCAAACGCTGATGCTGAACCAATTTTCAGCGCAAGATAATATTTATGCAGGCATTATTTCCGGTACATGCTCCACAATTTGATGTCTTACTAGACTTGTAAAGAGGAGGGAGATCATGTATATGTAAACTTGATTTTGGAATCTGTTGACAAGTTTACTGTCCAGTTGCTTTGCCTCTGCAATCATTTTAGGATAATTCTCGTCTCACTTGTTTTATTGCACGTAGCAGCTCCTTAGTCTATTTACCTGTAACAGTAAGAATTATACCCTTGTGGGATTGCATTGGGTATATTGTTGTAGTAAGAACTATACCAGGGAGTTGGAAACTATAGAGTTGCATCTTGTGTTTTGGAGCTCATTTATTTATAAGTACTAATTTGCATCTTAAGCTAAAGTTGACATTTATATTTCAATTGTATTTTTCTGCCTGTGATTTTTGTCTAGTATAAAAAAAAAACTATTTCCTCGTCTTCTCCTCTTAACTTTGATTTAAAAGTGAAATTCTCAATTTAAATTTGATTCTGATCAATGAATAAATTGTTAGTGTCAAGGGAAAAAGATAAAGCTTATACAACACAGGAATTAGTTTGAATTTTCTTTTCAACCTTTTCTATTACTATACAAGGGAGGAAAGGGAAATCAGAAGTGGAAAAGAGAAAAAACTTTTCCAAACTAAACTTTTTTTTGTTTTGTTTTTTCCATTCGATATTTGGTATCTCCATTAGAATTTGACTAATTTAAATTCGTGCCATGTAAACCTCATTCAGGAGAAATGATCCCTACCAAGCCTTCAAAGATATATCTATAACGTGTAATGCTTTGTTTATAAAGGGATTTGAGAGAAATAATTTATTGTTTTTTTGTGTTTGGCCAAGAAAATATGATAAGAGTCTAAAAAAACTAAACATTTCTCATGTTTAGATTGTAAAAATTAAAATTAAAACTAAAAATTGTGAATTATAGCATTTATTTTTTGGAAAAAAAGGCTTGTATTACACCGTAAATCCATTAAATTAAAATATGAAAAAAACCAAAAACTTCTACTTGTTTTTACTGTAAATCCAACTTTTTATCGCCACCGTTGTAATCAAATCCGACGGTTCAGCTTCACTCCCTCCTAATATTCCCCCATTTCTCTTTTGGCGGGAAAATCCCTCTTCTGAGTTCTTACACAATTTCAACTTCTTTCTTCTCCAATTTGACTTAAAGCCCTAGTTATTCTCAGGTGAATAGCAAAAGCTCAGTTCGATCGAAACGTAAAATGCCTCCAAAGAAAAGAACAAGTTCAGGATCAACAAAGAAATCAACCATTCAAAATCAGAATCTTCAGCAGCAGCAACAATCTCAGCCGTCCAAATTCGGGATCCAGCATTTCTTTGAACGCCACACTCAAAACGCCCTTTCACAGAAATCCAAGTCCCTTATTGTTCCCCACAATTCTAATTCCAATCCCAATTCATTGCAAAACCCTAAAGAAAGTTCTAGTGTATCAGTATCCAAAACTCCTAAAAATGTTTTAGATTTAAGGTGTTTGGATAATGAAACGAACGCTGTTGCACAAAAAAGTGAAAATGGATTGAATTTCAATAAGTTTAACGAAGCTAATTCAGTGTCTCAAGTTAAAAGCAATGGAAATGTGGTCGAATCAGATAAAGTTGATGTAGTAGAGAGATTTAAGGATAAGGAAAGTAGTGTGAGTTTGAAAAACAATGAATCCGGTAGTCCATCTCAGAGTACACCTACTGAGATTGTGGTAGCTGCAGATTCAGGGGAGGAGAGAAATGAAGCAGAAGTAACGCCTGAGTTTTGCAAGTCGGTGTCTTTGAATAAGCGATTCAAGTTTTCTCCAGGAATGGTAATTGTCTTTATTTTCTGATGATTGTTCTTTTCTGGTTACTTGTTTGCTAAGTTTACTCGAACTAATGTCTTAACGCTTGTAGATGAGTGAATTGTCTCCTTGTTTACTCAATAATTACAAGATTGCAACTTTTTAGACTCATTCTACTGGAAGTTGAAGGTCAAGGGTGGGAGGAAATTAGCGAGTAAGCTCTTTGATGTAATATCAGAAAAAAGACTTTTAAGCAATGCAGTTATCTGTGTCAGTGAAGCTAAAGTATCCATTTTTCAACAGTATCTGCTAATTGTAGAAGGTCAAGTTCTTGTTGTACTTTATATTTAAAGTTGGGAAGGAGAACACTCTGTCCCCTTGGTTATTCCTGGTAAAGGAAGCTTAGTCAAGCCAAAGCAATAGCAAGTCTAATTTGAATCCCTCATGAGAGCAAGAAAGTAGCATGAAGAATTTTTTAGCAGATGATACACCGTCTACGTGAACTTGGGGAACTTGCAAACCAGGGAAGCTAAAAGGAAGAGTAATAACATATCATATAGGAGAGTAATAACTCTAACCACTAAAAAAATGAAGTAGGAGAGTAATAACTCTAACCACTAAAAATGTATTTCCCTGGTACATCGATATGTCGCAAACGTGACAATGAGAGTAGGAGATAAACTAGGACGTATTCTCTGCATGCTCCATGCTACAGGACTTAGCTTGTTGTAGGGCCAGTTTGCTTTACTAGAGTTGTTTTGGTCGAGGTTGTTAATCTCTCACTGCAGAACTGGGGAGTTTAGGTTTCTAACCTCTGAGATTTATCACAAACATTGTATAGACAGAGCATGGATTTCCAGCTTTTGGAATTTTGAAGACATGTAGATGGTCTTCTTTGCCCCCAGCAACCTCTTTTATCTTGCAAGGAAGATTTTGAATCCATCAGTCATTTGATGAACTTAATGCACCTTTTAGTCTATATTTTCGGATCCTTAGCCTATTGCATTCACGGTTAAGAAAGAATAAAATCTAACTGATTCAAAAGTTTTCCATGTTTGCTTGTCAGTTAATGAATTAATATATGCTAGTGTTTGTTAGCTGATCAAGCAAAGCCAGGATGATGGAGGAGATGAAGTTACATGGAGAATATCTCCAGTGAATGAACGACTTCATGCCATGTCCAAACAATTACCAAAGATGGTAAAGGTGTTGGCGGACTCATCACGGTTCAACTCCTTAAATATTCAAGAATGTTCACTGAGAAAGGTACACTAATATAATGTACAGTATGCTCTGGGACCTGTTTTGTTAATGATCATTGTAATACTAACACTAATGATTACTACAGACTCCTCCTGAGACAGAAAGAAAGTTTGAGAAGTGGCTTTGTTCACCTCCACTGAAGGCTCTTGATAAATCGTTAGTATGCTCAAATATGGCTAGCATGAGAAACAAAAACACAGATCACACAATGGATTTGTGGGAAAACAATGGAAACTCTAACTGCCAGAGCAAAACTGAAGTAATCAACAGTCAGAGTCCTTTTCAGACTCCACCATCTCTGACATACAGCTGTGATAAGGTAGTATCTGCATCATCAAACAAGTAAAATCTGTCATGTTTCTTGTAGAAGATATGTTCCTGATGATTACTAGCAATTAATGCAGCCTGCCAACGTGGTCGATCCTAATGAAGATCAGCTTGGTTCCAGGCAACACAAAAAGGTCTTTGACTGCTCTGGTATTTTCAGCTTATGTAATCATTAACATTTGTTACTCATTTCTAAACCCATGTTGTGCAGAAGGTGTAAAGTCATACTTCGACAGTCCCATTGTTTTATAGGTCTATATATCCTGTTTCAGGCATTGATTGAGCTTTTAGACCAAGTAGAAGATGTAATTTCTGTTGAACCACAATGTGAAGAGAAAATTGCATCCCATGGTCATGATGAACCAGCTAAGCCAGGTGCCGTTTTGCAAAAATTGGCAGAAAACTTTTGTTCAAGTGACCAAAGGAAAGAGTCAACTATCTATTTTCTTGTATTAGAGGTATGCCAGCTATTCTCTTATGTAAATAGATCCTTTATGAAAATTATGGATCAATTTACTTTTAGCCATATGTAACTACAGGTTTCTGAGAAGCATGAACAAGTTGAAACATCTGGGCCACAGTGCTCCTTCAAGGTTTGTGCGAAGCGCCTTGCTAAAACCTTTCTGAGTTCTCAATAAAACAAGTGATGTGTGGACACCTGTTGATGACTCTCAGGTTTTGCGCTTGCTGAATGAACAAGGTGGAGAAGAAAGGGTTTTGCAATTGAGGGATGAGTGGTAATGAGTTGAATCTCTGTTATTTCATCTCTCATCAAGCTGCTGAATATACTTAAAACATAAATTCACAAACAAGCTATTTCATTGACAGTCTCTTTTATAATAGATAAACAATACTCTTAAATAGTTTCCTCTCGATCTCTGTTATAGTAGAGCATAGACAAGCACAAGATGGAAGATGAACTTTCCTGTTCACAATGACTTGCTACTCAAACACAAATACTATTGCTACTCTTACATCATCTTCCCAACCAACAAGTATAGTTGAGATGATTTTTAGTCAACAATAATCTCAATGTGCATTGTGTAGCTTATATTATTATTTGCTTCTTTAGAATTGTCAGACCCAATGAGATCATCATGTCAAACAGAGATTACTACTGGAAGGACTTTCTAAAGACTAGTTTTGTCCCTGTTCTTCAGGGTCTCTGACATCATATGTCTTTTGATGTTGAGGTAGCAGGTTATGTTTGTCTATTGTGCATTTGAGTATACAAAGGCATCTTTATCCTAAATCCCAAGACAGAAGACACCATTTAGTCCCACGCACTTTTCTGCATTGTTTCGTTTTTATCTAAATACCTTTAAGTTGTGAGAAACTGTAATTTATTATCAGTACGAACCATATGTGGAAGAGGATTGAAATCGTCTCTTCTTAAGCTTTGAAATTCTAATTGTTGACAGACATGGTATTGTTGAGAAACATAAATCTCCTTTCAGGTGCTATAGTGTTGTTGCACCAGGGGATACTATTCATGTCATTGGTGAGTTTGACAGTGAAGGAAGATGTGAAATAAACCGCGGGAAGAATTTTCTCATTGTTCATCCAGATATTTTAGTTTCTGGAACCAGGGTATGTCCGATTACCTTTCATTTGTTTGTTTCAATTCCTCAACGTGTTGTCTTTCACTGTTCTAGCTTTTGGAAAGTTTTGCTTCCATTAGTTGATTCTTCCTCTTTCTCCATTGTTCTTGAATGTGAGTATTCTGTTAGGTTGCTGGCAGCTTCAGTTGCTCAAGGAGAGCTGTGCTGGATGAGAGGTTAAAATCTGGCGAGTATTCAGCCGCAGCATTGATTGGCACATTATTACATCAGATGTTTCAGGTTTTATGAATGAAAAGTACCTTGTCTTTCGATGTCCATAGGCTCATTTTCCAGTCCTTGTTTATATTTTTCATTGTTATGCATGAATTAGACACTATGTCATATGAAAGTGACTGACTACTGTTTTCCAGGCTGGGCTGATCAGAGAGTCTCCTACAAAAGAATTCTTGGAGGATTATGCAAGGGTAGTGCTCCAGAAGAGTCTTGAGAGCCTATATGCATGTGGAGGTGGGGAACATAAGTTTCTACCAATTGCTCCTTCATGAAGTTGTTATTATTTATGTTAGCCATCTGAAAATATGCTTTCCTTGAAGTCCTTGAAGGATAATTTTCACCGAACTGTCTCCTGTAAAGCACTTACATGATCCACTCCTTTCAACACTGAACTCAAACTTGTGGTAATTGCAGTTAATGAAAATGATACACACAAGACATTGATTGAGGCAATTCCAAAACTGCTGAATTGGATACGTTCCTTCCGATATTCAGAGGTAAATGGCTCTATAATTTAACAAGCCTGATTTTTGTCAAACACTATCTTGAGGCCATTAGTAACTCAGCTGGAAAGGCAGTGTTGTGATCTTGAAACTTTAGAATGGTGTGGACTCCTTGTTAGACGAAGATTAAATCAGGTTACTTTGTTCAGCAATGCATGCAACCCTGTCAAGAATTTTTTTTTTTTAATACAGGAAGGTGAAATTTTATGGATTATTTACAGAGTTTGTATGAATCACTTGTAAAATCCAAACGAAACAATTGAGAAATACAAAGTTGTCTATGGCACGTAAAGAAAGCGTAGTTAAAGCCATCCTCCAAAGTACTAAGTTCCAAATTCTTTGTACATAGACTAGTTCTCTTTGTCACATCAACCAAAATGTGTAATACATGGATACAGGTGTGGGTATCTAGTTTGGGGGTGGATCTAGAAGTATGATTTGTCATCACCTAAATCTGAACTAAATGTTGGGCAAGGGCCTGTACTCTCTCTTCTGTGGATGCGCTATCCCTTCTAGCTATGGTATGAGGAAGAGGAGGTGAGATCTACTCATTGATTTTATTTCAGATGAGCGGCCTTACTATTATCTAAACCCAAGACACAGCTAATCTATGCTTCTCGGCCATAGTTGTTAGTGGTAACCAATGCAGCCTAGGTGAATTAGACAAGTGTGGTGGCATCTCACACCCACACCCTTATCAAGTTAGGTCGACTGAGGTGCACCAGAGTTTTTTTAAGGATCCATGTAACGCAAGCAACAATTTTCCTTTTGTTCTATTCTCCATTATTTTCTGCTTCATAGGTGGCTAGATCTTTTGTGTTTGATTCTCAGTACATCTTGATTATAGTTTGTGCGGAATGTTACATCTGTTCCCACATTGATATTATTTCTCTCCATTTTTACCTAATATATTCATGAGCTTAACTTATTGTAACTCTTAGGTTTCAGAAAGCCCAAGCATTGATTTTGGAAGTGAAGATGGAGCTAAGAAGATTAAAGTATCTGAAGTAAGAAATCTTCCTTTTCCTTTCTTGGTAATGCAGTCTTGAATTAATACTTCTAAACTATACCTTTTAAGGCTATCCATTGAATAACTAATAATCTTGAGGTATGAGCTTAGTTTATTCTCAGAAACATAATTTGCAAATATTTCTGATATATAAATCATTAACCACATCAGGATGATCATTTGAAACTGTTCCATTTTAACATATTTATCTCTAACATTAGTGTCTTTTCATATTTGTTATTTGTGATGAACAAAATAAAAAAATCAACAAGCTTCACACAGCAACCTCAAATTGAAACTTAATTCACTCTCCCTATCTATTATACTATAGTGTGGCAACTGAAATAAGTAAATTCATGTAAATTGTTCTCCTACTATATAATGTTAAAGATGTTTTTAAAAGAAAAGGTTCATTATTAGTAGATGAGTTATGGGACATTAGATATAAGTTGTGTATGTAAAATTTATATGGTAGAGAGATTATTCAAGGATGTTTAGTATTGAGCAACCAATGGCACGTGATGATCCAACATTTTTTCTCATAACCTAGACAAAAACTACTACTTACATTCCCAAGCATTTACAGGATTCATCCTTCAATTACGTTAGCTACATGCACTTGGGACTGCTTTATTTATCCAAGATTATGCCTGATTTATTAGGTTTGATTGGGTCTTGAGCAGTTTTTCTGAAGGACATAATTTGTGTTAAAGGACAATAAACTGCATTATGATGCAACTAATGGTGCTTTTTCGCGTTACCTACATGCCAGACCCTTTTTTCTCGAAAAAAAGAACAGCATAACATTACCTACAACATGAAAGAACTTATGTTTGCCTCTAATTGTTTTTCTTTGAAATATACATAACATGGGTCACCATCCAGTCTGTCTATCCTCCCCCGCGTTTATATTCTTCTCTTTTTGGATGACCTTTAATATAGGTACTTGACATTGAAGAAATGGCATGGGCTCCAAAATATGGGTTGAAAGGCATGATCGATGCATCCTTGCAAGTAAATGTAAAATCCAACACCAATATACCTAATGAGACGATTATGCCTCTTGAATTTAAAACTGGGAAGGCAACAAATGGGCAGGCAAGTTTTTTTTGAGCATTTGTGAAAATAGTACCACTTAGTTGTGAAGTGATGATAATTCTCCACTTTACATGTTCTTGCTAGGCACCTAACCTCTAGGCTACTGTTGACATTACGTTCTGCAGGCAGCTATGGAACATAATGCTCAAGTCATGTTGTATACCCTTCTAATGTCGGAAAGGTGCACAGAACCCTGCCTACTTGCATACTTATTCACCTACTGTTGACATATTTTGTTACTTACTTGTAAGTTGTATATTTTCCTTTAATTTTTGTTTATAGATTCATCTCGTTGTTATCTATTTTTTTTCTTTACTAGATACTCGCAGCATATTGGCCATGGTCTTCTGTATTATCTGCACACAGATCAGACACAGGTAAAATCTAGCATCTTTTTTTCTTTTCTTTTCTTTTTGATATGTAGTTAAAAACAAGCATCGCTAAGAATTATAAAAATTGCCTTTCTTTTCCTTTCCAACCTTCTAACACTACAGTTCATTTTTTCAAGGGAATAAGTGTTTGCAGATCTGACTTGGTTGGCCTAATAATGCGCCGTAATGAACTTTCAAATGATCTTCTCAAGGCCTCTATAACTCAACAATTGCCACCAATGTTACAGGTAAGGTGTCTACATCTCATCCTGTTACACTTGGATCAAATACAGAAGTTTTTGCTAGTGCTGATATTTTGCATTTGTACTTACTAGTCATTGAATATATTGCTGATCGGCTTGCACATAACAGTGTGTTGTCCACTTAATATTCAGGGTAATCCCACATTCTCGTGTCCTAATTATTCCTGGTAACATATAAAAAACTTTACTGAAATATATCCCCCACTCTCCTTGGTTTGGTTGTCTTCAAGGAGGTCACAGTGTTTTTTTTGCCCCTTAATAGTGTAATTCATTTTGAGAACACCTTCATAATTTGTATATGGTACTACTTCTCTCTACAGAGACCTAAGCATGGTTGCCATCTTCCACCGCTATCCCAGGCCACCATCATTTATCGCCTTAAATTATAGTAAACACCACAAATGTGATCAGAAATGAATTAGCTTATTACCTGACCAAAAAGAACTCGCTTAACAAAATCTTCTAGACATTAGTAACTAAACCTGTTGCCTTTCATTCTTTTGATGCAGAGTCCAAATATGTGCAGAGGCTGTCGCCACCTCAATGTTTGTACCATTTATCATAAGGTACTTTGAGTTTTTTTTTTTGAAATGTAGGTACTTTCAGTTCTCTCTTTTGAAATGGAGGTACTTTGAGTTCTCAGGGTCTTCATTGCGACAAACATCCCTTTTTTCCCTTTTACTTATATAGACTTTGAAAATAATTGGTTAAAGGGGCCTCCATGATAACTCACCTATCAATCCTAAAACATTATAGCATATTTACCTCTGCTTGCCTATTAATAAAATGTTCTCCTTTCAAAATTAGTGATGAGTCTGAGAAACTCAAATGATAAACCCTCTACAGAAGCAAACAGGGGAGCTTAGTTGTTGAAATCAGCAACTACATCCTTTGATTGGCGAATATTCTTGTAACAAATATGCAAATGTAATAGCTTACACACACATAGAACAATGTAGATCTCTTCTCCGGGTTTTTACCTGTTCATGTGGTTATGGTGAAATAGGTACTTTCTGATAGACATATTAGTACTTAACAATCAACAAAAAATTATCATTACACATGCCATATTTAGACTACTAGCATTAGACCTGAAATGCATCAGAAGACTAACTTTTGACATTTATGCTACAACTAGTACTTATTTTGGACCTGAACATCTGTATTACAACATGTACTAGTTTTCTTAGGTCTTAATTTTCTTGACAAAAGTGCCAAAACTTCTTCAGGTTTAAGAAGCTAAACATGTAATCAAGGGCTCACAGCTTTTCTGAATATGAATCAATTTGCCTAATGATGAGGAGTCAGCATCTTGCAGTGGAAGGACTTAAGGAACATATTTGATAATTGAGTGGCAATTGCTTCCTTTTTTGTTTTTCCAATTGGGTAAAATAAAGGAGGAGGATAAATTGACATTTATGTTTTCTAAATGAGCCTAATCAATGTTGACATGAAAATCAGCCCTCTTATCTTGATCTAAATACTTCTGCACAATTCTCATCTTAGTTATATATCTCATTATGGGGAACATTAACCTTCCAATAATAATGGAACTTCGTCGAAATTAAAAACTTAGACTACTGTATCCTGAATAATTTTCGTAGGCATACGGTGGCACCACAGAAGGCAGCGGCTTGGGCAGTGTGTTTGATTCGCTTGTTAGCCATCTAACAAATGCACATACTAATTTTCTTCAAAAATGGGATCAGTTGATTGACTTGGAGGCTAAAGAAGTTGAGGTACAATACAAGGTCGATTGTGAATTAAGAAATCACCCTCCTGACTATTGGATAACTCTTTAGTTGTTAACTTTATTTTTTCAGGTTGTAAAGAAACAAATTTGGTCTTCACAAAGTTTAAAGAATGACATTTATGCTCCTTGCTTATCTTCTCTTGTCCTTGATACATCCGAAAGAGCCACACCAACAAACTTTAGCAAAGGAAATCAATTTACGTATCACTTTGTACATCGAGATTGGACTTCCTTGGGCACTCATCAACAGGATGGAGCTGCTCTGAACAGTTCCATTTTTCCTGTCAAAAAATTTGAATCCTCGCTTAGGAACGGGGACTATGTGGTATTCTTCTTTCCTGTGTTCTTTTTGTTTTATGCCCTCAATGTTCTATTTTCAGTTTTTCACAGCATTCAGCTGAAGCAAGAATTACTGGTCCATTGGTATAACATCATCTGTTTGTCTCCAATAGACCAGTGGTGAGACAGAGCTGTTATATTATGCATCTCTAGTGAATTACATGATCCTGTCCCTGTGGATTATATTAATCTCATGGCTTGAACTAATGATTCATTTAGTTGATTTTGTTAAGTTATGAAGCTTTCAGAATTTAATCAATCAACTATGTCTTAATCCCAAATTAGTTGTGAGCTGCAGGAATCCTCTGTATTCATTCTGCTCTATTCTAAAGCACATTCCTTGGTGGGCTCTGGGCTCATCCCATAAATTCGGTAACTTAGAGGATTTATCGTAGTCAGATTCTACTTTCACACTGACCATCAACTTATCAGAACCCTTCGGCTTTACTTGGGTTTGAGACTGGCTATGCTTCATGAAGCTCATATAGGAAAAAGGAGTTATTTTTACTATTCAATGACAAAAACAGAATATTAGTCAATTATTTTCTGAAAAGATGGAGGACTTCCTGATTTAGTCGGGGTCTTGGCTTACGTTTGTAAAAGTTGACAGCAAAGAAAGTAATTTCTTATTTTGTTGACCTCTTATTAGCTGGTTTGTTTGTCTCATCTTCTAGTTTCTCCTATGTATGAGTTGCGACTGTCTGAACTGAAGGTGCAGACTTTTAAGTGTTTGTTTCTATTTGTTGTCATGAGCGATCGACGGTATGATATTATATATTTTATATTATTCAGGTATTGAGCACTGAACCTAGTGGGATACTAATAGCTACTGGAGTTGTCGTAGATATGAGTTGCTCTAGCATCTCGGTAAGTATTGTATCTTTACCAATTCATTCTATAATGCAAGGAGTTGTTATTACTTTAGTGACTCTCTATTTTTCACCAAAGGCTACAAAAAGCCTAGGATGCATGGATATACCTTGTTTTCAGTTCCTTCTTTTTATTCTCCTTAGGTAGAACACTCCAAAATTTTGAAATAATCTCATTTGTTCCAGCGGAAAATAGGAAATTTAGGGCCCGTTTAGCCATAAAAAACACACTTTTTTCCACAATAATTTTCACTTTATTTGAAAATAAGTGTTTTGCTATGAAAATTCCAAAATTCATCTTGAAGTTGGATTCCAAATTTAAAAACAGCTTATAACTTGTTTTCTAACTCCATCTTCATGATTTCAAATTAAATGCTCTCTTCTCTCATTTGCAAAAACATAACCAAACACAACTCGATCAGTCTATCTTCAACTCCAACTTAGAAAATTCCAAAACAAGTGATAAATATTTGGTTTCTATGGCCAAAAGCCTACTTATATTTCTCATCCACCAGTATCTTTGTTAATGCTTTAGCTCTCAGTTTGGTCCCTTTCAACAGATGAAAAGCTTTTGCCTTTCTTCAATATGAAGGTAGCTCCAGCCTATACAAGGGATCGTAAGAATGAAATATTTTGACTAATGGATTAACAGAAGTAAAAGCTTCACATGGATCTTCATTTTTGTTCCACTTTAAAAAGGGAAACTACTTCAGGACCTGGAAGCATTGTCCAGAATGAAAAGTTAAAAAAGAGTGCACAAAAGTTTTCTAAACCAGCATTCTTCTTAAGAAATAATTACAACTAAAGCACACTAGTTTGCAGCTTACTATATTTACTTAGAAGCCAAAGCTTTTGCTGTAAATATATCTATATTTATACAAGATTGTCCACAACCTAACCTGTCTATCTTATTATAGTATTGTTTTCAAGTAGTAAAGGTCCATTGTCACTCATTCTGAAGTGAACCAGGCTACATTCCCATGCTTTTCTTTGATTAAAAAAATATTATATTGTGGATTTATAATCCTTTATGATAATTCTGGCACTGATTAACAAGTTTGGAATGTAAACTGAACCGTGTAGACTCCTTTGGATTTTGGGTTCAATATATGTAAAAAAAAAAAAGAAGCATGCACAGCTTTTAATTGTGTAATAGTTTACTTTCATTATGCAGGTATCTCTTTCCAAACGCTTAAGGCTACCAGGAAGCAGCCGAACTTCACAGGCACAAGATCTTCATCAGCAGCTGTGGCGAATTCATAAAGATGAATTCATGGGTTCATTTGCAATTATGAGGTATTCTAATTTTTTTGTTTATGTTTTATTATTCCATCTGAAGCACACCTTTTTTTCCAAGTGTAACTTACTCCTGCTTTTGGTTTTGAAGATTCAACCTCATACAACTGTTACTGCAAAATGAGCAGAGTTCTCATCTGAGGAAGATGATAGTTGATCTGGAGGTGAATGCTCTACTTAATTATGGAATTTTATTTGCAGCTCGTCAGCCACAGCCACCATCATTAATGAATGATAAAAAAAGAATCTTACCTATGAAATTCTGCAGGTGCCTAGGTTTGATAGTGGATGTCAATTTAGCCAAGATCCTGCCATTTCATACATTTGGTCAGAAAAAAACTTGAATGATGATCAGCGCAGAGCCATACTTAAGGTGAAGAATTATTGAAACTATCTATAATTTGATTTATAGTTGCACCTGAAAATCACAAATATGGTGAATTATCAGAATCATACTTGGAATAAACTAGATACATAGCTGTATTGGCCATTGGGTACCTGCAACATTTTGAGTTGTCATTACTGCAGATACTCACAGCAAAGGATTACGTGCTGATACTAGGAATGCCAGGGACAGGCAAAACATCCACTATGGTCTATGCTGTGAAGGCACTGTTGATGAGAGGTTCATCCATTTTGCTTACCTCCTATACAAACTCTGCTGTTGACAATTTGCTTCTCAAACTGAAGTCTCAGGTCATCTCTATCTTTGATGCTACTAAAGAAACTTAGTGGTTTCGACTTTTATTTACAGACTATGCTGTGTATCATAAATTTAGAAGGTATTTGCTGTAAGCTGGTGTCAACATTGTATAAACTCTTTCTTTAAATAGGTCCTGTCTTGGAAAAGCTGGAT
The DNA here is from genome assembly GCA_018342035.1 of Solanum appendiculatum. Taxonomy (NCBI): domain Eukaryota; kingdom Viridiplantae; phylum Streptophyta; class Magnoliopsida; order Solanales; family Solanaceae; genus Solanum; species Solanum appendiculatum. The sequence goes on from JAGDQO010000515.1 coordinate 2,505,948, forward strand.
TTAGCAGAATGAAGAAATATACATTCAGTGCAAGGCATGCATATGAGTTTATGTGTAGCATTAGGATGAAACTGATGATTTAAGAAGGGCCTACTGTAGCAACTACAGTCCCTAGCTGCTTCTACTGGTATTAGTGTTGCATCATCATTTCCTCTTTATCCTTCAATCATTTAGAAACAGATGCATACACATCTCATTATACTACCTCTGAACTCTTAAATAAATGCTAGCATAAATCTGTTGCACTCTTATCAGTTCAGTGTCAATTGTACTCACACATTCAGTAGAATGGTAAGTGCTTTTCGGGACTGTCTCATTTCTGAACCCTAATCTACAAAAGTCACCAGTAGGAGTTGCAGGATGGTAAATTCCTTCCCAGATAGCCACGGAGAAATGTACTTTATATCTTTTGCTAATTTAAAACCGCTGGCATACATCCAGCCAATAATGCAATGTCTCTTTGGCTTTTTGTGTTCACATGAAGTGAAAGAACACTTGATAAATGATTAACGAGAATGGCTTTCATGGTTTCCAGCAGTACCTGAAGAGCTGCCTATGGTCTTCCAAATTCATTTTTCTATCTTCTAATCAAACAAGTTCTCAATCTTGTCCCTTACATGATAGAATGCAAAGTAGGATCTTATGCTGAGTATACCTTGAGCCATGACAATCCTAAGTCGGTCAGTTAAGGAGGATCTCAATTTGTCATTTGTGTCATCAGTTGTGGGATGGGCATTTGGTCTCCTTATATGGACTTGGCAATCCTCCCCTCTTGAGCTAGCTTTTGAGGTTGAGTTAGGCCCAAGTGTTGTATCTATCTTGGTATCAGAGCTAAGCCCAAGTGTTGTATCTATCAAGGTATCAGAGTTAGGCCGATCCCAATTTGTTCATCAGATGTTGTTCTAGATCCATGCACCAGGCTTCCAGCCCTGGGCGTGATGGGAGGTGTTAAGTCTCCCACATCGGTTGTGGGATGGGCATTTGATCTCCTTATATGGACTTGTGTAATCCTCCCCTCTTGAGCTAGCTTTTGAGGTTGGGATAGGCCCAGGTGTTATATCTATCAATTTGAAGCTCTGCTGGAAGTGTGTATTAATTCTCGTGGGGTAATTATTTTGATAGGGAATTCTCACAAGGTAATTTGCAATTCGTTGACTTTTAATTTAATAATAAAAGACATTCAAATTATGAAAGTGGAGTTATTCAATGGATAAGGTAACACATTTCAACTTTTCAGCTTAACTCAATGTAATCTTTAAGAAAGAACGACTCAAATGTAGGCATTCATTTTTTAATATAATCAATAATAACCTTTAAACTGTGTTGTAATTTGAAGCATTTTAAAGAAAAACTAACTAATGACTATCAGGAATTCTGAACAAGGGATATCTTGAATCTGAATTGATGAAACACATGGCATTTACTTCGAAGTAATTGTTCTGCATATTGCAGTTCATGTATTACTTTGCCTCCCCATGAGAAGTGTTGGACAGTGCTATCAAGCTGTTGATGAATTCAAAAAGTTGCTTGGCTAAATGTTAGTGGGGCTTAGGCAAAGGGTCAAACAAATATAGACTATTAGCTTCATGGTGGTAAACCAAATCTTATCCTTCTAACCCATCTTTACATACATTTAGATAATCCAGAGCCCGCCAATATTTAAGTAAAATGACGATTACTCTTTGTGTATGAATATTTCCAAGTAAAAGATATATTACTTTATCCATTTAGATATTAGACTACATTTGTAGCCTGTTTGCAAGTAAAATGAAGCTGATTGACTCACTCATGTTAGTGTTATCGAGGAAAACCTCTGTTTGCTTCTTTCCACTAAGGGCATGGAGTTTTTGAAATGCTCTGCTAGAAATGTTCTCTTTACATACTTCAACAACTTAGTACTGAGTAATGAGTATCATATATTTTTCCTAGTGCTTTACTCTCTGGTATGCTCTGCTGACTGTCAACCACAAGACACAAGTGATGTACTGCTTAACTGCTTTTATATACACATAACAATCCTAGTACCACTTCAGGGGGACAGTGGGACTAACATATATACTGTTGCAGGGTATAGATTTTATACGTATTGGAAGATATGAGGTTGTGCACGAGGAAGTTCGTGAGAATTGCTTATCAAGTTGGTTTCTCGTAACATTTTCAAAGAGTTGCTTCATGATTGGCCCATGGAATACTAACTTACTGCTGGACTTTTTCCTACAGTGATGGACACTCATGGTCTTGAAGAGATAAAGCAAAGGCTAGAGCAAAGCAAAGTTGTTGCTGTTACATGTTTGGGGATAACTAGCCCATTGCTTTCAAACAAGAGATTTGATGTGTGTATCATGGATGAAGCTGGACAAACTACATTGCCGGTACGTTCGTAGTTTGGTTTGCTGTAAAGATTTGAACATTTTTGTCAATAAAGGTAGTGAATGAGGTTAACTTGTCACAGTTGTAGCCTTTATTGGTTGCAATTGTTCTATATAAGCTAAACTAACAGCCTCCTGTGCGTTTCTATTCTATGTTTTTATAGCTAGTTATTTTATGAAACTACATTTGTCACCAGATGAGAAATCCATTTTGGGAAAAGAAATGACAATATTATATTTACAATCCAGGTATCATTGGGACCGTTGACATTTGCATCAAAGTTTGTTCTAGTTGGGGATCATTATCAGTTACCACCACTTGTCCAGGTATTTCTTGATTTCCTCTGCTAGCTCCAATGCAATTATAACTTGTGACAAAATCTGTTTGCATATTAGAGTGCAGAAGCTAGAGAATATGGAATGGCAGTAAGCCTGTTCTGCAGACTCTCAGAAGCTCATCCCCAAGCAATTTGTGCTTTGCAAAGCCAGGTATCTTCAAAATTCTGTAAGATGTTGTTTCCTTCCACCTCTGAAGTTCGTCCGGTTTGATATAGTTGCCACTACTATGCTACAATTTGCAGTACCGCATGTGTGCAGCGATAATGGAATTATCAAATGCCTTGATATATGGTAACAGATTGCGATGTGGTTCTTCTGAAGTAGAAAATGCCAAAATCAAGTACACAGGATTGCCATCTGGGCCTACATGGATAAAGGAGGTACTAGTCACTGATTTCATTGCTTCCAAGTTTGATGCTGCTTTATTTTAGTACTAATCCAAACATAAGAGGCCTGCCTCATCTGGAAAGAATGACAGAATGGAAAATAGAGGTTGCTTCCAACTATGATGCTACTTCATTCAAGACATGTTCCAAAGAGGCCTGCACCTTCTAAAAATGAGTGATGTTTGGATGGGAAATATACACCTGGTGAAACTTGTCATTGTTTGAGCACTCATAGGTTCTTTCCTGTAAATAAGTTAAGCGTCTGAGCTGCCGGTTCTTCTCTGCTAAGTTAATACTAGCAAATTTTGTTCTTCTGACATTCACAAACTAATCTGCACTTTCTAATTGCTTCTCAAGGAGTAAGTCTGGTCATATTCTCATGTATCATGTCATAACCACAGTGTAGCTGTCATCTTAGAGTATTACGCTTCCATTTATATGTACTTTCTCAATGTGCTTATTTTGGTGAATATTGCTGATTAACAGTGATCTAGATGAGTGTCACACACTAAAATTTCCTCTTTTTCTAAAGAACTAGTATGCACTCAAATGAAAGAGGGGTTTAGTAAAAACCTAGTGAATCTCTAGTTTTAGCGTTTCCATCTGGTATATAGACACATTGCGACATGCCTTTTGCTTGCCCATTCTTTTCTGTCCTAACATAGAAACATATAAAGATCCAGTTTCTAACTGAAGCTGTACTACTTGTGAATCATGAGGCTTTTGGATAATTAATTGGTTGATCTAATACATTTAGACCAAGGGATAATCGTGAGGCTTTTGGATAATCCAGTTTCTAAATAGCCTACACACATGTTCTTTGCTAGCCTTGTATTAATGAGACAGAACTGTTGGTTAATTCCCTAGTCTTTTGAAGAGTAAATTGTCGCTGTCCACAGTTTCTCAATTTTGTACAAAGTGGTAGGGCAATGAGCCAATGACAAGGAGTTCAATTTTGTGTACAAAGGTCATGATGGGAATGTAAGTAAAGGATAGATTTAGTGCAGTGATTTGGTATGAGAAAGTCTTTTGAAGAGTAAATTGTCGCTGTCCACAGTTTCTCAATTTTGTACAAAATGGTAGGGTAATGACAAGGAGTTCAATTTTGTGTACAAAGGTCATGATGGGAATGTAGGTAAAGGATAGATTTGGTGCAGTGATTTGGTATGAGCAATATTTGACGAGGATGAACTCATCTTAAGAAATTATATTCCTTCCATAAAATATATTTGTATGAATTGTGAGGATTGATAACCCCAACTGCTTTTTTTTTTTGTTCTGTGAAATAATCTGGTTTGATTGGTCTTGACAGGCTATGAATCCAAACAGACCCGTTGTCTTTATAAACACAGGTTGGGCAAATTTCTATCTCAAGTCAAATTCTGCATGCTTGTCAAATGAAGTTTAATGTCCTTGTCCTAAACTTTCGCCTTATCCTTGTTTCTAAACTAGATTTGTTGCTTGCATTTGAAACAAATGACCGGAAAGCTGTAAATAACCCAGTGGAAGCAAATATCATTGCCGAGGTGTGAATGCCTCTTGCTTCTTCCATGAACATCTTAATGACCATTAGCATCGGATAACAAGAATATATTAAGCTCCAATTTTCTGTATAATTATTTTGGCCTACAGATCGTGTGTAGATTGTTGAGCAGAGGTATATTGGAGGAAGATATAGGCATCATTACACCCTACAATTCTCAGGCAGATCTTATCCGGCAAGCTGTTTCCACATCAGTGGAGATACATACAATTGATAAATACCAGGTAATATTTATGCTGATGTGATTACATTCTCGAAAAACATCTTCAGTTTTCAACTTTTCTTGTTCAGAAGAAGCTGCTTTACCGCATGGGATAATAGAAGGGAAAGAAAATCAGTAGACCAGCCTAAATAGAAGCATAGCTGTCTAAGGTTATCCTTTGACATGTTGTGTAGTTGTCAATTATATACTTCGGTTAGTCTAGTATATGGTTTTGATATGGCTATAGGAGCCTGAATGCCAGCTGAAAGAAGGCAGAAAAATGCTGGCTTTCCATTTATGAAACAGAAATTCGGAAGCCTAAAACTTCACAATACCCTAGCCCAGAACAATAAGTCTAATCTCACAATGCCACTTCAGACTTCAGAGACACTAGCTTTCGTCCAATGCTGACTTGGCCCTAGATAAAGCTACCTAAGTCCTCGTACAATTGGTTCCCCATCTCTCCTAAACCGGTTAAGATTATCTTGTGCCAGTTATTAACCTCCCAAAAGCTCAAATAATGTGACTACTTATGTCTTAGGTAGAAACTAGTACCTTGCTGCTCCTAATTGTCCTAGTTTTAATCTATGTTTGCAGGGAAGAGATAAAGATTGCATTCTGCTGTCCTTTGTAAGGTCAAGTGAAAATCCAAGGAACTACATTTCTTCATTGCTTGGAGACTGGCACAGGATTAACGTGGCTCTAACTCGTGCCAAGGTTTAGATACGGTTCCTCTGAATGGATTTATTCTTCTTTTTGAAACTTCTCGCACAAGTTCATCACTCTTTTAAGTAATAATGTGCTTCTCTTTTGTTGTTTGAACAGAAGAAGTTGATAATGGTGGGTTCATGCATTACACTATTGAATGTGCCTCTGCTTAAGCTTCTTATTGAAAAGGTGGAAGAGCAAGGTGGCATTTTGAGCGTCTCCAATAAGGATATTGCTCATAAACCAGAATTGAGAAGATGCTCCAACCTGAGATGATGGTAAAGATATTGCACCCAATTTTGCAATTTGTGGTCATGTAAATTATTGCAAAATCCACTTCTCTAATGTAAATGTAAATTAGAGACCACACCCAGCCACCCATTCTTTTGTAAAAAATAGAGAATTCTACTGTGAAATGAAGTTCAAGAGCAAACTTATCAAAGAATGTCTGATGATTTGTTGGATTAATGGCTGGTATATTTTACACTTTCATCAGTAACAGAAATGACAGGCATTGGTCAAAATTTTGAATTTGCATCTCCAGTTTAGAGGCATTATGTCATAGACCAATATTTTTCTTCCCTACATAAATAAAGGTAAAACAAAGAAAATGTATAGCATGGAGCCAGTATCTATTGCATTTAGCCAATTAAGTAAAAACTGTTGTTATTAAGATATGTTGAGAATTCTCAAATTCCCTATTATTATCAAACCAGCAAACTAAAATTCGCTTCTGAAGTAAAGTACTGCCATAGATTCATCACACAGCCTTCTCTCACCAGAGAAAATATGAAAAATACGCAGTCAGTCCCTTAAAGTTAACCTGAAAAGTAATTTACACTTAAACTAAGGTATGGGACTATGGGAGCGACCACTTACCCCTATTCTACTTTTGAACTGGTATTAATATACCTGGACATACAAAATCAGGTGAAATATACATGGAAAATCTATGTACAAAGATTTGTCCCTCCGTATCCCCATTATCATCTTTTGATGAAGAAAAAGATATGCTGGAAGATTCGGTTGAAATTACTTTCAGATTTGAATTTCAATGTTGGAGTTTTCTATATAAGAGAACATCATCTCAAAAAGATGGAACATTGTCGACATGGTTTTTAATCTAGGCATTGGTATGATGAGATATGTTTATTTTTTGAGTTAAAAATTGTTATATGCTAATTTGTATCCGATTTGGAAAGGTTTTGGTGTCATAGCCTATGATGCTCAGGTAATTTGGTAAAGTTAGATGAAATTTTCGAAGGGTTAAAATGTATGTTTATGTAGTGAACAGTTTATTATGCACAGTTTTAATATACTCACAAACATTTGCACATTAATCAATAAACTGACGGTAAAAATCCTTGCAAATAGATACCAAACAAAAATAATGAAAAAGCTTCTGTAATAAAATTCATTGCACATGGCAACAGGAATTTCCGACTGACAGACAACTCCGAATAGTATAATCAACCAGCAATGAAATGAACGAAAATGAGTTGGGAAAAATGAAAAAAAAAGAAGGAATTTTTTAACCAAATACCCTCCTACCTAAAGCTCAGTTTGTTTCTCCTTAGTAGCTGTCGCAGAAAATGTTAAGACTGGGGATTCTCAAAACTCTTGAATTCACTGTTGGCTCTCTTCAAAAGGAATAACCTCCTCATCAACATTTAGTATTTCCTCTACTTCAACTTCCTTTGCCTCGTATTCCTCCTCTTCATCACTAACTTCCCCATCACGCAACTTTTCCCTCTCCATTTTCTCCTCTTCATGCAACTGCTTCCACTCATTAATCCATGCTTCCCATTCTTCTTTCAGCTTCTTTCGCTTCTCACGATCTTGCTCACTCAACAGCAATGAAACATCCTGATCCTCCGCTTCATACTTCTTGCTGTATTTTTTCAAGTTCTTAGCAATCTCTTCCTCTTTCTCCTTGCTCAAGAATGATGGTGGCCTAGGGCGCCACAAAAACTGCACAAACAAGAAGCATTGTGATATATTAGTATAGAATATGTCATGTAATGGATATAATCATATTCCTTCAGAAACAGAAAAAAAAAGGCATAGCCAACCAGAGCTCACAAGACGACATAGTAAAGATGACAGGTCCTAATACATTTAACAAACATAGGGGAAACCTACCTTAGTGTTCTCATTGTGCTAACTGCAAAGTAAAAACTGCAGGAAACCTACCTGCAGTGCTGAGAAGACTCAAGTCCTAGCACATTTAACTAACATAAACCCAGCCCTAGAGCAGTCACCTTACATACACCATGCAATCACAGCCTTTCATCATAACTACTTGCTTGTGACATATTGAACTACGATTAGAGAAATAATATGTCTCACAAAATTGGCCATTGCCCTCTTATAATCTCACCGTTCTTGTCTTTTTTCACTTAAAGCAACTCTTTATGACATCCTTACTACATCTATTAAATTGAAAAGAGTAAATACACAGTAATAAAACATGAAGAAAAAAAGTACAGTAAGCAACGCGCTGATGGCAGAGCAGATCTAATAAATGACGGCTGGAAGTATGTTCCCACTAGCTCTTTCCAGTTAAAAATAAGGACTATTTGTGCTCTATATAAAAGAATAAGGATGATTTTGAGTCTCAAGCCCAAAAATAAGGAACTATTTAGGCTTTTTCTTGCAAACAACGCATGGTAAGATTATTACCTGGAAGAAATGATCCTTGAGTATCCTATACAGCAGCTTTCCATTGAAAGACCAAATATTGAATCCATTTTCCATCTCATGAACTGAAGTAACAGCTGTCGCTACATACCTATAATTGCAAAATAAAAAAGTATAAGGACCAAATAGGAAGGTCTTACAGGGAAAAACTGATGAGAGCTAAATCCAACTACCTTCCAGTTGGATCCCATTCGACATCTGTTGCCATAAAATGCTCAGCAGATGCCATGGTATCAAGCTCATCGACGTCAAAGAATTCCAACTGTCCATTGAAACCTTTCATTCCAGCCAAAATAATGAAGCGGCCTCCAGGTGACCAGTAGAGAGCATTAGCCTGCTTTCCCTTGAGAGTTGTCAACTTTGAAACACGGCCAGTGTTAGTGCCAGACCGCATAGAGTAGAAACTGACATCTGGCCTGGGGTTGTCACCGTGGATGACAGCAAATCTGTGACCCTTAGGCTCCCAAGCAAATGCAATAATTTTATCATTCTTGTTGTCAAGCTCCAAAACCTCAATTGGAATATCCCGTTCTTTGATTCTGAAAAGCTCAAAACCAGTGTATGTGCTTTTCTTGGTCTTCGTGTACCGGTCAACTTTGACGGCAAGGTAGTCTCCATTGCTTTGCCAATACATTTTGCAATCACTTACACTGAAGAGATTCTTTTGCCTCAACTCCTCTTTGCTTGGGATTTGCACAAGACTGACCTGTCAATTTAACACAGGTTTAGTTCAAATGCAAATACAAGTAGTTCCTCCAAATTACTGGAGAATTGCATAGAAGTTCTAGAACAAACCCTGGCAGGTTGATTTCCGCATTCAGGAACAAAAAGTGAAAGAATTGGATCTGTTGGTGACCAGCTAAAATCCATAACATTTTCAACCTTGATAGATTTCTTGTCAATAAGTGAGAAAGACTCTGTTTCATAAACAGAGATGACGTTCTTTCCTATTCTTGCAAAATACTTATCCTCTTTACCACCACTCCACCTGAAATCATCTCAAAAATAAAGTTAAAGAGTATCCCACCATCCATTTTTCATTATATTTCTGAGACGTCACATATTTAAGTATACAATCAAGCATGCAAGAGTTTGCAAATGTTAGGAGTGACTGAAAAAGGTGGTAGAGAAGGATAGAAAATGCCTCTTAACAATAGGATCAAAGCTCACCTAAAGACTGGCCAGGACACACCAGTAACACCTCCAGTTCCTCCAACTGCAAATTCATCAGCACTTCCCTTAAAATCTCTCATCACTTTTCCAGTTCTCACATCAAAAATATTTAGCACAACCCTCTGAAAGAAATCTGTATTAGAGAGAACCTAGTATGGCCACAATTGGGTATACAAGCAACATAAAGCTGAGACTTACGTGAGTGTCACGAGGGTTACTTGGTTCGTGGCTGCTGTATGTCACCAGATATCTCTCACCAGGGGAGAAATCAATCAGCTTTACCTGCATTTAAATCCTGTAGATCTAAGTCACAGAAACCTGCATAAGTTAATTTCAGAGAAATAAGCACAAAACTAACCTGAGGATGTGCATAGCGCATGAGGCGGTTGAAAGTGGTGGCACCACCCCAAATTGCAGCACCTTGTCTGTGAACTGTTGCCAAGTAAGTTCCCATAGGGGACCATTGAACAAAACTCTCAGTCCAATACTGCACTCAAGAAGACATTATTAGCAAAGTTTACTAATGGCCCATCTGCATGAAAGAAAGAAGCATCCTTTGAAGAATGTAAGTCCCCTTACAGGACGTTTATAAACAAGCTCAGGCTTTAATTGTCTTGCATCATTCCAGAGGACCTCCGTGTCATTGCCAGACCGAATCACATACTGATCTCTAGCTTTCTCATCAGTAAGCCACTTTAGCAGCATCTCCTGCCAGCGACACAAACATCTCAGTAAAAGTAGATGAATGAAAAACTGATACAAGCATTTAAGACTCAGTGCTGGCTGAGGAAAAACACAGAGCTGGTGAAGAGCCTAACCCCTGGAACATAAGGCTTGATCTCTGGTGGAGCCCACTCATCTGGAACTTTCAGGAACTTCTCAATGTCTTCAAACATGTTAACAGCAAATATATGTGACCTATCTAACTTGTATCCATGCGTCTTCTCCTTACTCAGCTCAGCTTCCTAAAGCAGGAAAAAATAGCAACATGATGATCATTAGCCAAACGAAATTAGATATGTCAGCTCCTGGGTTGTCTACACACTCCAACAACAACGCACGCAGATCCATTTCTACCTTTTAGTTCATAGTTGGATATAACAATTAAAAAAAAGTAGATAAACAAGTGAACACTGACCAACATCCTGCACTTAGTAAGCCATGGATCACAACATTTGAAGCATTTAAGTTCCTCATATCCACATCACACAAGCACGACTTAGAGTATAACAAATCTAGGATGCAGCCAAGACATGTTTATAATCAGCATCTAACTAAAGACAGTATAATTTCTCAGCGTAGATGACATGGTGCTAGCGTGAGAATTTTACTTTTTTTGTTGAAATCTCGATTTTTACATATCTTTTATCCATTCATAATAACATACTCCCTCGTCCCAATTTATGTGATGGAGTTTCACTAGGCACGATGTCTAAGAAAGAAAGGAAGACTTCTGAAACTTGTGGTCTAAAATAAGGGACAAGTATTTTTGTGGCAACAAATCATCTCATTAGGGATAATGATGTGCATTTTAAAATTAAATTGTTACTAAATATAGAAAGATGTCATTCTTTTTGGAATGTCTAAAGAAAAAGAGAGTCACCTAATTTGGTGGGACAAAGGGAGTAATATTCTTCTTAGGCTAAGTAAGAGATCTGCACATAGAAAGTACTAATTAAAAGTCGAAATAACATATTCATCACCTGTCACAAACTTAAAGATGGTAGAAGAATTGATAAATCACATCTCTCAACAATTCTGTTACAGGTCTCAAGCATTTTGACTATAAAAATGAGATACTCTATGGCTGCTAAAAGAGACAAATTGGAGTACCTGAGGAGTATTATACTCTATAAAGCAGTACCCAAGGGTTTTCTGAGTGTCAGGATCAACAGGCATATAGAGACCACCCTCCTTAATAACACCAAGTTGGCTGTAAATTTTCCGAACTACTCCTTCCAATTTCTCGTATTTCTCTTTAGGCACAACTGGAAGATTGTCCACCACCAGTATGTTTCCAAAACCTTGATCCTCCTCCAAGGAGTCCTCCTCCATCAAGTCTTCATCGTCACTGCCCTCGTCACATCCAACAACAGCACAAATTCAAGACCCAAGAAAAAGTTTTATAAAACACAACAAATGAAAAACCAAAAATATTTATAAGAAAAATCAAAACATAAACAAAAGAAACAAAACTAATCAGAACACATAAGAATCGATATATAAATCTAGATATTGACCTGGGTATGAAAATATAAATCAAGAAATCAAAACCCACAAACTCAAAATCACAAGACAACAGTAAAAACAGTAAAAATCCATATATAAATAGAGATTGTTGACCTATATATTCAAAACTCACAATGCAAAACCGTAAGAAATTCAAAATCCATATACTCGAATCTTTACAACATAATTTGCAAACTCAATAAAAGAACGGTAAGAGAAACCCAGACATAGTAGTCGATATGAAAACTCAATATATTGAACTGGATATGAATATGATAATAAATCCAACAAACCCAAACACCCACTAAAAACGCTAAAATTTTCTAATCTTCAAAATTATCAACCAAAGACATAATTTCAAACTCAAGAAATTAAAAAAAGATTAAGACTTCACGCAATAAAACAAAAAACTACACACTTTACAGCAAAGTAGCAAAAACAAGAAGCAGAAACACATAAAAGTGCAAGCAAAAATCAAGATTGAGACCTGGGTATTCCCAAATTATCACCAGGAGGAAGATGAATAGAGTCGAGATCGATTTGAGTAAGATCCACACCAAGCCCATCAGATATGGCTCTGATTTCTTCCATTGAAACTACATCCGACATGACTGAATTCTACTTTTATGCTCTTTGCTTAACTTTTTTTCTGTGCTCAATTCGACTATGAGAAGGTGCGAAGATAGCCACTTTGAATTGAAGCTTAACGAGAAGTTGTGAGGTTAGGCCTTTAGGGATAGAGAGCAATGTGCAGGCACAAGGAGGTAACTAGGGTTTATAATTCTGCTTCGGGTAAACGGGTCGATTCCGCGGGCACAAATACTATACCCTTTAACCTATACCCGTATTCATAATACTCCCTCTGTTCCTAATTACTTGTCCATTTTTCCTTTTTTAATTGTCCCTAATTACTTGTTTATTTTGACAAATCAAGAAAGGACAAATTTTTTTTAATTATTATACTCTTAATTAATTATTTTTTAAAAGGTAGAATTTGTTGAAAATCTTGGTGTCCAAGTTACTAACCTTGGTGCCCAAGTTGTTTTTCTACTAAAACAATTGTAATGACCATGTAATTGACTTATAAATAGACACTTCAATGTATTGAGAATAATATGAAGAAAGTGAAACTCCTCCTCTTCTTTTGCAGTATATTCTTGCACTTATTATTTTTATTTTTATTTTATAATATCTTATTATTACGAGATTCATAAAATAATGGTAAGATTAACTTGACAATTAAATCATGAAGGTCGTGTGTTTCTCTTAGGGCTGCATATCGGACGGATTGGCCAGATAATTTTGTTTAACGGTTTGACCTATCGAATATCAATTTTTAAATTTACTAATCCACTAGCCATCTATAAGACATCGGTTGGTTCGATAACGGATTAGCAATTATTGTATGGTTATCGGGTGGCTAATCTCTATCTTTTTTTTCTCCATGAATATACCTTTAAAAAATGACTTCTTTTCACTATTTTAAATGCAATTAAATTATACAATTCTTCTATATTGCAAAAAATATAGATTAATAGTAATGTAATAATTAATAAGTACATAAAAGTAAATATATTTTCAAATTTTTGGCTTTACGGCTTTAGGACTAACAATATATAATTATATATTATGAAAAAAATATTAAATGATATAAATATACCTAAGTTAAAATTGTACGTATGGTAATTCTTAATGGTTTATCCGATAATGAAATTGAATAATCCGCCCCACACCAATAAGCCGTTAATTATAAAATTCTAATCCGTTCACCAACCATTTATTCGATAACCCAATACTAACACACCAATAAGCCGTTAATTATAAAATTCTAATTTGTTCACCAACAATTTATTCGATAATCCAATACCAATAAACCAATAAACCACTTTTGTTGTTGGCTTATCGATTACAGTTCGGCTTTAAACCCCCCTAGTTTCTCTTTTTCACCAATGGTAATTTATAAAATTTTAAAAATATGTTATATGTCTCGTAAATCAGTACAAAATAGAATTTACACGTCAGTGTGTCACAAAGTTATTCACTTGTTACTTGAAAGGAGTACAAACTAATGTCTATGTCAAACAGTAAAGCAATAATCGAGACAACCAGTTTAATCGGATATGATATTATAATATTTTGCATTGAATTACGTTTCGTAAATATTTGCATAATTTTCTTTAATAAGTATATATAATATTAACTATTTAATATTGCCTAAATTTGTTGGACTTTTCACATTATAAAAGTTGTGTGCATGCACCGAGAAAAAAATGCTTACTATCAGACTTATGAGGTTAATATTTTATAATTTTTAATTTGAATGAAAAAATATATCGGTAATAAAATGTGAAAAATGCAAGATGTTACCTATAAGGTTGATAGTATGATAAAAGTATGAGATGATTTCAAACGTGAGCACTTGGGAAATATATCTTTTGAATTGATTTTAAAAAATGAGGAAGGATTGACGTTTGTACAAAAATATAGAATAGGTTCATACAAATAATGTTGGTGTATATACCACAAATTAAAATAAATTACAGTTAAAAATAAAATAAACAAAAATGAATAGATAAATAAATATTCACACTGAATTCTCTTGAGTAATTTCCCTAAACATTCACTCATGTTTGGGGTGACTATTTAGGGAAATTGCCTAGGAATATCACTTTTGTTTATTTTAGGACTATAATATCATTCAACTATTCCTTTTTCCTTAAAATATACTTGATAATAAGAATATCTTTCTCTCTCCTAATGGAATGACTTGTCACATTATTTTGTTTTTTTAATAATAAATCTTTTAACTTTTTTAAACCACCCACATTTTATACACTTAAAAAATATTACTTTTCCAAATTGTTGAACAAAAGAAGGAATTTTTATTGTTGTTAAAAATGCAATGTACGTTTTTAACTCCGTTTACTTTTAATAAATTTATTTTTATTTATTTATTATATTAAAAGCAAAATTGCATTTGTATTTATCTATTTTATTATATCAAGAGACAGATAAAAATGAATTTTATTTTTACTTTTAGTATTAAATATTCATTATAAAATTATTTTTCATTTTTAGTTGTTAATTTTAGCATATTAAAAGAAAAATAATTTATTTTTCTATTATTACGTTTAACATTAATTATTTATTCTAAATCATTTCTCAAATCATTCATCCTTTAATTATCTCTTGATTTTCTAAAGTAAACAAGTAAAAATGAATAATTCTTTATAACTTAAAGAATGAATGATTTGAGAAATGATATTAGAATAAATAATTAATGTTAAGCGTAATAATAGAAAAAATAAAATATCTATCTCTTGATATGCTTAACTAAAAATGAGAAATAATTTAGAATGAATAGTTAATACTAAAAGTAAAAATAAAATTTCTTTTTATCTTTCTCTTGATATGATAAACTAGAAAAATACAAAAACAACATTGTTTTTAATATGATTTTTTAAAATTAAAAGTAAACTGAGTTTAAAATGTGACATTTTTAACAACAAAAAAAATTATTTTTTAACAATATGAAAATATAATAATTTTTTTTGGTATAAAATATGAATGATTTAAAATATTTAATAATTTATTGTTAAAGAAAAGGAAATAATGTGACATGTCATTCCATTAGGAAAGAGAAATATGTTTTTATTGTGTCAAGTTTATTTTAAGGAAAATAGGAATAGTTGGGTGATATTGTAGTCCTAAATGAAACAAAAAAGATATTCTTAGGCAATTTCCCAAATATGGGTGACTGTTTATGGAAATTACTCAATTCTCTTTAAAGGAGATTCAATTGGGTGATTCAAATAACTCTGAATTAGCTGAAGAGTTCAAAAGCTCTACCAAAAAAATACTTTTAATATAACTTTTCTCTCTTTTGAATAGTGAATAAGTTGGAGACTTTAGAATATTCTTCTTTCTTTCACTACACTAACCTCACTATACACTATAATATTTTTCCTCCCTTTTCATAATTTTCATTATACTTCACAAAACGTCACTATTTATGGAAGTAAAATTCTTTTTATGGATTAAACAGCCATGTAACGGAATAATAATATTATAGAACATGGATTAGCAATGAATAATTAGTGGTAGATCATAGCAAAAATAGTTATATGAGGTAAAAAAAAAAACACATTTTTGCCAATTTATATCAATATCATTTATGTATAATTTTGTTGTAAAGCATCAAGAAGAGTGAAAATATTAAGAAAATAATTCGTGAAGAAATATAAAGAATGCAAGTGATATCATAATAAGGTTTTATTTAAAAAAGGAAAATTAAAATTGAAAAAATAAAATAAAATATGTTGACCAAATAATTTTGTTATTATTTTACTTAATTCCATCATTAGAATCCTAACTCAACTATATTAGTAACACCTTTTCTTTTCCTTATTAGGATTTAGGAGTATATGTCTTTTTTCCTATATATTTATTCTTTTGTTTTGCCTGTCTCCTTTGTAATTCCTCCCGCCAGCCATGTCTAGCAATATTTCTTCTTCTGCTTCTGTTTCTGTTTCTTCCACCACCAATCTACTCAACCAACGCCTCTTGTCGTTTCCATCTTCTCCGTACTATAAAAACATCCTAACTAAACCATACCAACAACAATGTCTTTTGATCAGTTCTTCCAATAAGAACAACAGGGCAGCTATGGTTGTTAATTCGTCGCGTAAATTAATCAATTTGGATCAACAACATGATGATTATTTGGACGATGACAAACCCAAGGAAGAGTGTGGAGTGGTTGGTATCTATGGTGACCCTGAAGCCTCACGTTTATGTTATTTGGCGCTCCACGCCCTTCAGCACCGTGGTCAGGAAGGTGCTGGTATGGTTACTGTTAACAATAAACTTGTTAAATCTGTTACAGGTATTGGATTGGTTTCTGATGTGTTCAATGAGTCGAAACTTGATCAACTTCCAGGTGACATGGCTATTGGTCATGTTAGGTATTCTACTGCTGCCGGTTCTTCTTCAATGCTGAAAAATGTTCAGCCTTTCGTTGCAAGTTCTAAATTTGGATCTTTTGGTGTTGCACACAATGGTAATTTTGTGAATTATCAATTGCTTCGTGCTGAACTTGAAGGGAAGGGGTCAATTTTCAGTACCACTTCTGATACAGAGGTGGTACTTCATCTTATAGCAAAATCAAAGGCGAGTATTTTTGTTTTGAGGGTTATTGAGGCTTGCGAGAAGCTTCAGGGAGCTTATTCGATGGTGTTTGTGACGGAGGATGGTAAGTTAGTTGCAGTAAGGGATCCGTTTGGGTTTAGGCCATTGGTTATGGGTAAGAGGAAGAATGGTGCTATAGTTTTTGCCTCGGAGACATGTGGTTTGGACTTGGTTGAGGCTACGTACGAAAGGGAGGTACATCCTGGTGAGATGGTGATAGTTGATGATACTAGTAAAGAACCTCAATCAATGTATCTACTGAAGCCTCATCCTCCTGAACCTAAATCTTGCATCTTTGAGCATATTTACTTTGCTCAGCCTAATTCAATAGTGTTTGGGAAGTCAGTATACGAGTCTAGACATGCTTTTGGGGAAATTCTAGCTACAGAGTCCCCTGTGGAAGGCTGTGATGTTGTGATAGCAGTTCCAGATTCAGGTGTTGTAGCAGCACTTGGTTATGCAGCCAAAGCAGGGGTACCATATCAACAAGGCTTAATAAGATCACACTATGTTGGCAGGACATTTATCGAGCCATCCCAGAAGATAAGGGATTTCGGGGTGAAGCTCAAGCTCTCACCGGTTAGAGCAGTATTGGAAGGGAAAAAAGTGGTGGTTGTTGATGATTCAATCGTTAGAGGAACGACTTCATCAAAGATTGTGAGGATGCTAAAGTTGGCAGGGGCAAAAGAGGTCCATATGAGGATTGCAAGCCCTCCAATTATAGCTTCTTGTTACTATGGAATAGACACTCCAAGTACAGAGGAATTGATATCTAACAGGATGAACGTGGAGGATATTAGGAAGTTTATCGGGGCGGATTCTCTAGCCTTTCTGCCAACTGATAGCTTTCCTAAGTTATTAGGCAGTGATCATACAAACTTTTGTTATGCTTGTTTTTCAGGTAAGTATCCACTCTACCCGAGAGTGGAGTCTACAGATGATAGTACAATGAAGTTAACAGTAGCTGCTAGTTAATTTTTTTTATTTATAGTAGTAGTATTCTTGAATGATTATTTGCAGAAAAACAAAGTTTCCCTATGTGTGTGTAATTTATTTTATTTATAATGTTGTCCATGCTATATCATTTTTTGCCAATAATTTCAGTTACATTTTTCAAGTACAAGTACAGACAAGTTCCTTCGAAACTAAAACTAATGTTCAGAATAATATATAAATGTCAAGAAAGCTCAAGGCAGTAACACACAGCCTGAATCCGATAAATATATATTCTTCTTGCCTAACAGATGAACCTCAAGCTTCTACAAAGGGGCACCTCCCTCCCCAACTCTCTCCCCCCTTTTCGTCTTCCCCCACCCCTGCAATTGATCCCTCCCCTTTTGCGTTCTAAAAAAATTCTTTATTGCTGTTCAAAACCAGTGAAACATTACTCTTTTTGGGCTCAATATGATTACTGAGGTCTTAGGTAGAAACTGGTACATTGCTGTTCATAATTGTCATAGTCTTAATCTATGTTTGTAGGGAAGAGATAAAGATTGCATTCTGCTGTCCTTTGTAAGGTCAAGTGAAAATCCAAGAAACTACATTTCTTCATTGCTTGGAGACTGGCACAGGATTAACGTGCCTCTTACTCGTGCTAAGGTTTAAATATAGTTCCTCTGGATGGAATTTTGAAACTTTTTCCACAAGTTCATCAGACTCTATGTGCTTCTCTTTTGTTGATTGAACAGAAAAAGTTGATAATGGTAGGTTCATGCATTACGCTATCGAAATGACAGGGATTGGAAACTTGCATCTTCAGTTTAGAGGCATTATGTTGTTATAGACCAATATTTTTCTTCCCTTCATAAATAAAGGTAAAACAAACAAAACGTAAAGCACGGAGCCAGTACGTATTGCATTTAGCCAATTAAGTAAAAACTGTTATTATTAGATATGTTGAGAATTCTCAAATTTGATTCAACAACATGGGTTTAAGGTAAGAAAGGAAACCACACATTTCATACTCGAATGCAAATAGCCGTTGGATAAAGATTTTGCTCCACAAATTGCCCTACAACTATCAAACCAGCAAATGAAAACTGGTTTCTGAAGTAAAATACTGGAAGAAGCACTGCCGTAGATTCATCACAGCCTCCCTCAAGAGAGAAAATAGGAAAAATACGCAGTCCGTCCCTTAAAGTTATCGTGAAAAATAATTTACATACTTAAACTATGGGTGCGACCACTTACCCCTATTCTTGTTTGAACTGATATTAGTAACCCCCGGAGACATACAAAATCAGGTGAATTTATACATGGAAAATCTATTTTTGTTGTCCTTTTTTTTTTACTTTAAACTAAAGATGTATGCTAAACCAAATATCCTTCCTACCTAAAGCTCAGTTTGTTTCTCCTTAGTAGCTGTCACAGAAAATGTTGAACTGGGGATTCTCAAACTCTTGAATTCACTGTTGGCTCTCTTCAAAAGTAATAGCCTCCTCCGTAACATTTATTATTTCCTCTACTTCAACTTCCTTTGCCTCGTATTCCTCCTCTTCATCACTAACTTCCCCATCACGCAACTTTTCCCTCTCCATTTTCTCCTCTTCATGCAACCGCTTCCACTCGTTCATCCATGCTTCCCATTCTTCTTTCAGCTTCTTTCGCTTCTCACCATCTTGCTCACTCAACTGCAATGAAACATCCTGATCCTCTGCTTCATACTTCTTGCTGTATTTTTTCAAGTTCTTAGCAATCTCTTCCTCTTTCTCCTTACTCAAGCAGGATGGCGGCCTAGGACGCCACAAAAACTACGCAAACAAGAAGCATTGTGATATATGAGTATAGAATGAAAATCTTATGATCTCACCGTTCTAGTCTTTTTTCACTTAAAGCAATTCTTGATGAAAATCTTAGTACATCTATTCAAATGAAAAGAGTAAATATACTGTAATAGAACATGAAAAAAAATATGCAGTAAGCAATACAATGGTGGCAGAGCAGATCTAATAAATGACGGTGGAAGTATGTTCCACAGCTTTAGCATCAAATTCTAATGTATAACACTTTAAAAGATTTTGCGAGAAATATTTGACTTTTTAAAGAAGTATCATTTTATAATTGAGCATGTTCCATGAAAAGTCATGACAACGAACACATTTAATATGAAATTGAAAAAAGAGGAAGAAACTAAAAGGAAAATACCATTGATTTATATACGAAAAACTATTATTACTACGTATAATTGGAAGTGACTTCGGAGAGCAAGGTCGGATAAAAACTGATAAAATATGTATATAACTGTATAAATTTTGTACAACGAAGTGGGACTAAAATTCAGTCAAAAACTATAAATGATGGGCGTTTTTATAAAATATAAAAGTTTGGGGTAATTTTTATAAGTTCCCAACTGATAGAATTTGGCCCAAATACTAGTTTTTTCTACTATTTGGGAATTTGAATTGTTTACCAAAAATATTTGTCAAATAAGGACAAATTGTATGGCCAAAGCCAAACAAGATTTGCCAAATCTTTTTGGGAATATCTATGGCCAAACAGGTCCTAAATGTCGGGATTTAGGGGGGGTCACATCTCACATAACCAGTAGCTAGCTCTTTCCCATTAAAAAATAACGGCTGTTTAAGAAGAGACTGAAAATGCACCAATTTTACAAATAATAAGTGCTATAAGTGCTCTATATAAAAGAACAAGAATGATTTTGAGTCTTAAGCCCAAAAATAAGGGACTACTTAGGCTTCTTCTTGCAAACAACGCATGGTAAGATTGTTACCTGGAAGAAAAAATCCTCGAGTATCCTATACAGCAGCTTTCCGTTGAAAGACCAAATATTGAATCCATTTTCCATCTCATGAACTGAAGTAACAGCTGTCACTACATACCTTGAATTGCAAAATAAAAAGGCATAAGGACCAAATAAGAAGGTCTTACATGGCAAAACTGATGAGAGCTAAATGCAACTACCTTCCAGTCGGATCCCATTCGACATCTGTTGCCATAAAATGCTCAGCAGATGCCATGGTATCAAGCTCATCGACGTCAAAGAATTCCAACTGTCCATTGAAACCTTTCATTCCAGCCAAAATAATGAAGCGGCCTCCAGGTGACCAGTAGAGAGCATTAGCCTGCTTTCCCTTGAGAGTTGTCAACTTTGAAACACGGCCAGTGTTAGTGCCAGACCGCATAGAGTAGAAGCTGACATCTGGCCTGGGGTTGTCACCGTGGATGACAGCAAATCTGTGACCCTTAGGCTCCCAAGCAAATGCAATAATTTTATCATTCTTGTTGTCAAGCTCCAAAACCTCAATTGGAATATCCCGTTCTTTGATTCTGAAAAGCTCAAAACCAGTGTATGTGCTTTTCTTGGTCTTCGTGTACCGGTCAACTTTGACGGCAAGGTAGTCTCCATTGCTTTGCCAATACATTTTGCAATCACTTACACTGAAGAGATTCTTTTGCCTCAACTCCTCTTTGCTTGGGATTTGCACAAGACTGACCTGTCAATTTAACACAGGTTTAGTTCAAATGCAAATACAAGTAGTTCCTCCAAATTACTGGCGACTTGCATAGAAGTTTTAGAACAAACCCTGGCAGGTTGATTTCCGCATTCAGGAACAAAAAGTGAAAGAATTGGATCTGTTGGTGACCAGCTAAAATCCATAACATTTTCAACCTTGATAGATTTCTTGTCAATAAGTGAGAAAGTCTCTGTTTCATAAACAGAGATGACATTCTTTCCTATTCTTGCAAAGTACTTATCCTCTTTACCACCACTCCACCTGAAATCATCTCAAAAATAAAGTTAAAAGAGTATTCCACCATCCATTTTTCATTATATTTCTGAGACGTCCCATATTTAAGTATACAATCAAACATGCAGGAGTTTGCAAATGTTAGGAATGACTGAAAAGAGGTGGTAGAAAAGGATAGAAAATGCCTCTAACAATAGGATCAAAGCTCACCTAAAGACTGGCCAGGACACACCAGTAACACCTCCAGTTCCTCCAACTGCAAATTCATCAGCACTTCCCTTAAAATCTCTCATCACTTTTCCAGTTCTCACATCAAAAATATTTAGCACAACCCTCTGAAAGAAATCTGTATTAGAGAGAACCTAGTATGGCCACAATTGGGTATACAAGCAACATAAAGCTGAGACTTACGTGAGTGTCACGAGGGTTACTTGGTTCGTGGCTGCTGTATGTCACCAGATATCTCTCACCGGGGGAGAAATCAATCAGCTTTACCTGCATTTAAATCCTGTAGAACTAAGTCACAGAAACCTGCAAAAGTTTACTTTAGAGAAATAAGCACAAAACTAACCAGAGGATGAACATAGCCCGTGAGTTTGTTGAAAGTGGTGGCACCACCCCAAATTGCGGCACCTTGTCTGTGAACTGTTGCCAAGTAAGTTCCCATAGGGGACCATTGAACAAAACTCTCAGTCCAGAACTGCACTCAAGAAGACATCATTAGCAAAGTTTAGTAATGGCCCATCAGCATGAAAGAAAGAAATATCCTTTGAAGGATGCAGTTTCTGTACAGAAGCATTTTATTTTTTGAAAATATGAAATACTAAACAGTGCAAATAAGAACAACCATGAGTGGACAGCTAAATGAGAAAAACGAGAATGTAAGTCCACTTACAGAATGTCTATAAACAAGCTCAGGCTTCATTTGTCTTGCATCATTCCAGAGGACCTCCATGCCATTGCCAGACCGAATCACATACTGATCTCTAGCTTTCTCATCAGTAAGCCACTTTAGCAGCATCTTCTGCCAGTGACACAAACATCTTAGTAATAGTAGATGAATGAAAAACTGACACTACCATTTAAGACTCAGTGCTGGCTGAGGAAAAACACAGAGCTGGTGAAGAGCCTAACCCCTGGAACATAAGGCTTGATCTCTGGTGGAGCCCACTCATCTGGAACTTTCAGGAACTTCTCAATGTCTTCAAACATGTTGACAGCAAATATATGTGACCTATCTAACTTGTATCCATGTGTCTTCTCCTTACTCAGTTCAGCTTCCTAAAGCAGGAAAACATAGCAACATGATGCTCATTAGCCAAACGAAATTAGATATGTCTTCTTCAATCACAGCAAGTGGACCGCATAAACAGGCAAGGAGAATTGTGATAAACAAACAATAATACATGAACATTCAAACAATTTGAAATATTACTCATGCATCACCAAAATGGAGCTCCTATGTTGTCTAGACACTCCAACAACAAGGCACACAGATCCATCACTACCTTTTAGTTCATAGTTGGATATAACAATAAAAAAAAGTAGATATACAAGTGAACACTGAACAACTTCCTGCACTTAATAAGCCATGGATCACAACATTTGAACCAAATAAGTTACTCATATCCACATCACACAAGCACGACTTAGAGTATAACAAATCAAGAAGGCAGCAAAGACATGTTTATAATCAGCATCTAACTAAAGACAGATTATGACACTTTATGATTTCTCAGTGTAGATGACATGGTGCTAGCCTGTGAGTATTTTACTTCTTTTGCTGAAATTTCAACTTTTACATATCTTTTATTCATTCATAACCACATACTCCCTCATCCCAATTTATTTGATGGCGTTTGACTAGGCACGGTGTCTAAGAAAGAAAGGAAGACTTCTGAAACTTGTGGTCTAAAATAAGGGATATGTATTTGTGTGGCAACAAATCATCTCATTAGGGATAATGATGGGCATTTTAAAATTAAATTGTTACTAAATATAGATAGATGTCGTTCATTTTTGGACTGTGGAAAAAGAAATGGGTGTCATCTAGTTTGGGACAAAGGGAGTAATATTCTTCTTAAGCTAAGTAAGAGATCTGCACATAGAAAGTAGTAATCAAAAGTCGAGACAGAAACAACATATTCACCTGTCACAAACATAAACATGGTAGAAGAATTAATAAATCAGATCTCTCAACAATTCTGTTACAGTCTCAAGCATTTTGTCTATAAAAATGAGATACTCTATGGCTGCTAAAAGAAACAAATTGGAGTACCTGAGGAGTATTATACTCTATAAAGCAGTACCCAAGGGTTTTCTGAGTGTCAGGATCAACAGGCATATAGAGACCACCCTCCTTAATAACACCAAGTTGGCTGTAAATTTTCCGAACTACTCCTTTCAATTTCTCATATTTCTCTTTAGGAACAACTGGAAGGTTGCCCACCACCAGTATGTTTCCAAAACCTGGATCGTTCTCCAAGCGGTCCTCCTCCATCAAGTCATCATCGTCACTGCCCTCGTCACATCCAAAAACAGCACAAATTCAAGACCCAAGAAAAAGGTTTATAAAACACAGCAAATGAAAAACCAAAAATTATTATAATAAAAATCTAAACGTAAACAAAAGAAACAAAACTAAGCAGAACACATAAGAATCGATTTATAAGTCAAGATATTGACCTGGGTATTTTAATGTAAATCAAGATATCAAAGCCCACAAACTCAAAAACACTAGAGAACCCCTAAAATTCAAACTTTACAGCAAAAACAGTAAAAATCCATATATAAATAGAGATTGTTGACCTATATATTCAAAACTCACAATGCAAAAGCGCAAGAGATTCAAAATTCATATACAATTATAAAGGTTCAAAAAACAGAAATAACAAAACGCAAGAAAACACAAAAACTCAAATTTTCACAACATAATTTGCAAACTCAATAAAAGAATGGTAAGAGAAACCCAGACATAGCAGTCCAATATATTAAACTGGGTATGAATATGATAATAAAACCAAAGCAAAGTAGCAAAAGCGAGCAGCAGAAACACACAAAAGTGCAAGCAAAAATCAAGATTGAGACCTGGGTATCCCCAAACTATCACCAGGAGGAAGATGAATAGAGTCAAGATCGATTTGTGCAAGATCCACACCAAGCCTTTCAGATATGGCTCTGATTTCTTCCATAGAAACCACTTCCGACATGATTGAACTCAACCTTTATGCTCTTTGCTTAACTTTTTTTTTCTGTGAGAAGGTGCGAAGATAGTCACTTTAAATTGAAGCTGAAGGAGAAGTTGTGCCTTGTGAGGCAAGGAAGTAAGCCACTTTAAATTGAAGCTGAAGGAGAAGTTGTGCCTTGTTCGGCAAGGAAGTAAGTAAGAAAATTGAATAAAACCGTCAAATAAGTGTTTTATTTATTTTTGTTTTTAGTGACTTCTTTTGACCAAGAGTGAAAATATTAAAGCAAAACAGTGTAAGAAGAAAATAATACGTGAAAAAATATAAAGAAAGCGAGTGATATCATAACAAGGTTTTATTTAAAAAGGAAAATTAAAATTGAAAATAAAAGTGTATCCCATATATATATATATATATATATAGAAAATTTTACCTAAATAATATATTTTATTTGATTAATTACGCTTTTAAGTGTAACTTTATTTTTATTACCATATATGGCATAATTTTAGCTTTAATAATCATTTGATATAAATTTGTATTAAAGTTATATCAAAATTGTATATCAGGTGAACTTCTAAAAAATTATATTAAAGTTGTATCAAAACTGTATTAAATATAAACAATCGGTGATTTGGTGGTGATGATTACGAAAAAGAAGAGGTGAAACTCTAAAAATCTGTATTAAAGTTGTATTAAATTCGAATTCGATATTATACATTACTATAAATTCGATAGTTATTTTTTCAGAACAAATATAATACATTTCTAACTATGTAAACTAATTTAAATAGTACCAAAATGTTTGAAATTCACATATAATACTTCTAATATATTTGTATTAAAAATGTTTTAGTTATATATTAGGTGAAGTTCTGAAAAATTGTATCAAAACTATATTAAATATAAACAATCGGTGGTCTGTTGGTGGTGATTTACCAAAAAAGAAGAGGTGAAAGCTCTAAAAAATATGTATTAAAATTGTATTAAAATTGTATAAATATAAACGATAGTTATAATACAATTCGAATTCAATATTATACATTGTTATAAATTCGATTGTTGTTATTCAAACAAATATAATACATTTTTAACAACGTAAAATTAATTTAAATTGTACCGAAATATTTGAAATTCATTCATAATACTTATAATATATTTATATTTAAAATGTTTTAATTATATATTCACCACGTACATTGAAACAATCTCTTTAGTTTTCATAGTGAAAAGTGAGGTGCTCTACTTGATAAGAATTTCATATTGTTAAATCAGTCTGTTTAGTTTTCATAAATCTTAATTATGGGTTGAACTCCTTCTACTTACGTATTTTATGCATACCTCAAGAGAACATAGTTAAGACAATATCATGATAAGTGTCCAACTTGTACATATTGAAGATTCTATAAAAGATAATGATGAAGTAAGAAATTTGCTCTCGAAAATATTATACTCTATTATTCCAGAATAAAGTTCATACTTAAATCAAAGGAAGCTTCAAAGTGAAAAATACTAGATTAAAATTTTATTAAAAAATTCAATTAATTAAATAATAGTACTATTTATATGGTTAAAAAGAAATAAAAATATATCAAAATAAATTAGGTCTTTTCTGCTAATCCTAACATCTCAAAATAAATTGAGTCTTTTCTACTACTTTTAATGTATTTTATTAATTAGAAGTCTTTTCTATTATTTCATCTAGCTAAAATATTCACAATTTCTTGAGTTTTCATCTCCATCATCTTCAGTTTCAGGTGATTATGGCGTGATTCACTATATGTATTAGTTTATTTTTTTTTATACATAATAGTTTATTTTACGAGATGAATACTTTTGTTATATGCATATCTATGTATGCTTGCATATGTATTTATCTTTAAAAAGTACTGTCACTAAAGTAACATCAAACTTGCAAGATTGTCTAACCTCAAACTAAGCAGCGTTACTTTTTTTTTTTTTTTGGATTTTCATATTGATCTTTATTTTATAGCACAGAAAAGTCCAATAATAAATGTATTATCAAAAATTAATCTTTTGCAATATAAATTTTATATAAAACATTTTGAAATAAACGTGTAACGCACGTTTCCAGAAACTAATATATATATAAACTAATCATCTACCAATCAAAATATGTTCACCAAATATTTTTGTTATTATTTACCTCCATCATTAGAATCCCAACTTAACTATTTTGTTTGGATGGTTATTACGTATTGTTTCATAATGTATCGTATTATACTATATTGTTTTGTACTGTATCGTACTACATTGTTTAATGAATACAATATTTGGATAGATTGTATCGTTCTCCGTCGTTACATAATGTCACACATTAACAATTTGAATGACAAACCTACAAGAAAAGTAGGGCACGAGGTAGAACTATTATGAAAAAGTGGGATAAATGATAAAATATGAGTATTAAATAATAATTAAAGTTAAAATGAGAAGAAAATATTAAAGTAACGAGGCGATCATATCAAATCGGTCGTTACATAAAATGGGACCTCCGTCATTATCTAATGATGGATTTAAACGATACGATACAATAAATTTTAAGTAATAATCAAAACAAAAGTGTATTTAAACTAACAATACAATACAATGAGTTGTTATATGTCTTTTTCGTATATATTCATTGTTTTGTTTTTGCCTATCTCCTTTGTCATTCCTCCCGCCACCCATGGCTACCAATAATTTGTGCTTCTTCTTCTTCTTCTTCCAACACCAATCTAAACCAACGACTCTTGTCGTCTTTACCTCGCAGAACAACTCCGTACTATAAAAACATCCTAACTAAACCATACCAACAACAATGTCTCTTGACCAGTTCTTCCAATAAGAACAACAGGGCAGCTATGGTTGTTAATTCGTCGTGTAAATTAATCAATTTGGATCAACAACATGATTTATATTCAGACAATGACAAGCCTAAGGAAGAGTGTGGAGTGGTTGGTATCTATGGTGATCCAGAGGCCTCGCATTTATGCTATTTGGCGCTCCACGCCCTTCAACACCGTGGTCAGATGATAGTACAATGAAGTTAACAGTAGCTGCTAGTTAATTATTTTTTATTATTTTGTTGTAGTAGTATTCTTGAATGATTATTTGCAGAAAAGAAAAGTTTCCTGAAGTGTGTACATTGTTTATTTCATTTACAATGTTGTCCATTCTATACCATTTTTTAAGTACAGACAAATTCCTTTGAACATTAAGTATTCCAAGTAGAAATCAATTACACCTCCATAAGAACCAGCTCGAAACATAATGTTCAATTCTCAAGAATGCAGTAACTCACAAGTCACAACAACAAAAGCACGTCAGGAAACAGGACATATATTTAGCAAACAATAACAATCACTATTCACAATTTCACCGACCCCGCCTGAATCTGATAAATATAGATTCTTCTTGCACAACAGATGAACCTCAAGCTTCTACAATGGGGAAACAACAGTTCTTTTTCCTGTATTTATGTTATTAGAAGTACAAAATCTCCTAAAGACAGTTGGTCCACGAATACCCAGAAGCTTCTAACACACCATTAACATGTAATGTTCTTATCTCATTTTTATCTAATCTTAAACATAGTCACGTCAAACTCAGGACGAGGCAGAGTATTTTCTTTCATAGTGATTTCTGGTAAATGCAAAGTGATTGCTTGGATGATTATCAGATCTTGACTCGTCAAAAAAAAAGCATATTCATGAGAGGCTTATGACTCAACTCCATATGGGAGAAGGGCAGCAGCCACAATCCTACCTTCTTCGTTTAGAATATTGTAAGTTGATGCAGCATTTCTCTGCAACACAGATGAAGTAAGGAATGTAAGCAACATAAAATGGATGAGAGAGAAGAAAAAGCTCGGATCAAGGAATATGTGCAACAAAAAACATGATATATGTAATTATCTAATAAACAACAGGCTGGCAAAGCAAGGTTTTAGAGTTCAGAGAGCAATTCACTTTTTCATGTGAGTAGTCTGATATCAATCTACCAAAACATGTGTCATTCAGTTATGGGCTCAGAACACCTAAGCAGAATATTTTGTGAAGAATCACATGACTAGGAAAGAGTATGTTTAAACGAAATTGAAAATTTAGAAAAGAGGAAGAGAAAAGCCACTTCAAAACATTGACTAATATCTTGACATGTTTATGCCTACCATAATGCTCATTCGAAATTGACTAACCAATAAAAAAACACTAAAACAATTAAACGTCACTGTTCTGGTTTCCTTTGCTGGCTAATCTAGTTATATTTAAACTCTTTTGGTCTGGGTCCAGGAATGTCAAAGAGATCCACCTTATATCTTCCAATTGCAGTTTTGGACAAAAAGTTCCAGAGATGTTGAGTAAACGGTGGGGGTACGAGCAGTAAACAAGGATAAATATTGCTCAGAACTTCTATGGCTAACCATCTCATCTATCAACACAATCTGATAACTACTACATAGTGCATAAAGGATGGCATATCCCCTTCCTTTGGCACATCATTTTTCATAATAACAAAGAACCATATACTTACAGAATCAACTGCTTCCAATTTCATTCCAGTAGAACGAATAAAGGCACGAAGCTCAGGATTTACTGGTTGAGTGCACTTCCCACAGCCAAGAAGAAGAATCTCTGCAGTGAAGTTATATTAGAAAGAAAGAAAAGCATGAATATCACGAGTAGTATAAACTTAAGAAGATAATCATTCCTCGACAGAATCAGGAACGGAGTCGATACTCATTAGGTTAAATGATAATCAAAATGGAGTTGGATTTCTGTATAATTCTGAGTTAACTACAAAATAATTTTTCTTATAGCTGTAGTTTTTGGGATAGCTGTAATTCTGAGTTAACTATAAAATAATTTTTCATATTCCACTGGATACCTACTACCTCTCACCACACAGATACCGGTTATAACTCTGCCCACCAAGAGTTACCAAGGTTCTCACCCACTTCATTAACTGCAATTGTCACACCCTTTGGTGAGGATTTTCTCAACATCTCATGCTGAATTTTCCCTCTACATCAAACTCTTCAAAGCTAAGGGTGTTGTTGGACATCCACAATTCTCTTACAAATAAAGGTCAAACAAATACTGAATCCTGTTCAAGTTAATTATGTTTTCCAATTTTGAAATAAAATTTTATTTCAAGTATTGTAGAAGTCCAAAAACCACACGCCCTTTATTGCAAGATATTTTGAAAAAGTCTATCTACCCTGACGACCAAGCTTTTTCCTCTAATCAGTTATTGACAAAGATAAAACAAACGGAAGGGAATATCAACACAGCACAGCTGCAACTATTCTTTCCTTGTACAGAAATTTACCATCATTTTTCAATTAATAAAGGCTTAATACACAGATTTCCCCCTGAGCTTGTAGTGAAATCCCTGTTACACACACCTTGACCACGGGGAACCTTTTACACACCAAAAGTTTCAAAAGGTGTGCCTAAAAACACATTGCTTTAGTTATGTCGCCCTCGTGTGTAATACACATACAGAAGGCGAGTGAATGCAAAAAAAATAAATTATATCAGATGCTTTATATGAATGCCATGTGTCTAACTTTTAGTTGTTCTTTTTCCCTTTTTCTCATTTCACATAAAAAAAAAAAAAGAAGCCAAAATAGCCCACCCCTCACGTCTTCTCCCCCCACCTCCCTCCCCATCTTCTTCCCCAACTCTCTCCCCCCTTTTTCATCTTCCCCCACCCCTGCAATTGATCCCTCCCCTTTCGCATTTTAAAAAAATTCTTTATTGCTGTTCAAAGTCAGTGAAACTTTTCCGTTTTTGTCCTTTTTGGGCTCAATATGATTAAGATATTGGAAAAGTTAATGACAAAAAAGAAGGGATGGTCGGAGATGGAATATCAGGCGAAACTCCGGCTGCTGAGTTGGTCAAGTCCCAACTCCAAAAAGCTAATAAAATTGGTTTGAAAAAGATATTTGGATAATTCTAACTATTTGGGGAAGTTTGCTCTCAGTTTGACGCCATTATTGGTGGACGAACTGAAATCTGACAAGCTGGGTGGGAGTTCCCCTTAGTTTTTCCTTTTTTGCTCAGCTGGAGATATTTTTAAGACTAACTAATGACACGTGTCATGACCTTATTGGTGTGACACATTCACCTATTTAAATGAAGTGGTCAACCATAAAAGTGGTGTGTATTAGACACACTTTTTGAAACATTGGTGTGTAAAAGGTTCCCCGTGGTCAAGGGGTGTGTAACAGGGATTTCGCTACAAGCTCAGGGGCAATTTATATATTAAGCCATTAATAAATAGGTTTACCCATAAAATATTTTAAGAGCAGCTAGAGCATACTTTCTACCAATTTATTTTACCTACTTTTTCTTTTTATCCATCCGAAGAATATTTAACTGCCATGAATACTCAAGGCTACTTCTCCAAGATCATAAATCAGTATAAAACAACAATATTTTTTACTACTGGCTAAGTGCTTTGAAACAAACCTCCAAACATATTTAAACCTTGCATTTGCCCTTAGGGATTTGGTCTAGGGTTAGGCATCGTTCTGAGATTGAACCCGCCACAGACAAGTACAACATGGTATTTAAATGGAGAAGGGTAGAGGGAGGGTCCATTATCCACTGAGTTTTAAATTATGTGCCACTGGCCCTTGGGGTTATCTCGGAGATCCAGAAAAACATATCAAACTTTGCACCTTTAAATGATTAGTTAAGATTTAAAATCTTTAACTACCTTGAATTACAAATTCAAGCTAATTTCCTTGATTTCAAACAATACTAGTACCAATATATAAAAAGGGTATATAACTTTCCAGAAATGATCTGTATCAATGAAGAAATATTTGCTTATGTCAGATGGTACATTGAGTTCAGCCAAGAGAACCCAACCAAGCACAGTACCACAGTAGTAAATCCTTCTCAAGCAGGAAATTGCACCAGATAGATTTACATCAATCTTACAGTGTGATGCACACATTATAACTTGACACAAACTTGATAATGTTTCCCCTTCTTATTTTTTATTTTTTTGTTCAATTTTTTTTGAGAAAGGTAATGCTGTAATAGTAATATTTCCCCCTTTTATGTGGAAGACAAAATGAGAAAGCCGTGTACCGATGAAATATTTTCAAAACATTTCAATTGATCTTGTGGAAAGGAAAATGGGTGAAAGGATTTGCAGAGACATTTCAAAAAAACATAAAAACTTGCTTGGTCTGTGCAAGAAAAGGAACAAGCAATGTTTTGAAATCATATTTTACTACATCAAAAAAAAGGAACAAGCAATGAGACATGCAAGGTCTACTTCTAACAATGTTGTACATGAACATGAAGGTAAGTGCAGAGAAACATCAACTGAGCATAGTATTCTTCAACAATAGACCAACTGCTACTCACCTGGAACTGGTCGCACTGTCTGGAAGATAGATAAGCTGCATGCCACATACCAATGTCATGTCAGATGAAACTGTATAACCAAATTGAAAAAGGAAACAATTGGGTCTTTTTAAGGGGACGCATTTCATAAGTGACGTCCATGCAATATAACTAAAAAGTTGGACTTTGTGACACAGCAAAATGTCCAAACCTATGTAATACAAGAGTTATGGACAACTACTTCCTTTACCACAAATGAAATTTCCCACTTTGACCTGGCTAAGTTATAAAATGAGAGTTTTACACTTGTATATGGAGCAAGTGAAGATATGAGTAACTATTTAGCTTTGCTGACCCCTTACAAAGAAAAAGTTGCATACGATAGTGCAAAAGTTAGATCCATGTAATTGTTGTTCTTGTTTGACATATGATAGAACTTCCCTTTTTAAGCAATTGGATACTTTAAGGGGAATATCACATTCTTGCACCCTGCTGTCACTTTTTGGCCATCCACTGAGCTACTGGGTATCTTCATCCTTAACTCTAATCGACCACAAGCTAAACCAGACTGAACCATTTCAATTGGCTAGTTCAATATATATAAATCTATAAACAGTTTTCCCATGTCTAACCAACTTCTAGTACATTACGAGAAAGGAAGGCAACATAAGTCTCTGTACAATGTGGAGCAAAAGTAAGTACCTTTCTGAAGTAACTTCCGAAAAATTTTTGGGATGCCAAGACATTAGCAAGTTCCCAACACAAAGCAAGCTACCTTCATAATGTACCCCTTTAACTCCGAAACCGGTGTCAGTAACCCTACGAGGAGCCAAAAAAGATAATTAAATAAGAATCAACTGGATATACATCAGGTACTGAAACATATTAACATATCTTGAAGTTTAAGGAAAAAATACCACAACTTAATTTTTGTAAGAAACATAGATAGATATCATCCATCACACATTGTATGTTGTCCATTTTACCGAGATGGTGGAGGATTACTTGGAGGTTTTCATGGACGAATTTCCGTTTGTGGGTGACCCGTCTAAGGGATGTTTCCCCATACACCACATATTCAACTCTTCTCCAATAACTCAGTTTGTTTACAAATTTCTATACACTACGAGAATTATTATCTTTCTTAGTCCAACATTTACATCCTTTGTTCACATGCTTTCATCTTAAACTCATGCTAATCAAGCCCAAGACTTGGCTATTATCTGAAGTAACCTAGGAACCCATAGCAGTGGAGCAGAGTCCCCTCAATGTTAATCGCCTGATTCTACTGGGAATCACTGGTGTGAATTCTACCACCTCATCCAGCTTAGCAGACTCAGTATTTCCACCAACATAATAATTGATGGGCTTATGATGGAAACTCTATCAGATTACCATTCTATGTTAATTTAGAACGCAGGGCATTAATAAATTAAATTAAATTCCAAAAGAAGCTTCTTCATAAAAAAAATATTTTTTAAAAAAGAAGAAGCCATCCACCCCAGAGGACTGAGAGGCCATAGATCATATCTATTGAACCAGCTTGCCACAATTTAAGATGTAAAAGCACAAAAGAGTCCACAAGTCTAGTAATACAAATAAGATAGCCCCCTAAATTAGAAGCTTGATTTATATTCCTCGGAAATATCATATAACCAGACATTTTTCTTAAGGACCACATTTTGACTCACACAAAGTCATTAAGAACATTTCAAAAGTAATGCAAGTTTTGGGTGAACACTATTATAGAACTAAAAAAGAACTGGATAGCAACTGCAACCCGTAGTTTTCTTCCTCCCCCTCCCCTAGGACCCTTTAAAGCTGAGAAAAATATTGTGTCCTCTACTAACGGTCTTTTATGTATACATTTATAAGTCTCCTTTTTCTATCCTTCTTGCCCCTCCACAAAAACAATACCCCAAGAAAAGGGAGAGACATCAATTCTTCTAGTCAGTTCATTTTAGTACAACTTAATATTGGCATACAACAGAAAAAAAAAGAAGAAGAGTAAATAGGCTGTGTGAAAATGAAACCTAATAGGAAATAAGAAAAATATATTTGACACAAAAAAAGCATGTTTTCATCCTTTGATGAAGCTATTGTTAAAATATAGAGCAACAATTACTTGAACCTACTCCAGATATAAAATGTATGCTTCGTGATTGACATTTGAACATAAATTCGGAGCTGGAAAGGAACTAAGACACAGAGGATAAAAGCAAATTTCAGCTAGTATGTTATTAAAATGCCAATATAAAGTGAAACTAAAAGTTCTAGAGGTCCATCGAGACAATAAACCTCCGCTAGCAACACAACAATGGTCAATTAGCATAGCTAAGCTGCATGATTTACTTTAACCAGATTATATCATTGATTCCCTCCGAACTTTGAAGAGGTTTTGTCAAATAATTCTCAAACAATTGGTTGAATTAACAACTAAATACGACCTAAGACACCTAAAAAAACAAAAACAAATTGCAAGTGTTCTTCATATAAAATAGGTCAATTATACTCCTAATTTTATGAAAAAAACCTGCAAATAACAAAAAGTAATGTACTGAATAAAGAACAGAACTATAGAAAAGTACTGTTTGAAGCGTATTTGATCTTCAGGAACGTTATCGATAAGATTGATTTGATCGTATAGAGAGAATGCTCGTCTCAGTGAAGGCAAAGGTTGATTCGCAGGCATATGATTTGAGGTTCTCTTCCTCATAGCTCGGATCAACGTCGGCAGCGTCGCCATTGCTTTCTCTCTCACCGCCATTTCTCCACCTTCCCCTTTCGAGGCTGCAGAAGAATGCTCAAATTGCCAGAACAACTTTGCTTTTTGACTTTTCCCCGCTAAACTTTTGCTGGTAGTGCAATAAGACCCCTAACGTATTCGGAATACCGTATTCACCCTTTAGATTTTCTTTTCTAAGAAGCTAATTAGAATTATGAAATGGTTAACGCTTCTCATGTGTATATTTGTATAAATGACAAAAAATACTTCTTAATTTTGAATTAGTTGGCTCTATTTGAATTTATTTCATGATACAAACTAAAATTGTACGAATTACTGCAGTTGGAGTTGTTAAGTATCACATAAGTATATAATTACTATATCCTAATAGGAAGTCATATTTATAAGTAAGAAACATTTGATATTTAAACGAGAATCAATTTAAGTTTTTGTTTGTCGTTTGGTAAATAAATAATCAAAGAGAATTTTATCTTGTAGGCCTAACCAATTTTATTGAAGTTATTGATCAATTTGAACCAGTTTAATTTAAGTTATTGTTTAATTTGAAATGGAATCTCATTTCATGGATGAACAATGAACCCAGTGTAGTCCCCAAAAACGAGGTATTAAGAAAACATAATGTACACAAACCTTACCTCTATCTCAAGAGGTTGTCAATAATCTACAATCAAAACATCAAGGAACTTCATAGAGACGTTCTTCAATTATTAATGCCAACCATGTAAAAAATCTCTCCACAATTACCGGATTAAGGATACAATATGAATACATATACATCATCTGTAAGATACCACTTGATCTGGTAAGAGAGTTGTGGGCCAAACAAATAAAACGAACGAAACCAATCCCTTAGACATCCCACATCCTGGGTTACTCGAACCTTTATCAAATATAACATCCAATAAACCTTATAAAGGGGTAGTTCTCTTCCCGTTTTTATTACAGTAGTAAGACAACAAAATTGGAGGAATGATTCATTAACTTAAAATGTAGCATATGAAGGAGCTGGCAAGAAAGGAAATGGAGCAGCCGAGGCATATGCTACAGGTGGCCGACGTTGACCATTTCCTGTAGACTGCTTTCTTTTTTCTTGTGCCTCTTCTGTAGTTTCCAATGAAGGTGACATCTCGACAATCTTACTCGTGTGTTCAATACTCATTTGCTGCTCACTCTCAGTGACACGATGAACTAGAAGCCCAGACATAAATACAGGAAGATAAAGAAGGCTGGCATGGAACATTCTCCTAGCATCTTTGGTTGTACGGTTCAGGTAGAATGATATTGCTGTACCACTGATTGCCAGAGCAAGAAGAGTCGATTCAAGGCAAAACCACCCAGATGTCAAACCCCCTGCACACAGAAGGTCGTAAGAGAAGGCAGTCTACATAGAAGCAGAAGAGCAAGGGTTAAACATTAACAAAGTGCACTCAAACTAACAACCCAACACCAGATGTGCACGAATCTCTCCAACATATGGAAGGCACATTGAGCAGTTGCATGAAAAACATGAAGTTGTGATCTGGAACCAGATATTCAATATTTAACCCACAAAATTTACAATTCAGGTTCCATGATTATGTAAACAATTTCATGATTTTATGTACTTCACCGAAACCTTTACGTATATTCATTCCAGGACAGCTTAAAATGTTTGACATGCTTCAATAAATAACACTTACGCCCCAAAAAAAGTTATTCATGTTTTAGCAGTCCCAAGATGTCCACTTTCTTTGAAAAGAAATATTAATACATTTTATATCATAAGAAAATTTACAAGACAAACCTTTGTCCCTTTTAACACACCATTATATCTTTTTGACAAGTATTAGCATGTCCTTTTTAACACACCATTATCATACATGAATCTAGACCACACTCAACTCTTGAAGAATCATCAGGAAACAAATCAAGAACCACCAGCCTTATAAATCTTACCATTTAAGTTAACTTAGGACATCAAAAGTTGGACAGAGAGAACATACAAGTCCAATTACCTTGTAAAACTTGAGTAATTCGAATTGTGCCAAATAATTCTTTCACAAAGAGCAATGCATAAATAGGAGTCTTCCTATATAGAAAAATGACTCACAATCATAGGCTAGGTAACCCAATGGTAGTAGATATAGGCAGTTTCTCAAGGCTACAGCAGCTGTCCTCTGACCAGAAGCATCAGCAAGAGAGAACATTCTGAACCTGTACAGAAAATAAGAAAATGATAAGTCCGAAGAAGAATCTTAGGACCAACTTAGAAAAAATATAACATTGGACATTATGAGAGAGAGATGCTACATGACATCAAGCAGCTCATGTACTTTATTGAAAGCATTATCAAGAAATACTCAAGCTCCCCCCACCCCACAATAAGCCTCCAGAAGCCCAAAATTTTTGTTCACCAATCATCACGTGATGACTAGAGCTTGAGAACCTCTTTAAAGATAGCACATGTTTGGACAATCCTTGGACAGCCTCGACTTTGAAGATCACTACATAATTAATACTTGTACGCCCAAAAGTTCAAAAGAGAAGGTGCATACCCTCCGTCAGCATAATCTTTACGGCACAAGTATGCTAAGGCCATGAAATGAGGTATTTGCCAAAAATACAGAGCAGCTGGGAGGAGCATTCCATTGAGCGACACCTGACCAGAAGCTGCAGCCCACCTTTACAAGGAGAGAGAATCTTTCAGAATGGTACATCAGCTACAGAACCATGACAATAACAGCAATTACAAAATACCAGAAAGCATGGCTAACCTAAAACTAAATCCAAGAATCTGCTGTAAGTTATACTCCTATAACATTTTGCATAGAAACAATCACTTCAAAGCGAAAACATGCAATTCAGCGGAATAAAAAAATATGTCATCCTTTCTGCAACTAATAACTAGTGAATTTTCCAGGCACTGAGTCAAATTAATAATATTCCATGAAGAGAGTTTCATTCTGAAAGTGGAATTGTTATTTTACATGCAGAGTAACGTACAGAAGGCAAACCAGTAATACTTTGCAAAGAAAACTCAAAGCAAATATAGACCTCAAAGCATGCCGAAATGCTTGAACTAGTAATTTTACTGCACTATACAACAGCACATGGATTTGCTTATCAATGAACAATCCCAAACCAACTATCAACTGGGAGGAATTTTTAGCAAGAATAGAACGATATACACTCACATCCCCTTTGTGCAGGTACAGAAACAGAAAAATTAGGTGGGCCCGAGATTGATAAACAGAAAGTCTAAAAGTGTATAACAAGACAATTAATTACCCAAGCAGGGGAGGAATAGCACCAACAATTGCGCCGACCCATGTATTTATTGGATGTATCTGCTTTAGTGGTGTGTATACAAATGCATACAACACAAGATTCGAAGCACCAAGGCCAGCTGCCAACATATTAGCCTGTACAAACCTTGTCATAGAAATTGCAACATCAGTCCCTCAATCATTAATCCATGCAACTGAAAGATAATTTATCAAATTGCAATACATATAGTTAGACTAGTTGCAAAGGATATCCGGCCACCTTGCTAGCCAGTAAAGCAGTGCCCAGCATGCCAGTAGAAGATGCCCATGTTACTGCATGGGGTATACTGATTCGTCCTGATGGCAATGGTCTTTTCTTAGTTCTGTTCATCTTAGCATCATTTTTCACCTCAAACACCTGAGAGCAAACACAGGAATAATTAATTGCACAGAGTTCCACTTCTTGAAAATGTATGTAAAAGTACATGCAGCATGAAATGTCACTGATGGATACAATCCATCGCCATTAATTGCTTTTTGATGAAGAATCCCATCGCTTTTAATTGTTTCGCAAAGAAAAAAACATAGAAGAAGAAGAAAAATATTTCTCTACAGCCCACCGAGGGCTTTGCACACTTTCAGTGGGGAGGGGAGCTAACATAATTTTCATTTAGGTGGAAGTGTAGTTCTGGTAACAGGTAAAGCCCTAAGGCTGTTCCCATTCCTTTTTGGGGACATGCCAACCACTCTCCTTTTTACGAACACTTTAGGTGGAACCGTAGTTATGAGCAAGATTCCAGTATTGTACCTGATTTAACGTACTAGCTGATGCCGCAACCATCATTGTGCCTGCACATGTGCAGCAAAGTCCCATGTAGTCAATGGCACTACCACTTCCAAGGATATATCCAGTGCCAGAGGTTGCAACTACAAGCATGCTGATAACAGTGTAATTAGAGAAAAATGAAGCAGCAAAAGTACAGAGCAGTGACATATTGTGTAGCTTATTTGCTAACATTCTGGAAAGAAAAGAGTGAACAATCAGAATATGCAATAGATGTAAGAAGTAATCAGCAAAAGCACAAAAAACCTAAAAGCTCTTCTCCTCCAAGGAAGCCAAGGACTAGTAAGATTTGAAATTTGGAATAGTGCGAGAACTCTTTTTTTCCTTGCTAAAATAATTAAGTATCAGAACGTTGAAAGATGAGAACGTAGCCAGAGTACAAGAACAACGAGCATCTTGTCTTCTTTTGCTACTTCTCAGTTTGGATCTAAGGCCCTATTCATTTGTACTTAACAGGGATATGAATCTAAATCATTCATATCTCAGCCCATTGAGGGGCCATTAATTTTTATTAAGATTATGATGTTTGAATTTGAGCACACATCTGAAAAGTAAGATAATGTTTCTAGATCAGCCATGAAAATAAATTTAACTCTCATAACCTTGAAGATGGACTAGTAAAAATTTTTCCACATAAATTTACTTGCAAGGTTGACGAATATCCTTTGCTATTATTTCTTTTATAAATATTAGAAATAACATTGAAATACGAGCCCAAAACTTGTAAAGTAACCAGTAGATGTTATCTAATCA
The DNA here is from genome assembly GCA_018342035.1 of Solanum appendiculatum. Classification (NCBI taxonomy): domain Eukaryota; kingdom Viridiplantae; phylum Streptophyta; class Magnoliopsida; order Solanales; family Solanaceae; genus Solanum; species Solanum appendiculatum. Next base: position 2,545,633 of record JAGDQO010000515.1, read on the forward strand.
GATAAATGAGGGGGGAAAACTGGTACTTGTTATTATCAAAATCAAAGACTCCTACTTCTGTAATTTACTGACATTTGTTAAACCGATTTGTCTTACTCTTAAGCTTTTGTTTCAGATGCAAGAAAACTAGTACCACAAATTCATTGTACTTAAATTCATCAAAATATTCGAAAACATCTTCTTTGTATTGGAACTAACCCACCCCAACAAACCCACAATTTATCCCAAAGCCGCCTCCTATTTTAATGGTAGGGTAGAGAATCAATCAAGATTTGTGGTGTCAGACCAAAAAAATTGTGAACCTAACAAACTAATAGGTAAAGACTTGTAAAGAATTTGAATATTACTTGTTCAAGACAAAAAGATTCAGCTGTCAGGATGATATAGTTGGAGAAAAAGATGCATCAACTTCTTTTGCAAAGAGAGAAACCCGAGCGTCACTTTTGCGAGAATGACATTAAAACTTTAATAAAGATTTGATTCAACCAGATCCATTCAAATCTATTAAGAGGTTTTAAAAGAAAAAAACAAATGCACTTAATAGATTGATAGCTGAATGATTCAAATTCAGACCCCATTAAGTGCTAGAAAATAGGGCCTAAGTGCAATTTTTTTCCTTTTGAAGAGAGTGATAATTGAATACTATGAGAACTTATACTCAGAAACTGAAGATTGGAGGCCTGACTTCGAAATGAGGGAATGCCCTGTGATCAATGAAGAAGACAATATTATGCTGATGGCCCCTTTTGAAGAACAGGAAATCATACATAGTATCAGATCTAGTGCTGGGGAAAAGGCACCATGGCCTGATGGTTTCACAATGGCTTTTTTTTAGCCATTGTTGGAACATCATCAGCAAGGAGGTAGTGGCAGCAATTCAATCTTTCCATGAGGAGGGGAGACTTTTGAGAGAAGCATCCATGCTACTTTTGTGGCATTAGTCCCCAAAAAAGTAGGAGCAATGGAGTTAAATGATTTTAGACCTATAAGTCTAGTGGGGGGAGTATATAAAATCGTTACCAAGGTCTTAGTAGAAAGGCTGAAAAGAGGGATGCATAAACTGGTAGATAGGCAACAAATGGCTTTCATCAAGAACAGACAAATCATGGATGCAGTGCTAGTGGCAAATGAGTGTGTAGACTCAAGACAAAGAGAAAAACAAGCTGGGATTTTATGCAAACTAGATATCCAGAAAGCATATGATCATTTGAATTGGGATTTTTTAATGAACATGCTACAGAGGATGGGTTTTGGTTCTAAGTGGATCAGACATTGTATTAGCACAGTAAAATTCTCAGTATTGATAAATAGAAGTCCATGTGGCTTTTTCTCTTCCCATAGGGGTCTAAGGCAAGGGAATCCATTGTCCCCTTTCCTCTTTATCCTAGCCATGGAGGGACTGAGCAATCTTATACAAACAACAAGGGGCAGAGGTTGGGTCAGAGGATTCCAAGTGGAAGACAGAGCAGGAAACAACTTAGAGGTAACACATCTGCAATATGCAGATGACACGCTAGTGTTTCGTGGAGCTACAAAGGACCAAATGTTGATTCTCAGAGTTATTTTCAACATTTTTGAAGCTGTTTCTGGTTTGCATATTAACTGGGGTAAAAGCTTCATTTACCCAGTTAATATAGTTCCAAACATTGAGGAGCTGGCAGTAAAGATAGGGGGAAAAGTGGGTGAACTCCCAACAACTGACTTGGGTATGCCTTTAGGAGCTCAAAGCAAATTGAAGGACGTATGGAGTGATGTTATAGAGAAAAGTGAAAAAAAGTTGGCAAGCCGGAAAAGTCGGTACCTATCCTCACGTGGCAAACTCACTTTGGTGAATAGTGTGTTGGATTCTCTCCCTTCATATATGATGTCAGTCTACCCTACCCCAGCCAGTGTGACTGAAAGATTAGACGCAATCAGGAGGAACTTTTTATGGAAGGGAAGTGAAGACAAGAAGAAATATCACCTAGTCAAGTGGGAGGAGCTGATCCAAAGCAAGAGAGGTGGGGGTTTAAGTATCAGAGAACTGAACACACATAACAAGAGTTTGATGATGAAGTGGTTATGGAAGTTTGCATCCCCAGAAGAAGCTTTATGGAAAGAGGTGATCAGATCAAAATATGGCATGCAGGATAGATGGATGACAGAGGAGGTGACAAATCCTTATAATTGTAGTGTATGGAGATCGATGAGGAACCTATGGCAACTAGTTTCTACAAGAACAAGTTGCAAGGTTGGTAATGGAGAGAAGGTGGCTTTCTGGAAGGATATATGGTGTGGGCAATGGCCTCTGATGCAGACTTTTCCTGAGCTATACAACTTAAGCCAAGCTCAGGATGCTACTGTGGCTGAACTATGGACAGGACAAGGGTGGAACCTTCATCTTAGAAGGAACCTAAATGATTGGGAGATGACCTCTATAGCAGCTTTTCTGAATAGAGTCCCTCAAAACCTTAAACTCACGGAAGAAAAAGACAATTTGGTGTGGAAGGTGGACAACAAAGGTATTTTTACTGTTTACAAAGACTTGACAGGAACAAATACTCAGGAGATAGGATGGCCATGGAGAGTGATTGGAAGACCAAAGTGCCTTATAAGGTAAACTACTTTACATGGCTTTTGGCAAAGGAAGCAATCCTCACTCATGAAAACCTTAACAAGAGGAAAATCAACCTATGCTCTAGATGCTATCTATGAGAAGAATAGATAGAAACAGTCAGCCATCACTTTCTACATTGTGTATGGACAGACTAGCTGTGGCAAATGTTCATCCACAAGAGGAAGATCAGGTGGGTGAAACATGGGAGAATCAAAGAGGTGCTAAGAAGTTGGATTAGTGATGGTAATGCAAGAAAGGATGAGAGATGGAAGATGGTTCCAGCATGTATTTGGTGGACCATATGGAAAGAGAGAAATCGGAGATGTTTTGAAGGCAAAAAGAGCAACATACAGAAGATCAAGACAGATTGCTTAGGCCTTTACTATTTTTGGTGTAAACAAGTAGTTATAGACAGCACAGAAGATGCTTTTAATGCAATTGACTGGCTGTAATTAGATACATTAGGATGTTGTAAAGTGACAACTCTTGTGATGGGTGACTACACTTTGTAGTATACCTGTGGATATATAGAAGTAAGTTTACCATTCTCAAAATAAAAAAAGCCTCTCAATAGGGACTAAATGAATTTGGATGAAGCAGATCTACAACAAAGTATTAATACCATTTAGACTTCCTAAAAACATATCTTTTTGGAAAAAGAACTTCACCCTACGTTATCCGCTTCTACAAAAAGAACTTCACGTGTCTCGTTCTCTCTCAACTATCAACCAGCCAAATCTCTTCTCTAGAACTAGTAAGATAACAAAATTTACAAGTATCTACCTAGTTTTAGATTCATATGCAATTGCCATCTTGGGTCAAACTAGAGAACTTTATGTCTCTATTTTGATTGAATGCAATCGAAAAGAGAAGCCTCCATAAGCGTTGACCAACTTACCAACAGTAAGCAAATCACGAAGGACTAGAAGATAGGGGGTGGGTCAATGGTAAAATTTATAACTTGATTAAGAGAAAGAAATAGCTCAACTTATGCATAGGTTGATGGACTCTAGGAGCAAAAAAAGGAAGAGGGTATACCTAAATCATTTTCTCTAATATTTTATAGCTAAATCATTTAATTGCTATTTTATTTAAACTGTATAGTATTTATTAGATATAAATATAGATTAATGAATTAATTATACACACTCAGATGTTGAAACAACAAAAGGTCTTAACTATTTAGTGCTCAAATATAGAAAAACATCTAATATGTATAGAACCATACATCTTAAACAAACAAGGCCTTAGTGTACGCTTTAATCTTCTTACTTTGTCACGACCCAAAATTAGGACCGTGACCAGCACTAAGGGGTAGAATCTCAGAGCAAGCCTTATTGATATTCTACAGAAAACCGAGCAGAGTTACCCCTATCCAAAAATTTCATTGCCTCAATTTTCAACAGCCAACCAAACAAGTCAAAATCTTCATCAACTATCATTTCCTACACGAATAAACTAAATCCATCTTCAAATACGGAAGGAAAATGCAATACAAATCACGAAAGAATACTTCTGACACTAGAGAAATGACTATAGAGCAACTCGAAGAGTTCAAAGAAAGGTCCATAACAAATAAATAAGCATGTTGCCACGCGAACAAGTGCGAGGCTCACCAAGATTTACCAACACGTAAGCTCTAGTTAGTGACATCCTTGTCAATGTCACTTGTGTTCTCTGTAGAAAATAAAAACGAGGAGTGAGACGCTAACTCAGTGAGTAATAACGCTTAACCACAACCGTTTGAACCACGGGACAAGTCAGAAACATGCTAATCAGAAAATAAATGTCCTTTCTAGAAAAAGGTAACAATACTAAGTCTTATCAATTTCATGTAAGCAAAAATTAATTTAACATTTCAGTGAACATTGTTAAATCAAATCTTATACTAGGAGGTTTCCAAGAATGAATCATGTAATCAGTGTGGCTTTCTTCTTTAAGAAATAGCCAATAATAGTAGACCCCTAATAAATGAGTCAAATATTTATATCGATGGGTCCTTAAGGGACACCAATAACAGTATGTTAGTTCTACATTTCCACTAGCGAGGGTTGTAAAAGTAATCCGTAAATACAAGGTGCACCAAGTCTAACGAACCCGCCGTTAGCTACGGGATCCATCAAGGTCTATTCTCATTTATACTCTTTTTTATGAACAGTAGATACTTGTATGAAAGCATTTTCAAAATAGGACAGAGTATTTAAGTTCTTAACAAATTATATTATATAAATTTTAACAAAAACACATGTCAAGATACGTATTTCTCAAGTGAGTGACAAACATTTTCAATACCGGTAATCATATCTCAATTAACAATAACATGTCTTATAAAAGTGAGAACATCTCAAATAACCATTTCAGTATCATATCAAGTAAGACTTGTCCCACAAGCAAATATTCGGTAACACATTCACCTTAAGAAAATCATATGTAAATCATGCAAGTTATAAAAACACAAATCGTGGTAAGATTATCACTCACAGTACTCTTGTCAAAATGCCAAATGTGTTGCCTCGAGCAATCAAGTATGACTTCCTTCGATCAATCTATAATCATATCAACATCCCGATGTTGTGTTAAATTCCTTATCTAGGCTAATTTAATTAACACGAGATCGATATGATGTGATTATAGATTAATTGAAGGAAGTCATACGGATTGCTTGAGGTGACAAGTTGGTGATTCGACACGAGTATTGTGAGTAGAAATCTTATCGCAATTTAGCTCTTATAACTTGCATGATTTACACATAATTTTTTTAAAAAGTAAATATGCTTTCGAATATTTTGAACTTGCATATAGGACAAGTCTTTTACTTGATATGATACTGAAATAATTATTTGAGATGTTCCCACTGTTATAAGACATGTTTACTGTTACTTGAGATATGATTAGCGTTATTGAAAAAGCTTTCCACTTACTTGAAAAATAAGTATCCTGATATGTGTTTTTGTTAAAGTTTTACATTTAATATGATTTGATAAGAACTTAAATGTCATGTGCTATTTTGAAAATGTTTTCATACAAGTATTGTTTACAAAGAAAAGTATAAATGTGAAATAGACCTGGATGAATCCCGTAGCTAACGGGGGATTTGTTACACCTGGCACACCTTGTATTTACATATTATTAATACAACCCTTGCTAGTGGAAAGGTATAACTAACATATTGTTAATGAACTCTCTCGGATAGGGACCTACCGATATGAATATTTGATTCCTTTATGAGGGGTCCACTGTTATTGGCCATATCTTAAAGTAGAAGGCCACACTGATTATATGATTTATTCTTGAAAACCTCTCAAATATAAGATTTGATATGACAGTGTTTACTGAGTTTATTACTAAATGATTAGATTGATTTTGCTTACATGAAACTGACAAGATTGACAATTGTTACCATCTAAAGGGCATTTATTTCATGATTCTGATTATCATACTAGCATGTTTTCCGACTTGCCCTTCATTAAAACGATTGTGGTTAAGGGTTATTACTCACTGAGCTAGTGTCTCACTCCCCGCTAATTTTTACTACAGAGTACGCATGTGGCTTTGCGAGGATTTCATTAACTAAAGGTTACGAGTTGAAAACTCATGGTGAGCCCCACACTCATTCGTGTGGGCAACAAGCTTATTTACTTGTTATGGACCTTCTTTGAACTCTTAGAGTAGCTCCATAGTCATTACCTTATTTGAGTCATGAGTTTCTTTCGTTATTATAGACGTGAGATTAGTATTAGACCTCTTTGTATATTTGGAGTTGAATTTTAGTACTTTACCTTGCGAATAGACTGTTGATGACTATTGTGTCTTGTTGGACATATTAGTTAGCTATGTATTGATTTCTGAGACAGAGAAAAATTAGATAGACCCAAAAATAGGGAAGCTTTGTTTGATTTTCTGTAAGCTTTTGTTAAGGCTTACTTTGGAATTCTACCCCTTAGCGCCGGTCACGGTCCTAAATTGGGTTGTGACATTATCATTGAAACATCAACTAACAACTAATAACTCAGCCAGATTACCAAAGTTTTTAGTCTCAACCCCATAAAATTTTGACTATCTTGAAGCTGCCAATTACTATAGGAACTTATTTCTACACATTGTGACTCGTGCTTCCTAACCACCACAAGATAAAGAAATAATGGGAAGAAAACACACCAAATCAAAAAGGAAAATTAAAACAAGGGGTGCAAGCATTGAATCTAGAACTACACATGGCCTAAATCTCATAAATATCTGACATATGTAAGCGACTTGAAACAGAAGTTCCAGTCAAAAAACTATCCAGAACTCCAACCCACTGAGTAACCTACTATAACACACAAGTGCAGGTGCTGAATAAAGTTCTCCATCAAACCAGGGCACATGGGCTACACTGAGGTTGTAGCGACATTTATATATGATCAATATCCCATATTTTTAAAAAAAAAGGTAAAGTTACAATATCCCATCAAGAATTTTCCTGAACTACAAATGTAAAACCATATAAATGCCTCTTCAAAATGAAAACTTTAGGTTGTTTCAATAAGCACAATCAAACAGGCCCAAACATCCCAATAACTCTATGAAGTCAATAGATACACAGGTTAATTTACATATTCCAATAATTAAATTCAGCTAGTTATAAGCAAGTACTAAACAGTTCCATTACAAAATCAATCAATCAATCAACTAGACCATCAATCCCAAACAGAGTTGGCGCTAATCAATCCTCTGTAACCATCCCGGTCCACATAATTCCAATACTACTTTGAATAAACAGTTTTATTACACAAAATAAAAGATATTTAGCAATTCAATAAGAGAATTCATACGAAAAAAAGTCCTAACCTTAAGCGAGCTTTAGAAAGCTCGGAATAACACCGCCCGTAATGCTTCGCCATGTCCACAACATCCCTACCTTTCAAAACTGATGCAGCCGCAAAAGATGAAAGATCCACAGCTGCAGATCCGGGTCGAACCCACTCCGTCGACGAAAATCCCACCTTTACTGAACCGGCGGCTTCAGTAGACTCCGGTCCGGAGCCGGCGGCTGTAGAAGTAGATCTGCTGGCAACGCCATGATTAAGCAAAGGAAGACGACTGTAGGAGTATTTGGAGGCGAGGAGTTTGGAAGAGAAACCCACGGAGTTCCTCCACATGGTGCCGAGTCTCGGAAACTGAGTTTTGACAATTTTTCGAGATTAATCTTTTTGACCTGTGAAATTTTAAATGATGTTGATAAATGTTAATGCCGTGTTTAGTATCCTTAATTAATTATCCTTTCGCGAGAACAAAAGATTAGTAACTTTATTATAAGGGTCTTTAGAAGGGGGTATTTCTATTTGAGCCCCTGAAATTTTATAATTATGATTTATATACCAAAATATTATAGGGTAAAAATTATTACTGTCTTATTAGTAGCCTATTCATGTCTTTGGCTTGGTGGGAGTATAGAGCTCCATGTAGGTCGTAATATTAGCATATTCATGAAGTTTTTTTATTTTTGATTTCTAATTTCATCTGTGGTTTACTATGCTTAGGTGATCTTACCTTACAATTCCTTGCATATATCTATTTGGCACTGCTTTGCTATTAGCTATCATGTTTTTCCGTTAATTACTATTTTGATTTGCTTGAGCAGAGAGTCTTTCAAAAACAAACCTCGAAAGATATTGGTAAGGCTTTTGTACACTCTACCCTCCACAAATTTCATTTTGTGGGATTTTAGTGCCGGCTCAATGGCATATAAAAATAAGGCATATGCCTTAGGCCTCCAATTTTTGGGGGCCTCAATTTTTACGAACAATAAATTATGTGTTAATCTTTTTATAGAAAAAAATAATTATTTATGATAAATGTATTTTTTTAAAACAACATATATTATATTATTTTCCTTAACCTCAATCAAATAGAAGAAATCAAGAAAATATTGTTTTGTCTTTTTACATTATCTTCGCTAACTCTCGCATGGTTATTTTTTAAACCCCTTTTATAGGGCTAACCCATCAGTGGCCACCTAAAGTAGGCACCAATTTTCACTTAAACACTCCAATTAGGCTTTGTTCATTTTAGACACTTTATGTCAGAGCTTGTTGTGTCATTTTGACACTTTTTTCACAATCTCCTATTGACTCTATGTGCGTGTTGACCAAACGAGTCCAGGTCGATTAAATGGCCAATCATATCATGCCAACTCATTTTAAAGCCATATCATTATACACAAAAATAAAGTAAAGAGAAAAAATTAAAGGTCAAATTAAATTAAAGAGATATTTTGACCGGTTAAAAGAAAAATGATTCCCTCCACCCCTCAGAGCCCCCTCTAGTCATCTTCTTCATCAAACTTCTCCCTTTTCATTGTCTCTTTCACCATCTCCACCACCACGCGGTTATCTTTTTCATCAAATTTCTCTTTTCTCTTGTCTTTTCCACCACTTCTATCCCACACGGTTATTTTGTTCGTTCCTCCATTTTCATGGTCATTGTCACAATACCCTCTCCGTTTTCATCATCTTCTTCGCCGCATTCCCTCCCATTTCTTCATTTGATTTGCTGTTTAGAAGTGTAAATATGAAATTTGAGAAGTTATAATGGCTGCATGAATATGCTAAAATCATGATTGCAAATTTTTTCTTTCTTCCTTTTTACTTAATTTTATTCTCCATTCTTTAAAAAAAGAAGTTAAGATCTGGCTTGCAACATTGATATGTAATTATATTTTTAACTTTAAAATGAACCCATCTTCTTTCAATTTGGCTATTGCAACTAAAGAAAAAATTCGAGTACAAATTTGACGTCCATCGAAGGATTTTAAGTTTTGGGAAATAAGGGAAGATGTAAAGGTTGGAAAATGGGGAAGAAGAAGATAAAAAATAAAATAAAACAGGCTTAATTAGCCTCTGACGCGCTATTAACGAGTGTATCACACTCACTTTGCCACATGAGCAAAACGTGTCAAAATGACACAGCGGAACCTGATATGAGGTGTTTAAAATGAACAAAGTCTAGTTAAGGTGTCTAAGTGAAAATTGGTGTCAACTTTAGGTGGCTGCCGATGGGTTTAGCCCCTTTTATACTCTATATAAGTTAGAGTAATACTCTATCAAAAATATGAATCAATATAGTAAAAATGTGTTGGATAAAGTGAATTACAAGCCTGACTTATTTTATGTGCTTTTAAATAAAAAAAAAAGAAGTTTATAAACAGTTTTGTCAACTTATTACTTATAGAATAATGTTAACAATTTATATAATAATTGCCACACTTAAAAGATTTCAGGCCTCTAATTGAAATTTCTCTTTAGCCCTCCAAGTACGTTGAGCCGCCATGTGGAATTTCACTAGGTATTTTATTGTAGTCACCGTTGTGCCGAACTTTTGGGAATTGATATTTTATGAGAAAATGGATTAACATAGCTACAATTTGAATAGAAAAAATAATTCTACAAAGATATTTTTGCATTATAATTTTCGCAGAAAGAAATTCTTTCTTATGATACCAACTTGTTCGAGTATATTTGTGTACAGTATTAGGTAAGTAATGCTAATAATTTAAAATAATTCCCCAAAAATTGTTTTTATTTTGAGATTCTGATACCTATATTAATCAAGTATATGTTTTTTTCAGTACACATTAATAGTGATTGACACTACTTTTTGGCCAAAGATACAATTCAGACTACTTTTTGGTCAAAGGAATAGAACCAAGATGTTGATTTCCTATTAACTAGTATTACTTTTTCATATTTTAAGTGGTTTATTTGGTTATATATGCTAAATTAGTCAATTTTGAAAAAGGCAGGATATGTGACAACATGTGGAATTGAACAAGAAGTAATTTTACAAATGCAAAGAATAGCTAGGTACATAGCATTCTTCTTGAGGTTCTGCTGCTAGCCATCTTCTATAGACTTTACACAATGGCTAATTTCCACATATCATGTTTTGCTCAATTTAGATAAAAAGTGATAAATAATACCCTTCTCTAACCTGTTACTATTTACTTATATACACTGACAGTGCACGTAAAAGAATTTTTACACTCTTATTCGTAGTAGTACCAATGAGTCCTCCGTCCGAACAGATGACCAGCCTGCAGCTAACATTGTGTCAAATGGAGATGAGGTTTTTTTTTATATCAGTTTTGAGCCTAGAATCTCAAATCACCCTGCTTCTCTTCATCTTGTTTTCCACTACTTCTTTGTTCAAACTCAATGTACTTGTACCACTTAGCACAAATGAGATAGACCACAAAATCAGCTATTGTCAATGCTGCTAGAAGGAAGTAAAATCTGTCCAAATGGCCTTTGTTAAGGTTTCCAGGTATCCATCCAGGCATTTTATCGGTAGTCGAAATTTTAATAACAATGGAAACCAGCAAGCTGCTGACATAGTTCCCTAGTGAAATTGAAGTCATGCAAAGTGCACTTCCAAAGCTTTTCAATCCATCAGGTGCTTGTCCATTGAAAAATTCCAATTGTCCTACATACATGAAAACCTCTGATGCTCCAATTAGCACATATTGTGGGACTTGCCAGAAAATACTTAAAGAACTCGAATTCGTGCAGTGTAAACAATCTTTGTTGGCATATTTTAACCTGAAATGCTCTACTATTCCAGCTGCTACCATTGCCATTATAGCAATTACGAGGCCAACTCCCATACGTTGGAGCTCGGTTAGTCCTCTAGGAGATGACTTCTTTAGGCTTGCAACGAGGGGGTCAAGAACTCGCCTGTAGATGAAAATGAATGCTGCAACACTAAGGATATCGAAGCTTGACATGCTTGCTGGAGGGATGTGGAAGCCTGAGACCGTGGTTTTCATGGCATCGCCTTGCTCCACGAATAAAGAGGCCATTTGAGTGAACACAACAGAGTAGAGTATTGTGCAAAGCCAAATTGGAAATAGTCTTAGAATGCATTTTACTTCTTCCACTTGAGTCACTGGACAAAGGCGCCACGGATTATCTAATCTCTCTTTTGATGTGACTATAGCTGCTTTATCCAAGAATCTGTTACCAAGAATATTTTTGTTATAAGTATATCCACTTTCCCTTTATATATGTAAACTAATAGAGGGCAGGGACAGGGGCAGAGGCAGGATTGGAACGAGGGGATTCATGCTAAAATGTCACATGCCAGAATTCATGACCTAAACATCTTTTGTATCCTTTTCCTTTGTATATGTAAACAAAGCGCAGCACAGCAACAACTAGGAAACAATGCAAGCACATAGGGCAGAATAACTTACCTAAATTCTTTGGTATGCAGTATGTTTCGACTACTATTATCAGCAAGCTCTCTCCCATCACCTTCATATAGCTCATCTCCATTTGAAGGTTGCTCAATCTTCCATTTCCTAATTGCCGCGACAACCACTTGACAAAATCTTGAAATGGGGTTCCCGGTAGGCTTGAAGTGTCTATACCAAGGTGTCCCAATAAGAAACAGAACTAATGCCAAAATAGCTGATCCAGCTGATGCCCAAAAACCCAATGTCCACATTCCCTTATCCTCAAAATAGACCAAAATGGTGTTTGAAAACAGAGATCCAAGATTCAATGCTAAGTAGAAATAGCTAAAGAAAGATAATTTTGAGTGACTTTCTTGAGGATGATCTTCATCAAATTGATCTGATCCAAATGTTGCAATGGTAGGTTGATACCCTCCATTGCCAAGAGCAATTAAGTAAATGGACACATAGAAGAGCATAGTATGGAGACTTGAAGGGGATCCACAAGGGGTTTCTTCATCTCCACAGCCATTAGGCTTGATCAAGAAAATGTATGAACATAGTGATAATGATACTAGTCCCTGCAAAAGACAGAAATTTCAACATGAGTTCATATTTCATATGTCAAAAAGTAATTTCTACATTATTCATGTTACCTAAAAGATAACTATGTATGGAAAATGAACTAGGTGACTACAAAGGTAACGACTTATTAGCACCCGGTGTTTATACCACACCTATGAACACATAACATGTGTCTTGTATACGCACATGGTTAGTGATATGCATTCTCACTTTATTTTTTAACAACTAAGTTTAAATCACATGGTTCTGGTGTAAATATCGGGTGTTGATAATTCTAACATATGTGAATAGTGAAATGAGGAAAATGACTTACCGTGACAAAAATGGCTTGGAAGATGGCACAAGTTTTGTATCTACCCCAGTAGGAATCACTTAAGAAAGCACCCAAAAGTGAGAAGATGTAAACAGTTCCAGTCCATTTGCTAACATTGTTGGCTGCTTCAGCATTATCTTGCCCCATAACTCTTGTAAGAAATAGGACTAGATTCACTCCAACTCCAAAAAATGCTAGTGTAGCTAAACCTTGATTCACTATAGATCATCCAAAAGTAAAGTTACCAAATTGACATTATATAGCTTTTCTTTATACTATCAGTGTATTTTAACCCATTATTATAACATGTTATTTGTTGCATGCTTCTTTAGGTTACCAAAAATGTACAGAAAAATTGCATTAGTTACATAATAAACTTAACTTACCAAGTAATAGAACACCAGCAAACCATTTTCCAGTCGTGGAACGCACAGCAGGGCGACCATGCTGATCTACAGTTCCATCAAGGGTGAATTCTCCATGTGCCATATTCCCTAACTTCTCATCCTTCAAAATTAAAACAAGGAAAAATATTTGTTAGTTAAAAGTTATAGTCGTGTGATATATCAAAAGGTCTTGTTAAAGCCTTCTAATAAAATAAACACGTGGTAAAGCTAACTTGTATCCCTTTTTTGAAGGCGACGCTCCTAACATAATTTTTTTTAATTCTCAGGGGCTCGAATCTGAGACTTCTAATTAAGAGTGAAGGAATCTTAACCATCCCACAGCTAGAACTCATTTTGTTCAGATTGCTCCTTAATCCCATGAAAGGGAGGTGTATGTTGAGTTAGGTACATGACGTGATATAATATATGTGTCTTTTTACAACATTAAAAAGTGAGGTAGTGTAACAGTTTTCTGCCATAGTAAATTAAATAAATGTACATTTGCAACAATCAATGGAGTAGTAGTACTCTTTTTATAGTATTACTTGACGTGATTGGCTTCTCTTATATATAATATACTCAAGAATATCAGAATGTGTATCTAATTAAGCCATGGCATTTTTATGCTATCAATTTGCTATAATGTAACACTTGCTGGTACTGCACGTTTTGCTTGAACTTGCACATCTAAAATTCGTATTCAATTAAAAATAATAAGTCTACACGGCAAGCTAACTCTGACATGACTCCTGTGATTTAAAATTTTGCGAGATTTAATTAATTGTATTCTAGCTCTGTCCTTGATTCTGACACCAACACCAGGTTCATTCGAATTTAGTGTGTTCAACACGAAACATAAATTTATATGTAAAAATCTATTAAAATTGCGGTAAATATTACTCAAACCTGAACCCATAATCTGATTCGATTCTAATTATGTGCTACAACATTAACAAATTAAAACAGATTTACTAACAATGTAAAATCTTTTGGACCAGTGTGTGTAAAATAAAAAACGTCCTGAATAAAGCTGGTCAATATAGAAATGAAATTATATGTGCACCATGCATAAGATGTTTAATTCTCGTTAATAGATCGAGGCTGAAAAGTAATTAAAAATCCAAATATGATCATAAAAAGTAATAAGGATATATGTGGCAGAGTATACCAAATTAGAAAAAGGAGTAGCACAAGACCATCACTACAACAAAAACAACTTTTGGCGGCAAATAATATGCATATTAACAAAGAGTGCTACAACATATATCGACATTGGTTAATTGTCATTGGATCCAATATCGTTATAGGTTTTAAAGACATTTACAAAGATGACTAATTGCATCTAAAATAACATATTTAGCGACAATTAAGTCATTGTCGTTAATTAATTGCCGCTAAAGATCATTTTTGGTATAGTGCATGATATATGCATGTACAAAGAGAAGCTAAGAATAGAGACCGAGCGGATCTAAGGTGATTTCTGATTTAACTGAATTCATTGCTTTCGGGCGAATTATATTTTGTATTAACAAAGTCTCGTATGAATGGTTGAATAAAAAAAGAATTTATATATGAAGTGTAGATATACATCGATACTTGTAATAATGTGAGGTGAGCTTAATCAAAAACTAATACAACATCACACCATGTTATGTTAATTAAGTTCATATATCTTTAGGACGACTTAACCCAACAATTGGTATCAGACTACATAGTTCGTCCAAACTAGGAATGTAACGGCAAGAGACAATAAGGGGATTCAATTGAACTTTTTTCATCAGATAAATATTTTATGTAAGTAGAATAAAATTATTTTTTTCATTTATATATATATTTTTGAATTTTTGACATAACTTTATTTTTAATCTCCTTATTTCAAATATTTCTAACTTCACCAATGTCCGTGACAAGTACCATAGACACAGAGAATTAAGAAGCTAGCTTCTGGACTTCTATAGTCATAAATATGCGAAGTGACATACAATGAATCTCTAGATAAATTGATTTGTTGGGCATAGTTCGAGGGGAACTCCCAGACAGCTAGCGACAGCTTCAAAACTTCTGTCGCTATGCCTTAGAACTTCCTTTTGACTTGAATCCACAAAAATCAAAACATAAACAACATATATACATATGAAAATGATAAAATGTGTATATGTATATATCATATTAAATTTAGCTCGATCGTTCTGAATTCATTAGCTTTAAATCGTGAATAGAGATTTCATAATATAAAATGAATTTGACAAGAGTATAGTACGTAGTAATGGAAAGGGAAGTGCATATAAACAAATTAATTACCATTTTGTCAATGTTAAAGCACTCCATTGTTCTTGTGTTATAGACCACAAAATTTAGAGAGATGTACAAGCTGCTAGCTGAACTTCAGTTAGAAGAGATACTAGTTGTTTTCTGATTGGAGGATCAGATACAGGAAATTAAGGGAATGCATGTGAGGAGAAGCAAGAAAGGGAGGTGTAAATTGGTGACCTATTTATACATGTTACAAAGCACAAATAAATCGGATTTGGTTTCACTCCATTACATTTTATCATTATTTAATCAAGTACACATTTAAATGAACGATACTTTTTTTATAGCAAGGAAAATTCGTAGCCACTATCGCATACAGGGTAAAATTCTTGTTCTTATGCAATAGCTCGCAAATCACATAGGAGAGATAGATTGCACCAAGCAAGCTCAGTGCGACGAACTCGACCCAAAAGACAAGATTATATTAACTTAACAAATATCTTAACTATGATTAAAATACTAAATTTTTGAAAAAACATTCTTTGATTTTGATATGTGGGAAGATTAATATTGCATACCAAAATAAAAGGATGCTTTCCAAAATTTAATATTTTAATCATAATTAAAATCGCTTGTTAAATTGATATTTTTAAATTTTAAAAATTATATTAAATAAATGTCACTTGTTTAAATATGAAAAATGAAAAGAAAATGTAATAAAAAGGAGCCGAATCCAATTAAATAAATCAATAAAGCTATTGGAAATACATTACGTAAATGAAAAAATTAAAGTTTAATTGGGAAACATTATTATCCAAGAGTGATACCAACACATATCAAAGTTATTTATCAATATTTCCTCTATTTTAATATGTTTATCTAATTTTCATTTGATAATCTTGTTTAAGTTGCGGGTTGGATTGAACATGTCTCAAGAGTCAATCTCATTTTGACGACTCTATCTGTAATATGCTGACACATATCAAAGTTATTTAGCAATATAATACTTCATTCGTTACAATTTATTTGTTTAGTTTTTATTTGACATATAATTTAATAGAGTAAATAGGATTTTTTAAATCTTACTATCATTTTAAATTTAAGATAAGTAAAATCTTCTTTAACTTATAATTTTAAATATGTCAAGTACAAAAAATTAAAATCAAAAAAGAAAAAGATAGTATTTTTTAAAGCAGATCAAAAGAATTTTTTTTTTAATAAATAGAAAGAGTGGTTCTCAATTGTCAATGTCACAATAAATTATGTACAGTACTTATTACTATTCCATATTTCACTTAATAAGTCATATACTTTTTCTTAGTTTTATTTTCTACTTTTGAAAGACTTGTTAAAAAATTAAGGAAAATTTTCATAAATGACTAAAAAATATATAATTAAAAAAAAATTATATAAATTAAATGGGAAAAGCTGGGAGTTGGGGGGGGGGGGGAGGGGGGGTTAGCGTGAACATAAATAAAGTTTCAATTTTGGAAGTTTTAATCTTTACATTATTGGAGAAAAGTTGTGTTCAAGTGGTGGAGGTGTTCATGTCCACTTCAATATAATCACACAATTGTTTTTTGAGGGAGACACAAAAGAAAGTGAGGAGAAGAAGAATTGAGACCTCAAAAAAAAGACAATTATTAACAACTAGAGGTGTTAGCTTGGCCATTGATTTTTATATATATAATTATTCGGTACTCAAAATTAATTATTATCATATTTATTCAAGAAAAAAAAGTTCTTGAAGTTTAATATCTAAACATCTGGTAAGAAATTTTAATCATTTTATCGCATTTGACAATGATGTTTATTTATTTGGAACATTGTTACACATCTCTATGATTGGATTTTCTCTGTATCAATCACCACCTAATGAATCTCACAAATAATTGGTGTTGATTAGACAAATGCTTAGTTATGACATCATTTTCTTAGCCAAATAATGGCGGCAATTCACATGAATATTAGGCAGCCATTTAATACCAATTTATCGATAAATTAACGATAGGAAAGGGAATTGTTAAATAAATACTACATTAAGGGGGAAAATAACTTAAAACGTAGAAAACTAAAACTATCTTATATCATGGTATGGGTATTTATTGATAAAGAAACGAAATTATAATAGCTAAGGTAATGTAATAAAATGATTTCTTACGATCTAACAATAATAATATATTCAATATATTTTTATTAGTGGATATGGAGAGGGAGTGTGTATGCATATTTTTATCGGGTAGAAAATTGAAAAATTATATTTTTGTAGATCCTCTATTCAGAAAAAAACATATATATAATCCATTTCATGTAAACACAACATGTGTTTGTAAAATTGTTCTTTAAAAAAATATTTAAATTTTATCAATCAACATTTTTGAGAAATAAAGATGAAGTAAACATCAACCTAATTACGTTTTTCTATGAGGTTTAGCTCTTTCAAGGCAAAAACTTTTAATTCCTTTTTCAATTAACGCCATATCATGACAATTTTACAAGTAAACTTTGGTGCATGATAAGGAAAGACAAGTTGTTAGTATAATTTATTTAAATATTCAAATTATTAAGTCGTGTTAAATAATTCAAATTTTAATAAAATGTTCTAATTAAAATCTAAAATCAAACGCAAAAAGAGAAAAAGAAACTGCCCCTAGGAAAAGACCCATGATTTTGCTATTTGGTGTTGAAGGATGATATAAAATCTGTCCATTTTTTTTTATATTATATTAATAGTTAGCTTATTTATTTTATGTTTCTCAGTCTTTATAAGGTGGGATAAGATTACATACACATGATCCGACGCCTAAGCAGCACATTGCACCAAAAGGGCATGTCCCAAAAAACATGTACCAAAATGGATTTTTCGTCCAATGTTGAGTGAGTTATAAATTCCATTCCTTCCGTTTGTTAATTAGATTTTCTTAAAAATAGGGATTCGCCACGCTTTGGGTGAACCTCGTTTCAATTATTTATTTTTTTGATTAATTTAGAAGCCTTTCTTGGACATATATATATATATATATATATTTAAGACAAGGTGACAAAATAGACAATCAAGTAAAATTCAATCCATGAATTAGGGAGATGATGAGGAAATCAAGCTAAGTATTAGAATAGCCTACTTTATTACTAGATTAGACTTTTAAGTCCAACGATATATTTTTTCTCTTCAAAGTGACAAAAAGGAAATTGATAATTAAAGTAGGCACCTATTAATTAGGCTATTGTATGTGAATCCAGTGAATACCATTTGCGACCTAGCTGTTTTTTTTTTTCACTCTAGGTTAGTACCTACATTGGACCCTGACTAAATTTAGATTCATGTTGAAAAGTCCCACATTAGAAAATAAAGCGTTCTCTAACAAAAACGATTTCGCATTAGTAAGATGCAGTGCACAAAGTATTCCGTATTAGTAAAATACAGAAAAGAGCCACATCCTTGTGTGATGACGTAAACTTACTAAGCAAATCTAAATATGTTATCATCTGGCAGCCACAACTTTTACTAAACAGCGACGTGGATAAATTTCAAACCATATTTTTCCAACTTGTTTTTTGTCTAGGTGATGTTGGAATTATGCTTCTCTAATAAATATTTTCAAAATTTGATTTGTATAACAATTTATGTTTTGTTAAATCATTTGAAAAGCATTTTTCTTAGTGCTTTAGATAAGCATATATATAGCTCCAGCAGCATCACAAGACAAAAGACAAGTTGGAATAAGTAATGGTTTGAAACTTATGCAAAGTCACCAACAAGGTTGTGGCGCAGACGAAATTGCTTCATCCTTAATAGGTCTCAAATTCGAGCCCTAGATATGGAGAAAATCTTGTTAGGAGCGCCACCCTCAAATGTGCCATACAGTGTGTGATATCTAGATTTAATCTGGACTTCAATACGGGCTCCGTACACCGAGTAGAAAAAAAAAGAAAAAACCTATGTAAAGTGGCTGTGGCTGTTTGATAAAAATACTTTGAATTAAGGTGGTGTGGGCTTTGTAATTAGGGAAAAGGGCCTGATATACCCCTCAACTTTGTCATTTAGAGCTAATATACTCCTCGTTACGAAAGTGGCACACATATACCCCTACCATTACAAAATAGCTCATATATACCCATACCGTTACAAAAGTAGCTCACATATACCCCTACCATTACAAAATAGCTCATATATACCCATACCGTTACAAAAGTGGCTCACATATACCCCTACCGTTACAAAAGTAACAAAAATTATTTTAAATTTATTTTTTCAATTAATTTTTTTAAGAAAATCATGTATTTAATCTTTTTCACACATAAATTATTTTTTTGACTTCTTTGATTATTTTTATTTGAGTTTTTTATTTTCATTTTTTTTTCATTCTTTAGTATAAAAATAAGAGAAATAAAAAGAAAGAAGTGTGAGTGGAAAAAAAATTAAAAAGTTAAAAAAAAATTAAAATTAATTTTTTTACGGTTATATTGTAATTTAGTTTTTGTATCCGTAAAAAAAATATTTGGGGCATCTTTAATAAATTTTACAAGAGAATAAGTGAAAAAAATAAATATGACCATAAAAAAGTAATGAATTTAAATTAGTCGATGAATAAAAATAGTCAAAAGAAATAAACGTGTTAGAAGGATCAAATGTACCCGCATGTATTAGCTTTTTAAAAAAATTAAAAAAAAAAGTTTAAAAATTATTTTTTCACTTCCGTTAGAGGAAAAAGGCATATGTGAGCCATTTGTATAACAGTAGGGGTATATATGAGTCACTTTCATAACGAGGGGTATATCAATTCTAAATGGCAAAGTTGAAGGGTATATCAGACTCTTTTCCCTTGTAATTAAATTGGCCACAATTATTTGATCTAAGTTAAGGTGGTAGTGATATCAATTCACATAATTTGAATTGACCTTACTATATATGAATAATAACTTCTCCTTAGCTAGCATGATGTTTGACCAAAGACATGCTTTGAATTTGACTACTCCTCGTCATTGTATAGTACAAACAATTGCTTTTGATTTGAACCAAGTATATTAGATATGGTACGACAGGCAATTATATGATTTATCGTATATATAATCGTGACGCTTGTGGATGACATTGGTGGTGTACTTTAATGGTTGAGGCCTCATTTTTCTCCGTTTCAATTTATCTAAATGTGTTTGACCGAACAGAAATTTTAAGAATGAAAATAAGACTTTTGACATATGTAGTCTAAAATAAATCATGAGTATTAATATTGAAAACTGCAACATTAGCTGTTATTATGACGCTCATGAATGACATTAGGAGCGCATACTTTGATGGCTGAGGCTCGATTGTCAACAAGTCATACTCCCTATGTTCAAATTTATGTGAAGGTGTTTGATTGAGAGACATCATTTTTAAAACTTGTCGTCTAAAATAAATTCTGAGTATTAATAATAATGAAAACTACAACATTAGCCACTATCGTGATACTCATGGATGACATTGGGCGTCCATACTTTCATGGCTGAGGCCTTATTTTGACAAGTCATACTCTTTTCATTCCAACTTATGTGAAGGTGTTTGAATAAACACTGAGTTTAAGAATGAAAAAAGAACTTTTGAAATTTACGGTTTAAAATAAGTCATGTATATTAATAATGAAAACTACTACATCAGCCATTATCATGGCCAACATGGATGACACGGTGCGTACTTTCATGGCCGAGGCCTTATTTTCGACAAGTCACACTCTCTCCGTTCTAACTTATGTGATAGTGTTTGGCTAATTGGCTAAACACGAAGTTTAAAAATGAAAATAAGACTTTTGAAACTTATGGGCTGAAATAACTCGAAAATAATTATGAAAACTACAGCATTTAGCCATTAGGGATACAACAAGTCTCTATTACTATTAGGTGTTGTGATATTTTTGGTGTTTAACATTCAGTTACATTTGCAGTTGATTTGAGGGCCATATGTATTTTCACAATAGGAACCAGCATCACTGGATAGAAATATGAGCACAAAAACTGGCAAGTAGCTGTATCATTCAGATCTCTGCAAGTTAGACCAAACACATTAACGCAACGCTGTCGGCACTTGGGCAAAGCTGCATCTATCCAAAAGGAATCGGAATCAGTCTCACAACCTTCACAAAATAGGGGCAAGGTTATATAATATATGCACAAAATTAACCCCTTTTATTCTTACCTTTAACTCCGCCAAGGTGTGCTAGTGTGAAGGTACCTAGTAAAATCGTCAAGGCGTGAAAAAATTGACTCAAATATTACTGTTATATCAACAAAATAATCAAAATAAAGGAATTACCTGATGTAAGAGTAAGAAAAGTAAAGACAAAAAGACCATCATTAGAAACTTTGTCATATCTCTAAATTAGAAACTTTCAAAATAAGAGGAATTCTTAGATTGCACAATTACATCTAAATTGCATATGTTTATATAGAAGAGATGCACAATGATTTCATTTCAGGAAAAGAAAAAGTGACTGCAGTTGGGTGTTGGATATCAATGACCAAGTTGGTGCTAATTAATATTTTTGCCAAAATAATGAAGGTAAAATTTATCTATTGTACACCATTTTTTGCAGCATCAAAGCATATTCTAATTGACATTCCATTCAACTCTTTCTCTTGCTATTTTGGTTGTAAAAGGAAAGTAAAATTGAGATGCTTGTACCATTCATATTAAAAAGATATGACACGTGAATCAAACTCAACCCATTCAATCAAAACCTGAGTAGACCACTGATCCATTCCCCAACTAGTATGAAACTCTAACCCACTCTTAATAACGTGGACTGGGAGCCCAACCAAGAATGAACACATCCGGCTTTGATAACATGTAAAGACATGACACTAGATCTAACTCAATCCAAAAGCTTTAACTCCTACTTTTAGTTGTCCATTCATTTGTTTGTACAATTGACACAATAACTTTTAAGCTATGAAAATCATTGTTCCACAGGAAAAACTATTCTATGATCATATCTGTGGCCATGTTTTACATGAACAAGCTAAGCTCCAAAAGATTCATAAAGGTAAATTAGAAAAAAGCAGTATCTAGTAATTAAATGATTAAGATGAAGAACTCTGAGATCACTATTGCCCGCATAATATGATCGATCAACTGGTAAAAATAACTGTAAATAACAACTCAAGCGTTGGCAGTAATGTTTACCCAAACATGACAATGAAAGAACTCTTGATGAGTTTCAAAACTAAAAATTGGCATTCATCGCAGAATAAACTACGAGGGTTTTCACTAGAGTGATTTATACATTTTCTGTATGGAACTGTATTGGCTACAAGAGCGAGGGACGAGATAAATATAACCCCCAATCACCACATTACCTTTGGTTCCTCTGGTATCCTGTCTCATCCTTACTACAGCTACCTCTAGCTTCGTTAAAGGATGCGAGGTTCTTGATACATCAAACGTGCCGGAATCAGTTACGCCAACTGTTTAACTTCTTTGCTTCGAAGGAGGCACCATCATTGAGCATGTCTTGTGCATCAGTCTCCATGCCAAGCTTGGATAGGGCAAGAGCCTGCATATAGAATGCAGTAGGCCACTCGGGCAAGCACACCTGGGCTTGCATAGCGTCCCTTAGTGCGAGTTCTGGTTGGCCATTCATCATGTAGGAAAGGGCTCGCCTCACGAAAACAGTGCCAGAAGGAACAGACATCATTGATACTAACTGTTGGGAAAAAATAAACCGGACAAATTAGGCATACACATAACAATAAGCTTATGATAAATAATAGAATTTGATAGAACATAAAACAAGAACATTGAGTTGATTCATGAGAAGACAAGTATTATAATTTAAAATTCGGTTAAAATTTTAGCAAAACTGAAACACAAAGTAGGCCAATTAATTTGGGATAGACATAGTAACTAATTTCAGAATCAAGGTCAGCAGATCAAAAGACCAGACACTCTGATGACAACAACCGGAAGCTGCATATGAAAGCGCGCTTAACCTAGTTAGGTCAATTGCAATACCCAGGTTCCCACTTCTAAAGGCAAGAAAGGTCTCATTACTTTTCTATCAAGCTCATACCATCTTTTTCGTTGATAAGTTCAAGCTCATACCATTCTCTATTTTTCTGTTTTCCCCATTCTTTCTCTGGGGATAAATTCTAGCGAGCTCATACCTTGACGGCAAGTTCTGAGCAGACTTATTTTGCAAGAAGAAAAGGTTTATATAAACAACCAGGCCAGCTGAATCTAACAATCAGAAAACTCAAGTCACCAGAAGAAGTTCTCCAGCAAACACCGAAAGTAGAAGTCTCTAGTGTGCAAAACATCTCTTGTTACTATTTACGTAAATAGAACAGATGAACCTATGAGCAGATGAATAAAAATGACAATTTTCCAAAGAGGTAGAGAATAAAGCAATCCGTGTAACACCAAAGGAATTAAGTAAATATGAGCAAACAGAGTAGATTACCTTGGAGTAATAGTCAACTGCATTCTTAAAGTCCTTGTCCCGGAAAGCAATATCCCCAAATTTCTTGGTATTTAACATATCTTGAACTTGTTGCGTCCATTCTTGGAATGAGAGCTTTACAAAAGTTTAGGTAGAAACAAGTATGTCAAATCACCACCAAAAAGTACTAGTAAGATTTCTCTTTCATATAAATTGCTAAACCCCTTTTAATGAATGATAAATGCTTAAACTTGAGGACAGGAAGAAAAAGGACCAACATGAGAAAATATAAGTTATGAGAAAAGAAACACATAGAATGTCATAGAGGACAACTAGATATTATATCCCATGTCGTGATCTTTCCGCATCAACTTTAATGATTTCCAAGTACCCTTTACATCAGTAGAAAAAGTAATAACGAGTGAGCTCACCTCATTTTCAGCACCCTCCTCATCTTTATAACCTGTTTTAAGCAAGATATCATGGACAGCAGTGAGGTCCATCCTCGCACAAGCCTTTCCGAGAGGAGAGAGCATGGTTGGAAGCACCACTGGAGTTTTTGTTAGACCCATCAGAACATGTGATGCGGCCTAAGATAAACAATGTTTAAGGAACACTTTAGATCCTAGAACTTGGGGTCAATCCATCAGAAATATAGGTTATAGGGACTGTTGCATCGGGATCAAAGATGTTCTAATAAGCATACCTCCTTCTGCTTCTGAAGGGGCTCCACTGCATTAAGAATGAACTTGATTTCAGGTCGATCCCTTGCCTCATACTCGAGACACTTTGAAGCAAGTTCAACCAATGCTGTTGCATCTTCATTGGCATATTGTCCTTCCAAGGATGAATCCATTAATAACAACACATTTTTACCCCTAATTAAGTCTAGAGCCTGGAAAGAAAGAAAAGTCCAAGAACAGCTTTAGATCTAGTTTCCGACATCATTGAGAGATTTTAGATGCAATAAGTAAACAATTATAAACGAAAAAGGAAATTGAGCCGAAGGGTGCAGAAATTTTCAAAGATTTCTATGTCAGAGTACATTACATGGCTTGGTGGGATATGCTTTCCACTCAACAGGTCCAGCAGAACAGTCCCATAGCTGTACATCACACTTTCTGCAATTACCCGGCCTATAAATAGAAATTAAGGGGAAACAAAAAGAAAGGGAAGAGAAAACAAGTTAGGGAACTGGACATAGATAGAAATTAACGGGGAAACCAAAAAGTGAAAAGGAAAGAAGAAACAAGGTAAGGAACTGAACATTATCCCAATGTTGTGAAATTAAAGGATTTCACTTCAAATATGGCATATGAAATAGTTTGACTTTGTTATGAAGTTAAACCCAAAAAACACTGCACCTAATTGTGGCATTGTGCACGAGAACAAAACTAGTTAAAATACAAGCTTGAATATTATGGAGCGCTGGCTATAAGAAATTTCAGCTAAAGAAAGAAAAGGCAGGGTTACAACGCATGGCATCATGTCTTTAGAAAACTAAGTTTCTAAAATTCAATACTTCTGTAAATTTTAATTCTTTTGCCAAGAAAGAAAAGGCAGGTATCTATCTTGTTGTCACATTAGAACTACTATTTCCTATATACATGAAGAGATGAATGCATAGGTGAGAACAAGATAGATCTCCCACTAGATATACATCCTGCTTTTTTTTCGATAACCAAGTAAATCCCCAAGGGTAAATGGTGCATGGTTCAATACTCAGTGAATAATGGGCCTGCCTTTCAAGCCCTCTCCACTTAAATATGAAGTTGTTTGCGGTAGGGATTGAATTCGTAATGTGCACCTAATCCACACATCAAAAGTAGCACTCTTACCACTAGACAAAATGAGGGTTAATATTTTTTTCCCGATAGGATGATGAGGGTTAATATTATCATTTTAGTGTTTGTAATCCCTGAATATCTCATGACAGCACAATTGCCAGGACAACAGAGAATGCTTATACTTCTTTAGTTCTTTTGACAAGTACTTTTTTTTTGGATAAAGCAAAAAGTAGTTTCTTTTGATACGTAGCAGAGAATGCTTATACTTTTATGCAATTGGTTCTCTGTAATCAAGAATCTTAAAGCTTTTTTAAATGACTACTAGTTCATCCTTCTATAATGTGGTGTTTTGTGATGTGTATACCTGTGCGCAAAAACTCAGGAGGCGTATAAGCAAGATTGGTGCTATAGCTCTTTCCATCTCTGCTGTTTTTCATTAGACCGAAACTAGATAATCGAGGGTCACCTTCCTGAAATAACAATAAAATTAAGCAAATTCAAGAACAGGTCACCCAAAACTGATGGTATCATATATTGCAAAACCATAGAGACATGGAGACGGGATATTTGCCCGAAACTTGTGATTCGAAACAAAGCAACTGAGAATAATATATGACCTAGGCCTGTGAAGTACTCCACCATATTTCTCTACTATAACCTACACATCAAGATCAATCACTATTCCGGCTAGAAGTATGGAGGACCAGAACAACTAAAGTACAGCTTCTTCTTTTTTTGACAGAGAAAAAAAGGACTCCTTTTTCCGCAAGAAATCATTTGATATTTAAAAAGATGGCCTCCAGTTTCATATACGAACTCCCCAAACTTCTATGTCAAACTCATGGTTATAACTAGTTATCCTACATATTATCTGATTTTGAGGTTAGTGATCACCACTGAGAGGTCTTAGTTGATATGCAGCTAAAATGTCATTTTGGAGAGCCTCACCAATATTGTTGTCAACAAATTGTGTATGATGTAGAAACCATACATTAGAACAAACAAATGATCAGTTCCTGTCCACCTACTTGCACAAGAATTAATGCTACCTAATTCCTTTCAAATTAAAAGAACCAGAAAATGAATTAAAATTATCCTGATTTTATGTTTGAATACCTCATCAAAAAGAATTCTGTAAGCATTCAAATCATGATATATCTTTCTGTTTTCAGCATTGCAATGATCCAGAGCCTGTGCAATATAGTATGCAACTCTTACTCGCATCTCCCAAGGCAATGGTTGTTTCTCCCCTGCACCACCAAAAGACATGCATGCTAATAAAAGACTTGAACATTTAGTGATTAAAATATAGAACTGCTCGCAAATCTAAAATTAATTTTAGCATCATCTTGCAAGATGTTGTCTACATGCTTAAACATGTAAGAGAGCAATAGATACCGATACAAGGTAAGTGAAGGAGCTCTGGAGACTGGAAGGTACAGATGGCGTTTACAGTATGCATCTATGAAGTCCATAATTTTTTTTAGCAAATTGACAGTTAAATGTGTGCTAACCCTGGAATAAGCTGTAATACAAGCCACCTCTTAGTGTAACAAAGAGCCCATACAATTGTTTAATTATTTTATCTATTGACAAGTACTCGTTATTGCAAAAGGCAAACGGAAAATTGTATCAGCTGCTTTCGCGAAAGTAGTACTTCTACTACTGCACTAGAGTCTTTGTATTACTAAAAACATATTTAACCATTTCCTATTGTCTTAAAGTCAATTTCCAGAGAGAAGACTGACTGAATTACCATCTGATTAAAATTAACAGTCAAACTGAAGTACCAACCTAGTCCTCTGCTATGCCAATATCATTGGAACTTAGTCTCAGTTCTTTCAATGGCTTGTCAATATTCGGAGGAAGTTAAATTTTTTGTTAATGTTTCTTCCCTTATCTTACAGCATTGTTAGGAGCATTCTAGGCTCTTTATTCATCTTAAACGTGAAGTAATCATAAGAGTGTCCAAATTTTATTTTAAAAAACTAATGTTCTTTGCTTTACTCAAGTCAAGCTAATCATTCATGCGGCCAGTAATTGTCTCCAAACGACTGATCTCAAAGCTAAGTTGGTGCTGTTATATTACAAGATCAGTTAGAGTGTTAGTTCTAAAGATTCACCAAGTTGATGCAGCATGCCTGACTTCTGAGGAAACAGAATTAGCAGGCGTAACCTAAAAGCATAGTGCAGCTTTCAGCAGGAAGCTCTTGCAGTTACTGATGTCAAATAAACACCAAAGGTCATGAAGCCTGACAAAGGCATGACCTTGGAGTTAGAGATCCAAAGCAGTATCATTAATTTAATTATATAAACATCCATCACCAAATAAGGTAAGGGGAAAAACCCGGTATTGGACCATTGAAATAGCACAAAAAAATGTTTTCTCCATTTCAATTCAACATTTAAAAGTTCTAGACTAGGCAAAAGATTAAACCATACAGTGGAAGAGATGCTTCGAGAGAGTATCATTAGGCATGTATTCTGCAACCAATAGGCGCTCATCTCCCTCTGCACAACAGCCAATTAGATTCACCAATCTCTTATGCCGGACCTTGCCAACTCCAGCTGCCTCTGCCTGCAGTACATGAGTAGGACTAAACCAAAAGTTCGAAGAGACAACTATCAGAACAACAAAGATACTCTGATATTTGGAGTTCTACAGCTTACTTAAAACTTTCATGCATATACACAAGGTTTTACAAACTTAATTGTATTAGAAACATGGCATTAACTGTTACAGAGTGTTTTGGAAACTGGAAAACCAACTGAGAACATATGAAGCTTGGGGTGGAAGTGGTACTCGTAGTGTCCTTACTGAAGGTTAACAAAGATCACACTAAAGCAACAAAAGAATGAAAGCGATAAAGGACAAGATGATTTCCAGTTACCAATTAGTGCGTCTCAATGAAGTCATGTCGAATTTAGAGCACTAGTTTTAATCTAGGCCTTTCTTGCTCACCAATGGCGATGGCTAAAAGGACCAAAACTATATAATCTGCAGACTTATAATCAGATTTACCACAAACTGTTGAGCGTCAGGCCACGACTGTCTGGAGAAGCGCTTGATGGCAGCTAGCCTGTTGCTACGAAGCTTCCCTCTATAGACAACATTGGGAGCTTTCTCACCACTTTCAGAAACTATTAATTCACTGCTAAAGCCATTTGTTGCTGCCCGGAGTTCTGCAAGACTAAATTCCTTGAATGCAGGCACTTGATCTTGGTCTACTTGATCCCCATTAGCTTCACCAACAACACAGGCAAATTAAACAAAGAAATTGATTACAGATAAAAGTCATAAACCACAACAATTACATAGCAAACATTTGCACATATACTTAAACTTGAGAATCTAAGCTCAGGTACATATAAATAATCCTGTCTTACCTTCTTGTTTAAGGATACAAAAAACAAGAAACCAGTGATACCCACATCAATTTTAGTACTAATAAGAAACCCTATATAGAAATATATAAAAAAAAAAAAAGGAAAAGAATAGAACTAAACCAAATAAATCTCAGCTAAAAACCAGTGAATAGAAAAAGATGCAGCAAGACAAGATGACAAACAATGCATATTCCACAAAATTCATGGATCAAAACTCCCACTTTTAAGTTAAATATAAAACAGAAAAAACAGTACAGTTAGAAGAAGCAGATGGCAAATAACCAAAATAGAGGGATAAATTAAGTAAAACCCAGATCAAAGAATAAGCATGCAATCAACAAAAACTCAAAGAACAGCAAGTACACCCCCCCCCCCAACACACACACACACAGACACCAAGAACACACAGTAGAAAACCAATGTAACTATACAATAAATTAAGTAAAATGAAGAATACCAAGATCTGTTTTTGAGTCATCTTGAGAAGGTTCTTTATCTGGGGACTGAACATTTACAGTTTTGGACTGTAAACAGCCCATTTTTCATCAGCTCACATAGACAAAAAATGGACACTCAGTAGAGTCTTTAACTCAAACACACAAGAATCACAAATGGGTGTTTGAAAAATCAAATCTTTTTTAGCTAAGTAAAAGGAAAAAGAGTGGAAAAATGGATAACAAAAATGAGCTAGATAATGATTAGTGAAAGTAAAGAAAGAAAGTGAGAACACAAAAGGAAAGAGAGGCCGCCAAAGAAGGAGACACCGAGAATAGAGGGGTTTAGTCACATGATAAGTCGATGATGAGCACGTGAAGAGAGAGACAAAGGAAGAACAACGTGGTGTGGGACTTTGGCTTAAATGCTTACTAACACTTCTCACCATCAAAAATAAGTTTCTTGTTTCACCTCATTTTACGCCCGTTATTTTTACGTATAGTCTATTAAGTTATATTAAAAGAAAATATATGATAAAGTTATTATAATAATAAAATAAGATTACTAAATAATAATAAAATAAAAATGAGAAGAAAATATTAAGGTAACAATGTAATAACACCAAATTGATCTTACTCAAAATGAATTTTTTTATCGTTATCTAATAATGAATTTAAACGACATGAATAAAAATCAAAATAAACATGATATTTAAACAAAATAATACAATACAATACAATACAACATATAATAATTACTCAAACAAAGGGTAAAGCCATGTTTATTTTGAGATGGAAACAATGGTGTAGCCATTTATAGCTCAAGATGGCCGATTAAACACCCAATATTATATTATGTATACAGAAAATTGTACGAAGTATATAGGTCAAACATTAGTTTTCATATATATATATATTACTCTTTTTGTCCAACAATAGTTGTCCATTATTGACTTAACACACACCTTAAGAAATAATAAATAATAGGGATAATATTACTTTTGAATATACTAAATTCAATAATTTGAGAAATGGGTAAATTATCTTTTGATTTTTTAAATTAGATAAGTATTGTCGGATAACTATTTTTAGTATAATAGACGAATAAAAATAAATTTTAGAAATTTTTAACGAAATTTCTGATTTCGGCAACTGAACACGGAGACTTGAGAGTATAGTAATGAAAAGTGTTTTTGAGTATGTAGCCCTTTTCAGTGTGGGGGGAGAGACGTGTAGGCGGCACCCGACAGTGAAGTAAAAAAAAGTTTGCAGAGCTTTTGCCTTTTTAATGCTAGGGAGAATTCAATGTAAAGGAAAAAGATTTCACTACTTTTTTTTCCTGCTATTTGTCCATTGAATATTTCTATTACTACCAAATACTTTTTGTGTTCTATAATTGGATCTTTATTACTTTCTCTTCCTTTTGTTACTCTTATCTTCAAATTTTGTTCAACAATTACTATTATGATTTAACTTCATATTAATCATATTTCTATTAGGGCTAAAATATTCCTAAAGAATGCAGGACCTAAAACAAATATATTAATGTGAAATAGGTTTGAACTTAAAACAAAAATGAATTAACTTTAATCATATGAAATTTTATATATTTTGTCAAATCTAATTTTAAATACCTCATATCAAAAGTTTTCTCAGATATAAATTTATAAATTTTACTCACTATAAATACAAGTTAAATGATGATATCAAAATCGGATACGTATGCTCAACACTTGTTGAGAATCATCATTTTTATGGGGCTTGAGATAAGTCTGGGAGCCCATACCCTATCTATGACAACTAGCAGATCCATCCTAAGTCCTAACTAACTATATTGATACGGATAAGTCTCAAGTTGGTATTTTATTATGAGACACGTGAATTCATAATTTCATTATAAAAGTACTCTTATTTATATATATATATATGATTAAATATTACACTTGATTGAATATTAAGTTATTTATCTAAAAGTCTAGCGATCAATTTTACTTTAACATATATTTTTTAATAATACACTATATTTTATAAATTTTAGATTCGTCACTGTATATTTATCTAACGTGTTTATGCTAGGTAGAGTGCCTGCCAGGGATGACGGTCCTTAACCCTTTTAATCCTCTCATTTCATTAACCTTATGATTGCAAAATTAGTATATGCAATTCCTTCTAATTATTTTATTAAGTAGAAACAAATTGGCATAGTTCATGTGATATAAATGCTAGTATGTGGATAAGCATGTTATATAATCGAAAACTTTGCACATAACTGACACTAATTATAGGAGACAATTGTCATTTTCACTAGTTAATGAATCCAAATTTTACATTTTTTGAGTCCACTAATTTATAAGACAAAAATTAGTGCTATGAATTCAAATGGACCGACACTAATGGGCTTCTTCTTCCCAAAGGAAAATAGAGTCCAAATAGAACCAACTCTAAAAGTTGAATGTGTGGTTCATATCTATGAAAAGGTCTCATCATGATATGTCACAAATTCAAAATTATGATGGATACACCTATTTTAGGTTGTATTTGGTATGGAGGAAAACATTTTTTTAATGTATGTCAAAATATTTTCTTTAGAAAAATTATTTTTAAAAAAAATAAAGAAAATGATCATTTTAATAGAAGTAGAAAAAACAAATTTCATAAGTGACTTTTCAAGTTTATTATCTTCTTCTCCATCCATTGAAATCTTACTCCTCAACCTGTCATGAGCCATAGTGTTTAGCTTAATTATATATAAATGTTTTTGAAATAATATTTTCTTACTTAGTTATCCCTTATTGTAGAGTAAAATAGGGAAAATATAAAAGTTATTCTGAAAGGGACAATTATGCACTTTAATTTTTCAACCAATCCACATATCACTTATTCTTATTTAAAGTGAAATTATTATCCACCTAGTGGATCATAAATAATTCATAATGTGTGAAGTGGAGTACTACCTCCACATCAACATCCACATAGGAAAACTTTTAAAATTCTTTATTTTATTTTTTAAATTTGCCTAGTGCACCATCTTTAACAATCTAAAAGTCAGAAAGGACATAAATTAGAAAGTGAATTCATTAATATCTCACTACCATAAAAGAATTCAACATGGTCTTGTCTTCTTCTCTTCATTATTAAATACTTTGAATTGATCTTATTGAACCGTGCTCGGAAGATTCGTTTGTTCTCATTTGACAAGTCTTTTTTATTTTAGGTCTCCTTTATTTATCATGTCTGGTACGGAAATTTTTTTTATGTGTAATATGAATAACGATGACTCGTGGGTGGCCATAAATAATGTATCCTGCACCAGTTTTTGAATATCCTAATTATATATATATATATATATATATAAAAAAAACTCTTATTAGAAAGCCCTTTCTCATTTAATGCTCTTATACAATTTAATACCATGTGATGAATTAATGCCTAAAGCTAAAAAGAAAAAAAGTCTAATACAGGAAATACAATATTGGAAAACTCAATCACAACCACAAAACTATGCTGCCGTTAATTTTTACTTCTTTATTTTAGACTTAAATACTTTTTAAAAAATAATGATTATTATGAATATTTTATTGTAATACTTATATTAATTGATGTATAATTTTAAATTTTAAAAAATAACTTGGGGAATAAAAAATTAATATTAAAGATAAAATAAAATTAATAATAATTATTTTTTCTTGATATGTTAAAAATGACAATAAAAATAAAATTATCTTTTTAAAAATATTTGACAATTAAATTTGAAAGGAGAAAGTAAATTTTAACACATCAAGAACAAAGATTAAATCGAACAATCAAGATTTAAAACAAGGTTATACATTTTTAGTTTAAGTTTAATTATTTTTGTAGTAATTTTCCTTCTAGGCTTTTACTTTACGATTTGCGTTAATGGTTGAGTATTTACTTCTTAGTTTATAAATATTCTAAAATATTTTCTTTCCTTTCAAGGCAAGAATATATTAAATACAAAATATTTACTTTTCTTTTAATTTGACATCTTCAAGGAAAATAACATACTCCCTCTGTCCTTAATTATGTTGAAGATAAGAATCAACTCAATTCAATAAGAGCTTCTCTATCAATCAGTTGCAGAAAGAAAGAAGAAATGAAAAAGAAGAAGAAAAGTCTAGTGCCTTCAGACAAAAAGGGAAAATAATGGATCAATCCTAGGATAGAATATATGGACTGCAGCTCAACCACGTGGAGGAAATCAAACCATTCAATCAAATTCCAGATGGATGCAATCTAAGCCGTATGATCAAAATGGACACAAGTTTGTTAGTGGCACGTGAGAAGCACAACATTTCAGCATAGAAGGAATGTAATTAGTTATTTTGTTACAAAGTAATCCATGAGATTATGACAAGTGTACAGTTAAGATAATTATTTGTTTTTTTATTTCTTTTTTTGTACAAATGCTTGTATAAAGGATAGCTTGAACATCAATGAGATTACACAGAAATTTCCATACACTCTTCTTCATTCTATCATGGTATCAGAACAGTGAGCTCGATCCTTCTCTTCTCTTCTCTATCGTTCTCCTTTCCCAAGTTTTCTTTTGATAAACAATGCCTTCCGGAACAAGTTCTACTGATCCTGCTACTACTCTAGCTCCTGGTGTAGATTCCACTCACCCATATTATCTTCATCGTTCAGATTCTCCTGGACTGACTATTGTTAACACTGTGTTTGATGGAAAAGGTTTTCCTGGATGGAGGTGATCCATTCTCATTGCTCTCTCAGCCAAGAGAAAGCTTGGCTTCATTAACGGAACTTGCAAAGTTCCAGCTGCTACTGCTTCAGATTTCTCACAGTGGTCATGTTGCAATGACATGGTCACTTCATGGCTGTTGAATTCCTTGTCCAAGGAGATCGGTGATAGTGTCATTTACTCAGCAACAACAAATGAGCTTTGGGATAGCCTTGAATAGAGGTTTAGTAAGTCAAATGGTACCAAACTCTTTCACTTGCAGAAAGATATAAATGGTTTAGTTCAAGGAAATTATGATGTCTCAACCTATTTTACTAAGTTGAAACGTTTATGGGATGAATTAGATGCTTTAAATTCTGATGTTGTATGTTCTTGCCCATGTATTTTTGATGGGAAATCAAAGATCTCTAAATCTCAGCAGGATCAACAGCTGATTCAATTTTTAATGGGATTGAACGATGCTTATGCTCAGGTTAGAGGTAATATCCTTATGCTAAACCCTTTATCTGGTATGGATCATGCTTATTCTCTCCTCTTACAGAATGAAAACCAACGTGAAATCTATGTTCATGCTCAGAATTTTTCTGATTCCTCTGCTTTTATGGTAACCAATCAAGGAAAGCCGCATCCTGGATCTGGAAATCCTAATTCTAGGTTTCCTCATGTCAACCAACACAACCAGAATTTTAGATCATTTTCTAATCCCAAACCTGCTTCCTTTCCTTTGAAATCTGGTCACATAACTCCCAAATTTAAGGGCAGAAAAACTAAATTCAATCCTAATGCTACTTGTGCCTACTGTGGCAAATTGGGGCACGTCATGGATGACTGCCACAGATTACATGGATATCCAGATGATTTTGTGTTTACCAAAAACAAGAACCCATCCTATTCTGTAAAAGGCAATGCAGTTTTTGGTAATCCCAATTGACAGGAACAATTCACTCCTCCCATCAATGAGGGTCCCAACCCTCCTTTCCATGCTTCTGGTAAAGGTCGTGCAACTCAATGTCCACCATTCACTTCAGGACAACAAGCTGAAATAACAAGACTGTTTATGGAATTGCAGAGCTATGCATCTGGTCCTAGTGCTGAAGTCAATGCAAATGCAGTGGTTGGTACCATATTTAAATATTCAGCACAATGTTTTTCAGTTTTTAATTCTCCTACTTGGATTATTGATTCCGGTGCATTCGAACATATGTGTTTCGATTCTTCTTCTTTTTCTTCTATCACCCATCTTCCCATTCCTATGATCACTAGTCTGCCTAACTCTTTCAAGGTCACTGTTACTCACATAGGGAGTGTTTCTCTTCTTCCACATCTTATCCTAAATAATGTGCTTCATGTTCCTGCTTTTAAATACAACCTTCTTTCTATTCATAGGTTGTGTCATCAAATTGGTTGCAACATTTTATTTACTCCTACTAGCTGTCTATTGCAGGACCCTTCAATGAAGAATCAGGTAGCTTTTGGTGAAGTTAAGGAGGGATTATATCTTTTGGAGCCATCAATTTCTAGTCCTAGTTTTACTTCCAGTCATATTTCCATTCATGTTTCTTTTCCAGTTTCTGTTAATGTCATTCCTAATGTAAGCCTTTGGCATTTGAGACTTGGGCATTTGCCCTTTTCAGCAATGAAGCATTTGAATTTTACCAAGCAATCTTCAGCTTCTGATTTTATTTGTCATATTTGCCCTTAAGCTAAGCAAACAAGATCTTCTTTTCCTGTTAGCACCATCAAAACTAAGAGATTGTTTGATCTAATTCATATAGATACTTAGGGTCCTTATAAACATTCCACTTACAATGGTTACAAATATTTTCTTACTATAGTAGAGGTACATGGACTTTTCTTCTTTCTACTAAGAGCAATGTTTTTCCTACATTAAAATCTTTCCTTGCCATGGTTGAAAGGCAATTTAACACAAAGGTGAAATGTATTAGGTCTGATAATGCTTTGGAATTAGGAAAAGGGACATGTGAAGCTGCATATCTGTGGGACCATGGTATTATTCATCAACAAAGTTGTGTTGCCACCCCACAACAAAATGGGGTGGTAGAGAGAAAACATAGACACCTTTTAGGAATTGCTAGGGGTTTATCTTTTCAATCCAAAATGCCTATTGCCTATTGGGGGGAATGTGTACTTAAAGCAACACATTTGATTAATATACTGCCTTCTAAGGTTCTAAATGGGAAGGCTCCTTATGAACTTCTTTTCAATCAGCCCCCTTCTTATACTTCTTTAAGAACTTTCGGATGTTTGTGTTTTGTTTCTACTTTGTCTCATGGTAGGGGGAAATTTGATCCTAGAGCAACCAAGTGTGTTTTCTTAGGATATCCACAATGTCAAAAAGGTTTCAAAGTCTTGGATTTAGCCACAAAAAGAGTTTTCGTTTCTAGGGATGTTATTTTTCATGAAGAATGTTTTCCTTTTGCTGATCCTCATTCTATTTCTTCACCTTCCATCTTTTCCAGTCTTCCTCCTTCTTTTGATGAAGATATTCACTCTATTCAATCTCCCAATTGCCCCCCCCCCCACTATTGATCCCTCTCCAACTAGCTCCATTTCTCCCTCACAGCAAATTCCTACTCCACTTAGAAGGTCAGAAAGAATCTCTCAAAAACCTGGCTATTTAAAGGATTTATTTGCAATAACGTATTTCTAATCAATTTGACTGACTCTTGTCTTGCTATCCCTTCTCAACCTCCTATTTTTTTCCCCTTTACCAGCCTTTCTATTCCTAACCAACAATTCTTTCATTCCCTCAATATTTCTTCTGAACCTACCAGTTATTCTCAAGCTGTTGCACATCCAGGTTGGCAGGCAGCCATGGACACTGAGATTTCAGCTTTGCAACACAATGAGACTTGGGATGTTGTCCCTCTATCTTTGGGTAAGAAAGTTTTACCTTGCAAATGGGTTTACAAGATCAAGTTTCTTTCGGATGGTTCTATAGAAATGCTGAAAGCTCGTTTGGTGGTTAGGAGGGATATTAAAAAACAAGGTGTTGATTTCAATGAGACTTTCTCCCCTGTTGTCAAAATGACAACAATAAGGTGTCTCCTAGCTGTTGCTATCAAGAAGAATTGGAGGGTATCTCAATTAGATGTGAACAATGCATTTTTGCATGGTTCCTTAGAGGAAAAGGTTTACATGAGATTTCCTCTCGGCCTTATTCCTCCTTCATCTAATCATGTTTGTCTACTCAAGAAGTCCCTTTACGGTTTAAAGCAAGCCTCTCGCCAATGGTACTCTCGGCTAGCTGGGGCTTTAAGCTACAAAGGCTACACTGCCTCACTAAATGACTATTCTCTATTTTTCAAAGATAATGGACATCTGATCTCTATATTAGGAGTGTATGTTGATGATATTTTATTAATAGGCAATGATGTTACTGAGATTACATCAATTAAATAATTTCTTCACTCGGAATTTTGCAGCAAGAATCTTGGGGACATTTATTATTTCCTTGGATTGGAAATCATTCTGGAACCTGAAGGGTATATTATCAGCCAGAGGAAATTTGCTACAGATCTCCTCCATGAATTTGACTGCTCTCATGTCCCTAAGGTCACTTCCCCTCTTGATCCTTCTATCAAATTGCAGGCAGAATATGATACCTCTATGGATGATCCTACTTTATATAGACACTTAGTGGGAAAACTCAATTACCTGACTCACACTAGATCGGATCTGGCTTTTGCTGTACTGAAACTCAGTCAATATATGCAAACCCCCTGTTTATCTCATTTTTCTCCCTCAGGGTACTGCATTATCTCCAGTTGGATCCCGGGCAAGGTATTCTCTTATCTTTCGATCCTTCTTTCTCCCTTTTGGCTTTTTGTGACGCCGATTGGGCATCTTGCTCGGATACAAGACGATCTATCAGTGGTTTTTTCATCACATTTGGGGGTTCTCCTATCTCGTGGAAGTCGAAGAAGCAAGCTTCAATATCATTGTCTTCGGCCGAAGCAGAGTATCGATCCATGCGGAATGTCACCGCTGAACTCACTTGGCTTATCCGTCTTCTTGAGGATCTCTCAGTTACTCCATTATTACCGGTTCCTCTTCACTATGACAGTCAAGCGACTATTCACATCGCCCGAAACCCCGTTTTCCATGAGCGGACGAAACATGTGGACCTTGACTGTCACTTTGTGCGTCAACAATATATTTCTGGATTGATTTCATTGCAGTTCGTCCCCTCCACAGCTCAGCTCGCTGATAACTTTACCAAATCGCTTTCCGGCGCTTCTCACCATCGAATTTTGTCCAAGTTGGGGGTCTTGTCTCTCCCCTCCAACTTGAGGGGGGATGTTGAAGATAAGAATCAGCTCAATTCAGTAAGAGCTTCTCTATCAATCAGTTGCAGAAAGAAAGAAGAAATGAAAAAGAAGAAGAAAAGTCTAGTGCCTTCAGACAAAAAGGGAAAATAATGGATCAATCCTAGGATAGAATATATGGACTGCAGCTCAACCACGTGGAGGAAATCAAACCATTCAATCAAATTCCAGATGGATGCAATCTAAGCCGTATGATCAAATGGACACAAGTTTGTTAGTGGCACGTGAGAAGCACAACATTTCAGCATAGAAGGAATGTAATTAGTTATTTTGTTACAAAGTAATCCATGAGATTATGACAAGTGTACAGTTAAGATAATTATTTGTTTTTTTATTTCTTTTTTTTTTGTACAAATGCTTGTATAAAGGATAGCTTGAGCATCAATGAAATTACACAGAAATTTCCATACACTCTTCTTCATTCTATCAAATTACTTGTCCACTTTTGAATTGACACATTTATTAAGAAAACAATTATTAACATAGTAATTAGGGACAACTAAAAAAGAAAAAGTGGACAAATAATTAGGGATGGGAGTATGTACATATTCTTTTTTTTTTATTTTTTATAGTTATTTAGTACTAGTAATGTACTCTTCATTTTAAATTAATATAAATAATTATCATATATTCTAAACCAATTTTTTCTCTAGTTTCTCCAAATCCATATCATAATGTACTGCTAAGATCCACTATGATATCCATTAACGCTAGATCACAGAAGTTTATAATCTAATATTGATTTTAGGCATAATCCATCGGTGGCCCCCTAAAGTTGGCACGATGTTTCACTTAGACACTTTAACTGAGCGATGTTCATTTTAGACACCTCATGTAGAATCTTACTGTGTCATTTTGACACTTTTTGCTTACATGGCATAATGAGTGTGATACACTCATTGATAGGCGCATAAAATGGTTATTTAGTTAATTTTTAATTAATTTTTTTCTTTTTCTTCCCCATTTTCAGTCACTATTTTGGCCAAGTTAAATTTCATTCATTGTGAATGAAGGTTTCAACAAAAATGACGGAAAATGTTTTTAAAATTTAAGGATAAACTCATTCATAAAATTCTTTGTTAGAAAAATTTAATATTTACATGAAAGTGAATTTAAGAAGATTGATAAAAGCTTATTTCGATAATTTGTGGGGAGTGAACTTCACTATCAAGCAAGGGTGGCAACGTGCAGATGTGGGGTGGGGGTAATTTCTGCAAAAGGACAGAGGTATTCGGAAAAGGTAAAAAAAAATCTGCTAAAAGCTATATGGAAAAGAAAGCCGCCGGCGTTGGGCTGGGAGAGGGTGATTTGCAGATTTGTTTGGTTGGTGGGAGGCTTTGGAGAAGGCGATCATCCCGTGGTGGGGGGTTGGAGAAGTCATCGGGTTGGGGTGGGGACGCGGGGTGGGGATACTGGGGTGGGGGGGTGGTTTGGAGAAGACGATCGGGGGTGGGGGCTTTGGAGAAGACGACTGGGGTGGGGTGGGGATTTGGACAGGCGACTGGGGTGGGTGGGGGGCGAGGGGCGGGGGTTGGTTTAAATTTTATTTTATTTTGTAATTATTTGGGAAAAAATATCATGTCATGAATTCATTGGTCAGTTTTTATCTTTATTCAATATTAATTATTTAAAAATTACTTATGACACAAACGACAAATGTCGTCGTTTAATTTGTCACTTTACACGTCATTCGCGAGTGTAACACACACACATTATATATTTTTGTTGATATTAAAAAAGGTGTCAAAATGACAAGCAAAACCCTACTTGAGGTGTCTAAAATGAACATCTCTCAATTAAGGTGTCTAAGTGAAATATCTTGTCAACTTTAAGGGGTCACCGATGGGTTAAGCCTTGATTTTATATATCCATTATGATTTTATATATGCATTACGATTAGTGTTATTTTCTTGTCACTTTTTTTATTTACAATTACATTTAAATAGAGTAAATTATATTGCTAAATATAATATAAATAATTTATTTTTGTAATAATCATAAATTTTAGAACAACTAGTGAAATACGACATGAAACTTGATGAATAATAAGTGTATTTTTCACCTTTCTTCATGACCTACCTACACGATTTTTATGTGGCAAGATTCGAATTTGTAACACGCGTTTAACCCCGCACAAAAAACAATTGCCTTATCAACTTTGTCATTTGTTTAAAAAATTAGTGAGTTCTTTTTCTTTTCTTTTCTTAATTCTATCTTTTGTTGCAAATAGAATAAAATAAAACATCTTCAACTAACGGCATTTGAGTATTTTGTTTTTCAAATTTCGCAAAACATGAACTACTACTTCGGATGTGTTTTTCAGTTTTTTTCTTTTAAAAAATTAACAATTCTTTAAGAAAAAAATGGAACTTTTTTTCTTTTTTCTTTTTTGCACTTTTTGGAAACAAACATCACATGTATCAGATATTATATACGAAGTAAAAACGAAACTTTGCCTAACTTGGCAGCAATCAACCAAACCCCATGGAAATACTAATCCCAAAACTGCATAAAAGACATGCCTCACATTATAAAACACATGAGAGATGCTGAATATATAAGTAATCAGATTTATACTCTAGTGATGCGTTAAAGTTGTGAGGATTTAGAATCAGAGCAGACAATATTACTAACAAACAAAGTCATCATATCAGTTTTACTTTAAGTCAATTATATTTGTTGAGCTACCTTTGAATTTGAGTCACAAAAACTAAAAAAGAGAGTTACTAAAAAGGTGTAAAATATAAAATACTATATAAAAGTAAAATTAGAAATTTTACATTTTTAAGGGGGTGCGTTTGGTAAATGGTAAATATGAACAGTTTTTTTCCACATTTGAAGATTCTTTTGTCCTTATTTGTGGGAATTTCATTAAGCATTTTCTACAGAAAGTTTCCTTTGTCTATTTACGTCTATTTCTTTTTTAGTCTAGAACGAAATTATATAAATTGCTAAGTGTAGCCCAATCACAATTATCTTTTTTTTTTTTTTTTATAATAAAAAAATCTATGTAGGCTAGTGGAACGCGACACGAAACTCAGTAGATAAATAATGTGTTTCTTTACTCTTTTTTACCTACGTACGTACACGAGTTGTTTGTGATAGAATTTAAATTCATAACACACATTTTACTTTGCACGAAAAATAATTGTCTTATCGACTTTGTCATTTAAAAAAAAAACCAAGTGATTTTTTCTTTTAATTCAGTCATTTTTCACAAAAAAGAACAACTAAAAATCATCAACTAACAACATTAATTTTGTTTTTTCAAATTTTGCGAAAAATGAAATACTACTTGGGATGTGTTTTTCTGTTTTTACAGAAGCTGACAGTTTTTTCAATAGGATTTGGAAGTTATTATGAAAAAAAATATTGTAGCACTTTCTGGAAACAAACAAACCCCATGGAAATACTAATCCCGAAACTGCAAATTCTTATAATGATGACTTATACAATATTATTAGAAATAAATAATGTCACTATAGCTGTAACAAACTTTTAAACATATATAATTTATAAAGATCCACATATTCGATAAATCACAAATAACGGTAATTAGTTATTTTTTAAATTTAATACTCACCAACAGTATACAAATAATCTTTTCAAATCAAGTATGAATTTTTTGGGCAAAATTTAAAATTAAAGATAAATTAATACGTCAAGTTTTAGGAAAAATAATGTATTACATCAACTTTGTGTTTGGTACACTTTTCAACCTATTACCTAAAATTTATGGTATTAGTAATTTAATGCATGGTATTGGAAGATTTTATTGTTGAAATGTGAATAGTATTTTTCCACATTTGGAAAAACGTGCAACTTGCGTGTATCGAACTTGTCTTTATTATATTTATACAAAATAAAGCGTAGGTGAGGTGAAGGCCTGGCCACTTGCAATTTGTATAAAGACATGAATTTGTGCTGACAAAGTTATGAGCTGGACCTGATTCGGAGCAATTTTCAAGAATCAAGAACGGTACGGTAACAGAGCCCCTATTCTTCTCTCTAAATTTCATGTAATAATCAATGAATTTATTCTCTTTCTTTGTTTAAGCTTTACCTTATCCCTTTCTTGTTATGCAAAATCCTTCAACAAATGAGCTTTAACTTGGGTTTTTGATTGTTGGGGGTGAATATGGGGTTCTTTCTGACATAGGTATTTGGTAGTTTCTTGATTTTTGTTGTTGTTTGATGGGATTGGTCAACCACGCTTGTTAAAGGTTTTCTTTTTTTCTTCTTTTCTTTTTGTGTATTCTTCTGCAAGTTTTGGGTTCTGTGTTGTTTCAGCAAATAGTGGGGGTATGGAATGGATAAAATTGTGGGTTTATCAGCACATTATGGTCTTGTTATAGACAGTTGACAGATTTTCAGTCTGAATGGGTCAATCATGATCTCCATGTTTGATTTCAGATATCTTGACTAAGTCATGTAGATAGAAAAGAGTTGTTTGAAAGAAGAGAAGGGAGTGTAACTGGGTGTTCTGCAAGTTTTGGGTTCTGTGTTATTTCAACAAATATCTTGATAGTGGGTAAGATGTGGGGGTATGGAATGGATAAATATTGTGGGCTTTTTAGCATATTATGATCTTGTTGTAACCAGTTGACAGATTTCCAG
The DNA here is from genome assembly GCA_018342035.1 of Solanum appendiculatum. Classification (NCBI taxonomy): domain Eukaryota; kingdom Viridiplantae; phylum Streptophyta; class Magnoliopsida; order Solanales; family Solanaceae; genus Solanum; species Solanum appendiculatum. Next base: position 2,588,688 of record JAGDQO010000515.1, read on the forward strand.
TTTGAAGGGGTCAATGAGTATCATGATCCCCATATTTGATTCATTCAGATGAGTCTTGACCAAGTCAATTAGATAGAAAAAAGATGTTTGAAAGAACAGAACGGAATGTAACTGAGGTATAATGTTATAACAGGCGATCCCCTTTTGCAATGAGTTTTTTCCGCTCAGAGTAACAGTTGTTACTAAATTATAGACTGGTTATGCTCTACCAACTGAAATTTGCTTGGTCTTATGCTTGCCTAGTTGTTTGTTATAGCATTCCAGCCATTAGCTATGTTATTTGAGCTCTTATGGCATTATGTATTGTGATTTTATAGTACAGGGCTCAAACCATGTGTTTGGCTGATGTGCACTAGGATGTCATGAAATGATCTGTCCTTCGAATTTACCATGAAGTTGTTTCAGGATCTTTAGTTTGACTTGGCCGCGACCGTATTTTGATTCCTAAATGCTTTGATATTTCCACGTTTGAGGGATCTTTTAGGTTATCTTAAGGGATGGAAAAAGTTGTGGCTTATCAAAATTTGTAATTGCTAGACCTGAAATTCCAATATGGTTGTTGAACAAAAGTATTATTGGCATGAATTTTGCACTGCTTAATTTAGCTCTGTGAGTGGATAGTGAAATGCTATCCTTTTCTGCACTCTGTTTCCCAAGCCACAGTAGGTATAGTAACTATAAAGATTTCTTCTTCTTTTGCTAGTGTAAGTTAAGGATAGTTTAGGGAGACTGAACTGAATGTGATGGTGTTTATGTATGTTTCTTCAATTTGGAATGTTTGTTCTTTACTTCTTCCAATAGGACTCTGCATAGTTGGCCAAGCTTTACCTCCTCAATTGGTTAGGCTTTCTGTGTCTTCTCCTATGTTTAGTTTCTTGAGAATGCAAACGCGGAATGTTGATCTCTTACATTTGATTGATCAATATAATCATCTTTCGTAAGACTTATCCGCTAGTTAGCTAAGAAGGTAGACTGTTGATAGAGCTTGTCTATGCGATTTCAAAACATTAGAAATGGATACAAATGCTGAGGGAATTTAGTTTCTTTATTGGGAGAGGAGGTGGTTGTAAGTGATCTTATGATGTCGCTCCACTAAACTTAATGGCTTAAAACAAACTTTAGTCTGCTGTTTTACTTCTTCTTTTACGAGTTTTATGTTATTTCTGCTCGTCTTCTTAATCATGCTGCATTTTATAGAATTCTCTAGGTGTGTAACATGTATAAGTTGTGAGATTATACCCCCTTTCCCTTTTTCTTTTCAAGTTTGGTCGTTTATGTGGGAACCAAGTGCTCCTGTTGTCTCAAAGTGATCTATCTCTCTATCTTGACAACCCCTGTCTATGTTATTTTGGTCCTAGTGGCACACTCATGTTTCACCTAAAACATATCTTGAAGAGAGGTTAACAAAAACTGACATCATCTCCAAAATAGCAAGCAATCAAGAGATTGAATATGAAAATGTGGGGGCTTTTAAAGTCTTTAATATGTTAAATCATGTCTTCCATGTGGGAAACTGATGAGACTGACTTTCAAAGCTGAATATAGTGCATATTTTTTCTGAAGTTCAGTTCCAGTTTTGCTTTAGGACAGAGAAGATAGAGTCTTAGTATGTACATTGCACAGTGTTGAAGTAATGGTGTGCGAATTGTTATAATTTGAAGGGGGTACCAATAAGCATTATCTGAATTTGAAATCAAATAATGTTGATGTTGTATTAGTTGTTGATGTTTCATTGCCTGTTTGTCCATCTAGATGTTAATTGCATTTTACCGATGTTACTATTCCTGTTTACTACAGTTTTTCTTTGTATATCATGTCTTATTGATCTATATTTTCATTCAGTGTTGTAATTTTACAAGACAAGGAGAATCATTTTATGGATAAGAAAGAATCTGGCAAGGAAATTTCTGAGGAAGTGACTCGGGAGTCACTAATCGCCATATCATACTGTGAACCAGAGATAGATCCTTCTATTGAATCTGCACCTGAAAATTTCAACTATGACAATGTGGTAAAATCTCTTAACGATGTCAGAGATGATAAATACAGGTCGGAGTTGATCTCGATATCCTATGCAGAGTCACCAGACACTGAAGTTCAACCTGGAGAGGCAAGAGCTAACTAATAATTAACTGGTTTTATAGGCCAACTCCATGTTAAAACTCCTTTTTCTTTTGCTACATGTTGTTACTCATAAAGAACTAGACATTGTTTGAACTTGTAATGTTTTCATGTGTTAGACCTTATAAGTCTGTTGTTGTAATCATTGGGGGAGGCACTCTTTACTTGGCAAAAAAGTTGTTGATTATATGTGTAAATAATTGTTATAGGTTTGCATTGCTTAAAAAGAGAAAATGGTCTAAAGCCCCCCCAACCTATACCCGAAATCCCAACTACACACTCCAACTTCACGGGTGTTCTATTACCCCCTGAACATTTTATTTCTCTATTTACTACACACTTGAGTGTTGACCTGGCATAGGAGGTGAGAACACCTCCTCTAGGCGCGTTAGAAGAGGAAAAAACGTTAGAAAAAGCAATAAAATTGGGAGATGGGCAATGGTCATCTTCCCCAAAATTAAATAAACCATTGTTCCTTCTTCCCCACCATCAATCCTTATTTCTTCATCAATATTTTGACGATTTTCTTTTGGGCTTAGCTAGGGTTTAGTTGTTTATGTTCATTTCAATTTTAAATCTTGAAGTTAGGGTTTGTCATCTGCTCTAATTTCTTATTTAGGTTCTTTGAATTTTCTCTAAATTCGTCAAAAATGGCAAATGAAAACTTGAATAAGCTTTGTATGGATGAATCAAACCCAATGCTCAACGCTGTAGTGAGATGCAAACATGGAATTTTGCTGAATTTGCAAAGTTCTCGGTCGAATTTAAAAGGAAAATTCTCTTTGTGAAATGTGATGGTAGGAAATAGAGGGAAGCTTCTCTTTCTCTAGATAACTCTATTTATTGTCATTGTTCTAAGAATACCACATCAATTATAGTACTGCACCAGTCAACTTGTGTTTCATCTTGGTTAACCCTCCCCCCCCCCCACCCCCTTCTCTTTATGGTGTTTAACTAACAGATACAAGTGCTGGAAATGCTGGTTGTTCAGATATCCAAGGATCCCGATCATGAAACTGTCATCTTGACCCTAGGAGCAGGTGAACATTCTGATTTCCATGACTGAAAACCCTTGTATAGTATTAGTCCATTGTCTAAGGAGATCATTCTTCACAAGATGGACGAAAAGGGAAACATGAAAACAAAGAAAGGAATAGGGCCCGCGCGTGAAAATCACGTCTCAAAAAGAGAAATGAAATGTTTGGTTTATGTGTACAGGTCAACACTCAAGTGTGTAGTAAATAGAGAAATAAAATATTCAGGGGGGTAATAGAACACCCGTGAAGTTGGAGTGTGTAGTTGGGATTTCGGGTATAGGATGGGGGGGCTTTAAACCATTTTCTCGCTTAAAAATAACACAAAGTAAATATCAATTTGTGATATAAATATTTTAAATCACTACAATCTTAAAGTTGAATTGTGATAATAGTTGGATATAGCTTGTGCAAAATAAAATTCAAGGGTCCCCTTTTTATATGGTCTTTCTAAAGTTGTTCAGAATTAAACTCTTGTAACAACCACTTTATTTCTCTTTAATGACTAATTTATTTTTCTGATTTGAATGGTCAGTTTGATGGCTAATTAACTCTTTTTTAATACTAGAGTTAATGGCTCATTGACCCCCTTCAAAATTTATAGTCTATATACACTAGCCTTCTTAGTAAATTACATAACAGCAAAAAAAATATTTGCCTTCTTGGTAAATCACAAATTGAAAAAATTCCCAAGGATTTCCCCATAGGACTAGATATTTTTGAAAAAAAACAAAAAAACAAAAATGGCCACTTGTGTTTTGAGATAGGGATCCTTAGATACACTCTTGAGCAGTTTTGGGTGGTTTGATTCTTTTTATTTATCTTATTAAATTAATTATGTCATTTTTTTGGCATATTAAAAAATGTCATATAGTAATCTTTTTTTTTCCTTAACATTCTCAAAAAGTAATTGAGTAAATTATTGACAATAATACCATGAGCATCGAAATAAAGAGAGTAAACCTCATTGATTTTTAATGTGTGAACAATAAGTCGATTCTTTAGCAGAAATATGAATTTATAACCAAATCAAACTCATAAAAAATGGTTTCCTCTAGTTCGATTTTTCTTGAGAAAGTCCTCTCAACACAAAATATATATAATTGTTAGAGAAAATGGTCTAAAACCCCCCCAACCTATACCCGAAATCCCAACTACACACTCCAACTTCACGGGTGTCCTATTACCCCCCTGAACATTTTAAAAGTATAATATATACCCCCTTAAAAACGCACACCCAGATTTATATAAAAAAGTGAATTGCACGCGCCCTGCCACGTAATATTAACTTTTTTAAAAAAAAAAATTCTTTATTCTGCAATTATTTTATATAAAAATATTATTATTCCTTTTCTTTATTTTATTTCCCTTTTATATTTTTTTCTATTCTTTTTCAGCCCATTTCTTCTTCTTTTTTTTTCCTTTTCTTTGGCTAAAATTTTTCTGCCATTGAAATGGAAATTTCAAGTTCCATTTGTAATCAAAAATTTTACAATACCAACATAATTTTTATTTTTAATCTCTTTTATAAATATATGTATTTCCTACATATATTAGAGCTTTATCTCTTTTATAAATATATGTATTTCCTTTTCTTTGGCTAAAATTTTTCTGCCATTGAAATGGAAATTTCATCCATACAAAGCTTATTCAAGTTTTCATTTGCCATTTTTGACGAATTTAGAGAAAATTAAAAGAACCTAAATAAGAAATTAGAGCAGATTACAAACCCTAACTTCAAGATTTAAAGTTGAAATGAACATAAACAACTAAACCCTAGCTAAGCCCAAAAGAAAATCGTCAAAATATTGATGAAGAAATGAGGATTAATGGTGGGGAAGAAGGAACAATGGTTTATTTAATTTGGGGAAGATGACTATTCCAAATTTATTCCTTTTTCTAACGTTTTTTCCTCTTCTCACGCGCCTAGAGGAGGTGTTCTCACCTCCTATGACAGCTCAGCACTGGGGTGTGTAGTAAATAGAGAAATAAAATGTTCAGGGGGGTAATAGGACACCCGTAAAGTTGGAGTGTGTAGTTGGGATTTCGGGTATAGGTTAGGGGGGCTTTAAACCATTTTCTCTAATTGTTACTTCCAAATGTAACAATTATAATGCGCTTTAAAGAGAATAAAAAAAAAAGTGAAATAAGTCATGCCATTATGCTACACAATAAAGATAATGAAAAAGAGAAAATTTTAGAAGCAGCAATAGCTTAAGGCTTAATTTATAAAATATAGCGATAGTTAGAATAATTACTAAAGATAGAAAAAGTTTATGAAATTAGCTCTATATCAGATATACAATAATTTCTGAAAATTCACTCTGTCATCCTCGATACAGGAGGTAATATTATTAAAATATCTTTCTCTTGAGAGGAAGTTTTGTGAAGGGCAGAAAAAGAAGATTTATGAACAAAACACAAGTTGGCAGAAGAATCTGGACATACCAAATGAAAAACAACAAAAATAGTCTTTTTAAATTTGAAATTGTGGCCAGAATCCATATACTGCATAATTAATGCAACAGAACGTACCAAAAAAAAACAAAAAAAATATTGCAATAGAATGTGCCAGAAGGCTTGATTTTCACTTTCTATGTATTTTTATTTTTTCCTAATTAATGAGTAACAGATTTAGATCTGCTGAGATTTTCTATTTTCAAGAATATTACAACAAAAAAGGTCGTGCAAATATCTGAAAAACATTAAGAGTATACTAAGGACTTACATGGATATGATCTTTAATTATAATTTTAAATCAGGTTGAGTTGGAGTTAAAATTATTTGGATATACAATTTGAATCTTTTAAGTTATAGTTTTTCTCATACACAAGAAAATTTCAGATTTTGTACGTGAAAACTATCAAAACTTCTTCAACTCTTATATAATCTTATCAAATAAGTAAATTATAGATTTATTAGTCCAATAAATAAAAAATGGTAGAAACTAGCTATGTTTCGATAAAATCCTCCTTCAAAATATGAACAATTTTTTCATATCGAGCATGCAATCTTGTTTTTCCAAAGTTTAAAATTTCGATAGTTCTTATCCAAAATTAGTTGAAGCTAGGGAAGCTAAAACTTGTTTGGCTTCATCTTCTTTCTTCAAGAGTCAGGTGACCCTTGGTCATTTCGAAGTGATATTCTTTACTTATACTATATATATTGTTTGATTTTGTCAAACATCGTATAGCTCGTTCGTATACCTTACATTATTGGTTTCTATTGATGTATATGGTAAGTGTCAGTTTTTTGGTCTGCTTTTGACTATTTAATCTCTTTTGACAGATAGTTAATCTACTGAAACAGCTTAACATCATCAACTTCCACTTACACCAGTTTGTCTTTTTTCTTATTTCTACAATTTTTATGAAACATTTTGCATTGGGAATTGGTTCAAATAGTATTCAAATGATTACTGCCTTAATATTATTAGAGTTATAAACTACACATACATCACTATCATATATACTAATTTTACCTTTACTTTTAAACAATTACATATATTACCACATTTAATATTTTATATCATATATTATTGAAGATACAATCAATATTCATATCCCTTAAAAGTTAAAACTAAGATTAATGATTAATTATCTTTGCATTTAAACTCCATTATAAGTGTTTTAATTTAAAACAAATATCTTTCTCTCAGAAAGTATGAGTTAGGGTAAAACTCAAAATTTAACTCTTCCTCTTCCCTTGATCAGTCGAAATTTACTGAGAAGAAACACTCCATTAAAATGGATGTTCAACAGTTTGTCAACACACACATCAATTTCTTAACCTTTAATTTTCTCATTCTCAAACCAATCCCCCACGAATCCACCATTTTTTTTATCGCAAGGGGAGACACCTCTCGCGCTCAGAGACAATGGATATCGTTGTAAGCAGAGATTTCAAGCCCAATAGATTTATCAAATTCGACATTGATGATGGTACCGGTTGCATACCTTGTATACTATGGATCAACTAAGAAACTTCACGTCACTTTTCCCGTCGGATCTAGGCACAGTGAGAAACACCGATGAATCAAAAGGTGAAGCAAATACTGCCGCAATGAGATGCTCTGACCAGCCACGAACGTAATCGAAAAGTTTCAATAAGCAGAGTTTCAGGCATGTATTTAACACATTATTGATGTATCTGATACATTATTGAGATACGATTATATGTATGTAGTTTTTATCACTGTAACTTATTAAGTGTGTATGTCTCTAATGAATATATTGGAGATTTATGTATTATTGGAAATTTACGCATGTATTTGACATAATTTGTTCTGTCATGTATCTGAGTCTTGTCATATGTATATGGTCTTCTATCATGTATCTTAATATTATCAGATATATTTGTTATATTATTACAATATATCTAACTATTTTCGTATTTATCTAAGATACGTGTTTTTGGATATAACGTATGAATTTGATATTTAATATATAAAATTATACATATAAAAGATACATGAAATAATATTAGCTCATATAAATAGATACATGAAATTAATATTAGATCATATAAATAGATAAATGAAATTAATACTAGATACTTCTATGATACATATGAATGTACTTGTATGATACTCATATATATTGATAATAGATACATCAAATTAAGATACATTAAATTTCCAGAATTAATTATTCATGTATTTTGAAAATCATCAACTACTCCTCTAATTAAGGAAATTGGTTACAACCAATTAATTTAAATAAATAAAATATGTATCTTGATTTTAAAATTTGGCAGATACATGTATCTCGCGCATTCAGACTCATGTATCCTAAGCACAAAATATAGTAGAGGAAGTAATATTTAAAAGTATCGAAAATCTTAGTAATTAGGACCTAAACTAGTGGGATCATCAAAGGGAGAAGTAAGGGAAAATGATAAGACGGAAGCAAGAGAATAAATGTTTGGAATCTAATAACTAATATTTAAACACAATTAAAATGTAGCAATTAAAAGGTAAAACGTAGTCAAAAACCCATATTTCTAGTCTATCATCAGAATTTTGTTCCAAATTTAGTATTTTTTTTTTCTCATTTTCTATTCGGTGTTCGATATTCACATTGAAGCCCGACTAAATCTGAATTCTCGTTGAGAAGTCCTACTAATTACCACCAAGAGAGGTGTTACCTAGCTAATTTTAAAATGAAAAATACAACAGGATAGATGCAAGATTCAAATTTCTAACCTCACTCAATTAAATTTGAACTCGCACCAAAAAGTCCCAGGGGAATAGCTCTTCTAGCATCAGCATGGATTGACCAGAGACTGGGAGTAGTCGTCATCTTTTTCCATAGTAGTCATCCAGCAAGAAAGGGAAAGACCACTTAGCGCAGTGGAATAGAAAAGAGAGCGTCGAGCACAACTTTCGTGTCACCAAAAATCCTTTTTCGAGCGCTTCCGAACAAAATGTTTTTACCCTAGTAATAACTCTTGCAACAAATTAAAGACATAATTAAGCAACATGTTTGCTAGTCCATAAATTCTAGAACTATAAAGTAAAAGAATGAGCTACGAAACAGCCAATTATCAGGCAATAATATATACTCTACGCATGCATTATATTGTATTGAAATTTTCAAACAAAAAATGATAAACATGTAATTCTTTTCTTCTTTCTTTCCTTTTTTGGAAAAGAAGAAGATAAACATGTGATTCGATTGATGTTTCATATATTCTCTTATTATATAAGAGACAGTTACAAATGAAGCAGCCATCACACCATCGACATGTATTCTTTCTAGGATTAAGCTTGAATTTAAGGGTTATTTTGGTCATTTACAGATTCCCACTATAGACTTCAAGCTTTAATTGTGTTGTACTAATGGTTCTGCTGTGTGCACATTTCCTATTAAAGATAAAAAGATACCTCATTTGTAGTTTATATCTTTTTATATGTGGGTCCCACCTAGAGTTGGACATATCACATTTGTAGTTTATCTCAAGTGGTTCCAGCCATTTTCCCTATTTTATTTCACCTCTTTTCATCAAATATTTTGTAAAATTCAACGTATTTTGGACCTATTTTGGTAAATTAGCTTTCTGCAATACTTTCTCTTTTAGTATAGCTGTTAAAGAATGTAATTGTAGTATGGACTTTAGGGACATTTTCGAATATTCTTACAAATAATATAAATAGATTATTTGTATTGGTCTGAATGTTTTATTACTGTAACTATTTTGTTATTTTTTTATTTATATTAACTTATTAGTCTTGATTTTCTTTTTTAATCGGTTATGTATTTGAAAATTACATAAATAATATTATAAATCATAATAATTAACAACTTACAATATTTAAAAGTTATAAAAAAAGATTTGATTGTCACTCGAAGTTCTATCGATGCCTCATAAAATGTGACAAAAAAATAATATATATTATTTGAAAATGACGTAAAAATTACTTTAAATCACAGTGATTAACAACTTATAAAATTTAAACGACATATAAATTTTTTTGTTGACTTTCAAAATTTTATCAATGTCACGAAAATTGGACAGAGGAGTACTCCAACATATATCATTTGAAAATTACGTAAAAAGTACTATAAATTAAAATATTAACAACTTAAAATATTTAAAGACATTTTAAAAAATTGGTTAATATTTTGAAATTCTATTTGTGCCACATAAATTGAAACAAAGTGAAAACTTAAAATATTCAAAATAATGTTAAAAGTACTATAAATCACAATAATCAATAACTTAAAATATTTTAAAACCATATAAAAATTTGAATAACTTCTCCAATTATGTATCATATAAATTGAGACAAAGAAAATAACATATATTGAACCCGTGCTAGCTACTATACTATAAGTGTGAATAACCACACAACTCTCGGTCAACATGTCTGTTTCATCATTCAGACAAACATTTCATTTCAACTGCTTCTATGTTTGCCGCTAAACACTATGCCAGCCACTTCAATTTTATTTTTTTTACAATTTTGTGCTTCATTTACATACCTTAATATTATATTATGTTCTTTCTCCATTTTAATTTGTTTATCTTAATTCTCTTTTTATCATATTATATTTTTAAAAATTACGTAAAAAGTAATATTAATTAAGAATTACTAACTTTAAATGTTTAAAAGTTATGCATGGAAAATAACATATATTATTTTAAAATTATGTAAAAATTATTATAAATTATAATAATTAAAAACTTAAAATATTTAAAAGACATATAAAACAATTCATTGATTTTTTGTAATTCTATATATGCCACATAAATTGGGACAAAGGGAATAACATATATTACTTGAAAATTACGTAATAATTATTACAAATAACAATAATTAACAACTTAAAATATTTTAATAAAATAAGCTCCTAATAATATTAATTTGTCTTATAAAAATAAATAATATAATTCTTTTTATGTAAACAATTTTTAATAGAGTCAAATAAATCCAATTAACTAAACAAAGAATATAAAAATAATTAGTGAAATAACTAAATAATTAATTATATTAAAAATATATAATAAATTATTTTAAAAATTATTATTAAAAAATCTACATAAATATTTTAGCACAGTATTATTGGGCCGTGCACAACACATTCTACCTTTTACTAGTATGCATATACACACTACATATGTCATTGCACTTGTCACAATTTTCATCAAGAAATATAATTCTACAAGCAATTATTGAGACCAAATTCATATATACTCACACATATTGTCACACAATATAATATTACCTGATTTTATATATATATATATATATGTGTGTGTGACATATTCTTTAGAGCTAGTAACAACCAATCTATATAATGAAAAAAAAGATTTACTTTTTTTTCGGTTTGAACTTGTTTGTGTTGGGATGTATACTATTAACCATATGTTTAGATATAATATTTATTATAAATAAATTATTGATTCAGTTTTAATAGATCATATATTCGTTTATGGTGTCTGTTTACTTATATAGTAGATGATTTAGTGTATAGAGTTTTAGCTTATACACAAAGGATTAAATCATCGGTTACTTAAAATCATCGGTTCTTATAAGTATAAATTTTTTTGTTCACAATCTAAGATGAAAATTGGACATGCCATCGGTATGATTGTAGCACAAGATTATATATAATTTATCTTGATTATGGGAACGGTATAATTCCAACTTATTGTGCTACTGCATTTTTTATGTATTGAACGGGACCTAGTAGAGATAGTTGTTTTAGATTGACTGACAAAAACATATTCTCTAAACTATTAAATGTACTTATATTCTTAATCCTGATATAACTATTATGATATGTATATATTAATTATCATTTTGATTTATTAAAATGTGAGATTCTGAGATGGGTCAATATGCCTGGTAGATTGGATGGTCATAATATGTATTATATTGGTGAAATAATAAGTTAGTTAATGGAATCCATGTCTCGATATAGAGATTGATGATATGCCTTTTTGAGAAGCTTCTAAGTTTTCATCGTGTCAAACCTTGCAAGTGGATTTATGAATTCGGAATATGAAATAAGTTAAGCAGTGCTCTAAAGAAAATTAATCATTGAATTAAATTCGTCAGTAATTTAATTTATTGATTAGTATTTGTAATCTTAACATGGGAAATTACATAAGTGTTTAATGGGAAATTTCAAAATATAAATAGAGGAGTGCAATTATAAATTTCTAGTGGAATGATTTGTAATTTATTATGGTAAGAATAATTCAAATTAGTTATTTGGAATTATTTCTTTCTTGTTTTGGATTAGGAAGAATCTCTATCTAACCTAGAAAAAGGAATAAGGTTTTCTATACAATATTTGCCCACCCAAGTATTGTGTGAGTTCGAATGTGAACTTGGGGTTGGTGTAGAAAACTGTGGATTCGCTTGAAGGTCTGTCTAACTTGTGCATTCGCTTGAAGGTATTTGCTCACGCTTCAAGAGGTAATTCTTGAATTAAATTTCAGAAAGTTTATGTGTTCTAGCATGATTAATGTATTTGTTCTAGCATAAACGTATTGGTTATCTATTATTCATATAAGTAGTATGATTCTGATATGCTTCCGCTGTGCATATAGTTTTCCAACAGTTTGTCTGGTTTTGACTTGACACTGAATCTTGTGATTTTAAACTTAGAATATGCAAAATGAATGAAAACACAATACATATTTACATTCTTAAATTTCATATCACGTTAAAATCAGACAAATAAAATGAAATGAAAGGAAATATTATAGTAGCTAGTGAGGGTTTGTGGCCTTGAGATATTAGATATACTCATGAAAAGCAAAATTGGAAAGCTTTCTTTCTATCTAGGGACAATAGTCTATAGAGGATAAGATAAATCTCAATAACAATCAGTACAAAAGCAAGGTAGACTACTCCATAAAATCCAACCAAGAATCTGAATTAGTGTACCATCTGCATTTTCCTGTCATTGCTTTAACACACAAATATTGTGCTACTCTCTCCATTTTCAAAGATTGGAATCTTTTTTCGTATAATTTAGCTTATGCTTTTAGGATTAATCTAGAGTGTTCCAAAACTACGAGTGTACGTCCATGGGGTACTGAAAAGAGACAAGAAGAGAAGACAAGAGTCACTGTTTCTTAAGATAATTTTGAAGTGACATTTGTCGGTAGGGGCGGAGCCAAGATGTTTAGTTAATGGGCTATGATTCACAATATGAATAGGTTATTGATATATACTAAATAGAATTTGAGATAAAATTATTAAATTTTATTGAACTGTGACAATCATGCACTATAGTTTCGCCCACCGTTTGGCAATGTGTCAACTTCCCTTTTGGACATATACTTGGATTAAAATTTGAAAATAATCATTTGACGTTTTAAAGAGAGAATTTTTTTTTTTTTTTGTGGAAGTTACATATTGTGCTTGGATAGCTATTATTTTTGAAAAAGAAAATCCGTAAATTTTGAATATTTTTGGAACTAAAGGATGAAAATTTCAAAACCATTCACTTGAAAATATTCCTTTTTTCATTTACCATCCCGTGTTTGCTACTTATTTTGGAGTAAAATTAATTTAGATTCACACCGAAAAGTCTAATGCAACTTTATTCCAAGAGCTCGAATTTCAAACCTCTAGATAAGAATTAATGGATATTTTTTGAGTTCTTATATCGGATGGGATGTGAACTTTAATTTGGTGTCCTTATATATGGTCTTGATCACTATCATCACCTGATGAACTAGCTTTTGAATTGAACTAGTTCCAAATTAACGTTAATTTCTTATCATGGTATCAGAGTTATATGTCCAGTTCTAATTTGGCGTGCAAGTGTTGAGTTCCACATTGGGTGGGATGTAGAGCTCTTATCACCTTATGTGATCTTAAGCATTCGTCATCTGATAGGGTTTCCTGGCATTTCCTTATTGACTAAATGGTATTTAAAGTCGCTGAAACTCTTAATGATATTTATATGAGTCCAGAGCCAAAATAGCCACTTTTTTCCTTTAAAAATCATAAACAGTCTATCAATTTTTTTTAAAACCAAAAGGGGCAAATTGCTCTCTCAGGTGCGATATCCTTCGAACATAATAACTCAGTTGGTTTTAAAATATTGTCAAGAAAATTGCTGCTCCGGCAGCGATTTCTTTAAATAATTTTTTATTAAAATCACTGCCACAACAGCTTTCGAAAAATAATTTTTTAAAAACTAAAACGCTGCATCAGCAGCGATTTCAAGAAAAAAGTATATGTTTTTTTTTGAGTATAATCGCTGCACCAGCAGCGATTCTCATTAAAAAAAAATTGTTTTTGATTATTTTATCAACTGCTATGCACGCTTCTATTTTCCTTTTTTCTTTTTTGCAAACATATAGATCATTTCCTTCCATTTGATGGCAAATAATAAGATCTTCTTTTGTCACAAAAATAAATCATATTTTGCAAGACATATATAGTTAAGCAAATAAAAATATTGTTTTCTAACAATATAATTTTAAAGATGAGATAATCACACACTTAATTTTAATATGAGATGATCACACACTTTAAAATTAAAATTAAGTATGATCATATGTGTGCATATCAGTTGACAAAAAGAAAAATTAAGTGTGATCATATGTGTGCATAGCAGTTGACTAAAAGAAAAAAGGAAAAAAGAAGTGTGCATAGCAGTTGACAAAATAATCAAACATAACTTTTTTTTAATGAGAATCGCTGCTTGTGCAGCGATTATACTAAAAAAAAAAATATACTTTTTTCTTGAAATCACTTTTAGTTAAAAAAAATTATTTTCAAAAAAATAGCTGCTGTGGCAGCGATTTTAAGATTTTTTTAATTATTTTAAAGATATCGCTGTCAGAGCAGTGATTTTCTTGACAATTTTTTAAAACGGCGTTAACGGAGTTATTATGTTCTAAGGATATCGCTCCCTCAGGAGCGATTTACCCCTTTTGGTTTTTAAAAAAATTGATAGGTTGTTTATGCTTTTTGAAGGAAAAAAGTGACCCTTTTGATTCCGGACTCATATTTATTACCGCAACCTTGGTGGTAAATATACCTTAGAAACAACTTTCACGCCTCCCTTGAAATTTTAAAAGACAAGGACTGCTTTGTGCTTGGTACAAAGAGTCAAAGACATGTTATATTCTAATTTTTGCAAATATCCTAATACAACAAAAAAGTGATGTACTTTGAAGAAAAGAACAAGTCATGTTGAAATTCTTAATTTATGAATGTTTGTTTGGTGGTATGAAACGTATAATATGAGTCCGGAGTCAAAAGGGCCACTTTTTTCTTTCAAAATGCATAAACGGCCTATCAATATTTTTTTAAACCAAAAGGGACAAATCGCTCCTGAGGGAGCGATATCCTTTGAACATACTAACTCCTTTAACTCCGTGTGAGAAAATCGTTGCTCCGGCAGCGATTCCTTTAAAGAAATTTTTTTTTACTAAAATCGCTGCCACAACAGCGATTTTTTTTGAAATTTTTCTTTTTTTTTTTTACTAAAACGCTGCACCAGCAGCGATTTAAATTTTTTTTTATTTTTATTATAATCGCTGCACCAGCAGCGATTCCCTTTAATTATTTTTTTTTGTCAATTTCTTTTTCCTTCTTTTTTTAACTAAAAATCGCTCCCTCAGGAGCGATTTCAAAAATCTCTGCACCAGCAGGATTTTAGTTTTTTTAAAAAAAATTCGAAAAAATCGCTCCTGTGGAAGAGGATGAGTAATGGAGAGGAGCCTCATCCGAAAACGTTAGACCTAAATGTAAAATTAACAGCCTTCGTCCAATATCAATATACAAGTGATCAAATGCTATGTTACATACAATGAATTTGGCTTATTATAAATAGATAAACGTAAGAGGAAATTATATTGATAATTATGCATGCCTCATTGGAGCCATAGTAAGTTGCAATTTTAATTTGTCTTCCTATGTCATGATTTCAGTGCCCAATCCAAGTCACTAACAAAGTTCGAAAAATAAAAAAATAGCGCTTGAGATTGAACTTGTTATCGAAATAAATTTAAACTTTTAAAATCACTAAGTTAATCTCTTTTCTTATATCAAAACTTTTAAAGGTATGAGGTATCCCAACTCTATGCTTTCCAACAAAGATTTACGTCATAATTATGAGTGAAAATTATTTACGCCATTAATTTTGATTTTAAAATATATCAAATTCCCTCTTCAACTTTTAAAAAATAAGTAATTCGGGATGACTCAGTTGATTTGGAGGTTGATCATTCACATTTCACACGAATGATCTGGGATCGGACTTCCCCCTCCCAATGCTTTTTGAGTCGAGCATGTGTCTTATAAAGTTTGTCTAGTGCGGTTTACATTCCACTTCACTAACTGAAGAGACATCCTTGGATTCATCGTGAGTACTGAAGTAGAAGTATCCCTTTTTACATTTTACTTATAACTTTGCACATGACATGTTTAAGGTTAAAAAGTTAAGAAAATATTATAGTATATTTAACATATCTTTAATTTAAGACGATAAATTTCAAAAGCTTTTTCTACCTTCTTAAATTTTGTACAAAATCAAAATCGGACAATCAATTTGAAGAGGATGAAGTATTATTAAGAGAAAGACAGAATCTTTGGTATGTTGCAAATATCCTCAGCTTGTGAGCTTTATTATATTTTCCATTCACTAAAGTTTTGTGTTGTATATCTTCAATTCTTTTGCTTAATTGATTGATGGAAGCTGGCTACAAAAAATATTGGTAGTATCTAAACCACACTAATAATTCAAATTGATCATTTGTCACATTTTGTGTTTTTCATCCTCTAGTACATGTTAAAATTGATTTAAGTTAGTTTTACGTTCACTAATAATAAACGCAAAATCATTACATTGAATACCGAATGCCAACTCCAATCCTAATATTTACAAACAAAACAATTAAAAATATACATTTTAAATATTTATTGATTAAAAATCACAAGATATAAAATTAAAAAACTTATCAATAGTGAAAGAGACCAAATATTTTATTATTCCTATTAGCAATAAAAGAATATAAAAATTAAAATCGGATACTCCATGCTAATGACGAGAGGACAACACAAAGTAGAATATAGGCCGGCAAAAAAGTCCTCCTCCCAATATTTCCATTGTGATCTTCGTTTTATTTTATTGAGATAAGTATAAAAAACACTCTTAAATATAACGTAAATTATTACTTCAGTTTTCAATTGTTGACATCCTTAAAAACACTCATCTACTTGATTAAGTAATTTAAAACACCATTCTTATGCCACATGTTATTCACCCAAGCATATATATAGAATTTTCTGTTGATATAACATACACATAAATGTATATATATATAATAAAATAAAGATGTAAATAAGTAAATGCTAAGAGTTTTAGCAATTAAAAAAGAAAAAATATATATCTTTTTTTCTTTTTTAAAAAACATTTTTTTATTACCCACCCTACTCTACCCAGTACCCAAACCCCACATCTTACTACCCCCACTCCTAAAAAAAATTCTTTACTTTTTTATTTGGGTGGCGTGGGATGGCGGGGTAGGATATGGGAAATGGGGTAAGAAAAAAATTATTTTAAAAGTAATAATTTTTTTACGGGGGTGTGGGGTTGGAGTGGGGAAAGTCAAGGTAGGCGGTGGTGTGAGATATCTTTTTAATAACTTTTAAAAAAAATTGGAGGGTAGGGTGGGGTGGATGATGGGGTTGGGGTACAGAGTAGGAGATGAGGTAGAGTAAAAAAAAATATTTTTTTAAAAAGTTCTTCTTCTCTTTTTTAATTGCTAAATTTTAGCATTTAATTGTTCAAATAATTTTTTTCTCTTTAACTATATAAATACATATGTGTACACCACATCAATAAAAAAATTCACATATACGCATAGTTGGATGACATGTGACATAAAAAGGGTGTTTTTAGATTACATAATCAAGTATATGAGTGTTTTTAAAACTGTCAGTAGTTGGGGGTAGAGTTGTCAATATGGGCTAGCCCACCCCAGCACATACATGCTTTGGAATTTGATGGGCCAGGGCGGGTTGATCCCTTTTTTGTGGGCAAAAAACTAGTCAGCTCAACCCACCAGTACATGGGCTGCGGATTGTGTCGGATCAGTTAACTTTTTTAAAATTATATTTTTTAAATTAAGTTAGAATTTAAAAATATTCACATAAATATTGACAAGACATCTTCATTTTTATCTACAGTTTATATGCAATATCAATTAGTTAAACATTAAAAAATAACTACATTTAAGAACTACGTATAACATTTAAATCTACACAAAAAAAATATTATCAGTTTGAAAAATATCATGCAACCAATTTCGAGTAGCAACAAATGTTTGAATATTTTCATGATGGATGCAACTTCTATACTTGTGAGAACATGTCCACAATTGTTGAATGTTGATTTTGATGATACAGTAGTAATAGGAATACTAAGTACATCACGTTTGATAATTCTACATTTTAATATTTAAAACTTTAAATAAACTTTGAGTTTGAACTTTTGTTATTTTTAATACTTTACTTAATTCTTATTTTTTAGTTATTTTTTTATTTAGCCCACCGGCCGGCCCAATCCATATTGTTCAAGCGCAACAAACTAGTGGACTTATTCAGGCCAGGTTTAAAAACCCTTTTCTTAAACGGGCTTCGAAAGTTTTAGCCCATTCCTATTAAATCACGGGTTAGGTCAGGCCGGTCCAACGGGCCTAGCCCATATTGACGGGTCTAGTTGAGAGACTAAAGTAATAATTCACCCAAAGTTTAGAGTGTTTTCAATACTTGTTGGACTTCTATATATAGTTTTATTTTTCTATTTAATAAATTAAAATATATTTTTTTCATATTATTCTTCGTCTTAAATATTTACACAAAAGTAATAGCCAAATTTAAAATTTTAAAATACCATTAGTAAAATTGATTTCATAAAATATGCATAAAATTTTAAAAAAATCAAAAGTATGTCAGATAAAAAAAGATCAAGTAATATGAAACGTAGAAAATAAGATATACAAATGACGACAAGTAGTATTAGAAATATTAAAGTCCAAAACTGATATTGCAATCGTTATGTTAGGCATAAAAATATAAACTATATCACATATCAGGTAAAAATGTATTTTAAAATATACTTTTTTTTTCCAGGGAACTTGTCACGCCCCGAGCCTATACTCTGGACGTGGCCGGCACTTGAGAATCATTTCTGGTCCCCTAGCGAACCCTTGGCCTCACTGACTACTTAGAGGAAGACTTAACTCAAGAAATAAGAAGCTTTAGATGCAGAGTTTAACTCATATATCTCAAATAGACTCAAGTCAAATGTCTGAAAGTACCCAATATTATAAATATGATAGTTTGCAAAACATCTCAAAAATAAAAGGAAAATACTGAGACACTCCTCAACTCTAACTATCTATGAAGCCTCTAATACAAGGATAGATGTCGGGACAAGACCCACGACAACCCAATAATAACTGGAAATAAATGTGAAATCCTTCAGAATGCAAGGAGGCTCACCAAAGTTATCTGAGGCGCAAAGTGATTTCAACGAAACACCTGTTGATGATCCTGAACACATGTATTTGCATCATAAAAAGATGCAGTTCAAATTACTTCAGTACTTTGAATGTACGAGTATGTAATATAGCCGAAGCTAAATAACTGAATGAAAGGATTGCAATAGATAAAATATACTCAAGCTGGATGTAAAGAAATAAAGGAGTTAAATCATTTAACGCTTTACAAAGTACTTACTCATCTCTGAACTCAACATAATAAGATATATATTAAAATACACTTTAACTCTATTAGGAGATTCTCTAACCGACAACCATCACTATGAGTTATGTGATGATGCAACATCTAGTCCATGCTGCCAGAACTATCTTATACCGTGTCGGGGTATAGAACCTCTCAACTAAGTGGATCCATTAAGCTATAAGGATTCATCTAAAAAGTATGATCTTGTACCCATGTTGGCAAGACATGATTTATCAAAATTTTGAGTTGCCTGAACTCACCCTCATATCGGTGCTCAATACTACTCCCAATATTATATATACTCATACTCAAATGTATAAAACATACTCTTTCTCTGATTTATGATAATTGCTCAAACAAAACTCTTAAAAGAGGTAACTGCTATGAAATATCTCAGAACTCATAAACTCATTTAGAAATTAAAGTTTCTCTTTTCTCACTTTAAAATGACATCTTTGGGATATACTTAGTTCCCTTATACTTTCTCTCAAAACATCTCTTCAGACTCTATTCAAAACTCTTCTTTACTTTTCTTAGAAATCAATTTAAGACAGTGATTGGTTAAAATAATTTCTTAATAAATAACTCAATAATAAGGTTCATGCAGGAAAATAGACATGAACAATCAACTCAAAAATCTCAGTATATGATATATAACAACTCAACAATTAGGAATAGAAATTCGGAATTCAACGATACTACTCATCTCAAGAATACTCGAAATCAACGATAAAAATCCTAAATTACTTTTTTACTGATTTGAAAGTAGATGCAGAGAGTGTGGACGAACTAGTCCAACACTATGATAGCCTTACATACCTGGGAAGAACAAAGTTTTTGGCGAAATTGATAGAAACTTGAAGAACTCTCGAAACCCTAGCCTTTTCTCCTCTTGGAACCTTGCTCTAATGATTTGAAATGTTAAAGAACGTCAAAAAGGATGTTTAACACTGCTAAGTCCCTTAGCTAGGTGTAAAAGGGTCAAGATTGAGGCTTAGAATGAATGAGAAAAGTTCGAAATGCCCTTAACTAATAAGAAAACGCAAAATCTCAGGCACGTTTGACGGAGGTCCTGACGGTCCGTCACCAGGATGACTGCCTGTCACCTGTCATCGTCAAAAACACCTGAAACATTAAAATTTCTGCAAAGTTGACTGGCTAGCTGACGGATCGTCAAGTAGTTGACTGCCCGTCAAGGCTGCCGTCAATTTTTTTTTCTGATATGACAGTCTCTGGTAAAACGGTCATTAATTGTTTAATCCAAACTTGAAATGAAACAAACTTGGTAGCTTTGGAAAGAGGACTTAAAGACCTTCAATTTGATAGGTAATGGGACACATAACTCATTATTTGTTGGGAGATATGGTTGTTTGAAGTTGACCTAAGTAGAATCTTATGTGAAAGCTTAATCGATAAGGAAGCTTTCAACTCAGCTTTGTGCAAGGGAGTTCTTGTGACCTTAATTCATATCCAAATCCATTCCAACACTAAAGAAAACACTTTTAAACATATGAGCAACTTAAGAATCACTCGATACGATTTTACATGAAAATACGTAGTATTCAACTTATACACAATTATAGTGCAAATGAAATAACTAAAGTAATATTTACAATCTCAATATATATAAAGAGGTTAAATTTATTTTCCAGTTTTTGTTTGATTATAGATTTTTAAATTTAAATATAAATATTTTAAATTGTAATTTTTGAATTTTGAAGTTATATTTGAACATGTATTATATTTGGAAAAAAAATTAAAATTTTATGAGTGAGTTTTTAAAATTCAAAAATTAGTTGAAGATCAAATTTGATCAAATAGATATTTGAAAATAAATCTTCAAAATCTATAGTAAAACGCTTACTTAATATCTATCAACAATGAAGGTTTAGAAATTAAAATAAGAAGATTTTAAAAAAAACTTATGCAAGGAGGATTAATTCAAACAAATAACTAAAGTAGTATTTAAGGTATCAATATATAAAGAAGATAAACCTACTTTCTTAACTTTCGTTTGATCATAGATTTTGAAAATAAATATAAACTTATTTTCTTAACTTCCGTTTGATCATAGATTTTGAAAATAAATATAAACCTACTTTCTTAACTTTGATTTGTTCATAGATTTTGAAAATGTATTTTTTTAAGTTATGATTTTGTATTTTGAAGTTTGAATTTTTTTAAAAATTTTTTGGATGAAAAGTCCCTAAAAACTAGTTGAAGAACAAATATGATCAAATTTGAAAGTCAAACAAATATTTAAAGATAAAATTTTAAAATCTAATTCAAAATCTACAGTCAAATACTTAAATTTTTGAAGTTGTGATTTTTGAATTTTAAAGTTGTATTTGGACATGCAATATATTTGATTTTTTTTTTTTAATTTTGTGAATGAAAAGTCCCTAAAATCAAGTTGAAGAACATATATAATCAAATTTTATGGTCAAAATAATTATTTAAAGGTAAATTTTTAAAATCTGACTCAGAATCTTCAATCAAACACTTAAATTTTTGAAGTTGTGATTTTTGAATTTTGAAATTGTATTTGGACATGCACTATATTAGGAAAAATAATAATAATTAAAAGTCTGCAAAAACTAGTAAAGACCAAATTTGGTCAATTCCATGGTCAAACAATCATTTAAAGATAAAACAGTTAAAATTTTAAAATTGTGATTTTTGAATTTTGAAGCTATATTTGAACATGCACTATATTTGAAAAAAAAAATCAAAATTTTGTGAATAAAAAAACACCAAAAACTAGTTAAAGATCAAATTTAGTCAAGTTTTATGGTCAAACAAATATTTAAAGTTAAATCTGATTTAAAATCTTTTCTCAAACACTTAAATTTTGAAGTTGTAATTTTTGAATTTTGAAACTGTATTTGGACATGCTCTATATTTGGATAAAAATTTAATTTTTTGTGAATGAAAAGTCCCATAAAACTAATTGAAGATCAAATCTGACCAAATTTAATGCTTAAAAAATATATTTAAGGATAAATGTGACCAAATTTAATGGTCAAATAAACATTTAAAGATAAATTTAATCAAATTTAATGGTCAAATAAATATTTACAGATAGATCTAATCAAATTTAATTGTCAAATAAATATTTAAAGATAAATCTTATTCAAATACTACAATCAAACACTTAAATTTTGAAGTTGTGATTTTTGAATTTTGAAATTTTATATCACTTGAACAATATCATGGTCAAATAAATATTTTAAAATAACTTTTTAAAATCTATAGTCAGCACTTAAGTTATTGAAGTTGGAATTTTTAGATTCTGAAGTTGTATTTAGACATGCACTATATTTAGAAAAAAATTAAAATTTTCTGAATGGAAATTCCCCAAGAAATAGTTGAAGATCAAATCTAGTAAGATTTCATGATCAAATAAATATTTAAGGATAAATATTAAAAATTTAATTCAAAATCTACTATTAAAAAATTATTTATTTTTCTTATTTATATAATATAATTTTCTGACTATTTGAACTCATGATCAATAGATATTTAAGGATAAATTTTAAAAATTTACTTTAAAATATTAAAAATTATTTATTTT
Organism: Solanum appendiculatum; assembly: GCA_018342035.1. Taxonomy (NCBI): domain Eukaryota; kingdom Viridiplantae; phylum Streptophyta; class Magnoliopsida; order Solanales; family Solanaceae; genus Solanum; species Solanum appendiculatum. The sequence goes on from JAGDQO010000515.1 coordinate 2,611,645, forward strand.
CCTTATTTATATTTTATAATTTTCTGACAAATTCCTTTGCATCTCTTGCTCCACCTTACCTACCAAACATGATATAATAATCTAAAATCAAAATATTCTATGACCATATCTTATATTATTAGTAAAAAGGTGGACTCCAAATATATATTTTAATATTTAGTAGTTTCCATATAAAAATTCTTCTATCCAAAAATCACTTTGGAATGCTAGAATTCTTCCTCCTCATATTCATTGGCTTATAAATAGACAACACAAGTGTTGAAATATAGGACCATAGATAGAGACTCATGAGAGGGATATGTTCTTGAATTATCTCACACTCATAATTCTTTCTTTTGTCTTCTCAACCTCCTCCTCCTCCTCTTCTTCTTTCAACCTTTGAAAAAGGCAAAAAAAAAGAAAGAGATAAAAGTATTCCATTATATATATATATATCTCTCTCTATATAAAGATATACTTTTCTTTCATTAGAATTATGGAGTTTTGGTTGATGATGGTGACTATTATTTGTGTGATATTTGGGTTCTTGAAATGGTTACTTTTAAGTGTGAATGTTTGGTATTATGAAAAAGTGAAGTTGGGTGGTGACAAGAAGATAAGGTTGTCATTGCCACCAGGTGATTTAGGGTGGCCTTTCATCGGTACTATGTGGTCCTTTCTCAGAGCTTTCAAGTCCAACAATCCTGATTCGTTCATCTCTTCCTTTGTTACCAGGTCATCTATCTCTCTCTTCTCTCTTCTCTGTTTAACATATACTTGATAGAATTCAAAATTATCTATGTTTATAAAATGAAGTATTTTATTATATATATATTTTAAAATGTACATATGTCTAATTTTTTATTGTGCAATTGAGTGGTGTAGACAAACACACAAAGTCACTATCACAAGCACTTGACATACTTCTTTTTTTTTCCTTGACCAAATAAAGATTTTAGAGTCGAAGGCGGATCAAGAAATTAAATTTTAGAATTTTAATTTTTAAGATTTTTAGCTTTGAAATTATTGTATTTCTAATTTTATATATACTTATTATTTATGATAATTTAGATAGATTCTTATACAAAAACTTATACGCCACATCAAAAGTATTATTGGATCTAGAAGAAACCAGTGTCTATATGTTGCAAACGCCTATAAAGAGAACATATAAATAATTACAGTTTTAAACACTTCGATCAACTAGTTGGTCAATTGTGATTTTTTTTTTGGGCTTTCTTGATACTATAATTTTGTGAACTGATATGTCACATGGTCTGTGAAAAGTGAGAACTAGTTTAGTATAATCTATGGGGGAAAAAGTTTGCCTTTCTTTTGATAAGCAAAAGGTATTGGAAATTAACTTGGCGGTTTTGCAAGCAGTTTTTTGGTGTAATTGTAAATGGTAGAAGAAGCATTTGTTTCCATTTAAGTGGTCATTTGGTAGAGTGTATAAAAATAATGCTCAATAGAGTGTATTAGTAATGCTTGTATTAGTTATGCATAGATTATTTTAATGCATTATTTGGTTTGGTGTATTAAAAATAATATGTATTGTGTAAAAATATTTATTTACAAAAGTATCCTCCACAATTATGGTGGAAAAGATGTAAAAGTGCTTGTGAGGGGTAATTGAGTCTTTAACCATTTAATGCATGCATTAAATTCCTTTGTATTACTAATACCTAGAAATCCATGGTATTAGTAATACACTCCTTAATACACAATAGAGTGTATACATAGGATGAAAAAGTGTACCAAACAAGGGATTAACTAATACACAAAGCTAATGCATGCATTATTTTTACTAATACATCTGGTCGTTTGGTAGAGTATATAGGAATAATGCAAAATATAGTGTATTAGTAATGCTTGTATTAGTTATGCTGAAATTTTTTTTATGCAGTGTTTGGTTTAGTGTACTAAAAATATTATGCATTGCATAACTTTTTTAAAAGAAATAATTTTTTACAAAAATACCCTCCACAAATATAGTGGAAAGGATGCGAAAAAGTTTTTGAAGGACAATTGTATCTTTAATGATGCTAATACACGCATTAAAATCCATTGCATTACTAATGCATAGAAATTTGTGGTATTAATAATACACTCTTCAATACACAATAGAGTGTATTACTAATAAAAACATTAGTTATGCATAGATTAAAAAAGTATACCAAACAAAATATTAGTAATACATCTAATTAATACAAGTATTATTTTCTCTAATACACTCTATCAAATGACCCTACGAGTTAACATTTAGTCAAACAAGAAGCAAACAAAATAAGTAGAAAAAGAGGAAAATGAAAATATTGTATGCCTAGTCAGCTTTTTTGTTTAATTCGAGGCACCCAATATTTGTCATTTTACCTGACACTCTTTTTGTCATTACAAGAAGAAAACGACATTATATTAATATTCCTTTTTTTCACGCCAAAGTTATGTGAACTTTAAGTTTTACCCTGTACTTTCTCCGTTTTAATTTATTTGTTTGATTTTACAATTGAATCTTATGTCCTAATTAGAAATATATAGAATGTACTAGATGTTGAAAAATTAAAGTTAAAAAGTTATCAAACATGAAAAAATATATATTTTTTAATGGATTAAAAGTACTAAAAAATAAAAATGTGAGAAGAAAAAGACTAGTTTTGATGTTGGTATGTATCAGTCTCTTTTTATGTTAAAACTCTTCAGCCCATTGAAGGTTGAATTTCCATCAACATATTTTTGGCCTTTTTTTCTTTTATTAGACCATTTTCCTTTATCTTAGTTAAATTCATTTAATCCAACCTCGTGATACTTGCCAATTTGACTATGGTTTCCTCTTCTATAGAAATTTTTTTCTTGTTTAATTGTATTCTAGAAAGGGCTATTTTAAGTGTATTATGTCATCATCCATGTAATTTGAATATGCATGTGATTATTTGGGATACAAATTTTCAAGTTTTAGCTTTAAAATCTATGGTCAGACAGGATCTAATAAACTTTGGGATACAATAATGTTTATTTAATATTTCATTTTTGCCACCCCATTAGACAAAGAGGGGGTAGGGTGTGGGTCAATATTTGGATCTGAAGGAGATGAGAATGATTCATGTCTCCTCTTGTACATTTTCCATGTTTTGTGACAGTGTCCTATTTGATAATATTCAAATGTACGATTTCCCAATAAAGTTTACTGTTTGAAAGACAATAAAATCTTATCTTTGAAACAACAATCATACAAGATATAAGTCTAGTCCTTAGTTACTTGCCACTACTTTGCTAGACAATTTTACAAGATAAGAAAGTGCATTCTAAATAGATAGATAGGGAATGAACACATGCCCACCCCCCCTCCCCCCCCCTCCCCACACACTTGTTACAAAGTATCCTAAGGAGAGAGGGAGAAAAAAAAGGAAATATAACTCCAGTTGTTTGTCCTTTTCTCTGTAATGACTAGTTTGTTTAGAATGATTTATTAGTTATCTATAATATTTTGTTATGACAATCTTCGTTTAAGTTATTTCTTTGTCTATATTTCTTTACATTGTTTTATTATTGAGCTGAAGGTCTATCAAAAATAGTTTCTATCCTCTAAGAATTCTTTATCTGGAAGAGCTACATGATTCAAAGGGCATTCATAAATCTTTTCGTCAGAAAATTATATTGTGCATACAAATAATTTCCTTTATATTCTAGTGTCCTTCTAGTGATTTAAGTTGCTTGATGTCACATGTTCGAATCTCAAATGCAACATTTTAACCTTTTTTTAAAATTTAAATCCCTTGTCAAAATTCTGGCTCTGTCGTTGACTTTTTTTATTATTATTATAATCATAGATTCGGACGAACAGGAATATACAAGGCATATATGTTTGGAAGTCCAAGTGTGATTGTTACAACACCAGAAGCTTGCAGGAAAGTTTTAAATGATGATGAATCCTTCAAGCCTGGCTGGCCTACTTCTACTATGGAACTCATTGGTAAAAAATCATTTATTGGCATTTCATATGAAGAACACAAATGGTTAAGGAAACTAACTGCAGCACCTGTGAATGGTCACGAGGCGTTGTCGATGTACATAAAATATATCGAAGAAAGAGTGGTATCAGCATTAGATAAATGGTCATCCATGGGAGAAATTGAGTTCTTAACACACCTGAGAAAGCTAACATTTCAGATTATTATGTATATTTTTCTCAGTACTGAAAGTGAACAAGTCATGGATGCTTTAGAAAAGGAGTACACATCTTTGAATTATGGTGTTAGAGCTATGGCTGTCAACTTGCCAGGATTTGCTTATCATAAAGCACTCAAGGTAAATGAAAAAATGTCCCTTACATTTTGTCACATTATTACTTAAATGATAAATGTTTGCGCGAAAAAATCATGGCTTATGTATACAATTTACTAGAAAGTTAAAGGGTATGTATAAATTTTCAGGCGCGTAAAAAGCTTGTGGCAATCTTCCAATCAATTGTGGATGACAGGAGGGCGAGGAGGGAAAAAAGAGGGCCAGAAGATAAGAAAGATATGATGGATATTCTCCTAGAAGTTGAAGATGAGAACGAAAGGAAATTGAACGATGAGGAGATTATTGATGTTTTGGTAATGTATCTCAATGCTGGTCATGAATCTTCAGGTCATATAACAATGTGGGCAACATATTTTCTGCAGAAACATTCTGAATTCTTCAAGAAAGCCAAGGTAACAAAAAATTCACATTTTTGAAACATTTTTCAATGTTCTATTTTGTTGAGATTTCAATCTTATGATTCTAAAAAATAGGCAGAACAAGAGGCTATTGTGAAAAATAGGCCATCTGACCAAAATGGCTTGACACTCAAAGAAATTAGGAATATGGATTACCTCTCAAAGGTGAGTCTTTCAATTCTTTTTAACATTCTTGGTATATCAATTATGTTTTGTTTAGCCCGTGTAATAAAAATCATTGTGTTTCTCCTTTATAGGTGATTGATGAAACACTTCGTTTGGTTACCTTTTCGTTTGTGGTCTTTCGTGAGGCAAAGAAAGATGTTGCTATTCATGGTTAGTTCTCTAATAATATATCATTAACTGATACGAGATTATGTAACACAACTTAACTATATTTTGATTTTTTCAGGTTATACCATTCCCAAAGGATGGAAAGTTTTGGTGTGGTTTAGGAATGTTCATTTGGATCCTGAAATCTATAAGGATCCATTGGAGTTTAACCCTTCAAGATGGGATGTAAGTTTTAACAAGCCTTATCCCTCTACTACTTCACAACAAAAATTTATTCACGCCCCGTGTTTATACTACATAGTACACTTTTTTACTTGACCACAGTAAATTTGATGTGATTTTAGTGTAAACATTGGGTGCGGATAAAACTTTTACCCTTCCTGTAATTTGTGTTGTGTTGTGAAACTTTTAGGGACTTACACCAAAGATAGGAACATTCCTTCCTTTTGGAGGAGGAGGCAGACTGTGCCCAGGAAATGACCTTGCCAAGCTTGAAATATCTATATTTCTCCATTATTTTTTGCTGGATTATGAGTGAGTTAAAATGATCTTCCTTTTTTAAAAAAAAAACTTTCATTTATTTCCCTTCAAATGTAGAAGTTAACTATGTGTACACTCTATCCTCCCCAGACCCCACTTTATGAGACTACACTGAATATGTTGTTGTTTATTTACTTATTTGTTTTGCAGGCTTGAAAGGAAGAATCCGTCTTGCCCAGTGATGTATTTGCCTCATTGTAGGCCTAAGGATAACTGCTTGGGAAGAGTGAAAAGAGTCTCATCAACTACTAGAGTTTCTTAGAACCAAAAATAAAAAGAAGACCATATCTCTCTGCATATCTTTTATTTAGATTTTCTTTCTTTGTTGCTGGATATGGAAAAATTGCAAGAGCAAGACAATTTTCTTGGGAATAGTTAGGAAGAGAAAATCATTATTTCTTGCTCAATAGAATTTTGTGTACATTTTAACAAGAAGATCATTATGATCTTCTATTTTGGTAAGAATGAATAAATGCAGTAGTTTTTTCGTGTGTTTACTTCTTTTATAATTTGAATACCTTTGATATCATTTCGTGTGTTTACTTCTTTTATAATTTGAATACCTTTGATATCATGATGTCTAGGTTAAGATAAATATTGTATTGATTAATGTAATGTGGTCTTTTGTTTGATTGAAGAAAGTTATTTTATCTTTCTTTTGTGAAAGGTTTGGAAGCCATAAATGTGGAAATTCGGCAGCCATATTTGTCAAAAATTTGGCAACTATATTTGTCAAAGATTTGGAAGCAATTATATTTAATATATTCACATTGAAATGTTGAATATTTTGTTTCTTCCAAAGACATCATCCATGACATCAACAAATGCATTTTATCTCTAAAATATGGAAGTTAGATATTAGTTGAAACACACCTTGAAGCATATGAAAACATTTCATTGTTTTCTTTCCTTGTCTTTCTATTAGAGTAATTAGTAAGAGAGTCCATGTTGGGAAACACTTGTGTGAATCCTTTCTTTGAAGTGATCTCGTGATGTTATTCTTTTTGGGTATTTGAGATGAATTAGTGTATTTACTCTAATTCTATGCTTGTTAATATATTGAAATTTCTCTTCTCCACCTGTGGACTAGATTACACCAACCGAACCACGTTAAATTTGTGTCTTCTTGATTTGCTTTACTTTCATTATTATTATTATTATCAACTTATTATTGCCTTTGTTATTCTCATTATAACATAGTTTAGCTAAATTCCACACTATCCAAGTTCTCAATCCTAACAATTAACATCAATTTGGTAAATTAATTAGTTTTTGTCAAACATCGTATAGCTCGTTCGTATACCTTACGTTATTGATTTCTAAATATGTATGGTATGTGTCAGTTTTTTGGTCTGCTTTTGACTATTTAATCTCTTTTGACAGTTAGTTACTCTACTGAAACTATTCAAATGATTACTGCCTTAATATATTATTCAGAGTTATAAATCATCAAACGGAGAAGTACTGGCAAATGATAAGACGGACGCAACAGAATAAATGTTTGGAATCTAATAACTTATATTTAAACACAATTAACATGTAGCAATTAAAAGGTAACACGTAGTCAAAAACCCATATTTCTAGTCTATCATCAGAACTTTGATCCAAAGTATTTCTTTTTTGGTTTTTCATCCGGTATTCGGTGCCCACATTAAAACCCGATTAAATCTGAATTCTCGTTGAGAAGTCTCATATCGAGGGATAAATCGCTCCCAAACAAAATGTTTTTATCCTAATAATAACTCTTGCAACAAAGACATAATTAAGCAACATGTTTGCTAGTGCATAAATTCTAGAACTATAAAGTAAAAGAATGATAAACATAAGGTATACTATGACAAACATGTGATTCTTTTCTTCTTTTAAAAAAAGGAGGAAAAGAAGAAGATAAACATGTGATTCGATTTATGTTTCATATGCGCATATACACACTACATATGTCATTGCACTTGTCACAATTTTCATCAAGAAATATAATTCTACAAGCAATTATTGAGACAAATTCATATATACTCGCACATATTGTCACACAATATAATATTACCTGATTATTTATTATATATATATATATATATATATATATATATATATATATTCGACATATTCTTTAGAGCTAGAAACAACCAATCTATATAGTGAAAAAAAAATTATTATATGTTGGTTTGGGAAGAACTGAGTTTTAAAATATTGAAGTGTTGACCTTATAAATTGGTAAGCGAATAGTGTTTCTGTTAGTAATTGTTGACAAATATTAGTGGGTAATGATGGCTTCTAGTGGGTGCTTAATTGCACTGGGAATTGCATGTATTTTTGTTTCATGTTGTTTCTTTTAGTATGAATATGTGGTTTATTCTAATCAGAAGGACACCAATCTGATGTATCTGGCTAGTAATGTGAAATTACAAGAGTTAAATATTAGATATATTATATTATATAAGTATCATTAGATTTTATGTTAATTGGAGAAATTCAGACTTAACCCTAGGTTTGAAATTTAGTGAATATGAGTCTTGTCATGTTAATTGGCATCAAGATTAGAAACTTGATTATAGAATTGTGGACGTTTACTTACAAATTATGCATACTTGATAGATTGGGAACGTTTTGAGGCATTGAAGAAAGAAATAGAATTGGTGTACTAGCTAGTTTGCTTGACTTTGGTTCTTCGGTTGAGGTAGATTATGGTTTGCAATGTGATAAAGAGACTCTTAATAGTGATTGATAGTCATTAAGTAATGCTGTGAAATTTTCTATGTACTTAATTGTTGTGGGTTGGATAATTTATATGTTGTTGTGATTGGTCTGTAATCCTAAGACCGTGAAATCCATAATCTTGAACTTATTCTATCAAAGTGATGCCTTGAATAAAGAAGGCTTGATGAAATATTGTCAAGGAAGTGGAAATAAAAGATAAAGAATGATGAATTAACTATATTGTTGGATCGGGTGCCTGAGCCGGCATAATATATTTGGATCAGGTGCCACGAGCCGACATGATATTATTGGATCGGGTGTCATATTCCGGTACGGTAACATTAAAGGAAAACATATTAAAATAACTTAATATACTCAATCCCAAATAACTCATTTCTCAAAAGAGCGTGGTGTGGAGACCGGAGTCCTCATGTGTGTTTTTGATATTATTGACTAATTACATACTTGCTCATTGTTGTCATCACTTGTTCATATTTCTTGTTCCTTGCCACTTACTAAGTGACATAGTTAATTTTATGTTATAACTTTATGCGCAATAGTTTCTATTTTGAGTCGGCTGATGATCTCTACTCAGTACATGTTGCCCTTTACTGACCCCTACTTGTATTTTTCTTTATTTTCCTTTTGTGGAGTGCAGCGTGTACCAGCGACTTCGACTTATCCTCAGCTCTAGCCAGTCTCTAACACATCAGATTCTAGGGTGAGCTATTCCTTCTAGCTCGTGTTGGATTCCCTCGGTCATGACATGATTTTCTTAGTTTTCGAACTCAAACTATGTTATTTATTTATTATGGTGCTTTTGATATTCTCAGACTTGATATTTTGAGATTAGATGTCCTTAATATGATGGCTTTCAAATTTTGGGAAATGATATGTAATAGACTCTAGTGGATTTTTATTTCTTTCTTTAATAAGATTTGAGTTTCCTCATTATTGTTGTATTTCGTAAGTTGAACAACTAAACTAAGTTGGGGTTGTATTCGTTGGTTCGCCCGCCTGGAAAGTTAAGTGTGAGTCAGTAAGTGTCACTCATACCCTTTTTGGATCGTGACAATTGACTTACAAAACTAAATTGAGATTTACCGTACTGGAGTTTGATTACTGTACCGTACCATACTTTCAAAGTTTGCTATTTGATACCTACTTTTAATTATCGAAACAATACTTTAAAAATACTGAATCGAATACCGAATCCTTACCTATAATTAATGAATTATTTATCAATTATATGGATAATATTAACGAGTAGTTTGAATGTCTTGAATGACCTACGCTGATAAATTCATAATGTTATGGCTGAGAGGGAGGATCTAAGCTCTATAGGTGATTCCTCTAAAGACTAACACGCCAATTATAATACTATCTCTTCAAAATAATTTTTCCTACAATACATAATTATTGTATTGATACTTGATTTAACCAAACGTTGAATGTTTGACATATTTGATATCTACTACTGATTATCAAAATTGAACTTTGAAAATACTAAATGTCTGCTCCTAATATATTTACAAACAAAAGAATTAAAAAATATACATTTTATATATTAGCAATTAAATATGTTTTAACTAAATATCATTAGATTTAAAATTAAAATTTATCATTAGCAGAGAGACCAAATATATTTTTCCATTAGCAATAAAGAAGATAGAAAATAAAATGGAATACTCCATGCTAATAACCAGAGGACAACGCGAAGTAGAACATAGACGGGCAAAAACGCCCTCCTCCTAATATTTCCATTGTCCTCTTGCCTTTATTTATATATATATACGAGGCATAAGTGACCGTGCTAGCACGGGCTCAATATTTATTATTTTTTTATCTCAATTTATGTGATATAGATAGAATTTAGAAAGTCAATTAAATTTTAATATGATTTTTAGATATTTTAAGTTGTTAATTATTGTGATTTATTGTGCTTTTTACCTAATTTTTAAACAATATATGTTACTTCCCTTGTTCCAATTTATGTGATACTCATAAAATTTTTAGAATCAATTTAATTTTTTAATGTCTTTTAATTTTTGATTTTTTTTATTGTGATCTATATTGCTTTTATGTCATTTTTAAACAATATATGTTACTCGTCTATCCATATTTTTGTGGCACTGATTTGAGGGTCAATCGAACTTTTTAAATGTCTTTTAAATATTTTAATTTGTAAATTATTGTGATTTATAGTATTTTTTTATGTAATTTTCAAATAATATATATTACTCCCTTTGTCCCAATGTATGTAGCACATATTGAATTTCAAGAGTCAATCAAATATTGTTAATTATTGAGATTTACAATACTTTTTACATAATTTCCGAATTGAATAATACATGTTACGTCTTTTGTCCTATTTTATGTGACGCCGGTAGATTAATTTCAAGAATCAATCGAATATTTTATATGTGTTTTAAAATATTTTAAGTTGTCAATTATCATGATTTATAGTATTTTTTACATAATTTTTAAATAGATATAAAAAATTAAGAAATAAGACAAACAAATTAAAATATTGGAAGAATCATAAGAAATTTACAGAAATGCCCTAAAGCTGCTCAAGCAGGCATGTTGACCTGCTGCCTGCTTGAGCAGCTAAACTCCCTCTTATATATATATATATATATATATTACTGCCTCCGTTTCATTTTATTTGATCTCTATATTAAAATAAATATTTTATTTATTTATCTATTTCAATAAAAAAATTATTACTTATCTATATATTTTTGATATTAACTACTAATATAAAGTAATAAAAATCAAATTTAAAATTTAAAATATTGTTGGTAAAATTAATTTTAATAAAATATATATCGAATTAAAAATTTTAAGAGATGTTTTAGATAAACAAAGACTAAATAATGTGAAACGGAGAAAATAGTATATTCTGAGGTAATATATAATATACAAATGGCGACAAGTAGTATTAGAAATATTAAAGTTCAAAACTGATAGATCAATTCCTGTATTGGTCATAAGAATATAAATTGTACCACGTATCAGGTAAAAATGTATTTTTTTAAAATATTTTTTGTTCATGGAACTATTTTTCACCAAGTTGAAAAAATTGACAACATTAATTTGCAAATGCTTTCAACCAATGTACAAATATTTGACTCCCCCCTCCCCTCCCCCCAACCCCCCCACCAAAAAAAAAAAAAAAAAACCCAACATACATATATTAATGTTAAGTTTTTAATAATCAGAATTTAATCAAGTATCTTTCCCATGCTTAGTTCATAAGGTACTACGTAATATTTAAATTACGCATAATGATAGTGCAAACGAAATAATTAAAGTACATTGACGGTGTCAATATATATATATATATATATATATTCAAAAAATAGTTGAAGATCAATGTGATCAAATAGATTTTTGAAGAAAAATCTTCAAAATATATAGTCAAACGCTAACTTAGCCTATCAAGGATAATGGGGCTAAAATTCAAATAAGAAGATTAAAATAAAACTTATGCAAGGAGGATTAATTCAAACTAATAACTAAAATAGTATTTACGATATCAATATATAAAAAAGTTAAACCTAATTAATATATAAAGAAGTTTTAAACCTACTTTCTTAACTTTTGTTTGATCATAGATTTTGAAATTATAATATTTTAAGTTTTGATCTTATATTTTGAAGTTGTATTTGGACATGTGCTGTATTTGAAAAAAAGATTAAAATTTGGTGAAGAAAAAGTCCCAGACACTAGTTGAAGAACAAATATGATCAAATTTTATGGTAAAACAAATATTTAAGAATAAAATTTCAAAATCTAAGTCAAAATCTACGGTTAAACACTTACATATTTGAAGTTATGATTTTTGAATTTAAAGTTGTATTTGGTCATGCACTATAATTGTAAACAAAAAAAACTTAAAATTTTGTGAATGAAAAGTCCCTAAAAACTAGTTGAAGAATAAATATGGTCCAAACAAATATTTAAAAATAAAATTTCAAAATCTAAATCAAAATTTACCGTCAAACACTTACATTTATCAAGTTATGATTTTTAAATTTAAAGTTGTATTTGGACATGTACTATAATTGAAAAAAACTTAAAATTTTGTGAATGAAAAGTCCCAAAAAACTAGTTGAAGAATAAATATGATCAAATTTTATGGTCAAACAATTATTTAAAGATGGATATTTTTTTTTTTGAAATTTTGGGAATGAAAGTCTCCCAAAACTAGTTGAAGATCAAATATGGTTAAATTTGATGGTCAAATAAATATTTAAAGATACAGCTGATTAAATTTAATGGTCAAATAAATATTTAAAGATAAATTTGATGAAATTTAACAGTCAAATAAATATTTAAATATAAATTTGATCAAATTTAATTGTCAGACAAATATTTAAAGATAAATCTAATTCAAATACTACGGTTAAACACTTAAATTTTGAAGTTGTGATTTTTGAATTTTGAAACTGTATTTGGACTTTTTTTATTTATATAATATAATTTTCTGACAATTAAAATTGAATTCCTTTGCATCCTTTGCTCTGCCCTACCTATCAAACATGGTATAATAATCTAAAATTAAAATATTCCATGACCATATCTTATATTATTAGTAAAAAGGTGGACTCCAAGTATATATTTTAATATTTAGTTCTTCCCATATAAAAATTCTTCTACCCAAAAATCACTTTCGAATGCTAGATTTTCTCCGCCTCATATACACTTATAAATAGACAACACAAGTGTGGAATCATGTCACATTCATTCTTCTCTCTTTTTTTTTCTCAACCTCCTCTTCTTCCTCCTCTTCTTTCAACTTTGCAAAAAGAAAGAAAAAATAGTCTTTTATATATATAAAAACTTTTGTTTCATCATTAGAATTATGGAGTTTTGGTTGATGATGATGGTGACTATTATATGTGTGCTATTTGTGATGATGAAATGGTTGCTTTCAAGTGTAAATATTTGGTACTATGAAAAGGTAAAGTTGGGTGGTGACAAGAGGTTATCATTGCCACCAGGTGATTTAGGTTGGCCTTTCATTGGTACTATGTGGCCCTTCCTCAAAGCTTTCAAGTCCAACAATCCTGATTCATTCATCTCTTCCTTCATTTCCAGGTCATCTACCTCTCTCCTCCCTCCTCTCTGCTCTCCGAGTTCAATAGAATTCAGAATTATTTATCCTTATAAAATAAAGGATATATATATATATATATTTTTAAAATCTACATATATCTAATATTTTAATGTGCCATTGAGTGGTGCGTGCACACACAAGTCACTACCACAAGCACTTGAACTACACTTCTTTTTATTCTTTTTTTCTTGACCAAGAAAGATTCTAGAGTCGGAGGCGTATCTAAGAATTAAATTTTAGGATTCAATCTTTTAAGATTTTTAGCAATAAATTCATACACATAAATTCATACGTCACATCAAAAGTATTATTGGATCTAGATGAAATCAGTGTCTCTCTGTTGCATACGCCCATGAAAAGAACGTATAAATAATTACAATCCTAAATACTTCAATCACTAGTCGGCCAATAGTGATTTTTTTTTAAAAAAAAATTTGGTTCTCTTGATACTATAATTTTGTTAACTGATATGTCACATGATTTGTGAAACGTGAGAAAAGTTTGCCTTTTTTGATAAGCAAAAGGTAGTGGAAATTAACTTTGCGGTTTTACAAGTAGTGTATTTGGTGTAATTGTAAATGGTAAAAGAAGCATTTGTCTCCATTTAGTGAGTTAACATTTAGTCAAGAAGAAACAAAACATAATAAGTAGAAAAAGAGGAAAATGAAAATATTGCATGCCTAGTCAGCCACCCAATATTTGTCATTTTACCTGACACATTTTTTGTCATTACAAGAAGAAAACGACATTATATTAATATTCCTTTTTTCACGCCAAAAAGGCAATATCTATGTATATTCTACCCTCTTAGTCCTCGAATTTCATTTTGTGAAATTATACTAAATATGTTATTATTATTATTGTTATTGTCTAGTGTGATCTCCAATCCAAAGGGGATTCAAAGTTCTTTTCGTTAGAAAATTATGTTGTGCATACATATAATTCCCTTTATGTATTAGTGTCATTTTAGTGATTTTACTATGTCACATGTTTGAATCTAAAATGCTATATTTTAACCCCTTTTTTTTCAAAAATTTCTTGTAAAAATTCAGGCGCTGGCGTTGACTTTTTTTTTTAATTATAATCGTAGATTTGGACGAACAGGAATATACAAGGCATACATGTTTGGAAGTCCAAGTGTGATTGTTACAACACCAGAAGCTTGCAAGAAGGTTTTAAATGATGATGAATCCTTCAAGCCTGGCTGGCCTACTTCTACTATGGAACTCATTGGTAAAAAATCATTTGTTGGTCTTTCATATGAAGAGCACAAATGGTTAAGAAAACTAACTGCAGCCCCTGTGAATGGTCACGAGGCGTTGTCGATGTACATTAAGTATATCGAAGAAAGAGTGGTATCAGCATTGGATAAATGGTCATCCATGGGAGAAATTGAGTTCTTAACACACCTAAGAAAGCTAACTTTTCAAATTATTATGCACATTTTCCTTAGTACTGAAAGTGAACGAGTCATGGATGCTTTAGAAAAGGAATACACAGCTTTGAATTATGGTATTAGAGCTATGGCTGTCAACTTGCCAGGATTTGCCTATCATAAAGCACTCAAGGTAAATAAAAAATTGTCCCACCCTTTGTCATATTGTCACTTAAATTATAAATGTTTTGCGCTAAAAAATCATGTCTTATGTATACAATTTACTAGAAATTTAAAAGGCGTGGATAAATTTTCAGGCACGTAAAAAGCTTGTGACAATCTTTCAATCGATTGTGGCTGACAGGAGGGCGAGAAGGGAAAAAAAAGGGCTAGAAGACAAGAAAGACATGATGGATATTCTACTAGAAGTTAAAGATAAGAACGGAAGAAAATTGAATGATGAGGAGATTATTGATCTTTTGGTAATGTATCTTAATGCTGGTCATGAATCTTCAGGTCATATGACAATGTGGACTACATATTTTCTGCAGAAACATCCTGAATTCTTCAAAAAAGCTAAGGTAACAAAAATTTCACATTTTTGAAACATTTTTCAATGTTCTGTTTTGTTGAAATTTCAATCTTTCAATTCGAAAAACAGGCAGAGCAAGAGGCTATTGTGAAAAATAGGCCATCTGACCAAAAGGGCTTGACACTCAAAGAAATCAGGAATATGGACTACCTCTCAAAGGTGATTTTTTCATTTCTTTTTAACATTCTTGGTATATCAATTTTGTTTTCTCTTCTCTAGCCAATGCAATAAAATCATTGTGTTTCTCCTTTATAGGTGATAGATGAAACACTTCGTTTGATTACCTTCTCCTTTGTGGTCTTCCGTGAGGCAAAGGAAGATGTTGCTATTCATGGTTAGTTCTAATAATATATCATTAAATGATACGTAAAAGTTAACGTTAACATAATTTAACTATATCTTTTTTTTTCCAGGCTATACCATTCCTAAAGGGTGGAAAGTTTTGGTATGGTTTAGGAATGTTCATTTAAATCCTGAAATCTATAAGGATCCACTGGAGTTTAACCCTTCTAGATGGGATGTAAGTTTTAACAAGCCTTATGTTTTACATCAATCGCTCTATTATTAACTTACTTACGCCTGTTGTTTACACTAAATAGTACACTTTTTTACTTAATCATAGTAAACCTGATGTGATTTAGTGTAAACACTGAGTGCGGATAAATCTTTCACCCTTCCTATAAGAATGAAGAATGTTTAACTTGCTTAAACCATAATGATGATTTTTGTAATTTGTGTTGTGTTGTGAAACTTTTAGGGACTTACACCAAAGGTAGGAACATTCCTCCCATTTGGAGGAGGAGGCAGACTGTGTCCAGGAAATGACCTTGTCAAGCTTGAAATATCTATTTTTCTCCATTATTTTCTGCTGGATTATGAGTGAGTTTAAATGATCTTTTTTTTAAAAAAAAAACTTTCATTTATTTCCCTTCAAATGTAGAGGTTAAGTATGCGTACATTCTATCCTTTCTAGACCCACTCTGTGAGACTACACTGAATATGTTATTGTTGATTTACTTATTTATTTTGCAGGCTTGAAAGGAAGAATATGTCTTGCCCAGTGATGTATTTGCCTCATTGTAGGCCTAAGGATAACTGTTTGGGAAGAGTGAAAAGAGTCTCATCAGCTATTAGTGCTGATTAAAACCAAAAAAAAAAAAGACCACATTTCTCTGCATATCTTTTATTTAGATTTTCTTTCTTTATTGCTGGATATGGAAAAATTGCAAGAGCAAGGCAATTTTCTTGGGAATAGTTAGGAACAGAAAATCATTATATCTTGCTCAATAGAATTATGTGTACATTTTAGCAAGAAGATCATTATGATCTTCTATTTTGCTAAGAATGAATAAATGCAGAAGAGAGATGGCTGGTTATATTTACTGATGTTGAATCCCTTTAACTTTTTCGTGTGTTTACTTCTTTTATAAATTGAATACCTTTGATATCATGATGTCTAGGTTAAGATATATATTGTATTGATTAATGTAATGTGGCCTTTTGTTTGATTGAAGAAAGTTATTTTATCTTTCTTTTGTGAAAGATTTAGAAGCCATAAATGTGAAAATTCGGCAGCCATATTTGTCAAAAATTTGGCAACGATATTTGTCAAAGATTTGGAAGCCATAATATTTGATTTATTCACACTGAAATGTTGAATATTTTGTATCTCCCAAAGACATCATCTATGACATTAGGGGTGTGCATTCGGTTATTCGGTTCGGTTTTGTACTATTCGGTTTGAATTGTTTAATTTTTTATTTTGAAAAAATGTAACCCAATCCAAACCAAAATAAATTTGGTTTGGTTTGGTTTTTCTCTTTTCGATTTGGCTTTTTTCGATTTGGTTATTTGTTTATGTCAATAATTAATTTCATAATCAAAATTATATTTGCAATTTGAAAAAAAAATATCTATACAAGGAGAAGTAATAATATTGAATATCTTAAATATACTTTCTAATATAAATCACAAGTACACTTAAAACACAATACTTAAAAGTATACCAATTATAGATGTTCAAACATAAAATATAAATTAAATCATAATGAAGGCAATAACTAAGAAGGGACAAAAGTGGTTAACTCTAAATTAATTATATAATTAGGTTTTTTTTATTTTATTTTTTTAAATTCGAAACCAAATCAAAAAATCAAACAACATAAATTATTAATCCAAACCAAACCAAAAAATCAATCCAAATTAAAATTCGGCTCAATTTGATTTGGGTTTTCAATTTAATTCGAATAGTGCACACCCCTATATGACATCAACAAGCGTATTTTATCTCTATAAATTGGAAAGTTCGACATTAGTTGAAACACACCTTGAAGCATATGAAAACATTTCATTGCTTTCTTTCGTTGTCTTTCCATTAGTGTAATTTTGTAAGAGAGTTAGTGTTGGGAAACACTTGTGTGAACTCTTTATTTGGAGTGATCTTGTGAGGTTATTGTCACGACCTAAACCGCCGTGATTTGCACCCACACTAACCTTCGGTGGAAGAACCACTACTACAACCCAACTAAATAATACTAACCAAAAGACAGGCATTTAAAGATATGGAAACAGGTTTAAATAATTAATTTAAAAGTTGAGTTCTCATAAACTCAGTAAGTTATCAAAACAAAACATAAACAAGCTGAAATTCAACCCCTAGAACCTGAAAGTCATTGTGCCAAAACTTCTAACTAAACGGTCTAAGAGAAGGAAATTCAGTACCAAAACAACTAAACATAAAGTGAAAAGTCTAGAAGGTCTAAGTCTGAAGGAAATGAACTAATATCCTAGATAAATCCATGGTAGCCTGAAAGAAATGGCTCACCCTTGAACTCGACAGGTCAGTGATCTCCTAGCCGAGGGCTCTCAACAGCCGCCTGAAGATGCCCTATACTCAATAAAGAAAGAGCATGTGCAGTATCAGTACACAAAACAACAGTGCACTGGTGGGATCACGCGGCTATTCCAGTAAGTGAGACATACACAAGTAACTACAACATAGTAAACCACACATATACAGAAAGAAAAACAATCTACCAGTTCATGCTCAATATAGCAGTTTCACAATGTCAATCTCAAATGCAATAGTCAATGATGGTTCTCTCATAGAACCCACACTCAAACTGTTAGTGTGTCGAAACGTGACATCCGATCCAATAATGTGTCGAAACGTGATACCCGATCCAATATGTGTCGAAACGTGATACTCGATCCAATGTATGTCGGAACATGACACCCGATCCAATAATGTGTCGGAACGTGACACCCGATCCAATCAACCACAACCACAAACACAATCAGCACCACAAGGAATGACTTACATATTTGTATCGTACAATAAGGTAACATGTTCATTGCATGCTACGAAATCACAAACAGTCATTTCACTAGATTTATCTCATCTTTTCCTATTCTCATACATGTATCGGTGACTTGAAGCGGATAAAGAATTTTGCCAAGCCAAACTCCAAAAGGTTCAACAATTTTAAAAATTTTAAATATGTATTTTTAATACTAATAAAAAGGCTACACTCTTATAATAGTGGCCTAGTTTACCCAGATTATATCCAAATACTAACCCTTGGCCAATTCCATGATCCTAACACCCAACTAAGGCTTTTTCCACCATTAGATTCAAGCAAAAACCCTCATCCAAGGATAAATAGCAAGGATTCTAAGTTCTAAGAATCAATTAACGAATTAGGGGAGTAATTGACTTAACTTCAGCGCGGGAATTAGTGAAAAACAAGAAGAAATAGCCCTAGGTCGCCCTTTTGCTCTCCTAGAACGAAGTTCGCAGAAAAATAATATTTTTGGGACTTTTCTTGTTTTTACTCGTGATTGGCCCGCCATGGCAAAAATAATCCCGCCGTGGCGGGTTGCACGGAGACAGAGACTTGAAATTTGTGTTCCAAGTCCCCATTTCACAACATACCCTCAAAACTTGATGTTCTAAACCCACCCTTTCACGCTAAGATCAATTGCGGGAGTTCTACCCGCCCGAATTTGATTCCGTAAAGTCATACAAGCTCCTTATAGTCTTGGCTATCCACTCAAATGATCAAATTCATAGTCAAACCCCCCATCCATTACCGAATTTCCCTAGATCCACCTGACTCGAATTTCGTCCAAATCTGACCGGCTCGAAAAAATTTCAAGTTACTATTCGGAAGTTTTCTGGCCCAAATTCCTTCCCCATTGGCATATCCATTACGACGGAAACAGATCGTTACAGTTATTCTCTTTAGGTATTAGGGATTAATTAGAGTTTTTACTCTAATTTTGTACTATTTTTTATACTCTGGTTGATATAGTGAAATTGCTCTTCTCCACTTGTGGACTAGGTCACACTGATTGAACCACGTTAAATTTGTGTCTTCTTTATTTACTTTACTTTCATTATTATTATCAACTAATTATTGTCTTTGTTATTGTCTTTGTTATTGTCATTATAACACTGTTTGACTAAATTCCTTACTATATGAGTTCTCGATTCTAACAATTAACATCAATTCAGCAAATTACTCCCTCTGTTCACTTTTACTTGTCACGGTTTGACTTGTCACACCCATTAAGAAAATAATTAATGATATAGGCATTTTACCAAACTATCCCCTATTAAATGAGGAAAATAAGTATTTAATGTTGAGGGTAAAACATGAAAAAAAAAATTATTGTTTTTTTTTTATATGTCAAAAGTGAAAAGTAAAAATGTATATCTATTTTAAGAATAAGTGACAAGTAAAAGTGAACGGAGGAGTAATTAGTTTTTGTCAAACATCGTATAGCTCGTTCGTATACCTTACGTTATTGATTTCTATTTATGTATGGTACGTGTCATTTTTTTGGTCTGCTTTTGACTATTTAATCTCTTTTGACAGTTAGTTATTCTACTGAAATTGCTTGTGATGATCAACTTCCACTTACACCACTTTGTCTTTTTTCGTATTTCTACAATTTTTATGAAACATTTTGCATTGGGAATTTGGTTCAAATAATATTCAAATGATTACTGCCTTAATATATTATTCAGAGTTATAAATCATCAAAGAAAGAAGTAAGGGCAAATGATAAGACGGATGCAAGAGAATAAATGTTTGGAATCTAATAACTTATATTTAAACACAATTAACATGTAGCAATTAAAAGGTAAAACGTAGTCAAAAACCCATATTTCTAGTCTATCATCAGAACTTTGATCCAAAGTATTTCTTTTTTGGTTTTTCATCCGGTATTCGGTGCCCACATTAAAACCCGATTAAATCTGAATTCTCGTTGAGAAGTCTCATATCGAGGGATAAATCGCTCCCAAACAAAATGTTTTTATCCTAATAATAACTCTTGCAACAAAGACATAATTAAGTAACATGATTGCTAGTGCATAAATTCTAGAACTATAAAAGTAAAAGAATGATAAACATAAGGTATACTATGACAAACATGTGATTCTTTTCTTCTTTTAAAAAAAGGAGGAAAAGAAGAAGATAAACATGTTATTCGATTTATGTTTCATACTAAAAATATCTCTGCAACCACATAAAGCATATTAAGAAAGAAACGCTCCCTAATAGAATTTCCATCCCAATCAAGAAATTACCCAAAAAGTTAATCATAGATTGTTAGGTCACTTCATTTCTTCTACCCTCAAAATTTTAATTTATGGCAGGTGTTTATTGTCTTGCTTCTTTATTTGAGATTGTGAGCACTGAGACATTGACAATTGTTCAGTACTTCATACCTGCACTATTTTCTTGACAAAAGCTGCTAAGGATGAGACTACACCACATGAAAGACCCATCATTGTTTCCTAATACTTTAATGGTCATCCTATATATAATCTAATGGGGTCCCTAATGTAATTATAGTGTCAGGATGTAAAGAATGTTTTACTTGTCACCATATATAATGAGTAAATATTTTGTTCTAATTTGTATGTCATGAATACTCAGCAATTAGCAGCCTGCAGTGTTGTTATTTTATTTAAACTTCCATACATTAATTTTTTCTGTGCAATTTACATCAAAACCAAGCTAAATAAAAATAGTTCCAACAAACTACAAAGCAAACAGAGAAGATGGCAACTTCGACAAATTTCAAAACCAAGAACTAATGCACGGTTCGACTCCATCTGAGATATATATATCACACAAATGTGCTTGTCTTATCCAGCCACATGCAATCTTACGAACATGGCATATATGGTTGTGTTCATTTTAATAAGAGCACCAAACGTGAGTCTTTTTGCAATATCTCCTCATTCTGTTAATTTTTCCTAGCACTTGCAATTATCAGCCACATATAATTTGGGATATATGGAGAATGATGTTGAGAAGTCAGCTGCCATATTCTTTTAATAACTTAGTTTTGTTTTCTTGAATGAATTTTTGTAGAAGAATCATTTGGGTTACATAAAAAAAAACATGATAATATATATTCAAGGGACGCAAAAGATTAGTAAGAAATCGAACAAAAAACAGCTTACCTACTGCATTAAGGATAAAATTCCAAGAGAGGATCAAATTTATGTAGAGACTTGAGCAAAATTTATCACTTATAATGCCATTTGCGCAAATCATCAGCTAATAAAAAATAACTCAATAACATCATGGCAACTTCTACACAGTCAATTGGTCACTATATATATCAGGGAAAATCTTATAATCACCTAATAAGGCTAACCGTACAAGAAAAGCATTCACACTCGATCAATGGCTGAGACAGAATTTTAACCATCGGCCTGCCTCCCTTCCTAATCAGAGGTCCTTCAAACAACATCACAATCTATAACTGATATCCACAAGTTTGGAATAACTTTAATTTTGTTTGGCACAAACAAAATTTTTGATAACACAAAATGCTTATGTCATACTTAACACATCACATATAAAAAATTTGAGAAACAGATCAAGTCTAATCAAAATAGAAACACATCTTTTCTCCCGTAA
Organism: Solanum appendiculatum; assembly: GCA_018342035.1. Lineage (NCBI taxonomy): Eukaryota > Viridiplantae > Streptophyta > Magnoliopsida > Solanales > Solanaceae > Solanum > Solanum appendiculatum. Next base: position 2,633,888 of record JAGDQO010000515.1, read on the forward strand.
ATTCAGTACTAATTTTATTACATATAAATAAAAGGCTCATTCTTGACCATCAACATGCAAATCATTACAAACGATTTCACACCTTATTCACACACATATTACTACTATTATAGAAAAGGCTAGTATATATATAAAACACAAGCTGCCAAATAGGGAAATTAGAAATTAGAAATTCCTCTCCATAAATTTCTTCACTCCTTCAACACACACACATAATAGACAAATCCTATTTAAAACTGACTTCTTCATGTAGTAGTTGAAGAAGCAGAAGTACATTCAGAAGCAACATCAGTTTCCACTAAAAGGGAAGAAGACTGAGAAGAGGGAAAAAGCAGAGAATAACGATTACAACTACAAGAAGGAAAAAACAGCCATCAGAGTTTTGGGGAAAATAAAAATATTAGAAGAAATCAAAGAAACAGTTTGAAGGAGCCTTACCTGAGATGAATGAGCAAAAACAAAAGGAGATTTTCAACTATCAAAGCAGAGAGCAGTGAAGGGAGAAAGTTGAAAGATGAAACTAATGACTGTCAATTGAAGATACCTCTCTAGAAGACACGTAATCTATAATGAAGCACTAAGAAGACCAATATACCCTCAAATTTGAATTAAAAGACATGAAGCACACATGTTGAAGCTAGCCTTTTCTATAATAGTAGTAAAGTAATATATATTTGAAATATGCAATAAAGTAGTGAGTAATGACTAATCCCTCTCTTTACAATAGGTATGTCACTTTCTGTTGATGTTGATGAAAATACTGTCGGAGCACACATACTATTTAATCTCTTACTCTCCACATTTAAAAACAAAATATGCACATTGTTGATCCACAAAAGAAGCAAATACTATGTATATCAAGAAACCAAATCAAAATAAATACAAAAAGCACAACATAGAATTATTTAGAAGTGTGTAGAAATCTGAAGCATACATTTCAAATATTAGGATCGTCCAATTCTGACTATTCACTCAATTTGTGTCAATAGTTAATAGATATTGACATACCAGCTTTACAATTTGATCATGCAAGGAATTATCCCAATCGTAGAAATGGTCATAGAAAACCGATGGTTTCCCAGGGTGTGTTAGAATTTATGCATAGCCCTGGAGTGATAAGTAGGGATAAGACCAGATGCCACAAAGATGATCAGGAAAAATAAGATCTGAACATTCGTATAGCAAGACGAAAACATCATTTACAGCCTAATAGAACTGAGAAAACTACAAGAACTCGAGGAAAAAAATACAGAATAAGCTCACAACTCGAGCATTTAAATGTGAAGGATATATGTTGAAATACCTCCATAACATGACGTGAAGGGAAAGGTCAGTACACCTGCAAGGTGAGATCATTATGTTAGTTGAGTAATTAAAGGAAAATATTTCAGTTTCCATGATAAGAAAAACATCAAAGAGAGTAAATGATCCAAGATGTTAAATTCAAAAACAGATCAAATGAGTAAATTGCATTAACCTATGCGACTGCATTAATGAAATTAACAGGTAGAATGGTCATGTAGCATCGAAACTAAAGCAGAGACTAATAATAAGCAAGATGCAAAATCAGACAACATAAAAAACCTGAGTTGATCCAGTGTCGTGATTATCAATAAAAGTGAAAACCATTGAAGGCCACCATCCTGAAACTCCTGGTGGCTTTCCCTTAGAGTCGCGCAAACGCCAAAATTCTCCTTTGACTGCTTCCTGCCAATGCATATATATAATATAGGTTAACACTAATTTATGGTATATCCTCGCTGAATCACAGACAAATCCCCGAATAAATTACTTGTGCAAGAAAGATAAACATGTCATCAAAATTCATTGGGATTTGCTACCATTACTAAATTTGACCTGAAAACGTGTAGTCTCCGATGCTAATATCGGATGAAACGGGCTCATCATTTTTATTAGGTTCTTAAATTAAATAGTCAGTAAATCTACACTCAGTCTCATCTTTTAAATGGATACCTGAAGGATTGCTTTTGTTGTAAAATCGAATGCAGTTGAAAGTTGTCCCGCGCCATCAATCCAATTGATCATGATTCTTCGCCAGTGAGTATCTGCTTATATCAAATAAAGCTACCTTAATATATAGAAAGAACAAAGATATCCACGGAAGAGGGAAACCAAGGTACGGATATGCCCTGCCTCCACATTGTGTTACTGGCTACGTGGTAATTGGCAACTAATTTGATCACGATATGTCGCTCAACACTGATGATCTAATAAGATTGTAAAACTTGGAGGACGATATGTAGCTTCCTGTTATTTCAGAAGTTGACTTTGTTGAGGCATTTCATATGGTTTGCAGATGTTTTATTTGTGCACATGTATATCTTGGAGTTAATCCCATGATGCACAGAAAACTTAGAAATGATACCATTTGCATTTCCCTCAGACCCTGAAGCAGATGACAAGGGATTTGCATAGTCGGAATTAGGATCTTCATTCTCATACAAGTATCTAACATCAAAATCAATTCAATGTGAAACTTGGTCTAGTGTCACCACAGAATCTCCACTATCAGTAGATACCCCTCCTCGGAGAGTAGTTGCTACATGCCGATACATAATTTCCTTCTCTTTAACTCCTTTCACTTCCTATTCCTTCATAAAGAACAGAATATTCTCCTTTTTTCGATTACAGTTAAAGAAAACATGCTGAAAATTTTCAGTAACCCCACGTTTATTCTGCCAAAAGAATGAAATCCCCTGGAAAGAACACAAAGTGTTACCCAACTTCATACACAGGACAAAACACCACAAAAATTAAGCTGGAAATTTGATGACAAGAAGAGAGCTTAGTGTTGCTCTTGCAGATCATACACTTATAAAGACAACATCAAATATAATAGTTTTGAGAATATGGTACACGGGCAAAGGAAGATTTTGATAGTGATAAATCACTGATTTCATATCTCAGAATAAGAATAAAAAAGAATGACGATACTACTATCGCAAATTCATAGGAATACAATGAATGGATATAATCATACATAGATAACTAAAGACCGAGGGCCAAACTACCAGCTAAACAAGAGATCTCAGCTCGTGAAAAGATACAATCAAATTTTTAACAACTAAAACATATCACACCACATACAAAAAAATCAACCAACACTTCACATTAGTTACCATGGTGCCAGTAGCACAAAAGAAGACCACTTGGGCTCGAACCAGTTGAAAGTTCAGTTTCAACTTCGAAAACATAAAACTTTACTACTATATTAATCAATCGACTACTCCACGATAGCAAAATATTTAGGGTCAGCCATATGGGATAGCTAAGATTTACAAAACTAGAAACATAAGAACAATAAATTAGTTCACCCTTAAAAAACAGGGCATTCACATTTTTGCGAAACCACAAAGGAATCTAATGTACGACAAAAATCGAAATAAAGGGCGTAAGAAAACATCAACGGGCATACCCATAGCTTAAATTATAGTATAAGTAGCTGTAGATCCTTAACTTCACACTGCAAGTGAAAATAATTTCAAAATAATGAGGTGAAGAAACTCCAAGCTAAACCCACAACAGTATAAGGCTAAAATGTAGAAACCCAGAAAGTTAATTCTGGCGGAAAACCCATATATGAATAGAAAAAGTGTAGAAGAATTATGATGAAAGAAGACCAACTAAAATGAAAAACCCCAGAAAATTAATACCGACGGAAAACCTATTTATGAATATATATAAACAAAAGTTCAAAAGATTTATGATGAAAGAAGACCAAATTAGTTACTGCATGTGAGAAAACAAAACGAAAATCTGAAATATCCCAAAGTTTGAATCCAACGAAAAACACAAGAACAAAACAAAAATGGAAGGCATAACGATTGAAATTATTGAAAAGCACAAGAAAAATTGAACATCATTAACAAACCCAAATGAAAAAAGAAGGAAATGTTAACACATCCAAATCAAATTTGGTCAACAAAAGATGAAATTGGGGAACATTTTTTAATGTACTTTCAATTTTGACGAAAACAAAGATGATACAAAAAATCAAAGAAACAATATGAAGAAGCTTACCTTGAATGAATGCTGGAGAAAGGAGAAATTTTTGGTGAGCTTTGGGAGCATAAAGCTATGAAGTAAAAATTTGGAAGTAAAACAATGATGTGTATGTTGAAGACACACGAACAACACATATTTGAGCACTGAAAAGACAAAAATATCCTTAGAAGTGATGACACAGGCATGTTGAAACAAGTCATTTCTAATATATTAGTAGTAATAATTAGTAATGTATATGTCATTGCACTTGTCACAATATTTATCAAAAAATATAATTCTACAAGCAATTATTTAATTAGTAATGTGCATATACACACTACATATGTCATTGCACTTGTCACAATATTTATCAAAATATATAATTCTACAAGCAATTATTTAATTAGTAATGTGCATATACACACAACATATGTTATTGCACTTGTCACTCAAAAAATATAATTCTACAAGCAATTATTGAGACAAATTCATATTCACACATATTGTGACACAATATAATATGCTTAATATATAGAATATATATCTAAGTCGATAGATTCTTAATTTAGAGCTAGAAACAACCAATCTATAAAATGAAAAAAGAAGATTTATTCCCTCCATTTGAATTTGTTTGTCTCGTTTTGAATTGATACTAAATCTAATAGTTTTAAACTAAGAATATGTAGAATGAACAAAAATATAATATATATTTACTTTTTAAAATTTCATGCCAAATTAAAATCAGACAAATAAAATGAAACAATTGAAATATTATTAAAATGAGGGTATGTGGCCATGAGATATACTCATGAAAAGCATATTAGGAAAGCTTTCTTGCTATCTAGGGACAATAGTCTGTAGGAGATAAGATAAACCTCAATCACAATCAGTACAAAAGCAAGATAGAGTACTCCATAAAATCCAACCAAGAATCTGAATTAGTGTACTCTCTCCATTTTAAAAGATACCAATCTTTTTAAATATGATTTAGGTTAGGGTCTGTTTGGATGGGCTTAAAAAAGTAACTTATATGTCAAAGTTAAAAGTAATATGTATACATTGAAATTTTGTGGGACTCTACAAGACATGTTCAATTCGAGTTGGGACTCTACAAGGTGTGTTCAATTCCAATTAGGATTTTTGGAGGCTACTCAATCCTAAACCCTAGTTCATGCCAATATAAAGGGTACTATATTCCCTTGAAAATGCATCTCGAGTATTCTGCAAAATCATGAATATTCATAAAGAGATCAAATTCAAATCATCATAGTTCGATAAATACGTCACTAACTGCCCTCGAATCATGGATAAATCTTATGAGAGTAGAATCAAGGGAGGAACAAATTTGTATTCACAATCTTGATGAATAAAATTATGTTTCTTCATTTTTTATTGGAAAAATTACTAAAGTACACACATTTACTATATTATTTTCCATTTGTCCCTATATCTTTTAAAAATAACTAAAATCCCTTATTTTAATAATGTATCTGTATTAATGTATTAATGTATCCATGCTTGTATTAATGTATCCGCGCTTTCATTAATGTATCCGGATTGGGTTAATTTTATTTTAATAATGTATCTGTATTAATGTATCCGTGCTTGTATTAATGTATCCGCACTTTCATTAATGTATCCGGATTGAGCTAATTTTTGTTTTAATAATGTATCCGTGCTTGTATTAATGTATCCTCTCTTTCATTAATGTATCCAGATTGAATTAATTTTGAGGGATTATTGTAATTAGAAAAAAAGTAGGGATAGATAGTAATTTCATCTTTACACTATGTGATTTATGTAACTTACCATTTTTTATTTGTGATTGCAATTTATTTTCTGTCACTTTAAAATCTGTTGCGAACAATACCCTACTTCTAACTTTTGACTTATTTTTAAAAAAAATTGACCTAAAAGTAAGTGCTTAAAATCACTAATTTATAACCTTCCCAAATACCTCCACAACTAAACAAAATGCTTAACATTCAAAAATATCTAAAAATAAGCTAATCCAAACAAGTACTTATGCTTTCAAGATTTATCTAGAGTGTTCCAAAACTACGAGTGTACGTCCATGGGGGTACTGAAGTCTGAAAAGAGACGAGAAGAAAAAACAAGGGTCACTGTTTCTTAAGATAATTTTGAAGTGATATCGGTCAGTAGTGGCGGAGCCAAGATGTTTAGTTAATGGACTATGATTCTTAATGAATAATTGTTTAGCTAATGGACTATGATTCTTAAAGAATAGTTATCTGTATATATTGAATAAAATTCGAAACAAAATTATTGAATTTTATTGAAATGTGATAATCATGCACTATAGTTTCGCCCCTGTTATCAATGTGTCAACTTCCCTTTTGGACATGTATTTGAATTAAAATTAGAAAGTAAGTATTTGAATTAAAATTAGAAAGTAATTATTTGACTTTAAAGAGAGAGAAAAAGTTTGTGGGAGTTAGAAATTGTGCTTGGATAGGTATTATTTTTTGAAAAAGAAAATCCGTAAAAGTTGAAAATGTGGAATTAAAGTAAGAAAATTTTCGACTTGGCTCATCTCCATTACATCTTCTCTCCATTTTCTCAAGTACATATTTGGATGAATAACACTTGTTATATTTAAAAATTTGAAGGTCTAGATTAAATTTAATTTTAAAATCTTCTTAACCATAGTTAAAAAAATAAATTAAAAAAAAACTCACTATTTTTTATAAGAAAATCTTATCTTTCACTAATTTTAGCTCCTCATTAATAAATTAGGGAAAAAAATCAAATTGATAATTATGCTGCATGCCTCATTGGAGCCACAGTAAGCTGCAATTTTGTCTTTGTATGTGTACATAGGCTCCGCTCATCCCTTGCACGGAGCTCATGAACTCTCCCACTTCGATCTCATTTGTTTTTATTAAGATTAAAACATCTAATTCTGAATGTACATCTAAATTATTAAGATGATGTCTCTAAATCTGAACACTGAATGTTTAAGACCGTTTGTTTTGCAACATCTAAATATGCATAATTTTGATATTTATAAAAAATTATTAGAAAACATATAAATATAATAAAAGAAAACTATTATTAAATAAAAAAGAAAAAAAATATGCTCTTTAATGATGGCGGAAATGGTTTATAGTGGTGGTTGGCGATAGTGATAGTTGTTATGATGGAGGTGGCAGGTGTTGTGGTGACTGACGTGATAGTGGCGGTTGGTAGTGATAATGGTTGTTGTGATAGTGAAGTTGGTTGATGTTAGTTGTTAGCACTTGGCGGTATTGATTTGATAGTCATGGATGAAGAATGTGTGGTGGTTGATGATGTGCTGATAGAAGTTGACGTCAGCTAGGGGTGTGCATTCGTCGGTTCGATTTTATTTATTATTGGTACAATTTATCGATTTTTTATTTTTAAATACACTAAATCAATAACTAAACCAGTAAGATATTTTTTTAATCGATTTTCGGTTTATCGAATTTTGGTCCTTAACCATTTGAATTTTTGATTTAACCAATAAGAAAATGCTCATAAAATAATCATATGACTTCTCCAACAATTTTAAAAGTGCTTCTAGAAATAAGAAGCTTTTAGGAGCAATGCCAAATAGACTCTAAATTTAATGGCCAAATAAATATTTTAAAAAAATCTGATTAAATTTAATGGTCAAACAAATATTTAAAGATAAATCTGATCAAATTTTATGATCAAACAAAAATTTATTTAAATATAACTTTGATCAAATTTAATGGTCAAATAAATATTTGAAGATAAATCTAATTCAAATACTACGGTCAAACACTTAAATTTTGAAGTTGTGATTTTTGGATTTTTAAACTGTATTTGGACATGTTCTATATTGGGAAAAAAAAACTTGAAAATTTTATGAATGTAAAGTCCTCCAAAACTAGTTGAAGATCAAATCTAATCAAATTTCATGGTCAAACAAATATTTAAAAATAACTTTTCAAAATATACAATCAAACACTCAAATTTTTGAAGTTGTGATTTTTAGATTCTGAAGTTGTATTTAGACATGCACTATATTTAGAAAAAAATTAAAATTTTATGAATGGAAAAACCCCAAAAAATAGTTGAAGATCAAATCTAATCAAATTTCATGGTCAAATATATATTTAAGGATAAATTTTAAAATTTTAAATTCAAAATCTACTATTTAGAAATTCATTTATTTTCCTTATTGATATAGTATAATAGATCAAATCTGATCAAATTTCATGGTCAAGTAGATATTTAAGGATAAATATTAAAATTTTAATTCAAAATTTACTATTAAAAGAATCATTTATTGTCGTTATTTATATAATATAATTTTCTGACAATTAAAATTGAATTCCTTCGCACCCCTTGCCCCGCCCTACCTACCAAACATGGTATAACAATCTAAAATTAAAATATTCTTTGACCATATCTTAAATTATTAATAAAAAGGTGGACTCCAAATATATATTTTAATATTTATTACTTCCCATAAAAAAATTCTTCTACCCAAAAATTACTTTGGAATGCTAGAATTCCTCCTCCTCATATATACTGATAAATAGACAACACAAGTGTTCAAATATAGGATATGTCCTTGAATCATCTCACACTCATTATTCTCTCTTTTCTCTTCTCAACCTTCTCTTCTTTCAACCTTTGAAAAAAGAAGAAAAAATAGTCCATTATATATATAAATTTTTATTTCATCATTAGAATTATGGAGTTTTGGTTGTTGATGATGATAACTATTATATGTATTATATTTGGGTTGATGAAATGGTTCTTTTTAGGTATAAATGTTTGGTATTATGAAAAAGTAAAGTTGGGTGGTGATAAGAGAATATCATTGCCACCAGGAGATTTAGGTTGGCCTTTCATTGGTGCTATGTGGTCCTTTCTCAGAGCTTTCAAGTCCAACAATCCTGATTCATTCATCTCTTCCTTTGTTTCCAGGTCATCTATCTCTCTCTCTCTCCTCTCTCTTTAACATATACGAGTTTGACAGAATTTAGAAATCTAAAATATCTATGCTTATAAAATAAAGTTATATATATATCAGAATGTACGTATGTCTAAATTTTTAATGTGTCATCGAGTGGTGCACATACACACACGTCACAACCACAAGCACTTGAACTACACCTTTTTTTTAAAAAAAAAAAATTGACCAAGAAAAATTCTAGTAAAAAATTCAAAAAGTACACTTTCATATAATTCATTACTTAAAAAGAGGGAGGTGGATCTAGGAATTAAATTATAGGGTTTCAATCTTTAAGATTTTTAGCTTTGAATTCATTGTATTTCTAACTTCATACCTACTTGTCATTTATGATTATTTTAGTTGATTTTTACACATAAATTCTTACATCGCGTCAAAAGTACTTGATTCAGATGAAAATCAATGTCTGTATTTTAACCTTTTTAAAAAAAAATTCTAGTCAAAATTCTGGCTCTATCATTGATTTTTTTATTATAATCGTAGATTCGGACGAACAGGAATATACAAGGCGTACATGTTTGGAAGTCCAAGTGTGATTGTTACAACACCAGAAGCTTGCAGAAAGGTTTTAAATGATGATGAATCTTTCAAGCCTGGCTGGCCTACTTCTACTATGGAACTCATTGGTAAAAAATCATTTATTGGTATTTCATATGAAGAGCACAAATGGTTAAGAAAACTAACTGCAGCACCTGTGAATGGTCACGAGGCGTTGTCGATGTACATTAAGTGTATCGAAGAAAAAGTGATATCAGCATTGGATAAGTGGTCATCCTTGGGAGAAATTGAGTTCTTAACACATCTAAGAAAGCTAACTTTTCAGATTATTATGTACATTTTTCTTAGTACTGAAAGTGAACAAGTTATGAATGCTTTAGAAAAGGAATACACAGCTTTGAATTATGGTGTTAGAGCTATGGCTGTCAACTTGCCAGGATTTGCTTATCATAAAGCACTCAAGGTAAATGAGAAATTGTCCCTGGTCCTTTATCACATTGTACTTAAATGTTTGCGTGAAATAATCATCTCTTACTCGTTGAGAAATGTTTTATATATCTAATTCATGAATAAATTTTCAGGCGCGTAAAAAGCTTGTGGCAATATTCCAATTGATTGTGGATGATAGGAGGGCGAGGAAGGAAAAAAGAGGGCCAGAAGACAAGAAAGACATGATGGATATTCTACTAGAAGTTGAAGATGAGAACGGAAGGAAATTGAATGATGAGGAGATTATTGATGTTTTGGTAATGTATCTTAATGCTGGTCATGAATCTTCAGGTCATATAACAATGTGGGCTACCTATTTTCTGCAAAAACATCCTGAATTCTTCGAAAAAGCTAAGGTAACAAAAGGTTCACATTTTAAAAAATATTTTTCAATCTTCACTTTGATAGTATTTTTGGTTTTGTTAATATTTCAATCTTTCAATTCGAAAAACAGGCAGAGCAAGAGGTTATTGTGAAAAATAGGTCATCTGGTCAAAAGGGCTTGACACTCAAAGAAATTAGGAATATGGACTACCTCTCAACGGTGGTTTTTTCATTTCTTTTTAACATTCTTTGTATATCAATTATGTTTTCTCTTCTCTAGCCAATGTAATAAAATCATTGTGTTTCTCCTTTTATAGGTGATCGATGAAACACTTCGTTTGATTACCTTCTCCTTTGTGGTCTTCCGCGAGGCAAAGAAAGATGTTGTTATTCATGGTTAGTTCTAATAATATATCATTAAATGATATGTATAATTTAATGTTAACACAACTTAACTATATCTTGATTTTTTCAGGTTATACCATTCCCAAAGGATGGAAAGTTTTGGTATGGTTTAGGAATGTTCATTTGGATCCTGAAATTTATAAGGATCCACTGGAGTTTAACCCTTCTAGATGGGATGTAAGTGTATAAGCCTTATGTTTTACATCAATTCCTCTACTCTTAATTTACTCACGCCCGGTGTTTACACTAAATAGTACATTTTTTTACTTAATCATCGTAAATTTTATGTGGTTTAGTATTAACACTTGGTGCGGATAAATCTTTTACCCTTCCTCCTAGAATAAAAGAATGTTTAACTTGCTTAAACAATCATGATAATTTTTGTAATTTGTGTTGTGTTGTGAAACTTTTAGGGACTTACACCTAAGGTAGGAACATTCCTTCCTTTTGGAGGAGGAGGCAGACTGTGCCCAGGAAATGACCTTGCTAAGCTTGAAATATCTATCTTTCTCCATTATTTTCTGTTGGATTATGAGTAAGTTATATATCTTTTTGATTGATTGTTCATTTACCTAACCGTTGATATATCTCTGAGATAGATGTCAGGTCTGCGTACACTATATATGTTGTTGATTGTTGATTTATTTATTTGTTTTGCAGACTTGAAAGGAAGAATCCCTCTTGCCCAGTGATGTATTTGCCTCATTGTAGGCCTAAGGACAATTGCTTGGGAAGAGTGAAAAGAGTTTCATCAACTACTAGTGCTGCTTAGAACTAAAAAGAAGAAGAAGGCCACATCTCTCTGCATCTTTTTTATTTATATTTTCTTTCTTTGTTGCTGGATATGGAAAAATTGCAAGAGCAACACAATTTGCTTGGGAATAATTAGGAATAGAAAATCATTATTTCTTGCTCAATAAAATTATGTGTACATTTTAACAAGAAGATCATTACTTCTTTTTTGTTAAGAATGAATAAATGCAGAAAAGAGATGGTTTGTTATATTTGCTTATGTTGAATCCCCTTAGCTTCTTCGTATGTTTACTTCTTTTATAATTCGAATACCTTTGATATTATGATGTCTAGGTTAAGATAAATATTATATTGATCAACATCAATTCAGTAAGTTAATTAGTTTTTTTCCCAGAGGCCAAATAGATTAAATTTGGGATTTTTTCAAAATTGGACTGCCTAACCCATCCAAAGTTTGGTTTGAGGGGTTGGGTATGAATTAGTTTACTGATGGGCTTATTGTTCAACCGCTCATATTGACCCATCAGGCTTTTGTGAAAGTATATGTTTCTCTTTTAGATGATGATGAAATGTAAGTTTCATTTTTCAAACTCTAAAAATTATGGGTCAATGACGAGTTGGATTAGGATCCGCCTATTAATTGCTCAAGCATACTTAAAGCGAGTTATTAATATGATTATTTATTAATTTGACTCATTTTAACCGATTCAAATTCAGCTTAACTCATCCCTTTGCCACCTCTAGGCCAAACTCCTAAGTACCTGTAGACATTTTACATTCATATTTGCCACAGCTGGGAAAATTCCTACCCAAGAAGTAACAATTTGTGTATCTTTTCACGTTCGAATTTCAAGCATTACAATCAAGCAAACCTTCTTTATATTAATATCCATCACGATAGAAATAGAGTCATAGTCTACACATTAACCTAGCTATTATATGTCCTGGAATGTTAAAATTCTCATTACGATAACTATTAGTACTTGCTAACATAAATGGAACCTACCACGCGATCCAATAGTGCTAGACACCCTTTTACAAGGGGTATCAATAAACAATACTTCATTGAATTTTTTATTTATTACATACATATAGATATATATACTGCTTGAAATTAATACAAATTAAACATCAGTTTGAGACAAAAAGTAAAGCGTTTAGAACATGTATAAACTCACATTCAAATCCCATATAAATTGAGTTTGTGTTAATAGATTGACACTACTTGTACAAATTCTTACGTCCATCTTGATATTATGAATGGATATGATCTTTAGGAGATAGATCTCAGCTTTCACATTATGCAATTAATTACGACAAGGCTAGCATAGCTCCCAAGGAGGATATTAAATAGCTAGCTAATTGAGTGGATTTTTGTGAGGGGGGAGCTTAATTAGTCCCTAAAAGAGCTAGCTAGCTACCCTGGTATAGCTCAAGAAGATACAAAATAAGCTAATACAAGAGTTCAATTAAACTTGAGATCTAGCATAATTCATTTAACTAGTAGCTCGAGCTCAATGATCATGATTAGAGGTGTCAAATGGATGACTTTCGGCTGAATTTAGATAGGTGAAAATGGGGTGAGTTAAATAATGACCCGTCAAAACTAACGTGAACTGAAATGAATTTGATTGAAATTAGCGGGTTGAATTTAATTTTGCAATCCCTTCTCATGATAATTAATGAATTAAGAATTAGTAGCAAAGAACTCATGGACATGACCTTTGGGTTGATTTTATATCTTTTTATATATTTGAATGAATTGGATTGTGTTTTATTCTCTTTCAATTCAATGTCTAATTTTAGTCACCTTAAAATTATTAACATTTATCATCCTTTAAGACTTGTCAAACTCCTTTTTTTTAAAATAAAAATCTCTTACATATGAACAATTTAGGCTAATCAATGGATCATACTATCTTTAAGGGAGATCAATTGACCCATCTCGAGATTATGACTTGTTACGCATACCTCCTTAATCCGAATTTCAAATATTACAAACCGTTTTCATTCTTTAATCTTTTTAACAAAATTATATTGTAGGTTTGCAACCTATAAATATAGTTGTATGTGGTAATTAATTTAGTTTTAGGCCAAATACACTAATAGAAACTTCAAGTTATAACTAACTAGGGGATAGAAACTTAGTTAGTCAATGATCAGATAAATAGATTTTCTTAAATAAAAATGTGTCTTGTAAATGTGTATATCGAATCTAATCAAAATATTATATTTGATCTAACGAAAAGTGCCATTGTTTTAACACCGTAAAATTAATGATTAATAAAAAAAAGATCACTAAAAATTATAGTATAATAATAAATACTTCCTAATACTTAGGATCCGTTTGATTATAAATATACTTGGAAAAACTTGGAAAGTGGTGTTTGACCATACAACTTAACAAATATATTTGGCAAATATCCCAAGTTCTCAAATAATAGAAAAAATTAGTATTTGGGCCAAGTTCTAGTATTTGAAAACTTTTATAAATTTAAAAATTATCCCAAACTTTTATATTTTATAAAAAAACACCTATCGTTTATTAATTCTAACTAATATTTATCTATCTCCTCCGGAAAAGTTTGAGTGACATGATTGAGAAAAAAGAATAATTTATTTTTAATGAGTAATAATTCCAACTGAATCAGTGACAAATTTGAGTATGCGATTAATATATTGCTCTTGCCCATATTGTTATTTTGTTAATGTTGATTGTTATCCATTGTAGAAATTCAAGAGACAGTATTTGAAAATTTTCTTCTGTGTCATTCCTTGCCCGAAAATTTTATTTATACAAGCTAATGTAAAATAAAAGAATTTTCTACTTTAACTTACTGGACGGGCTGGCCTATTTATAATTGGTTGTACTCTAACTAATTATATATTCTGCAGTATTATAAGGAAAAAATAATTAAACAAAATATTTTGTTTCCTAGAATATACAGTTGTTTTTGGATATGTAGCTGCTTTTGGGCCATCATCTTAGTTTCCTGATCTGCCAGTGGGCCGTCTGTATATTTGTTGTGTATTGGGCCCAAACTTTGACCCATGCCTTTATCAGATGTGTCATTTTTCTTTGAAAATTCCATAAATAACAAACTTATGGGTATTTAAAATAATTTTTAGAACTTATGGATATAAATCATATTTTTTTGAAATAGTCAAATATCTTGAGAAAATTTGTGATCAAACGCATGGTGAAACTTCACCAAAACTTCATTCAAAAATAACTTGCCTAGAATATTTGAAATTTGTGGTCAAACACTAGCTTAGTCCTATGAATAAGATTCGAACCTCAATACGAAGTCATTTTTAATTAATAAAACCATTCCACCTCCAAATTAAAATCTTTCAAATCACAAACTAATTGAACTCTGAAATAAATATCGGATATAATAAACCAAAAAAAAAGTGAGTAAAAGACTGCTAAAGATAAAAGTAATTAATTAATTTAAATAACAAGAAGTGATAGTTAATTTGGTTGGTTAAAAAATTAACCTAACACCATAACATTTGAAACAATACGTAGGAAAATTATTTTTTTTATTGAATTCCATATCTATGTTAAAAAAATCAAGAAAGTGACGACCATAAAAAAAAAAGGAAAGAAGGTTTTTCACGTGACTTATGTTAGCTGAAAAGTATTGTCGTCCTTGATAATCTATTATTGAATGATATTCTTGTTTTCTCGTAGGGTACAAGGGCTTTCATTCAACCCTATGGGCACAAAATTATACTAAAAAATAGTAATTTTTCCTTTTTCATGTGTCACGTTTAAAATTTAAAGAGTCAATTAAATTTTTATTAATTAATTTTTTAATATATTTTAAGTTATTAATTGTTATAATTTATAATTATTTTTATATAATTTTAAATATATAGATTTCATTTTAAAAATTTAATCATATATCTAAATTCACAATTAAAATTTAAAATTTTACTTTCCCCACCTAAATTAGGACAGAATAAGTAGTGTTATACTTTATTAGTCTCAATTTAATGTGTCACTGTATGAATTTCAGAATCAAATTATTTTATTTTAATCATATATTTAGACATGAAATCATTTCTTACTTTTTTTTTTGTTTTTTACCAAATATTTAACTTTAAATTTGCGTCGAAAAGTTCTATGTTGAGGGATAAAATGTTTCTTAACAAAGGTGATTTCATATCCAAAAAAACTCGAACCCGAAAACTCTGGTTAATGATGAAGGAATACCTGTCACTCCACCACAATCTTTAGTGACATGAAACCATTAAATCTTTTCAAATAAAATTTACATATTTAAAATTAATTTAACTTATAGTAATTGATAATTTTAACACATAAAAAATTATAAAAATAAAATTATTTAAATCTCAAAATTCGAAATATATCACAGAAATTATTAAGGAAGGACTAATAATATCTTGTCTTGTCCTCTTAGCTCAGATAAGCATAATTTCTTCCACCTACCTCCTCATCTTCTTCTTCTCTGCTAAAAAAAAGATCCAATTTTGAACCAAGAAAGCCATGGATCTGGCTCCAGAGCAGCAACAAAACTTGAGTTTACCCTCACTTTTCAAAGAATCACTTTCCATCCCAAAGAGATCTCCACAAACTTTTTACAGAATCACTCTAAGCTTAATCTTGCCACTCTCTTTTGCAATCTTAGCTCATTCCTTCTTCACCCATCCCATTCTTTCTCAACTCCATGAAAACCCAAGTGCTTCTCATGCTTCTCAATGGACCAAACTCCTCTTCTACCAATTCTGTTACTTAATTTTCCTCTTAGCCTTCTCCCTCCTCTCAACCTCTGCTGTTGTCTTCACTGTCGCTTCTCTTTACACTTCAAAACAAGTATCTTTCTCCTCAATAATCACTGCTTTGCCTAGTATTTTGAGACGCCTCTTCATTACTTTCATATGGGTTTTCCTCTCAATGCTTGTTTACAACGCTGTCTTGTCATTTTTCATTGTACTCATGTTAATTGCCTTTGAGAGCAAAAGCAAAAGCAGTGTTGCTCTGTTTTTAGTCTCTGTTTCTGTCCTCTCTGTTTTCTTCCTTCTTGTTCATATCTACTTAAGTGCTTTATGGCATCTTGCTAGTGTGATTACTGTTCTTGAACCAATTCAAGGCCTTACTGCTTTCAAGAAAAGCTATGAGTTGTTAAAAGGGAAAATTAGAATGGCTTCTGTGTTGGTTTTAGGGTATTTGGTGATTTTTGGTGTGATTAGTAGTGTTTTTGGTTCAATTGTGGTGGATGGTGGTGCTAATAAGGATCATGAAGGGTACAGTGTTTTTGTTAGGATTGTTGTTGGAGGGATCTTGATTGGTGTCCTTGTGGTTGTCATTTTGGTAGGGCTTTTGGTGCAAAGCTTGTTTTATTATGTGTGTAAGAGTTATCATAATGAGAGGATTGATAAGAGTGCTTTGTATAATCATCTTGGTGGGTATTTGGGTGAGTATTATGAACCTCTTAAAGGGAACATGCAAATTGATGATGGCTTGGAGGTGGAAATGAAAGGTGGAGAGACTGCTTGAGCTTCAAGTTTGATTAGTTTTGGTGTGATTGTGTTGAGATAAAAGTAAAATTAATAAATCTTAGCACTACATTTTCTTTGTTTATGTTTTTAGTCATATGTTTTTGTAATGAAATGAAACTCAACGCAATCGAATCAATGATTATTGTCCGTGTATATAAGTTAAATTGCGATCTTTCATTCTTGAGTTTGTTCATTTGGTTATGTATAACTATTGACTCCTTTGTGCCTAACAGAATCAGGTGAAATCTTTGGATGTGTTTCATGTCAAAAATATTGACTTGTATTTGTTGAATTCTTCAAAAATAGTAATATATTTTTGGAGAATTTAACATGGTATGATAATATTTTTGAAGAATTTGAGAAAATATAGATTGTAAACGTATTTCTATGAATTTGTTTTGAATGTATTTCTATACTATGCCACTTATGAATAGAGGTGGCAGAATGTGTAATTTATATGTGTATCCACTTATACTTATCCATGTTAAATGGATTGGGTACCTAACTCATTTTAAAATGGGTAAAAACGAATAATATTCATATTATTAATTTAAAAGTGGATAGTTAAATGGGTAAAATATGTCCATTCATAAAAGAAAGAAAAATGTTAAGGGTGAGATGGTAAAAAAAAGCTTTTTTATTTTTTTTTCTATGGGGTGTAGGGGTCTGGTAGGGCGTGAGGTGGTAGATTTTTTTTTTATAAAAGAATTTACATTTTTTTTTGGGATGGGTTTGGGGGCGGGGCTGATAGGGGGTTGGGGTGGGATGGTAAAAAATCTTTTTAAATTTTTTTTAATAAAATTTTTATTTTATTTGGGATTGGCGGGGGTTGGGGGGTTGGTAGGAGGTGGGGTGGTAAAAAAAATTTAAAATTTTTTACATTTTTTTTTGGGATGGGGTGTGGGGGCTGGTTGGGGAGTGAGGTGTGGTGGTAAAAAAATCTTTTTAAATTTTATTTTGATAAAATTTTTTTTTTTTTTTTACATTTTTTGGGGATTGGGGGTGTGGGATGGGGGCGTAGGGGGTGCGTGGTAATTTTCTTTTATATATTTTTTACTTCTTTTTTTTTAGTATGGGGGGCGCTAGCAGGGGGGCGGGGGGCTGGTAAAAAAAAATTATATCTTTTTTACATTTTTTTTGGAATAGGGGGGCAGGTAGGGGGTTGAGTGATATAAAAAAACTTTTTAAAAAATTAATTTTTTAAAAAATAAAAACTAAACTAATTTTTATTTTACATTTGGGATAGAGGGTAGGGGGCTCGTAGGGGGTGAAGTGATAAAAAAAACTTTTAAAAAATTTTGGTTTTAAAGCTTTTAACAAGATCTCTACTATAATATGGATATCCATATTTATCTCTATTATCTATTGAATAATTCGTTTTTACCCATTTAAAATGTGAATCGAGTTGAATACTTTATTCATTTTTATTTAACTCGTTTTCAATTCAACTCGATTCGACTCGCTCGTTTGTCACTCTAACACATGAATCATAATTAACAAGAAGTAAAAATGTGACACGTCTATAAAGTCCATAATGCATGTTCTCTCAATTGTGACATCTGGTAGACTGCTGATGTAATTTTGGATTATTTTTTTTATAGAATACAATACAATACAATGGATGTTCTAATTGTGAATGACACAAGTTTTGGATTGTATTACTAATTTATTTCTAATTGCTAGCCAAGATAGTATTTTGCTTTTTACACACAGATCCATATGCAAAGACAAGTTATAATTTGACCAACCTAGAAAAATTAATAAGTAATTAATATTCATTGGAGTACTTCATACATTGATTAATTACTCTCTCCATTCATTATTCTATAAAATCTTATTTTGAAAAGGAAATTTCAACAAACAAATTAAAAATAAAAGATGGAGAAAAAATCAAAAATAATCTTGAAAGTTGAAGCTTTAACAATTTTTTAAAAATCTTAGATCAATTGGTGAAAAAATTTGGCTCCAAAAATAAAATCAAAAATTTAAATAGTCATCCAAATGCATTTTAATTTTTGAAATCTAGCATATTCATCATTTATTGAAAAGTTGACTTAAGAAAATATTAAATAAGGGTAAAATGATAAAGTTACTTAATTTCTTAATGCAGGTGCAATATAAAAAGATGACGTAGAAAAAGGAACGAAGAAAGTATATTTCTAAAATCGATTTAAAATTCTGGTTCCGCTTCTATATTTATATGGGTAACCATACATATATACTGTATTGAGAAACCAGCGATTGCTAAAACAGTTAAATTTATAGTTACTTTGATGGTTTTTAATAATGTTATGTATTCCTTTTATAGTCAAAAGTTAAACTTTTATAGGTAGTTTCTACCTATTACATGGCTACAGCTAGATCTAGAACAAATTCTCTAGGTTCAATTAATTAAACTCATTGCTTTTGAGTTTAACTATGTATAGATATGTGCAAAAAGAAAGTTAATATATGAGTAGTACGTACGTCTTTAAAGACTAAGTTAATCAATATTTTTAGCGTAATTTTTAATTCTCTTATAATAGGGTGTAGTTATTTATTGATGCATGCTATCACGTCGTTAAAGTCGATTTCTAAGACCGCTTCATAATAAAAGGAGCATTAAGTACTAATTGCGTCTACCAATTGTTATTTTATGCATTACTACAATAGTTTGTTAAAGTTTTTATCGATATTAGTTAATTGTCGTTCGATTCAATATTGTTATAGGATTTAGCATATTTACAAGGAGTGCTAAAATGTAATTATCACTAGTAATTGCTTTTAAAAAATAATAATTAAGTTATTATCGTTAAAAATCATTTTTAAGGTAATAATATCCTTTTCCTTTCCTTTCCCTACAAGCAGTCTATTATTATTTTTTAATAATTATAATGTTCGAGTCAGCTTGCACGTACTTTAGCTAGTTTTACGAAATATTTATCACCTTGCATCAACAACAACTATTATATAACTTTATCTATCAAGATCAGAACAGATAAAAGAAAATCCAATAGCTTTCCAAACAAACTCTTATGATTTAAATGCTAAGTAACAAAACGTACAGATATTTCTCTACTTTCGTCTTTCTCTTTGTTCTATCATCTCTCTCCATAAAAAAAAATATCTTACTTCCTCCATTTTTGAAGTTTATAACAATAATGTTCGACAGTGACCTACATTTCATTTTAAACGTGACATTCAAGACTATATCGAGGCCATTTATTTATTTACTTATTTGTAGTAGTATTTTTCATCATGTTGTTTAACTGTCTGAATATTATCTTTCAATAACTAATTATACTTGATAATAATCTCTAAAGTTCAAATGCTAAATTCAACTACAAATTACCTATAGGGAACCTTGTTCATCAACTAAAATATCAACCAAAAGAACATTACGACTACTTAGCTTAGAAAATAGGATTCCTATTTCCCTTTATATGATACTATAAATTAGGCTTAATTAATTAAGCAATAAAAACTTGGACATAGGCTTCCACGACTACATATAATACTAAAAAATGTGGAGTCCACACTGCTAGGATCGAAAATAATCAGGTGACATGCAGAAGCTAGCAAAGCAAACCTCGATAGACCATGAGTAAGAAGACAAACGAGAAATATACCAAAAGACACAAAGATTGGTTCGGTCAACCAACCTACATCCACAAAGGAGATGAGCAATCCACTATATAAACAAGAGAATACAAAATATAGAGAGAAACAACCTCAACCAATTCACTCGGGAGGTTCACACAAGTGAAAACGTTTCACTTGTGTCCCACAAATTCTCACCCTAACCAAAACTCTCAAACCCCTAGGACTATATTGTGAATGCTGATTAAGTTAGAAGGAACAAGCCTCTATTTATAGAGTCCTAAACCTTTTCCTACAAGAAAAGGACTAGCCATGTCGTAAATCTTTTCCTAAAAGGAAAACCTATTTATGGTAAGAAATTCAGGGCAAATAATACCCAACACACTACATGTGTACAATACTTTATTGCAAGAGAAACCTTTTTCATGGCCATATTATTGTTAAATATAAACTGTGACAATTTTTACTAAAAGAATATCTTGAAATTAAAAAAATAAATAAAAAGATGTAACCATTATTGTAGTAGCAAGTTTTTTTTTTTGTTATTGTTTATAAGAAAACTCACCGTTACGCAAGGTAAATTACATCTGACAAATCTCGTGAGACGTGAGTTTTTCTGATTTCAGACTTTTTCTAGAGCTAGTCGTTTCCATTTGCTTAGGCCAAACTCATCGATGGTCCCCTAAAGTGTAGCACACTCTCCTTCAGCTTTTTGCTTATTGTAAAAAAAAATGTCAAAATAATATAACGGGACCCTACATGAGGTATCTAAAATGAACATTGCCCAATTGAGGTTTCTAAGTGAAACTTGGTGTCAACTTTAGGGGCCGCCGATGGGTTTGACCATTTGCTTATGACATGATATAAATTTATCTGCAAGTTGGTGTGTGTGTTAGTTAATTAGCATATGTACAAACGTGTATTGCATGATTGTGCATATAATTGATTTTATAGGTATAAATTTATTCAAATAGCAAAGCAATTGATTCTTAGCAAGGACCAATACAATATGCTTCATGATTATGAAGTTGATTAAAGCTTTCTATTGGGACGGTCACAATAATTATCTAAAACTTGTTGGGCCTGACAAGACTGGTCAATTGGGCCTAACATACTTGCATCACCATGCTTTGAGTTGCCAATTGGGCCTGACAAGACAGGACAACCTTATGGGATCGTGTTCTTTCTTTGGGCTGACTTGTCTATTGGGTCATTCCAACGCTAGAGTAATGTACATTAGTATGGGAGTTTTATACAAATCCCATAGTATTAAGAGCTAATTACATTTTATTCCTACATTTTCCCAAATTACAAAAATCTCTTAAATTTGGTGGAATTCGGATACATCCCAAAACGTCCTGATACATCACGTCTCGATTCGGATACATCACTTAACGTCTCGATACATCACGTATGTCCCGATACATCGCGTAAAATGATGTATCCGACCGATACATCGCATAAAGTGATGTATCCGAGAATAGGAGAGAGTAGGGATTTTTGTAATTTTTTCAAATGGTAGAGAGTTTTAGAGAATATGGTAAAATAAGTTGTGTATTTAGGTAATTTTAGCCATTAGTATAGCTTAACTTGTCAATTGAGCCGGGTGCGGCTCAGCCCAAACCATACTGGTCCAGTATTGACCGGTATTGGAATGAGACGGGCTAGGTTAGGGGGCCAGATAAACTTGTTATCTTTTGAGTGCGCATTGGATAAATTTGTTTTTGTGTAATAGTTTACAAATCACTTCACATTACGCAAGTATAGTACGACGAGCTCTTACTGAGAAGGTTGCCACTGAAAGAAATCGATCTCAATCTCAGACTTGAAATATCACTATCCCAATCAACTGTTGCATGTCCTATCAACTATACTTGTTTGACAAATTTTGTAAAACCAAACGACCAATTTTGTAAAACCAAAATAATTAATTTAATATCAAATCAACATGAAAAAGTTGTGTCGATGAAATTTTGTGACTCTTTTAATGATGGTCAACATGAACATACTACTTTTTGGATTAAATTTATTTTGCATCGTCGGCGGGATTTCTTTTTGTTTCTTTCACATTAGGACATCCAACCGTTACCTTCAAATTTTATTTTGTCAAGCTTGTAACATTACCACTTGGATCAACTACGTAATAAAATAAAAAAATTAAAGATAATGGATAGACATTAGCTTATAACAACTTAGACATCAAAACTAAAACTTTAATTTGCCTCAATCTAACCTTTATTTCGTCGCTGGTAGTACAATCAAAATTTTTCTCAGGGAATTAAGAATATAAGGAAGTAAATACATACGCGCATGCGCACACACACAATATATATATACACACACACATCTATGACATTTCAATGAAAAATATCTCGTATCAAATATTTACACCAAGCAAATGAATATAAACCATGTGTCTTGCATATACACTTTTTAACACTTAATCATGGTTAAGTGATATACATATTTACTATATGATTTATTAATTTTTAAAGACATTGTTTAGTTAAATATCGAATGCGAATAAGTATTTTCTATTCGAGAAGCTCCGCCCATCTCTATCTCTCTCATTCTTAAAGGATGGACTAGTTACAACAAACCAAATTTGGGCTTAATTTTTCTTAACAAATGCTAGATCACCTACCCAAAGAAAAAAAAAAAGAGAAAACAAAACGAGTACCACAGCTTAGAAATTATTCGAAGAAATATATATGCAACAATTATGTTGAAATTGGTATTTTCGATTTGTTTTAGTCTATTAGAGCTATATATTTTTTTGCATTTTTTAGCTTCAATATATCTGTGAATATCCGAGAAAAATATACTTAAAGATGGAGTATATATAATATTAGTCATCATTTAGAGTACATCTAATTATATATTCTCAAAAGTTTAGCTGTTTTATATTCTTTCAAATTTGTTTTTCATATTCAAAAATCAATCAATATTAAAAAAAATAGAATTTTTTTCTTCAGCCAGACGTAATTATAGACTTTAAATGCTTAAGTCAATTAGCTCATGATTAAAGACCTGATATTAAAAATGCTTGTTACTCACTGGCTTTCATGTACTAATTTTTTAAAAATTACATACTTTATCAAGACCTACTAATACTTCGAAATTATGTTATGCATCCTCTACTTATTTTCTATTTCTTTCATCTAATTAAAACCTTTTAATAAAATTAAGATTTTAAGTTAATGAATACATAATCACTGTACCCATTAATCATTTGTTAAAATGGAAGATAATGCATTATAAGTATATATTTTCCAATTTCGTATAATTACATACAATTGTGACGAAAATAAGGTTTGTATCATAAATTGTTATGCTTAGTGGTTGAGCCAGGATATTCACTAATAAGGGGTTCAAAATCAAGTAAATACACGAACTAATCGAAGGTAATTCAATATCTACTATATATGCATAAAAAATTATTTTGACCATATATAAATAATATAATTTTTGGTCAAAGAAGGTTCAAATGAACCTCTGACCATAACATGGGCCCGCCCCTAGTTATGCTAATACATATCCTCCACTAGTCATCTCCGCAGCCCCGCCCTCATCCCCAAACACAAAGAAAAGGTCCTGTTTGGATTATAAATTAATTGAAATTTTTTTTTTTTGGGTCAGATGTTTTAAGGGATAATTGATTGAAAGTAACGGATAAACATTAAGTGTTGGAAAACATAAAAATAATTCTATAATTGACTAATATGTTCTTAAAATTACTTTCATAAATTATAAATTTAAAAGATATATACAAGGAGAATAGCAAACTACCAAAATGAAATGGAGGGAATTAAGAATCCCATTTTGGGAAGAGTATTTTGAGAATAAGAAAAAATATTAGGAATAAAATAATAAAATATTTAATCTAATTAAAAGTACTTGTAAATCCAAAAAGCATAAGTTAAAGATAATAAATTTATAACTTTTAATTAATTTTAACTTATAACTTACAAGCATTTACATATAAATAGTTTAGGAATATAAGCTAATTTAATCATCCTATACAAATAGAAAAAGAGAAAATTTCATAAATAGCACTTATTAAGATATTCTAACTAAAAATCCCACGGATATATTATCAATTGTAACTTTGTGTGTGTATGTGTGACAAATTGTATGTGTATGTATGTGTTTTCAAAGCAGAAGTTGGATGTATATATAGGTGTGACCAATCGTATATGTTGACAATAACAACTATGAGTTTTAGATATATAAATACATGTATAAATATATATATGCTACTATAAATTTGCATAATCTTACTATTTTATATATATGTATATTTAAAATGCAACCATAAAAATAATAGTATATGAATCGAAATCACTAGTTCGAATAATTTTTCCATATATATATACACAATTACAATTTTATACCATCATGTAATATAATTTTTATAGCAGGTTACAGTTATAACTATTTATTTTACATTAACAATAAGAAATAATGTTTGCTAAATAAATTTATCTACAATAATCTAAAATCTTTATATGACCTGTTTATATAGTATATAATAGGGGTAAAATATATTTTGCCCTGCAAGTACATAAATTTAAACTCAAATAATCAATATTTTATTTTGATGTGAGAAAGGGAAGAGAGAGTCAGACAGGCAGCTCAACAGCCAACGAGAAGCAAAGAGGAAATAACGTGTGAACATATCGCAGTCCTTAAACTAAACTTTGAATATAAATACATTTATATTGTTCTATTTTTTTATTTATAATAATTATAACGATAACAACGATATACTTAATGAGATTGATTTTACAAGTGAGGTCTGAAAAAAGGTGAATAAACCTTATTCTTCTTTTGTGTAAAATAAAAATATTATTTTTGATAAATTCTCGACTCAGAATGATATTTTATTATATTAATTATATGACTAAAACCCTTAATTTAAATAGTGCAATAATCTATGCATGTCTTGCGCAAGTTTAGATCTAATCATTTTAATTAACAGTTGCTCTACTCTTCATAAAGTCAACTCCCAATTTGGTCCGCAAAAACCTTCTATATAAGAAAGTATCATGTCATTTTCACCCCTCTACTTTTCTTTGTCTTACAATTGAACACCCATATTGTCATCTTAATTATGACATTAATCAAGGATAATCAAAGCCTTTCTATGGTTGAAAGATATATTATCTTAATTTTTAGACTAAGGTGAAGAAAGATATATATTTACTTCATTTAGCTTTTTGATATATTCGCTTTTCAACTTACAAATATGACAACTATTGCAATGAAAATATTATATTGAACAAATATATCCACAAATTTATATAATTTAGATTAAAAGTCGAACATTATCTATCTATCTTGATATCACACATTTGATAAATTCTATAAATATGAAATTTGCTTACGAGTCATGAAATCATTATGAATAGCACTACACAAAGGCATGCGGAGCAAGTTAATTGCTTACAACATCCAATTTAGCATTTCAATTAATATAAAATGATTATAATAATAAATATTTAATTTCTATTTATTTTTATTGCAAAAGAATTTTTACATCACCAAATCACATCTAATTAATACTAGTAAATTTTACTCCTAATAAGTTGAATTAATAGTCTGAAAAATAAGGCAAGTAACATGTTACAAGTTATAACAACTTAAATTATATTGATAATTTATAAAATAAATAAATAAAACTAAACTCTCATTCTATATAAGCTAAATGTCAAGAAATTTTTGATAAATAAACTTGAACATTAGAAATTTTAGGGGCCAAATTCATATTTACCCAAAAAAGGGGTGGGGGTTGCAAAAGAGCATTCATTATTCAACTACACATAGACTATTCAAACCAATCTATTTTGCTTTGATGTCAACAGTTACACAGCTTGGATACTTGGAATCCCAATTAATTAAAATAGAGTTGTTTGACTTTGATTTGTTCTTTCTTTAAACTTCCACACAAATCATAAATTACATATATAAAAAGCTTAGGATTTTGTCTACCCCACTTCACCTTTCATCTTTAATTTCAATGTTGATATAACAATTGACAAAAATCAAGAAAATATACGAAAATTATATCAATTCATGGATTTTCCTCTACATTTTAGATGTCCAATCTCCATGGAGCTCATGAAAGATCCTGTTACAATCTCTACTGGTGTTACATATGAAAGAAAAAACATAGAAAAATGGTTCTACACTTGCAAGAAAAAAACTTGTCCTACCACAATGCAAGTTTTACATAGTTTTGACATGACACCAAATCATACTCTTAAAAGACTCATTCTTGCTTGGCAAAATGGCAAATCTCAATCAAATTCAAACACATCTCATGATGAATTATCCATGAAGCATGATGAGCTCGTATCGTTGATCAACACGATAGAATCAAGCCCTTTTAAGGTGAGTTCCTTAAAGAAACTCAAGTCAATTGTTGAATTAGGTGATCATGATGTAAAAGATGATTTCAAGAAATGTGGTGGAGTTGAGGTTCTTGTTAGGATCATTCAACAAATCTTAATGGAAAGCTCCGATTTCGTTACATTTAGAGCATGTGAAGAGGCTCTTAGTCTTTTGAACAAGTTACCAATTGTGTTAGAAGAGGAGGAGACCATCAAGATTTTGTTACAGCCAGGGTGCATGAAGTCTATGGCTATAATGCTTCAAAGAGGGAGTGAAGAAGCAAGATTTTGCACCGTTTCGATATTCCAAAGGATTACAAAATCAGATTGTCAATGGAGTGTTGTGATTGAAGATCAAGGTATTGAGTTCTTCAAATCCTTGATGGAAATTATGTCTGATGAAATTTGTAGCAAGGCAAGTTCTTGTGCATTACAAGTCTTGATAGATATACTCGAAAAATCGAAAAAATCAAGATTGAAAGCAATTGAGGCTGGAGCTATGTGTACATTGATTGAGATTCTTCCTGATTCAAGCAAATCAAAAAGTGAAAAAATAATGTATTTGATCAAGATGATGTGTGAATGTGCTGATGGAAGAATGGGATTTATTGAACATGGTCTAGGTGTTGCAGCCATAACCAAAAATATGTTGAATATTTCAAATATTGGCACAAAAATTGGTGTGAAAATACTTTCATTAATTTGCAATTCTCATCCCACAGATAAAGTTTTGGATGACTTGTTGATGTATGGAGCAGTGAAAAAATTGGTGGCTTTGTTACATATTGGTGGATCTTCAACAACAAAGGAAAGAGTAATCAAGATTTTAAAATTGCATGGTGATAAGTGGACGAAAAATCCTTGTTTTCCTTATGAGTTAAAGAACTATTTGGGGTTGGAAAGTGATTCTTTGTAAAGTTATGGGGTTCAAAAAGGAATTAGTGTGAAAGTTGAGATACTTGTAAAGAAAAAAATTGATGTAATACAAGAAAATGAATTTGTTAGGTTAATTATGTTCAAAGGGTGTTGAATTAACATTTGAATTATTTTTTTTGTAATCTGTTGGGTGTTGCCAATTTGTTTAACGGTAATTATCACCAATAGTCTTTGTTTGTTGATGTAATTTTGATACATTTTTCATATGAATGTCATGTCTTGGAAGAAACCAATGCTTATATAGAAATTTCATTTTACTTCAATCTTTCTTTTTGTGTTTATTGGAAGATATTATGAATATGTACATTCTAACACTTACTGTTTTAGGACGTGAGATCATTTTTATACCATCAAAGGATGTAATAAGATGAATGAGATCTAGCTATTTTAATCAGAAATCTTAATTTTGAGTCATGAAAATGAAGATATTCTTGATAAGGGGATACAAATTTGAGTTAGCCAGATTAATGAGTACTTAATACTAGAGGTGTGCACTATTTGGATTAAACCGAAAAATCAAACCGAATTCTAATTTGGATTGGTTTTTTGGTTTGATTTTGGATTAATAATTTACTTTGTTTGGTTTCGAATTTAGAAAACTAAAAACCGAATTATATATATATATTTGAATTACAAATATAACTTTGATTATGTTTTTAATTATTGACATAACCGAATAACCAAACCGAAAAGAGAAAAACCAAATCGAACTAAATTTATTTTGGTTCGGATTGGGTTACACTTCTTCAAAACCAAAAATCGAAAAATTTAAACCTAATAGTACAAAACCAAACCGAATGCACACTCACATTAATTTTTATTTTTTTTATGAAAAGGACATTCTAGTTCAGTAGCCATTTGTTTAGCGATAAGAATGAATTGGTCTCGATATATCTCAAATCCAATGTTAATATCTCTAATCTAAAATTTATCTATTCGACTAATCTACATTTACATCGAGGAAGACTCAATAAGAAGAATAATGTTATAGTGCAATAAATAAAGATTTTGTATAAGTACTTCTTGTCTTAAATTTTAAAAAAGGGGTTGATTTTAGCATTAATGCCGCCTTCTTTTTTTCTTCAAAAGACAAAACAGTATTTAATTGGTTTAATTATATTTTTTCCGTTACAGCATATTCATAGTTATCCTCGAGAGTTGTGATTGAACGGTTGAGATTTCACTCTTAATAAAACTATCGGATTTATTTGATAGTAAGGTTGGTTGACCAAAAAAAAGAAAAGATACATTCAAGTTATTTTTAAGTCGTCTTCATTTTTAAGTATAATGAAGTTGTAATATCTGGTAAGACGTTAAAGCCACGTAATAACTTAAATTATTTTTGCCAAAGTAAATAGTACTAAGTATTATTTAATGAACAAAAGCGACTTAGTCTCCGTTATATAAAGAAATAAATTAAATTATTGTAGATAGTTGAATTTCCTCATTAAATGCTTCATCAGCCAAGCAAACTGCTGATCTCCATTAATTTAGAGGGCCACTTTGTTAATTTAAACTTTATAATTTTTGCAATTGATGATTAATCCTTTGACATCGACTATTTTATTTTCTTTGTGGTTTGCTTATCTATGAAATTTATAATTATTTCAAACAATGTAATTATTTGACATCAACTATATATTTTACTTCGTTTTGTAGACTTTCTAAACTTCAGACATTGTCAAAATTGTTTTTTATGGAACTAGAAAAAAAAAAGTTCCATAATGAGAATCCTATACTTTGATATCATGATATTGATGAAGTGAATGAAGGATCATTTCATTTAAAAATTTAATCAGTTAGAGAGAGTTTTGTTTATTTAATTATATTCTTAATAATTTGATTGTAATCAAAATACCTATACAAGACGATATATAGTTGAATATATATGAATTTTGAATTTAAGCATCAAATATAAAAATATCACATCAATTGATTTAGTTTCTTCATTAATGGCACACCACGACACATTCATAGTTCATTGTTTAAGTCTTGACAATTTTTAAAAATTATTATATGAAATTTTCCAATTAATTTTCCGTTTACCATAATGAATCAACCTTCATTATATAAAAAAGAAAAATAAATATTCAAATTTCCTCGTCATCCATTACTAGCTGCCACTTTGTTATTAATTAATCAAACATTTTGTAATATTTATTAATACTTAGATCTCAAAATTCTGCATGTAATGTTAATAGCCAAATGGCTTAGTACACTCTTTCGGATGGGAACCAATTTAGTTCCATTAACGTAATAAAACTTTTAAATCTTATATGCAACCAAAACTATGGCAATTAATATAATTATAAATTATAAATATCAATATCAATCGTAGTGTTATGAGTTCGAATTTAGTATATTTCTAAAATTATTTACTGTTGCCGTGTCATATATTATTTCTAACGCATATTGGTACTAGTTAATATGATTAACATATAATTCTTTACTCTTTTTCATTCTCTATTTCACTTTTCCCCCTCTATTTTATTTGACTGAGGCGGAGAATGCCACTCTATCAATAATAAGAAAAAAGTAGAAAGGTAACTAAAATATTTTTTTTTTAAATATGCTCATGATATTTAATTAATGCAACTTATTCAATGCGCTCTCGAGTTCGAGCCTCTGGATATGGAGAAAATCTTATTGGAAGCGCCACCTCCGAATGGATCTTGCAACGTGATCCAAATTTAATCAGGACTCCAATACGAACTTCAGACACCAGGTGAGAAAAAAAACTTGTTTAACATAACAAGGCCTTTTTTTTTTTTTGGTTAAAAGAAAAATTATCAATTGTAAGAGTATAATTAACTTCATATTTCAACAACAAATAATTAAGTTCAAACCACAATTAAATGTAGTTTAATATGTTAATCATTTTTTAATAATCCCAAATGTCAATGCAACTGGTTTCCATCAATTTATACTATTTTGAAGTTATCCACCTTCGAGCTACAAATGTGATCTAACATGACATATACATTTGAAAATGAAGGCACAACTTAGCAAGTCAGAGCTACAAATGTTATCGCTGCTTTATATTATTGTTAGTATTAAACTGGATCGAAGGGGCAAGTAATATTCCCTTTGTCTCATTTGATCATATAAAGATAGAATTTAAGATATATATTATTTTTATTAGTAAGTATTACGGAAAAAAGGAAAGATATATAGTTCGATAGTGAAAATATTACGATAAAATTTTAAAGGGAAAAGTGTCTGATATACCCCCCAATTTTGCTATTTAGAACTGATATACCTCTCGTTATGAAAGTGGCTCATATATAGCCCTTTTATTATACAAATGGCTCACATATACCCTTTTCCTCTAACGGAAGTGAAAAAATTAATTTTAATTTAATTTTTTTTAAAATTATAATCCATATGGGGTATATTTGATCCTCCTCCCACGTTTTTTTTTTTTTTACTTTTTTATGTCAACGATTAATTTAAATTTATTATTTTGATGATTAAATTTATTTATGTTTCACTAATTTTCCTGTAAAATTTATTATAGATGCTCTTATTCTTTTTTACAAATGCAAAAACTAAATTATAATATAGCCACATAAATTTTGATCTAGTTTTATCTAATTTGAATTCTTGAAGCTGGTTTGTGAACAATATTGTAGAACATATAACAAAAAGGGATAGCGTAAGGTCTGGGAAAGAAAATGGACCGAATTGAACCAAAAACTTGAACTTATAATAACCAACCTCCAGATCAAACGATAATAACACTCTTATCATTGCATCAAGACTTTCATTAAAAAAGATAATTTTTTCTTTTAAAAAAATCAAGTTTTGATGGGTTGTGAAAGTTTTATAGGACTACATTTTAGAATGACATGAAATGAAATTATCGTTTTTTAAATTTAAGAATAGAGAGAATAGTAAATAGATTAGTTTAACAACTTAATTAACATCATAAGTAGTTAATTATGAGCATGGTATGTCGTGCTATATACTAGTTGCAAAGTAAGTAAACTCTTCGAAAATGACATTTTCTAATAAAAAAACAAAAACGATCTTTCCTATTTTATTCTAACAAGTGCTATCAAACTAGTTCATGATTTTGATAGCTATGCACATAAATAAATTCCTAAATAGGAGTAATTTTTCTTTTAAAAGTTAAAAAAATTAAGAAAGTGGAGCAGAATCTTAGGTCAACCACTGTACAATTTGATAGGATATTTATAATGAAAATTTGTCAGTTACTAAAATTAAAAAAATAATCATTCTAAAATATTGTAACAATAAAATATACAGGATTCAACACAATTGTGATGCAAGTTTGATCCGTTAATACTAACTATTCCTCTAGTTCATATTATATAGTGTTTTCAGCTTGAATACATGCTTTAAAAATTTCATTCATGGTGAGATTTCATGTCCTTTCATAATTTTAATAGAAGAAAATAATCTTTTCAGATCTCTTTTGTAAAAAAATTATGATCTCTTGTTTGTAAATACAAAAATCTCTGTTAAGGATTAAAAAATCATTTCTCCCTTAAAAAAAAGCAATTGGTGTTTTTTGTTAAATTGTCCTTAATTAAATAGTACATACTCTTTTGGTTATATAAAAATCTATTAATCGAAATAAAGATTAAATTGAAAAACAAAATATTATTTATTTTAAACTAAATATAAAAGTTAAAAAAACACTGTATAATATGGACGTAGCACGCACATATCAAAAAACACCAGATGAATTTCATTGGTTTTAGGAATATTTTGAAATATTTAATTCATTGATTTTAGGAATATTTTGAAATATTTGCAGTGGTCTTTGGTCAAAGGAGGTAACTTAAATTAATTTTAAAATAAAAGAAAGGTTGCACTACTCTTGCCGACTTTTGAAATATGAAGTAGCTGCATTTACAGATTAAAAAAAAGGTGCAAGAAATTACAACTTTTGTTATGTCAGAAAACAACAATACTTTAGAAATTTTTCACATGAACTTGACTGACCACAATTGCCTCTGTTACAAGGCATTGCACATTAGTATTGAAGAAAACACATTTCCATTTTGGTGGCCAAAATCACACCACATTTTGTTGGTCTAAATCCGTGTTGGTCTTTTAGAACATGCTAGATGCTTGCTTTTCTTGCCATCCTCACTCATGATCCTCGTTTACACTTTATTTGGATGGTCGTTATACCTCGGTTCATAATGTATCGTATTATATTATATTGTTTTGATGAATATAATATTTGAATATATTGTGTGATTTCTCGTCGTAACATAATGTCTCATATATCAACAATTTGAAGGACAAACCTATTTAAAAAATAGGGTATGTGGTAGAGCTACTATGAAAAAGATGAGACAAAGAATAGAGTTTTATTGTAAATCGGATAGTTAAGAGCAAGACTATCCACGGGCTCTTGCATGACAACAAGTTAAGATCGATATATTATCTTTGAATACAGAAACTAAATGGCACAGTATTATTTAGTATTTTAAAATCCAGCCTTTGTGCTTGAGTTTTGACATCTCAATTCAATGGGATGATGCGTATATCTGCATACACAACTATCTGGCAAGTATTGTAATAGTAATGTATCTTTCCTTAGGCTTGATTTTTGACATTTCATACAATGGAGTGATGTGCATTTATTTCGTGTACCACTAACCAACAAATGTGGTAAGTTATAATGATTATTGGACCTTCATAATGATCTAGTGAACAGAGGGCAACATGCTGTAGAGTATTGCAACATCTTCAGAAGTCAGCTTTAAAGCTTGGCAATTGCATATGGAGGCAAGTTTGATCTTGGAGGCAGCTTTAAGTCTTCCCAATCTTCATCATCTATCTTGGAGAAGTAACGGTCAACATCAGCATCTCTAATTAGTTCCAGTCTGGAGGGCTCCCACTGAAAACACGTGAAAAAGACGAGCACAAGAATGAAACAAGCTTTCAATATCTAAGTTCAGGATTATCCATGATCAAATGAATGTAACGCACCTTAGGATTTTTATCCTTGTCGATGAGTATGGCTCTGCATCCCTGCAGTAAGATTCAAGTGTCAGTTTTGCATTGTAGTAAGATGGGTGGCTGAAAGATTAGCATATTCTACCTCGAAAAAATCCTTGCTAAATTCTTCCCTCAACACATGACAAACCATCCTATACTCTCGAATAAGGCAACTACCAACACCTTGCAGCCTTCCTTCTCTTATCTGGAACAGAAAAATGAAACTAATATGAACAATCTGCAGATACTCAAGAACTCTTCAATAAAAATGCTGGCTAAATTAAGGCATTAGGAGGACTGTGTAGAAAGAGATTCAAGATGTGGTTCTGGAGCCAGACATCATCATTTTTTTTATTTGAAGAACTTGCAACACAACAATACTAATCTAGTATCAAATTTAAAAATCCACAATAAATGATCTTAATCCAGAGTAAAATCCAAATGATCTTTCTGAGGTAGCTGTTAAGAAAATAAAACTGAAAGACTTCATAACTCTTTAAGAACTCCAGGAAAACGAGCATTATTAGGTACCCAGACAAATGAAGTGGAGTACGTAACTTGCAGTTGGAGTATTTGTTCTCTTAACCAGTTTTGTGGAACATATAAGATACAAAACTATTTCCAGCCTCTGAAACTCGGTTTTCCAAAACATATAGCCAGCACTGATCCTAGGCACCATATTTGTTCAGGTAACAACACAACGGTACCACCGACTAGTGATTGACTTACTGATCTCAATGAAATTTTAAGACTTGTTGGGGATGCTTTCTTCAGCGATTGGATGGTTGAAGAGATCCAGCCATCCTTCTTGGTCAAAGCCTCATTTTCCTGTTGATGATTCATGCAAAGATCACATCAAGTATTCTGATAACTTACTTTATCAAAATTTGACAAAGTAATTTCACCAACAGACCAAATGAATGCATCAAATAACCATCCATCTCTTAAACTTACAAGAGAAGATATGATTTCTTCGATTGTTCTTCGAGAGAAACAGCGATCAATAATCTTCATCCTACATACATAAAATTGCAGAACTGAAACAGGTGTGCTGTTGAGAAAGGGGTCATGAAATTTTGAGAACTACTGGTTGTATTATTTGAACAATTTTTCCCTCTAGTCAATGCAAACTTCAGAAAGCTATCCATCATCTTAAACTTCTAATGGACATATATAAGTAGAGTGAACATAGTCAAGCAACAACAGGAAGAAAAGAAACACAATAGCAAAATAACTAATAAGAAAGAGCACAGATGATTTCTGTGATAAGCCATCAATACTATGCTCTTTAATAAGTTTTAAAAAAAAATCTTATAGGACCTGGAACTCTGTTTACAAGGTAAATTTCCAATAAATCAGCACGAAAACAAACACCATAACAGGGATATTAAATGAACTCACTTGTGATAATGACTTTCTGCTTTCAACTTTGGTGTGTCAGAGAAGCGATTAATGATGGTGGAAATAACATCTGGATCACTCGTATTGACTTTAGCTAGAGCTTGTTCTAAAAATGGCAACTTCTGTAAACAGAAAGAAGATCAGAAAGCATTCAAGTTAGATAAGAAACAGGAAGAAATAAACATTTGGATAAATGTTATGCAACCTGAGTGGAGATGAAAATCAAGATCTACAAACCGATTATCCATAATGCCAATATTCATGTTAGAGAAATACAAACTTAAGCACAAAAACAGACCATCAGGAAAGGTCGTCCACCACCCAGAAATCCACAATCTAGCATATAAGTCGACCAGTGGCTAAAGGGCAAATTCATCTAAGAGCCATTGCACAGAGGGTTGACAAATCCAGATTCTGAACACACCTGATTAGCTTGGCAACTGTTTGGCAAGGTAATTTAGGAGACCCAAGTAATTTTTCTCCAAATCTTTTGAATTCATATATTTTGGTA
Organism: Solanum appendiculatum; assembly: GCA_018342035.1. Taxonomy (NCBI): domain Eukaryota; kingdom Viridiplantae; phylum Streptophyta; class Magnoliopsida; order Solanales; family Solanaceae; genus Solanum; species Solanum appendiculatum. The sequence continues at coordinate 2,669,679 of JAGDQO010000515.1, forward strand.
CCCAATCCCGCTAAAGGAATTTCAATTTACATACTGTACTCGCATGATACATCTGTAGAGCTCTACTACTTATTAGTTGGAAACGAAACCACAAGAGACTAATCATTACAGGCACCAAGTTACTGAACCTGCTGATGCCACACACAAACTAAGAAGAACAATTTGTAGTTTACATCCTGGTCCACTGGAGGTCTAACATTTACCACAGACCTTCAAAAAAATCTTTCAGATCTAAACTACATTTGGACTAAAGTGGATGCCCAAATGTGAGAAACATGATCAAAATAGGCAGAAATTAGACTTCCTTTTTTGGACAGGTGGCGGAAATTAAAATTCCTAAGAGAACAAACCGAAAAGACGATGGACCTATTTGACAAATGCCAGATAAGACTACCGTCCTAACACCATATACCTAATATCTTCCTGCAGTCAGTGAACTGGCAATTCAGTTATTACATGTCCGACAATATCAATTTTGCCATTTCATAGACCATTCAGTTTGGACATATTAGTATCAGAAGACCTACTTCATTTGTTATAGAAGCAATTCAAAATGGCCAGAAAGTGCTGGATATGCGTCATACCTCTGAGGGTACAAAATGAGTTGCTAGACCACAAGCAAGCATTTCAGTACCATCCAACCTAGCACCAGTAAGACCAGCATATTCCCCTGCCAAAGAATATAAGAAAGTAGTTAAGGGAAAAAAGACAGTTATTTAACTATTTGTACGTGAAAATTCTCCATGTATCGTAACAACACAGGAATTAGTATTCCTCAGTGGAAGACAACGACAATAAAAAATTAAATCGCATTCTTCAAATATCCTTGTAGAAAAAGATGCCTTGCACGTATTCAAAGCCTATTTTACATTTGTAATGACAAAGAATTCAGTAATCATCATGAAAACTAAGGCCTAATATTGATGGAATAAACAAATTTAGCAATCACTGTGAAAATCAAGGCCAACATCCAGCAAAGAGCCCACAAAATTTGTAGGGAAAAATTATAAGAGATATCTTAAAAAGTTTTGACCTAGATGTAATCATATAACAAAAGTGAGATATTCTTTTAAATGAGAAAAACTTGAGATCAAGAATACAAACAGTGCAAATTAGATATAAAACGTAGAAAAATTTCAGAAACTTTAAGAGAAGATGCACCAAAGGAACATGATGGCTGCTACTTTGCCACAGAGGCATGTATACCAAGCTTTTGTCCGCCTTCTGAAGGAGGAGGAATCAATCTTCCTTTGTAGACTCTTTACACTTTTGATTTTAAAGGTATTGGGTAAGAAGCAGCATAACAAGCAAAGTAGCTGGGGGTGATTATAGTTCTCAAGATAGACTCAAACTAGCCAAGCTTGAGCAACCAAGTAGTGACATGAATTCGAAGACTGAGAAGAAGTAAATAACGCCATGCTGAAACTTGAATGAACTTTATGTAGCAGTGTTTTCTTTTATAAATCTGCACAATGTTACAAGTGGAATTACCAAAGAATCCTGGAAGCCTCGAATAGAAGTAAGAGGCACCTACATCAGGAAAGAGTCCCAAAGCTGTTTCAGGCATAGCACAAACCTACAGGAAAAATGAACATGAGAATATGTGGACATGAAGTTTCTGATACCAGTTTATTCATAGCAAACGCCAACCAAGTTCGAAAGAGGGTAAGTACAACTGCAAGGAGAAAATAAACTCTCAATCCAGTCCATATTTACCAACTAAAACTCATGAAGATTTACAGTCTGTAAGGTTTTCCACTATTTTTTCTAAAACTATTCCACATGAATGTCAGGTATTGCTTCATTCCACAAGAAAGGTCCACCAAAATATAAAGAGACACATTTCAAGCAAATGCAAATTAATGTCGTTAGGGTCATATATAAAAAAGAAAGCAAGATAGCGAGACTGAAGAACTGAATCTATTACTCAAGAAGATGCAATACCGACTTCTCTGTTGCAACTCGAAATCTACCATGTACAGAAGCACCAAGTCCACCTCCCATGACAATTCCATTAAGGATAGAAACCTTCAAGGGGCAGACCAAATAAGATTAGAATTCCCAAGAGAATTGTATCACAAAACTAAAATTACACATAACCTAAGTTAACCTGGGGTTTACTATATGTTGCCATCAAATAGTTAAGGGTGAATTCTTCACGGAAATAATCAGCACCCAGTTTCCAGTTACCTGAAAGCATAAATTAGAAAAAAAAATGTAATTACCCAATTTTTTGATCCTTAAGCTATGTGCAGTTAGTTAATTTACTAAATTGTTGAAAATGTTGAGAGCATCATCTGGATAGTGGATAGAGCATAGTTGGGTGGCACAAACATTATCAAAGGTCATAATCTCAGACTTACTCATAAGCATCTAATAAGACACAAGAAAACAGATTGAATTCAGTGTATCACCGTTCGACACACATATCCTAAATGTGATTTAAGACCATTTCATAACGGCCATACTTCCAGGGGCACTTCTTTCTCTGTCTGTTCTGTTTCTTCTATAATTTAAGGTCAAATTAGCAGTGTCAAAAGATAGTCAATTTAAGAAAGAAGGGTGAAACTGTCACTATATACTACTCCCTCCATTACTCTTTACATGTCGTCCTTACTAAAAATAGATGTTCCTTAATACTTGTTATTTCACAAAATGCATAAATGACACTATTCTTCCTATTTTATCCTTGAGAGTTATCACCCTTGAAAGTATGCATTTGAGCAACATAGAAAACTAAGTACTCCCTCTGTCCCAATTTATATGACTTACTTTCCTTTTTAGTCAGTCCCAAAAAGAATGACACATTTCTATATTAAGTACCAATTCAACTTTAAAATGTCCATTTTACCCTTAATATAATGATTTATAGCCACACAAATTTCTATCGTTCATTTTAGACCACAAATTTTAAAAGTCTTCCTTTCTTTCTTAAACTCCGTGCCGAGTCAAACTACCTCCCATAAAATGGGACGGAGGGAGTAATTTATTCATGTTCATTGGTCAAATTAATTAATCAAAATAAATTAATTTATGTTCATTTATTAAAAACTTGATTTCAAGAGAACACTAAATAAGGGTACAATGGTAAACTTACCTAGTTTCTTAAGAGGCGTGAAATATAAAATGGTGACAACAAAATAGAAACAGAGGAAGTACAATATGACAAGACTAGTCGTACCATCTCGAAGAATAATCCATCATATCCCATAAATTACTGTAGAGTGTTCTGCATTTAACTGGAGGACGATTATTTACTCCGTCAGGTGTTAAGAGTTATAAGTTATTAGTTGCATATCCAACAACTCAATTACTTGTCTAACTCGGTCTTTGTTTTTAGACCCTCAATCCTGGATTGAAGAGCCATTAGGAAAAACATTACTTACGGAAGAAAATTTTCACCTTCATGGATCCAGTTAAATATCATCTATAAATACAGAAGTTTGTTTTTACCAAGCTATGACCAATTTAGCAGACTACCTACCCTGGCGAACATTATGAACAACAGCTGTAACGTCACCACCCGCACAGAAAGCCCTTCCATTTCCCTGGAAATATTGAAACAAGAAAAGGAGTAACATTCCATGAATGATGTTAAAATATGTTGTACTTGCACAAGGTCACTTGTAGAACTCTGCAACCGACCACCAAAGCTTGTGAAAGAGAACTAAAACATAAAATCAATACTAGATTGGTCAGACATGGAAACTGTGAGATATTACAGAGAGTTAGCCACTTCGCCGGCTTTATTCTTAGAGGGGCAATATCACCGGAGCCATGAGGAGAAGCTTTTTTCACTATGTCAAGAGATGAGTCAGGGAACAGGCTGAAGTTCATTGAAACCTGCTAAGTTAGACACTTATGCAGAGCGTGTTCCATTGATACCATATATAGAACAGCATACATCACTCTTTGGTTAGCCCTCGAGTCTTATAAGTGCCCTCTAGGAGACTTTATAGCTTTGATTGGGTGTAGTTAGAATACAATTTTCTTTAATAAGGTTAACCAGAAAAATACCTTTTCCTTTCATAAGGTTAACCAGAATACCATTATCCTCCTTTCCCAAACCCAACCTCCTCTGACAAATATGATATTTTTATTTCCATTGAACTGCAGACTCTAAGAATCTTCCAGCACAAGTCACAATGACCAAGAACTAAGAGAAACACAATCACAGGTTGATGCATTACAAAATTCAATGAAGAAACAAAATATGAGAGTTCACAATTTGAACAACGCAACTCAAAAATCAATGCAAACTGCCTGCCAGCAGGTATCAGTTGTTTGCAAAAAAAAAACAAATTATACAATAAATACAAGATAACCACAGTTAAGCTATCAAGGAAAGTTCAATATCACAGAAGATCCTCCACTAGTGAGCCTACCTTCAATATTATCATCTTCACATTTGAATCTCCTTCACTGGCATGGAAAAGTTCCAACAGCCGAGATATCTGGGCAAACAAATAAGTATAAGAGCACTTCTCACTTATAACACGTATTCACACTTCAATCTATTTCATCAGGTGATCAGCAATTTACATCAATATAACATGAATATTGCATGATTTAGAAGACTGCTCACCGAGTTAATATAATTAATTAACCTCTTCTGGATAATTGCATGAGAAGATAGTATAACACAAATCCATATCAAATTAGTCTTTTTAGCTACCAACATAAAGGTGCAAAGCTAGGCCTTCAAAAAGTTCATGTTCTTCGGTCTTTAAGAAAGTCATGACAGTACTTGATATGCAATGTTTCCAAGAAAAAGGTGCAAAGCTAGGCCTTTTACTATCATCAAGGCGAGGTGCAAGTCGTAAGACATAGAGCAAAAGTCCTTGAACCTTTGTATCTACATACATTTTCCATAACAAAATGTTATTTTTAGATCGAAGGAGTGGTGAAATTAATAACAATAAGAAGTACACATTTAAGAAAATAAAATTCGAGGGGACAAATTTATTCTTTGTCTTGATCAACAATAGCAACAATAGATTCTGTATCTAAAGAATTTAACTTTTTTGTTTTCTGATCCTTTCTTTTTTTATGACAGGTAGAGGCTGTGGAGAAGTTCCTGCAGAAGCCGACGCCTCCAGCTTCCTCAGACTCTACCAAAGCGACTCCAGACCGCAGGAGCGACTCCACCAACAAATATGGCTCATTGTGCATGTCCATAGATTTAGGCAGTTGAACAAAGTCACGATAAAGATATCCACTTTCCAGAATAGATGATTTATTTGATCAGTTACAATTGGGAGATTGTATATTTTCACAAAAAATGTAGTAGAAATAAAGTATGAGTATCTAATAATGAAATTTGGCTATAGTCAATTTTTTTTACATCTCTACTTTGATATACTGGAAAAGTGATCATGAAAAGAAACCAACTCAAATTTTGATTTTTTTTTCCTTATACCATTATTAAGGTGCCAAAGGCAAGCATGGATGCCTAATTCCTAGCTAATGTTCATGGGATGTCTAAGCTGAAGCCAAAAATTTGAGCTTTCCTTGGAAACACCAAAGGAAATTCACCGTTCCTCTCAGCTTAAAGTGCACCCAACATGCCTCTTCAACCTCCAACAGTAGCTGGTACTCTATATACTCCAAAGCATAAGCATAGAATTAGAATTACTCATGCATGAGCAATTAAAAATCAGTTTTGCAAAGGAAAATCCAGTTCAACGACAACGTCAAAAACGAGTTATGAATTCCCCTGACCCACATGGAGTTTTAAAAATGACTTAAAGGAAGGGGAAAAAACCAGAATAAACCTAAAGATCGACAAATAGTTGGAATATATGTCAGGTTAACAAAAAGACAGTCTGAGTAGAAGATAATCCTATACACATACAGTACATTGACATACACAATGAAATATAACGAAGAGTTCACACAAGTAAATTGATGTTCTTTATTTTAATTTTCTATGATGACAGTGTCTGGACCAAATTGCGCGCACCTCGACTATTCCAAGTAACCAATGTCCATTCTACTAAACTAATAATGACTCATGGGAATCACTTAAACTACTTCCTTGAGTTCCATAATAGTCATCCAGAAACTACGTCAGGAAAGTAACACATTAGCAAGCAAACTCAGTGCAAGTCACACTTTAATGAAAAAACTAAGACAACAAAAACTACAAAAACATGACACTCAATCACAAACTAGTTCAGATCGGACTTAATGAAAAGACAATCATTAAAAGTAGATAAACAATAATCCACAACTCAAAATAAATTTTTAAATGAAACACAAACAATAGACAATAAGATATTTGAGAACAGTGATACATGTTACGCGTATCTATAAACGAGTCCATACAACATAGTATAACACTTGTTACATGAATCCTTCCTCTAATCCCTAGTATGGATAATTACATTATAAAATTCAAGTTTAACTAAAAGATAACAATATGCAAAGGCAGAGAATAATGAAAGTCATCCAAAATTTGGGGCTTTACAAGAACAAGAAGAAAAATGAAAATAATACTTGATAATTTAGTAATATGATATGTTGTCATACCATTGGAAAAGAAAGTGCATTCAACTGCTTAGGCCTATTTAATATGAATGTTCTACTACTTGCTCTCTCCTCCACCAAAACCTGACAGACAAAAAATATTCATGAAGAAACAGCGATCACCTAAAATAACTTACTTCCTACGAACAGGTTACAATTTGGAGAGGGAAAACGAAAAGAATAGATATGGCAAAATGAAAATCATCATATAAATTGAATAGTTAATTGATTATAATATCAAGTGGAAGAGTAAAAGTTGGTTGATGAGAGGAGAATAGGAGTGTACCTGATCGGTTCCGCCATTGTTAGAAGAGCTTTGAGCCATGGTGGTTTTTAGCTTTTTTGGGAATTTGAATACTGGCTGCTGCAAATTTATTGCTGCAGCAACGGGGCTAATTTCGTCCATTTACCGATGACCCGACTAATTGGATTGACTCGGATCCAGCTCCTTCTTTTCATTTTCTCCAAATTATTGTTTGGATTAATGACAAAGATTTTATTGACAAAGTAAATCACTAATCATAATTTAATGCTAAAGATTATTATAATCCAATAATCTTAAAAATATATTATCTTGTCCATATATATATATATATATACTAATATAAAATCTCTACTTACTTTATTTTTCCCATAGGATCTATCTTTTTAGTTTTTTTCTAAATTAAACTTTTTATTGCATTCTTTAAAAATTTTCTCTTTTAACATTTATTGTATTTTAAATACATTTTAATATAAAGAATTATGATTGACAAAGCTCCTACTTATGGTTCATTTGAGCTATTATTCTGATCATTTTATTTTTATATTATCATATTTTGTCACTTAATTATCTCCTTTATGTAATTTTTTTTTAAAAAAAGCTTCACATAAAAACAATATTGATTTAGTAATAATTAATAATTTATAAATAATTCATTAATACCTTAACGATTCTATTCTATAAATCGATAATTAATACGATAACCCTCATAATGAAATGATAGATAAACAGGCCTAATTGAAAGTCTTAAATGGCTCTATATCATTTTATATAGGGAAAATGGTCATATTTGCCCTTATATTCTTAGGAAATGGTCATATTTACCCTTCTTTATACTTTTTGATTATATTTGTTCCTACCATCCAACTTTAAGTCCATATTTACCCTTTGAATTGTTAAGTTCCACATCACCACTTTCATTATCCTAGGTGGCTCCTAAATGGCACCTACATGGATATAATCTTCTCTTAATTTAATTATTATACCTCACCCCCAAATATTATAACCACTTTACATGAAAATTGATTAAAATCTCCTAAAAAAAACAGATAATCGAAAAATCATGTTGATGAATACATCATGTATGACATCGAAGGAAACCACCTTAGCGCCGCCGCTATCATCGGACCAAAAGCTCAACTTTCCCTCAGTTCAAATCCGCAGAGATTGACGTCATTCTGAATGATTTTAATGAGCTTCACTTGCTCCAACTGTCCTGCATCTTGGTGGCTCAAAATACATGGTCATTCAAGAGGAAGCTGGGGTTGTCATTCGAGGAAAGATGGGATCTCATTCCCCAGTGAGCTTCCATGGATTACAAATTCTTATCACACAATTTTTGGATTCTTTCAACTCTTTTCATCTTTTCAATAAATTCCACAATCCCATCCCACAAATTTTGATTTCCAAATGTCAGCCCCATTCCCAAAAGTTTTTCTAATTGAAAATTTTAGTTTTGGAATCAAAGGGATCTTTGTTACTCAATGGTTCTAAACCTTCTCCTGATTCTTAAAAAACGGATAGATTCTTTCTTTTATTTCCTTTTGTTATGTATATGGATGGGGGTTATAGTATTGGGGGTGGGTATAATAATTAATAAGAGAAGATTATTTCTATGTGGTGCCACATAGGAGCCACCTAGGATAATGAGAGTGGTGATGTGAAACTTAACAGCTTAAAGGGTAAATATGAACCCAAAGTTGGATGAGAGGGGTAAATATAGCCAAAAAGTATAACTAAGGGTAAATATGACCCTTTTCTAAGAGTACAAGGGTAAATATGACATTTTTCCGTTTTATATATTATAACTATTTACAAATTGAATAGAAAAATAATTTAAATTTTTTTTTATATATAAAAATAAAAATCTTTTAATCTGGGGCAAATGAAATTACATATTCCATTTATTCATCACCACTCAGCAGCTCAAACTTCACTACTTTAGCTGGCAATTTCTTCTCAAAACTCAACACACCCTGCAAATCCATCTCACTGAAAACTCTACACCCAATTTGGAGTCCTCAAAAAGTGTTATCTGCTGCTAATTAATCTGAAAAATTGCATAAAATGGGATCAGTGTTTGATGAAAAAGATTTCTTGGCATGCTGTGGAAGCACCAAATTCGCTAAGGAGATGGTAGCAGCTGGCCCTTTTTCCACTCACCAAGATGCCATCCATGCTGCCAGAAATATCTGGTTCAACAAGGTTATATATATATATACCAATTTCACCAGTGCCTAAATTTCGTTTCTTTGTTTTTACCCTTCAATTTTACAGATGTTAATTTATTGGTCCTTGTCAGGTTGATGTAAATGGATGGCTTGAAGCTTTTGCTGCTCATCCACAAATTGGTCAAACCCCTTCTCGGGATCACAAAAGTCCTACTTTTGCCCAGTACAATTCTCTCTCTACCTATAAAGATTTTTAACCTTTTTTGTTAATTTTACTGAAGATTGTGTGGAAGTTTTATGTTTTTTTTTCTTCTGCTAGTTGATTTTGGACAATGAATTGCTTATGCCCAGTATTTGTTTTTTAAGTTTTTGCTTTTAACAGTTTGATTAGATCTTGCTACTTGCTTGGCAAGAAGGTAAACTGTGGTCATGATCCCTGCTAAAGTTAGTGTTTTTTTTGGTTTTTAAAGTTCAAATGTTGGCTTGTTGGTGTTAAGTATTTAAAAGACAAATCTCATGGTTGTTAATGCATACCATTGTAGTATAGAGACATTCAAATTATCTAAGATATAGGTAAGAAATTCAAGAATTCTGTAAACGGACTTTAGTATTTTTACAGTTGTGCTTGAAGCTATGTAAAACTAGAGTTTAAAATCTTAAAATTACATGGTGTTGCATGGATTATCACAAGAAAATTGAATAAATAATGCTAATTGTGGCTTCTTTTGGGCAATCTTCAAGTTCTCTTATATATGTGCTATTTGAAATTTCTGTTAGATGTGATAGTTTTTTTATCTTGTCTAATCTTGTATAGCCGCACATCCATTTTAAGAGTTGTATCTCTGCGACTCTGCGCTGTATGTTTGCATTAGAGGCCCAACGTTCACAACCAGAAAGATTGGTAGATTTATGTGCTTTGAGAGAACTTTTTAGTGCTGTTGTTCTATCCTGTATCTTCCCCATCTCCACCTTCTCGTCCTTAGACCTACAACGTTTACATATCTTCTCTCAGTTAAATGCTAATGCTTTGTCAGACTGGAAGGTAAACTTTAATGTCTCCTCTTGCAGGTGGAGCAAGGGAGAGCAGTCAACAGCTCTGTCCACTGCTACTGAGTTGACGTTACAGGTATTTTGACCTAAAGATATATGCATTTAAGAATTCTATGAATCAAATCCAAAATAGTATTTTGACCCTTTTTGTTTGTTGATTGGGCCAATAGATTATATTCTGTGTACAAGTAGGCCAACTTTTTACTTTGTGCATTCAACGTAGAGAGTTTGCTTAATAATTGATCTTGCAGGAACTGCTTGAGTGGAATGCTCGCTATAGGGAGAAGTTTGGATTTGTCTTCTTGATATGTGCTTCAGGGAGAAGTACCCCTGAGATACTTGCAGAGTTGAAGGTAAAGTCTTTCTGTTTGAAAGTAGAATGATCCTATATTTTTTAAGTAACCTCAGCTATAATTGGACATGTTATACTCTTATATTTTGAGATTAAATGCTTTTAACTTTGGGGAACTTATCATTTGAGTTCCAAAAATTCCATTGGAGTATTTAGAGCAATTGTTCACTGCTAAAGAGGTAGAATTTATGTTCCAGTCCCCCTGATGTCAAGAGTCAAGACAGACTTTCATTTTGAACTGTATCTTATGAACCTTCTCTCTTAAGTCTCATATCTTGCATCCTTTCAACATTTTTAAGAAACCACCAAAGTTTGATCCCTTGTTGGCTCACAGTGCATTGAGATATAGAAAATGACTACAATTGATGTGAGAATGCCAAATCTGTCCTCTGTCTTCTTGAATCATAGAGGGGTGATCTTTGGAAGTCAGTCGTGAGCTCTAGGAAAAGATAGTAGCAAATCTGAATAAATTTCTGTATCTAATTCTAATAGGCCAAACTTATTAACGTTATGTGTGTGAATGTGCACCAATACTTTTACCATTAACTTAAACCCCTTTTCTGCTGCTCTCTTGGCCTCATAAACTTTTACAGTGTGATAAACCTGACTCGTGTAAAGCTCCACCTAGCAATGCCCATTGAAATGGAAATTGCTCCTCATATCTCTGTTTGTTAGGATACTCTGACAGGAATCTTATGGCAGTTCAGTTTTTGAGCAGACTATGGGTCCTAGCCTTCTTTCCAAACAACTGACTATTGTATTACTTTATCTACTGGGACAGTGGTGAAATAAACTTGTTTTCTGTTTTTTCACTTAAAAATTGATCCACGTGCCGTTTCAACTTTACCTCTTGTAGATACGATACCAGAACAGACCAATAATTGAGTTTGAGATTGCAGCCCAGGAGCAAATGAAAATAACTGAATTACGCCTTTCCAAGCTCTTCTCAGACAAAGCAGATACTGCTCCGGCAATTAAACCCTTGTCTACAACTAATATTGCGACAAAAGCAGAAGGTGATTCCATCTTTTTATTTATCTTGAACATTTAATTGCTGTTCTGTATTTATGCAATTCATTATCTTAATCTCAAAATTTTAGATGTTGCGCTCCTCATTCTCCTATGACTAAAGAAGTCCTTTCAATGTTTTCTAAATGAAGTGAGCAGAGTTTCTTTCAGATCTTCTGTTCATAAACTTTACTATTGAAGGACTTCAAATCTACTCTGTTTTCTGGCCTATGAATTCTTAGTCATAGGAGATGTTGGTGTAATATACCACAAATTAATGTTAGCAATTAGCTATTCCCTTGTTTCCGGGAGCTTGGAGACATGCCATCTACACAACATCTTCGACTGATTTTCTCAATTATTCAATTTTCTGATGCATCTTCTAGAGAAAACTCTATTTCAATTATACGGTGATGCTAACTATTTCTGAAATTCAACAAATATTTACTATATCTGAAATCATAATTTCTATCTGCAGTTCAGTACCACATCTTATATTTTCCATTGAACCTTAAATTGTAGAAGATCGTGTGAACATTATTGGAGCACATTTGACTGCTGCTACTAGAGCTGCTGGGGCAAAACCAGCTCATATTCCAATTAGAACTCGCCCGCCCATCACAACGCATGTTCTGGATACAAGCCGTGGATGTCCAGCGAATGGCATTGAAGTACGACTGGAGATGTGGAAAGACAATCAAGCAAGACCACAATTTGGTGAAACTTATATTGATGGCTGGATATTACTAGGGTCTTCAGCTACGGACAAAGATGGCCGAAGTGGTCAGTTGATGAATATGGTTGAAGCTTTGGTCCCAGGTATATACCGGATAAGTTTCAACACCGGTAAGTATAATTCCGATGGATTTTTCCCCTATGTCTCTATTGTGTTTGAGATCAAAGAATCTCAGAAATGGGATCATTTTCATGTTCCTCTGCTGCTTTCACCATTCTCACTCTCGACCTATCGAGGTAGCTAGATTGATCAAGTGGCTGGTGAGAGGAATAATACTGTACTATATTTGGTGGAATGAATCTTGAAATTGTATTTTTTCCATCAGTTTGTATTTCAAGATTAAGCTTTGACATAATCAATTGCAAATACTAAGATTTCAAATCTTCCCAATAGGCTTTAAAAATAACAAACAAATTTTAACCAAAGTATAGCACCGGTAATTTAAACATGTAGTCAAAGGTAGAAGGGTAGATTTGGACCTTTACTTGAAATATTTAGGCATGTAAAATCCACCATGTCATTGTTCTTGGTTCCAAGAAATTCAACACAAAATAACAAGTTAAAAATGCATTGTATTTTTGAGCTTCTTCTGTGGGCTTATTTCCTGATTTTAATTTCTTTAGACCAGGTTTACATAATTTATTGTTATTTCAAGAATGTAGCAACGTAATATAGACTACTCTAGTGTAGAAAGAATGTATTGAAAACACTTTTGAACTTGGTGCAAATTATTAGTTTCGTTTTATTGACAACCTTAAAAACACCCCTCTACTTGATTAGTTTAAACTTAGATACACTCTCGGCTGCTACATGACATTGCAAGTGGTCTCAAACTCTTGTAGGAGCATGGAGCTCTTAATGAAAACTCAAGAGAAGTGTTGAAAATACTCCTAAACTTTGCAAGAATTTAGGGGTGTATTTGACTCATGTTGCAAAATCGAGGGTGTATTTAAGTTTAGTTAGTCAAGTAAATGGATGTTTTTAAGGCTGTCAATAGTTTGGGAATGAAACTAATAATTCACACAGAATTTAGGAGTGTTTTCAGTACTTCTCTCGTAAAAATATAAAGTAATGTTAGCCAGCCGAAAGAAATTATATTATTCTTCTTTTCCACTCTATTTATGGTTCTTTTCTTCTTCTTTCCCAATTTTAAAACTCATTGCGCCTAATTTCCATAAACCTCAAGGCAAACATATGAATACATAACATTAACATGTAATTTTTTCTATTTCATTTATGGGTCCTTTTCTTTTTTTTTTCCTTCCCTACCTTTCGTTTTGCTTTCCGAAGTCATTTTCAATAAATTTTAAGGCAAGCATATGAATAATAAGGAAAATTACGTTTTTTTCTTTCATAACCAAAAAAAGGAGAATGTTTCATTAATAAGTAAATTTACTAAATAAATCCTCCCTACTTCCTCCGACCTTTTATTTTAACATTCTTTCCCAGAATAAGAGACACATAACACCTATAAATAAAGGTCTACGTACCTTTAACCCTCTCATTACACCATCTACACAACATATATTTTCTCTTCTTACAAAATTCTTCCCTTGGTAGTTAGTACAAATTCGATATGTCGAATCCTGGAAATAATATTACTAATATTAATTACCAAGGTGAAAAACATCAAGATTGGGGTGCTAATAAATGGCATGGCCACTTCACTCCATTCCTTATAGGGATTAGTATTGCTTTTGTCATAGTTTTACTGGTTTTTGTTATTGTTACTTGTATCCACGAGGACCGCAAAAAGAAAAATTCTGAAGCAGCCTAAAGAAAGAAGATGCATGCACAACTCGACTACAACAATTGCTCCTCAGTCTCAAATAAGTTGGAGTTCGCTATTTTTATTTATTTATTACTTAGACTATCTTTTAGAGTTTGATATTTGTTTCTTATAGTACATTGCTTGGAGAGAGTGGTAGAAATTACTTGGAGCTAGAGTTTGTTTACTTTTTTAAGTTTATATTTTGAGTTTAATGAATTTATGATTTATTACTAGTATAATTTGCACAAAAATTCTTCCTGTTTTTCATATAATATGTTGTTGGAACAACGGTTGGGGAGTGTCTTTTAATTTATATTTTTTCGATCCTGTTGATCAAACTACTATGAATTAGGAGTTATTTTTCACATGATCATTTAATTAATAATTATTATTTTAGAAAGTCAAAAAAATTGAAATAGAGAAGAAAGATGACTTTCCGAAATTCGGTATCACTTTTTGAAAGCTTGCTAAACACAAAATTCTAATTTGATAAAATTATTTTTTTAATTAATTAGTTAAATACGAACAGATTACTTTCCAAAAATATTATTTAAAAAAAAGTGCACCAAACAGATTATATGTCAGACTCTTATAATATTAAACCAAAAGATGCACTACCATTGGTTTAAGACAGAGACCCGTTCAAATAGAAGCAAAAACTCAAAACAAATTTGGATTATGTAAAGAGTGTTGGTGATTGACACTTGTTGTGGTTTGTCACCATTTGTATTGAGAAAAACAAGATCTTTTTTTAACAGAATTAGGAGGAATAGTTTGTGACCATTGTCTAATTATATTACAGTTATACAAACAAACCTATAAATAGTGCAACCTATAAAATATTTTTAGTCCAAAATCAAAATTCAAAACCCTTAAAACTTTAAAGTGTATATATTTTTATATAATTAATAAATCATTTGTGAAGTATTTTAGAAGACAAAAATGCAGGCTATCAAGGACAAGTTTAATGATATGAGCGCCATGCGCAAGGCTAAAGCTGAAGCTAAAGAGGAGGAAAAAGTAAGAATTATATTATACAAAAAAGTAGTTTTTCCAAAAAAAATAGTTTAGAAACCTTGATCAAACACAAATTATTAAGTATTATAATATTAGTAAAAGTATTATTGAGACTAGCTAGATACAATTTTGATAATTTCTTATTTTGTTATATAGTTCAAAGGTTAATAAGTTAGTTAGGGGATATGTACACATTTAGCCATATAATTTGTCAACAGAATTTTCACTCAGAGGGTTCAAAATATGAAAAAGTAATACACGAAAAAGTCAAAGAGAGTTCAACATCTATCTATATTGATTGAACTATGTGAAAATGTTGTTGTACCCGTGTCAGATCCTTCAAAAATTCACTACTTTTAAAGGATTTGACATGCATCAAACGACATTTTTGAAGATTCTAAGTAATATAGACATCTATATATACATAAAAAAAAAAAATTAATCATATATACACAATGTAATATATCATCGTTTGACCCTACCTCCTACTCTTCCTGATCAAATACAACTTTGCTATTTTTTCTTTTGACAAAAAGAAGATTATAGAAATTTGTCCAAACTATCAATTAGTATTATTAATTTGTAGTCTGGATTTTAAAAAAAAACACACACACATTCAACTAATAAGTTAACAAATTCTTTTATATTGTCAGTATATATAACTTATATCGAAAATGATATAGGCAGAGAAGGAGTTGGCAAAGGCAAGAGTAGAAGTAGCACATGAAGTAAGATTGGCAAAAGAGGCAGAAGCAGCCATGGATATGCATGTCAACAAAGCAGCACAGAAGATTGCAAATGAAGAGGAAAAGTATGTTCATGATCAACCTGCAGGAGGAACCTTAGACCCTTATGCTTCTACCTTCACCAACACTCACCTCAATAATACTGGAACAGGACCAACTAACAATCTACTTTAGACCCTTTTTAGACGGCACGCGGAGCCAGGAATTTTATTACGGGGATTCAAAATATAAATAAATAAATTAACATATGAATAAATTAAGGAAATTCAATATCTTACTATATATACATAATTTTTTTAATTTTTTTTATATATAATGTAATTTTTTGACGAAGGATGAACCCCTCTGATTCTGTAGCTCGGCCCATGTTTTTGTACTAGGTAGTTTGATGCGTCAAGCTTGGTTATTATTAATAGAAGAATAAGTGGAGAAACATTTCATGTGGCTATATTAGTACTGAGTACGCTATAGATAAAATAGTAAATTGAATTATATTTAATGATAATCTTATTTCTTTTTTTATGATCTCCCACTTTTTTTTTTTTACAAGTTAGAAAAGGATCAGCGTAAATTTTTATACTAAGTTATGAGTAATAAAGCTCGATCTTTAAATTTCAATTTTAATTTGGCTATACTGCTTTTAAAACACTTTAGTAATTGAAATTTATATCTAACACTAAGTATTCATTAAAAGAAAATATGTAAGGTAAGACAAATATGACACTCCATGAAATTTTTACAAGAAATAATGACTTCCTCCAAACCAAATTAACATGGAGATTTTCCTCTAAATAAATCTCATTGTTAACTGTTATTCCTGTATTCAAGGCTTGTATTTGTTTCTCTCAGGATTAAACGTAACACTATTATGTAATATAACAAATTTTCAATAAACTCAACAAATGACTGTAAATCACAAGTAGACACTTATTTTTGTGTTTAGAACAATGCATAAATGAGGGGAAGAAGAAAAATGAATTTTCAGTGTATAAAATGAGGTGAAATATCTAAAAATTTATAGTCAATCATTCGAGAGTTAAGAGCTGCGAAAATTCATGTTCATGAAAGGCAATGTCTTTTCGGTTCGAAAATTAAAGTTGGAAATAATTTCATGAATTTTTAAATCACGTGAATTAATATAAGGAAAAAAATTAAACATAAAAAGTACTCTTAATAAATTTGGTCCAAATTTTTTTATCAATGTATCAAATCACAAATCCAAGTTGAGCAATGACAAAAGTGCGAGGAGAGACTCTCTTGTCAACTCTGTATGAGCTAGACTATGTGCTTCTATATATAAGCACACAAATCTTGATATCTCATCAACGAGAGACAAAGTTCACTCATAAAATGTAATATTTCAAATTTCAAATTTATACAGCACCTCATCTTTAAAGTCCGACACACCTAAGTCTTTAAAAGCCCAACATTAACAATACAATAGATCATATAAATATCGAGTGCAGCTAAATTTTGTATTACTAGGGCAACACCAAATTAAACAAGCGCTACATTACCCCTCTATGTACTACGTACGTAAAATACAGATGGATCATCCATGGAAAAGGAGGCTACGAAGGAGTAATTAATAAGAAATAATGGATCTTAATTTGATAAATCTGAGACAAGTTTTACTAAAACCAATAGTCCAATATGCAGCTTGTACTTGTAATGTTTTGTCTAGACTTGACAATTCTAGTATCCTTTAATGATACTCTTGATTATGATTGTGTAATGACTTCATTTAGTATTTAATATAATGCTCTTGTGCTTTAATGAACCACAAATAATAAGTACTCCCTCTGTTCCTTTTTATATGTCACCTTTTTTATATTACACTTGCATTAAGAAATTAAGTAACTTTACTCTTCTACCCTTATTTAATGTTTTCTTAAGTCAACTTTTCAATAAATGATGAATATGCTAGATTTTAAAAATTAAAATGCATTTGGATGACTATTTAAATTTTTGAGTTTATTTTTGGAGCCAAATTTTTTCGTCAATTTGTTTTAATTGTTGAGATTTCTTTTTCAAAATAAGATTTTATAGAATAGTGAATGGAGAGCGTAATTAATCAATGTATGAAGTACTCCAATGAATATTAATTACTTATTAGTTTTCCTAGGTTGGTCAAATTATATATTTTCAAGACTAATTAACTACTCTATCAAGGGTATAATTGGAAGAATATGATAGCTTATGCAATGATTTTATGAAATGACAAGTGTTATGGACCAACTATTTATAGAAAGGAATGACATATAAAAAGGAACGGAGGGAGTACTATTATAGCCATTGTTTTGAAACTTGTATTTATGATTATGAATGTGCAGAAACTGAAACTTGTACTTATAATTGTACTACTCCTAATTAATTGCAAGATTTGATCAAAGGAGATGACAATTAGTAATAGCTTTAATTAGCCTTCTATGTGAACAAATTTTGATTGCAGGTTATTAACCAGCCAGGTAAGAAAAATCCTAATATTTAACACACATTGGAGAGCAAACTAAAGTAACAAATTTTTTCACAAAACAAGAAAGTAGGAAGGAAGTATAAATATACTACAATAAGATAGTAGCATATTTAGCAATTCTATTACTAAAAAATGCTCTATGGTTATTTCCAGATATATTTTGATTGATTCAGTAAGAAAATAAAAAATAGTAATGTTTTCATATGGAAAAATTAGAAGGTTTCACACTATTTTAGTGAGAATATGTTTCCCACCATTTATTTTCCAGTAAGCTGGTTCGATAAAAAATGATTGAAAAATCATGTTGTATGATAAATTTTCTACTAATTCGCAATGAAAAAATCTTTATTTCTAGTAGAATATATTTTGAACCAAAAATAAGGGGGGGAATGGAGAATTACACAAGGCTAATTGACTATGAAGTTTAATTTTTCAGCTAATTGGATCTTTTATCCAATCAGTTTATATGATTGAGTTCTTCATATGTTTTCTCTACTGTCAACCTAGAAACACTTTCAAATAAAAAGCCAAGCTGAATTATACTACAAGAAAGAACTGATTCTTTCCTCTGTTTATATTATTTTATTAGCCTGGAAAAAAAAGTAAAGGAGAGGACTTTAAGATCATAAAATGATCAATGTCTTCATTAACAGCAGAAATTTAAAAAAAACAATGGTGTCTATCTATCATAAACTTCACTAGTTTCCATGAAATGTTTTTTTTATGTATAAAAATATTTATCCTTTTTAAAATTAGTTTCATAAAACCACTTGATTTGGAAGGATTTATGTATGTTTTGATTGAGAAATTAAAGTAATTCCCTTAAATTATTATATTGATCATCTTTTATGTACATGGACAGCCATTTTAGATAAGGTTGAGAGAACCTAAATTTTTATTGATATAAGCAACAACTTATTTTAATCCCCACTTTAATAATAACCAAAACCATAGATTATATATCTTATTATTTCATGGATGAACAAGTTGGTAAAAAGAAATAGTCACAACAGACTAATTAGTTTGAAAAAAAAAAAAATTAACCCTCAAAAAACAAGAAAACAATTCTAATTAATGGAGTACTTAGAAGTTCCAAAAAAAAACACACAACAACAAGAAGGATTTTTTCACAAAACTTAAAATTTCAAAACATGAGTCAAAGTAGCTAGAAAACCAGGCTTAATAATGTACAAATGATAATATTTTTCATCATCAAAAAGTAAAAATTTCTTAATAAAAACCTGACCTAATATTGTGGCCTGTTTGTTGAGTTTCCATTCCATCCTTCACCTCCACTTTCCATTTGTAGTTGACCACCACCATTTGGCATGTTTAATGGCAAATTAAGAAAAGGTAATCCAATATTAGATGGATCAGCAAAATTACCACTTTGTCCTTGTTGCTGCATCTGAATTGACTCATTCTCTTCATCCAAAGGCAATCTCTCATAAGCAACATTAGTAAATGAAGAAGCAATAACAATAACCGGACCCGATGCAATAAGTGCACCCACAACATTTCCACCAACAACATGACCTTGACCACTAGCTAAATAAATCGTCAAGCTAGTGGCCCCCGGGGGAGCGGGAGGTGGTAAGAAAGATCCAGATAATGATAATATCTCGAATCTTCCATGTAACGTCACCACAGAACCGGCAGCCTGGGGCTGCCGTATGGTGACGTTATTCACCGTACCGCTCCCACTTAGTATACAAATACCTCTTTGCCTTTTTCTTGCATAAGTCGCTACGGATTCAAACACGTCATGTCCGCTACTCACTTCTAAAATATGCGCACGGAGCGCGTTAGCGCTCTCCCGTGTTATAATCACGGGAGGCTTAGGCTTGTTTTTGGACCCCGCGGGACGACCTCTTGGTCTACGTGCTACCCCGGGGCTATTATTATTGTTATCGTTGTTGTTGTTGTTATCATCATCGGAAAATTGATTATTGTTCCGATTGATTTCGTCATCTTGAGGATCGTGTGGTCTTTGGAGATGATGAGGGAGAAAACGATGATGAGAAGCGGAACCTAAGTCCAAACCAGCCATAACGATAACAATAACAATAACAATAACAAAAGTAGTGAACAGAAAACTAAGCTATAATAAACTATGATATGATTAATAATAAGGGAAATTAATGACCATGGGTAGAAAATATGTATTTTTTTTTTTAAAAGTGAAAATATATTTTATGGAAAAGAAAAAACACAAGAAATTTCAAACCCTAGGAACGAATAGAAAACTAAAGAGAGAACTAAGTGGAGAATACAGAGAAGAAATGGAGAAGAAAGAGAAAGTGACAAAGTATAGTACATATTAAGGGCTTAAAATATAGCAAATAGTTTAATGAAGGGAATTGGGTGGGGGTGGGGGTAGGAATAACGATTAAATTAAATATTGTTGCTTTCTATAGGAATAAAATAATAAAGGGGGAAAAGGAAACAACAAAAGATAGGTTAATTAAGAGAATACTTCTTTCATGTGAGAGAA
Source organism: Solanum appendiculatum (assembly GCA_018342035.1). NCBI lineage: Eukaryota > Viridiplantae > Streptophyta > Magnoliopsida > Solanales > Solanaceae > Solanum > Solanum appendiculatum. The sequence goes on from JAGDQO010000515.1 coordinate 2,690,290, forward strand.
ATAAAATATGTCATGATGATCTTTTTTTTCAAACGGTGTCCGATATTTATATTGGAGTTTGATTAAATCTGGATTCGCATTGGAAAGTTTCATATTGAGGGTAAAATGCTCACTAATCAAAATGATTCCGTACTCAAGAAAACTCGAACCCAAAATCTCTAATTAAAGATGAAGGAGTACTTATCACTCTATTACCGTCCTTTGTTGGTATGTCATGATGATATTTAATGATTCATTATCTAATGTATGATATTCAGAAACCTCTGACTATGAGTTTTATAAAATATACATAGTGTACTTAGTATTGTCCTAATAAAAATAGTTTAATTTTGCATCTTCAACTCTATGAATGGTCATGTTTATTTTATAGGCAATCATTCTTCCTATTGAAACTAGAAATTAAGGTAATGGGAGGGAAAATTTTTGGATTTCCCACTTAGATTGGTTAGGATAGTAATGAAATTAATTAAATAAGAAAATCTACGCCATATATCCTATGAAAATGAAAATACTACGTAATAACACAACATATATAGTATATAATATTGATTTATTTCTCTCTCTCTCTACTTTTGTTTTACCTCTTCTCTCTGGGTTACGAAGTGTGCTTCAACTGACAACTATGATTAGCATAAGGTGATGCTCAAATGTCATCCGAACCTCTTCGAGAGAAAATTATATAATTTATATATAGTTAAAATATTTTTTTAGGTATATGTTAGTGTTTACTTTGAATTTTCTCTTATTTAGACTATATTATAATGGAAAACTTTAAAAAACAACAAACATTAGGCCTTAAATAGGACTCTATAGGTGCAGTTTCACTAATTACAATTTGCAACTACACTTTGATTTGCAACGTAATTGTATTCTTATATTTTTTTCGCGAATTTTGAAGAAAAAAATATAAATACAAACTGATTTGTATCACAATGAATACTTATTAGAACGAGAGAGGCGAGCGAAATCGAGAGAGGAAGGAGAGATTTGAGCAAGATCGAGATCGAGAGGGACGAGATATGATTGTATTTTGTATTTATTTAATACATAACTATTTTGTACTTCCTCTGTCTCATATTAGTTAATCATTATACTAAAAGTAGTTGTTCCATATTAGTTGATCATTATATTAAAAGTAATTGTTCCATATATTAGTTGATCACTTTACTAAATCAAGAAAGCATTAAGTAAATTTTTCCTATATTATCCTTGTAATTAATTCTTTTTGAAAGTGTTCACATTTGTTTGTAAAATTTCAAGAAGTTTTTTAAGGGGTGAATTAGTAAAATTATCTTCTTATTTATAATTTTTTAAACACCGTGCAAAATGGAAAGTGATCAACTAATATGAGACGGGGAGAGTATTCTGTATAAATTATATTTTAAATACAACGAATACAATTGTATTCATCCTCTCTTTGATTGGATACAATTGATACCTAATACATTTGACTGAGAGGATGAATGCATATTGATACATAATACAATTGATACAAAAATACAAATATATATAGTCAAATATAATTGATATAAAATACAAAACTCTCACCTATATTTGATTGTATACAATTAATACATAATACATTTGAATGGATTTCTTCTTATCGGAGTGAGAGGGGGGAGAGGGGGAGAGAGAGTTTGTTATAAAAACAATATGTTCGCATGGATCCTCATTATTTCAATCCCAATAATATGCAGATATAATTAGTAATACATATCTAATGCTTTGATATGTATTGGTCAAAAAAAAAAATTGATTTTATATTGATAGCTTTGCGGGTTTTTATCTTTCTATTCATTAGTACTTTTGCAGTCATCTTTAGTTTATTTTTTATCCCTTATTTTATGATTATTTCTTTCTTTTTGTTTAGTTTAATGCGTTTTGTCATAGTATTTTATTTTTTAAAAAGTTTGTTTAGAAAAACATACTATTACTGTTAGTGTATCTTAAATGTAAGTTTCAATTCCATACGAGTTATTTAAAAAATATATTATTATTTTTATTATTTATCTCTTCAAAAATTGAATCTTTTTATTAAAAATTCTGAATTTGTCACTTAATTTTTAATATATATTGTTTATTTTGTTATTTCTCTATTTATGCGTGTTAGCCTTACATAGAGGTCATGCTAATTTTCTCTGTATCATTTCAATTTTATCGTATGTCGCCAAAGGGACATCTCTTTTTGTTTTGTATTTTCAAGTTTCTATATTTAGGCAATATAAATGGCTTCAACATAATAAAAATCGATATTAGTTTATTAGATTAGAAAATAATTTATTTGTCAAATAAATCTGACTCGAAGAATCAATTCAATTGGGAGACACGACTAACACACATATTTTATACTCTAATTATCTGTTAGGGAAAACTCTCTCTGCTCCAATAAAGTTAATCTTCTTTTTTCTGTTGGTTCTTAACAAAAATCATTTCTTTATTTAAATGGAAAACTTTCCTTCATTTTATAATCCAAAAGAAATGCAATGAAATAGAGTACTTATTTTGATTATTTTAAGCTTCGATTTGACGCATCCTACAAATGAAATGATATTACATATAGTTGTACACTAAATATTAACTCCACATTTTATATTCAAGTTATCATGATTTACCAAACTTTTCTGTCAACTCAATCTAATACTAATCTATTTTATGATTTGGTGTTATATTTATGCATATCAAATAAGATCTAGCATCGAAGGAGTATTCTTTTTAAAAGGCTATATATATTGATAACTTTTTAAACTTGTTCTCGATTATACTTTTGACACTTTATCTTAATCTTATTTTATTTTAATTCTTTAGCCTTATTTCTATACCATTTAATTAAATACAAAAAAATATTATCCAATGTACACTATTTAGCGCGTGTTGATAAACATAAAAAAAAAGGTAAGAAACATCTAATTAAACATGTTTCATACATAAAAATTAGAGTTGGAGATTAAAATAGAACATAGTTAAGATAGAGGGCCAAAAATGAAAACTGAAGACAAGTTAGAGAGATTATATATGTATTTGGCCTTAAAAAAATCAAATCAAGAAAGAAAGAAAAGAGAGGGTGGAGGGGGTGGTGGCGGAGCCAGAAGTTTCACTAAGGGTATCCAGGAATTGCACAAGTACATTTTTTTGGACAAATGAGTGTACTAATTTTTTAAAAATTAAACTAGATAATATAAATAATTAATATTTTGAGGATTAATAAGCTGAAGTACATTTTTTTGGACAAATGCGTGTACTAATTTTTTAAAAATTAAACTAGATAATATAAATAATTAATATTTTGAGGATTAATAAGCTGCTAAAGCGGACACTTTAAGTTCCTGTGTCTTGGCTCTTTCAAGAGCTCCTGAAACTACCAGGCTACAACATATTGTTGTATTAAATGTGTCTAGAATATGTTATTTAACCTCTTTGTTTATCATTTTACTTGTATACACGGCATAATTTTTTGACGAATTGAACATCCTGACTCCGCCCCGGGGGAAGGAGGTTGGGTAGTAGAATAAAAAATGACGAAAAGATCAATGGGGAGTGTGTTATGGAACTCAGAGCAAAGGAAGTCTTGTCTAGAAAATCTTATTTATATTTCACCTGTCCATCCATCCATGAATCCTAAACCTAGGATACTCTGCACCAAAAGCTTTACCAAACTTTCACAATAAGTGCAAGAAAAAAAGACAATTCCCATCACAAATTGTTGTCAACAATGTAACCCAAGCTATCTAGTCCCATATTGTTTATTGTCTCTTAGCTAGCCCTCCAACTCATCCACATTATCTAGACCTACCTGTCCACCTAACCTTAACAAAAGTTATAGTTTAATTTATGCTTAGCTTACCTGCATATTTCTAATATTCTTGAGAAAAAAAATTGTACATAGTAAATGAGGGTTGGAAATAGGAGTCTAGAGCTAAATGATATTACCATGCAATAATATCATGCACTGTCACTATAGGAGTAATATAGAAAGTTTATAAGCAAAGGAATTTCAAATATAAGAAAAATATAATTATTCTTTTTCTAAACTATATACTAAAATAGTGCAACATTGCTTCCATTTGTTCATAACAAGCACGACTAAAAAAAGTTGGAGTTAGCAACAGATAAATTTTGTAGCTAAATATAAAAAATCATCGCTAATTTCATCCAGTGACAAATTAGCAATAAATTCTTGTTATACGAGTAAAATAGCGATGGATTAGCGATGAAGTTCATAACTAATTCTAGTTTTTTTAGCAGTGAAGTAATCTAATAACTTTAAAATATATTGCAACTTAACGCACCATTTTGAACAATTTAAATTAGACATTAATTTAGGTTTTGAAAAAATACAATAACCATAATGTCACAAAACGAGAAAATTTATTAAATATTAGTACTTCAAACAACAAATTATCTTTACATTTCATCAAAATCATTAAATGTCATTAGATTCCATCAACCCGCAAAAATTGAGAGAGATAAGTAAAAGGATAGATGGTTGATCAATGATATTATATGATCGTTTTTACCTTGTTCGAAATAAAATTACTTATCAGTTATCACTATAATATAGCAAGTTACTTGACAAACAAAAATTTCACAAACTGATGCATAATTACAATAATTTACCAAGTTATTTTTATTAGTCTTGTAATTATGGTCGATTAAATTGTTTGATCAAATTATAAGCAGCAACTTTTAGGGTTAGGGTCACGTGAAGATGTTAAAAAGTCGAGAAGGGGCAAAACTGTCACTTTCATGCCTTGTATTACAATCAGTCAAAATCTCCCTTTAATTGACCCGCAAAAACCGCTACTCCTTTTTTTTTTGTCATCCTTGTGGGCCCCACAATATCTACGTGGCGCAACCCCCTCCTCCTCTCACGTGACCTTGCCTCCCCCGTCTTGGTGTACACGTGGCATCTTTTTTATTCTTTTGTGTGTGTGTCACTTTTAATTTTTTGGTATAACCTAATCTCCACATGGTTCATTTTCAAAAAGTTATAAAAGCTAAATCCAAGTTAAACAATTAAAAAATAACACTTGATGATCTTTTTTCTGGTAATAAAGATCTTGGTTTACATTTTGGTTTTGGTACAATACAACTTCAACTTTCACTTTTTGATCTAATTTATTCTAACAATAAAATATAGATCTTATCTGTTTAGCATTTTCCTTCTTTTTTTTTTAAGAGTAAATTATTCAAAAGAATTCTTTAATAAATAGGTACACTTTTCATATGGACATATGATCACTCTTGTATTTTTCAAATTATTATTTTCTTGAGTAGAAATTTATCGAAAATCATCTCTTTACCTCATATAAAGTAGGAATAAAATTTATATACGTTCTATCGTCTTTAAACTCCACGAATGAAATTGGATAGTTGTTAATGTTGTAGGTATCTTTCATAAGGAAAACGATAAATAAAAATGAAAAAAGTAAGAACAGGAGAAACTTTGGACCCTGTCATTTTCCTTTTTGACGAGAGAAGCAATCTTGCCCCTTTATGGTGGATTGGCATTCAAGCCACTCTTTTTGAAGAGAAACTTTTTTTTATTTTATTGGAGAGTTTCTAAATAATCTTTTTCTTCTTTTTTTTCATTTTTTTTTTCGCTTGAACTATTTGAGATTTTCTATAAATATTTACATATATTAGGCTAATAAATTGAAAAGCAATACTTACGAGTCACTTATATTTGAATTAACAATAATTATGCAAGAAAAAAAAAAACTACCAACATATTGTATAAGCAAACCCTTTTTATATTGTTAGTCAAAGGAGCTAATCATAACAAAGAAAACACAAACTAGAAACAATTTATTTTGTATCTTGAAACAAATGGTTCATTTATTGATAGGCAAAGAATTATCAGGATTGAACTCATGTGTGCATTAAGTATGTGACTTAGGTTAGGTCCATAATATAATACTCCCTCCGTCCATTTTTAGTTATCATGTTGTACTTTTCAAAAGTTAATTTGATTAATTTTCAAAATTAAATTAGATTACATTAATTCGATATTTGAAGCAAAAAATATAGATATCCAAAAACTATACGAAAATCACTATAAATTGGAATTTTTGGCATATCAATATGATGAAAAAATACATCATAAAATGTTAGTCAAAGTTTTTATCGTTTGATTCTAAAAAAGGAAACCATGACAATTAAAAGTGGATGGAGTAAGTAATATGTAGGGGTGTTCGTGGTTCGGTTATTGATTAAAACCAAAACCAAACCAATCTAGTCAGTTTTTTAAATTTCTAAAACCCAACCAAACCAAACGAAAAAAATGGTTATTGTCGGTTTGGTTCAGTTTTTCTGGTTTTTTCGGTTTGAAAGTAATTAAATTTTTTAGGACATACGTATCTCGATAGACACAAACACCTAGTACATGAACAATCCACATGAAAGTTACTGTCGATTTAATTAAGCAATACTAGAGTTATTATTACATGAACAAAGTGATTCAATTAAGAGAAAATGTGACTATCTTATGTGAGGTAGGTTAGGTTAAGACTAAAGTAAATGATTCTGATGGACTTTGACTTAGGATTGTAATAGTTAGGCTAAAATTTAAGTGTTAGGCTTAAGAAAATGATACAGTTAAAGACTTGAGTTAATTAAAATTTAACAAAATATTTATATTTTATTTATGAAGAATATATAAATATTTATAAAATTTATATATCTAATTTATCGGTTCAATTTGATTATTTTTGCAGTTGTTTTTTAGTAAAATCAAAATCAAACCAAATAGTATTGATTTTCAAAATTTAAAACCAAACCTATCCAAACCAAACCAAATATCAATTTTTTTAAAATGGTTTAATTCGAATTCCAATTCAATTTGATTTTTTAACCATAACCATGAACCGCCCTAGTAATATGCACTACCATTCGGGTAGAAATATATAACTAAAAGTTATTTGAAATAATATATCTTTTAAGTGTCATGCACGGACAATAAAGAAAATATAATCAGATCATTGGTTAATTAATTACAATATTAATTAATGATTTAATTAACATAGTAATTAACATGCACCAACAAGTATAGTTACTCTGTCTCCGTTTCAAAAAGAATGGTTTAGTTTAATATAATACAAAATTTAAGAAAATAAAAGACTTTTAATCTTATAATGTTAAATTAAAATTAGGTTAAATGTATGAAAATGCTCTGTTTAATAGGATGAATAAGTAAAAGTAAACTAACAGAGTAAATTTGTGTGTAAACCCCCCACAAATTTTGGGCACCAAATCCTATACAAAGACTTTGATTTTACAGTACCAGAATATATATAATTTATTCATAGAAATATAGTACTCCAGTGGTCAAATAAATTGACAAAGAGAAACGAAAGATTCAGCTAAAATCAGAAAAAGAAAGAGTTGTAAGTAAGTGGCAGAATTGGGTTAAATCATGTAAATCTAATCCATCTTTCAGAAGATCTTTCCCAATCCTTTCCTGTAATTACTACCTTCTTTCCTGTCCCCATCATATTTCATCATCAAACTCTCCAATTTTTTATCAAAATAAGTCATTGTTAAAATTATTTTTTTAGAATAATTTTTTTAAAATTTTTACAAAATTAGTAAAAACATATTTCTTGATAACATTTTAGATTATATTTTATTCAAAAAAGCAAATATATATGTGAAATAATTATTTGACCTAAAATGTTACTGAAAAATACATTTATACTAGTTTTATAAAAAAAAATTCAAAAACATATTATTTTTATGAATTGATTTTAATAATGGCTTATTTTGATACTTTCCACTTTTCTCCAAGTACCATGCCTTTTATTTCAATGAGATAATGGTCAAACATTATATGTGAAATATTTTTGTTTATGTGTATGTTTACATAAAAAGTGGACAATTTAGTATATAAAGTTTTTAGCTTATACATAAAAAATCAAATTATTAATTTTATAAATATAAAAAACTTCGCTCCTAATTTAAGGTGGAATTTGAACAACTTATTGTTATGACTTATGATTGTAGCATAAAATTACACATAATTTATTTTGATTATGAGAATAGTGTTGTTTTGACTTCTTGCTTAAGTGCACTTTGCATGTATTGAATGAGATGAATGTTTTAGACCAAATGATAGAAACATATTTTCTAAAGTGTTAAATATACATTTATCCTTAATCTTAATATAACTATTATGAATTGTATATGTTACTTGGTTTGATTAATCAAAAAAGGATCATGAAATGTTTCAATATGTTTGGTAGATTGAATAAGAAAATAACAACAACAATATAATATTAAGTGTATTCCTACAAGAGGGCATGAGAAGGATAAAATGCATACAAATCTTATTTTTACTTCGTGAAAATAGATATATGACGTTTTCGAAAGGCCCTCGGCTCAAACAACACATAACACGACAATTTGAAAAAGACAATACAAAAGTACGTAGAATAAGGCATAGCAAATAAGACTTAACAAATAATAGAGGAAGTGTAACAAATCGTACAAAACAGAATATATGACAACTGAAGCACAAGAAATAAACAGATAGTAGGAGTAATTGAAAAATACGAAATTACGTGAATAATGCTAATACTATCTACTCAAGTCTCCCTGCATGGAAGAGAGACAACCCTCATTTACCTTCCTCCCTTCTATCCCAATTCTTGACCTTCATATCCTCATATCTAAGGTCATGTTATCGGTAAGTTGAAATTATCGCAAGTCCTATCTAATCATGATTAGTTAATGAAATTCATGTCTTGATATAGAGATTGATGATACAATTTTTATTATATTATTTTTGTATATTTCTTAAATAAAATACGTATATGCCCTGTTGACAACAGGTTTACTCAGATAGCAAAGACTCCACACCTTAGATATGAGTTCAAACTATCAAATGAACAAAAAGAAAAAATAGAACTAATTAAGATCCTCATCATCCTTAATCTTTTCCTTGCCCCAATTGAAAGTGTTGCTTCCTTCTTTGATTTGATCAATTCAGATCTACAGTAACAATAATTTTCTTGTCAACATAATCTAAAGACTCAACTTAATTTGTCCTTTTTTTTTTTCTTTAAGGTTGACCAAGGATATTAAGAAAATTTTTAATTAATTACCTCTTAATTCTTATGTTTGAAAAAGGAAAAACACCCTAATTTTCTTTATGTCCAGATATAATGTTGAAATACTTCCTGTGACATACAGAAATGAATTATTGGCTACTAATATTATAAGCGACCAATATGAGGAAAAAAATGATTATACATCAATTTAGTTTTATTATTAACCGTTTCACCATTTAAACACTTAAAATTTGTTTTTGTTGTAAGTATATGATTTATCTACTTAATTACTTCATAGAAAACTTCAAAGTCATCACAGTCCTTTTCATCCTCCCAAGTAAGTGCTCTAATTAATGGCGTCCTAATGACTTAATGCAAATTTGTCGTCTTTTGGTATTAATTAATTAAACAACTTTTCTTGGTTATCTCAACCAACCAATCAGACTGTGTCTACGGACGCTAAATATGCTATTAGTCTTCCCTAATCTTTGCTTAAATCCGCGGTCCCCCACCATGATGTTTACATTCCGCTTTGCTGTGTTTTGAAACCCGACTAATTTATATTCGTGTCGAAAAATTTCATTTGAAGAGTAAAGTGTTTCCTATCTAAGACGATTTCATATTCAAGAATTAAATCTGAGACATCTGAATAAGGATGGAGAAATGCGTACCACAGTATTTAATAGTCCTTACCATGTCCTTTTTTAGTTTTTATTATGTTTTGGGCACTTGCTTTGAAACCCGACTAATTTATGTTAGTGTCGGAAAGTTTTATTTTGGAGGTTAAAGTGCTTCCTACCTAAAACGATTCCATATTCATGGATTAAATCTGAGACTCCGATTAAGGATGAAAGAGTACGTATCATTCCACTATAATATTTAATGGTCCCCCACCATGTTTTGTACCTAAACATTATTCTAATCTTATTTTAATCTTCAAAGATTTGTGTAAATACAAATTGGTTCCACCAAACTATTTTATGCTGATTTCAAGCAAGTCCAAGGTTTTTTTATTCTTTCAATATGATGACAATTCATGAACCAGCTGGCAGTGGACCTTGGGTTTGTGATTATTAAACAATTGCAAATTATTAAAGTATATTAATCAGGATTAGACTTCCGAACAATTACACAAATTAATTAAGTATACTAATAAGGATTAGACTTCCAAGTACTATCTTCTCCACCAACAAATATAGTCACATATATAAAGAATTATTTTTTTTACAACAAGGCACATCAACATATATTAGATAAATAAATCAGTTTTTATTCACTTAAAAATTAATTAACATATAATAATACTCCCCACCAAAGAGGTTTGACAACATTTCACTATATTCTTTAAATTTTATACAACTTTTAGAATTTTAAATTATTCAAATAATTGTTAACTATTCACATTTTAAAATTTTAATATGTCACTTATCAAATAATTATATTTACTCCTATATAATAATACTACTATTGAGAAATTAGTCTTTTAACTTGTTAAGGAAACAAAGACACACAAAATTAAAAATTAAACACATTGAGTTTAAATAATATTGATGTTTATTATTAATATTGTTTTTATTAAGAAGAATTGATATGATTGAAGTGCCTAGGTCTTGGCATGATTGTTCCAACAATCATTTGTTGATGAGCTATAATTAAACCTTTGATTAATTAACTATAGAATCTTATGTTAATGTTAATGATTATTTTAAATTATTAACTCTACGACAAAAGTGCATTTATTTATTTTGTTATCTTAGTTGCTATTGGTAAAAGTGATATTTTCATATGGTATTTTCACCCAATGGGCTATGATTAAAAATATTTTTTGTTTTAATAATCAATAAATTTTCTCTCTCTGCCTCTAACATATTACTGTTTGTCATATAAAATATATATTTTGAAATAGAATAAGATAGAAAGGATGTGTTATTTTAGTACATGTTAGGGAAGAGGAATAAAAATATTATTTCGCAGATAATATAAGATACTACTAAATATTATTTCTCTTATAATGCACGAGTATTACTATTTCTAATCCTTTTATTTAAGTGAAAAAAATGTTAAGTCATTATTTAGTTATCATCATTTAATTTTACTGCTTCACAGAAAGTTAAAAGTACTTGGTCATTGTCTCCATTATTTATATAATACAAATTAAAATAACAAATGTTACTAGTGGATTTTCAAATTATTTAGACTTGTTCTTCATGTGCAAGATGACTAACATTCCTTTTTATGATTAATTTTTAAATGTAGAATATCAATTAGAATATATAGGGTCATTTGCACTTTTGCCCCTATTTTGTACTGGTCTTTAATTTTTGCTTCTTAAGATAAATAATTTTTTGGCAGATTATAGATTTATATTTTCGCATTATAATATCTCAACAAGTTAAATTATGCTCTGTGTCCTTAAAAAAAACTTATGCCCGCTATGCCTAAGTTTGATTTCTGAGGAAAAAAGTTGAAGGCTATCCCATTTGAAGAATAAATTGTGCAATTAAATGATTAGAATATGACATTAGTACAATAATACTTTTATGGAAAAATTACGCGGATAAGCAAATATATACTAGTTAATTAGCTAACATAGCTATAGTTTGAATTAATTATGGCTCGCAACTTACTTTTAACTGTAATTACGTCGCTTATACATATACAAATACAAATTATACATATGTATATATACAATTATATGACAAATATACAAATACAATTAGCCTCTCTCCACTCTCTACCCTCTCTCGCTCACCTCTCTCCTCCCTCTCCCAATCTCGCTCGCCTCTCTCCTCCCTCTCCCACTCTCGCTTGCCAGATATACAAATACATATGTATATTAGTTACATATATACAATTATTTGACATATATACATATACAATTCGGCAGATATACATATACAATTTGCCTCTCTCCACTCTCTGCCCTCTCTCGCTAGCCTCTCTCCTCCCTCTCCCACTCTCGCTCGCCAGATATACAAATACATATGTATATTAACGTATATACAATTATTTGACATATATACATATACAATTCGGCAGATATACATATACAATTCGCCTCTCTCCACTCTCTGCCCTCTCTCACTCGCCTCTCTCCTCTCTCTCCCAGTCTCGCTCGCCACTCTCTCCCTATAACATATAGCTACGAATCGTAATTAGCAAACTATAGCTATGGAGTATAATTAAAATATTTTGAGTGGCTATATGTGAAAGTTGCTCAACTTTTATTTAGGGCAAACTACATAAATCCCACTAGTTTAGGTCCTAATTACTAAGATTCCCGATAGTTTCAAATATTACTTCCTCTACCATATTTCATGCTTAGGATACATGAGTTTGAATCTGCGAGATACATGCATCTACCGAATTTTTAAACCAAGATACATATTTTATTTATTTAAATTAATTGGTTGTAATTGATTTCCTTAATGAGGAGTAGTTGAGGATTTTTAGAATATATTGACAATTAATTCTGAAAATTTAAATTATTGAATGCCTTAATATAAGGCGGAAATCAAGGAGTGGAATCTATGTTTAATTAATTTCATTTTATTATTCTTTTAAATAATAAATTCATTAATATTATTAATAAAAGACAAAAACATATATATCTTGGTCATGTAATTTGATTAATTTCATTTTATTCTTAAAATAATAAATTCATTAATTTGATGCATATATTATCAATATATGGTGTATCCAACAAACTAAACACTATGATACATGAGTATCATACAAGTACATTCATATGTATCATAGAAGTATCTAGTATTAATTTCATGTATTTGTTATATGTATCTAGTATTAATTTCATGTATCTATTTATATGATCTAATATTAATTTCATGTATCTATTTATATGATCTAATATTATTCCATGTGTCTTTTACATGTATAATTTGATGTATCAAGTATCAATTTCATACGTTATATCCAAAAACATGTATCTCAGATACATAGCAAGCATATACATCCAATTATGTGTATCTAAACATGAAATGTAACTAAAACGCATGTATTTATGAACATGAACTCAGATAAATGAACTCTTAACTAGATACATGTACATCTAATACCCTTCTTAACTTGATTGGGTCATTCGTATACCTAGATCTATTTTTTGACTTGAAAGTTGGTGGATGAAAACTCTGTAATGACAAAACCCATGACAAAATATGTATCTCATAGATACATATAATCTTAACTCAGATATATGAACTCTTAACGCCACCTCTGTTGCTTTTTTCCTCGCCATCATGAAATCGTGGTCTCCGATAAAAACTCCATCAAACTAGCAGGAAACCTTCCGTTTTTATTGTGCTCTTCTCCTCGCCATGATAAATGATGAAACAAGACAAATAATAAAACAAATAGTAACAAACCTCTATATATAATGCTAAGAAGAATTCACTTTACTTCGCGACTAGGTAAAAATAATCTAACTATGATGATTGATGAATAAGTTGAATACAAATTAGTAGAATGAATAATAATAATTTACATAATGTGTCCTAACTAATAGCTTTTGTCAACTGGGAAATCATTGGCAAACACTAGCAGCATCTAGCTTTTGGATGTTACCAGTAGAATTTCAATTACCTTTCATTGCGGATCTAGGCTAGACTTGTAAATCTGATGGAATTTACTCTTAACTCGAACTAATATACATGCACAAGAATAAAATCCATACATATGTAATGAATAAAATTCACTAAGTTGTTTGGTAGAGTGCGTTAAAAAAAGTAATGCATATTTTGATATTCAGAGATGAAAACGTGAATTGAAAGGATGAAGGAAGGGAGAGAATTAATGGTGGAGATGGTGGAGGACGTGGGAGTAGAGGTACTGTTGGAGTAGGGGATTGGCAGAGGGAAACGGTTGATGTGAGAGAAAAAATATTAATTGTAATTGGACTATTAATTTTGGTGTTTAAATTTAAAGATAATTAATCAATCCTAATTTAAAGAGATTTCTGTAACTAATTGTATCTTTTAAATATATGGTATAAAATATTAAAAGTGGTAATATATGTAATTGTTTGAAAGTAAAGGTAATATTAATATATATGGTAGGAATGTATGTCAAGTTAGGTAGTTTTGCCTTTTATTTAATGTAATTGATTTTCTATTTGTTTAAATTTGCGGAGAAGGTAATTAACTAAGTTGGGCCAAGGCATACGTATGGCTTGTTACTATAGGAGTGAGATGTCCAAGCCCAACCTTTATCCTTGGGCTCAATTTTGGGCTTTCATTATTTTGAGCAATAACAACCTGTCGAATTGGCATAGCATGACAATCTATAGACTTTAATTGGCAATAAATAGCCCATTTTAAACATTTCAGTAAAAAAAGATTTTTTAATATTTATTTGACATTAAATAGCCATATTCTTTTTATATCTATTTTCTAGCACGTTTGCTTTTATTGTTCATTTTTTTTCTCTCATAATTTGTCAACAAAACAAATTACGGTATTTTTCAACTCTCTCTTTCTTTCCTTTTTTCTCCCTCTTTCAAGTTTTTGTTTTCTATTTTCTTTCCTAAAATATCTTCATTAGAGATCAGTCATAACAATAACTTTTCACAATAAGTACTCAAACCATACCCGTTTCTTTTTAATATTGATTGTTTGCCTAATTTTTTAAAAAAGTTGAGATTTTCTACCTTCTTTATCTTGTAGTTGGATGCAAGTTTTGTTTTTACAATTTCCGTATTTTGTATTATAATTTTACAGCGTTTTCTTCCCCAAAAAACTGCAAGGTTTCATCATTTCTAGAATTGAAATTTTTTCAATTTTCAATAAATAATTAATTAATATATTTATGACAAAATTTTAAAATATTGAATTTGATAATGAATATCTATTTTGTGTCCAACAAATGTATCTAAATTTGTTAATGAATACAAACTAACATATAACAGTGTAAAATTATCTAAATTTGTTAATGAACTTCGTTGATTGCATTCCAAAATAGTTATGCAAACAAATGTATACCTATGTAAAATTAGAAAGATATTAATGCAAACAAATGTATACCAATTTATAAATGAATACAAACGAATATATCAAATACAAATATATATCTATGTAAAATTTGAAAGATATTAATGCAAACAAATGTATACCAAACTATTAGATGAATACGAATCAACGAAAACTAATCCAAACAAATGTATACAGATTTGTTAAGTGAATATGTATTGAGTTTAAGGGCAAAATAATTTGTAGATAATGAACTCATAGGAATACCTTTGAAATAAGAATAGTCATAATCAAATATTATTTGCTAATTTTAAGGAGAGATATAATTCTAAATAATATTTTGGTAGTTTTAAATAGAAATGGTTGAAAGTTAGAAGAGAGATGATATTAATTTTCTTTTATTATTTTAAAAAATACATCTTAATTTTAAAGGAGAGAGATAATTCTGAATAATCTTTGCTAGTTTCAAGGAGAAATGATATTAATTTTCTTTTGTTATTTTCAAAAATACTTAATAATTTGAAAGGAGAAAGATAATTCTAAATAATTTTTTGTTAGTTTTAAAAAGAAATGGTTGGAAGTTAGAAGAGAGATGATATTAAATATCTTTTATTATTTAAAAAATAATAATTTAAAAATGTCGATACATTACTTTTAGACTAATATGTGCAAGTTATTTATTTATTTATTAATTGCTAATTAATATTAGGCTATATGTTACCAATTGTGTGTAACAGTTGTCTATTTCAATTCCTCGTGTACCCTTTTTGATGAATGGTAATTGGTACAAATATTCTCTCTTAAATATTGCTGAAAATGTTTTGGCATAGCAGTCCAACTATAGACCCAACTTTCCATAATTAGAGCATACCATGATACCAACATAGAAGTCCTAATTATTTATACTATCTTTGTTCAGAAATTAGTATAACTTAGGTAATTATACAAACTTCTAACTAATACGTAAGTCATGATTCGTTAGTATATATCAGACAATGGGAGAGCAAAAAAATAGGTAGGAGAAGTAATGGGAGGGGAAAAGTTACTACTTATGCATATGAATGCAGTTATGCCAACAACTCCACTCTTCAGGTATGAAATGTTTGAGCTTTCATACACATTCCGTTAAAGGAAACTTGTTTGAAATTAAGGCGTAATATTTGTTGTTGCTATACAAACTAAGTAATCAATACTCAATTCATGTTACTAATTTCCAGAGAAAGGTAATACAAGAGGCAAAACCTGTTTTAGAAGATGTTTAATAATATTGGTGAGTTTCCCAAGTCATGTTTTAATATGGCAGACTTGGGTTGCTCTTCAGGACCAAACACACTTTTCACAGTATCAAATATCATAAAGATTGTACAAATATTATGCCAGAGTTTCAAGCTTATCTCAATGATCTCCCTGATAATGACTTCAACACTATTTTCAAATCGATTCCATCCTTCTATCGGAATCTCAAAGAAGCTGAAAATGGAGCAAATTGCTTCGTATCAGGTGTACCAGGTTCCATTTATGAGCGGCTATTTCCTAGCAAAAGCTTGCACTTGGTTCACTCATCTTATAGTCTTCATTGGCTCTCTCAGGTATCAATGAATTATACCAACTAGGGGTGGGCATGGTATGGTATATACCGAATTATCATATCATATCGAAATTTTTAATACCGTGATTTTGGTATTATGATATCGAAATATATATATATATTATTATTATTAAAATACTAAAAAATATGCAACCTAGTATTAGTATAAACTAAATATTTAGAAGTTGAAACTTTGACTACTCTATTTTGATTGAAATGTATTTGAAATTTAATTGATTAACAAAAGTAGTTGTTTGTACTTTATTTTGAATATATATTTCTACATGTGTAATGTGTTAGTATGATACAACTGAGACCCTTTTTCAATTGTTGAAGTCATAATACTCTATTATACGAGTATATATTAGTCGAAATCCGATTTACCATACCGTAGAATACCGAAACCGAACTTCAAAATACCAAACCATACCGAATTAATTAAATTAGTATGGTAATGGTATAATGTTTTAAAGCCGAATACCGAATTATGATATTGAAATTTTCAAATATCATACCGTACCATACCATGCCCACCCTAATACCAACTCTTTCTAGTAATCTACTTAATCATATATACATATATATATATATATATTACAACAGGAAGTCTTTTTGTGCGAAGAACGAACTCTCTAATTGATATCCATGACATAATGAAACATGTAGGCTCCTGAAAAGATTGAGAACAATAACAGCATATACATAACAAGGACAAGTCCTCCTCAAGTATTTGAAGCCTACATGAAGCAATTTGAAAAGGATTTCTCAAGGTTTTTGCAATTACGCTTTGAGGAAATAGTAACAGGTGGACACATGCTTTTAACATTTATCGGAAGGAGCATTCCTGATCCCTATGGAAATCACTCAGTTCATCTGGATCTTCTATCAAAGTCATTCATTGATTTAATACATGAGGTCCACTACTTCACCTCTGCTAACTTCTTGCTTTCTTCCAGTAATTTGTTAGAGTTTAACTTTAGTGCACTTACAATGCAAAAAGAAAATTTTACACTATCGAATCATTTAGAAGGTTACTATAGGTAACAAATTATAATAGTCATGATTTTTTGTTACACTAACAATCTTGGGTAAAAACTCTAACAAACTATATTTGTCATGAATTGGTAACCTAGAAAATAGGGGAAAAGATCTGCTACAAGAAGGGACAACACAGTGCGCTAAGCTCCCACTATGCACTCGGTTCAGAGACTTAAATTGCACTGATAGTGTGTATTAAACTAAATCCTTTGTTAAATATATGTTCATGTTTTCTTGATATGGCCTGCAGGGACTTATTGAACAGGCAATACTGGACTCCTTTGATTATCCTTTTTATACACCATACAAGGATGAACTAGAAAGAATTGTTCAAATGGAAGGCTCATTTGATCTTGATACCATAAAGTTTTTCAAAGTGAACTGGGATGAGAGGGACAACGATGATGGTATTTGTTTCGACGCGTTTAGCAGTGGTAAACATATAGCAAGAACCATGAGAGCTGTTTTAGAACAAATGCTTGTTAGCCATTTCGAACTTGGAGATCCCATTGTTGATTATTTGTTTGAAAGATATGCCTACCATTTGGCTTGTCATTTGTTGGTTCAAAAAGGTAACTTCTTCAATATTGTCATATCTTTGAGAAAGAAATGACAAAGAGCGAAAGAATCAACAAGATGTTGCACTTGCCAATAATACAGTTAATATAATTACCACACTAGTGGATTAATCTGTTAAAGATATTTATGTTTTTATGTCAATGTCAATGTCAATATATTCCCTCTACTTCTGAGTTGTAGGCAATATTCCAATATCTTTGTGGGTTGTTAATTGAATAATTACAGGATATTGTATGTATCCAATATCTTTGAGGGAGTGAGAGTATTTTTATTGAATAAATTTCAGGAGATTGTATTCCAATATCTCTGAGGAGTGACAACTTATTGTTATTGAATAAATTTCAGGAGATATTATGTTCTATATGTATCTTTTTAATATTTACAATGTTAATTTACTACAACGCTGATAAGCTAAAAGTCATAAGTTGGTCACTCCTGACTAATGATTTTGTAAAAGAACAACTAATATTCGACGTGAAGATGCCATCAAGAGGATGTTCAATAATATTGGTGAGATTCCCAAGTGTTTTAATATGGCAGACTTGGGTTGCTCTTCAGGACCAAACACCCTTTTCACAGTATCAAATATCACAAAGATTGTACAAATATTATGCCACGACAAGAGCTGCAAAATGTCAGAGTTTCTAGCTTATCTCAATGATATAAACATTATGATAATGTGTAAATAGTGATGAATGTCATGTGTAGGCCCATTATTGTTACTGTAGGAGTATCACCTCTCCAAGTTACATCACCTCTCCAAGTTATATTATGCCTATGTAATGGCATTTAACACAGCAATAAAAAGGAAATTACTAATTCTTATTACTATTTTATGGTTTCCTCCTTCTTTCGCTTTCCACTTAAGCTTCGAATTCTATCATTATTTTATAACACGTTATCAGCAGGAAGCTCTAACCAATGGGGTAGAATTGATTTTCTTCTTCACAAAAATCAGCATGAGTTCGATTCACAATTGTCTGTGAAGAAAATAAAAATCATTGGATTGTTGTTAAGTTTCTGGATATCTCTTTCTTTTTTCTTTTTTTTTCTATTTTAATTTTTGTTCTAGCGTAGTATATATATCTTATCCCTTGAACATGGTTTTTTTTAGGGGTATAATAATATATATTATGTAAAAAAAAAACATTTAATAATGAGTTTATGCTTATAAAAGGGGAGACATTACTTTGTCTTTCATATGCCGTAGGCATAGTTATATCCTATTATAGTAGGCAATTGTTGATATAAAAATCAAGTGCTCCTAATTAAATGTTCAAATATTTTGATCTTCTATCTCAAAGTTCCAT
Organism: Solanum appendiculatum; assembly: GCA_018342035.1. Classification (NCBI taxonomy): domain Eukaryota; kingdom Viridiplantae; phylum Streptophyta; class Magnoliopsida; order Solanales; family Solanaceae; genus Solanum; species Solanum appendiculatum. The sequence goes on from JAGDQO010000515.1 coordinate 2,709,830, forward strand.
CTCATCTAAATGGTATTAAAATGATGAATTAGTGCTAGAGTCTTAAGAAAAGTACTGTGACTACTATGATAATTGTATACTATTATTTAAGGCCTATGACTCTTTGCTTACATAATTTTAAAATTATGACTACACTTTATTTATGTTCAAGATATAAATTTTAAATCTTAGAGTTTGCAGTAACTCACTAAAGATAGAATTTTCATGTTTAACTTACCTTGTATTTACGCAACATCACATTTTGAAGTTTTTCTTTTGGGCATTTGCTATTTCTAAATGAGGTTTTTGTTTTTCAATAATTGTTTATTATATCAATTTATTTAAATAGTAATTATGCTGAAAGTTGATTTTAAGTTACTGTTGGTAATATGATAAAATAGAACAATATATGTGGGAAGTATAAGTTTGGTAAGCCCCGTGAGGTAGAAGGCAAGGATTTAACTCTCACATAATAAATAGACAAGTCTTTACATTTTTACATTTTGTTTATTTATTGGGAAGACTCTGTATATAAAAAGCAGTAATTTATCTATGCTTATTAATTCTAATAAAAGTCGTAAAATTTTTTTTTTAAAAAAAGGTTTGGAAATGAGTTTCATTGCCCTTTGTCCCATTTTGTCATTAATTGAAGGTATGACGATAGATTCAAGTCTCATCACACTAACAAGATAAGACAACGGATTTAAATCCCGATGCACTATGATAATATAATATTGGGTTCAAGTCCCATCGTATTTTGGCTCAGCACACCTCTAAATGAATAAGATATTGGGTTAAAATTCCAACACAGTATATTGATGACTGAGCTAATTGATATGCTCCTGATAAAAATTGTGAAGCCCGTCCCATTGAATATGCTCCATTCTTAGAAGAGATTGTGATGGCAATAGATTTAAAGTGTGAAAGATGACAATGATTATTGTGGTTGTACAAATGAATATTGACATGAAAAAGGACAAAATAATAATAATCATCATTGTGATAAAAATGAAGAAGACTATGGATTTTCCAAATAGTCCTTCAAAATGTGAAGGTAATTTTGCCATCAAATTTGGTATGAAAGGTATCGGGCATGCGATTACTGTGCAAACTAATTTGATTTTATGAATCCTCCATCAAAATAAAGAAATATAAAGTGAAGGTACACTTTACCTTTCAAAGATGATGTCGAGGTATGTCATATAAATATGATAAATTTCAAAGCACGACAATGAGCTTCTAATGAAAAAAATTATGAAGCATGTATATATGATTGTAGTCAATTCCTTGAAGAGAATGTGACTTGTGATAAGTATCATGAAAAGTGGACCATTCTTGGAAGTGAATGTGTCAAAGAGATAATGGAAATTATAAATAAGGACATACTCATGTATGATTTAATAAATACCACAACTCACCCCTATGGGAGGTTTGAGAGAAATATTAAAGAAATTTTATTTTGGTATAAATGGTCATTGGCCAACTACTTTTAGTACATCACAAATATTATGGTATGTTTTATATTATGAACTACCAAAAGGGCAAAAGAAGGAAATAATTCTTGGCCACAAAAAATTGTCATTGGTTATGTATCTCTGTACATCAAAAAAAATATTTTGCCTGATATTAAATAAAAAGGGAGGAAATACTAATGACAAAGATAAATCAAGAAGAAAGTTTTGCTTGTAATGATTTTGACCATGACAATAATGATATAAATTCCTCCTTGAAAGAGATGTTCACCACACAAACAATCTTATGAAATATGTGGTAGTATCCAATGTTAATTGTGAGCTTTGATGAGCTAATGTGTTACTACCCAAAGAAATAAAATTGCTCATGATATTGGAATTATAATAAGTCTCGAAAGAAACTTTTTAAGTTTCAAAGAAATAGTCAAAGAAAAATTATATTGAGACTATAAAATAAGGAAAGATTTAAGATCTTCATATTACTATAATCAAAGTGGGTTATGAATATTTACGTGAAAGATTTCCCATTTCCATATTGTTTGTGGTACATAAATATGAGCATGATGACGGAATCACATGCAAAAATAAACTAGAAGTTTATTGAAATAAATATCACTTGGCATGGCCGGTTGACCATCCCGGTTCAAATATGATACGAAAATAACTGAGAATTCATGTGGTATATATATTGAAGAAATAATAAATTGTTCAAGAATTCTCTTGTGCTGTTTGTTCTCATGATAAAAATTATTGTTGTACCAGCTAAGGTTAAGATTGTATCTCCTAAAATCTCGAATGTATAAAAAGGTGAATATGGGCCCGTTCACCCGCCATGTGGACCATTTACTATTATATGATTTTGATAGATGCATCTATGATATGGTCACATGTGCTTTATTATCAACTTGCAATTTGATTTTTGCAAAAGTCTTTTGCTCGAATTGTTAAATCAAGAGCACATTTCAAATTATAAAATTATATTGATGATGTTGGTTTATACCCAAGTGGTTTAAGCAAAAATCATATGCCTCCAATTATAGCTAAACCATTGGTTATGAGAAAAGAACTCCCAAAAGAAATTTGATATGAGATGTGTTATTTAAAATGTAGCAACACTTGTACGTATCAAGCCAACAAGGTTCCCCTATCACAATTGGTTCAGGGTCAAGAACCAAAATAATTCTCATCTAGAAATTTAAGTGTGCGATATATTATTCAATTGCTCCACCAAAATGAAATGCACAAAGATGAGTCCCCAAATAAGGTTGGGTGAATGTTAGATTCTCTAACATTAGGAGTGGGGGGGTGGGGTGGGGAGATGATAAGCAACTGGAAAATAAGTTATAAATAATGAATTATCATTATATTGGTATGATCCTCGTTGAAAAGATAATTTAAGTCAATTGTCAGACGTATTTGTTGACCCTATATTATCCAGTTATAAATGCTCTAATGAAAGATCTTTGAAGGACATAATTTATGGCATGCCTAAAGTATGATTAATTAATCGGTTCGAAAGATAAAACTTCTTGATAAAGAAGAAGAACAAATGATCATGATGGTTATAATAATGAGGCAAGTGCTTTAAAGATAGCACCAAGACATAACACTTCATAAAACCTTGATAAAGGTTCAGGTACCTGCAAATGATGAAAAATGAAGAAATCTTAATAAGTTATGTCACATTGGAACTGATATCAAATGACCGTCGACGGAATCTTTGATATAATATAGCGCTCAAAATTATAAGTGGTGACGAGGATCTTGATATTAAATCTGTCAAACAGAGTTGATAGATAAATGATTAGCCAAGGAAAATACAATTTAAGTATATTTTATTTCACTTGAAAAAGTGATGTTCTGGATTTATTTTGTCCATATACCAAGATATAATGTCAGTGGGGTACAAATGAGTCATTGTGAGATGGTAAAATCATAAAATATAAAGTATGGCTTGTGCATTGGAAAATAAAGAATTTTTCGCAGAATCCTGACATTATTATATGGAGATGTATTCTCCTTTGGTGAATGCAATGAAGTTTCTTTCCGTCTGACAATATATGAAAAACTTGAATATACATGATGAATGATATTTATCATGTCTAGCTAGACAATAAATATTATATGAAAATTTCTAAAGGATTTAAAAGGTTTTAAAGAGAATCCATTGAATAGTACCCCAATGGTTGTGAGATCGCTTAACATAAAGATCAGTTCAATCTCAATAAAATGGTTAAAAAATACCATGACATAGTGCAATTGGTGCACTTATGCATTATTACCCATGGTATTATAATTTTATTAATGTGCATGCAAAATATAACATTACTCTTATCGATAGAGATATCAAAGTGAATCAAATATTGATTTATAAATTTATCTATTCTAACCAATCTTGTCAAGGTTTATTGGTTATGAAATTGCAGGAAATTATTTGATTTATACCAAGTTTGATCTCAAGAGAGATATCTGTTTTCATGTGGAAATATTGTCATATCATGTTATCCTACAAGACAGTCAATTTGATTATCATGAAAGTTTTTGTCACTTGGTTATTGCTACAAACAAGTCAAACAAATAATTTGTCTATGCCAACGAGGTCACAAACTAAGTGATTGTCAAGGATGTATTGTTTGAACTCAACATATCCAAGGGACAAGAAAATGATATATCACGATAAACTCAAGAATGTAACATCTTCATGAATGTGATTTGACCACAAAGACACAATCAATATCAACATTTGGAAAGCTAAGTATAAGATTGGGAGACATCCTTTACAAGGACCAAGTGATGTTTTAATCAGGGGGAGTAAATACGCGCTGCACTCTTTTTTCCTTAACCAAGGTTTTGTCCCATGGGTTTTCCTGGTAAGGTTTTTAATGAGACAGCTTTCAACACGTATTACTAGATATGTGTACTCTTTTTCCTTCACTAGGACTTTTTCCCACAAGGTTTTTCCTAGTAAGATTTTAACAAGACACATTATCTATGGATGAACTCCAATGAGTAATAAATACATCATATTGTGGATTCCCATTACACAATTTTCGGGATAAGCTTGCAATCAAGAAGACAACTTAAAAGCAGCTCTATAAGCAAGTACCTATAAGCAGGTTTCTATAAGCAACTTACAAGCAGTTCCACAAACAGGTTTCTATAAGTAGCTTACACAAGTAGGTTCTTATAAACAACTTACACAAATAGCTCTGCAAGTAGGTTCCTACAATCGGCTTACAAATAGCTTCCTTCAAGTAGTTTTTAATAAGGCAGCAAACAATGTGTATTACAGATGATTATATATATTTTTCTTTTTCTAAAATTTCTTAATACATGAACATCTAAGGGGAAGTGTTGTAAATAGTGATGGATGTCATGTGTAGGCCCACTATTGTTACTGTAGGAGTATCACCTCTCCAAGTTACTTCACCTCTCCAAGTTATATTATGCCTATATAATGACATTTAACACAGCAATAAAATACATTCAAAAAGGGAATTACTAATTCTTATTACTATTTTATGGTTTCCTCCTTCTTTCTCTTTCCACTTAAACTTAGATATCTATCATTATTTTATAACAGATAACTATATATACACTTCATTTATTATTTCTTAAAAAGATGTGAAATTCATTGTTAACAAGTAAAAGTGAATAGAGGGAGTACTATATAGTACTAGTGAATTAAGCACTCCTTTGGAGTTCCCGACAAACTTCTTTTTTTTAGCCATGAAATTTTTTTACTAACATATTTGGTCATAAAATTTCGAAATTTCAAGATTCTTCGTAATTTAAAAAATATCAAAAAACTGTTTCTTTTACTTTTTCTTTCACATGATACTGTGTTCACATGAGACATCTTCAGTTCAAATTTTGAAAAGATTTTTGCACATATTCTCAAGTGTATGTTCTTAATTAAGGACCTGTTTGACAATGTGATAAGAAATCATGATATGAAATTATGAGATGAAGTTGAAGTTTTGTTTGGACATGTAATTTAGACTTTTTATGTTGTATATTTTCTCATAAACATAAAACCCCCATAAGTTGTAAAACTATTAAAATTGTCCCAATTCTTTATACAATCTTACCAAATAAGCAAAAGTTTATAAAGTCACACAATATACTATTATAGAGCTATTCTAAAAAAATACAACATTTATTGATCAAACTTTAGTTCAATAAAAATAAAATAAAATTGAACATAAGTTGTAGTGTACTAGTCTTTAATATGATATCCTCCCACATAGTACGGACAATCTTCTCACGTTGAGCTTGAATTTCTCGATCATATGACCGAGAAGACGAACCAACATTGTTGCTTTGAGCCATTTGTTGATTAATTTGGTTGGTAAATAAATTTGATCAATAATAAAGAATTTAGTGAATATAAATGGTAAAGTAGGAATTGATTTGAAGTAATAATAAATTTTATGTTAGTGAGAATAATCGTTATATGAGTATAAATGATTTAAAAAGTAATGATATAAATTATAAATTTTTATTTACATATGAAATAAATGGTTAGTAGATATAAATGTGGGGCTGTTTTTACAAAATATAAACTTGTGGGACAATTTTTGTATTTGAAAAGTCCCAAATCATGCTTTTTAGAGAATTTGAGATTTCATCACATGTCCAAACGCCTACTAAGTTAACCACATAAAATATGTTATCTCTTTTAATTAGACATATCAATCTTAATTGAAATACACTTGACGTTTTACGACGTATTGAAGTTAATGCATATAATGAAAGAAGGTGACATATTTTAAATGATTAATTTATTTACGTAACGTGAATTGCTTGAGAAGAGACACAAAAACTTTTCCAAAATTTGAGCCGAGAAACAAGAAGCACTTTATCATGTGTTCATTTACTCAATAAGATCAACATGTCGCGTGGTTCAAATATCTTAATAAAATTTACAAAAAATGATTATATTTTTCCTTGTACTCTCAAGAAAAGGTTGCACTTGGCCATGAATATTTTCACTTTTTTTTTAAGTTGAACTTCGAAAAATATGTTTGGTCATAAAATTCTGAAATTCAACTTGAAGTTGAAATCCAAAATTTTGAGAGATTTTGAAAAACAACAAAGAGAAGTAACCATTTTTTGAACAACAATCCTAAAAGGCAGAAATCAATCATCAAGATTACAACGCTAAGTCACATTCATCCGAAATTGTATTCGGAGCATGAAGAATACGTATAGAAACAAGCAGATCAGTATGTTTCGTTACATCCACGAAACATCGATCAAGACATGGATGGGTAGAAAAATTAAATTGAGAGTAAATTTTAAGTGGGATAACTATCACTATAACTAAAATAGATTTTAGCAGCAATAAATATGTATATTAACAAAGAGTATCAAACTATTTATCGGCATTAGTTAATTGCCATTAAATTCAATATCGCTATAGATTTAACGGACATTTATAGAGAGTGCTAATATTTAAGGACAATTAAACTATTGTCATTAATTAATCGGAAAAGGGTCAAAATTACCCTCGAACTATTCGAAATAGCTCATATATACCCTTTACTTATTTTTTTGATCAAAACTACCCTTGCCGTTTATGTTTTGGACCACAAATGCCCTTAAAACGTTATCTTTGTCATTAGAGCTGACATGGCAGTCCACCTAGGCAGTCCAACATGGAAAAATCACTTCCACTCAATAATGTTGTTCTTCCTTGTTCATCCCTATCACCAAAAAAAACTCAAATATAATTCTTCTATTGTTCTTGTTTGAGTTGTTGTTCAGACTTTGAAACTCCAATTTTGAAGTGTGCTGAAGTTTGTTTGAGGTTGTAGTTGCGTGTTGAAGGATCGAATTCTTTGTTTGGATTTTGGAGTCATAGATTCACAAAACTGATTTTTAGATTTTCAAAGTCCGGACAATAACTCAAACAAGACCAATGAAAGAACTATTTTTGATATTTTTTTTAAAAAAAAAATTATGATAGGGATGAACAAGGAAGAACAACATTATTGAGAGGAAGGGATTTTTCCATGTTGGACTGCCTAGGTGGACTGCCATGTAAGCTCTAATGGTAAATATAACGTTTTAAGGGCATTTGTGGTCCTAAACATAGACGGCAAGGGTAGTTTTGATCCCAAAAATAAATAAAGGGTATATATGAGCTATTTCGAATAGTTCAAGGGTAATTTTGACCCTTTTCCGTTAATTAATTGTCGCTAAAAATCATTTTTGATGTAATGTATACCTCCATGTACGATGCCATGTAAGATGATAAGAGTGAGGACATGAGACTTAGTAATAATAGCCTAAGAACAATTATGTGCTCAAGGTTGAATGACTAGGACAAATATATTTAAAAAGTTTGACAAGGGATGTATCCGGCGTTTAAAATTTTAAAACTTGTCTCAAACGGCACCAGAAACACCTCTAGCTACTTCTTAGTAATTGATAATGTCAAATGACTAATTATTATGTCACAAATCACAATCTGCCATCTCACTACAAGAAATTTAGACATTAGTGGAAATAGATTTTTTTTTCCTGTAGTATTGCGGCAAAGACATTTAGCAGTAACTGAGTTAATGTCATTGCATTTAGAATTGCTAAAATAGTTATATAAAGTGTTGGTTATTAATATTCATATTTATTATTGCCGCTAATTATAATATGACGGTAATTATATTATTGCCGCTTAATTCTTTATTTGTTGTATCATTCATCTAAAAGTATTTATATATCAGGCAATGGGATAGCAAAAAGATAGGTAGGGGTGAGGCATAAATAATGGCAGGGGAGAAATTACTTCTGCATATGAATGCAGGCAATGGAGCATGCAGTTATGCCAGCAGCTCCACCCTTCAGGTATGAATTCTCTTTTATGCTAATCAAACTCCACTTGTTTGAACTTTATTACACATACCATCCGATGAAACTTGTTTGGAATTGAGACATAATTATTGTTATACGAACTAAGTAATCAACTCAATTCATGTTTCCAGAGAAAGATAATACAAGAGGCAAAACCTGTTTTAGAAGATGCCATCAAGAAGATGTTCAATAATATTGGTGAGTTTCCCAAGTGTCTTAATATGGCAGACTTGGGTTGCTCTTCAGGACCAAACACTCTTTTCACAGTATCAAATATCATAAAAATTGTACAAACATTATGCCATGAAAAGAGCTGCAAAATGCCAGAATTACTAGCTTATCTCAATGATCTCCCTGATAATGACTTCAACACTATTTTCAAATCGATTCCATCCTTCTATCGGGATCTCAAAGAAGCAGAGGATGAAGCAAATTGTTTCATATCAGGCGTTCCAGGTTCCTTTTATGAGCGGCTATTTCCTAGCAAAAGCTTGCACTTGGTTCACTCATCTTATAGTCTACATTGGCTCTCTCAGGTATCAATGAATCATACTAACTCTTTTTAGTTATATATTACAAAGGGAAGAATAAACTCTTTACTTGTATGCAAGCCATATACAGGATATGTAGTTCTGGCCTTCACTCATATTTTGCTAGATACACTAAACATTGTGATATCCATTACATAATGCAACATGTAGGCTCCCGAAAAGATTGAGAACAACAACAACATATACATAACAAGGACAAGTCCTCCTCAAGTATTTGAAGCATACATGAAGCAATTTGACAAGGATTTCTCAAGGTTTTTGCAATTACGCTCCGAGGAGATAGTAACTGGTGGACATATGCTTTTAACATTTGTCGGAAGGAGCATTCCTGATCCCTATGGAAGTCTCTCTGCCTTTCTGGATCTTCTATCAAAGTCACTCGTGGATTTAATGCATGAGGTCCAGTATCTCACTTCTGCTAACATCTGGTTTTCTTCCAGTAATTTGTTAGAGAGTTTAACTTTAGTACACTGACAATGCAAAATGAAAATTTTACACTATCGAGTCATTTAGAAGGTTACTATAGGTAACAAACTATAATAGTCATGATTTTTGGTCACACTAGCAATTTTGTTAAAAACTCTTAACAAACTATACTCGTCATGAATTGGTAACCTAGAAAATAGGGGGAATGATCTGCTACAAAAAGTGTAAGCTCCCACTATGCGCTGGGTTCAGAGACTTAAATAGCACTTATACTGTAAAAATGACTTAGTCGACTAGTGTATTAAACTAAATCCTTCATGTTTTCTTGATATGGCCTGCAGGGACTTATTGAACAGACAAAACTAGACTCCTTTAATTTTCCTATATATGCACCATACAAGGATGAAGTTGAAAAGATTGTTCAAATGGAAGGTTCATTTGATCTTGATACCATAAAGTTATTCAAAGTGAACTGGGATGAGAGGGACAATGATGATGATGATATTTGTTTCGATGCGTATAGCAGTGGCAAACATATAGCAAGAACCATGAGAGCTGTTTTTGAACAAATGCTTGTTAGCCATTTCCAATTCGGAGATTCCATTGTTGATTATTTGTTTGAGAGATATGCCTACCATTTGGCTTGTCATTTGTTGGTTCAAAAAGGCAAGTTCTTCAACATTGTCATATCTTTAAGAAAGAAATGACAAGAAGATGTTGCACTTGCCAATACAGTTAAGTACCACACTAATTAAGCTGTTAAAGATATTTATGTTAATGTCAATTCCAATATCGTTGAGGGAGTGATAGTTTATTGTTATTGAATAATTTCAGCAGATTGTATTCCGGTAATCTTTGAGGGAGTGATAGCTTATTGTTATTCAATAAATTTCAAAGATTGCATTCCAATATCTTTGAGGGAGTGAGAGTTTATTGTTATTCAATAAATTCAGGAGATTGTATTACGATATCTGTTTCTTTTTAACATTAACAACGTTAATTAACCACGACACTAATAAGCTAAAAGTCATAATTAAATTGGTCACTCACTCCTCACTAATTGTTTTGTTAATTAACCACTACACTTATAAGTTAAAAGTCATAAATTTTAACCCGTGATAAAATTTAATAATCAGCTACAAAATTTTACTATAGAAAAAATCTATGGCTATATCATTTAACTATTACAACAATAATTTTTATTAGCAAAAACATATGATCAGCTATAAATTTTTATCGTACCAATAAAGTTATAGCTATTTAGGCAATTATTGTCACAATTATAGCAAAAATAAAGAATTAGCTTTGTCAATTTGATTTTTGTGGCTAAAAAATTGTACGAATTTGTAGATAGCTATGGGATTCAAAATTTTGTGGCCATTACTAGATAATAGCTACAATTTTTGAATTCATAACTTTAATTTTATAACTATAGATATATTTTGTTGTACTGTCACTAATGATTTCGTAAAAAAAACAACTAATGTTCGACGTGAAGATGCCATCAAGAAGATGTTCAATAATATTGATGAGATTCCCAAGTGTTTTAATATGGCAGACTTGGGTTGCTCTTCAGGACCAAACACCCAAAAGAGCTGCAAAATGCCAGAGTTTCAAGTTTATCTCAATGATCTCCCTCATAATGACTTGCAAAACTATTTTCAAATCGATTCCATGATTGGTTCTACTTATTTTTTTTTACAAAAAAGACTAACATCATAATATTCTATCTTCTTACATCATTTCTAAATAGAGAAAAAGCAACTTGTGAATTGATTTTCTGATTAGTACTAGTTTTCCTGGGGGACAAGAACTTTCTAGTTTTGCTTAGATTGAAAATGATCCCAATTAAATGTTTTCAGTAAATTATATTACTAGCCTATTAGTTAGGTCCACATGGAATATAAATTAAAGATATCCTACGAATCTAGTTCATAATTCAGCAACAATGATTTTGTAAGCTATAACGCACAAATTAGGTGACTTTATTGACATAAAACAAAGCAACCTACCACCAAAGCTTGGTAAAGTCAGTTAAATATATTGGAGTTAATATTTTAAAAGGTCACAGAGTCATTAAACTTTGTTTTGTATCAATAAAATCACTCAACTTAAGGCTTTTATCTAAAAATATCACTCACCTACATTTATCATTAAAATAAATATTACATGGCAAATTAAATATTTTTTTATGTAATGTAATTATGGACTCTACAAATAAATAATATTATAAAATCTATTATTTTTATAACGATTTTTTCCCCTCTCTCGTTCTAAGCGATCAGTTTGTCCAACAAATTCGATCTCAATCGACGTCTTATTCATAGATAATGAATTACCAAGAATTTTTGCTAACTTTCTTAGCATCTTTATTTTCGTACCTTGTTGTTGCTTATCATTAGGTAGTGGCTGATCCTAATTACTCAGGCAGCTAATTGAATCCTGTGTATAATGGGATAAGATTTACCGTTCCTTTCTGGTCACATAGAGTTGACACTTAAAAGTTCTTTTCAAAATAAATAGATTTTATAATTTTATTTATTTGTAGAGCTCATAATTATAATTATAATTATATGACATAAAAAAAAATTAATTTGTTATCTAAAATTTGTTTTAATGAAAAATGTAGTTGAGTAATTTTTAAAGATAAAAAAGTAAATATCTTAAAAGGTCATTCGACTTTGAGAAATTATATAACAAAGTCATTCAACTTAACTTTGTATTAATAAAGTCACTCAACTTAGGACTTTTCTCTTATAAAATCACTTACCCAAATTTATCATTAAAAAAAAATCTCACATAAAAAAATAAATTATTTTTTAATCTCATATAGACATGAATGTCACTTGATCAACCATCCCGTCTAAAATTAGATTTCAACTAAAATAAAATTGAAGAATTTATTTTTTCCTTCAAATAGAGACGAAGATCTGCAAACTTTTCAAACACTTCCAAAGCCGAAACTGGACAAAACTCATGAGACGTTGAAGTCTTGATGATAAAATTGCCTCAAATTATTGAACTTCATTTCTTATCATTTTAGTACTAATTAATTTATAATTTTTTAATTTTAATTCATTATAAAATTGTCAGAATTTTAGTAAATATATACACATTTATGTATATAAAATAATATAATGAGCTCAAAAGTAATGATAGAATTTTGTGGGTGTTAAACGTTTGTCCTTGAGCTCACTATTTTCATTAATCAAGTAGTAAATAATAATTCTCTAAAGTCCTACTGGTCAATCAAGATATTCGAATGAGAAAATATAATATGATTAGAAGAAAATAATTTTGAAAAGTCTTTTTTATATTATTTTTAGACTTTTTCTATATAAAAATAAAAATAAATAAAAGAAAATATAAAAAGAGTAATTCATTCGTCAAGTCAGAATTTTTTGATTAAAAAATTGGATGAGTGATTTTAAAAGTGAAAAGTCCTAAGTTGAATGATTTAATTGATAAAAAACAAAGTTGAATAACTTTACTACATAATTTCTTAAAGTTGAGTAGCCTTTTAAGATATTTACTCAATATATTGGTTATAGCTTGGTAAAGATATTAAATTTATGCACTAGATGTTTAAGTTTAGACATCCAAAAATATGTGACACGCCTCTAGATGCTAGTCTGAAAAAGCTCCATAAATTTCAATATTTTGAAGTCATTTCACAGTTCAAATGTACACCATAGGTTCTACGGTGTGGTGGTTTGACCAGTGTTGTATGGGACATAGTGTTGGCCATGTAGGATGGGTATGTCTATTTGTTTAACTTTATACAAATTTACGTGTCTACTTGTGCACATCCAAAGTTGGAGGATGTATATGTTAGTTGAAGCCAAGTTAAAGGGAATGTTTATGTATTATGCCTTTTGAGTACTTTAACTCAAGAGATTGTAGGTGCTCTCTCAATGAACCAACAACATAGACCGCAGGAAAAAAACATATGATTTCATCTTGCAGCGTTCCATAACTTGATCCATATCACGGGAACGTAACAACTTGGTATCATAGACAGGAGTTATGGGAGATCTAGTCCAATAACAATTGACACAATTATTGACTTTGTTCTAAGAAGAACGTGCAACCATTTAGCAAGACGGCAAGCCATAATGCTCGCTTGGATGCACATATTCGATCTGTTTTTTTGTGTCTTATTTGATGCTTATGACTTATTAGTAAGTCTGAGACTAGGACCTTTGATAATGTCTGTGCCACTCAACTATGCTCTATCCAGATGATTTTCTCAAAATTTTCAACAATTTAGTAATTTAAGTGCATATAGCTTAAGGATCAAAAAACTGGTCAGTTACAATTTTTTCTTATATATGCTTTCATGTAACTGGAAACTGTCCGCTGATTTTATCCGTGAACTGTTCACCCTTAATTATATGATGGCAACATATAGTAAACCCCAGGTTAACTTAGGTTATGTGTAATTTTTATTTTTGTGATAAGGAATATATTCATTAATCTTATTTGGACTTCCCCTTGAAGGTTTCCATCCTTAATGGAGTTGTGATGGGAGGTGGTCTTGGTGTTTCTGTACATGGTAGATTTCGCGTTGCAACAGAGAAGACGGTATTGCATCTCCTCGAGTAATAGATTCAGTTCTTCAATCTTTAAGAGCTTCATGTCCATGTATTCTCCTGTAGGTTTGTGCTATGCCTGAAACAGCTTTGGGAACCGTTCCTGACGTAGGTGCATCTCACTTTTATTCGATTCTTCGGTAATTCCACTGTTCAGATTTATAGAAAAATGTACTGCTAGATATAGTTTCCTTAGCTACTTTCTTATATTCTTTGGCAGGGGAATATGCTGGTCTTACTGGTGCCAGGGTTGATGGTGCTGAAATGTTTGCTTGTGGTCTAGCAACCCATTTTGTACCCTCGGAGGTATGATGCATTAATATCCAGAACGTTTCGAATTGCTTCTATAATTGATTGTAGATTTTGATATACATCTCCACTCAGGTTGCATAACATTTAATTTATCTAAACTTGAGTGCATTCTGATCTTCCTTCTCTTCGCAGAGATTGCCATTTTTAGAACAAGCATTAGCTAAAGTCAATACGAGTGATCCAGATGTTATTTCTGCCATCATTAGTCACTTCTCTAGCATATCAAAGTTGAAAGCAGAAAGTCTTTATCACAAGTGAGTTCATTCAATATCTCTGTTATGGTGTTTGTTTTCATGCTGATTTATTGGACACTAACCTTCTAAACAAAATTCCAGGTCCTACAAGAGGATTTCTTTTTGAATTTATTAAAGAGCATAGTATCACAGAAATGATCTGTGCTCTTTCTTATTACTTGCTATTTGTGTTACCTATTTTCCTTTTGGCTGCAAGACTATGTTCACTCTACTTTTATGTATGTAGGATGAAGATTATTGATCACTGTTTCTCTCGAAGAACAGTCGAAGAAATCATATCTTCTCTAGGTAAGTTTGAGAGATGGTTATTTGATAAGTTCTTTTGTTTTCAGCGGTGATGTGATGTGAACTTGGCATGAATCACCAACAGGAAAATGAGGCTTTGAACAACAAGGATGACTGGATCTCTTCAACCATCCAATCGCTGAAGAAAGCATCCCCGATAAGTCTAAAAGTTTATTTGAGATCAGTAAGTTAATCACTACTCCTTGATTTGGCCAACATTTTCATTGGAGAGTGGTTGAGTATCTGCAGATTGTTTATATTAGTTTCATTGTTTCCGTTCCAGATAAGAGAAGAGAGGCTGCAAGATGTTGGTAGTTGCCTTATTCGAGAGTATAGGATGGTTTGGCATGTGTTGAAGGGAGACTTTAGCAAGGATTTTGTCGAGGTAGAATATGCTTATCTTTCAGCCATCCATTTTACTGCATTACAAAACTCATGACAACTTGAGTTTCACTGCAGGGATGCAGAGCCATAATCATTGACAAGGATGGAAATCCTAAGGTGCGTTACGTTCATTTGATCATGGATAATCCTGAACTTAGATATTGAAAACTCATGCTCATCTTTTCACATATTTTCAGTGGGAGACCTCCAGACTGGAACTAATTAGAGATGATGACGTTGATCGTTACTTCTCCAAGATAGACGATGAAGATTGGGAAGACTTAAAGCTGCCTCCAAGATCAAACTTGCCTCCATATGCAATTGCCAAGCTTTAGAATTGACTCCTGAAGATGTTGCAATACTCTACAGCTTGTTGCCCTCTGATCACTACAAATACTAAATAATACACTACTTTGCTATAAGTTTCTGTATTCAGAGAGACTATGTTTATCACAATGTTAATTTATTGCAATGTGAGAACTTGTGAGTTGTGATTAGTCTTGCTCTTAGTTATCCTATTTACAAACATCTTGTGTTGAAAAAATAGAGTAGTAAAAATATGAGACATTAAGAGTGTGTTTGGTAGGAAGGAAAACCATTTTCTCAATTTCAAATTTTTATTTTTCACCCCACTCCCTACCCCGGCCCCCCTCCACCCCCAACCCCCACCCACCTCCCAAAAATATACAAAAATTTAAAGTTTGTTTTTAAAAAATATTTTCAATTTCAAATTTTATTTTATACTCTCTAGTAAAAAATTAAAAGATATTTTCTTTAAAATGTTTTTCATTCATAAAGCAAACACTAAAAATTATTTTCTACCCACCAACCAAACATAAGAAATAAGTCAAAAATCTACTTGTTTTCCAAGAAAACACTTTCCAGTAAAACATTTTTCATGGAAAACATTTTCCTTCATTCCAAACACACCCTAAATGGAAAACATATCAGGTATTCGAAGGAGAAAATATTGATCAAGAGGAGAATCCAAAATGGCGATAAAAGGAAAAGGACCGACAAGAAATATCAATATACAAGGTATTCCATTTTCTTAAAATTCACTTTACCTTTGTTTTTACTTGTCCCGAATTTCTTCGTCAATTTTGATCAAAGTACCCAAAATTGAATGACCAAATTCAATGCAAATCCAATTCTCATACCCACATCGTATCGACACTAAGTGTGGTATCAAAAGTGAAGACTTCGAACAGTCGGTGAAAGCCTTTGATTTTGATAAATCCCCATCACCACAGGAAGTGAAAGCTTGAGTAATTGTTTTTTTTTAAAAAAAAAATGCCTCCGTTATATCATATATTACAAAGGGAAATTAAATCTTGTACACAAGCCATATGTAGTTTTTTTTTTCTTTTTCTTCACAAAATCTAACTTTAATATCCTAGACCAGAAAAGGGAATCAAATCCCAACTTAATTAATATATCATTAATATCAATTTTTTCTCAATATTTGCTTAGTATTATTCAAATGAAGATCATTTATTTTGATTATCTAGAAGAATAAAAAATAGCCGAAAAAATCAAACCAACCGGCAAAATTGGCCAAATCGAAATCGGAAAAAATATATTATATATTAGAGGTGCTTAAATCGATAAAAGATCTATTCAAATAAAAAATCAAATCAAATTAAATTAATTAAATAAATCGATTCTTTTTTGGATTTGATTTGATGTTTTTAAAAATCAATAATATTTGCTTTGATCAGTTTAAATAATTAAAGAATCAACTAAATTGATTGACTTTAGTTTTAACCAAAAATCAATTCAAACCAAAGTATGAACACTCTGATTATAATAGTTTGATTTGATTTGGTTTTAAAATGGGTTTAATACATTGATTTAAAATCCTCTTAAATTTGTCCATATTTAGACACTTAAATTACGACATCAACATGTTTCTATTAAGCACTCAAACACATAATATCTAAGTTGCTCAAACTCTTCATTTTTTGTGTCGCATCCGTGTCGACACGACATGGGTGTGGGTGTGGGATCCGTGTCCGATTTGATCAATCTATTTTGGGTACTTTGACCAAAATCGATGGGAAAGTTTGGACAATTTTAATGATTTCTGTAATCAAAAGCTAAGGTG
The DNA here is from genome assembly GCA_018342035.1 of Solanum appendiculatum. Classification (NCBI taxonomy): domain Eukaryota; kingdom Viridiplantae; phylum Streptophyta; class Magnoliopsida; order Solanales; family Solanaceae; genus Solanum; species Solanum appendiculatum. Next base: position 2,727,047 of record JAGDQO010000515.1, read on the forward strand.
AAATTAATGGAAATGGAATACCTTTTATATAGAAATTTCTATGTCACTCATTTTCCTTTGATCTCCTTCCAAGATTCTCCTCAAGTTTTCCACATAATATCTCATAATTTAGGTTTTATAATTCTATTTTTAAATATTTTAATTATTTTTAGGTGAATTCCCACACCGTATCCATACATGAATCTATATCCCCGAATCTTAAAAATTAGATCAAGAAGGATCTGATCTTTAGATCCGCACCTGTATCGGACACCCACACCCGAATCCGAGCAACTTAGCATAATATAGTATTATTCTTATTAGGTATTTTTAGTTTAAATTTTGAAAAGACTTTTATGTGTATTCTCAAGTATATATTATTAATTAAGTTAATCACAAAAAATGTGTTATCTATTTTAATTACCCACATTAACCTTAATTGTGAAATACCTTCAAAATTTCAAAATCGTCTTTTTGAAGAAATAATGTGCATGTGAATGCAAGGAAGGGAGAATGCAATTATGCCAGCAATTCCACTCTTCAGATCTGAATTCTCTATTGCTACTTGCTAGTCAAACTCCGCCTATTGATATTTTGATTGAATTAGTAGTAGCATTTTCACACAGAAAAATTAGTAAGCTTATTATTATTTTAGTGGAAATTTATTTCTCACCATGTGTTTTCCCAGGAAGCTGGAAATAGACTGGAAATGGACATACATATTGCTTTTGAAATGGACTAAAAATAAAGATAAGACAAATAAATTGAAACGGAAAAAATGTTATGTTATATATATAACGTACAAAGACAAAAAGAGTATTTATTATGGATCATTGGCTAGTATTTATATATAAGACATACAATGGTATAGAAAAAAAGACAGCTTGGAAATAATGGCAAGGGGCAAACTTGTGCATATGAATGCAGGCAATGGAGAATGCAGTTATGCCAGATGCTCCACTCTTCAGGTATGAATTATCTTTTATGCTAATCAAACTCCGCTTGTTTACACATTCCGTCCAATCAAACTTGCTTGAAATTGACGCGTAATTAGCGTTGTTGTTGTTGTTATACGAACTAAGTAATTAACTCAATTCATGTTACTAATTTCCAGAGAAAGGTAATACAAGAGGCAAAACCTGTTTTAGAAGATGCCATCAAGAAGATGTTTAATAATATTGGTGACTTTCCCAAGTCATGTTTTAATATGGCAGACTTGGGTTGCTCTTCAGGACCAAACACCCTTTTCACAGTATCAAATATCATAAAGATTGTACAAATATTATGCGACGAAAAGAGCTGCAAAATGCCAGAGTTTCAAGCATATCTCAATGATCTCCCTGATAATGACTTCAACACTATTTTCAAATTGATTCCATCCTTCTATCGGAATCTCAAAGAAGCAAATTGTTTCGTATCAGGCATTCCAGGTTCCTTTTATGAAAGGCTATTTCCTAGCAAATGCTTGCACTTGGTTCACTCATCTTATAGTCTACATTGGCTCTCTCAGGTATCAATGAATCATACCAACTCTTTTTCTTATCTTGTTAAATCATATATTACAAAGGGGGATCTTTTCGTGCTAAGATACACAAAACATTTTGATATCCGTTACATACTGAAACATGTAGGCTCCTGAAAAGATTGAGAACAACAACAACATTTACATAACAAGGACAAGTCCTCCTCAAGTATATGAAGCCTACATGAAGCAATTTGACAAGGATTTCTCAAGGTTTTTGCAAGTACGCTCCGAGGAAATAGTAACTGGTGGACACATGCTTTTAACATTTATCGGAAGGAGCATTCCTGATCCCTATGGAAATCATTCTGTTCATCTTGATCTTCTATCAAAGTCATTCATTGATTTAATACATGAGGTCCACTACTTCACTTCTGCTAACTTCTTGTTTTGATCATCCAGTAATTCGTTAGAGTTTAACTTTAGTACACTTACAATGCAAAAAAGAAATTCTTACAAGCATCGGTCGTTTAGAAGGTTTACAATAGGTAACAAACTATATTAGTCCTGAATCTTGGTTATACTTACAATTTTGGCAAAAACTCTAACAAATTATATTAGTCATGAATTGGTATTAATGAGATCAAAAAATGCTCTGTCGAAGCTCTGCAGGGAAGCGTATAGAGACTTAAAATTGACTTACTCTAACAGTATATTAAACTAAATCCTTCGTTAAATCTATGTTCATGTTTTCTTGGTATGGCCTGCAGGGACTTGTTGAACAGGAAAAAATAGACTCCTTCAATTATCCTTTTTATGCACCATACAAGGATGAAGTTGAAAAAATTGTTCAAATGGAAGGTTCATTTGATCTTGATACCATAAAGTTTTTCAAAGTGAACTGGGATGAGAGGGACAACGATGATGATATTTGTTTCGATGCCTATAACAGTGGTAAACATATAGCAAGAACCATGAGAGCTGTTTTAGAACAAATGCTTGTTAGCCATTTCCAATTCGGAGATCCCATTGTTGATTATTTGTTTGAAAGATATGCCTACCATTTGGCTTGTCATTTGTTGGTTAAAAAAGGTAAGTTCTCCAACATTGTCATATCTTTAAGAAAGAAATGACAGAGTGAAAGAAACAACAAGATGTTGCACTTGCCAATACAGTTAAGTACCATGCACACTGGCCAGTATTAAGCTGGTAAAGCTATTTATGTTTATGTTAATGTCAATTCTCTATACTTCTGAGTTGTAGGCAATATCCCAATATCTTTGAGGGAGTGATAGCTTATTGTTATTGAATAAATTTCAAGAAATTGAGGGAGTGATACTTTATTGTTATTGAATAGATTTCAGATTATTCAATAGGTTGTAATTTCTCTTTGATTTTAACATACCCCTGAGACGTAGTTGTTGTTGTTGTTATACGAACTAAGTAACCAATTCAATTCATGTTCCCTAATTTCCAGAGAAAGGTAATACTAAAGGCAAAACCTGTTTTAGAACATCCAATCAAGAAGATGTTCAATAATGGTGAGTTTCCCAAGTGTTTTAATATGTTGGGTTGCTCTTCAGGACTAAACACCCTTTTCACTGTAATCGAATGTCACGAAGATTGTACAAAGAATACCAAAGATTCAAGCTTTTCTCAATGATCTTCCTGGTAATGACTTCAGCACGATTTTCAAATGGATTTCATCCTTCTATCAGAATCTCAAAGAAAGAAGGATATTTCCTAGCTAAACCGTGTACTTGGTTCACTAAAAAGGAAACCAATGAATCATACTTACTCTTTTCAGTTATCTTGTTAATCCTATATTACAAAGGCCAAATCTTGAAAGCAGTAAAGATTGAAGACAAAAGAATTTGTTCTCTCTAATTTCTCCAAGTAAGCTAGATCAGACATCAAAAGCCAGAGAGCACTACAAAGGCCAAATATTGGCTACAATGACAGTAAATTTTAGGCTAAACAGTTTGGCGTCCATCCATCGTGGGAAAACCATGGATTCATACTACAGAAGCGGTACCCTCAACTCTTCACCAAGTGATCAAATTTCCGACTGTAAAATTTAGTCTTGGACCTAACTCACATCTCAAAAACTAGATCAAAGGGAGGCGGATTTCCGTTTTTTTATTCTTCAACACCCTAACTCAGGTCTGGTAAATGAACAATTTTAATGTTTGGAGGGCCCAACATTGGGTGATATGAATTCCAAGTCTTGTAAGGAAACCTCACTCATCGCATAAACAACCAATGTGAAATATGTATCTCTTTTACTTACATACATTAGCCTTAATTGAAATACACGTGAGGTTTTATGATTTATTGAAGCTAATACGTATAGTTAGAAAAGGTGATATATTATAAGTGGTAAACTTATTTATGTAATTCGCACTTGAGAACAAGGCATAAACTTTTTCAAAACTTGAGCTATTTCTAATAGAAACACTTTATCATGTGTTGAGATACTCAACTAAAATATATCGTAATTCAAGTATTTTAAATAAAATTTACCTTTAAAGTTTAAAAAAACCGTCTTAATGGGGTGTGGTAGAAACAATGGCAAGAGAATGGAGAATTCAGCTATGCCAGCAACCCCACTCTTCAGATCTGAATTCTCTATTTCTCTTCATGCTAGTCAAACTCCCCTTGTTTGAGCTTGCTTATTATTAAGAAAATATTATTTTTTCATTGAAATTTTTCAGTAAAAAATGTTTATTGGCTATACCTATGAATAATTTGATTGAATCAGTAGTAGGTTTCCACACGGAATAATCAATATGCTTCTAGTATTTCAGTGAAATCTGTTTTCTACAGCACGTTTTTCCAATAAGCTGGTTAGGTGAGAAAAAGTCTCTGTTTCTAATGATGACTTACACATTCGGTCCAATTAAACTTGCTTGAAATTGAGGCCTAATTTTGTTATTGTTGTGTCATTTTTTGTTATAAGAACTAAGTAATCAATTCAATTCATGTTTCTTAATTTTTGGAGATATTCTTTTTGAAATGGGCTAAAAAAAAAGATAAAGACAAACAAATTGAAACAGTATTATTATGTTATAGCTACCATATGTGTAACGTACAAAGACAAAAAGAGCATTAATTATCATTCAGCTATAGTATTTATATATCAGGCAATACAATGGGATAGAAAAAAGATATACAGAAATAATGGCAAGGGGCAAACTTCTGCATATGAATGTAGGCAATGGAGAATCCAGTTATGCCAGCAACTCCACTCTTCAGGTATGAATTCTCTTTTCTGCTAATCAAACTCCGCTTGTTTGAGCTTGCTTACACATTCCGTCCAATCAAACTTGCTTGAAATTGACGAGTAATTATTATTGTTGTAGTTATACGAACTAAGTAATCAACTTGATTCATGTTTCCTAATTTCCAGAGAAAGGTAATGCTAATGGCAAAACCTGTTTTAGAAGATGCCATCAAGAAGATGTTCAGTGATATTGGTGAGCATCCCAAGTCATGTTTTAATATGGCAGACTTGGGTTGCTCTTCAGGACCAAACACCCTTTTCACAGTATCAAATATCATAAAGATTGTACAAATATTATGCGACGAAAAGAGTTGCAAAATGCCAGAGTTTCAAGCTCATCTCAATGATCTCCCTGATAATGACTTCAACACTATTTTCAAATTGATTCCATCCTTCTATCGGAATCTCAAAGAAGCAAATTGTTTCGTATCAGGCATTCCAGGTTCCTTTTACGAAAGACTATTTCCTAGCAAAAGCTTGCACTTGGTTCACTCATCTTACAGTCTTCATTGGCTCTCTCAGGTATTGATGAATCATACTAACCCTTTTTAGTTATCTTGTTAAATCATATATTACAAAGGGAAATCTTTTCCTGCGAAGAATAAACTCTCTAATTGTAAGAAAGCCATAGGCAGGATATATATGTAGTTCTGGCTTTTTATCATATTTTGTTAGATACACTAAACATTTTACATACTGAAACATGTAGGCTCCAAAAAAGATTGAGAACAACAACAACACATACATAACAAGGACAAGTCCTCCTCAAGTATTTGAAGCCTACATGAAGCAATTTGACAAGGATTTCTATAGGTTTCTGCAATTACGCTCCGAGGAAATAGTAACTGGTGGACACATGCTTTTAACATTTATCGGAAGGAGCATTCCTGATCCCTACGGAAATCACTCAGTTCATCTGGATCTTCTATCAAAGTCATTCATTGATTTAATACATGAGGTCCACTACTTCACCAGTCACCTCTGCTAACTTCTTGCTTTCTTCCTGTAATTCGTTAGAGTTTAACTTTGGTACACTTACAATGCAAAAAGAAATTCTTAAAGTATTAGTCGTTTTGAAGGTTACTATAGGTAACAAACTATATTAATCCTGAATCTTACACTCGCAATTTTGGTAAAAACAACAAATATTAGTCATGAATTTTCAATCTAGAAAATAGAGGAAATGATTTACTACAAGAGGTAGTCTAGTGCGCTAAGCTCCCACTATGTGCATTGAAAAGTTTATGTTGTATTGGTAGGGAATAGTGCAATCTTTTCCAGTCTGATGCAATATGAAATTAGAGTCCTTTAGAATTCCTTAGAGTATGAATGAGATTAAGAAAAATGCTTTGTCAAAACTCTGCAGACTGCAGGGAAGCGGCGAGCTATTATAGAGACTTAAATTTCACTTATAGTGTAAAAATGACTTTCTCTAACAGTATATTAAACTAATCCTTTGTTGAATCTATGTTCTTGTTTTCTTGATATGGCCTGCAGGGACTTATTGAACAGGCAAAACTAGACTCCTTTAATTGTCCTTTTTATGCACCATACAAGGATGAAGTTGAAAACATTGTTCGAATGGAAGGTTCATTTAATCTTGATACAATAAAGTTCTTCAAAGTGAACTGGGATGAGAGGGACATTAGTGATGATATTTGTTTTGATGCATATAGCAGTGGTAAACATATAGCAAGAACCCTGAGAGCTGATTTAGAACAAATGCTTGTTAGCCATTTCCAAATCGGAGATCCCATTGTTGATTATTTGTTTGAGAGATATGCCTACCATTTGGCTTGTCATTTGTTGGTTCAAAAAGGTCAGTTCTTCAACATTGTCATATCTTTAAGAAAGAAATGACAAAGGGTGAAAGAGACAACAAGACGTTGCACATGCCAATACAGTTAAGTACCACACTGAAGTATTAAGCTGTTAAAGATATTTATGTTTTTACGTTAATATCAATTCTCTATACTTCTGAGTTGTAGGTATTAGAGTTACTTAATTATTCTGTACACATATTGTCATTTACTTATTCTTGTGTACCACTTATGTAATATTTGTCAATATATAATATTCCCTACCTCCACATTAGGGGTTAGGTTTTCCACTCTAAGATGGTATCAGCCTAAGTAGTAAACTCTCTCTTCCTGGTTACCGCTTCCTCTCTTCTTCTTCCTCTTCTTCTTCTTTCGATTATACCCTCTCCCATCCCACTCGATTCTGATTTCCGTTTCTCGTCTCTACCTTCTCCACACTGATCATGGCTGCCTCCTCCACCAGTGACGCCACCCTTCCAATTGCCACTGTTTTGCACATGCTCACGATTAAGCTCTCTTCCACCAATTATCTCTATTGGAAAAATCAGATGTTGCCACTACTTTCTTATCAACGCTTATTAGATCATGTTGATGGGTTCTCCATCGCTGCTTCTTGCGGATGACAAAGAGGTTTCGAACCCTCTTTACGCTGCCTGGCTTGCCTCTGATCAGCGGGCTGTCATCATCCTTAATTCTTCACTTACGGAAGAGGTGGTCTCTGAAATTTTGGGTCTCACTACAGCCCGACAAATATGGGTTGCTCTCGAATCTGCTTATAGCAATTCTTCCGTTGAACGCGTTCATAATCTGCGAGATCAACTTCGCCAAACTGTCAAAGGTACCTTCTATGTTGCTGATTTTGGCCGTAAATTTAAATCCATCTGTGATCAGTTGGCTGCCATTGGTCAGCCTGTTGATGATATCGATAAACTACATTGGTTTTTATGCGGCTTAGGAGCCTCCTTTGAGACTTTTTCAACCGCAATTCGTGCCACCAAACCAGCGCCTACCTTCCGCGACTTACTCTCACAGGCTGAGAGTCATGAACTCTTCCTCAAGTCACTTCATGGTGCATCATCATCACCGCCTGCTGCTTTCACGGCTCAGTCGCATCGACAGTCCTCCAACAACGGTGGTCGTGGTTGATCTAATAGGGGCGGTGGTTCGAGTGGTCGAGGTCGCGGCCGCAGGCCACCCCACTGCCAGTTATGTCGAACAGATGGCCACTATGCCAGTGCTTGTCCTACTCTTGCTACCTTTGCCACTCAAGCTGCCTCTCGTGACGCAAACTTGGCTCAAGCGTTCAATGCCCAATGTCATGTCACTACTTCTGCCCCTGATTGGTATGTTGATTCCGGGGCCACTGATCACATGACTTCGTCTTCACCAAGTGTTCATCATGCTTCTCCATATTTAGGCAATGCTAACGTGACATTTGGAAATGGTACTGCTCTTCCTATCACTCATACGGGTTCCTCTACTGTTTCTAATAATCTGCATTTGCGTGATGTTCTGGTTGTTCCAAATCTTGCCAAGAATCTTTTGTCCATTAGTAAATTAACAAATGATAATCCGGTGGATGTTTTGTTCTCTCAATCGTTTTTTCAGATTCAGGACAGAAAAACGAAACAGGTTCCGACTCGAGGCAAATGTGAGAATGGGCTATATGTTTTGCATAATGAGCATCAAGCTTTGGCGGCTATTACAAATTCAAGTTTGAAGGCATTTTATGAACTTTGGCATAGTCGGTTAGGGCATGTTGCCTTTGATACTGTTTTACTTTTGCATAAGTTAGGTTGTTTTTCTGTTACTTCTATTTTACCTAAGCCGGTCATTTGCTCTTCTTATCAACTATCTAAAGGACATCGTTTGTCATTTGATTTAAATACTAAACGATCTTTGCATCCTTTGGACTTGATACATTGTGATTTGTGGGGCCCTGCGCCTATTACATCTACTGATAACTATAGGTATTATGTGGCTTTTGTTGATGACTACTCTCGCTTCACTTGGTTTTATCCTCTCCAAACCAAGTCTGGGTTTGCATCTGTTTTTTCTGTTTTCATGAAGTTTGTGCAAACTCAATTCTCTCGGAAAATTAAGGTTTTTCAAAGTGATGGAGGCACAGAGTTTGTTAATCATACTGTTCGCCGATTATTTGAAGATAATGGCACTTTCCACAGGTTATCTTGCCCGTATACGCCCCAGCAAAATGGTAGAGTTGAAAGAAAACACCGTCACATAGTGGAAACTGGTTTGGCCATGCTTTTCAATGCAAATGCTCCTACCTCTTATTGGGTAGATGTGTTCAGCTCAGCCGTTTACATCATCAATCGTCTACCTACAAAGGTATTGAACAACAAGTCTCCTTTTGAACTCCTGTTTTCTGAGAGGCCCAATTATCATAACTTCAAGGTCTATGGCTGCCAAGTATTTCCATATCTTCGTGACTATGCAAATCACAAGTTATCTCCGCGAAGTCTTCCGTGCATTTTTATCGGTTATAGCTCTCAATACAAAGGTTATAGGTGTCTTGATCCGGCAACATCTCGAATCTATGTCACTCGCCATGCTCGTTTTGATGAACATTCTTTACCTTTTTCGGGCGCTGCTTCATCTAAGGACTTAAACTCCTTGCAACTCGCAACTTTTTTGGAGCCTTTTTCCATGCCTGAAGAATCACCAACAGTCACTGATCCTTCTCCTCCGCCGGCCTCACCGCACTTACCTTCTCTGTGTCCTCCTTGTTTTGATGATTTTCATGGTAATATCCCAACTCCAACGCAGCCCTTACATGCTGATCCGTCTGCTGTTTCAATCACTGAGGAGCAGCCTGTTCATGTTACTTCCACACCTTGCCGGGTCGAAATTTCATCCCAGCAACCTGCTGCCTCTTCTCAGTAGCCTCTGTTGGATGTTTTGGGTGATTCTTTGGCTCCCAATCAGCTTACTGAATCAGTGTCCTCTCCAACAGTTCATCCCATGGTAACTCGGGCAAAAGCGGGCATTTTTAAACCTTCTACTCGTCATCAAGCCAATTTAGCTCATCTTGAAACTCATCGCCTTTTTACAGCTTTATTTGCTTCCTCTGAACCAAGAGGGTTCAAGTCGGCTGCTAAGAACCCACAGTGGATGGCCGCAATGCATGAGGAAATGACGGCTCTTACTCAAAATGCTACGTGGACCTTGGTACCTTGTCCACAAACTAGCAATGTTGTTGGTTCCAAATGGGTTTTTCGCACTAAGTATAACTCAGATGGGTCTGTTGAACATCTCAAAGCGCGACTGGTGGCTCAGGGATTCACTCAAATTCTTGGCTTAGATTATTCCCACACTTTTAGTCCGGTGGTTAAGGCTTCTACGGTAAGAATTGTTTTATCTCTTGCTGTCATTAACAATTGGAAGCTTCATCAGCTTGATGTCAAAAATGCATTCTTGCATGGTCATCTGAATGAAATTGTCCATATGGAACAACCACCTGGCTTTGCAGACTCCCGATTTCCTGATCATGTGTGTCGCTTGAACAAAGCCTTGTATGGCCTCAAGCAAGCACCACGTGCTTGGTTTCAGCGCTTAGGTTCCTTTCTTCTCAACAATGGCTTTGCGTGCAGTCGATCCGATACCTCTCTGTTTGTTTTCAAACGTGCCTCCTGCATTATGTACCTGCTCGTATATGTTGATGATTTAATCCTAACTGGCAACCGAACAGACATCATGGTTGCGTTTATCTCTCGTTTAAACCAGGAGTTTGCAATTAAAGATCTTGGAGATCTCAATTATTTTCTTGGCCTTGAAGTGACCTACACTGATAATGGTTTATTTCTCAGCCAGTCCAAGTATACTCGTGATATCCTTGAACGAGCAGATTTACTTGATTCTAAGCCTGTGCACACTCCCTTAGCTCCTCATGAGTCATTCCTCACCACTGGTGATCCCTTTCAAGATCCAACACGGTATCGTTCTCTAGTTGGTGCATTGCAGTATCTCACAATTACTCACCCAGATCTCTCATATGCAGTGAATCAGGTTAGCCAGTTCTTACAGACACCAACTGTTTTTCACTTCCAGTGTGTCAAGCGAATACTTCGGTATGTTAAAGGCACACTTGCCTATGGCCTGTTGTTCACCAAGCCGAAGGATGTCTCCATCCTTGGTTACTCGGACGCTGATTGGGCTAGATGTCTAGAAACTCGCCGCTCTACTTATGGATACTCCATTTTTCTTGGTGGAAACCTGGTATCCTGGAGTGCCAAGAAACAACCAACTGTCTCTCGTTCAAGTTGTGAATCGGAGTATCGAGCCATGGCAAATACTGCGGCTGAAATTGTTTGGATAACTCACTTACTTCGAGAACTTCATGCTTTGCCTCCTGATCGTCCCACGTTGTTATGTGACAATCGTAGTGCACTCTTCCTCACACAGAATCATGTGTCTCATAAAAGGGCAAAACACATTGACCTGGATTATCACTTCATTCGGGAGCTTGTGTCGTCTGGTAAATTATACACTAAATTTGTCCCGACCACGCTTCAGGTGGCTGACATCTTCACTAAGAGTCTTCCTAGGCCTCAGTTTGAGTATTTACGCGCAATGCTTCGTCTTAGTCCGCCACCGTTTCGCTTGAAGGGGGGTATTAGAGTTACTTAATTATTCTGTGCACATATTGTCATTTACTTATTCTTGTGTACCACTTATGTAATATTTATGTAATATTTGTCAATATATAATATTCCCTACCTTCACATTAGAGGTTAGGTTTTCCACTCTAACAGTAGGCAATATTCCAATATCTTTGAGGGAGTGATACTTTATTGTTATTGAATAAATATCAGTTTATTCAATAGATTGTTCCACTTTGATTTGATCATGGAGGTTTGGTTCATGTCCTCCTCCTTGTTGTAATTTCTCTTTGATTTTAACATACCCTTGAGGCTTAGCTGTTGTTGTTGTTATACGAACTAAGTAACCAACTCAATTCATGTTCCCTAATTTCCAGAGAAAGGTAATACTAAAGGCAAAACCTGTTTTAGAACACATGCAATCAAGAAGATGTTCAATAATGGTGAGTTTCCCAAGTGTTTTAATATGTTGGGTTACTCTTCAGGACCAAACACCCTTTTCACAGTATCGAATATCATATTGTACAAAGAATGCCAAAGATTCAAGCTTTTCTCAATGATCTCTCCTTGGTAATGACTTCTTCTCAATGATCTCTCCTTGGTAATGACTTCCACACTACCTTCGAATCGATTTCATCATTCTATCATAATCTCAAAGATGCCTTTCCTAACAAAACCTTGTGAAAAAGGAACCAGTGAATCATACTTACTCTTTTCAGTTATCTTGTTAATTGTATATTAACAATGCCAAATATCTTGAAAGCAGAAAAGATTGAAGACAAAAGAAGAACATGGAAAAACAAAATAAGTTTTATAATGAATGACCAAATGATCAAAGCGGGGTACTAAACATGAAGAATCAAATTACATAAGAGATTTCTTGCTTGTTCCTCAACAAAATTGTTAACTCTAATTTCTCCAAGTAAGTTAGATCAGAGCACTACAAAGGCCAAACATTCGCGACAATGACAGTAATATCATCATACTTTCCACCATTACATACAACACCAGCTTTAAAACACTCTCTCGTAAAAGGCGTGTAGACCTCAGTGTTCTTGGCATTGTCTAGTGCATACTGCGCAATCCTCCATGCCAATGTGTCAGGCACATCCGATTCCCATGAATCCACCCCCGAATTCACAATTGCTTCTAACTCGAAATCATGAACATTATCAAACAATCCATCTGTTCCCAACACGATTATATCCCCTGCTATCACCGGAACACTGATTTTCTCCGCTACACTCGGATCATCACAACCACTCCCATTCCCCAATTGAAAAGGGCAATTGAACCTTGATTGCTGAACTTTCGATTTATACACAATTATCCCCTCTCTCATCACTGCAAACCCACTATCTCCGACGTTAACAGCGTGCAATGTGTCATCGGAAAGAGTCAGAATACAAGCAGTAGAAGAACCCTTTGATTTCGTATTCGAAAAAGCATCTTTGAGTACTTTCATCAAATCAATACTACTATTATCACTACTCTGCTTCTGAATTGCCAATTCAGCGTTTTTCATCAATTCCCTTGAATACTCACCTGAATCGATACCCTTTTTCGCCCACCCACCAACACCATCAGCAACACCGATCGTCTGTTCCTTTGCACAAATAAAGCTTGCATCTTCACCCAACGGCTTTTCTACGTTCAATTTCGGAATATAAGAAGAGCCAGCAACCATGATCGTACTTCTGGTGACCCCAACGACATTATCGTCGGACTTGCCTTTATTATCAACACCTTCAGGAATGTATGTCTGAATGGGCTTAATGTCTTCATCCATAAAGTCGAATGCCGGTGAAAATTCCTTCGGACTGAGAAAGAATTTGAGTTGTTCGTCATCATCGCCGGTGATGACGTCAAATTCCGATTCATCCGTGAGTTGACGTCTCTTAGGATCGATAGCCATTTGAAGGAAGAATGATAAAACCCTAGAGAAGAAAGATGAAGGGTTTAACATGGAGTCTGTGGGTATATATAGAAAATATTTATTTCAAAACCGAATTCATGTAGGAAGCGGAAACCGAGTTTCAGTAGAAATAGGAAACTTATTACGACTAATTTTTTCTTTTTTTTCGTTTTCTGTGTTTTTAGACACAAATATTTGGTATATTTTTTACTACCTAATAAAGTTGTTTTATTTGGTACTCACTCTGTTCAACAATAGTTACACCCCTAAGAAACAATGAATAATAGGGGTAATTTTACTATATTATCCTTTGACTTTATTAAATTTAATGCTTTGAAAAATGTATTAGATGATAAATAGTATTTAATAGCAAGGGTAAAATAGACACAAAATGTAAATTATCTCTTGATTTTTTAAATTGGACAACTATTTTTAGTATAATGGACAACTATTATTGGACGGAGGGAGTAACTTTTTTACTCTTGATATATCCCTTTTAGGATATCGCAATCCAATAACGTTTATATAATTGAAATAACTCTGGATTAATTAAAGAGTCTAAAGTTCCACAAAAAAAATGCATTCCTTCAACAAAAAATAATGACACTTTTTTCTTTATTTTATGCCTACTAAATATCATGCACTTTATTATATTAAAATGTGCTTATACTTAACAAATCTTCATAAAAATGTTTCTCTTTAATAGATCTTATTCAATACATAAAATTAGGAATCTAATGCATGTATCCTAGGTGAGAAACGCCTCAAAGTCTTTTCCAAGTGACTTTCTAGGGTGTGGCATACCTGTTAAAAAATTTACTAGTCTTTTTAATTTTTGTTTGTCTAGATTTGACTTAACATAGAATTTTTAAAAAAATAAAAGAGATTATTGAATTTTATGATCTTAAACTACGTATGATATACAAAATTTTATTTTAGTTTTACAATCTTAAACATGTCATTAGAATTAAAAAGACGTCAAAAAAGAAAGACATTTTTCTTTAAAATCGAACTGAAAAGAATAGACAAATAAATTGAAAATGAGCAAATACTACATGAATCAGTTGACTACATAACCTTTATCTAAATTGTTTTCTTATTTTTAGATTGTCAATATACGGCCTTTGCTTACTTGTGCCTTTACTGACATCCATGGAGAATCCGTTAACAATTATTGATTTGGTTGCAAAATCTCTATTGTTAAAGCTGTTGAATTTTCTGTCCTTTTTTGTATGATGCCAGAGAGAATGAATTTTTACTCTGCTGTGTTTTTTGGGCAGAAACAGAGAGCTCTCAAAGTCACAAATATAAATTAAAGTAAAATAAAAATGTATAATTAGTACTTTAAGACAATAAAATAACGGGATCCAACTCAGCTGCATTTCCAACACAAATTTAAGTACTTCCATCTGTAGATTTGCATTGCCATTACAAAACTGCAACAGGTTGCAGTCTTGACATGTTCCTCATATCTTTGATTAATAAAAACTAAAATTCTTCCACAATTTAAGTTCAAAAACAATATGAAAAATACAAACGTAAACAAAAAATGCAAGGTAAGTTCCAAACTTGCATAACAGAGACGGCAAATTCAACCGCGCAGGTGTCCACAAACTAAGCTTGAGTTGAACTGGCATTCCAACAAATTAAAGGTTCTCTTAATGTATTTCTAATCGCCACCCAAAATTCTGCGGTCATCCTGCAGGACGGGAAAATGCCATCTGGAAAACAGAAAAGTAATAATTGTTATCTTGCACAGAGTAGTCACTGATCTTTGAAGTATGAGAAAGGAACCAAATAACGCACCGACAGAAGTTTTGAACACTCAAAAGTATACAAGTATCTATGAACACAAAACAAAGTAGTTTTTGAGAAGTCAAAGACAGTATAGAGAAAGCATATTCTAAGACTTGTAATTGAAAATATCAGGGAAGGAACTTAAAAGGGGGTGTAAGATATACCTTGGTGACTACCGCCTGTCAGTTTTGCCACTGGATCTCTTTCCAGAGAAGAGATGTTTTGGTTTCAAAGTAGGAATGACTCTATCAGACTCTCCCCGACGAGCATCCTTGTTCCTCTTATTAGCAGATTTCTTAAACAACTTTATAGCCCTTTCCTTCTGGGGTTTGTCCTTGAAGCCCTCCCCTGGAACAAACTCACTTCGAGGTCGTGACATTGACCTTGATCTTGCCATGGAAAGTGATCTAGACCTACGTTGCTTCTTGCTGGGAGTAATCTCGTCAACATCCATTGCATCATTACCAATGTCATCTCCACGTTCAACTGATCTCTCTCGCTTACGACCCCTTGACTTACTTCGGGCTCGATTGATTGCTAGAGTTGGATCCAATCCCAAAGCAGATAACTGTCTTCCCATTCTTTTTGAAGTAAACTCCTTGTCTTTATCAAACTTTCTTGGTACAGTGGGTCGGCTCTCTGCGGTGCTCTTCTTCATTCTATGCTGTTGAATGAGCAAACTTTTCTTTTTCCGGATTTCAGCTAATGCTGCTTGTTCTTCAGGGGTCAGCTCTGCACCGTCAATCTCAAAATCATCATCTCCTTCTTCATCCTGACGAAGTCCTTCTTCTCTCTCCAATTCTTCAAGCCTTTGTAAGATATCAGGGTCAACAAAGTCATAGACATTGTGCCCATCTAAAATTTCAGGCATTATATCTTCCTTCCACTCTTCATTTGCTAATAGATAGTGCTTCCTCAAGCTCGCAGAATAAACACCAGCACCTCCATTCTCATTCTCCAGATCTCTCTCAAGCTTCCTTTTCTGTTTCTCAGCATCTGCCTCAGCCTGCTTCGCTCTGGCTTCCAACACTGCCTCAGGTATGCAAGCAGGCCTCTCTTTCTGGTCACGTTGTTTTGGCATAGCAACATGGAACCGGTTCAAGCAGTCATTTAACTTTTTAGATTTCATTTTCAATTCCACCCGTTGATTCAGTAACCTCTCACAAGCTGCATTCTTCACTGAAATTATGCCATCTTCAGTCAAAGTGCTCATAGTTAACAGCACACCTGCTTCATCTGTTGCCTCGCCACCTTGACCAATCACTGTCTTCATAGCTTCATCTTTCATCTCCGCGACCAACTTCTTATCTTCCTCAGAAATCCCTTCTAATGGCTGCAAGTCTGTTTTGTTGCATACAATCATCAATGGTTTGTTCATAAAGAGTGATTTGATGCTGTGAAAAAGTGCAGCCTGTTGTGCAATGCTATAGCCACAAGAACCAGAAATATCAAGGAAAAATAACACAGCGGCCCTCAGATGTGCTAGAGCTGTAATACTGCACATTTCTATGATATTACGATCCTCGAATGGCCTATCCAAGATCCCTGGAGTATCGATCACTTGATACCTCAGATATTTGTAGTCAGTATGACCGACAAACAAGGACTTTGTAGTGAAGGCATAAGGCTGCACATCCACATCTGCTCTTGTAATCTTGTTGATGAATGAACTCTTGCCAACATTTGGATAACCACAAATCAAGATGGTTCGAGTATTGGGATCAATTGAGGGAAGTCTTGCCATGTGCTGCCTTATCTGTTCCAAATAAGCTAAACTTGGGCCAATGCGCTTTATAACAGTGCACATACGCCCAAGGGCTGCAACTTTCAGGGACTTGCAGCGATAGAGTGAGTCACCATATTTCAATAATTTCACATAATCCTTCGCTACTTTAGAAATCAAATTTCTAGCAGTATTAATTTGGCCAAGGGCAAGCTTGTAATGGTCTTTGTTGTAGAGCACATGAAGAAGGTCCCCATAGAAAGGATGGATATCATCAAGCCTGGGGAACTCATCAATAATGGTGGAGAGTTTGTCATAGAAATTCTGCTGCGTATATTTCACTTTGCGCATGTAAAATTGACGTATACGAGAGATAGCATATCCTTTGTGCACAACCGTAGGAGTTTGACGCTGGGTGCGAGACAGAATGATATCAACAAAGTCCTTCCCATTGGGAACCACCGTAATCTTCTTAAAATTATACTGCACCATCTTTTATAATCTGGACTTGCAGTATAGAATTGAGACTGCACAATAAAATGAAAAAACTGCATTAGTAGATGCATAAAAACAAAAAGAACCCATCAACCAACTGATCTCTCTCAAACCAATAACACTCAGCAATTCAAATTACAAAAGTATCTTCCATTGAAAAGCTTATTAAATGTGCCTTCAAATCCTTAGACTATGAAAATATACACAATCAAGAAAGAGAATTTTTTCAGCCTCAAGTCCAAAATTTACAACTAAACTATTCCATTATGTTTTTCCAGCCAATGCCCTTGGTACCTTAATACACTATCATGACATGCATTACAGATGGAAATACCATAATACAACACATAAGTCTCTATCCTAAACCCTGCCCAGATAGAACCACCATAACTTCATTGCAAACTACAATAAAGTAACTATTTGTTAAGAGGTTTTTTCATATATGAACTCAACCTTAAAAGAAAAAGGAACTCTTTTTTGATAAAGTAAGATGCTTTATTCACAAAAGAGCATCAAGTAGATGCATAGTTACAAGAAGGTAAAGGCCTTAACAAAAGAACTAAAGAATCCCTTTTCAGTGTCAATCTAAGACAAGGGAGCTAACAAAATTCAACAAAAGAAAAAGGAACTCTTGAATGAAACCGAGCTTTAGCATTCACATCCATGAGATTAAGATGAAAATAACACCTTTTAAGTTACAAGCAGACAACTGAAATAGTACAGGGCGATTTACTTCCTCTATCCAATATCGAAAATCACATAAGCAAACAAGGTTTTCTTAAAGAAATATAATCTTTAGAATTCTAAAAAAGAAATTTTTCAGTCAAAAGAGAAAAGAATATGCTGCACGAAAATCAAAAATACAAATACTGAAGCATAAAACATGGGAACTTCTATTTTCACTTCAAGTCAAATCAACAAAAATCATACCATATGCACAAGTCGTGCATCAAAATTTTCCAGATAAATTCATTATAGGAGCAAAACAGAAAAACAAGTTCATTCCTGTATCAACAACAGAAGGAAATGATAAAACATACAGTATTATCTTAAACTAATTGAACAGAGAAAACAGCACATAAACAAATGTAAAACAAGAAGTCAAAATTAGAGATGCAGAGAGGAGAAATTACCGGTATCGATGGAGGAGAGTGTGAATATCGGTGGCCTTTGAAGGGTTTTAGGACAAACCAAAACCCTAGGCTTGAAAGGGCTTTTGTTTGAGGACGAAGCATCTTAAATATGGATGGACTTGGGACAAGTTGCAAAATTTCGGGTCGGCCCATTCTTATGTTTCGTAAAGGGATGGGTTTATTTTGCAAATTTTGGGACGGCCCATTACAGTTATTTTAAGTAAAGTATAAAGTACAGTAACCCAATAATTTGGACGATAATTACATCCTATCCCAAAAGTTTCTCAAATTACAATAATTTTAGATTTTTCAGAACTCGCGGATATATTGCTCATTCACCGGATACATAGCAAATGATCCATGAACCAGATTCACACTGATTTAGGTTTGAAAAATTGGGGTTATATATCAACAATAACATTTGTACCAGATACATTATACACAAACAAAGTTGTAGAGTATCTAATAGAGATGGAGTGATGTATTCGGATATTAAGAGAGAGAAGGAAAGGTAGATTTTTGTAATTAATTCAAACGGTACCAGATACATTGTACACAAACAAAGTTGTAGTATATCTGATAGAGTTGGAGTGATGTATTCGGATGTTAAGAGAGAGAGAGAGAAGGAAAAAGGAGATTTTTGTAATTAATTCAAATGGTTAGAATTTTTTAGAGATTATATTATCTTAAGTCATGTAATTACGTAATTTACCCTATTTTAAAATTTTATATAACTTCCTCGTCAAGAATAAGTTCGATTTTTATAGCCCTTTATAAATTTGTTATTAGTTTTATATCTTTTACAAGATTTTTATTTTTGCAATTGAAAAATCTTCTTTTTTATACGTAAAAGATCGTTTTCTTGATTCGTCTCTCTATAGGCGTACTGGCAACCTTAGGATTATGCCTATTATAGAGGATCAATTTTTTTCCTTATTTAAATGCTAAATTTCAAAGAGCGCATAACCACATTAATAAACTTACACAAACCCATCAATTTGGGCTTCAAATTCGAGATTTCCCTTGGAATTTGGAATGGAATAAGTCGATTCATACTGAAAAAAAGGTTCTCTATTGATTCAAGCTCCTCCAAAGAGTTGCAAGTGACAGTACACATGGATTTTTCTTAGTTGAGTTTGTCTCTCGTTATACTATTTGGCTAATTATACCCTGTCATTACTAAACTTCACAAAGTATATTCCTCAATTGGATGATTTTGCCCAACTTGATCAAAATTACATGATTTCCCTTAAATAACAAGGTCCTCTCTTTTAACCCGACTCAACCCACTTACTATTGGACTAATTTGAATTACATAAAGCTCCACGATATTGACTTTGTAACAAAGACTACTTTGTAGTTTTAAATACTACGTGATGATATTTGACTAGACACAACAATCATAAATGGAAGAAATTCTTTTGACATTTGTGGTCTAAAAAACGTCTTTATTGCAACTTCTGTGAGTAGTACCATTTTCAAACTACAATCTTCCTTATAGTTTTCTTATTCCCCAGGCAAAGGAACAAGAGCACCAATATATCATCTAATGGATATTTCAGTTCTAATGCTCATGCTCTACCTGAGAAGTGAGAGCTATCAATGTTTAGTAGCTGTCCTCCTCCTATACAAAGGAACACTATTGAATCAAATTACAGGTACCATGGAACAATGCGATGCTTAGAACACTCTGTACATCATACTCCCACAAACAGCAGGTTAACAAGACAAATGCGATCCTCGTTACAAAAAAATGAGAGAGGAACATGACAATTAATTCAGGAGAGACAAAAGGAACAAGCTCAAGTAATTTAGGCAGAAGGAGGCAAATAAACAGGTAACCATAAGTCGAATCACTCAATCTCAAGTAGAAAAGACTATCCATACAAAGATGAGAGGATGACTAACATGTCTACAGATTACTCAGAATAAGTGAAACTGAACAAAATTCACAAAATATAGAGACTTTGTGGCCATATTGAAGCTTTCATTAAAATAAATGGAATGAATAAGCGAGTATGGAAATATCCTCTATCATTCCAAAACTGAATTTTTCCCTGTAAAGGTCTTCCTATTTTTCCCATTCCTCAAGAATGTTACAGTACAAACAGAAACCAAATACTTCCAAACAGATGAAAAGGAAATTTCCATCCAAAACAACAAAAAAAAGAGAACTTTACAGGAAACCTACTTGCCTGCTTGTTAACATGGGCTAATAGTTCTACCAGAAATCACCACAAGAGCATGAACCGTCCACAAAATGATGAAAGCGATTCCGGTCCCTCACAATGATTTTGCGTCCTGTGATTTTGGAAATGAGCTTTGTGACAGCATGACAATCTGGACAAACACGTAGATTCTTGACAATCTTGATTGTAGTTCCTGCCTGAGTACTAATTAGCCCATAAGCAATAGCTAGCTTTTCACTATGAACTGCAAGTGATTGCTGCTTCTCAACTTCCCCAAGATTATGCAAGACTATATCAGTCTGTGGCAAGTAACCATGAGCCTCGAGCCACTTGTTCATCTCCTCCAGCATTATGTAAATTTCTTTGCTTTTGGGATGCTTCATATCACCCGCAAGGAACTCGTGCACTTTATTGTTTATCTCAATGGAGCTACAGCCAGGTTCCTTGTCAACCCCGCTTCTTTTCATCAATGCCCTCACCTTTGCCACCCCATCCCAATCACCAGCAGCAGCATATATGTTGGATAGCAGAACATAAGTACCTGAAGTAGCAAGATCCTGTTCGACTAGGATCTCCATAATTTTCTCTGCAAGCCTTACATCCCCATGAATCCTACAAGCAGTCAGTAGAGTTCCCCATAAAATAGGATCGGAATCAATCTTCATACTTTTGACAAATTCATAAGCTTTTTCTAGCTGTCCAGCTCGTCCAAGAAGATTCACCACGCAACCATAGTGCTCAATCTTTGGCTCAATCCAATACTTCTCCATTAACTGAAAATAATTCCAACCTTCAGAGACCAATCCGGCATTAGCACAAGCACTTAAAATGCCAATAAACGTTATATCAGTAGGCTGGAGACCCAACTTACACATCTCATTGAACAGCTGCAAAGCTTCAAGGCTAAATCCATGCATTGCATATCCTACAATCATTGAATTCCATGTTATGACATCCTTATCTCTCATCTGATCAAACACCATTCTTGCATCCTCTAAACTCCCAGACTTGCTATACATGTCAATAAAAGCAGTAACTACATGTTTATTTACTTGAATTCTGTTACTTTTCACATAAGCATGAATCCACCGACCTGATTCCAATACTCCTATTTGCGCACAAGCAGAAAGAGCAGCCACCACGGTTACTTCATTAGGCTTCACTTTTGACAGTAACATCTGCCTAAAAAGAACCAAAGCTTCATTAGGTCTACCATGTTTGCTACACCCATCAATCATGGCATTCCAACAAACAACATCCCTGTCTTCCATCCCATCGAACAACACTCTTGCTTCTTGGACATGCCCATTCTTTGCATATCCAGTAATCATTGTTGTCAAAGACACCAACGACCTTTCAGGCATTGTGTCAAAGAGTTTGCGAGCTGACACAATGTCACTGCCTCTTGCATAGACATCTACAAGAGCAGTTCGAACATATGTGTCAGATTCATACCCGAGTTTTAGGGCTTGACAATGAAGGGCTTTTCCTGATTCAAGTGGGCAAGTTTTAAGCATGGAAGAAAATGTAAATGCATTAGGCTCAATATTTTGTGTCAGCATTTGGATATATAAGACAAAGGCTTGTTCATAGAGATCACTGATCACATGATTATGGATAATGGCAGTGTAAGAGAACACAGTTGGACTATGAGTGCGCTTAAAGACAGTAACAGAATGTTGGAGGTGTCCAAGGGAAGAGTATGATTGTTGGAGCCTAAAATTCAAGACTGGGTCACTCTCCAGACCATTGCGAATAAGAAATGCATGAATCTGTAGAAGCTGTCTGATGTTTTTTGATTTGTTTATCAAGAATTTAAGTCTGTCTGGCGACGGGCTATGGCTGAACTTGGTGGTAGTATTAGTAGTGTATAGTGGTGGACTGGAGAAAAAGGAAGTTCCAGACATAATTTCAGCCATTGCATGGCCAAAGCTTTGGTTGGGAACTTAAGACTGTAATTTGTCCGAGATTCACAAAGCAATCAAAATGTAACTATGAAAACACAAAAGGCATCTGATCAAGCACCTGCTCCATCACCAACAATAAGCTCATAATTATAAGGAAGACTTCGAACAGCTGCAAGAAAGTTGGGAATAGTAATAAGAAACAAGAGCATATGTTTTTATTGAACTCTTTTAATCCATTGGTATTGCTTCAAGCCATTAAAAAAGGTCGATATAGAAATTAAGTGCCTTCAAGTATTGCTGGATACACAACTTCAAACTATTGCCTACAGTTTACGAGTCAATGTCAATGCTTTATAACTCCAAAGGAGCCAGTTCACTAAGGAATTTCTTCCAAGTATAATAATATTAATAGAAGCAAAGGAAAAAAATTTTGTGCATCTTTTTATTATTATTTTTTTGACAACCGTCATATCCGGGCCAGCATTCGTACACCAACTAATTCCACAGAATATCTGCCACCTCCCACAAGCAGCAGCAGGTATCGGGTAACTCTGTCCGACGAGAACTAATGGGAAGAAATCACTTACTATTTTATGTCTATGTTGCGAATTGAACCTGAGAGTTCATGGTGCTCCACCACATCATTGACCACTAAGCAGGTGCTCAACTACCACTAACTTTTCTTTTTAAGGGTGATAGTATCAGTTACATATACAACTTTAATGGAACCTTTAATTCTGCACAGTTATCCTAGGTTGCAAATTGAAGATACGAATCAAAACATATAAGTACCTGCAGCTTTTAACCTCCCAAAAAAAACTGCCTTGTTTCATAAAATTGAAGAATTTCACTCTCTTGGCTACTTGGAAGAGATGATGAACAGCCTAACAGCTACTACCAACGACGTCGTAGTAGTAATATTATCCAAATATCTTCCCAACTCCTTTTGGATATTGAATAATTGAAATGCACTACTAATCTTTAAAATTATTTTTTTCTTTTTTAAAATAAACCAAAAAAAAGAGTATTTTTTAAGTGAGAAGTACAGAAACCCCTTTTACTTAACTAACGGAACTTAAATACACTCTCGATCTTGCAACATAAGTGAAATATACCTCTAAATTCTCATCAGATTTAGTGGTGTTTTCAACACCTATCTCGACTTTTTATTAAGAGTCTCATACTTCTTCAAGAGTTTGAAAACACTTGTTATGTCATGTTGCATTTAAGGAATGAATCTAAGTTTAGTTAGTCAAATATATGAGTGTTTTTAAGACTGTCAATAGTTCGAAAATGAAACTATAATTTACACCAAATTCAGGAGTATTTTCAATACTTCTCTTTTTTTTTAAGCATGCATTATGGATAACCAAGTAGAAATTTATCTTACTATAATATGTGAAAGTATAGTCACACATGGGTGTGTTTGTTATCAAAAAAACATTTTTCCAATTTTCTTAGTCTGAAAATATTTTTCACTTGCGTATGGAATACAAAAAATAGAACTACTTTTTACAATTTCCATCATCTCCTTCATAAACAAAGTACTACTGAAAGCTACCATGAAACTACAAACAATTAAGCAAACACCCTCCCAGCTGACTTCTCAAATAAAACCTCCAAGAAGAAATAAATCCTTCTTTACATGACTTTCTCATTAACATATGAAACATTTGAGCGAAAAGAAACTAGAAAGATGTACAACAGAGAGTTAATCCGATACAGATTGTAGTATGAGCTGCTCGCGGTGAAAACATTTGGGAAATGAATCAAACTGGAAATGTTGGAGGAACCATTGTTCAGACTTCACAAGCATCACATATGAATAAATGGACAAGTATATATATCAACCTACAGAACCCCAGATTACATTAACAGACAAAACATGAAATAAAAAGAAAAAGGACAAACCAAAGAAGCCTCCTCATTTTCAAATCAATTTACAAAGCTACCAGAATTGACCCAAAAAAATAATAATTAGTTGCCAACTTCACTTCTCCTGGCTTCTGCTATCAGAAAGCATCGTCGTCTCTTCTGAAAAAATGAACTTGCTTGTTGCACCAAAGATGTCAGCAAGTTGCAATACGATCCTTTGGCATGTGTCATTAGTTGGCAGGAAAGCACCTGGAAGGGAAGGGATGCATTCAGGGAGAAATTCTGTCTTGTTGAAGTTTGGAGCAAACAGCGCCAGCACTGTCCGACAGAATATGAATCTGCAATATTCAGAGTGTTTTACCGTCCAAGTTTTTGTGAGGAAATGAGCAAACAGAAAAGTAGACTGGGTATAACTTAAGAACATATTGTTTATTAAAAGAACTACTTAATGTCATGAGATTGACTAGAAATTAGCTAAAATATAAAAAGATTACTCTATATTCTTGCACCATTACTTGTGTTATATTTTGATAAGATTATGTTTAAATTATGCCCCCAGCATGCTTAAAGGGTTTGAAAATAACTATTACAAACAAGGGTATTTTTGGTCTTTTTTGCTATTTTACCTCATACATAGCTAATAGCCTAATACAGGGACTATTATCCCATGTTGAATCTGGTACAACAATATAGAAAGTCCCAACAACACCATATCCGGTGGGATGGGTCTGGAGAGGGTAAAGTATACGTAGACCTTACCACTACCTCATTGAGGTAGAGAGGTTTCCGAAAGATCCTCTGCTCAAGTAAAGCATATCAAAGCAGTATGAAAAAGAAGGCATATCAAATAATAGAGAAAGCATGACATAGCATTCGAGGAAAAGGAACAGCAATACCAACAAAATATTGCAATACTCAAAGCAAATAATAGAGTAAGCATTACATTGCTAATATTACTGATATGAACGGATAAAAAGGTACGGTGCACCAAACTACCACCAAGCCAATACTAGAAGCTACTCTTCATATTATAAGAACCAGATTGAGATTCCCAAATAAGTTTTACACAGATTCCCTATACAGGATATGAAAATAATAACCAAATAAGGGATAAAACAATGCGAGAAATTCTACCAATGATTATCTTTCATAATACCTCAAACCAAACAACCCTAAAAGGATTCAGCTGACTTTTCATTTTAATTTCCTCAAAAATGAAAAATTGGAGATTAAAGGGGTGACATGCCTCGAGTTATTAAAGGGAAAATATTATCATTCTACCAAAAACTCTACAATCAAACAGAGGAATGGAAAACTGAGTTCCATTTAGTTGAATGTCCCTGCATCAGTGAGCCAGAGAAACAATGGTTACAGAGGTCCTTTGAAGAGGAAGAGGCTTGGACAGGAGTTAAATTATGTGCCTCAGCTGAATCCCTGTAGTAGGGGGTACAAGAAAGCTAACTCTATGTTCCCTTTACAACTTACACTTACATATTTATAATATCGTTACCATTCTCAAGAAATTTCCTCAAAAAAGAATTCACGCCTAACCTCCACATCCACCATCACGCCCATAAGCCTTAAGAAAATACAAATAGAGACCAATTTTAGACAATCCGAACCAACATCACATCCACCCTCACACCCATAAGCCTTGAGGAAATACAAATAGAGACCAATTTCACTGACAGTCCGAACCAACATCTTGGAACAAAAATCATGATGTACGAGTGATTCAGCAATTTATACCAGTGAAGTATCAAATTTTTCCAGGTGGTCAATGTCAAATCAACTACTTCCACATTCAGCCACTTGAGGGCCTACTTCAAGACTTGACACTAGATGACTAAGATGAGTACTGAAGAAAATGTTGGCAAACAGAAATAAACCTACCTTAAAATGAGACGCCGTAAAAATGGATCTCCAAGAGTTTGAGCCCAAACAGGATTAAGATTATCTGATGCTGCTAATAACAAACCCCACTCATTTAATGATGAAGAAAGTAGTTTGTCAGCCTTATCATACATATCCTGAAAGCAAGAATCCATGTGTGAGCAAACTAAGGACATAAAAAACAGGTAAGATGCAGCTGGGGTTAAAGTTAACACACCATGTCAATGTCAGAACCTGTGAACCCAAGCATCAAAATGAAAGCCTGTAAAGGAATTGTAAGAAAACTCGTGAATGAGCTTCCACTCGGCTGTCGTGAAGAATCCACATTAGATATAGGCAGTGAAATTGCAGGAGAGAGTAGCATGGCAACTGATTCTCCCTTCTCTGATCCACTTAAGGCCTGTTTATATTCATTCATCAAATAATTTTATCCATATCAGAGAAATAAATTAAAAGCAAAAGGTTCATTACCTAAAAAATTTAACAAGTGATTAAAAATAAATTAAAAACCTAACCATTAGGCATGTGAGTTAACTTCAGAGTTATCTATTTTATAGCAGATACAAGGATATCTAGAAACAAAGAGGTGGCTTCCGCTGAGCACAACGAATGATGAGCTGATGAAGTAGTTTTGAAAAAGAAAGCAGGCTGGAGAACAGGAAAGCAACCTAAATATTGTCCTAGCTTAAAAACGACACTAGGAGAAACTCTAATATATCATCAGATACCTAGACTGATACTATTATAGTATCAAAGATTGTAGACTATTTCATGCATAGATCCTTCTGAGGGCGTCTAGAACACCATTCAGCTGTAGATTTTGGTTGAATAAAATGCATCGAGGATAGAAAAATATACTGCTGGAAAATTAAGTACACAGTGTAACTAAGAACCGAAGAAGATCAAGGTATCATAGTTTGAAGCCCATGATGTTGAGGGCCATGATGATAATCACATAAATCAAGAAACTAAAACTTAGAAATGTTTTTGATAAGGTAAATAATTATATTAATGGAAGGGAAATTCCCGTATAAAAATCGTATACCAAAAAGAAGATAAACCTAAACCACAATATGGCTCTCTATAAAAGGCATCCAATCATCTAACTACAAACAAGGACCTCATGGTTACACCAATAAAGGAACTAGAGACAAGAGGTTACTCCTCACAAACAAAATCATTCTAACCCTTCAAACGCTCTCCTATTCCTCTCCCTCCAAACTACCCACATAATTTCTAATGGAACTATATCCCATGCCTGGGGTCTTCTCCTCCTCCTCCTGAAATCCCAATTATACATTGCCTTCTTTACTGTTCTCGGCATGGCCCACTGCACCCTGAACCAGCCAGTTCAGGATCCCCGCCATGGACATTCTGGACTGCATTCCTGGATTTTATCATTTTTCTAAGAGCATAAGTAGCTCAATTCTCTAAATAAAAGCTACAGTATTTATTTCCTGTATCATGACTCCTTTGCAACCAAAGCTTTCTAAATCTTCTGTCATCATTTGCTTCTGCCTGCCAAACCAATACTGACAATCCATGTAATACTTCCTTTAACGAGAAATCTGTTGTTTCAACTTCGGAACTCAGTGATAATGGATCCTTTTCTCCATTTAAATATGAAGCATGCTGCAACAACACCGAGCACACATCCCAAACATAAAGCCTTGTGAACCTAATGTAGCACATTAACAAATGTCAATCTTGTTTCAGACGTGACAGGCTCCCTATTGGAAATGTGAACCCAAATTGAGGCCCCTCTTCTATGCAGGGAATGTGTATCTTAACACCAAAAATACTACCTAACTACCTCAAGCTACCTTAAGATTTGTTTCTTAAATAACCCAACACTCATACAGTAAGTGCAATTGTAACAAGCAAACTATTGATGGGCAACACAAACTAGTAAAAAAGGAAGATTAAGCGAGAATCCGTGTCAAGTTTGATGGAGGAATTCTTTTAGCTGCTGTTGAAATAGAGTGAGAAAACTATTGAACTAGGTTAAGAGAGTTGTGGCTCTCTCAGAATTCTCTTGCAACATGCACATTCCGGAAGAGACCAGACAATTTGATTCCCTAAAACAGTTTGTAAGCTTTAAACATGGAGCTTAACTCTGAAATTTCAGCAGTTTTAATTTTTAAATTCCAATAAATGTAAGTCCAACCAAGCCCTATTAGGTTATTAGTATTTGAGATAGTTTAAGCTCTGCAATGCAGATATATTCCTATGCCGGTCTCCATATTAGAACATACAATCATCAGTACAAGCATTTCCACCACTCTCTCCATTTTTAGTTAATCATCCTAAACCACAAAATTTATTGGCTCAACACAATAATAATCTCAGATAAACTATGCGCCAATTGTCATCATATAGCATGGTCCAGGATGCATACCGTGAATGATTTACTGATATCACTGTCAATGACCAAAAAAAGTGGTCTTCTAGTGAATGGCAACAAGTCACATGGATAAACCCCATTCAGACCTAGAATAAAAAATAAATTTCAGGATTCAGAATTATATACAGCCAAAATATGACACTTGGTTTCAATTTCAAAAGATAAGGTTTAAAAATAAAAAAAATTTGAGTGATCCTCAGAAGAGATGATGACCAGCATATATGCTAAGTGTAAACACTAAATACCAGCCAGATGACAGAAATGAAGTGTAACAATTTGCTTCCATATTTAGATCAGAAGAACTGATGCTGCCAACAACCTCTGAGTTCACTGTCCATGTCTTGTATAGATATCAATAAAGAACGCTAATTTTTTATGAAGGTACAGATCCACCCCACAAATTCCCTATTCAACAACAACAAAAAAAAAAACCCAGTGTAATACACAGGTGGGGTCTAGGGAAATTCCCTACTCAAGAGCCCAAATTTTACCCGCTTTTCTCCCTTGGTGACTCAATCCCCAATATTATGGTTGAAGGTAGAAGCTCTTTGCCAATAGACTACCCTTCATCACAAATGACTCCAATATTTAAGATGATAAAAGTATGAGCAGAAAAACACCTCCTGACATTGACTTCATTGTCAAATCAAGTTGATATTACTTGAGTTGATTTTACATACATAAAATCAGGATTTTTGTCTAAAATTTTTCTATGTCCTTAAAGCATCTCATGAGTTTCTCCCAGGTTTTCTATCTAGTTTTTGTTAATGAGAAAAAACAATGAACTTCTGCAGAGAAACATGTTGTCCATACGAAAATAAGAATTGATTTTAGAGTGGCCTATGCACAACGTAACAAGACCTATGTGCTATTCCACCAGCTGATACTTCTGCAACAAGAGAATGAGTACAGTACGTTTTGTGCCTCAAAACTGTTCATTTTTGGATCTACAGAATGAAGAAAGTGTTTGATACCTCCACTGGAACGAGAACCAATGTATAAGCAACTACTCTGGTCACATAAGCAATTCCCCTTGGCAGAAGTGGGATTTGCAATTTCAAATTCCAAGTTCAGTGAGGATGTAGAGGTGGCTTCTGAGTCGCCAACACGAGACATAAAGCTCCTCCCTGCTCCATGGGATGGAGAAGAAAAAGAGTTCTGAGAGCTTCCTGTTACAAATTTAAATTGTTAACAGGATCAGTGTAAGCTGTAAATTAGAGTTTTGAAGGAATAATTATGTCAACATATAAGAGCTTTACACCGTCTACTACCTGCAGCAGACAAATATAGTAAAAGAACTCCATCATGAGGTAGCTCCTCACAGTTTGTGGCCAAAACCTGCCGATAATTGGCAAAGTTAACTTTCAATGGAGAATAGTATAGAGAGTACATGCATGAGGAATACACAGATAAATCCAGGAGCTAAAAATCCTTCTCCATATCCAGGGAGGCCATTGGCTATAGTGCTTTTTATACAATGTTCAATCACCAGCTCTAGATAAAAGGATGCCAACTTTTGCAGTATCATTATAGTAGATATTAAAAGGATATTCAAAAACTTGCACCTAGCACAAAAAAATTAATTGCAATAAAGCTCCGAGTAATATTAATAGAGCATATGCTTCCAGGAAAACCAAACTAATTTTGCTCAAAAATAAGCAGTTACCTTTCCCATCTCAGTGCTAAAACAAGTTTTGAGATTTCACATTTACCAGGTTAATTAGACTATAATTATTAGACATTGAAATGTCAGATGAGAGCACAAGAACTACAATTTGCTTTTTCAACAAAAATATTTTTTTGCAAATAGTTGGAAAATGCGACTACTCACCGCTAAATAATTTGTAACAGATGGACGATATAGGATGGACTTGCGAGGATTAGGAGGTAGAGTAGGATCAGATATATCTTGTGAATAATTAACACGACTGGGCCCCGGAGCTCCATTCTGGCCAATACCAGTTCCAGTCCCATTTGAAGGAACCCCGCCTGTCTGATAAAATGACCCACTAGGTTCCCATTCCAGACATTGTAGTATTCGGAAAGTATCAAGAGTCAGTTCTGAATACTTAACCTGATCCCCGCATAGAAAGAAAAGATGAGTGAACATTAATGCAGTAGATCAATAGGGATGCAAATATTAAGCTCACTAGTAAACTGCACGTAAACCCAGACACTTCCAATTAGAACAAAAGGTAGGCATGCAAAGGGGAGAAAGGCTCACCTCATTGGGATGGTAGCTGCAGAGCAGTGCATCTCGTAATCGTAGCTTTCTCTTTGCTTCAACAACTTGTGGCAGGCAATCTGGATGAAGGTCCAATACAACACTGTATCTCAATGGCCTGATATTCATAAAAGCTGGGTCAGCTTTTAGAAACTTAACTATTTCCTGAACCACCAGCTTCCATTCTTTAAAATCAGTTTCCTGGAAACAATTCCATCTAAAAGTCATTCGGCTATGCATAGAATATTGGTTCTTTCTCCTATCACAACATGTAGTGAGCAAGGGACCAAGCTAAGTATGTGGAAAGAGGTCATAGCATACAAAGGGCATTCATATCATTCAGCCCACCAAACGACAACTCCATCAATGGAAATGGACATTTGGGAAATTGCCACTTCTGTGTTTGGTTCAATAGTATATTGGAATTTGAATACTCTTACCACTTCAAAGAAGCCCAGTTACTCCTTTTCAAAAAAAAAAATTACATCACATGATAAAAGCTGATGGTTTCATCTAAATCCCATAACAGCAGCCACTTCCCATGGCAGGAAAACAGATCCGAAGTCTTAGACCCTGAACACGCCACATATTTTTGTTGAAGGCACAAAGTAAAAAATAAAAATAGGAAAAATAATCTATATACATGTGTGAGCATAAGTCCAAATTATAAAGATAATTGAACATTTGACTCTGACATGCTACATATGGTGCCTTCCTCCAGTCCTCCTAGCAATTTTTCATATAATTATGGCAAACCAAAACATTACATGTAGTGGAACAGTACAATTAAGAATCATGGTCACCGACCTGGAACGCCCTCTTGCATTCATCAAGCAACATTTTCAGCTGATTTACCAATTGAAGAACCATATTATGCCGATTCAAAACCAAACAAACTGTCAGAAACCGAGCAAGAAACCGAAGTTGCTTCCTGGAAAGATTAACATCCTGAAACATCCCATCTTTGAAATACTCCCTAGTCAACACTGCCTCATAAAAGATATACGACTCACACAAATAGCTGGCCTCACTTGTCCTCATGTACTGGCCAAAATAAAGCTGACCAATTCTAGATGCAATATCCCCAATCTCCCATCTCTTGAGACCAGCTTCCACCAACTTCTGTCGGTTCTCTTGTTGAAACTTCCATAATTGTGTGTATACCTTGAAAACCTTGTAGAAGTATGTATCATACCTTATATTACACAAGTAACACAACCACTCAAATTAAAGACTGTCAAAAGACAAAACATTCCTTATACGAATCAAAGGAGAAACACTAAAACCACATAGGATAGAAGAGGCAAATCATCTACAGACTACAGCTAGGCCTTGTTGCTATAATGTAAAATGTTTTCCACGATAATTATTTTCTGGTACTTGGTTGCACATAAATATCATTTCTTTTAGATGAGTCATTGAAGTATTGAAAATATTTTCCTTAAGAACAATAAATTACATCAAATATTTTCCATTGCACTTGTGCTCCATATCCTCTCGCTCCCAATCAACATTTAACCATTTGTTTCCTCTTTACAAAATCTAATTATCACTAAACACCACCACTGTTCTGTTCCACATGTTTATGTCCAACCAAACATCGAAATCGAAAAATTATCAAGTAAAATGTTTTCCAATAAAAAAATCATTCTTTAAGTTATTCCAAATAGGGCCCTAATCCTCTTGATGCTACTACACTAAACTGATAGAAATTACTCCTAACTTGTTCATTTATCATTATTTACTCATATTCAAGGTTGATTACTAAAAGGGATTCTTTCATCCTCCCCATTGGAATACCCAAAAATACACAATTCATTTAAGCATGTCACAGTATGCAGCTATCATTATCATCAACATAAACAAGAACGCCCATATGGGTTCTTCAAGATCATCAAAATTATGGGGAAAATTGAAAATTTTGAAAAATTGGGGTCAAGTGTTGGACCTGTTCCGTTGGTAGTAGGGCAAATCTCGAATTTTTGAGAACTTCTTGTCAGCTTTGGCAACAAGGGTCCAATAAACTTCGCTGACTGGTATGTTATTGCTACTGCTGTTGCTGATTTGCTGAGACATTCTTCCAATTTTCCTAATACTTCCCTCTTTAGATGCTCAATTGAATCAAAGAACAAAATGGAAGGGATCAAAATTTGGTGCCATTGATTCTTGGTATATAAAAAAATCAGTACTTTTTAGTATCAGCTAGGAGTGGGATTGGGGAAAGTTCAGCCGCTGATAAGAAGGTCGATTTCTTAGGGCATGTTTTGAGTTATGTTCTTAATGGCATTTTGGGACAATTTTTTTTTTATGACAAAAAAACCCGCGGCTGCCTTTGGGTGCGCATAGGTAATCTCTGCTTCTTTGTAATAACTCACAAATCACATAGAAGAGATAATTCGCACTAGACAAGTCTGGTATGACGAACTTGACCCAGAAGGCAAATTCCTTATTTTCGCTGGTAAGGAATTTCGAACTTGAGACCATGGATTAACAAAATACTACTTGAAAGTGTTTAAATTTTTTTTAAAATATTAGAAAATTAATATGGATTTGTTATTATTTGAATTTATTTAATATTGATATTGTTACAATAAATTATTGCGAGTTAATAAGACTTTTAAAATTAAATATGATTAACTTAGACATGTTCTGTTGAAACAGATTGTTAATGTCGAAGTTGATGTTCAAATCAATATAATCCTTACAAATATTGTAACAATATCAATATTAAATAAATTCAAATAATAACAAATCCATATATGTCGAAGTTGATGTTCAAATCAATATAATCCTTACAAATATTGTAACAAACAAATTAAGGGAAGTAAAATGAATTAAATTGATATCAAACTAGTAATATTTTTGTGTTATGTGTTGATAGTCCATTATTATTAGAAAGGAAACAAATTAAACTTTAAGAATTGATGAGGCTTATAAAGATGAGACAAGTTGATTGTCACCTTAATGGAAGGATGCATTTATTCCCCTCTTTGAAGGTAGTCACTTATAAGGTTATAAAAAGGCTTTACTTGTCATGTTTAGTTTATTGAATTTTTTTTTTTGTTTATTTGGTTTTTATAATGAGAAGCAAATGAATTTTATCCATCAAATTAAATTTTTCTTCGTTTTGAATGATATTATTAATTATTTTTTTTGGGTCAAAACAATTCTAACTGTCTGAAAAATTTAAAACAAAATGTATTTTTATGCATTATTCCTCATGTTAACTTTTGTTGGTACTTGTATATATTGATCTCGCAATCACTAACAATAAGTGTTAGGACCAAACAAAGTGCTCTAACTCTAAATATGCATAGCTTGATTTAGGACAACAATAAGTGATAGGACCAAACACACACTCATATATATGCACCCTAGACATAGTTGTCAGTTGAGGACACTAGTCGAATACGCTGCTTAGAGTCCCTATTCGAACGTAATGATTTGAGTTCAAATACACCTGCATTCTTTGTTTGCTTTTTTTCATGTTTAGTTGAACGCCCATGACAATGTTAAAGCGAGTTAAGAAATTCATAAACCCATAAGTAGAAAGTTTCCAACCGACAATTTCAATTGTGCAAAGTAGTGCTCACGGCCATCAAACCAAGTAAATGTCATCAATCAACATCAATTTAATTCATATGTATCCACTAGTACATCGATTATATGCATGTTTAATCAATAAAAAATTTCAAGAAGTGATGTCGTGTGACACCACTTTGACTAATGTATATTTGCCTTTAGTGGTGCCTCTATCATCTTCAAAGCCTTGATCTGCCTTTACGTAAAGATACTCTTAACATGTTGTGATATTATTCCTTTTAAATCAATTGCACAATTTTCAAAAAACTTCACACCTTATACTTATCTTTTTTTCCCCTTTCCGCTATCCATACGAGAATTCGCAAATAGATCGGATAGATATGTATGTATTGTCTTTTCCTTTTTGACTAAATAAAGCAAATAAGTTTAATTATATGTATTGTCTCAAATGCGTCTTGCACGTTGCTACCCCTTGGCCCATCAATAATGAGTTATTAAAGTAAATATTTGACCTTATACTTAATCATATTATACTTATGTAGGTTTAGTTAAAATAACTTTAAAACCCTAATCACAACTTACAGTAAAAAAGAAGCTAATTATATATGATGTCAATTCTTTTGCTGAATGATGCACGAAACGTGCAAGAATATTGATCTAGGACATACGATTTAATTACTTTGAAGTTCAATTAACAAATATTAGTAAACTTTCTAGATGAAGGATTAGGTGTACCAACAAATCATTATCCAAATAATATGAATTACGTCTATATACTAGTTGCATGACTGTCATGTCATGAACCTAATTAAGCAAACAATTCTTATTTTTATGATTATTGCCTTTTTTTTAGAGTCAACCTCAGAAAAGATGAATAAGTAGAACCAGGTGTAGATTTTTAAGTGATAGCTAATAGTTATTATCTTATAAAGTCGCTTTCTTTGTAATAAAAATAATTAAATTTCTTCTTCATTTATTAACAACTAATACACATATGAATATTAAAAAGACATTTTCCTTATTTTGGGAACGTCTAATGTCAAAGTCACTGAATGAATAAGTCGATAATTTCTGAAATATGTAATGTACTTTATCTGTTTGATTGTATATGAGACGTCGCTAATCTATTTTTGTGTACTGATTCATATTGAAACATATACTTGAAGATGGGTGCAGGACCGATGATTTTAAAATGGACTCTTCATTTATTACATAAATAATGTGATTCACTATTAAATTTATTTCAATTTCAAAAATTTGACTCAAAGCGAAAAGTGAAAAAGGAAAAAGTGAAAGAAGGGACAGGGCAAGAAACAAACCGTACATAGCTACAAATACAAACTATTCCCCTTAATATTCTCATTGTCTTCAAGAATCTTTATTTCCATCATTATATTCGTTGAAAACTATATTGGAACATTTTCTTATTGTTTTACAGTTACTTTTTATTCATTTTTTATTTGGTAGCCCCATGACTTTATGTGAAGATCACAATTTGCTAAGCTAGCAAAACTTTAATAAGCAATTATTATTCGTATCCAATATTTACATCAATTTAACTTTAACGAGTACTATATGTCTTGTTGAGAATGTTATAACATAATTATGATAAATAAACTAATACTATATATTATTACTTAATGTTAATATTTCTTATCATGTTAATTTATTAGTACTATTTTATTACAATTAATTAATATAATTTTATTTAAGTACTAAGTGCGGAGTAAATCTCAATTTGCTTTTCTATTTTCCTTTTGGCACTGTAGTAGATACTATTTTTTTTCTTTTGCTAAAGGAAAGCAACATCTATACTATTTTTTATAAAAATATTACAACTTTTGTAAGCAACAAGTTAGGTTTCTTTTAATATTCATTGGTCAACTAAAACTCTTGGAAGGTGTAACAAACTTAGATTTAGAAATGTAAACCAAGTTTTAAAAATTAATTTCTTTTTACAACTCAATTATATTCAGTTGCTTTTTCCTAAATTACCCAAGATCCTAAAATAGATCAAACTATAATACATACATCTAATGTCTCTCTATGCCATACAATACATGTGCATTATAGGTGTTGTACCTTGTGCTTTAAGCTATATATGTATTCTATTAAAATTGCTAAATTAGTTCTTTTCTTTTATGGCTGGGAGGAGTATGAATAGGAGAAATCGGAAATACTATTGATGAATTTTAAACCATGCACCTTCAAGATATATAGTGGAACTGCTAGGACTTTAGTTAGAAACTGAGCCTAGAGTTATCGACCAGAATTAGAGCATTTTGTATGTTATGTTATATTTGGGTAACTTGGACAAAACAATAGTGAATTGATTTTCGTGATTTGGAGGTATATCCCCTCCACATATCTAATCCTAATTTGAGAGCCCCAACTAACTTGTATATTATTGTTCAACAAATAATCATCTCTTATTTAAAAAAATATATAAAATAGTCTAAACTAAAATCAAGAAAATCAAAGAAACAAGATGAGCTTAGGGATCTTAAAGGGAATTACCAAAAGTTGAAAGAATCTGAATTCTGAATAGACACCTCAACTTCACCTACTTTGCTTCCCTTTCCATCTAAGCCCCTTAGTTTACACTCCTTCCCAACAACAAAAGAGCATAACAAGGCAAAAACACTTGATGGGGTTCTTTCTTTTGCTCACTTAGTTGAGAAAAATGGAACCTTTCTTGATTCTAAGTGCTAGTAGTTAGTCTTATAGTGCAAAGTTTGGTTTTTTTTGAACATGGGATCTATGGGAAATACTAATCCATGGGCACCTTATGATAGTTATAAAGATTGTTCACAAGGGATTTGTAGTGTCTATTGTCCACAATGGTGTTACTTTCTTCTACCTCCTCCTCCTCCTGATGATGAAGATGCATCAGATGATTCTACCACAGCTTTCTCCCCTCTCATCATAGCGATCATCGGTATCTTGGCAAGTGCTTTTCTTCTTGTTAGTTACTATACCATCATTACTAAGTATTGTAGGAGGAGGAGAAGCAGAAATGGTGCAACAGAGTTGGAAGCTAATCAAAACGAGACGCCTCAAGATCAGTGGGAACTTGCTACAGTTGCTGGATTGGATGAGTCTATCATCAGGGCTATTACAGTGTGTAAGTTCAAGAAAGGTGAAGGATTGGTTGAAGATACTGAATGTGCTGTTTGTTTGAGTGAGTTTCAAGAAGATGAGAATCTTAGGCTTTTGCCTAAATGTAGCCATGCTTTTCATCTCCCCTGTATTGACACTTGGTTGAAATCTCATCCAAATTGCCCTCTTTGTAGAGCTAATGTAGTATCACCTTCTGCTCCTAGTACTACTAGTAATCGTCCGTCATTGCCTCCTCCTATTCCTTCTCCAATGACCATAAATGCTCTTCAATTTCAAAGACAAAATGACTTGATCTTGGTGGTGGATCATGATCATGATTATGATCATGATCACGAACGAGTACTTCATCGCGATGAGGTTGTTGTTAGCCTTGTTTGTGATGATGATGTTTCAACAAAGAACAGTTTGGGGGAGAATTCTGAATTCAGTGAAAATAACAGAATTGGAAATGAATTCAGAAGATCAACCTCTTTAGGTGTATTTTCAAGACAACATCTTTTTGTGTGCAATCCTGTTTCAATGAACAGATCTGTCTCCACAGGAAGATTCATATTTTCTTGAAACATATTTTAAAGTATTGGTTGAAACTTTGTAAATTCTTCAAGTATACCAACTCTTATGAAATTTAATCAAGTCTGATTTTTCTTCAGTTCTGGAATGATTATTTGATAAAATGTAGAGTAGTAACTTATTCTTAGTAGGCGTTTGGACATGCTATATTAAATCGCAATATGAAATCATGAGATGATTAGTGTTAACAATTTTTTCTAGTTAGAGTTTGGTCTGATCAATCCTTTAGTTCTTTTTTGCTTTTGTCTCAGATCCTCAATATCACTGTGAGATTATTTGGGTCGTTTGGTTTGCGGCCTAAATTATTCAGGATGACAGTCCTATGATTATAATTTCAGAACTAATTTATTCTACACGGAAGATGAGATAAAATAATATTAAGTTGGATGGGGTATAGTACTTAATGACCCCTTATGGTTTAAACCATATAATTAACAAACATCATACCATCATAATTCATACTAGCTAATTACCAAAGCTTATTTATGCCCAATATCCAAACCGGACAGCACCAAGGATCTCTTTTTCTTTTTAAGTAGTATTAAATTAGTAGTTCAATGTAGCTTTTTCTTTATAGATATCATCACTATTAAAGTTAATATTACCTAATCAAGATTTCTTAGATGGATAAGCGCAGTTGGTAAGCTAATCTACTAACCCCATTTAGACCCAAGAAAGCTTGATAAATGAAAGTCGTAAGTCTAGCTAAGAAGCCTCACGCTTTCTAACTTATACGAGGAATACTTGTTCTTTTTTCGGGTCTAATTATTTGTATATGTAATTGACTGTCTCAACTAATTTAAATTCGAGTCATTAAGCTTCGTTAAAAGGAAAGTGCCTCCTATTTGAGATTTCTCCACTTCAAGTGCATGATTAATTGACACTGGATAATACATATGCATCCAATCTCAAGGGTTTAGATACCATGCACCAAAAATTATAGGACGTTCTTTTCATTAAGTGATAAATGCATTTGTATATCGGGGACTTAAGTCAATTATACATTTATTCAATCTTATAATGTGTGTGTTTGTAAATTAGAAGCTTGATGATGTTAATTTTACATGTATCTAAATTTAAACATACCCTATTTCCAATTTTGTGTCCTAAAGGAACTTTTACGATGAGAAATTGAACAGGATTAATTAATTAATTAAAGAGAACCATGACATGTATGTTTGAAGTCTTATCTTGGGAGGTTATCTCTATAATACATGGAATAAAAAATGTTTTATCAAATTAATTTATTGTTCTAAATATAGTAATAAAGTCTTTCGATATGGCATAAAAGGCTACGCGTAGGGGTGCAAAACTAACAATTTCGAATATAAATGCATCAAACTTACATAACCAAATCTATTATTAGATTTTAAAGTAAATTTATAAACACACTAAAATTAAGGTAGTTTTTTTTATATATAAAAAATTGAACCAAACCGATTGCGAATAAATTTTACGTACAAAAATAAAATATATTTTATATGTTAAATTTAAAATAGAGAACATTAAAAAAAATCCGTTCCAATCAGATATTTTAATAAATATATGTGTTTAAGTCGAACATTAATAAGTACAGAGGCCGACTTTGTAAATTTATGTAAGTAAATGTACCAATTTGTACATTAAATAAATTACGTGTCTTTTCCCAACATTCCAACTATATAACACCAGCTATGGCTCCTTTACTGTTCTTCATTCTTGGTTTCTCCAAGAAAACGCAATTTTTCGTCAGAGATGGTTTCACACAATAATATTTCTGCTTGTTGTATATCTCATGAGTTCTATAAAGTTGCTACGAACAATCCCAACAAAATTGCACTCATTCAAGCTTGTGGGGGTCTCAAAATCGCCAAAGAATTTCGACTTTCTTGTAGTGAAAATGGCGACCAAGAAGAGTTTGTTTCTTCCAAAAGGAAGTCGGTTAATCCTCCGGTTTACGAAGGTGACCAGTGCTTCACGTTTTCCGAGGTATTGTCCGCTGTTGATTCTCTCAGTTTACGGCTCCGATGCATTCTTGATGGTGGCGATGACCCCAATCTTGTGAAATCCTCTTCAGGTAACTGAAATTTGTGATTTTAAGTGGGGGTATAAATGAATTAACGCAAAGATTTGTTGAATTAGTATCAATGTGGGAAAAATATAGTAATTTGAACTATTTTTGTAGACTAATTCTTCTTTCAGGTATTCTTTTTATATGATGAAGAAAAGATGGCGTTAATCAACTACGGTTATACTGATTTAAGATTAAGTTTCCCCCTATTTATATTTATATGGAGTAAACCAAGGCTCTTCTTTCTGTAGTAATCTGTGAACATCTGTATCTTGTCTAGTTCGGAGAATGATTCTTGCTTAATTGTTACCTTTCCTACACTCGAGGGCTTGACGTACCGGTGAATGTGAATATCTTGTGTGTGTTGTAGTGGTGGTTTCTTGAATTTTTTATATCTTGTGCATGTTGTAGCGGTGTTTTCTTGAATTTTGTATATCTTGTGCGTGTTGTAGTGGTGGTTCTTGAATTTCTTATATCTTGTGCATGTTGCAGCAGCGGTTTCTTGAATTTTTTTTTGGCTTTTTAATTTTGCTTTAGAATAACTTTTACCTTCTTAAATTATTTTTTTGTTGCTTTTAGAATAAGGTCTGTGCAATCTCAAATTGAGCAACTTTGCCAAAAGGTTAATGGATGGTCCTATCTTACCCGCCATCTGGAAAAAGTCTCTTTTTTCCCTTGGCCCTTGACGGAGCTCCCACCCGAGTCTAATGATAGACAGTACTCAAAAGTTGGAACGTCGTTCTCTAAGATTTTGGATGCGTGGGAGTCCACCATTTGTAGCGGTGGTTTCTTGAATTTTTTTTTGGCTTTCTAATTTTGCTTTAGAATAACTTTTACCTTATTAATTTTTTTTTGTTGCTTTTAGAATAAGGTCTGTGCTATCTGAAATTGAGCAACTTTGCCAAAAGGTTAATAGACGGTCCTATCTTACCCGCCATCTGGAAAAAGTCTCCTTTTGCCCTTGGCCCTTGACGGAGCTCCCACCCGAGGGTAATGTTAGACAATACTCAAAAGTTGGAACATTGTTCTCTAAGATTTTTGGATGCATGGAGTCCATCCATTTTACGTAGGAGTTTTCGTTAATGGCTAGGGCAAATACGAGACAGATTGTTAAC
The DNA here is from genome assembly GCA_018342035.1 of Solanum appendiculatum. Classification (NCBI taxonomy): domain Eukaryota; kingdom Viridiplantae; phylum Streptophyta; class Magnoliopsida; order Solanales; family Solanaceae; genus Solanum; species Solanum appendiculatum. The sequence continues at coordinate 2,768,163 of JAGDQO010000515.1, forward strand.
GACAAGGGGTATGAATGGACCAAAAGAATAATGGCGGGCAAATTGAGCAATATCAGATAGCCAAAGGGCAAATTCAGATCGTTTCCCTTAATCTGTGTTTTCTATGATTTCTAAATGAATGTGAAAATGTTATATCCGTTTCCTTGATTTTTTTTGGTTTTCTATAGTTAGCTATGGAATCCTTCCGGATGTTGTTGATGGCTTGTGAGTAAACTAATTAGGCTTTGCATCTTTTCATGGTTAGTAGTTAATATGCATCAAACTGCAAATGACTGCAGTTCCAAGGACCAGTTAATTGTGGGGTCTTCTGATTGAGGTTTAGAGCAGTATACACAGCTCCATAAAGCATATATCCCTAGAGTAGTTGGAATATATATGGAACCTTCAGTTGAGTACATTGTTTCTGTTCTATTGGTATTCTTTTTATATGATGAAGAAAAAATGGTGTTAATGTGTGTGTAAGTAACTGATTATTGTGATATTAACTATGGTTTTACTGAATTAAGATTAAGTTTCCCCCCTGTTTATATGGAGTAAACCAAGATTCTTCTTTACGTAGTAATCTGTGAACATTTGTATCTTGTCTAGTTCGGAGAATGATTGTTGCTTCATTTTGTTACCTTTCCTACACTCGAGGTTTCGACGAACCGGTGAATGTGAATATCTTGTGCGTGTTGTAGCGGTGGTTTCTTGAATTTTTTTTTTGGCTTTCTAATTTTGCTTTAGAATAACTTTTACCTTTTATTAATTTTTTTTTTATTGCGTTTAGAATAAGGTCTGTGCTATCAGAAATTAAGCAACTTTGCCAAAAGGTTAATGGATGATCCTATCTTACTCGCCATCTGGAAAAAGTCTCATTTTTCCCTTGGCCTTTGGTGAAGCTCCCACCCGAGGGTAATGTTAGACAGTACTCAAAAATTGGAAAGCTGTTCTCTAAGATTTTGGATGTGTGGAGTCCCCCCATTTTACGAAGGAGTTTTCGTTAATGGCTAGGGCAAATACGAGACAGATTGCTAACGACAAGGGGTATGAATAGACAAAAAGAATAATGGCAGGCAAATTGAGCAATATCAGATAGCACAAGGGAAAATTCAGATTGTTTCCCCTTAATCTGTGTTTTCTATGATTTCAAAATGAATGTGAAAATGTTATATCCATTTCCTTGAAATTTTTTGGTTTTCTATAGAGCTATAGATCCCTTCCGGATGTTGTTGATCGCTTTGTGAGTAAACTAATTAGGCATTGCATCTTTTCATATAATAGTTAATATGCATCAAACTGCAAATGACTGCAGTTCCAAGGACCAGTTAATTGTGGGCTCTTCTGATCGAGGTTTAGAGCAGTATACACAGCTCCATAAAACTTATATCCCAAGAGTAGTTGGAATATATATGGAACCTTCAGTTGAGTACATTGTTTCTGTTCTATCGGTTTTGAGGTGCGGAGAAGCATTTATGCCGTTAGATCCATCATGGCCAAACGAAAGGATATTATCGGTAATATCTTCTTCAAAAGCCGATCTTATTATGGGCTATGAATCTTCAGTTGACAGAACTTGTCACCAGCTTGATAAATTACGATGGCTCATTCATAAAGGCAGTTATCCCGTTTTTTATATGTCAATAGAGGATGTCATCCGAAAAAAATCTGACTCATTGTTAGGCTGGCCTTGTGAAAGTGAAAGGTTGAGATCATTCTGCTACTTGATATACACGTCTGGATCCACTGGAAAACCCAAGGGGGTTTGTGGTACTGAAGTAGGTGAGTTGTACATCGTTTAACCATTTCTCATCAATTTATATTGTCACCATACAAACTATGCTTTAATCGTTCAGTTCACTTTACTTAGGCATTAGTTCAATTCATTTTATCATACACTTGCAGGTCTTCTGAACCGCTTCTTGTGGATGCAAGGATCATTTCCCTTTCAAAAAGAAGAAATCCTTCTTTTCAAAACATCCATAAGCTTCATTGACCACTTGCAAGAATTTTTAGGAGCTATACTTGCTAATTGTACATTGATCATACCTCCTCTCAATCAGCTGAAGGACAATATATTTAGTATAGTCAGTCTCTTACAGGTATAAGTGAAGGATTTATTTACCCTTTGAATTTCTTGTTACTTAGCAGTGCATTTCAAAGTGTGTGAAGTTTTTTCTCATTTGATTGCCAACAACAGTAGGGCCTTTCCTATCCATTAACCAATTGCTTATTCTAACAATTACAAACATAAAGCAAGTATTTTCGCTCAGGTGCTTCTGGATGGAAGAGTCTTGACTCTTGAGAGTATTGGGTGCTTGTTGATCTAGTAGAATCTATATCTGAGTAACTGAAATACGGCCTTCTACTTCCATGTCACTGCTTCAGTGATCAATTAACTTCCTCTACAATTTTTTTAGACTTCTATATCTAGTATCTGCATGGGTTCCTCCATTTATTTTTACCATAGCTTCTGCATTGGTTGGTGAAAATTCTGCAATAAGCTGAAATACTGGTGCACAAAAACCATCTCTCTCTCTCTCACTCACACACACACACACACACTCATTGAAGAGGGGGGAGGGTGCTTGTACAACTCTTATTTTCTTTGGATTTTCAGTATTATATAATCTAAATTACTGTTATTGGTAATAGTTGCATGAAGTCCAAGTGGGTAATGTTCACTTTGTGAATCCATGATTAGAAGATTTTCAAATATTGCTAGAAAAAAGATTCGTGCCTATTCTTCGTTGTTTTCTGCACACCGATAGTGTGTCTTACTGAAAAAAATTAGGCTACCTTCATTGGATGGATTTCTGGTTGTTCTATAACAAGCTCTGGTCTTGGTTGGGAATCTTAACTCTTCTCTGGCTGGCACTGATTTATCTTTTGCAAACTGAAAATTGAGCCACCATTCTTTCTCCCTGATGCAGATGACAATTTTTCCATATACTCTTTAGGGAAAAGGGTCAGATTTGTCTTTGTATTATTTAAAATTGAGCAACTTTGCCCTCAGTTATACTTTGGGTTTAATTTTACCCCTCCTCCCGGTGAAAAGTCTCGTTTTTTCCTGGACCCCTAACGTCTCTCCAACTTGTATCTAATTGAAAACATAGTCAGAAGGGGTAAATTTGGACCTTTTTTCTCGAAGTATCTTGACACCTGGTGTCCACCCATTTCATGCTAGAGCTCCCTTAATGTCAAGGGGAAATACGAGACAATTTTCTAACAAGAAGGGTGTAAATGGACCCAAGGTATGACGGAGGATGAAAATTTCGGATAGAGTAGGGGAAAATTTGGACCTTTTCTTTGTTCTTTTCCATACTATGAGAGCATCACGTATTTAAAAAATTCCATTATTTTTTCCATCATTTATCTTCAGGAATATTCTATTAGCAGGCTCGTGGCAGTGCCATCTCTTATAAGGGCGATTCTTCCTGCTCTGCATAGCATGCATTATCCTACAGCTCAGATCTCCTTAAAACTTCTAGTGCTAAGTGGTGAAATTTTTGATATTTCTCTGTGGAAGAGGCTGGTCAAGTTGCTACCCCGGACTTCAGTTCTTAATATATATGGAAGCACAGAGGTAGATTTCTGTCTGTGTGATTTATTTTTGGGTTAATTATATCCTCACCCCTTATAATATTGAATAACTTGGAAGGAAAAAAGACTCCATGTCCATCGTTATGAGTTACTTTTTCGTTACTTTTGTTCTGGTAGTTATAATAATTCACTTGAGAAGAGAAACTTTGAGTAATGCTTGCTCATATCAAACAAGATGCCGATTTTCTTCACCCTTTTATTTGTACCAACTTTTGTACTCGATTAAATCACTCTAGTTTGGAGTTGAAATATGGGAAACTTATATTCGTTATTGAATTTTTAGCTTAAATTCAAATTTTAGTGCTTGTGACCGTAATCCGTGCATATTAGCCTTTAAGCTGGGTGATCTGAGTTTTATGCTGGCTCTCTACTTTTTGGTATACGTCTTGTATATGGGAGATTTTCCATATTGATTGAATTTTTTTTTACCTTATCATAAAGAATATCTGTGATTTGAGCTAGTACTCTCCTTTTGCTCATGCGGTTAACTAAGTTGAATTGAAATGATATAGCCACTTTGGTTTAGACCCCCTTTGTTGAATTGCCCCTCTACCACTGCCTACAATCTCACCATCAGCTACTGCAACCACTTCCCCGAACCTCCTCTGGATCATGGGGGTGGAATCATTAGCATAGGGGGGTGGATGCATGCTATAGAGGGAGGTTACAGAGGATGGTTTTGGGAACACATAGGAGGAGCCTGGGGAGTGGGGACCTTGAAATTTCCAGCTTTATTTAGTTTACTCCAACCATAGATGTGCGCAGTTGGCTTGTTTACAGCTGATTGAAGTTTAGCTTGCTGGTGCTTCTCTTAATACTCCAAGGTAAGAAATGTTCTTTAAATGCTATGAACAACTTATTGATCAGCATTTTGATCACTACACATAACTTATACATTATAGTAAGTATTGCATGAAGGTGATCCTTTCAAACTTAGATGTCATGCTTTTAGTGTGATTATAGATACATGTCTGTATAGTGTATGCTGGTTATGTTTATGGAGCAACTTTATTTTTAAGTTTGAGATATGATTTTTACCAAGCCTATCCACTCATTTAATTTATAGGTAATATTTGGAACACCTTTGAGGATCCCCCTGTATGCAAGTGTTTTGGGAAAAAGATTAGGTTGCACAACTTGCAATTTTTTTAAGGAAACTAGTTTGGCATGGTCAAGTAGAATAGGATACAACAACTCTCCAGCTGGTAACATTAGCACAATAAAGTCCAAAAGTAACAGGAAACATTAATTGGATGAGAAACTTCTGTATATCTTAGGACATTTTATGATGAGAGTGAATTAAAGAAGCATTTCATTCTCTAGAACTTAGCATTGTTTTTCTCTCCGTAAATTCCAACAACTAACTATGTCTGAAGTAGACAATTATTTTTTTGAACTTGGTAACTTTGTATTATATCACAAAACCCCATGTACTGTAACCTTATATACAAGTGTACTCCTGATTTCACTTCTCTACGTCTAAATTGAGTCTAGCACATCAATAATAGAGACAGTGTCATTAGAGTATAACTGATTACACCAAAAGACTAAAAGTAAAATGCAGTTTAGTTTTACTTTCTGCACATTGTTCTCTATGCTCTCAAAACATCTTGAATTCCTTTCTTTCCAAACAGCCCACCAAATAGCCCCCGGGATAACTCTCTATCTACCTCTGTCCTTAGCATGTACACCTGCTTCCTCCCAGCATAGTAATGCATCAGCCACCTTCCTGAGCATTGTCCAGGAGATGCCATTGAGCCTTAGGAATGCCTCTGAAGTAGACAATTATTTAGAATCAATAAAATTCAAGTTAGTGGAAAGATATTGAGTTTCCATTCTTTAGAGATACAATGGCTTGGTCAGTTCTTTCTAGACGAAGACGACCATCAGAGAAAGGAAGAACAAAGTAACACTCTCTGTGGCAAGTACAAAAATAGGGAATCAGAAGAAATTCATTGCGGTTTGCTTGGTAGAGGGAGAAAGATATCAAAAAGGCTCAACAGGAATGGAACTAGAGTAGAGGGAGAGAGATTAGGCTCAATCGGCTAATGAGTGGACTTGCAACGGTTAAATAACTTGATCATTCAACCCCAAACCTTCAGGGGATGCCCCTTTGGAAACCCTTACACAACCCATGAGGGACAAGTATAGCATTTTCTAACAGTTTTTGCTCAAGCTTGATTGGGAATTTATATTGATTACAAGTGTATAAAATGTTTGTATTTTATTGATTCTACACACAAATACGGTAATTAAATCTGATCAAATTTACTAATATAAGTAATCTTTGAATAATCCCAACAATTGCCAAAGTTCTACTACTAAATTTGATTAGAGACTTTTATAGCTGAGTATGTATTATTATGAGACTTGGAGAAGTTCTAGTTTTGGAATTCTTAAATTGCCTTAAAATGACAGATTATTAAGTAGTACTTTCTCTAAAAAAAGGATATTATTTTTTGATAAAGGTAACTAGTATTATCAACGGAGGAATACTTCAGGAATAGTCCAGTAATACTTACAAACCAAGATCACAGAAGTGAAAAACTAGCCTTCTATAATCTTATAAGTTATCTAAAATGCTAGGAATATCTCCTTCTTCTTGAGGATATTCATGTTTACACCAAAAATAGAGAAGAACCAAGCAATTCATCTTCATTTTCTCAAAAAGAGCAGCTCTTGTTTTCAAAACATCTTTGGTTCCTTTCTAGCCAGATAGTCCGCCAAAAAGGACCTATTATTTAGGTAGTATTGGGATGAAATGGACCTGAATAGAGCAAAATGATACAATGATTAGTCTAGCTGATTTCAACTATTTAAGATTGACTGATTAGCTGATTGTTATTTTACACTTTCTTCATTCAATAACCAAGCATCATCTGCATCTCGTTTTCTAATTTGTGGTGGGCTTGGGAGAGCATTATATTTCGTGATTTCATTTCTATTCATGTTATGGTGTGCATTTCATTTTTTAACTATTGCATTCTTCTCATTTGTGGGTCTGGACCTGAGAGCATATTTTTGTTCACAAGAGGTAATTTAGAAACCAATCAGCAGCTGCCTACAATTCTTGGTTAGAAGGCTCCTCGATTTAATTCTTGCACTTGAAAGCAGAAGGGATCATCTTCTTGAACATCTACATACTATGTGCTCACGAACTTTTGAGAAATTACAGTATTAGTAGAAGAGGAGGTGGTGTATGCATGAGCTTCCACATTCGTAAACTTCTTTTCACTCTTATAAATACCCATTATGTCTCTTGCATTTTGGAAGTACAAAGCAACTGTGACTCAAATGTATTTTCTCCCTATCATTAAAGATAATGATTGAGTTGTTTATCCCGATGTTATCACTTAATAATTGTCCTCATATTTTGTAGGTCTCTCCTTTTTTTTTTTTTTGCATGTCTCTTGTATATAGACTAAATGACCTTGTTTATTATCAATGAAATCTTTTACTTGATCGCTAAAAGAAAAATATTTGTCCTTCCCTTCCTGGTATCTGCTTGTATAAATAGGCACATAATCAGAAAGAGTTGATGCACAAAGCACATACATTTTCCTTTATGTTATTATATGACATAACTTCTGTTCTATTGCTGGACACCAGTTTCTTAACGAGTGGGTGGTTGTGATGCAATCACTTCTTGAAGGAGGATATGGCTGCTACAAGTAACTCAAAGCTTCATTTCTTATTTCATTGGCTATCTAAGTTCAATCTTGGTTCATGACTTCTGCAGTGATGGTTATTTGGGAATAGCTTGTAACGACATAGCAAGCTTGATTTTCCTTATTGATAAAAAGAAAACATATCAAGCTTTAATTTTATCAATTTAAAAAGCAATAGTAACAACCTTGATACAAATTTAAGATTGCTCTTAAGAAAAAAAGGTAGCTTACGTTACCTATCACTTAAATTCACTATCTTCTCTATAGTCTTATTAATATATTTGATGTTTAAAATAGGTTTCCGGTGACTGCACATATTTTGACTGCAAGTGGTTGCCCACAATGTTGGAGCAAGATGCTCTGGGCAGTGTTCCAATAGGCATTCCCATTGACAACTGTGATGTGGTTCTTATTGGAGAAAATTCTCCTGATGAGGGAGAGATATGTGTGGGTGGAAGTTGTGTTGCTTCTGGATACTTTAGTCATCCTTCTATTTTGCCATTGGATAACGTGGAATTACATCAAGAAATAGCTGATGGCAAGAACGATGAAAATGAAGCTTACTTTAGAACCGGGGATTTTGGCAGAAAGCTTTCAGATGGAAACCTTGTTTATATTGGGAGAAAAGACCGCACTGTAAAGATCAGCGGGCAGCGTATTGCCTTAGAGGAGGTTGAAAGTGTTCTGAGGGAACACCAAGAAGTAGCTGATTCTGCTGTGGTTTCTCGTTGCGTTCAAGGAGATATTTTATTTCTTGAAGCATATTTACTGCTCAAGCAAAAGGAAAACAATCTTGAGGTCTTCAGTTCCACAATTAGATGCTGGATGGCCAGCAAACTTCCCCCAACCATGATTCCTACTCGTTTCTACTTTGTGGAATCTTTTCCTATGTCTTCATCAGGGAAAGTGGATTACAAGATGTTGGCCACTTCTGCAGCGTCTGAGGCAGGTAACCATATTGAGATTGAAGAAACTCAAGATATCGATCTCATTAATGTTATACAAAAGGTATTTTACTAGACTTCAGTTTGATTAAGGGTTGTGATTCTGTTATGAAATGGGATTAGCAGCAATCTTTACTTCGATTTTCATTCAGTACAAAGTTTTCCCATGAAAGTGATTTTTTTTGGTAAAATATAATAAGATATATTTAAGCATTGCCCTAATTTGCATCATGCATTCTGTGAAACCACACACTATATGAAGGAAAGTCATGTGTAGACTTTTAGAGTTCATAGCTGCATATATAAGTGGGTAAAAGCTGTTAGGTTGTCTTTGGAATTTGGTATACTATATGCTTCCCTTTTCATGGGAGTTGTTAGAATAAGGAAAGGTTTACAGAATCCTACTTGGAATAGGAATTGTTTATAGTCTTGTACTTGGTAAAGAATTGTATTATAGTGTCTATAAATAGGGTTCTCTATGTAATAATAAAAGATACACAATCAATAATATTTTCTTCAAATTTCTCACATGGTATCGGAGCATTGGTGAGAAACTTCAAGTCACCGTGTCAAATTCCGGCGACGGTTAGGGCTGATTTGTGTCATCTTTTGTTCTGAAGGTGTTGTGCGAAAACCAACACCATCACGAGGCTCGGGAAGCTCAGGCGACCAAACCCCAGCCAGAACCACCGGAAAACAACCCTCACGCGCTCTCACGCGCCGTTCGAAGTGGAAGTTTTCCGGTGAGATCTGGCTCACGTGCCGGTGCATGAGAGCTGCTCCGGTCATCTTTTTCGAGTTATTTTTTTTCTGTTGGGGTCGTCTGGTATTTCCGATCACAACCCATTCATTTTTTCTCGCTTTCCGATCATCGTAATTAGGGTTCCGGCAGATCCGGCAGTTTCCCGGCAGTTTATGAATATTGAATACTATTTTCAAGTCCAATTTCTTACTATGTCTATTGGTTGTGATGTTTTTGGCTCCAAAAATACGGGGATTGGAAGTTCAAGTCCTATAATCACTTCAGAACCATTAATGGGAAGTTCAAACTATTTAGCTTGGGCTTCCTCAGTTGAATTGTGGTGCAAGGGTCAAGGTGTCCAAGATCACTTAACGAACAAATCTTATGTGGTAGATGTAAAGGCAAAGACGAGTGAGGAAGATGCAAAAACCAAAGCACAATGGGAGAAAGTGGATGCTCAATTATGTAGTCTCCTATGGCGCTCTATTGATTCCAAGTTGATGCCCTTGTTTCGCCCATTCCAAACATGTTATACAGTTTGGGAAAAGGCTCGTGCTTTATACACTAATGACATATCTCGATTCTATGATGTGATATCTCGGCTAACCAACTTAAAGAAACAAGAATCCGATATGTCTACTTACTTGGGACAGGTACAGGCAGTCATGGAGGAATTTGACACGTTGATGCCAGTCACTACGAACGTGAAAAACAACAAGAACACAGACAGACATTGTTTCTAGTTCTTACTCTTGCTGGACTTCCTGCTGACCATGCTTCAGTGCGTGATCAGATTTTAGCTAGCCCTACAGTTCCTACAATCGATGAATTATTCTCTCGTCTACTTCGTCTTGCTGCACCTCCCAGTCACAAAGTAGTTTCATCTCCCATTGTTGACTCCTCTATTCTCGCATCTCAAACCATAGAAACGTATACATATCAGTCTATGGAGAATCGGCAAGGGGGAGGGCGTTTTGGGAAACCTCGATCCAAGTGTAGTCATTGTCATAAACTTGGACACACTCGTGACATATGTTATATTTTGCATGGTCCACCACCCAGTTATGATCCTACTGTTGTAAAGGAATATAATGAGTCCCTTCGGAATCGCGCAAGTAAGCAAACATCTCCACAAGTAGCATCTATTGCTCAGCCTGATCGACCACCCAATAATGCTCATATTGCTCAGGCAGAATATGATGAGTTCCTTCAGTATCGAGCAAGTAAGCAAACGTCTCCACAAGTAGCCTCGGTTACTTAGCCTAATGTTCATGTTGCGGGTTATTCTTTTGCTTGTGTTTCACAGTCTAGTACTCTTGGATAATGGGTCATGGACTCAGGCGCCTCTGATCATATTTCTGGTAACAAATCACTTCTGTCTGATATTGTTTATTCACAATCTCTTCCTGCTATTACTTTAGCCAATGGGATCCAAACAAAACCAAAAGGGGTTTGAAAAGCCACACCCCTATCTTCTGTCACTCTAGACTCTGTTCTCTATGTCCCTGGTTCTCCTTTTAATCTGGCATCTATTAGTCGTTTGACTCGTGCCCTAAATTGTGGCATAACCTTTTTTGATGATTTTTTTCTCATGTAGGACCGCAGAACAGGACAGATGATTGGCACATGACATGAATCACAAGGCCTTTACTATCTTACCTCTTCAAATTCCTTCACAACATGCTCAGTTACAGATCCTCCGGACCTAATTCATAAACGTTTGGGACATCCGAGTCTATCCAAACTGCAGCAGATGGTGCCTAGTTTGTCTAAGTTATCCACATTAGATTGTGAGTCGTGTCAACTTGGAAAACACACGTGCCACATTTTCACGTGGTACCGAGGGTCGTTCAGAGTCTATTTTTTCCTTAGTTCATTATGATATTTGGGGTCCTAGTAGAGTCAGTTCAACCTTAGGATTTCGTTATTTTGTTAGTTTCATTGATGATTATTCAAGATGTACTTGGATTTTCTTAATGAAAGATCGTTCTGAGTTATTTTCTATATTCAAAAGTTTCTTTGCTGAAATACAAAATCAGTTTGGTGTTTCTATTCGTACTTTTCGTAGTGATAATGCCTTAGAATACTTATCCTCCCAGTTTCAGGAGTTTATGTCTCACCAAGAAATTATTCACCAAACATCTTGTCCATACACTCCTCAGCAAAACGGTGTAGCAGAAAGAAAGAATAGGCATCTCATTGAGACTGCTCGCACTCTTCTCATTGAATCCCATGTTCCGCTGCGTTTTTGGGGCGATGCAGTCCTTTCGTCGTGTTATTTAATTAATAGAATGCCCTCATCTTTTATTCAGAATCAGGTTCCCCATTCCATATTGTTCCCTCAGTCATATTTCTATTCTATCCCTCCTCGTGTCTTTGAGAGCACATGCTTTGTTTCATAACTTAATCCCAGGGAAAGATAAATTAGCCCCTCGTGCTCTAAAATGTGTCTTTCTTGGTTACTCTCGAGTTCAAAAAGGGTATCGTTGTTATTCACATGATCTTCATCGATATCTTATGTCTGTCGATGTAATATTCTTTGAATCTCAACCTTACTATACATCGTCTGACCATCCTGATGTCTCTGAGGTCTTACCCATACCTCAAGTCTTACCTGTATCTACTTTTGAAGAATCTACGGTTACTTTTCCATCTTCAGTTGTAGTGCCACCACTCCTGACTTATCATCGTCGTCCGCGTCCAGCACTAGTCCCAGTTGATTCATGTCATGCGCCAGACCCTGGTCCCACTGCGGACTTGCCTCCTCCTAGCCAATCGACTACACTTCAAAAAGGTATACGATCTACTCGAAATGCTAACCCACATTATACTTTCTTGAGTTATCATCGTCTATCTTCCCCCCATTATGTATTCGTATCATCTTTGTCCTCTATTTTCATTCCTAAGACTACAGGAGAAGCACTTTCTCATTCTGGATGGAGGCAGGCTATGATTGATTAGATGCCTGCTTTACATTCGAGTGGTACTAGGGATTTTGTCTCCTTTCCAGTAGGTAAATTTACTGTTGGTTGTCGTTGGGTTTATGCGGTTAAAATTGGTCCAGAAAGGTATAGATGGCTGGTTGGGAAGTTGAATTATCTCACGGTGACTAGACCTGGCATCTCTTTTCCTGTGAGTGTTGTAAGTCAGTTTATGACTTCTCCTTGTGATAGTCATTGGGATGTAGTTGTTCGTATTCTACGATAAATAAAGTCAGCTCCTGGTAAAGGACTACTCTTCGAGGATCCAGGCCATGAGCATGTCACCGGATATACAGACGCTGATTGGGCAGGATCACCCTTTGATAGACGTTCTACATCTGGATATTGTGTTTTAGTAGGAGGTAATTTGGTGTCGTGGAAGAGTAAGAAACAGAGTGTGGTTGCTCGATCTAGTGCAAAAGCAGAATATCGAGCAATGGCGGTAGCAACTTGTGAGCTAGTTTGGATCAAACTGCTACTGAGAGAACTGAAGTTTGGAGAAACTAGTCATATGGAACTTGTGTGTGTTAATCAAGCGGCCCTTCATTTCGCATCAAATCCAGTGTTTCATGGAGGACTAAGCACATTGAAGTTGATTGTCACTTTGTAAGAGAAAAGATACTCTCAGGAGATATTGTTACCAAATTTGTGAAGTCAAGTGATCAACTTGCTGATATCTTCACCAAGTCCCTCACCGGTCCTCGTATTAATTATATTTGTAACAAGTTAGGTACATATAATTTGTATGCACCAGCTTGAGGGGGAGTGTTAGAATTAGGAAAGTTTTACAGAATCCTACTTGGAATATGAATTGTTTATAGTCTCCTACTTGGTAAAGAATGTATTATAGTGTCTATAAATAGAGTTCTCTATGTAATAATAAAAGATACACAATCAATAATATTTTCTTCAGATTTCTCACAGGAGTTTATTCCCTTTTTGAGCAATTTATTAGCCGGTGTTGGAAGAAAAATATTGTGCCACATAAACTGAGACCCTAGGGAGTATTATGTAGTTTGGCTTAATATTGAGCGTGGGCCGTGGAAGAACTGACCGGTGAAACAACTATTCAGTTAGTCAAGATATTTTTCTACAAAAGGTGGTTAGCTTGGTAAAAGAGTGTATCCAAAGAGTAATTGAAAAGATATTACACATCAGTGTCTTCTGTCACTTGTGGGCAGTAATGACATTTCAGTCAGTATAGGCAATGCTCTGTTTAGAGAACTACCTTTTGTATAAGCTTCTCTACCTTTTGTATACAACCTGTCGCGTCGGGGTTTCTTAGCATTTTAACTAGATGACCTTTTTTATTATTGATTTATACTCTTGCAACAAGGCAGCTGGCGTGCAACATGGGTAGCTGGCTTGCAACATGGGTAGCTGGGATATAATTTGTTATCTGGCTAAGACTAGCTTTCACTCTCTCAATAGCATGATGTTGCAATGTGTACTGCGTTTTTTAAAATTCCTTTATTTGTATTTTAAAACAACTTCATTCGTTGGTATCTGTTAAGCATAAATATGGCAAGTATCCTTATATTGTAATATGTAAAGGATTCTGAATGCCCAATTTCGTAACTGGAAGAATACCAAAATAGAAATAAAAATAAAGAAGTACTTGAGGGAATGTCAAGTTGGGATATTCACTGAAAACCTATTCTTTTATCCATTGTCTACATCACACCGAGATTGTGTCAAAAATATATACAAGATGTGCAAAGGGACTAACCACACATATCTCTCTAGCTGTCCCAACTGTCTATGCTTCCTTTACCACCAAAACAATGGATGAAACAAAAAAGACGTCTTTTACGTTTCTTTCTAAAAAGAAAAGATGTATTTTACTCCTTCTCTCTTATGCTTTCTGAATATACTTCTTTTGCTTTCATGGGGAAATTGAGCTGTAAATCCTCTTTTGCATGGGGAAAATGAGCTCTAAATCCTCTTTTGCTATTTTGAAGTCTTTCCTGCTGTGTGTTTAATATATCGTGAAGCTGGAGAGATCTGATGGCTGATTTATCTGCTGGGAAAAGGGTGGTAGAAGAGGGAATTTATCTTATCCAATAAAAAAAGTGGCAGAGGGTTCATATATGCCTTGAGGTGCTCTAGACTCAAATATGCATGCGCCATGCCTGGTAGACTCCAAAATGCCTAGCCTTAAGTATACTCTTGATGCATGCCCCAAATCTACTTCTGGAGTATGCTTTGATGATGTTGTGTAGCTCAGCTGTGTACAAATAATGAAACTAATCGATGGGGTAGGACGAGTGGATAGTAGACCTTAAATAGTACTGTGAGTTGACTGTTACTCTTGAGCATTACATGCTTGTCCCATAAGTTGACCAGTAACAGACTCATTATCATTGTTAAGGTTAGTTGTTGAATAGTGAATGATTTTATGCATATGTGCTGTCATATTGTCGTGAGTCACTTGTTCTCTAGTCAGTATTATGTGTCCTTACGATGATGTGTTTTCTTACATTTTCTTTAACTTTGATTGGACAGGCTTTTTCTGATGCTCTGATGGTTGTTGACAAGATCTCCCTTGATGATGACTTCTTTGAGATGGGTGGCAATTCTCTATTAGCAGCTCATGTCTCCTATAATCTAGGAATTAATATGAAGGACTTATATGCTTTTCCAACTCCATTGAAACTTCAGAAGGCCATTCAACATAAAAAAGTGTCCTCTAGCCATGAACTTAGAGCTGATGCTTTAGTGGGAGTGAACTCGCAAGAGCAAGAAAAAAGCAAGCTTCCTTCTAATAAATCTTGGATGCCTGGAGTAAATAACAGAACCGCTTTGAGTTTGACCAGTGATTATCCCATTAAACGTTTGAAAACAGATTCAGATTTGTATATTGATCCCAACGATGCTAATGGAAGAGATATGAATAATTCAACTTCGTCACTGGTTTCATGTTCTTACAGCCGGTGCAACAAAATAAGGCATGATGCTGGTTGTGAGGGTTACAATTGCCGCTCGGTGCTGTCTTGGGAAGTTCCACGTGATAAAAGAGGTTTCATGCGAGAACAGTGGATGGTCTACATGGAGTCTTGTGTTGATGCATCACCACTAGTTGTATTTAAAGAAAGAAGTGTTTATCTGCTTATCGGAGCTCACTCCCACAAATTCTATTGCATTGATGCAACAAGGTAATGCCTCATGTTTCTCTAAGATGAATGTGATTAAGAAAAATAAGAAAAGATAAAATAAAAGTGTGTGAAGGACAAATTTCTTACATTTGAGTCCTACATCCACTTGGTTTAGCTGAGGATGGGATTTGCTGTCCAATTAGTCTACATACACTATTAGACAATTTTTGGTCTAGGCATTGACCCAAAAATAGCCCTCTTTGGATTGGAATATCAGAATATGGACTCATAGACTAACTTGTAGGTTTCATTGTGGAAAGCTCTTTGCTGTGCAAGTGAGATCACCACAATTGTTCGGTATTATGGCACGGGTGCATACAAATTGTATGTAATTAACTTGTTACATACATCCTCTATGCCAATAATTGTGACACTCCTTTTTTACAATGTACCAAATGTTTGACATCATCTCATATTTATGCAACTTTTACAGCTTAAAAATCAAATCCTTCTGACTGTACTACTTCACTGCAAATGTGTTCAGTGGTCTTGTTTTGTGGGAGATCAAATTACAAGGGCGTGTTGAGAGTTCTGCAGCAATTCTAGATGACTTTTCTCAGGTTATAGATAACTTTTTTCTGTCAAAGTTTTCTAGTTTGTAAGGTTCACATCAGCTGAAAGGGATTTCACCTGCAGGTTATTGTCGGATGCTATGATGGAAACATTTATTTTCTGAATTTTTCAAATGGTATCCCTTGTTGGAATTTTCGAACACACGGAGAGGTATGATTAGATTTACTGTGTCAGTAAGTTATAGTATCTTGATTACCTTTTCTATTGAACTTCTTGATAATGATAGAAAGGTACCATAATTAGAGTTTTAACAAATAATTTTTAATTAAGCTGCCTTTTCCCATCTCTGATAATAGCATATGCTGTTTCTTCTATATCACTGTAGAGCCTTCTAATTTTTTAGGACCTTGTTGCTTCCACTCTCCACCATGAAATCTAAGGTTAATGAAGGATCGACAGGAATCCAAATTTCCTAAAGTAATTGTTTCCCTTGAAATATTTCATGTCCAGGAAGTGTGAAGGGATCAAGGAGGTCATGTGCCCTGCCAAATTCATTCGTTTTTCTGTGAAACCTGCCAAATTCAATATCTGTGCAAAAATTGTAACCTTCCCAGTTTGTAGTTTTGTAAAGTTTGTGGGTTTTGACTTTAAAAAATATTGGCCATATCAAATTAGTCTAGACAGATGTTTCTGAAGAATGATTAGTTTTATTAGAAAATATATATTATAGTACCAATCTGTAAAGTTGTGGTCCTTGAAGTTCTGTAGGGTTCCGAAAATGTAAGTTGTCTGTGTAAGGGCGTAGTTGACGCTTTGGTTCATTGACAATAAACATAGTATGAAATGCTCAGTCCATCTAGCTAGTATTAAATAATTTAAAATGGGCAAAAATTGTATTTACCAATTTTTATTACCTAGTATATAGGGGTCATGTTTTTTGTTTTCTACTTTTTTGAGTTGTGCACGTATAGCCTTAACATTACATGCAAAAATGCGATATCATCTTAATGGTTGTTAACTTTTAGATGAAAAGAGAATTAACCTATTTGCTAATTTTTTTATCTGTTTTCACTTATACATCCAATTTTCCTTTTGTGAAAGGAGTCATCAATTAACGCCAAACCTCTAATATGCAGACAAATTCCTCTTAATATAGTATTATACATTAATTTTTGGTCTTTAGTTATCTACCGCGGTAATTTTTTTATGTTTCTCCTGTAAAGTAAAAGCCTATCTCAATAATAGAAAATTAATTTTATCGTAATAATGAAAATAAAACTAAGGTTTAGTACTATATTTAGAGGATTGCTTGCATTATTAGAGGTTTGGCGTCAATTTATGAGTGGTGTTCCCAAAATAAAAGATAAATTAGGGAAAAGAACCTTTGAATGTTTTAAAAGGTTAACAATTAAGGCCCCCAGGGCTTGTTCAACTAGCAAAGATTGAGTAACTTGTGACTTAGGTCACTAGTTTGAGTCCTATGTCATGCGAACTAAACTTGGTATTTAAGTGAACAACCGTTGAAATCTATCGTTGAGTCCCACATTGGTGGGATGTGGATTTCCTAGTATCCATATATGGTCTTGTACAATCCTCACCTCTAGAGCTAGCATTTGGGGTTGAGTAAGACCCTCAAAGCCAAACTCATCCCAATTCATTGTTTACCCGATGTAGGGCCCCCATCATATATTGTTCACGCTCTAGATGACCAGCCTTGGGTGCACGAGGCAATGTTGAGTCCCACATTGGTGGATGTGGATTCCCCGGTCTCCATATATTGTCTTGGGAAATACTCGCCTCTAGAGCTAGCTCTCAGGGTTGAGTTAGGCCGAAGGTCCATTTTTAAAACCTATGTGCCAAAGATGCACTTTTTCCTTGAAAAAATATGTTGGGACTCTTTTGTTACTACAAGAGGTGGCTCTTGATCATCCAGTGGTGATTGAGATCAATTGAAGATTAATTAAAATAGGTAGTTGATTGTAGTCATGATAGTCTGCTGGAAATTGGCTTTCTTTCCTGCTTACTAGAGTTTTCCATGTTCTTTTGTTTGACATTTATTTTTGTGGTCAACCTCTGAAATTTTAAGGTCAAATCACAGCCAGTCATTGACAAGGAGAGGCACTTGGTCTGGTAATTTCTTTTCTTCATATACTGTTGTTTCATGCAGGAAATTTACATAATTGGTTGATTGAAGTTATCAATTTTCTCTATATCTGAAGCTTGTCTATTTCCTCTCTGCTTTTGGCATGTCAGTGCATATTTGTCCATTGTTTCAACTTTTGGGAGGGGGCTTGGGAGGGAAAACCATTAATACAGGAAAAGGATGCGCATTATGTTATATTGACTTCTTCCAAATTCATCTTGTTGCATTAGCAACTGAGTGTGACTGCCTATCACAGGAAAGCTGGGGGAATAGAACCAGCTGGGTTCCGTTGTTTCTGATGTCAGCCCATGTTTGCACTGTTCAATGGTCTAAGCGCCAATTAACTTCCTAGAATTACTGAGAGCCCCTGGTGCTTTCAGATAAGTGTTTAAACTGTGAAAGACTACTCGAATTATGGAGGGTTCATGTGAGGTAATGTTTTTGAATAGTCCAGTAACTGTTGACATCCTAGAATACTAAGAGCTCCATTAGTCTTGAAAACCTAAAGAGAAAGTGAAGAAATTTGGTGCAATTTATTTTCTGATGCAGTGTCGAAGATGGTCCAGCGAATATGTACAGTCTGCTATAACTTATCTTTGCTGCTGTTTTTTTTCGTTCTTTGTTAATAATTATCGTTTACCAATTTCTTCTTTTTCCTTTTCTAAACGCTTAAGTATTGCTATTATCTCATTTTAGGTTTTAAAAATCACCCTTCTTCGGGTAATGACATTGCGATGAAATTTGACTCTCAATATTATTCTAGTTATTAACAAGTTTTTAGAGGTTGTTTGGTTCACGGACAAACTATGTGCTGATAACACCTGAGTTATAATATGGTCAATAACAATCACTGATTATTTAGTGCATATGCATTTATCGTCTAAAATTTAGTTCATCATACTACAAACTCACAACATGTCTATGTCTTCAAATGGTTAGAAATTTGTTTTCTAATAAGGGACTAGGTCCAAATGGATAGACCATTTCACATAGTTCAGGGAAAATTTGACCCTTTTCCTTGTGAAAAATGCCCACGTGTTGGAAAGCTTCCGTTGTTAGTAAATAAAGGCATATTTGGACCAATATTGTAACGACATGGTATATTTGACCCCACCTATTGACGGATGGCAAATTTAGACCATTTCACAAAGTTTTTTGGCATATTTGGACCTTTTCCGTTCTAATAATAAAATACTCTTGGATTATACACCACTCATTTGTTACCGGAATAACTATTGTTGGATAAAACTCTACCAAGGATGTCATAATAACTAGTACGCAAATCTTTTTCCTTGCTTTTCTTAAGAAAAATGTTTCGGCACCAAAATCAAAAAATTGCTTTAATGATTATTACATATGTACACATTTTCTATGTAGAAATGTTAGAAATCTTTCTTATACAATGCTATAATGATTTCACTGGATACCCTTACACTAAAAAAGATAGCTTACTTTTAGGGTGTTTTTTTTCTATGTTTTGGTAATATGCGTATTCTTATTTCATCTTGTTTTACGATATAAAATAATCCGTTATATTGCCATTATGCTGTTACTATTTATGCGTGATATGTAGGGGTGGTAATTGGACAGGTTGGGTCAAATTTGGGCGAGTCTTAATGGGTTAAGACAACAATCGGGTCAAGATCCAACCCAACTCAAAATGGGTTGGGTCAAAACGGGTTAGGTAATGGGTTATATAACGGGTCCAGACCCAACCCAACCCAATTTTTACTTAGCTTAATTGTTTTATTTGTTTTTTTAAACTATTTTAGTACCTAATAAAATTATTTTTTTCTTTATTATGGCTAATATATAATATATTAAATTGAAAAAAAATATTTTTTAAAAATATTTCAAAAAGATCTTTCATGAGCCAATTCGGGTTACATATCAACCCAATTTTTAATGGGTTGGGTTAAAATGGCTTGACCTAATGAATGAGTGGGTCAATAACCTGCCCAAACTTAAACGGGCTGGGCAGGTTGGGCTTGATTTTGCCACCTCTAGTGATATGGAAATGGTGACAGGAAAGCTTGATTAATAATGCAGACTATTATATAGTGATTATTTTTCTCTAATGGATTTTATGAGCCAACCCTTTAGTGTATTTCAAGGATTTGCATGAAACACTATAGCCACGTAATCCCTATACGGTAGGACTTAGGAGCCCATGCAACATGGTTGCAAACAAGCTCCTTTATGGATGAGACTATGAAGCCTTACATGTTGAAACTGACGCTTTTATTCCTTTAGAAAAATCTTTATTTCTCTATTAAGTACCCACTCAAAATTCAAATATTATAGAAGAGAATAAATAGATACGTGTGCTCTAGTGGTTTTTGTTGATGTAGTTTCCCAAGTTTCTTGACATCTTGGTCCAATTAGCGTTTATTTACTGCAGCTATGTTACTCATTCTATTGTCTCCATATAATTGACTGCAGGTGTGGGTCGCATGACCATAATCTCTATGCCCTTGATTATGAGAATCACTGCTGTGCTTACAAAATTCAATGTGGCGGTAGCATATTTGGTGCACCTGCACTTGATGAGGTGGTTTTGAATGGCCATCTTTGTGGATAGACTTACCTTTCTTTTGGAAATAATTGGCATTTTTGAAAATGTGAAGTTGTGGACTTGTGGCTGTACATTTCTTAAAGGGATAATTAGCATTAGCAAAACCTTCCTGGAGATCCAGGGAATGATTTTCCCTTTTGCCCCTCATCTTATGACTTCCATGTCAATAAAATTGATTTTTATCAGATATCTGATCGGAGATTACAATATATTGCATGTTTGTTTTATGCTTTTGTTGGAGCAATTATCCTTGCCAATTCTACAACATCTGAGCTCCAGTCACAGATTTACTGCCTTCTTCAAGCAACCATGCTCTTCTTATGTTCTTGATTTTTTTCCTTAAAAATCTTTTTAGGTGCATGAAAAACTCTATGTGGCATCCACCAGTGGCAGAGTAACAGCACTATTTGTCGGGGTAAGGAGTTGTATTTATATTTCTTTGTAATACACTTTTCTATTTTTCTTTTGGAATATAATAATGATGGACTAAGTGGAAGAAAAGTAATTTGGGACCCTCCTCATGTCGCAACTCGTACCTCATGAAACTATTTGTATATTTTGTGGATCTATAGGCAAATGTTTTTTGTTTCCTTATTAAAATAATAGGCAAATGTGTTTTTTGACATTAATTTTATTTCCTGTTGGTGGTTAAAGAGTTTTATGTATCTTCTACTAGTGATAGTAACCTTTTTCTTTGTGTCCAGAAATCTCATACTATCTTCTTAGTTCCATACACTTGGTCATGTGGCCTTATATGTTACCGAGTACTAAGTAGTTACTTGTTTTTGCCATTAAAAAGCAAGAAAGTATATAACATGTAAAAGCAGATAATTTATGCTAGTATTAAGATGTAGAAAATAATTGAATATTTTACTGGCTGCATTTTTGGCATCTGATCTATATGGTACAACTTTGGTCTCATTTTAAGATGTGAGTTAAGACCTTACCAGAAGTAATGTCACCATTATGTGAGGCATTTTGTTTTGTGGCTCTTGGCAGAGTCTGGGCTAACGTGATTTATCACTATATCACTTGAAGCTATCAATATGGAGATATATCTTTCTCTTTGCTTTATAATTAATTTTTCGGTAGAAAAGGGGGTATATTAATTTCATTCCAGTCAAACACGCGTAAAGGAAGGGAAGGCCCATCCCATGCTTTCGCAATTCTTCCTGCAAAAGGTATATTGTTAAGAATCTGAAGATATTGTAGAAGTCCCTTAATAATATGTAATTAGGATAGAAGTATATGTAGTTATAAAGAATATGTAAAAGGTAGAATCATGATAGCATGTGAATGGGATAAAGCTTTTACATTTAATCAATTTTATTATTTCTTCATTTTTCAACACACGAGTCCTCATTTGTTTCTTTATCAGATCAAGCCCCCATTTCCAGTTTCTCCACATTTGTTTGGTTGACCAACTTTGTTCAGAATCTCAACCAGGGAAGCTATTGTTTCAAAATTTTGAGAACTCGTTTTGGGAAATGTTTTTCAATTACTAGAAAGGCAGTGTCTGTTCCAAAAATTTGAAAAACTAGTTTTGGAAAATTGTTCAATCTTTTGCAAAAACTGCTTTTCAATCAAACACTAAGAGAGGAAAGCTATCTAAGACCATCTCCAACCCCTCTATTTTACCCTCCATTCTCTATATTTGGAGGGTAAAATAGAGAATCCCCTCTCCAACCCATCTCCAAATTACTCTCTATTCTTCATTTATAGAGATGTGAATAGTAGTTTTCCAAATTTGGAGAACTACTATTCACCTCTCTATTTCACTTTTTGATTAATTTAATATTATTTCTATTATATCATTAATTAAGTCTTTATTATTTGTAATTATTTCTCATGTAATATAACATTATATTATTGACAAGTTACTACTTCCACCTCAATTAATAATTTTTCTATTTTATTTTTTAAAAAATCATCACTTTAAATATGTAATTTAAAATTATTTTAATATTATTATATTATATAAGACTATTGATTAAGTCTTTAGTATTTGTAATTATTTTCTAAGTTATACAACATCTAAAAACATATTATTGATAAGTGTACTACTTTCATCCCGAATTAATAATTTTTCGAATTTAATTTTTAAAATTTTTTTGTCACTTTAAATATGTGGCTTAAAATTATAATTATTTTCACTATGAAGAATGCACAAAACTTACATGATAATTCAAACAATCTAGTTTTATGTTATAATGATAAATTATTAAACTACACTTTTTAATGAGCATTAAAATACTTTATGCAATTGTTTAAAATGGAATAGGGGAAGTAAATTACTACACGAAATAATTGGATACAAGATGAAATTGTTAATTAAAACCTCTTTTAGCTACATGTAAAAAAATAAGGATAAAGAATTGCGCATTTTTGAACTCCGTAATGCATTAATAGAGCATTTATGAAAACAACGTAATAATCTTGAAAATTGAGTATTTATGTAAAATTTAAAATAAATTTTACGATGATGCAATATTTATTATGTAATTGTATTTCATCAATAATTTCACTTTTATTTGAATTGTTCGTTAATATGTATTATACATAATATTTGTTGCAATTTATGTTATTTAGAAATTTAGAATAAAATATAATTTTATATTAAACGAAGAATTTAAAAAGAATTAAAATTTATATTATATGATGATTATATGAATTATAAGGTGATTATTTGTAAAAAAGAAGAAATGGTTTATATTATGAAATAAGAAAATAAGAATGAAATAGAAATAATAATATAATATTAAGGAGAGAGAAAAAGATTCTTTTTTAGAGAATAAAATAGAGAATTGGGTTGGAGTTGATTGTCTGAAAAAATAGAGAACTCTATATTTGGAGAGTAAAATAGAGGTTAGGGTTGGAGATGCCCTAAATGTCTAAGGTTTGTTTTAGACAACAAATTTCAAAAGTCTTCTTTTCTTTTTAAAATTTTGTGCCAAGTCAAATGTTGTCACATTAATTGGGATGGAGGGAGTACTTTATGTTGACAATAGTTTGCTCAGCTAATGTAACCTTCATATCTCTCACCACATTCACAAAATGGAACTACCATGATTCCTTCCACTCTGGTATCCTCTTCCTATCCAGAGACGACTCCTCTTTGGTTCAATAAAAAATGACCTCAATCAAATCCCTGCCTGCTAACCTAGTTAATGTTTCTTCCAATGATATAGGTCTATAAACTATCCCAATGACTCATTGCCTGCTTTAGCATTATAATCTCCTAGACCAGTTGAGCTCTTTCTTGATGATCCCACTCTTTCCATTGCTTTTCAACTATTAATCGATGCACTCGCAAATGACTATTATACTTATAGTTTCTTGTGTTATTACCACATGTCACCATCATATCATACTTGCAGATTTATCCATTATCTCAATACAAACTGTAACAAAAGAGGTAACTCAGTTTGTTTTCCATCAGGCTGAGGTTGATGAGATGATTACTCTACATAGTAATGGTACTCAAGAGATAACTTCTTTACCATGTGGTGAAACTGAAGTTGGATGTCATTAGATGTTTACTGTTAAAGTATCACCAGATGAGAAGATTGGTTGTCTTAGAACTTGTCTGATTGCTAAAAGATATATCAGATATGTATGCCTTGAATATGATGGTACCTTTATCAATTCCCCTTTATCTCTATGGCATACTAGGTCAGTACATTATAGGATTTTTCATGGAATATCTCTCTAACCTAATACCCTTCTTGCCGTCTTTGGTAAGCTTTTCTTTGCCAACCCCTCCATCAGGGAGAGGGAAGGGATGATATGCATTGCTCCATGGTATCAATAGCATAAGCTTTACTTTTTTTTGATGTGTCCAGACATTACCTTCTTATACTATGTAATATTGTCAATATTTTCTTCTTTGCAAGCCTGTTAAACAATTTCGCTCTGCAGGCTCTGCCATTTGGTCAACTGTGGGTACAAGAGTTTGGAGTTCCTATTTTTGGGTCACTTTCAGTCAATCCTCCAAGTGGAAATGGTACTTGTTTTGTGTGTCATCATCAAATTTATTTCTAGCTTGTTATATTTTTGTCTGTGACTAGATATTAAGCAGAATGGGTTGATTAAAATCCTCCGTTAGATTGTTTGGTAAAGATCCAAAAGATTAAAATTTACTGCAACTTCCTTTGATTATCCTTAGTTGTTTATGATGGTTTTTGATTTAAATTGCAACTTGTGGGCTCTTTAGCATATCAACAGGGAGTGGAGATCTTAGTGTCATGCTTTTTAAAATGTTGTTGATGTTGATATCCTTTGTTAGAGATAGACAATATGCGATATCTGATTTTCTTTTTTCTTATGATGTTATGGATCATTGTCCAAATTGTAGATGGTTGGTAGTATGTATTGTTATGGTGTGTGTTTCAGATTCAATTACATTTTAACTTAACTTGTCGTGTTGCAGTTATATGTTGCATGGTGGATGGAAGTGTTGTTGCGCTGGATACTGAGGGATCTGTTGTCTGGAAGGTAAACAACATTAATTTTATTGAACTCCATGTTTTCCACCTTGTTACTTGCATATAAAGGAGGTTATGTTTCGGTGGTAAAACTGAACTTGTTAAAAGCTGCACGAAAGAGGCAAATCCAAATATAGAAGAACAGCTCTTCCACATGACCAAAACACAACTGGATGAATATTCACATTTAGATTCACCAAAGATAACTCTGCAGAATAATTTCCACCGAATATCTTTTGTACCTTTGTAAACTAACTTTTGTAGTAAAATTTAAGCTTTCCTTGGCGAAAGAACATAACAACACTTATGAACTCTTGTAGCTTCTTGGGTCCATCCGTTCATCTATGTTGTATGTAGAAAAGCTTGAGTATGATGTTATTATCGCATTAGGAGGATACTCTTGAGCTAGCTCAACATTATGTATCCCATTACCACTTGCCCTCTTCTCCTCCTTGCTTAGTTCAGGTCTGTACCTATTCTCAAGCTTCTCTTTCAGATAATCTGCATCTCACCTAGCTTCTTTTCCAGTATCACCCTTAATCATATCGTTGTGCCTTTCAATTCAGCCCATGAGTCGATAAATAATCGTTGTAGCACCTCTTCGTAATTGTTGCATACTGTGCAAGGAAGAACCAGAAGATGTCCATCACCTTTTCCTTCATTGCAAAGTCGCTGTCAACTTCGCGACCAGGTTTTCAACATTTTGAGCATTAAATTGTGCATGCCAAGAACTTTTTTGGATTCCTGCTTGCTTGACATAGGAAAGAAGTTCCGAAACCTTCCCTTCCTTTCTGGAACACCATTTCTGCCACTTTATGTTGGATTTTTTGGGAAGAAAGAATGCTAGGATTTTTGTTTCGAGAATTACATTGTTCTTAAGCTAACATAAATGTATATTCTTGCTTATTTTTTGGTGCAACATGGCAGTGGCGAATTTGTTAGAGCCTAAAGCTAAGCTATGTTGGACTTTATCTGTTCATTACTTTCTATGTGATGCACATATTTTTTTGATGTACTCTTTCAAATGTCAGCTGGCTTACATCAATGGATCTTACCTTATCAGAAAGAAAAGAACTTGTGATTCCTTCCCTATGAAACCTTCTCAATTTGAAGGTTAATTTTCCTGAAATAACCTTACCTCTTACATGATCTGAAACACAATGCTTTAGAGCTGAGATAAGATCATTTTTTCATTGCCATGGTTGGAATGTCAGCATCTGTAAATAGGATGATGTGTCTGTAAAACAATTGGCGTAAAACAATCTACTGGAGTTTGAATACATAGTCTGATTGATTGAATAAATACGATCTTTAATACCAAATGAAATTGGGCATACGATCTTTAGTTGATGCACATCTGTCCATTTCAATTTTCATTATTTATTTATTTATGTATTAAAATTTTGTGGAATAGGTGAGTACAACTGCCCCAATATTTGCTGGGCCGTGCATATCTCGTGCGCTACCTTTACAGGTGATTATTTCTCCCTATAATATCTTCTACAATTATAAATCTGATACATCCAACCATACTTCTATTTTAAGATAACCATCCACAAGGAAGCTTATAGTCTTATACACATGCTGGGATCACTCTGCCTACCCTTTTGATCTTGTGTGGTAGGTGAGATGTACCAAACTTTTTTGGTGAGGAGAACAAGCATGAAAGTCACAATGTCGTAGATTTTAAGGTTTTACACAATATCCCTTTCCTTTAAATACCAGAAGTCGCATTTAAATTTCCCTTGATGTCCTCCATACTTGCTGCCCAGTGTTCTGCCTCAAATAAGTTGTAGGATGTCTACCATTAACTGAAGGCCTTAGTTTATGAACCATAATCCAATTGCTTAATGACTCTGCCAACCTTTTTGACCTACTTTTGATTTTTCCATTGATTATCAGTACTTTCAGTTTTTGCCCGCTTCTATTTTTCTGTTGGTGAAAAGACCTTACTACTTCTCAATCACTAGCACTCACCCTAAAGTTTCACCGTCCAAATGAATATCAGTCTAATTAGGTGGTTAGGCCTCTCAAGTGAATTTCTGCTATCCTTAGTCTTCCATTCTTTACATTCGCAAAGCCTTACTTAATTTTCAGTAAGTAGCTTCTCAAAATCTGAATGTTCACGTGTATGAATATTCTCCTTTTTAAATATGAATATTCTCCTTTTTAAATCTCTACAGGTGCTTGTTTGCTCAAGAGATGGCAGTGTCTACTCCTTTGATTTGGTAAAGATCTTGAACTTCTGTTGTTCTTGTGCATCATATGATTATGACATTATTCACTAACTGTAGAGAGCATCCTATGCTAACGGCGCATTCTCCTTACCGATGTGTACAATATCTGGAAGAAGTTCTTTCTCAATCTTTTAAGGAGCTTGAAGACCAAATTTTGGTTGTTCTGTCTAACTGTCAGAAAAAGTTTCTTAATCTCTATCTTTTCCTCATTAGGCTCATCTTTCTCCAAAATCACCTGCACATCAGCCATTCTTGAGTTTTATTCTTGTTACAAAAATATATGTATTCAGCTTTCAACCTTAAGCTTCAATTTCGGATACTTTTGGGCTGTTGAATTCATACAACAAAAGTGGCTTTTTTCATTTACCTGATTGATATTAATTAAGATGCACTATTCCAAAATGAAAGAAGGTATTCGTCAGCCTAGGAAGTAAACACGTCAAACTTCCAAGTATTTTATACAGTGAGAAACTCGTAGAAGACGAAACCTCCTCCTTCTATGCAACCAAGCACTAAATTGAAGAGGAACAGGAAAGTTCACTGCTAGAGTTAGACATTGCATATTGGCTGCTTTCTTTTAGAACTTCTAACTTTTTTTTTTGAGTAAGGTAACAATTGTATTTCTATTGAACACAAAAAATTTTCTTAAATCAGAGTTAGTTCTTAAACCTCTTGTAGTGATTTTTTAATCTATGGTCTTTATTAAAACCTATAAAATCGACGAAGTGTGTAATCTGCATTTCTGCCTGTAGTTATATAATTGTGTCATGCACGCCAAATTGCAATTTTTTTCTTCTTTGCCCCTGCCCAACACGAGAATTGTGTCTGTGTCTACACTACATAATTATCATGCTCCAACATTAATACTCCTCTTCTTTTCAAAGTATGTTTGTTAATCCTAGTGGTCCCTTGAAATTCTGCTAAACTAGATTTAGAAAGGATCTTGCTTGTATCAAGAAATCTCTCTATTTTGAAGTTTGAACTTTCAAGATAAAGAACCCATTTTATTTTTCAAAATTCAGTTATGTTTTTATAATTCAACACTACCCCTCAAATTGGTATCAGTAATCATGTCCAACATGCTGACAAGATTCTCTTAGTTAGGCTGAAGCAGTCCCTTCATGAGAGTATTTGGTATTTTTTGTAACGTAGGAACAAACGACATACAAAACCATCCAGATACTACCTTCTCTTTATGAAATTCTGTCAATATCAATTTGCTTAGCTTTGTCATGTTGAACCAGAGTTTCTGTGATAATACTAATGACTATCTTGTTGTCTTATTACAATTTCATAGGCTAGCCATATTATGTCACAAGCACGTTCAGCCATCTATTGTGTATTACTGTGAGATCTCTTGCTTTTCCATGTTACTACATTGCCCCATACAAATGTTCAGTACCCTTATGTTGAACTCCTGTCTCAGGACCTTGCCCTGCCCAGTCTGCAGACTGCATCTGTGTACATTACTCATTTTTAATAAAAAATCCTTAACAGAGATGTTTACACATCTTTTAATACAATAGACCGTTTCGAGATTCTCTTTGTGAGGAGAATGCATGCAAATGCAATAATAGGTCGTTTGTGTGAAAAGTAAATTAGCTTACCTACGGGTTTCTGCCACCGTCTTACCTAGATGTGTTCACTGGTTCCCTATTTTTGTCTCTGTTAAATTGTGTGATGAGTTATCAAATCAAATAGGGATATA